>BNCR01000012.1:4722682-7213478 GCA_014656515.1 Oryzias celebensis
AAAAGAGTCAGAAATGTTAACGAGAATCGCTGAATGACAACGATGAATGAATGAAGAACAAAAGTGTAACTGACCTAGCTTCTTCTGGACTCCATGTTTCTTAAGCTGCTTTCACAATAAACATGATTTCAATTCATGTCATAAAGTTTTAATCCATCTCTACATGGAAACATTACTGTGACATGTTGAGATAGCAGGTTTATACATTTTTTTTGACTCAATCCTCTGATTGTGTCATCAATGGGCCAAAGCTCTGATTGGTTGATGAAACGTGTTTTCTTTTCCAAAGTTCAGCTTTTTAAACTTTTGACGTGCCATACAGCAACGCCCACATTACATAACAACGCCCCAGAACACGCTGCTGCTATGGTATGCACCTGAATCATCAAAATGCACCGCAGGACCTCAGATCAAATCTATACGTTGACTGTACATTAAAACTGGATGCCCCTGACGTGAGAATCCCATTTGGTGTGAAGGTAGTTTTGGAAGAAAACTCCTCATCTCCGTGACCTGTAAGGTCAACCCTGAAGAAACACTCTAGTGCTCAGAAATGCAAAAAAGCCAGATAAAAGGAGAAAAGTAGATTTACTTTACTAACGTAAAGTTTTGCATGATGCATTACTAGCGTTAAGTGTTGCATGTGTGCAAAGCCGATTTTAAAAGCTGATTTATCTGCGTCAGAATCAGATGATTTATGTTGATTGCATAGATGGTTGAAGAGTTACGTTATGTCAAAGAGCGTTTGGTAATGAGGAGTCACCAGAGACATCTCCAGTGTTAAAGAATTAAAGAAATAAAAAGTGAAACACGGTGGTGGGACCATGATGTTACGGGGCTGTTTTGGTGCTAAGCTCTCTTTAGGTCACAAAAAGAAGAAGAATATGTGGCAAAAATGTAACAATCGTTCTGATAATAAAGGTTAAACTCAGAGATCTGAGTCATCCAACAGCACAAAAAAAAACTATAAATATATACTACATATATAATATAAACTATAACCTTTTAAAAGACACCATAAAAGTCTTCTTAAAGGGACTTTAAGGAATTTAGCTGAATATAACTTTTTTTTTAATATAATCACAGTAGAGACACATTAGTTAGTCATTACTAAGGCCAAAGTAAAGAATTTGTTTTGACAGGAAAGATAAATTATTCTGACCTTCTCTGAATCACATTGGGTCTTTTATTGCTCATTTCTAAAGACAAATTTCAAATAAACCAATTATTATTAGGTTCTATTAAAAATAACATTGAATAAGGCGTTAAACAAAATAAACTTCCAACATATTTCAACAAAGTATGCCTTTTTTTAGAAAACATTTTTCTCACAAATACATTATTTTACAGTAAAATTTACTTCTTTTTCCTCTTTTACCAAAGGTGTTTGACAAAAAAAAAAAAAAAAACAATTTTCCAGTATTTTTCCACATAACTTTATCCCTAATAGAGGCCAAACATAAGCTGTAACTTAACCTCCGACCCCTTGCTTTTCTTTCCGATTGAATGCATATTCATAACTAACTGCTGCAATTGAGCTTGACAGGTACCAAGCTGCAACCATTATGCTGAGCAAATTAAAAAGACTCCATAGTTTAGCGGGTAATGGGTCACCTCAGGAAACATGGGAAAAATAGATGCATCGCCTAAAGCAAAGACTCGTCGATGGGCTGCGCTTCTCCACATTAAACATTTGGTTTTAGTGGCAAATCTAATCTCCAACTGAAGGAAGTGAAAATAATGAGACAGACAACAACATCTCTGTCCTTTATGGGGCAAACGTTTGTCATTAAACAGCCTTAAATCAATTCAGATTTGTGCGCATATGCCTCTTCAAAGATAGTTTAAAGCCCCCGCTGTATTGTATTTAAGGTAAACAGTTATAATGAAGTCCAAAGAAAACTGCAGATAAACACTGCAACAATAGAAAACTTTAAGTTTTGTGCACAGGACTGATTGTAAAAGTACAAATCCACAGAACATGTGAAGCTGGTGAAACAAAGTTCTAAATGAAATGATCAACACAGCTTTGTTCCTCTTCTATTCATGACACACAGTAAAAAAAAAGTTACTGCTATGCAGAGCCTGGTCTTTACTGCTATTTCAACAACTTTTCTGACCACTCAAGGCTTTGGCTGCTGCAGAGTTTGGTTTGCCTTAACAGGAAAAATCCCACATCTCTATAACCAGTTCCTCCAGGACCATGTGAGGCGTGTTTGTGTTATTGTTGTTGGCTTCAGTGTAAAGCTCTGCAAGAAACAAATGACTTTTCCAGAAAAAGCAGTCCTTCGCTTTCTCTGAGAACTTTTTAGAAAAAAAAATGGTAACAGTTCTTCTCTAAAACAAAACAAACAAAAAAGAAGTTACTAACTAAAACTGCTATTTTTGTCAAGTATACACTTTTTTAGACATTTAAGGAGTAAGTTTCTCACTCAGTTTGGGGCAGTGCTTTAAGTGGACAACAAGAAGTGGCGGTACTCTCTTTTATGGAAGTCAAAACATAAAATGCAGAGAATCTTGAATGTAAATATTGATCAATAAAAAGAAGTCCTTTTTTCTATGCGTCATAATATGAAATAAGAAAGAGGGAGTTCAGATCAAATCTATAAATGTAATTATTTTAAATGGGCGTACAATTACATCATTGACTTTCATTAGATTTAATATTAAGCAAACGTGTCACTAACAACCGTGTGACAAAAACTGTGTGACAAAAACTGTGTGACAATAACTTTGTCTTGAAATGGAAAAACTATGTGATGCTGTAATTCAATGAAATGTGCTGATCAAAAGAATGTTAAAATGTACATAATAATAATACATCTAAGAAACATGACTTTCACGTTTGTATAACTTGTTAAAACATACATAGAGCATTCAAGACAAATTCTAAATGACTGTATTCTGCCCTGTAGATGCACACTATAGAGATGAAAAATGAACCAGACCAAGCCAAAAAAATAGCAAATACAATAACAAACATTGTTCTAGGTTGTTTCTTTTTAGAAAAGACTCTGGCAGGTCTTAGGGTCCATTTTTTTTGTACTTGGGGCGTCACAAGTTAACTTGTGAAAGGAAACTGTAAACACAGATGATTAGTGATGCCTGTACTTCTGAGTTCCTTTTATTTGCATAAATGTAAATGTCTGTTTAGCAATAAAACCTAAATTATTATCAGTAGATAAAATAAAATAACTAAATGATTTCTAACTATACCATTTTATACAACAATTTATATAAATACAAATGTTGTATTTTTTTTTCTTCAGTGATTAACTATTTGCAGAAAGAGTTACGAAATACACATATTTCCTTCATTGAGCTCCAGCTGTTTCTGATCAGCATCACTTTGCAATACAAGAACTGTACGGACACCATTTCCCAGAATACATTGTTTTGTAGTCGTCCAGCTATAGGATGTGGAATCACTTGAGTCAGCCAATCAGCAGAAAGATGGCAGGATTTTTGGCTATTGAGGACCAAGGTCGGCCAGCCCTGCTCTACGCCAACAGTCCCGCCCACAATTCAGAGGTGAACTTCTAATGAACTCCTGTCGCTCTGCAGAAACTATGTCCTGGAAAACAACACAGGTTTTTCATTTTGGCCAAAAACAGCATCATCATAATACGTCCCTGCAGCAGGTTGGCTTCAACATCCCTGTGACCCTAAAAGCGGGTCTTTAAGATGAATGAAATTATGGTGTCAAGGCTCTTTGTGTACTGTTCTGTTCCGACAAAAAATGCCCTGCAAATGGATTTCAATTTACTATAATATATTTTAGGGACACTTACAGACTCTAAATGATGCACATGGAACATTTTTCACTCAGACAGAAATCCCACTAACCAAATGGAAGACGGTTGACAGCCACGTTTTCTGGTGTCATTTCTGGCCTACAGTACTTTGTACGGTGATGTGGCTGATCCTTGTTCACCAAGACCTTCTGATGGACTAGCAAGTCTTATCTGAAGACACTAGTAACCACGAAATAGATTTACAACCCCATAATTCACTTCTGCATGTTTATAACCTCCTGAATGCAAAAGAAAAATAAAAAAAGTTGAGTCAAAACTGCTTTAAATCCACCAAAAACTACAATTCCCAGAGCCCCACCCCTTTGAATGTGGTATCACCAAAAAGCTACCTCTGTAGATGCCAAAAGGAGATGATTGTGCAGTATGCTTTGGTTGGAGAAATTCCGCTTTAGAAATGGCCTCTATAGAAGTCAAATTTGCATTGCTTGTATTCAGCAGGATATACCAGTAAATCTAAACCCAAACCGGTAAAGGAATGACGTGTTCTTCTTCTCACCTTTAGTGTCACAAACTAACACCCCAGATGCACATTTTATGTCCAACACAACATTGCAGTTACACTTAAAAAGACACACGTTTCTAATCAATCCTTTCAGTGGCATTGATAACCAACGAGCTGTGTCTGGTGTGAGATATCGATCAGTCCTGCATCGACTCGCCCTTCACTAAGAAACATTCAGTCACGCCTCCTTGCAACAACGTTGACTTGTTTAGGAAGCTACACCTCTGAAGAGTGTGTTTCTCTTTTATATGCAGTTAGATGTAATTAAAGGTTAATGACTGCAAATGCTCTGATGGTTTCAGATTTATTTTGTTCTTGAAAAAACTGGGTTTTGGTTCCTAAAGTGCAACTTTAAGCACCAAAACTCTTTCTTTTGTCTTCAAAAAGATAATGTTGTGATCATTGGATTCAAGTAATTTAAACCTGAATCACTTTGAGCGACTGCATTTGATTACTAGTCCTAATTCTGTTATCGGCTCAGTGAGACAAAAGTGAATTAGAGGAAGACAACAGATGCTGAAATATGTCGTTTAATTAAAGCGTTCAGCCTCGGCTGTTGTCCACTTTGGTGTAACTAACCAAATCATTTCACCTCTAATCTCTTTGGCGATCATTAAAAAACCCAGAACTTGGATTTTCTTCAGTGGAGATTCTTAAACCTTTTGGGCATCTATCTGAGGGAATTCTCACGTGAAAGCAATTAGGCGCCGAGGTTTCCGCGTCTAATCTTTTTGCTTTGATTTATCCATCTCATTCTGCTGCTTCTTTTATTCTTTTCCAGTATTTGCTGCAGGACGTGCATAATTCTGGAGTGTGATATGCATGCATGTTTTGGACCCGGAGTCTGCCCTTTGGGGGGAGAAGCGATAGGAGAGATGCACATGTTGATGAGAAGGCAGGGACACGGCAGACTCAAATGAGCCTGATAAGCCAGCGCCTGGGGAGGAACGGAAACAGATTTGCTTAATTGGCAAATTTGTTCCACTTAGATTGCAAGCAGCAAGTTTAGAGGAGCAGCGTTGCCCAATCAGACCGCGCGGGCAGAGGATCCTGTTGGGCTGGTCACCATGGTTACAATACTGACCATTAAACGGGAGTTCAAATCGGGTAGAATCTTTGATGTCGCCCAAAACATTCCCCCGTTATTCGTGCCCCGGTTCCTTTTAAGCCAATAGGATAGACGGGAAATTAAATAAGGTTTAAATCAGGATCTAACTGCCAGCGGGCGTGAGGTCAAAGAATTTTTACTTCTCCGATGGCTTCAAGCTGTTTGAAGGGGCTGAAATGGGAGAGCCGATACGACCGGAGCGCCGCAGATCGGCGTCATCTTCAACTAAACTCTCAAGTCGTTTCACATCAGGGCGAAACTCAGAATTATCCTCAAAGGAGATGTAATGACCTCCATTTGCAATCATTTAGATGAGAAGTGAAGGCAACACGAAGACAATTATAAAACCCTGCATCAGGTTTTGTTCCATCTGATTCAATTAAAGTTTCTTCATCAAGTCTTCTCTTCCTCGCGCCTGCCCCCCTCTGTCACGTGTGGCCTTTTCTCATTCTTTCCATCATAACGCCACATTAACCATCGTCTGACAGCTGAATGTTGGGATGCCGCCTCCGTGGTTTAACCTCATCCCGTCTCTGGAAATGTTATGTTTATCAGTGAATAATGACATTTTAAGCACTAGAGATGGGAGGCTTGATGATTAATGACACTTGCTATAAAATACTTGTTCAGTTAATGTGAGGATAGTGATCGGGGAATCTTGTTTAGTGCGGGTAGCTCAGCTTCATCTGCAAACCTTTCTTCTGCACTTTGACTTTATTTACACGGCTGTTGCAGCTAAAATACTGCAGCATTGAAGTGAAATCATTCTGAAAACCTCAAAGACAAAGTACTGAAGACTTCCTTAACTTCACCATTTGATTTTTCAGTTGTGATCTCCATAAAATTAACTCAAGAATTTGTACAACTTTCTGTTTTTCCATCATGTTAATTTTTGAGTTATGGTGCTTATCCACCACATCCCAAAGGTGATCTATTGGGTTGAGATCTGGAGACTGTGGAGGTCATTTGAGTCGAGTGAACCCATTGTCATGTTGAAGAAATCAGACTCAGATGATTCCAGCTCTGCTGTAGTCCATCTACCGCATGGTTGGACGTGTTGTTGTGTTCAGACATGCTCTTCTGCAGACCTCAGTTGTAACCAGAGGTTCTGTTGTCTTTCTATCAGTTGGAATTAGTCTGACCATTAACCTCTGACCTCTGGCACCAACAAGAGATTTCTGCCCAGAGAAGTGGCGCTAGCTGGATATTTTCTGTTTTTGTGACCATTCTCTGTAAAGATGGTTATGGGTGAAAATCCCAGTAGATCAGCAGTTTCCGGAAGACTCACACCAGCCCATCTGGCACCAACAACCATGCAACGTTCAAAGCCACTTCAATCACCTTTCTTTATTCTGATGCTCAGTTTGAATTGCAGCAGATCCTCTTGATCATCTCTATATGCCTAAATGCATTGAGTTGCTGCTCAAACAAAGCTGATAAAATATATATACATATGTATGTTAATGAGCTTTTGGACAGGTGTATTAAATAAAGTGAGTGTACTGTTAACTCTGTTATGGATGGCCTCTTGTGGTTTTCTTATTAGATGTGTTCAGTGCAGATTGGCTGTGAGTTCTCCTGGATGCCTCATGTCCTACAGGGTTCTCCTGGAGATGGTCACAGCTGCCTGGAACGATGTCATAAAGACTTCTATTTAAAGACGTTTCTGCCCTCCCTATTGATGCATCTTTGTGTCTTGGTTTCTGGCTAGAATTAGGCAAACTTTTTGTGATTTGACTTTTTCTCACACTTGTTGCGTCTTTTGTAATCCTGAAATTGTTTCTTTATGTTCCAGAGTTTTCCCACTACATGCTAGCCGTAACCCTGTCTGTAAACCCACAAAAAACTTTTAAATGCTAAAATACTGAGACAATTTAAAACACAGTGAGATCGAGAGTGTAAATCTACCACAACTAAACTGAGAGTTGGGAGGACATCATTTTTTTTATTCCTTAAGTACTAACTACTTAGTACAAACTAAAATATATGAGTATTAAAAAGGTGACAAAAGTTTGTACATAACAAGAACTTTTCTGCAGTATTTTTTATTTTTTTAACCTTTCCCTTTCCTGAGATCAATATTCAGCTTTGCATAATTGAAAATGCTTCTCCAGTTAAGAGTTTGGCTCATTTTAATGAACAAAATGACAATACACCTGAGAAATCAGAGTGGGATCGAGCCAAACGGCTTTAAAAATTCAAACTTCAAGGGTGCAATCAGACAGAAATGAACCAAAAGTACTGAAGTAAAATGTCAGTTACTTAATCCTGACCTGAAGACAAGCTTTGACCCCAGCAGTGGTGCCACCAAGAAGGGCAGGGAATTCTCAGATCAACTAAATCAGGTTCTGTTTTTAACCATGAATATCGGCAAAACAAACCCGACTGTCTTATTATTACAACAAATGAATCAAATCAAGATGTCAACCTGTTTGGAAACAATAGGTCCGACAATAGGTCTGACCTATAGGGTGCAGAGGCTTAAGTCAGTCCTAAAGCTTAATGATGCACAGAATGTGTGCTTGAGTGTTAAACTACTGTAGTGAATTAAACTAAAAACAACTTTTTAATTGTTTTTTGAATAAAAAAAATAAGTCAAACTTTGCAGCAAATGATTATCATCATGTTCCACAGATTTCAAGTAAATCTGTTAGAATGAGTGATGGGTTTGAATCCAAAAGCAGGAATTGGGCTGAATTGAATCACAGTAATGACAATAGACCTTTGTGACATTTGACCTAAATCATTTGTTAGTTTATTACAGAATTCTTTTTGGAAAATGTTGAAACCTATTTATGATTTTTAAACTAAATTATTTTCTCACTAAAGGGCAAAAATGATGAATTGTTCTGGTCATATAAGCTTTAAAGGCCCACTCAGATTATCTTTTGATCTATTTTCAGTGGTCTTTTTAGTTATGATTAGGTCATTTTTAGCCGAAATAATAATAAAAAGAAACCTGTGTTGTTTTCTAGGACATAGTTTCTGCAGAGCGACAGTAGTTGATTAAAAAATGTGCCTTTGACTTGTAAGTGGGACCGTTGCTGCAGAGCAAGCCCGCCCCCGTTCCCTTCCTCGTTGCTTAGAGCTCTCAATTTACATGCTATCCTGCTAGCTTACAGCCCCTCATTTCTCCAACCTAACATTACTGGTGCAACAAAAATGGTAAGCACCAAAATGTTTTCAATTGTTCTTGATTCACAAAGATTTGAATATACTTAGAAAGGCAAATTTGAGCTAATTTTCTTAAAATTTGTCTTTCATCATCAGAAAAATGCCACAGAAACATGTTAAAAACACCAAAATCCATTTTTTCTCAGAGTGGGTTTTTAAAGCTATAAAATAATTCATTCATACAGTTTTTGTCTTTTTATGCTTGGTTACGAAGGAAAAAATAATGTATTTATCAAATGTTCAAACTGCTTTTTTGGTCAGATTAAAGTGTTGTGCACATAGGTATTCCTGGTACTGATTGTTTGGCTTCCAGGTTAAGGGAGAACTGGTTAAGATGCTTCTGGAGTTGGTGGGTCTGCTCTGACTATTACAGTGGTTCTATTTTAGTTCCATGGTGCTCCTGCCTCTGATCCAGCCTCTGTAAGACTGAGGTTAAAGGCTGCAGGCCCTCTGCCGGACTGGACCAGAACCTGCAGTAGGGATGAACTGAGTCCTCATAAAGTCTGTTTGTGGTGTCTTGTGACAATCAGCGAATAAACATTGAGTAGATTCGCACTCCAATCAGATTACGAGCTGGCATAAGTGCCAATAATCAAATAATTTATGGAAACAAAAAAAAAAGTGTTTTGTAAACTGCGCTTTCTATAAACAGAGCATCCTTGAAAGTTGTCGTCGATAAACTGAAGCAGACGGCTTTACTGCGATCAGTTCTCTGTGGAGCGTGAGCGGATTATTGCTTCTATCACTTCTGGGACACATAATATGGCATTCTCTGGTTTTCATTAACATCCTGCACAGCATCCCAGTAAATTCCTGTAAGGCTTAGTTACAGCAAAGATGCGGATAAAGTCCTTCCTTTTTCCATGTTTGCATGGAGAACATGAAAGAGGGGCAACATAAGGGGATTTCAAGCTGGAAGGACAGGCGTGTTTATGCTACTATGCAGCTGGAACTTATTTTATTTGCATCTTGTCAACTGACCAGAAATTACGTGTCGGCATGTCTTTAAGATCACAAGCACTAAGCTCTATCAGGACGAACGCTTGAAATAAATTGAAGACCAAAATAAATATACTTTATAATGTAAACAGAGGCTCACTGATCAGAGGGCATCATGACCTCAATTTGATAAAACTGTGGCTTAGAAACTGCTACTTTCTCAGAAAGCTTTACTGTGCTGGCTCCAGAAGAGGCTTTCACCTGTCGAAATTCATACAAAGCCCAACGTGGAACTCCAAATTGAGCTGCTCGAATTTTTACTCTCCACCTTGTTTGATTTAGGTGCAAAGTCAGGTGAAAGCCAGCAAGCTGCATTATTTACCATGAGCATTTTCTTTGTTATCCAGACTAGCATTAATGAATGCATGAGGACTTGGCTATTTGATGACCACAATGCACTGGGGAACCTGGTGGTACACTGATGCTCCATTTGTGTGAGCTGAATGATTCATCACACTAGACCCCGCGCTCACAGAAGTACCTCTGTGACCTGCAGTGAATTCACCTTCAGTGATGCTTTTAAGGTTCTGATTTTAGCTCACTTATTCACAAGTGTTTAATAAAGTCAAAATAGAACTCAAATGTATAAATATATTTGGCTCTGAATGGTATTAACTGACGCAAAGAGGAAATGTAAAACTTTAGATTTAAATATTTTATGCCCCGAAGATCTTTAAGGTGTTTTTTTCTGAAATTATAGGTCTTACTCCCTTCAAGATTTCAATTAAATTAGAGTTTTTGGTGTTTTAACATGTTCTTGAGGCAATTTTCTGATGATCAGAGGACATATATAAAGATAATTAAGCCTAAAACAACTATTTTTCTGAGTATATCTTTTTTTTCAGATTGTTGTAAATCATAATCAGGAGAAAAAATCAGGAGAAAAAAAAGCAGCTTAAAAATAAGCTTATTTATAATGCAAAAAATATGCTGGGCAGGCCACAAGATCCCAGCTCCAAGCAACAGGCAGAGGCGGGATTTTTCTTCACTGGCTGTCCCACCCGCAACTCTGAGGTGAACTTTTAACGAACTCCTCCCACTCTGCAGATTCTAAGTCCAATAAATGGCCCTGATTTGTTTTGCTAAAAACAACAGAATAATAATTAAAAGACCACTGGGAAGCTTTGAAAATGGATCAATAGATTATTGGAATCGGACTTTAGGTCAAGATTATTTTACACCAGATAAGATCTAGTTCCTCTGGAAAACAAAACAAAATAACAGCAGGCTTAGAGATGTAGCAGAAAACCTAAAAAAAAAAAATCAACAAAACTTCAGGATCTTTGTATTCTTCAGCTTCATGTTTTCTTTTTTTTAAAATTTAATTCTCTAACTGTAACACATTTGTAAAAAAAAAAAAAAAACTTCTGAAAAAAAGCAGCCATGAAATTTGCGAAATATTTTCTTTTCGGAAATAGTTCCCACAAAGAAAATATATTATGCGTCTCCCATGGTGCCACTAAAACACGCACTTGAAACAATTCAAATATTATTATAAATACAAGGTGCATATACTTCTCATAAATATATTCAGAGTTTACTTTTTAAATCTAACATATGGTTATATAAATTTTAAAAATGTGTTTCCTTGTTTTTTCTGACATTATTTGATTCAATTTTGTACTTAAAGACCAAATTATTACATTGATTTCCAGCCTTTTTAGGTTCAAAGATTTTGAAAATGTTAAATCAGAACTTTTTGTGACCCAAACACTTTTCTGTTCATTTAAAGTCCCACTCCAATCATCTTTTGATCTATTTTAAAAGGGTTCCCAGTGGTCTTTTGAAAGGTGTCGTTTTCTAAGACATCGTTCGAACACAGAGAGTAGTTAATTAGAAATGTATCTCTGAATTGTGGCCAGGAGTGCTGGCATGAAGTAAGCCTCTGCTCATTTTACATGACCCGATTGTTCACACTCTCTCCTGCTATAGCTTACAGCTCCTCCCAACCTTTACATTAGCAGTGCAACAAAAAAGTCGTGCAACACTGGAGCTATCCAAACGTAAAGTTTTGAGGTCTGATTCCAGCAGAGGAGAGAGATTGTGGCGCTCTGTGTCTTCTTCGTAACAAATACGATCTTTCTCAAACTGCATTTTTTGTCTGCTACTGATTTACAACAATTTGAATAAAGAAATACTCAGAACTGCAACTTTCAATGCAATTTCATCAGAAAAATGCCACAAGAACATCTTAAACCCCCCCAAACACAATGTTCATCAAGTGGGTGTTTCCTCATAACTTCTTCCATTTTACGAGCAAAAATCTAAATGTATAAGTTGTTGTGTTGTGATTGTTGGAAGAAAATGGTTACATGTTGTGAGGTTTTGATTGCTGACTAGGAGGCCATGTTAGTGAGGAAATCTCTGAGGATCATTCATTAAAGCTGACTGAAGTTCATCGGTTTAATTCCATCTGTGAAGTCACCAGGAGTTTAGGGGAAACGCATCTCCTCCGTGAAGAAAAGATTTTATTCCATCGCCAGCTTCTGCATCATCTGTTTCACAAGGAATTTTGGTATGTTCATAGAACCTTAACATACACTGTTGCCATGGCAACATTCTTAGAGGAATGAGGTTGTGCATTTTACTCAAAAAAGCAAAACAAAAAAAAGGGTTTACAGGCCTAAGGTGTGCAGATTTTAGGGACTTTCTACGAGGTAAGATAACTGTCAATAAGAAACATTTTACATAAATACAAAGCTAAAGACAAGACAAAATACAATACATTAAGTTGTGCACAACTTTGCACAAGAAAATATGAATTTAACTTTTAGTTTTACATTTCACATGTCTGTTTTAAATACAATTTGTCTTTGTCTTGAATACAAATTCTTCTGGGTACTTCGGGGTCTAGTGCATTGTTTATTTGCTCAGATGTTGTCTCCTATAAACAAAAAAAAAATGCAGCAGGATCTTGTTGGTAATATATTTTATTATTATTATTATTCAGCAGAGCTATGGTATCAAATTAATATACATGCCAGGGGAACACTAACATCCTAAAAAATGTATTGGTAATTTTATTTTAGCTTAATAAATGAGCCTCATCGCACATGCTCACGGCCTGCGACGCATTTTTGACAGTTTGTTAACAGGAAAAATGTGTAATTTAGACAAGCAAGCGTCATATTCGAAACAGACATGTCAAACGTAAAACTAAATGTTGTATTCATATTTTCTTTGCAAAGCAACTTTGTCTTTATGAACACGTTTCTTATTGACAGCTATTTTACCTCATATTTTTCATTCAATCATCCAAATTTGGTTATCAGAGAAAAGCAGGATAATCGAAACCCAGACAAAAGCCCCAATTCCACGGTCCCAGCCCCTTCAGCCGTAACATCACAGGCTGTGATGTTAACCAAAGTAAAGGCTCCAAAAGCTTGAAAACAGAGCGTGTGATATTGACATCACTGCCTGCTGAGCCTCTCCATGAAGGCACACAGCATCAGAGAAAGGCACAGCACACCAATCGACACGAGCCTCATTTTCCTGCTCCCAGCAAAAATTAAAGCGTCGATAACATGGGCTGCTCTCCATACACGAGGAGACACACGTTCAGCTATGAGGAAACAAACACCAAACCATCCAAGGATTTCTACGACTCCAGGGTTGAAGTGAGGAAAGTGCAGAGGGGTCTTTGATATGCTGCAGATGAGAGCAATAAAACTCTGTTATGAAAACTGAGCTGTGCTGCGAGTAAACCAGACAGATGACGGCTGCTCTCAAGGCGAAGCAGGAGAAAATGTTGCTTGTTTGAAGTGCAAGCAGGTCTCACCTCAGCCACCGGCACTCCCTCTGGGGGACGGCAGTGCAGCACAATCATGCCATTCAGAGGCACCTCGGTGCCTTGAGGGTCTTGCTCAAAGTTCTTCCTCAGGTCTGGGGAGGACAACAAACAGTCTGCATTTACGACAGCAGCAAGACCGAAATGTCAGTTTGTGACACGTGCGACCTTCTGTCCATATGGACGGATGTAGCAACAGCTCTCACGCCGCAGGTCGGCAGGAAAAATAACCTTTGCAGAAACAGGGAATTCAATTCGCAATCAAAGTTGCTTACAGGCGATTCGGACGGCTGCCTTGCGGCTCTTGGATGTCCCCAGGTGGCTCCAGGCGACGCATAAACACCAGTAGTCCTCCGGGCCATGAAAGTCCTCCACCTGCTGCCGGGACACGTTGATCATCACTTCACGGATCTTCAACCCTGCAGAAAAAAATGAGTGATGGCTGGGATTAGCCCTCACAGGAGGATGATGAGTCGCAGAGATGGAGATTTGCAGAGACAAGATGATGAACGAATACGAATCTGATTAGATTATCAGCAGTAAACAGATCTGCCCATGATGGACAGGTGGCGGCCCCTCCAAACGCTGCTTTTTAGGAAAATGATTTAACCAGGATTCTTTCACTGGAAGCTGTCCACATAAATCTGATCTGTAAAGTGTTTGTTATTAAGGACTCACTCTGATCATTTTTTTATCTATTTTAATAACATTCCGACTGGTGTTTAAATTAGAAATATGTCTATGTTTGCCAAAATAATAAGTAAATAATACAAATAATAAGTTTTACATTTTCTAAGTTTCTGCAGAGCGGAGTAACCCCGTTGCCCTTTCCACCTATCTGTTTACACATTCCTCCACTCCTTACAACCCACGAACTAACAATAGGGGTGCAACAAAATGTCGAAAAAATTGGAGTTGTCCAGATGTACAGTTTTGATCCAAATGCCAATGAGGAAAACGCACATCGATCTAGTCATCTTCAAGTAGATGCATCACAATGATGCGGAGCAGGGAGCTTGTGTCCCGCCCATCATATCGTCTACATCCCAAATAGGTTCTTTTTTGTGTATTTTTTTTATCTGTTCCTGATTCCACAACAAGTTGAGTGAAGAAAATCTCAGAAATGCAATATGGGGCGCCTAATGGGCCTTAAGATTCGGGTAACTTGAACAGCAAAGGGTCCTGACATTGGTGTAGATGTTTTGTATGTGGCACTAGGGCAAATCAGATAGAATGTAGAAAAAGCAAAAGCAGAGATAATAAAACTCCAATATGTCTGGATGATCCTTTCTTAAGACTGCGCAGCACAATTTCAAACTTACTTTTCCTCATATATCCTCAGAAAAATGCCACAAGAAAATTCATGTCATATTTACTAGATGAACTTCTCATTAGCATGATCTAAATTTTCCTTAAAAACCCAAATTACTTGATCCATGTTTTCTGCCCTGTTGTTCATTATCATTCCACTAGGGGCAGTAGAATGGCTTTCCCTGCACATTTCAAAATGGCAGCCTCCGTGAAATCTCAAAACCACTTTTGGCAAAAACAGTTTTGCAAATTTTCCAAATTATATGGTGAGAATAACTCATCGGTTGGGAATTTTTATGACTATTTGCTTTATTGAGCGAATGCAAAATTATTTGATAATCAATTCTTCTTGATAAAAATGATAAAAATGTGTAGATCAAATCTGAGACAGTGGGTAAATAAGGAGCTTTTTACCTGAACACTTATGTCAACATTTTTACAACCTAAACAATTATTGTTGTGGACAAAAACTTACCAAATCTCCCAAAGGATTCTAATTATATATCGCTAAATCGTTTTGTGGATTTCCTCAAAGGGTTTGAAGAACATCTAACATCCAAAAAAAAAAAAAAAAGACATTTCTGTGAATTCTCCAGTGGGCTTTACAGAGTTAAAAAAGATAAACAATTTGATTTGTCATCAGAGTGGGTTTTTAACCACCTTTTCCTGTTTGGGTTTGGTTAACAAACACACATTTCTTGTTTTGCTGAACAGAAACAGCTTGAGCTTTCATGTCTTTTCAAAGTCAGCAAAACTCTGATCCACTTCCACTGAAAGGGCGATCATTTCTTACACCCAAAGAATTAATTGCTTCTTATTGTTGCAGCAAAAGCGAGAAAACTCATTTTTCTAGGGGAGACATAAAATCAGCTAAAAGGCTAATAATTTAAGGCAAGTGTTGCGTACGCAAATAAATATTTATCATTCAAATTTCTTGATGAAAAGTCACACAGTCACCCACTAATATCTGCAGCGATGCAGGCCATAATGATCCGGGCACGGGCTGGGCATTTTACGAGACAATTAAAAGAAAATTTAAAAGCCTGAAGTTTCAATTATAGCAGACTGTGCACAAAAGATGACAGGCCTGGTGCATTAATCTAATCCATAATAGGGGCAGCTTCATAGATTTTTCTTTTGAGGCTTTTAACGAATTCATTGCTATGTCAGTCTAACCCTGCAGAAACTCCAGCAGATTTTTAATATGCCAGTTCAGACTCGCGAACAGCTCATGTTTGGTGTCTGGTGTCCAAATTCATCACTCTCCACAGATTGCAATTAAGCCTGCACGATGGGGCTGGGGGTGGGGGTGGGGGTGATGGAGGGTGACAATTACAAATACCCCAGAGAAACAAAAATAGTGCTCCAGCCATGAAGCAGAAAGTGAAACATTTGCTTGAAGCTGCCGTTTCAAAGCAAAAACATCAACAACAAAGCTCGGCAAGCTAAAAAAGGTCCTGTCATGGCTGCTTAATTTTGACAACTTTATTCAGAAATTATATAATTAACTAAACCTAAAAGGGTTTTGCTTGTTTGTGCAGCAAAATGAACAGATCTGACGGAAACCAGACTTGTTTATTATCAAAAAGGCATTTTTGGGGTTTTGATAGAAGAGCTTTAGTCTGTAAGAACTTCTTTCTGATTCGGCTTTTAACTAAACATTTTGATCATCTTAGAATTTATCTGAGAGTTTCTCCCAAAATCAAAGATTTATGTGAAAACAAAGCAACCAGGCCCCTGGGGGGTCGTTTCTGAAGCCTCTCAAGCAAACTGGAGCATCCATAAGAAACTCTTCAAAAAAAACCCCTGCAGATTCCAACATTGCTTAGGAATCAACAAAGAATCACCATCCACCTGGTCTTACCGTGACTGTACAGTTCATCAGAAGTTAAAAATGAATATCCCCTGTTTTGATGTCTATTGTCAAAAATTAGACAAAAGGAAAGCAGCACTAGTTTTTATGGAAGCATATGTTAGTTTTTGAGTTATACAGTTTTTTCATTTTCCTTCCTACCATACGATTTAGTTGGAAGAAGAAAGCATTAAAGAGTCAGCACTACTTTATGCTCTGGAGACTATAGAGCTGATTTTTTAAAAAAGATGTTTCATGAGATGAAAACCACCATGGAAATCCTTCAGCATCTCCTACAGAACACAGGAACTTTGGAGAGTATCTTATGTCAGAGGTTTCTTTAGATCTGCCCTAACCAATAATAACGGTCTGAATGATAGAAAATCAGTTCTTTGATTTTTTTATTCCCTCATAGGAATTATTGTAATATTTCTAATTTAATCTAATTACTGCTAATATTGCTGTTACAAACTTTAGTGGATTTGTCCATCTTCTTTCTCATAACAAAAACAGAAGAAAATATCTGATTTAACCATCCATCCATTCATCCATAAATCCATCCATCCATCCATCCATGCCTTTTTTGTTTGGTAAGAACATAAAAACACAAAACCATTTGATGAAATCTGATTATTACTTGTACAGGCAGTTTGGTAAAGCTTTAGTCCCATGGATAGGTAAAAAAAAACAAACAAAAAAAAAACTATCAGTCATAGACTGATTGGTGAGGCCATAGAGTGAAAAGGCTCATGCACATTTTTTTAAAGGTATGCTAGGAGTGACAGGTCCTAGTAAACACTTATACAAAACGGTGAAGTATGTGAGAGGCAGGCACGTCGTACTGATTTTTTATTTTGCCAAATCCTGTGCACTGCGCAAGGACCCGGTTAATGCTATCCACATGAAAAGTGCACACTTCTGTATAGCCTTTCTGTAAAAAATTAGAAAATTAGACAATCAGACTGTAGTTTGTGTGGTCATCTTAAGAGCGTCCAATAGGCAAATACTGTATGTACCATGTACAGACCCTTTATATGTGGCATTTGTGCACAGTCAGTAAGGGGCACGTACTCACACCTTACTGATGACGAATACATGCAAATAGTTCTCGATTCACTTACCAAGCGCACAACAATCATCATGACAATGCAAGACACACCTGCGCTCCCCTTAAGTTGCAGCCGTTAGTCTCTACAACTCTCTATGGGTCTGGACAAGCTAGAAAAAACATAGGGGTCGATTCTCCATACGAGTGGATGTGACTAATACTTTACTCTGTCACAGCGAACCTCATAATTCTGCAGAAAACCATGCAAACAAAAGCCATGAAACTTCCACCTCTGTGCCTGTCACACATGCATTGCTCAGACATTCATGTATGTCTGTTTACTGACAAAAAGCCCAAAGATCATTTTGAAAAGCAGATGCTTTAACCCTCATCAGCCTTCTTTACAATTTATTAGAAGTATAAAAGTGTCTAAATGTTTTATTCTTCCATTATTAAGGGGTTTTCTTCTCAACTGTCACCCATTGCTTCTTCAGAACTGGAATTGCACCGAAGACCCTTTGCTATAATCTGTCAGTCTCTTAAACAGGTCATCGTGACGCAACAATTTTACAATCTGACCTTTTTGGAATGATCTGGAATGAATTGGATCATAACAATCGTAACTGTTTAAGGTCTGAGTAATGTTTTTTTATTGCCTTTTAAGTGGCGCATTCAGATAACCTTGGTTGGGAATTGGCACTTTTATTAGAAACTGAATTTAAATGAATGAAATTCATGTTGAAAACTGAATAAGTAAATGAAAAATTAACATGTATGAGATCACTCAGAGCAAAGGAAGGGTACAGCCTTAACCTTGGGCATATTTGAACAAAATAAAGCATTAGCTCATTCACACGTTCTAAAAAGCTGAGAATGTATGAGTTTTAACAAAACGAAATGCTCTTGATCTTAACTGTTTATAGCTCAGCCGTTGAAAGTAATATTTACTTTAGGAGTTGTTTAGCATTGATTGAAATGTCTCTGCCTGCACTTGAAGTGGTAACAAGTGGCTGAGGAGGAAGCTCGTGTGTCAAGGAGAGCAAATGATGGTTGAATGTCTTGCTCAGGAACACTGGTGTGGCCGTAAAAGCAGCCGTAAAAGCAGCGGCGCAGCTGCCTTTGAGCAGAAAAAAATGAATGATTCAGAGTCAGAAACAATGTTTGAAAATTAAAATCAGAGCTTATTGTTTTTAGGCGATTTAACTTCTTGCAACAAATGAAAGGACATTGTCTGTGATTTGTGGCGCAGCTTTGAAGTGCTTTTCAGCTGTTCGAGCTTCATTGTGAAGCCCAGCCTCTTGTGGCTTACTGCTTAATCACGTGGACCTCCACTTGTAGGGGAGCTGTCTCTTCACGGGCTTCTGCCATTGCGCTGTACATTGTCGACAGCAGCTTAGACACGGGCGCGGATAAAACGAAAATTCATAATGAGAAATGAAAGGTTATCTGAGGGAGCCCTAATGAAGTAATGTAAAACAGAAACACACTGTAATCCTCAGCAATGACTCACTCCTATTATGTAAAATACTCCCCCTATCTACTCCTCCTTTCCACTGCTGCAAATTAGAGGCTTAATCAACATGCTTGATTAAGTGAGAGGGCGGCACATTTAACCAGAGCAAAATATAAACACAAGAGTGAACTGCAGTGCTTTGTCATCAAATGCTTGAATGTTTTTCATGTCAGTGTGTTAACAGATGCTCAAATCTGCAGGATGCATGGATCAGGAATGTAAAAGACACCACTTTAAAAACCCAATCCGATCATCTTTTGATCTATTTTAAAAGCGTTTTAATGACGTTTATGCCGTTTTTTAACCAAAATGAGTCAAAACAGTTTCTGCATAGTGGCAGTAGTTCATTAGATATTTACCTCTGATATCTGGGCAGGAATATAGCCATGAGCCCGGATAAATAAAGAGGGTTGAGTCAGGAAGGGCATCCCATGTAATATCTTTGCCAAATCAAATATGCGAATCAGACCCATGATAGCATCACTGAATCGGCCGAGGCCCAGGTTAACAACGACTGCCATCAGCTGTTCACCAACACGGTGCCGGTGGAAGTTAGACTACTGTTGGTCGGAGAAGAAGAGGAGGAATTCATAGGAAGAGAGAGATGAGGAAAGTCTAGTGTGTTGGAAGGGGAACTATGTGACTAGTGACTTGTTGGAACTATGACAGGAAAAGGTAGAGAGTTAGTTGACATGATGCAGAGGAGGAAGGTAGACATACTGTGTGTCCAAGAGACCAGGTGGAAAGGTAGCAAGACTAGAAGCTTAGGAGCAGGGTTCAAGTTGTTCTATCATGGTGGAGATGGGAAGAGAAATGGAGTTATCTTCAAGGAGGAGTTTGTTAGGAGTGTTGTGGAGGTAAAAAGAGTGTCAGATAGAGTGATGAGTCTAAAGATAGAAATGGAAGTTGTGCTGTTTATTGTTGTTAGTGGGTATGCCTCACAGGTAGGATGTGAGCTGGAGGAGAAAGAGAAATTGTGGTTGGACCTTGATGATCAATCACAGCTCAACTATACCACGTGATTGATTCAGGAAGTGATTTGAATTGGACCACGAGTTTGGACCGTTGATATGAATCACTTGGGCTGTATTCAAAATGTGGATGTTTGATGCAGAGTTGCAGTCAGTGGGAGTTTAGAGACACTTTGTAGAGGTCGAAGATTTAGGAGAAACTGATGTTTTTAGTAAAATTAGGAAATAAGCACAGTGACATTACATCTGCATGTCCGTTGTGCTCTTAATTTTCTTTTATATCATGAAATTAGACTCCAAATTAGTATGGTCACAATTTATATTGATTTCACAAACATTTAATAATTTTATTGTTCAATTGAAATCTTTTTACCAGAGCCAAAATAATCATGAAATGAAGCACCTTGAAGCTTTGGTTCAAGAATCAAGCATATGAATGGAGCGCTTCACTGCTTCACGGGGCTTCACCTTGCCATCACTACTCATGATTGGCAAAATGACCAATATCCAAATTGTTTAGCTTTGAATAAAATATATAATACATTTTTTCTCCTCTATGGAGGGTGTTTAAAAACAATAGGCTGACAGAATGGGCACAAGTTAGTGAGTGAGGTCATATCATATCATGTGCCATGAGTTCGATGCACAGCACAGTTAACCACAGTAATTATGGTCAAATCAGTTTGTTTTTGTTAAAATGCAGAAACTAAACCATGTAAATTTACATTAAGAGGATTACGTGAACTGGAAGTCTTTAATGAAGAGAAGCTAAAAAGAATATTTAAAATAGAACCTTATGATTTTCAAAAAAAGTCCCACATGCAAACTTATTCAAAAGTCCAACTATATTTGTTTCTGTTTCCAGTGGTAATTTAATTATGATTATGCATTTTTTAGGTAAAATCAAAAACCCTATGGCATTTATAAGACATATTTTCTGCAGAACTGCAGGAGCTCATTAGAAATTCGCTTTTGGGTTGGGGACAGGACTGTTGGTGCGGAAGTTAGCCTTGCTAATTTTACCGACGTGCCTTTGCTTACACTCTGCCACTAGTGACAAGCACCTCACAAGCCCAAGCTAACATTAGTGTAGCAAAAAAACACAGAACCATATCAGAGCTATCCAGATGCACAGTTTGTGCCAGGTGGGAGTTCAGACGAGGAAAAAGAAGACGTCATCTACCAAACCTGATTCCCTGATTGGTCAAAGTTCTCCTGGTTTAAATTTTAACGTGGGTTCGTTGGCAGCGCGTTTTGTATATACAGCCTGAAAATGGACCTCAAATACGTGCGTATCCAGAGTGTTGAACGCGGAAGCTCAAAACGCACATATGGGCAAATTTTCAGAGACTTTTAATTGAAAGCGGTCACTTGCGTGTGAATTTAGCTTGACACACACAGGCTGACATAAAAACAGCATAAACACCCTGTGCATCACCACATTTCACTAAACTATGCAAATCCATGGAAAATGACCTGACATACTTGAGTATGGTTCATCCATTGGCAGCTCACATCAAGTCAACGGTCTCTAAAACTGGAGCTGATGAAATGATCACCACGCCCGCTGCTTGTTTTGGTGACCACACCTTAGTTTCATCCTTTTAAAGTTATGGTTTCTTTCTGTCAAAACCCATTGTCATTTCTCTGTTCTCCTTAGTACTTTTTCCTGCCATGTGTTCTGTCACATTTAAAGATCCTTTGCTGAGTTAATTTTGCTGTCAGTCTCACAAAGTACTCTTCACAACAGAATGATTTAGTCTGAAAACAGCTAAATAACCACAACTACATCGGCCTCCTCCTGGTCCAATCCTGGTAGCCGAAAAATACGTTTAAAGTGTCATTTTTTCAAATGTCTGCAGGCATTTCTTCAGGACAAACGCAAGGGTCATTTAAAATACTCCAATTAATATTTGAAAACCATTCTGAGTGGTGAGTGGGTTGGCAGCCACAGCTTTTGTCACACATCAACCGTCATGACTGAAAAGACAGTGAAGAAGCAGCAGGCTGACGAAGAGCCGTCCCAAAGTTCAGACTACCAGTCCTTTAATTGAGCAGGACGGGTTCACTCGTCATTAGTTCACGTTTCAACATGGAATGATGGCTGTCCTGACAACCACAGATCAGTAACTGATCATTTGCGTTGCTTTTGATTCCTATTTTCACCTGTGAGGAGGCGATGCTTGTTATCATGTCAGGGCCCTGTCTTGTTTGGCTGATTTTAGCAGAAATGTCGCGCTCATCTTTATTCTAGGAGCAATATTGGCTGAAGCTGCAGGAGCAGATGACAGGCTGAGCCCTGAGGTTTTCTGGCAGCACCTCGCAGCGTCTCGTTTCACGTCAGCAGACAACGCCGTCAAACAGAATCAATGAAAATTCAAGTTCAATAATTATTTTGTTTAAAGTCTATTTTTTGTTTTAACAAAATATTTTTGAAATAGAATGATAAGTAAGAATAAAATAAAAAAAATGAAGTGCATGAAGTGAATTAATTACTAGGCGTAGCTACTGAAAAACACAAGCATGTTCAATCATTTTGGTTAGATTTCTGAGTGAAAATAAACCAAACATGAATTTTTTAGCTTAGCAACAGCTCCCTTAAGTTTAAAAAAAAAAAAAAAAACTTTGCAAGTACAAGAAAACAGTTTCCAGACATTTTAAACATGTAAATATTAGGGCTACAACAAATTGTCATTATAATCAACATTTTCAATGAAAATGTATTTTTAGATGACTAATAATGCATCTTATTAGTTAAGTGTGTTATAAGAACACATTACAAATACCTAAGTTGAAAAAACTATAAAGGTGCAAGTAAAGTTCAATTTTGTTTCCTCTATGCTCATATTTTGGTTGAACACTTTTCTGCCTCGTGTGGGAGCAAACGTTTTCATAAAATGTGTTGCTCAGGAAAAGTTCATGGAAAAATAGTGCTGTGTTTGCATTTTCTGGTTTATGTTTGCTGATTTAGAATTGATTTGACATAAACTATTTTAGCAGAAAGTGCATGGGTGTGTGATTCTTGTTTTTGCTTCTGGTTTTTCTTAACTTTTCTAAAGTTAATCTTCATCCTCTGTAAACTATCTGCAGTGGTTTAAACTGTATTTGTTCACAAGTTCTCGTGCAGGAAGGATTCAAACCTTAACTCATTACTGTCGTAGTGGAAATACAAAAAAATCTGTGTCAGCTTCATCTGGCTTTTAAGGTGTAACGAATGAACACACAAAACAAACACCCAAAAAACTAATTATGGGGTAAGATACCTGTCAATAAGAAACGTATTCATAAAGTCAAAGTTGTATTTATAAAAACAAAATTGCGTGAAAATTAATACTTTGTGCAAAACTTTTTCAGAAAAAATATGAATACAACATTTTGTTTTACGTTTAAAATGTCAGCTTTGAATACGATTTGTCTTTGTTTTGAATACGACGCTTGCTTGTCTTGAATACGAATTTCTACTGATAACAAGCTGTCCAAAACATGTCAAGGGGTCACAGGCACATACATCGAGTCCCGGAAAACCGATTCAACTGAGTGCGCCTGCGCTTTGGGACTCATTTATTAAACGACATTAGAATTAAACGTTTAGAATGTTCTTGATAGCATGGCAGAAAGATAATCTTGATACCGTAGCTATGCTGGGAATTAAAGAAATTTACAGCCGATTTTTATGTTGATGATGTTTTTTTTTTTTTTTTTGGCCAGGTGACAACAACGGAGAGCCTAAACAATGCAAAGGACCCAGAACTAGTGGGAAAAAAAGAGAGATGTTAATAAGAGAACGATGAAAGAAAATAAAAACGCCAGAGCAGGCGGTGAAGGGATCCCCGTCTCTTTGCTGCTGCCCGCCGGTGCCAGTGTTGTGCCAAAGTATGTTTCCCCTGCCAGATTTTGCTTCCCCAGTCTTAGGCATCGTTCTGGCAGGGGGAATGTACCCTGGCACTGGCCAACGGTGACATATTAGAGTGGGGGATTCCTGCTTAACCGGGCAGTTTATTCCTGGGATAGGCTGCCCGCTGCAGCCCCTGGACCTGTCCAGATGTACCTTTGCCTTGACCCATGAGTACCCAGGACAGGCTCTGGCAGCAGGCTTAGAAAATGAACAAAAAAACAAAGAGAAGTCGTATTCAAAAGGGACATGTTAAACATAAAACTAAATGTCTTACTCATATTTTTTTTCTTGCAAAGTTCTGCACAAAATTGTATTCATGACTACAGCTTTGTCTTCATGAATATGTTTCTTATTGACAGTTCTCTTACCTCATACCTAACGGTCACTACAACTGGTATGTTTGAAATAAAATAATACACGTGAATCCAGAAACTTTATTAGCAGCATTTTAATATCCATAGGCAGCCGGTTGCTGCATATTATGGATTTTTATTACAGTGTGGGAACAACTGTCACAATAAATCCATATTTGGATTATTTTGAAATAACAAAATCTCACAGGATTTTTTTCTGCAAAATACACGTTTGCTTTTTTGTGTACTCTGCTAGCTTAGGTGAGTCAGTTTTTTGGTCCAGATCCTTTAAGGAAATAGCGGGTGTATTTTTGACTTAATAAAACTTTAATTATTTGTGTGACCGAGCAACCTGACATGAGTCAAGAATGAGTTGGATGTGGTGAAGAGAAACCAGTAGGTTCCAAAAAAAAAAAAACTTCCGTTAGAATCAGACTGGAAACAAAACCCCAAAAATTGAGCCTCTCTTTTTTTCCTGCGGCATGATACCAACTGTCACTTGGACTGGTACCATGTGACAGTTGGGACAAATAAAAAAAAAAGACAAAAATGAGCTAATAACTAAAGCTACTTTAAATATCTAAACATAGACTTTAGATAGTGATTTATGTTGTTTCAGTGTGTGTTTTCCATCAGTTTAGACTGGAAATGCATACAAAAGTGGAGTGAACATGCCCCTTATGGAACACATTTGGTGTGTTTTTTTTCATTGGTTAGGGACTGTTAGGGACTGTGGCTTTTCTTCTGCAGGGGAAGAGAAAGCAGTAAATTTAGAAGGACACCTCCAGCTCCACTGGCTTTGGGGTGGGATCAAAAAGCCTAAACTCCTTTCCAAGTAGTTGGAGTGACACTGTATTAGACAAATGATCCAATAACTGCTTGGTCATGCTGCTCGTGATGGTCACTTCTCCGCATTGAGGACTACAAGCATCGATTCCGCTCCTGCCATGTGCCTCCTCCTGGACGCTTGTCTATTTTCCTTTTAACTCTCTCCTCCCGCTTTCCGTCTGCCTTCCCTTCCGGCTCTTGCCAGCAGCTCATGACAAAGTGCCACAAAGCTCAAGCTGGAGCAGCTTTTGCTTCCTCTTTCGATCATGCATCTTCTTACATCTCCATCAGAGCCAGAAAGGGATACACCAATCCTGACGGTCACTCATAATCTTAGATTTGTCTCTTCTTTCAATTGTTCCGTTTGGCAGAGGTGATGAAGAGGTCCTCAGAGAGCCGGCCAATGCCAGCGACAAGTGGCTTGATCCAAGCGGCTGTCTGGTCCGGCTCAGCTCAGCTCAACCCGCGCCTCAGTCACACAGCGAAGGAGCAGAATCCTGTTTGTGTGAAGGATCCTCGTGAGGCGGCTGCGCACATAGTGGGTGACACGGCGTGGGCTGCGGGTTGAGCTGGATGAATATAGCTTTGGGAGGGAGCTTGTCCGATGTTAACCCTGCTTCGGGGAAATGTTTGTGTGATGTGACGTTGCGGCGTGCGGCCCGGCATGTGGGGGCTGCGAGCGCTGGCTGAAGGCCAGACGCAGACGAACCCTGCTAGACAAGCGGAACACGCTCCCAGCAGCATCTTCAGTCTGGTCCCAGCTGTGCGCGTCATGCTTAATCCTGGAACCAAAGGGACGCATTTCTCCATGCATGTAAAACTCGTGATAATTCAACCATTAAAATGTTGCAAGTACTTATTTGTGTCATTCCCCCCAGTCGCCTTGTTTATGTTTTTCTAAAAACTGCGTGTCTGCTGATTAAGCCCCACTTCTGCATACCAAAGTAGTTTCCACTCAGTAGGCCACTTCATTTATTTCACTTCCACTGCTTTAACTAATAGTTTGTGACACAGAGCGACTTGCAGGCATCTCACTTCTCCCACACCAGTCTCTTTCTTTGCAGCGAGTTCAGGCGAGGTTGATGCTGCAGCCTCTCAGACTTCTAGGATCAAAATACAAAAGTTGCTCTTTGACAGGACGTCAATAGCAATCCATACTTCCTCCACCCACCCCGCATTCATGCACCAACCTCAATCACTATCTCTTCATCTCCAGATCTGCAGGAGCTGCTTTCCTCTCCTCCTCAAGAAAACCAACGTGGGTATCGTTTTCAGCCTCTCTTTCACTCTTCAGCCACCCTCTTTGTTTCCAATGTCCTCTTTCTCCTATTATTCCCTCTGTTTCTTATCTCTCCATCGGGGTATCATCCTTTCAGCTGGAGCCTAAAGGCACTGATATCCCCTCTGTTCCATTCCCTTCCCTTCTCTTCTTTCGCCCCCTCCTTCAGTAATCTTTAGACTTCTATCACTCATTTCCATCTTTTAGCTTAACGCAGCCTGTCGGCAGAAAGGGAACAGTTAGCGATAGGTCACAGTACGGTGGAAACTAGGCTGACTCTTTTTTTTCTTTTCATTTTAAGGCAGTTTAGTTTACCTAAAAAACTTATTGATTTTCTGTCTTTAAAGACTCAATACATCTTCCTCAAAGATTATGGGGGTGAGTTGTTTTCCTGAGGGGAGGTCGGATTCTGGGAAGTGATGATTAGACGGGATATCCTGCTGAGCTTCGTCTGCCGGTGGTTTACCAAAAGGCTTAGCGATGCCAAAAGGATGAGAAAACTGAAGCTGCTGGACCAAAACTTGAAGATTGTCAATGTGGTTCAGCTGCAAATCATTAAATACTGTCCAACTTTCCCTGAAAAAGAATATATTTATGTCCATTTTTTTAAAGAAAAGTTTAAAAATTGTAGTTTAAAAAAAACAAAAAAAAAGGCCTCAAAGAAATGATTTTTTTTGTTTCTAAGGAACAGCAGCTTCAAAAACTATTTTGGGACTTAGTTCTTCTCATACTTGATTCCAAAATGCCCTCTATAGTAGGGAAGGACCAGGTTTACACCAACATGTCATGGCTCGGCTCTCCTTCATCTTCCTTGACTCCTCTCCTCGCTCTGACATTTGGTCCCTGCTGCACCAGCCGGGCCATCGCAGACAGCGTGGGCAGCCCATGTCGGAAAATTGGAAGTTTTTGATCCAAAACAGAAAAAGAATAGAATACGGACGTCTTGATCACCTCTAACCAAAGTGCTTTTTTTTTATCCAGCATTATGCTGAAAATGCTCAGCTCAATTCAATGTTTTCATAAAACAGGAGGAATGAGGTTTTCTGCTGTAAAGGTCAAATCCTGCTTAAGCCAGTCCTCACAGACATGCAGATCCTTCTTCCAATAAGAAAACCAATTTAGTCTAAAATGTTAGCAAATGCAGCTAGATGTGATACTGATATAAATGAATCCTAAAACACAAACATGAGATGGACTTTTCATAGTGTGGTTCTTTAAGTGGGACTTTTAACTTAGTCGCCTCTGCAGGGAAACTGAGACACAACACTGTGTGTTAAGCCAAAGTCCAACCACAAAAAATGGGCTAGCTCCCTCATTTCGTATGCAATTTTCCCAAAACATGGCTTTCATTAAAGATTGTTAAGTAAAAAAGCCCATTTCTAAATAAAAATCCCTCAAAGTGCTGTACAAAAAAAAAACACACCCTCTACCACATACAATTAAAATTAGGTAAAAAACTTCTATAATGGAAAAAAATATAGATATATTTTATTATTTTTGCATTGCATACATGGCAAATATGTCTCAATTGCAAAAAAAAAAAAATCAAATAGCTGATTTCATAGTCCTTTGAGATTAATAAGGCTCATTCTCTCAGTTGGCATCTTGGGCTGATCCAAAAAAACTGTTTTTAAACTTAAGAACATGTATCATAATGTCAAATACATTCCCAAACTGTTAAGATTCAAAACACAGTGATACTACCTGTAAGTAGTCTGGCGGGTCAAAGTTTTGGAGCACAGCTCCTTCCCCAACAATTGCTCTCTTTAGTGTACGGTTTATGTTACCGGGCAGAAAGTGAGCGCTGAGTATTCTAGCTGGGCTGTTGTTACTCATACGTATTTATGTCCAACCAGCACAAAAACTAATGGAAATTCAGGCTGATCACAAATTTTAAGTGTGTCCAGGGCTAATAGTTGTTGTTGGTCGCACATATTTAAAGTTAAAGTTGAACTGTAGCTGTCGTACAGATAGGTGTGTGAAATGTGTTCTCTGCAGTTGACCCATCCTCGGGGGAGCAGTGAGCTGCAGACCCAGTTACACTCAGGCACTTTTTGGTATATTAACCCCAATCCTAACTATAATTCTAACCCTTCCTCCGATCCTTGCAGCCAAGAAAGAAGCTCAAAAACCCCCAAAAAACCACAGACCCCGTATGGGTCAACCCTCATACAGGTGAATATGACCTTTAATTTATGTATTTACAGGTTATTCAGAAGCAACTTGACCTAAAGCTATCATTTGGACTCAATTTGTGAAAAAGTTCTCAAACACAAAACTGTTGTCTTTAGGGAGCTAAATGTTTTAAATGTTTAAAAACATTAAAAATGATAAAAACATTGAATTCTCTGTCACATCCTAGAAAATTATCACTTTCAACTGCTCCAATGGAAACACTGACCAGACAAGAGCATTTTCTTCAAAAAGTTTCTCATTTCATTTCCTGTGGACTCCATTACTGCAACACCATCCACACATTGTGTCAAAGTGTCACTTTATATTAAAGGAAAAGAAAAAACGCTTCCTGTGATGTTTTGTTGTCGTCCTGCAATGGTGCAAGACTCACTGCAATAATTGTAAAAAAAAAAAAAACATAAATAGGAGAGTTTTTATTTGAAGTTTGATGCTGCTGCCACTCAATGTTGAAGTGAACCAATCTGAGAGTTTTATTTATTTTTTCTCCTTTTGTCCATTGAGAGTGAACTGTCATTAGCTTTTGAAGCAGAGCCAGACTTTTTAACAAATGCAGCAAAGGGCGTGCATCGTGAAAAAAGCCGATTTCCTTTCTTTTTTTTTTCTTTTTTAAAAAAAAAAATCCAATTTAACTATAATTGTTGTAATGAAAAAAAGATTGAATCTTTTTATTTTTTGTATTGTTGTATTCCTGTATGAGCAAATTAGTGGATTGTTGTAATCCTAATTAGTTTTTAACGCAAGAGGCACACATAGACAAATAAAAAATCTCCAATTGCAATGTTCCTGCATAGGAAAGAAGATAAAAGATAAAAGCAGAAAGTTGTTTCTGATCTCCTCCATATTGACTAATTACAAGGGTTTATTTTTAAGTCAATGTTGTACTGGTTGTACTTCACCTCAGCATTTGAAGGTTTTACAAGTTTGTCAAATATTTCTATCCCTGCCTTCAGTCATTAACCTTTTACTTAATGAGGTCCTCAAACAGTTGTTTCATATTTAAAAAAAAAAGTTTAGGTGAAAAAATAATACATTGAGAGGAATTAGTTCTGAATTTCTGTCAGATCAGAGTAAATTCTTGACCTTCAGGCATTGAAAGAAGCTCTTTACACCACTTTTATACACTTTTTTCCCCCCAAAAAAATTGAGCTCCAGCAGCTGCATCAATGTACTCAAAACTGCAAGAAAACATGAAAATTAAGAACTTTTTTTAATCAAGATTTTAAGTGTTTTTGTATGAATTCTGCACAAACTTCTGCTAAAACGTGGTTTTGAATTTTCCTGAAGTTCTATAAGTCCTGAATTTGTTTGCAGCTGTAGTTTTAGCTCAGTGACATGATGCTTTCACACACTTGTACTTTTGGACCTAAACGGCAGCGAAACAGGAGTTGAAGCTGTCATTCCTCTTTAGCTTGACATTTCCGTACCTTTAAATATTTTACCAAAACTGTCAAAGCATCACATTCATTCACTGATAAAGAAAAACTGAAAACAACATGTTTTCTTGCTGCAAACGGAAAAATGATGCGAATTCTCAAAGGAAAAGTTGATTTTTTTATGGTCTCTGATAATGTTTATGATGAAATTGAATGGTAGAAGAGTGGAAAAACATAAAAAAGCAAGTATCTGGTCTCTGTGAAATGTACACCAAAGTCTCCAGCAGTCTTACAGGTGTGAATCAAGCTCATTCTTCTTGATGCCAAAATACATATTTGATTACAAGATCCAGTTTGACGGAGACAAGCAGGTTAAATCAGTTTTTTATATGGAGCTCCCCATCACTCTGAGCTCTGCTCCATCTCAAGTTCCAAAGCTGAGGTGAAGCAAAGCGTCTTGATGGGGAAAGTAGATTTGATTGATGGCAGAATTTGTGGAGTTGGGACCTTTGCTTCTCCCACTACATAAAACCCACCTGTGCTTTCTCTGAAATAAAAACAGCAAGAAAACCCAAAAGCAAACTCGTTTGCTCTGGGGGGGAAAAAGATTTCATCAAAGCTGCGAGCGGCATTGTATGGCCCACACGCGCCTTTTGACCGGCCCTCAGTGGCTGAGCGGCTTCTACAGGTCCCTCAGTCTCCTCTTCTGCTTCTGTGGTCAGAGCTGCAAATAAAAAAAAATCTTCAAAAAAAAAAAAGAATCCTTTTTTCAAAACGGCACCTTTTCCATTGGTTTTATCTCCATAGCAACAATTTTGTTTTTTGGTCGACTGGGAGAGACAAACAGGTCTGTAGAATTTTTAGAAGACAATGCAAAAGTAAATTTTTGGATTTATTTGACAACTGAGGTTTTTTGTTGACATGTCCACAGTCCTAATATTTTCAAGTCTTGTGTCATTTTCATTTCATTTGGCTTAGGCCAACTATTCATGTATTTTATTTTCACAATATTAGGGTAAAAAATGTGCAAGTAACAACACAGTGCGGGTTTATTATGGGGTGAATAATGTATTTATATCATTCCCGTTGGCGTTTCTCGAGCGTGGAGATTGAATTTACAGTTGGGAGTGGAAAACACATGCGAGCTCCTGTTCCGCGCTCATCAGCTCACAGAGAACGTGAAGAAATGGGAGAGGCATTTCATCTCCAGTCAGTGGGTAATCACTGTAAATTATTCACAGCAGTCTTGTTAATCAGGCGGGTTCCTTGAACACCTCGCCACGCAGTTTTATGTTCTTTGTCCCAGATTACTGCAGGAATCGCACTTCATCAGGGGACTCACTTTGTCACACAGGTGAACTGATTTTTAAAAGAAAAAAAAAAAAAAGCTGAAGCCCAGTCAGTAAAACTGCTCGTGCATCTAAGAAGGAATCCATGCTGTTGGTTACATGTAAAGACAACAAATGCATTACCCAAAGTGTGACAAACGAATGGTTCCAGCCATTATCCTCATTTCAAACGCTCATCTGAAGCCAGGGATGTGTTTCTTTAGATTGATTTTGCTTGGGAGATCGTTGAGGCACAGTTGTCCCAGCAGCGAGCGCAGCAGCATAAATGAATCCATTGCGGTCAAAACGTGCAACATCAATTTTGCAAAAGGCTGATAGACGGTTATGATGGTGATTACGGGTTTACTTTGCGTCCTGTTTAGGTTTCTGCTCTTTTTTTTATTCAAACAAAACAAACTGCAAGAGTTTTTTTTTCAAGTTGGCATGAAAATGAAAGCATCAATCACGATGTCAATGGAATCAACTTGCTGAGATTTGCTTCCATTCACTATGATAATAAAGAAACCCAACTGTTTAACCCTTTTAACACCGGAGCTTCAGCTACACTATTTAAATTATTTTGACTGCCTTTACTTTGTGGGATTTGTACCTCTTCCACAAGCCTATCCAGCTGTAGGGGACAAACATGCACTTGTAAATAGTAACTAAAGAAAAAAAAATGAATGTGAACACCATGGGCTAAAATGTGGCATTTGTAATTGTGGCTCAGAGAACAGGCCTCTAGGACCCAAACCGGGACAAGCAGAACTCAAAGACTCGACAGAGATTTTGTTTTTTGCATCTGGATATTATTCTCACTCTCGCTCCGTCTGTGTTACAGGAGGTTTCTGTTCATGTTTGTTGATTAAAATCCATGCTGCAGAGATTCACTATCAAAGAGAAAAACATGAAATTTTATTCTGATTCTCTCAAAGCTTCTCTTTGACATAGACCCAGAACAAAAGGGTCAATCATGACAAAAACGATAAAACTACAAAGAGCTCTCCGCTTTTGAAGACTGTATAATCTTATCTAATATCAAACAGAGCAATTTTTCGGCCTGCAGACGTTCAAATTGACTACATTCAAGATGGCATTTAGCAATTACCCAATTGTTTTGATTCTGATGTTTTGCACTTTGCACTCAGCGCTGCTGTTTTCTGAGAGGATGCTGGGGAGGATGCTGATGTTTGCACGGGAAGCCACTGTTTGGATGAATCATTAGGAGCCCAAATGAAAATGTTCTGCTTTGTCTGTTCTAAATCTAATTATCATCTGTTTAATTTCCCACTAAAAGCTTAATTTTCATGACAGACAACAGCAAATCATTTCACTCAGATGTTTTTTTTTTTTTGGCACGGGCATGTCAGGAGAGCACACACTTTGGTTCCAAAGTGTGCGCTTTTGGGTGAAAACTAGAACAGTGACACGCTGGGAAAGGACTGCAGATGGAGAGCAAATCTAACTAAATCTTCAGGAGCCCCTACAGATCCAGGAATAATGCTAATGCCCAAATTTCAGAAACACCTGCAAAAATGGAGAATCAATTCCACTCTACAGGGAGTGAAAGATTCATTCTCAGAAGGTTGCTTTAATTAAACCGCACAGAACTTTCTGGAGAAAGGCGCCTAAATGTGTGATAAATCTGCAGCTCCCAGTCCTAAAAGTAAAGTACTGAGCAGAGCCGGTGAGCACAGTGATGCACTGTGTCCGTATTGATTAAATCATGTGCAAACAGAAGCAAGCTAGTGCAGAAAAAACAACAATGTCTGCGTACAAAGGCCACTAAATTAAAGCCGTCATTTTGTCACGCTTCCCCTGAATTCACGGCGTGCGAGACCTTCACACCCACAAACACACAACTGAAACTTCACACCTCTCTCATCCCCACCCTTTCTTTCTATTAGCTTCAACCACTTTGAGACAGAAAATCACTTCCAGGTGACATTCATCAAGCCACTACAGAGGTGTCTGTTCATCAATAGAGTCCCACCCCGATCATCTTCAAAGCGTTCCCAGAGGTCCTTTAATTATGTCTATACCATTTCTGGCCATAATAATAATAATAAAAAACGGTTGTTTTCATGGACATAGTTTCTGCAGAGAAGCAGTAGTTCCTCAGAAATTCACTTCTGAGTTGTGGGTGGGACTTGGTGCAACCCCACCACCCTTCCCCAACTCGTTGGTGTGAGCTCTTTGTTCACACTCTCTAACTACCACTAACTTGAAGCCTATCACAACCCCAACCTAAATTGACCGGTGCAACAAACATAGTGAGCAACAACTAACCAGATACCAGGTCAGACATGGTCTGAGTTCTCAGATGTGACTCTTTTCTTGTGGTTTTCTATCGTCTGCTCCTGATTAACAACAATTTAAACAGCAATACTTACATATGCAATTCTAAGATTAATTTTATGTTCTCCATTATCAGGAAAAATATCACAAGAACATAGTAAAACTTTTCATTGGAGTGGGTCTTCAAAAGACTGCATTTATTTTTCTTTACAGAACACACTTTGTGCTCTGGGGATGCTTCCAGGGTAACCCTCCCCACCCACTCACCCACGCACACCTTCCCTCTCAGGCCTGTAGACAGGTGAGATGGACTCCAGCTCACCCCTGGACTGTAAATAACAAGAGGTCAGAATAAAATCATAAATAACATGTTTGACGTGACCAGAAAGCAACAGCACATGAGCTGCAGAATCTTCTTATACTGATCGAAATGTTTGTTTCAGTTCTCAATCACAGAGCTTCTGTATGGAACTGCATTAGTGAAACTCCTGAAAGCAGAAATGCGAGATCTCTTGAATAGATTACAGACGATGCGCATCGTTTCCTGTGAAAATGTCAGCATGTACGGTGGCTTGATTGGTTCTACCAAAGGTCTTGAATGAATACAACAGCTCAACATCCTTTTTACCAGCTGAGTCAGTCACAAAATCACAGAATTAGAGAAAATAAATTAGTTTTGTTTGGTGTCTCAAGTTATAAATAGCAACAAAAAATGTGATGTTTGAAGAGTTTGAAAAGGAGCAGTGACAGTAAAAATATCCTCACATCATTTCCAATCATGCTTTTGTTTATTATGTGTAATATTTTACTTTGATGTGCATGTATTATTACCCTCTTAATACGGGTAAAAATATGTATGCTTTCCTGTAAAACATTCTTAATCCCTGATTTCTGAAAATCTCCGCCAACCAGGCCAAAGGGGGCAGCAAAACAGCAAAGCAGAGTTGGTTTTCTTACTGTTCAACACATCTAAAACGTCTGTGAGGCTCTGCTTGAAATGTATCTATTAAAAAAATCAAGAAGTGGGTTTTTGGCTGTGAAAGTTGACAGAGTTAGAACTTGGTTCCATTTGTATCAGCACATTTATAGCAGTATGTATAGGAGGGAACAGTGGATGCAGTTTGGAAGTTTGATCTGCTAATCCACAGGGGAAAACTAAACAATTAGTTTCAGAAAATTTGAGTTTGAATATATGTGATGTCTGGTATTGCTGATTTGCGATCTTTATAAATATAGTAAGAATTTGGTTTTGATTTGTGAATCAAATCACATCGCCAAGTGACCATCCACAACCCAAGTTTATAGCTTAAAAAAGATACAAAGAAAAGACAAAAGGAAAGTTATTCCCTTAGTTCTGTTTAAACTGTTTAAAAAAACTTTTCTCTCTAGTTTCTTCTCTAAAACTTTAAAAAAGCTTTAAATAAAGGTTTTAAAATGACATCAGGAAGATAAAAAAAAAAAAAAAAAAAAAGATTTAAATCCTCCCAGAAGCGCTAAATTACCAAAGGAAATAACTGTTAATTTGTTTTCTGCTCTATAAATTCCTTTGACTCTATTTTTGGGTCTTAAAATTGCGAACCATCCTGACTGACTTCTAAGCATAAAAGCTGAATGAATCCATTAAGAAAAATTACAATTGCTGGTATAAAGTAGATCAGCAGAGAATATCTGGACGACATGACAGGAAGCAGGCGATAACTCCGACTCTCTTCATTCGATATCTCAATAATTTGCCTTTAAATGCCATACCATCTGCCTTCAGCTACTTCTTGTGACTCATTATATTCCCGTCAATAAACCCCACATCATTCAGACAGCGTTGTTTTCCTTCCACAACTTTCTGCTCTGCTTTTATTGAGCTGCTTTAAAATGCCACTCTGATTGCCACATCTGTTCAAAAGGATGACAGCAGTAATGAGACTGTCGGAGGAGTTTAATGTTTGTCACAACAGCCCTCTGTCTTGTCCTGCGCTTTAGCTCTTAGCACTGCTTCATGAGTTTAATTATCCAGACAAAAGCTTTTTCTGGGAAATCGACAACATCTGACTCTATGACGGCTATCGGCTTTTCATGAAGCTACAAGATTTGAATTCAAAGTGGGAATTCTTAGATTTTCAAACATACTGTGTACAAATCTCTGCTAAGATCCTGAAGGGGACGACACTTTAAAACTTACTTTAATAGTTGTAGTTGGGTCATTGTCAGCTCAGGGGCGCAGTCATACTGGCTGGAGTTAACTCCGCCTAATTTAGATGTTCAAAATAAGTGATTCTGATGTTACTGCAGCACACGTGAATCCTGCCTCTATATGTTATGACTTTGATAAAGTAAATAACGAAAACCACTGAGAAAACACTTAATTAAAATTAGAGCATTTTGCTCACAAAATCCAGGGCTACTTGTGGTTCCGAGAATTTCTAAAAGCACAACTGGAGGTAGAGCTTTTAGCCACCAAGCTGCTGTCTTATGGAATAGGCTCATGTAAGAAAGGCCAACAGAGTTTCTACATTCAAAGTTTCTACATTCAAAGTTAGTCTTAAATAAGCTTAACACCAGAGTTCGGTCCCCAGAATGCACTGTGATCATCCTCTGTCAATCATAAAACAGCGCCCCCTCATTAAGCAAAAACTCCCCCCAGAGTTGTCATGAATCAAATATGCAACCAATAATAAAATAAAAAGTTTAGGCACCAGGCATTAAAAGGGTTTATTTGGGGGTAAAAATGATGATTAATTGTTCACTCTAGGCACCAGCCTCTCTGGTCAGTTGCGGTACTGCAACGTTTTTACTTCCTGGTTGGCTTCACCCAAGGCCTGCAAGAGTCACTGCTTGCCAGCAATGCAATGGAGACAACGTAAACTAACTGACAGTCTTGAGATGGACTTCCCACACAACGCAATGAAAATGCAGTGTAAATCCAGGGTAATGGAATTTGCACGCACGTATTACAAAAGCATGCATCTGGAGTGATGCTGTTGTACAATGTCCTTAAACCACCATGCAGTGGTGTGAGGGTATAACTACTTGTAGGACAGCTGCAGGATGGCCATACAATCTACTTTCTGATTATCTCATTTTCTCAACAGTCAGAATGTTCGCAAAAAGCACACTTTTCACTTGAACAGCGTGTACATAGAAAAAAAACACAAACAAAATTTTATTCTCTACGAATTCAGTGTGCGGTCTACGACCTTGATTTCCTGCAGGCCACCCACAGACGGCGTGTCTGCCAATAGGGGCAGTTGTGACTAAGGCATAATGTCACCCAAAGCAGTCTAACTGCTAACATGTAACCTAAAGTGGGTTAGCTATTTTGACTAAAAAAACAAAGTGAATTTCTTGCTGTGGTTTCCAGTATGACTACTAATAATATGACTACTAATAAGTCCACTACTATTTTTTTCCAGCTCATTTTTCTAATAAAACAACTTTACATTACAAAATAATAACCATTTTTTCAAGATTACGGAACACAATTACAATTCTTTCTTTCAACATTACAAGTAATTAAGTTGAGATCTGGAGAAAAAAAAAGTGCTTTATTAAAAAAAAAAAAAAAAAAAAAAAAACTGAATACATTTTTTCTAATTTGGAGATCAGTAGAAAATATAAAAGTTCATCAGAGATGAGGTTCTCCCTTTCTCAATAAAGTTATTCTAAACCATAATAAATAATAACTAAAACCTACAAAATCTAAGTTCCTGTGCATGCTGATGACACAAATATCTATGTCAAGCCTGATATTACAAATGAGAAACTGCAAACCCCGTTTTCTTGCCTCTCCCTGTCATCTCATCCACATTTGTATTTTGCTTGATTTGTGTGTCCCTTTTTGTTTGTTGACCCAAACAAATAAGCTCCAAAGATCCGTCTATGAAGCATTAAGACAAACTGTCAGTCAATTTCTACTTTTAATCACAGAAAAAAAAACAGTTCTCTGTTATTGACACCAATAAACTTAGGAGTGATCTATCCGTTAGTCTTATTGGTTTCAGGCTCGATCTTTCTTGTAATTCACAATTTAAGCATCTTTTTTGTGACCTATTTTCTCCCTTGGAATACTGCTAAAAAGAGGAGAATCCTTTCACATAGCAGTGTTAAAAAGATGTGTTTATTTAGGAACAAAAAAGGCTTAACTGCTGGAAGGACATTGCAGCTAAATGTCCACATTCCTCCCTTAAATCCTTCAAAATGCAACAATCAGGGCTTTTTTTCTTCTGTTCTGTTGAGTACAGAATAAAATTCATAATCCTCTTTATCATCTTTAAAGCCATTAATGGCCTCTGAGTACAGAGGTTAAACTCCGTTGTGTAAGATAACAGGCAGCATGTCGTGTTTCCTTTTTCTATATTTATTTTTATATTTATTTAAGGCCGTTAAAGCAAACCCACAGAAATAGCTTGGTACTAAAAGTTAGCTGTCTTGTAAGTTTCAAAAGTCTCTTCAACTCTATGCTAAAAATATATATATTTGTTTTCTTTATCCAATATAAAGCAGAGTTTCTTTTGAATAAGCAATATGGAAACACGGAAAAAACAAAATAATAGAAGTTATGAGCTCCTTCACAAGGAGGAAATATCCACATATGTGACCAACATAAGCCACATTCAGGGTGATAACACTGCATCCCCCATGACTTATAGGCACAATATTAACAAAAGGAAATACAGGAAATGCACCAAGAACAATATGACAACAAATATCTGCTATTTTTCAATGAGTTTAGACCTTAACATATAGATGTAGGCTTTAAAAAATATTTTTTTATGATTACTGGATAATTTTCAAGTTTAAAGTGATTTAAAGTACATTCTTGTTTAATTTTAATCAAAGGCCTAATGCACAGACTCATAAACCCATGATTTGTCAGGTGAAAGCGAATGTGCTGATAAATCATCTGCTCCTGTTTATCAAAAATAGTCCTTGTTTCTGAGTCAGCACCGGTCTGTTTCTGCTGACAGACCAACCCAGACTTTCATCACCTGAGTTTCATCACACACAACTCATTAGAAATGTGCTCCTACACAATGACACAGCAGAAATATTTTTAACTTTATGTGATGTATATCATAAAGCCTTTATTATTATATGATGTAAATTGTAAGGTCAGCAGCCTGAGGCTCCAGAGCTGCATGTGGCTCTGTTGCTCTCTGGTTGAGACAAAAATTTTAGCTTTTAACTGAAAAAGTAAGCAAGTATTTAAGTTTAAAAACGAACAAAGATTTTTGAGCTCCTTGTGCCACAGAAAATCAAGTGGATGTTGGTAAGCTTAACTAAGATTAAGGCACACTGAATTATAAAGTGGATTTTCTGCAGTAAATGCGGAAATTTCCCGTACGGCGAGCGTCTCTGAAGGATCTGGTGAACCCAAACACGGTAATGTGCTTTCCGATGCCTCTGTGAAGCTCTCCAAATCATATAGACCCAAGTTACTTCCTCAACATGTTAACCAGGAAGCAGAAGAAGGATTAGTAACCTTGAACAAATGATAGAATATTAACCTTTTTATTTCACAGCATTACCATATAATAATTATAAATAAATTACTAAATCAATTATTGAAAAGGGTTAAAGTTATTGGTCTCTAATCATATCACTTCCCTTGGTTTCCCAAAATGTGATTTATATTAATGATTTATCTAATATAAAATAATCCACACGAATTTCTTATTTTTTAATTTTTATTTCTAATTGATCTGCTAATGAAATGATGAATTCTGAAATAGTGTTTTGTCTACTTACATAAACACGTGATTCTTTGATACATAAGGATTCTTAATGACCTGAATCTGTGTTGTTAAGGTATAAATATCTGATTAGAAGTTATGAACCGGATGAATACATATAGAGAAATGGTAAAGTAGAGCCGGGGTGGGATGACATAAATTAGCTTTCTCCCACTCCCTTTCAAGCAAACTATAAATTCATGCCTAGTTTTCCTATGTTTGATATGTTTTTGGATGGATGTAACCCTCTATCAGTTGCAATGTTCATGCATTATTCTTGCTTTGATTGCTTGAAATAAACAGTTTCTTATCTGATAAAATCTAATCAAATCTAAACTTCATCCATGTTTTCCATGATGCGGTCAACAGATGAAGTTCAACGGCGGTTGCTCCATGGCGGGAGAGTAAAGGCATCAAACTTAAGGCCTCTGTACTGCTCTGGTGTAAATGCAGCATAAGGGTCACGTAATCAGTTAAAAAAGTTAAAGTCCCATAAGTTGTCACACATCTAGCGTTAAATTTGTTCTCCGCATTTGACCCATCCCCTGGGGGGGGCGGTGAGCCACAGTCACAGCCGCACTCTGGAACCATTTGGTGGTTTAACCCCCCAATCTGACCCCTCAATGCTGAGTATCAAGCCAGGAGGCATTGGGCACCATTTACAGAATCTTTGGTATGACTCGACCTGGATTTGAACTCGCAACCTCCCAGTCTCAGGGCAGACACTCTCTCACAAGACAAGTTTGGTTAGTAGAATTTTCAAATTTCTGGCTGAAATGCACCACGAATGATAAGAAACTGTGCATAGTTTGTATTTTAAATTACTCTTGCCATCATACAACCCACTGCTGCATTTGCTGCATGAAGATCATTCTGTTTGACACAGGGTGCATTATATTTTGAAAGGAAGTCATGAACTCTGGTGAGAAGTGATACACTATTTTATATCACAATCGTAACAATAACATAAGCAAAAAGCAGTGTCTTGGACTTTGTTGTTCCTACTGGGTTGTAGTCAGTAAGAAATCGACCTGAATGTCGCTTTAAGTGTTGAAGGTTGCAAACCCCTGCTCTAAGTAAGATCAGGTAAACTCAGTTTGATTGTGCAGCAAACAGAGTATGGCTTAACCTTGACATCGATCTGTCAAAAGAGAACAAAAGTTCTAGGTAGACTAAAGAAAAAACAAAACAACTCTCTATACTAGTGCTCTTAATAATCTTACATTGAACTAATTTGCCTTTGTTAACCACACCAGGGTTCACTTGCAAGTAAACTCTGCCCAGAGTCCGTGTTTGCTCCTCTTTTGAGCTTGAATCCCTTTCACACATCCTGAATATTATAATAAATGTTGGGTATGAAGGCATAGTGGACCTTAATAGCTGAACGTGTGGCATGGAGTGGCTACTCAGACTTTCCTCTTTTACTTTCATTGAAAAACTTGAAAATCACTTTTTCCTGAGTTATCCCAACTACTCAACATGTCTCCACAGCTGACCTTTTATCTCATCTCTTGTTGAATAACATAGAAGTGTTATGGGATTGAAGAGATTTTTGAATGTGTGTTTACCTGCTTTACTGAAGTTTTAAAATTTAAAGACCCACTCCAAGGAAAACTGTGTTTTTAACATGTTATTGCATTTTTCTGATGGTGGAGGACATATATAAAAAAAGCCAAGTTTAAAATTGAATTTCTGAGTATTTCTTTATCCAAATTATTATGAATCAGGAGCAGACATTAAAATGCTATTTTTAAAAGACAAAGACTATTCATTTGTAATTTTCGAAATGCATACAGCCATTGTTGAATTTCTTTCTTGGCCACGTAAAACCGGAGGAGGGATTAATGTTGGGACTACATTTCTAGTTGGGGTGTAACACATCAAATGGTTTCGGAGTGCGGCTGTGTCTGCAGCTCACCGCTCCCCCAGAGGATGGATGGGTCAACTGCTGAGAACAAATTTCACACACCTAGGTGTGTGACAGCTAATGGGACTTTAACTTTCAACATGTGCAACCAACAACAGCATTTTGCCTTGCATGCACTTAAAATATGTGCGGAAAGATGTAATATGTTGCTTCGCGTATTCCGTGTGGCCAGAGTGAATTTACATCATTTTTGCTCCATGTTCTCAGCAATAGGTAAGGACCAGGGCTGTGCCCCGCAAATGGTCCCGTCCACAAGTTTGTCCTAGAAAACATAACAGATCATTTTATTTTGGCTAAAAACATAATCATAATTAAAAAGACCACTGGGAACACGTTATAATAGATCAAAGAGTGGGACTTTAATAGACAATTTAAAAAAAAATCTGATTTTTGGGGTTTGTGTTCTTTTTTTAAAGGCAATTTGCAACATTGATTGCTTGTGAAACAGTTGTAAAAAGTTAACTTACAAAACTTTTTTATTTCTTCATATTAAGTGTTCAGGTTTTCATATTATGGCCTGTTTCCTGTATGTGTTGTAAACTGAACAAAGTGTTCAGATTCTCTACGGACTTTGTTTCAGTGATGCAACTAATTACTTTTTCTGGAGTATTTAAGAGTTTTATGGGAATTCTCATTTTAGTCTTATAATGTTTTTAATCTTCTCCACAAGCGTTGGGTGCTGCCGTTCGACCCTTCCACATCTAAAAGCACTCGGGCAGATATCCCTGTCGGAGGCATATTACTCTTTAGTCAAACAGTTTGAACTAGTATTTTTGTACCTGCATTATTAGACAATAAATATTTCCAGCTGTAATTATTTGGACCAAAATTGTGTTTTTTAAACAATGTTTTCCACCATAGGAATGCTAGCAAAAAGTGTAAGTCTTTCAAGACCGACTTGGATAACATTTGATCTATTTTCAAAGCGTTCCCAGAGGTCTTTTAAATATTCTTTTGCCATTTTTAGCCAAGATAAAAACAAAACAACAAAAAAAAAAAACCTGTTGGTTTTTTGGAACATACTTTCAACAGAGCGGCAGGAGTTCATTAGAAATTCTCCTCTGACTTTAGGTTGGGACCATTGGCACAGAGCTATCTGCTCACTTGCCCTCCCCACTGCTGAGAGCTCTCTGTTTAAGCAGAGCAGAGAGCTGATGGCCTGCCCAACGTATTTACTACATCACAAATACGCTCTTTTTAAAGTCGTTTTTTTAATCTGCTCCTGATACACAGCAATTTGATTTAAGAAATACTCAAAAATACATTTTTAGCTTAATTTTCATAACTCCTCGATACTTCAATTTAATTTCTGTTATGGAAAACAAATTACTCCTGTTTTTGCTTTCAAGTCGATGCTAAATTAGGGTAATTTTTGAGCCAATGTGGTTTTCTGCATATTTGCATCAATGAACATCAAGGCAGGAACCTGCACAGGATTTCAGAGGGGTGGGGGCTCAAAGTCAGAAAAGGGCAACAAAAACAACTTTTTTTTAAGCTTTAAACAATGTGCAAATTGAGTAAAATTTATAAATGAAGTACTATTAGATAACTACTCAGCTATATGACCTGTACAGGAGAAAATGATGCTATTGTCATTGTTTATGTAGAAAAAATATAGTCAGCATGAGTTCATTCACCCCATCACAGATTTGGAAGATATCCAAAGCCATAAAACACTGAAGGTTCTTTATTTTGGTATTGTGCTGCAGACAGAATCAACATGAGTTAAATTTAATACAGATGGTAACAGTTTAAACACAGGTTTCCTGCAATATATCCCCAGAATGCATAAATTATTTATATTATTTAATGGTATTATCATACTATTGCTGTGAGGATTTTGTGGATTATTTTGGTTTTTCTATGGTGTTTTTGGTCATATTTTGTCTCCTCTCAGTCACTTCAGGTTCATGTTGATCATCCACAGCTGTTTTCATTTCTGTTCAGAAGTGTCTGGTATTCAATTCTACGTTGTCAGGTCATCTGCTTTATACCCTTTTTGTTTCTCAGGGGTTTTTGTCCAGTTGAAGTTTATTTATTTAAATGTTGAAGTTTTTGCCACCAAGCCAGTTTCCTGCATTTTGAGTCCTACACCTCCAGTTCCTGACAGCTGAACCCAATGTGACTCTTGTTCCAGGATTCACAGCTAAACTCTCTTTTGCACCTGATCCTCTTGTTGTAATTAGAAAGAGTTTTATACAAAAGTTGGTGAAACTGAATGATACAGAACTTAAAGAAGGCAACTATAATCAGAAAATATTAAGTCCAGATTGATTTCAGACCTGTAGTGAGAAAGCTGTGAACTCACCATAAAATGATTCATTTATTTTGAAAAACCATGTGTTTTATTGTGAAGTTACCACCCAACTTCTTGTCCCAGACCGATCTGCTCTGCCTTGACTTGATGCGCTTGTCTGGCAAAAGTAGAAACGAACTTCTTGAGCGTTTTCCTGAAATATTAACATATTAACCATATTAAAGCTTGCTGAATCAGCAACTAGTTAGACCAGAACTCACAGGTTGAAGACTGCAGCTTCACTGTCAAGTGTCGTCAGTGATGCAACAGTTTATTTTGTTGTCCCTCAGTCTCTCTTTCTCTGGCGTCCGATCAGAGCTGCCAACGCAGAAGCGGCAGATCAGACCTCCCATATTAAAAAAAAAAAAAAAAAAAAAAAAAAAAAAAAAAAAAAAAAAGGTAATAGAATAAAGTGACATTTTTTTGTATCAACGCTTTTGTTTCTTGTATCTCTAACAGGAATGTATTAATGTTAAAAAAAAAAAAATCTCAGAAGGGACTAGGGCAGTTTTTAAAATGAGGCAAAAGGGGCAGGTGCTCAAGCACCCCTATATGTGCCTGTGTCTGAATCAAGGGATTATTATATGGGATGGGTTCAGTGTAAAACGGCTTGGTGTGTCTGTGCAGAGCACTGATATTAACCTTTTTAAAAAGTTCTGCTTTGAGCCAGCCAGTGTTCTTGCTTTGCTCAAATCCTCACAAAATCCTCAAAATGTTAGATCTGTGAAGAGGATCACAAGGATGTTTTCCAAAGACCCCGCTGGGTCTTCGGTACGGTTACTCATTAGTAAAGATACTTGCAGTGTTTATGTTAACGACACACTTTACAAGAAGACAAAAAGTTCTCATTGTCAAACTGCTCATTTCCATCTTTGAAACATCTTTTCTTACCGGCTATGTAGCAAAATCCAGAAACCACAAGGCCAGAAAAAACCAGCATATTTGACACGGCTGTCTTTGCTGCTGTGTCAGAGAGTTAAGTTACATGCAGAGTGGCACTCTGCTCTAAATAGATGTGGTCTACCCAGAGCCATCTGTCAGAGACCTGAAGTTCCTTTTGAGCAAAATCAAGACACATAAATGAAGTCCTCAAACTCCAACACATTATGATAAAAAAATATTGGCTAAAACAGAAAAAAAAATGATTTTTTTTTTTGTCATTGGTTTTAGTCTAGAACCTTGATACAAAGGGTATTTTCTCATCTATGAAAAACCCAGGGATATTGGCACTCCAAAAAAATATAAAATATTTAGCCGTCATGTGGTGTTAAAAATATCTTTTTGCTCTGATACATATCTGACAGGCATAGTGGAAGAACATGAATCATCTAGCTGGAATAATAAATACTACATTACGCCAGCCTTTCCCATATTTGTGGCAGCCTTTCTTTAGGATATAGGCATAAACTTTAAAGGACATTTTGTTTTTTAAGTTTTTGGGGGATTTTGTTGCCTGTGCACTTCCTGGAAGGCACATCTGACGGAGTCTGTGAAAGAACAGAACAAAACGATGATAAAATTCTCCACGTCTCCCTGGCTGCTTTTGTAAATACATGGATTCTGTCCTCTTTCTTAAACCCTCTGGTCAAACTGTGTTGTTGACTCTGTCTGCGCAACATACTGCTTTAAAAGCTACAGCCCCCCTTCCTCGCCCACCCCAGGACCCTGGGGCCATTCCACAACCAGAGTCAGACTATAATAGCTTGTTCTAAGATCCAGCTGCTCACCTGCCTCCCGCAGAAGAAAAGCTGGATGTATGGACAGACGTGTGACCTGACTGAAGGGCTCAATTGTTCCTGCATTTGGCTGAACTGAACTGCAGTTCAGCAATGTTGCTCAGCAATGCTCTACAGATGACAAACTTTTCAAAGCCAAAGCAAAAGAAAAAAAAATTTGCTCACAACAGTATTAATGGGAAAAAGTTACTCACGCGTGAAGTTCCACTCCGATCCCCCAGTGGTCTTTTTGTTATGGTTATGGTGTTTTTAGTCAAAATAAAATAAATAAATAAAAATCTTTGTGTATATCTTATTTACAATGTATGGACGACACGGATGATTTTGAGAGACCAGATTTCTTTATTCTATAGAAAATTCTACAAAACCATCAGTAATTATGTCTCCATGTCTGTACGGTGGCCCAGAAGCGTCGCAACACACCACACTACAATTAGTCACAACACAAAGAAATTAACTCACAACATGCAGGAAAGAAGAAAGCTATTGTTAAGCCATTGTTAAAAGAAAATCACAAGAAGTTCCGTTTGGAGTCATAAGTCATGTAACTCTGACACAGCAGCAAAGACAGCCGTGTCAAATATGCTGGTTTTTTCTGGCCTTGTGGTTTCTGGATTTTGCTACATAGCCGGTAAGAAAAGATGTTTCAAAGATGGAAATGAGCAGTTTGACAATGAGAACTTTTTGTCTTCTTGTAAAGTGTGTCGTTAACATAAACTAATTTACTCATTTACTAATGAGTAACCGTACCGAAGACCCAGCGGGGTCTTTGACCCAGCAAACGTGTGGAAGAAGGTGCTCCGGTCAATGAGAACAAAATTGAACTTTTTGACCTAAATGCAAAGCTCTATGTCTGGCAGAAATCTAACACTGCAAATCACCCTGAACACACCATACCCACTGTCAAACATGGTGGTGGGGCATCATGCTCTGGGGCTGAAAGAGTGTAATGGTATGTTTGAAAGAGCATGACGGTATTTGAGTAAGAACGTATCAATTAAGTCTCATAAGGCCTCTCATAGATAATCCATCTTTCTTGGTAGTTTGTTCCTCCCAAAAAGCTTCAGCAAAAAAGCACCTCCTCTCTCTGCCACCTCTTTGAACTAAAAATAAGAGATCAAGAAAACTAAGTGTGTGCACTACATTAGGTTAACCAATGGTGTGTTTTGATGTGGAAGTACTGTGGCTGTTACTGAAGTTAGCGCATGAAAAGGACATGGGGAGTGTGTGGGACTAAACTTTATTGTGGAGCGGTTGACTCTGCCATAACATTGTTCATAAAACATGTAAACTGTTTATCAGAACCCGATTGTTCTCTATTGCAGAGGCGTCTTTCATCCCTGAAGTTCTTTCTCTAGTGGTAGTCGGTACGCATGCGCACTTTGTAGAATCAATGCTTTGTGACTTTGTGCCTGTAACCCCCTGGTGTTTTTTTGACAGTAATTCAACAGGGGAAAGTTCGTATTCAAATCAAAGAAAAGTCGTATTCAAAGCAGACATGTGAAACGTTAGACCAAACGTGGTTTTCATGTTTCTTTCTTTATTTTTTTAAGTGTTCACAACTTTGTCTATCAGCATACATTTAATTTTGACACTTATCTTACCCCATTTGCAACAGATTTTAAGGAAGTTTAAATGAGCGACAGTTGGGATGGTAATGAAGTAAAAAAAACTATTGCCTGCCAGGTCTACATTAACAGATGGGTCTTCAGCTCCAAAGATTCAGCAGAGAATTCCTAATACATCACAAAAACATACGTACACATTTTTGACAGGAGTTTGAAGACGGATTGAAAAATAAACATTTTTAAAGAATGCATTTTTAAAAATGTATATTGATTGTTAATGTAAAAAAGAAGGATTGGCAACATTCCTTAAGTATAGAAAAGGTAACCCTTTTTTTGTGTCTTAAAAAAACTAATTGTGATGTTATAGAATTATTTGATACTATGTAAGAATTCGTTTTTTCCAAACTTTTTTTCTTCTCTGGATGATGACAAATAAACCTAAAAGCACCAGCAGACAGTTTACCATCTGCACCTCTTTAATGCTCTGCAGCTGATAGAAAAGATTCTCTTTCAGGGCTTCCATCCTGCCAGATTTGATTTCCGGTTGTGACACAATTGCATAAAAGAAATGCAGTCACCTAAAGCTAAAACACATCAGGATGAGAAAAATCATGCGGTTCATTTTAGATACAGCAATTACAACCTAAGATGAACAAAACCTCACAAACATGTCACTAAAAAATCAGAGAAAAACTCATCCTGTTTTTTTTTTTATTGGAGAATGAAACCATTGACTGTATATAAGAACTGGACCGAATGACTGTGACATCATCCATAGAACATAGCTTATTTCCAGCTCCAGCTCTAACAAAAGGAAGTTAATTTTGTAGCCTTTATTTTTGTTTGTTTTTGCATTATGGATGCTGCTGCGTTAAGTCAGTAAACATTGATTGATCCAAACTCTGTCAAACATTTTGAACATTCAAAGTGCTGGAAAGAAAAAATAAAATTAAAACCAAAATATTGATAATATAAACATTGTTTTTGAGATCTCAGGCCATGACAATAAAACGTTTTCTGCTCCACCAAAAGAAAAAAAGGAAACTATATTTGATATTATGACCAGATGGTTTCTAGAACAAACATATAACATGCAAAACCTGTTAGTTTTTTACTAACAGGTGTAAAACAAAGACATACAAGTAAAATGATGGTAAGAAACCATTGACTGTATCTGAGAACTGGACTGAGTGAGTATGACATCACCCATAGAACATGACTTACTTCTGGCTCTAACTAAATAAAGTCAATTCCATCGCCATGTTGGAACCAGACAATGTCAGTAAGTAGTTATTGATCCAAGTTTCCATGTTCCGTGCAGGTTAGTAGCATTGCCCCTCCCTCCTCTTGTGCTCTCTTCTGGTTGCCTCAGCAGTTTACCATTTTCAATTAGTATTTAGGTATTTAAGGAGTGCCTTTGTGGTTATTTAGTGTTGCAGAGTCATGTTCTGTCCTGAAGCTTGTCAATGTTTTTGGATCCTTTTTTTGCCAAGGTTGTGGTGAATTTTTGTTATTAAATATTTTCATTCTCCAAACATCTTGGATTCGAGTCCTTCTTGCTCCTGTGTTCCTTTTTTTTCTATAAACCATAGGACATGTTGATCTGAGTCATTATTTCTTAGGCAACCACTCTCAGCGATCAGAAGTGAGCTTGTTGGAAGTCTACACCCCTACCACTTGAAAGTGTGCTACACAAAATCTGTACGTACTACCTACTTTAATTGAGGCATCTGATTGGCCTGTTTATAACTTGAAAAACTAACAATGAAGAAGAAAAAAATCATGATTATTTTGACACATATAATGACTGATTAAAAGCTGTTTTTTTCTCTAGAAATCTATGGAATTTTGGCTTCCTGGCATTTGCAGGTACTTCCTGTTTGGAACGTGAGGGGAAAGGGGTCATTTAGTCCCATTCGCATATACAGTCAATGGAAAAAAAATGAAAACAAAGGAAATCCTAAACTACACATGAATCTTAAAGGCAAGGTCAAAGTGAAAGACCGTCAAACCCACAGACCATGACTGATGGGCAAAATGGATCAAACCTCTAAACCTTTACGTCAAACATCTTTGTTTAATGGCTGACATGATGGATGCAGAGTGTTTTTCTTTGGCCTAAAAACAAGCCTGCATTCTTTCCTATGTAGGCTGTCTCGGGGTGATGTCCAAGTGTGGGCTGTCAAATGTGGCCGTGTATACTGGCATTACCTCGGGAACATTTTGCTTTCTTCTTACTCTCCTGACAGCATTTTGCTGTTTCAGGCTTCTTTTACAGTCGAACCTTCATTAAACTGTTCTGTTTATTTCATAACCTTAATGTATCAAAGGGGACTGATATGAAGACCATATATGGGTCAAAAAATATTTAAGATCCGAGAATGTAATAATCAGTCAACAATCAGATCAAATTCAAACTGCAAACCAGCACTGAGAAGGATACAAACAAGATGGCTCCAACACTCACTTGAACATTAGAATAGCATTATCAGGAGCCTGTATTACTGAGTGTCCTTAAAAACACACGTAAAAAAGAACAACATGTAAAAAAAAAACACAAATATTCTGAGGCTGTCTCAGTGTAGGTGGCAGCTGGAAGAGGAAAAAATAATATCTGTTTGTTAAAAAAGTTTAGCTGAGATGAAATATTTATTATTTTATCATGAGAATTAATGATGATGTTTTTGACATGAGTGCTGGATCAACCATCTGTCATCATGATTTATCACCCTGTGGCATCTATGTCTTTATGATGAATAACCCTGTATTAGTTGTCTGTCACTTTAAAAGAGGAAAAGGTAGAACAGGAGATTGTGATTCTGTTTTATAAACAGATCTATATTCAGCACAGCGACCCATTTCCTGTTTCAAATATGTAAAATGTGTTTCAGCAGCTTTTTAAAACATTTTTTTTACTCAGTTGTATTCTGAAAAGAACCCAGAATTGCTAAACAGAAGACCACTATGAAATCTAATTTTCCATGCTTATCAAGTAAATATGACAGTAACAATTATTTAGATCAATTCAATTTAAATATTAAAATGCAAAAAAAAAAAAAAAAACTAAACTTAACTTGTTTTGATTGTCACACAGTAACAATAAGAAGAAATTTGAAAGTGCGTTGGCCATAAGCCTCACATCATGAAACATAAAAACATAGTATTAATTAAAAAGAAAGAAAGAAAGAAAGAAATCTCAATTTTGAAAGTAAACAGCAAGTTTGCAAATTTGGCCCCAAAATGTGAAGCCAAATTGCAAATGCCAAATGTGCAGCTTCACGAATGACCACTGGAGGGAGGTTTCAGATGACGACCATTTTTCTTTTATTTCCATACAAAATAAATAGATAAATAATATTTTAGACCAAAAATAAAGTATTTGCATAGCCTGGTTCCATTTATTGCTATAGCTTTTATTTATGCGTGTGGATGGGGGTAATTTAGATCATTATTTATGATTTGGGGTTTGTATTCTTTGGGTTAGATGCATCTCCTGCTGGACCCGACCAAACTTTTTCATTGTTGTATCTTTCGGAGAATAGGTCATATTTTATTGCATAGTTTTGCCAGGGGCGTGCCTTATACTCAGATGTGACTTGTATCTGGTTTTCTTCAGACATAAAAAGTTAAAGCTGAAGTTAAAGTTCCATTTATGTATTTGAAATTTGTTCTCCAAATTTGACCCATCTGGGGGAGCGGTGAGCTGCAGACACAGCCATACTATGGAACCATTTGGCGATTTACCCCAAAGACCAACCCCTCAATGCTGATTACCAAACAGGGAGGCATTGGGTCTTATTTCTGAAGTCTTCCGTATGACTCGGTCGTGGATTTGAACTTGCGACTTTCCAGTCTCATGTGTGGGATCGAACATCCAAAGAGGACCACAGAATATTTATCGTAAAATAACAGTTTCATTTTTCCTAAAAAAGGTAAATAATTTACAAACTGGACTCTTTAAAGAGGTCAATAGAAACATAACGCAAGTAATAAACTGAACTTTAACTTTACCAACTAAACAGAGAAAAATTAGAATAACAAAATGAATAGCAACTAACAGAAGTAAAGCAAATAAACTGTAAATAAGTCCATAGATTCTGCCCTTGGAGGCTTTTGGAGATGTGCCTCTCCTGGCAGGAGCATTTAAAGGCTGTGATGGCTTTACTTACTCCTTTGGCCAGGCCTCACAGCACAGCTCCAGGAGCAGAACCCCAACCACACCTGCAGCAACCAGCATACCCTCAATACTGGCAACTCAAAATGAGTAAACTAAAAAGGCATGGATGTGCTACAAATAATAATAATAAATGGTGGGAATAACTCAAAGAAAGGTGTGTGTTCATTTAAACACGAGTCTGACATTGGAAACCTCCAGATATGAGAGAAAAAAAAGAAAACGAAAGACAATTTTTTACCTAATTTGTGTTTTTCAGAAATATTCCTGTTTTTTTTTTTCTCCCCCTGCGATGCATTTAAACCAGAATTGCCCGATGAAGACAGAGCACAATGGCCCCTTTTAAATTTTTTTTGAGAAACCAGTAAACTCTTGAGCACCTAAAATAGTCTCAGTTCACCTGCAAGTGCATCCTGGTGCGGTTCAGAACAATGTGAACAGTGAATGGTAGCTTAAAGGATGCAGGCTCCATTCATTTACAGTAAGTAGAAATGTAAAAAAGTATTTATTAATAAAGTTTATCAATTCTTTTTCCTTTTCTAAGGAAAAAAAAGGGTTGAGTGTGCCCTGTGAGTGGAGATATTTAGTAAGAATTATTATTTTTGATACTGAGATGACTGCCATTATGCACCAACTCTTTTCTTCTTCTTTGGACAATACAGTCCCCAAATAAGCATCACAATATCCTCTTCTAAAGTCCAATGTTCAGGCAGTAAAACATAATAAAAGTGGGAAGTTTTGGGGGCATTTTTTCCTAAATCAAACAGGTGTTTAAAAGCACTGCTAGATAAGCTCTCACACCTGCCCAAACAGAGCAGACTATCTGAGGAAACAAGCCTAAACCCAAACCAACAAGCCCTGCTGTGAATGCCCTTTAATATTATTTATATTTGTGGACTAAGCTTCTTGTTACACAATGTGGTTTCTGCCTGACATTCACTCTTTTAATCAAAAATCCAATGTGAAACAAACTCAAAAATGCATGAGCTTTGTTTATCTTCACTTCAGTTTATTTTAACTTAATAAATTGTAGAATTATGGGACCTGAACATCAAGGATGAGAACTACGGCCCTAAAGCTTTGTATCGGTAAGAATTGAAATGCACCAAGTTGAACTTGATTCTGTAAAAAAAGAGTCACCTGTTAGATCTAACAACTGCAGGATCTCAGTTTTGTTAAGGAAACACATCTCATTGCAACAACAACAAACGGGTTCACAGCTTTAATTACACAGACAAATTTTAATGATGTTTTTCAACTATTGCACGTAAATAATTAACAGTCAGACGCTAAACCCTGCTTAAAAATGCCAGATCTGTCACCTTGATTTAAAAAAAAAAAAAGAAGAAGAAAACATGCTTTTTGTTCACCAAAGCAAATTAGTTTGTAAAGCCTTTTCTATCATGTACCCACTGAACTGTTTTAATGTACATTTAATTATATCATAAGCAGCTTCCATTTTTCCCAGGGGAAAAGAAACTTTGTGACATTTGGATTCATTTTCTTTGTTCATTCAACAGTGGTGTAAAATATCCTGATGGAAACAACTCCCGCCCATCCAATTTCCCTCCTGTTTAACACTAATAATCCTGCTTTAAAATATTCAACAACTACAAACAAAACATGGCATTCGTGAAGGCTGCCCTGTCCCATTTTTATAAACATTGTTACATGATTTATTATTGCCAGCTGGTGTTGATACAGCCTGCTGGAAACGGTTTTTCTAAACACTGTTCTGTGTTACAAGCAGAGCTCCCAAACATGGATGACTGTTTGCACAGGCTTTGCCAAACCACCACGGCCGACATTTAAACGCAAATGTTTGGCTTGTTTACGCATCTGTCCTCAAATCCAAAAGTTACCTGAAATAGTTTTAACGTAAAGGCAAAACGCTTGGACGTGACTCATAGTGACAAACAAAAAACGTTTACACTGAAAAACACTACCGCTGTCAATCGATTCAAAAAATTCAGAGTAATCATACTTTGAGATTTTACAAGGTCAATTTTTCATGACAATAAGCGGCTTTTGAACAAAAAAAGGCCAGGAAGAAAATGTTTCCTTCATTTTGATTGTCTGAAAGGTTTAATTTGTAAAGTGTTAACTCAGATATCCCAGAAATGTCAAATGTGTGCACAAAACACATAAACAGTAAGATAAGCAGAACTCTAAAGATGTTAATGTCTGCAGTATTACTTCAAGAACACAATGATGCTGATATACAGCCATAAGAAACAAACATTGTGTTTCTCCACTTTAAATGGTCTGATTGGCTGCTGGGTGTTCACTCGCTCCTTAAAAAGTAGTTCCAGTCACATAGCTCAAATGTTCAATATCACTGTGCAGTATGGGTGTAACAGATCACGGATGATGCGCTTTACTCGCCATGGTTTGGCACACATGTACTGTGGATCACCCTCCTGCCCCCCTCCTCATCAGCATCTCGCGCATGCATCATTTAAAGGGGCCACGCCATGGTTTTCTTAAGTCTTTCAGAGTAAACTAGATCGATATATATTATCATATATTCCATTTGGAACATGAAAGAACAAATTATTTATAAAATATGAGTTGTTTTTGTGAGTTTTTTCCTAGCCAGGAGTAAAACGACTCGATTTCTGAGGCTCCACCTGCCGCTGCGTGTGGGTGCCGTCTATTTCATGAAGTCATCCTAGAGCCGCCTCTGGCAGCGTGTCTGTGTTTCTCCCACGAAAACAACCAACTTTTTCAAAGATGGCTGTGGATACCCTCGTGTGGATAGCCTCGTGTCTAAAGTAACCAACATCTGTTTCAGTTTGTGTCCTGTCTTGAATAAGACAGACAATAATTGAAAGATATACTGTATTTTTGTATTAAAAAAAACAAAATTTTTTTTAATTGCTGATCACTGCTAGCTCCAGGAAGAAGCCTGTGCTTTCCTGCAAAGAGCATAGGTTTTTAGAGAATTACTCAGAAATATGTGAACAGATCAAAATACCAATTCGAGGTTGATACAGTGTAATACACTTAAAAGCTAAAAAACGTGGTTTTCATGGTATGACCCCTTTAAAACTACTTTCCATTCACATCAACACAATTTGCACATCAAATTCGCGTCCACCGTCTTTGTTTTATAATGCGTGAAAGTTGTTGCTTTGCTTTGGTCCAAAGGCGTTTTAACATGAAACTCCTGCTGCGTGTGGGAGGAGCTTCCGTCAAAAGCTTTTCTCAACCTTATCAGGGAGGGCGGGGATGATGAGAGTTCCACTTTAGTTATTTAGATGAGCTCTTTGACAGTATCGATGAGCAGTCCCCCTCTCCATGTTCAGGTTCATGAAATCATTCAGACTCTCTGTGAGGAACATATATATATATATATATATATATATATATATATATTTGCTTTGATGAGCAGCGGTAGGGGCCCCACCATCATACCGTGGAAGCCTGAACCGCTCTATACAAGCTGTAGACGGTCGCTTCTGAGGTGTAATTAGTTTGCGTTAATAAATATTACTGCGTTGATTTAGTTAAATGAATCATGTCAGTTAACGCGCTAACTTTGACAGCCCTAAAAACACTTTGTAAGGTTAGAGTTAGTAGCTAAATAAAAATATTCTTCCAGTTGAAACATCCACTATTAACTTATTGCACTAATGCTAATAATATTTATACAATTTTAAATCTAGAAGATATTAAAAAATATCTAAAACATACAACAAACAAAATATCATTTAGAAGCAGTTAGAAAGTAAAACAAATCCATAGTCTTTATTATTAGGGTGTATTGAGTCTAATTATGACATGAGGACATTAACAATATTCCCAAATCAAGTCTTCTTTCCTTAAGTTCAGGTATGAAGTCATGTGACAAGGTCCTTCTTGCGCAAGACTTAAGTGAGACTTAAGTCTGACTTGATTTAAAACACCTATGTCAATAAAAAAAATATTTTTTGTGTTTTTGTTCTTGTGGCATTTTTCTGATGATGGAGGACATTTTTAAAGAAAATTAAGCTTAAAATTGCATTTTTGAATATTTATTTATACATGAGTCAATCAGGAAAAATTGCTGCTTTAAAAAGATTGGGTTGTGATGTCACAAATACAATGGGCAGGCCACAAGCTCACTGTTCCATTCCTTTCTGATGCATTCATTTGTAGACAACTGGATAGCTCCATTATTCATCGCCCTTTTTGTCGCAAAGGTAACGTTAGGTTGGGGATGCAGCTAGCGGGAGTGTGTCTAAACAGAGAGCTCTCAGCAACCAGGGGGGGGAATAGAGGGAGGGGTTGCTATGTAGGGAATTTCTGAGTAACTACTGCCGCTCTGCAGGAAGTATGTCCTAGAAAAATGGCATAATTATAATTAAAAGACGACTGGGAACACTTTAAAAATACATCAAAAGATGATCAGAGTGGCTCTTTGATGAAAAAAACTAAATGGGGCAAACCATGTACCTCCAATTCAGTTTTTATGGTTTCATCATGACCAAAAAGAGAATATTTGACTTTTTAAACCAGATTATCAGTGTTTTGACTGATTTTGCAAGATCAAAAAACTTTTTCTGCATTTCATTTTTTTAAAATCAAATTGGGACTTTCCAACAAGTTCTTCTCTTCATGGTTACTGGGAACTGATCTGGTCTGTTCTGGTCCAGTCGAACTGTTGCAATAAGTAGCATCGTTCTCTCATTTTTCCTGTGTACTCTTAGGTCTAAAGTTCAATTAGATTTTAGATAAGTTCAAATACAGATTTATTTCATTTTTTATTGTCATTCCAAATCTTATTTTTGGGTTTAACATTTTGTATTTATGTAACTAGTGAACTAAAATAAACAAAAGTGAAACAATAATTGATCTGATTGAAAATACTTAAAAAATAATTTCTTTCTGTGTAAAACAAACTCTTTTTTTTATAACAGTTTTTTTTAAACCCAACTGTAGTTATGGCTTTAGAAGTTAGTAAAGGGTTAGAGAAAAATAAAGCAACCCCATAATGCGACTCAGGGGGCAAAAAAAGGACTAAAGAGACGTAACAAACAAGCAGAGGGAATGTAGTGTTTTCTGCCTACGCATCTCTGCAGGCAGACACTGGTAACTCTTCAGTACTTCATACAACGCCATTTAAAACAATAACCATGTTTGATTCTTTAGAAGATACTTATTCAGAGAAACATCTCAAAAGCTTAAACATCATCGGGTCCTTTAAAATGCTGCAAACAAAACCTTTTTTTTTTCGCTCTCCAAACTGCGATACTTTGATTGTTTGTTGCCTCATCAGGAGGTCAAACAAGCATCCGCTCTGCAGCAAACGTTACATATCAGGAAGCCATTTGGCTTTGAGTGTCTGCACTCCAGTCTGAGAAACAACAGGCCGATTCACATGTGAAGAGTTGAACCAAAACCAAACCGACGCCTTCTGCCAAAGCAGAACATGAAGGAACCACAGAAGAAGAAAAGCAGCTGAAAGACACCACAAATCTCTAAAGAGATTAAGAGCCCTGCAGATCAGGATAACACCGTTACATTTCATAGAGCCAGATTCAGACACTTAAATCAATTAAAGCTGCTTCGTTAATGCAGGGAAAATACTGCCTTAAAGGAACAGTGCAAAGAGGGAGGACGACACGAGCAGTCCACTTAGAGGAAAAATGATCCAATCTGCTGAGGAGAGAGCCAAAAACAGAGTTTATTAAAGCAGTTTCTAACCTCTCCACCCGATTCTTCCTTAAACCTGCACTTTGAAAGAGTTGTTTGTGACAATTTATATCTGTGAGACTTTAAACTGCTGTGGGAACAATCTCAGGTGTTGATGGGGAAAACAGCTGAGAAAACATGAGACTTTCTTCGTTGAAATACAAGCTACAATTCGCTGTGCTTTGAAAAATAGCCTTCAATGCATTACAGTGACTCCAATCATTAAGGTAAGTTTAGATCACATATGACATATTTTCATTAAATGGTCATTTAGGGTTAAAGCTGTTCAAATCTGGTTTGATCTTTGTGAAAACGTAATTATCCCATCCCTAAAATATTGATGAACCTTAATTATTCACATTTTTACAAGTGCTTAGTTCAGTTTTTTTTATCCTGGACATGAATCCTCACAAGCCTGTTGAGTGAAGCAAGCTTTTGAATTAAAGCTACAAACACGTTTCAAAGAGCAACATATTTGTGCTGTTAGATAAATAAATCAATAATAATATTGAAAAAAAGAGCAAATAAAAGTTCCTTTAACGTATTTTTAGCATATGGTGCTCTGTCTGTGCTGTCGATACCCGATACTAGCTCATATACCTATAGCTGGAAGAGATGTGGTGCAAAATGTTAAAGCGGTGCAAATCATGTGAATCTTGCTTCGGGCTTTTTCTTCAACAGTTCTATTCAGATTTGTGAAAGCCTTGGTTTCATATAATTAGAATAAAACTATATTTTTAAATCAATTTGCACCTCTGTCTTTCAGGGTGCTGCCTGTACGTCACTACCAAATCAGAGTCCCTGACTGGTCAACAGCAGTTCAACGGTCGTGCATTTTGTACATAGCGCCTGAATGTGAGAGTTTTGAATGCAGAAGCTTGATACTCGCATATATGTGATTACATAGACTTTACACTGGAAGTGGCCCCTTGAATGTGTGTTTCCAAGGTGTGAACATAGCACGAGAGAAAAGTTAGAACACGGAAGAAACTTCCCCAATGTTACCAACTGGCAAAATGGCCTCCATAAACCCAATGAGAACTCATCCAGAAGTAGATAGACCTCTTGATTCAGTTAAAAACAAAGACGAAAAGGGTTTAATTGGAACGTTCAAGAGAAGGAGATGCTGCTGAGCAGTGAGAACACAAGGATTTTCTTGCGCTGACAGAAACATCTGGAGTGATCTCTGAACTTTTGGACACATAAAAAGAGGTTAAGTGTGCATGTCATCCTGTCTCACTAACCTCATCGGTCAATACAGAGTAAATATGCATTTATAGATAGTTTTATTATTAATTAGTGAAAGAAATTGTTTGTTTTTGGATACAGATCAGAGTAAATGGAGGATATTTCTTGCAATAGAAGCAATCTAAGAAACTACTTTGAAACCAATGTTTGTTTCATCGTCTCCTCAAAAACAAACGATAAGAGGTGAACTTTATCCTTGAAATTGTGGTTTGGATTTCTTAACATGGCGCTTACTGCAGTGGTCTCCAACCAGGCCGCGGACCGGGATCAATTGCCACCGGGCCACGGAAGAAATAATAAATTATTTTGTTTTGATTCCCAAAATTGTTTTATTTTGAAAATGTTTTGTGTTGAAAAGTAACTGGATTCTCTCAGCTACACTTTTGATCGCATTAGCTGCAAAGTTTGGAGCAAAATTACTACGTCTGAAAAATCTTTTGGTCTTCAAAATTGACCAGATACTCTCGATTATATTTTACTCACTTAAAAGCAGTCCAGGGGCGTGCAACACAGGCGTGCAACACAAGAAAAGTTGAATGTGGAAGTTTTCTTTGCAAATGGGATCAAAACAAGAACAGTCAGCAGAACAGGTTACAACTTTAAGACAAAAGAAATAAAGCATTAGACAACCGGGAGTCCTAATTAAAATATGGATTTTTTGCAAAAGGTGATTCCCACACACTGTGCCTGTTTGCATAGAGATGTCACTTTCACGAACAAATACGTTCACATAAAAGCTCAAACAAGCTCATCCATTCAGATGCACACCCAATTCTCTATGAAACCTCTATGAAAAATTAAAGAGACCTTAATTATGTTTCTGTTTTTTATCAGTCTTGCACACGTCAGATGACTTAATAAAATGATGATCAAATCTATTGTCAGAACTGTTTATTATTAAGATTAAAGCACATTGTCTTAATAAAATATACTGTTTCTTTGTCATTGCGCACACCCCTGAGGCTGCGGTAAAAATCCTCATGGGTTGACTGGTCCGCAGCCACAAAACGGTTGGGGACCAATGGTTACTGTATATACTAATTTCTTATGCGGCAGCAGTGCGAGGTCGGTGCAGGCTCGGTAGCCGTTACTCTTAGATCACGTCACACCTAAAAAATAACAAGAATAAAGTAGTAACAACTGATTTAATACTTTATAATTTATTATATAATTTATAATGTATTATGTATAATATTATTATTTATAAGTAACCATTGTATGATATTGTATGATAATGTCCTTTGCAACATCCATTCTTGGAAATTAATGGACTTTGCGGAGGCAACAGTCTGGCGGAGAACAGGCGCTTCAGCTCCTGTAGGATTATAATTAATCCAAATTAATCACAATCCAACAGTGTTATTAATCGAATTTTTTAAAATCGATTGGCAGCACTACTTAAAATCTAAGTTTTTAATCAAAGTGATCATAAACTCTTGATTTATGTTCATAATAATACATCTTTATTTTCAAAACGGACCAAGTATGTTGCCACCAGACTGTAATTGTAAGCCTTCCTGGAGCGTCTAGTCATGGATAATAGGTCCTGACAAAGTCCAGGTCCCGACAGAGCTTTTACTTTATAAAATATTCTTCTTTAAAGTTTCATTTCAGCATCTGTCCCCATGGAAACAAATATAAATGGTGACAAGGAGCCAGATGGGAGCAGAGCTATTAATTCAGACCAGAGACTGTTAAAATTGGGAGGTCCGTTGCTAACTGTGGAGGAAAATATTGCCTTGCTGCAGAGTGTCAGGTGAAACATGAACACAGTTGTAGCAAAAAAATGGGCTTTTGGGTGTTTTTAGTTTATCTAGACACACAAATTAAGAAACATTCAGTATTTTCACGGTTATCTAAGCACATGTCAACACTAGAGTTAGGGTAGTTGCAACAAACATCCCAAAAGGAGAAAAAAGTTCCAGTTTGGGGGTTATAGTTATTCATTTTTCAGTACAAGCACAAGAGAAACTCTTTCCCTTTGTGAGGTGATGCAACAAACACGGGACCAGAAAAGTACCAGTCTCTTTGTGGTGTGAATGGATTTACTTGAAGTTCAGCCAACAACAATAATAACTGTATTTCAGCAAATTGCATCACTAAAAGGCCCCGTTGAGTGTTCAAAGTCTAATCCTAAAAGTGAATAAGCGGGCGCAAATGTCATTTCAGTTTAGATCTAGAGTGACAGACTGGAGAGCTGAAGCACAGATATGATTACTGGGTTGCATCTGGTCGCAAACATCACCAGAAGACCTTTTTGGAAAAGTCTGGAGTCTTCAGCTCTTGGGTTTAGAGAAAAATTGTGTTCTCTTAGCTGCAGGATTACAGAAGAAAGCTTACATAAGAGATGCATTTAGCTTAAGTCAATTACATTTAAAGTCTTTGAATCATGAGGCTGTTAATGGCTGCATTTCTGCAAATGCTAAGCTAAAGAAACCACTTTAGTTGAAAATGTCCTCGCAACTTTTTAAATAGAAACATAAAAAACTCAGTTTTTTCTGCTCCCCTTTGAACTTTGACTTGGTCCATTTACGTTTTGACCCATGTAAAGAATGTTTTATGCATCACTTCTGTTCATTTTTTTACAGTATACAACACAAATCCTAATCCTAAAAGTCCTAAATCCTACACAGAAACTGAAATCCAAATCCAAAAACAGATTTTGTCAAAGTTGGAGAATGAATAAAACAGCTTCATTGTAACAATTGAGGTCCTTTCAAGAAATAAAAATGCTTTTACAAACTGGAATGAATGAGAAATGGTTGCAAAAGATGTTCACATTAAAGGACTCTTGTTTAATCAAATATTTTTTTAGCTTCCCCAACAATTCAAAAGTATTCATTATCCTTGTTGAAATAAGCAACTGAGTTGGATTAAACGTGAATTAAACACCAGGTACAAACAAGGATTTAAAAAAACAGTGGCAGGAGAAAAGCAGATGCAGTGTTTCCTCATTTTCTGTTCTCAAAAATAACCTGCGATAAGGAAAATTCACAAAGTTGGATTACAGATGTTGTAAGGCTGTAAAACTCTTCACTACACACTCTATTCACTTTTCTCAGACAGACATGAACATCTAACATTCTCTTGTTTAAACTCTCAAAGTTGAAACTTTCGCCAAAAAAAAGTCCAGCGTTATAGAATGAAAACAAAAATCTCTTTGCTTTCAGCACGGAAGAGTGAGAAGATTTTTAAGCTCTAACCCACACAGATAAGCCACAACCACCAAAAAATGCAACACCTCCAATCTTGAATCTGGACCAAGCACCAGCTAAGATCAGCTCGTCTGGAAATAGAGATGGGTTTGATTTGGCACAAAGAGGCGACTGCATGGCTCAGTCGGCTGCGTGCAGGACCGGCGCATGGGACACCAGGGTTCGTTTCCCAGGAGACGCAATGACCCAAATTCATCATGGGTCCTGAAGCAAGACCCTTCACGATACTGCCTAACTACGTAGTAAAAACGGGACCAAGGTCTGGGCCTCCCTGTGCCAGTCCCCAGCCTGGCTAGCACACAGGGCCGTAAAAAAGAAATCTCTGCAAAGCCAAATGTCGCCCCTGAAGAGACATGCTAAAAAATTGTATTTGGCACAAAGCCATTCAAACATTTCAAAAGATGTAAAGTGCTCCCACTATTATCAGAAAGTTACATGTGTAAACAGCAGGTTGTAGATGATGTGCAAGATCAAACAGTTAATAGATGACAGTTTTTGCTGGGTTATCAAAAGCTTTTGCTACAGTTCATCACTAAGACTGTGAAACACATTCGGCAAATACTGTTTTCTTTAAAACCTGTGATGTTTCAATAGCTCCCTACCTTCATCAGAACTGAGAACATAAGTTCTAACCCTGTTCTGTTAAAAGTGCTCCATTCTGTGCTTATTCTATTGTTCACATATGTGTGATGGTTCACAATTCCATAGAATGAATGCTGCACATTCTGTTTAGTGCTAGTTTTCTTTTTCTTGTTAAACTTGTTAAACTCAAAAGGATTTATATTGAGTTCATCTTCAGGGCTTGAAGGCCGGTGTCCAATGCTTTACAACTAACCTGCCATTCAAGCTTCTTATTGGTTAATGCACCTCATCCACGTAATCAGCGACAGATAAGACAGATTATCTTTTCTATAGGAGTTTTTTTAAAGCTAAAAGGAAACTTGTTCTTGAGGCCTGGAGTCTGACACCTCTGATATCAGGAAAACACGAATCGAGAAAAATCAAAAAAAGGACCCAAACTTCACAACTTTCACACCACAAAGAGGACCCCAACAAAAACACAAATGTACGAATAAATACACTAATGCTAAACTGAAAATTTTTAACTATATTCCTCCAAGATTTACTACAAGCATTTGTTCCAGAACCCATCACTGGGAGGTATATAACTTCAGATGATGAATTGTTTTTTCTACTTCTAGATCAAAGCACTAGAACCCTTTTACAAACAATCTTGGCTAATTTACTGTGCTCTTTTTCCTCCATGTTTGTCTTTACCCAATGCTCATATAACCTGAGATTTAAAAAGAAATAAATTGTGGTTTAAAGATGTTATCTTTGAAAACTGAGACTGAAAGCACAAAGGGCTTGATGTACTTTTGTTCACAGAGTTTCATCTCTGTCTGCTTTTGAACAGAAATAAACTAAATTCTGGACTCCATCTTGTTCTTGTCTGGTTGATTATTGTCTGTAATGATTTTTCACACATTTATTGTCTGGTCTTTGAATGAAACTTTTGTAAGACCAGCTCGATTTGTACATTTTTTTTAAGCCAGGAAATGTTTTTCTTTTTTAAATATTTGCTCACACTGCATTCAATTTCTGTTTCGTCTTTCAGAGCAGGGATATTGAATCTAAATCTAAATAATTTGCAGTTCTATTTATTGTAACTACCAATTACACACACATACATACTCAATGTGAGGCAGGATCACTTTGTGCCCTCAGCTGTTATCGCCTCTCGTCTCCTTCCTGTGGATTTAAGACGGGCACTTGTCTTGCAGAAATTACACACCACATTGATTTCCTCTGCCTTGTTTGCTGTAACTTGATTAATCGTTCATCATTTTTGCTGTAAATATTTAAAAATGGGTCAGATTATGTTTGTTGTTCAGATTTTGTCGTATACTCGGTGGATGCAGCAAAAACAGAGTTGGGAAAATCTTGTTTTATAATATGTCTGTGAGTCTTAGCATATTTGTTTTCAACACATTATGAATGTAAAGATGTAATTCATTAAATGTAGGATTCCTAGTAAAGCTAAAGATGCATGGAAATCAATCTCCAATAATGATTAGCTGAGACAGTTGATTTTTCTAAAAACAGAGCTTGGGTCTGACCTATTTATCAAACACAAATAAAGAATTGTATGATCTTTCATATCCTAACTACTAAGTGTTTTATCAGGGCCAGTTTAGATGAACACAAAGCTGATATCCTGGCAGTGGTAAGTTTTTAAATTAGTTATGAGTAATTTCCCACGGTACACCTGACCATCTCTCATGACGCACTAGTGTGCCGAGGCACACTGGTCTAGTTTACTGTAGTTTTCTCTGGCTTACTCCAGTTTGCTTGTCGGTGTCCTCTGGTTTAGCTGGACCAAACTGGAATGATCTAGATTTTGCTCCTGCTCAGTTGAGTCTCTGCTTTTTTTTTTTTTTTTGCAAAATGCTTTTTAAAGCGTTCTCATTGAGTCTAATTATGTTTCATGCCTGAGTGAAATGAGAATCTCAAAGCCTAGACTTATTTAAGTTAGTCAAAGAAGCTCTTCGCTGTAGTTAGACACAATCTTTTTGATCCGGACTCATCAAAATAATCTTTTATAACTTGATTGCAATGACTCTTACTTGAGAAAAAAAAGGTTAAAGCATATGAACTGTACCTGTACCAGTGTCTGTGTGCTCCCGAGACATGTGCTGGCTCTGGTGGACCCACTCTCCGTTGCATTTAAAAAAGATTTGAAGCGCGGGTCGAGCCTGGCACCGCAGCTGGATGGGGTTGCTTTTGATGATGTAGGCATCGACCGGCTCCTCCACGAAGCGGGGCAGTGTCCCGGATTGACCATGCTGCTGGGCTTCACCTCGAGGACCTGAACGGCGAGAGGAAACTTTCACTTAAACACTGATTTCAGGTTTGTCATCACCAGCTGACAGAAACAAAAGTTCCTTAAAACGCAAAACTCTCAAGAAAAAATGTTGCCTCTGATAATCACTGTTATGTAATAAATCACACAAATCTGCAACAGTCAACAGTGAAAAACCACCATAACACTCATTTCAAATGTTGTGAGCAAACTTTTTCCTCTGACTTTGTGATGTATTTGAAGCTTAGCACTTATCAAGTCTTACTAAAGTTTGTCTTTAAAAAACAAAATAATTGTATGTTAAAAAACAATTGCAGTTGTTTGTTTATTTATAGAAAATGTATCCAGAGATCCCGTATGTGGAACTGCAGCAAAAAATTGGTATGAAATGCAATTCAATACAAGCAAATCAATTTTGTATCATCCATCTTTAAAAAAAAAAAACAAAAAACAAACACAAACTCAAAAGTAAATGACTTTACAAAGATTTTTTACATTTTTAAAGTCTTAAGCATGTCCATTAAGACCTTTTAAAAAATAAAGCACTTATTTGACTTTTAAATTCAACATAATTTTAGGATGTTTCCTTAAAAAAGAACTGTTTCATGACACAAAAAGTTTTGGGTCACCTTTGACCTGTCTCCAGTTTCTTCCAAATATTTGAAAACTATGGATCTTTATGTCAAATAATAAAAATTCTTCATGATACTTTTCCAGTGTATTACCCCTGTACATTCAGCTGTACCCACCAATAATAAATACAAGTTTATGAACTTCTAACTTTAACTAAAATCTGCTTTAGATCCTGCAGTTTTTGCTATTTATATAGAATACAAAAATACCTCATCTATAAAATAAGGACCAAGATTTTTAAGACAATTTTTTCTAAAGAGAAAAAACGTTTTTATATCACAAATACTGAATTTACAAACTTTTAAAACAAATTTTATGTTTTCTATTTTAACTGCAAAAAAGTTACAAAGTTTAACACTTTAATTGGATAGTCTTGGTTAAAAGATTGATTGGCATTTACTTTTACTGGGTTAATAACAAACAAAAATCATTCCACTGTGGTGTGAAAAGCAGCTGAGGATACAGACTTTTAAAAGAAGCTGAAAAACAATTTATAGTCAAAATCTTTCCGTTTACAAATGTACCCGTCTGGCTGTGTTTCTGTCACTTAAGAAGAAAAAGTTTAAAGTCAGATCTAAATACCAGTTAAAAGACAACCAGAACCAAATGTTTACACCATTATTGAGCTCTTTGCACGTTCCCAAAAAATAATCCTGGTTTAAAGATTCATATTATTTTGATTCAAATAGCTGTTCACCTTTTAACAACTCAAACAAGACAAAAGAAAAATGACTGGGGATAAATGGGGATTCAAGTTTTTAATATTATGTTTTCCAAATCAGCTCTTCCGTTTGGTTGACCAGTAAAAGGGTTAAACCAAATTGTGTTGTCTTGCAATCAAAAATATATATTTTTTAACAGTAAAAACATTAGGACTGCATTAAAACTCCCACTTTTAAACAAAAAAAAAAAGCAAAAACATTTTGATCATAAGGAATTTACACAGACAAAAACTGCTAACAGGAGGTAACAGTTTTTGGAAATAAACATTTGTTTACATCTGTGACGCTGATTGAGATTTAAGTGTTGTCATCAAAGACAGTCTCTTCACATGAATTCTCCCATAAGTGGAAGCTCTCCTACATTCTCATCTACCGTCTGGTAAGTAAGAATTCTTATCTTTAGAAATTCCAAGATGAAAGCTTTTATGAGGAGAAAACACAATTCGAGAAAATAAATAAAAGCCTACAGCTGATCCAACTTCTCTTTTAAATAACTTTCTGAAACCTGAAGGACTTTATAAAGTTAGACTAACTTTCATACATCTACATGAATGTTTATATCTGTATCCTAAATATATATTAGTGTTCATTCATGTTATTGTGTTCTTCATTCATGAAAGTCCTGCGGCTGTGTGTCTTTGCTTTAGCCTGATGGAGAAAATGTGTCAGGCTTTATGTTTGGTTTCTCTGTGGTTTCTGGCATCTTTCAGAAAAAAAGAGATTCTTATGAATCTGTAAAAAAAAAAAAAAAAGGTTTTATTCCAGCTTTCATCCTGTCAGCTTTACAGTACTCAGCTGTGTGTCTGACCTCTGATGATTGCAGCCTTTTATGTTGCACACGTTGAGGCTTAAGCACCTACAACCAGATTATCAACCTGAAATGGCAGCTTTGGCTTTTCACATGGCACTAAAAGTAAACGTGTATTTAGCTTTTTAAAAATCACTCTGCCACCAAAGTTATGTTGTCCTCCAAACAGAAAATAATCAAACTTTGAGGTTTGCAAGTATTATAAAGACTTTAGCGACAAAACAGATCATCTTTAATTGATTTTTAATTCAAAATGTTTCACTTTTTTTTTTACATTTTCTCATCTAAAGACACCAATGTGATCTGTTCAAGGTAAATGTAGTTATATTTTGTCTCAAAAGAAGGGATTGAAAGTGTACTATGGGGTATTTGATGCTACAGAGTCTCTTTTTTATTTAAAGATCTTAATAGACTGCCTTGGCAGCTAAACAGAATTTTCTATTGAATCATTCAAAGTAACTTGGCCTCTGTAATTCTATTATCATTCGAATTGTACTGTGACTAGTATTAAATGTTCAGGCAACCTTGAAAAAATATCTGATAATCTATGGGGAACCTCTAAGTTTGAAAAATGTTAATCTCAAGCATGATATGTGGTTGATCTATGTTAGAGTAGAAGAACGTTTAAGTAAGAACTACTTTAGTTCATTTATTCATACGAAAATTGCTTGTTTTGGTGCTTTATTTTTTTATTATTTTTTATTTGAGCTAAAAAAATTAAAATAAAGTGAACATGAACAAACCCACTAATCTATTGCATTATAACCATTTGAATCATGTTTGATATTTCTGACACCCTTTTGTCTTTAGCATGATCTAATTTTTCCTCAAAAAACCTTTTAACTTCATGGATGTCTTCAGCCCTGTAGTTCATCGTCGTTCCACTAGGGGTGGTAGAAGGGCATGGAGTGATTACAGTTTTGAGGTCACAGTTTTGAGATCAAAATTTCCTAAATTGCAAACAAAACGTAAAGTTTTATTCTTAAAAGTTCATCATTTGCAAATAAAAATGTCAAATATTTGCTTTCAAAAACTTGTTTTTTTGAGTTTGCGACAGAAATGTTTTTAGATGCATTGTCTCTCATCTCGCTTTCTCCCTGTCTTTGATTTTGGGTTCATAAGTCTTAGTTTAGTGTGATATTTGTGCCACCAAACGGCCTGATGATTGGTCTAAATCCGGTACAGGCAACTCCAAGCCTCGAGGGCTGTAGTGTCTGCATGATTTCCAGGTATCCAAGCCCGACTAATGACTGATTACCTGATTCAGGTGTGTCCAGCCAAAAATGACTTCATAGAAGGACTAATCCGACTCATTTCAAAATGACTGCTTCAAAAAAAAAAAAAAAAAAAAATTAAAAACTTTTGGCATAAAAAGTTTTACTAATTTTCAAAGGTTTACGGTGATAATAGTTAATTTATTGGTATTCGATTTTTTAAATGACTACATGCTGTAATGAGAAAATGCAAAATTTGTTGATAATTAATTCCTTATAATGTAGTTAGACTATTTTAAAAAATGTGGGGGCTACATTTGGGGCAGTGGGTAAATAAAATGCTTTTTTCCTGAACACTCATTTCAATATTGTTGCATCTTAAACTTGAATTTTTAGCAAAAAATTACCAATTCACCCAATTAAAATGATGTGAATAATGATATCAATAAAAAAATCCATCAATTCTTTGATGTAGTAGCATTTAAATGACTTTTAAATTCTCCCTAAATTGTACATTCAAAGCATTGAGACTGCACATAAAAATGTTATGAGTATTGTAGTTTTAATATTGAGTTGCATAATAAAAACAGCTCATTCAGGTAAAACTTAACAAAATAAATAGGTACCGCCTTAAGAAGAAACAGTGCCTTTCCCCATCCGAGGCGTGTTCCAGTCGGCGCATGTTTTGCTACATCTGAAGCCCCCCAAGTGTAATTACACTCTGACTAATCCGCTAGTTTGCAGGAACCTCTTTCATGCAAGTGTGAAGGGTTTAGTGAAGCACAAAGTCCCGCACGCTCCTTCCCTGATCCCAGCTCCCCACTGCACACTCCATGTTTCTCCACAGTGATGGGTGTACCTCTAAAAAGCCCATAAGGATTTACAGAAACCTGCTCTCTCCTTTTCTCTGACTCTCCAGCTAATCTAATCCTCGTACCTCTCCTGCCGGATGTCTCCTGATTGAGGGAAATAGATAAAAAGAGTCAGTGTGATTCCCCGGCTGTGGAAATCACAGCGCTCCCTCAGTGTTTGCCGTTCTCTCGGTGCGACACAGACACATTCTCTCCCCCGTTCCTGGAACCAGAGCTGAACAAAGAGACATGCTTTTAATTTCAAAATGACTAGCCTTGGGCAAGCTCCTCTGGTACAGAGCACTTCAATTTGTTTAGCACATGCAGAACTGACATGACGTGTTTATTTTCAGACAGCGCAGAAACATAGAAAGTGCATTCTGGCGGTGATGGATGAGCACCGGAAATGTATAGCTGTCAAAACAAGACAAAGCTATTTAAGTAATGACACTTTTGTTAATGGATCAGCTGTCAAATTAATTAATGTCCCTGCAACTCATGCCTGTAATCAGGACATTAAAAATGAGTCATGCATTTTTATTTTGTTTAGCTGCTAGGATTGTATTGCAGGAGACAGAGTAAAATGCAGGAAATCAAACTCTGCTTCGATTGAACCCCAGGCTGGTGTCAGGACGTGGCTTGCAACTCTTCTCTGCCCCTGCAACCCGCACAACGGCGTTCGTTAGCATCAAACCGCTGCATATGAATCACAAGAGCAACACAGAGCAGCAAGTGCAAGATATTTTATTCAAACTAAACTGCTATGTGCTCAGCCATACTGTGCGATGGCCCTGTGGCTCAGCGCTGCAGTGCTGCATAATGCTGTTTGACATTCCCTCAACATTCACTCGTTTACACCTTAAGGCCAGCGCCGGCTTGTTATTGGTTCATCCCGCCTCAATATGCTTCGCCGCTGACATTCAGGAGGCCGCAGAGCCCCGTGTTCCACAGCTTTCACTGTGATCTACAACCAATGCTTCAGCCTGGCAATAACACATGAGGGGCACAGATACATCGAGCCAGCTCTAAGAGGAAAACAACATCTCACTGCCAGAGGGATGAGTGATGGCTCTATTTTCTCTGCGTCTGCCATGCACATAAACAAAGGTTTCTACAGGAAACACACAACAGTTATTGGATGGCTTACAAGAAAACTAACATTTTTTTATTAGTCCAGTAAAGCACACCATCTCCTCACATGCAAAATAAAAGAAAAACCTGTGGATGATTGTTGACTCACAGATGGAAAGGCAGGACACCAACAAACAATCAGGATTAGTGTTGTTTTTCTGCTTTTTGTTCTATATTTACAATCACATTTGCAGATGACACAGCTCTCTTCTTCATCTCTTCAGATTACAAATAACTGCAAAGCTGCCATGAGCTCTGAACTTCAAACTCTGACTCCAATCATCTTTTTATCTATTTTCAAAGCATTCCTAGTCTTTCCATTATGATGTCGATGCCGTTTTTATCTGAAATTAAAAAAAAAGTCATTTTCTAGAACACAGTGCATGCAGAGCAGCAGAAGTTTGTTCAAAATTTAACTCTCAGCTGTGGGCGGGACCGCTGATGCGGAGTAAGCCTTCACTCATTTCCCATCATCCCTTTGTTTACACCCTCTCCTGCTATCTTGGAGACCATCACAACCCCACACTAACATCATCGGTGCATAAAAAATTGTGAGCAATGTTGAAGAAATCCAGCCGTACAGGTTTGAGCTAGATATCAGCTCTGATGAGGAAAATTAAGGCGTTAATTGATCAATTTGTCTGCAAGTCCATCATGAAAAAAAAGCAACAAGAACATGAAAAAAAAACCAACAACACAATTTTCAATGGAATGAGTCTTTCATACATCTGTGGTATCCAACTCCTTATTTATTCAGTGTTTACAAGCTTTGAAAAATACCTTTTTAATATCTAGATTTGATACCAAAGCGGAGTCAAAGAGCCAAGCCTTGATCCAGAATTGAGAAAATCAAAAGCGTAGCTTTCTTTTTTTAAAAGGCTAGAAGCCGATCTTTGCTAGAAACAGAAGCTGCCTGCTTGTTTTCATGAAGCAGCGTACTCAGTGCTGCGGGTCGCTCCACCATGCTGCGGTCAAAAATGGTAAACCTCAACCTAACAAGACTGCTGGAAAGCATCACTGAGCTGAACTTTTACTTATTTCCTTTACTTAATATTTAAAGCCAAGTAAAGCACAAAAAAACAACAAATGAAAGATGTTAAAAATACATACATATTTTTATATAAAAGCCCCTTATCTTAATCCATGAAGGAACCTTAGTCCTGATCTTTTGTGCCCTCATTCCACCTTTCTGTAGTGAAACTCTCAGGCTTTTGTGACCAAACCTTAAAAATCATCTTTTTTTTAATTCTCTGTTACAGAACCACCTGCTTTGAGATTATAAATACATTTGAAACACAAAGCTTTACACCTGCTGACAGCTGTTATACCTTGCCCTCTTTCACCTTTCCTCTGCAACACTTAACATGAAAACTGTTCATTAAACACCCACACAGAATACACTTTAAGTTTTGTGTCTCCCACACATTTTAACCTAAACACCCCTCAGGAATAATCTTCAGATAGTGTAGTCCAGGCTCTGCTCAAAAAGAAAGCTTGAAGGCTCCAGTCTGGAGGACCAATCGGGTAACTTTATACAGGACAGAGGGGGACAGATAATTCAAACCACAAGTGATTGATTAAAGACATTTGACATACTGTATTTTCGCAGCTATAAGGTGCACTTAAAAGTCTTAAATTTTCTCCAAAATTGACAAATAGTGCAGTGCGCCATATGTGTGCACTGAGTTCCAAGCATTTCACTCGCTGCTCACTGGTACGTAAAGGAAAAGCGTACGTGATAAAGAGCAGCGTGAGAACGTTAAACCACGGCTTGAGCTGACCAGCTTTGTGCAACTTACTTACAAGAGGTCATGATGCTCCCAAACACTGTTGCTTTACTTGCAAAAGGGCAGAATATATGACATTTTTCAACATTTTTGTTATCCTAACTGCAATTGAATATAAAATCTTGAATTTTCTTAATGGCACTCATTAATAGTTGGTTTGTTCAGCGTAGGCAGTGTCTCACATACGACAATTAAATTCTAAAATGCAATTACAACCAGATTTTCCAGTCAAACGAAGCTGTTATGTTTCAGGGTTGAGCTTTTTTAAACATTCTGGTTCGAGCTCTTTGTACTCTGTAGAGAGACAATATTTGAAATCCAAATGCAGAGTTTACAAATCCGTGGGCTTGGGCTGCGAAACATAACACACAGATATCCTGTCTGCATGAATAACAAATCCACCTGCACAGTTTGTAAAGCAGCTGAGGATTTGATCTCATCTCCGTATTTCAACACTGACCAGCTTTGTGGTACCAGGTTATCCTAAAAACACATTCAAACATTTATTTATCCAAAACAAACATAATAAACTGCAGATCCTGGACATGTGGAGGGAGACTATACTGTGTTGAAACATGGCCAATGGTGTTAGTGAAGGGTGATGGCTTTTCTACATGTTTAAACTTGTATTAAATAAAAGTTCTGACTATGTTGCATTTCAGACATGTCCCAGGAGCAGTACCGCTCTCTGCCGCACCAAAGATGAATGTCGATACTCCTTTGAAGCCCTGCAGTGGCGGGAATGTACCTGTTTTTAAAAAAAGTGCTTAAGACGCAAACAGTTTTACATTTGATTTTTAAAATGAAACTGTCCCGACTGCACATAACAGTACCTTTGAGTAAATACTTTAGTAGTCGGCACTCAGACATGCTGTGATTCTGAAAAGTTACACTAGAAGCTGCAACAACGACCTGATGCAAGCGTTTGCTGATCTTTTCCTCGGCTTGTTTTCTCATTTTTGCTTTTTTTTAACTGTTCAGTTGCACATGCTCAATACGTTTGTTTAAACGCCAAATATAACATCATAGAGTTCCCTAAGTAATAACCGCATAAGTGTAGACATTATACGAACACTTTTTGAATCCCTGATGATTTAAGCTTGGATGTTTAAAAAACAAAAAAACAAATGAAAGATCATTCAAACACAATGCATTGCTGTCTATTTTCACCAATCTTGTAAATATTGGCCAGGTTCGAATTCCTTCACTACTCCTTTGTAGTGCGTTTGGTGTTTTGTAGTGCTGTTTGAATCCACAGCTACAAAATCCATGCACTCTAGATTGGGGAACATAGACCAAAATGCATTGCGTTGGAACAATTTTTGCTAAAAAAAAGTGTTTAAACGATTTTTTACAATAAACCATCATTTCCTCATCAGAACACAGTGGACTCATAAATAGCTGTTGTAAAATGCTCGTTTTGATTAGGTTCTCATTTTGTGAAATCGGAGATGTCATATGTCCTGTTTTTAAAAAAAGTAGTGAGCATGGTGTCCAATTCATTAAGTTATGAAGAGGCATCAGAGAGTTAAAGTTTACCCAACAGTTTGTCTTTCATAGGATGCTCCATTAACATGATATGTCTTCTGATTTTTGGTCTGGATCTCAAAAGTCTCTCCAAAATCATCCTTTTTTTTTTTTTTGTAAAAAATTAAACATTTTGTTTTTTAGCATGAGGCAATTTAATGAGAAATCAGCGTCAACATAAAGTTTACATGGGAAAGTAAACTTTTCCATGCCATTCAACCTACACTGTTCATTTATTTTCTGAGTGGGAGGAAGCTGCTTTGCCTTGAGATAGAAAAAAAAAATCAATTAAAAACATGTATTTTTTATGAAGAGTTTAAATCATATTTTAAAGATTTCATCATAAAAAAAGTCTTCAGCAACAGATTTGGTAATAGAGGTCCATGGTTTTCCAGGGGATGGGGAATAAATTGGTGGTTCTGCTCAAAATTGCCCTGGAGTAAACGCTGACTTTCATCCAAACGGGTAAATAGTTGAATGAACGCATCTTGGAAGTGGTCAGCGCTGCATTAATTACAAGCGCCCTTTGCGAGGTGCCTTTACAAGCAGTATTGACGCAAGTTTGTGCAGCAGATGGCTGGGCGAGTTTGAGGATCAGAGGTGAAGCTCGCAGAGAAGTCCGAGATGGAAGGAGTCTGGTGTAACAGATGATAGGTGGGTGTTGTAGATAGCAAGAAGCACTAGGGGAGCATCTGTTCAGATCACGAAAGTCCACAGACGGAAGTTCAACGTTTTCGCGTAATGTTTATAAAGGTACAGAGCAGCGTTCCTTTTTCACTTTGAAATAACTGCAGAGCCCTGGAGGATTACAGCCTTTGTGATCTATGGATCCTGCACTCACTTCCGCTATGCATGCAAGGATCTTTGAAAGACAGGTACACTGCTGCAAAAAGACAGATAAGCAAAGATGGGATTACTTGATCTCCCAACAAGAGAGCAAATGGAGTGTGAAAGGTAGTAACATGAGCTAGCCTGATCTTGTTTAGTGCTTTCAGACGGAGCCCATAATTCAAACACATCAATTTATGGCGAAAGGTATCCCACTGACACGCTGACAGGTAATGAACTGCTTAGCAGCCATGTGTTGTGTGGATCACCTGGGTGCACACAGCCTCTTTCCATTGTCTGCTCCAGATGCAGCTGCATTAATTCCAAACCTAAGTAGATTTTTATGCCATCAAGAATGATATTCCTGTTTCTTCTCCTCTCTGTGACTTAAGCCTGCAGCTCTAAATCTCCTATATAACTCGTAATTTCTGTGCAAAGCAAGCAATACATCTCAGCTGAGCCGCCCAGCCTCCTAAAAACCAGCGTGGCCTCACCAGACAGAGATACCACAGAGTATTGTTCAAATATTCATGCAAACCTCTCATCTGTCAGCACAGGAGCAAACACACATGCAGACTCGCACAGATCACATGTGAAGCACTCCCAGGCAGAAGCCCTTTTCCAGCACAAGTGCCAGATGTTGTCCAATCAAAACGGGAACAAACAAATGTTGACTTTTCTCTTGTTGACTATTTCACTTTTCTCCCACTGTGTTCACACCATAAACTTTTAGACAAACCAAACACAAAGTTGTTTCTTTTCATCATCGCAGACCTGGCCCCTTTTCCAGGAGCTGCTCAGTCTAACGAACTCAGATCTGTTTCTTAACAACGCCACTGAAGCACAGGGAGGCAAAGAGCCTTTTGACATCTGACTGCTGGAAAATAAAGTGAGGCCAAATACAAGCCTCTTCTCCAGATTCATCCACTGCAGCGCTGCAGATCAATTCAGATCAGGCAACAGACTGGTGGGTAAGGTTAGAGTAAACAACAGTCAAATGGGCTGTATTGCCTTAAACTGAAGCAGTTTTCTCTGCTTTCCTGTTGGAATTTGCAGGATTGATAGAAAAAAAAGGATTTTTTGTTCCAGGATGACTGTGTCTGACAAAGTGTACCGACTCAGAAATATTTATTTCTGGTATAAGATGGTTGGTTTCTGCTCATTATGAGACAAACTTAATATTTAATGGATTCAATCTGTCATGTACTGAATGGGTTTCTACAAATATGTCTATTTATGAATAATAGTATTTATGTCATTATTAACATATGTATGTAAATGTATATGTATGGATATGTACATCTGTTCGTACATGTGTGCAATAATTTTATTTTTACTTTTTTTAAATTTTGCAATCAATTCATGACTAGTAGTTTATAGTTTACATCTCTCTCTCCCTCTCTCTCTCTCTCTAACTTATTTTATCCTTTTTTTGTTTATTCAGAGCCCAGAACCCCCCAAAGAAGGTTTGAACCACAGGTACTTGTCTTTCGATGTAAAGCAAAAATGTAATTTAAGGACATTATTTTGTTTGTCAAAAAATGGGTTAAAACTATGAATTAATCTGAGGAAAGTATTATGGGAAATCCACAAAAAAAAAGACAAAATACTTGTAGATGATCCAGATGATAGAGTCTTCTGCACATACTCATATTTCTTTGCAAGAAAACATAGGCAATGATTTATAGAGAGAAACAACATAAATCTTTAAAAAACATTGTGTATGTATATGAGTTTTTTATTACAATTAAAAAAAAAGTTCATTTCCACACTCTTACATACATAAGTGAAGTATTTTATGATCTGATTATCTATGAGAAAAAGGAAACATGTAAGATATAGACTAAATGTAGGTTTACTTTTTCTGTATTTTTTAAATTGTAACGGTTGTGATGGATGATTTTCCTGTAGCTTTGTGTTGTTGCATTAAAACTTTGTTTCCACTGAGTGGTATGGAATGGTACGGTCTGGTTTAAAAAGGTTCAGGCTATTCAAGAGGGCGTTTCTTATGAAAATTGTACTGTCAATGTGCATGCAAAGAGCAGCCCCAATGTGTAGCTTTGCATCATTATAGTGCGACTTTGGCAACAATGGTTGTCAACCAGCAGCTCATTTATTTTCTGCTTGACTTTTGGTACTTCGTCTATACAAAGCATTTATTGTTGTTTGAGGGAAGAGGAATACAGCCGCTTTCTTGGCGCTTTCTTTTGTCATGATGAGATTCTGCCAATCAACTGGTTTCAACAGTAGCCCTAAACGGCCCGTTCCATTTTTCTGTCGACCTGCAACCGTACCGTACTGCTCAGTAGAATCAAGGCTCAAATGTTTCAGAATATGTGGGTTTTGTGCTGAAGATAATCTGCAAAGTGTTTCGGGAAGTTAGACTTTTATTTAGATTTTATTGTACAGTGATCCGAAATCCAAAATGATATTAAAAAGAATGAAAAGGAAAAGATTTTAGACAAAATTTGCAGCCTTTCTATTAGTTTGTGTAAAACCTTTGGCAGAGATTTCTGTGTTTTGTTCCTACTTCTAATTCTTTCATGTAGGCTATGGTTTACTAAACGTCTCACAGGAACCTTATTTGTTGCCAGATGAAACTTTTATTCTTTTTAGCCGATAAGTGTGCGGATGTTTTCTAAAAGATGTGCAAAAGCGTTAGCTTGTGTGCGTGCAGTTTCTGTGTCCCCCTACAAACACCCAGGTGGTATATGTGTCTTCATCTGCGCCGTGACAGCTTGCCAGCCTGGTTTTGGCAGGCGAGAGATAGTGCTTCCTTCAGCTCTCCTGATAATCAAAGAGTAAACATGCTGAGGCAAAAGTGGGTTACCTGGATGTCAAACTGACACAAAGTCTTCAATTTCTAATGAACCACTTCTCTAGAAGAGTTGCACCATTATGGTTTTGATGAAAAGGAGGGAACAGATTTTTTTTCCAATAAATGCATCATATACGGTACTTGCATGGGATGGCACTTCATTTATCTTGAGAAAGTAATGGATTGCTGGAGAAGGTTTTTTTTTAGCATGAAAGGCACTACAAACAAATTGACTCCAGCGTTTTAATATTCTGTTAAAATTTGCTCTAATTCTCCATTTGTTTTAATCACACATATTGAGGAATAATTTAAAAGGATAAAATTTGAAAGTTTTCCCCCCAAAATGAACCCAGAGATGTAGCAACACATGTCAAAAACTGCCTCTGTATAAAGAACAGAAAGAAAATTAACTTGTATTTATACTCTGATGCATATCAGCATATAATATTTGCAGTAAATGATTAAAAAAGTTTTCTATTGACATTTGCCCATCTGGTTGTTAGAAGAGTTTTGCAGAAATTGCAAGGAGCTAATCTAATGAAACGCAGTGGAAAAAGCTGTAAAACATTAAATCAAGGTACTACTCTGCACCATTACCTGCAAAATTGGAACATGAGGCATTAACCTTGGAGAAGGACTTGCTCTTTGATAGCTGGTGCACTTATGCGTGTCGTTTAAGTGTTTCTTTAATACGTTGCAATCTCAAATATCTTTGTCTGAGAACATGAAGGGGACGTTGGTGAAACATGAAGGACAAGATAAAATCCTGAAATTAGACTGTGGACACATATCTGAAGATAACATTTGGTTGCTTATAGAATCCCCTGCAATATGTGCTGCATTAGCTTCAGTAATTTCTCAATGCATTTATAAAAAAAAAATTGATTGAGTTTCTGTTTTGTGCTTCAAAATGTAACTGTTCTTACTGAAAAAATGTTACATTTGGGACCCAGACTCCTTTATTTGACTTGTAAAATGACATTAATAAACCATCTTTAGAAAACAAGTTTATCACTATTATTCATACCAATACTAAACATTAAAATTAATAACATATGTGTTTTCTCAGTTAATATTCAGAAGTCATTGAGATTTAATACATTTAAAATATACACATATATCATAGCTCTGCATTAGTAGGTAACATAATAATGTTAATAATGTAAGTCAGTTTCCAAAAAGTCTTCACTTGTTTGGAGGGTTTTTATTTCCCCTGCAGAAAATGAAAGGTTTCACTTTTGCCTGACAGGAAACCAAAGTAAATTCTGTTGTTGTAAATCAGAAAGTATGAGAACTTTGTCAAGGGTGGGTGACTTAAAACACAGATTTGAGAGGAGACAAGACTGGAAATCTTGTACTTAAGTGGAAGAATGTAAAAGGTGAGAAGCAAAGACAAAACTGAGCCTAAATTTAAGCTTTCGTCACGCCTTAATGGTGGGCCGACCCGTACAGGTGCTGAGGGTATTGGGTTGTCCAGCCTGTGGAGGGTCGTAGAGAGAAGAGGAGGCATCTTAAAAGGCCTATATCAGGCCTAATCAACGTTTTTGAGATTTTAAGTGTATTATAATGGTAATTCCTCACAAAAAAAACGCCCACAAAGTGATAATTTGTTTCATTTGCTGCATCTCTGAGCATTCCTCTCATATACATTATCATAGATTTGGATATGTTTACTCTTAAAAGCTTAGAATAGCATAAAGGTCCTTTAGGAGGACATCGGGTGTGTCAGGTAGTTCCCTTGAGGCTCGTCCGCCACCTTAGGGACATCATGAAAATGGAATGTACCATTTTCACACGTGTGGTAAGTGTATTATGACATATTTTAATACCAATATAAGTTACACGCATTTATGACGTAAGGGTTATGCTGTCATACCTACTCCAGTCACTGGTAAGTTGTGAGTACTGGCCCCTCACTGACCGCACACAAATGTGCATGCACGGGGTGTGCAGGCGATGCGAAAGTGCCTGTAGAATGCCCTCATTTCTAACCATCAAGCTGCACTTAAGGAGCACTTCCATATCAATCGAACAGCAGTAACCTGTTCATTGCACAGACTGCAGGATTTAGGGGAGTTGAAAAAAAATCTGTATAAAACACCTGCATCTAACCTACTTTACTCTTGCTCACCCTAACATGTTACTTAAGTGTTCCAATACGACCTGTTGCCTGCAGCACACCCCTAGTAAAAATTTGCATCAGGATTTTTGCTCTACAGGTTCACTAAGCAGTCACCCGTAGGGCTGTGACTTTCCAAAGAATCTCATGCAGTTTATTGTGGTGTTTCTATTGGAAGGGGAAGTACCTGAAAATATCACACAACTTTTTAGTTACACCTCAGTTATATCATTTATCACAATATTTGCAGCTTTGGTAGATATTTTTTTTAATTTTATTTATCTTTTTTGCCTGTCCTAAATCATACTTTAGGAAAACATATATGGAAGCCAAAACCCTTGTTTCCAATTGTCATTGTCGGTTCATCTCAGAGTTTATAGGAGCATTCAACATATGACCTATGAAGTGGGTTTCGATTAATTGAAACAAACATTCTCCATCAAAACTTCTAGAAAATCACAGATTCTGATTTTAAAATGAAACATGATTGGATCATCTTCAGTGGATTCACATTAAACCTTGACAGAAACTCATAATTATCCTCTTTAAAATCATCTTGTATTTGAGGCATAAGCTTTGCGTCTTAGGGCAGAAGATTGCTCTTAAAATGAAATCCTTCCTACCTGTCCTGCCAGAGTGCATCATTTTAATTAACTACAAGTGCACTGTGATGTCTGAGAAGCGAATTTGAATATTTTCCATAATTTGTTTTCTATCAAATGTCCAATCATGTCACTCGAGAGTAATGACTCAAAGAGATATATAGCGCCTTTATTAACAAGTTGTATTCAGCAGCATTATTGCGTTATCGTTGTACACTGCGCTTTTCTCTGGTGTCGTAACAAATCCGAGCCTCTGCTGACTGACGGTGATGGCAGACAAAAGGAGATAATTGCTTACTTACTCTTTCCAATATAACCTTTGAATCGTTTTGTCTTTACTGACAGAGGAGAGACAGCAACCTAATTAAAGGTGTTGTGTGGTGCATACAATCTCGGCTGCAATCATACTGGCAACCTGACAGCTCAGTCTAATATGACTGCACTTTGTGAGGAGGCTTTATAAATAAGTAAAAACCTGGAAAAAAAAATTCAATTGTTTTTTTTTTTCCCCTCCGTCGCTCACCTTTGTGGAGAGCAGGAAAGTGCTGACGATAAATACAGCTTAATGAACACATTCCTGCTGTGTGGTCAGGTGCAAGAGAAAAATGTAAAAAACAAAAAGCTCTCCTGAATTGAAGCCAAGCTGACATTTCATTACATTATGAGTAAAAAAAAATTAAAAATGAAGTTTTTAGCCAAGATAAACAAGCAGAGTGGAATATGATTTGTTTTAACATGGAAGTGCGACATTAATACACAAAAAAGGACTTGATATGATTTAATCAGGGTAAATGCCAAGAAAAAAACATCTCTGCTCAAAAGCTTTGACTTGGACAACTAAAGTAATAAACAACTAAAAGAACCTCCGGTATCAAACGCGCCAGTCAATTTGCCCCCGGGCCATTCAATAAACCACTCAGATCTGCAGAGCTTCCTGACATCACACTTCCAGATGAGAAAATAGCTTTTCCAGCATTTCAACTTCATCTCCATCTATGTCTGATCACACGAACTATTATTACAGTTATGCATTTTCCCAAATGGACATGATTACATAAGTCCTGTATCCTTGTATCTGAAGTGACAAATGAAACAAAGCATTTCACATTTATATGAGGCTCAAAATGATGAAAACAAATACTATGATTTACTTCTGGTAAAGTTAACACAAAGGAAAAATCAACTGGAGAAACAACCCTCTATTTGATCTAGTTTAGTCCATTAACAACAGAAATCTGGTTAATCCACTTTAAAAAAAAGAAAATGGAGAATACAGACAGCTAAAGACCTTTCTGGCTCAAACAGCCAGAAACAGCTAAAACACACCAAAATATTGCTTAATAAAAGCAGCTTCACACTACAGCACGACGATGACAACAAGACAGACGGATTAGCAGAAAACGAAAAAAAATCGTTTACAATAGAGTGTAAATGAACTGTAAAAACATGGTTTGTTCCTTTTTGGCAACAGTTACGGGGGTGGGGTGTGTGTGTGTGTGTATGACAGCAACCCTTTAAAGTTTATTTCATTTTACATTTTCATTAAATATAAAATATTTTAATATCAATAAAAGGGTTTAAGATTAATCAAAAGTATTTTAGATGGAATCAAGTAGTGTACATGTATCCTTGAACAAATGATTCTTTTGAGGTGTTTGACCTTTTCGGATAAATCTTTTTATCTATTTAATTTAAACAATTTGCTGTGTGTTGACTGTGTTAAAAGCAGAATAAATACGTTGCTTCAGGAAAAACGTCGTTACAACTTCAACCTTAAATGTTAACTGCAACAAAAAAGAAAACTAATAAACAACATTTTAATAATGACAAATAAAAGTAAAAAAAGGATAAAAGTTTATTCAGCTCTGACTTTTTCTCTCTTGTACTGCAATAAATAAACAATAAACCATTACCCTGATTTTCCAGCTGTCAGACACCCCAGCACATGAATTAATAAACAAAAAGCATATATTAATACAGACCCCGACATGGTCCGTTTTATAATACCAAAATTGTTCTCATTGATTTTGTTTTTTTAACGTTTTCCTCCACCATAGATCCAGTCCACACTCAGATTTGCAGAAACTCTAATATGTTTCTGTCTTGATCATTGCTCAGCATTTTCTGAGTAGTGTCTGAATGTAAACTACTTCTCATTTTGAACATAATATCAGAAGTTTCCCATCATTTGTGTGCTGGTATGATTTCTAGTTCCCATGTTGGTTATTACTTTGATTTCCCTCTTTTTTACTATAAAAGTCACTATTGTATGTTTCCCAAGACTTCAATAAGCCTGCTATAGTGCTACCAACAAGGAATCTAGAATATAAAGGGATTTAGGACTTCCTTAGTGTTTCCAAAATGGATGCTCTTTTTTGTGATTTTTTTTGCCTTCAGCTGATTGATGTAAGGTTTTTGCCACAGGTTTTTTTTTCTTTTTTTTAAATACAAACTCAAGTCAAGCTATACTTTTTTTTAATAGTGTTAACATTCTGATAAGGAAAATGCTTCAACAATTAACATTCATTGCTGTCCAATGGGATTTCAATGACAAAGTGATGTGAAAAAGGGTCCAAACTAGCGCTAGCTTAAACAAAACACAGTTTTTAAATCAACATGTTTTGGATTTCAAGACAAAGACAATCAATCATCTGAGGCCTATCCTTGTAGGTTTAAATATACTTCCCTAAGTAGGTGTTAAGTAAATCATTTCTTTGATGTTTAGTTTATCTGTACCCACACACTGACCTGATTACGACTATACATGCTGTCAATCAAGCAGTGCAAGTAGAGGAGGTCAAAGATCATCTAAAGTTCCTCTTGCAATCCAGAAAAATTCTGGATCTAATGAGAAACAAACAAGACTGTCATCAATCAGAGCCAAAGCTGTGTCTAAAGCTTTTGGGCTCCAGCGAAACTCAATGAGAACCATTTCCCTGAGGAAGATGGAACAGCAGTAAAGGTTTCCAGGACTGTCCAATTGCATGCAAGAGGTCACCATGGGTTTAGACCAGGGGTGTCCAAATCCAGGCCTCAAGGGCCGGCGTCCTATATTTTTTCCAACCAACATGCCATTGGAGCTCCTTATTGATGAAACACACCTGATCCAGGTAATCAACAGCACCAGGACCATCTATTCATTTCAGACCTCACCTGTTTTAGTTAAGGTCAGAGTACAGGAGTTCACCCTGAAAAAGAAACATGAAAAAACCCTCTACAGGGCAATTAAAGAACACCTTCAATGCATGGTCTATTTTCAAACAGATGTCATCTATAAGGCACATTAAGTGCGCATTAAGTGGGACAAAAGAGTCGGAGGTAAGTCCATCAGTCAGTCAACTAGCTGTATTCAGACCAACTCTGGAGCTTGCTTGTAACTTGTTACACATTAGGCAAGTTAGAGGCATTGAGTATGTTGTCATATTCACATTATATGCAACTTCAAACGTTGTTTGCAACTTGTAAAAAAAACCAAAAAGACTGATATCACTAAAACAAATGTTACTGTGATTATGCGAACTCCCATCCTTGTTAGTAACATGTAAAAAAATTCAGTCTGACACCACTACATGTTAGCCATCTTAGCATATTTACAATAACACCCAGTTTTGTTTGTAACTCCTAAAAAAAATCCAGACATTTTGACAGAGCGCTTTTTAATTTTCAAAATCATTGACATCAGTGAACATAAACTTGTTATTTTTGAAACAAAATTAAGACTTTTTAGTACCTTATAAAGCAAAAAAATACGGTAAAAATGCTGGTTTAACATTTGCCAGAAGACTTGTTGAAGATCTTCACAACTTTGAGACATGACATTCTGTGGACTGATATGACAAAACATTGAGCCTTTTGGAAGACATGTTTTCAATTAAATCTAGGATAACAGACAAGCATGGTGGTGGTAGTATGATGGTCTGGAAAATGATTGAAGGCTGAATGAAGCCATCAAATCCACCATTTAAGAACTCACCAGCAAGTTTTTCTCTAAAGGGCTCAAACTAAATGAAGACTTTGGTGTCAGTTTTTTACATTGTTTGGTGGATTTATTGTTTCTTTTTGCTCTTGTTGCTTTTCTTAGTTTATTGTACAACTCTGTAAACAATCACGGGTTATGGTAAAGGCACTTTATTAACAATTCCTTTATTCACATAGGGGCATGTTGGTTCAAAGTTTTCCCTTTTCAAAAACAAAAATAAACTTAAAAACGGCCTTTTGTGCAATTAAAAAAAGTTTCATTTCTTTGATGATGTGAAACATGAATGCATGGCAAACATTCATATGAAGTTTAGGACAGGGGCAGACACTTTTTCACACCACTGTGAATAAACCATTTAATTTTTTTTCATCTTAAATGACATTTTGAGAAATAATAATTAAAAATAAGATAATATAGATTTTTGTTTAAATTTAAACAATGCTTTTGGGCTGATTCCCCAATGCTTTGGTTTTCTCTCCGTGCCTGTTGGTGTAAATTCTAACAGTTTAATGCACATAACCTACTGTATTTCAAAAACTCTTGTCTTCATGACTTTAATGAATTTTGCCTCATGTTAGCTCTTTAAGTTCTTTATAATTTCATGTTCACACATCATTTGATATGGTTCAGTCATTAAAACTGCTTTGGAAGGTGGTTTGGGACAAATTACAGACATAAATCAAAGAAACAGGGATGTTCAGTGAAGTGCTCCCATTCAGCATATTCATGCTGAGGACAGCTGACATGAACTCCTGATTTCTGGAAATGTAAAACAGCAACCCTGCTCTCTGATGACTGGGCTATCGCTGCTCATGCCTGAACATTTTGAAGATTTAATGTCTTCATTAAAGGACTACAGAGAGTACTCCCAAAGACAAGTTGGAATGATGCTGCTCGGTTGCATAACGTGATCTGTGTTTTAACTTAAAATTAAATCCCAGAAATCATTCCAAATGTTTTAGCAATCGACAGCTGGAATTATAAGACATAGTGGAATGTTGTGGCTTTGCTGTTTGGGACAAAACTATGTAGAACATTCCTAGACAAAAAGGTCACTACCACCTCAAAAATGTGACATTTTCCAACCAAAAGGGGTGTCCAAACTTTCTGATAGGAGTGCTGGATTTAGTCAGGTACATTTTTGTGGGAGCTAGCTTTCTTAAATATTAACTTTAACTTGGGGGGTATTTGAAATTCAAATTACTTTTTTTCTTCTTTTACAAGCAACAGAGTTTTTTTGCAGTTTTTTTGAGGCCTTCCATTCTTGAAGACCATGTTAAAACAGAGATGTCATTGAAGAAAAGAAAAGAAGCTGAAACATTTAAATAGTTCAACTTTGTTTTAAAAAAGATTGCAAAAACGTACTGAATTCAGTTTAAATGCATTCAAAATAAAAGTTTATTAATAGAGAAGTACAAATATGAAAGGTCATAAGTGCAGTATTCTAACCCTCAGAGTGGTTAAAAATACAAAATGTTAGATTTTTGAGACTCATTTTGAAGTTTGTTGTTGTTTTGGGAAAATAACGGATTATTTCCTATCTCAGTGTCCATCCAAAGATCTTAAAAGTAGACAAAAGTGCAAAACATATGAAGCAACTTTTGTGAAAAGAATAAAAAATTCTAATTTTGAGATCACTTTCTAAACATCATGTGGAAACATTAAAAGTCAGCTTACAACAATCCCATATTCGTTTTCCAAAATAGCTGCTCTTTGTGAGAGCTGCTTTGGAAGTTATGTTCAATGGACACATAAGTTAGGTTCAATGAACAAAAGTGCTGCCACGGAGCTGCTTTGCAGAATTGGTGAAATATAAATTAACTTTCTGAACATCTGTGTTTTATTCTTTTTGCCAACATCATGCAAAAATCAACTTTTATTTAGCTTTTAAGCTAACATTGAAAGCAACGTTCTCTGCCGAGCTAGCGGTGATCAGCAAAATGCTTTCATTTTTGCATAGACTCTGAATCTGCAGAGCCAACAACGGCTCACTGCCGGCTCTAGGTTGACGTCATGAAATGGGCGGCACCCACAGGAAGTGAAAGGCAGTCCCTCAGAAATCAAGTCGTCTTACCTCCGGGTAAAAGGATCTCGCCAAAAATACACATATTTATTAGAAATGTGTTATTTTGTGTGCTAAAGGTAATATATTATCATATATATGCATTAAGTTTACTCTGAAAGGCTTAAGAATAGCATGATATATGCTCTTTAAAAAGCTGCTTCAGGTCAGACTCAAACCAGGTGCATGGGCCAAACCACACTTTGGACATGCCTAATATACAAGAAAAACAACAGTGAATATTTCTTTTTAGACGTTGCTGCTTAACCATGAAATAGTTTAATCAATAACGTGTAAAGTTGGTACATAAGTGTTTTAGCAAATCTATGCAAAAAAAAAAAAAAAAGAAAAAAAATCAAACCTTCCAATTCTAAAGGAGGTTAGAACATTCAATTGTTAAATAATAAAGTATTCCATCAATGTTGAATTAACGATAACATCGAAATTGGGAGACAGTTGCATGAAAAGATAATTACTTGAACTGACATGTTCGAAATTTTTATATTAATAAATCTCACACAAAAGGCTGCGGGCATCACTGCCTAAACAATAATCATTTATTTTCAACCCCATATGACAAAAAATTAATTCATCTTTCAAATATTGGTTACTAATAACTGTTTTTATATAATAAAAAAGCTATAAATAACAAAATAAACTTTTATTGATAAAACAAGGAATTCTTTCTTTAAAAACTAACAGAGACGCATCTTTTTGACTGAATCAAATATGGGAAATTGCTCTGAAAAATCATGCATTTGATTGTGCATTTTTAGGTTGTTACTTTTTCTTTTAAAAATATGTCCTGTTTGGAGAAAAAAAATACTAAAATATAGCCTCCAAGTGTTTGAAAATATTTGAATTTTGGCAACATTATTTTTTTGTTCATCCCTTCAATTATTACAAATCTGAATGTGTTATTCTATTTTTGTCTTGTATTATAAAATAAAAGATGGATTTTGTTTAGGAATGGTCAGGACCTGCAGACTCTTGCCCAAAAATTTTCCATCGTTCAGCTTGTCACCTGCAGCACCATATATCCCAGAGACTTTTGGGCTCACAGTAACGATTAAGAGCAATATGAATTTTAAAGTTCAGCTTTAAGGATTCATGAGGACCTTGAACACTTTAAAGGCTTATCTATCATTTGAAAGGCGTTTATGTCTCCCGCCATTGCTCCGACTCATTCAGCTCTATCAGCCCAACGTTCACTTTTTCCCTGGAGAGTTAAGGAGACGGAGCAGAGATGATAAGATGACCAACGTAATTCTCCTTTTTTTTTTTAAGCAGCCACATCGCTGGTATTATACCTTTAATAACGTGGTCAACACAGCTTTTGTTGATATTCTCTTGAAATGAGTTAAGATAAGATAAGATAAGATAAGATAAGATAAGATAAGATAAGAAAAACACAAAATTAAAATAAAATAAAGCTATACGTAAACTTATATATTATATTTAAAAACTCACTCTATATACTGTACAAGTAAGAATAGAAGAAACTGAAGCAAAAACATTCGTGGCTTCTTGATGTTTAAGATTTATAGAAATCCAATATTTGGCCAGTGCTTTTCTATGTCCTCCAGCGCTGGAGGATGCATGGAAAAAAAAAAATCTCTAATGGCCTTTGAAAAATGCAAGGAAGTAGTAACCTTTCTTCCACACCTCTGCTTTCTCCAAAGCACCATCCTCTGATTCGTCTGTGATTTGCCTTGGCGAACAGAGGACAGCGGTTCAAAGCGGCACATCACAGCTCAGTCTGCCCTGCATTTCACGTCCCAGTGGACGCCTTCAAACGTTACTTTTAACTGCCCCAGTAATGCAGTCTGAGTGGATGGAGAATATGTGATCCGGCCCAAAAGCTCTGCAGTAAATGGCATCAAGTGCGATCAAGACAACATCAATAATAAACAAGGAACAATGTTGAGGTAAAGGTTGGATTCAAATGAGATGGTTTACTGACTGCTGCTGGGCATGTCATCCACTGATTTTTTAATAAGATGGGGCACGCTCGGCTGTAAAAATATATAACTCATCCAGTGGCAGGAGAATATATCTGATTTCTGCCAAGCCAAGCGGATTAAAGTCCCTGCTCCACTATGCAATACATTACTAATGAACAATTTCCCATTTTCCTCCTTAATAACTTAAAAGTCCCGGTGAACTGTGCAAAGGATTCCCAATGAATCTTAAAAGACAAAAATGCAGAAAAACAACAAGAGTGTGGAGACTAAACTAGACACTAAACACTAAACACTCTCATTTATTAGGTTTGGATGCGCAGAGATGTCAAACCGATCTGCCCTTTTCCACGCAAGCAAGACGTCACGTCAAATAAGCAAACAAAGGGAAGACGCTCAGCACCTTCTGCACACACTGTCCCAGATTCCACCTTATGCAACCCTATTAATTCTGCACGCCACACATACAAATGATCAGGACAAACCAGAGGAAGCAGGCGGCTGTACCGCTCGCCGTCTCAAGTGGTGGACTTCACAGAAGCATGATGCAGCTTCAGCATAATTATGTATGAAATTCAAGAAGGAAAGTGCTGAGTAAATACGGCTGAAAACTCAAGAAGCCATAAGGAGGGGGCCGTGCCGTGGACATCCATCCATATGGATACTATGCAAAATAACTTCTACCAAACCTCCTCAGACAGAAGGCCTTATTCCCACTCATTAGGAACCCTTCTGGATTTAATTAACAGGTTAAGACATCTATAAATTCACAGCTACAACCAGCCATTACAAACCCCCCACAACCTGCAGCCCGAGCCCTTTAGTAAAACCCACCATTCCTCGGTCTGTTTATCACACATGCATGCACAGCGCCTCATTCATGAGTCTGCTGCTTCGCCTGTGGGCAAAACAACAAACACAAATCTTCCATTTGCACTTATTTTCTGCAGGAGGAGGAGACCGGACTGGAATCACACAGCAAAACTGCTTCATATCACTTACTGCAGTGAGTGTCCCACATGTTAACATGACGTTAACTGTAGAAAATCAGGACGGCAGAAAAAAAGGAAGTTCAGATTCCTACGACACTGGCTACGGAGGAAGATCTGGCGGCAAGCGAAGGACAAAGAAAGGCTTTGTCTCGCCTATCTATTGTGCAAAGGTCATTGTAACTTAAGCTTCTTTTGTGCAGAGACAAACCTGACAGGATCCACCAGCGGAGCCGTCAATCAATCAATCAGACCTTTACGATATGGCCGCTGACAGAAGCCATTCCTCAAAGAAAGTGGAATGATAGTCCGGCTGGAAATATGTCAAACAGTCCACAGATGAAATGGTGGAAAACCCCCTGATCTGATGAAATAGAAACCTGGCTGCCAGGGATAGAAAGTCGTACTTTGCAAATGCTAAGGTCACAAATACCCTAACTGCCACCGCAGAGGGGGAGGCATCGGCAGAATCTTCAAGATTTCCTGCCAGATTATTTTTTAAATAGTTGGTGTGGTTATGAATGTAGACTGCGGCGGTCAGGTGTGAGGGTTGACGCCATTATGAAGTTGGGTGACAGCTGGGCGGCCACAGGACGGTGGCAGCCAGATCGCCGTCCGGCAGCAGCTCTGATTGGACAATGCGTAAATGTCTGTGGATTTTGGTGACTTTGGAGACTCTCCTATCTGTCAATTATCCACTGCTGCCTGCCTGCCACCCGCCTGTCACTGGACTGCCACTGCACGACTTCCAAATGTGCTCGGTCGGCCACTGACTGATGTCAAAAAATCATCCGGTCAAATTTTAACTTTGTCTTAAAATTTTGCAGCCGCCAAACAGCGTGAAAAAATGCTACTCCTGATTACAAAGGCTGCCACGCAGCCACCTGCAGAATTTACTGAAAAACTAGCATTTAGGTGGCCGTGAGGTGCCATTTTGCCACATGTGACCATAGTCTAACAAGTACTATAAGCAGCATAAAAACACAGATTTCTGCTTTACATGACATAAAAAAGGGTGAGTCTGTGTTCACAATGTCAAACATGGGAAAAACCATGAATCTTTGCAAGGTGGAGCCGATTCAAAGCCCCTTTGAAGAATGATGAAACAAAAGCTACCAGGTAAAGTTATCTGGGGGCAGACAGCAGGTCAGAACCAGCTGAAACAACAGCATTTACCAAAAGCCAAGGAAAAGTGAGATAACACTGATAGATAGCCGCGGGCTACAGCTGACCGTTAGCCCCTGGCTTCTACAAACACTTTTTAATTCAAGGAAAAGTTAGAAACATAAATTAGTCAACAAACTTTGTTGTGTGTTTTTTTCTTCTTCTCATGACCCAGTAACTGCCTCTGAAAGATTGCAAAAGGTTTACCTTTTCATGTGAGAAATGGGAAATACGTGAACGTTGTTGCAGCTTTCCTTCTGGACGCTTCCAGAACAATGCTTTGGTCCTCCTTCAATAAATCCATGCCTAAGCAAGGCTTGGATAATGCCACATAAGCCAGCACATCTCAGCTAATCAGGGATGAGGGTGATTAGGAATTGTGCAACGATTCATTTGTAATCGAGGATGCTTTGATGCTGATAAGTAAGTGTTGCTTTTGGCTATACTCGCCATGCTCCAGTTAAACAGTTTTGCTCTGTTTAACGATTGAGGAGCTGCTTTGTTAGCCGATTGATTGGGCGCTGGATCTGGACGGAGCAGGACTGTAAGCGGTTAAAATCTGAAGGCGGGTTATCTGCACGACAGCAAAGAACCTGTTTAATGATCAGAAATTTAATTAATGCGGCTCCAATTGTCCCCGAAAATGGAGGTGGTGTACAGAAAAAGTCACAGCAGGTGAAGGTGAAGCTGCCACCCTATTTGAAAAACATGAGAACGAGGTCCGTGGAGCGCCGACCTGTGGGGTCCTGCTTATGCAGCTCGTCAAGATTGTGCGCGGTACGCCTGTTTGCATGCGAGCCGATGCTTAATACATGAAGGAGGGGAAGATGAATGACTGTGTTGTGGGTTTTTGAGCACAGCATAATGAAAGCATGTGCTCTTGTATTCCTGTGTCCATCAAAAGTGTGCAAGTCAGCAGAAGGAGCCTGAAGCGCCTCTTCTTTAATGAATGTATTCAGCAAACACCCAGGATTATGACTAATCCTGAGCATCGACTGGAGCTGGGATGCTATGCAAGCAGGCTAAATGTCAAAATGTGGTAATTTAAACTTAATGTGATTCATGGACAAACTCTTTTTGTTTAATTAAAGATTATTTGTGACATTTGTTATCCTGCGCCGGGGTCCTCCCGGGGTCAAAGCGAGAGTGAAATTTGAAAAACTGAATTCACTGCGGGATCGATGTTCATTTTTAAATTCAAAGGCTTTATCTTAATCTTAATTATTGGCTATCAAGCTCTTTAAACACACATTCCACGCATATTTTGTCACCCCAGATTCATAAGATCGCAATCAGAATATTCATTAGACAGAAATCTCTTCAGACTTGATCAATAGTCTTTCCGCCAAAGGGATGATATCTGAGTCGAAATCTATTGGACATAAAGGATCCAATAGCACAAGCTGTGTGACTTCTCCAACCCGGCTTTCAATCGATACGCCAGTCCCTCTTGTGGAGTTAGCTGCTTGTTAGTAGGCCTCAAACAGCTGTCTCACTGCGGTGAATGGTGATGTTCCACCTCCCCCTGTTTCTGTTTTGTGCAGTGTTTCGGCCCACTTTTAAGTTCATTGTTGGCTTATCAGTATGGCGAGCTCAGGTGAGTGAAAACAGCTCCACATCCACTTAGACTTTTCAATCTCATCTGTGCTACGGTCAAATCAGGGGAGCGCACAAGATTAAATCGATGCCTTGACTGCTTGACGCAGCATTCTCTTCCACACCATTTCCTTGGCCGTGCCATCTATCACTCACAAACCCAAACGGGCCTCTTCCTTTGTCTCGCCACTCTCCGCCTTGACGTGATCACCTCATCCACAACTACACTCGGTCCCCAGAGATGTGGCCCGCTCACCGTTGCGCAGTTCATAATATCTATATACCAACTTGATGGTGGTGAAGGTATGACAGAGGTGACACAGCAACACAGCCTGGGCTGGAAAGGAAGAAAAGAAAAATCTAATTTACAGTTTGCCCCCTGAGGTCAGACCAAGAGGCCAGGTCCAAGCATCTATCAGACAAATTGGCTTTGGGGCACCGGCATCCCACTTACCAACCCATCCTTGTGCTCTGCCAGTTAAGCAACTAAAGTGTTCTGCAGACAAACTTGACAGGAAACAGACTTGTACAGGTCCAAAAAGGCAGCGACGATGCCTGATGATCATTAAAATGAATCTGGAGGGGTGCGAGGTGATTAAAACGAGCCATGGCAGACGGATCAGGTGGAACTTTGTTCTTGCCTTTCTGTTCCAGCATGCATATTTTATAGAGTATTTAAACGACCTGATACGATGGGAAATGTGTCTTTGGTGAAGCTGGTTAGACTTCAGAAAGGGTTGCTATTCTTGCTGACAGCTGGTTGAAGTCAGGATGCACATGAGACGAGTGCATCAAAGGACTAAGCAAAAATGACAAGCCAAACACTTCCCCGTTCACTCCTTGCTTCCTTTCCTTCTTCCTTAAATCCCTGTCTTCTCTTCAGGGAAATAAGAGGCAACAAAAACCGACCGTTTTCATTTCTCGCACAAGATTTTAGATGACGGATCCAGCGTTCAGGTCTCCAAAAGGTGTTGGAGTAATAAGTCAACATGATGCTCCATCTGGATGAAGAAGCAGATGCGGCTGCTGTCCCTTCTGTTGGCCTTTCTTTGTTTGATCTGCTTCACATTTACAAGCCACCATGTTTGTGCCGCAACATCTGCAGAGACAACTCTGTCGGAAGTCTTTTCCTGAATGCAGATTTGACTGATTCTGTCCCTTTGTAGTGGTTTGTTGGCATTTAAGGAAAAACAAAATGACATAACACGCCCTAAAAAGATTGACTTTTTACTGACTATAAAATTCAGTTTTCTTCATTCTGAATACAAAAAAGCAGAAATGTACAAGCACACAGTTTTTAAAAAATACATCTTTTTTTCTTTTTTTAAATTTCTTTCTTACTTCTGTCTTACTCCATTTGATTAATGAAAAATATTTAATGACAATTTTCTATTGCTGTAATTGATTGAAGTGTGTGCTTTTACCAGTTACTGTGAAAACTAGACTCTCCTTTGCAAAAGCAATTTCCTCCAAATATTTGAAAGAATGAAAACAGAAATTGTTCAGATTGAAATGAGAGTATCTTTTTGCTAAAGCGAGACTTTAAGAATGGAAAAATGCACAACATGCGGAAATCCTCTCAGGACAAAAACTAAAAATGCAAAATAATTTTATTTCATTATTTCTAAGCAAACGTTAAGTTCAGCATCTTACTTTTTTGCTCCACTTAAGCGTCCGACCACTAGTTAGCACCACACCAAGCAGCTCTGCACCAAAACAAGTAGACCTGGTGAGAACCATCTGGAGGTAAATGTTCCCTCATTGATCCCATGGTTGTTGTTACACAGCTCAGCGTCAAATAAAACTCAGTTTTAACTGGAATATGTAAATTGTTTATTGTTCCGTTAGTTGCTTATTTCAGAAGTCATTTGCTAAACTCCTAAGATTTAAGCAGTGTTGGAAGTACATAGCAATTGATTTTTTTTAAATCATACTTAAATAACTTTATTGGTTAAAGCACATTTAAGCTTTGATTTCATATACAGAAACATATTTAGTTGTGAAAACAAGAAAAAAAAAGATAATTTATCAAAATAAAAGCACTTGGAAAACAGGAAAAAGCCACTTGTGAGTGAGATACAGTTGCAGTGCTCAATTATCGAATAGTTAAACTGCGATTAATGCCCTTTTGTTCATGTGAAAGATATATTTGTAATTAGACTAAGTTGATCAATGTGATTGTTTTTTAAGAAATTGTGATATGCTGTCTTTTGTCATACTCTTTGTGTGTCATGATATTTATTGTATCCATTAACTCTACTTGAAAACTGGATAGAGTGACCCCTCCCCACACGTTCCGAATAGGAAGTACTGGTACCCGCTGGTTCCAAGAAACCAAAATCCCAAACTCAATCATTACATTTGACAGAATAACCATTTTTGCTCTGCTACATTTTTTTAACATGTCCTTGAAAATCCTCATTTTTTTCACAATATTTTTTTCTTTAGTTGAAGTTATTAACGTTTTTAACTGGCCAATCAGATGCCTTAATAGAAGGATGTAGTGCCCACAGACCCCTACGTCCAACAGTTGATTGACAGATTTTGTGACGCCCATTTTCATGTGGTAGGGGTATGAACTTCCAACAAGCTCACTCCTGATTGGCAAGAGTGGTTGCCATAGAAACGTTGACTCAGATCAACTCAGACCAATCACTCCTTACTGATGATGTATAGCTCCAACATGGCGGCGCCGGAAGAAAAACCTTTTTTTGGTGACGTCACACTCACTCTTCAGTTCTCTTTTACAGTCAGTGATCATATCGTCAGACTCAATACATAACCTTTGCAATCAGAGCAAAAAAGCCTGACCTGACCTTGATTTGAAACCATCTGCTGTTCCAAGTCAGCTGCAGTACCACTCCAGTTAGTCACCTTTTGAAAGCACAAACCTCTTTACAGCTCAAAGCTGGAGGAAAGACTCCCACAGAAAAGCCATCTTTGTATCCCTGCCCATTGTTCCTCCAGGAAACCTCTCAGCTCCTCTCTCCTCAAAATGCAATGCAAGACCTGAGACATCCTTCATGACAGCAAGCTGGGACTGATTTCCAAGTCACAGTTAAGATGCAGAGGAGTGAGAGACCAGGAGGCATAAAACAGGAAAATGAAAAGAGCAGGCAGCCATTCATGCTCGCTCTCATGGTGCCTGACTCAGGAAGGAGAAAGTCAGAACACCTAAAGAGAAGCCATAGAAACTCCAACCCTGTGTCTTTACACTCCGAACAGTGAATCACTGTTCCACCAGCAGAATTTTAATTTAAAAATAGATGAATAGCCATCAAAATGCAAAAACATTTGCCTTTGAAACATAGCGAAGCAGCATAAAACAAACTCCAGACGCCTCACTGTCAGCTCATTATTGTTAACAATTTTGGTTTTAGCAAGCCTCGGAAGATGCAGAACACATTTTTTTGGAATGTAATTACCCATATCTAACATTTTACATCTGAAAAACACACATCTTGTAAAGTCAGAGGAAATCTGCTGCAGTGAAGCATGCCCTTTGCTGACGGCAAATTAGACATCTGTTTAATGAGACGCCCTTGAAATCCTGACGTCGTCAAGTGGAAAATGCTGCTTTAAAGGACCATATCATATCTGCTTCTTTGCTGTTTCAAAGGCAAAGTGAGATCTTCAAAGTACAAATATCTGCTCCCTGAGCCTCTCTTTTATTTACACCAAGTGTTATTACATATACGTTTCAATGACAGAAAGAAAGTCCTTTTTTAACATGGCTTCTGACAAAACAACAAAAAAAAAATCATTCTGCGGACTAAAATGAATAAAAGCTTTCAATGACTAAGTAGCATGGGTTGGAGTTTGACTTGCTTTGTGAGGTCCGGTGCTCTCATAACAGGGCAGTGAGAGCCCTCACCAGCAAACAAACTCTACACACAATGGGATGGCCTTTTATTAAAGCAAACGCGTGTTTATGGTCTTGTTCAAAAGCTGCAAAACGAGCGGCGTCAGACTGAGTGGCACTTGACCTTTGGCCACCATTTGTGTGTCCAGCTCCTCCAACAGAACACAGAGGCTGCAGATTAAAAACGCAAAATGTTTGTGACAAAACCCTTACATGCTGATCAAAAAAAAGAAAAACATGGAAGATCTGGTTTGGAAGAGGCTGAAATTTCTTACTTCTTAAATTAGGTCAGCTGGACTATTTAGAGTCAATAGTTCGGAGGAACAAGTAGGATATAAAAAGCTGAGGCAAGTGCAGACATGTTGGAACAACTGGAGGAAAGTGCCAGGTGTGGTGAAAAAACAAGAATGATGGGAAAAGTCTACAAAACAATGGTGAGAGCAGCCTTGTTATTTGGCTTAGAGAAAGGAGGAGGCAGCGCTCGGGGTGTTTGTGATGATAGACAGCATCGGGAAGAAAAGCATCAAAGGGACCAGACTCATGTTTGATATTAAGGAGACAAAGTTCGATTGTGATGGTTTGGACTGAAGAAAAATCAAAAGCAAATATAAGATTTATGGATGCATGGAAGGGTTTGATGAATAAAGGCCAGACATGTGGAAGCAGAGCATTGTCTGTGAAGGCCTATGAAATGAGAGGGCAACATCAATGCCAATCCAAATTTCTCCCATACGGCTTCTCCCTACTCCTGCATTTAGCAGGAGATATATGGAAAAATGGTGTCTTCAGAGTTGGACGCTACTAACCCTCAATAATGTCACTGGGCAGCTATACGCATAGCTGCCAGCGCTCTGAAAACACAAAGCAACATCGGTTTTATAACTTTAAAAAGTCACGCTAAAACAAAAAGTCATGAATTACATTTAAGTGTGAACTTCTGTGCTTCAGAGCGCACCCACGTGAAGAAATGTGTTTCTCCTCCTCGGATCACCCTCCTGGTAGAGAGACACACAGCTCCAAGTCCCTACGCCTTCCCCTTCAAACAAACACACAATTTTGGACACAAATAAAGCTTCAAAAACTCCTACAATTGGAGGAGTTGGGAGAAGCCATAGGGGTGGGTAGTGGGAAAGTTCGGATTTGGCCTAAGAGAAGGTAAAGAAATGGCCAAAAGCATCATTATGTTAGTCAAAATTTAGCAATTTTTATGTATTTATTTATTTTCACAGTTGTTTTCCGATATAGGAAGGACTTGGTGTCATAGAATTCCGGCCAGACAAAAACTGCAATTATTTATTTCTCCTCAATGATCAGTTTTCAAACAGTTGGCACTTCCATGATTTAAAAGAGACGCCATCCAAATGTCACTACTTAATCGGAGTCCCTGACCTCATTGGTCAAAGTTTAACTTAGTTTAACTTTCAATGTGCGTTCAATTGCCACACATTTTTAATGTAGAGCCTGGAAACAGTCATAGAAACTTAGGTAGAAACTTGGGTAGTGATGCAACATTGCTGAACCTGAAAGCACAGCGTGTGCACATGATATGCAAGTGCCTGTAGGACGCCCAAGGATTGCTTTACACAAACTACACTGTCGAATTTCCTCATTTACAGTGACTGCAAGAAAAGTTTAGAGCAAACCTTTTTTTTTTTTTTCCCATGAATTAAAGACATTTGTAGGTCCCATTTCTAACACTTAAAGATTCAATAATTTGTTTTTGCCCAAACATTAACCAGTGACCCAGGATGGACATGTGTATGCTGACATAACTGTTAGACAACATTATTTTTTATCTTTTATAAGTGGTTTCATAAATAAGCATCATTTTATGTGATTGTGACAGTTAAGTCCCCATTCTTTATTGGTTACATTTTTAGGGTCATCAAGAGCACAAATAAAAGTATACTATCAACTTACAATTTGACTGAAGTGGTGCGTCGTCATCCTTTAATGCGACTGTAGAAGTTGGGATCATGTTTCTTGCAGAAAAAGAGGCGTTATGATTGCCACGTCTGACCCTGGCAGACCCTCCGCTGTGATTCAGCATTTAAAAAGCACCAGGGTGCTAATTCAGACTTATAAAGCCCTGCACGTTTGAAAGAGTTTGACGAATTAATCACCAGATTCTGCACAGTGCAGCATGCGCGACGCAACCTGCCGCAAGATATACACTCTTTAGACATATGTAGAGAGGAAATCCAGCTCTTGCTAGACGGCATTGTTAAGCTCCAGTCAAAACAGACTCTTAATCACAGCAGATTTGTCTGGTTCTTTCCTACTCATGCAAGATAAAGTAGCAAACTGACGATCGCACTTGCTGTTAATAATGTTTGACAAAAGACTTGTTAAGAACTTTACCTTTTCTGCAGACATCATGAATAATCATGAAGGAGTCAGAGCTGCATTTTGTTGATGCTTGTTTACTGCTTAGACCAGCGTGAAGAAAAAGAAAACAAACAATTATTGCTGAACAATATATTCATGGGCCAAAAAAGGAATACTTTAGACTTTCTGACAAGCCTATGTAGTGTTACAACATCCATTTATAGTTCTATAGCTCAGGGCCCACACGCACTGCATGTGGTTGCAGCGTGTGGCTTCAATAGAGGCTGGTTGTTCCTTTCACAGAGTCACCCTGGACACTTTTCAAAAGTGTAGTGTGTCGGAAAACTGTTCAGTCGGCACAACTACAGAGATCATATGCCAGCCTGGAGCTAATGGATGTAGTGTTTTATTTTGAAAAATCAGGCAGATTCACTCTTCCATTCACTAGAATGAAGCTTGTTCATGGCTTCTGACTTGCAACCTAGCGGCATTCGGACAGAGAATTTTCAGTCTGCAAAGTCCTACACTAATGATGGAATAGATGCTGCATCTTCTCCAGAACATTCTGCAGATTCTTAGCTGCTAAAACAACCACAAAAACTGCTTTTTCTGCCCCCCTCTGCTTTACCACTGGATTAGCAAATTTGCAAAGACATCCAATACATGCCCAGATAGCTAAGTAGATGAGGATAATCCTGCAAAGGTTTGGAAACATATCTGAAATTGCTGCAATAGTTGGGTTTCCATTGGAATGTGATGTGAAATACTAGACTTTTCTGCAGGAGTCTAAGGACACACTTTCTTAGATTTTTGATTTTTCCATTTCCAGCATAATTAATAGGGCTCAAAACAAACAACTTAAAGGCCCACTCTTATCACCTTTTCATCTATTTCAAAAGTATTCCCAGTGGTCTTTTAATTAAGATAAAGCTATTTTTGTTGCCAAAAAAGTGTTTTTCTAGGACTTAGTTTCAGCAGAACGGCAGCAGTTCATAAGACATTTGCCTCTGAGCTGTGGGCAGGAACATTAATGCAGAGCAACCCCGCCCCCTCTTCTCCTCTCCGTTGCTTCAAGCTGTGATTTAAACACTCTCCAGCTACCTTACACACCCCGAGCCTAACATTACCAGTGCAACAAAAATGGCAAGCCATATTGGACCTTTCCAGCTGTTGTAGAGGGGTTCCCCTGGACTCTTCGCCAAGTGAGTCAATGATGAAAGGAGCAAACGAAAACAGGTAAAAAATGATTCCTCTAACAGAGCTCTGGGTGGTCACACCATCAGAGCAGCGACAGCAACACATCTTCAAACAAAGGAATTATACACAGCACAAGGTGTCTTGTAACACATAGTAACAGCTGGTCATACAAATGGTCACACCCTCCCATTCCCTGGGTCAGAGACAGATAACCCATAGTTGTTATTTGGTCATGCATATTCTTTAACCTGTCTGATTGGTCTCTTTATCCATTCTTCCTTTAGGTGCAGCTGGTAATCTTCCAGTAAAGGCTCCTTGTAATTCTAAACTAGAATTACTTGCAATTTTCCAGTAAAATTCTGCCCCCGTGTCTCTGACCCGGCTGGGTCACATCCAGTTTTTCTGCTGCAGTTTTGCAAGATTATGTTTCACATGCGCACCACACAACTGAGTAACTATATTGCACCCTCTCAATGTAAAAAAATGAAATTATATATATATATACATATTTGTATATATGTTTCTTCACCATACAGTTTTTATCCAGATGTCAGCTCAGATGAGGAAAACTAAGCTGTACATGGATCAACAAGTGGATGCATCAGAATGGAGCGCAGCAGAGAGGTTGTGGCCTGTCTGGTCTATAATTTGCTTCACAAATAAGCTCTTTTTCAAACTGTAATTTTTAAATTTACAATGATTTTTGTAAAGAAGTACTCAGAAAATGCAATTTAAAAGTTGGATTTTCTTGTTTTATGTCCTTGATTACCAGAAAAATGCAACAAGAGGATGTCAAAAACACACAAAAAAAACAATTTTCATTGACTTTTATTCACAAATACAAATAAATATTTGTGAAAAAATAAAGTATGCAAGATAAAAAAAAAGTTATTTCTTTTCCAAATAATCTTTTTTAACCTTTTGGCCACTGCAAAAAAAAAAAAAAGTAATAAAGCTACTGTCATTGTTGGGATTTAAATGCTCATTTGAAAATGAGTATCAAATAAATCCTGATGCAGACTCAAACGCTGCCTAAACCTTTTCCAGCCTTTTGTTTTGTCTTTAAAGCTGGAGCCTTTCCCTGTAATAGCCTTCAGACAGTGTCACACTGCTGTCTCTAAAAAGGCAGAAAACTCTCGTGGACGGGCTTGTTTTCTGTGGTGATCCTGTTTCTACTCACTCCTGTTCCAACAAATAAAATGCAAGGAATGTAGTGTCACCTCAAACCGCTGCAAGCCCTAAGAAGAGATGTTGTCAAATAAACAAGTGAGATACTAATGCATCAGTGTGTCTTTAGTGTCTGTGTGCGCCTCCACTTGGAGGCTGCAGCCTCTGCGCTGTGACTGAAAGCAGAATAAGGGTGTTTTACAGCATCTTATTGAGACACCCTTGACGATGACACCTCTTCAATACCATTCCTGTCTCCAGCTCTTTAGCTCCCCCCCTTCATACAGCCTTTTTTCTCCCTTTTTGGCCCCATTTCTCTCTTGCTCTCTCCTGCTAACTTTAAATCACCTCCCTTTTTTTCCGTCTCATTTTTTCCTATCCATCTTTCTCAATCATCTTCTTCCATACTGCTCTTTGTCCTCGCAAATCTTCCACTCTACGCGTCCAAGCACTTCCTCTCTTCGCTGTCTCCCTCACTTCATATCACTCTTCCTCTTTACCTCCTGCCAGTCTTCCTCTTTTTCTCCCCAGTGAAGTGGTAAACTAATGGTGCACTCTGCCACTATGCTCATTTCAGCATCATCCTCAGAGTGGTTCTGCTTGTATCAGACATCCAGCTCTGAATAAATTCACAAAAACATGTTAGAATGAGACAAACCCCGACAAGTTTAATTGAAAAAAACATATTGTGTTGTGACTTGTAACAAAGCCTGCTCTAATCAAATCAATCATTTAAAATCACAGTTTCAACCCACCTTAAGAAAACTTAGAGAACAAATAAAGTCGATTTCTTTTCTATCTTTACTTTCCTCCAGACAGTTTTTCTCCTCCTGCTCGAGGTCATATGCAACAACAGCTTTGGAGCGTGCTCACTTATTGATCAGCGAGGCGACTGGAGGGGGAAGCTGGTATGGCTTGTCTGACTATGCTGTAATTAAAGCCGAGGCAGAGGATGTGTTGCGCCGGCTGCCTGGCTTGAAGAAAGTAATCCGATGAGGTGCTGAAGCTCAGCTTGTTCAAAGTGGAGCTTTGGGTGTACAGCAATAAATCTGTCTTCATGATTTCACGTTTAACTGCCACTTTTCATCACTGTCTCACAGCCGTTTATGAAACTGAAGTCAAACTTTTTGAATCTCCGTCCTGAAAAACGAGGTCTCTCTTTACATTAAAGACCCTCTCTGAGGAACACTGGGGTTGTCCTTGTGGCATTTTTCCTAGTGATGGAGAACATCTATTTAGAGAATGTGAATTTAAAAAATATAGAAAAGAATTTAAAAAGGTGATAATAAGATAGGCACCACCCTACTGCTTAATAGCACTAGGAATAAAATGTGTTATGAGCCTGTTTGTTTTTCTTTGCTGAGGCAATAAAATGATGGCCTGTGTTAACACTGTTTATTTTTTTAAGTGTTTTTGAAAAAAAGAAAAAATGTGCTATGGCAGACAATAAAACAAGAAATCTGGTTATTTTGAGGTTGGGCAGAAACATAGAGAATCAGATCGGATCTATTTATCATTTCTTTCTTTAACTTTTTTCTCCTTGAATGTATGCACACTTTTTCACGCTCATCGTTATTTCTTAAACAGCAGTACACTTGAAAATTATTTTATCAAGTATACCTGAGTATCAGTACAGCACGTATACTATCAACCATGTACGTGTAGTGTAGGGAACAATACTATAAAGCAATATCAAGACAGCAAATAAAAAACACATTTCAAATGTTCTGCCTCACTTTTATCATAGTCTAAGTATACTTTTAGTACACTTAAAAAGACTACTTTTTGCGAAGGGCTTACAGGATAGAAGACTGTAAAAACAAACTGTAAAAATAGACTGTAAAAATGCTAAAAAATAATCGAAAGGCATCCTTTAAATATAGTTATCTTTCTGTACTGGGCTCTATTAAAAATGTATTTTAGCTCGGACTTAACCTTCTTTTTTATGTTTATCTATGAATTTAAATGAATGTAGTCTATTTAAAGCAGGTAAAATTAACATATCAAAGAATGCAAAACACATGTGGCATAGAAGTGTGCAACAGAAAAAGGGGCCTGGAGGAAACAAAATGAAACTTTTGTTCCGTTTGGTCTTTCTTCTGACTTTGTTGTTTTTCAGCATTCGTCTTTCCTCCAGCTGGTACTGAAATTCTACAATAAAGTTTGTTTTTGTGTGGATTTTAGAGACAGACGCTGAAACCTTAAGGTTTTTCTTTGGGTGTGATGAGAAAGGAGAAGATTAGAAAGCAGAAGGTGAGAGGGCCAGTTCAAAGTGAAGACAGCACCAGAGACGCTAAACTGAGGTGATCTGAGCATGTGCAAAAGGGGGAGGAGAGGAAACACTGACAGCAGGACACGCAGCATGAAGCTCACAGGTAAAAGGAGGAAGGAAAGATCACATTCCCAAGCTAACATTACGGGGTCAACGCAAATAGCAAGCAATATTGGAGCTATCAAGTCGTACAGTTTAGAGCCAGATGCCAGTCTGGACGAGGAAAACTTCTACAAGTAGATGCATCAGAATGAACAGGGAGCCTAAGGCACACCAGCGAAGCTCTTTTCAGGGATTTTTTTTCATCTGCTCCTAATTCACAATGGTTTGAATAAAGAAATACTCAGTTTTACAATTTTAGGCTTTCTTTAGTCCTCCATCTTTAGAAAAACGCCACAGAAACATAAAAAAAAACACATTACCACTTTTCAACGGAGTGGATCTTTAATGCTTATAGCACGGCCAAACAGAAACTTTTCTGCTGAGATTTCTCCTTCTACGTAGTAACACATTTTTATTTTGAAAATATACAGCCCTGAATGGATTTATTTTATGCATCCTCCACAATCTCTAATGTTTACCAGAACTTCCAGCGGCTTTGCTGAATTATTTCCTTTAAATCTAATCAACTGCACCGAAGCCACTTTTGGAGAGTGTTTATGTGCTTGATAACTAACTTCAGTGCTGTAGTGTGCAGACTAAAGCTAAAGCGTCATTATCGAGTGCATTCGGGGCTTTGAAATGTTCGCATGCTCAGTTCGTTGCGAGTGAATGCAAGTTTTGGCAAATGCTTGGATTATTGTTGATGGGGAAAAAAAAAAAAACCATTACCACCAGGACAAGCGCATCTCTTTTCCAGTACATTTCTTCTGATTGCATCTGAGGGTGAGTCACTGGAAAAACACGGAGGTACCAAAGGGGGCAGATGTCATGCACTGTCAAAAGAACAGCACGTGCGGACGCACACGGGACATGCTGACTGTTCACAAGTGTGCATGCACAACTGCACACTGGCATATGCGGGCTTTTTTTTTTCATGGACCATTTCCTTCCACTTGATCTTGTGACATTAAGATGATCTCCATTCTGTCATTTTAAATTGTAATTGCCCTGAGTAGCCTGGAAGACTGTCAGGGAGGGAGGGAATAAAGAGGAGGGCTGTCAGACCAGTGAGGAAACAGGGAGTGATAAAAAAAAATCAGCAAAGAGGCAGAGAAGAAATGAAGTGAGAGACAAACGAACAGGAAAAGATAAAAGCTGCTGGCTGTGAAAAAAAGCCTTTTTTCATTGTTTTTTTTCTCATTTCCACTTAAGTAAGACTACAATAATGTCCCACTTTTTCCCTCTCACCATGAGCTGGATGATAGAATATCTGATTTTCATTTTCTCCACCTCTCCACCCTATATCATCCACTGATAGGCCTCACATAATTGTTCCCTGGCTCTCTTGGCTGTAATTACAAGCTTCCAGGATAAAAACACTTCAAGTCCATCAGTTTCCCTTCATCACTGAACTCCTGCGAGGCCACTGAACTGCCCCGATGCTCTCTTGTGGAAATAAAGGTCATATCTGTAAGCGGCCTTGTCCAAAGATGGTGTCAAGGCTTTGTCCATTAAGAGCTTTTTAAGTAGACACATATTTATTACAGGAAGTGTGCTTTAGCCGGCTGCACCGCTTTAATTGAGACTGAACTGCCATGAAAGCTGGCCTGTGGGTTTTCGTGAGCAGTTGCTAGTCTTAAAGGCCATGGATGGTACTCTAATGACAGAACAGCCTCTTCTTTCAAAGGTGACATGTTTTAAACTGGAAGACGCTACATAGTCTATTAACGCCAGGATGAGAAAAATTGGTTTCGAGAAAAAATACGTGTTTTCTATTTTCTGAAGAGGAAATGGAAAAACTCAATTCTAAGAATATTTTATTTTCAAATTATCCTTTAAACATTGGATTCTTAAAAAAAGGAATCATATAATTAAAGACCCATTCTGATGAAAATTGTGTTTTTTAAATGTTCGTGTTGCAGTTTTCTGATGATAAAGGACAAATTAAAATAAAAACTGAGTATTTCTTTAATCTCTGGATTGGCCGTGACGTGACATTAGATGTGACACACATGCCCCTTTACCACCCATTGAGTCTTGGAGTAAAGATGTGACAAGGTCCAAACAGGTACGCAAAGAATCACAAAAGCAGACACGGACAACTACACAAATATGACAACAAAATAAACTGATCAAGAGGAATCACCGCTCACGGGTTAGTAATAACATTTTAAGAGAGAAAAATCAGGCTGGGAAGATTGGAATGTGTGCTAAAGCAAGTGCTAGCATGCTAGCTTGGTTTTGACATGTATAAATCTGTCAAACTCAGCAATATTCATGTTTATTGTTTTAAATCAATCTTTATAACCACAAAATTAGACAAACTTGCTGCTTTCAAGAGAGGTTAGGGTTGTAGTGAAGGAATAAAATTAATTACTTTTGCAAAAAATGTCATTGTTTAAAACGATACAGAAAAGTTTTCAACCATGTTTCTAAACACTCGTAACTAAGAAATTCCACTTTGCTGGTGATTTACTGGTTTGTTCTGTTGTTTATAATCAAACACATCTACAGCTATCTTAAAACTATGTCCTGCACTTTAGATTTTCAGACAAACTAAGGAGCTCCTCAAACTGTGGGTTAAACAATGGCGAAACAAATCGCTGCTGTAAAAGTACAAACAGGTACATCAAGGTGATTATTTTCAAAGGCCTATGAAATAATCTATGTTATCAGATATTCATGCCATTACTTTATTTAACTTTATTAATGAGCTTTATTAATCCTCCTCCTTTTTAGGCTTGGATAACAAGCAATTACAAGCTCAGTGAAATAGATTCTAGCACCAAAAATCACAAATACTGAGAAGCTGTTCGTCTGACAGCAATACGTACCTGCACCTGTAACACTACAAAGTGCAGTTCTTGCACTATTCACAGATGAATTTTTAGATATGTATTGGGGAAATGAGAGAGATAGAATGATTTTTGGGGTTGATGCAGGCCTGCCTGCCCTAAACTGGAACTAAATTCACATTTTGGTTTATGATTTTCAAATGTGCGCAGAACACCAAATGAGTATGAAACTCCCTATGCATATCTGCTGGGCGTCATCAAAACAGCTACGACCCAACGACCAAATGAAAGTCCTCACTAGGAGAGCCTGGATAAGGCTCATCAGAAATGGGAATCGTCACAAATGAAGGCTTGAAGTTTTCTTCACAGGGCTGTTTTATTTTTTAACAACCCAAAGCACCATTACCCTGCACATCAAAACCCTGATGCCCGGACCAAAGACTCTTTAAAGTTGAGACATTTTTGAATGTTGAACTAACAATTTTGTTTTATGCTTTGATTGACAGGACCCTGTGGTAATGACCTCTGTGAATACGAGTGGTCACTGGTGTGCACAGGTCCTCAGAATACTATCGGGTTCGATGACAAAAAAATGACATCCAGAGAAGATGAAATAGTCTTCTGTTAATTTGGTAGGGAAGTCAGATGGAATAAAAAAAAAATGTATGAGAGTTGAGTGCGATGGTGATACAACATCATATGCAGCTTGTAATTAAAAATTACAATGTAATTTGCCTTACAAATTAAAACAAAAAAACTTTACATTCAAATAATTATATATATTGTTTTACATAAGGACAAAAAAAAGACAAAAATATAAGGGAGTGGGACAGGAGCAGAAATATTTTGGAATGGGAGTTGGAGTCAGATTACTAGGAGCAAGACTGGACAGGATTTATTTTTTTACATTTTGGTCTGGGAGTGGGACGAGATGGGACCACTCTCTGTGTTAGCGAGACAGGACAGGAGTGAAAATCCACTCCTGTGTCGTCCTCTAATTTGTACAAGACAGTAGAACAGTGTATCACAACCCCAGGTTTTTCTGAAGGGATGCTGCAGTCAAACATGGGTTTTGACTTGCTTTTCTCACAATCCTGCGGCTGCTCTGTCTGAGATTGTATTTGCTCTTCCAAATCTTGCTTTAACTTCCACTGTTCCTGTTCACTGCCGTTTCTTAATGACATTCCAAACAGAGGATATTGGCATCTGAAAACGCTTTTTGACGCCATGCAAGCAAAGTGCCATCACTATTGCCTAAAAATTGAGAAAAAAAGAGTTTTATAAGATCCTCCTGCTGGAAGTCAACTGCAGTAGATTGTAGATGGAGAGGGACGTCGACTGCAAAACTTGCTTTGAAATATGACAGTTCACATGAACAGATAAAAAGTGCAAAAAATAAAAAAAGTCAGACATCAAGCAGCTTGATAGATATAATCCATACTAGCAACATGCTCACCTTGAACCCATGACATGTTTAGAGATGCTGGCACGCCATTGGCTGATAAACGAGCAGCTAAATAGCTGTGTCTAATGGAGAGACTATTGATGTCTATTTAAATAAGCTTTACAAAGACGAGAGATCAACACTCAGTGACTGAAAACACACAGAGACAAGATGAAGGAGAAGAACTATAAAGGAATGGTTGTTTTAGGGTTAAACTCCAGTTTAATGACTCCACTGATGATCTGCTGCAGTCAAATGTTCAGCTTTTGATCATTAAAGTGGGTGTAGCACATGACAGTTTTTCATGAAATCACTTCAGAGAAGTAAAATGAAAGCAAATTTTCTGATACCAACATGAACATCTTTAATTCAGGGATATTAGAGAAGAGATGGATCACACCCAGGAGTTCTTTCTCATCTTCTTCACACCGCAAAACACCCTTTCCTCTCTGATTTACAGAGGAGTTTCAAACATTTTCCCTTTGGCTGTTTATTTCTAGATCATGGAAAAATAATAATCATAAAAAAACCCACAGAGGGTGGATTGTTTGGAATTGATAAAACAGAATCAGCTGCACAAATGGAGAGGCTGGTGTTCGAAGAACCTCCCAAATGAACAATTACATCAGGTTCAAATCAATACGAGAACAAGAGAAACACATGTTAAGTGTTGAAATACAGCAAATAATGATTAATGGGAACACTGTCTCACTCCTCAAGTGCCTGAATAAAAACAAACACTGTTATGAAGCAGGCACTCTTAAGGATGCAGTCTTTAAAACATGTTGACACTTGAATTTTCCTGTAAATCATCTACATTTAGTCCTTAAATGAATTGGGATCCTTGAATGTTTTTCCTGCTGCAGCAGTTAGTTCAGATTGCAATCAGTGGAGGAATGTAGGCCATCGTTTACTGGAGGGGTAGTACAAAAACAAAAGCATCTAAAGGAAGGATTTATGCAAATAAATGCAGCGCTTCTTTTTGAGCGTGCAGCCCCTGATGCTTTATATCTCAAAAACATTTGTGCAAAAACTATAAACCGATTTTCCAGCATTCCTGTTTTGGGGGAGAAACATGCCGATAAAGTCTTGATGAAATAAACTCCACGTGAATTTAAAAAAACACTCAGATGAAAATTGTGGTTTGGGTTTTTTAACATGTTTCTGTAGCATTTTTTCTAATGATTCTCATTATGAAGTTTTGATGATTGAAAAAAAAAAGTTAAAACTTTACATTACACAAACTAAAGTTTCTCTTATTCGTGTCTATTTGGGCTGCAGAGAGTGAAATCAGGTAGAAATATGACTACAAAAATGCAGTTCTAAGACTTGTCAGCATGTGGCCACTACAAACTATTAAACATAGAAACATTTAAAGATCCACTCTGATTGAAAGTGGTGTTTTTGGTATTTTAACATGTTTTTGTGACACTTCTCTGAAAAAAAAATTATGCTCAAAATTGCATTTCTGGGTTAATTTTTATTCAAATCGAGAATCAGGAGCAGACGAAAATATGCACTTTGAAAATGTCTTTGTATTCTCCGTCCGAGCGGGCACTAAACCACTGGAAAACTCAGATATTGCTCACCATTTCTGTTGCACCGGTAATGTTGGGTCGAGGGTGCGAGGCGCTGAAAGCTAGCGGTATAGCGTCTAAACAGTGAGCTGTCAGTAATGTCTGCATGTGTGTGGGGGGGAGGTCTCAGCACCAATAGTCAAAGGGCAAATTTCTAAACTCCTGCTGCTCTGCTGAAACTATGTCCTAAAAAGTAAAAAGGCTTTTTGATTCAGGCTAACATGTGTATAATTATGATTATTTTAGCCTTACACTTAAAGGATCCTCATAGTGGGTCTTAAAATTTTAATAGAAAAAATGAACACAAAGGTTTGTCTTTTGATGATTTATTTTTTGTAATCAAGAGCAGCTGCGTGATTCATAGCGAGGGCCGCTCAGACCGTTATCGATCAATGCCACCTCTGCAGTGGTGATCAAAAGTAGCACGTTTCTTATGTGCAATAAAATCAAATTAACAGCAAGAGGCAGTTCATTAAACGCCAGCATTAATGCATCTGTCTGCTGTGACTAATGAGACTGCGGACAAACACTTTACAAGGCTAACAATGTGCAGAAGCTTTCCATTATGACTGATAACAAGGTCAGCTTGCAGCAAAGGAATGGCGCAATCCAACACAAAGCAGTTTTTGATCAACAGATGGAATATTTTAGCCGTAAATCTCATTTTGGGTTGGTGGTGATGATGACGTCTCCGGTTGCTTATCAGTTCCATGTGGGGAGGCACTCGGCAAGCGTGGCAGTAAAAACGTTACAGGCAGCGTGATGGCTTTGCAGCTGCGGCGCTGCACTGGTTAACTGCTAGTCAGCAAATAATTACACTCCATGAATCCGTCCTGAATATGCCTGCACATAAAAGACCTTTTAATACACGATATAAAAAAAAAATAGGCTTCCTTTGAGCGTTATCCATCTTTTTTCTTGAGCGGTCACTGAAAAAAAACCCTGCTGACCTTGTGTTGTGCAGAAGTGAAGAATAGCAGCAGCTATAGCACGGCTAATCACTAAGTGTACACCAAATAACTCGAGGCGCTATGATATAACCATAATATTTCTTTCTGTCCTTTTGTAATTGTTTTTCATCGTTTTAGCCAAAAAATATAACCAAATTGAGAGTACTTTGTTATGAAATGTGTTTGCTACATAAATAAACTTCCCTTCAGAGCATTGCCTTCCACCTGAGTGGTTTTTAAAACAGAGCTGCGAGGTTTGAGGAGTGCACTTGCACTTAAAACTGACTAACCACAGCACGCACTACATCTTAACCCCTGTACCGAGGTGGGTGAATGGTTAAATCAATATCCCATAATGCTTAAAAATGGTTTAAACAACTTCCTGCCCGAATGACTGCAACAACACCTCCGGCAAACTGCGCTCTCTGGGTATTGCATTTGCTTAGCTATTCTTTTAAAACAAGTGACAGGTTTTACTTGGAGTCACACAAGGATATGTGCACGCTCACATGCAGCTAATGAGAAAATGTTACAACTCATTTTAAGTACTTTGTAAATAACCTGCGGGGAAGTGAAGTTTAAGGGGAGATTCAGAGAAGCTGGTGTGCAGCAGCAGCAGCAGCAGCAGCAGCAGCAGCTCGCAGTCTGAGGTTGGCTGTCGACCTCGTTTCTCCTCAACCCCGCGGCCCCTGAGGTCTCCGACTAGAGCCTGACCAAGACCGAGCTGTCAGGGCCGGCGCATCCTCGGAGGCCGATGGGCCAACCTCACAAATGTCTGAGGTGGCATCTGCAAAGTGCCGTAATGAGATTATTTAGCTTGCCAGTGAGGTCCCCGGGAAGCTGAGAGTGATGCCCACAGCTGGTCATTATCTGCTCCACTCAATGCAGAATCATAAGCAGCTCTTTAAAAAGCCTCAAATCTCAGTCAGGTAGCTCTCTGATGTGTCCAGGCTCAAGGCTGATGAAACTCCCATTTATTCATGTTAGAGGCTGGGTTGTATCCAGGCCCATTCTGAGGGAGCTGCTTGAGCGAACATTTGCTTTATTTACAAGGACTTTTATGATGCGCTTGGTAATATTGCTGCTGATCCAGCCGGTGACCTGACACGGCTGCACACACACAGCCTTGAGGACCAAATAAAAAGCCTATCTGTGTCATTACAAACTGGTGCTCATCCCTGCGAGGACCCGTGGTCATCAGTCATCACGAGTGACTTTATCTCTCAGGTGCCAAGGATAACAGCAGCAGGGAGGCATCCCATGTTGACCCAAGGGATGAAGGCAGGAGGGCCGATGAGGTAAAGACACAAACAAGCAGAAGGAGAATGGGAAATGGTGACGAAGTGATGGAGAAAACACTATTAGAGGTAATGAATGTCAGGGTGTCAGTCCTTCTGTATGATCGAGGTGCCAGTTGCCAATTATCGTGACAGCCAGAGGTCTGGTCCGTGTCCCCTTCCCACTGGGGAAGAGGATGGTTCCAGTGCCAAACGCTGGCCTTGTTACAGGATCCACCAGGGACTGTGACTCTGACTCAAGGTCATCTCTTTTTAGATAAAGAGCTGCAGCCTCTGCACAGCTTGGAGAGTAGCTATTAAGTTAGCTGTGAATGTGGACATTCAATTTGATTGCCATCCAGTCTGAACCCGCGTGAAGACCTCGGAAGAACAAACATCTCTCTTTGTTTTGATCAAAATAGGTCCAAACTCCGAAGGAGATAATTAAACCATCCCGTCTAAAGTTTCTTTATTATTCATAAACCTCCCAACAATTAAACCAAATACACCTATAGGCTACATTAAAAACAGGAAGGAATACTCTGAGCCTCGGGCTACAGAAATAAATAAATGATAATGGTTTCACCAGAATGTATTCTAGACTGCTCTTTTTTTCCCCATGAACTGGACTTTAGATGAAGCACAGAGGAGGTACACAGCACGTCCCCAACTAATATATGATTACAACACACATAAGCACTGAGCAAAGCAGAAAAAACCCTCAACATAAACCTTACAAGGAAACAAGACTAAATCAATGAAGTGGAACAAATAACTTCGGTTACAATCAGTCAGCGCTCCACCTGCAGCTCGCATTTTAAGCATATGGGAAAAACTCCATTTGGATGCAAATGAAAGAGGAAAAAAAAAAAACCTCAACTGATTATTTTATCTTGATGTAAAAGAAGAAATCTGTGCACCAACACCACAAAAAAAAGGTTTTATTTTCAATGCTTTCGTAATGTTAAATCATGTGTCATGATTTACGGATGCCGGTCAACACATTTACGTTCTTCTCTTGCATTAGTTGACACCACATCCTGCTTTGTTGAGCAGAGGTTTCTTCCATTTTTGCATTGGGATGTAAATGCTGCTTCCTGTTCCGGAAAAGGTCTCAGCAGCTGATTACCTGTCAAAAGATGGCGGGCGCCATCCGCCCTGCTCTCCATTTGATCGCTGTTCCTGGCTTCCTTTACATTTTCACGAGTCATTCTTGACTCTTTGCTCCTGAAGTCAGTAATTAAAGTCGATGTTTGCCCTTCACCTGCCTGTGGCTCCTGACATCGGGGGCCTCCATTACTTCTAAAGCGGGGCCCCGTGAATGTTTTGCAACACAATTCTCAAATTAAGGAGTACATAACGCTCAACTTATAAGCTAAAAGCTACTGTTTAAAGCATCTCTGCAGCACTCAGCCACAGCAACAATTTTTGCATTGCATGTTCCATCTGGTGGATTTGTATTCATTTCACACGGAGCTGTTTAGATTCACAGAAATGCTCGAAACAGCCTGAAACAAAGATGAAAAAAAAAAAAAATCAGCCTTTTGCTTTCTTTTCTTTTCTTTTTTTTTTTTAACATAACATTGGTGTTCTGATAATGAAGTTGGGAATCTGCCTGAGTTTAAACTAAAAAAAGAACAACACATTTAGGTTTTGGATTTGTGTTGGGAAAACTAAACTTTCTTAATGTAGAGGTAGTAAAATTGTGGAAATGCTTTTGGGGTGGGCCAGTAAGAAATCATGAAGCTACTGCAACCGTAGACGTTTTCCTAGTCATTCTGTTTTACTGATAGTGTTCTGGAGATGGGGATGCTGTGCAAAGAAAAGCAGGTTATTGGTACATTTAAACCTCAAAACTTAAGGAACACAAGAAAGTAAACAAGTAAACATAGATATATAAACATAGGCAAATTAGTTATGAAATATTGTAAATGAAAATAAATAAATAATACCCTCACTGGTGACTTTTTTCAGACAAATCTATCTATATGATGCCTTCATGTCAATGGAGACCAACGTCCAAGAGAAGTGTTTCCAGGACCTTGTTGAATCTACGCCACAGAGAATTAAGGCAGTTCTGAAGGCAAAACCTGGTACTAGTGAAGTGCATAAAGGACCCGATGAGCGTACATGTAAGCCAACATGATTTCTATTCATAAATTTATCATTTCTGGATCTGCAATAATGGGATCAATTTTGACTTTCCTGCTCCTTCCAACAGCAAAACATAAATGTTTATGAGTCTGCGGCGACAGAAATAAAAACTAAGTCAAACACGTCAAATATATGTCTTTTAATATTGCATCAAGTGATTTTCTTTACTTATTTAAAACAATATTAACAATTCTTTTTAGGGTTTGACAAGAAGATTTATTTAATTGAAAACAGTGTTAAACTTCAAAAGTATTTAACTTGATAAATTATCCAGTGAAAACTTTCTGCACTTTTTCACAGATATTTTTATTTAGACAAACCAACAATTCTAACCAAATCTCTTGAGACTAAGAAAGCAAATCAACATAAACTACATGAGTCAAATTAGCTTAATTAGATCAATTAGAGCCAAATTCACCACACATCATTACACGCTTAATGCTTTCACAGCAAAAGACCCTTTTGTTATCAAACTTATGAAAAATGTATTTTTTTAGGATAAAATGATTGACCTGGTTAGAACATTTACTGTCTACCTCATTGTCAGTGTATGGATTGTTGTCTCAATATTAAATAAATTCATCCCTATGAAGGTTTTTATCCACAGAGACTCGCAGCAGAGAAGAAGCAATGTGGGGTTCAGTCGATGCAACAGCAAAGAACTGGGATGCCCATCATTGATTCACAACGGGGAAGCAGCACTTGGAAATCTGGAACAAAGTCTTACCTGAACAATCACAGAAAAGATCAATCTAAAAATGTATTGAACCAAAATATGAAGAAAGACTGCGCCTACAATTACATCATCTTCATTCGATTCTTTTTGTTCAAGACTTTTTGACAGTTAATTTGCTTAAATAGAAGAGATTGAGAGAGATGTATACTTCGGTTATTTATAAAGCACCAAATGACAACAATAGTAATCTTTTCAATTACTACTTTTTGATTGGTATTATCTGCCGATGCTGATTCTTAGAGATTGCAGATTTAAGGCTTAAAAATGGGCTAAAAGCACAAAAAATGAAAACTTTTTAATGAAAATTCTATTTTTAATTCATCGTGAGAGAGAAGAACAAATCATGTAAAAATGTGTCTTTTTCTTTTAGTTTTTCTCCTATTTTTAAATGTTTTATTTTTAAGTAATTCTTAAACAGAGCAATTAGTTAAATTGTATATGGTGCATAGATGTATAGAGTTTTTCTATTCCACTGGCACCAACCTTCCACCAAATGTGGGGTTCAATGTCTTTCTCAAGAACACTTCAAAACACATTTTATTTATATATATATATATATATATATATATATATATATATATATATGCACACTCTCTTGAGTTTGCAAACCCCAAACTGGAGGAGTGGTTTCAGCAGATTATCCCTGGAAAGACCTCAGACATATCAATCCAGAAAAGCGCATTCGACAATTGATTGGTGTATATGTTGCCATGACACAGAGACAGTAAAGAATATAAATAAAGAACAATACGAAAAGACAAGTACTCCGCTTAGGTTGCTTGAATTGAGATTTTATAGATTTAGATCTAATGCTATTTAAACCAACATTTTATAATCTGATTCATTTGATGGTAACATTTCTGTTAGTTCCGTAACCCTGACAGAAACAAAGATCCGCGTTCACTATTAGCTTAAAGATACTCATCATCAACTTTGATGCCTACACTGTTGATTTGGTATTCAGAGGTAATCCTTATGTTAAAAAGTGATATAGACCGTCTTTTTTTTACATCAGATGGTGAGCTTCCATAAACATCAGTCCATTTTCATTTTTTTGTTTTTTTCGGTTGAGGCCAATGTTGGCTTTCTGAAAGCAGAAGCAGCAGAACGCCCCTTAACGCTGCAGACGAGGCTCAAAGCTTCAAAATGAGTTCAGGTGATGAATGATAAATAAACCTTATGCTTCACCTGCTAAACACTGAAAAACGCAACCAAGAAGATCAAAGTGAAAGCTGGAAGTTAACAGATTTATTATTCAATGACATGCAACACATTTCCTTTGGGTCTTTTACTCAACCAGTTGAATAAAGATGGAACAAATTCACTAGTTATTTATTGGCACCAGTCATTTAACAAAATACCGAGTATATCTAACTAATAAATTGGCATAGAGTGAAAGCTGAATCGTCTTTCCATTTTCTAAAGCTGTTTCATTCCAGTCAGGGTCACCCAGAGGCTGGATCCCATCTATCCGATGGGATAAATGGGATCCAACATATCCCATCTGCCATCAGACATAAAGCCGGACACAATGGACGTGTCGCCAGTGCATCACAGGGCCACACAGAATCAAATGACTCTGCATGCCTGAAGTCACTCCCACTGATGATTTAGAACCATCATTCAAGTTAAAGCGCTTTGGCCTGTCGGGGTGAAGTGGGGGTAGGTTGGGTTTGCTTATATGGAAAAACACGAACTAATCTTGGTAAAAAAGCCAAAATATTGGGACCCTAGATCATTACAAATATTATTTTTGGTTATTTTATTTTAATCTTTACATCTGATAATGGAATGGGACTTCTTTCTTGATTTTTATCACTGCTTCTTCTTCTTTCTTACCGAGTGTTTGAGCTCAAAATTTTGTCCCCACAACCTAGTACATAATTTTTACATTTTCTTTTACAAAAATGTACACACACCAAGTTAAGCCTGCAACCACAACTGAAGTTTTGTTGACCTTTGACCTCAGGAAGAGGCCGCCATCTTAAAATTGAAAAAAAAATCCCCTTTGGTACGTAGCCTACAGCAAATTTAAACTCCTACGAATTTCAAAACAGGACCTCATTAAAAACTCATTGTGAAGCTACTTGGGTAAAATGTTGATTCTAGGGTTTGCACTGAATTCTGTAGTGTGGCATGTTTGTCAAATTGGTTTTTCCATTGTTGCTTGCACATTTTTACAGAAATATTGTGAAAATCAAATGAATGAATGCTTGGCATAAGCTGAACGAAATGATATGACGTGCAATATGACTGTTTTACAAATGTGAGTGTGGTTAACAAAAAAACCCAATTTCTAAGAAAATCACAAAATATACTTTTGCCAAGTATTTAAAGAATTATTTTCACATGTTCATCACTGTCAGGCAACAACAAATTAAATGGTATGATATGGTAATAAAGCTAAAAAAAAAAAAAAAAAAAAAAAAGGAATTTTGGAAAAGAAATAAGCATTTTTTTTCATGAATTTATCACATGCAGATCTGACCAGACTGGCAGGGGCAGAGAGAGAGAGGGGCTTGCAAAAGACAGGTCTAAGTGGGTCAAAGATGAGTGGCTAGGGCGGGGCAGGTAGCACCTAAACGCCAAACAATGCCGCTCAAGGCTTAAATTATATTTGTATTTTTACATTTTTAATAGGATCCAATTGGGAAAACTAATCTAAAAACTAAAAATGGCTTTCTTATGAAAAAAAAGTTTTATTTTTTGATTCAATTTCAATGTTATTTATTCGCATGAGTCAAAGCTTGTGACTTGATCAATCTAGCAAACTGTCACAATCTGGTAATCTGTATTTAGCCACAAACAGACTAGCAGGTCTTCTAAAACACCTGATTACATTTTTGATCTGTGTCATTGAGAGAGCAAACCTGCAGCGTTTATAGGAGGATTTGACAACACAGATATGTCATCTCAAAGCATGAATCCTTGTTGGAAAACCAGCTCCAAGTTCATCCTTTTATTTTCCGTTCTCATCCATAAAACTTTCTGATACTTTTAAACAGTAAATGGCTTTTATCGTGAGACATCACTAAAATCTTTACATACAAAACTAAGCTCAAAACATCTTACAGTAGTTCCTCAGTCTGTGGTAAAGACAGAATCGACATCTTTTGCCCTTTTTTTTAGACTCTTTGAACTCTGATAACATCACAAGCTTTGATCTTTATTCTTCTGCTTAAATTTGATCCCTTGGTTATTACAACCCATAAGTTGGATGTAAATTGTATTTTCTACTTTTAAATCGTGTTTCTTTTAGGTTTTTTTTTAATGTATTACTTGCATAAAAACAAGAATGAAAGGAAAGGTGAGACTGCGGTGAGAGCAGCTATGTATTTGGTTTAGAACAGCTATCTACAACCTGAGGCTCCGGAGACACTCCTTTATCTGTCCATTGTGACTTTCTGGTTGAAGAAAGATAAAACGCTTATTGTTTTATAAAGTAACATATTTTTGGACAATAGGGTGCATCAAGAGAAAACAAAACAGTTGAATTTATCTGTGCGTATCTCTCTGTGTGGCTCTTGACTACAACACTCATAATACTCCTACAATCCATGTAGCGGTGACTCCTTGTGGTTTACCACAGTCACACATGTAAAACCTTTTTACAGATCTCTGAGCACTGTGTACAACAAAAAATGTGTTAGAGATCAGTAAGTACAGCCAGAATTCAGACACAAGACGTGCCGGAGAATGAGGTGAAGTGTCTATTTTAGAACATTTTAGGGGGTTAAAGTGCAAAGTGCATCTTATGGTCTGAAAAATACCTAATGCTCACTTAGCTTTGATCAAATTGGAGTTAGTATGATTTATGAATTTATGGCTGAGATGCACCACTAAAGTATACTGTGTCTAGTTTTCGTCTTCTATCACTTATTATGCTTCCTGCAACTTCTAAATTTTTGCATTGAGATGATGCTATGTGATCAAAAGCTATAAACTAATTTGTATTGCAAAAATAAATGTTCATTTCCCTTCATGTTTGTTTTTTCTTTTGCACAAAAACAAAAGATTTGTTCATATTTGTCATAATAGTAACAGTACCATAGAAATACAAAGAATTATTCAAAAGGGTAAAGTAAGACATTTCAGTTCCAATAGGGTTGTGCTCAATGATAAATTGACCCAAATGGTTCTAAGTGTTGATGGTTGCAAACCCCTGGTTGAGAGACAATGAGAAAGATACAGGAGGCAAAGCTGGAGGTTAGAAGTGACTAAGATCTTGAGATACTCTTTGGGAATGAGGATGGATATGATCAGGAATTAATCTAAGTACACACAGAGAAGAGGATTGAGATGGTTTGGACCAATTGAGAGGAGGAACAGTGATGATAAAGGAAAGAGGTCTAAAACGATAAACGCCGTGGCGCTTTATTACCTTCCTTAAAGGCTTAAAGTGCTTTACAGTTACAATCCCATTCACACACTGATGGCGGCTCCGCTGCTGAACACTGATGTCAACCTAAAGCCACCAGGAGCAATGCGGGGTTCAATGTCTTGCCCAATGACGCTTCGACACCGAACTTGTCATCTTTCGATCAGAGGTCGACCGCTCTACCTCTGCACCACAGCCGCTCTGCATTCCTGTATTTTTACACAGGAAAACCCAATAGCATCCTTGCTATTGAACATAAATGTGGATTTCGGGCTTCTGATTTCAAAACTCTCGCTTGGCTATGCCAGTTTCTACAACCGCTTTTTGGGCTCTCGGTACAAAACCAAGAAGACCAAAGAGGAGATTCATAAAATTCATGGAGGAGATGGTTCACTGCGGTGCTTCCTATAGGGAGCAATCGAAAGACAAATAAGGCATTGGCCAATATACAGCACAGTTTAAAAAAAAAAAAAAATTCTGCTAAAAGACAATTAACCGATTTAACAATGTTTGTCTTAAGCTTTCCCAGTAACAGATGTGAAGCTAAACGGGACTTTCTGTGGGTTAAGCAAAGCAGCCTCCTCTGAATGTTATTTAGTCTGAAAAGCACATATGCAGCTGAAGAAAATTAGCATTTAAACAATTTCATTGCAGATGGATAAATAAGAAATCTTCCTGATGTGACTCTGATGTGCTGCCAGGCTGTGAGGGATATGATGAGACGGGGGGCTGGAGTGTCAGTCAAGCTGGCAGTGGATCCCCACCGAGTCCATCTGTGTGTCCTTCCTGCAGGGATCCATATTGGGCATGGCTGATAGCGGAAAGAGGACAACTACATGTGGCCAAAACATGTGGGCAATACATAAATGAGAATGCTTTGCATATGAAAGAAAAACATGAACAAAGTCCCAGAGATGGGAGTTAGAAGTAAATGAAATGAAACACAGCAGGACGAGCAGACTGGGGCACAAGGAAAAAAAAAAACTACCACTAAAGGTCATATAATGTTTTCTTCCAACTTTGTCTCTGCTGTACCATAGCACAAAAATACATCAGCCAATACACACTTTTTTGCCTTTAACTTTTCACAAGTTTCTATTAATCGGTGTTTTTGACATTTTGTAGTGACCACAGGTTGACATGTCTTGTTACTGGAGCATTTTCTTTGTCTTCATTCTATCTTTTTTTACTCTGCAATACAAGAAGACATTAAGACGAGAATCTAATGAGGAGACTTTTGTTTTTTAAATCCTCTAAACCTGGAGCAGCATATGGTTCTAACAGCTTTAGTATCTTCAGAGCAGCTCATGTAGTGTCAAGGCTGATTTCCATGGATACATCTGCGGAGCGTCTCCGTTTCATTTGGAGGGCGTCCCTCCGCAACGCAATTCAAGTTTTAAGCAGGAGTTCTATTTCCAGTCTGTCGAAGGGTCAACTTCGGCGCAAAAAGCCGGAGAAATGGGAAACAGGTGAGAGTTTTAAAATAAATCTTTAATTGTATTTTCAAAATAAAAATGCATAAAATGATATTTTAAATTTAAGGTGACATGCCCACACAATAACCTGCGGTCAAACCACAGATAACAGCAGGGTCTCTTTTTGGCATGGATGACAAAAGTTTAATTTTGAAGTACAAATCATGACATTATTTACGACTCAAAACATGCATTTGCAATGACTCAGTGAGAAAGGAGGGAACAGGGGATCTGATTGACAAAGTTTTGGATGAGCAGCTTGGCATGGGGGTGGCGGGACAAACCACTTCTCCAGAACCCGGGGGGGGAGTTGGGGCGAACCAGAGATGCAACAGAAACAATGTAGTCTAACTGATGGTTGTGAGACGGACAGTATGTTTTGAGTATATAAAATGATGTGTAATCTACCTGCATCAATAAAACACCAACAGTTGGTGCTGTCGTTCTGCATTTTAGAGATCACTTTGGGTCCAGGTGGCCAATCAGATGTCCCCATTCAATTTTTATGTGTTGTGCTACACACTGAATGCGGGTTCTTAAACGCACAAAGTGTTTACACTGGACTGTCACTACCCAATACTAGCGCATGGACTCACAAATGGAAGAGGCTTTGTGCGAAAGGTCAAAAAGGTGTATATCTTATGAACGTTGCTCCAGGCTTTTTCTTTCTCTGCTCTATTCCAATATATGAAAGACTTTATGTCATTTAAGTCTTGGGTTATAAAGCTTGGGATGTTTTTAGCAGAATTAAAAAAAAGTTTCTGTACTCTGTATTTCCATGTTTTCAAATTTTAAAGTTTGTTTTTTGGTACATTTGTTCCAACATGTTTCTTCCTTGTAATATTTTTTTCCTGCTTTCAAAGGACACATACTATCATGTTAGCAATGATGCTAATGGGTATTTTTCCAGGTAAAAATATTGGAATTTTATTTTTAAAATATATTTATGCAAAAGTTTGTTTGTTTTTGTTTTTAATGCAACACTTTCTGTGTTGCAATTTTTATTGACAATACATTGAGTTCATTCGTGAAGTTTACTCTACTTCAAGGTCATATTTTAGTACTGAACTCTAGAAAATATAGAAGGTGCAACATTGTTTTAGTAATTTTTTTTTTTTTTTTTGAGGAAATTCAACTTTTCCTTGTCACTGTAACACATAAAATCCAGAGATCAGTGTCATTTTAAATGATCAGCAGGCTGTAGGTAACTCTAATCCTACACAAAGAGAGTTTTATCAGAGCTAAATAAACGTTAAAACCTTAGTTAGTGAACTTTTATGTTTGACTCCTGGAAAAGACAAACTTTCTGCCAGAGTGCAGAACAAGCAGGCACAGCCAAAAAGAGAAATAAAATAAAGAAAAGTCAGAAATGTTCTTTGAGTGCTCGGTAATAGATTAAAAGCCTGGTCTTTGGTGGTGTTCAACAAAGTGAAACAGAGGGCACCGGATTCAGAAAAAACAAAAAGTTAAAAGCACATTTCCGAGAGAATCCCAAAATACCAGCTTGCCTCCTTCTGGTACTCAACTCTGAAGGGAAGCTGTCAGTCAGTGATTAAAGTACATTAATCCTGATTATCTTCAATATTTCTCATCCAATTCTTTCATTTTCACTCCGCGCTTTCATGTGAAGAGCTTTTTTCCTCTTAAGAGCTGGCAAGAATGAAGGTACTTAATGTAGAGGCAAAATGTGTCTTTTGTTCGACTGGGTGGTCTTGAGTGTTGTTTCCAGACTGCTGGTTTGGCTTTTGGTAAATCCATCTGGACTTACCTTCTCTACTTTCATAATAAGTCCGTTCTGGTGCCTCCCACACAGCTTTCTCGCTTTGCATGTACAGTTACCCGCCAAAACCAGCTTTTCCCCGTCGAAGGGTTTGTTTTTGATTTGAGATTGCACTGACCGAAACAGGCGCATTCAACTGTTCGGCCTGCTGCAGAGCACTTTGTCTTCATTTGCCCGGGCAATTAGGACACGTTTGTTTCATCTCTTTTATATTGCCACCACAGTTTAAAAAGGAGCACAAACTGTGCCCACAAGAATTAATGGCACAAATATTCAGGCTGTATGATCAAGTGTTTTATTAGCCAAAATTAAATTAGTTATGTGTGACTTTTTTTTTCTTTCATGCTCAGTTCACTTTTAATGAGCAGTTTTAATCCAATTTCACTTGGCGTTTCATACAATAACCATTAAGTGCTGCTTCTCTCTATAGAGAACTCAATTTGGATGGACAACAGTTGTGCACAAAATCTGAATATTGCATTTTTCTCTTGAGTTTAAAAGAAAAATCCCAGGACAGCTGCATGCATAGACTGTTTTATGGTTCTGCATAAGTATTAATTTTTAAAAGCATAAATGTTATATTTATAATGCAAATGATATAAATGTTGTGCACAGCACAGGTAATAATTGTATCCAAGTAGATAGTTCCATGGCAACCCTGCTTTTTTCTTAAGTGAGCTGATGAATATGCGTCATGGTTTTTGTTTCTCTTTCTTATTATTTATTCTTTTAGTTTGTGATAACGCACATTAACGCTGCAGATGACACCGCCGTTCATTTTCGCCATGGATCGCGAAAGTTAAATTTTGGAAGTAAAAAAAACAGAAAATCATGCATGATACAAAGCATGTATTTCACAAAGACTCAGCGAGGTAAGTTATTTTTGTTTTATTGCAACATGTTAACTGTCTGCCCAGTACTTCTAAAGTAAGCTCACAAAAAGTTGTCGGGTAATTTTGTGATTACTAAAAAGTGTTATTGTTTATTGTCATGTTTTTGTTTATTTAGTGAATGAGAACACAAATCCAGCTGCTGTCAAATAAGAGAATGCAGAGAATTTAAGGAGGAAGTGAGCTTTGAAAGAAGCAGCTGCACTGTTACAGAAAACATCAAACTTTATCTAAAATGAGGGTCATTGACAAAAGATCAAAGGTCACATTATGGATTCACATCATGGAAAAGGACTTGTGATTTTTTTTTTTTTTTTTTGGTCTGTAGGTAAAAAGGTGACATTCTGCAGCTCCAAACGTCTTAACTTTGTGCAGTTGCCATGGCAACATTTTGAGGCTGTCATGTTTTTACTATCACATTATTTATATGTTTTTAAAGATGTGCGGCCCCTTTTGGTTTTTATTTCCATCCATTTAAAAGATAAATAAGTTGATAAATAAGTGTTTTTTTAAAGGTTATATGTGATTTATTATAATTCCACTCAGTTTTTCTTTTAGGTGAAGAGTTAATTTGATAAAAGTTGTCTTTTAAGCATATTTTAAATAAAAAACGGTGAACTTTTCAAGAAGAAAAAATGCAGATATCAGCAGTAACCAATGCTCCTTCACTGGGTAACTTTCATCATGCTTCACAACAATAGAAAGAAATAATATTTACAAGAAAAGAGGAGTCAAAGGCCATGTCAATACTGAGTAGCTCTGGTTGTCTGTTCTGTTTGTGTGCCAAACTTGACAGAAGGGTTCGATACTGGCGAGGCTTCTTTTCTCTTTATCTTTTTCCCTTTCTGTGCTTCTCTGAACTCGGGCCATGGTCCTCGTGGGCCTGGCTCTATTGTGCCGGAGGAAAATTGCCAATCCGAACTACTCTGATTGAACAGTGAAAGCAGGAGTTTTATGAAAGAGCTGATTTGCTATTCATTACCACTCTCTCACACTCTTCTATTTTCCATTGGCTTACTGTGCAACTCTCCAACTTCCTTCCTTGGTCTTTTTCTCTCAAGCTGTCTTTTTTCCATGTTCACACGTTCCCTTACTGATCCCCCCCTTAAGAGACTCCCATGGTTGGGCAAGTATATAATGCTCTTTTTGTTCTTTTTTTGGGGGAGTTTTTGTGTGAAATGACTGTTTGCTATAGTGTCAATACTGCAAATAGTGTAATTACCTCCTGGTTTACTTAGGCTTCAGCCCACACCTGCTTTAATTATCAAGTGAAGGCGTGTTTGGAATATTCAGCAGCATCTGAAAGTGTGCAAGGATCACACAAAGACAGACAGGAAGTGGAGAACAAATGGATCACATGCTATTTTCTTTATCTCACTTTAAGTGAAAGGAAAAAAACTAAGTTTTACACCAGTGTAAACATCTACTCTGCAAATTGTTTGATACAAACATTTAAAACCTTCTTTTTAGAAATTTAAAGATATTTTACCAAGTTTTAAGTTGTTTAAACATATCTTTGCTTTGCACTTTTTGAGGCTATCATTAATAAAATAAGTCAAAATCATTTTTGCTCATATTTTTAATAGTAAAAGCTTGATTTAAACTTAAATTGCACTGCAAAAGAAGTTCAATAAATGTTGACAAGTTAGACTAGGATTATTTTCATTTTTAAACCAGAAAAATAGATTATTGCTCTAGCATTTTCATTTTATTACACTGTTTTTTCTTTAGGTCACTGATCAAAATAAACTATAGTAATTATTTGCTTAGAACTTGCAAAAAAACCCGTTTAATTTTAAGTAATTCTAGCTAACAGTTAACTTTTTTAGCTTGTTTTGCCCTTTTTTGAACGCTTATGTGGAACTCTTTTGGGGTAAAAAAAAATACTTAATTTGATTACTTTCTAGTGACTATTTTCTTATGATTGTTTTTTATTATGTTTAGGTTTCCCTCTTATTGCAGTGTACACCATTTAAGGTGACATTCTTCTGTTTGTAGGTAAACTAAAATAGTAATTTTCTTTTTGAAAAAGTGGAAAAGGTTAAATATCAGGTCACCCCATGTTTGTGTGCTCTGAACACTGACCTGGTTAGACTCCAATTCAACCCTCACACGACCATGAAAAGGATAAACATTGCTAAAAAACACAATAAATGGATCAAGGCAAAGAGTAAAGAGTAAACCTAAGATCAGTGCAGAAGTATACCACGACAATGAAAGATTCTTCTTCTTAAAAAAAAATACTGTGCATGTAGAATGATTATATATAATAGCTGTGAACAATTTTGGACAGAACAGATACCATGTGTTTCGCACTATAAGGCCCTCTTAAACACCCTAATTTTTGTAAAAAATATATGGATTACTTTTGGTTGCGTTTAGTGATGCCAAAGCAATTTTGAGAGGAACACAGAACTCTGTCAAAATCTGTGGCTGGGCATTAGTGTGAATAGGCTAATGCGGCTGTTGTGTAACCGTTTCACACTGTGTTTTGCTTTGATTTTTTTTAACAAGTTACTAATAAGGTTGGGAGTAGTCACAGTAATGTTTGTTTATTGCTATCAGTCTATTTTGGGTTTTACACGTTACTACGAAATGCACTACAACGCTGGAAGTTTCAGGTCAAGGAGTAATATAGACTGGAGGCACTAATCTAGCCTGTTACCATTGTCTAAGATATGTAAAGAACTATGCCATATTGGATTAGGCAGTAAAGAATGACACATGGCTTAGCAAATACAATCAAATAAACATTAAATGCTTAATTTTGGTCTGATTGGTGGCCCTGGTACGGAGCGGTCTAGGCGGCGTTACTGTTAAACATGCAGCAGTCGGGCCTTACCGAACAGGAGCCAGTCGAGATGCACCAATCTGTGGGGCAAATGAACCCAGCGGGGAGCAGCAATGCTGGGTTAGGGGTCCCATTGGATCCCACCCAGCCTCCATCAGTAGGACTCAGGAACCTGTGAGACCGGACAGGCGGTCCTCTGTATTCCCCTTTAGGGATTCTGCGCTGGGCTCTTCTTTCTTTGCTCGACCCTCACTGATTTTAATACGCTAACATGGCTAATGCTATTGTGTGTGCTACAAACAGGTTCTAGAATAATGGGAATTAAGTTATTAAAGTCTGATCTACTGACGTATCTTTGACTCTCAAGTCTCGCTTAATAGGCCTTATAGTTTGGTGCATCTTTTATATGACAAAAGTAGACTCATAGATGGTGCACCTTTTAATCCGGTACATCTATAGTGTAACAACTATGGTAAATAAAATTGTTCTTTTATAAATAAGGCAACATTTAAAACTGAATTCTTTTCCCAATTTGTCTGTTTCCTGGACTTTGAGATATGCAGGGATTTTCAAGTCACCAAATATTCGACTGAGACTGAGTTTGAGAGGTGACTCTGTCCCTGTTAGCTCAGTGTTGGAACAGCCACATCCCCAGGGAACACCCTGCTTCAGTGACAGTCCAGATAGGCTCCTGCCCACGGGACACTGGGCAGAATAAAAGAAAAACAAACTGGGGGGGTGAAATATCGAAGGTATAGTTGTAGTGTGGTTAAAACAGCTGCTTAATATTTAATTCCAAAAGTGAATGTCTTATTCCAGAATTATCTCCTTCTGATGCACTGCTTTTTGTAGGTTTACACAAAACGACAGGAAGTGAGTGCCCTTCTTTCTCTGTGACTTGATTTTCAAACTAGGAGCACCAGCGTGACCTGGAAATGTCCAGATTTTGTTGTTGACTGCATGCCTGCCATGTGTGAGAGATAGTTCAGTGCTAACATGACACTCTTGTCAACAAGGGGGATGGGTGCAGCTCTGCATGAGCTGTCATTTCCCACAGTCTCCTGCACGCCGTTTTTCCTATAGAACAGCACCTAAGATTTCAAAATAAAAGATTTTAAACTTTTAATTTTCGCAGATGCTTGGTGTGAGTGCAACTTGGTGTATTGTTTTTTTCTTTTTATCTCTTGTGCACAGAGATGAGGTGAGATGTGGTTCCTGTGTGCAGCTCCAATGGCTCTGCACTTGAATGCCCTTTATAAAGGATTGCCTCTGTGCCAGAGCAGCTTTTAACGAGGACAGAGCAAGTAATAAGGAGGACCTACTGCATGGCCCAACATTTGCATGAAAAGAAAAAAAAAAAAACATTGACAACCTGACCACTGTGCGTGAAGCATGATCATAAAATCCAAAGCAACATGGCACACACTTTCACGGAGCAGACGCAATGAACTGCAGCCAGTCTGCCTACAGCATTTTTTAAAAAATACAGCAAATCATTCATGCATCAGATATTGAAATGACAGATATTTATCAGCAAATCCTTTCAGTTTGAAGGAGGATCTGCTTTTCTCCTCGCATGTCACATTGAGATGCAGATGTTTGCAGAAACAGACTTTGAATCAGTTCAGACACATCATCATGTCAGGAGACATTGTGAAGGCTTTTAAAGAAAGTGAAATCTACCATACATTCATGTATTCACGTACTGCTGAGGTTTATCTCTTTAAGTTTATGACATTTATTTAGACATTTATTTAGATATTTGTAAAACTATATATCTGTAAAAATCCACTTTATAATGTAATTTAATTTTTAATTTTGCAAGAATATTGTGCATCATTTTCACATTAAAGACAAATTAGAATCCTCTTTTGATCTATTGTAAAAGCGTTCCCAGTGGTCTTCTATTTTGATTATGCAATTTTTAGTCAAAATATCAAAAAGATAGACCAAAAAAAAACCTGCCATTTTCTATAACACAGTTTCTGCAGAGCGGCAGGAGTTTATTAGAAATTCACGTCTGAGTTGTGGGCGGGACTGTTGCCGTGGAGCAACCCCGCCCCCCTTCCCCTTTCTGTGGCTGAGTGAAGCAGAGAGCTTGTGGCCTGACCAGTGCATTTTCTACAACACAAATGGGCTCCTTTTCAAACTGCTTTTTTTTTTTCATATGCTCCTGATTCAAATAATTTGAATACATAAACATTCAGAAATGTAAGTATAAGCTCAGCTTTCCTTATATGTCCTCCATCACCAGAAAAGTGCTACCAGCAGTGAGTTTTTATTAACATCTGGTAACTACTTTTTAATGGGTTGGGAAAATATGTTGAAGAGATATATACCGTTATTTCTTTGCGCTTTCCCATATCGCATTCTGACCACAGACTAAACCCCACAAAAAAGTCTTGCAGTTGCACTACTGCTGGTTTGTGGGCTGAACATCCTGAAAAAAATTCATAAAGGGGAAGAAGTCTGGCTGGTTCCGTTGGTACTCTGACCATCCCATATTGACACACACCTTTATAGTCTCAACTGACAGACTTGAGAGACTTTACTTTCTCCTCATTGATGGTTCTTCAGATTCATGCTGTGAGCTGTTTCTACTTCTAATCAAAATGCATGTGGCTGAGGTCCCTTACTCTCTTTGGGTTTCTTCAGCTCCCTGGTCTGCGTGTTGTTTGTTTGGAATCAAACCACTAGGATTCACATGTTACCACAGACCCTTATTTAGAGGATTTGCTTGTTTTGCCCACACTAGAGTTTGGGGGAACTTTCCCAGCTGTTAGAGGAATCAGACAATCAGAGGAACAAACGTCTGTGTGCACAAAAAAACTTCCTGCTTGTTACAATTTTGAATTCCACTAAACATGAAATTATTAAAAAAATGTCTCTGATTTCAGAATAAAATCAAATGACTAGACTAAAAGCTCACTTTGGAACACAGTTTTTGATCAAGTCACTCTAACTCTTACAAAAACATGCGATCAAGCGACCACTTTCAACAAAAAGTCTTCATGAACACGCGTGTATGCACATTTTGGACTTCCCCCTTCAAAACTCTCGCCTTCACGTGTCGCTACACAAGTTTTTAAGTCCACTTTAAGGCTCTATGTACAAAATTTGCAGCCATTGAATGCTTTGATATTTCGGACCAAGTTTTTTCAACTGAGTAGCAACGTTCCCGTGTGAACATTGCTAAAAGCGCCAGTTGAGCGCTTTCTTGAACAGGCATCACTTGCCTGGAGTGTACATAGCATCAAACTAAATCAGAAATAAACAAGATGGTCAAGTTTGACAGAATTAAAGTAGCTGTTTCTTCTCAGTGACTCACTGAATCCCCTCTGCACATTTTCACCTTGTGAAGTAGCTCTTCCTTAAACAGACAGAGTACATTTCAAACGGGGTTAAACACTCTCCTGAGGCTCTGCTAAGTTCCTATCAAAACGTTTCATTTAAAATTCATAAAAGAGCTATAAATTAACCTGTTTGCAGCTGTTGCAAGGCTTTCCCGCCTCTTCTTCCAAAAACACCAAGTTGCCAAAGGAGGGAATCTATGGAGGATCCACCGGGGAAAAACGAACCCCCCCCCCCTGGAGAAAATGCATTAAAAGCTGCATTTTCACTGATTTCAAGAGAGAAACTCGACACAGTATTTCAATTTAACACTCAAAAGGGAAGTAGTAAGTAACCTTTGCTGCCAGGTTTGATGCTGGCTGTATACCTGTCTTCTAGTGTTTGTTTTTTTTATTTATTCCCCCCTTGTGCACGTAAGTGCTGCTAAAGATAAATTCTGACTGATGGATGGACTTTCATCTTGCCACCTCAGGTTTGTCACTCCTCTTTGGGGAAAGCCCAGGAGCTCAAGGTCCCTTCTGAGCCCCGCCCAGAGCAGTGAGAGCTCCTGTTCAAAGAGCTCATGAGAGGCTACAACTAAACGGACAGATGCAGAGTCAGACTCGAGATAAATGCAGCGCCATTTCCTCTCCTTTCAAATGAAGGGTTTGCCATGGTTTCTCAGTAGGAGGGAAATGGGCATTTATGTTGCTGTGATGAAACTTGGCTTCAGAAACACTTGCAATCATGATACGAGTGCACAGTTCTGTCTATTTCTGTCTTTGAGGTCACTTTATACATCTTTATTAAGACTTTTCACTGTTCTTGTGAAATGCGGTTTGACCTTCAAAGGAAATAACTACAAATATTTGGTGTAAGAAAGCATAATTTTACATTTAAAGCTATCACGCTCGTGTCTAATAACACAAAATAAAGATTATAACTGTTTCTAGTTTTATTTTTCTAATTAGTTAAAAATGCCTTGATGTAGCTTATGAATTATTAAAGAATTCTTAATATCACAGTTGTAACTTAATTACTAGAGACATTTATTTATGTTCCATTTAATTAATCTGAGTCAGATATTATCTGTTTTTCTTTCTCAATAAGTTTCCTCTGTGAAACAGAGGGGCTATTTGGGTTTGAAGTCATAGGTTAGACTGGTCGTGGTTAAAAATAACTGCAAAAGGAGGCCAGTTTTAATTAAATATCTGCCATTTCATCCTGGACAGAAATACTTTAATCAATACAGGTTAAAACAAGGAATTAAATGAAAACAACAGTTCATAATTAGACTTTAACAAAAGCATTTTGAAGGATGCTTCAAAATGTTTGAATGTAACAGCAAATGAACATTTGGTTAAAAAAAATATTAAGCCATTAGCCCACACAAAGCCTAGCTGGTTACAAAAGCTATACTAAATATTAAAAAGGAGCTCATGCTTAGCCGGTTCTGTGGGAGTGGTTTAGCCCACATTATAATTCCTCCACCACTATGCCTAACCCTTAGTGGTCTTTGAACTCATCTGTGAATGTGCTAATCATATCGGCTGTATACAATGATGTGTGTAATTGTGACACCCCTTGGAATTAATCCTTGAAACACTGTAGTAGTTTGGTGGAGGTTTATGAAGTGATTTTTTTTTACAACCACATTGCAATCAAAAGTCAGCTTTGCAAAAAACTATATCAAAATGTCCTAAATTCCAATCAACATGATCGGCTTTAAAAATAAAACTGCCAAAGGTGCAAATAAAAATATTAAACATTTGCTTTCAAAATCTTTTCTCCGCTTTCGAAGTATATTTTTGTATTTGCAACACAAATGTTTTTAGATGTGTTGTCTCTCATCTCGTGTTCTCCCCTTTTTTTGTTTTTGCGTTAACAAGTTTCAGTTTCGTGTGATAGCTGTGCCACCAAATAGCCAGTCATGGACAAGAGGGTTCATGCTGATTAGTCTTGATTCTATCCAATCAAGTGTCTTAGCCTTGTATTTATAATGCTTGAAGGCAGACACGGACTTTGGACTTTATATTGGTTCTGTTTGACCGGGATTCTGCAGTCTTCAACCATTCTGAACGGTTTCTCTTTGAGTAGAACCCCAAAGAAAAATAAAAAACAGGGATATGTATTGATTTATGTTAGTGTAGCGACCAGCAAGTTTAAAATTTAGCAGAAATATGTCTGAGCTCCGTCTTTATCCAGCTCGATGTTACTTTATGCTACCATTATGATTTTTATAAATGAACTATAGCTTTTTTCATGAATAAAACGATAAAATATAAAGAGAAGAAAGCATTTTTTTTCCTAAACAATTTGTTTTTTTACTTTAGGAAAAGCACACATGGCGTTTTAAACATAAGAAACACTTAAAGCAGGATAATCTGCTGAAGCACATTTACTCAAAGGTAAAATAAACATTACAAGTTAAAAATGCCATAAGTGCCATATATGAAGTCTACTTTGGTGAGCCATCATTCTTTTCCTTCCTTACTTACTACTGCTGTTAATCTAATCCAAAACACTGTTGTGCAGCATACAATATTATGTGCTTTAAATCATGTTATTTTTTTAAAAATAACAAATAGAACTTAAAGAAAATCAAACTTTATCAATATTTTGCTCCAGAGGTTTTAGCGGTTTTACAGAGCTCTTTAGTCAGCAGGTAAGCTTTACAGGGTTTTTTTTTACGGTTTCAGGAGATCTTCAGCCATAAATGCACAGATCTGATCAAAAGAAAATGTATTAAATGCTAAAAGAAGTAGTTTTTTTTTTTTTTTTGTATGATGGAAAAATCAAAAATATTTTTTTTTCTTCAGCCAAAGAGGCAAAATAAGGGGTAAAAGAACCTGTTCGGCTCAGCGATTTGATTTTGATAGAATCTAGACCAATAAGCATGAACCCTCTTGTCTGTGATTGGCTGTTTGGTGACATATATTTTACTCAATAAATATTTATACATTTTTGCAAAAATTTGTTAAAAATACACAATGGAAAATATTTTTATTCTGTGTATGCCCACAATTCATTTGCAAATATCTTTTATTTTAGGAAACGTACTTTGTCTTGGTAAGGACACAACTATATTTACTTTTCTTTGGATTGTCAGCAGAAGAGCAGCATCAGTCATGTTCAGACGTGCGTCCACATATATGGACCTCACATTTTAGGTTACATTACCACAGTAATATGAATTAATTCTGATTAACTGGGGCCCTGAGCCAGTGTGTAGAAAGCTAGTTAAAATATTAGCATGGGTCTAAAGAGGTTAATGACAGTATGTTAAACTCCACTAAGGAGTAAACAGAAAAAAAACTCTGACTGTAATCAGTATTTCTTTACAGTAAGAAAAAGGGGGAAACTACTCAGAATTTACGTATTTGAACAATTTCAGGTTATTTATTAAATTATTGTGTAGTATAATAAAAATATCTGAAAAAAAAGATGCAGTTGTACTAAAATGATTGATAAAGGATTGCTAAAAAAACAGTTTAAAGATATACAATCATAGCAAAAAGTAGTAGAAATTGGCTCAAAAAGGTCTCAAATATTTAACAGTTCAGAGGATACATGGAAGTGTTTTTTTTTTGTCTAAAACAAATATAGACCTTTATTTAATGTTTATCAATAATAAACATAATCTACATTAAAGTAATATCTTCTGTACAGGCCAACATATCTTTCAACCACTGCATAATGCAGAATTAACTTCATTTGGTACCTACATAGGACATTTGGGGCTTTTTAATAGCACTAAATGTGAAGGTGTGGGGATCTGGGAATAGTAGTTTTTGGTGGGTTTACAAATTGGCAGTCAGGAAGAAATGTATTTTTCTGCTTGCTGTGTTTTTAAATATGTTTTTATAACATTGTTTTTCTAATATTGCTGATTGAACTCCCTTTTGGCACTTTCTTTTTTCCACTTATGTACCATTTTTGTCTTTAATCTAGTTTTATAATTCATGTTTTCATCTTTATAAATACCTTTGACCTTGACCTTTTTTTCACATACGTAACAATTACTATTCTTTGTGAGTAAAAGTATGAGGCAGCCTTTTGCTTTTAAATGCCATTTATTATCAACTCCAAAGGGGCAACAAGCTGGGTCAAGATAATGCTAAGTGAATGTCACAGCTGAGAGAGTATGATGAGCGGAGGTGAGCAGGTTTTCTGTGTTCCCTGTCTATATTGTCTGCTTCCATTGCTTCATGGCTGTGAGAGCTGATCACAGGCGGTTCACGGCTCATGTCACGTACATCCCATCCCATCCCAGGTATGCAAAAAGCAGCTCTCCGCTCCACTAAACACGCACCTTTTGTCTGCTTTTTGACAGAGGTCTCTTTGAGTTGCAGAGCAGATTAGGCTGGCCGACACAGTAACAGCGTATTGAGTTCAGTCAATTTTGAAATTTCAACTCGCTGGACTCATGTATCATGTCACTACGCCAATGTAACCGTTGACAACAGGCCGTGAGTCTGTCAGAGAAATGATTTAAGAGGCATCTCTTCATATGGACAGCAGTAGAGAGGACAAAGCATACACCTGATATTTGCAGGAATGCTTTTCTCCTGAAGGAGGACAGCAACACATAAATATACCACAACATTTAGAAGAATATGGGAACTAAAACATGAAAATTACTAATTTGTTCAGGGTCTAAAACATGTATTTCTATTTCGGTTGTCAATGTTAATGCGTTATAAAAAAAAAAACAAACGCTTGAATATTTATTAACCCTAATTCATTATAATCCGTAAAGCAACCGTCTTAGGTAATTAAACTGATTTATTTTTTCAATCGATTGAGTACTAATTGAGCCTAACTGTCTGTTCCAATTGTCATACGATAACACATTTTTAAAAAAGCTCATCCGGTGCAATTCAAGAGGCTTTCTTAATTCTGACATAAACTGGTACGAGAACTGGGTTTTGTTAGGCTCTTCTGAGAAAAACCTGAAGTAGTCAGTCAGTTTCACCCAGGTCTTTACAGTCCCACTCAAATTATTTTTTGATCTATTGTAAAAGTGTTTCCAGTAGTCTTAATTATGATCATGCCGTTCTCCAGTTAGCTTACAGCCCCTCATACCCTCAACTTGGTGCAACAAAACATGACGAGAATATCAGAGCTATCCATCCGTACAGTGTACGAGGAAAAAAAAAAAAACATACATGGATCTATTAGAGTATGAGTGGACACAGCGGAATGTAGCGGAGCAGGGAGCCTGTCGCTCCCGATTGTAGTGTGTAAGTAACAACTATAGCCTTTTTCAAACAGCATTTTTTGCCTGTTCCTGATTCACAATCATTTGGATAAATAAATACTCAAAAATTATATTTTAAAGCTTGATTTTTTCTATATATGTCCTGCATCACAAGAAAAATGCCACAAGAACATACTAAAAACACCACAAACATACTAAAAACACCACAATTTTTATTGTTGTAATGGGTCTATAAACACATGAAGTGGCTAATCAGGCATTGGGGGGGTGACGACTGTCCTTTATCTTCTCGTTCTAGCCTAGGAAAAATGACTCTAACTACCCTAAACATGGCCTTCAATGGACTCCTGGGTCTATGTGAACCAAAACCACTCACGACTTTCCTCCAAGTAGCGTAAAAATCAAATTTGATTTAGAATTGAGAAATCCTCTTAGTTAAAACGACTTCAACTTAAAAAAGTCCAAAAGACCGCTTCTAAAAAACGTTTTGTGCAGTTGAACTGCCTTGCATAAATGAAAGTTTTCACATATAGTGTCAAACTTGTCCATTTTTGGCAAAGCATGTCGGATGATATCATGTCATATGGTATCACAAAGAAAATGACCGGGGTGCTGAAAATAATGGCTGGAAGTCAGCTCAATCCTTTAATATGGCAAATGTTGCCAGCAATACCTAAATAACATACTCTTCAATATATCATAACTCTGACTGTTTACGCAATCAACATGAATCAGGTGATTCTGATGCGTTTACATTTTTTTAATTTTTTTTTTGCATAAGCTTTGCACCAATGTACACTTGCATAAAAGGGTTGCATAGTAGCGCAAAGTCACATTTTTCTGCAACAGAATCAGCTCATTTATGTGGATCACGTAAACCTTCCACTGCTGTTAAGTGTTGCATATCAGTGCAAAGCTGCTTTTCTAAGCAACAGAATCAGCAGGAATTTGCATCAACGGTTGAAGAGTTATGGCAGTCGAACAAATGTAAACACTGAAGCAGAAACTCCAGAGTTAAAGGGTTAATACAGTATGCTTCGTGATTTTTGCTTGTTTTTTTTTTTATGTCTTTTGTAAACAAAAAGCCATCTTTAACATGATTTTCTACAGAAAATGTAGCTCAACCATGAGGGTTATAATATCAAATTAAAACGTTGACCCTATAAATGTCTTATTAATAAAGTGTGGTGAAGAAATGCAACATTTCTGCTTAGTTATTCGTAGACAGCTTCTTCAGTCAGTCTTGAATCGGTAGAGATAAAAAAAAAAGAAAAGCAAGTGCTGGCTTATTGCCTATTTGTCATGAATCCAAATCCTCTCTCAGCTCTAAAACACACTCGGTTGGTCATGTATTAATCTCAGTATGTAAAGGAAGAGCATTTTTCATTGTTGTTCTCTGATCTTTGGCAAGCACAGGGACCGTGACCCTGTCAATGCTATGTTTGGGGTTGCAATCGCCAAGATATTAATCCTGCATGTATGGAAAACAGAATCAGTGGCTCTGTTTGATTTGTGGTTGGGAGAAATAGAAAATACGCTGCACCCACCCGGAGGGAAGGAAGGAGACTCTACAGCAGTGCTCGTGGGACTGTTTGAGAGGATTATCCTGAGCAAAAACTATATTATTGTACCCAAGATAATACATTTTTGTTCTACTTGCCTCTTTTTTTAAATTGTTTTTCATTATACAATCATTCAGTGTTTATGTATGAGGTAATTTATGTGCTTGGGGATTATAACAGTAGATGCAATAAACCATCCGTAGTTTAATAAGAAACACAAAGAACTAAACTGCAAACTTAAGACAGTCTTTTTTTTCTATTTCTCCTCTTTTTTTCACATCACAGCAATGAGATGAGAAAAACAAAAGGAAACCGAAGTCAAAAAGACAAAATTTTAAAAAGGTAATAACTCTAACTTGAATTGTTCAATTCATAAAACATTTTAGATGTAAAACCATAGCTACTTTTAAGTAAATATAGTTTTGTTTGAAAGTCATAAATCTTCAAAGCACCTGTTTAATCAGTTGTAAGATACGTCAGTTTTAAGGATATTTGGTGTCAACTTTTAGATAAATTTGGTAATAAACTCTTTGATGTGAATCCAAAAATTCACTTTTGTGTTTTGTTATTATGACCTTGTTTGTTCAATTTGCAATAGTACTTAAACCATTTCTTTCAAAGAAAGTAAATGTTTTACTTTTTTAAAGGAACTTTGTTGTATTTGTGCAAGTTAAAGTGCGTTTTTTTTCTTCAACTAAAAATGAATGTCCTGTTTTAATGAAAAAGGTTGCAACTTAAAAAGACTCCACATTCGTTTCTAAACTTTTATTGTTGACGATGAAGCAATGTTACTGCTTCAGTCAGAAATATGAGAGGTTACAAGGACCTCTTGTTCTTTTAATCATAATCATACCGTTTTTAGCCAAAATCCCCAAAACCTGTGTTGTTTGCAAGGACATAGTTTCTGCAGAGCAACAGTGGTTCATTAGAAAATCACGTCTGAGGTGTGATTGGGACTGAGGGTGTGGAGTAGAGGCTGACATTTTTTTCAGGATTCCCGCAGGATTTCCTGTGGGATGGAAGTCGCCTTTGCCGTTAATCACGGGACTGGGACAGGATGGGATAAAACTCTTTCAACAGCAGAAACTAACTAATAAGAAAGACGACAAAAAAGGTAAAGGTGGGGCCATATTGTAGGTTTCTGATAATATGCCTACAATGTCACTCAATTGGGAAAAAAAAAACGCATTATTCAGAAGCTATCAGTGTTGGTAGTCAACGTTTTCCCCGCTGAAATCTAAAGTGCAGTGATCATATTACAATTGCAGAGATGGAAAGAATTCCAATCCATGGCGAGTCCAATGACAGAAAAAACAACATCTAGCAAAAAGTAAGGATGTAACACTCATCTTTTAGGTTCAGAGAGCTGGTAAGGAAGTCAGAATAGTAAAAAAAATCATGAAATATGAATAATAACAAAGTTCAATAACAATAAAGACAAAAACATAAGGGAGCGGGATGATTTTGAATGGAAGTGGGAGTAAGATTGGCAGGAGCAGGATGGGACAGAAGTAAAAATACACTCGCGTGTTTTCCTCTAGTGTGGAGCAACCAAACATTTCCCTCCCTGTTGCTTAGAGCTCTCTGTTTACATGTTCTCTCACTTGCTTACAACCTCTCACTCCCTCAATCAAACATTTCCACTACAACAACCGGTATTCTACGATTGAAGCCTCGAGGCTTCAGATTCTTGTTTTTACACGAAAGCTTTATTAAGCTTTTGCGCTTCAGCTTTCATGACTGTGTGTTTTTAGTTTTATTTCTTTAATAAGTTTTGGCTTTCTTCTTTGTACATGTTGTCTTTCTGTTTCCCTGGATCATTCACCTTTACTCGGCCGAAAAGCAGCTGCTGTGTGTGTTGATCCATGTGTTTATAGAAACAACAACAAAAGATAATACAAAAAGAGAAAAAAAACAGAATTGTATGCTGGTTTATTTACTATGTTCATAGTAACCCCAAAGACTCGTGGATCTTGTTTACTCACTTGTGATATTTACTCAGATGATCATGGATGTTTATGTTGGTCCCATTTAAAAGTTGTTTTTTTTTTGTCTATATGTTAATAGAGTCTATTATGACACTTTAGGCTCTGCAGACAAAATATGACAATCCAAACTATAAGCATCATCATGGAGTGATGGCCACATCCAAAACCCTGAGCATTCTGTCCTAATTTACTCAGTACCCTTTAGCATCTGTGTTGCCATGGTAGTGGCTATTTTAATATTCACTCCACAAACACAAATTATCTGATTGTTTGAGTACGGTAATGATCTTTCAGAGGTTGGTAGCTTGTCTAAGGCAAGCATTTTTTAAGGTGTAGGAAGGTTGAATGAAGTCTAATGATCAAATTTCCCCAAGACCTTTAGTTTGTGAAGCATGACTTGCTGCCCTTTCCATTTTTGGGTTAAATGCACCCAATTCAACCCACATAATAGTTTCAGGAATGGATTAAAAACAACAGCTTCCAAAAACAAGATTATTTATGGATGCAGTCAGGATCTGGTTCCATTCATGCTCTTGTGATTGCAAAAGAAATGCTCAGAGATCAACCTGATATTAGACCAGATTCCTGGTAAAAACAAGTGGGGGGGCAAATTATGATGCCTGAAAGGGTCTCGCGCTCCCATTCCCCTATCATACGCACCACAGATCCATTGAATTAAAATTCAATAAGATCTAGGCTGTTTCCCAAACTGTTTTGCACCAATGAGCTGTGATATCAGCCCTATTCTCCAATCAAGTTTCGGTGCCAGGCTTTCTCTGCCCCTTGAACCAATCAAAACATCTGAAAATTAATTGGTTTAATTCCATTGTGACACACTCGTAATTGATTCAGTTTTCTTAAATATTTCCCCAAACATTTAAATTGATTTTTTTTTTTTTGAGCAGCAAACATTTCTGTGGCTTACCAACGAAGCATTTACTACAGATAGTATTAAAAAGTAAAAAGAGCCTCAGTTGTCCTGAAGCTATTCGATTTTTTTTGCAGCTTTGCATTGTGGTCCTTTTCTTGGTCTAAAGCCCATACTTGCATATTTTAAATGGGATGCGGTGAATTACTTTGTTCCCGACTCTCATTATGCTGGCAGCAGAGATATGCTCTCTTTGTCCCATGAAAACTATTAGATTAATTAATGGGTGAACATATTTGCCTCTCCTCCTTCATCCCTCCAATCAGCTTTGGAGGTCCATTCTCTGCTCGGTGAACTGATTCATTCTCTCCACCACGACAAGTCCTTTACTCCTTTTTTACAAAATAAGACCTGCAGCTAATTCCGATTGTCCTGACAGATTTGCACGTCTCCAATAGCCTGCAGCTCATTGAGCTGCCAGTGGAAGAGAAAAGACAAAAACGGAAAGCTGGTCTTTGTCTTTGGAACATTTCAAATAAAGGATATCTTCCTTGTCATTTTTTTTATTCCTCCAAAGGTGACCAGTTATAGTCTCACTCGAATCATCTTTTAAGCCATTTTCCAAGTGTTCCCAGAGGTCTTTTAATAAAGATTATGACGCTTTTAGCCAAAATTTAAAAATCTGTCATTTCCTAGAACATAGTTTCTGCAGAGCGGCAGAAGTTCATCAGAAATTCGCCTATGAGTTGTGGGCAGGACCGTTGGCCCGCAGCAACCCACCTCCCGCTTTTCCCATCATCAAAGGGTTGACACACTTTATATCTAGCTTGCAGCGCCATTACACCCCCAACCTGAAATTAGGATATGATCACATATCCCAAAATGTCACCAGGCAAGGTGACGTAAATGCAAGGTTTTTTTTTTTTTAATTCAGCAGGTGGCAGCAGCAGCAGACAAGGTTTTCAGAAAAAGTTAAACTTTTACAGCGACCTGACAATATTTCTCTAAAAGTTGACGTTGGCCTGGTGGGCACTCAGGCACATTTTGCGGTTGCAGTTCAGTGACAGGTGGGTGGCAGGAAGGCAACCTGCTTTTTTATATTCCCCTTGAGTTACCGGGTGGCTGGCAGCCGGTAGGACTTGGAATTGACAGCCGCCATTCTGAGACATTTACCATTTCCAATGGTCCAATTACAGCTACTGCCGGCCGGCGATCCAGCTGCAACCGCTCTGCAGCCCATAATGGCATCATCCCCGCCTGACAGCTGCCATCTGCTTTCATGACCACGTGATTGGTTTTCAAAAGAAAAAAAATGGGCAGTTTAATTAGATCTTGAAGGTTCTGCAGTTCCGGCCGATAGTCTTTGTGATTGAAGCATTACCGGAGCAACAAAAATGGCCAGCAATATTAGAGCTTTCCAGCCATACAGTTCTAGTCCAAATGCCAGCTCAGACGAGAAACACAAAGACATACATAGATCCATTTATCTACAGGTGGATGCATTGAAATGGAGCTGGTTCACAACAATTTCAATAAAGAAATACTCAAAAATGTGGGGGTTTTTTAGGCTTAATTTTCTTTATAGATCTCCACCATAATAAGAAAAATTCCACAAGAACATGTTAAAAACACCATTTCCATTGGAGCGGGTCTTTAATTGGCATATCCTGATTGTGCAACAATCTTTTCTTGCATGGTGAAAAACTGGAGTGTTTACTGGTTCGGCCCATTTACAAGAGTGAATATGTACATTCGTGGAAAGTGAAGGGTTGATAGCTTTGCAACAGGGGGCATCTGATAAACAGCAGCATGCAGACAGAGGGATGATCAAGGCCACCTCCATCACTCAACGAGATAATCTCAGGAGCATGACAGAACAAAAAGATGGTTTGTAGTCAGCTTCGATAGACCCTCTCACATCTTAATCTTGCTCCTTCACCGAGAAGCTTTTCAAATTTTCTGAATATGGGCATCCCCTAATTTCTGCATTCTCCAGCATTATTGCACACTATTACGACTTGATCAAATTTTCTCCCATAATATATTCCTACGCATTAAATCTATCAGAGGTGATTCAGTGATTCTATCTGCAGGGATGCTGAAGACACATGTGCAACTGTGTGTCTGCATAGAGCTTATCAGAGCTGTTTTGTGCTTTGGACACTTAAATTGTGCCACTGAGACTTGGGTGTCAAAGAGGGTGAGACAGTGATTTAGGTAGACGCATTTGGAAAAGCAGAAAACACGAGGGGGTCAAGAATGGCTCCCTAGGGCAATTTATAGGCATCTGTTGTGGTTGGGAAATGAGAAAAGAGAAGTAAATTGCTAGCTGATGGGCCCGAGGACAAGAGAGAGTCTCACATTGTGTTCATAGCCAGAATAAAGAACATAACCCAAAGTCTGCGCCTATAGTCAGGCGAACAGGGAATGACATGCCAAGTAAATTGAGATGGATAGAACAAAGTCTGGATGGTTGACCGGGGCAGCTGAATGTCCGCTCTCTGATAACGAGCATGCTGGTGGCTTTGATATTCATAATATGATTCCAGGGACTCAGATGGGATCTGTGATGTATCACGAAGCTGAGATGGGAAGCTGCTATGACACTGGAATTTAGTCAAGTGCAATAGATAAAAATGAACCTTATTTTTAGACAGCAGAGTAAGTGTTAGTTTGCACTCTACCCTACCTTTGTTTCTGTTCTTTCAGCTTCACGCTGTTTTTAGTCAACTACTGTGTATTTTACTGTATTGTTTGAGTGTTTTCAAGACTATATTTGCTTATATCTATGATACCTTTAAAATGTTTTGCTTTGGCTGTTGTAAATGTGCTATAAAAACAAATTTGACCTTAACCAGCAGGGAGGACCTTGCCCATGTTTCTTAGCTCATTTATCACTTTAAATTTCCTTTAGTTTCTGTGAGACAAATTTGACGTTTATAGTAATATCTTTACATTTGTAGCCACTGTTACATTTTATTTGCCACAGTATAAAACTGGTAAAACACACCTTTAAACCATCGCAGCTAGCATTATAGATATTCAAAAGTCCACAACAGTTAAGCATTATTGTACTCCGCAGCTATAGATCAATAAATAATATAGAATGTATCAATGGATGTGTCTGAATTCCTTCACTGCTCAGTACTCGGTGCACTAAATGGGGAGTTTGTCAATTTGTTGGGGTGTCTGAACCTGATGAGCAGCCTTCCACAATGCCAGGGGGCCTAACCCCAGAGAGCCCCCCCCGCACCAGACAAGCCGCCCGCCACCTCCCAAGAGTTTGACAACCTGTCAAACTAAGATCACTATCAATCACTATCCAAAACAAACAACCAACAAAGCAAACAAACAAAAAAAGGGGGATCAAACACACAAGACTCCTTTTGCTAAAATGGACCCAAGACTGAATCCCAATAAAGATCTCCTCTCGGTTTTTGGTCTCCTAAGGTTTAAGTTATGAGGAAAATTGCTGTGAAGCAAGAAGGGAGAAATTTATTTAACATTTTTCACTAGAATTTTTTACAGTTGAACACGTATTTAAACAATACTGTGACATACTGTGGTTACATTGAGGACAAATCTGACTAAGCAAACTATTCTCAGAGGAAATTGAAGCACTACCTCTTTCACAACATAAAGGCAAAAACAAAAACTATTCAATCATATAACGAAAGTTACTTAAAATTTGATTCTATTTGATTTGAAATGGTTTATTTCAAGCAGACAAGATATACCAGACATGTGTAACACAATCTACAACAACAAAGATTTGCATCAGTAATCATGTCAAACATAGGATAACTAGACATCAGAAAATTGACTGCTTGAAAGGGAGGGGGAGGAAGCGAACTTATATAATCCCACTCCGACCCAACCATACCATTTACTTTACATTAGGTATCAACTGCTTTGTAACTAATAATGAAGTCAAAACAAAATATATCAAAAGAACATCACATATTTAAGGGAAATTGCTTATTTGAATTCATTCAGGAACTAAACGATAGTTGTAATGACAGTTTTTTTTTCTTCAATATACACAGTATTTGCTTCAATAAATGCTAAAGGGCATCCAATCATAAATATGAGTTGCTAACAAAAAGTGCTTTGAGGGGTTTTTAGGGTAGAATTCAGTGGAGAGCAAAATAAAATCAGAAAAGGTCAGACAAATACTACAGGTAAATTCTAATTTACAAAAAAAGACAAATTCAACACACCAAGAGACACTAACACTGGTTCAAAACATGGCTTGAGCTGAGATTTTAAAGTGTGTGGAACCACTGTGCATTAAATACATGAAAACATTGGGATTTGACTGAATTCAGGTTCAGTTTAAAAGCCCGGCGTCAGAAATGAAAGTTTCACAGCAAAGCTTCCATCTTTAATTTAAATCTTTTCAAGCTCAACTCCAAAAGATGAAATTTCAAACCATTTAGAAGCTAAATGAACTTCAGTTTGAAAAATGATATTAAAAACTCACATTGCAATATTTAATCGCGACACTTATCGTTTTGAGGAGGAGACGGATAAAAATTGACGATTGGAGCTGAAGTGCAGAGTCATTTATGACAGGTATAAATGCTGATAATACCTAACCTCTAAACAGGAATGCTGTTCATATTTTTTAAATTCAACCTTAAATTGAGCCAGAATTTTTCTTTTTAAGTGTCACATTCTGGCGTATTTTATACAAAATAAAGTTTGAAATGACTTTCAGTTTCTCATTAATCATACATGCGTGTAAAACAGAACAGGCTTCCTGAATTAGACTGTCGTGTAACGTAATCATTAGAACCTGCACAGTGGGGAGTGCTCGTGCATTCTGGGGGCTATGTTTATAGCATATAATGAGGCAGAGATAAGGAAAAATGGAACATCGCAGGCAAAAAAGGAAGCTTGAAAAGACATAAAAAAGGAAAAGTAAGTTTGTGAGAAAAAGAGCTCCTCTAAAGGCCTCTTCTGGCAGAGTTTTTCATGTAAGCTGAGCAACCATGGGGGCAAAGGGAAACTTTGATCAGAATTATGTCTTAAGTCCGTTTGGAGCTCAGAGTCTTCTGTGAGTGTGTTTGTGTGTGTTGTTCTGTAAAGTAACGTGGAGGACATAAGCAGGTCACACAGACACATGCTTCATTCCACTTGCGGCAGACCCAAAGGATTAATTTAACGAGCTGTCTGAGGCTTGTCCTATGCGGCCCTCGTTAAGACCATCATGCAGAATCTCTTTTTGACTGCTGCTTGCCGTGACTAATTGACTTATTTTGCAGGGCTAGGCAGAACTGAAAGCTCTCATATTTCATATTTATCTTTTTTTCAGGGCAACGTCTGCAAACTTCAGGAAGAGCACAACATTGTCTTTTTTCTCCTCTAACACCGGTCAAGCAAGACCCTAATCATACAAAATCTAAACCATCTGCTGTGATTTTTTTTGGTCACAAATCTCTTAATTTACTGTATTTTTCACACTAAAGCGCACTGTATTATGAGGTGTACCATCAATGAATGGCGCTTTTGTGAAATTGTTTCATAAATAACTAACTTATTGGTACACTGAAGGAGAAAAGTGTTTGTAACTTGTTTGTAACACGGCACACATTAGCAATGTTATAAGTGTTAACCATATTAGCGTTCTCACAACACCTATAACTCCCAACCTTTTGAAAAACACGTAAAAAAAAACTGACAGTTAAATTCAAATTTACCGTGACTATGCTAACTCCCAACCATGTAGTAACATGTAAAAAAAAATAGAAAGAAAACAAAAATAACTTGAGTTACACACAGCCACAAATTAGGTGTGTTGGAAACAAAAGCCTCGTTAGCACACCACCTCGTTTGCAATACCTGTAAATGATACCGCTAAAACAAACTTTATTGTGACTACACCAACTCCTACCATGTTAGCAACACATTAAATAATATGTAAAAAAAAAAAAAAAACATAGTTCGACACAATTAAACATTTGATACAAAGAGAAGTCATGTTAGCATATTGGTAATACTTGTAGGCTAACTCCCTACAGTGTTGCCAGTAGGAGTCACGGTTTTCCAGCCCAAAAGTCATATTAAAACCAGCAGATCCTACTAAAAACTGCCTAAAAAGTTAAGCAGTCATGAATTAGCAGTAATTAACAGGGGTATGGACTCGAGTCCCATGACTCGAGTCATGAATTTCATGACTTTAGGATCAACTTTGACTTTCACAACGTGAAACTTGACTTGGGAATTAGCGACGGCATCCAATCAAATTAGGGCCATGTTGGTTTGAACCGACAATCCAACAAATCAAATTGGAGAAAAACATTGCACCGTTAAAAATGTGAGTTCCTGTTTGCCAGTGGGTTTATGTATAAAAGTTATGAAATTGTCACCAAAAAATGGTTTAGTCTCAGAACATGTGGATAAAAGGATTGAAGCTACAGAGACAAGTAAGTTCTGCGAGAGTTGGGCGCTGGCTAATCGGCCAACTGTTGGCTGGAGTTAAATCACTGACATCTAATCTTTCTATTAGCATTGCATTGTGTGGGCGTGCAGGCAGCTCAGTGTAATCACAAAAGTGGCCACAGATGATTTTGACATTTCCACTGCTCAGATCCTCACCTGGGATCTGGGCAGGACACGATCCTTGGATCTTGGTTAATTAATTTATTTAATTACCCTATTGATAAAACAATAAAACTTAAATATCACCTGAGATTACTCCAGAAACTACTGGGCGTTTTCCCAATTTTGTGCCACACCAGAAGTAAAAATCCTTCCAAAAACCTGTATGCATTCATAAACAAATGATCTATTGTTTCTTTATCACAGAAGAACAGCTGTTTTTCTCACTTTGTCTTTTCACTGCAGCTTTACATCAGATCTAAACACTATATTAACGTTTGTGAATCATAAACTATATTAAACTATTGAATGGAATGTGAGGACATTAAATTTAATTGAAAATGTCAACAATGTACTAAAAATAATAAAGCATTACATTTTCATTACATTACTGAGTAAACTAAAGTCATAAAATCAACGCAGTTTTCATAGAATTAAGCAATCTGTCATGAGCCTGCGCTCCGTGCGCTTCTTCACCTCACAGCCTACGCTGTAACTTAACAAAAAATACAAATTAGAGAAAAAAGGGATTACAATGATACAAATAAATTGAATATATAGAAAATATTAATTAACACATTTATTTATAATTAGTTGCTTATGATGGCAAATATGATGACAAGTGTAGTACTGCCTCACATGTCTACCCTGACCATGTGCTCCTGGTTCAAATGTATTTTGCTAAGGAATCAAAACAGCTGAACCGACCCCAAACCTGCCCAAATTTTGTCACCCCACCCAAAACAGTTTTTGCCCAGAAATTCAGAACCAAAACCACCCAATCAGGAAACACTGACTCCTTACCTTGTTATTAACACGCAGAAAACAGACTGATACCACTGAAACAAACGTTACTGTGATTAGACTAACTCCCAACTTTGTCAGTAACATGTAAAAAAAAAAGACTAATAATGCTAAAACAAACACTGACTATGCTAACTCTCAACTTTGTTAATAATACATGAAAAACAAAACAAACAAAAAAGACAGTACAACACACTGAACAAATGCCGCGCTAGAATCAATAGGCTTGTTGAAGCATTGTGTTGAAGCATTAAAAGCGTTAGCCCTGTTTACGTATACGCAATAACTGTAATGCTCAACCTCGTCTACAACACGTATAAAAACAGACTGATTCTGCTAAAACAAATGTTATTATGACTACATTAACTCCTAATCTTGTTAGTAACACTAACAACTCCCAGAATTGTTAGGAAAAAACAAAATCAGACAAAGCTACACATTAGGCACATTAGAAACATTAGGCTTGTTGAAGCATTAGCCAAATTAGCGTATTCACATCACTCGTAACTCCCAAGTTTGCTTGCATCAACACACAAACAAAAAGACCCAAAGTCCAACACAGCTAAGCATTGGTTGAAGTGTTAGCTGTGTTTGGTGCATTCACAACACATGTAACTCCCAAACTTTTTTGCAACACGTAAAGAAAACAGTTTGTCACCGCTACACGTTAGCTATATTCGCATCTTCACAATAACCCCCAATCAAATATTATGACAGAGCGCTGTGCACCTGACAACCAGAATTAAATCATATATAAGGAGCTCCAGATTATAGGGTACACTCTCACTTTTTGGAAAAAAAAGTGTGCCTTATAGCACGGTAAATAGGGAATCATTTATTATTTTTTTTACACAAAAGAACATGCGTATCTTTAAATTTAGCATGATTCAGGATCCTTCTGCTTATAACTGTTCTCAGCAGAGAATTCATTCATCACCTCTTTCATCCTCTTGTATTTTATCAAGATAAACCTGGTTTAAAACAAGCTGCTTCCAGCCTAGGAACAGTAATGACTGCATCCATCAGGCTTTACCTTGGATTGGACTAATACCCAGACAAATTGACTTGTTTGTTTTTCTACTGTCAACTCTCCGCAAATATCAGCCTCATTCTTTCCTCATAACTTCCCGGCAGGCTGCATACATTCATGCAGGAAGTGTTGAGACATGCAGAGCTCCCTCAGGACACACGGCCAGGCTTATCTTATCAACTTAAGCCCACTTTCAATTTTATGGTTTTTGTTTTTTTTTTTATTGAAGAAGACTGAAACCAAGAGAGGAGCAAGTGTTGCACTTTCACATCTAAACTTTGTTTGGATGTGAAACTTCAGCAACTCATCTTTATTAGCAGGTTAAAAAGGATTCAGTGGCGCCACACTGTATTAGGAAGGCTGAACTCACACATCACCTCTAATGCTGCATCTTCTCCACCCTCCTGCATGTACGAAAGCAAGCGCAGTGCCTCCAGCCGCTCCACAGGTCAGATGAACCAATATGTTAGAGTTAGCTGGTGGTGTGCGGCAAGAATAGATCTGAGACTCCGTTTTATTAGATCAGTATTGTGTCTGAGGACGTAAAAATCTGACAAGTAAATGGAAAAACATGGATCACTTCTGGAAAGATCAATAATAAAGACAAGGATGTAGCTGCCAGTTACATGTGCACGCGGTGAAGCTTTGCGTCTCGTCCCTCCAGGCAGATTATTACCACTCTTTGCCTTATTGCTTTAATAGAGCCATCATGCAAAAGGCTTCACGAGACTCACTTTCTGCAGAAACATATTGCTTTATTTCAGCTCTCACGCATAAGACACGCTCCCACAAAGCCTTCCCTTCTGTTTCAGCCCTTCGTTCCAGTTAGAGTGATGGATTTGATTTGACTGGATTGACAGTGTGACTGAAAGCAAGCTGTACTGTTCTCCCTATAGAGCCGGCAGATGCGTTCCGTATGCAAGGCAATCAAGTAAAACAGTGAGTGGAGAGCAGGAGCACTATCTGCACACCCACTCACACACCAAACTGGCCTGGAGAAAAACAGAGGAGGAGGAGGATGAAGAAGAAGTGTGGGACGGAAAGGTGATTATGGAGTCTGGGTTGAAGTATGAAGGTTTAAGAAGAGAGAAGCAGTAAATAAGCAGAGGAGAAGCAGATGAAACGAGACTGTTAAATAATACATACTGAAGGGAAAAAAATCAGGTAGGTTTGAGTAGAGGAATCATGGTTTACGATGGGAAAAAAAAGGTAAAATGACAAAAGATTTTAGTGTCCACTGAAGATATCTAGATATCTATTCCCCATGACCACTTATGTAATGTTGATGATGTTAAATGTTTACAAAAATGTTAGAAGAAAAAAAAGCCTATTATGTGGTAGAGCTTCAGTCCAAATGGTCCTGAGATAATTAGAAATTATTACCAACACTTGTTTCCAACATTTCTATGGCTCTCCTCTGAGAGAAACAAACAACCATGTGTCATTGAGGCATTTCCCCATTGGTGGAGGACATGTTTTTGCTTTGTTTGGGTTCCACTTTTCACAGTCAGGGTTTGAAAAAAACAAGACAAAACTCTACAGCAGTCATTTAGCACAGTGTTGTTGCTTAGTGGTAGCCTCTTGCAGTTTTTCAGCTTTTCTTCATCTTTCCCTGCAGGAACAAGTCTGAGACAACTAATGCCACCACAAACGATCCAGTCAAATCTCAGCAGGACTCTTACTGCAAAACTTAAAGCATGTCTGAGTCTAATGGAAAAAACTAAATGAAGTTTTAGGCTTTTATTCTGAAAGACTTGTGTAACCCTGTAAAAACCTGCAAACAAAAAAACAAACAAAGAACTGCTGTTCTTTGTTTGTTTTCATCTCAAACACACATCTACACACAAAAAAAAACAAATATTCACGAGCACTGTTCCAAAAATACTGCAATTATTTGACTTTATATATATCTATATCTATATATATCTAGATATCTCTCTCTCTCTCTCTCTCTCTCTCTCTCTCTATATATATATAAAACATTTCAAAACTGATTTCTTATTATTTATAACTAATGGTAAAAAAACTTTGATTAAACTCATGACGGCTTATATTCAAAATATTAACTATAAAATACAACAAAATATTTTAAAGAATTTTTATTTTGTGGTTTCATTAAATAATATTGACTAATTTATTGAAAATGTTTTTAATTAAAGCCTTTGTGTTTCATATTTAAGGGTATAACCAACCTCCCTAATATAATCTATGACCCCTGAAAGTTTGAAATGACGTCAATCTATTTTCCATTTCCAACTCCAAAGGCAGGAAACTTAAAGGATTTTTACTGAATTAGCACAAGGACTATCAAAGAGATATATTTGATTCATTTGTTTTCAAAGAGCAAGTTTTCTTCTAAAGATTACAACCCCATTTGTTTGCAAAGACAAGGTCAATTTAAAAAGTGTTTTGAATATGAAATCTGTTCACAAATCAAAAGTATAAGTTGAAAAACATTGGACCGTTTATAGGTGAGGAATGACTTAGTGGTTGAAAAAGTCCTTGATAGATCCTTCACAAAGCCTTTAAACTAAGATGGTCATGGAGTTTTTTTTTTTGATTGGTCAAGATTTGCCAAAACTCTAACTCCATTGTGATTGACTTTTTTCACACAAACCAAACTAAAAATCAATTCAATTCAAAGGACATCATGAAAACAGGACGTACCAATTGTCTCATGTCTGGTAAGTATATTGTTAAATGTCTGTAAAGTGAATGCAAGTTGCACGCATTTAAGACGTACGGTTGTTGTCGTACGGTGCCCTTATGCCACACTCTACTCATAAGTAAAGAGTGAGTATTGGCCCCTTACATACAGAAGTGTCTTTAGTATCTACCTGAAGAGCACTCACAGGCTCCTCGCACAGTCTGCAGGAGTTGGCACAGTTGGAAAGAATAAAGACATGCCTCCATCTCACCCTCTTAACTTTTAGCCATCTCAATGGGCTTCACAGTGATATTTATGCAAAGAACACAAAGGCAATTGTAAAAATATAAACAATAGCTGGTTGCTAAACTAAATGAAACAGACTAATTTAAACTGACATCCCTGCCCTTAGACCCTCCTTCTCATTGAGGAAAATCTCATAAAAAAAACCCATCCTGGGAAAAAGAAACCTCAGGGATGTGCACATGAAGGAGCGATCGTCTCCCAGACAGGTCTCTCAGACAGACAGGTGATGTGCTAGAACTGTTAAAAAAGAACGAGCTTATCTAACTCTACAACTACTTGTTTAAAAAACAACTACATGTTTGAAAAGTGTACCAGATGGGATTCATCCAGATGAAACTGTGGGCCAGATGGAGGTGCGAGACGAGCCAGAAGTGAGAACAGGAGCACAGATCATCTACCTGAAATCTCTATCGCTCCCCCAGAGGGGAGTAGGAAAGAGGGACAACATATGAACTGCACTGCACCAAACAGAGGCATGGAGAACTAAATAAAATATAGTTATGGGTAAATGATCAAGAATGGAAAAGAGAACTAATAGAGGACAGAACCCCAGAGCACCATACTTCTAGGTTCTAACTTCTAGTTGCCTGCTAGCAACTAACTGGTATTGAAACTTAATTCAAACATGTTAATGGTATGTTGCACGGCACAAAAAGTGGATGGTAATAATAATAGTAGAAAATCTGCAGTTTTAGCATGTCAATTTAAATATATTATTAATTTAATCGAATCTGCAAAAAACTCACGAAGCAGAGGGAATGGGCTGCCATGGCCCGGTTTGTCAAACCATCTTCCCTTTGCTTAGCTCCTTGGAGAAGTACGTATAGTAAATGTATTGAAAATGATAATTATTCCCCCAAAATTCTGGGCCCATATAGGCAGAAAAGAAAAAGAACAAAAATGGAGTCGTGACCAAACTGGAGATACGTTTTAGGGTTAAATCTTAATCTTCCTCAAGACATGTTGCCTTTGATCTATGTTTTAATCAGTTTAAGGCTAAATGCGTTGCAGTCTTGTCACTGGAGCTGTATCAAAACATGATTAATAAAAGTCACCCCAAAGCAAAAAAATGTAGAATATTCAGAACACTTTTTAATATGAATTGAAATACAGAAGCAGCTCATATCAGCTCTTTAAAAAATAAATCAATTACCAATGTGAACAGGCACCACATCTCCACTCTTAGAAAGAGGGCTTCTCTCCAGAACATCAATAAAAAGAAGAAATCATGCTTGTATATCTACATTTGTGTTGACTAAGCAAGATTAAATAGAAAGAGCTATAAATAAATCTAGAAAAGCTGTGCATAGAGCTTGGGAGCATTCCCACTTTATATCCCAGGATCTTTTGAGTTGTGGCTTTGTGCCTAAAGTGTTGTGCTTTTCTATAAATGAATCAAAAACACAGAAAGTGCATACAATTCAAAGGTATGAGGTAAGTTACACTTTGAAAAAAGAAGGGCTAATATTTTTACAGCTTTTATGAATATGCTCTTTGTTCAGACAGAAATTCTATCCTTTTTTCTCTGACCTGCTGAAACAGTGTTAGCGTCTCCTCACAGGTTAGTCTGCTGTCACTTTCTGTCATGTTTTAACTCCATGAACAGATTCTGGGGGTTAAAGTTGTCAAGCTATGCAATAACAAGAACAGTACATCAGCTTGGCATTGCATATGATTTTTGATTTGGAGGCGCCAGTCCATTGATGCATTTATTTGCATTGGATTTAGGTCCATTTTTCGTCTTAGTTTATGTATGTAGTTTATGTACTGTACTTCTATTGTTTTAAACACTGCCTTAGAAGTGGTCAAATGTTCTCACTGGTATCATACTGTAATAACCGCTGTACTAACCCTCATTCATTTTATTGCCACCTGAAGACTGCAGCCAAGTACTCTGGATCCAAATGTACTCTGATATGAGATACCTCTGTATTTATTGCTTCTAAATGAGAATTTACCATCTATGGGTCAATCTCTATTAAATTCCATCTTTATTTATAGATCAAAATATTTCTGTTTTTTTTCATGGCTTTATTTTTTGAAAAGTAGCTTTGTTGAAATGTATACTTGTGCTGTTAGTGTGTGTTGCTATGGGAGAATGCAATACTATACTGCACTGCAGTTGAGTTTTGTACATCATCATTGGCACATGGAAAACCGGGGTTTAGTTCCCAGGGTGCACAATCCAGTGTGGGTACAAGGGGGCCCAAATGTGGGAGCTGGTCCCCAATGCAGTTAAATACAAGGTTGGGTTAGGAAGACATCCCTTCTCTGCAAAACCACTTGCTGATTCTTGTGGCGACTCCTGAAAGGACATTCAGAAAGGTGAAAAACAATAGCATTGGCCAAAGTATAAATTGGGTTCACGATAGGATTACCAAGCTATAGTAAGCTCCATGAAGACCTGTAAGACTGAACCTAAACATCTCTGGTGAAGTGACTTAGCATTTTTGCCAATCATACGCCACAAGGCGACTGTTACTCAGGACCAGACAAGTATTCAAAAATAATGACGGGTACTAAGGGGACCGACCACATACTATACTAGTGTGCTAAATTAAGCATTATTATTAGTATTATAAAATAGGAGCTATATATATAGCTATTATTATATATAGCTATTATTATACATAATATATATTATATTTTATATAGCTACATTATTTACATAATTTATTTTTGTAGCTTTGCATTTTAGGTTCTGAATAACTATGCAAATGATAAACAGTACATAATATATGTTATGTATATCAGTAAATCATAACAATAAAAAAAATATTTTAGCATTACATTTAGGTAAGATGCTTGAGACAACATACTTTTTTTAAGTAAAGTCATTAGAATTAGATATTTAAAACAATCTAATGTCCATCACAATAAAAACTGAAGTTGTGCATTGCAGCTTTTTCTTTTTCTGTACATTTACATTCATAAATATTTGCTATTCTGGGTTCTTTTTCTTATTATAATCTCACTTAATCTTAACCAATAAACAGTGACCTCAGTGCGTTGTTATCCTGGAGCTTTCTGAAGGTCTCTATGCAAGTTCATCCCTTTTCTAAAGTTCTGCTTCACAATGCCTCCAAACTACAACAAAGCCATAACCCAGCAAGTGTTCCCTGTGCACTTCACTGCGTATTGATTCTATGCGTGTCCATGGAGAGAAGGAGGTCAGTGTGTGAGGAAAAACGTGTAGAAAATGTTGTACTGCAGCAGATCTCACCATTTTCTATAGGAAATAATAACACCTTGCAAGGTCGCCAAATATTTTGATGGCTGTTAAGGCAGATCTGCCTGGCCAAGTGTGATGAAGAAAGCCTGGGGTGAGTCTGCCTTGAATGCCCGACAGAGGATGGTGTTCAACATGTTAAGATATTCATGCCTCTGGTTAGCCAAAGGGCCAACAGAGTTCTTGTTGATTTTCCCACTTGATATGTTTGAAACAGCCTCATTAATGGAAATGTCAGTTGTGATTTCACTTTGGTTCACATTAATAGACCCCCTGATATAAAACGCTGGGGTTACTGTCACGAGGGGCATTGCATTATTTTCCATCAAGCCCTGTACTTCATCATTCGCAGAGCATCCTTTAGATCCCTCACTGGTTCTGCTGTTAGGCTCTTCATCTCGTCTCCTATCCCATCTGTTTGGGAGCAACTCTGTCACTTTAACCTCTCTTCATCTCCCTCCAGCCCTCCTTTTCTCTCCTCTTTTGCCATCCTTAAGCTCTGGCTGGTAAAGCTTGGGAGTGTAATGCTCATCTCCCCTTGGACTAAAACAGATGCTGCCGTTGCTCCAGGAGGGGAAGCTCATTTAGGCACTTCACACATGAGGAAACAGTGGTCCTGTCCTATTTGTGTGTGCATATGCCTTTGTCTGTGAACATATGATAGATGAGCTGAGTAGACAGCCGAAGAAGCGGGAACATTAGTGCAGACAGCTTTAATGCAGGTGGTATTTCCATGCTGCTCGCGAAGAGGAAACATGTCAGTTTAAACACTTGCTGCACAAAAGAGAAATGTATTTACTAGAAAGGCTCAAACTAGAAAAGAGACTAGCATTTTCCAGTAAAGGATTGCACTCGCCTGCCGTTGACAGTGAGCCTGACAGTTCATTAATCCAACCAAATCCCTCCAAACTTACTCAAGTGTGGATTCTATTTTCAAATTTCCTATTAGTTCCTCTTTATGGATTAAGCGCTGCAGTTCACGAGTGAGTGCCCAACCCCAGCCTCGGCCCAGCACATATAATTGGCTTGTAATGGATTTGGGGTCGTCTTTGCATCACCGATACGGATAGATTCCAGGCAAAACGTCTGCTTCCCAGCCCCACCTCACACGCGAGTCCTCTGGTTTTGTCTAATTCCTTCCTGTGGTGCACATTGTCATTTCTATTTCCGTGTGTGGCAGCAGCATCCTTAGCTGGAGGACTGTGGCAGGGGAACGTGACGCAGCTCAAGATGAAACATGTCAGGTGTCATGCAGCCTTAGGGCCCCTGTCACCATCAAGACACCCAATTCATACTCTGGAACCACCCCCACCATCCCCAACCTCCTAATTTTTTACCCAGATGTCTTCTAGTATTCCTTTTTAGAGGCTGCTCCTCATTCATTACTAATTTGGCTTGCTCCACTGGTGAGACACAAATCTAAGTGTGACAAACTCTTTCTTCTTACGACATAAGACGTGAGAAAACTGGAAGATAGTCCACACAAACAGAACTCATCCTGACTATTGTGGTTTTCCAGGTTTTATAATCATACTAACGTTTCATTTTTTCATATTTTACTATCATCCAGTCACCAAAAAAATCAAAGTAAATTCAATTTTAGCAGGATTTCTATCTTCTGCAGGTGACTCATATTTTTAAAGGGTGTATTTCATTTTTTTTTTTTTTTAAATCACAATGAAATGATAATTGATCCTGATAGTGAGTCACATATTTTCTAGGAGGGACATGTCTATCAGCCAATGTCAGATCAAACAGTAAGTTTTTTTTTTAATTTTATTTTAGCATTTAAATAAAACCCATTTCACATGAGATTCTTGAGTTAAGAAAACACAAGAATAATTGTTTTGTTTTCTTTAGGACTGTCACTCATGTGTCCAGAGCACGATCAACAGATCCAAAGCAAAACAAACAAAAAAAAAACTCTAGAATGTGGCGCTGCCATTACTTTTGTGGTTGCGGGAGGATGAAACAAGCGCACAGGAGCCCTCGATGGTTTCTAAATTGTCCGTGAGGAATTCTTGACGCATGCATGGAGACATTTGACGCACGGATATATAGAACAAATTAAGCCACACAGTGGCGGCTTTTGGCCAAATATCACATCGGTAATGAACTTTCGGAGTCGTTTTAAATCTAACGCCATATCTCAGAAGCAAAAAGAAGTGGTCGGTAAAAATGTTGCTCAATTCACAAATTTACAGCTGAACTGTGCTAAAAAAGTATATTTATGATTATGAGATTATTGCGGCCATAATGCTATATATTCCAATAATTACTTTTGTATAAAAGTTAGAGCAAAAGTAATGTAAAATAAATGTAGATTCCAGTACATGAATTATTACTTCAATAAATGTAGCAGATGTAGAAACTAACTATTAGATGCACATATTTAAACATCATGGAAACCCAGACTGTCACTCTAAACGTACCTAATTAATAGCTGATCTAAGCAAGCTACACCCAGGAGAGGTCCAACACACTCCCACACGCAGATCCTAGTGCACACTCACAAGCATGGACAACTTCATCAGTCAATCTAACAGGCTTGTTTTTGGACTGTAGGGGGAAGTTGGAGAAAACCCACGCAGACACCATACAAGAAAAAAGCAAGGGATGAAGATTTCACACTTAATTGTGCTAGTTGGGAATAGAGGGGTAGTATGAATGTAGAAAACATGCATCATCAAAGAAGGCAAAATAACATGTAGAAATAACCTTTTTTTAAATTATTATTTTGAAAATCCAGAGATTGTGTGAGACTTTAAAATCTGCGGTTCAGAATGTTTATTAGAGGTTCAGATACCTGAATGTTTTTCTGAGCTCAAGAATAACGTTAAGGATAATGTTAAAAAACAGTCACCATTCCTTTAAAGGAAGAAACTCTGGAAAAAGTATCACTATTTAAGAAAGATCCCAAACTCATGAAACAAATCCTTTCTACATGCCATGTCGAGAAGATCTAATTTTAAAGGTGTGATCAAAGCCAAGCTTTTCTCATAGTGTGTACATCAGGGGTGAGACGTTCTTTAGGGAAAAAATCCTGCTTCTGTTCCAGATAAACCTGCACAGTTGATCACCTGGATTGGATGTGTGGAGTCAGTTTAAAGGTGGAAAAGTTGGTTGAAAAGGAAGCCTCACTGATTTACACAAATAAAATGTGATCATTAACAAGAAAATAATTTGTAATTACCCCTTTTTGCACGTTATGGCAAGAATTCTTACCCAAATGTTGAAAAAGAAGTTTAAAAGCAAAATATAATAAATTATTAACAATGAATATTTTTATGTTGAAAAAACCTTGAAAACTTTTTTGTATGCAAATACTTTATTATATAAAGCTTTTCTACATTATCACTTATTCTGATTTATCAAATGCTCAACTCAAGTTTAAGTTCTCTTATTAATGAGTAAATATGAAATTAGAGATATTCAAAAATAATTCAAGTTAAGCCTCAAATACAAAATGGGTTTATACAAATATACTCCTGACTTCCAAAGAAATAAAGTTCCAATCGTCCTGTCAAATTGACTGAAATCCACTAAAACTACAATTTCCAGAGCCTCATCCCTTTAACTTTGGTACCACTGAAAAGACCCAAATGTCCTCTATTTATATCGAAAAGGGTTAATGAATTAGTATGCAGTGGTTGGGAGATATTCAGGTTTAGAAATGTGATTCCTACCAAAAGATTCCTTTTTTGTTTAAACAACACAAAAGGTCTCAAGAGCTCTTCGGTTTGCTTAGCTGCTGGACAGAACACGAGATTTTTCTCAAATCATCTACTTGTTAAAGCTGATACTGTTTATTTCTTAGTGGTAAACATGTTGATAGTTTAAAAATGTGGACTAAACAGCTGGTACTCCTCTTTTATTCAATTATTTTCAATAATTCAAAAGTCAAATCAGATTTTTGGGGGTTTATTTTAAGTAACATGCTCAAGAATCACTTTTAGTAGCTTAAAGTTGTTTCCAAGGCCATTGTTGTTTTTTCTTTCATTAGCAGAGAGCGTGTTCATGTTTCCCTAAAGCCCTTCAACAGCTTAATACATTTGGTACACAAACGTGGTTTGATTGATTCCTCTTTCTGGGTGTTTGTCGGTTTCCTCCTGCTACAGGTTGTCTGTCTTGAAGCTTTGACGATTCCCCTGGCCGGCTTTCTTCTTTTACAGCCTTTCTATTTCATTGTGCTCGCTGCAAACTCAACACACCGCTGATGGGGAACAACTATTATGGTTTGCTGTAGTCTGTGTTGAAGGAGTTTTATAATCCCCTCCATTGTTTCGACTGACAGCTCTGTTGTGGAGACTGTGTTTCCTGTCAATCAACCAGGTACAACCCTTCTGTAATGCATGCTGGAACTCTCTTTTAACATCAGACTGATTTGCATACTTCTTTTAACTACAAGGAGATTCCAACTTTTTTCCTCTCTCTTGCTTAAATAGCACATCACATTTTTACTCCAAAATGTTAAGATGTTTAGCTAACAGAAATAAGCAAGAAACAGACGATTCAGCAGCTTTTAAAGATCCACTCTGATAAAAGTGGTGTTTTTGGGGGCTTTAACATGCATTTGTGGCATTAATTGAAAATTAAGTTTAAAATTGCATTTCTGAGTATTTTTTTTAATTTAAATTGCTGTAAATCAGGAGCAAACGGGAAAATGTTGATTGAAAAAGATCGTTTTTGTGACGTAGAAAATTGGCTGGGTAAAAATAATAAAAAAATATATCCATGCACATCTTGGTTTTCCTTGTCCGAGTCGGCATCAGGCTCAAAACTGTAGAGGGAGAGCATGTCAACAGGAGCTCTCAGCAATGGAAAGGGGAAGGAGGGCGGCGTTCCTCCCGGCCAACACTTCCTCCCACGACTCGGAGGCAAATTTCTAATGAACTACTGCCACTCTGCAGAAACTGTATCCTAGAAAACAACACAGGTGTTTAGATTTTGGCTAAGAATTGCAAACACAGTTAAAATTCCACTGGAACACTTTGAAAATTGATTAAAAAGGGATTGTAGTGGGTCTGTTAACATTTTAAAAATTTTCTGCAATTTATATTTTCCATTGCAAAACATGAATGTGATCAATTTTTGGGTTTTCTTTCATAAAACTAAGGGTTTGTTTTGTAAAATTGTAAAGGTAGTTAAACAATGTTATTGTTCCTATTTAAATTAAATATTAGAAAAAAATGTTATAAGATTTGTGCCAAATGCAAACAAAAAAACTCCAGATCAGAAAGTTTGTAAAATGTCGCATTTATTAATAAAACATTTTCATGTGTGTTTTTTCTTAAAAGCTATTTATTAATGAGGCCGATTGTCTCTTTCAATCCCCAAATTTTTCTTCACACAAATCAAGAAAAAGATCTGCATGAGTAAAGTGTTGAGAACAAGTTGCCAAAAATGGTTACAAAAACATTTTTTTTTCCTGCAGGCAGGTCTGAGAGAGAAAACAAATTTGTGTTCTTGTCGAGTCTGAACAGACTTTCAGACACTGGTATTTTTGTGCATCTGTGGGAAAACGGGACATTTTAGATTGTGTTTTTCAAGTAAAGCCTATGTTATTTGAGCACAAACTCCTTCTGCTTTTATTGCAACAGCAAATCTAAATGCTTCAACAAAATCTCAGGGTGAAAAAGTGAAGTGACTGCAGACCTGTCTCCAAGTGAAAACATGTACCACTGCTGTTGGATGAATTCAGGAAAAAAATACCTTCCTTTTTCATGCACATCACAAAAAATGTCTTCAAAAAACCTTTGAAAATAGGGCTATAAAAAATAACTTCTCCAATCATCTTTTGATCTCTTCTTAAGGGTGTTCCCGGTGGTCTTAATTATGGTTATGCTGTTCTTAGCCCAAATCCGAATCACCTGCATTGTTTTCTAGGACATAGTTTCTGCAGAACAGCAGGAGTTCATTAGAAATGTGTCTGAGTTGTGGGTGGGCCTCTTTGTGCATTCCATTCGTGTTGCTGAGAGTTCGGAGCGCGAAGCTCGTGGCCCACCCAGAGGATTTTCTATATAACAAATACCATTTTTTTTTCCAAATGCCGTTTTTTCGTCTGCTTCTGATTCACAACAATGTAAATGTACAAATACTCAGAAATACAATTTTAACCTTTTAGGACTGAGTAGTTGTGAAATCAGTCCCAACAATTTGAATAAAGAAATATTAAAAAATACAGTCATAGGCTTATGTTTTTTTTCTATTTTCTTTTTTACAGAACACCAAAACTGCAATTTTCATCAGAGTGGATCTAACAGTTTTATAGAAATTCTCATGTAAATCCCGTAATGTTTTTAATCTTCTTTACAAGCGATGGGTGCTGCCATTCGGCCCTCCCACATCTTTAAGCACTTCGCAGATTTTTTGCTGATGATATGTTTACTCTTTAAACAGTTTAAACTTTTTCTTTTTATGGACCAACTGCATTTTTGCATTTCTTTATTTCCTGTCAGAAATGGGAGGTGTAGGACCCAGAAAGAAAATGGTGCAGAAACAAAAGTAAAAGTATATAATTGCTAAACAAAATTTAAATGAAATAATACTAATAAACACTGGTTAATTTAATATACTTCTAATAAAGTTTCCAAAAAGTAACTGAATTACAACAGTAGTCCTTTTTGTAGCCAAAAGTTTATTGAGTGGAACAGATTTTAACGTGAACAAGGACGCACTGCAACTCACTCCACATAACACTTTCAATTTAATTAGAAGAGAAATTCAAGCTAACATGGTTGGAGCCTGCAATCTCACAGTCTGATGGTCCCTCACCAATTATCACATCATAATGTGCTGGTCAACTGCAGATGTTATATGCGGTCCTTTAGGATTATCTGCCAAAGTGGGTCTACATCTTTTCTGCTCAGTGAGTGCCCGTGCAGCCGATTTTTTCCACTTCATATCAATGCGAAACGCATGCAAGCGGCAGAAAACCAGTTATGATCTCCTCCTGTACCCGAGGTGATTAGCTCACAAATGGACGGCTCTAAAAATGTGAGTTCACACCTGCCAGTTAAATAAGTCACACGTGTCAACTTTTAAGTGACTCACTGCACCGTTTCCTCTCTCGTGTAATAAAACATCTCATTAACTAGAGTCAGAGTTATCAGTCCTGTCCTTTTTTAACATGTCATATCAGTTTTAGTTATTTAAAGTAAATTAATGAAATAATTTTATGAAGCAAATAGGATTTGATTTTGCAGAGCTTACCTAAAGTACTGAAACATGAATTACTGGGTTTTTTAGGAATTAAAATAAATAAAAAAAAGAGTCTTGTTGGACTAAAGAAAAGAACTATCTATGCAGAAACAAACATGCTAATGTTGCTAAATTAAATTGTTAATGAAAAGTATGTTTAAGGACCCACTTGTGTTTTTTTAACATGTTCTTGAAAATATTTTTGATGATAGAAGACAAACATTAAGGGAATTAATGATCAAATTGCATTGCTGAGTATTATTTTTTTGTCAAATTGTTGGAATCATTTGAAAATCCATGCCATTTTCTGATCCAAACTGGCAACTGGCTAAAAACTGTGCGGCTGGACAGCTTCAATATTGTTCGCCACTGCACTAAACCTGGAAATTGTAAGAGACTGTAAAATAGCAGGAGAGATGCATCAAAAGATCATCAGAGTGGAACTTTAACAAAATATATGCAAAATAATAACCATACTTGTTGACTAAACCAGTTTTCTGCAATCATCATGAGGTTTGTTCAATATGTCGCCAGTAAACAAACAAAAAAACAAAAAACAGGTGGGATCAGTGGGCTCTCCGATTCTCAGTTTGGCTAAATGAAGATTTTATTTCAACATGGTCACTTGGTGGACTGACGTGAGTTCGGTTAATGTTTGTTCTGCCACATGTATGTAGGATCTCATTCATCCGTGCTGATTTCATTGAAACAGTAAATATGAACAGTTACAAACCAACTGCTGCTACAACTGAATTTAAGAATTAAAGGAGCCTATTGGAGAAAAAGTGAAACTAAAAGACCAACTAAATCCAGTTGACTGTTCATTTACTTTCCAATTTTTTTGTTTTAAGCCAATCAAGAAGACTATTGCACCAAAGACATAGAACAAAGGATTTCTTCCACTTTTTTTCTGTCTTTGGGTTGAGCCTTTCTTTGCACATAGACCAGAGGTGACGTGGCGACATAATCATCTCTGCAAACTGTATGTTTTTTTGACTCTAAATGGCTCTTTTTGTCTGCTTATTTGCTTTGTTTTTTTTAAAAAAAGGCTGCTGTTACCCATGTGTTGTTGTTTTGTATTAAAACCCTTATGAAGCTCTGCTGCTGTGTCGACTAAATCCTGTCATTTCAGACACAGATCCTCTACCTCCTGATGTGTCTTTGTCTTCTTAAAGCTCCTTTGGCTTCTTATAAAACATCCCATACGTAGTGTCAGAGCAGGATGGTGGAATGACACGAAGAACTACAGTACTATAATACAAAGAATTTTACTGTTAGATAATTATTATTTTTGTAACTTAAAGTCACACTTTGATCATTTTTTATCTATTTTAAAAGCATTAAGTGGTCCTTTAATTATGATTACACAGTTCTTAGCCAAAGTTAAAAAAAAATGTTTTCCAGGACATAATTTCTTCAGAGCGGCAGGAGTTCATTTTTTCATCTCCGAGTTGTGGGCGGAACTGTTGACGTGGAGTAAGCCCACCCCCATTTCCCATCAGCAATCTGTTTACACACTCTACCGCTCGCTTACAGCCCCTCACATTCCCAAACCAACATTACTGGTGCAGCAGTACTGAGGTATCTAACCGTACAGTTTTGAGCCAGATTCCAGCTTAGACAAAGAAAATGACGTTCATGGATCTAATCGTCTACAAGTAAATGCAAAACAGGGAGCTGTAGCACCAAAGTCAATGCTACAAACATTTTCCAGCTGCATTATTTTTATCTGCTTGTGATAGAGCGAGAGTTGAATAAAGAACTATTTAGAAATAGAATTTAAAGTTTAATTTTCTTGATTTCTGTCCATCTACAGAAAAATGTCACAGGAACGTCAAAAACACCAAAAACACAATGTTTTTCGTAGTTGGCCTTCAAAAATTAAACGCAGGTGAATAACCTGCATAAAAAAAATCCTTGATCTAGTTTGATACTTGATCAACTCTTCAGTGCTATGGTTGTGATATTAAACCTTTAGCTCAAAGTCAATGGTCAGAATCTTTACAGACTGTTTGAGGTACAGCTAAACATAAACACACATGGGCTCAGTTTAAAAAAAGAAAAAGCCTGACTGAGAATTAATCATTTTAAAAATAATATTTAATAATCACAAATAAAATTCAGAAAGTTATATATCACAAAAACTTTGTCCAAAAGTGCCCTAGATTCCCTCTCACTGCAGCCTCAATGCGTCTCTGCTGTATATAGATCATCCTAACAGAAGAACCAGGTCTGAACAAGGACGAGGTCCAATTTAAGTCACATTATCCTCTAGCGTCAGGTTAATACGAGTTTACAAATCTAATTGTTCAGAGTTAACTATACTAAAGTGAAGACATTCATGTTTTTGTGATTAAACCTACTTTTACATGTTTAAAGATTTCTAATAAGATTTATTTTTCTCTAATCATATTTTAACTTCAAAGAAGCTGCAATGTTTTTCTTTAAATCTAAAAAAACTAGAACGTTTTTGATAAAAATCCCTTCGATTTTGATTATACCTTGTTCAATTAACAGGGTTTATTTTCTCCAAGTGTGTGTCAGTGTGAGTTTCACATGTACTTAATTCACCATCTTTAATATGGAAATGAATGATTGGTCTTTGAATGATATGCAATGCACTTTAAAGACATGCAAGGGACAAAGTAAACACCCTTGTGAGATGCACACCCACGATCAGGATCTATGCAAATTAGGGCATGTCAAACAAAACACAGATAAGCCTGCTGTAACCTTCAAAGTCATGGAAGTCAATAGAAAAGCTGTTAACCATCCCTAAACAAACTCAACGCAGAATATTTAGAATGAAAAAAAAGAGAGGAAATCTTTTCTAAAATGTGCAGAAAGTAGTAACAGGGCTTCAATTCATTTACCGTTTCTGTTATGTAAAATATCTACAGGCTAAAATGGTCGAATTACCAGTGCGAGCATGCACAACGCCCGATATCGCCATGCCGCTGACGTCAAAAACCATTTCGGAAAAACAACCTTGTTATCTGTGTTCACTGTCCTGTACATTATTCATCTCATTCTGCAGGAACATTCACCTTGTCCATGAATAATTTGTTTAGCATTAGACTTTTTATTTATTTCATTTATTTAGAAGACGACTTGTCATTCTGAGGCTATGTTTACAAAAAGTATATTCTAAATTTCACCAGAAACCTGCTTTGCTGACATTTTGAATGTAAATTTTAATAATTAATGTTTGGATTTTGTTCAGTTTAGGTCATAAGTTATGGAAAAACTTTTTACATTGGCAAAAAAGATTGGTTTTGAGATGCAAATGTGAAAAATGAATAGACTCTAAAATACTGGAGTAACATTTATCATTCAAATTGTGACTAATCTGAAATACATTTATTTGAATTTAGTATATTTATGAGTGCGCTTTTAGAAACTGTGTCAACATTTTACAAGCATATTGGATAAATTGCCTCGAAGCAAAAACATCCTCACTTCAAAAATCTTAAATGATTTCTCTTTAATGAAAACCAAGTTTACCGCATTTGCAGTCGTTGCTCGGAGATGGAAAGACAACGAGGTTAAAGTCTGGATATTAAGTACACTTACTACAGACCAGTTATGTGCAGTTAAGTGTGTGGCTGATCAGGCACAGACTCAAGTCTAAAGCCTAAAGTCTGAGTCAAGCCACCAGTTACTGATGTTGAAGTCCAACTCGGGTCTAAAGTGGTCAAGTCATGTGACTCGGGTCCACACCTCTGATTTTTAGACTCTTCATAACGAGGGATAGACTTTTTTCTTTAGTGTTTGTCTCTTTAACAAGTTTTATCTGTACAAAAGCAGATTTCAGCACAAGCTTGATTGACGTCCTCAGTTTCCCAGATTGAATTATTTTGGAGATCATGCAAAAACCTCACAAGGTTTCTCCACACTGAAAACAGTTGATTTATTTACAAATAAACTTTGCAAATACAACCAGTAAATAATTTCACCAATATTGTTGCCATTTTCCTATTAGCTTCCACAGCATTCACAATCAAAATAAAAAGCAGAGCCTGACTGATTGACTGAGATTTTGTTTTGTCCACTCAAATCTGAAACCCGCGGATACAAAATAACAAAAAAAGAGAAAAACAGTCATCTGGATATATCATGTTACTGCCTGATGCAACTAGTATTTTATTATCACTGCAGAAACATCGGTGTGTCATTGTTCAGCTGTCATTTTTTTCCCCACATGATAAAGTCTAACATTGTTTTTCTGTGATTTGTGTGTATTTTTTATTTTCATTTTTTTAGGGGTTCATCAAATTCTTCATCTCTGCATTGTGCGAGTGCACAGAGTTGTTTGTGTAAAAAAAAAAAAAAAAAAAAAAAACAAACAGATGAGCTGATGACATTTGTAATTCTGTCACAATACCAAGGATGGGCTTAAGAAAAAGCTGCAACAACTGGTACGCTGTTTTTCAGCAGTTTTAATATTGAATAAATGAACAACGAGCCCAGATTACAAATTGGCTCCCAGCTCCTGGCGACTGATAACGACAGAATCAGGTCTGGTCATTTTAATGACGTGGTGAATGCCTTTGCCCAGAGACAATGAGGCTCAAACAGCCACCGCTCAAGGTCACCGTGTGGCTGCTAACAGGTGCTCCAAAGCGCTTTACTGCTTCAGTAATAGCTACCTAAAATGTGCAAATGGGTAATTGATCAATAGCTTGTTAATTAGGATGCAGAAAGACTTTATGGAGTCATTTTTCAGAGTGAAAACTTAGCAATGGCTGATATTTATAAAAATAAATGTATTTCATTGAAAATGGAGGGTAGTGGCTTTTGGATTTTGCATGCAAGAACATATTAAGTTCAGTTTAGAGAAAAAAAGGATGGATGCATATGTTTTCAAAAAGGTAAGACAAAATAAACAGTTAAACTTTAGTTGAAGTAAATGAAAAACCAGACTGCAACTTTGAAACTCAGATATTGAAAATTTCAAATAAAAAAAATGAAACAGTTTAAAACCTTGAAAGTGCATATAAGCTTGAAAAAAGTATTAAAAATATGGGGAAAAAGTTATTTTGAAAAAATACACATGAATTTGAAGAAACACTGAAAACTTAATTGAAAAAAACAATAATCAAAAATCTGTTATTAAATAAAAAAAAAAAAAACGTTTATCTTTAACAGCAGCTGTTTTGTATTTTTTATTTTTTTCTGAGTTTTTTATTTTTTTGATCCCTTAATTTAATTTCAGACTTTTTTTTTCTTTTCTGAGTTGATCCTAATTCTACTTGGGGGTGGGGCTTTAAACTCATTGGACCAGGACATGATTGACATTTGGTCATAGAGGTTACAGTGATGTCATCTCTGCTCCAGAACAGATTCTGTTACTGGTGGCTCTGATGTACTAACTTTGGGAAAACATGATGACTACTGTACACCATATCAGAGGAGTAAAGGATATGAGAAAAGAAATGGCAAAAAAACAAAAATTGAAAGGACAAAACAGCAGCCATCACAAATTAAAAGTATTTTATTTCTTTCTCTTGGTAACAATTTTAGCTTAGTGTTTTTTTTTTTTTTTTTTCCCACATTTTCAGTACTTCTTCAAATTAAAAATATATATTTTTCCAAATTTACAGTCTGGTTGATCCAAACTTTGAACTGACCCTGATTTGGCCTCACAAAGATGTATCACTGTGTCATGCAGGGATCAATAGAATTCTTAAAAAGGAATAAAATGGGGAAAAAGTTTTTAGTTTCAGAACCATAATAGAAAAGCTTCATAAGACGTATTTTAGTAAAGTTCTCCTCCTTTGGAAACATTTAATATCCTCAAACTAAATGTATCCAAATTGGGCCTAAGAACAAAAGTACAACATGGAGAGTTTCATGGAGTTTTAGTGCAGCAGGTATTTTAGGACTCATTTGAGTTCAAGATTCCAGGTAGGTTTCCTTCCGTCACTCATCAGCCTTGTTGCATTTGAAACACATTTGGATACTGGCCTCTCCCGTCTATCACACCAGCTTCCCTCTGATTGCGGCATCCTCCTTGCAGCGTCTGACAGCCACGTCAGGCACAAAATGTAAGATATGCTCCTTCAAGTCCTCACTAAGGCCAGAAAAGTGGATCATATCACTCAAGTTCTGACATCTTTACACAATTTCCTGTCCATCAAAGAGAGGGTTTTAAAAGACTGCAGCTGCTATATAAAGTCCTTTTCAAATCATTTGTATCACTCCCTAATAAAAATGTAAAGAAAAACATAAATACAGATGAGTTTTTTTCTTACTTTTCTGAATTTGTGAGTGGATACTTCTGCTGATAAACATGGTAATAAGCAGCTCTGTATTTACAACTGTACAAAGAGTCTAATGAAGCACTCTGGTTTTCCCTGCATGTTTTTTTCGGTGTGAATCCTCGTCAATATTCACTGTAATTAGCTCATTACAGTTAATACAGGTCTTTTTAATGGTTTGTTTGGTTGGAAATATTATTTACATATAAAATTTTATTTTTCCGTTTCTGTCAATTTGCAAAAAATAATAGTCTGTTTTGTCACTTAGCTGTAGCGGTATAATAATAATTGCATCAACCTTGGTGGGGCAAAAACCCTCTCTAAAAAATGCATGGTTACTTGTCACTTTAATGCAAAACATTTTACCCAAAAAACCTACCTATATTATTTCAAGTATTCAAAAGAAATACATATTTGTTTTAGGATGGTTTGGTTTTGATTAAATGGAAAGGCTGCCTTTTTATATTTTCTAAAGAAACTAGCGGGTTCATTTTTACATACAACTTTGTGCTTCCAAAACCAGAATCCTCTGACTATTTTTTTCCTTTTTCATATGAACCAATCAGAGAGTCAGAACAGATTTTTCTTCGCTGCATGACAATACACTGATAATGGATTTCCTGGAAACACACTGAGCTTCTCCACTTAGCTGCAATTATACCATAAATATAGCAATTACAAACACGGTCCCCTAAAGTCGGATTTAGATCTTTTTTCTTGATCTGCATTGTATTTTAGCAACAGAAAAAAATATCTTAGCAGAAGAGAAAAAAAAAGATAGGAAAAATTATCCAGTATTTTTCTTTGCAACTTGAACCCTTGCCAAAAAAAAAACAAAGAAAAGAACTATTGAAATCAGTGGAATTTTGTGCTATAAATGCAAAAAACATGGAAATGAACATTAAAAAGTTGTGCAAATTCACAAAAACAAAGAAAATAACATAAAACAATCACTGTTGATATGATATGATATGTTAAATATCAGTGTTTAAAAAAATCCTTCCACACTGTCCCCGGAACCAGTTTTTAGTGTCGGATTTTAGATGCCACCAGTTTTGAACATACCATGCACACCAAATATTCCATTACTACCTTATTTCTTGAGTTATTATTAATATTAAGTGACATGTAAACATAATAATTGTTGTCCTTTATCTGATAACAGCAGGAAAATGTATATAAGATTTTGAATTCACTTGTGGATTTCTGCCTGACAAGACAATTCTTTCTGGTATGCATTAAAGGAAGACATTTTTTCGGGAATCTCGCAGGTCACGGGATTCCAGTAGGTTGGGAGTCATCTCTGCCATTGATCACGGGACCGAGGCGGGATGGGAGAAAGTTCTTACAACCAATTTAGTCACGAATGGAACGGTTTTCAGGGTTTCTCTTCAGAATGAACGACAGCCGCGGCTCCTTCCTAAGAGCACTAAAAAAAAAAAAAAAAAAAAAAAAAAAAAAATCACCCTCTTGCATTTTTCTCTTCGAGCCCGGCGTGATACATCAGTACATCCATACTTTCGCCTACGGTTTGTACGAGGAGGGTAGTGTTTGCTCTATGGCAAGCAAAAGAGGTCAATAATCTTGCACTGAACCGAGGTGTGCGCCGGGTGGTTGATTACACGCACAGCAGTACATGAACCGATTAGATCAAGGTGCACCAACAACAACAAACTACAGCAACACCGAAACGTCAAGAAAATGAGTGACAGCAGGAAAAGAATCAAAATCAAGAAGCATTTTTATTGATAACACAAAGGAAGAGTGTAGAGTCTGCAGGAAAGTAATTTAAATTTAGAACAGACTCAATCAGTACAGACAACTGAGAAGTGAAAGAACTTTAATTACGATATCCATTTAAAATCTTGAAAACAAAAAAAGGAGATAAAATGAGAAACAACTCAAATCACAACAAACCAAATCAAACATATACAGTCCCTCCTCCCTCTCTGCTTCCTCATGCCCAACTCTAATAAACAGGAAGTGAAGGCCTTGGCCTCCGTTTTTTTTTTTTTTTTTATCTAGGCACCAGCAAGAAGAGTTGAGACACACTGCATATCAACTTCAAACCTCTTGGCTTTGTCATTTATCACTCGTCAAACTCTAAAGTCCCACTCAACTATATTTTTGTCCATAGCAAAATTGTCCAAGTGGTCTTTCAATAATGATTTTGCAGTTTTTAGCCAAAATCAAAAAGCCTATGTCATTTTTTTCGACATATTTTCTGCAGCGCAGCACAAGCTCATGAGAAATGTGCATATGGGTTGTTAGCCTACATTGAAACCATAGCATTTTTTTGTTTACAAACTCTACCGTTAGCTTGAAGACCGTCACAACCCCAAGCTAACATTAGCATATCAAAAACACTGCAAGCAATATCGGAGCTATCCAGCCGTACAGTTTAGAGCCAGATGGCAGACGAGGAAAAGGAAGATCTTAATGGATCTATTTGTCTGCAAGAGGATGGATCGGAATTGATGGGCAGACACTAATGGCGACAAGTAGACAAAACTACTTTGTCACACTTCCAGACATCAGATTTTTGCGAGCATTTCAAGCAGGCAAACATCAACAGAATAAACTATTCTGAACTCTGTTTTCTTTACTAAAGACACACAAAAGCTGAGCTTTATTTCCAGTGAAAGCCTGCATCAGTTGAGGCCAAATCAAGAAGCACTTGTCAGAATTGGATAAAATCTGACTTAAATCAAGCTTTTGCTTTTTTGAATGTGCTCAAGTAACAGTGATTTCCCTTCCAGCAACTGTAAGCCACGTCCCTGAAGTGCAGCATTGACAATAAACACAGCACTCCCAAATTCTAAACGCTGCAAAGCATAGAGCCCTACACTCCCTCCTCCTTAGACTCCAACCTCACAAGGGTTGCCAGGCTACAGATATGAAAGCCTTGGATGTCTGTATTTATGGAATGTCGGCAGGAATCTGATGCTTTAATTAAAGCAATTTTGACTCAAAGCTTTTGTAGCAGCTTGTTCGTTTCCAAGGTAATGCCGGCACTGCCTGTAATTGCTGTGATAACTGGTCCTTTATGCGACAACCCAGGGAGTGTCAAAAAGCCTCAAAAACTGCTTCAGCTGCTTTGAGCAAAACAAAAAAAAAATCTATGCTGCCCTGAAGTGAAGGAGAAAACACTGGCTGCAGCAAAAAAGCAAAATTTCCTGATGTCTTGTGATTTATTGAAGGTGTATTTTGATGTAATACAATTTCTATAAGCTCTGTGAGATGTCATCTACAATATTTTGGCTCTGGTTTTCACGGCGGGGTTCGAGGGTTACGGTCGCTCTGAGAGGCAGCTGAGTGGCTGAGTAAACTGCATCAAAATCAAGCTCGAGAAGACTTTTTAGGTCCCACAGCAGTCCTGGACTGCAAGGACCAGGGTGTTTACGGAATTTTTCTTTCTTACTGCACATTTCAGCATAAATTTAACCCCCGACATGTACTTACAAAACACTTCAAAATTTGAACGCACCTAAACCTTATTTTGAACACAATGAACACACCCTCCATAAATGATGACATCACAGCAAGCAGAACCATCCCAAGAAAAGAGGGGGCCAAAATCTCTTGGGACTCGAAAAAAAAAAAGTGTTTTAATATTTATTGGATGTTTACATGATCTATGGTTTGGCGGCCTTTTTGTGGCAAAATGAGAAATTTGGCGATTTTCATATTTTCCCACTTTATGGAAAAAGATGACTTGTTTAATAAATTTTTCACACAAGCTGCCATCCCAATGCTATTGTCACAAATACAACTGCCACCATATGATGGGGAAACATCGGCAGAATCTTCAAAATTTCATGCCACCGCCAGATTTTTTTGAAAACATTTGGTGTGGCCTCTAATACCCAGGTGGCTAGTTGTCTGTGTCACTTGATATGGACAACTGCCGTTTGGAAACATCGTCAGAGCTGCTGCCGGCTGGCGATTCCGGCTGGCACCGACTTGTGGCCGCCCAGCTGTCGCCCAATTTCACAATGACATCGTCTCTGCCCGTCACTGGACTGTGATGGATGTATATGTTTTATTATTATTTTCAAACTGCTTTTTAAAATCAGCAATTAAATGTTTAACCTGCAAATTGAAGGATGCTATGCTGGGATTTTTTTTCCTTCCTCTCCAGGTGCCACGTGGAAGAAAGGAAACGCCTGAAAAAGGCAGAAGGGGGTATCTGGAGATAAAAAAAATATAACTGCTCACTCCCATCCTGCAGCAGAAGTTTAAACGAGTTTATTGTTGACCTTGCATCTCTTAGTCCAAATATTCTTTTCTGTAACTTGGGCAACCCAATTTCTGAATGAATGAGGAGGTTGGACAGGCATTCGGGCAGCAATGGGAGAGGCAGATATCGGCTCCAGTTCTCCTCGCGAGAAATCGCTCTGGGCTCCTGAGTCTGTTTGTTACGGTCTTGAGTTTTCAGAAACTTTTACTCGCATACTATTTTTTTTTACCAAAATATTATGAACTTTTAATACATGAAATATTAAGTATGCGGCCGTTGCAAAAATAAAAACAAAAATACCATTGCAGATTTTTCTAAAATTTGCATAAAGCTGTTCATCACCCTAAAACAACCAAAAAATAAAATGGTTGCTATGGAGATAAAAGCAAAAGAAAAGCCGCCACTTAAGAAAAAAAAAAAAAAAGAGTTTTTCTTTTCATGAATCTGTCACATGCAGCTCTGACCAGGGTGGCGGAAGCAGAGGAGGAGAGTGACAGGGTACAGGGGTTTAGCAGCTCCTCAGCCACTAGGGGCGTGTCAGGAGGGGAGCGTGAGGGCAGGTAGCATTCAACGCCCTCTTACAGCTTTAATTGTTCTTACATTTTCCTTCAAGCTGGAACCTTCTAAAGTCCACTTACATGTTTTCCCCTCTTGTAAAACGCCTCCTTTGCTCATTACCATCATCTTTGTCCATTCATACTTTTCACTCTTTTTCCTCCTTGTCGCTGCTGAAGAGGAGCGTGCTCTTAAATGAGTAAACGACTGGAACTCTGCTCCTCAGTGCAGGTTTCTGCAGCGGTTATTACCATATGATTATTAGTGATGGACAATTGGCCTCAAAGTTGTTTCATTATGAAAGAGCTCGCTGGGATCTCATTAGCGCGCTCAGTCTAAAGGCTGCTGCTCAACCTCGCTCTGCTCCAGGGAATTACATTTCGATCACCAAGTCTGGAGTTAACAAGGCAACATTAAAGGAATGCGAAGGTGCAACTGCCAAAAAGAGACAAATTAGTAACCTCCATGAGTGTCAGAGGTGCTCTATTCATATAAATAAATGATAAGAGCTGTGCAGGATCTGAGGGCTCTTACATTATCGTACAGTACAGCCTGGTTTACCTGAAAAGGCCTTGTTTGGCGCACGGTGGAAACCCCTGACGCTGTAGGCTCTTTTGTTTTTCTTTTAGCCTGACAGGGGCATCCATCAAAAAATGTAATTTCATTTCTTTTCAGCTGTTGATAAAGTTGCTGACTAGTGCCCGTCCTCCCCATTGGATCAATAGCTGTTTATACAAATAATGTAAGGAGAGCGCAACCCACCGGTGGCATAGCTGGAGGTGACTCCCTCTCCAAGGGCAGCTGCTGTGGTGGTGCACCCATGTTGTGGACACACTCAAATGAACCACACGAACCTTGATGAATTACAAAGTGGGTGCATGTGTTGACAGCAGAGGTCATTACATATAACAGTGACTCCATGAGTGAACACAGTAATTGCTCACACTTAAACCTCGCAGAATTACAGGGCTTTTTAAGTTGCAACTAAAACAATTTATTAAGCTTTCACGCAAAACCCCACCCAGCATGCCAAAGAAAATTAGAAATCATTCAAATACGTATTGACCTTTAGTTACTTTAAAAAAATGCACCCTGTTCTCTGTATGTCATAAATGTCAGAGCAGTGTCGCTGATGGAGGGTAATTACTTTTGGCATCTCAACTATTCTAGCTTCCAGACCTCGATTCCATTCATTTCAAACACCCTAGACAAAGAGCTAAAAGCGCCGTATTTTTTTCCAAAGCCAATTCCAGTACCTGAAAAACACTTTTGTCTGAATGTCACCTCATCCTGGCTCTCTGAGAAGCAAAATTACCAAAGATATTGTATGTTCTCTTCCTCAAATCTGTTTAAAGAAACAGACAGTTAACATGAAAAGAAAACTGTTTTCAACGCCAGCGAGGAACATTAAAGACAGAAAGAGGAGTGAAGAGAAGCAGCAGCTCCCACAGTGGAGAGGTGGAGGAAAGAGTGATTGAAAAAATAAAGTCTTCAAGGAGAATCTAAAATCGCTGTTTCCCAGGAACTAAACTTGGCTTTTGCGACATTATCAAAGCAGAATAGCTGATAGTATGAGGCGTGGAGGTAACACACCTGAGAGTGCTTCACAAGTACAGCTGAATGAGCCTGCAGACTTATCTGATCCATGAAGAGCTCCCTCCATTTACATGATAAAAAGTGATACATCATGTGGTTGTGATCATTTCATCCTGCTTTAGTTTAGAAACTCCATGCATGTGATCTAGTCTAAATTAAATTCTCATGACAGAATAATCCTATAGATTCATTTGTCATTATGTCCAGCAGCAGTCCTGGACATCAACCAGATTACTTTTGAAATTCTTTCCTACTGCGCATCTGAATGAAAATGTGACCCCACCACATACTCAAACACTCACCAATATTGGAATGCGCCTAGTACACAGAGAAAAATATTTTGGGCACAGTGAATGACAACCCCCCTCCTCCTAAAAAATGATGAAATCACCACGAGACAATACATTAAAAAAAATTTGTTTGAAACCAGAACACACATATAGGAAATATCCGAAGGAAGTTTTAAACTTATTAAGGGATGTCCACATCTATGGCCATTTTGTGGAAAAGTGGGAAATTTGGTGATTTTCACATTTTTGCACAACATAGGAACACTTTTGTTTGCACAATCTTTACGAAATTGCACACACACCACCAAGATAAATGTACAATTAAGATAGATAGATAGATAAATAAAACCACAACCAATCGGTTAACCAAATTAAAACCACAACAATGGTTAACAAAAAACCAATGTTGCCAAGGAAATTAAAAAAAAAAATTACATTTACTACCTAGAAACTACAAAGACCTGTTAGTCATCCCTAAGTGATCAAAAAATTAAATGGTTGCTATAGAGATATAATCAATAGAAAGCCACCATTTTGAATGTTTTATTTTTTTTCTAATTAATTTGTAACTCGTTGCTCTGACCAAGGTGGTAGCAGCACGAAGGGAGTGAGGGGGATGTAGCAGCCACTCAGCCAGGGAGGGCACTTCTAAAAGGGTTTTGGCGAGGGCTGGGAGCACCTGCGGGCCATACAAAGCAGCTCATTGCTTTAATTACTTTTTTTTTTTTTTTTTTTAATTGATAAAACAAAAGGATTGCCTGATTGGTAAACAACATTTTATTTTTTGGCTCATTGCTAGTAAGCAATGTCAAAAATATGTTTTGTATTGTTTTTTTTTTTTTTTCTGAAAAGATGTACCAACTGGTTTCTTCAGCATATAAATAGTGCAGATGTTGCTGTACACATAATGCTTTCACTTGACAGGAAAATTGCATTTCTGATTGCCTGGTCTGCTGGCCAGTGGTCACTCCAGTCAAGATGAAAATCGGTAAATTGCGGTTGCCAGCTGAGCAGTCTTTGAATGTGTAGATGATTTTTTTTTGCTGCTAGAATATGAACTAACTCGAAATAAAAATTTTCATGGAAACAGATCTCTGTGCAATCACAGGGATCGTATTTCTCTGCTATGTAACCATTTATGAAGCTGCAAAAAAAGCAGATTATGAACCAAGTTTTTAAGTTTCTTTTTATTAAACATAAGATCTGTTGAAGAAAGTGATTACTATAATCACTTAGCTGTTTCTAAACACTTAAGGAATTATTATTAGAGATCGGACGTCAAAATGCAGGAAAATATAAAAAGAATTGGCAAAAATAAGAGATTTAACTAACATAGTAGAGGTATACATTTTCATTTTACAGCTAGTTGCAGCTACAGTATAAAAGAGGCGTGTTTCTACTTTAAGACACAAATGTTGATGCATGTTTTGCTCCCCAAGTGACTGATCATAGATGACAACATCATTTTCAACAAAGCTTTTTCCAAAACTATATTCTGAATCCTCACTTTTTAGTACGCCGGTTTGCCATGCCTCTAAAATCCTCCCACACATTTTCTCTAAAATGTTTTCCAGTTCAGTGGATAGAAAACAATTCCACCTGCATGAAAACTCTCTGCCCCTTCTCCCACCTTTACCACAACACATCACCTCCTCCTCTTCCTCTCTTCCTTTCACAGTTCAGGCACATCACCAGGCTTTAGAGGCACAACCCTGAGCTTTGTGATTCTCCACTCAATATTTCCTCGTCAGAAAGAAGTGGCAGACCCACAGCAGAGAGGGGAAGAGTGCAGCGCCTGGAAGAGGGACATTAATGAGCGCCTGGTTCATGAGCTATAGGCCAGACCAACTCTAAACCGAAGACCATGGTCATCCAGCAGCTCAGGGTGTTAGCGTTAGCAGGCTGCCTCAACCCAAACATGATGTACTGCAGTCAGGGATGTGATTAATTAATAGCATTGATTTAATACCGATTCTTTGCACCGTACCAAGGCTGCAACACACTGTTGGAAAGCAATGTGTTTGGAGAGAATCACAGCCAGCTCGTGCACTGAAAGGATGGATCAGCACAATCGAGAAAAAAAAAAAAAAATGAGAGATGCCATTTTTACAGTTTTCTTGGCCAATTCAGATACCAAATTTAGAATAGTGTGATCTGTGAATACAAATCTTTCTCACTTTTCTTTCATGAAACAAAAAATTACAGCAGACACTAAGACAGACTATATTTTCAATTAAATTGGTTTATATTTGGGTTTAAACAAAAAATAAGTGTTGAAATGCTTTTTAAAATCTCTACGGATTAAATGAATGCAGCAGAATAGAGGAATTAGAAAAGTTTAAACATTGGGAAAATAAAAACACACTTTTTTTAAAAACCTAATTTATTGTTCTTAATGTCTTGCGGTGCCTCTTCTTCATCCAGTGTAAGTCTTTGCATAAAGACTCACTCCAATGAAAAATGCATTTGTGATGTTTTTAACATGTTCTTATGGCATTTTCCGATGATTGAGGACATAAATTATGAAATTAAGCTCAAAATTGCATTCTGAGTGTTTCTTTATTCATATTATTGTGGATCATGAGCAGACAAAAAATGCTGTTTGAAAAAGGTTGGGTTGGTGACCAAAATAAAACGGTGTGCGGGCCACAAGATCCCTCCTCCGAGCTCTCAGCAACAGGGACAGGAAAGAGGGGCGGGGTTGCTTTGTGTCAATGGTCCTGCCCAGAAAACAGAGATGAATTTTGAATGAACTACTGCTGCTATACAGAAACTGAGGGTGCAATGGTGGTCCATTGCACCTCTAACAGAAACCATCTCCTTGAAAACAACAGGATTTTTAATTTTGGCTAAGAGTTACATAATCTTAATTAAAAGATGACAAGGAACACTTTAAAATTAGATCAAAAAATGATCTGAGTGGGACTTTAAATATCTACTCCAATGAAAATATGGTTTTTAACATGTTCTTGTAGCCTTTTTCTCACAATGGAGGACATATATACAGTAATTTAGGATTAAAACAGTATTTCTGAGTTTTTATTTTTTAATTGTGTTGGATTAGGAGCAAATGAAAACTCGCAGTTTGAAAAAGCTCGGGTTTCTGACGCTGCAACTGCCGTGGATGGGCCAAAGTCTCTATCTGCTGTAATTCTGAAGCATCCACTTGCAAACATATAGATCCATTAATGTCGCTTAGCTGTTTTTGGTTCTTCATTGTTTATGTTGCTTACCTTCTTCATTGTTTTCGTTGGAACTGCCATCTGTCACAAAACTTTGCGGCTGGGTAGCTTTAAAATTGCTCGCATTTTTTTTTTCTTTTGCTACCCTAATATTAGCTTGGGCTTGTGGGGTGCTTATCACGAGAGGGATAGAGCATAAACAAAGGAGTGCTGGGAAATGAACGGAGATAACTTCCACGCCAACAGTCCCGCCTACAACGCAAATATTATTTTTTATGTTTGCGAAAAACTGCATTTAAATAACTAACAGAAAAATATGGGACTTTAAAACTATGTGATTTGCATCAACTACCTGCTCGTTAACGATCTGCTCCAGGTTTTCAGTTGTGTTTTTGTCAGACCTTTTCTGTGGCCTTTAGCCTAGAATCAAACAGCAAAAATAAAATTTACAATAGAACGAGAGAAGGACGCTGTGCGCTCTATAAAAAATAAGCTTTACAGATTGAGTTTTAGTCAGCAGTTTTACCCTTTTTGCTGGGTTGTGTATCATTTTCATCTGTGCCTTTATTGAGTTTATTTAAACTGCTAAAAGACAATTTAATCATGAGAAAAAAGAGGAATGATTTACATATGTTCACGAAGACACAAGCAAAAAAAATCAATTTAAAATCAAAAAGATGCTGCCCTGTTGACCAAAGGCAATCACATAGAGAAATCATCTGATAATGGTCAATTGATTGGTGCATCGCTGCAATAAAGCCAATAACACAAGAAGCAAAGCCTGAAAAAACATAACCCAACCACAGTCTGAAATGTTACACAAGGTAAAAATATTCAACAGAAGAAAAAAATGTTTGAAAAATGTCATGAAATTACAAAATATGCGAAAACACAATTCAGATCACATTCCAAGTGAGGAACATTCGTGATAAAAAAAACAAAACAAAAAAAACCAGTAAGAACTCAGATGTAAGTATTATGATGGAGTGGATATGCCATGGATAAAACATGGTGTCAGCTTTTTTGTATTTAATTATTAAACATGCTGGCTTTTCCATGAGATGAATGTTGAGCCTTCAGCAATGTGTGGAGCCATGTTCAGACTCCTCTGGAACAACAAAAGAAAGCAAGATAACAAATCTGATGGAAATGTGAAGAGAGCTCCAAATATGTCAGGAGGATTCTTCAGTCCACTCTGCTGCTGCTGCGAAAACACCACTCCTCCACACATTCCAAGCAACATTCTTCTCTCAAACTAAAACACTTTTGATCTAAAAGCTATGAAATATTCACCATTAAATTAGACTTTATTTTAACCCAGAAGTGTCATTTAAAATTCATAACAGTGGAACTTTGGCACTGAACCGTTTCCTTGTGCTTGCTTTCTGGCAGTGTTAAATCATCTACATGAAGCTGCTTTTCAGTTTTAGGCTTTTTTTTTTTAAAGTGCATCTAGTTAAGACACATTTATTAAATGATCAAGAAAATAACTTCCATCTCCATATTTTTGACTAGCATGTAAAAATTAATGCCACAAAGGGACGCTAGTTTGCAAAAACCTGGTGCATAGATTGGCTAGTTGCCATTGCTCCAACACACACTACCTACATCAGTAACACCAACAGAATATCCACATCCTTCTACGTGTTAATATGCATTGTACTTAAACATGTTTTTTTACAATCTAGATTTTCTAAACAGGGAAGGAGTTTTTCTCTCGCCCAATTGTGCAATTAGATGTTCCCAGGTTAGTCAAGAGAAGTAGTCTCTCCAGCGTGTCCTGAGTCTTTCTCTCCGGAAACACCTCCCCAGGGAGGCATCCAGAAGGCATCCGGACCAGATGCCTGAGCCACCTCAACTAGCTCCTCTCGTACGACAAATTCATACGACACGGCTACACCTCAGCTATTTCTTCATTGCTTTACTCTTACATGTTCTTTAGGAATTTGCTATGCCCTGCCAATGGCAGCATTAAGTAGTAAAAAATGTACAAGAGCATTTTCACTCGTGAGGGTTAGCAAGCAGTCTATGACTTTGTTTTTTTTGGTATGTCCCCCTTACAGGTTTGTCCATTTTTCACCCACAGACAGCCCGTATCTACTTGAAAGGAGTTGGGACCAAGACCTTATCCTATTTTTATGAATTAGAAATGAGGTGAAGCTAAAAGTAGAAGCTGGATAATCTAACATGTCAAACAAAATGAAGTTAGAACTATTTATTGCAGAACGCTTTTTGGAGTGTTTAAGTTCAATATGTGAATCAACGTCGATCTTTATGTCATTCATCCTAAAGGTCAATTCACAGTGGGTGAAGTTATGCATTAATCTGCAACTTAATCTCAAGTCCTACAGAACAAGTTTCTAAAATGCTTTTTCAAAAGTCCACGAGTGGTTTTTAAATCTTGGAAATGCTCAAGTCACGTAATTTGTGTTCAGTTCTCGTGCACAGAAATCTTTTGACTAGCAAAGAAACACTTTGTTGAAAAACGTCGCCTGTGTTTAACCATTCCAGCTCTCCCTCTGCACTAATAGCAGTGTTACCAGCCCTTAATGAGGATTGGCAGTCATTTAAAAAAAACATTTAGAAATTACAGTTGCATTCCGATATTTCTGTCATAGTGGGCCTTGTTTCAACTCGTTTTTTTCATGGTTTTTTTTTAGCCAAGTTCTAAAAAACGAGAGGGAAAAAAAATCATCTAAATGAATAATTAATGGTATTTTAGCTGTGAACCACAGAAAAGGCAGCCAAGAAATGAGCTCCAGGACCAAGTATCAGACCTAAGTCTGGTTAATTTGTGAACATGCAGACCACATAATTTTAATGAAGACACAAGAGCTAGTATCTAATTATCTACAATATACAAAGTCTTCATGTAGAGGCCAGTGGTAGGACTAAACCAGCCTGTCTAATAGTTGGGGAAGGAAAGCATGAAAAGGCAAGAACTGCTAAATTTCCTAAGACAATGAACTCCAAACCCTTCAACAACATCCGTGATGATGTTACATGAGTAACTAAGTCAAATTATGTTCAAAGGTTTGATCTATTGTCAGGGTGGTTTATTATTTGAATTAGTTTAAATTTAGGTTTTTATTGTATGTCTAGTTGTTGTTCAAAGGCAAAGTTCTTAAAGTATAATATATTCTTAATAGTATAATGCAAATACATCTACTGTATCGGGATCTTATTTGACACGGTATGTAATTTATTTTGAAAGCAACTTGTATGTGATGCCGTCAAAAGTTATATAATAACTGTTGTATTTCAATTATTGCTATCAAATGATTAAATGGCCATAAAATATAAATAAAGTATTTTTCTGAACAGTTAGGTGGGATTTTGCAGCTCTTGTTGGGTTTTGGTCAGTAAAAAAACTGAACTAAATGGCTCTTTTAGTGTTAAAGGTTCCAGAAGTCTGGTTTAGGTCCTCATGAAACTTTACAGATAGCATTTGTTGTATCTTAGAAGAGGCTGGTTCAAACTTAAAAAAAAAAAGCAGAAAAGTCACAACTTCTGATGAGAAAGGCTTCCTTTAAAGTGGTCTTTATGGGAATGGTGAGTATATTGGCTTTGACATTCTACTTTCTACACTGTAAAGACAGACTCATTTTAACCTCGCGTTGATTGCTGAACTCCGTGGGACGACTCTTCCACAAGGATCGTCATTAACTTTACCTTTTATCTCCACCAGCGCTGATAGCAGGAGTGACCCAATGCAACGTGTTGGTAATTGTATAGACTGAAGCATGACTGCGTCTGATGGGTCCAGTCAGGGACATGGCGGCCCACTTTGGTAAGTGATGAGAGTGGGAAAATAGAAAGCTTGATTACCCCTGGCACTGCTCAGACTGGCTCCCTCCACAGAAGGTTATTGGGCCTCTTTGCACGAATGGTCAAATTTAGGACACAATTATGATCCAGTTTCCACGTCTTTGTATTAACGTCACAGTAATGAGGCTTTTGATTCGTTTAATTTATGTGGTCAGGTTGAACGTGTGTTTGAGGGAGCCCCTTTGACCTCAACAACTCGGGCTGTCAGCCTCATTAAAGCCTACATCATCATCTGCATCGGGGTCATCAACACCTTCAATTACTGCCACCACTTCTGCCATCAATATTGTCACTGTCTACATCGCCATTGTGGTCATTAGTTCAAGCCTTGAATGCCAATTTCCATTTGATCTTCATCACTTAACATCTGCCAACCAGGAAAGAGGAATTCCTTCCTTTGGCAACGTGGCGTTTTCTCAAACAGCGAGAGCCATCGCTGTTGTGAACAAAACACTCCCTGGAGGACAGGACACTGATGGCTTTTCTAATGTGTAATGAATATAACACAGGGAGTAATGCACGTGTCCCCCAGGCCACCGAAACAGGAAGCTCCGTCGCCTCCTCACCTCCCCGGCACCACGATGTCATGCTTGAAAGAGACGTGCGAGCAAACACATTTATTACATACACAGCCGCCTCCCTAGTCTGCAGCCATGATGATGCATCAACCCATTGAAATCAACTGTAATTGGAGACATTGCTTTTGTTCTCTGAAGCATGAAGGCTCCTGTCAAAGATGAGACAACAAACAATATGCAAACATAAATATACACTGCTTTCTCTTGACCCCCAGTAAACACATGAATGCACATAATGACAAAAGGAAGTGTCTCTGGGAAGAATAAGGTGGCAATATATGTAGATTTTTGGTTCTTAAGCTCCAACAGCTCTCTGCTCTTTGATACCAAAATGTAATTATCTTTTGAAGCTCTGCCTCCCCCTTTTCACAGAGGGATGTGAGAGAAACTGACTTGAATGTGTTTTCTTTCTGTACTCATACTCCAATTACCAAGAAACTTTGTATGAAACCTCAAAACACCTCAGCTGGCTTTCCGTTTCAACTCCCATCACTTTGAAATCTAACGCTGCTGTGACTCGCACTCCATTAATCATACCGCAAAAAAAATTATTTGGTACGTTTTTCTTCTGGGACTGTATTGTCGTAGATTTTTGATAAAATCACATTACCCCTTTTAAATACAATAAAGTATTAAAGTAAGCGGAAGTTTTCGGGGTCAGGTTTTCTCCGAAAGCAACAATGTCTGAACGTTTTAAATACAAAGATGAAGCCCGCTTTTTTTTTTTTTTTCCGTCAAATGTCAAATAGAAAGTGAAAAATGCACCGGAAGGCCTTGATTTTGATCTCAGGACCAAGAAACAGATTTTTAAAAATGAAAGCAAGACAGATGCCACTCATGTCTGCCGGGTTTTGCTAAATCTCAAAAACCTGCATTTGTCACATAGGAGTGCACAAGCAATTCTGTACAACTACCCCTCCAACCACAAACCAAAGTAGACAATCATATTTTCCTGAGTATAAGTCGCAGTTTTTTTTTTTTTTAACTTATACTCAGGTGCGACTTATGTGTGATATTTTAAATACAAATAGGCTCATATGCTTGGAAAATAGCAAACATGTCAATATTTGCTACTGATGGCAACACAGAAGAAATACAATTCAGTTTACCACAGGCTTGATGGAGTTGTTTCTTCAACGATGTTCACAGATGATGAATTCAATGGTTTTAGTCGTTTGAAGTGAAAGAGTTTAGTTTACTTGTTAGCATGTTGTTCATGCTATGGCTGCCTGAATAATTGTTCAAATGTTGTGCTAAAGTACTAGACATTTCTGCCATGTTTCATGAAACTAAATGTATTACAGTAGAGAAGTGTACATTCATTCAGTTTATTATTGTCGTATGCATAATGAAATATAAGTTCTTGGTCCTGTATTTTGTTAAATATATTTCTTACAAAAATGCTACTTTTACTCTAGTGCAACTTATATATTTTTTTCTTATTTTCTATGCATTTTTTGGCTGCTTTCAATGCAGAAAAGAGTGAAATTCTGATTTCTTCATTTCTATGCTCACTAGCAAAGCTTGTAGAAGTTTTAAAGATAGGATTTAACCCTTTAATAATGGAACTTCAGTGTTTACATTCTTTGGACTATCGTAACTCTTTACCTTTTACATAATTAAGGTAACAACACTTTACAGTAGGGAAGAGCTCACGTAATCAACATAAATCAGCTGATTTTGTCACAGGAAAGCAGCTTTGCACCACTATGCAACACTTTACGTTAGCAATGTGTTGAACATCGGTGTAAAGCCGCTATGAAAAGCCACTTTCTTCCACGTCTGAATCAGGTGATTCGCATTGATTGTGTAGTTAAAGAGTTACAGTATGTCAAGGAGCATGTATTATTAAGGTGCCACCAGCGACATCTCTGGTGTTGAAGCGTTAATAACCTTGAAACCTTCACCAAATCACACGACACTGTAATTTTCTTTGTAAATTTTACTGCAAATAGCAAAAAAAAAAAAAGAACGTTAAAAACGGTTTTAAAAAGCATCGCCAAAATTGTTGGTAGCCCTCAGTTAAAGAAGGAAAAACCCACAATTCTCACTGAAATCACTTGAAACTTACAAAAGTAACAATAGATAAGAATTTATTGAAAATTAAATAATCAAAATCAGCCATCACTTTTGAATTGCTGATTAACATAATTATTTAAAAAAACCAAACTAATGAAACAGGCCTGGACAAAAATGATGGTACCTCTATAAAAGATTGAAAACTATTTGATCAGACTGACATGATTAACTCAGGTGTGTCCTTTAATTGACATCACAGGTGTTACCAAACTCAATTTATTTAATTTCCAATAAATTTCTATTTATTGTTACTTTTGTAAGTTTCAAGTGATTTCAGTGAAAATTGTGGGTTTTTCCTTCTTTAACTGAGGGGTACCAGCAATTTTGTCCACGTGTGTAAAATCTTGTATAATAAAAATCTCATATGGATCTTTTTACGATTTAAACATTGTCTAACAGGTAAATGGCATGCATTCATTTACACTCACTCAAGGAATGGATAGGGAGAAGGGGAGAAAGTGTGAACATAACGCCAAAACATCTTTGTAAATTTGCTGATGGTTTCCATGGCGAAGTGAGGCTTGAGCAATTAGTGTTAAAACCAGTTGAGTTATTGTGATCTGTAAGCACTATTTATAGTGACTAGTTTGACATTTAGGAAAGCTAACGAGATTTTTTTTTTAGGTATAAAATAAAGTATTTTCTAAAAATGGTTTCTGAGAGCAGAAAACAGAAGCCTATTAAGAAGCACATTTAAGATTAAGATTAAGATTTAAAAAACAGTAAAACATTACCATGTTGGTGATTTTAAATTCATCTATCAGATCTGAAGGCCTGAAAATATTCTGCCTTTGGGTTTTACATTTTCTTGAAACACCGTCAGCATAAGCCCTGCTCTTTGTTTTATTGGAGCACTCAGAGCTCGCATGGACAAAGTTACTGAAGTATGAACTGAGAGCAGCATTTCCTCAACATTAAGTGCTTCTGCTATGATCAGCATTCCTCATACCTAAAGCGTGCGTATCATGCAACAGACTTTTCCCAACAATCTGCAAAAAAAAAAAAAAAAAAAACCCTCGGTTTTAGTTCATCAGATGTGTAACTATCAAAGAAAAAGCAGCTGATTTTACCAAATGAGTTCGTGGCTGACTGACTTTTTGTGGAATGATTGTGAAATAATTACTGCAAGAGACTATCTTCCAAGGCTGAACACTTTGTTGTCACAATTAATCACTAAAATGAACTCTTGTAGAAGTTTCTGGAGCAGAACAAATGGAAAAACAAAGCTGCCTTTGAAATTTCATTTCATTTTAAGACAAGGCATATCCCAATTTATGAGAAGCTGTCATGACAATAATTTTGCTATTCATCTACCAGATGAGAAATAAATCAGCAGTGACCGTCCCTCCAGTTAAGAACCTGAATGTTTCTGTGTTTTTTAATGAGCTAATTAAGAGTGAGAGATTTTTTTTTTTTTTATGTTTTTTCTGAGGTGGCGTCAACTTTTCAACGAGATCTTGTGTTGATGAGAGAAGAGTCAAACTCCTGTAAAGAAGTGTGAAGGCACATCTCAAAAGTCCTCAATAAGGTTCAGATCTCAACCCTTATCTTTTTTATTAAAATGGCATCTTCTGCTCCAGGAACCAGTCTTTCACTATTTAAGCTCACAAAATCCCAGACATCTGAGAAATCCCAAGATCTTTTCGGAAAATTGGGCAAATTCATACAAAAAACATTTTTAAATAACAATACAGGTTGTCAATAACCAAATTTATCTTTAGATAAAACATTGAACTCTAAAAGACTTTCCTAAAAAGAAGCTTTTTTTATTTGTGTTTTTATTCAAGTACCACTTAAAACCAGCTGTTTTAATCTTTCCAAAACTCCTAAATTTAAAACCTTTATTTGGGGATTTTACCACCAAAGCTCAAACGTTGATAAAAGAAGTCAATGTGCAACAAAATAAGCAAACAAATTACTTTGACAATCTTTTTCTGTTCATACTCAAGGATGAATACAAAATAAATAAAGTGTTCTGCATCAAAATTACAGCAAAAGAGCGCCAGAATTTTGAAAGGATGTGCTTTTGGAATGTTGGAATTTTTCTTAACGATTTGAAATGTTTCAACAGTTTCTAAACAAATCTAAGAACTATTTACCTAAAGTGTATTTTTATAACTTTATTTGTAGTATTTAACTTAAAAAACAGGTGGACATAAGTCAAAAATTAATCAAATGTGAAATATTTCTTCAAATAAGCAAGAAAAAAAAAAAAAACAATATGGCAATGGAGCAAGAAAATGTTGCAACCAAAAAGAAAATACATGTTTTCTTAAACTGAGATTTCTTTTGCTTTTTTTACTTTGCTTTTTTTTTGTTGTAAGATTTGTTTTCTGACTGATTTCATTTTTCTATAAAAAGTCTTGACTTCTTAAGTCTTAACTTTCTTAAGATTCTGTTTTCGCAGAGTTTATTGCATTTCCTATATATTTAGACAATTGTTGATCAATAATACTTGAGGAATGCAGTACAAAAAATCTGAAGTTTCTTTAAGTTACATTTTATAACAAATAAAACCAAAATGTATTTTGTTGGTTTTTATGTTGCAAAGCAGGAAGACTTCAGTCAGGAAACAGCTAGTAAATAATAAATAAATGTTAGTTCTCTTTTGATTGATGATGGAGGTGCTAAAACTGTGCCCTGGTCAGCACCTGCTTGGCTCATGATGCATTACAGAGTGTCAAGATTGTAAAGATATTCCACTTGCCTGCTTGAGTCAAACTTTTTCTTTTAGAGTTTCTGAAATAAAGAAATAGGGACATTTTTACAAAAACATTCCTAACATTTTGCCCAAGTTTTTCTTTTTCACTTTTTCATGATACGACCTCAAGTGTTGTGCTTTTATCCTGTATTCCTAGAATTGGTCATAAAAAGTGCTTTGAGATGCGTTCTGATAAACCATGATTTTTTTTATTTATTTATTTATATTCCCAGTTTCTTTTGAAGCTGGTAAATTGAAGTGTTCAGTGGAACTAAAGGCTTTTCTAAAAGGCCCCCAGGCTTAAAAAACTCTTTATAAACCAGGTCCAAATGAGTTTAAGTTGTTTTCTCAAGTGGAAATATTTCTCAAAATAATGTGCGACTAACTGGCAAATTGGTAAGTTGCCGTTTTTCTTTAACCACAATGAAAGCAGTCGTCTTATTACCATAGAAATCTCTACCCAGACGCGGCTCATAAATGGATCTCAGATTACATGAATATCTAATGAGAGTGGTTAGGGTTTATAAGTAATACAGCATGAATAAAAGGGAGATATTTTATAATTTTAACTGGAAGCTAAAATAATGTACTGAAGTCTTTTGTTTATGGTGGAAGTCACATTCTAAAAACAATCCACGATGGGTGAAATCCGCAAAATAGAATTATTGATGTTTTAAGGCAGTAAAACTCTTCACTTCACACTTTCTACACATTTCTCAGTCAGACATGAACATTTTTACACTTCTCTCTCTTGTTTGAGCTTTGAAAGTTCAAACCTGCAAATAAATAAGTCAAGTGAAATGAAAACAGAGATCTGCTTGCAATCAAAGATTTATGTAAATGTGCCAAAAAGAATGAATTCTGTACAGGAAGAGAAGCTTGACTGACAAGGTCAACAACCAATCAGGACCCAGAACTAAGCACCGTGTAAAAAAAATCATAGAAGAACATCAAGTTGCACAAAAAAAAAAAAAAAAAATCTGTAAAACGAGCAAGCCTGCCTCTACTTCCTGTGATCCATCTATTTACATGCTCTCCCAAAAGCGTACATCCCGTCAAATCTCCACCCTAACATTAGCGGTGTAACAAAACAACAAAAATGGTGAGCAGTTTTGGAGCAAACTAGCTGTACAGTCTTGAGCAAGATGCCAACTCAAGTGAGGAAAATAAAGACGTACACGGAGCTATATGTCATGTTTGTTGGGGAAGGAGATGTCAATTATAAATAATAAAAGATATAACTTTTTTTTATGATGGTAGATTTTTACAAATTGTTGCTTACCTAGATTTATTTGCATGTGTTAGAGGGTGTTGTTTTCTTTGTACAGCACGTTGAGGTGTTTTTGATTAAAAAAATTGCCTTTGTTACTTAATTTTTCTAAAGTGTATGAACCATTCATGCCGTTGAACTTCATTAATTTCCCTCCTTTCTGTTCTTGTCACATGGTGACATCCCTGCCCTAAGAACCTTCTTCTTGGTAAGAAAAAACAGATTTCGTGGAAAAAAATAAATGTATGTCCTCCATCATCAGGAAAATACCATAAGAACATGTAAAAAGAAAAAAAAAAAAAAAAAAAAAAACATCAAAACATTTTCATTAAGGGGAGATTTTAAAATGATTATAATCTTGTTAAATGTAGAACAAAATAGCTAAAAGTTTTTTTTTATTGGAAAAATACATAAGTTATGAAAAAATACAAAATTCTGGATTAATAAGTGTCTAAAAACCCATGGAGGTGCTCTGACTTTGAGAGTGTGGGCTTGCCATGCAGTGAGTTTTATCAGAGCAGTCATGTGTCACACTGGACAGATTTTCACTGCAGCTTCTTTGAAAGAAAAACACCTCCAACCTGTAACGCTTTAGCTGTTGATTCACAAACTCCTGATTTGGACTGATTCTCGGGATGGACAGAAAGGAACAGCAGGTAGACTCAATTCCCCTTCCCAAGCTGAATCGAACACTGTGGGGATTTGACAGTTTCTGTGAGCTGTGTCATACTTACCAGGCTGTCAGTGCCATGCTGTGACAGCTCCACACTCTCCGCTCGTACACAAGAACATGCATGTCATACTCTACATGGATCTAGCTGATTGCAGCAGTGATCAGAACAAGGCAATGATACTTGCAACATCACCTAAGAAAAAGCAAGGCTCTCCTGCATCAATAACAGCCGCCGTTTGTCCCCTATAGTGTGCAGGAACAAATTACATCATTACTATCTCTGATATTAATTTGGGGAAACAATGTTTTGGTACAGAAAAACAACCATCGCCTATTTTATTGTATCACAATAAAGATAAATGGGATCCTGCTTTTGCTATAACATAAAATACAAATTAAAATGTCCATCTCTGAGTGCCTAAGACTGAGCTTATTATGTACCCACATCCTATACTGCATGAATTCTATTATTTCTGAGTAAATTGGGAGAACTTTTTTGTTTTACAGGCATTTGGAGAGCAATTTCCGTGTAATGTAGCTTTAAATTTCATGCATTTTAAATGGAAACAGAAGCCCGGAAAATCTCTCATTTCGGTTGTTTCCAATATTTTCAAATTCAGAGCATTTTTCTTTGACCAGAACATCGTATGGTTGAGCAAAGATGTGGTCACGCCGCACTGACTGATGTGGCTTTGCAGTAGTCAATTTACTACTAACATACAGAGTAAAAAGAAGATGATTAAGTAGTTTCCGGTGCACATTCTTATTTTGCTTTACTGCATACCATGACACTCTAAACAGCTGCCACCATTATGTTCCATTATAACCCTTCCCACACCAGCAGAGTCTGGCCTTGCTAGGTGCTCTATAACGAGCAGCTACACCGTGACACAGTTCTGTTTTCAAGCATCGCTGCTCCTGGGAACCTTATTATATGTGGTTGTTTATTTTTGCTTTGCATACATCTCAGCTGCAGCAGCAACATGTGTTCTGGAATTCACTCCTCTTATTGCAAACAAGAAGTGCTTGTAAAGAAATAACATCAAAGTTAAAATAACTTCTGAAGTAGAAAACGCCAAGTTTAAACGTCTACAAAATTACATAGCAACAGCTTGGTGTAGTTGTGAAATCAAGGTAAATGGCATGTGTCCTGGTGCTATTTCGCAGCACTGACTGATGCAGATGTAGCCTTTATATCAGGCTTGTAATACTAACACTTTTTAATAAATCTCAGCGGTTTGTTCTCCACCAGCAGATGTTTTTGATGTATTCTGAAATGCTGGTTAATCTTTATAGAACTGTCCATAAATGTAAGCGTTGAAACAACATTTCTGAACATTCAGGCTCTTGGTAGTCAAGTAAACACAGTATGTGTAATTGGTTAGAATCATTACAGCCTAAGGCTTGTGTACTCAAGTGTGTGCTGTAGTGTGACGATTCCTTTGCTGAGGTTGTGACCTACATGCATCTATGGCAGTGATGAGGTTGAGGTTTGTTGTTGGTGAGGTACTGACTCCTTCACAGTCAGAATTACAAAACATACAAATCTAATTTATTTACCAACTATTGCTTCATTAGCATCTATTTCAATTTAGCACTCTTTATAGAAACATAGCAAGTTTATGCTGGGGCAAGGAAGATTGTAAAATGTGTAGCGGTCTTCTTTCCTTTTGTCTTTTCCTTTCAGGGGTCGCCACAGTAAGTCAGCTTCCTTCATCTTACCCCGTCTTCTGCATCCTGTACTATAACACCAGCTACTTTCATGTCTTTGTTCTCTGCATCCATAAAGCTCTTTGGTCTTCCTCTTGACCTCCTGCCTGGCAGCTCTAGACTCAGCATCCTTTGACCAATAGATTCACGGTTTCTCTTCCGGACATGTCCAAACCGTCTCAGTCTCTTACTTTATATCCAAATCCTTTAAAGGCCGGTTTACACTGGTACATCTGCATTGTGTCCACGTTGCATTGACAATATATATATATATATAACATTCATTAATCAATCAGAATGTTTACATGGTCCCCCATCATGTCTGCGTTTGACGTCCATCCCTCCAAAACGCAACACAAGCAATACACGGGAGTTGTATTTCCAGTCACGGCTAAAAGCAGGAGAAAAGGGAAACAAGTCCAGTTTTCAAAATAAAAATGTCTGTTGTAATGTCAAAATTAAAACTATAGAATTTTATTTTATTTGTAAGGTGACACACCCACACAATAACGCACATTGACACCACGGATAACCCCAGCGTCCATATTTGCCACAGACGCCACGAGTTTAATTTTGGAAGCACAAAAACCTAACATCGTTTATGACACCAAACAAGCATTTTACAAGGACTAAGAAGAAAGGACAGGACATTGGGCTTGATTGCTTACGTTTTGGATGAGCGAGGAGAGTAGAACGAACTACTGAAGCACCACATTACGTTAGTAATGCGTTAGTACAAAGTTGATAAGAAAAAACACTTGTCTCCATGTCAGTATCAGCTGATTCCCCTTTGATTGTGTAAACAGTTTAGTTGCGGTATGTCACAGAGCGTGTGCTATTTAGGTTTCACCGGCGACATCTCTGGGGTAAAAAGCTGGTTAATGTGTTTTGTCTTTGTAAAACGTTCTTGTAAATAAAGCAGAATCGTATAAAAAGCAAAAGTGTTACAGATTGTAAGAACATACCACAGCGGTCTTTCTTTACCGAACAGCATTGAAGGATAAAAGAGGAGCAGCTGTGTCACAAAAGGGCTTAATGATAAAGCCTCTGAACTGGACCACCTCAAGAGACCGTCAGAGCCGTTTCAAAACGCAAACAACTCCAACGCATCACTTTTGTCGGTGAAATTTGCAGAGACTCCAACAGTAAATGATTTAGCAGCAATGAAATCTCTGTTTAGAGCATTTCTATCAGCTACTAAAGAGACTGCCACTTAAGATCATGATATTTGGTTAGGAGCCCTTGTATTGAACTACTTGTATCTGATCACCCACTCCACCTGCAGTGCACCTACTACAATCAAGTCTTCGCTCTCAGCTCAGTCTGTGGAACAATGTGGAGAGAGAAAAAAAAGCAGGCCAAGAATCAAGCAAAGTAAAAGCCATTTCATATTTAATTCATGTTCTCTGCCACAGGATCAGCCAGTGCTCACCTGTCACCGCTGTGCTCCACAGAAGCACTCTGTGAGGATTTAGCTTCAGCAAGCTGCATTGTTCCTTGTCATCCTAAGCACATCACAAAATCAGGGGAGTATGTTCACTCACTTCACTGGATGTCTGCAGACACTTTGTTTAAGGGTCATGAGTTGAAAACTTCACCTGATTATTTGAATCTTAGTTTACAGGGAATGACCCGTTTCTGCGTGGTGCACATGAGCACAGTTTCACATGAGCCTGGCTTTCAACACACGTGCTGGAAATTAGCAAAAGAAATCCTTCAAAGAATTAGTTGCACTGCAATGTAGGTGTAGAGCACACATATCTCCACACAACAACAAGATGAAAACAGTACCACTCAAATGAAGACAAAGTGCAAACCTGCCTGGAGAAATGAGCTGAGAACTTTGCCACCTGAGTTTTTTAAAAAGGAACAGCTCTAGAGCAGCAGGCAGAAAGGTGCAAAGGGCTGGGAGAGAAATGCCTTCAGGACAGAGTCCTCGCTCATCGCAGAAGCAGTAAAACAAAAAGCACACGAGTTGGAAACCCAGAGAACGGAGAAATGAGCTGAAGAGGGCACCTCTTGGTCTCCCACACCCATCAGTGGGAAGCGGGGATTGCATGCGGTTGGTCCACGGGGACCATCAAGCGTGGGTCAGATCGATGTATGCCCTTAACGCAGATCAGAGCTTGACAACTCCCCTCGGTGTTGGCATTTCTGAGTGAACAGCAATTTCCCACCTCCACACAAGCGAATAACGTCCAAAGTGATGGAACTCAAAAGCTTTGTTGTAATTGAGAATCTGGAAGCGAAGATTAAACCAGATGCAAACTGGCGTTTGGGGACTTCCGCTTGCGAGACACAAACTTATTGAAAAAAAAATGTGCCTCGTCTCACTCGTTTGGGATAATCATAATAATCTAAAGTAATTATTTAATCTGTCTCCAGTCACTTAACCACGACAGAAAGGGGATTTGACTGTTGCGTTTTTCATATTTCAAGAAGTAAAAATCTGGTACCTGTTGACATAAATGTCTTGAATAGCAAATATGTTCAGTTTTATGTTTCCTTTTTTTTGTCAAACAAAAAAGGACATCAAATGAATGAAGTGACTGATTTAGCAAAAAAGAACCATCCAAAGAGCAGCATCATTTTCTTTTCCATTTGTAGTTGTGCAGCCACTGTTCATTGTGTTATACCCCTATGATTTCAATATCAATGCCCTTCTCTTGTGACAAAAGGAAATCATTTGTGCTGTAAACATGAGAAGCCTCTACTCAAATCTCAATATTGGCTTTAAAGTGCTGAAATCAATAGAAAGTTTTTCTGAGAATTGACCACAATCTGGGAGATGACAAACACGGCGGAGGATTCAATCTTTCAGAAGCACTCAATCATGAAATGAACCCTGAGCAGACATTAGTTTTCTTTCTTGAGTGCCATGAATCTGGCTGCAAATGAAGGTAGTTTTGGATTTGGTGCCCATTTTTACATGTCTAAGTAAATATTTCATCGTAAAAGAGACTAAAAGCTAATGCTTGCAGTAAGAATAATATTAAAAAAGTTAATGTGTAATGCAGTTTAAAGGTGAAATGAATTAATTTAGCCTTTTTAAGTCTAGAGTAATATAAACCTTCATTACCAAATCATCCTTCAGGGCTAAGAGCATGTAAGCACTGAAAATATCAGCTAAAGCAAAAAAAAAATGGGTACAAATCGAATTATTGTACCACATATGGATTGACAGAACATAATTTCTTTTCCATAGGGTACGCAGTTTAATAGGATGCCTGCAAAGGTTGACAGAATCCAGTACACCTCGTAGGAAGAAAACATGCAACGTGATATTTTAGGCCCAATTACCCATATGTTTGTGACAAGTGACCTTTTCACACTGGTGCACTGCCTGAATGTCCAAGCAGCGCAGTTACCAGCCATCAAAAACGCTTTATTGAAGTGTTTATTCTTAGCCTTTCTGCAAAGGTTAGACTCAGCTTTCACACTTGCTGCTCATCCATTTTCTAATGCATTTTCACAAATACGCTTCGACTAAAATGAGTGGAGCTGGACGCCCAGCTAGCTAAAAAAAAAATTCATAATTTCATAATTCTCTACATTTCATACTGCCACTCACCCGTGACATAGTTATGATCCCAATTTCGTTCAGTTCTACTCCAAATGAGACTTTACAGCGCGGTTTAATTCTGTCGTGTTTCATCTGGGTTTCAGAGGCAATTACCCAGCGATGGGACATTCATTCTAAATCTGAACCGTGCAACTTTTTGCTAAATTGCATATGGCCTCCTGTGGCTACTAAAATACAGACGATATAAAACTACTGAGCCCGTCACACTGTGGTGACATCACACTCAGTCATTGCTAAACCTTCTGCAGATTGAATTTTATGTCAAGTGTACGTGGAATTATGATGTCTACCAGACGCAGTTCCCGGGAGAGTTTACTGCAAAGCATGGATGAAGAACTAAGTATTTTACCTCTACCCACCACCCAGTTTTGACATTTTTTGACATTTGCCCCAACTTCTAAGTAGAAGAAACATGATTGACAGAGGATGCGTTGTACTTTTATTTCTTCTTTTTTTTTTTATTTGTGTGGAGAAGTGACCTGATTTCAGAGAGCAAGAAAAGCACAAGTTAAAAAATATAAATAAATGTGGTAGAAGGTAGATTTTTTTAGGTTGTGCCCTGCTAAAACTTTAATCACAGATAAAAAAAATAAGTCCTTATGAATTATCCTGAGTAATGTAACCAAGTCGCAACAAGGGATGGGAAATCTTCTGGACCCTTGGGTTTGGAAGTAAAAATTCCCACACTTTTCTCCTGTGTATAATGTAACTTAATTCAGAGATGAAGCACCTCTATAGCTAAGAGCATCAATAAAAGATCAAAATGGGGTTTTATGGTAGAAAACTCCGCATACAAAAACATTCAGATGTTAGAAGAAAACTTTCAGACATTGAGATTCCAAGCTCCGCATAGTTTGAATTTATTAACGCAGAGGTCCTCTTTTAACAAGAATGTTTGCTTGAGCAGAAACTCAGACCAGAATTTAAAAAGTCTACGAAAAGTTTGAAGTTGTGGGCAGCTACTGCTACTTGCTGAGTTAGAATAGAGTGGCATTATAACTGAGAAAACTTTACACAGTTTACGGTTTCAGGAGATTCTCAGCCATAAATCGACAAATCTGACTAAATACAATGTAATCTATGCTAAGAAACTTTTTTTATGATTAAAAATGATTATTTCTTCAAGAGCCAGTTCTGCTGTCAGAAATGCAAAAATGTATTTTGAAAGAAAACAAAAAGATTTCGAAATCAAACATTTAATATTTTCATTAGCAACTTTGAAAGTTGTGTTAGTAAATCTGAACATTTTGTTTTCAATTTAGAACATTTTGATCTCGAAATCGTGACTTTTGTTCTCAATGTGGTAGCACAAAAATATTTTCATACAAACTCACTTGGTCCAATTCTCATATAAAATCCATGATGTCAATTAAAAAAAAAAAGAAAGAACTGACAATGTTTTTAATAATCTGAATTAGTAAGTCAATTCAAGCATGTAAAAGGAATGTGATGCAACGGTGAATAAATCAATCTAAATAAAGTAAGTAGCAAGAGGGTGAAATAAAAAATATACATAATTTTCTCAAAGGTTAAACATATCTTGAGTTTACATAAAAAAATGAAGCATAAAAGCTCTGAGTTTACAGTTGATGCTTTTGAAAGAAGGCACGCTCTCCCCTGTGCTTAAACTGATCTTTTCTGGATGATTCATATTCCTCCTACAGTAAAACATGCGTGTTAGGCTGATCAGTGGATTTTTTATTAACCGTGGGAGTGACTGCGCATTTTGAACGTCTCTTTGTGTCTCTGTGATAGACTGGCATCCTGCCCAGAGTGTATACAGGTTCCTACTTTGAAGGCAGCGGGAAAAAGCACTCCTTTCTGACCCTGAACATGAAGAAGTGGCTGTGTAAAATGAATGGATGGATGTAAGTCAATTCGATTGTTTTAATTTCCTGCAGCCGTAACTCTTTTTTTTTGTCCCAGATAGTCTCTTAAAGGATAAAATATGGATTACTACTGTGTTTTGAAATGCTTTAAGCTAAAGCCCAGCCCATCACCCCTTCATCTGGTATGGATAAACTTCCTTTTTGGCACTTGTTCTGCCATGAAGCTGAGCTTGATGAGAGCCAGCCACTTCTCTCTTAGCCCTTGGTCTTGCGTGACCGAGAAAGGCTTGTGAAGGCGAAAAGCGTAGAGGTTCAAAATTAGGGATGTGCTATAAGGGTACCAGACTCCCACTGCCCCAGTCCTCATTTTAGAAGCACCGGCTAAAGGTTAATGCTCTGCTACCTGTGGAGGAGAGCAAGAAAAAAAAATTAGAGCATAGGGAGGAGGGAGGCTTTGGGATTTTGCATGCATAGGACAGAATCTAAAGAAGGTAAACAGCTGCTTTGGCAGTAGTAATTTGTTAAATTTATTTAAGTTTTCTTTTGTAAAACTACTTACAATAAAATAAAGTGTTAATTCAAGCAAAACAGTTCATTAAAACTGATTTTTTTACATTTACAGCTTTGGGATGCAGGTATATTGAGGACTGATGCAGAAAGTCAGGATTTAGTTTGTTTATAATTAAAGAAACAGGTGGAAGGTCAACAACCCTCCTGTGTGCAGCTCAGGCTGTGGGAGTTTAACATAATTATGTAAATGCTGAAAATAAAAAGGGGTTAAGGCTATATCCAGGCTTAAATGTGTGTAATATAGCTGTAAATGCACAAAAGAAGAGTTAATTAAATCAATGTTACTTTCAGTTATTGACAAGGTCCTTTGAATAAATTGCAATCCATTCCCTAACATAGCATTCATTTGTCTCATTTAAAATCGCCATTTATCACCTTAAACGGTATACCTGCTTTGCTCTCTCATGCTGCTTATACCCCCCCATCTTCTCAGATAGGACTGTGTGAGCTCTCCCATTCACAGATCCATGTACATCTTTGTTTTCCTCATTTGAGTTGGCATCTCGCTCAAAACTGTTTGGCTTGGTAACTTCAATATTAATCACAATACTGTACTGTGCTGTTAAGGGCTGTAAACAATGCGGTACCACAACTGGTATCATTTAGTACACTGCACGTCATCAATTTCTACCGGACCAGTATGTTTTCAGCCGTAAAGATATTGGTAATAGTGCTGGCGCAGTGGCTGATTGACAATTACTTGAAAGAAAAAAAAATGGCAGAAATGCTATTTTAAGCTTATTTTTTTAATATGTCCTCCATTATATAAAATAAATCACAAGAACATGTTAAAAACAACAAAAAGATTATTTTCACCAGAGTGGTTCTACAAGTACTTTGCAGAGATGCATGTGCAGAAGAATAGATAACTCTGAGAACCAAGTTTGGACAGAATCAGTCTTCTATGCATTTTTCATCTCTCGGACATAACTGCAGATATAATCTGAACATTCTAAAAAGATATTGAAGTAAGTGGCAACCGCATTTTCAATTCTAAATCAAGTTCTGTGAAATGCTGTTCAATGTGGTGTTAAAATACTGCATAGAGATGCAGATGGAGGCGCTGCTGGGTTTAATAAAACATCCAAACTGTGGAAACACTTCATTGATAGACATTTTATTAGCAAAGTTTAATGATGCACTTTCAGGAGGAATGAAGTAGGCAGAGGTCTAGAGGCTATTGACTCAAAGCGCCGCGCTTCTTATCGTTGCCAGAGGCCGCACTTGACCGCGTCACATGACTCAAACAAAGCTGCGGCTGTAAAGTGTTTTTCACTTTACCTGACATCTCACGTCCAACAATCTGCCTGATGAGCTGAAGAAAAACCCTGGAAACTTCTGTCTGATCTTAATCTGCAGAATGCACGCAGGCTGCACATTAATTCTGTTAGAAATAGATCATTAGTGCAAAAACTGAATGAATAAAAAAAGGCATGTGTTGAAATGAAAAAAGGGGGGTACAACAACTGCCTTCCCCTCATCTGCTTTGCTTCTGATCACTTTCAGCCTTATAATGCAAAATTAAAGTCTTTTTCTAATTGAGGGGATAAAACAAGAGTGGGTTGAGAAAGGCTCTGATTTGCCATCTCAGCTGATTATCGCTCCACATGCTGCAGTTCAAAGCTGAAGGGTGATTTCTAAATAAGCGCCGCAGTCTGATTTTCCAGTTCTCCATTTAGCCAGGTTTCAAGGATTTACCAGATTCTTATTACTGGCAACAAGTTGCTAAAAAGCGGAAAAGAGAAAATAGATGTTTTACACAAAGTGTGTCGAAATCAGAAGCTGAGAGTGCTACATGTAAAAAAACTGTTGTTTACCATTCATTATTGATGAGATAACAGTTTTCCTGTGTGTGCACGACTATTTTTGAACTTATTCAAACCAACTTTTTCTCCACTATAAACTATGAAATAATAAAACAAAGCAGTTGTAAATCTGGTTGACATTAGCTGAAAATTAAGTAAAACTATGCGATTTATTTTGATAAAAATTTTCAAATTGATGATTGACATCAACTTCCCGCTTGAAAAACAGCCGATATTCACTTTAAACTTTAGCAAAATGTGCAGAAAATGACTTTTAATCAAAGTTTATTTTGACACCACAAATACTGCTCGAGATAAAAACTGCTTCAGCCTTTATTTAATAAAAAAAAAAGATGAAATATTAATAAAAAAAAAAAAAATTTGAGCTGCTGAATGTCAAAACAACTTTTCAAATGTTTAACTTTCCACAGATATCATGCAATGTGAAGGTTAATCAAAAATGGACACAGTTTGAAGCCAAACTCTGAGTAGCAGGAGAAATAAAATTATATCCTGCAGCTTCAAAATCTAATAAAGTTTAGTGCTGCAAGTTTTCTTGTAAGGCATCAAGGAACAAAGTGACTGCCAGACAAAGAAGACTAAAAGATCCTGTCAAACATGTCAGTTCATAGCCAATCAAACAGCCTAATTTAGATGACTACATTCATATTTCAACCTCTTGCACATATTTTCTTTATTTTCTTGTAGGTAGATCCTCTAATTTCACATATTTTTCACTTTAAATATGTTTTTTTCTTTTAGAAAAAGAAAGGATAAACTTTAATTGGCATCCTTCTCGCAGGTAAAGTTAGGATTAAAAGAGATAAATATGTAATAAAGAAGAAGCATGACGCTTGCATTGCTAACAAGGACCATGTCTGAAGTTCGACATTTGAAGAAGTGTCTTTGAAAACTTTTCGGTTTTGTCTTTTCATGACAGGAAAACAGGTGTAACTTTGCAACACCAAATCTGTTTCCTTTTTCTTGCTGTGGTATTGTTTGCTTCTCTCATAGCAATATACAAACCAATACCTTCCCATACCCAGTTTGCTTATAGGGGACCTCTCGTGTATTTATCCATTTTAAAGTTTGGGAAAGTTGGCCAGCCGATGAAAGAAAACGGTTTCATAGACTGAGAAGTCTTGATTTCAGATGTCAGCATATGGTGTGAATGATGTGAAGAGAATAATCCATCTTGGCTTGTATGAACAGTTACAGCTGATGGTAGTGGTATGATGATGAGGGAAACATTATCTTAGCACATTTTGAGCTGCTTTGTGGAATCTGAGAAAACTGTTAAAGCCTAAAGCTCCCACATGCTGTCATTTCAGGCCTTTCAGACTGGATTGTGCCATTTCTTCATTGATTATGCCATCTTTGAGGTATAGTGAGAGATCTGAATAGTGGAAATAGATTAGAGATGCAACAATTCACTTTCCACACATTTTGGTTCAAACTTCAATTGTTCGTTCTTTTTGTTTTGGTTTTATGTATCATTTGTGCTTTACAAAACAACAAAAAAACCTAAAAATTCAGATAAATCCTACTCTCAATTTGTTAAGTAAGAATGAAAAAAAAAATCTTTAAGTTGACTTATGCTAAGCCTGGTGTTACTTAATAAAGCAATAAATCCTTTTTAATATTAGCGCAACACATGTTTGACACAAAAGTACTGGAATGAAGAAGGAATTCCCCACAATTCAGTTCAATGGTAAAACATATTATTTGGTTTTAAACTGAGAAATGTGGCATCCCTAATACACACCAACAAACTACACATGTCCTAATAGACCACCTCAAACTTTTTTTGATACCTTCCCTAAAGCTACACAAAAAAATATATATAGTTCTTATGCTACGTTCACGATGGCCTCGTTCATGTGAGCACTTCCAATGAAAAGTCTATGCATACGCTGGGTGCATGTGTCTCATGTTACAAGATTTTAAGTCAATTTTTGGGTTCAACATACAAAACGCACAGCAATTGAACATGTGTTGAAAGCCAACCCAGTTGAACTTTGGTCAATCTGGGAGATTTGCTAGTGATGGTTGGGTGAAGTCCCGTAATCACGGAAATGCCAACTGAAAAGAATTTGATCATGGAGGACAAAATAATATGTGCGGTTTGTGCCCTGCCGGAATTATGTGACACCAAGTCTACCAAGTCTAATAGAGCTGTGAAAGGAAAAACCTGGAGCAAGACTCATCAGACTTGGACTACTTTGACATTTCACACCAAGCCTCTTCCAACTCTAAGTACATGTGCTAGTATTGTATTAGGGTTAGGGTTAGTATTGTTAGTATTGGGTAGTGAAAATCCAGCGTGAAGACCAAATGCCTAAAGTGCATTTGAGAACCCACGTTTAGCGCGTTCCTGAACGCACGACACATGCCTGGTGTGTACGTAGCGTTAGGGCAAAAAGAATCCAACAGTGCTGGTGCTTATAGTAGGAGATTTAGTTTTGTCTGTTGGTTAACGAATTTTACTCCTCGTCATGTCTTTGGGCTTTTTTCAACCGTATCTTGGCGCCCATAAAAATAGATGCCCAATCAAAAATTGTAGAACTTGCGTCATTAGACACATTGGGGCTGCAATTGTCAACTCCAAAAAATGAATTTTAAAACCCTATACTTAAGATGTTGTCCTAGAATAAATAAAGATTAGCAAGGTGTACCCAACAAAATGCAACTAACGCTCCAATGTAAACCTCTAAGAGGACAAGACAATGAAATAGAAATAAAAACCCATACTTTTCTACTTGATTCCTAGTTATTATGATTAAATGAAAGTAATTGGAGAATGATTCAATGTTTTGGCTGCAGGGAATTTTAGAACCATACTGCAGAGGCCCAGCATCTTCGGTGCTGAGGAAGATAATACATCAAGAACCAAAGCTCCCTTACTTGGCATTTAAAGAAATGTAATGAGCTGTTATCAAAGCTGTCACTGATATTGGTCCAAGTGTTTTCATGAAGCTAGAAATCTTCCAAAGCAAAAATGACAGCCTGTACTGCAGCCTTGTTGTCATTCCACTTCTTTCATGTCACAATTTTGCTCTTGTTTTAATCACATGATTACGCGTGTGATGTGCTGCCACAACCACAGCTTCTTTACATCCTCTCATGAAACGAGACAACATGTTTATTTTATTCATCCAATTGTTAAGATGTCTTAGTCTGGTTGCAGCTCACAACATTAACAGGACTTTTTGAGAAAATATTTAACACAAATATGAATCTTGTATAATTTTTTTCTAGCATATTTCCTTCTCAAGTCCACTTGAGGAAGCATCTTAAATCCAGAGGCATCCACAAATTCAAAGAGCCTGAAAATCAATAAATAGTTGCTCCAGCTAAAAAATGCACTCTTTCTTTTTCATTTAATTGCTTCAAAATCTGTATGTATGTGTACCAAATTATTTATATTCCAACAGAAATGTTTTGGGAAAACTATTGCATATAAGAAAAGCTATGAATTCTGGATGTTGTATATGACCAAAGGATGGGCTGTCAGTCATGTCAATTACTGGACAAAAACAAATTTGCTATGAAATACAGTACTTAAGGAGTAGTGTATATTATAATTGCATTATGTCTTATTTTATTGCCATTATGTGAACACATTCACTGCTCTCACAAGTGAATGTTGGATCTGGGTTTGAAAGATGTATAATCAATTTAAATTCATTCTCACTACTAAAATGCAACATTGATTCAAGAAACCTATGGATATAGTTTTTATTTGTTAATATAGCTTTCATTTTTAAAGAGAAAAAGTCATGTTTATTATACAATCAAGCACAGAACTATTCATGCCCACAACAAATGTTGACTTTTAAGTTAATTTGATCAAACCAGCAACTATTTTTACTATACCAGAAACACACACACAAAGAGGCGTCTCCAGAAAGGTAACATGTGACATCATTGTGAAAAAACACATTCTCATTTTTTACTTACTTCTAAACTAAAAGTGATGTTCTTAAATGTACCAGGGGCATGAATATATTTGGCCTTGACTAGATTTATTATCAATTTTGTTATTACAGTTTTTGGGCTACAATAACTAGTCATAGTCATTTTTATAAACAGTTAAGAATGTTTTTTTTTATCTAAATATGGAAATTATTTTTTTTGAATTGCATTTTTATCATGCTATTTCCAAGTAAATATGAATTGTATATGAATATGAATTTAAATCAAGATACCCAACCATTGTTGGTGAAAATATGTCTTTGTGGTTTGTCAGAAAAAAAAAAAAAATTGTACCTAATATGGGTACATTTGGTATATTTTAGAAAAGTTCCACAGAATTAATAATCTCAGGGTGTATTCAAACTGGACACATATGGTTTGCTTAGAGCATGAGGTGTCCAAATCCGCCCCCTCAAAGGTCGGTGTCCTACATTTTTCCAACCAACCTGCCATTGAAGCAAAGTCTGAATGCACCCAAGTAGCACTTGGTTCAGGACCAGGAACCACTCTCGAATCCATCTTTCGAGGTGATCTTGGTTCATTTCAAATCCGACTGAGCTCCGATCTGAGTCTGAGTTTCCACAGTCTTTGTACTCGAGGTGGAACAACTGGATCAAAGCGGCCACCATAGTCGGGCACAACGGAATGTATTTCGAATAGTGGGGCAACAATGAGACACAGTAACTCGTTGAAATGCGGTTGAATGAATGCTGGCTCATTAAAACAACTTAACTTAATCTACATTGCTTCTCACACTGTTTTCCGTGGCACTTATCGGCATACCTCTCGCCGTCTCCTCAGTAACCACCTTGCAGCATACCTCCGTTGTACCAAAATAGTCAATAAAAAGAGTTGTACCTGACCCTGATGGAGACAATCAAAACCGGTCAGTGAAACAAAGTTTAAATAAGTGAAATACCCCAACAAGGATTGTGGTGCATATCTTCCATTATTCTTTCTCTTGTTGTTTTGCCCGCTCTCGTAATTCCTGGCTAATGACTGAAGAGACCTTTAGTCACATGGTTTTGTTTACCACTTCAGTTTGAAACAGAAATCTCCAGTTGACAGCAGTCTGAATACTACTGACCAAACACAAGGTTCAGGACTCGCTTCGGACCGAATTAAGTGAACTCGCTTCGGACCAATGGACTTTGCCAGTAGAAATACACCCTAACAAACAGCACATACTCTAAGAACTTAAAAAAGTTTCAATTATGTAAAGCATTCTCTACTAAGAGCTACTTTTTGCAGAAAATAAGCCTATTAGTTGCTGAACAGCTAAGCATCAGGGATTCTGCAGACAAGCATATTTTAAGATGCACTCCCTAATGAAAGAGAGCCTTTATACTCAATTGCTTATGGGCATATAATAAAAAAAAATGCTTAGACTGATGCATGAATGCAGCAAGGACTGGAAAACCTATAGGCAGCACAGAAAAAAGACACCATGACAGCTGCAGTGTTTTTTCCTTCCACAATTAAAGTAAATGTGGTGAGAAAACCTTAAGATTGCACAAATGCAGAGATGCACTTTCACTTAATGCTGCAACACTGCTTTCCAGCAGATGCAACGTCTGCAGTAAGAAGGCTTGAAGGAATGACTGCATGTAACACATTAGCTATAGGATAACTGCTTTAGAGGGGGGATGCAGACAAATCAATGGCATGAGCAACCACAATTAGGCCACAGAGGATCCCCTGCCATCATTTGACTCCAAAAACAAGGAGGTTATCATCAAAGGCCATTAATATTCATTTGTGAACACAGAAAGAGTTAGAAATGCTTAAATGTGAAGTCACAACTAGCCAGAATATTAGGTTAGACACTGGTCTGAAACAATGCAAAATTAATTTAAAAAAAAGGTCCACAAACAAACCTTTGTCTCACAATATAGAGATAAGCGATTTAAAGGTTACAGGGTGTTCAAATGAATTCTAAATGTGAGTGTTCACTTGGATGGTGTGTAATAATGTTTTCTGACAATAATCAATGAGGAACTGCATTTTTGATACCTAATATCAATATTTACCACCACACGCAATATTCAGCACTCGGACTGATAAATTATAAATAACTCTACATAGATATCATGTCTTGGATTATGGCAATTATGTAAATAATTTAAGCAAAACATAATACGGCAGGGATTATAAATAAATTTGCCTCTTCCCACTTCTCCGAGCTCTTAATCTAACATTAGTTGGCAAATATAATGGATTCAATGTATTATGCATGTGTGTGGGTTTTTAATGACAGCACATTTTACAAAATACTATAGATGGCTTATGGAATACATATAAAATCAACAGTTCTGAAATAATTGAAAATAGTGGGAAAGATAAAAAAGCGACTGAAACAAAATTGGAATTTTGTACCACTACATTTGCCAGAGGGCACATGATTTTTTTTTTTTAATTTCATACCGTTTCCATATTCAGCCGGTTTTGAGTCTACATCAATTTATTTGTTGGATTTTCATGACAAAATGTATTTTTTTGTTATGAGACAAAGTTTTCAAGCCTAAGAAAGTTGAACTTGTTCTATAAAACTTGCTAAAGCTTATTTCACTTAACAGAAAAGCTGGTTTTCTGCTGTAGAAATCATTAACTGTCATGATTGTTAAGACTTGCCATAATTCAACGACAGAAAATTTAGACAAACATTGGGTAAAATTGTAAAAATTTTTTTAAAGACGGGCCTCTTTACAATGTCCTGATGTTACTGGTCAACCTTTTTTTTTTTTTCTTTTTTTTAATAAAAATAATAAGAAGAATAAAAAACATTACTTCAAGGAAAACATTTATATGGTACAATAATCGTAACTCAATTTTGATTATCAATGATAAACAGTAAAATAAAATAAATATGATTTTTAAAAAGAATTGTATACTTACAAATTATTTATATGCCAAGCGCATTTTACTGAATATTAAAAAAAAAACAAAATTCAACATTTACTCAACATTTATTTACCCAATCATAAAAATGTTAATATAAAACTGAATGAACAAATGAACAGATTTTTATATTTTAAATTTGTATCAAAAGAAATGTTCTTTTAAAGATTTAAAGTTTTTTTTTTTTTTTTTTGTTATTTCGTGTCCTCTACAACTTTCATCATTTTTGTAACTGGATTTCATATATGTGTTTATTGCCTTTATTTAGCTTTTCCCTGATACTTAGGATTGTTCACCCTTTAACACTGGAGGTATCACCAGTGACAGCAAAATAAACGCTCTTTGAACTGTTTTTACCATTTACAGAATTGCTACAATGCCAAAAGATTTTGACGCTGGGAACAGTGACCTTGTGCAAAAAGAGGCTTTTCTCTGCTTCAGAATTAGCTGGAATTATGTTAATTGCATATACAATTGAAGAGTTACGGTAATTCAAAGAACGAAGCTCTGGTGGTAACTGATTAAGCAGAGAGAAAATAATATTTTACAACATTTCTTTAATTGATGAAACTGCCACAGCCCAATCCTCATGATGAAACCAATTTGAGAGCTGGTTACAATTCAGGAGCTTATTACTTTTTCTCTCAGCTTAAATCCAAAAAGTGTTGGAAAAGAAAAAGAAAAAACAGAGGCGAAAAACCACAAACAAAAATCAACAGCAAAAATAATAAAAAAAACTGTCATGGTTACCGAATGGAAGTGGTCATTAATTGTTGATTAGAAATTATATTTTTGGTGATCTTCATTGTAAGTAATACAATATAATGTTAATTTAAGCTGTATAAACTTTTTCAAAGCCCTTTCTGTTTTTTATTTTTTATGTTTTTAATATAATTTGCAACTTCCTACTCCACTGTTTTTGAAGGTACCCTTTAAATTCATGGAAATAGCCATTGGTGCAAGTCCGGCATCCACTTACTTGGTTTCCGAAGAGGATGTACAACCCTACAACCTCTGCAGCGAAATGAATTCATGGCATGTGTTACTCCATGTGTGCAGTCTTCTAACAGCTACGGTACAAGACTTAATACGACCCTTCAATCCATCTACAGCTAACATAACAGGAAAGTTTCCACCAGAGTATTTTACCACAGACATGAGAACCAGGAAAAACCCAATTCCTGCTTTATTCTTGTCACCCAGAGTGACCTTTTAGTAGAATAAAATTCACGCACTCATATGGAGCTAGATTCTATAACTCATGCTGTGCACTGAGGTGAGTCAGACTATATCTAGCTGGTGTCTAAAATGCTTAGGGAACTGTCTAATCAGATTCTACTGGTTCATCTCTTACAGTTTCAAGGAAGTTTTTCCTCTCCAGTGCTGCTTACTATATTAGGCAAGTTTAAAAGAAATGTCTTCCAAATGTTCATTCCAACCCTGTAGACTTTCCCCAATATTTTATGAACTGTAATGATGTGAAAAAGAAACACATTTCCAATGGGTTTGATTACACTACTGATAACTTGATTAGCATGCATCAAATAAACGTTGTTATCCAACCTCAAATTAAGCCAAACTGACTAATAATTTAACAACACAGTTGAGTCTAAATCATTTTTTTATTATAGTAATTTTCTTCTGTTGGATCTCCTGAGATGATTGCCACCTCCTTTCTGGGTAAAAGTAATGGATATTGTTTTTTTTTCCTGCCATTTATCAAACCAAGTGCTGTTTAACAGTAGGAGCTAATGGGCTTGTAATGAAGTCATATAACGAAGAAACAAAGAAAATGCAAAAATGAATTAAACTTTTTCAGGGTGGAAAAAAAACAGTCAAATTATTGCTTTTATTAGGCATCATTAGATTGTGAAAATTGTGTTTTTGGTATTTTTAACATGTCCTTGTGACATTTTTCTAATGATGGTAGCCATATAAAAAGAAAATTAAGCTTGGAATTTCATTTCTCAGTATTTCTTTTTTCATATTGTTGTAAATGAAGAGCAAACAAAAACACAGTATGAAAAAGCTATTTGTGAAACAAGTTCTGCTCCATTAAGATGCATCCATTTGTAGATTACGAGATCCACGTACATCTTGGTTTTCTTCATCTGAGGTGGCATCTGTGGCTCCAATATCGCTCACCATTTTTGTTGCATCGTTAATGTTGTGTTGGGGGTTCGAGGAGCTGTAAGGTGCAAGTGGGAGAGAATGTAAATAGACAGCTCGCAGCAACGAGGAGGAGAAGGGGGACGGTTGCTCCTCGTCCAACGGTCCTTTCCACAACTCAGAGACACATTTCTAAGAACTACTGTCGCACTGCAGACCACTGTAGAAAAACAACACAGGTTTATTGATTTGGGCAAAAATAGCATACCATATTTTTCGGAGTTTAAGTTGCATTTTATTTATTTATTTATTTATTGCATAGTATGGCCGCATGTGCTACTTATACTCAGGAGCGACTTACAGTGGTGATTGTTAATGTGGGCGTCCCAGGTAAAATGTAATACAACTGTGCATATTTATTTTTAAAGAGTAAATGATGGAAATAAAGCTTTTTTTTAACATATTAAAAGGACGTCTCATCTGTAACTGAAGCTTTTAGAAGATTGTTCAATCTTTGCTTGGGTTCTTTATGCACAATAATATAACGTTTTACCTGGGGTGCCCAAACTTTTGATCCCCACTGTATTTGTGATTTATTTTCCCAATAACAACCAGTTGCTAGTATATGAGAATGTACTTCTGACAGCAACACAAAAGAAGAAGTGCCAAATTCAGAACAAACATTTTTCCTTTCGGAACTTGATATTTTTCTTATCCGGTCATTATTTTTACTTTATTTTTTTCATTCCTCGGACTAATGCGCAACAGCAAATCGTCGATCTCGGTTAAAGTGACCCGTCGTTTTGAAAGTAAAGATCACTGTAAGAAAAAAAAAAAGATTGAACAATCCCATTAACCCAGACAAAGAGACATGCTTACCAATTATTTTGCTTAGCTCTTCAAAATAAACCAGATCTTCTATTTGTGTCTTTCATGCACTGTAAAACAGATATACAGTCCATTCTTCTATGTAGCGATGAGACAAAAACTTTACAATAGCTTCCCCCACACGCGACAGGAGCCTCTAGTTTATGAACACATTTTTGGATAATCATGAATAAAAGATCACTTGTAAAATTGATTAAAAAAATATTTGAGTTGGTCTTTAATGTTTATTTATTTAATAAATAATAAATAATACTTGTTAGTTTAAGTGTTCCAGAAGTTTTAAATCAATTGTGGGAGATTATGTATATTTTTTTTAAACCAACAAAGCATACATAGCTACATTAAATTTAATCTTTTAAAGACTGCATAGTTGCAAACACTAAAACAATAGAAATAAAAATGGCAAAATGTAGATAAAAATACATCAAGTGAATAATCCCATCTGCAGTGTCTGTGTACAAAAGAAAAAATGCGAACTTAAAAAATTGTATTTAAACTATGATGTGGTTCTTCTGTATTGTCATAAGATGACAGCAAAAAGTACAGACTGCCATAAATCCCCTCATGCGTCAGCCCCTTTCTGAGTCACAGACAAGAAAACCATCCATTACTAGCAGGTGGGCTGTGAAGCTGCTGCAGGATTACTGAAATTGGAGAGAAAGAGGAACATCAAATATTCCCCAGCACTTTATCAGAATGCAATGTCATAACCCAAGTCTTCTCAAATAATTCAGAACAGCACATTTGCTAATTTCATACCAAATATGTCTAGAGACTTGAACTACTTTAATCTATATTTTTAATAAGATTTGGTTTAAATAGTATGAATATTTTGAGGTGTATTAAAGTTAGAAGAAAAACAATTTTAAAAAAATGTATGCACTTACACGCTTTACTTACTTGTACCCTTTGAAGATTTTAAATGAGTTATCTTAAACCTAAAGCGAAAACCAAACTGTGACTAATTTTACGATGTTAATTCTGCTCCAAATCAACTAGGAAATAATGGGTGTACTGGATTAAAAGGGCCAATTGTTTCATATTTAATTTTCATGACATGCCAGCAAGCAACAGAGTAAGAGATTAAGAAGCAAAAAAGTGTTTAATCCCTGTTTAAACTGTCTTAGCAGTTTGAAGTCTGGAGTTTTTTATATCCAGAAAATATAATAAAAACAAAGATAGTGTGAACTATGGCAGAACTTCAGGCCTACCTGCAGCAAAATAAGAAGGAAGTTTCAGCTAGTAGCAAGCAACAAATTGAGCCCAACAGGGTTTTGTGGGTGAAGGAAGGTTGGAAAAAAGTATAAATATTGAAAGAAAGATATAACTGTGTATATTTCATGAACAAGAACCAGAGATCACCAATATGGAGTTTCAGGAAATGTGTTTGCTTGCAGAAGACAAAAAAAATCAGAAAGCAAAAGAACAGCAGTGTGCAAAGCACGGTAGGGGTTTCATCATGGTATGGGCCTTAAGTGATACCTATAGTTCTGGAATCAGTCAAAGAAAAGTAAATTTAAAAACTGTTACAAGAAACTATATATTCCCAGTGGTAAAACCAAATTGTCCGCTAAGTTTTATCTAAAAATAAGGAACAGAAAGGCAAACAGAGGACAGACAAAGCTTGACATTTAGAAATATTTGACTGTAAAGTCAGTTTATTTGTTTAATATTTTACTGTTCTAATGTCAAAATATTAACCTTAACATCATCACAATCCAGAAATGCCATAAATACAAAGACAGCATGCCTGTTAAGTAAATTGAAAGAGCTACTTCACATTATGGACTCAGCTGGGGATATAAGTAAGCAGAATCCCCCTGAGATGGGCTATAACATCCCCAGCATCTGTTCTGCTGCGAGAGTGTTTGCCATTAGCCTTAAAACAAGGCTGCAGTTCCTGTAGGTTATCATACACCTTGCAGGTTAGCAGAAGGGGAGCTGAATGTCAGCAGTATATTACCTCAGTATCTCAGGGCTACAACAAACATGATATTTAGCTGGAGGCAATGCCATAAAATGACTTGTACTTATACTTAAAGTTCAAAAACATGAGAGATCTTCAGATATGTTTTCAATAGGTTAAAAATAGGTTTCCATTTTGAAAGACATTCTGATCTATCGTACTCTTATTAGTTTACTTGGAAAAATATTTTCTAATATGCAAAATGACTGTAGGAGTAGAAAGGTTTCCACATTTCTTTTCCTTCCCGACTTATTTTTCCTTGCCATATTGAATCTGACCATTGGCATTCATTGGTTGAGACTGGGGAGGTTTGGGTTATCGACTAACTATGGATCAGGGACAACTCCAGCCTGCAGGCTATTAGGAGAGTCAGCAGTTCAGACTTCTGCCTCTACGTTCCTTAATTGGTCCCCCAGAAGCCTGCGAGCACAAACTTCACAGTCACATCGGAGGATTACACTCAAGACAAGAGAATCCCCGTGTGTAATCTGTTTGCCATCGATTGGATCAATCTAGCTCATCAATTTCTTCTTTGCATTTTTTTAATCTAATTTCTTTTAATTTACAGATTACAATCAACGAGGTTGTCTTTGAATAAAACCGCACAAGTGGAGATAAAAGGATGGCGGCTGGGGAGAGACCGGCTGGAACAAATGAAAGAGGGCTCAGGACTGCCTACTGGGTAATTGGATGTTATCCTCCTATTTTATCCAGACTTGTTTTGGATTACAGCTAAACAACCCACACAGCAACAGGAAAATAAGAGGGACACGCAGATATTTGAAAATTTTAAGATAAACGGTTTCCAAGAAAAAACAAGGAAACCTTTATTTCTTATGTAAAACTGAAGATAAGTTTGATTGTTGTTGTATAAAAACAGATTTTTTTTTTGCATAATGCTATCAAAGTAACAGACACACTTGATAAACACAATGCATGCAAAGATGTCAAACAAAACATTCTGCTGAATAATAGAGAAGTTTGCCTATTTTCACTTTCTAATTCATGGGATGCTCATTTCAAGCTGACATTTCAATTTCAGATGCTTTTACATTTCAGCGCTTTGAATACGCCTCTTGTCAGCACGTTTCATGCTCCCGCTGGAGACCATGACAGACAGACAATTCCAAGATTCATGCCACACAAACACTGTAAATATGCGGCAATGTTACATTCTGTGTGTGAAGTTTTAACAGCAAAGTGAAACTTAAACCTGTGAAACTTTTGGTAATTCACCTTTGTGGAATGAAATGTTCTCAGAATATCCATTTTAAAGATTTATCACATGGTGGGGATCTTGTGGAAAATATTGCCAGCGCTGCACCTGTATGGGAGAGGAGGAATGCATTTGAAATTGCAAAAATACATTTTAAAACAGACCTTACTTGTGAAATAAAAACAGGGACGTCTTTGTGCAATAATTATGGTCTTGATAAGAAATAGGAGTAAAAAGATTTTTTAACTTACTTCTTTTAATTTAAAACATATTTTTATTATTTAATATATTTTCAAATAAGATGATTTACTAAAGAATGCTTTTTACAATTCCTCTAACAAATCACCTATTAAAATTTGTAAGGACAAACTCCATGTGATTACTTACTACAGTCACATTTACTAATGGATGTTTAGAGTTCAGAAATTAGTGTCAGAATGATATAAGTAGCATTTCTTCATACTTTATTGGGAATTACTAGAATTCCATTAGAGGACCCATTACACCATTATTTTATAAAAGTATTAATATTACTTAATGATTGGTTTAAAACATTACCCTCAAAGGGAACTCATTACAAGGTTATTATAGTCCTGTTTCAAATGCTGATTTTTAAATCAAACATTTAATATTCGTTGAACATTAACTGTTAACTGTGCTATAAGAGGACTGCTGGATTACAGAGAAGCTAGTTCGGGATAAAAGAAAATGTTTTAAAGCTATATGATTTTTTTTTTTTCTTTTTTTAGTTTGTGTGCATCTTCATACTTTTGAAAGAGTATACACAGAAAAGTCTTAGTCACGTGCGACTTAAGAGAAGTAGGAAAGACTACCCATAAAAATGACACCTTGCTTTGGGTGAAGGAACCTAAAGATTTAGCCACATGCATCCATACAGGGGGGGCTGACTCGTGTGGATGCTGCAGGCTTTTGGGTTGTCCAGGCCTGTGGAGAGTTATGGGGTCAAATTAGGATCAGCTTAAAGTGAATGAATAAAAAGATTGAGAAAAAAAAAAAAAAAAAGTTGAAAATTTGAAAACAAGACATTGTAAATTTGATTTTTTTTTTATTTGAAAACAGCTTTAAGCTCAAAAGTAAACGTAAAGTTGAAAGAATTATTTAAAATGTGAAAAACAAGATTTGATGCCTTTGAGAAATAATATTGTAAATTTGAAAGAAATTTTGATCATTTGAAAAAGAATCGTGCATTTAAAACTGAATAAAAAGAAAAATTTAAACCTAAAACTGTTACCAAATTTTTGAAAAAGTTTTTTTTTTTTCAACTTTTTTTTTCGTCTTTCCCTCTTTGCTTTCAGTTTTCTGCTTTCATGTTTCACTAAGGAACGGATTCTATTTTTGTGTAGGGGCGGGGCTTTGGGCGTTTTGGCTACAGGGACATGATTTCCCATAATTCCGAAAGTAGTTATGGTGATATGACATCTTGACTGCTCCAGAACAATTTCTGTTCATGTACCACCCCACTCTGACGTATCAAAGTTTGGGAGACCATTATCACTACAGTTTTTCCTCGCGGTTCACCTTTCGCGGTCTCGCTGATTGGTGAATTTTATTCAGAGATACTTTGATGTTAAGAATATCAATCTCTTTTGTTTGCACAATACACGGCACGTGTAGCTTGCCAACGTCGCATAAATCATTGTCGCGATTAAATTCTTTTTTTTACTATAATACTGAACCTATTTTCTATGAAGGTTTGAAAGTGTGAAAATGTTCATGTCTGTCTGAGAAAAGTGTAGAAACTGTGTAGTGAGGAGTTCCCTCTGTCACCCGATGAGAAATGTCCCAGTAGCCAATGAGCTAAAGCGTAAAACTTAGTGAAAACTTAAAAAACTGAAAACTAAGAACTGAAAGCAAAAAGGGAGAAACAAAAAAAAAAGTTGAAAATACAAATAAACTTTTTTTTGGCAACAGTTTTCGGATTACATTTTTCCTGATTATTCAAGTTTCAAATTTCCAATTATTTTTTTTTCAAATTATAAATATATCAAGTTTACAATATTATGTTTTAAAATTTTGAATGTTATTTTCAAGTTATGTAAAATTTCTTTAATTCTGCAATGTGTACTTTCGAGTTTGAAACCGTTTTCAAATGCTCTTTTTTTATATAAAATTTCTTGTTTTAAAATTTCTATGTAAATTCTTGAAAAAAAAAAATCAAGAATCTGTTTTTTTATTCAGTTTAAGTGGATCCTAATTTGACCACAGAGGGTCAGAGAGAAGTGCTCACATCTTAGGAGCGCAGGTGTGTTTTGCATTTCCTTTGAGGCTTGTACGTCTACCTCAGGGGATGTCATGAAAATCTAATGTTCTATTGTTATAACCTCTACAGGTTTGTCCATTTTTCACAGGTTTTTCACAGGTTTGTCCAGACTGCCCGTATGCATTCACAAGAGCAGTTGTAATTAATGCATAATGTAACTGCAAACAAAACACTATCAGTAAATAAACTGAAACTCATACTAATGGGTGTTAAAGTATTGGTGGATTAGAGGAAGACATAAGCTATTGTGTTAAAGAGTAGTTATGTCTGTGTAGAACACAGTACTCTGGCTCAGCGCACATTAAAATGACCCAAACTATTCATGAAAATGTGTTTTGAAAATGTACTTTTTAGAGTATAAATATATTTTCACATTTATTGTTTTTTGTACACTCACGGATCAGTTTGATACACCGGTATTCTGAAATGAAGCAGTAGTAATACGCAACACATCAATGTTTAACATATTAAAAGTACATTAAACTTTAGAATTTAATGGTACTTTGAGCACTGTTGTTTCAGTTGAAAAGAAACCGTTTTAAATAAATAAAAAGGGCCCAATGTGCTCTTTTTCTGTCTGAGTGAGATGAGTTTTCAAGCCATTAAAAAGGTTGTATTGATTTGACAAAGGAAATCATGCTGACTTCAGTCTTAGGTGGGTTGCCTAACAGCTTTTTGCTCCATGTTTGGGGCAAATGTAAAATAATTTATCAAATTACAGGTTGAATTGTAATAATATTAATTTTAAACAAAAGTAACAAATAAAGAGCTTTAAATGACTTTTTTAAGAGTAAAATGCCCAAAACTGATTATGATAATAGTTAATTCTGAGACACTTAGGACTTCTATGGACTTGCTCATCATGACTTAACTTTGTTTCAGTCCTCCTGGGCCGTCATTAATAATGTGCAAAGAGCCACCTCAAAGTGGTCTTAGATATTACAAATTCATTTGACATGATTAAATTATTCTAAATGACTTCCAGACTGAACGCAGGTGTTTTGATCCATGAGACGTCTCTAATGAGGCTGTGAATGAAAAAGAAATTAAACTTGTTTGTTGAGGACTCATGTTTTGATTTTCTGATTTTTAGTTTGATTAAATTTGTTAAATTAAAAACAAATGTGTTAAATAAAAAACTTAATTTAGAATGTTCACAACACTAATACCAGTTACTCTTTTTAATGATAAAAAATATCATTATGGAGAAATAATAAACCTGCAAGTGTTTTTTTTTTCTTTTTCTTTTTTTTCACATCTTTCACAAGATACGAGCATCATCAGTACAGCAGCTCTGAGTTTCTTTATTTAAAGCTGTTTGGTAGTTTTTGGATTAAGCTATAATATATTGTAACAAAGACAGAAGAGTTTACCACATTTTACGCACCATAAGGCGTGCCATATTATCAGGTGCAAAAAAAAAAAAAAAAAGTACTGGAAGCAAAACAGTGAGTTTAGATGAGCTTTATTTGACTATTTAAATATCCACTCACAATATTTTTTAATCAATCTTCTCCCTCAAAAAACTTCGGTGTTTGAATTAAACCGGTGCATAACCGAACATGCCGGCTCATACACATATATATATATATATATATATATATATATACATACATATATATACATATATATATATATACATATATATATACATATATATATATATACATATATATATATATACATATACATATATATACACATATACATATACATATATATACACATATACATATACATATATATATATATATATATATATATATATACACATATACATATACATATATATATATATATATATATACACATATACATATACATATACATATACACATATACATATATGAATTAAATATATATATATATATATATATATATATATATATTTATTCATTTATTTAAACATTTATTTAACAATGACAAGCAGCTTTGTGCTGTTATGCAACACTTCAGTAATGCGTTGCATATCCGATATGAAAAGCCGTTTTTCTACAAATCAAAATCAAGAAATTCACATTGATCACCTGAACGATCAAAGTGTTCTGGTATGTCCATTAGCGTGTTTTATGTAGGGGTCACCAGTAACATCTCCAATGTTAAAGGGTAAAAAATGTTTTGGTAGTAGTGGTACCTAGCTAAAGCTGACATGTCTTAAAAGGACTATTTCATGCAAAATCAACTTTGTCTAGCTTTTAAGTTAAAAATAATGTTAATTCCTCATCAAAACCAACTCCAAAGTGATATTTTGATCAACTCACACATCAATGAGTATTGCTGTTTGCAGATGTTAGAACATTGAGCTAATATTTGTTTGGCAGTTAGCCTTGATTGTGGGTTCTAAAGCATCCATTCACTCCACATTCTATACATGTAACCTCTGAAGATTAATGTGTGCAGCTCAGAAGGGAAAAAAAAATCCCCATGAGACTAATTTAAATCTAGATCTATGTTAGAACCTGATGAATTCTGGTCTATAAGATTGAATAGTCGCTAGCTTTTCACCTTCCACTGACCTTCTTGCTTGATGATTACCCCGATCGGGTGGGCTCAGTCAACCAAAACCTGTAACCACCAATATCTATACATAATCTAAATTCTGAAATATAATACGGATTTATACTGTTTTTTATTGCTTCTCCAATTTTTCATATTACTCACTCCTACTTTAATGTGACAGTCTCAAACATTTAGAGGTTAAGTATTGTCAATTCAAGAGCACTTTCGGGTCTTGGTTGCTATTTTGATCCAGGCAAAGCCACAGGGAGGCTAAAATATTACTTTTTTATCTTTAATAAATAATGTTGCTGAACAAGAAGCCATTTTATTTTAATGGGGAATACAGCAAAGTTTTGTTAGATTAGCAGGAGTTTCCTCACAAGATTACAGACTTCCGACAGTCCAAAGCATATATAAATTGTGTTTATTCCTTCGGCATATGCCTGAAGGTTGTGCAAGAAACTTTCCTTGTTAACTGCAATAAGCATCACATTAATCAGAGATGCAATATGGCAGTTTAATGCGTTTTTAATAGTTCTGGGACGGCGCAGTTCTACAGCTCAGACACAAGAAAAACATGTCATACAGACAAAGGCCCTGTTGGTTTTCAGCATGCTTCAGTTATATCTTAATTAAATTCTTCATATACTGTATATGAGCTGTGGTGATAGACTGGCGGATTGTTATTTGAACTATGAGGGTGAATCACGATGAAATGAAGCTGAAATGGGGAAAGCGATTTATTGATCGCGCTAGCTGTGAGGTGAAACAAAAGCAGTCTTTAAATGAATGTCGCCACATCGATGCGCAGAATAGATGTTATCTGTCTTAATGACAGAGGGGAGTCCTTGGCTGAAGGGGAACCTCATCAAAGTTACACATGCATAACCTTGCCTTGGATTTCAGAGGGAAAAGGAAACCACGTCACCTTAGATAAAGATTTAAATCCAGGAATTTGGGTCATAAACGTGTGTCAACACACAACAGGAAGGGGAATTTCATGAAGCCTTGGAATAAATTACATATTTCCTTCAACATAATCGTTCATATAGTTTAAAAATGTGAAAGTCTCTCATTCAAAGAAGAACATCTAGAAGTTTCTTATTTAAAATTTTACAAATACAAGACAATGAAGAAGCGTGGGAAGGGGATCCACATCCGTTAAGACGACTAACAGGATGAAGGTTTGAAAATTCACTTTCAGGGCAGCCCAGTCTCAGGAGCCTGAAAATGTGAAAACAGTAATATGATTGGATGAGGCAAAGGAAAGAAAGTCATCACCTCCTGATTCTGGAAGACCTTCATGTTGTCCTCCAAAAGCAGAGATGAAAAAACAGCAACATGCTGTCGACTGTATGTGACCATTGACTGTATATGACAATGGGACTGAACGACCCCTCCACCCTGGTGTTTCAGCAATTTTTTTTTGTTTGAATTTTTTTCTGTTGTTCAAGTTAATCAAGTCATAAACTGACTAATCAGATGCCTCAATAAAAGTAGGCAATCTCACATGGAGCACTAAAGCGTTCGCCTAAGCTCGCTTTCTAGTGGTCGGGGTATGGACTCACTGCTGATTAATGAGAGTAGTTACCACATGAATTATGACTCAGCCAAACTTGAACCAACCCTGCTTACTGGCGATTTCTGGTTCAAACATGGTGATGTCCATGTTTGAATTTACTTCATATGGTTGGAGCTGGAAGTAAACCATTTTGGTGACGTCACACTTACTCTGTCCTGTTCTCAGATACAGTCAATAATGTAAAGTGTGTAATTTGGCAAAAAAAAAAAACAAAAAAAAAAGAAAAAGCCAGAACTGAGCCATTTTGACTCAAGTATGTTGGGAAAACAGTGTGAGAAACAATGTGTATCCCGTTAAATGTTGAGCTTGCATTCGTTCGACCACATTTCAAAAGGTTGCCGTGTCTCTTTGTTGCTCCAACGTTTTTCCGCAGCTCATCGGTTGCTTCCTTCCTCCTCTCTTTACATCCATAATGCCAAGCTACAGTGGCCGGTTCAGTTGTTCTGCTCAGAGCACCAACCGTATTCAAGATGAGGAAAGTCAGAGCGAACGAAAGTCCAATTGGAAACAAACCAAGGCAACCTCGAAAGATGGGTCTGAGAGCAATTTCTGGTCCCATCCAGGGTCCGCTTGGGTGAATTCAGACCGAAAATTTGCTCCGGATTATTGGGGGAATGAACTCTGGTTCACTATAAGCAAACCAAGTTTGTCCAGTGTGAAAACACCTCAATCAGATCATGACAACAGAGAACCTGGAAAAGATTTTTGTGTTTAAGATCGACCTGTGTTTGGTGGTGAAAGGGACCTGAGTGAAGCAGCAACTCGAGCTGCATAAACCACTTTACAAAGCTGTGCTCTTCTTCAAACAAACATGCTTTTCACAGCTGAATGAAAAAGAAAATGCACAGGAAAGATAAACAGCCAAAGAGAAAATGAGTGCAGGTATTCAATACTAAACACAGGTGTGCTTTTTGTCCCGTGAAGATTATTCTTTCTGCTCAGCAAGAAGCACGTTTTTCTTGCTTAAATCAGTAAAATGTCCTCACTAAAGCTGTCTCTGAGGAACAGACTGAAGATTCACAGCACTGCACAGAGAGGAAATGCTAGAAGACAAAATGTAAAGCACAAAGATACTGCTTACACGTAATAATAAACAAAAGGTTGTATAAACACCAGCAAAGTTTCTGAGATAACTTTTCAAAGTTCACCGTCATGGTTTCTGCCTGGGAAAGCACGAACAACCCTGTGATGTGGCAACAACATTACTCCATGTGCAGTACATCTAAACATGACCACATATTGAAATAGCACATTTCTTGTAAAATGTTGAAATTGGAAATTTTAAAATAAACTGAACTGAAAAGCTTTGTCTATGCTGGCCATCTGAAGGTAGATATGATCTGGAGTCCTTCTGAGGGCCAGAGTTTTGTCATGCAGATGGAAAAAGTTGTCTGAACTTTAGTTTGGACCAAATTTTGGTTTGGGTGTTTTGAACACGTTCCTTGGGCATTTTTCTGATAATGGAGTACATATATTTAAAAAAAAAATTGTCTTCTGGGTATTTCTCTATTCAAAGCAATGTGACTCAGAATTTAATAGAACACTAGAAACACCTTTAAAATAGCTTAAACGTTGATTGTAGCGAGACTTTAAATAAATGACAAATACGTTTAAACATTTGGTAAAATTTACGGCAGATTTATTTATAATTAGTTTTTTGTACAGTGGACACTGCCTCATTTACAGCCAATGAAACTGTCTCTCGATTAGTTGTCTGGGAATGGATTTAGGACTTCCATCGATTTAAGATTGTCCCCTGTTTCCATCTCATCTTAATCTCTGCGTGGAGCTTGCGTTTTCTCACTGTGCTTACATGGATTTTTAAACAGGTGCTCTCCCTGAAGGGATAAACACTGATGTTTGTTGTATTTGTCTCTCCTGACAACCCAGTGGACTACAGCTGTCCATTTGGTGCCTCTCCTCAAACCCAGCTTCCACTACCCTAACTCCTTTATAGACCGCAGTGGCTGTGTAATAGCAAAAAAAAAAGAAAAAGAAAAAGAAAGATGCTCCAGTTAAATCGAACTGTATTTGCAAATTAGTCTAACCCGACAAACATGACCTTTTCTCCGCAGCTTTCATTTGTCATCTTAAGGTTTGATCTCAAATTTTCACACTTATTAATTACAAAATTGTCAATGTGTCTAAAATCTTAATTCCAATTGTGTATGTGTGTGTGTGTATATATATATATATATATATATATATATATATATATATATATATATATATATATGTATGGTTTCTGTATTTTCCTGGTAGACTGAGAATTTCTCCTGAACATTTCAAAAGACATCTTCAAAAGCTAACGGATTTCAGCTCTGTTTCTTTTTATGAATGATGGAGCTTTGTTGGCTTTACAAGATACTGTCACACATGACTTCTGAGATGCATTATTGAGGTTTCATACGCCGAGAGGGATTCTCAACTCCCAGCCTGCACTTCTGACACTTACAAAAGCAGCACACGGCCTTTGAGAACGCAGAGGGCTGCAAAAATATAACCAAATATAGTCCATGTCTGTCTCAATAAATTGTTTTGTTAGCAGAGAAGATAACCTGCTGTGAATTTACCACTAAAATGTGACTGAAAAAAACCCCAAAACTAGTTAAAATAAATAAAACATAATTATGACAGAAACACAACTCAGAGACATCTTTACCTGGAGAATCCAAAAGAAAAAGCATCTTATGTGAAAACGTATTTTAGATACTATTGTGCTTTGTAGTCTAATTTAAAAGCTGCACACCTATGTTGTAATGATTACCAACCGTATGTGCTCAGAATAGAACAACAATGAATCCATTACATGTTCGGTAATGAACAGGGACGTGCATGAGAGATGTAATTATTTTGCAGACAAAGACACAACCTGCATATTGACTTCAGCAGGTCCTTTACATGCCAATTATAGTTTGAAGATGTGTACATATATATATATATATATATAGTACAAATAAAAGACATGCAATGTTCAACACAATTGGAGCAGATTCTGAAAGAAACAATACAAAGCAGATTATACCAAAGTCATAAAATCCACTGATATGATAATTTGATGACTTTAAGACTCTGCAAGGCAAAAATGACACCTCAAGTGTCAAAGCCATTGATGGGCGGGACTAAGTAAAGTGAAAATTGTTCTCATAGAAAAAACAAAAAGAAATTTAAAAAAGGGTTGCACATTTTTTACTTGTTAGTTGTGTAAAACAAATAAAATCTGACTGATAGAAGTTATTGTGAAAAGTAAAAAGTAAAAAGTGATTGTGATAGGGCTGTTAGGAGAATCCAAATACTCAATTTTCGCAATTGGCACCAGAAAAAACCCGTATGAAGATTTGTAATGTCCGAGAGTGTTGATTTGTTATCATTCTAAATATAGTGAAGAGAAATAAAATGTCATTATCACTCTAAAATGCAGCATAATGTTGATTTTAAGGCAGAAACTAAAAGTATGCGATACTGTCATAACAAAATACATCTTCAAACGAAGTATCAGCGAAGGTTTTACTTTTCAAAGTAAAACTATCAAGTGTCAGATCAATAATTGTTTTAAATATAGTTGCCAATTTGAATTAAAAATGTCATGAATATTTAATTTGTAATATTACTATTTTGAAAACGTGCCTATTTATGCGACAACATGTAAAGCCTGCTAGCATGGTAGGGAAAATAGTACCAGAACGTGTCTGTAAAATGTTCATCTAAAGTTTGTGAGTTTTTTGACATTTTCACTAAAGTTTAAAAAAAAGAAAAAAAGAAAAAAAAGGTCAGTTTACAAAACATAGAAACACTGTTGATGAATAGTAAAATGGTAAATTACGTACACTTATTTAGCGCTTTTCTACTTTAATTGAAAGCCCAAAGCGCTTTACAGTCACAGACCCATTCACACAGTCACACATTGATGGTGGCTCTGCTGCTAAACACTGGCGCCAACCCTCCATCAGAGGCAATGTGGGGTTCAGTGTCTTGCCCAAGGACACTTTGACACATTGGTGGGCAAGGCGGGAATCAAACCTGCAATCCTTCGATCACAGGCCGACTGCCGCCCCATGAAAGGACAGAATGTTTTCTAGTTATTACATTGTTATTTAGGTGTTGCTGTGTTTACATTTGCTGTCTTCTTGTCGATAATCTACTGGAACTTTGGTCAGTAAAACGTTAAGGATGGAAAAACTTTGGAGAACATTTAAAGAATTTGTTGTTAACTAATCCGAAGTAAAAGTAATGTTTATGTTTGTTTACTGCTGAAGTTAAACCAGGAAGTCGACAGAAAAACCTTTTAGTGAAAAATTGTTTAGAGTGATTAATACCTTTTCTTTCTTTCGAAACCTCTGTGTCTGATCTGTTATTTTTTGCTGATTCTGATCTCCTGTTCTAATAGAGGCATAATGATGGTGATTAAATACCCACTCCAACAAACATCTGTGTTTTGTCTTTTTTTTTCAACATGTTCTTGTAGCATTTTTCTTATAATGGAGGACACATATAAAGAAAATTATACTCAAAATTGCATTTTTGAATATTTCTTTATTCAAATTGGTGTGAATCAGGAGCAGATGAAAAATACTGTTGTAAAAGCTTGAAGGTTTGACCGACAACAGTGGGTCACAAAATTCCTGCTCCGCTCCATTCCAATGCATCTACTTGTAGGTGAATTCCTAATGAACTCCTGCCACAAAATATGTCCCAGAAAACAATACAAGTTTTAAGATTTTGGCTAAAAAAAAAAAAAAAAAAAAAAAAAAAAACAAACACTGGGAACGCTTTGAAAATAAATCAAAAGATGATTGGAGTGGGACTTTAAATAGTAACAATCTGTGTTTCTTTTTACTTAAAATGTCCATTAAATGCAGAAACTTATTTTATGGAGATGCTAAAGTACTTCCTTTATCCATATATATATATATATATATATATATATATATATATATATATATATATATATATATTTAGTAATTATCGTGCGTGTAGGATTTAGTATCTTTACTTTGCATCAAGTTTGAGTGGAATAATTATTAGTTTTGACAGCTTCGACCACATTTAAAAAAAAACTGCAGAGGAGTTCAAAAACTCTGAGCACATCCACAAGCACTGAGCCTTACTTAAGTTCACATCCATTAATTATGTATTTGATTACTCTTGAAATTAATTCATCAGGGTGAGCAGTGACAGGTGCTGGCTGTTACTGACAAACCTCTGTGGCACTTACTGATAACATGAGCTGCTTAAGGATTCTGCACTGTAACCTTCCTATCCGTCTTCTCCTCTGCCTGCGCTTTTTCTCTCCTCCATTATTTCTTCCGTTTTCTCCTTTGGTCAGGTGAGTTGAGAAATGATACCAGAACCAAAGCATTTGTCATAGCAACAATCCACCAAAACAAAATTACACAGAAATGAATTACAAGAGAAGAGTGGACAACAAGAGGAGGATGAATGAATGGGGTATTTATGAAATAAATGCTTTAGAGAAAATAGTACGGCAAACCACCGGTACAAACTGAAAGCAATAAAAGGAAAAGGGGAGAGCACAGTGAGTGGAGATCAAGGTGAACAGCGTATAGTTTTGAAACTAGCATATCTGCCAATGCCCTTAAGTTAGGCAGTGAGGCATTGAATGGAGCATTTGGGATGGGCAGTTATCTCCAAGGCTTTCTTTTCAGCGTTACAAGAAAGAAAATGACAGCAATGCTAGGTTTAGCTGAAGTGAAGGCTTCAAGGCTGAAGAGAAAAAAAGCTTGAAGGCAAATCAGCATGGAGCAACTCAAACAGCAACATTTGAAAACCCCTGTCATTTTCTCCACGCTTCAACATACAGAACATATAGTGCCACTATGGTAAAATGCATGCATGAAAGCCCTCGTGTAGAAATGACCCTGAACAGTAAAATTTCATTACTAGACGACTTCAGAATGTGTAAATACAAAAGTCCTTCATCCATGTTAAGGGGCTGGTCTAATGTAAGGAGTGAATTTCCATATGTAGAGAATTCAAATGCTGCTTCCCATAGCATCAAGTCAATTTTAGTGTCGTTATTGACAAATATTAGGAAATAATCAATACTAGCGTTTCCAAGCATTGCAAAAAGAAAAATCAAAATGAAAAAAAAAATCATTAAATTAAATGTATGCTGTGGTCGCAAATACATCTACCAACGTGCGATGGGGAGGCATCGGCAGAAGATTTTTGTCCTTGATTTTTTTGACACCTTTACGAAAGTTTTAGACAGCATGCCTCCCTAGAAAGCAGAATGTTCTGTCTTCTTCGTAATCGCTCGGTATCAACCGCAATTCGTCAATACACAAGTCTCGGACTTGCTGTGGTGCCAACACCACCATGATGAGTTTTGTTCAGCATCAATGCCGTCTCCCCATTTGGACCTACTGTGGCAAATTTCTGATAAACTACTGCCGCTCTCCAGATTCTGTCATAGAAACTGACAGCTTGTTTTTTTTTTGTTTGTTTTTTTAAATTTTGGCTAAAAATGGCACAATCACAATTAAAAGACTACTGGTATTGGTTTTACAATAGATCAAAAGATGACTGGAGTGGAACTTTAGATTAAAATGCCATGTCCTTATATGCCACCGTTCCACAGTCTTCTAACTCCCTCCCACCCCATATACAGAATGTTCCAGCTCCACCAATGGATTGGATTATTATGCAACTTCTTGAGATGCCTGATTTTACGGAAACATAAGGTAATCTGTCGTTCTTTATCCAATAACATTGCACTTTTAGATGAAAGCATGAAGATTCATCCTTCAACAGCTGAACTTCTACAGCATGTATCCACCTTTATCCAACATATTTTGTAGCTTTACATCTGTCTGTGAACAAAACCTAGACACAGAGAAAAGATTGTGTAACAAAAGCAACCGCTGTTTCTTTCTAGCAGAGTCCAAACAGAAGATGGCACTAATATGTTGTTTATTTTGCAAATATATTTGTTTCCACATTACCAAAGCTGATGCTACTGCCATATGCATTGCTGTTTTACAAAAAAAACAGACAGTCAAGGTTTGAAAGCAATGGGAAGTTGTTAAGTTTTGTTATTTCGTTCATAGTCCTAACCAGATAATTGACTCCCATGTAGAGCAGAATTTTCTGATGTCTGCATTTCCTAAGTCCATTCCCACATATCCAATTACGACCAGTTTTCTGATATTTGTGGGAATGTGAGGAGGCTCCCTGTGAGTGACATGTTATCCAGTGTTTTGGGCCCATTTGAAGCCAGTTGTTTAGTTCTATGGTGGTTGGATTCCTAACTCAAACGTGTTTGAAAATAGGCAAACAAACAGGACAAATGTGCCTGATAGATGCTGGAATGCACCAAAATATATATTTTTTATTGCTAAATTTAAAGCACGCTGATGTAAATCTTTATTTTGAAAACAATGATTCATTTTTTTAAAAAGTGGTTGTGAATTGCTAGTGTTTGTATTAAATCCAACCAGAAGCAAAGAAAGATTTTGGAACCAAACTGTAGCAATAGTCATTCTACCCAACACCAATTCATTGGCCATGTGGTAGAGTGTCCACCCTGAAACTGGAAAATCACAAGTTCAAATCCACAATAGAGTCGCGCCATACAATGGGATCCATTGCCTCACCGCTCGACACTCAGCATTAAGGGATTGGATTGGGGGGGTCAAACCACCAATTGGTTTCTGGGTGCAGCTGTGTCCATTTGACTACTCACAGCCACACCATCCAGCTGTTTCTCGCACAGCATTTACAGACTTTGTCATTCAAATGTGCCGTTGGCAAAAATCTATATTGGAAAACCAAGTTTTTCTAATACCTTAGCCCTGGTTAGCATAAAGCAAGATCATTTATTTAAAATGTTGTTGCATATCAATTATGTCAACATACTTTTGCAAAAATCTAAATAAGTTAGCACAGCTTTCTTAACTCCAAAATGTTTCTCTCTGATTGCTGTGGGAGTCATTGCAGAAATTTGCTGCATTATGCTGTATATCATTTTGCTTTTATCCAGCTCTTGTTATTCCCTTCAAAGCTATAATGCTGCCATCCATCTTTTCCAGTACTGACAGAGCTCTCATGGCTGCGGTTTCTGCCATATTTTGGTCCTCCCCCTCTTATGAACAGATCTCACAAGGCCAACGCCAATCTAGCCAGACCGCACATTGAGATTTCCAAGGCAGAGGAGGCAGGAACGGAATTAAATAGAATTGATCCATGGATTTTCTGAATATTGGTTCTTATAAATTGGAATTGATTTGAATCGTTCCATTCCCCCAGTTGCAAAATCCTATTTTGACAAACACAAACAAATCTGTTTGATATGTTTTTCTCTGACAAAAATGTCCAAGGTGACAGAGCATTCAACAGGCTTGAAAAGTTCTATCTCAGATACCTAAATGGCAATTAAAAAAAAATGTTGTGAAAAGGAACAAAATGACAAAACAGTCGCGATTATGAGCTGAACACACGCGGTTATGATTGATGAAGCCCATTGATCGAGAGAAGAGAGAGCCTATCATAACAGCACAAGAACAGAGCATTTCTTAAATGCCATCTCGTTTAAAAAAAAATTAAAGATATTTTAAAAGTTTAAAGCACAAGTGTTTTCAAAGAAACCTTTACCAAATGCGTTTGCTGCCTTTGAGCAGCAAATAACCAAGATCTCTGTGGATTCTGAAGTGCAATTTGTGCTTAGAGGCCTCTGAATTTTTTTTACAATATTAAATTGCAGGCTAACAAAGAAATATAAAGTAAAACATAAGTTTAAACCTCTGCAGTGTACGTTTTAATGCATTATTAATAGTCTCAATATTTTTAATCAAAAGCTCTGCGAGTACCTTGGAGGCCTGAATGCAAATATGTGCAAAAAATTGTCTTTACATAAAAGTACAGAAAAAGCCTCACTCTGTTCAGGTTGCAGTGAACCGGCAGCTTTAACAAGAAATAAACTGCTTGTAATAAAAATAATACAACATTAACAGTAAACTCAAAGCTAAATGTCACCACCAAAATACCAAGTCAATTAAATTGTGGTTCACGAGTTCCCAATTTGATGTGATTTATGATTTAACACTTTTTGTCCAGTTTTCCATCCAAACAGCATTTTTGTATTGTTAAAAAAATACGTTTCATTGATTCTGATTTAAACTTAACAAAAGGCAGAACTTACGTGACTAAAATTGCAATTTTCTATATTAACAAAAATGGAAAGTGCATTTTCCCATAAAAAAAGAAATACATTGGATAAATAAATTCATGCTAAGTCAATAAAGTGTCACTTTGCAAAGATTTACGGTCTTACAAATGAAACTGAAAGTTGGCTTCTCTCCAGCCCAGCTCTATTTCTACACAAAACAACATTCAGCTAACTTTGTTTGAGCCACAAAGTTTTTCTAATGCAGCAACTGCGGTAATAACCTCCTCCAAGTGAAACTTTCATTTACATAATTCTAGTCGCTCAAGCTTGTCAGTTTAATAGTTTTGAACCAGGACCTGCAGTAATGGAGCACTAAAAAAAAAAAAAAAAGAGAAAAAAAAGAAAAAGCTTGTAAGAAATAAGAAGTGCTAAATTTATTAAGCTGCAGTTCTCGTTTTAATACACTAGAAGCACGTTTATCTATACCGCATGAACTGTGCTATTTATAGGATTGAGCTTATTAAAAGCAGCTCCAGTCAAATTTTGGGAATGAAGCCCACAGAATCTTGATCTCTGATTTCTTTTCACATTCTGGGTTAAATCTTTGTAAAATAGTCTTGTTTGCAAATAAAGCAGCGACGGCACAAAGAAACCTCTGCTTGTGAAGTTACCTGTGCAGTATGAAAAGGGAAGTGATGTCTCACTAGTACCCATTCACCCCTTAAAACAGCACAGTGCAATCGGAGCTTTCCATTTTTTTCCTGTTACTGGTTCTTTTTTAGCTACTAAAACACATTTGTGATTTATAAGTTTTAATTCTTAAAAAATAGCAAAAAATCACAATGTACTGCAAAATAGTGTATCAAGATTCCCATTCAAGTGCTTAAAATAAAATGATTTCAGCCAAACTAGAATTTTATTGAAATTAGCTTTGACTTCTACTTAAGGTTGTTGCACTGAACAAACAGTTGACTGTTTTCTGGTTTCCAGGCAGCACTACAATGACTTGTCTATTTGTCTATAAAAAAGGCATAGCCTAACAACGAAATAGATAACAACAGGCTGAATAAATGCATGTTTCATTACCGTAATTCATAAAACATAAGAGGAATCTAGCATATTACCACTTAATACGAACAAATATTTAGATAAACATAGTATAAAGAAAATGCCAACAAGCCAATTAAACTCTTTATATCACTTCAAAACACTAAGTTCTTTGAACCCTTCATCCCCTGTCGCTTTGGAACAGTTCCGCCAAGCCTGGCGATAGACTGAGTTGCGCTTCTTCTTCAGTGTTGCTGTCAGTAGCAAATACTGATACAGACACACACCTACAGCGCCCTCTAGCTGTTGCTGCTACATATTTTTTGAAAATCACATGCAAGTCGCACAACGGCCAAATACGAAAAAAAATGTGCCTTAAACTCAGAAAAATACAGTATTTAAAGTCCCAATCTGATAATCTTTTGATCAATTTTAAGTGCTCCCAATGGTATTTTATTTATGATGCTGCTGTTTTTAGTTAATAAAAAACAAAACAAAACTGCAATTTTCTAGGACATAGCTTCTGTAGTGCGGCAGGACTTCACTAGGAATTCGCATCTGAGATGTAGGCATTGGCATGAAGCCATTGCTGGAATCTTCAAACAGGGAGGTTGTGGCCTGCCCAGCATATATTTTATATCTCAAATATGGTCTTTTTCAAACAGCATTTTTTCACCTACTCCTAATTCACAATGATTTGAATAAAGTAATACTCAGAAATGTGATTTTGAGCCTGATTTTCTTTTTATATATCCTCCATCCTTAGAAAAAGGCCATAAGAATATGTTAAAAACACACAATTTTCATTGGAATGAGTCATGCATCATTTGAGACGTACAATTTTTGAAAAATAACCATGCAATCAGGAAAACTCAACCTTGCAGAAAAAAATAAAACCAAAAGCTTTAAAAATCTTTACTTGAAGGCACAGAACTAAAGAAAAAGTATTACGTTTTTTTGCAGTAAAACTAAGAGGTGAGGTTTTTTTTTAACAAAGAAAACAAAAGGATTCCGGCTCCTCAAATCTATTTCTCCTGGGAATGAGATGTGTGATAACTACTATATTGACAAAACTGAAAAGTCTCCACATCCCAAAGAAAAAGAGGGAAAAAATATTTAAATAGCTACTATTACTCTGTTCAGAACAGGCTGCTATGATACTTTATCACCGTAATAGCTGTGTTTATGTTAACCTCCAGGAAAAATGTTTTCTCAGAATAACATCACCGGAAATATTTGCTCACATTTAATTTTGTAGCTGTAAACATTTTGTACGTAGGCGTGTGAGCCTTTCCTCCTCCTGAATGTGGGGAGGAATTGATGTGAGGGGGGCTTGATGGGCTGAGAGGAGAAATGGCTTTCCTTTGAATAATGCAAAAGTGAAACTGAGCCATATGACCGCTGTCCTGTGGAACAGAAGCACCGTCTCCACAGCGCAGCAGAATTCATGTTGGCTAAATCAACACTGGAACCTCACATTTTTTTATGTTGATAAATAAAACATGACAAAGACGACTCTATTGCTCTTTATCCGTCATCCTCTCCGTTTCTGTGCTCCCTTCAGGTTTTTTGCTAACGCCACGCTTAGACCCGGGGTGATCCCTCAGCAGCGGGGTTCTCACAACTACAGGTGCTGCAGCATCAAACCCAGCAAGCCTCCTAAATTGGATTCAACATCAAGGAATTTTGTTCCTAAACTTATTTTTAAATTATGTATTGTGCGTCCATCCTGCAGCGTTGGGTTGAGAAAAGCACAATATGCATAGCACTGCATTTAGGTTACACAGGGATAACCGTGTTGGCTAACGTAACATGATTTAAAGTTAATCTGGCAGATATGGAGGAGATTAATCCACTGCTTCCGCTCTTGTCTCTTCACACGTGGAGGGAGGCTCAAAGAAACAGCATCACAACATCACGCTGTCAGGAGCGTTTTTGAAGTTCACAGTGACAAACGAGCACAGCATCTTAAGATGCGAGGGGTGTTTTAGGGTTGTGCCACAATCACACTGTAATGATGTTGATGTGCTTTTTATTTCATTAAAGAAGACATATTAGATCACATGTTAAAAACAATATAAAGCTGTTTTCTGGAGGAATGATGACAACTCTTTATGATACTTTTAAAAAGTTTCCTATATAGTTGGAATGTGGTTTGGTCACTAGAATCGAGCACTAACAGATATGAGGAGGAATAAACTGTGTGAAGCCCAGAAATAAACACATTTAAAGTGGGCGTTATTGTAGAGTGGACCTCTGAAAAACTAAAATCAGTGACTAAAAAACATCTTTCTGACTTTCTCACTAATTGTGTTGTTTACAATGATGAGGTAGCAGCTCCTTTTACAGTCGTGCCCACTTTCGGCAAAGCAACACACAGTTCATCATCCCCTGCATCATCAGCTTGTAAGAACTGTAGAGCTTCAGGACAAAACATGTAGCTGCAGATAAAACTGGGAAAATTACGCATAAAAAAAAAAAAAACCCATGTTAAAGAAATGAGATATTTTTATTATCCTAACTTATTTTTCTGTTATTGTGTTGGAACCATGCTTCAACCATATCCTGAGTTTGAAAAACTACTTTTTCTCTGTGGACAAAATAAATTCTACAGGCTGTGCTGAGGATAGGAAGATGCTTTAAAAGAGCAGACATCTGAAATGCTAAAGATACACAGTGACAGTTGATTAGACCAAACCCCATCAGTGACCAATTGTTGGCTATGCTACAGCTTCCTTCCTTCCTTCCCTCCCTTTTGTATTTTGAGGGCTTCCTTTTTGTCTAAATAAAGTGCAGGAGAGTTCAGAGCTGCTTTGCAGGGTGGACGGAGTTTCTTCTCCTGCAGGTTCTCCTTCAGAGAAAATTGCAATTTGACTCCTGGTTTGTTATTTTTCAGAGTTTACTCTAAAACTCCATGACTGAAAACAACAACTAATTCTTTAACCCAGTTCATTTATTTATGTTTTTAAAGTATATATATTTTTTTTCCCTGGAGAACCAAAGAATTACTGTCTTATGGGCTTTTAAAGGTCATTTGACTTTTTTATTTTTTATTTTGAGTATCAGCAACTAAGAGAAAAAAAAAGACCAAATGTAAATAAAGAAGTAAATAAAAAAACAAAAGTGTGAAGAGCAGCTAAAAAGTAAAAAATAAATAAATAAAACACCAAAAGATTCAATGTGAAGTTACTTTGTGTGCACACATTTTACAGACACTATATGTTGTGACGTGTCATAATTTCAAACGAAATGAGATTTTTTGTGACACCTGCACCCCATGCTTTTAATCAACAAATAAACCAGGTTAAGTTTTAGACAACTTTAGATGTTCTTTGTTGTTTTCTAGAGCTGTCAATCTTCTATACAAAAAATAAAAACTCTAAGAAACCTGTGCAAAAAAAAGGGCGGCTGGAGGACCTCCGTTGTTGTTAACTTTGCTGTTGCTCTAGTTAAACTACTATGACGCAACCTATGCAATTGGTCTACGTCCCAATTGGTCTATGTGTGGGACGTCCACCGTTGAGAGGAAATGCTTACCTGATTTACACTTGGACCATTCTAAACTGTACTGGACTGCTCAGTAGAAATGAGGCTTTTCGTCACTGGCACAGTCTACTATTATCCTTCATATAATTTTATTTTTTTTGTAATTTATATTTAAAATGTATTTTTTATATTTAATCATGACTTATATATATATATATTTTTTTTTTAACACTTTGGGAAAATCATGATTGAGTTGCATTTAATCGTTTTTGAGACTGCTTTTTTATCTGCTAAGGATCTATATAAAAGTCCATAAAAAGAGACTTCTCACCACAAACTCATTAGATCAGTACAGTTAGTAGAAAAGCTTGATGCTTTAAGATAAATGTGCACATGGACTGACCTACAATGGTCAAAAACTGAACATGTTCATCATGGCAATGAACTGCGTCAACCACTGCCACCCTGTGTCAACTTCACATTTTTACAATAAAAAATTATTAGAAATTCTGCTCCTTTTACTGAAAGTCTATTCGGAGTTCGGACGCAAAATAAAACTTTGTATATTGATGTTATAAAACTTGCCAAAAATAGATTGGATTGGTACAAAAAATATGTAAATGGTTTCCTAGAAATATAAACATCTGCTATCTTTAGATTTCTGAACAAAAAAGTGTTCAATCTCAAACATATTCTACATTTAACCAAATTAGAATATGAAAAAGTGGGACAAAAAGCACATTTCCTTTACAAATTGTAAACCTAATTCATCAAACAGGTGCAGCCTGACACACCGCATCAGCCTGACATCAAATGTCCAAACATCTGCTGTAAAACAGATTGCTTCCTTGGCATTCTGAAGGCTTTGTGAGTGGTATGAAACAAGATTAAAAACTTCTTGGGCTGCAACACAACCGCCGCCCTGCTGTGTGTATTTTTGGGGAATGTGATATATCAAAGTTCAGACATCTCAATCACTGAGTAGAGAAAATTGTTGATCACTCAGGGCCAGGAATCCTAGAATTTTCTTCTCGTTTTATCTTGGCCTGTACCTGTTCCTTTAAAACAGAAGTCATGTTTGTTGGGAGATGTTTGTGTGACTGACATGATCCATTTGATGCAGCAGGAAGACAACGCACAAAGCAATGCAGATAGAAACATGGCTGCGATTTTGGAAAACAAGCACTTACAGTTTCAAACAATGTAACACAAATCCTTTCAATGCAAAATAGTCCACAAATAGGGACACATAAAATGTATAAAATGTTTTCTTTAATTTACCAAAAGTATTAACTCGAGTTCACACTGAATGCGATACCTGCAGCAGGGGAGTTCACTTTCAGTACTCAATTGTGCATCAAAATTAAGGCAGCAGACACTAATTCGACACGCAAATCGCATGTGAACGCAGCTTTAGTTGGCATTGCACAAAAATCTACAGTCCATTATCTATAAATGGTGTTTAACACAACACTAGCTACGTTTACATGCACACAAGTAATCAGAAGATCATCTGCCAACTGCAGCTATGCTTGTTTACAACACAACTCCATCACTACTTCTTCAACGGCAGTTTCCGGTATTTTAGATAGTTGTGCGCATTTATTCCAATCGAACATGTGACGTATGTAAGAGTCTGGTATTAAGTTTTTCTAGGACCATGTACACAGTTTAATTCTAATCCCATCTTTGATCAGATAAAACCCATTTTGCACATGTACACAGAGCCACTGCCCTCCATCCTGCCAGAAAGGGCTACATAGACTTTCAAAAAAGAGGAAGAAAAGCAGCTTTAAATAAAAACCATTCACAACTATAGTGGTTCAGCTACAGGTTAATGCAAAAACACTGCTAACTAAATTAATTTTCATTATGAATTAATAGCCTAATTCCTTTTCAGCATCCATGCAGGTTGGAGAGTTTCCGTTTATCCCTGTATTAGGTTTATGCTAATATCATCTATTCATGTTCAAGTTGTTTATGTTTAAAAGGACCTGGTGGAGCAGAAGGGAGACCACTGAGAAGACAATCGCACTGTTACAGTTGATGGTAAATACTTCAGTAATTCTAAATAAAAATCTCAAACCATATACTTAAACACAAATAAATACGTCAACCTTACAATAAACAGAAGTAAGCCACATGGAGACTTTTGTTAGAGGTCAAGATATCTTAAAGTTCAGTTTTCTCTTTGAGAAAACTTTATTGTTTTAGAAGAAACAGATCATGTAAAAGTTTGAGGAAAATTGCTAAATTTGTTTGATGTACAAAAATAAATTAGAGCTGGCCAAAAAAATAATAAAATCTCTAAATACATCTTCTTCAAACAATAACACATTTAAATGACTATCACAGCTTGACTCTAGACCAGTACAATATATATATATATATATATATATATATATATATATATATATATATGCTGGTCAGGAGTAGTGATGGTAATTTTTTCATAGCCGCTGAAAAACAAAACCATGCTGTCAAGAATTTCCTTTTTGTTATGGATGCAGCACATCCAGGGAGGACCACAGGCAGTTCAGTGGGAGAATCATATAAAAGACAGAGTAAGCACTCACCTGATAATAGCAGCATAGCAAGAACACATCGGAAGTCAACAACGATGGAAGCAATGCTGATCAGAAAATTGTCATTTACCACAAGGAAAAACTGTCCTGTCTCTTTAAATTTGCATATTTCAATTTGAAGCAGTGTTTTCACCCCACAGGAGAATTGAATAATAAACAGAAACATTTTTTTAATAGAAAACTGAAAGCTCCGCTGCTGACAACAGGTAAGCTAGCCTCTTCTTTTGTCTGAAAGGCAGATGATGCAAACAGTACAAAACAAAAAGCTGAAATGAAACAAAAATGGAAGAACAGAGACATCTCATTCCTACTGGTTCTGTGTGACTCATTGTTTGACTTAGGAAGTCTTATGATGCAGATATATTAAAAATAAAAGTCTTAATCACTCTTTTAGAAACTTTTGGAGAAACGTGTACAGTAAAGTGAACATCTTTCCCTCGTTAACAGCAAAAATATACAGTTTTTAAAGATACACTCTGATAAAAATTGTGTTTTTGGGTTTTTAACAAGTTCTTGTTTTTGTCTCATAATGGAGCACATACCATAGCCTTCATTTTTTTCAAAAACCAGATCCGGGATGCATAAAAAACAACAACAAGCCAAATCAGTATAAATATGGATCCTGATAATGAAAAATTGTATTTGTAGTAAAGCTACTATAGAAAATGTCTGATATGAAATCACATTTTTTGGATGAAAAACGTAATATTGATAAAGTATTTTCTGCATCTTTCACCTTCCTGCACCAGTGTGCCTTAGACAAGAGCACATTTTATATGTGGATTAATTATGTTTGTGTTTACTGATATCAAAGCGATTTTGAGGGGTACACATTGCTCTTTCATGAGTTCCAAACAAGTTTGGCTAATATGTGCGCTGTTGGAAGTTAGCATAGTCACAGTAATGTTTCTTTTACCTGAATGAGTCTGTTTTTTACTTGTTGCAAATAAGTTTGGGACTTACAGGTATTGTGAATACTCTACTGCAGCTAATGTTTCCAATGTGGATAATGTGTAGTGTGTTAACAAGTCCTACAGTCACAGTGAAGGCCAAAATTAAAGTCTGACTGATGGACAGAGTTATTTCTGACTTTTTTAGTCTTGCTTAATGCACCCTATAGTTCGGTGCGCCTTATGTATTTCATAGGTTTAAAACTAGATCATTCATCGATGATGAACCTTATTATTCGGTGTGCTTTATAGTGCAAAAAAATACAGCATAGACTATAAAGAATACATCTTTAAAATTGCATTTCTGAGTATTTCTTTGTTCAAATCGTTGAACAATGGTCATGTTAGGTTGGGGATGTGAGCTAGTAAACAGATGGCTCTCAGTTATGGGGAAGGGAAAGGGGGACGGGGTTGCTCCAAATCAGCAGTCATGCCCACAACTCAGAGGCAAATGTCGAATGAACTCTTGCCGCTCTGCAGAAACGATGTCCAAAAACACTGACACAGGTTTGTTGATTTTGGTTAAAATGTGCTTTTTTTAAAATAAAAAGAACACTGGGAATGGGTTTAAGATAGATATAAAGATGATTGGAGTGTGGTTTTCATGGAACAAATCTACTGTTTTAAAATATAAACAAGCTTTAGGTGTACACTCATCAAAAACTGATAAATCTGCAAAGAAGTAAATCTGTAATCATCACTTGTAACTGGTAAATAAACTCCAGGGAAGTCTACGTTTATATCACCAGAGACTGTATTTCATCCATGCATCATAACTCTCCCCAGCTTTTATATTCATTTTTTATTGTGTGCAAGTGTGTAGAGTGCATTTTCTTTTCTCACTCCTTTGTGTCTGCATAATACATCTGACTGTTGACATCCCTTATTGCACATCATAAATTATTTTTTTCTTTTTCCAAAGTACGAGTGTCATTGCCAACCAACAAAATGTACACATGCAGCTCCGATAAACAACAAAAGCACAATTTGCTTGCACACAAACAGTGGCATTGCTCTTATTCTCCAAGGCGCAGGTCACTCTTTTTGAAAATCCGCCAACGTCTAGCATGTAAATGCATCTACAGTGGGAAAGTCAGTTGTATTAATACAATTTAGAGACAGTTTTGAAAGGTTATGTTTTGCACCCAACTATGAAAAAAGCGATAAAACCCTCCTGATTCTTACATGGAAAGTTGCCCTCAAGATACTTATGCTTAATCTAATATTTATGCAATGCAGATTTTCCAAGTCGAAGCTAATTTCAAAACTTGGGATGCAAAAATGAAAACCTTGGGGCTTGTTAACTAATTGACTTGCAAATGCATCTTTGTTACACAGCCATGCCAGCTAAATAGATGTCAATAGGTCAGATTAGATCCACCAGAATGATCTGTTCTGTCACCAAAATGAAACACTTGCAGATTGTTCATGACCAGTCAGATTTTACCACTAAGTATGCAGATCTGCTTCATACTACTGCGACCAAGCTAAAAGAACATGTGAGAAACAAAAGCCCACGCTGCTGGCAGGATATATGCCATGCTACGTTTGTATTTCAGCTTTTATTTCGTAAAATAATGTAAAATAAATTAAAGTTGTTTTTTTTTTCCTTAATTAAGATAAAACTTCAAACACATATCATTATGGGTAATTTCCTTTTCTAATATGGCATTTATATAAAATAGTAAATGTTATTTTAAAAAAATTGTTTTTTACTCAACTCCACACCATTTCAACTTGGTTTTGGTGCATTCAAGAGCACTTTCCAAGTCTGAAAATCCTAGCCCTCCCTACAAAATTGAGACAATTTACCGCCTGCTCAGTGTTGTGGAGAAACTTTGACACCACGGAGCAAGCGCCTCTGCGTGGAGTTCACCTCCCCAAACAGCTCAGCTCTTACCTCGGGCTAGCGTGGCCACGACCCGCAGACCGAGGAGCACGAGGATGGGAGCACTCAGGTAGCATCCTCGCGAAAACTGTCCCATCACGGCTCTGCTGGTCTGCCTCCCCATCGGGTCCGGGGGCTCCTGCCGCGGGGCTCGAGCATTTGTGGCGCGCTCGAGGGTTCCCGTAAACACGTTTCCGTGTCCTCAAGAAGGAGAGGAGGGGAGGTTTTGGTCCGGGTGGAGGTCTGGCGCGAGGAGAGGAGGGGAGCTCTCAGCTGTCCACGCTCAGCTGCGCGCGAGCGGAATGATTACAGAGCGAGCGCCAGGCAGCGGCTTCTACAAAGAGAGCGAGGAGGAGAGAGAGAGCCGCAATCCTGGACCTGTTGAGAGCGCACGCGCGATGGTCTAATTGTGCGCGTGATTGTATTAACTACAAGATGAAAGAAGCCGTCCTCGTCTGTGAGCAGAGCCCGCTTGTTTTCAGTGTAATTTAGTAGTGGAACGCGCGCTCACAGTCAAACCCAGGGGCGCCCCAGAGAATTTTGATGAGGGGGTTTAGTGGTTCCAATTTAAGGTGGCACACCACTGTAGCACACCTGACAAATAGGTGCGTCACTGAAGGCAGAAATTAAGCATGAAGTTGCAGCCATATTTGTTAAAGTTTTTACTGCCAAATTCAAAAACCGTAACAAACTAAAACCCGGCTTCTTGAACACACATTGAGTATTTGGGTTGTGTCTGAATTTCTACTCTACTCATTACATAGTGCATCAAAAAGAGCTTTTGCAATCCATGGCACGAGGTAGACCCGCACTGTATAGATATTTTGTAGTAAGGGAAAAGGTAAGGAATTAGGATAAAGCCACGATGTTTACACTGGACAAGCAGGGAGGGGCCTCATCTTCTTTTATTTTTCTGCAGTTTGCTAGTACATCTCTGCCACCTACAGTAGGAAGAGGCTCCATGCAAAATGTTAAAGTCGCAGCTCTATTCCAATATCTGACTGACTTGGTGTCATATAATTCCGGCACAAACCACAATTTTGAATATCTCCTTCACAATCAATTTTCAAAGGGTTGAACCTTCTGTGAATTAAAAAAGACATCATCCAAACATCACTACCAAATCTGAGTCCCTGATTGGTCAAAGTTCTACCTGGTTTGACATCCAACTTGCGTTCAGTGACCCTGTGTTTAGTATGTTGAGCTGAAAATAGTCATAGAAAGTTAGGGTAACTATGCGTGAACATATTAGTTTTAAAGGTAAAGGCCTGAAATGTGTGTTTATGCATGTTTACACAGAATTTTCTTTGTAAAGACATTTCCTCGTCAAATTACTTCTGGTTGAAGAAGTGAACAAACTAAGTCATCCAACTCAGATCAGTGATCTCCCATCTACTTTTTCTGGTTTCTAATTTCATTTAATTTTTTAACATTTCATTTTGGGTTTTTTTGGGGAATTCTGGTTTCTAAAATCTAAGGTTGTTTCTGTGTTACTTATTTTGCTTTTTAGTTGTCATTGTGATTGTACATGTTTGTTGCTTCGAGTAATTTGTTGATGTGACTTGCACTTCGGGGCCACTGTATTCCACCAACTTGCAAATCAAGACAGCACACACCTAAAATCTGAGCTTTAAGCAAAACACCCAAACAGCAGCATACATAAATGAGTCTGTCAATCAATTAAAAAAATTAACCAGATTAATCACACTTTTGGATTGTGATTAAGCATGATTAATCACAATGTTTTACGAGTTAAATTTTATACAACAATATGTGGCTTTTGAACAAAAATAGGCCAGAGAGAAAATGTTTTTCCTTCATTTTCATTGTCTGAAATGTTTACATTTATAAAGTGTTAACTCAGATATCTCAGACATGTAATTTGTGTGCACAAAACACATCCACAGTAAGATAAACAGACCTGTAAAGATTTTATGTCTGCAATATTACTCCATAAAAACAAAGATGCTCACACACAGCCATAAGAAACAAACATTGTGTTTCTGTGTCAGGATTGTGAACTCTGGTTTGGGTTTTGTTGTGATCTTTGAATTGTCCCTCAGTCACCAGTTTCAGGTTCATGATTAACAGCTGTCTTCATTTCTGTTAATTATCGTCAGCCCATTTAAGTGTCTGGTTTTCAGTTAATCCTTGTCAGGTCATCTGTTCTCCCGTGGTTTTTGTCGTGTTTAAGTTTGTTTATTAAAAGTTTACGTTTCCGCCACCAAGCCTGGTCTCTTGCATTCGGGGTCCTCCACCACCACTTCTGTGACATTATGCGCATTAAATGGTCCGGGTGAATACTCTATCCTGATTGGCTGCTGGGTGTTCCAGAAGAAATTTTGGTCACAATGTTATAAATTTACAGGCTTCTTCAAAACAAACTTCTGCTTTATGATCTGGACAAAAACAATCGGTTATATTGTTACGGATTCAGTTTAGCCCAGTGATGTGTAATAAGTTGTCTTTCAATTACAAATCCAACACACTGACACAAAAACTAAAAAAAGAAAATTTCAGATAAAAAATTCCAATAATTTTTATTTCCACTTGAATGATTTAACTGAAAAAAACCTACCATTAATTAAAAATAAACATTAATATTTATAATAATAGATTATTGTAGCTCAGTAATAATCCCAATTTTGTGCAACATTTAAAACTGCGGTGCAGTAAAATTAAATTAAACTGTACAAATTCAATGACCTAAATCAGTAATTTATTTAAAATGACAAACAAGAATATTTTTTTCATCCTTTTTTCCAGTCTGTGAGTGGGAAGAAGCATGAATGCAAATGATAGAAAATTTGAATCTTCACTTTTGTGGAGCGGTAATGCATCATTCAGTTGTTTTCTTTTCTTTAAACTTTCGAAAAAACAAGAGATGAATAATAAGTACCATCTTCAATTTTCCCAATTTCTTTAAACTTAATTCAAAATGTTATCAAGCCTGTTCTGAAGACAATAAAAACCAAACAGCTCTGCTCTGTCACTTCCAAATGGCTTCTGTAAAATTACAATCATTTTCTCCATCAAAAAGACATTATTAATCAAAGTTATATCGTAAGATAATAACTTTCATCTTTTGTTGGGGTGATTAGCCTACATTTTCTAGATGAGCAGCTTTAATAAAATATTTATATTCTCCATTTAAGCAAAGGTAATATTAAATATTGCCTGAAAAAGATGGCGGTCCTTTTGTCTCAGCATAAGATAAGTAATAGTGCTAATTTCTGTCTAAGCATTAGAGACCATACACATTTTTAAGTCATCTCCTATGCTGTATGGTATACAATTATACAATTACAAAGACATTAGCATTTAAATAGGATTTTAATGTGAGTTAGCTGAGGTGGAGACCAGTGCATTTGGTGTGCTTATTACAGACTTTGAAATATGAAACTGTAGCATCTAATTTGAATTATCTGAAGTGTCTAATTATAGCATTTAAAGTGTTGGTGCACAAATTGTTATTGTTCACTGAAATGGTGGAGTGGAGAGACAAAGAAATTAGAATGAAGATATTCCAGCATTGCAACACAGTTGAAGGTTTTTTTTTTTTTTTTTTTTTTTTTATGAGTTCCCATGCCTTCAATGAAGAGTTGATCTACAGGTATTTGTCAGGTTAGTGTGATTGGCTTCTGTATAAAAAAAATCACATAATTATGAAAGCTAATGATCTGTTTATGTGTAAAAATGTGCTTTGTTTGTTTGTAAAAATACATTCCCAGGTTGCATACATAACCCGTTGAATGAGCTGCTGAAATGTATTAAATATTCCGGCATTAGTGTATGAATAAAAGCTGAGTAAATGTAATAAGATACTACTTCTTATGATTTTTTCCCGACAAATGAAGCTCCACCAATTATTTTCTCTCACCAGCAAGTGTGAATATGTGACTAAGTTTATGCAAATCACTGTTTCAACCCTCCATATTGCCAAGTTGACCATAAATGCAGAGGTTAATTTCTTATTATCGTAGTGAGTGGTCATGCAGCCAACATACAGGAGCAAGATGAGTTTGTAAGAGCTGCTTTACAACAGCACTGATATTATGCATGGGGTGGGATCTCTGCAAAGTGGGGGGTTATGAGTAATAGGGAATACATGTAACATCTGTCACAGAGCTCAAGTTACACCCTCTGAGTGACAAAATGTCCCCCAGATCAAAAACTAGACCTTTTGAAATGTGCAGGAACACAATGATGAGATCTGAAACTGGGTTAGGTTACTGGGCAACTGTCAACACATTTTTTTTTAATGAAACAGCAAAAAAAAGAAAAAAAAAACAACAGAAACATGAACATGTGTCTGGGAAATAGCTTCTGAAAACTAGAAGAACACAAAAGAGTGTGTGTTTCATGCAAGTTTATGATTAAATAAATGCGGAACATGTAGTTATACTTAACAATCAAATAGAAGAAGGTTTTTTTCCATTAATAATCTATTTCTTTCTCTTTTTCTGACATAAACTTGCTTTTTTTCCCATACCAGCCTTGTGAGATAAAAAAGATTATTCAGTGTTGAGTACCATATTTTCTGCAATGGAGTGCACACCAGATAATAAGGTGCACTGTCAACGAATGGTCTACTTTTGAACTTTATAAGACACATTAAATGAGCAAAAACAGTCAGAGACAAGTCGGTCAGTAAGATTTTATTTACTGTGTTTACAGTAATTCTAAAACTAGTTTATAATATGTCACATGTTAGCCTAGTGTATTCACAATATCTGCAACTGTCAACCTTGTTTGCAAGACATAAAAAAACAGGATGATACTGCTAAAACAAAACAGGATGATACTGCTAAAACAAAACAGGATGATACTGCTAAAACAAAACAGGATGATACTGCTAAAACAAACATTACTGTGACTACGCTAGCTCCCAACCTTGTTAGTAACGTGTAAAATAAATGAAGAAAAAGATCAGTCTGACACAGCTACGTTAGCCACGTTAAAGCATAAGCCACATTAGCTTATTCACAACCCCTGCAACCCCCTGCAATATGTGAAAAAAAAAAAAACTGATAGAGCTAAAACAAATGCCACTGTGACTACGCTAACTCCTAATGTTTTTAATAACATGTTAAGAGAACAAAAAATTTAAATCAACACTGGTACATATTAGTCATGTAAGAAACATTAGACGCATCAGTGTACTGACCAATAAACTATATAGGCTACAGCTGCAACAGTAGCTTGTTGCATACGCAAAGTTGGACACCATATTGGATAGGGCTACATGCCAGGTTGCTGCTGTGCCACAATTGCAGGAAAAACAAGAATGTGACTTTTCACAAGTGCATTGTTACTGTCAGCTAACAACGGAGAACTTCTAGAATACATCTTAGGAAGATCTGAGTGAGTTTACTCAGAACAGTGAACATTTAGGCTGATCGTGTTGATAGTTAATGATAGCTTTAGACTTCGCACTAATTCTACGTTTTCTGACACGATCACCTATGATTTTTGTTTTAAGGAAGATAACTTATTATTGTTATTGGTATTTGTATGCGTTTTCGACCTCAGATCCACACCGCCTCAGAATCTTCTGAAGTTATGTCATAATGGAAAGGGTTGAAGAGTCATGATAGTCGAAACAATGTAAGAACTGGAACTAAAGCTCTTGTGCTAATGGGTCAACCCCAGAGAACGATATTATTTTTGCCATTTTTCAGTAGAATAGTATAAGAGTGGAATGTCTTTTTTTCCCAATCAGTCAGAGTGGTGCAAAAAAACAATAGTGGCTGCTCTTAGTGCAAAATTTCTGTTTTTTTTCTGAATATTATTTTTTTTAGAACACAGCTTTGCAGAAAATGAACAGAAACCATCAAATTAGCAAAATATATTAAAATATACTTCACCTCAAACATAAAAACGAAAATATGATTTTGAAATATTAGGTTTCAGTGTACATACAATAAATGTAAATAGAAAGGTGAGCACTTGTTATTTTACAGATTGACCAGGCTAGTAATTTCATACTTGGGCCCAAACGCAGAGGTCAAAGGTTGCCCTTGGCTGAATCAAACTTCTTCAAATCAATAAAGCCGACCTATTACCATTCTTTTCATTCCATCAGGATGAGGTCATTTTGTCCTATCATGAGGTCTGAATCACGACTACAACTCCTGAAAAAAAACCCTAAAAGTAACAGAAATCACCTCATCACAGCTCAAACTGGTGTAAGGGGATTGTGAAAAGCACAAAGCAGCCCACAAATCCAAAGACAGACAGCAAAGGGGTTCCTGTTCAGTTTTCCAAACCCCAAAATAAAAATAATATAAAAATAAAGAAACAGTTAAATAAATACAAATAATTTCCTATGTGGATATATCTGTGTTTTCAGTTTTTTGTAATCTGTTTTGCTTTGTAATTCCAACTAGTTAGCAGGTGGATGGCAATGCTTAGCAAAAAGTCTATAGTCTTTTTAAGTATACTTAGTCTGCTAAAAGTGAGGCAGTAAACTTGAATTTGCTTACTGTATTTTGCAATTTAAACTTAAAATCATTTAATTTAGTCGGAAGAAGTCTTAGGTTTGTATACTTCCTACCCTACACATACAGTGGGGGATAGAAAGTTTGGTCTCCGCAGGTAAAATGCTACATTATTGTGCATAAAGAACCCGAGGAAAGATTAAGAAAATCTTCTTAAGGCATCGGTTTAAAGATGAGACATCCTTTGATTTTTCAGTGATGTTGAGGTCAGGTGATTTTGAAGGCCACGGCAAAACCTTCAGTTTATGCCATAAAGAACATATTTATACAAATATCTCTTGACAGTAGAACAGTGTAGCACGACTCCAGAGTCTGCAGGTCGTTCTGGAGGGATGCTGCAGTCAAACGTGGGTTTTGACTTGTTTTTCTCACAATCCTGCAAGCTGCTCTGTCTGAGATTTTTCTTGGTCTTCCAGATCGTGTTTTAACTTTCTCTGGTTTTTTTGTTTTTTGTGTTTTTTGAAAGGGTAAATGATAAAAATAAAGCCTAATTTTTGTCACATATTAAAAGAATGTCTCATCTGTCAACTGTTGCCTTAAGGAGATATTTCAATAGTTCCTTGGGTTCTTCATGCACAACAATATAACATTTTGCCTGGGGTGGCCATCATTTTAATCCCCACTGTACATGGTCTGTGTTATGCGGTGAGCAGGAAGGGGAGGATCCACGCGCAGGACACAATTGAAGTTATGAGGTTTATTTAAGGGTAAGGCGATGAATATTGATGGGGAAAGTCCGGTATGGATTGGTCTTGCGTCGGGAGCGGAGTTGGATGAGCTCGGGGAGGCAGCAGGGGTATTGGAGAGAAGGCGGGAGCCACTGGCAAACAAACACACAAGTTAGTAAGGCAAATCTATGACAAGAGTGAGTCCTAAGACACGTCTTGGGAGCCAGCACGTTACCGTCTTGGGCAAGCTAACAGTCTGGCGCCGGAACTGGGATCTCCACCATCCTTTATACATCTGCTGGAGACCCAGGTGCAGGCAATCATGGTGGCCATACCTGGTGGCTGATTGAGCACAGGTGGGTGCTGTCATGGCATCTGACGACCCACAACAGGTCTGTATCTACTAGCTGTGCTTATACCTATACTCATACTCACCTAAAATAAACTCCAGGTGTACTATTTTTAGCAGAAAAACAAAGAAAGAAAAGTTTTTCTGTTTTTATTTTTTTTACAAAAAAAGAGGAAAATATGATTTATTTGTAACTGACAAAAATATTGTACACATTATAACACACTGTTTAATTTTTAATACATGATTACATTTATTCTTTTTGTCATTTTTGTCAACAATCTAGAGTAAATTATTCATATACAAGAAGAATTTAAATGTTATTTTCACTTAAAGTTAATTAAATAAACTAAAGACCAACAGCCTGCTGTTAAAATTACTGCAACCAAAGAGAGGCACTTCTGACCTTTTTGCATGTTTGACGAATTTTACCAGGCTTGATAATTTTGCTTTTCAAAAACTTCAAACAACTTCAAACAACGTCAACAAAAAAAAGAAACATAAAGCTTATAAAAAACAAACTTCCAACTATATTAAGAAAATTCAATATATAATACTTTAATTTAAAAAAATTTAAGCGCAGAAAGGAAATATGAAAGCAACAATGCATAGTCTAAAAAAAGGAAATCATCTAAATCTACAACAAGCAAAACAACCAGAATATTTTGTAGATGATGATCCTGTATTAATAACAGCAAAGAAGTTGCATAACAATTTAATCAATTTTTGTTATTATTTGGGTAAAAACTGCTAATTCAAAGGATATTCCTAGTAACCATGAAAAATACAAAATGGCTAAAATACTCTCTGTATTCCTTAAGTATGTTAGTGAGAGTAAAATATTAGCTATAGTAAAGAAAATTGAAAATAAAACATCTACTGATAGCAATGGATATGAAAGTCATAAAAAAATAATGACTGCATTATTATGCCATTGACTTACTTTTGCAAATTATCAACACAAATATGTGTTTTCCCAGAGGAAATAGCTAAAATTATCCCAATCTTTAAAAATGGTGATAAAAATCTATTTAAAAATTATAGATCTATATTATTACTTTCTTAATTTAAAAAAAAATCTAGAAAAATTGTTTGCTTTTCAGCTAAAATGTTTTTTTTTGAAAAAAATGCACTGATTAGTGAAAACAATACGGATTTGGGTCGTAAAGATCTACAGCGCTCATAGATCTAAAACAATAAGTGAGAGTAAATAGAAAAAAATTCAAATCACCAAAAGACAACTATTGTAGTTCCGCAAGGATCTGTACTAGGTCCCTTATTTTTTATTACCTTCCTAAATGAGATATGCAAAGTTTCAAAAAAAAAATAAAGCTTCTATTGTTTGCAGATGACACATCAATTTCTACGCCGGAACTAATTTATCTGAACTAATGGTAACGTTAAAAGAAGAAATAGCTAAAGGTGAAAAACTGGTTTTCTGACAATTAGTTATTTATGATTTAAGAAAAAACAAAGTTCATGATTTTAAACAGTTACCAAACATATAAAAATTTAACAATAAATGTTGATCAAGTCAGTTTTTGAAAAGTGAGAGAAATAATATTTCTTGGGCTTATCTTGGATTAATTACTTAAAAAAGAAGATAAATAAAAATATTGGAATTCGTTATAGGGTAAAGGATTCATTTAACAGTCAATCTTTACATATGTTATTTTGTTCTTTCATTCTATTGTATTTTAGTTACTGCCTCGAAGTTTGTGGAAAAGCAAATCTTGTCCACACAAAACCTTTGTTCTACTTACAGAAAATCAGAATAATCAACGAAAAAGGCAGCAGAGAACATACAATGATCTGTTTGCTGAATCCCGACTGCTGAAGTTTTCCGATTTAATTGAATTAAAAACATTATTTATGTTTAAAGCCAAATGGAAAACTCTCTCAAACATTATTCAAACAGTTTTTTCTTTTGTTTCAGAAGACAATATAGAACAGAAGGAGATATGATTTCAAAGTTCCATTTGCGCGCAAAACTTTGAGACTTTGAGACAGTTTAGGGAGTCAGTCTATGGAACTCACTGGACACTACATTGAATGAAATCACATGCAATGTTACATTCAAAAAAATGTTAAAAGATGGAATAGTGAACAAATACAAGCAGATAAATTAATATACACAAATGTAAGCTGTAGATGGAGATAGGTTAGGGAAGGGATAGAAATGTAAAGTCTTGAAAGATTGGTCGTTATTGATGTTGCTTTTGTGCTTATGTAAAAGGAACTGATTATATAAGAGTTTTTCTTCATTCTGTTTCAATTGTTCAAGTCTAAAGAAGGGTTCATGTGTGTTTACTTGCAAAACTGCATAAACAATAAACCCCTCATCTACAATCAAAAAGAAAAAAAATGGGGGTTTGCATTGCAATTCTTTTTTATGACATACAATCTTCCTCAGAGAGGTCAAAAACCAAAAACGTGTTTGTCCAAATGATTCCAAGAAATATAGCAGAAAATGGTCACGGTTGTCATGTGACTCTTTGGAGGACGACTGCAGATGAAAGTTGAAACAAGTCAAGGATAAAAAACCAAAGGCATTTTACATTGTTTTGTTTTGTCCAGAATAGTTTTCTACAGATTTTGGCAGTAATTCAAATGTTTTTCAGCAATGTTTTTCTCCTTGAACTCTCCCATTGATCCATTTTTGTCGAGTCTCTTTCTGACTGTTAATTCATAAACTTTGACCTTTAGTGAGTCAAGTGATGCCCAGGCTTTTTTTTTTTTAATCTTCTTCTGCCTTCATGTTTTTTTTTAAAAAAAAGCATCAGGTCAGGGCAAATATTTCTTAACATTGCTGTAAAAAGTCCCATTAGTGTTGTTGCTAGGTTCAGCTTCTTACCTGTGGTTAAAAATGGAACTTTTTCTGTAAAAATGTGCAAAACCAGCAGTTTGTGCTTCTCACTATGAGAAAAAAAAAATCAACTAAAGAAGATTCACAGCTATCATGCTGCAGTCGAAATTACTATCAGAGTGATTGACAGGCACAAATATTCCACATTTGTCTTCTGTATATTGAATTTGGTGTGCATGAAGGGGCGCAAATTTTCCTCGGTGTTTATGTTAATCAGCACATCTACAGTCTTTTTGCAGCTTTGCAACGTCTTTCACACAAGCCTTGTCTATTAGACTGATTCTGTTCTGATCCGTGAGACATTTTTGCTGAGTTTTCATACTCCGGCATTGGCCTCATTCTTCTTGTGTTGCATAGTCGGATTCAAATTCAGACCCAGGTGGGGCCTGTCTCACCCATTTATAGAGGAAAGGTGCAGTGACAGGTAACAGTGGAAGGTGCCTGTGCAAAGTCAAGTCTAAAGCTGCATTATAGTTGCTTTTAAAGAAATTGTCCATACATCTATTTTCTAAACATCTTTTTTGGGGTCACATAGTTGCACAAAGCTTTGTGCAATGGGGGGGTACACCGTGGACAGGACGTCAGTCTGTAGCAGGGCACACGATCACTCCCACACACACACACACTTAGGGACACTTTAGAGTTGACCTAAGAAGCCTGTTTTTGGACTGTGGGAGGAAGCCAAAGAAAACCTGCACATGCACGAATAGATCGTACAAACTCCACATAGAAGCAACCCAGGTGGGATTTGAACCTTCTCACTTTGAGGTGAGAGCACTAACCATTGTGTCACCACGAAGCCCTTATGGACACAATTTCTTTCAAAGATTAAAAATCACAACATTTTTCATATTTTTTTTAAAATCACACCAACACACATTTTACACTTTAAATTTATTTTTACTAAGCATACTTTGATTGATTGGTTGGTTTATTTCAAGTATAAATTGGACAGTACATGAAAATAATCCCACAGAAGGTATAACTGAATACTCCTTTAGACGAAGTCAGAACATTTTAAGTTTACATTATACAAGCTATAAAAAATAAACCTCAAGTTTCCTGCCTCACTTTTAGTACAGACTAAGGCCGAATCCGAATTCTAACCCTATCCGTCCTGCTTCTCCCTACCCCTACATTTAGCATTCCAAATGGAGAGATATGGAAAAATAGTGTCTTTGACGGCACTAACACTCAATGACTTCATGAATATTAGCCAGTCATCTATGGTAATGTATAGCTACCAGCGCTAGGAAAATACATAACAGCACTGGTTTTATGACTTTTGAAAGTCATGCTAAAACAACAAGGCATTACTTACGTTTAAATGTAAACGTTTGTGCTTCAGTGCACACCCAAGTAAAGAAGTGCGCTTCACTTTCATGGCACAGCGCAACACAGCTCCCCCTACTGGTGGGGGTAATCAGAACTTAAAGTCCCTTCACTCTGCCCTTAAGAACACAATTTGGTACACCGCTACCACTTCAAATGCCCCTTCTATTGGAAGGATAGGGAGAAGCCGGAGGGGTAGGGGAAGAATTTGCATTCGGTCCAAACATCCTTGTAAGTACCCTTAAATAGACTACATGGTCTTTTTTTTTTTTAAATACACCTCACCTTGTGTACCTTGGAAGGACCTAATGGAAATACCATTTTAACACTTTGAATGGGACTTCCATAATTTTTAAAGGCATCAATCTCATGGATGAGAAGATTCAATCTGTTAGGTTGCAAAAGACCCTCCTTTTCCCCCTCATTCTTGTTCCTGTTGTGATAGGTTTACCATTGACCCAATTCTGAATACATGAGCATAAAGGAAATCTAAATGAAGATGGCCATTGACCATTAGGGCAGAAGAAAAAAATCTCCATGTTATTTGGATGTAGCTTGATAGTAACATTCCATCACGTGCATTTCATGCGGTTCCACTCCTGTGTTGTCTGGAACCATCAACTCCTGCTGCATTTGTGTGAAACAACCTTGTGTTGGCTTGCAGCTCTAACATTGTGACCTTCACTTTTAAATTCAGCAGCAGTTTTTTGTTGTTGTTTACAGGCTTTAAGGACGTGAGTGGCCAAAAGATTCAATTATGTTACAAAAGAGTGGAAGGAAAATCAATATCTGGACTGTTTTTTTTCTTATTCAACAGCTCACTTTTCATTTATCAGTAATAGCAATCAATAATGGAAGAGGAAAGACAAAAGCGCAGCATTATTTATTGAACTAATTCCTCACACAGTGCAAAGTTAGTCTGCACAAATGTTTTTATGTCATTCTTTGTTTTCATGGAAGTCTCATCCATACAATATTTCACTTGGCTCTTTGCAATTGCTGCACCCACCCCATGCAAGGAAAAAAAAGAACGCGTTTAATAACAAATATTATTTTTTAACTCGTTATGTTTGGTAAAGCAGATGAACATAAAGCAGACGTTTGATTATAAATCAGAAAAGGATGAAGGATTTCTGATGAGGGTAAAGGACATGTTCCCGGCTGCTGTTTGATACACTAAGGGCTGATGTTGTCGGGGAGATGATCGATAAAAGATACCAGAGTGCAAAAGCAAACGTAATGTATTAGGGAGGCTTGACAGTGGCTTCTCCCAGGAGCTGAATCAGGCTCTGCAGGAGGTGTAGACCAACACCACCTTAGAAACTTAATGTGGCACCATCGAAGTGAATACTTCATATAAAAACTGCTGCAAAGATGGAGTTAAATTAAATGTGGTTAAAGTTTCACTCCGATCCTCTTTTCATCTATTGTAAAATAATTTCCGGTGGTCTTTTGATTATGACTATGCTGTTTTTGACCAAAATAATAATAATAATAATTAAAAAAAAAAAAACGGGGTTTTCTAGAACATAGTTTCTGCAGAGCAGCAGGAGTTCATTAGAAATCTGCCTCTAAGTTGTGGGCGGATCCATCGATGCAGACGTAAGCCTCTGCTGATATCCCATCATCTCTTTGTTTATACTATACCACTAGCTTACAGCTCTTCACAACCCCAACCTGACATTAGTGGTGCAACAAAAATGGTGAGCAATATTGAAGCTATCCAGCCGTACAATTCTAAACCAGATGCCAGCTCGGATGAGGGAAATGAAGACATACAGGGATCTAGTGTAAGGGGAGGCAGACGAGGTAACCCAGGAGCAGGAAGAACACGAACGCAGGTCCTTAAGTTTAGACAAGAGTTTAATAACAAGACCAAGAAAAGACAACACAGCCATGAAGAACAAAGGACGCTGAGACAGAGAACAAAGGGAAACACAACCAATATATACACAAGAGGTTAATAAGGAACATCTGTGGAAACCACAGGAGGCGCAGGTAGGGGAGGGTGTCCATGACATCTAGTTGTCTGCAAGTGGGTACATCACAATGGGGCAGAGCAGGGAGCTTCTGGTGAGCCGATTGTAGCTGCTGTAAAACAACTGCAAGCTTTTTCAAATGGCATTTTTTTCCTCTTCTCCTGATTCCCTCCTATTTAAAAGAAGAAATGCACAGAAAACCAATTTTAACTGTAATGTTCTTCCTTTAGGTCCTCCAGCATGAGAAAAAGACTACAAGAACACGTTAAAAACACCAAAAAACACCATATTCATTCAAGTGGGTTTTTAAGCTAAAACAGGAAAATCATTCATGCATCAACTAAAAGTTTGTGTTTTTCTCAACTTTTAAAGAATTTAAGACAAATATTTTGGCTTTTGATGTAGAACTTTCATTGAGTTTGAAAGAAAATGAAAATAATGTGGAATAATTGAGAGTTATGCTATGACTAGCATTTTGATTTAAACTAACCCTCAATAATTTAATTCCTGCTTTTCTGAGAGTCAAAGTGCACTCAACTGTGTTTTCCACAGGCATCATTTCCTTCTCTTGAAATATGGATGTACACAAAATCTTTGATGCATTCACATGCTGAACTGTTTGATGTGAAGAGCTCAAAATTGCATTCATGCGTCTTTTTTATTTTGTGGAGCTCTCAATGGAAGGCTTCATTTAGAGCAGATTCCCATTATGTCAAAAATTGATTATTTTAACTTAGTTGCTAAATTAAAAATAATGTCCTGATAACTTGCTGCACTAAAATGTGTTTAGCTTTTATGGCTCAAATGAAACTAGGAAAAAGATAGGCTCAGGATTTAGAAAAAATAATAGAATGACCAGTAAATGTGCAAATAAAAAACGTTTTGTAAAAAATAAAACATTTTACACAAGCTAGAAGTTTCAGTCAGGGTTTGGTTTCGGAGCCCAGCAAACCTTCAAAAAAGCCTCAACAGGCCAGGCTGTTTTCTTCAGTATAGAAACTTCCTTATGAATGCTGTGAGCAATTCGTTGCCAAGATCCATAACTTGCGACTTGATGTCAAACAAATTTTGTGAAAAAAAATCAAAACAGACCCAAGTTAAAACTGAATGAATTTCCTTTGACATTTTAATTACATTTCACCTGGGTTTCACATACTTGTTAGGTAAATTTGTTTATTTGGTTTTTTTTAGGGTTTATTTGTTAATATGTGATTTCTATGGTGACTTTTCTTTTGTTTACTGTGAGTTTTTATGATTCTATGAGAAAAGTGAAATTCATTTCAATTCAATCAATGTGTGACAATTAAGCCATAGTCACAACTGCCTATAAATTTGAGCTCCAAAAATATCAAGATGACTTGATAAAAGAAGTCACTGCCTTTGCGGTTCTAGTGAATAGGACAATTGGCCTTAGTCACAACTGACCTGGTGGATACAGGCTGTCAAACCAGCTTGGTGCACTCAAGTGGCCCGCATAAAATATCAAGGCTATCGACCACTGTTGTTGTGAACACTTGTACAACATGCAAGGGTAAGGGTAAAGTCTTTGGGAGGCAGTTGTGTCGTACAGATGTAATATTACAGGTTTAATAATGTATTTAATGCTCAAAGTCAGATGTGGAAAATGCTGTTATGTCTATATTCATCTCTATATTCATGTCTATCAAATCTGAAACTAAGCCAGTCTTTTGAAAACACAAAGAACTATTAAATGCCTTCATGTTCATTTTGGCCTGTCCTTTGTGCACAGTGCTGCACTGCTGCAAGTCTACCATACTATACACCCCCACAGAGTTGAGTGCAAACTCATATTGTCCACTAGTGATGTGCAGCTTTGAGAGAAGAAAAAGTAGATAGGGTGAATTAATCTAGAAAAAAAAAAATGTCTCCCAGGAAAGAACTGGCTCTTGTCGCTCACAAATAATGAGTTGCTTTAGAGTCTGTCATTCGTAACAATTTCTGAAATTTGAACGGTAATTTGTGACATTACTCCATTACATACAAAAGTAATTAAACTACAGTAATTTGTTACTTTGTAATCCATTACCCCTAAAACTGGTAAGGGGACTCGAGTCGAGTGTAGTATAAAGGCACTGCAGCATCATCCGTATGTTGTAAGTGCTTACAATTTGCATTATGCAATAACTTCATGATACACTTACCACATGCACATGCATGTAGGTTCTACTGTAACCACGTACGTTGAGTTGGGTGCATGAGCCTCAATAGAACTGCAAGGCACACCTGTGTGCCCCTTCAAAATCTGGTGACTCTCTACGACCCTTCACGGCCTACATCATCCAAAAACCTGCTGCACCAATACGGACAGCAGCATGCGGCAAACGTTTTAGGCAGTGTCACACAAGTGGCAGACAAAGCAAAAGTGCCTTAAATACTTCAAAGAAAAAAAAAAAAAACAGAATTTTAGACTGTAAGTAAAATGCAGATTAATTAGATTCCTAAAAGAAACAGTTTGTGTCAGAACAACAAAAACCTGTTTTATTGGTGGAAAAATAATTACTGCCTTTTTGGGCTGCAGGGAGGAAGCTGAAGATCCATTAAGACACACATCCATGTTTAACAAGTAAACAGTTGAGACTTTAACCATCATTTTCTGGAGAGTAAGCTCCTCACCTCTTTGCACTCCAGTTACTAACAAGTGTATAATTACAATCAAGCTAATTACAGCCTCGTTGGGATTCTCTCATTTTAGGCTAGAGATGCATTTCATTTTTTGTTCACAGGATGTTTACTTTTTGTTTGTCTTAGATTATTTTGCCATCCACAATCTATTACTCCCGTTTGAGACAGTCAAATAGGACAGAAGGGTCCCAATTGGCAAAAAAAAAAGTGCAGATTTTTACATTTTTCGGCAGTATTCATTTTTTCCCAAACAAAAATGAACTTTTAACATAATTCCTCTTTTAAAACCTTGTAATGTTCCTTACTTCTCCAAACTAGAGCATTTATACCAGTTTGTGCTTTTATCCCAGCATGCAACACAGTGTCACTGCATCTAAGGGTAAAAAAGAATGGTTGTAAAAGTTAACACATTTTTACTTAATTCAGATCCATTAATATCAAGTTCTAGATTATTTTGCAATGAAACGCTTCAGAGTCTGAAAAATAGAATGGCAGTTTATTCTCTCTGCTCAGATTAATTATATATCATATAAAATAAAATTATGCTACAAATGAAGATTTTCTGTTATTGTTATTATCAATACCATCTGCTATATGTGCCATACTGCATGCAACTTACTATTAACATGCTTGAATTATATTTCAACATCAATTAGTTGCTAGCAGGTAACTAAAAGTTAGAAGCTGGGGAAGGTATGCTGCACTGGGGTTCTGTCCTCCATTACTTCTTCTCTCCTCTTCTCTCCTGTTCTTTATCATCAATATTTTTATTTAGTCCTCCATGCCTCTCTTTGGTGCAGTCCAATTCATATGTTGTCCCTGCTTCCCACTCCCCTTCGGAAAAAATTCTAGGTGGATCGTCTGTGCTCGTGTCCTTGGAGTGGCTCATCTCGCACCAACAGCTGTCCCCTGGTTCCATCTGAATGAAGCCCATCTGCTACGCTTTTCAAACATGTTTTTTTAGAGTTAGATAAGCTCATCTTTAACAGTTCTAGCACATCGCCTGTCCTTCTTGGGAGAGGACACCTCCTTCATGTGGACATCCCTGAGGTTTCTTATTTATTTCCCCTTGGAATCAGGTTTTCCTTCACCGAGAATGAGGATCTAAGGACAGGGATACCATCTTAGCTGAGTTAGTTTAGTTTAGTTTAGTTTACCAACCAGCTATTGTTTATATCTTAAGACTGACTTTATGTTTTTGCACAAAAAACAATTCAGTTGTCTCAAGGAACTTTGCACTGTGATCTTAAGCTATATACATAAAATAAAAAAATTGAAATATGGGATTATATAAATTCGCTTCCTCCCACTCCCTTTCAAGCAGTTTATCTTTTGATGCCAAGTTGTCTTATGTTTGACACATTGTTTTTTTTTTTTTCTTATTGATGTAAATCTATGATGACTGATTGTGTTACATATGTGTTATTCTTACTCTTGCTTGCTTGAAATAAACCATTTCTAATCTAAATCTAATCTAATTTAAATTGGCATGTAATGTCAGGAGGTTTACTCAACCAAGAATATTTTTGAAAAAGCATTTTATTGTAAAATTATGACATTTTTCTCATTATTTTTTTAGAGTTTACTCTTTTTTAATTTTATGGAGGCCCTAAAATTCCATCATAGATAAGCACTCCAAAAAGAAAAGAACTGTTTCCATGTTCTAAAGACACTGGTGTGCTAACAACATCTACTGGATCATACTGGGGATGTTTGGTGTGTGTAGTTGCTGGTGTTGCTGTGTGCTGACAGTAACGCCAACAGACTTAACTCAACTGTCAGGAAGGTCAGTGATGTTGTGAGGATGATGATGATGAAGACAGGTGCACTGCACACAATATGCCAACAAAGATAGGAGGGATTTTGGACAAAAGGTTTACTTTATGGAGAGACAGCAACATTTCTAATGAGAAACTTCTCTGACCTCAATACGCCGCAGAAAATCAGTTTCACCAGCAGCCGTTTAACTTTACAACAACTTCCTGTGAGGTCTGACCTTGACCTGTAAAAGTGGACTCAGATTTCTACAGTGTGCATTAAGTCATTTGCATTGCAATGATTCCAGCAATGGATCACACTTAGCTGTGCAATATTGGCGGAAAAATACACCTCAGACAATTATCCTGAATGAGAGGAAGAGAGAACTGCTGGACTGTCAAGGCAATGTTGAAAAAACAAGCTGGTGAGCAAGTTGATCTCAAAACTTTGAGATAAGCTATAAAGGATCTAACAGAGGCATTAGAAGTTGGTTTTAGAAAGGCTGTGGCTTAGAAGAAGAGACCTTTGGATGAGTTAATGCTTCCTGAACAAAAATGAGGACTTGATAAACCCTAACTGTGTTGTCAGGGCAAGAGGACGATGATGCTTGAAAGACTGAAGGACCAGGTTGTTTTTTAGATTGTATTGATGTATTTCTTTCAGTTGCTTTTTCTGGTAGCTTGCACATAGCAGCCATCTCACTGTGTCTCCTGTCAGCAGCAGTAGAGTGCAATTCTTTTTAAAAAAGAAACAAAAGTCCAATCTTTTCCCTGTTGAAAGGTTTGTAGATCATTGTTTGTGTTCAAACAAACCAATAGAGATGCTTGCTGTCAGTTTTTAAACATATATTGAAAGAATTATTGAGCCTCGAAGTCTGAATCTGCAAATATTTTGCCCATTTTTGCCAAATTGTTTTTGAGCTCTTTCTACTCAAACTAGTACCATATTCTACTGCACTTTACAGTGATAAAATGTCATATTTTTTTCCTAAAATGCAGACTTCAAATAGAATATTTATCTGTAATAATTAACTTAATGTTCCTGATCAGAACCCAACATCTGATACCTAGTTTTTACGTTAGAGTAAAATAAACCCACCATGCCTCAATTCAAATGGTATTTCCCCATTTCGATTAAAATAATGGCATATTTTATTGAAAACATGCCTCAAACAAATCAATCTGGTTGGACTGTTGGAAAATAAATGGATTCATCATCTTCTTTTTTTCTTTTGGAGTTTTCTCCTCAGGGGTCATCACAGCTAGTCAGCTTCCTCCATCTACCCCTGTCTTCTGCATCCTCTCCTCTAACACCAGCTTCCTTCATGTCTTCATTCACTGCATCCATAAACCTCCTCTCTGGTCTTCCTCTAGACCTCTTACCTGCAGCCCTAGACTCAACATCCTTCTACCAATATCTTCACTGTCTCTCCTCTGGACATGATCGAACCATCTCAGTCTGGCCTCTCTGACATCATCTCCAGAACCTCTAACATGATGTGCTGTCCCTCTGATGGACTCATTCCTGATCCTATCCATCCTGGTCATTCCCAAAGAGAACCTCAGCATCTTCCTCTTTGCTGCCTTCAGTTCTGCTTCCTGTCTTTTCCTCAGTACCACTGTCTCTTGTCTGAACAATATGTCTGCTCTCACCGCGGTTTTGTTCACCTTTCCTTTCGTTTGAGCTGAAATTCCACTTGGGTCCCTCTCATTCACACACATGCACTCTGTCTTAATGCAGCTAACCTTCATTCCTCTACTTTCCAGGGCAAACCTCCATCTCTTTAGCTTCTCCTCCACCCTGTTCCCTGCTCTGGCCACAGATCACAATATCGTCTGCAAACAGACCATGGTGATTCCTGTCTAACCTCATCTGTCAGCCTGTCCATCACCATTACAAACAAGGTGTTACATCCCTATTGAAATTGTATTTCAGAGTATTTCTTTATTCAATTTGTTGTGAATCAGGAGCAGATGCAAAAATACAGTTGGAAAAAGCTTTCATGTGTGATGTAGAAACTACAACGGCAACAAAAATTCTGATGAATCCACTTGTAGACAACTAGATCCATGTACATTGTTTGTTTTTTCCTTAAATCTTAAATCCCTAAAACCAGTGGCACCTGTAAAGAGACTGATCCATATGGGTGCATTTGATCAAGGCTTTATAAACCACAGCTTACAGTTAAGACCTAAGAGTGTAGTCTTCTGAAAGACTAGAATGTAAAAAGATGGATTCTGGTTGAACTGTTTGTCCTCTTGTTCTGTGGTTTTACCTTAAAGTGAATTCAGACCAACACATAAGAATTCTTCCAAACCAAAGCAGGTTGAGAAAATCCAGAGGGCAAACCCCAGATTAAGACATATTAGAGACAAATGGAAATGACATTACTTAAGCAATATATATTTATAATTACATTTTTAATGTGATCAGAAATAATTTAACTAATCAGCACTAAGACAGTGACATGGCACATTAGCTCTGATGGAGATGAATAGGCTCAGTGAGTGACAGGCGTTCTGACATCCTGGTCGGGAGTCCCATCATTAATCTGCATTTCAGCTGGTGACAATCATTAAGGTGTTAATTAATTTTTTTTTTTTCTACTAAAGCTAATATTAAATTTGATGACACAGTCACATAAAAAAGCTGTATGTTGTATTACAGCTATTTGTGGTTTCAAACCTCAGAGAAAGGCTTATTTCCAGGTTTTAGAGCGGGAAATCACTGCTGACTTGACCCTCTTCAATCCCTAGGGAAGATTAGGGACAAAATGAGCCCTTCATCGCTCTTCCTCCTCATGGAAAATGTGTGGCCACACTTAAGTTCCTTTCGGTTGCTTGCCTACTTTTATACTAAAAAATACTTTTCAAAATGTTTTCAAGATTTCTCACACAAACCAACATGACATTTGAGTGAGGACAAACTGAACATTTCACATTACCTGAAGGAGGTCAAATGTAGTCTTTTTTGATTGTTTTTTGAGTTACATTACAACAGAAGAAGGATAAAACTTTTCCCAAAGTCCATCCTTCCACTCAGCGCCTGCGCCTCCTCCTCCATTCCGTCCAGCTGTTTCCCCTGAAGGCCGGCAGGGCTCAAAAGCAAGAAGATGCAGAATATTTCAGTCTTGCCTGCTTTATAATCTTTTGGTGTTTATAAGGGCACAGCAGTCACTGTAACTTGCTGCGTTCTGTGTTTACCTCTTTACTCAAATGAGATGTCTCTGCTAAGCGTCTGGAAGAAAAAGAGATATTGTGCTTTATGGGTAGTATTTGCTGAAAAACTTGGCTTCATCATTGCAGTCCTATGAAAAAGTTTTCTTTTCCCTCTCTATCTTTCTTTTTATTTTCATCTATGATGGTTTGTCCAAAACATGAATGCAAGGGATTCAGAAGCAGATGGTGTTAGCTTAATATATTTAATAAACTAAACACATTACATAAGCTGAAACAAATGACCAAAGAAAATAAGAATTGTATTTCAACAGATAAGCCTCAAGCATTTAAATAAAAAAAGACGTTTTTAACTGATTAAAAAATAAAACACAGAAGTGGGCAGAACAGAACAGAAAGCAAAACAACTGCAAATCTATTTTAACAATGACCTCAGCAAAAAACAAAAAAAAAACTACTTGTAAAAACTTGTAAAATCCTCACAGGCCTCCTCTTTAAAAGGACACTCCCACATGTCTTCAGTTTGAGGTACAAAACAAAAAGTAAAACCTAAACTATCACTCATGTAAACACAAACCTCAGGTTGTGAAGTAACACTCCTTTGTACAGAATAATGTGAGCGTAGGAAGTTTTTAGAGTGGCGTAGTGGCATAGCGCTCTTGAAACACAGGGAAAAATCCCAGGTTCAACATCCCAGCAAAATTGGATCTTTCTGTGTGGAGTTTGCATGTTCTCCTCATGCATGTGTGGGTTTTCTCTGGTCACCTCCCACAGTCCAAAAACATGCTTTATAAGTTAATTGAAAATTCTGAATTGCCCCTGGATATGCATGTGAGTGAGTGTGTGGCCCTGCGACAGACTGGCAACCTGCTTAGGTTTTACCCTTTGCCTAACAGTTGCTCGATGGACTCCAGCAACCGCTGTGACCCTTTAAAGGATTTAGAAAGTTCTGGAAATGGAAAGATGCAGGTGTTTGTTAGTATTTTATCCCTTCAGTAGTGCTCTGTGTGTTCTGCTGCAGAACCCAAGTGCAGAACACAAGTGAAGCACGAGGTCATGAGGTGCCTTCAGGATCTTCGATTAGATTTTACAGGTTACAGTTTCATGAATATGGAGCCCCTAAAGCAGGGCTATCGAACACAATTACACAGGAAGCCAAAATCCAAAACGCATCTTAAAACAGGATAAACATTTATTGAACACACTAAATCTAAACTTTTAAAATGTAATTTAAAATATAACTTTTTAAAAATAAACATAATTTAATAAGACAGGAATATCAGAATAAATCAATTTAAACCTTAAACAACTTATAATATTTTGAGCTCCATAAAAATACATCCTGTCAAAATTGTAAAAATTCTATCTGGTTCTCACCAGTTAGGATTTGGTGTGCAACAGGTAGTTTCAGGAAACTAGAAACTAGTAATGATGTATTGTTTTTTTTTTTTTTTAAGTGTAATAAGTATGTCTAAACTCAAACTAACATTGTATGTGTTATTAACTAGAAAAAAAAGAAAGAGGTGTCATGTTCATCATTAGAGCTCCTAAAAGGACATGAAAGTTAGATAAAACAAACAAAAATATATATATACATTTTTTTCCTTTGACTGAGTAAATTAGTTCAATACAAACAAAATGAAATGCTGCTTTTTTAATTTATTCTGTAGTTTTAGGGATATTATTTCTTAAATCAGCTACTTTGTTCTTGGAGCCATTGGAGCAAAACGTTCCCAAGAAACTTAAGGGAGCAAGAAACTTTTTACTGATTTTTGTTCACAATTAGACCACAAAGGGATGATGAGGAAACCCAACTGAATGTAGAGAACACTTTGATCATCCTTGATGAAAATCTTTTTCAGTTTTGCCCACAGTAAAGCCCTTAGTTTGTGGAAGAATTATCACCAAAATTTACTGTAGAGGAAGAGCAGTGAGAATCCCAGTCAAAGTTTGCTCTTTTGGCTTTGAGGCAGAGTTGTAAAATGAGAATCTTTTCACGAATCAACATTTCCAAAAGCTAAAAATTACTTTTTGTTTTATTTTCAGTGACATATCAATGCAGGAAGGAAAAATAAAAAACTTTTTCTTAAAATAAAGTTTGGTATAAAATATAAAAATATTATTTTTATTTATTTTTACTGCTTCCTCATTGGACTGAAAGTCAATATTTTTGCTTATTTTTAGCTTTCTCTAACATCTATTGATTTTTATTCAATTTGTTATTATTCATTATTCTCAAGTATCTTTCTCTACTTTATTCAATATTCTCTGATTACATTCAACAAACTCAGATTTAATTTATTAATCTAAGACTTCAGTCAATATTCTCGGTTTTATTTTAGTATTCTAGGATATAGTTATATTTTTAGAATAAATTGAACATTCGGATATATATTTTGTTCAATTTTCTCAAGTCCTGCGATTTTTTATTAGGTCCTTGAATATGTATTGATTTTTATTCAACATTTTCTGATTTTATTTAATGTTCTAAGATTTTCTTCAATATGATTAGATTTCTTTCAAAACCTTTTTCAATATTTTTGTGATTTTTGTCTAAAACAGATGTGCCGTAATTCCACCGAATAGCAAATGACCTTTTGATTCATAGTTCGCTCAACCACTTGAACATAAATCCCACCTTTCTCCTTGGCTCCACATTCATGCACACAAGAAGACCAGTCATTATGTAAGTGTGGGAGAGTCTCTGAGTGTGTGTGTTGTTGTGGAGCCAGCGTACACTAGGGACTACAGAAAGAGTCAGTGCCCTCCAGCAGTGGGCTCAAGTCTCACAAAGCTGTTGTAGTGATTGTGGCAGGGGTCCATGGACCTAATCAGACCCTTGGGAGAAGCTCAGACAACCATTGCTGTTGTTGATACTTTGGGATTCTCTTCACATAAGGACAGAGGAGAAAATCAGTCTGAAGGTCTCTCTCCTCTCTGCTAATCCTCCACCTTTAGCGTGCCACAGGACAAGGCTGAATTAATGAATTGGTAAGTGAGTAGTTGAAAGGGTTTTTTTTTTTTTTTTTTTTTTTTTTTTTTTTTTACAAACACTATTCCTTGTCCTATCTGATTGGCTCCATGCGTTATCACTTGAATGATGCAAGCGCTTCATAAAACATTCAAACGTGGCTTCAGTCGGTGTAAAATCTGCGTTGGCACTGGCCAGAACAAAGAAAACATCCCTGAAAAACTGTAAGTGCCTTCAAAGCGTTTGGATTTTGTGCTTGTCCAACCAATGACAGTCTAGTAATAGCAGCCCCCCATAAAAAAAAACAAACAAAAAAAAAAAACATTCCCCTGAGACGCACTCCCAGGCTGCTTTATCTATTGATGATGCTGGAGATGCCCAAGGATGACCCAAGGACACAGTGGCATACAGCTGGTCTGAAGGACTTTCTTTTCAGTGCTTTTGGACTAAATGAACGCTGAGTGAGGCTGGATTTTTCTTAAGTGCGCACTCCCATTTCTGATGGACTTCATCATCATTTCTATGCACATTTTTCATGCCCAGGCCTTCCAAACTTGACTGCTAATTGTGTTTTATAATTTGTACTTGACAGATATTTGTGCGTTGAAGGAGTTGGGGGGCCTTGGGTGGTCAACAACCGGTGCCTATCTGTGCAGCTCAGGTGAAAATAAGCCCAAATGAGATCTGAGTGTGTTTAGAATAGAAACATTAAAACAAGTCAAATTTAAAACACTTTTTAGCTGAAGATAACCTTTAAAAGTTGCAACATGACTGGACTTTCACACTATTTACATGAGCAAAACACGAATCCATGCTCTGATTGGTCAAATAGGTTAAATCTGAGAGGAAAAGACAGACAAGAATCAGTAATTTTGTTCTTTCTGTTCTAGATCGAAGTGGAGGAGTACATGAGTTTTTGCTGACATCAAAGTCCAAAGAAGGAGCTCTGCTCCATAGTATGCTGATGGTGTAGCTCTGGGTGATGCGTCCATCTTATTGATCTGGATTTTGTACTATAATTAGCTAAACATCATCCCCTTTCAGAAGTTTCAGGAGTACATAGATTTATTGGTTCACATCACATGATCTAACAATGGGACCCAACAAACCTCAGTTTAAACCAAACCGTATCTTACACTACTGAACCAAATATGTGAATTGTTGGATCTCTACTGCATTCGGATGTTTACATTGAATGTATCAAACATGTGTTGTGCTGAATTTAAGGATTTATTGTTTACTGTTTATTACATTAGATCAGGCTTAGTGTGAGTCAACTTATGCTACAGTCACAAATACAACTGCCCCCCGCGATGGGGAGGCTTCTTTATATACTCCCAGTTGAAATGATGGATAACTGTCATCTTCTAATCAACAATGTCTCATAGTGCCTATCTTTTCTGGTTTCTCATTTTGTTTTGTTTGTTCTAATATTTTGTTTTCTGGAAATTTCTTTTTTTTCCTAAATTTTTTTTAAATTTCTTTTTCATTTTTCTTTTCTGGAATTTTGTTTTTTGTTTTCTAAAATGGTTTTGTGTCGGTTTTGTGTCCTAGGGAACGCCATTAGTTGAAGTCAAATAGTTAAGTCCCTAATTCACTCTGTCTGTAATGTTGTTGCATGAAGGACAAGTGACAATAAAGCATTGACTGACAGATGTTTTCACGTCAGAAACACGTGAGGATCTGCAGGTTTGTTGCTGTATGAACAAAAATGTAATTTTAAACACAATGCACAAAGAGAATATTGGCAGCCACTCTTCACATGTATAATCTATTCTAGATTAATTTTTCTACCCTATAAACATAGGACTTAAAGCTCTGCTTTGATGATAATGAATTTAAAGGTTCTTTTTGTAAAATGTTTTAAAATGCTCCTTTAAAAATGACAAAGTTTCTGTGGAGAATCAGGTTTCAAATTGTAACTGTAATGCAGGAAAAAATACAGAGCTAAAATATTTTAGGCCCTTGGTAAAAGGGTAAAACTCGTAACATAAATGGCCTTTACTTAGAAAACCATTTCAATAAATTGTGCACACACACAAATATATTCACTTGTTCAGTCAATATACAGAAGAAAAGCTTTTAAGGGGGAAATTGGAGCCAATGAATCTCTTCTTCATGTACTGTCAGTGCACAATATCTTAATTCTTGTTGTAAATCATAAACTTTTCACAAACTATGGAAATCAGTCTATCCAGGACGATAAAAGCTTTAAGAGGACATACACATTTAAAAATGGTTTTTTACAGGTCATTGAAGCGCAGTTTTATGCCACCCTTCATCTAGACTAAAAGAATGAAGCTGATTAAGCTGATTACCATCTGTTTCATGGTGCAACCACTACAATAAGCTTACTTTTCAATATTTTAGCCTTTTTCAATAATCTATGATTGGCAGAAGCTTGCTTTTTCATTTTCTTCTGAACACTAATTTGCTTTGTTTGATTTTTAAATTAACTGATTTTTAACAAACCAAGGTCAAAATGGCTTAAGTTGAAATACGTTGAACAGCAAATTGATTTGTGTTATGTACTGATCTTAATGTCTTTTCTTCTCTGTTAAGGTTTCGCTTCTGAAATATTTTATTTACTAAAAATGTAACCAACAAATACTTGTTTTTCACAAAATTATAATATCCTACATTTTATTCTTATACCTTTAATGCATGTTTTAATGGTTAACATAACTTGAATTTTCACTTTCTTTTTGAACACTACCACTTTCTGTGTCTTGTGTTTATCTAACAGTTTTTTTGTGTTTGAAAATGAAAGGAAATCAAATAAATCTAAAGATTAAAATGAAAAACCTGAGCAAGAGTAGAAACTATGGCAATGGTTTCACATTGTGTCCACTTAGACAGTGAGCTGCTTAGCGGCTGATGTTTGACTCAAACAGTGATTGTCAGAGTATTAAATCAGATTTACAGTCATATTTTAGTTTTTAAATAGGTGACCTACAGGGTGACTGCAGGGACAACAAAGTAGTCAGCAAAATAGATCTGATGAAAAACCTGGAATTACACATTTGACTTATTTCCAGCCTCTTCATGACTAGTCCAGTCTCTTTAACCATCCCTTCCAGAGCAACATTATGGTGATATTGATACCTACCTGACTTTATAATGCAGAAAAATAGAAAAAATACAAAAGGAAAGGCATTTGTTTTTGTTTTGTTTTTTTAATCAGAATAGCTCAATGATGATGCATTTGGAGGCAGAAAACATGAAAAAAAGCATTAAAAATACTCAGTTTTTGGTATTTTGCATTGTGATAGGTCAACGCTACGACAGAGAGGAACACCAAATCTTTAGGTAAAAACAGTGATCACTAATTGCTGATGCTGTTCATTACACAAGAGCCGGTACTTTTAGTGCATTGTGATTAGGTTTGTGGATGCAAAAATGGACAAATAAAAGCCTTCAAAATAAAAGTAAAATATTTTCAGACGTCAGATAATCAGCTTGTAGTTTCAATCCACACTTACAGCCTATTAATGATTTTTATTTTGCCTTTTTATCATGTCTTAGTGGTGAAAACTAAAAAGTGATATCACTAGACTTTTTGGAGGCTTTGTTGTATACAGTCATATTACACCAGCTGCCATTACATCCTCTCCCAGGGGTTCAATTTAATTTGTTTTTTTTAATAAAGCTCCAGTTTACAACAGAGGTTGTCTCAAAGCACTGTGCAAAAGAAAAAAAAAATCAGACAGAGCTTTATTAATGATGATGGTTATAATCCAATTTATTCCAGATCATTTTAGTAAAGCCAGATTATCTTCATTGTATGCAAATAGCCTATTTAAAAGCCCAACAGATTAATTTGAAGAGTTTTTGGAGTAATCTCTGCACTGAATAAGCAAAACGTGCCAGAGCCAGTGCAAAAGAGCTTTGAACTTGTCACATAAAAACTACAAATAGTCATTACAAAAATGCAAAAATATGTTTTGGATAAGAGATCAAGAAAAAGACTTTTCTGTTGAGACTGGTTTCAAAAGTTTTACAAAAGTTAGCCTAAAGTTATACACTACATCTTATGTTTTATGGAAATTATTGACAAACTGGATTCCCATGAAAACCTCTCCAATACTCTTGCCCTTAAGCTGCTGACACTTATGCAAAGGTGAAGGCAAACTGTCTAAGGTTTCTGCAACATTGCCCTATGGAAGAGAATATCTTCCAATAAGAAGCAAATGAGTTTGACTTTTTGTGCCGTCTTCACCAGGAAGAAATAAAACTCTGGAAGAAACTGAAACAATCAAGTTCCATAAAAGTTTAATCATTTTTAATCACAAATCAAATGTGAGATACAAGCGGCGTATGATGTCTTGCAGGCTCTGGCTACCCTTTCCCCTCCAGTTACCCCCTTTTTGCCTGCCCTCACTGGCTGAGCGGCTGCTACATCACTCGTCTACATCACACTTTTTTTCCCCAAAACGGTAGCTTTTCTGTTGGTTTTTCTCCATAGCAACTGTTTTATTTTTTGGTCACCTAGGGGTGACAGACAGGTCTATGTAAGTTTGAGAAGAATTGGCAAAAGTAAACTTTTGGATTTCCTTGGCAACAGAGGTTTTTTGTCATCCACGCCAACATTCCTGAAATGTGCATATCAAATGTCAAATTGTTTCATTCAGTTTGAGCCAGGGATTCATGTATTTAATGTTCACAGTATTTCAGTATAAAATAAGCGAGCAACAGAGAAACGACAATTTGTATTTCAAGATGGCAGCCTCTTGTCAAGGTAAAGTTCAACAAAAGGTCAACAAAGGTCAACAAAACTTTAATTGTGGTTGTAAACGTAATGTAGCAGCATGTACAGGAAATTTTGTGAAGATCTTCCAGGTAAAAACTTTCGGCAAAATCGGCAAATTTCCCACTTTTCCATAACATAGTCGCCAAGCCGTAGATCCTGTGGCCATCCCATATGAAATGCTAAACTTTATTTGAATATCCGCTTCACGCGTGTTTTGGTTTTGCAACTAGATTAACTTGAGAAAAACAAATTTGAATGTTTGCCATTGTTTCATTAATGCTTGTGCTCTGTATACCTTTTCTTATTTTTTTCTGCTCTTTTTTTAGCTCTAAAATTCCTCATTTGTTGGGTTGTTTACACATAAAGGTGGACTGAATTGGAATGTGAAAAAAAACGCAATCTGTACATGCTTGTTTTTGCTTGCGGCACCTAAAAACATCCCAGAAATGAAGTCACTATAGTCTCTATGCTTCTGAAATTCCACAAGCCACATAAATAAAAGTTTTTTTTAATTCTTTGAACGCTCAAAGTGAAGCCCTCAGTATGTATGGAATGTACACAAGTGTGTGCATGGAGAGAAAAAGAAACAATATAAAAAACGTCAGAGAAAATAACTAGTTTGATGTCTACAAAGAGGTGCAATACACAAACTCATTATGGATTCTACTTTTAGTGATGCACATCAATGTTAACACATGTGGGTAGTTTTGAAGTTTGCCAGTTGAAGAGTTATAAAACCATTTAAAAAAGATACATCAATCTGGGCTGAGTGCCAACTGTGCCACTGGCTGTGAATCTTCAAACAGCATGTAGTTATCTCAGAACAAAGTTCAGATCATGTATCACGTCCTTGGAGACCAATTATCTGTTTTTTATTGTATTTTTTTTTTTCTCAACCACACAGCTTTCAATTTCCCCTTATTTTAAAACAAGCGCACTAAACTGTGTGGGGAAATGAGCGAATTATTATGTGAGGTAGAAAATGAGTTTCTGTTAGAAGATGCAATATTTATGAAAGGTTAGCAGTAAATAAACACAGAATAACATTATATATGAAAAATCACATTTTTAAGTTCAAATATAACTTTGTGGCTCCAGACACATCATCTCTGCAATCAGCATTTGCGCCCAGGAAAAATGTATTTGCAAGGAGCATCATTACCATAATTGAACATATGTGGATGATGCATTCATGCTCCATACGTCTTCTGCTGCTAATGCTAACAGACATGATTGCAAAATGAAAAAAAAAAAGTGCTCACTCGAGCCATATGTAACACCTACTCAGAAGCTGTGAAAAGTTGTAGAAGTGTAAAGAAAGTGCATTGCAAAGTCTTAAATCAGTGCTCGACAGCTCAGGTGTTTTGCTTGTCTGCCACTGTGAATTGCACCTCAGGGAGACCAATTGACACCTCAAGTCCTCTTTCCGACGTCGACCTTGAGTGGGGAAAAACCAGAGAAAAAAAGGTTGGGACTGGCTCCAGCCCAAACGTGAATAGTCATCTGTCCACCCCAATCAGTCAGCTTTTATCTCCAGAAGAAGGGCAGAGTACTGTGTGAAAACATGCAGATTTAAAACACAGGTGTCAGCGTGGAACAAAAAAGAGGCTTCATCTTGCTGAAAGTGGCAGGCTGTGACAGAAAACCTCTGTCATTGCTCCGTGTACCAGCCCTGAAGAGAAGACGTGAAGCCATTTGCCTGTGGCTTCACGTTGAGAGTCAAAGTGATGGTTGAGGGTGCTGTACATCGATGGCATGGAGTGGAACGCCGCATAACGACATGCTCGCCAATGCTATCATGTAGGTGGCAATCTGAAACCCAGCACCAGTACTTCATGGTTGGTGTTGACCTTGAACCACGGAAGTCTACTCATTTTCTTCAGTTGTACACCAACACTTAAACCTGTTTTCCGTTTGGATGCTGTACTTGCTATTGTCATTCATGCAAAGAATTAAGGATAGAGATAATGTGGCATTCTTGATTAATTTGAGCATATTATAGAGCCTAAACACAGTTCAAAGAGGAAAGATTTCGAGACCTACTCTAATGAAAATTGTGTTTTTGGTCTTTTTAACATGTTTTTGTGGCATTTTTCTCTTGATGGAGGATAAAACTAAGCTAAAATTGAATTTCTGAGCATTTCTTTATTCATATCACTGTGAACCAGGAGCAGACAAAAAATACCATTGGAAGAATCTTGTAGATGTGACGTAGGACCCACAGTGGAAGGCCCACAAACTCCCTGCTCGGCTCCATTCTGATGCATCTACTTGCAGACAACGAGATCTGTGAACGTCTTTGTTTTCCTCGTCTGAGATAGAATTTGGCTCTAAACTGTTACTAAGCTGGATAGCTCTGATAATGCTCACCAATTGTGCTGCACCAGTAATGTTAGGTTGGAATTGTGAGGGACTGTAAGCTAGTGGGAGAGAGTGTAAAAAATGGATGATGGGAAATGGAAACAGGCTTACTATGCACCAACAGTCAGTCCACAACTCAGAGAGGAATTTCAAATGAACTACAGCCACTCTGGAGAAACTATGTCCTAGAAAACTACATGTTTTTTTTTTTATTTTAGATAAAAATTGCATAATCCTAATAAAAAGACCACTGGGAATGATTTTACAATAGATTCAAAAGATGATCAGATGAAAATATTTTCACAGACCCACACAAATTACAATTAATTGCCTAATTTCCTCATTTCTTACAGTCAAGCTGCAATGCAAGGCGTGCGCACTTAGCACTTGAACAGCTTGAGCGGGTTCTGTTTGCAGTGCAGAGGGTTGAAAAAGGACAAATCTGTACGGCGTGCCTGCATCTTACCTACTTCCCTTTACTCATTATGGATCCAGTTATTAAAATATTTGTGCATTTTGTAGTACAAACACAACATTTAGCATTGGATCTTCCTTAGGATCCTCCCATTCCAGAAAAAAACATGTTAGCCAATATGTAAGATAAAATATATATATATTTTGAATATTTATATATTTAACATATATATTATTTACATATTATAGTATTCTGTAGGTACCCCTCAAGTTTAGCCTGCCTTTTGTGCATGAACAGCCTATATTGAACTGATACTGATGCTGGAGCAAAAAGACATTGAATATTTTTGTAACATTTGAGTGTATGGCCGCCATCTCTACAAATGGCTGCCATTTTGGATTTTACTTGTGGCAAACATGCTTTTCTGAAAGAGAGGATCCTAAGGTAAATCCATGCCAAGTTTGGTGCTTGTGCCACAAAATGCAAGATTTGTCTGAAATACCAGTCTGACCAGCTCCGCTGTAGGAAAAAAAGTGCATGAACACTTTTGCTCACTGAGGGGTCCATCACCATGATATTTTGTGTGGACTACCTGAACACCCCGTACAGGTTTTCCCTTTTTTCACCTGCAGAAAACCCTTATCCACCCATGAGGACAGTAGTGACTACAGCTTTTAGAGGTCATAAGCACTAACAGTACAACACATCCCACAGGCCTGAACACTGCACACCTGGAACAAAGCATAGGTGGGACCTGTTCGGTCCATCTGCTGCAAAACTTTGCTCCATTTGCAGCTAATTCTAGTTGATCCAACAGCTGCTGATGAGGCATCCAGCACACTTCTAAAACAAAACCCTACAAATCTGTTGTGACCAAAGTCAATGACCTAAAAGAGTCATTTCCTCTGCTGCTTAAACTTCATGGCACGACTGAGCTCAGTGTGTCTGGACTTTTCCACACATCTGAAGCCAGGCTAGCCTCTTGGGTTAGATGCATTCAGTTTCAACCTAACCAACAGGCCACACTTTTTCTTTTTTGCTTCACTGGTGGGCATCAGTTTAGCTCGACGTTAACACTGACAGAAGAACTGGGCAGAAAAGTACAGCAGAGACCTGGCTGTTAGCAATTTACAGAGATTTCATTGCCTTTTCTGGTTGTTTTTGACTAAAATAAAATCCCCCAAAAGAAAAGTATTCAACAAGCTTTACAGACCTGTATTAATCCTCATCCTGATGTGAAACATCATTATGCATGATAATTAGTGGTGAATCTAACTTAAGATTGTCTCTTCGCTGTGAAGTTGAAACTTTTATGGAAATCAGTTGGCTTGGAGACCACTTCAGGCACACATTGCTCCATCTGTCATATTAAAAATGCTCCACATCTAACAACTGAACAGAAAGCGTCACTTGGAGCAGGTATGAGATTAAATCCTGAAATATGATGATAGTTTAATAATATATGACCAGGTTTTTAAAGATTAACAACGTGTGAGAGCAACCCAGCGTATGGGTTTATTAGTTTTCTCATGACTATTTTATTAGGAACATGAATTTTGTGTAAAGCACGTTTTACTTTTTAGAAGCTTTTGCCATGTTGACTGATAAAGTAATGAACACAAGATTATCCATATCCTGACAGTAATTATGGGATTTATAGTTGTACCAAAAAAAAAACAAAACAAAAAGAGAAAAGTGAACTAAATGAAATGAAGACACATCAACTCAAATTCCTGTGTTGAGGCTTGGAGTTCCTTAAGTGTCTCTATTCTGTCACATTTCATTAAGAAATGAACATAATCTGGGCTCACAAATATGTTTGGTTTGATCCACAAGCTTCCAGCTGAGCCCTGAATGTTTCATTCTTAGACTCTTGTGGATCAATCAAAATCTGCATTTTTGTAAGGACATCTGGCTTTACCGAGCCCACAACGGCTGTTTTTTCCTCAACAGACCATAAATATGCTAAACAGAGACGGGCTGTCTTTGCATAAAGAGAGCTGCCACACATTAGAAACTAATTCATAAAGGTGACTCACTTTTTTTTTTTTTTTTTTTTAAAATTCAGAGACATTTTTAAGCACCAGAACATTTAAGCATATCAAGTCACAGCTGGAGTCCTTGAAATGAAAAAGGCTGCTCTTTCTTGTTTCACAAACTAACAATCAGATTAATTTAAATACAAGCACAGTTTTATTAATTTCAGAATGAATCAAGTCATTAGAAACTGAAGTGCTGTCTCATTAAAACAGTCATAATCAGAAGTCATTGTGTCAGAGTTATTGCTCTTGGCAGAATTTTCATTTTTGAAAAAACTATTTTCTGACCGACTGGCAGCTCATTTGGATGGTTCAGAGCTTGTTATTGGGAAAGCACAAACACCCCACTGCAATGTTGGAGGTTTTGCTCTCCATCTCGTCTGCCACACATCCAGTTTTTACATTATTGTCTTCTTGCAGTGCATTCTTGTCTGTAAAGTGAAAAACACCTCCGCAGTGTTTCTTTGCCACACTCACCTTACTGCATTTGTTTTAGCTACAGGTTTCTGCTTAACAGTCAATATGTAGGTGGAGGTGAGAAGTTCCAGCTCATTCCGCAAAATGAGGATGGGCAAATGAGCCTTATGCACCTTAGAAAGGGTCCATTTCATGCTGCTTTATTGCAATCAAACTGTAAATCCCTTTATACCAACATTAATTCCTGAATTGGTTCTAAAACACATTTTGTTAGCCAATTCCGGCTGCTCCTTTTTTAATTCCTCTGTATACAATAAGAAATTTGGGATTTGTGCCACCCCCTACATTGAGACTAATTTCCTTCTGAATGGTCAGTGTAAGTAATACAGCTAAAACGAACCATTTCATTTGGTTTTGGATGCTTTTTTAAATGGCTTACTGTTAGCCTCTAGTGTTTTTGCTCTGGAGCTGCTTTTTATTCAGTGATGTACAGAAAAACAAATGGTTCTGAGGAAATACAAAGAGCAGTTTTGTCCTGGGTTCTGTTTTGTCCTGGGTTAGGGCCAAACTTAAGAGAAATAAAATGTCAGGATTAACCGTGTGAACGTCAGCAGTCACTTCAGGAATTTTAGGGAGGAGACTGCAAATGTTAGAATGCATTAAACTGAGACTCACGTGACAGAGTCAAAAGATTTTTGGAAGGATATTGGTGAACGAAGGATGATCAAGAACCAGGACTTTGTTGGATCATTTCTTAGATTGACAGCAGCAATTTAATAGGATTCATCTGCTTGGATAATTTGTATTTGGTGTCTACTATAAAAGTTGGATGCAAGGAGGAGTTGTGGACAGATATGGAGAGTTTTAAGAGCATCTATGCTGATCGCAGAAACCAGGAACAATGAATTAGCTGCATGTTCAGCTGTAAAGACAGCGAAAGCCATACATTGTTGTGAGAAGAACAAACAGATGTCCCCCTGCTGGATCACAAAGTTGTCGGGAGGATGTGTAGGAGACTTGAGTTGTCATGGTAAAAGAACTCTTTCTCTTCATGTCCAAATGGAGCTGATGGAATCCGGAACCGGTTTGGATCGTAGTCAGTGGTGTCCCAAAGGATAAAGATTTTAGCCCTGGTAGCTGCTGATGGAACATGACCTGGTAGCTGCCGGTGGATCCTGGACCGACATAGATGTTGATGGATCTCAATACTTTTGGGTTTCTCCTGCTAAAAGACAGACTGACTGTCAAGTTTGGAAGTTAAACTTCTGACCAAATGATTGACAGATAACTATTTTATTTTCAACCGTGTGAGCTACAGTTACCACTGGTTTCTGGCATCTTGGAGTGATCAAACATCGATCAATCCAAAACTGAACAAACTCTCAGTTCAGTTCAAGTTTATGTATTTTGATATTGTGCAGTTTTGGCTCTGGGTTTGAACTTGTTTGGTTTCTATAAATAGTTCATTATGTTTAGTTATTTGACTTTGGGTTTTGTTCAGCCCTGCTTGATGTTAATTTTACACCTGAGCTGAGTTTCATTACCATGCCTGCTGCTTTTGTCATCCTCTCAGTTAGTATAATATTCATTTTCAGTTGCTCTCTGCCAGATTTTCACTTTTAAAAAATGACACATATCATTCCTGCTGGTTTTTGCTTTGTTTCCTTTCTCAGCGATACCTTCTTAATTTGTTTAATCTGGTTTTGTTCATGTTTACTATTGGAATTTCAATTGTTTTTGCCACTCTTCTTGTGCATTACTTTGTCTCTCCATTTATAAGAAAAATATAGACGTATGATCTCCTGCATCCTGATTGTCTGCATGTATTAAACAGATAGTGGCAAAATAAAGGGTTGTTAATAATAATAATTAAACAAAAGTGAAAATATAACATTTTTTAAGGTTCATGCCATTTTTGGATGAACAGCAGTGCAGCATTATGTAAAGTATTGCATTACATTAAACCCAGTGTAATTAAAATGTTGGGAGCGTTTGATGTTGTCAAAAATACATCTGTGAGGAACCTTTTTCCTTTATTATTTGATTTTATGGTTGAGTCAGATTGAGCCATGAGTCACGCCGGCATCCCATGACTAATGGTGCACTTTTGAAGAATGCGGCGTGCCATCACAATGCTTCAAACCTTTCCACTCCAGGCAGTCGAGGCAGAAGAATGGAAATATGAGGGTGCCAATTGTGCTTTCGATAATCGCACTCAACTGTAATGAAAAGAATGTGACTCCATACGTCTCCCACTGAAAACACACAATAAACACAATTGTAGCTCTTTTACATTTGTCACATGTGCATGCATTTTTTATGGGTTTTGGTCATTTATCCATAAAAAAACAAGACATCAAACCCTTAAAGTCTCACTCTTGATCTGTTGTAAAAGCGTTCCTGGTCTTTTAAGTATGATTATGCCATTTTAAGGCAAAATCAAAAAACCCGTGTTGCTTTCTACAACAACGATTGTTCAGCGCTGGATGAACTCCTCAGAAACTCGCCTCTGAGTTGTGGGCGTGACTGTTGCAGTAAGTAAGCCTTTGCTGACACACTCTCACACTGTTTGATATTTGTCCTCCATCATAAGAAAAATACATCAAAAGCACATTATAAACACCAACAACATTGCCATTGTAATGGGTCTTTAAATCTGTTGCTAAGAAACAATGATACCAGGCATGATTATTAAAAGGAAACCCTGATGGATCATTGCGTGCAGGAAGGGGGCCTCAGGTAGCCATCTGTTGTTGTGGCAGACCAGGACTGCCTGAAGTTTTAGAGGTCATTATCAGTCTTGATCCATATGTGTTCCTAAACACCCACAAACCGAACATCAATTACCGATCTTCTGCACAACCAGAACTTCCCGTCTGTCATGCAATAGTTAACGCGCTTGCAAGGTTGCAAAGCCTCTGGGAGTAGTTACAGATTTCACGCTTAAATTCTTATCCCAAAACACTGCAAGGTGTACAGCCTGTACCTTCTCTGATCACTCTCTGTGCTGTCACCTTCTGTCGTCAGACAAACTTGGCAGGTTTCACGGGGAAGTGAGAAACGCAGAGCTCAAAGGACTGAAGGATGATCTAGTAAAACATCTGTTCAGATGTTGTGAAGCTATACTTTGTGTCAGAACGTGCCATTAGCAATTACACAAAATTGCATCAGTGTAATACCGTGGTATGGCTGATATGAAATGCCTCACTGCCCCAGCTTTTCAGTGACAGCTGACTGTTAACACGGTGACACGCTGGCTGTTACCTCTAATAGGTGAAAGAATTTCATGAAGCTCAGGTACAGATTCAATTAATAGCAGGTTTGTGTCTGGGATTCATAGATGTTCTTTAACATGTTTTCTTTATTAAAATTTACTGCTGAAACTCAAATGTTTCTTCCACTTAGTAATCAAGAGACCTTGGTGCAGTAACCTTGTGTGAATAACCTTTGCTAAAAGAAAAACTCTACATTTACAGGGTTTGAACAAGACCTTTGAATGCAACCATCATTTTCTGATCCCGTTTTGGCCCTTTTGGGATCACCCAAAGTACACTCACGTCCAAACCTTGGGACAGTTTTAGAGTGACCTGTGAAGCATGCTTTTGGACAGTGGGACAAAGCCACACATGCACTGGGAGAAAATGCAAACCCCACACAGAAAGATCCCTTATTGGTGACTCAGTTTCAAGTCCCGCAGCTGGAACTTGAACCAGGGGCCTTCTCGCGGTGAGGCAAAAGTGCTAACCACTGTTCCACCATGCAAAGGTGTGTGCAACCAAGAGCGAGGAATAAAGGTAAAAAAAGAAGAGATGGTCAAAAGTTTATTTAGCTCATCCATCATTTCAACAGCTTTAGATGAAAGCTAACTTTTAAGCTGAAAGGTTACAGATTTAATTTATGACAATATTCTTGAAAAACATGTGAACAAAGCTATATAGATTCATTGTGATTACCATACAAATAATATAAGGTAAACGTTTGTTATATCTGAACATAGAAATATGTGCCAACTTATCTGTTTCCAGAATTTAGAAAAATAAATAAAAAAATGAAATGAGATGAAAGGATTTAATTGTCTCTGTCCAAAAAAAAAAAAAAAAAAAAACCCAAAGATTGAACATAATCGCTGCAAATGGCATTAATAGTTTCCTGCTGCACAAAAAAAACATGCTGGCAGGTGATGAATTAATGACTGAAACGGAAGTTTTATTGTCAGAAAAACTAAATGAGATGTAAATTGTAGAGAGAAAAAAAGGGAAACATCAGAACAAAAAAAGACTATGATATGGGATAAAAAGGCAGAAAAATCTTAAAGTTTAAGTGATATGCCAAATGAAAAAGTTGGGAAAAAAATGATGTTTGAGAAAAAGAATAATTTAAATCAAGGCTTAAGGTTTTTTTTTTTTCAATTGTTGGGTTTTTGTTTAATTTGGTCATATTTTGGTGTGTTATATCCCGTTGGATTACATGTTAACATGAAATAATTCAAATATAATCTCATTTTACTCCTATAGGTCATGCACTAACAGGTTGTATTTTGCAGTTTATAGAGAAGTGCATATTTAAATCTGACTTAGTGATTGTATAAAGCCGTGCAGATTTTTTTTGAAACTAGCTCCCAGTTTTATAGAGTAACATTTGATATAGGCTTTTATTTATTCTTATGTATTTGTCTGAAGTAAACTAATGTGGTGTCATATCATATGTCATATCATATAAAGTTGAATGTGTTCAGATACAGGAAAAACTACAAACTCACAAACAAAGTTACTTTTTTTATGAAAAGCAGGCGTTACAGAGTACATATTTTAAAATTTGCACTGACAGAGTAAATATGTGGATTACATATCAGTCAATCTTCAAGCCAATCCTTTTGTTCATCTTTGACATAATCCAAACTCTTACTTGAATGATTTGTACTTGAACTCATGTGAACAGGATTGTCTGTGTGCATATGTTCTAAAAATATTGACATGTTCAGATCATAGACTGGTATGTAAAGGGCTGAATTTCTAAAAAATAAATGTATACTGTTGTTGTTTTTGTTAAAAAAAAAATGAGGGTGAGGTGTTTCCAAGAATCATTAAAAATATATCAAAATATAAATGTATGCTAATGTATTTGTGGTTTTGATTTGCATTTAGAATTTTTTTTTTTTAGAGATACATTCAAGGGAGCAGCAAGTTAGAGAAGGACATTAAGGTTATGCAAATAATTTGAATGAATTTCACAGCTGAATTCCTGACTTTTGTTTTTACTTTAGCCAAAGGCTTCTTATTAATGTGCTGATAAGGGTGATTCCTGTCAAGGCAACAATCATAGATCATTTGGCAAAATGTGTATTTTGTGAAAATCTGAATAACTTGTTTAGGAAGCTAGTTTCACAAGTGAGAACTGAATAAAACAAAAAGCTCCTACAATTTCAGCACCAGAATCCTAAAAACAATTTAAAGAATACACAAACTCTTGAAATGATCACATTCAGAACATTTAAAAACATTTAAAGAGGAGTTTTGGCAAATCGAATCGCTTTACAATTCTGTGTGAAAGTTCTGTTTTGAATTGAGCATCTGCTATGAAAGTCTTCTTTCTTGAAATGTTTGTCAGGTTTTTCTTTTTTATGATTGTGCAGGTTGCTCTTGGACAGATAGAATGTAGTCCGGCTTAAGCAATTTTCCTGAAAACTGCTGTTTGGTTGTCGTTGCTTTAAAACTTTACCAACAATCAAAAACTCATCCAAAGAGAGAACATAAATGTATGAATTCACAGCTTCCTTCAATGGAGCCCTGTGCACCAGTGCTTCCCCTCTGGGCTCTCCAGGCATTACTAATCAAACATGACTGGAGTGATGCAGCTACAGGAGTAAAACGTGTCTGAAAAAAAACACGGAATCTTAGTAAAATATTTTCCTTTGCTGAGATAACTACATGAACATTTACAGTTTTCATTCAAACCGTTTCAAATGGGACAAACTTTTCAGTGTTAACTGTGTCCTGGTAGAAGGATTTTGATCAGTCTGCATACTGTCTCCAAATAATTGCCCATTATGGTACTGATGTCCTTGGAATTTTTAGATAGTAACCTTAAAAATGCGAAAAAAAAAAATTTACAATGAAAATAACAGAAACATATTAATTATTTTAAAATAATGTGAGATTATTTCAAACATGTCCCTTCTTTGGGATTGTCGCCCCACCCTAAAAGATGAATCATGAAATCACTGCTGTCTTTAAGGGTTTATTTTATGGAAACCTTGTTCTTCAACAACGAGTTTGTGGCATTTTTGAGAAAATCTGATTGTTATCTTATAATGATTTGTTTGCTTTTTTCCTGCTAAACTCAGAATAGGAGGTTTTATCAGATGCGCCCAGAGTGTCAAACACAGTGATCTTTGCAAAAGAAAAATTAAAACGTTAGAAACAGAGGTTCTGACTTTTATGTCAACAACATCAGTTTCTTGTTCATGCAAACGTGCGTCCTGCTGCATGAGAGACGGTCTTTTCACACATTTAGAGGGAGTTGAGAAAACGGACCCGTCTTCTCTGCAGCTGTCCGGGGTTTTAATGACACTCATTGATTTTCTTGCTCTTCTTGACCCAGACGACACACACACAACTCCACTACATTTCTATGAAAAGCACACACTGCTAGCTTAAAGGGTTCACTGCAAAGTACTTTTCCCGAAAGTAGTCTGAGGAGTTTTCATCACTGTATGTTTTTGACAGGGAGCTTGTGTCAATGTTTAATGGTGTTTTTAACATGTTCTTGTGGCATTTTTCTGATGATGTTGGACATATATTAAAACTAAGGTTAAATCTGCATTTCTGAGTATCTCGTCATTCAAATCAGGAAAAGAAAATGTGCTGTTTGTGAGGTAAAAAATAGACTGGGTGGGGCCACAAGCTCCCTGCTCTGCTACATTCTAGTGCTCCACACCAACGGTCCTGCTCACAATTCAGAGACACATTTTTAATGAACTGCTGCTTACCGCTCTGCAGAAACTACGTCCTGGAAAATGATGTAGGTTTTTTGATTTTGGTTAAAAACGACATTCTCATTATTAAAAGAGCACTTTGAAAACAGATCAAAAGATGAACAGAGAGGGTTTTTATAAAACACATGTTCAGTCAAACAAGAACTAGATTAAAGTGTGATCAGAATAATAAGGAAAAAGAGGACTTCATAAAAAAGGTTATAAGGCATTCAATTTAATTCAATTTTTAAAAGGTTTATTGTTTCAGAAGAGCAATAAAAAGTGACAAAAAGCAGTGTATGGTCACACAGGAAACTCATAAGTGACAAAACATTAAATTATAATAAACAATAATAAAACGCTAAACTCCACCAAGATGAATTTCCATTTTATCTGCTGTTTCTTTATACAGCAAGAAAGTGCACAATAAAACAAACTTAAAACACCCAATACAGTGAAAAAGGTGTTTTTATGGTGCTTTTAACATGGTCTCGTGAAGGACATATACAAAATAATTTAAGATGAAAAACTATGTTTTCTTACAATCAGATTGTAATGGATCAGAGCAAATAAAAACTCACATTTTAAAAAAAGATTTGGACTTGTGACGTATCAGCTGCCATGGGGGGGCCAAAGTCATCCCTCTGCACTCCCTTCTCTTTCCACTTGCAAGCCTGTCAACAGAGGATTTATAGGAAATCTTTTTACGGTTACTTTAGCACCAACAGTCCCACCCACAACTCAAAGGTGAATTGCTATTGCAGTTCTGCAGGAAATATGTCTTAGAAAACAACTTTTTTTGGGGGATAAAAACTGCTTAATCATGTTTAAAAACCAAAAAAAAACACTGGGAACGATTTAACAATAGATGAAAATGTAGTTGGACCTAACTTAAGACGAGAAACAAGAAAATGACTTTAAAGAAAAAAAGCACATTCCACAACACCCTAAAACATTAAGACAGAACACAGAAGTAGAACCAGAAACACGATTTTCTGAGCAGTTTTCTTAAAACAGACAGGATGAGATGTGTCACAGGAACGCCCTCAGAAAAGATGGAAAGAAAAACCTCTGGCAGCACCTTGGAACATTTAGACAGGATCTGTTATGAGCTGTAGAGTGACCTGAGCGTTCTGTGGTGTGGCGTGGGCTGGAGCAAAATGCAGGAAAACTGGAGACTTAGTGACAAGAGCTTGAATAAAAAAACATAGCAAAGAACAGAAGTAAAACCATAACTGATTCAAACTCCAATATGGGAGGATATTAAAGCCACAGGCCAATAATGAATAGCTGCAATGCTCACAAATTAGTACCAAAAACAATCCCATTCAGGTGTTATTTCATTCAGTTGCACATATAATTGTGAGAACATCACACTCCCATCATCATTTGATCTATTTTAAAGCATTCCCAGTGGTCCTGAAAGTATGATTATGTCCTTTTTATCCAAAATTAAAAAAAACATTGAAAATATGATCATGTCCTTTTTAGCCAAAATAAAAAAAAAACAAACAAAAAGAAACTCTAACATTTTCTATGACATAGTTTCTTCAAAGAAGCTTTGGTTCACCAGAAATTCATGTCTAAATGTGGTGCAAAACTGTTGTCCAGGAAGTAAGCCTTCTCTGATATCCCATCATCTTTTGGTTTACACTCTCTCCGGCTGGCTTACAGCCTCTCACACCCCCTAACCTAACATTAGTGGTGCAACAAAAATACTGAGCAATATCTGAGCTATCCAGCCGTACACTTTTTTAGCCAGATACCAGCTCTGATGAGGAAAACAGAGTCGTACTTGGATCTAGTTGTCTGCAAGTGGATGCATCTAAATGGAGCGCCGCACGGAGCTTGTGGCCTGCCGACTGCCGCACCTACGTCACAGCTGCAAGCTTTTTCCAACTGCCGTTTATCGTCCGTTCCTGATTCACAACAATTTGAATAAAGAAATATTCAGGAATGCTATTTTAGGCTTAGTCTTCTTCATATATGTGAAGAACATGTTAAAGACACAATTTCCATTGGATTAGGTCTTTAAAATGAGTGCATGTACATTGTCAGGAATAAATATCCAAGTACATGTGCAGAGACAAAGTGGAGGCCCTTGATTACTTTTATTGACAGAAAAAGCAGAGTTTTTGCAAAAAAAACGAAAACAAAAAAACAAATGTGCACCTTTTTAAAACTGCTGAGTTCTTGGGGCTGAACAGATTGTCAATCTAAAACAGTACTCTCTCCTTTCCCTTCAGTGCTGTGACTGGCAGTGACAGCCACATTTAAGGCATTTCCACGCTGTAGGAGTGGCAATTTAGAGCAATGAGGTAAAAGATTTCCCGATACAGTTCCTGCTTTGACTCCCTCCCTTCCATCACAGAAGCTGTTCCTTAATAATTCACGTTTCCTGTGCCATTTTCTGTCATTCTCTCTTTGAGCCACAACGGCATCACACGTGTCTACATCAGAGGCTGCAAATCCCGCCGCTACAACCTCCAATTTTGCCCGTCCTTGGTCCGCAGCAGTTTTCCACCGAGCTCCGATCGCCTTTAATTAAATCCAGAAGCCTTTACGCGATCATGAATTTCAAAGTGTGCGAATCTGTGTGTCTGCATATGCCAAAAAATTACTTAAGCTTGGTCCCCACAATTAGATGTTTGATCATTATTAGTTGATATTCATGCAGTGCACACCAGAGGTCCTAAAATTGAGTCTCACATTATTCATTATTCCTGTGTACATCAGCATGCATATTAATCATAGAGTTTTTATTATGAGTTGATTTAAGGAGTACGACACAACGTTATCAGTTTGCCTAATTTTCCTTTCTCCTCTCAGGTGCTCATAAGCCAGCGCGGGACCACTAATTAATTCACTTACTTTGCACCAGACGAGGCCATTGGTCAATGCAGGAGACAGAAAGATTAATTTAACTTTTTTATATTGATGACTGGAGCTTAATATTGATGCATTAGAGAAGCTGTTCACAACCACTGAGACGGCTTCTGTATAATAAATGACTTCTGGTAAAAGGAGAGCATATATTATTTCTGTGATCCTCAAAACAACAAGCAGGATAACAGAATGTTTGCAGGCTTTATTGAAACTCCCTTTTATACCAAAGCTGGAAGAAGAAGATCCTTTTCCTGAAGGGCCCCCCACCCTTTCAGCCTTGGGAAGTTTCATTCAACCCTGTGCTGACTTGTAAAAGGAAGGAGTGATTTTAAGCTCAGTGATGCCGAACACTAATTACATTTTTCTGCTTTTTTACTGGGGTTTACAATAAGTCTTGCCGCGACCATGAAGGAAGTGGAGGAACCTCACTTTCATTAGGAGGATCTGTGAAGCGGAGAGCATTTTTACCTATAAACTGTAGGTTGTAGTTTATGTGTGTTCTTTTAATGTACAGCTTTGGGTGAGAGTGCTGTAGTAACTGGTTTACTAGAGTGTCGGACATTATTGGAGGCTGATCTATGCTTGCCATCATGAGGAAATGTGAATTTTCTATTCTGAAGAATCGGGCCTGTCCTTCATCCAAGGTTGTTTTCGCACAGTTTCAGTCCTGGGATGCCTTAATGCTGGTGCTTTAGCTCCAGTTTTAACACTATTTAAATGACAATAAGTCTTCCACTGTTTGCACAGGAGATTCAGAAACTGAAAAACAGATGCTTTGTCTTGATATGCAATACTTTACAGTAGTAAAGTATTTACGCAACGTAAACCAGCCAATTTTTAAGTGGAGAAAAGCACCTTTGTGCCAATAAGCAACACTGTCTGTTGAAATTATGTGAAGTGTATAAATGGTCAAAGAGTTACAGTAGTTCAGAGTGTGTGTTATTTGCTGTTGGGGTTACAGGGTTAGAAGAGTAGAGAATGCTGGAAAAACGTCCTCCTTCATTGGGTTCGATTTTCTTTTGGATGTACCATCTTTGTTGGAAGGCAAAAGATTAAAGTCCACTGAACCATCTAAAAAAAATCATACAATTTAAAGTGGCAGAATGCAAACTACAACCAGAAAATAAAGGGGTACAAAAAATGGCTATCCATCCATCTATCCATCCATCCATTCATCTTCCACTAAAACAAATGTTACTACCACTATGCTAACTTCAAATCTTGTTATAAACACACAGAAAAAACACAGTATGACACCGCTACACATTAGCGTCTCCATAATAGCACTCATCTTTGTTTGACACAAACAGACTCACATTTTGACCGAGCAACGTATATCTCTCAAAATCACTTTGATTTTAGTAACCAGAATAAATCCACATATAAGGCACTTCGGATTACAAGACGCACAGTTTGTTTTTAAAAAACGAGAGCTCTTAAGTGCAGCGTATGGTGCGGAAAACACAGTACATCGCTTTAACCCACACGATATTTTTAAAGTAAATAATTCACACTCAATAAGATTCTTGCTCTGGGCTGTTTTTGGATGGATGTCTATTTTTTTTCCTAAAGCGGACTTCCATTTGTTGGACCCCTCAAAAGACCATTTTCATTTACACTGATACATACCAGAATTCGTTCACAAATGAACCGGGACCCTCATTATCAAGCAGACCACGGTTCACTTGTTTGATCTGCATCAGAATGAAAGTGAGCTTTCACTAAATGATGTGGACTTTTTTAGGAAAAAAACCCTTAGTGCAATTTAAACCAAACAAACAAATAAATAACACAAACACACATTTATATACTTGTGTTTTCTTATTTGTGTGTGTGTTAATGACGAGTGTGTTTTGTGTGTGTGGATATAGACTCCAAATTGACACCCCCTAACCCATCAAATGCAGGTTTAAATTTATTTTAGTAAGTAGAAATAAAAGTGTACCTTCCAGCTGGTGGAAGATTTTTTCTTTTTACTTGCTGTACACCATTTTACCAATTTCATCAAGGAAAAAAGTTTAAGTTAGGCCTGGAGCAGTGTTTTTAAGAACACTGCAACATCCATTCATTTGTTGGCTGCATCCTGACTTTAGTGTAGTTTAGCACAAAGGTGGGGCTTGTTTTGGAAATATTACACCTAAGAAAAACATTTCAGTTATTGAATGGTAAAAGACGCTGTAAGCAATAAAGGAAGAGAGATAATACAGTATGAAAAGAAATTTAAAAAAAGGTAAAACAAAGAAAAAGAAGTGTTTAATCCTGAATAACTCTTTGGTCATGAGAGGTTGGAATTAAACCAAGAAAACAACATCATTTATTATAAGGACAATGTAAAATAAAAATCTAACTGTTTAGTATTTTTCTTGCTGGACGACTTCCTTTAAGTTGGAAAGAATAAGAGACCATAAAACAGTGCATAAATACCATTCAAAATTGTGAACTGGGTCTAAAACTATAGCTCTGATGGAACTACAAAGGAAAATTATACTTGTATGTTATTTTATTTTACCCATCTTTAAGATCTGTTTACATAAGATCAGCTGTGTCAAATTCCAAATTCTTCTTATTTATATATTGATGATCTACAAAATATGTTAAATTAATTATACCAGTGGAAATGTACAAGTGGTCAATAGCTTAAATAAATTGTCACCAACACTGATCCTGACAAGCACGTTTACTGGAAAAAAAAAAAAATAAATAAATAACGTTTTTAAGAACTGATTTATATGGAATTTTTTCTAGGTATTGCATAATCTGACTTTTTTGTTTTACTCAATGACTACGTATATCTATCTATATCTATATCTATCTATATCTGTATCTGTATATATATATATATATATATATGTATATATACATATATACATATATATAAAATTTGACCACTTTTTCTCCATTCATTGATACTGCACTTAGTGAGCATTGTAATATAAAAAATATAGTAATAAAAAAATTCCATTTCCCACTTTTCTACAGAAATAAAATGATTGCAGTTCTGTTTAATTTAATGGCATTAACTCTGGCCAAATGTTAAAGACCTTTCAGAAGAGGAAATCCACTGAGTGAATGTTTTCGCATTATCATCACATCATCAGCAAAGAGGCAAACACTTTATTTTGGTATCTTTTTCTTGACTTTCAAGATCAGTTTTCAGTTGCAGTGCTGGTAGAAAAAGTTGAATGTCAAAGTGAACATGATTAAGCCTTCAACAAGAAACGTTTTAATGCCACTCTAATGTAAACAATTAAATTGTGTAAATGTCTACTAATTTAATTTGATTTTTCATTTCTAGATTGTGACGGAAGTGTCTTCTTCTGGTTGTAAAAAAATATTGTGAGAGCTCCATAACACATGCATTGTTGTATCCAACATTGAAGGTGATAAACAGCTGAAATGAGGTTTCTTGCTGACACACTGCATGTCCATCATGTGCTGACATGAACTTTCCATCAAATATACTGGTCTTTGATGTATATAATTGACTCGTCTTTTGCCTTTGATCAGTAAAAATCTTTGAGGCCACATATGTTCCTTAAATCTTTATGCAGCCACTATTAATAGCCTGTGTTGTTAAAAACATTGCTTTTTCTTTTCTCCCGACACTGCAGATTAAAGGGTTCATCATGTTCTGACACGTGTGCAGACTAGGTGATTCCTGAGAGAGGCCCTGATCAGAGTTTTCCACAAATATTAAGAGACAGGTGTAATTTGCAGACTCTCCGCTTTGATTTGAGGCTATTAACACAAGAAACCGTGTTACTAAGGGGCTTTGGTATGAATGATCGTCTTCGTTCAAGAAAAAGATAGAGCTTAGTGGTGGAATGACCCATTTTTTCTGAGTTGAACCTGTTGGGCATTGAATTGTTGCGGTTTAGAGTTTGTGGACCATTAAGGTAAGTACTGAAGACCTACTCCAATGAAAACCGTGTTTCTGCTGTTTTCAACATGTTCTTGTGACTTTCTTTTTTATGAGGATGAAAGACATATACAAAGAAAATTAAGTTTCAATTGCGAGTATTTCTTTATTCAAATCATTGTACATCAGGAGCAGACAAACAAAATGCTGTTGGGAAAAGCTTGTTGCAGTGACATAGATCCTACAATCAGTGGACCCCAAGCTCCCAGAGACTCATTAATAAGATAGGAACCACCAGATAGGAACAGCTGATTGGAAATGTAAATACAAATAGATATGTGTAGATTTGCACAAACACAAAGTATTTTTCCTCATTAACTCAGATCTGCTTCATAATTCGCATTGCTACCTGTAAAACGTTAGTTGTTAATGCATCATGATGTGAGCAGAGGTCTGCAGACATCAACCAACGAGCAGAAATTGTTGTAAGTAAAATAAAAAACAAACTTTCCTTTTTTCTGCTTCATTCCTGCACCGTGCCCTCACATCAATACTTCTGCTTTAGCACTTAACCTGCTGAGTTTCTCTTACCATTTGCAGACATCTCTCCTGGCTTTACTATAAGAGAAGAAGGCCAGTTTCAAACGCTTCACCCGCAGGGTCAAACATTTTCGTTTCAATGGCTGTAGACAGGAGTGTTGCATTTTTCATAAGTTGGTGCATTTTATTAGAAAATAGTTCGCTAAAGCCCAGCAGATACTTATCTGTAATTCTGCTGCAAAAATATCAACACATCCTTAAATTGAATTGTCATAGCCAATAATGTCACGTCTCACACAATGGCATACTCCCTTTAGCTGTCGGTGGTGATTACGAGCAACTTCTGATAACTTTTTAAAGACGACAGTCAGCCATGACTGCTGGTATTAAACTAAGGCTGACAAGGCTGTTGTCATCCTCAATCAGATGTCAGGGCTTAGTCAAAGCCTCCAACGCACATTAAAGAAGCTCATTTGGCTTTGGTTGTAACAGCGCACTAATAATATTGACTGCTTAGACTTAAGAGAACAGCCTTAATGATGCAAGACATGACTTTGAACTTCAACAAGTTTGTGGAATTGCTTAATTTGCTTGTCATAATATTACCATTATCAGTAACATTTCTTTGCTTTTAACCCATCATTTATGAAGCTGTGAGCTTTAGTCATGAAGAGGAACCATTTAGTGATTGAAATCTGTCTTGAGCAGTGAGAGCTAAACAGGTAGGGCTGGGCAAAATGGCCAAAAAATAAAATCTCAGATTTTTTCATTCCAAATTCGATCGCAATCATTTTCTTCTCCCTCTTTTAACTTTCTTTAACAAAATTTACAAATACCGGAATTCACTTAACAAAATATTTTTTTCTACATCTGCTTTGTAAATTGGCTTAAAGACAAAGAGTAACTAAAAAAAAGCTGCAAAATGCTTGCCAATGCCACTGGTGCCTTTTGAGGTACCACAAGTTTAAGCATCTCATAAAGAGAAATAATACACTCACTTGGAAGTGCACTTTTAGTAGCAACAGCCTTCAAACTGATTTTGATGTGTGTAGTTCTGAACATTGAAGTCACAACACAAGTGGGCAAAATCTAATTTTTGATTCATCAACCAACTGGCCAAACTACTGGCCAAAATCTACTGGCCAAACAGGACAAATATTACATTATTTCACTATGTCGAATGCAATCAGAGAGCAAGCTTAAAAACATTTTAATGTTTTGAATTTTTTTTTGCCATTATGTCACGAGAGGGGCTGCGCAGGCTGCCTTCGCTCACCTGTAGCTGAGATAGGCTCCAGCAACCTCTAACCCTGAAAGGGATTAAGCAGGTTTGGAAATTGGATGGATGCCTTCACATGTAAACTTTAAACTAAGCGCATTTTTTTCCCAACAGAACCTTTTATCCCTCTGTTTTTCAGAATTTCCCAAAGTGCTGTTTCTTGTGAAAGCAGCTTAGCCACTGCAGTGAGTATGATGCACTGACTGTCTTCTTCAGCTATACTTCCTCACTCCTACCTGTATGTGTCATTGTTGCATTCATTTATTGGGCACTTGTCTCCTGCTAGTCATTGGTTTAATCAGTGGCTTGGCTCTCCCAGTGTGCATCTGCTCTGTGCCTCTTCCAGTTAGAAGGGCGTTGAACCTTTGAGCCTGCACAGCATAAAGAAATAATACAGATATGTGTAATTTGTAAAACAGCAATACAACAATTTTAGCTGAATTTCACTATATTTTGTTCTTTTTTTGTAATTTTATTTTGCAGCTGCCTGGAAAGAAAAATGTTTTGGGGTCTTTGTGCCTAAACAAACCAAAGTGAACTTCCTTTCCCTTTGTGTTCAGCCTCAGGTCCTGCTTGAGAGGCAGTAACAGATTAAACAGGTGCTGAATGAACAAAGAAGTTGTAAATGACAGTGTGGGCAACTCAAATAATGCATCACCCAGGAGTAAAAATTCACTGAGGCTCAGGTAAATGTGTAAGGAGATGTGGTTCACTTAAACAAAAAGGTGGCTGGAGCCACACCTGATCACTCCCAGAGGACAACCGAGCCCCAGAGGAGGACCCAGTCAGGTTATAGTGCACATAGCAATCAGGAAACGCCTGTCTGACTGTGCTGATTACTTTTGAATAGTCTGGGGGACTCTGAAAGAACAGGATGCTGGGAGCTAGATTAATGATGGCAGATGAAAACAGAAAAGTGTGGGGAGGTTTTTTTTGCTTTTTCTTTTTTTTTTTTTTTTGCGCTCCAACTTTTTTCCCAACTTCTCTGAAACAAAAAGATTAAAAGTTCCACTCTATCTATTCCACTCGATAGATAGATAGATAGATAGATAGATAGATAGATAGATAGATAGATAGATAGACAGACAGACAGACAGACAGACAGACAGGCAGACAGACAGACAGACAGACAGATAGATAGATAGATAGATAGACAGACAGATAGTTTTTTTTAGCAAAAATAAAAAGACCTGTGTAGTTTTGAAGGCAAATTTTCTGCAGTGCAGCAGGAGTTCATTAAAAAATTCTCCTTTGGGTTGTGGGTGGAACTGTTAGTGTGAAAGCAATCGTTTGAAAAAGTCCAGATTCCATTTGTTTACATTCTCTCCGATTAGCTTGCAGCTCCTCACAGCCCCAAGCTAGCATTAGGGAACAAAAAAAAAAGACGGCATTCACTATCGGAGCTATCCAGCCGTAGGCTACAGTTTTGAGACAGACTGCGCCTCAGATGAGAACAACGAAGAAGTTAATGGATCTATTTGTCTGCAAATGGATGCGTCAGAGTTGGACCTGAGAAGGGAGACGTTGATCCACCCGTGGCAGTTGCTGCGTCACAAACCTGAGCATTTTCAAACCACAGGTTTTGATTTGTACCCTCCATCCAGAGAAAAAAGCTACAAGAGCATGTTAAAAACACCATTTGATTAGGTTTTTACAATCAAATTTTTGACGAAAGAGTCATTCACATTAACATATCATGCAGGTGAAGCAGACTGTTGAGAAACTGGAAGCCTGACCTAACCAACCAGCAACTGTTTTCGACAAAGCCTCATTTCCAGACAGAGAGGTGGAATTAATGACACGATTACAGACAAATGAGTAAAAACAAACTGTGAAAACAAGAAGAATTTTTAAAATATGGGTCACAAACAGAAAAAAAATATGGAAACATGACAATAAACTGTGAAGCACAACATCATCCTTTATGATGTATTTATCATACATCATGTAAGGCTTCTATTCATCAATGCAATTTACACATTTTAACCATTAAAGACCCACTTAGATGAAAACTATATTTTTGGTGTTTTTTACATGTTGCTGTGGTATTTTTCTGATGACAGAGGACAAATATATGAAAAATGTAAGATTAAAACTGCATTTCTGAGGATTTGTTTAAATTGTGGTGAATCAGGACCAGACGAAGAATTGGCGTTTGAAAAAGATTGTATTTGTGTTTTTTTAATGGAATGAACTGAGAATTGCATGAAATTCTTACAATTATTAGAACACCAGGAGACAGGGATACAGCTTTTATACAACATAGTTTAATTACAATTTTCAAAGAACAGACTTATAAAGACAAAATGAAAATAATCTTTAGGCTATAAATGAAACCAAAAGGAGAAGAAAAGCAACATTTCCAATAAGGCCACTTCTGGCATTAAAAAGAAGGTTCAGCTCTCCAGCACTGAGTAAAATTTGCAGATAACCTGCACAGAGGACGGTGTCTCTTTAGATAGTTTATGGTTGGGGATGCGCCGCATTTGTCAACCTACTGGTGCGATTTCCAATATGTGTATCTTGTTTTGATGTGTACACTGCATAATTCTGATGTTGGTCATTAATAAAAAATGGCACCATCTGCTCTCAGCCTGTGCCAGAGTTCCACACTGAATATCTGTCTGCTCCAGCTCTGTAATGACTGACAGCTACTCAATAATCAACCTCAGAATAAGCGCTCGCAGCCCGGCAACAGGAGGTGCCTCCTCCTACCACTGACATATTGTTCCTGCCTCACGTCAGTCCAACATCATGCAATCAATAGTATCACAGGAACATCTAAAACCGACTTCTGGTCTGCTGGGTTTAACTTAGACTTCAATTACTCAGCATGCCAGTAAATTGATTTGCTATAATATGCTAAACAAGCGACCGGAGTTGTTCTTTTGGAAACGATTTGTTAGTTCAGAGGAGGAACTGAATTCATTTGAAAAACAGGTTAAAGCAAAGGTATCGGACTTAAGAGCAGACCACCATGACAGCAGGCCTCATGTCTTACAGTCAGCTTTCATAGCCAATGAAAAGTGTCTTTCTTCCGTTTTAGTGACACCTTTAACATTTCCTTGCCGGACATCCCAGTGTTTAACAGCAAGCTGACATTTGACAGTACACTGGAGTGAGAGAATATCGACCTCCAACACTCAACATCGGGCCCGAGTGAAAACAGCCATATAAAAATACAGTGTAATCAGTGTCAGCCACAAGAAACTCAGATAAGTGATGGCATCTTGAAGCTACTACGAAAGATTGTTTTAGATGACTTTCAATCTATTAATTCTGATTGTTTTTTTTTTCTGCTACACAAAAAGCTTTTTCTGTGATCATTTAAGCAGAAGTAGTTTCAAGGTTTCGGCAAAAAACTCATTTTTAGTTTGTCTTACAAAAAGAAGCTCCAAAGATAAATCAACCAACACTTATTTAAAACATCTATAAATGTATTGCTGTGATCTAGAACCCTTTGTGGATGGTGAAATATCCAAACAATTTACTTCTTTAGGAGAAGGTTACATCTTTTAGTAGGTACTAAAAGGAATAAATTAAAGATGGTGGCGTCTTCACGAGGTCAAAGGTCAACACAACTTTGACCGTGGTTGTAGACTTAACCTGGTGGCATGTGTCTGAATTCTTGTGACGATCGCTCGAACAAAAGTTTCTTTTCCCATTTTGTGTAAAAATGTGAACATTTCAAACTTTGCCACAAAGTAGCTGCCAAGTTGTAGGTCCTGTGACTCTTCCATAATGAATTCCCAACTTCCTTTTTTAATCACGACACGTGTGTTGGTCTCGTTAATTGACTTCCGGCACTCGCCAAGAGTGGACGCCTTTTCTCTGAGCTCCTTATCTGTCTCTCAACCTCGTCTCCCCAGTCTCCTGTGACCACTCTCTGTTTTCCTCACTTTCAAGAAATATGGATCTGATCTGTTGGGCTGCAAATCGACCAAATCGTCTCCACCATGAGAAGTGGGAGAGCGGACCCCACTTGCCCAGGAGATACGTTTGCGGCTGGACATGTGAGTGACCCAGGGGGCAAATGGAGAATTTCTTGCGTGTCGCAACTTTCTCTGGGAGACGTTGAAGATGTTTACATCAGTGGATTATTGATCTCCTGCTTTCGGTTGATTGGAACTGGCGGAATCTGGATGTATGTAACCTGGCGAAGCGGCTTACAGCAAAAGGCGGGCTGGGAGTGCTTTGCAACGGGACACTAGGAATCATAAAAACTCAAACTGATAAACTGAATGGACTAGAGTTCAGGAAGTGGAAAGTAAGAGGATCTTGTTTGTGCAAAGCTGTTTTTCCCTTGAGAATTTGAATACTAGTCAAAAAAAGTAACGAGCAGTGAATTACTTTTTCAAATAGGTAGTGAGTAAAGTAATTTAATTACAATTTTGATTGAGTAACTTAGTAAAGTAATCAAGTACTTTTCACCAGGTACAAGGCGTGTTGCAGTTTTGGTGAGGAGTTTTTGAGCATGTGGTGAATAAACTAAAGAATGAACTAGCAGGCTAACAAAAGAAGAGCTTTTTCCATGACATTTCCATGTATGTGCTCATACAACATGGTTTTATGATACAGTATATCCACACACAAAGTCCTCATTGTCAAACTTTTTATATCTATGTCATTAATTTAAGCCAATCATTGCAACCTGAAGGTAATTGACATGGTATTCCATCATAATTCCTAATAAGTAGTGTAAAATGACAAACGGATGCTTAATATAGATTATGAAAAGATATTTCCCTCACAGATGTGCTGATACGTGCACATTTCTGACAACAGCACATGCAGTGAGGCATCCCATTTGAGTCCTGCTATATTTTTCGATTTTTCCTCGTGCACGAAAACATCATTTTTCACACTCACAACAGGAAATAAGTTTGCTATGAAGTCATAAACATTCATGTGCATGAGACAAAATGTACATAAGTTCATCCTTACTTTATTTAAATGCTTTTGAGCATACACATGTGCCACCATGCTGTGCACCATCTGTCTCTGCAAGGCATTTAAAAAAACATAATGCTTTAAGACAAGGTTTTCCCTTAATTAAGTCAGTTTTAACCACGTTATGAAGCTGTTTCGGTTCTGTCGGGAGCAAACGGATCCCACTTTGATTCCTGTGGAAGTCTCGGTTCATGTCAGGTTGTAAAGAGCGCCTGCAGTCAAGCTAAAAGAAAACCGCATCCATCCTTAAACAAAACTTTTCTAGCAGTTTTTGACTTGTTTACTTGAGAGAATATTTAATCCCATAAAAGCAAGCTGACCCAGCTTTACCTTTGACGACAGCTGAACCTTTTTAATGAACAGTGCTCCTCACATGGTAGAAACCATGCATAAACATCAGTTTTTTCAATTGCAATTTTAGGATTTTTAATGTTCACATGCCCAAGAAAACCCATGAAAGTCATTTATTTTGATTTATTGTGCTTTTTGCACCATTTTCTCACTGTTTACTTTGGGTAGACAAGCTGCCGTGCTACTTCACATTAACATGTGATACCTGAAAGACCTGTTGTTTTGTTTGCACATTGTACAGCTGGAATATATTTACAAATACCCCCAAACTTGCTAGCAAAGCATTATGCTAAATCAGCATTGTGTGTTTGCCAGGAAGTCACTGTTGTGTTAAGCATAATTATGGAGCTGCCGGGACTCACTGCAGTGCTGGGCTGCCACCCTGTAAAATATCAGGTTATCTCAAATGATTTATGTGCTGATCTCTTCATAACTCCACGCTATCAACTTCCTGTGTGCCTCCACATTCATCTGCATGTAATTTCAAGCTTCTTAGGTCTTCCTGTCTCTCCCTGCTTCACACTCACAGCATCAAATCTGAAAATACAAACTCTCCCATAGGACTTTGGGGAGGTCTTCACCCAGAAAGCTTCTATATTAAAGGGGTAAGACTTTATAAGAATGTCTTTACTTATCCTTTGAACATCATTCAAGGAAGAAAAAAAAAAACTCTGCACCACAAGCTGTTGACCTTAATATCAAAGAATGTCTGAAAATAGAATTGATGATGTGCTGCTTCCAGATGATTTGAAGAACATTGAAATGCATTTAAGGCAGAACATCTGAGGCTTATTTGTATACTTTTGCCAATCAAAACTAAGACATTTTAATAGAAATTACACCCTTTTGCAGACACACACCCTTGTACAGTAAAATCACAAATCTCAGTGTAGTATTTTTCCTACTTCAGGGATCTGCAACCTTTAATACTAAAAGACCACCTGTTTCTCACTGATAAAAATCTAGTAGAGGTTGCAAAGTCTTACTTCACCTATCTGAAAATGTTGAGACTGATTTGGATTTTCCTGTTCTTCTATGAGTCCCTGGTATTTCTCCATTTTCTCATGTTCCTTCTTCTTGATGTTACCATCTCTTGGTGCTGCTATATCCACCACAACAGCTTTCTTCTGGTCTTTGTCCACCACTACAATGTCGGATTGGTTCTCCATCACCATCCTGTCCGTCTGTATCTGGAAGTCCTACAGGATCTTTGCTCTCTCATTCTCTACCACTTTCAGAGGTATTTCCCATTTTGACTTTGGGGTTTCCAGTCCATATTCTGCACATGTGTTCCTGTATTCTATTCCAGCCACTTGGTTATAGCGCTCCATGTATGCTTTTCTGGCCAGCATCTTACACCCTGCAGTTTTGTGCAGGATTGTTTCAGGTGCCTCATTGCACAGCCTACACCATAGGTCTTGTCTGGTGTGGTAGATCTGAGCCTCCATCGCTCTGGTGCTCAGGACTTGTTCCTGAGCTGCCATGATGAGCACTTCTGTGCTGTCCTGTAGCCCAGCCCTTTCTAGCCATTGGTAGGACTTCTTGATATCCTCCAGTTCAGTTATGGTCCGGTGGTACATCTCGTGCAGGTACTTGTCCTCCCATGAGGATCTGTCCTCCAGAACTGCATCCTCTGCTGTCCATTGCCTGAGACATTCACTGATCACACTGTCAGATGGGGATTTGAGCTTCATGTATTCATCCTGGATAGTGGCTTCCATGCTTACTAGTCCTCAGCGTTCCTTGGAGCTAGCATACAGTCTCAGGGAGCTGGATTTGGGATAGATGCCTCCCTGTATGGCTGGGAGCTTTCGAGTCTTAACATGGTCTGTATCTCTTCCTTTTGCCATCTGATTATTCCTGCAGGGTATCTGATGACTGGCAGTGCGTAACTGTTTATTGCCATTGAGCTGGCTTCTCAGGACTTGCTTTACTCGTTGGCTTTCCTTGTTGCCTGCTCCAGGTTGCCATTTGCCTGTGGAATTCTAAGGTACTTGTAACTGTCCTCAATGTCTGCTTTTGTTCCTTCTGGAAGTGAGACCCTTTCAGTGTGGACTACCTTGCCTCTCTTTGTCACCATCTGACTGCATTTTTCAAGCCCGAATGACATCCCAATGTCAGTTGCTGGTGGTGTGGATCTGGGACTCAATGTCGCTCTTAGCGGATAGCTTGATGTCATCCATGTAGAGGAGGTGACTGATGGTTTCCCCATTCCTGCCAGTCTTGTTGATTTATATATAAACAAATAAACAAGTGAATACTGTATTTGTTTTTTTTTAAAATGTATTTTCTTACATAAATGTTACATTTAAATGAATAAGAAAGATGGTTTTCTGTCCTTTCAGTGGTTTAACTCTATTTTACCGTGTTCATGCAAAAACATTATTTATAATATATATATATATATATATATATATATATATATATATATATATATATATATATATATATTCTTTTTTTTAGGATTAAATGAAGCGTATTGGTGGGAAAAACAGATATGTTTTAAATGGCACAGCTTGAAACTATTTTAGCAGTTTGTTTTTTAAAAATAAAGTAGTTTTAAAACTTTGTCAGCAAATATTTTCATAAAATTATCTCAGGCAAAGAGTCAGACTAAGTTCAATGCAGCTGAAACAAAAAGAAAGATGCCATCAGCAAGATGCTCATTCTTTTTTCATTTTTGTCTGTAGTGTCCAAAGATGGAGGAGCTACATTTTAAGTTCCAACAACTGCAAAGACAACAAATATAAATAAATAAAAATGAAAATCGTGTTCTGTTAAAATAATTTTATCCAAACTTCATGTATCACTTTTAGAGTATCACATAACCAGAAAATGCAAAAAAACTGAAGAAAAACTATCAAAAACAAAAGATAGTTTTTGAGTTTAGATTGCATTTATATTTTATAGAGAAAAAAATTCCATTCAGTTTTCATCAACTTTAGTTGAAAAATAGAATAGAATAGATTTCAGCCCCGTGGTCCAGATGTCCAAACCATAAAAAAACCTTCAGACATAAAGAAAAATGAACTGATTGTAACTGATAGTGGGTTTTTAACATCATGGGTTCACTTTTTTTTGCAGAAATGTTTTAATTTTGAAATGGAACTTTCTGGTCTGCTTTTTTGGGTTCATTTATAGACAGAGTTGCTGCACTGATGCTAAACAAATCCTTGAGCTGAAAAGGAGGCCCATACCATCACATCCCCACCACCACATTCAACATCTAGTTTTATTGTTAAGACTAAAATTCTGACCTCAAAATTCTGATTGAATTTTACTGTAATTATTTTGGATGCGTTTATCACTGATAGTCGATGAAGCAGGAAGGATTTTGTTGTGCCTGTACAATAAAGGTAATTCATTCATTTTCAGCTGATGTTCATCGATTCACTTTCATAGTATTTAAAAAGTGTCTTTAATTTAAGTTCTATCTAGATTTTTCTAGAAGGTTTCTGCATGTTGAAGGTATGTGGGTGTTCATGGAGAAGACCACCTCCATTAATCAGTACGACAGCATCTGAAAAAAAAGAAAGCTGTTCAGCATCTGGCCATTCCAGCAGCTGATGCTTAAAACCTTCTTCCAGAAGGCATGGGGGGCGTATGCAGTGGGAGGGGGTTGTGAAGGTCTTTAATGATAATGAGGCTCCATCGTTGTTTTCATGTTTTTGTTCTTTTATTGGCTTCTTGAAAAGATCTTGGAGTCATTTTGGTTGGGCTCTTCTAGGAAAGGTTCATCACTCTTCCAGTCAGGGTTTGTGCATTTGTCGAACAATGATTCACATTGTGGTTCTTCTGAAACGTACACAATCATCCATGTAAATCCGTGTATCTTTCGTTCATTTGTTTTTCAACTTAAAACCAAAAATGAAAAAACAAAAAGTTTTGTCATGGATCTGTCAGCAGCTGCCACCTCCGACCACCAGAGGGAGTCCTCGCCTGAATATTGAGCGCCCTGCTCCTTACTTCAACTCCCATTAGCCACTAGCATATCTACCAGTTCCAGCCTTCACTTCTTTGTGAAGTCTTGTTTATCCTTGCTGACAGTCTGAGCATTTAATCTTAGTTTGTCTTCCTGGTGTTCTGACCCTTTGCTTGTTTCATCGGTCTCCTGCCTCTCTCATGTGTTCTGAGCTTCGCTTGTACTTTGACCACGTTTTTGTCTTGCTCCTGATCCACACAGCTTCCTCACCACAGATGGAGTAGAAATCTGCAAAGAATTTTGCTTTTCCTTTTACTGAAGTTGTATTTTCATCCAAAAACAGATTCTTCAAGTCGAAAGGATTTGGCCTGAAGTGAACAATGGTTGGAACTACCCACTGAAGCGGGCCCTGGTACATCTGGCGGACCAAGACGTCATCAATGTGGAAGACAATCGGACAAAATTAATTCATTAATGATGAATCGTTTCTCACCATTTTTGTTTTAGGCTGTGGAATAGCTAACAAACTAGATAGGGTAGATCTCACGCAGAACAGGATTTTGCAGAAAAATACTAATTTATCATTTCAGAGAAAGTCATATTTTTAATCTTTTTAATCATGTGGTAAACGATGACTGTTCCCCTTTCCAAGAGAGTTTGTCATGAATTTAGCAAAGTTATGTCTAAAAAGCACAGCTGAAATGCTGTAGTGTTTTTCAAGTATGTGATGTAAGCCCTAGTGTGTAAACAAACTACCATAAGTACCAGGTGTTGCTGTTACAAAAAATGACATAAAAGATGACTTAAACAAATTTAATGTGTTGCTTTAGCCACTGCGCCTTAAAATTGTCAAATAGAAACATTTTCAGCCCTTAATTGTTTCAACCTTTATTACTTTTAAATGAACTCTAATACAAAAGGAATATTGCACGAGTACTTGAGCTTGTCACTGTAACTTTTAGTGTGCTGAAATTTGAGTTATAACGAAATAACAAACTGTGCTTTACAGTAAATGCAGACTTACAATATTATTCAAGTAAAAACAGAACCTTTGAACGGTAAATCTGTGCAAGTGCTTGCATACATACTACTAGATAATACATGAATTCCAGAGTATGTTTTTAATGCAGTCAATGCTTCAGAAACCCTTGTAAGTCTTTGTATGCTGTGGCCAAAATCATCAACACGACATTGAGGAGCAGAAGAAAGAATTGTTTTGCCACTCTTCAATGCAGGTCCTGCAGCTGACAAGGCTTTAGTAGCATGATCACACCATGGGCTCCACCACTGGACCGTCAAATTTGAAATTTGACAAAACTTCTTAATGCTCCCATTAAATTTAGTGAAGATGCAATGCTATTATTGATGAATAGAGTTCTTTGCACTTTGATATAAACTGTATTTTTTTTTTATTAAAAAAGCCGGTTTTACAATAAAATATTAGGGGCACCATAAAAAAATACATTTAGAAGAATAAAGTCGTAAAATTATAAGAAAGAATTTACGACAATAGCTATTATTTAATTAGATGAGACTGAATGAGATTAGTGTTATATTTACAGAATGAAGCAATAGTCTGCTTAGTAAGAAAATATAAAATAACAACAAAAAAAGAACCAATATTTTGTTTCAGTTGGCTTATAAGAGACAATAGGCACATTGTAAGCTGTTACGTCAGGATTGGTTACACAAATAAGGAATACTAAATATTTCAGTGAGTTAGCATTGCTGTATTTATATAGGACATTGAAAAGAATTTACAGGACACTGGACCTCTTCAGAAGAAGATTCTAGACCCACAATTAAGTGATATCCGGAGGGAGTGCTGTTTACCTCGTCAGCAGTCTAGTTACAGAGGTGATAATATCACACACAGATTATTATGTTTAAAAAAACATAAATGGCTGCTTTGATAGATTAACTCGGCTCGTAATGTGAATGGAGGCTTACACCATCAACTACTGTATATTTTCAAAAAGCATGGCTTTTTCCTTGTTAAATTAAAACCTTTTCTCATTATTGTATGACTACACTCGTAAATGTATTTTTTTTTTGTATATATTTATGTTGGCAGTAACGAACCGTTGTTCTAATGAAGTCAATAATTACATTATATTTTTAATAATTAGAAGCTGGAAGCTTGGGACAAACTGAATACTTTTAGAAGTATGGTCCGTTATTTGAATGCTTTCAAAAAATATTCCTAAACCTTATTCATTTCACTCACTGCAAAATGTATTTTTGCCAGTAAATCCAGGGGATGTAATGGTTTTCAAAAAAAGTATATTTACTGGTAGTACTGTAGAAAGTTGGAAAAAAAAGACCTTTGCAGAAGGTATGCTTAGCAGCTGCTGCTTGGGCCTCACTCAGGGAGACTCTTCTGCGGTTAGCCAACTCCATCAGCTCCTCCTTTGCAGTGAACACATCTTGCTGTCTTTGGGCTGCCAGGACAACCTCATCAATTTCTTCCTAAACATCAATCAGACCAGTATCTTCTCTGCGACGGGTTAAAAAAAAATAGATGATACAACATTCAAATGATACCCTGCTTTTTCTCAATAACATTGAGTGAAACATTCAAACAAAGGTTGTGTTTTCATTCTTAAAATAACGACTATACAGCTTCCACTGATTTGCACAGGTGTTTTGGCAGAGAGTTTTACACTGGATGCTCTTCCTGACACAACCCTGTATATCCCAGACTTGGGACATCTTGTGGTTCCATAGGCAGTGTGAAGGGTCTTACCTAAAGACTCACGCTAGATTAAGCTCATTGTGCTCTCTGGGAAGCAAACCCAGGATGTGCCGAAAGATGAACAACAGCAACATTGTGTACATAATGATTCCAGGTTCCGTAATTTTTATTCATAACATTCCATAATGTTGATCTGTGAATTAAATTATTAATTATTATTTACAGTTACAAAAAATGAGACATCATAGGTTTTGATTCAGTGTTGGTAGCTCTGCTTGTAACTGTAGAAGGTCTTCTTCCTTCACAGCGAATATCTTCCTTGAGTTTTGCTTCCAAAATATTGATCTTGTATAGCAAATCATTAGCTGTGTGGGACATGTTTATGGGGTAGTTTTCTTAAAGCTAGAGTTTTTCATGGGGTTCAAGTAATACAATATTAAAACCCGATTGTTTCAGGAAACAACAACGCAGCTACACCTCTTCCACATCACCTTTGTGAATAAAGGGTTAATAGTTTGAAATTCAAGCTTGTAAAATAATACAAATTCTTTGTATTGTCTTGAACACAAGGGCATTGTACAATATGTCATAACATTACAATTGCATAATGAAAGTCATGTATTACGTCACCTCTGGAATGTGTTGGCCGCTCTTCCAGCTACAGAGGATGTAGCAGAGGATGTAGCAGAAGCTTCTGCGGTGCTTAGTGGACGGTGGAAGGGAAAGCGTACTGAGGGGGAATGCAGCTGCCGCACGAGATGAATCCCACACATTGATGTTTTCACCACATGTCCCCTTCCTACGAGCTATGAAGAGTTAAAGTGGCCACTAGTCTCAGCAAACAGCGAAAGATTGCTGTCATCCGTGATGTAGCGACTCAGAGCCTGGACCTTCACAAATATAAATAATGACAGCAATGTTAGCCAACCTGAGTGATATTCATGAAATAATATACAATATATAATATACAGCAATTATGCTATCATTACAATAGTATATTGCAATTTTAGGCAAAGGGATATTACCTAATGGATCCTGCTGTTTTTTCCATTGTCATCTTCTTTCAGAGTTAGACGTTTTGTTCCTCGGAAGAGAACAAAACTCTCTATATTTGCAAAGCTGGTAAATGGGCTGGCGGAAGTCAAGCAAGCAAAGACGATAAAACTTCTGGGGCAGACAAAGTGAAAAAGGGAAAATCAAATTCCTGTTCGTGTCTGAGGGCTTCTTGTCTGTTTGTGATTTCAGATTTAAGCGCACATGCGGAAATGGGGAAACAAGCGGTTATCCAATTTCTCGTTTTTGTTTGGAAACCAAAAAAAAAAGTCATCTTTTTCCATTTTCCTTTTTTTGTTTTTAATTGAAAAACTGATGAAAGAATGATACATGGATGCACAATGCATTAAATAATTGAAAGCTGCTAAGCAGCATCAATACTGACCGTTTGGCAACATTGAGGTCTGGATCTAGACTCTAAAAGTGTTGCTGATGGTGATAAATATGCAAAAAATAAAAAAAGAAGCTCATATTTATAAAAAAGAGACTGTAATATTAAGGAGTTGTGCTTTACGGTGTTGTATATTTATGTTGCTGACCTCAATAAACGTTGATATTTTACATATTTATTCAAAATCAAACTCACTTGAATCATTTTAGGCCATGCACTTTCCATTGTCAAATATTGTGTGAGGAACTTTTCTATAAGTGTAGAAAAGCTGTAAAAATGGATTAAAATGTAAATAGGCTTACTAAATAACCCAAAATATGAATTTAAAAGGCAGATTTCAAAGATGACACAACAAGAATGTGACTGAAAAATTGTGAGAAAGAATGAAGAGGTGGTATGCCAGAGATGGAACAGAAACCATGAACCTTAACACACTGAGGAAAAGGTTTAAACCAAAACCACTGCGGTGATCAGATTTGGTTCCATCCCCTCCTTTCTCCTTCTTAACCTGTCATCCATCTGTTCTTGAATGTATGCTCTGGCCTTCCATTATTCCCTTATACTCCACCTTTCCATATCAACCTTCTTTCCTATCTACTCTTTTTTTAATATCTTGTAGTTCTATTTTCTTACTTAGAAGTGGTGCAAATCTTGTGAATCTCCCCGAAGCTTTGTCTTTGCAGGGGAGTGTAGGTGTGTCTTGTGGTTCACTTGAGCCTTGTGCAGACACCTCAAGGGATGCCATGAAAATAGAATGTACGATTGTCGTGCATGTGGCGAGTGTTTCATTAAGTCTTTGTAGGAATAACGGAATTTGCTTTACTTATGATGAACTGATGTTGTTGTCCAGTGCCCTTATACCACACTAGTCATAGTTGAGATGTGTGTACCGGCTCCTTACTGACTGCATGAAAATGCTGCACACCTGAGGTGTGCAGGTGAGACGCAAGTGCCTCTAGAACACCTGTAGGATGCCCGCACATACTAGGCTCAGATTGGTTTTTAACAGTCCGCATGCATGCCCGTAGAATATTTATGCATGAACATTTACGTCTGCAGACTCATCGAGGGGTCTACGACCTTCATATTTGACCACCTTAATGCTTCATACAAATCTACCCATATCCACCCATAAGGGCTGTTGTGACTAAGGCATGAGGAACGCCCTCCTTCATTTTAGTTTTTATCCACTCTTCCATTCTTTCCTCAAACCCTGTCATTCTTTTACCACATCCATCTGGTCTCCTTGTCTGTTCATTCCTTTCCTTCTCATCTTTCTAAAGTTTATGGATGAAGTTGAAGACCTGAACCTCCCCAAACGGAGTCCATTGCCATTCGCAGGATGGGGCCTGTTTAAACACCTGTTGATATTGGCAAACAGAGGCTCAAATCTTTCAATATCTTTTCCCTCTTTGTCCTCCTAAAGAAATACACATCCATGGCAGATGAAAAAACAGATACAGTTCTGCAGCAAGGATGGTCTTAAAGAAGCGCAGACTAGAAAAGTCCATCCAAAAAAAAGGGTTTGTCCTTAAATATAAGGCTGGCATCATCTTCCTGTAGGTTGTTCCACAGTATGATGATAAGCCTGATGAGAGGAGAATCTCTCCTGAGATGGCAATAACTCTATGAGGAATGCTGGATGTTAATAACTTCCAAATCAAATTAACAGAGCATTTATAAATGAGGGGAGACATGCTAACAGATTATGCTTAAGGGATTAGGTTGGTATAGAAACAGTTGAGAAAATCTTATTTCCTTCCACACGTACATGGTGAACAGTCTAAGATGAATTCAGGTTTATTTAAGGCTAAGTGGACACACAGGTTCAAAAACCATAAAGTGAACACTCTGAAATTAGCTTCCACCTCCAAGTCCTCGTTATTGTTTTTCCAGATTTGCACGCCGGGTTCTCAGATTGCTATGAATAACCAATTCTCCTATGCGCAGATATTAAACGCAAATTAATATGTCAGGATTTAATTGCAAGCGCTCAATAATTTGTGTCAAGGATGTTTTAAAATGTATCCGCGACACGAGCATAAATGTCCTCATGAAAGGATGTTTTAATTGATGTGGGAAATAATCACAGGCGGTCATTAGTTTGTAATTCCTATGTGTTCATTCAGCTGTGTGTCATTTCAAAGAGCTATGACTAAGACTTCATCACTGGACAGGGGGACTATTAAAATAAATGTCAGCCACACAAAAAGGGCTTTTAATGTTCACATCATCCATGTGTCCATGTCAGATGGACTTTTCCCCCACTTTTCTTTTTTTTTCCTTTTTCCTCCAGTCTTTATTTCGGGCTAATGGTATGTTGAGGTTAGGGATCATTAATCCGCTCCCTGGACTATAGCAGCACCTATTTTAGTGCTACAGTACAGCTTTTTTTCAATTGCCCAACCCTACTTTATCACTGCTTACTAAAGACCTTTCCCAGAAGGTCAGGCTTTTCTAATGGCTCGTGACTTGAGTCATGAAGACGTGAGAAAAAGCGAATGAGGAGGAGTGCCTGCTGAGAGAGAAAGAATAGACGGGACAGGAATGAAAAGTAAGGAGGGAAGGGTAAAAGAGAAATAGAGGGGGGCAAGGAAAAGGTTACTGGGGGTGAAGGGTATATCACAGTGCCAATAATAGGTTTAATCTGGACACAGGTGAGTAAGAATACACCATCAAACAACCAATGACTCACCTGTGCTTATTTTGTCTCATTGTGTAATCACGTAAACCTTTGCAAAAACAGAAAAACTGAACTGAACATGCAATATTTTAAATATTACAGTTAAAATATGGCATAAAATCTCAATATTTTTACTCGTATTTTTCTCTTCAAAGATTTCTTTTCTTTTGAGTTGTGGCAGAAAATTGAGAAATCTGCGAAAGATGGACCAAAATGTTGCTTATGCTCGGTGAAAATTGCAGTTTCTAATGGTTTCTTGAGAGTAGGTCCCCATGGTAAGATATTTGGGGCTCACACACTGTTATTTTCAGCAAAATGTTTTTTTTTTGTGTAGACCTTTGTCCCCCACTCCTATTCGAATGTGTATGTCACTGTAGCAGCTTGCAACCAGCCAAAGACACACAATTATATGAAAAAAACAAAAAAAAAAAAAACATTCAAAGTAGTGCCAATTTTGACTTGGAGATACACTTAAGTGCATGAATGTTGCACAAACGACATTCAACTGGTGAAGCTATGTATGCCAAGGATGTCAAATTAAATCGTTTTCTTTTACTTTTGAAGCTCTGATTGTGTTGGTGAAATACTTTAGAAATACTTTTGAAGAGCAAAGAAGTTACATACCCTTTCAAATGTTATAATACAGAACGTTTTTGAAAACTCCTACAAGAATGTCTGAATTTGGTTTAAGCTTTTGCTGTCCACAGATTTTTATTTTACTTGATATCACTTTTTTTCTTTAAGAATTGCACTAAGAATTAAAGAAAAACCCTCAAAGTTAATTTGTTTAATTTTGGTCAATTAACAGTTATCATTTCAGTCAGAATACATTACTTACAGTTACGTACAGTTTGAATTTAGATCAAATCTGAGCAATTCTACGCCACATAAAATGTGGGTGTTAACCCTTTAACTGCGTGCTCAATGAAACGGGAGAGTACATTTAATAAACCTTAACTCCTCAACGCTTAAATTAATTTCCAGCTATGAGAAAAAAAAAAAAAACCTTCATGTTTTTTTGCTTTAAAAAAAATGGAGTTTGGAGCCAAGTTGGTATGATGCATAATTGCATGAATAGGCATCAGGGCGTTAAAAACATTCATTGTGTGGATTACTCCCCCAAGGAATTAAGCTTTTTTAAGCTTTTTTTTTTTTTTTTTTTTTTTGGTTGGGTATTTAAATGGTTATATTGACCAAAACTACGGTATATACTGGGAAAGAATTTAGGCTTTTAAAGTTTCAAAAAAGATATCAGGCAAGTTTATCTTTTTTTTCTTCAACCAGTCACACATTGCAGCACTAAAGGAGTGGGTTAGTTTAATTTTAATTTTGTTGGCTACTGTTTTAGTTTGTCTGTTTGTTTGTTTTTTTTAACTGTGAAGCTCTTTGAGTTGTTCAAATTATGAAAAGTGCTTTTTTTAAATAAATCAATAATGATTTACTATGTTGTCCTGTATCGCTCTTTCTCACAGAAACTAAATTTAGAAAGGTTTGGGACTAATTTGAGAGGATATTTCAATCACGTGTTCACAGCTTTAAATTATGGCTTGCAAAGAAACTGAGTTTTATAAAAAAGCCAGTAAGTGAAAGTGAGAAGTTAAAGGGTCATTTTAAAGTCAGGATAAATGTGCAAAGTTATCAGTTTGAGTCCAGTTTCTGACCCTATGAACGTTGGAATGAATTCCAGCCCCAGCCTGACCCTGAACAGGATAAAACAGCTGAGGGGAATAAATGAATAAATACTTTCAAAGAGCTTACATTTCATAGTGAAGTTTTACAAGATGTGAGTTATCAGTTTTGGCAGCCTTGCTAGTCTTGGCTCTTGCTGAGGTTGATCAGAATTTGCTGCTTTCATTCTCCTCCTTATGGGTTTATTTTTTTCTGTCTCCATAGGGTGTTCAGGTTGCTGCTGTGTCAAGACTTAATTTCAAGGCCTGTAAAGTGAACTTGCAGCATCAGGTCTGCCTAATAAAACAGCATGCTTTTCTTCAATTGTGAATATGAGAAGACTGATCCACCCTGAGAAAAGCTTTCATATGTATGCTGTATTAAAAATGATTATACTGATGGAAAATAGCATTTATTTGTTCATTTATTAGTAAATAAAACTGCACTTCTTTTTCTAAACGGCAACATTTGACAACAAGAAATGCAACAGTTCGCAATGTCAATGCTGCCCTTTAGCTTTGCATTTTGCATTCATGCCGTTAAAGTCGATAAATCAATATATGCTTACTTAAATCCTTATATTTCATACATAAAATACCTAAGGCAGATGCATCGATATGAACCAAGTAAATTGTGTTTTTTCTTCTTTGTCTTTCAGTTTCTCCCTTTAGGGGTCGCTACAGGAAGTCATCTGCCTCCATCTATTGTTCTGCATATTCTTTATTCACACCAAACACCCTTTGACCTCGTAATCTCCTCTTTGAATCTCTTTCTTTGCTTTAAATTTGGGAAAAAAAAGCTTTTGAGATGATCCAACAAAAAAAACAACATTTAGTAAATAATATTTTGTGCAACTTAGGTATGAAAAAAATTACATTGAAAATGTATATTAAAAGAGTTATATTGACTTATTTGATTTGAAGTCTGATTTTTTTTCAAAAAAATCTTTTCCAAATATTAGCAAAAAACACATAAAATATAAAGAAAATTAACTAATTAATAAGCATTGTGAGAACACCTGTCAAAGATGAAAAAAGAAAAAAAAAAGATTTGTTTTAAACCAAATTTTACAATTTTATGACATTTTTTGTTTCAATTAGGGTTTCTGACATTTGGGTCGAAAAGCCACCTTGTGGTAATTTACTTTAAAGCTTGATGTGGTTTTACATGTAAATGATTTATTATGACACAGTGACATGAATCAAATCAACCGAAGAAAAAAGACAGTTAGACTATTAATGCAACAAATAAAAAATACACCAGCAAATGTTGCATTCGGGAAAACATAAAAAAAATGACAAATGTATCACATTTTTTAACAAAATATGATAAATATGTCATAATAAGAAAATGATGGATTCTATGTTGGTCTTTAAAATGAACACAAGTAGTCACTCCTATTAACTAAATGAAAATTTCTTCTTTAACTGAAATCTTCCCTCTGACACAGGCTTAAATACAGTTTTTGAAGCAAGTTAATGTGAATTTGTATCAATAGTGTCACCTTTAGCAGCTCTGCAGTCTCAATCAAGCTCTTCAGCCTCATCCAAATTCAAACCCACACTCTGCACTTCTTCAGAAAAGTCTGGGATTTTTCTTGGCAAAATGCCTCTTATCATTTTCTTGTTTAAATGGAAACCTTTGCCTGGGAGACCGCTCAAACTAAAAGAGGTTTAATGACAGAAATATCTAAACTTTTCCCCATTCATCTTTTCTATGACTTCCACACCCGCCAAAGATCCAGAGAGAATGATGGTGCTGTCACCATGTTTGACTTGAAGGATGACCAAAGTGACGTGATAACAGATAAATAGAAGACACGCTCATTTTTATCAAATCAGAGGTCTCTACTTCCCCTTCAAGGAGAGTCATTCCACTGATTTTAGACACTTTTAACAGTCGTGGGCTTTTTTAGAGAGGAATTGCTTCTCTCAGGCTCTCCTACCATGAAGGCCAAAGTGATGGAGTGCTGCATTAATGCCTATCCTTTTGCAATGTTCCTCCATCTCCGCAAAGTAACAGAAGAGCTTATTCAGAATGACGACTTGCTTTGTGGAAAGTCTGCCCCATTGAAAAAGAAAAGTCTGCCACTTTAATGGCTTTGTTTTCACTTCACAGATCAGCCTCTAAACCAGAATAAAATAGCAGAACAACCTTACACTTAAAGATCCTTCTCATCTGGAACTCAAACTACTTGAATTCCTCTAAAGACAGATTGTAAAGAAAAAAAACAGTCTGATTAAAAAAGAACTGTACAACACCGTAAACACAAAAAGAAAACATGCAACATACATTTTCACTTTTTAAAAGGACAATTGAGTACATTGGTTATGTATTGATGTAAAAATACTTTTTGAAAGCTGACAATCAGGAAGTCTGGTGTTTAGATTTCATAGACAGACAACGTTAAAGCTGAGAGGCTAATGTGAAGTCCATTCAAATTTACTTGAATCTTATATAATCATTTGTATCATATTTATTACATGCATTTCTGAGACCCCATATCTCATTTGCATGATGTAAAATTTCTTTAAAAACCCACTGTCCACAACTTGATCCATATTTACTGCAGTACATCATTATTCCACTAGGGGCAGTAGAAGGGCTCCATTCAAAATGGCTGCCTCTGCGAAATTTCAAAAACACTTTGGATGGAAAAGTTTAGCGAATTCTCAAAGTTTATGGAGAGACTAACGTATCTGTTGTTTTTCATTTCTTTGAATGCCTACTTGCTGTAATGAAGGAATGTAACATTTGTTGATAATTCTTTATAATACAGTTAGTTACATCATGTTAAAAGTGTTTTTCTAAAGGTATTTTTTTTCAGAACACTTACTAAACTCAACCATATTTAGAAAGATCGCGAATCAGCGATCTTGGACGTGACTAATATTCAGAGTCAAATTCTTGAGAGCTGGTCGTAATTATCTGACTACTGAGAAACTCCTTACTGCCCATTATTAGCACGATAAAAGAAAACATCAGACCCGTTTCTCTAATAATAAGATGCTAGTACAAACTATCTTGACAAAGACATTGAGGACTGTGAGGAAGACGCCAAGCATGCATGGCTGTTGTGCTGCCGTGAAACGTAAACGTAAATTCAGGACCAGGGATGAAATGAAATGTGTCCGAAAGCGTACATGCAGTACACCTTTTGTATCTGAGATACCAACTGTTTGATGGTAACCCCTGACTCATAGCTAAGGTGAGGCTACCAACATTACAAAGTCTTTATGAACGCACATGCTGCATCTTTCTGTCTGTCAAGCTTAGTTTTCATCCTTACCTCGCTTGTGAACAAAACACCAGAATGCTGAAATTCACTCTTTTTTGGTTGAAAACTGGACTTTCAGAGCCAACAGAAACACAGAAGTATTCTCAAAAAGGTAAGCAGCACTTCAGAGATTAAACTGCAAATCAGAACAAGCAGTGTTTAGAACTGATCAGCAGGCTTGTCGAGGTGAGTGCAGCCTGGAAGGAGCAGCAAACAAGTGGGCACGAGCCGCCCACTGCCCACGCAACCAGATGCCGTCGAGCCAAACGAATTAATGAAAAACCTTATCACCCAATTAGTGATGAGCTCATAGAGCGTCGGTGAGGGAACCTGACTAGCACAGCATCTCGTTTTCATACCAACCCTCCCTAAGGCTCAAGCTCCAACAGCCATGATAACCTCTGATATGAAATACTCCACTGGCAGGATTTAGGTTCAATCAAATTAATTCAAACAAATGTGTGAGCAAACTAAAAAGGGTAAATTTGTCAGGTTGTGTTCTCTGTTAGGCAGATATGAGAGCTTTACAGAGTTTGCTAGGAAAAATGAAAAAAAAATTCCAATTGCAAGTGAATCCTGATGTGCTTTAAAACAGTGTGAATTCATAAAAACTATCTAGTGATCTGAAAACTGTTTGTAGCTGAAGCCCAGTCTGTTATAGATATAAAAAAAATATATGACAGCTGTCAGTAAGACTCCAATGGGTGAAAACATTTCATGGGGAAATGTTGTGTAGTGAGAAGTTGAAAAACCTTAAGTTGAAAAAGTATGAGAATCAGACGACAAGTGACGCTAACTGTTTAAACTCACAATGTTTTGTTTTCTATCTGGTCAGAACTTGTTTTCCAACAAAGGTGCAGCTGTTGTAACTGTGTTTTATTTTGAATTTTAAGTGAATTGATTCACTGGAGTGTGAGAGCAAAGCAAACTCAATGAAGTTTTGAACATTTTCTGTATTTATGCCCATTCAAATCAATTTCTTGGAGGTATCCTCGTTTATAACTGCCGTTAATCACCACATATGAAGCAGATAAAATATTGGACTAAATTGATATGATGACTTTAAATGGAAACCATGAGCCACACTTTACCAATGAAAGAGCATAAACAGCAAACTTAAACTGGTAAAATAAAAGTGATAATTAAAAGAAAAATGTTAAAGACCCATTTAAATTAAAATTGTGTTTTTTTGTGCCTTTAACGTGTTTTTGTGGCATTTTTCTCATGAGGTCATATATAAAATAAATAGGTATTAGGAGTTGGTATCTGGCTCAAAACTGTTCGGCTGGATAGCTCCATATTGTTCGTTTTTTGTTTCACCAGTAATGCTAGGCTGGGGGTGTGAGGGACTGTAAACTAAAGCACATAAACAGAGAACTGAGAGGAAGAGGGGGCGGGGTTGCTCTCGGCAAATGGTCCTGCCCTCAACTCAGTGGCTAATTTGTAGTAAAATAAAGCCACTTTGCAGAAACAATGTCCTAGAAAATTACAAAAACAGTGTAATCATAATAAAAAAAACACTGAAAATGATTTGAAAAATGCTCAAAGATGATCAGAGCAGGTCTTTAAAGACAGACTCGAATGAAAATGATGTCTTTGGTGTTTTTAACATGTTCTTGTAGCCTTTTTCATTTGATAAAGCTCAGATTTATGACGCATGGGCAGGCCAAAGTCTGCCTTCCTAAGCATCCACTAGCAGAAGAATAGATACATTGATTTCTTTGTTTTCCTCTTCTAAGCTGTCATCTGGTTATACTGTACAGCCTGATACTGAGATATTACTCGCCGTTTTTGTTAAGATACACTACTGTAATGTTAGCTTGGGCTTGTGAGGTGCTATAAGCTAGCAGGAGCGAGTGTAAACAAAGACTTAATGGGAAATTAGCGCAGCTAACATCTGTGCCAACAGTTCCACCCATAACCCAGATGAGAATTTCTCCTGCTGCGTTGCAAGAAATGCGTCTTAAAAAAATGACAGGCTTTTTTATTTAGAATAAAAACTGCATAATTGTAATTAAAAGACCACTGGAAACAAAAAAAAATAGAATTGGAGTGGGACTTCAAGGTACTTTAGGTAGAGCAAAAAACTAGCAAAATGTTCTCTACAGACTGAGGGGCCCACCTTATGATGGCATTAAACAAATGAAATGCATGCATGCAACGTTTACAGAGAAGCACGTGGAAGAATACAGTAGGGTTTTTGGGTCTAGCTCGAATGATAAAACTACATCCAGAACTCAGAACTGAATGGATGCTTGTTAGATTTCATTTGTGGATGATCTCTGTCTGAACCCAACTCTCTCTTCTTTTTTTTTTTACAGAGTAGTTTCACAACTTTCTCTGGAGACTGCAGGGATAAACGGACCCACGGCTGCCACAGTTAATCATCTCTGGATTGGGTCCCTTCTTCCTTCTCTAACCTTCTCACCCTGTCAACAGCTAAGCTGCCTCGTTGGCAAGAAACTCGCGACACAAATGTGTAGGTAGCACAGTTCAGGGATGATAGCTGAAAGACAGCTGGAAGATGACTGAAATATTTGTTATTTTAGATCTAAGCAATGTGACTTGGTAAAAAAAAGAAAAGTCCACTTTCTTCTGTCAGTGTACTTCTGGTGTTAACTGGTCTGCCATCTGTCAGCCAGCTTTTTCTGCAGTGACACTCTCTTATTCATCATTTTAGAAACAAATGCTTTAAATCTGCCAAGAGTTTTAATCAGTCAGCTTTGTAGCATGAAAATTGTGACTTGCAGCACAAGCAAGGGAAAAAATCCCAAAAGGTTAAAGGAAAAAGATGGAGCTAAAGAATAATTTAACCAAATAAACAGGAAACGCTGCAAAAGATGGATAAATAGTCTTTGAAGACAGAGTTTGTTGTCAGGTCAGGCAGACTTTAGCAATACGGATATGAAAAGAAGGTAAAAGCCAATTTCTCCCTAAAGGTAAAGAGATGGAATTTTATTTTTAAATGCCGGGTTTTCTATCAAGAAAATTCAAACATGAGGTGAAAAGGTGGCTTTCTAACTTTTACAGCATATGTCTGAAATTTTTCCACATGTAGATCAGAAAAAACACGAACCGACACTGCTTTAACAGATATAAATAACATGTGCCAACATAAACATATGTTTGTGGTTTATGTGTTTTTTGCCACTCTGCAGGAATGGGTTTCATAAAGAAGATGCTTTGGGTTTAAAGCAGTGACTCATTTTCTTTTTTTTTTTAAGAAAAAAAACACAAAATGGTTTAAATCACATGTTATGTCAAGACTGACAGCATCAGAAAACATCAATTTTAGAATAAAATTTGGCAAAAATGTTTAAAAACTAAAATGAAAACTTGACACTTTACCTATGGGCTCAGAGCAGGGGACTAACTGATGGGTGATGTCTATAGTGAAGAACCAGCAACCTGTAGATGAGGTAGATTTTTCTTATTGAAATTATTGCCACAGCTTCAGTTAAACCATCCATTCATTTGGCAAAGTAACTTAGCAGAGAGGAGCGTTAAACCACTTAAACCTGACTTGTCTTTTTTGCTGACATCTAATCCAAATGTGTCTTTTTTTGTCGTCAACTGAGTAAAATCAATGAGTTTCCCAGATGAGCTGAGACATGAAACTGACAAACAAAAGCCCCCAAACTGAGTTTTTGTTATGGTGTTAAAAAAGTAAGAGTACGAGCATCAACACTGAATGCATCTGTATGAAAACAAGGACACAAAGATCTAAAACCCCAGATAAGGGTGTTGGTAACCAATTGATAAAAGACCAAAAATTCTGAAATGCATCTGAAAAAAAAACCTCAGGATTTGACAGATCCATGAAACAAAGAGAGATACCCATCAGATGACAAAGCGGATTAACTGAAAACCAGACACTTGAATTCACTGAAGATTATTCAATTAAATTAGAACAGCTGTGGAGACTTGAACTGAGTGTGACAGTGACGGGGAGAAATTGAAAACTACAAGAACCAAGAAAACTGAACCCAAACTAAGCTCGAGGCTGAGTTACAGTGGTCCATTTGTGATGCGTCTCCATTGCGTTAATGCAAAAAATAGAATTAATCAATAGAAATGTTTATATTGTCTTCGTCATGTCTGCATCTGACATCCGTCCCTCCACTGGATAACACAAGCTTAACGTAGTTCTATTTCCAGTCCGTTGATGTGTCAATGTTGTGGCAAAAAGCCGGAGAACTGAGAAACAAGTATGGGTTTCAAAATAAAAACTTCTGTTGTACTTTCAAAATAAAATGCTATTTTATGTTTAAGGTGACGTGCCCCTACAATAACGCACGTCACCACCACAGGTATCACCAGCATCTATTTTTGCCATGGATGATGACAGTTCAATTTTGGAAGTACAAAAAGACAACATCATTTATGACACAAACTATTCATTTCTGGAGCTTTCTGCAAAACAATAGTTGGCCTTTTTGTGATTATTTACATAAGAGTTAATTGTTATGAAATAAGGAAAGAAAGAAGAACTCTACGCATGCAAAAGTGGAAAAAACAGAAAGAAACTGGGGTGCTGTCATTGCTGATTAATACATTATCCATAGTGAAAAAAAAAAAAAAGCAATTACTTTGATTTTGTTGAGCAAATAGGAATTTACTCCCCCTGGAAGGGCAAAGGAGTGTTTTCTTGCATGCAAAAACTCACACAGGAATAAACTTAAGCCCCCCCCCTTTTTTTTTTTTTTTGATTTAAACAAAAAAGGTTTGATTCTCACAAAAAAAGCTGAAAGTAGTCTGCAAAAGAAAAACAGGACAAGAATTTGATACACTCGTGCAAAATAATATATGTACTCAACAAAAAACCCCACAAACTTTTCAGGTTTAGGAACTAAATTGTCTTTGCATGTATTAGAGATATAAAAACTGCAATTTACTCCAATAAGCTTCTGATTAATTTCAAAGTTATTCCCAGTGGTCTGTTTATAATGAATGTATCGTTTTTATCTAAAATTAAAAAAGAAAACAGTTGTTCTCTAGGACGTAGTTTCTGGAGAGCTGCAGTAGTTTGTCAGAAATTCACCTCTGAGTTGTGGGTGGGACTGGCTTGGAGAAATTTTAAACTTGTTTTTTGGATATATGTCCTCCATCATGAGAAAAATGTCACAAAAACATGTTAAAATCACAATTTCGCTCTGATCTCTTTAAGAAGATTCTCCTTCTGTTACTTTCTTAGAGTTAGAGCAATTAAACAAAAATTGTTGGAGTCATGGTCATATCTATTCATGTGCAGAAATACCTTAAAATGTAGATTAAGTCAACAAAACCTGAAATTCCCAAGACTTTGTTAGGAACTGACAAAAAAAATCCAAATATAGTCACATGATTGGATTACTTTATATTTCAGTTGTATAAAAAAAAAAAAAAAAAAAACAGAAGAGGAAATAAAACAGGAGATAGTAACCTGCAGTGAGGAAATAAGTCAAGTTATTAATTACATTTCCAAATGGAAATAATCGCAATTTAGAGAAAGACAATAGAGGCTTGCTTCATGTTTTGCAGTGGCTGCTGAAACCTGTGCACATCTAATCTGGCCTTCGTGATTCTGGTCGACTGGCGGAAAGAAGGACGTCGGGTCATCTCTCCATAACTTGCTGCCACCACAACACAGACCTAGATAATCGCTAGAAAATACAGAGGAAGGATAGAAAAAAGTGGATAGAAAAAAGATTTAGCCACAAAAAAAACCCAAGTAAAGGTGGCCAGCTATGGCTTATCAGCCATGAAGCATTGGGGCCACAGTGTCTCATAAACCTCTGCATTTGGGCAAAAAGGACAGAAATAGCAGACAGATAAGCAAAAAAGGTGCACGGAATAAGATACAGCGTCATTGTTGGCATATTGCCTTCAGAGGTGTGGTTTATAGAAGCTTGATAATGTCAACCTGAGACTGGAAAGTAATTGCTTTCTAATGAATTTCACTCTTACCCAAAAAAACTGTCTCACCTGTTGCTTTAGGGATTTGAAAGTCTGCTCATATTCTGGCTTAAATAGCAGAAAAGAAATCATTTTTAACCAGGTGGTATTCTGCATTCAGGCAGAATTATTTTTGCAGTATTCTAGTCTTTGTCTGGCAGTAATAGAGAGCTATAATGAAAACAGTGGGGAAGCTTTGGGATGCTGCAATTTTTATGTTTTTTTTTTTCAGCAGAATTATAGATTTTTTTATTTCATCATTATTCCACAGTGTAAGATTATTGTGCAAATTAAAGAATGAAATATATGGGCCCGAACTGCTATTTTTTTAATTTTTCTTTTTTTTGCAATTGGTGTTTTCAGAGAGCAGAGTTTTAACCACAAAACAAAGCTCCAATTTGATTATTTTTTGTTTTTTTCACAACTAGACTGTGTTTTTATTAAATCCATTTTCTTTATTGTTATTGTTTTTTTCAATTTTTAGCATTATACGAGGAACACATTGAGTTAGTTTTGTTTTGTTTAAAGCAAACCAACACAACCAATCTAGAAAGTCACACAAAACCAACTTTTTAAGATTTTTAAGATCCACCCGTCAAGAGATGAACAAAACACAACATCAAACTGACATCCTTTAAGAATCACTTCAATTAAATCATGTTTCTGGTGTTTTAACATGTTCTGGTGGCATTTTTTTAATGATGGAGGACATACGTTAAAATTAAACTTGAAACTGCATTTCTGATTAGTTCCTTATTCGAATTGTTGTGAATCAGGGGCAGAAACAAACATGTGATTCAGACACATGATTGGATAAAATCTAGACTAATTAGCACAAAGCTTCTTGTCTGTGATTGGCTGTTTGGTGGCACATATTTAATGTTAAACTGAAAGTTATGCACACAAAGATCAAAGATAGGAAAATGTATTTTGAAAGCAAAGGAAAAAAAATTGAGAGCAAACATTTAATATTTTCATTGGAAAGGTTTGTCTTGTCCATGACATCACTGCCTCTGTCGACCAGCTCGCCCATCCGTGCGCACAACAATAGTCCACACAGAAGTGAATGACCTCAAGTTTCAGCAAATTGAGACCCTCAAGAATGACCCCCCCCCCCCCCCCCCCCCCCCCCCCCCCCCCCTCATCCACTCCATCAGACAAGTAAACAGCCCATTGACTGACTGGACCACTGTCAGAGTCCATCTTCAGTTGAAACCACATCTCTTCCCACAGCACATGCCAGTTCACATAACAAGAAGATTTCAGAAACATCTACGGTCAAGACCCATGTGCTCCACAGTTAGATATCTCCATCACATTCACACAATACCGCATAAAAAAGATGAAACAATCCATCTGCACTCGCATACGTATTTGAACTTCTCTGTTTTTAACATTTGCTCTCTTTTAACCAAATCTTTTATAGTGAATGAGCTTATTTTGGAAAACAAGATTGATTAGCCTTTTTTTTTTAACTGAGACCTGGCTTGGTACTGATGCTCCTGTTATTCTCACTGAGGCTTCCCCACCTAATTTTAACTTTTTATTTTCTATCAGGGGAGGTAAGAAAGGCGACAGCACTGCATTGATTGCTTGCGGCTCATTTGTACCTAAAACAATTACACTAAATCGCTACTCCACATTTGAGCATCATGCATTTTCTTTTAGCTGCCCACCAATTTTATGCATCGTCTGCAGACCACCAAAGCCTCATTTCTGTTTTATTCAAGAATTGTCGGATTTCTTTTTTTAACATTTATACCTTTTTTCAACCTACATATTGACAAAGATAGTGATGCTGATGCAAATACGTTTTTTAACATTTTCCACTTTATGGATTTTAAACAGCATAAACAGCCTTCTCACAACAGGGGGCACACTCTGGACTTGACCTACAACCTGTCCTGAATCTTCTGTTTTTGACATGGCTGTGCCAGATCAGTATTGTGTTTGTTTTTTTTTATATTATATTATAAATGTTATTCATATTTTACATCAAACTCCTGCTCTGATTTTACCTGCATCATGCAATTTGATCATTGCTTATTTCAATAACAAACTAAAGTCAAGCATTGATACTGTACCTCTACTTAAAACAAAAACTCTGAAAACTATAGCTACAGCACCTTGGAGAAATGAAGCGATCAGAGCCATAAAACATGAATGCAGAAGAGTGGAGAGAAAGTGGAGGAAAATGAAATTAACTGTACATCAAGAAATGTTTAAAGAACAACTAAGGATGTACAGCATGACATTATATGTCAAGCAATAAAAAAAAGCTAGAACCTTTTACTTCTCAAACGTAATTATGCAAAACAAAAATGACCCTAAATTTCTCTTTAAAACAATAGATACCCTAACAAAAAGAGATTTTTAGAAGTCATCCATGGCAGCATTGGATGATAATGGTACATGTAAGTTTTGCAGACCACTTCAGAAGGAAAATCATTGCTATTAGATCTAGTCTACTAACTCAAAAATAGGTTGATTTTGACGAACCAATAGCACTGTATTTATCAGAGGAAACACGTGAAAGTTTTGTCCTAGTTGATGCTGTGGCACTTCAAGCCAACCACCTGCCTTTTAGACTCAGCCCCCACATCACTGTTAAAAACAGTTTATGACTTTTTTGAGCCAGAGCTTTTAAATATAGTAAATGACTCTCTTCAGACAGGTATCTTCCCCAATGCATTTAAAACAGCAGTGGTGAGGCCTCTTCTAAAGACGGGTCATTTAGATCCTAATAACTTTAATAACTATCTGCCAGTATCCAACTAACCATTTTAAAGGAAAATGATTGAAAAAAACAGTTCTAATCCAATTAAACAAGTTTTTAAAAAGAAATAACATCTTTGAAAAATATCAATCAGGTTTTAGAACAAACCACAGTATGAAGACAGCTTTTGTTAAAATACTTAATGATATTAGATGTAACTTGGACTGTCAGAAACTCTCAGTCCTGGTACTACAGGTTCTGACTGTAGCATTTGATATACTAGATCACAATATTTTACTCAACAGGCTGAGAGGTTTGGGCGTCACTGGCACTGTTCTGAAGTGGGTTTGTTCCTATCTCCCAGATCGAACATTTTATTGAAGTATGGATACATGCTCCTTGAAGGTCTTTGAAGTAAATTGTGGGGTCCCCCAAGGTTTAATTTTAGGCCCACTACTTTTGTATATGCTGCAACTTAGGGATGTCATCAGGAAGCAGGAGGCTATGCTGATGACACAACTCTGCATTGACGTGTCTCAAAGTCAGTCAACATTCTTTTAAATTGTATTTTAGACATGAAGTCATCGATGGCGAAGTCATCGATGGAGAACTTCTGACAGCTCAACCAGGACAAAACAGAGGTTTTAGTGATCGGTTCTAAAGACAAGAGAGAGATTGTTTCATCTAAACTACAACATTATTAGACTTCTCAGTGTGTGAAAAACCAAAGTGTTATTTTTGACTCTGATATTAATTTCATTCCTCAAATTAAAAATATAACAAAAAACAGGATTTTATCATTTCATAAACATTACCAGACTCCGCCCATTTCTCTCTCTCTTGCCAGCACAGAGGTGTTAATGCATGCTTTTATTTCCATCAGATTAGATTACTATAATGCTATGCTCTCCGGTCTTCCCAGAAGAAGAAAACCAAACTTTCAACTATTACAGAACTAAGCCACTTGTGTGCTGATGAGGACTCGGGGGCTGGAACACATTACACCCATTTTAAAATTGCTGCATTTGCTCCATTTGCAATTCAGAATTGATTTTAAAGTTCTTTTTACTGGTTTCTAAAGGTTTTTATGGTCTTGGGCCGTCATTTCTAACTGATGTGATTTTAAAGTATGAGCTGAAGCATGCCTCTGGTACAGGCCTTTTGGTTATTCCTAAGGTCAGAACTAAAACATACGGTGAGCTCTCATTTGGTTTTAATGGAACTCGCCTGTGGAGCAGTCTCCCATGAGCTTCAGGGCTGCAGAGACTGTTCATGTTTTTAAAGGAAGGCTCAAGACCTACCTTTTTAATCTGGCTTTTAGTTGAAACTTAGGAATTTAGTTTATATTTTATCTTATCTTATTACTCATTTGATGTTTTTTATTCACTTTTTCTGATTAATATATGTCTTTTAAGATTTATTTATTTGGTTATTTATATCTGTTTTATCTTTATTTTTCCTTTTACATTTTAGTTTTAACTCCAGTGTTTTCCTCAAAGGGATCCTTCACATCAGTTTTGATGCTTCTCAGAGAACAGGGGTCGCTGCAATGGGATCTCCCACGTCCGGCTCCTTGCTTAGATCTGGGGGCTTGTGGTCTTGTGATCTGGTCCTGTGGTAGTGTATTCTGTGAACTTGAGTGGGTCTCCAAACTATCATTTCTCTATTTCAGTACAAAGTCAGATTTCTACTTTACATCATTTTAAGCTTTTCCATGGCATGTGTTTGTTTGTGTGCAAGGGGGGTTATTATTTAGGTTTTATACATATTTTTTGTGCAATGTCTTGGTCTTTTTGTTTGCTTTTAAACTTCACTTCTGTTTTTATGTAAAGCACTTTGAGTTACAAGGTGAAAAGTGCTATACAAATAAAGTTGGATTTGATTTGATTTAAAACTGAATATCACTTCATAAAGATCTGGTTAAAACTGTACGTCTGGATAGTTCAGATATTGCTCGCCACTTTTGTTGCACCGCTAATGTTAGGCTGAGGTTGTGAGAGCTTGTAAGCTAGCAGGAGAGCGTGTAAACAGAGATCTCTCAGCAAACAGTGAGGGAAAGGGGAGCAGGACTGCTCTGCACCAGCGGTCTCGCCACCACTCAGAGGCAACCCAGTTTCTACAGAAACTGTCTGCAAACAAGTTTGCCATACTGCCTACTGCAAACTGAACATCAGGTTCTCATATTTTCATAGATTTCAATGAAGGATGTTCTACCATTAAGGTCAACAGTTTTCCTAAATGTGAGCGGATAACAAAATAAAGGGGATTTTCTTTAACTCACGTGCTGTTTGTCCTTGTCGAGTTATGCTTGCACCAGTAATCAAGTTGTGTAATAGAGTCATAGTTTTGTGTTTGTCTGTGTTGACTTTTTTTTTTTTTTTTTGTTCAAAGTTTTGGAAAAAAAAAGCTGATTAAAGTGTGAATGAGGAGGCTGATTTCCACCCACTGTGGGCCAACAATGCACAGGATTAATCAGACCGGGCCCCAAACCATACAGGTTAATTAGGGTTAAATGATAATTAGGACACCATTAAAAAGGCAAACAGCCACCGAGGACCCTTAATCCGCACAATGCTGAGCTGCTGCAGGGAAGTTTGTTTGTTGGTGTGGGGGAGTGTTTGCAGACAGAAGGGGGTTTAGGATAAATGTGGGTTTGCACATGGAGAAAGCAAATGAACGGGTTTCTATTCGAGAGAGCTGTTCTTTTATTATTTCTTTTGAGAGGCATGACCAGAAACTTCATTTTGAACTTTAAGAAAAGGAACGTTGCTTTTCTTTTCGGGGATGGAATGACAGTGCACCTTGTGGTTTTATGTCTTTGATTTAACCTGTCACAGTCCGAAAAAAATCCCTTCCAAGAAATCCTGCATCTTAACACCTGCTGGTGTACTGCTGGGAAGTTCACTATTGGAAAAAAAAGTAGATTTGGGCACTAATCTTCAGAATCTTTTGATTGAAAGTATTTTACACTATTAGGACTCTGCACCTCACAGATTCCACCTTGCAGTCAAGCATATAGAACATCAATGTAGCTTTGCAGATGTTTGTCAGCTTGTTTTAATTATTTTTTTGTATTTTTGTATTTAGTGGTGTCTTACTCAATGCAATCCATTGCTTCAGTTTCTTAGTTTTATGTTGTTTACTGAGTTTGTGTACAGCTGATATTCTTGCATTGGTTTCCTTGTTTGCTCCACATTTTTGTTGCACTTTCTGTTCTTGTGCTTTGAAAGCACTACAGCTGCTCCTGGATGTCAAATACCCTTCTGTCTTTGTAGTTCTAAGGTTTCAGTTGCTCTTTGAGTTTCCTCTTTGTGCGTTTCGTGTAAATATAGCGCTACTCTCTGGGGTCATTGGCAACCTTTTAATACAAGAGATGTCACTGGCGACACCTAAATAACACACGCTCTTTGACCTATCATACATTTTTTATCTCAGTCAATGCGAATCAGCCATTTCTGACACATTGAGAGACGACTTTTCGAATCGGCTTTGTGCCAATATGCAACATATTACAAAAGTAAAGTGCGGCGTAACAGCGCAATGCTACTTTTCTCCAGAAAACCGGAGACATGTTTGGGTTTCAATATAAAAGCTTCTGTTGGACTTTCAATACAACAAAATCATAACATAATTTATGACCCAAAACATGGATTTTACAAAGACTCAGTGAGGAAGGGGAGGGCTTGGGGCCTGGCTGCTTACGTTTTGCTGACACACATGACTCCCAGTAATGCCTCGTAACTCCAAGTAACTATGAATTTGTCACTACAAATACCTAGTTTGGAAAACTTACCTGGCTTACTTGTAGGGACTGAGTTAAGTTTAGGCTCCTCCCATCAGAGAGTCTGCAGAATCTGCTGGAATTGCTGTTTAATTTCACAATTCATATCAAATCGATGATTGGAGTGAATAATTTAGATATGATTATTTATTAAAATTAAAGGTTAAACATGGATATAATTTTACTGTTTATGAAAGGTGCATGGGGACCTCAAAGCAAGACAGTCCTTGGTTTAAATACAGACACAGTACAAAAACACTCTTCATCAGTTAACTGATGATTCTAAGTTGTCCGTAGGACTGTGAGTGTGAGTGGTTGTGTTGCCCTGAAACAAACTGGCAACTAGTTCAGGGTGCACCCCACCTACTAATGAATATATGTTTATGATGTTGGTGTAGAAGGACAAACAATTCCAGTATATTTACATCAGAATGACGTATCTGCCGGCGCTGCTTTTCCTGAAGGAACTGTTTCTATGATTCTTGCCAATCGACATGTTATTTGAATACGATTCCTTATCAGTTTTAAAACAATCGTAAACATCCTTTCAGTAATTCTAAGCGCTGGTGTAGAATCATTTCATCTGCACCGGCTTGAATGAGAATTTACTACTTTAACATTTTTTTTAAATTCTTTTGTTCAGTGAATCTGTTACTACAAACTGCTGATTAAAACTGATTTTGCAAATGCAAAGAAAAAAAATCATTTTGAATTTGAGAAATAACAGTATGTCATAGTCTGCATAAACAGACACATCCTCATCACTCCGGCAGTCAGGGAGAAAGACTATAAAAAATAAGCATGTGTTCATAAACCTGCATACAGATTAAATGCTATGATAAAGTGCAGATAAGCACAGAAATCAATTCTCTTCGATCAGATCTGTGATGCAGTTCACATTATCGTCTTGAGAAGCTGAAAGTGCAGACTATAAATGAAAAGACATTTGTGGCTCCAGTTATTCCAATCATTCGATAAATGATCATAAAATCCTAAATTATTTAAAATGTTTCTATAAGCATAAAATCCTTGTAAATAACATTAGGTATGCTGTTGTACACATGACATATCCAATATTCTTATTAGTATTTCAAGATAACAACAAACATCTGGACCCACATTTTAATATTTTCAATGAGGAATTTGCTTTTATAAAAACGTTTATGTGTTTAAATGTAAGTGGATGTTTCTTCTTTTGTTTTTTTAATCATAATCAGGCACAGATACACATTTTAAAAATGCATTTTTTGTCAAGTAAAAAACAGCTTTTATTTCTGCGTCATTGGTCATGTTGATGATTAAATTTCACTATATTCACATTAAGCATCACCTTAGTTGTTATGTTCCTGCCTTCTCTTTAAATTGAAAGTTGTTACATCTGTGTTTCTGGTCTGTTGGAATGTGCCTCATTCAAGTAACAGCATGTAGAATCTTTTTTTTTTAAATGAGTCTCATGAGTTTGTTTAAACAGCAACATCTGCCTTTGTCTTCCATTTCTCCGCTGCCTTCATTTTTATATTTGTTCTAGTTTAGACAAATGTGATTCAAACACGTTAGAATATATTATTTCACTGAAGTTTGGATTTTTGTTAACCTGTTGCCATGGAGAATCCTTCCCCTTCAGCTGCGCGGATGAAGCCTGCTCACATGACACTCAATTTTTCCGGGTCAGAGTAGGTTGGGCCTGATCAGGCGTTTTCTAAAACTGAAAAGAGGCCCATCTTTTCTAGCTATGTTTGGCCTCCTTCTTGAAAATGGCCTTCATGGTTTCAAATGTTTTATACGTAGCATCCCTGCCTCTCAGCTGTTAATTATCCTTCTGTTTTTAAAGTCCTCCTTTTTATTTGCTGTTTTTCAAATTATGGCACCTTCTTGTGTTTCTCAGTCTTGCGTCATTTATTCATGCTTTACTATATGGTCATCTGTTTCAGTTTATGCCCTACATGAGCTCAAACAAATAATGTCAAATAATACCTAAAGACCCACTCCAATGAAAATTCAGTTTCACTGTTTTTTTAACATGTTCTTGTGGCATTTTTGACTGATGGAGGACATACATAAGGAAAATTAAGCTTAATATTGTATTCCTGCATTTCTTTATTCACTTGTGAATCAAAATACACACTACTACTACAAACTACAGTCATAAGCTCCCTGTTCCACTCCATTCTGATGCATCCACTTACAGACAAATAGATCCATGTACGTCTTTGTTTTCTTAGTCTGAGCTGGAATCTGTCTCAAAACTGTCACAATTTTTTGTTGCCCAGCTAATGTTAGCGTTGGGTTTTAAAAGGGCTGTAAGCTAGCGGTAGAGAGTGCAAAATGAGGGATGATGGGAAATAGACGCAGGCATACTTTGAGTCAACAATTTCTAATGAACTACTGCTGCTCTGCAGAAACTATGTCCTACAAAACGATATAAGTTTCTTGATTTTGGCTAAAAAAAAACCTGTCATAAGCATACTTAAAAGACCAATGGGAAAGCTTTAACAGTGGCTCAAAAGGTGGGAATTCGATTCATCAATTAAAAAAGTGTACCCTTAAAATCTGGAGTTGTAATTTCATGATCTGAAGTCAGTTTACCATCTAATGTCCCTTTTATACATTCATTTATTCATAGCATTCCTATATTCTTGGCTGTGGTCTTACAATCCCCCTCTGGATCTTTTAGCATCTGGACTTTTTTTTTCTTTACCATGCTGCACCCATATGTACGCTGGGTACATTTATCAGCGCAGAACACCCTCTGTGAGCTTGAGAGAAAGCCAAAGCCCAGATTGGATGGCTGTACAATAGCGGAGGGCATTTTACTCCATCTTCCTTTAATTTCATTCCTTTCATGGAGAGCTATATCTGGGGTCTCCTGTGATCCGACTGCAAGCAGACTGAGTAATTCCTGAGCCGCGATAAGGGCTTGGATAAGCATAATGATGTTTGGAAGTGCAAAGTTTTCGCTCCCTTTAAATAGAGATGGTGATTTTCTCCTTACACCTCTGAGCTTACTTAGAGCCTTGACTGTGGCTCGGAATTTCAATTCAGGGTCTGATTCACCGATGGCTTTTTCTTGTGTGTCAGTGTGAAGGCGCATGTTGGCCCGCGTGTGTGACCTGCATTCTTGACTAGGCTTACCACCCAAAGGTGCAGAATCCTCCAGATGAGTGTCGAACAGGCAACGTGTTATTCCTCTCTGGAGTCGCTGGGGTCACTTTATGCTTGTTTCTGTAGTCAGCTGTTTTATCTTGGGCTGTGTGTGTACTGTATTCGTTACAAATCCATTGTTCAACGTAGCACTAAATAAAGCTATTCAAGTGAAGTAGCTACTCTTATTGCAATATCAAGTTTAAAAAAAATCGATCAAATGTTATTCCTAAAGTGCTTTTCTTTTTGTTGTTGTTTTGTTTTTATGGCGCTTTTAGACAAATTACTGCATCAAAATGACACAGCAAAAACCAAAGAAAATTTGACTTATGACTGATAAAACTATGATAAAGAAAAAGCTCAGAAAAACCCTCTTATACTGTTCGGACTGACCTCAGCAACACACTTTAAGTAACCACTTCCAAGTGAAAAGTCTATTTAAACCCGTGTACATGGGCCTATCGGGCATCTCCGTTTAAAACTCTCCCATTCGCGCATAGCTATGCAAGTTCTTAAGTTTCTTTTCAGGCTCTACGTACAAAACGCACAGCCTTTGAACGCACGTTTCAAGTCTAACTAGTTGTACTTTGACCAATCAGGGACTCAGATTTAGGAGTGACAAATGGGTCTGTTACCCCCCCCCCCCCCCTTTTTTTTTTTTTTTTTACCGTTGTCAAAAAAGAAAGGAACATGTAGCATAAAGACAAAAAAAGAAACAGAAGGGATTGGGAAAGAATGGCAGCTAGGCCGTTTATTATAAGAATTGTACCAACAAAGAGAAGAGAGGGAAAGATGGAAACAAGTGAGGGAATTAATAAATAACAACTTAGAGACTCTGGCTTTGTCAGCAACAGAAATGATAACGGAAATATTACACTCACAACATCCAAACAAAATCAGCCAAAATGTAACAAAACAAAAGCAAAGGTCAGCACAAGGGCATTTGAAGTTGTAGTGGTGTTAATAAGGTTTTTTTAGGGACCATGGCTATCCCTCGTAGATGACTGGTGACTATTGATGACGTAATGAAGTAATAGAAACATCAACATTTTGAGACACTATTTTTTTCCATGCATCACCGTTTGAAGGGATAAAGGAAGAGGTAGGAAGAAGCTTTAAGGTTTCATATACCTGATTTCATATATCGGAATAGCACTGCAAAAGAAAAAGCCTGGAGCAAGTATTGCGAGATTTGAACCTCTTCCAACTGTGAGTACATGCACTAGCATCAGGTAGCAGGAGTCCAGAGTGAACACTAAACTAACACGTCTGGTGTAAATGTAACATTGGACCCAAAGAAACACAAGTTTGAAAAAACATTTTTCATTCAGAAATTGTAAAAACGCATCTAATATTGAACGGGAGTGATCCCTTATGCAGTGAATTAAAAATGTACTTTAAGTTTCATTTAAGAATAAAAAATAAAACCAGATAACTCCAGGAGAATTCAATTATAACTTTCAAGATAATAAATTGTAACAACTCTTTATTTTATTAGAAAACTGAAAAGTAAAGTATCTTTTTAAAATCACAGAACAAGATTTCCTCACATCCTGGAGGAGGCTGATCCATGGAGAAGAAACACAAAGATCAAGTCATTAAGTCCATACAGGTTGTTGTCAAAGGGCAGGTCAAATATAACACAATCAAATATTGCTTTGACCTTTCTCTCAACAACTGCATTAATCTTCACCATGTCTGTAGTTTTTCTGAATGTTTAAATACTAAACCCTTCTATGAAAACCAACTTTTGCTTTCTTTAAGCTGTAGTTCAAAGAGAGAAGTAAGATGGGTGTGCTCTAATGCTGCCCAGCTGTTGTAAATATAGAGTAGAGTCGTTGCAAACTGAGCAAAAAGCTGTGAAAATTAGTTACTGGTTTGTTACAGAGAAATCCTGAAAGTGCCCTGCAGCCACTCATATGCAGACATGGTCATTTGGTGCAGCTTTACTGGATTTTTATGCATTTTGTGTCTTTTAACCACTGGCTCTCCTAAAATACATTAAGGTTTTCTATTTTTTCAGTTTTTCATTTTTTTTCAAGCAACAATTTATTGAAAACATAGGAAGTTGTATTTCAAGCCATATTCTGACCTGTCAACAGGCAACGATTAAGTGTAATCTGCTTAGATAGATGGACTTAAATTACCACCAACCTACTTGCAAAATTGCTTAGTTGTGCTCGGTAAAAAATGCCTTTCCTTACATTTAAATAAACATAGATAGATTTTGTTTATTTCAATCAATATATAATTGATTGAAAACTACATGTTTATTCAGTTGTAACAATAACAATCAAAATATCACTAATCCAGTTAACCCAACTGTCAAGGACAGTAGCTTTGGAGGGCAAAAGAACTAAAAGCAAAATAGAAAAATGTGAGCAACCTATAAAACACAAGCAGAAAACTCGAAATCCTCCCCCGGATGGCTGTCACTGAGATAACCGTCTCCTCTGACATGATGCTTCATCAGCAGAGTTTGCGCTCCCAGCTGCTGTCAATTCCTTCACCAAAGTTGTCACGTTCTACTTTATTCATGAATAGTATCGTTCCATTTGGTCCAAGAGAATCTCAGCTATTGTCTTAAGATTCTTATCTGAATCGGAAAATTTGAATCCTAGGCTAGTTACTAAAACAATGTCAGAATTTCCTCACTACAACCTAATCCCTAAATAGCTGCGCTTCCAACACATGTACCCAAAATTTTTTGAAACTCTAGAAATATTAAAAAAAAAAAAAAATTCACAGTTACACTGTTTCCATTAAATTATAATTATGCGAATAAATACAAACCAACTCATGCAATAAGTCTCATTTGGGAAGTAAAAATGAATTCAAAAAGTGTTGTTATTACAACTGCAGCATTTCAAGTGCTTAACCTTATGACTACCGAAGGAAAAAAAATGTCCAGTCAAGTTTTGTTTTAAATCCACACTAAACTACAATTCCCAGAACCCCAGCCCTTTAGATTTAGTTTTTTTAAAGCCCTACAATGTGGTGGGGAGATAATCAAATTTTGGAAAATTCTTTTTCAAGGACAAAATTGCATTTGGGTCAGAATGTTCTTCAGAAAAAAGCCTTGGTCGAAAAAAGGGACAAAATCCTTTTTTATTTGTCTTTTACAGTTGCAAACATTGAAAAATAACCAGGTAGGAGTAAAGAGGAAGCAGCTAAACACTGATTGTGTGACTATTATTTTTTTGCTGGATGGAAAAAGTGCTGTTACATCTCTTCCCGTGGTACAACAATCTCTAATCTCTTCCACTTTACGGTGGTTCAAACTGAACAAAGATGATCCCTTAAAGTTTAGCTTTTGAAATGTTGCTCTCAAGAGGAAGAAAGTTTCGATTTTTGGGGATCAGTAAAACGAACAGTCAGAGAACCAAGAAAGTCTCAGGTGTGAGTTTAAACCAAATGTTTGGTCCTTATCCAAAGTTTGGCTTTTATTTCAAGAGAATCTTGTTAGTTTTGCTCATTTATTCTCTTGTTCTTTCATTGTGGGGTTTATGTTGCATAACAGTATAGAGACTTGGCCCATAAATGAAAACATCAAAGTTCTTAATAATCACATGGATGAATGGACAGGTTACGTCATTTTATTGGGACAAAATATTTTCTGGTATGAAATCCTGTTGGACTTCATACCAGAAAATATTTTGACCAGCTCAGCTTTAAATATTTTAAACCAGCTCAGTGGCCTTGTGATGGTTTGTCCGCCCTGAGACTGCAAGTTCAATTCCAGGCCAAGTCATCCCAAAGACTCAGTGGGACCCAGTGTCTGCCTGCTTCATGCTCAGCATTGAGGGAGTGGGTTGGGGGGTGTGACAACTGATGGGACTTTAACTTTCCTGTTCTGTAATTGCATTAATCCTTAATTTGAATTAATACCTTTCTACCAATTAAACAATGAAAAATTAGATGTATTTTTTCCCTTGAAAAGGGAAAATCATTCCAATCATCTTTTGATCTGTTTTCAAAGCATTCTCAGTGATTTTTAAAAAAAATTGTGTTCATGCTGTTTTTAGCCAAAATTAAAAAAAAAAAAAAAAAGCTTCATTTTCTAGGACATTGTGCAGAGCGGCACTAGTTCATTAGAAATCCGCCTGTGTGTTGTGGGCGGGACCATTGGCACGGAGTACCCCCATCCTCCCTTTACCCTTCCCGTTACTGAAGCTTACAGCTCGCTTACAGCCCCTCACACCCCCAACAGCTGATGAGGAAAATGAAAACGTACATGGATCTGAAGCATCAGAATGAGTATGGAGCTTGTGGCCCACCCAGCGTATTTTCGACATCACAATTAAGATTTATTTTAAATGGCATTTTTTGTCTGCTCCTGATTCAGGAGGATTCAGGACAATCATTTGAATGAAGACATACTCAGAAATACATTTTTGAGCTACATTTTCTTAATAAGGGGCTCCATTTTTAGAAAAATACCACAAGAAAATGTAAAAAACACAATTTTTATCGGAGTGGGTCTTTAAGGGAAATCACGCTACAAGAAAAAGAAATAATGACCTGCAACACCACTGCAGATGTGATTACTTTCAGGAGCCTGTTGTGCTGAATACACTGCAGCTGCACACCCTGGAGTTAGATAGCTTTTCATCTGAGAAACTGCTTAATGTCAATAAAACATCTGGAGCAATAAAAGCAGAAAAGCAAGGGAGAGGCTATAGAAGCTATTATAATGCTAAGGTGCAAAGGAAAACACAATTACTGGCCGAGGAGAGTTTGAGAAGCGCTGAGCGATGTGCATCGCTGAGAATGTTTGCCCCCTTTTCACCAGGCTGACACCGAGGCTGAAGCAGGCAGGAGTGATTACAGCAGATAAATTGAAAGCATGCCTCACAGTAACAACTGTCACTTACAGGTCTTTGTATCTACTCTTATAATTAAAAGTGAAACTTTAGAAGCACAGTTGTTCCAACCACACCTCAGGCTTTCGTGCAATTTGTGCCATTAAAATGCAAATGTGAAGTATTGGTTGGTCTTTTGTTTTTTATACAATTAGTTCACAAACCTTTGGGCAAAATAAACTTTCAGACAGATTATAATGACACTATCACTGCTGACCACAGCTTCTGCCAGCAGCTGTGGTATCTCAGCTTAATTTGGAGGAGTTTTTTGTTCCTACATGCTTTTGGACGTTAATCTTTAGTTTAATTCCATTCAAATATCATCTTCCTACATCTACACATGTATTCTTCGTCTAGAAAGGTAGAGAGACCTTTGCAACTCTGACAGGAGCTGAACTGCTTTGACAGAAAAACTGGAAGAAGAGAGAAGGGATAAGGTTTGTGGAAATCTTGTGGGAGAACGGGTGATCCATGTAATACCAGTGAGGCAGAAAATGTAGTCACTTAAAGACAGACTCTAGAGGAAATTGCGTTTTGAGTGTTTCAAATGTTCTTTTTTCCTGATGGAGGACATATATAAAGAAAAATAAGCTTACATTTGCATTTCTAAATATTTATTTATTCAAACTGTCAAAAATGCTGTTCAAAAAAAGGATCGTATTTGTGACATCACAAAGACAATGGGCGGGCCACAAGCTTCCTGCTCCACTCCATTCTGATGCAGCTACTTTTAGATGACGAGATCCATGTATATCTTCTTTTTATTCGACCAAAGTAGCATCTGGCTCAAAACTGTACAGCTGGATGGCTCCAATATTCCTCGCCCCGGTCGTTTTAGCTTGGAGGTGTGAGGGGCTGTAAGCTAGCGGGAGAACATGTAAACCAAAAGCTCTCAACAATGTGGAGTGGAATGGGGGTCAGAGGCGACCAAATCAGAGGCGTATTACTGATGAACTACTGCTGCTCTGCAGAAACTATGTTCTAGAAAACTACACAGGTTTTGGGATTTTTGGCTAAAAAACAGCATAAAGACCTCTAGGATTGCTTTTAAAATTGACAATAAAAAGATTATAATCAGAGTGGGTCATTAAATGGATCCTTTTATGAATTTATGTTGTTTCACATTTTATAACGTCCCAGTTTAAACACAAAACAACAAAGATGAATGAAAATAGTCTGTTATATTAGTACAATAACACTGAAAATGGAGAAAACTGGGCCTCTTCAGACAATAGCATCACACAGACTGGGAGGAGATTTCATCTTTCTTGGAGAAAGAACAGAAGTGGACAGCTGTGGGGAAATCAATGGCTTCATCAATAGGCAATGCAGAGATCCTGCAAGCCACTCATCAATGAACAAAACATTAATAAACTGTAACCAAACAAAGGAGCTTCCAAACATTTGTAATGTTATAAACATTCAGCTAATCTGTTCCAATCCAAGACGCTTTAGTCGGTCTGCACATGGCTTTCACTAGCTGGACTGTAGACTCATTTTGACTTTAATTTTGTAAATTTATGACTTTCAATCTCGTGAATTTAAAGTAATAAATTTAGAAGAAAAAACATGTAAATTTTTGAGAAAGAAATCGTAAATTTACAACTTTCAATCTCGTAGTATAACTTTTTTCGTTGGCCCTAATACTCCATCGTACAAATGCTTATATGATGTATAGAAGATAATTTCTGACATTGTTGAAAATAAATGCTTTTTTGGAGTCAACTGAAATGTGTTTTGTCAGAAAATTTAAGTTGCTCATTATTTAGTTTTCTTTTTTTCTTGATGGCTTTTTAAAGCTGCAATTCTTTGGAATAAAACAATCCAACATTTTCTTGCTTTCCACTAAATTAGACCACGGGTCAATCCGGCTGCATTTGCTGTCGGAATCGCTTTGCTTTGATTCACCGCATTCAGAGCATCCACTCAGGGTGCATTGAATGCCCTGAAGTATTGATTGAATTAGACAAAGAACCCTCGTGAGGAGAAGGAAGACAGAATGCAATCATATTCCCATTAGCAGCAGGCTGAATGGGAGACGCGTGCACTGGCCTTTTCTTCCAACCTTCCTTGTTCGTCATTAATTACAGTTCATTTCACACGTTATGTTCTCCCACTTTCCTGCGCCGCACACCGTTTTTAACCCCTGGCACATCCGGTCGGTCAGCCTCCACTCATCTGAATTAAAGCCTTAAAGAGGCATCAGTCAGCGACAAGAATTGTTTAATGTGAAGTTTCTTGAACCTCGAGCTTAAATTACAACAGGAAGTCAGAAATTAAAGTACAAAAGGTTGACATTATTTGATGCCTGATGTGCACATAAATCAAAAATTAAAGATTTAAAAAGGTATTTAAAAAAGAAAAAGATTACAACAGGAACCTCTTAGGAATTTGAGAAAAATACATTTTCATCCTTTTTCAAGAAGTCATTTTAAACTATTGTAGTAACAAACAAAAGGCGTCAGTATGGGTTTGCAACTAACTAACTAACTAACTAACTAACTAACTAACTCTGCACCACGGCTGCCCCTAAATACAGATAAATGTTTTAACTGATTGTACATCCAGATGTGATATATCCCAACGGTGTTTTTTTCAGCAAACTCCTGGCCAGTTCAAAATTCTCTCATTTAAGAATTTGTGGTAGGCCACACCAGCTTTAACTTTGAAGGTCTCTGCAAAACTGGAAAAACATCCATAACAGATTTTTCATGAAAAGAAACTGCATCCATTGCAAACTTTTGCAAATATATATTTTTTATACATTTTCCTTCATTGGGACAAATACATTCTTTTGCATCTTAATGAATCCATAATATGAAGGTGTTGCTCCTAAAAAAAATATCAGAAAGAAGTTTAGTTGGAAAATAATGGGAGCAATCAAGCTACATGATGTTCAGCCCCCCATTTGCTTAATTGTCTTATTACAGTCTGACAAAAGAAAATCAGTGACAACTTGATCATTTAGGGCTGTTGTAATTTTTTGTAAGACATAGGATTTTTGTACCAAAAGTCAAATTCCATGAATGGATGGATTCGATTTAATTTAATTATTTTAACTTTACATTTTTATACAATGAAGTCTTTTTCCAATACTAATTTTGTTAAAAAAAACTATTGTCATGCAAGTTTACTCTGTAAGCTACATATTGCAAACTATGTGCTAGCAAATAGGGGACAGCTAAATATTGGCTGCTTCACCTGAAATGCGTCAATTGTGTTTTTTCTTTATTGGATCCAAAGTCTCCTAATTTCCCACCTGAATTATATAAGAGTTGCACTGGAATGAGTTCACAAGGATAGTAGAGTTTACTTTACAACACCCAATTTACACAGAATCAAAGTATGGCAGGGTTTCCCACACTGCACCACACAGAGACACTCTTATAGTGTACAACCTGACTAAAGATTAAATTAAAAGCTTATTTGTTGCGTTTTTTTACTGCAGTTCATTCTGCTTCTATCTCAATGCCACTTAATAGTTGTTCTGCAGTGTCAATCACCTGAAGCTTTTTACTGCATGCTCAAGAGTAGAGGCTCGATTTCATTTGTCATTTATCCAGTTACAAGCAAGCTCCCTCAGAGAAGTGAGATGGTCTTTAGACACTTGAGATCTAATACAGCTCTCTGTAATTCAGTCATTTGGCTTTCTATACCCTCCTTTCCCTGAATTTCCCATCAGCATTATGTCTTTTTCTTCTTTTGTTATTTAAATCACCTTTCTGTACTTGTTATGTTGTTGTTTTGTAGAGGTGGAACAGTTAATCTATTAAAACAATTAATCAAATTATATTCTGTCAATCCAACCAGATCAATCTAAGGCACGTTCTTAAATGAATCAAATCAAATCGACCTGATTTTTTTTCTAAATGAGATCAATCGATTACACTCAATATTAGAAAATACCAAAATTTGGGGCACTGTAGGTTTATCTTACTTAGTGTTGTCATGCGATTAATTTACTTGTGCAATTAATTAATTAATCATGTCCTGTAATTTGTTAATCCGTTTTTTATCTAACTAAATAATTGCAGTGAAAAGCCTAATTTTAAGGTATTTCTATTTAAAGGGTAACTCAACAGTATATCAACTTTTTTGGCTGTTGACATGTACAAATGGGGCTTTAATAGTACTCACTGTTGGTTCTTGCCAAATCTTTGACAATTTAAAATAAACTTGTTTAAATTCTGAAATTTTAGTCTAAAACCGGCAGTTTAAAGTCTGAAATGAGGTGGTAAAGTTGAATTTTGTGGTCAACTGGTTTAAGTCCACGTCATTTTGGAAGTTTCACATCAGCCATCTTTGAATGTGTAATGGTGCATTCATACCAGACATGGCCGGTGCGGCAGGGGCGTCAAGTTTCAATGTTAAGTCAATGTAAGATGCAATCTGACGGGGTGGAATTTGGGCGGCGGGCATGGACAGGTTAACGCAGCACATCACCCAATCAGGAACTCAGCTTTTGGCACGTGACATTTTTATTGACTAAAAGTGTAGAAAGATTAATTCCATTTGGTCCAGTTACCAACAGGTGAAGGCGGGATGCACCCTGGGCAGGTCGACAGAGCCCATGAAACTGAGGCAAAAGAGCCCGCTATGCTAGCCAGGTGAACATAGCAAGCTCTGCCACACATGGTCTGGCATCCCTTTGCTCTGTATCACTCTCAAATATTGAAGTCCCAGAGTATCTCACCTCAAGCTAAGGTCACTGTCACTGTCAATCATAGATCAAGACCACACCTCTCCCACCTCAGCCCACCTGCCTAGTCCTGCTCATTTTTTTGCATTTTTCAACTCTGGGCTGAGAGTGGACTCAACCTCCAACTGTTCTGTTGTGTTATCCTTTAAATTTGTGACATTGTGATGCATTAAACGAACAAAATACAACTGCAATTAAGCCTCATTAAGTTTTCCTATTATGACAGACTTCCAAACTTTTAATTTTACACCACCAAGGGGAAATATTTTCAATCTCAAGTAATTAAAAATACAAAACACACACGCAGGTCCAGACTGATGACTATAATGACACACATTAAAAAACAGTAGGAACACTTTTCTGAGCAATCCAAAAAATATTGACCATGAACTTCTTATTATTCCAAAACACATTCCTTATTCCACGACTTATCTTCTGATGCGTTCAGCTTTCCGGGTAACTCATTTATTTATCTTAGGCTTTATCAGGCTTTACTCCTCACACAATAGATACTAGTTGTGGAATTATAGCATTGATTTGAGTTTATTCTTGCAAGAAAATGCTGCAGCACACTGATGATGTCACGGCAGCGATGGGCACGCTGTGTACGCAGACACAGAGAGCGACGTGAGACACATTTTTAGCCGGGGTAAAAGAAAACGTTCAAACAGTTGGACCTTGATTTATTAATTTGAGAAAATTACCCCAGTTATAAGAAGATTTACGTGATCAAAAAAGTATAGTGCGATAATTAGTCTGTAAATAATCAACGTGATTAGCGAGATAATTTGAAATCCCTAATTTTTACTATAACATGAAAACAACCAATATCACAGCGGACAACTGTGATGCAGCAACAACTGATCAACCATCATTCCAGTCCAATGTGGAAACACTTTGAATTTAGCAAAGATGATACTAAACAGTGTGGAAGAATGTTCTTATGATGTTCCTTTTGTATTATTTTGATGTGAAAAAACAACAATGGACTGAACTTTATCAAACTAAAATGTAAATGGATTTGACATTCATTCTTGTTTACCCCCACCCCCCCCACACACACGTAGTTTCTTATAATCTTCCTAGTTTATGAATTTCAGCGTGAATTGCACTGCACTTTTTAGTAATTAATAAATCTTCTAAAAGCTACAATCAGTAAGAACTTTCCTGGTGAGGCGATAAAACTGTAGACAACAACCCAGAAGTCAATCTACCAACATTCAAACGATGACCGCTCTATCACTTTTACAAGCACAAATCTGCTACCTAGCACATCTCACACTCTTCCATTGGATGGATGGCCAGCAACTGTACTCATTTCTGCAATGACAGTTGATAAAATCCTAATTAGTGTCAAAAAAAGATGACAGTTTCCAAAGAAGCAGTTCCTAATGGACAGTTTTCTCACCATGGCAAACAGTAAGCTGCATCTAAATTAGTTCCCAAGAACTGTAAGGAAGTCACCACAATCAGTATGGATATAATGTTGTGTGTGGGTGTGTTTTGTTTTTTTTTGTCAAGGTTTGTCGTCATTATCGTTGCCATGAGGCTTTTCATCTCAGGAATGAGACATCTGCTGTTTCAGCTTTCACTCCAACTGGAAATTATCCACAGTAAAATGTTTTGAACCAACATTTTTCATGCAAATGCTTTTACCCATCATGGCACATTTATCATTGCTACAAGTTTATTGGGGCCGTATATCAGCACAATGCCACAGATGTCAGTAATATAAAGCATGTGTTTGATTGTTTTATCTCTTTTGATTTGGCACTCCTGCACAATTCAAACGGCTCTCATGGCTCATATGGCTGTTTTATGGTAAACAGCAGAGTGATTTGCAAAAGACTTTAATGACTCAGAATCTCATTACAGTAAATTCAAATTTGTGTTAGCAAATGTGACAAATAGACCCGCCAGGAGCTCGTGTTAGCTAAAAATGGGAAGTAGCACGGTGACCTCTTATTTATTTATTTATTTATTTTTCAAAAACTGCAAAACTGAGAATTCTTCAACTACCATGTTTAAGTTTAAATATGGATATTTTAAAGGCATCTTTCATTTTTTCTTCTTGTCACACCAACCATTATCAAATCATTCGGTGTCCCCTTTGTCGCCCACTCCTGGAGACATTGCCGTTCTGAGAGCCCATTAGGATACTAATGCATGGGATCAAAATGACATTTCATTGATTTGTAGTGACCCCTCTCTTGAAAGAACAAGTGGGAACAAACCATGTCAGGAAATGTCGCTCACTGTGCAATCAAACTGTGTCTAGAACTCAGGTTTTTTTTTTTCTCTTGTACTTGCCACCTTCTTTAGATAGCTGAGCGAGATGTGTGAAGCTTGAGCGTTTTATAGACATTTAGAAGAAGATATAATTGCTATGGAAATCCCTTGTTATATTAGTTTGTTTGCTAAAAGTGTCCTTCTCCATAAATACATGATGTGAACTACAAAGCAGGGTCAGAAATTTTTGTGTAAAATTGGATTTGCAACATAAAAGTCAATAAAAAAAAAACTGCTTTCTGAAACCAAGCCCCAGTGGTGATCAGAGGAACTGCATCATTTGATGCTTCCAGAGTGGCTTCAAGGGGGTTGGTTGACTTGTAAATTAACGCTGGTGTCAACCAGAGTCTGAATAAAGATCGTGTATCCTGTGGACCAAAGATCAGAAGAAAACCAAAGAAAATAAGTGACACAGTCATATGCTTTTTGATTTAAATAATTCTAAAAATTTGAAGGGTTAAATGTGTATTTTTAAGAAAAATGTAATGATGCAGTTAATTATTAAACGGTTAATGGTTTTCGCTTGTTTGTTTTGTATTTGGCCAAACCAACCTAAAACAGGAATTGTAGTTGTGCAACATTTCCAGATGGTTTTGTCCACTCAAGCTGAATGCAACCAAACAAAAGAAAGGTGTGAAATTCTTTGGCATTCAGTGTCAATTCAAACTAAATCTTCCAGACTGCAGTGTGGAAGCACCTGAAGGTTGGAAATGTCGACTCAAATCTGAGACTTGGACTTGAGCTGCATTGATTTGAAACTTGACAAACAGATGTGAAGTCTAGAACTTTTTGTTGTGTTGTGACCCTGGCGTGTATTTTTTGCACCACAATTCAGCAACTTTAAAGTCATGTTTCCGAAAGTTTTTGACAGAAGAGTCACTGAAAAAAGGCCAATTTCTAAAGTTTTGATAGGCTATTTTATGGGAAAAAAAGGTGCAAAATTGAGAAATCACAATGGTTTTATTTCAGATTGTAGAACTTTATATGCATATTAGGGTTAAACATCGTTTGTTTAACATCTCTATGGTTAATGGTTGCATCATTTGTGCCGTGTGTCTGCTGATTTTTTTCATTGATTGCCAAATCACATGGAAAAAAAAAAAAACAAAACCCAGCAGTTCCCTTAAAGAGAGCACCTGGCAATCTAGCTGTGAAAAAAAAGGTAGAACAGACTCAGTGGGGGCAGTTATCTGCTTTGACCAGTCAGGGTGAGAGAAAAACAACAGAGACAAGGACAGTAAATCAGAGGGATGGAGGAAGAGACAACAAAAACACAAATGCTGGGCTCGTAAGTGCAGTGCTTGCAAAGATAGCACGGACTACAGGACAGGGACAAGCCAAGTCAATGACACGTAACAGTGGTGCAAAAGCAGGCCTGGCTTGTTCCAGATGAACTGCAGATGAGAACAGCCAGACAATGGAAGCTAAAGTTAAGATGGATGTTTTCCAGCAGCGTTCAGTCAGTGCAGGAAGTTACTTAAGCCCACCTGTCCACGTGTACACACTTCTGAATAAAAATTGCTCTTAAAGGGTAACTAAACGGGGAACAAACTTTTTGTGGCTGTTGACCTGTACAAATTGGGCTTTAAAAGTGCTGACTGTTGGTCCTTGCAAAATATTAATTTAAAATAAACTTGTTTATTCTTGAATTTATAGTCTAAATTTTGTGATTGGTAAACTGGCAAAAGTCCCACATCATTTCATAAGTTTCATACCATCATGCTTTGCAGCTCCAGTATAAAAACCCCACCCATCTTTGAACATGTAACAGTCGGTCAGCTCGGCTGACCATGTCATTATGAAATCCATTATGACAGCTGGGCGGCGGCAGCCGGATCGCCTGCCAGCTGCCATCTGCCGCCTGGTATCTTGGGGGTATGTAAAATTCTGCAACCTGGTCATCCGCAACTCAGATTTAGAGCGCATAATCTTATAATCTTTACACATTTTTAGACAACGTGGCTCACAAGAAAGCACAACGTTCTGTCTTTTTCATGTTCTTCTCAGCATCAACCGCAATTCAACAATACCTAGGTTTCAGAGTTGCTGTGATGCTATCAACAACGCCATGATGAGTTTTGTGTAGCATCAGTGTTGACTACCCTCTTGGACCCACTGTGGCCAGGATCGCCAGATTGACGTCTGGTCATCGCTGGGCCCCCAGCCCGTGTCAACAGTCCTTGTCGTATATCCATGATAAGAAAAATGCCACAAGAACATGTTAAAAACATCAAAAATGCAATTTCATTGGAGTGGCTCTCTAAACTCAAAAGTTTAACTTTTAGGTGAAACTGAAACCACTAAAAGGAAATCACATTTTTCAGAAATAGCTATCGTATCTGTGAACAACATTGCAACATATCTATTCCCTGAATAAAGTTGAGTCATACATCCAAATGATTGACAGAATCAGAGATGTGAGATTCAGGTGATTTGGTGTCAAAAATTTCATGATTTGCTCAAGTTAGGGACTTCAGTATCCCCAAAAATTTCACAGATGAGAAGAAAAGCTTTTTGTCACGGTGCTGCACAGCTAAAGAATAACGATCCCGCTGAATTTTTTTTATCAATGCTTTAAAGTTCACGACAATAACTGAGTGAAACCCGGACTGCTTTTACTTGCAAAAAAAAAAAAAAGCATCTGTCGCCTGTGTCTAATGTGCAGCATAATGTTAAAGGATATCTCTAACCAGGACGTAATTGTGCTTTTGAAATGTGAGGGTACCCAGGAATAAATTAAACATGCGTGTGCTATTTTTACAATTTCAGTTTATGTGATCTTAAGTTTCCCTGGGAAACAACTGGCTTGTGTGACAGTTGAGCTAACTGCTGGTAAAAAGGAGAGTCGTTTTACTTGCACATCAGCCTTCAACTTCTATGACACCCAATGCAAGAATTCTGTTCCTGAAAGATTCTCAGTTCAGATTTGGACCTTATGTGGTGTCATCCATGTGTTTGTTTGTGCATGTATGTAAATATACGACTAGAAGGCACATGCGCTTGTATGGATTTTGACACTTGTCTGGTGCTATCTGGAGGATGTGAAGAAAATGTTTGTGCAAGTGTTTTAAAAAGAAGGGGAATTTTTCTTGTGTGAAAATAAACGGAACATGGAGTATTTTTCATGTAGCTGCATGTCAGTCACTCCATTTACTACAGGAAGAATAGATTTAGTTCAATCTTGGCACTTTGACTCACTCTTATTTTGGCTGTCGGTCTATTCATGATAGCTTTAAGATGCTTGTCCAAACTGTGCACTGACATCCAGCTATGCAGTATTAACTTAGAGCACAGAGTAAATACAAGCTGATACTGAATGCAACACTTTCTGTTTTTGCGACTTCCTCCTCACGTGTAAAATGTCACGCAACTCGGCTGTAGCTTCAAGTGCATGTTCACCAAGAGGGCACCGCTTATGTAAGGCTTAAAGATCATCTATAACATGAGCGGTGCAACCCACTCGCTCCGAATCACAAGCGTGACCTCTTGAAGTCCGAGGTAACTCAGCAAAAAGTTCTCATCAACCACCTGCTGGCTGCACTGCACCGCCTGCATTAATACGAGATCATGCCCCCACTCCATGCAGACACAAACATCCTTCTTCACATCAATGGAGTCTATTCATCAAGGGTTTTTCTTAAATATTCTTTTGAAAAAAACAACAGCATTTAAGCCACAATAAATGATTTGTGTTAAAGGTATTAAAGGTAAGTATTTCCAATTCTTGTGGAAACAACACTTCTTTATTAGAAGAATAATAAAACTTTGATCAACCAGAGAATTGCAATTTACTTTCAGAATGTCTGTCTCCTTTCTGATGTTAGGGAGTCAAAGGAAGTAGTACTGATTCATATAGGTTTTATCACAAAGTCATACGGTCACATTTCCCAAAATGCCACAGCATGTTGACCAAAATACAAGCTTTTCATCAAATTCGACAGGTGGCCATGCAGCGACATGGCTACAACAGAATTTAAACCTCAAATCTCAAAAAGTTGATTTGCTGTCTTAGTCTAGGGCACTTTTACCCTCTCATGTTCCCTTGTCCTATAAAATTGGCCAATAATACAATAATACAAGGTTTCATGAATTAGTTTGGTAAACCAATAGTAGCTAAGGAGCTGGTAGCATGTGACAAGTGACACAGAAGTGTTTACCCTAAAGCTGACTTTAACAATGATTCCAGTGGATACAATTGTGTCAAACTATATATTTTAATTGGGACATACCATGAAAAAACAACTTTTTGAGCCTTGATGTGGATTATGCTGTTCATTCCTCACTATAAACAACCTCAAAGTGGTATTTTGATCCATTCACGCAATTCTGAGTAATTCTCTAAAAACCTGTGCTCTCTGTAGCAGACCCTCGCCTACCCGCAAAAACGAGCAGGTTCTCCCGAGCTGATGTCACAGATTGAGGACCGCCCCTTTCAGGAAGAGTCTGCGCTGCCAGCACCGCCTTCAGGCTAACACACACACACACACACTTTCAGAGCTAGCGGTGTTCTGTCGCTTTCGTTTTATATGTCTAACATGCACATCCATCTTTGCAAAAAGTTTGGACGTTGTTTGCTTGCATGCGCAGACAAGCGCAGACACGCTGAAGCTGCCTCTAGGAAGACGTCATAAAATGAGTGGGACTTACAAGGAGCGAAAAGTGGTGCCTCAGAGATCGAGTCGTTATACTTCAGAGTATAAAAAGAGTCCACAAAAACCACTTATATGTCATAAACTATTTGTTTTTTAGTGTTCCAAAAGTAAAATATGATTATGTAATTGGATATAGTTTACTCTGAAAGTCCATCCATCCATCCATCCATCCATCTTCTTCCACTTATCCGGGACCGGGTCGCGGGGGCAGCAGTCTAAGCAGAGATGCCCAGACTTCCCGCTCCCCGGCCACTTCCTCCAGCTCCTCTGGGGGGACCCCGAGTTGTTCCCAGGCCAGCCGAGAGACATAGTCTCTCCAGCGTGTCCTGGGTCTTCCCCGGGGCCTCTTCCCAGTGGGACATGCCTGGAACACCTCCCTAGGGAGGCGTCCAGGGGGCATCCGAACCAAATGCCCAAGCCACCTCAACCCACCTTCTCCATGGCCTCACCGAACTCCTCCCAGGACCGAGTTTTTGCCTCCACTACAGCCTAAGCCGCAGCTCGCTTAGACTGCCGATACCTCTCAGCTGCCTCTGGAGTCCCACAAGCCAGCCAGACCTGATAGGACTCCTTCTTCAGCTTGACGGCATCCCTTACTTCCGGTGTCCACCAACGGGTTCGGGGGTTTCCGCCATGACAGGCACCAGAGACCTTGCGACCACAGCTCCGAACAGCAGCAGAGACAATGGAGGTGGAGAACATGGTCCATTCAGACTCAATGTTACCAGCCTCCCTCGGTACCTGTTTGAAGCTCTCCCGGATGTGGGAGTTAAAGACTTCCCTGACGGAGGGCTCAGCCAAACGTTCCCAGCAGACCCTCACGGTACGTTTGGGTCTACCAAGTCTTTCCGGCCTCCTTCCCCGCCAACGAATCCAACTCACCACCAGATAGTGATCAGTGGACAGCTCTGCCCCTCTCTTTACCCGAGTGTCCAAAACACACGGCCGTAGGTCGCCTGAAACGACTACAAAGTCGATCATTGATCTCCTGCCGAGGGTGTCCTGATGCCACGTGTATTGATGGACACCCTTGTGCTGGAACATGGTGTTTGTTATGGATAAACTATGACTAGCACAGAAGTCCAACAACAAAACACAGCTCGGGTTCAGATCAGGGAAGCCGTTCCTACCAATCACGCCCCTCCAGGTACTACTGTCATTGCCCACGTGGGCATTGAAGTCGCCCAGGAGTACAATGGAGTCCCCCGTCGGGGCGCTTTCCAGCACCCCTCCGAGAGACACCAAGAAAGCTGGGTACTCCGAGCTGCTGTTCGGCCCGTAAGCTGAATCCACAGTCAGAGACCTGCACCCCACCCGAAGGCGGAGGGACGCAACTCTCTCGTCCACCGGGGTGAACTCCAACACTTGGCGGCTAAGCTTGGGGCTCACGAGTAAGCCCACCCTAGCCCGCCGCCTCTCACCACGTGCAACTCCAGAATGGTAGAGAGTCCAACCCCTCTCGAGTGACTGAGTTTCAGAGCCCAGACTGTGCGTAGAGGTGAGCCCAACTATGTCTAGCTGGTACCTCTCAACCTCTCGCACAAGCTCAGGCTCCTTCCCTCCCAGAGAGGTGACGTTCCATGTCCCAAAAGCCAAATTCCATGACCGGGGTTTAGGCCGCCAAGGCACTCGCCCTCGACTGCCACCCAAACCACATTGCACCGGCCCCTTCTGAGCTCTCCTGCAGGTGGTGGGCCCACTGGGGAGTGATCCCACGTCAACCGTTCGGGTTTTACCCGACCGGGGCCCGTGGGAGGAGCCCTGGCCACCAGGCGCTCGCCTGCGAGCCCCAACCCCAGGCCTGGCTCCAGGGTGAGGCCCCGGTAACGCCAATCCGGGCGATGTAACTGGATCTGTGATCTTATTCTGAAAGGCTAAAGAAAATCATGGTCAATTGTCTGGTCCCATGGAAACAATTATTCTAGTCAAATTTGAGCTAGCTAACAACTGGTGTCGCTAAGGCAGCAAAAAGAAGCAGGAATCACACGTCTGTCCTCTGCTGGATTTTTGTAGCACCTTAGGTTGCATTTAACTGTTTTTTAAGACAATGTCAATCAAATTTTAGACTGTTGAATATAAATAGAATGTCGACCGCAGTCTTAGCAGGTAGTAACAAAATTGACTTTATTTCTTCCCTATGAAATTCCCATTTTGCTGCACAAAGCAGTTTAAAATAGAACCGACAGTGTGATGATGAGCACAAGGAGACAGATTCTGTTTTAACAAACTTACACATAGTAGAAGATGGAGGATTTCCAAAACTCTGAACAGGGAAACGCTCAGGATTCCAGTAGGTTTCAAAAGATGAATCTTGCTGAAGTGGCTTTTTTTTCTGGACTTGATTTTTTATTTATTTTTGCATGACTCAGCTGAAAGTTTCCATCACCCACCTGCCGGTTGTGCTGCACCACCTGCATCAATACACTGCCGCAGGATTGTGGCATGACTTCATGTTGAAGTATTTATTATAGGAGCAGCCCTATAAGTCATTGCAGGAAGAAAAAATGTTTGTTTTGATCATTAGATGCTGGATCTCTATTCTCTTGTGAAAGCATGGAAAGAGCTCTATTTTCTATGCCTGAAAGAGACACATAGTCTCTGAAATGACTGTTACTTCACTGACCGAGAGTAAAAACTGCACAAGATCTTCCTGTGAGGAGTAAGAAAGGCTGTAGGAATATAGCCTTAACATGGTTTTGGTGTTATATGCTAGTGCATTAAAAGTCAGTAAAATATTTTTGTATTTAATTGAGGATTTTGTATTAAAAACCTTCAAAAGAAAATAAACATCTAGGTTTGAAGACCCACTCCAATGAAGATGGTGTTCTTAACATGTTCTTGTAGCATTTTTCAGATGGAGGATAAAGAAAATCAAGATTAAAATTGGGTCTCTAAAAAAATAAAGAGAAGACACAAAAATGCCATTTAAAAAATGCATAGAGTTATTACATAAAAACTACAATCTCCACTCGACTGTGATGCATCCTCTTATAGACAAATATATCCATGTACGTCTTCATTTTCCTCATCTGAGCTGGAATCTGGCTCAAAACTGTACAGCTGGATATATACTGTAGCTCCAACATTGCTCACCGTTACACCATTAATGTTAGCTTGGGGTTGTGAGGGGCTGTAAGCTAGAGGGAGAGCATTTAAACAGAGAGTTCTCAGTAATGTTGAGGAGACAGGACGTTCTCCGCCCACAGCTCAGTGGAAAATTTCCAACTACTACTGCTCTGCAGGAACTATGTCCTAGAAAACGACACAGGTTTTTTGATTTTGTCTAAAAATTGCATAATCATAATTGAAAGACCAATGGGAATGCTTTGACAAAAGATCTTAAGATGATTGGAGTGGCAATTTAAATCGTTGTCTCTGCCACTGAAACGTTAAAGGGTTTTGAGGATTTTCTTTTTATGAGAACTGACATTTTTCATCTCAATTATCCAGCTGTTTTGCAGACTTTGATTCTTTTAAAGAAAGCCTTGTAGCTCTGGATGTAACGAATAATTGATTTATTTGATAATGCGATTTTACATTCTAATAATGTGCCTTTGTATCATTTCTAAAAAAACAACAGTGGACTGAACTTTATGAAACTAAAATGTGAATAAATTGGACATTTGTTCTTGTTTACTTGTTTGTTTGTACACATATTTAATTTACACTTGATTGTCTTAAAGAAATACAAGGAAACTGGAAAACGTCACTTACACTGTTCAGTATCAGGTATTTATCTCTGAGTCGCATTGGTTACATTTTTGGTTAAAGATATCCTGGATCTATTTAACGTCAGTGAATCGGATCGTTTAAAATGAACTTTACTTGACTATGAATCATATCATCAACCACAAATTATGATACAGATAAAATGGTTATTAAAATGAATGGTTACACCCCTATAAATAACAAATTCATGTTTGTACCCCTCACAAATGTCACAAATGCAACATGCATGCTTTTTTAGTGAATTCGTGATGAATTTCTGGGTCAGAGAAAGGTGTACTGGAATAGGAGAAGGTGCACATAAACTAGAGGATCGAGAACTTTATTCGTTTTCTAGAGGAAAACTAAAAGAACAGAAACTGTAGTACATCTCTGCATCCGCCGTAGTGTGAAGAGTTTCCGTAATGGCTTGCCACTTCTTCTTCCCTACTGTTTTTGTGTTTCTCAGACAAAACCTTTGTTCAGTTTCAAGCTTTTGCTCAACATCCTTGTTCTATCAGTTTATTAATAGCCTGGACTCACTGAATATCATCTCTCACGTTCAGATTCCAGTCTGTCTCTGCCACATTTGTTACAAGGAACATCCCAGCTTTTCCCTGTCATTTTCCATTCTTCACCTGTTATTTTTTTAACATTTGCTGTTTCTGGTTCTTGTTATTTTTGTCTTCACCCTGCCTGTCAGGTGCACCCTGCTGACTCTGACCGTGTTTTCTACACGTAAACCCCTGGACTTGTCACTCTTTGTTGTTCAGCGTTGGAGCTTTCCCTGGTCATCATGGCAGCAACACGAGCTCAGACAGGTTTACTCAGTCTCCCTATGGACACAGCATCAGAGCTGAAAGCTCTGTCCAAACATGATGGGCTTTCTAATATAATTTCACTGAAGATAAAAGCTCATAATGTATCCTCAAATTCACCGAGGTCAGTTTAACACAATAGACTTTTTCATTTGCTCCCCTCTCTGTTTGGTGTCAGTGAAAGCCTGTGAAACGTCACATAATGAAGCCATGCTGAATACTTTTCAAGGCGCTGACATTGGGTTCCGCTCTTCATTTCCAACGCTTTCTAGTTGTATGAAAGGCTTTTCATTGCCTTGCTCATTCTAAAATCTCTAGGATTTTGATGGAATTCTTTGAAGCTATTCATGGGTGTTATAACCCTCCGTGTTTCATTTATTCTGTTCATTTTGGATCCTTTTATTACATTTCAAATTATTTTTTTTTCTTTTTGATTTAATTTTTTGTCTTAAAATAGATATGTTCCTCTCAAATAGGATCTTTAGGTACACAGAGGTCCATTAAAGGCTGCAAACACTTAATGATATGAAGCTTGTGTCTATGTCCTCTTCTCTATTATCACCTAAATGTACACCTCATTAAAAGTCGCATTTATTCATTTCAGTTACTTTTTTGAACATTTTTTGGATGTGGTTCTATTTTATTTATTCAAAACATTTCATTTTAAACTTACGGTTGGATGACACAGAAGGAACGTCTACCGGTTTGCTACTTTGGTGTGGATTCAGTAAAAAATTTGATTTGATTGATTTAGTTTAATTTTTTATTGCAAGTTGACTTGTGTTGAACGATGGCTACACACATTGGCTAGGACTCATGAGGGTGGGGCAACACAACTTCAGAAAAACAGTCATGGAGGTCCACCATACTGTTTTCTTGGGTGCAAAAATAGAAAAAAAATCAATTTCAGCAGCAGCTGTTATGTTTCATCAAGCATAACATGAAGTTTTGTCTGTAGACCTGATAGTCTCTATGAGACAAACAACTGGCCTCATTCCAAGCATCTCATCAAGTTCTTCAAACACAAACAGGAATCCATTTTTGAGCCATGTCCTCGGCTCACAAGAAGACCAAAACCATTTCTTCAAACGGATCTTGTCTTGATCATATTATGTCTGTAGGGATGAGTTGTGAAACTTGGTGTTGAGTTGGTAACGGTACCGATGTATACGGTACTACGTAAAACACCTGCATTTTGGTGCCTCATTTTGGACGTGTCCATCACTTGTAATCAGTCTTGCTGTACGATTCATAATAAAATAAAACATCTTAGACACTTTTAAGAGATCTCTCTTACCCTGTGATGCTGCAGGTGAATGCCCCACATCCCCATTTGAACAAACACACCACAGGAATAATGGCTGACACACCAGGGCTGTAACAGTTTCCTACAGTGAAGTTCTCATTCTGATACGACTCTTGTACAGTTGTTTTCTGTCATTTTCATCTGTATGAGACAGGCGGTGACGGCACGCGCTGATGAATTGGCAAAGACAGATCAAACGCTGGCTGTCAAAATAGACGCCTTGCTCTGCAGAAGAGCATCTATTTAGTGCTCAAGCTTTCTGCCTCTGCCAATTCCACAGGTTAGAGAGGATCAAACCTCTAATTGACTTCAGTTAGTGCAGAGACATGTTCAGGCTGTGTTTGATTATTAGAACGCAGACAAACTTTGACACACAGACACTTACAGTGCCATAAAATTTGTTGGATGGGTTTCAGATGGGGATCATTTCTCCAGCCCTGTGTCGTTAGCTAGCAGTTGGGCAGCTGTGACAGTGCACCAAACGAGAACCATAAGCCTGTTTTACCCCTAAAAGTCTGCATATGCTAAAATATGCTCAGAATAACCGAATTGCTCACAGGAATTGTGGGTGAACCACACAGTTGACAGCAAGAAAGATTTCACAATTTAATCCATGACTAGCTATGCAGTTATCAAAAAATAATGGACCGTGCTATTCAATGCAGAGCAGGGCTTCCATCCAAAGAGTGGTTGAATAATAATAACTCTCGTTATCGCTTTTCTTTGTCCTCAGGAAGCAAGGAAAATCGGGCTTCAACAGCAGAGTTGTGCTGTGACCTGAAAATAATGCATTTCTTCTAGCCAATCAAATCTATCTGTTCTCTGTTGCCATGGCAAAAATCTGAGATGCTATTAAAGCCTTCTATTATCACAACCCCTTATTTTACCACTATCCGCCATCGCATTATCCACTTAAAGGTGCAAATTCATTGTTTGCATTGTTTCTTATCATGAAAAAAAAGAAAATATTTTTTCAAATGAACTGTATTTATTTTCGAGATTTAAGGTTTATTAAAAGCTAAGATTGTTCCATCAGTCTGAGAAATTCTCCCACGTACACAGTTAATGTTGAGAGGGTCTCCTTCCTATCATATTATTGAGATTGACTGTGATCCAAACCAAATGCTTCAGTGATTTCTTGAAAGAAAATACACTTATGGTGTAGTGGTATCGACATCCTGTCACTCGCAGCGGGGAAACGATATTCCCCAGAACGCCTGACCATGTCTTCCTAGTCTCAAATTTTTCTCCTAGGCTTTATAAATAGGAAGCTTTTTGATATGTGAGATATATTATTAAAGCAGTGCACACATCAAAAGGATAAAACAGGATATACTCCACCAGCCCAGACACTGCATAAGAGGACCTTTTATTGAACAACATTGGATATTATCACATGAAATTTAATAAAAAGTTGGATTTTTGTTTTTTAAAATAGCAGAATTCAGTTTTTAAAAGAGAACAAATCATCAGTAAAGTGTTTGGCAAAAATAAAACAATTCATACATTTAGAAAATAGCTGGCATACAGTGGCATACAAGCATAAAATACCAGAGGTAGCAGGTGTAATATGTATAGAAACAAAGAGATGAGAAATCAACTCATGTTCACTTTTATTACTTCATCTGCTTAAACATTTTCTTGAAAAAGTGATATCTAATAATAAGATGGAGTAAAGTCAAAGTGAACCTACAGTCCAGCAAGTGAACGCCATGTGCAGCAGAAGACCAACTTGTTGTACAACTCAATTTGGTCAAACTGTGGAGTTGAACAGGTAATCTGAATGTTTATTAATAACGTTGCAAATGTTTAGAGTCTCCTTTGTTTTATTTACAATGTATTAATGTTTTATTCATTGATGCTTTTGCAGACCAGAACTCTGGTCCGCTGAGCTTCTTCATGGCAAACGCAGCAATAGCATCACCAGGCCCTTCTAAACACCAACAGAGCGGAGAGGGTTGATCAGCTCACCGGCCCGCTCTGATCTGTGGCTGTTTAGAAGGAGTGGACTCTTCAAATGCCTGCTTGCCCCAGAAAGCCGGGTGTACCGAGCTGATCGAGGCATCATTCCCTCACAGCAGAACCGCCCTCCCTTATACAGCGGGAGCTGGTCCTTTTCCAGGAGTGTTGCGTAGGGCTGATCAACTCTGTCCGCTCTCTGGGTATTGAGGAGGACCTCTGCAGGGACTGCAGGGAAAGCGATGAGAATAGAGAAACTTTAGTGTTGAGTGTTTTAAAAACGCATATTTAGACATTTTTATGTTAATTATCTCACCAGATAATATTCACAATCAAAGTTCAAAGCTGCTGATAAGAGAATTGTGATGACCCAGCATTCTAGCAGCATTTAAATGCATCACTTACACATTATTTTTCTTTCTGGGAGACATGAAAAAAGTCTCACAACAGATTTGTGCATAAATGCAGTTTTGTGTGTGTGCAACAAACGATTTGTGCGTAATTATTAAATATTTGTGCGTCTACTTAGTTTAAAACTGTTGTATTTTTAAGTTGTGCATGTGTATTTTTTTTTATTTTGTAATTTTTGTACTTATGCACGACCTGTATTGTATGAGTTGAAAATCAAGAATTATGTACGCACAAATCCAAAGTTACACACAAATCAAGAATTATGCACACACAAATCAAGTTGATTTTATGTTCTCTCCGTAAAAGACCCACCTCCTAACATTTGCTATCAAATGTCCTCTGTAGATACCAAAAGGAGTTAATTCAGTAGTATGCAGTGGTTGGGATTCTAAAATCCATGAATGTTTCTAAAAGTGCATGCATGTGTCTCCTACAGCAGCTTTTAAAGCCTGAACATTGACACAGTTGAAAGCATGCTAAACATTACTATGGAAGGATCTCGAACATGCAAATGCTCCTTAACATTTGCACAAGAAATAGTCCTAAAAAGTAATTTAAATAAATAAATGAGGACTTGATAACTACACCATTCAACTTTATAAACCAACATAAATAACCAAAAAGGAGATGTTGGGAAGCAGATGTGTGAGATCACACATTAAACCAGGTAAGAATAAATATAAAACTTGATATCAGAGAAAAGAAAAAGGGAAGAAAAAAACTGAAAATAAAAAAAATAGATGGCTGAAAAAAGAAAATTTTCAATTACAAAACTTCCAATAATTAAATTTGCTTACTTTAATTTTATATTAACATGTAATTATTAAAAAAAAATGCAGTTAAAACAAAAGTTATCTGTTATGTGTGTGTATGTGTGCAGGTGATACATACTGTAAGTGCCCATAGGATGTCCAGACAGTCTCTGTTATAACTGACCAATTTCCTAAATTTCAACAGACAGGTTGCAAATATGACGCGAGCACATATCAATGAGCAGCACTATCGATAGCGTAGAGTTTGTGGTTTGGTTCTTCACCTTTACATGTTAAGTGTTCACTACGACATATAGCCAGCAGCATGCCCATAGAAAAGAATCCATCTCTACTGCCTAAAGTAGATCATGTCCAAAGGGTCCTAATTCGTCAAAGAAAATTGTAACAAAATGTTTCAAGGGAGACAAGAAACCACAGAAGACCTTTAGTGGTACACTTTCTAAATAACCATAATGGCAACAAGCCTTGAAAACATTCTAATGTACTCTGGACAGACAGCTCTAAGAAAGCCAAGCAATAAACGCTGGCAGCCGGTGGACAATGTTGCACAGCTGCAGTCAGAGAAGTTTGTCGATTCTTTTAAGCAGTGAAATAAGCCGACATGTCATGTACTGCCCCAAAACACACTGCAGAGTGGAAATGTTGTGCCCATTATCTGCTAGTATTTAGGATTTAAACAGTCAGCTGTTGCAACACAGGTCTTTAATACTGCAATAGTGGTGTCCATGTCCACAGGTTTCAACAACCAAAAATGTGTTGACTTTGACTTTTGCTGATGGAAAAAAGCTTCTGCGGAGTGACAAGTTTAAACACTTCAACTTGTGGGTTGACATTTTGAATAAAACTATCTAAAAGTTTTAGTAATTTTTTGCAACTTTTTCTTTTTATTTAAAGCAGATAAGTAGCTATGTTGTTTCCTCCAGTATATATATATATATATATATATATATAAATATAGTATTAACAGACTGGGAGCTGGGAGCCTGGAGAGGTACCTGCAGCTGCAGTCAAACAGGCAAAGATTCATTTTATGTCCAGATAACAGTAATCTTTGACTTAGGAAGACAAGATTTGCACATGTACATTGTCGCCACTGGCTAATCCGGATTTGAATGAGTTGAAATAGTGCTGCAGATTTACTCAAAGGCTGCAAAGTCTCCAATGAAAAGGGTGTTTTTGTATGTTTTTAACATGCTCTTACAGCATTTTTCTTATAATGGAGAATCCGTATAAAGAAAATTCAGGTTAAAACTATTTCTGAGTATTTCTTTAATCAAATTATGGTGAATCAAGAGCAGATGAAGAAATTCAGCAGAAAAAGCTTGTAGTTTTATGTGAAACATACAATCCTTGGGCCACAAGCTCACAGCCTCACTCCACTCTGATGTATCTACCTTCAGACACATTGATACACATACGTCTTTGTTTTCCTCGTCTGAGCTGGTAAAGATCAAAACTAAGCTGATCAAAACTATATGGCTTCAGTATTATCGATAGCTTCAATATTGATTGCCATTGTTGTAGCACTGCAAATGTTAGCTTGAATTGTGAGGGGCTGTAAGCTAGCGTAAAGAGTGTTAAAGGCATGTTGGTACAGTTGGTACAGAGTGCAGGCTTACTCTGTGCCAATGTTCTCGCCCATAACTCAGAGGGGAATTTCAAATGACCTACTGCCGCTCTACAGAAACTACCATATCTCCTAGAAAACAACAGCCGTTTGTTTTGTTTGTTCGTTTGTTTGGGAGGCTAAAAACAGCATAATCATAATTAAGACCACTGGGAACAATTTTACAAAAGGTCAAAAGATGATTGGAGTGGGACTTCAAAATGGGTAATCTTGTGTGTACCAAAGAACCCAAAAGCAGATCCATTCCCCCACCAGAAAATGAAAAACTTAAAGCTAAAGTCCTTCAAAGTAAAAAAAGATAACTCTTAACTTGGTTTTAATCCTATGTGATGTTTTTATTCTCAATTATAGCCCCAGAATCTGTGGTAAAATATAGTCATGAGAAATAAGAAATGCAAAGTCACATGCTAAAAAAAGTAATCAGTGATTTTCAGAGGTCCTGTATAGAAAGACATTGATTGAAATGTATTAACTGATCACTATTATACTTATGAAAGAGTGGTTTCTAGAAAACAAAATAGATTTACAATTACAAATATTTATACACTGTACTGTCTTTTTTAACAAATGAAAAACGTATTTTTAATGTACAGTATTCATGTGGTTGGTGGCACCATATTGTATTGTTTTTTTAAAGATAAATCATCTGTTCATTTTATTGTGACCTTTGTACTTCACAAGGAAACATCTATTTAACATGTTTTTAAGATTGAAATAACTTCTTTTTTAGCTATTTTAAATACTACATTTGTAAAAACACAGCTTTTGTCGTTTTATCAATTACAGTTTTACTATGTTGTCACAGACTTGCACTGTAAATCTAAAAGACAGTTCTTACAGTAATAATGTCCAAAAAACAAACAAACAAACAATGAGAGAAAATAATAAGTGTAAAGACAAAATCTTTTGGCCAAATGTTTGAATTATTTGGAAAAAAACACACAACTTTATGAAATTCTAGCGTTTCTGTTTAGTGTAAATAAACACCCAGGAATTGGTTATGTACTTGAGAAACCCACTGTTTCCCCTGCAGCATCTTCTTAACATGTCAAAATGTAAACAAAAACAAGTCACAAAGATTATTTCTGACAATATTCCTCCATGATAAAAAATGATCATGTGCTGCTTATTTACTTTGCCTTCATAATAAAAGACCAAAGTTAAAAACAGCCTTTTATCATAAACAACAAAGAATAAAAGCAGAGACAGAAATATAAAAAATACATATTGTATTGCTCACTTCTGAGACCTCTGAACAATCTCTGATTGTAATGGAGAATACATTAATGGATGCATTACATATTCCTTAAAAAAGAGGGGTTTTTAGTGTTTTAAATATATATGTTTAAAATATATCTGTATAGATATCTATCTATATATCTAGATATATATCTAGTTTTTTTAACATTTTGATCAAATTTTAAAAAGGAAAGCGTCACGTCCATCACACATTACAAAAAATATGTCCTAAAAAGTCCTTCTGGAACATATGATGAAGAAATTTCTCATGTCGACATATCAAATTGTTAATTAATCTTCTTCTTTTAAAAAGGTACTCTTATTAAGATAATATAAACACCAATCATTTTCCTAAGGTTATTGAATCAACTTCTTATGATTTGAGCTTTTCTGATGAGTTATATTACAGATTGCTGTCTCTGCACGTTTACATATGAATTTTTTCAATCTCTTTTTTAAATATTGTTAAACTAATTAAATCTTTGCATTTGCAAAGCAAATGTGACATTAAAAAACGAATCTTAGACTGAACATTTCAAAAAATGGCTCATCGACATTTACCCCTGCAAACAATAAACCTTTATCTAGTAGGTACACTCTTTTTGTATATATCTCTGATATGTAATGAGCTTTACTGTTTTTTTTTACGCAAAAGGTAGGAACCTACAGGTGAAAATAGCTTTCTTGCTAAATTTGTTTTATCATGTGTATTATGAAATTACATTTAAATGAAAGAACCTAATCTAAAGTTGCACCATGGGGCAGTGGTTAGCGCTCTCACCTCTTAGTAAGAAGGCCCTGGTTCAAATCCTAACTGGGTTTTTTATCTGTGGAGTGAGCATGTTCTCCTTGTGCACCCGTGGGCTTTCTCCGGACACTCCGGCCTTGTCCTACAGTCCAAAACCACATTTTATAGGTTAATTGAAAATTTCAAATTGCCTCTAGGTATGCATGGAAGTGTGAGTGTGTGGCCCTGTTCAGGGCGTACTCCACCATCACTCAACAGTAGCTGGGTTGGCTCCTGCAGCAGTGTGACCCCTGAAATAGATTCAGCAGGTTTTGAAGATGCATGGAACCGTAAGATAGGAATCAAATGATGATTTGACTTTTTGTAAATGTGAAAATCTGCATAAAAAAATGAGAACTGCTTTTTTAATTATCAAAACAATGTGTAACAAAATACTATTACAAAACTCAACCAGAAAAGGAAAGAAACACTACATTTCTTCTAAAAAAAAAACCTAATTTTCCAAACCAAACAAATCCCACTGTAGCTGAGCTGCAAACAGCACTTGTTGCTAAAAGGTATTATTGCTATTTTACAAGATGCATTACCATCATGCCTTTCTGCAAATGTGCACGTTACAATCTTGTTTCCGCCTTTGCTCAAACCATTGACTGTAAAAACAATGACTGGATCAACCCCTACCCTCTCATGTTCCAAATAGGAAGTGCCCACTGGTTGCAAGAAGGTCAAAATCCCATAGACTTCCATTAAGAAATAAATGGTTATTAGTCATTTTATTGGTTAGAATTATCATTCCTGCTCTGATATTTTCTTCTTAACACTTTCTTTATAATCTTAATTTTTTTCAAAGATAGTTTTTCTTTATTGCAAATGATTCAAATTATAAACAGATACCTCAGTAAAAAAGCATGTGGTGCCTACTGGCCCCACCTCGAACGTTTGATTGGCTGCTTCTCCAGAGCTCGCTCTCACTGGGAGGGGTGTGGAGTTCCAACAAACTGGAACAAGCTCACTCATGATTGGCGACAGTAGTTCCTCTAAAAGCGTGACTCAGACCAATCACTGTCGACGGGTTGTAATGTGGCAGCAGACTATCAGGAAGCTTGATTTCGCGTGTGTTGGAGGTAAGGCATTTCCTATGGGTGACGTCAACATCTTGCTTTCTCCAGTAACAGACATGTCAATAGCTCGAACATAATGTGCCCTCGTGGGCAGTGCATATGTTCTGTAATTCCATCAGAGTCTGACTGCTGCACATACAGTATAATGTAGACTCGGGTGATTGGTGGTTTTACCAGGCACCTATATATTTCAGATGCGGAGAGCCACACTGATGCCACAGCAGGAATACTGATGAGCTCCATCCGAAAACGGAAGCTTGACACTGATGCAAATCCAGTGCTACTCTTGACCGTGTCCACGCTCTCTTATCACCTTGCAGCATTACCCATGAAGTTCCACTGATAATAGAAGCTCTTTTTATTCAGCTAAAGTAATGATGGACAGCACCCATGGCCATCAATGTTTAGATAATAGGCAAACTCATCTTGTTTCTCACCCAGTGAAGTACATTACATTTGGGTTTTGATTTGGCATAAACCAGACAATAATGCATTCATCCAAATTGGGGATTTGCAAAAAATACATAAACATTTTTTTGGATTATTTTGTCAAGCTTTGAACAAATCTAGTCCGATTCCAATCACCTCGTGGAAAGCTAAGAGTATCTCTAGTCCTTCTCCCTAGAAATTACAAACAAAGACGCTAATGTGAGAAATTTAGCTGCATTACAGTTGAGGGAATGTTGCTGGAGCTTACCTGCTCACAAATGGCTGAAGAGATGCAAATTGTGTCAGAGGACGGTGAAAACACATATCTAAGCCACTTTTTTATTCGTTTAGTGAAAATGAGTACTTACAGGGAGATTTATTAACATTTCTAGGGTTTAGGTGACTCAACCATGTTGGAGCCAAATGAGGTCAGTAAACAGCGATCGGTCTGAGTCAATATTTCTATGACAACCACTCTCACCAATCAGGAGTGAGCTTGTTGGAAGTCCACACCCCTACACTTGAAAGATGGCTACATGAAATATGGCAAACATTTTGAACGTTGACCATGGGGGCCATCAGATACTACCTGCTTTTATTGAGGCATCTGATTGGTCAGTTTTTAAGTTAAATAACTTGCACTATAGACAAAATAACAAGAAAATAAAAAAGGATTATCAAGAGCATGTTAAAAAAAAACAAGTTGTAGCTGTAGAGTCCTTGTCTCCCTTTTCCGCACTGAGATGCCGAGATGTTATCTGTTTCAAGTCTCTAAAGGATGTGGTTACTGTAGACCGTAACCAATGCCATACAGTTTACAGCAACAATTCCCAAAAACAGCAAAAGAAACGCTCCCGAAACTTTGTTTTTTTGTTGTTTTTTTTTTTGAGTTAATTTTTTGAGTTAATTTTTGAGTTAATTTTCGATCTGTTGGTGGAGCTACACTCCTCACACTCCTTCATTTTGTCTCACTCACCAGCAGTTTGTCAAAAAAAATGCAAAACATCTCAGGCGGAGATTGTGTTGATATGACTGACAGGCATCGTCATTTGAGTGGAAGGTTGGCGTGGCTGCAGCTGCGCAGGTGGCTGCTGTTCAGTAATCTTGCAGTTGTTGTCAATTTCATCCAAGAGGATCTAGCCACAGACAACAACATGGCGCCAAAGCAACATTAGCTGAAAATCCTTGACCGAAGTTCGACTGAAGAAAAAGACTGGACCTGGGTTAGGGTTAGGAATCTTGAAGTATAGATACACAAATTCTGCTTCAGCCTATAGAGTCAAAATTTCAGCTAATTTGCTAATGATGTGTTTAATTATGTTTTTGGGCGCCAGTTTCCCCTAATTTCATCAGTGTCCAGATGAAGGCATCAGACTGTCACTTAGAGGTCACAGAATGATGCAGGTGCAGGATGGAAGGACTTCATGTGACTCGGGACTCGGTATTTAATCATAAGAAAAAAACCTGCTTTCTTGTGATAACAAGATCATCTCGCTATCTTGAAAATAGCTTCCATACCAAATCTGGATTGATGATCTTTTTTTTTCTTTTTAGGCGACCTTTTACCTTGTCATGTGGCCAGGATCTGTTTCTGAGTGACGACTCTTTCAGTGGTACTTCCATGTCTCTGTAACCCAGTGTGATGACTCACTGAATTTCAATAGTCAGAGGAAAGGAAAAAAAAAACTGAAATCATAATGTCTCAATCCAAATAGGAAAAATATCTCGCAGTCTAGGAGGACAGTAAAAGAGCAATCCGATCCTCCATGTTGTTTTGGATGGTGCTTCTTCTTCTGCATTGAAAATACTGATACACAAACCTACGAAGCCCTCTAGCTTTTGTTAGTGTGAAACAACTGCTAAAGAGCAACTGGTTGTTCGTGGAAAAATAAATGTATAAACCTTTTCATGTTTAAAAAGAAAAATCACATACAAGAACGCACAACCATACACATAAATACATATATAATATAAACATATATATACATACATACATATATATATATGTGCATGTGCACGTGCACGTGTGTGTGTGTGTGTGTGTGCGTGTGCGGGTGTGTGTGTGTGTGTGTGTGTGTGTATGTGTGTGTGTTCGTGTTACTTTTTCAAATTGTATTTTCCAATACAATCATGACTAATTATCTCAAGTTTGATATGTACAAAGATATTTTTCTTTTGCTTATTTTCTTTAGATATCTTTGCTGTTGTTTTGATGGCTTGAAAGAAACCAATTCTAATCCCAGATTTATTGTGTGCCTTTTAGCTGTTTTTACCTCTCAAGCTTGAAGCAGAGTGTCCTCTATTTTTAAGAAGTACAAAAAATATGTTTCTTTTCAAATCTTCTGTACAACAGCAACCCATTTACAATAAAAGCAAGAGTTTGACTTCCCTCTTCGAATGTGCTTATTCTAATTTCAGTGAAGGCTGGCACTTATTTAAAAAAAAAAAAAATTGATGATTTCAATGACTCATTTGAGCACAACCTTGAACATTAATGCACTAGTGGAGTGTTTTCAATACAGTACAGTGCAAGTCAACACGTGTCTGAGAAAAAAGGCTTTCCTCTTTTGTAACTTAACTGTGCTTTGAAAACAACCACAGCTCGTTAATAGATCAGACTTCAGACACAAAAACATGACATAAATGTTGAGCGAGAAATCTGTCACTTTTCAACGAACTCGATGAAACAGGATTTCTATTTTCCATTAACTAAGCAATGCAATGAGGAAATGAATGTATGAGGAGGAAGATCAGGCTTTGGGAAGGAATGTATGTGAAGACAAGGAAACACTACAACAAAAAACACAGGGTTGTGTATTCAATAACGGAAACATTTCAGACAGTGAGACTGGCCAAGTCACTTCACTTTAACCATTTTCCCCACAATAGAAATTTTGTCTAGAAAATCAAAAATAATCATTCTTTTTTTTCTTTTGATTATTTAAAAGCTTGGGCTTAAAAAGCTAGTTTAACTGTATAAACTTGTATCTTCACAGGTTATGGATAGTATTACATTTAAAAAAAAATGTATTTTTACCATCAGGAAGTATCCCAAATGGAATTTTTTTTGTGCCTCATTGTTTTTTTTTTTTACACAATCACCTAAGAGATGACAGACAAAAACAAGCTTCAGTTATCAGGCAGATGTTTGAATTTAATATCCTTTTGCGGTAAAATGTCAAGAAAACATACTTTTTGTAACTCATGTAACATTTCCTTAAAATGGAAATGAATGGAAAGTTGTTCATAATCAAATTAAGAACCACAGTGCACTGTAAAACTTTAAGGCAACTAGCTGCACTCAATTTTGAAGTTTTAAAATCCAACTGAAATTTTCAGTGTTTTCAGGTTGGTTAAGAAAAAGTTGTCATGAAAACGGAACAATTTGATGAAGACTTCAGAAGTCTGAAAAAAATAAAAATGTTACAGTTTGGTCATCTTTAACTCTAGTTCTGTTGGCGGTTCTGTTAAATCAAGAAACCTAATTTTTCTCCACTGTTTGCTGATTTATGCCCACTAGAAAATGGAATAACACAAACTGATAATAAATATTTTATCACATAAACACAGTTAAAACTATTTGATAATCATTATATTTAATAGATTATTGCATAATCTATTTACTATATTTATAAGGGAAAATCTGTCTATTTGTGATGAGGAGCAATGTTAAATAGAGACCCTTAAAGTCCCACTCAGATCATCTTTTGAGCTGTGTTCCTAGCGGTCTTTTGATTATGACATTTTTAAGCAAAACAAAAGAAAACTTGTGTCGTATTCTAGGACATGGTTTTTGCCGAGTGGCAGTTCATTAGAAATTTGCCTCTGAGTTGTGGGAGAGACACTTTGCTAGGAGTTTCCACACCCGCCTTTCCTTTCTATGTTTACAGATACGCCCAGTAGGACCTAGGGTTCCTGACAACCCCAACTTAAAATTACTGGTACAGCAAAAATGGCGAGCAATGCCAAAGCTTTACAGCGGTACAGTTTTGTGCCAAATACCAGCTCAGGCGAGGAAAACAAACATACCTACATGGATCTAGTCGTCTACAGGTGGAGCTTGTGGCCCATGCAGCATATTTTCTACATCACAATTACGATCTTTAGCAAACGTTTTTCTTGTCTGCTCGTGATTTACAACAATTCAAATTAAGAAACACTCAGAAATGCAACTTTGAGCTCAATTTTCTTGTTTTTTGTCCTCCATCAGAAAAAATGCCACAAGAACAAGTTAAGACCAAAAACATGACTTTCAATGGAGTGGATCTTAAGATCACGCAAATAACAGGCAGCAGCAGCAGACGCATGTAAAGCCCCGACACATATTTTCATCAAATATTTTTTATGTCTTTCACAAAACTTAACTTCTAAACAAAGAAAAAAAAAGAAACTTAAAATCCTCATTTAATGTCTTTGTGTTATTAGTTAAGGCTTTAAAAATAAGATTTTGAGTTATATTGTTGAGACATTTTAAATTTTATTCAGTTTTACAAAGTCTCGAATGATTTTGAGTCCATGCTGCATTTAATCGCGCCGGGAAGCAAAACGATTCATTAAAATGCAAACAAATGTTTTTTCTTTGTCACTGCAGCCTGCAGACAACAAAGAGCCAGGAAGTGAAAGCTTTGATGAAATCACAGAGCCATTTATTATTCTGCTTTCTGACTGTGACTGCTCTGTTGATTCCAGGAGACCTTTCCCTCTGCTACTAATCAGGTCTTCTCTGTGGTCAGAGGTGGCCTTCTGCAGAGAACTGCTCTGCAGGTGGAGGCAGATTGTTGCCAGCATCCACAGCCCCACACAAAGAACAGTCAAATAAAAAAAAGGAGGAACGTGACGTGTGAGGTCAGAGAGATGCACCCCGGATAAGGCGAAAAACAAGGCTCAGCTGGACGCTTGATTTAAGGTCACGCCACAGAGGGAGTTTATTATTCTCTGAAGTTTATCCACTGCTCTCTGTCAAGGAAGACTCTTTTTCTTCACCTGAAAGCTTATTTCTTGTTGGATCTCTAAACAGTCTGTTTGAGAGAACAATGTTAAGGAGACATGAAAGTTAAAAATAATTCTGGAGTGCAGCCCTAAAAGGTTTCCCTCGTCTCTGGTGGATGATTGGTTGAGGCGCAGGTGGTGGCTCATGGTTTGTTCCTGCTTTTACTGTAATGTTCGGCGTCCCTGTGGGGGCTACAAGTGGCCAAAATGAGGACATATCGTGTTTCAAAAGGGTTTAGGTGCTTAAGGGTGTCCATGAAACACCTCACGGTTACTGAGGCCTTAAAACATCTAAATTAAACCCAACACAACTTTATTATTGTCACCTAGATATGCATCTTAAAACTCAGAAATACATGTTGTATTTATTTAATATTCAAAAATCTCACTTGGCTATTTTTAATAATTATGTGTTCATTGGATCATGGTATATTTGTGTGGACTTTTGAAACGTGAATCATTTTGAACAAGAAACATTTTGACTTAATTTATTTATTTATGTCAAGATTTTCAAAATAATGGAATTCTACATAAAAAAAAACTACCAAACACAAATATATTAAACCTATATCAGATATTAAGCAACACATTGGTTAGAAAATGCAGAAAAAATGAAAGATGATAAAAAAAGATGAATCCATCCTCTAAACAGCATCATTACAATTTTACTACTTTTTAGATATTTTCTTCTTAAGGTTAATATTTGTTTTAATTATTTTAGGCTTCTTCCTTTTGCAGTGTAGGTATTTATTATCAGGTATGCTCTTTTTTTTAATTATGCATCCAGTGCACACACAGACGTCACATTAGATTCACTAAATGTCATGATTATCAAAGAAATTCAAGTAAGGAAATGGGCAGGAAGCAGAACGTTTTTATAATCCCAACCCTTCAGTATATTATGAGGTGTTTCAGCTGATTTATGTTGACACCTTATGACTGTCAAACTTTATTAAACTTTGTTGTTCACATTTTTATGGCTTTTTTGTTATCATTTTAGATCTTTCCTGTTGTTGTTTAAACTATTTTTAGTAATGACAGATTACATATTTCAATGATATATTACTGAAACTTCTATTTTAGTCCCGGTTATGCTTTAATGTTCCAGTAAGTAAATAAACCTGAGTCATTTCCTGGACTTTACAACTGACGGGGTTAGTTGTAAAACCTTCTGTCAAACATCCTCTGGTTTATTGGTGTGACTCATAAAAAAAACAACCACTAGTAAGAGAAACATCACAAGAACTTTTCTCTCACTTTTTTTTTGGTAGCACTTAGTTTTTGCATTAACAAAAACACATTTTCTGAGCTAATAAGTGTGCAACAAAAAAACCTTCCAAGCTGCACAGCAGCCTGTGATTGTCGTTATTCACTCCGATTATTTGGCTCATAATAACAAATGACTCCGCATTTGTGGTCGCTGTCGGATCATGAACTGTGACAAGATAATACTACCAAATGGAGATTGCAGTCAAACTGAACGGGGATGTAATGCTCATCTACCAGTTTGTTTATGAGAACGATTATGTGGTCTGTGTGTTGCTACAGAAACTGCTCTCTAAATGACAGCGTCCCGATTTTCAGGCCGCTCTGCTGCCTTACTCTAATCTGCTTCTTGTAGTTGCTGTCATGACTTCAACCAGGTGAGAAAATCTGTTCATCTGTGGTTTGCTCGATGGTCTGTTTTAATTAGGTTTCCTTAGATTTTAATAAGTAAGCCACTTAGGTAAGATTTGAGATTTTTTATATTCACCAAAAATACAATAAAATTCACGAGTGAACAATGGAAAATGTAAATTGTTGGGTTGTTTTTCTGTGCTGTATGTTTGTAAAATTGTGACAGATTTGAGGAACTAGAAACAAAACATGAAACCAAAAGAAACTTGAAAGAAAAAAAAAAAGCTGTGCAAATTACGTGTTTGGTCCTCATGAAAACCTTTACAAATAAAATACAAATGCAGAATCTGATGACCATCCCAGGAAGCAGTAGTGGAGAATAACATTCAGGCTACGTCTAATTTTCCCTTCCTACTCCTTAACTATTAAAAGACTATGGTAAAGGGTTTTAAAAGTAATTTGGACGCCATGCTCAACACAACATTTTTCTTTTAAACAGAAAATATGACGTCACTGATTTCCTGAAGTAAGAATCTAAAAATATAAACTAATATGAATGTTTTACTGACTATTTATGAATCCACTTTGTTCTGATGATGAAAATTTTGATGATTTATAAAAAACAAAAACATTTAAAAACTGTTTTTTGCCCAAACGCAATGCATTGTGGTCTATTTTCACCAAACTATTGCGCATCAATGCTCTGGCTTTTCACAGAGACTTCTGGGAAATTTCTGGAGTACTGGATTTTAGAATTGTAGATTCAGACACCCCTAGAAGATGGCAAATGCTCTTTATAGCACATTGTACAGGGAGTAGAATACAGACAACCCTCAGTGTTCTTCCATTGTGAAGAATTTTCATTTTAATTTTCTTTAAAAAAAATCTTTTTGGGAAAAAAAATATTCTAGGTTTTTAGGACAAATAAAAATCAAGCAGGCCAACATTTGAACCAGTTTGCTTATATGACTTCACTGCTGCAACACCTGCACGCCTGTTGTGATAACTGGCCTTGTTTGGTAGCCCAAGGGAGGCTTGAAATGGTTGGTTTGGGTGAAATAAAACTACCGACCTGCTTTTGACAAAACAAAACCATTATTTAGGAAAAAACAAAGTTATTCTCAGTAAGTGTTATTTATTCATATATATATATTATTCTCATCTGAATGCTCATGTTCGCTTTTCTACACTTAAACATACTCTCTTAAGAAATCAAGATGACTCTTGTTTCAAGAAAAATATTATTTGCTGTCTTGCAAGAAAGATAATCTTATCAAGACAGTTTTTCAATAGCAAAATATTACTAGTTTCAGAAGTAGTTTTGAAGCTTTGAAATTAGAATTATTTTCTTTACATGAGAATTCTTGATAAGACAATTTTTCTTACTCTATTTGCTTAAATAAAGAAAATATACCCAAAAAAAAAGCTACATTGTCATTTTCTGCCAGCCTTTTTTGACCAAACTCTGTTTTTTTCTCAGTTTTACACAATAAAAGCATCCAGCCAGTAAAACAGTTGGTTTTATTGTTGAACTCCAGCGGATGGATTTGATCACATGCAACAGACTGATTTGATGATGGGTTTGTCCTGTGGGAGGAAATCTGCCAGTGGAGGAAACTCCCCTAAATGAACAGACATTTAGCTATGCTCACAGGGTCAGTGTGACAATCCCAGCACATTTCCCGCCACCTTTTTCCCTCAATTTCTGCCCATGTCTGCCCCACAATCGGAAAAATTGCCTTGACCCGCCCTTGCAGCATAATCTCCTCAATTTATGGGGAAAATTACTGCAAAAATTGGTCAAATCTTAGCATCCAAAGTCCACTTTGAGGAGACAGAGAAATGGAAACGTGGGATAAATGTTTTTTCCAGCCTTGATTTTAGGCTGATGTACCAACTTTGAACACTGGGAGTCACACATTGCTCCTTAAGGTTGGCAGACAATATAAAGAATAGCATTTGATCCTCAGATATCATTACATTCTATTTTTAAGAGATAATTATGGGGTAAGGAACGGTGTGCATACAGAAAAAAATTGTGCACGTTACGGCCCTGGGTTGAGTGGGTGTGTTCCTAGTGCGTGCCCTTTTCTCCTCCTCCTGCACATGTGCAGGTCTTTAGAAATCAGAAGACTCTTCCTTCCCAGAAGCTTTTCGAGTTAATACTTTCTCTGGCCTTCCGGCCGGGTCCACATTGTTCCTGCAGCTCTGCGCCGAGTCTGTTCACTCCCTGCTCACTCCCTGCATGCACTATTCAGTTTGGGTCCATTGGTTTGCTTCATTCACAAACATTCACACACTCAGACACCCATGCAACACCACACATTCATGCTTCTTGTTATTTTGTTTTTTTAATTCTTTGTATTTATTTAAATACCTTATGTGTGCTAAAACTGGCTTTGTGCACTAATTTATAAGATGTGCACAACTTTTCCACTAAACATGAGTACAACATTTGGTTTGGCGTTTAACTGTTTAAATATGACTTGGAGGTTGAAGCTCGCCTTCGCCAGTAGAAACCTGTTTCGACCACAGTTCTGTCCATGCAGCGCACTGCTTCCACGTCCTTTGAGCGCAACAAAACTGTTAAAAATGATTCTGAACTTTAACTAAAGTGATCACATATACCAGGGGTGCTCCTTATGTCTGACATGTGGATAGATCGCCATCAAAAACAAATAAACAAACTCAGAGAGACTCAGCTTGAGAGAGAGTGAGAGACAGAGAAACTGCTGCCCCACGGAGAACCAATGACACGTCCACTGATTCAATGAGTTAAAATACAGCGATAGGGCGGTTGACCTCTGATCAAAAATTGCAGGTTCGATTCCCGCCTTCCCAGCCCATGTGTCAAAGTGTTCTTGGGTAAGACACTGAGCTCCACATTGTCTCTGGTGGGAGGTTGGAGCCAGTGTTTTTTGATGGGCCGCGATCTGCCCACATCAGACATACCACGCTTGTCATGCTCGTCATTTAGCCCTGGTCTGGGTGGTGCAGTGATTAGCTCCTCACCTCAAAGCGAGAAATCCCAGCTGGGACCTCAGTGTGGCGTTTGCATGTTCTCCCCGTGTATGCATGGACGTTCTCCAGGTTCTTCGGCTTCCTCTCACAGTCCAAAAACATGCTTCACAGATTTACTAGTTACTCTGAATGGGGACTGCTTGTGTGACCTGCAACAGACTGGTATCCTGTCCAGGGTGTACCCCATTTTCGCCCAATATTAGCCAGAACAGGTACCAGCAATCCTGTGACCGTGAAGAGGGATACAGCAGGTTAAGAAAATGGATGGATGGAAAGCATAGATGCACATCAAAAATAAGACTTTTTGTGTTTAAATTAGATCCACAAGTTCATAAAATCACATTTTATTATCATTAGCTTGTGTGAGGCGATCATGAACCACCAGGCGTTTAAAGGTTGTTTCTCAGAAGACAAAGCTTCTCCAACACTGCCATCAAGTCATTATTTCTGACGACTTGACAGGTAGCAAAAGGTACCGGCAGTCATCCAAGTGTTTATCGCACTGATTGCCAAATGAACGACTGCATTTTCAGTCCACTACTTGGTTGATGTTTTGTATCTACAAAGATTAAAAGAGAAAGAAAAGGCTTTTCCCTTAATAGTAAAACTGTGTGGTTCCTAATTGAAAGGATTGTAAGGCAAGGTGAATCTGGATTCAAGAAGGTTTTGTTCAAAGAGGCTCTGCAGATCACTCACTCACTTCCTTAACACCTTCATAATGGGTCTTACCCCCTTCAACAGGAATCGGATATGAGAAAATAAACCCTTATAATTAGATAACTCCAGCTCTGATGCAGTGAAGGTGCAGAGGCGGGCGGGAGCTTGCAGATCTTCTTCCTTTCAAACTTCTCTGGATCTTTTCATCCATTTAATTTAATATCTGACACCCTCTGTCCTCAAAAAAACTACCAAGACTACTGGGTGTTTAGTTCATCCTTGTTTTTAGGCCGCAGGGACTAAATGGAGCAACAGCTTTTCAGAAAACAGGAAAAGAAGTTTTCTCAGTTTTGACTGTTTATCTACACCTTAAAATGACATTTGCACACAAAATCTCCTAATAGCATCAGTTTACAGATGAGACATCCTTTTAGTATGTGAAATAAAATAGGCTTTAATTCCATCATTTACCCTTTCAAAATAATAGAAAACAAAATAATGGCATGTGCAAAAGTTTGGGCACCCTGCAGAGTTACTACCTTGTACTTCCCCTCCTTTGGCAAATATCACAGCTTGTAAACGCTTTTCATGCAGCAAGTAGTCTCTCAGTTCTCGTTTGAGGTTTCTTCATCCATTCTTCTTTACAAAAGTCTTCCAGCTCTTTGATATTTCTGGGATGTATTTTGTACACTGATCTTTTTAGGTCTATCCATTGATTTTCAATGATGTTGAGGTCAGGTGATTCAGAAGACCACTACCAAACCTTCAGTTTATGCCTCTTAATGTAAGACAGCGAGGATTTTGAGATATGTTTAGAATGAAGGACATCGGGGAGACGAGTTTGTTCCAAAAGCTTTGCCTCATTTAACAAGTCAAAGCAAAATATGAAACTAAAACTGATTCCTGTTTCTTAGATCAGATTGTTTTGTTTTCGCAAAAGCAGAGTAATTTATTGTTGGGGAAAAAAAACAGACTAAAGTCATTAGGAAGATGATTGCTGGCCATGTTTTTATCTGTGGAGGGATTTTGAAGAGAAGATTGAGGTCCAGGCTTTGAAGGATGACGTCAAAATCCTTTCATGCTTTAAAAGTTAGCAATCGGAAAAAATTTGGTTGAAGGATTTAACGCAGTTGTTCACTGTTGGCTGGCAAGAATATCACCAAGTTGTAAACCAAAATGTAAAATTTCAGGTCATGCTTTCCTTGACACCCAAATTAAAATTAATCAAAAACTAAATAACATTCAAGAGCATAATCAATGACGAGTAGCTTTTTTTTTAAGCAGGCAGCAGTTCTATTCAGGTATAGGCAACTCCAGGCCTCGAGGGCCACAGTGTTTCCATCATTTCCAGATATCCAAGCTCTACTCATAAGCGATTACCTGGTTCAAGTGCGTCCAGCCGATTAGAACACACCAGAGCTTGGTATGTTGGAAAACGTGCAGGAATGTGGTCTTCAAGTTGCCAAGTTGCACAAGCAGTTGTACAGAGTAGTTATAGATCAAGTATACAAAAATGTGCTCTCTTTTCTTAAAAAGTCCCACTCTGATCATCTTTTGAGCTAATGTAAAAGTGTTTACAGGTGTTTTTTTTTTTTTACTTCTGTTTATGCTGTTTTAGCCAAAATCTCTCTCTCTCTCTTGCTTCCCAGGGAGTGAAATTAACTTAATCCAGTGTGGGTCCTTGGACAAGACAATTCACGTTACTGCCTTACTATGTAGCCATAAAGGGATCCAAGTTTGGGTCTCCCTGTGCCGGTCCCCAGCCCGGATAAAATCTCTACAAATTTGTGAAAAACTGGCATCTCCTAAGGGTGAAAAGATGAACAACTGAAAGATGAACAACTTGTGCGTGGGACTGTTGGACAACCCCCACCACCTTTCCGGTCATCCATCTGGTTACAGGCTCTGCTAGCTTGTAGCCCTCACGCCCTCAACCTAACATTACCGGTGCAAGGAAAATGGCGAGAAGAGCAATATTAGAGCTATCCAGCCGTACAGTTTAGAACTAGATTCTAGCTCAGACAAGGAAAACAAAGACGTAGATGCATCTATTTGTCTGCACATGGATGTATCAGAATGGAGCAGAGCAGGGAGCTTGTGGCCCACCTTGCATATTTTCCATGTCACAAATATGCTCTTTTTCAAACTGCCTTTTTTTCTGCCCCTGATTCACAAGAATTTCAATAAAGAAATCCTCAGAAATGCAAATTTAACCTTAATTTTATTTTATATGTCTGCCATCAGGAAAATGCCACAAGAGCATGTCAAAAACACCATTTTCATCAGAGTGGAACTTTAAAGAAAGTTAAACAATTATTCTAAAACATTGAGGATTGTGAAATTTGAAAAAAAAAAAAAAAAAAAAAAAAAAGTTGGATTAATGCTCTTAATGAGCTGCATCAGAGGCTGCTTAGGCCCTCAACATCATTCATGGCACTGCCTTAAAGCTGCAGAGCAGATGTTCAGCTCCCCATGTCCAGATAATATCCATCTTTCATTTAAAGTGCAGTGAATGCTCATCTTTCCCTTCTTACAACTTTAATTTTTCCTTTTGTTTATACTTACATGTAAATCAATGAGCTATAATCCCACCTAGCAGTATTTAGCACAGCTAAACTACTTTTCTCAGAAAGAAGCCAATGGATCATCAAAGTGTTCTAAAATCAACATGCAGCTGCATGATTTTTCTCTTTACACACATTTGCATCAAACTGCTGTAGTTTTTCTCCTGTATTTTGACTTTTCTGTGCCTATGCAGAGCAAAATGCAGTATTCATAAAACACACCATCATAAAGTCCAAATTTTATGCATTTAGGAGTGTTTTTTATGGCACATTCTTTATTTTCGCTGTCAGCTTTTTATATACAAATTTTACAAGCTGATTTTCCAAAACCCAAGTGGAAATGTACATTTTTAGCTCTTTTTGTGAATTGCCATAAATATTAAACTATATTTCCAGTAAATATTCTGTAATTTAACAATTATACTTAATCCTTCTGCTTAGAAGACTAGCGTTTATTTTTTTTTTCCAAAAGATGCAATACATCAGGAAACTGAAATGTTCTGCTGGTTTCCCAGAAGCAACCAGGTCTGGAGTACATTCCTCCAAGACGGGGATTGGCAAATCCTGGCCTTGAGGGCCGTAGCGTCTGCATGATTTCCAGATATCCAAGTCCTGCTCATGACTGACGGCCTGGTTAAGGCGTGTCCAGCCAGTTAGAACATGCCAGAGCAATATACGTTGGAAAACACGCAGGAATCCGGCCCTTGAGGCCTGGAGTTGCCTATCCCTGCTCAAAGATGTGTCTTCAGCTTGTGCAAAAAAAATAAAAAATAAATAAACAAATAAAAAGAGAAACATGTAAGAAGAAGACAGATGAAAACCAGGGAACAAGGAAAAGACAAACTTTTCAAAGTCATCCCAGAAAGGAACCAAACAGGGGTGGCTCCAGGATTTTTGTTCTCTGCAGAAGCTTAGAGGTTGATATGTGATATGAGTTGCTAATTTGTTTTCATGTAAAATGACTTTTTTCAGAAGGAAAGTAACAGGAATGTATATGCAATTCGCTGGTCGACACCTGTTCAAAAATGTGTGCATAAACTTGATGCCTTAGCTGCATGTGGGAGGAGCTACCACCAGCCTGATTGCTACATGGACTGGTTCCAAATGTTTTGATAAGCACTGAAGTACTGAAATCACACTTAAATGTTAAAGAAATGTTTTGTATATACATTATTTTACTTGAAAAAAACATTCAATTTATTGAATACGGTAATTTGTCAACCACTCAGACGGATTAAACACTTTCACATAATAAGTCTTGAGCCATTTCAGTAATTAGTTTAGCTTTTTTTTATGACAGAGTTAAATAATAATGGACGTAAAATGTATTTTAGACACTTTTATTAAGTTTTCAGCTCAGGCCCCTCAGAGTGTTGGGGGCATCAGGCAATCGCCTATCTCTTCGATAAGTAAGTCTGTCCCTGATCCAGTTTGAAGACTTTCTGTCCCGCAATAACCAGAGAATGGAAAAAAATAAAAACAAATACAAAATTAAAAGACATTTTCTTTATTATTGTCTCAGTGAAAATAGGGAAAACAGAAAAAAGTTCAGGAGACCCGAGCAGGCTGCCTCCCCAACGCTGCAGCTGCTCCCCTTGTTTCTGCCCACCAGATACCCTCCTGGCGTTGGCGTAGCTGATCGAGTCACTGAACATGTTACATGTCCAAAGATGAGTCCCTGATTGGTAGATGCGATGAGGTGACCTCACCAAAGTTCAGATATTTGACCTCTGGCTGCGCTGCCCAAATCGTGCTGCTGCTGGACCGGCTCCCCTTACCTGTTGCTCAAATCTCGCTGCAGGACCTCAGATTGCATCTTTACCACTGATTTAACATTGGAACTGGCCACCCCTGCCGCACGGATCACGTTTAGTGTGAACACAGTATCAGGCTTTCATAAATTTGGGGTTGCTAAGAAGTTGAGTTTCCAAATCTTGCAGTTGCTATAGCAACCCCAAGCTACTGCCTGGCGCCACCCCTGGAACCAAAGAAAATAATTTGGGTGCTGTTCAAAACAAAACATGTCGTCAAAAGACAAGTAAACACAAACCCAATTATTTTTTGGAAACTGTCAGATACAATTTTGCACATCTTTGTTAAAAATAAACAATAATAAAAACAAACATAACCCATTTGCATACTAATCAAAATGATAGTCTTCTTTTTTTCATATATAATGTTTCATTATTTCATTATTTTTCAGTCACTTTGCATCAGACGCTTCTGCCTCCAGCCTCAAAAAAGCAACGGCAAACTTCAGTGAATGATTGGGGTCAGTGTAACTCGCACTTGGCTTCAGTTTGTCGTATCAAACGGCTGCAAAACCATTAACAAATCCAGGGCTGAGCCGTATTGCTGCTCAGCCTCATGCAGTCTCTGCCAATCTTTAATCAGCAACACACAGGGCAGATAATAATTATATGATAATGTGGCTGAACACCAGATAAAACACCTTAGAAAAAAAATCCTCTTAACTCAGAATCACCAAATTGGCAGAAATATTGTTGATCACATAAAGGTAATCGTCATTTAAGGTTTAAAAAAAACAAAGAACAAAGGTTAAGGTGCACATTGCTGTGTAAACAGGTAGCTTTATGGATTTATCAGCCTGGATTATATTCCTAACTGTAATCATTTTGTTTCTGCTGATATTCCCAAAAACATCTTCATTCCATGCTCCCATTTCTAGTTTGAAACTGAAGAAGTGCCTCACAGAGGAGCAAACTTTTCCACTCTTTTGCAGCTCACTTGCATCATCTAATAATGCTGCATTTTCAGGAAGACATGGACAGCAGAGAGTGCTCCTGCTGCACGTTTGCACTCAACGACGCTGTAAAAGTATGGACTTGTAATCACTCATTAAAGAGAACTCCAAACATAAGCCTACAGCCTATGCATCCTTTAACTCTAAAAGGGCTTTTTGGTCCAGTTTCTTACAGACCAGAAACCAGTGAGAGCAGCAAAGTTCCACATCACCATTTGGAAAAAAAACCTGTCTTTATTTTTGATTGTGTGAGTATTAAACCATTAGTTCTTACAATGTGTTTTTAAACATTTAATATAAAAACACTAATATATTTTAATTATTGTGTTTTGTAGCAGCGCATACAAAATGAAACGCATTGTGTGTCAAAAAACATCCTCATTCCTGCAACAGATGAACTTGAATTAAAAATACTGGAAAGTCAAGTCAAACACGCCAGGTTCTAGCAATATGCTACAGTGTCATCTTTTTTTCCTTTTGAGCATAAACATGACAGCATTAGTGTAAAATTCAATTTCTATAAATTATATCTAAATGTACTTACTTTGCCTTTGAGCAGCAACTAGATGCAGTTGTGCAGCAGACAGCATTCTTATTAGCATCCTCTCTAAATAAACCACTCTGACAATAGATCAAATTTCTTAGCTATAATTTTTGCCAAGTTAAAAAACTAAAAAAGTTAAAAACTAAAATCCATCATTTATTCAAATTGTATAAAAGTTTCTTCAAAGCCAACTGGAGCCACAATTGCGGAATAAAAGTGTTAAATGTTACAAGAACCTCAGGTTGCAGACCCCTGGTCTATGACAACTCTTTTATCCAGTTTCCAGATTTGACACTATTAAATTTAACTTATTCTTTTATACTCTCTTCAGCTTTTGTCATAGGATTTGCCTAATTTTTCTTTTGTTCTTCCAAGGCAATTATTTTTATACTTTCCATTTTTAAAATCTTAAACGCACTAAAGATAAGTTCTTAGGACTGAAGAAAAATATCTCACAGAATTTGCAACACATGTAAATTAATAACAAAGCTTCTTGTGGTTAAAAAAGGATCAAATCTAACACTGCATGACTGAAATATAACAAAGAGGTGCCTCATTTTCTATTTTTTCTTGAAATGTGTTGTGGTTGTCTGGGCAACAATCACATCACTCAGGTATTCTCATCCTGGTCTTTACCTTATCGTTGGCCTTGTCATTTTATCACTGCATTTTTTCCCCACAATGACGTTTGACCTGTCAACGATTTTGGATCTTATGTTAATATTCAGCATGTTGTTTTAGTGAGTTTATTGAGTTTATTTGCTATACAGAGTTTCACAGCATATTTTGTATTTCTGATTTTTTTTTTTTATTTATAAGTAAACAAAAAAAGGTGTTCCTGTTTCTTTAATTATTGAAACACATTTGAAAAAAGATAAAACAACTATTCAGAAAAAAATAGTTGCTTACATTTTGAACAATTTCATGGCTGTGTCCAATCTCCCAACTTCTTAACTACTAAAATCTATGTCATCTAGTGTCCTGGATCTTAAAGGCAATGCTTACTTCTTCTTTTATTTTTTTAAACAGCAAATACGATGTAACTGATTTCAGACATGTCAGTCATTATTATTACAGACTATAGATCTATTTGCCACAAACAGCAAAAACAAAAACAAAAAATTAGAATATATTAAAATGAAAACATTTATGATCATGCAAGTATTAAAAACAATGAAAACAATGATATAAAATAACCAAGTATTATCAACCAGGGAATCTAAAACAATTGCAGACCAAAAAACAGAGAAGTTTACAAGAGGCAACCATACCAAAACCTCTAAATTGGGGACTGGCATCTAAAAGTGCTGTGCCTTACATTTCTGAGAGTTAAAAGGATTTTGTTATTCCAAACATTAAGATGAGAAATAAAATCATAGATAAAATGTCTCAGCAAGGCTTGGAGATGATTGACTCTTGCACCAACAAATAAACTACTTGCATTGCACCAGCATGGCTGTTTTGATAAAAAATTTAAGGGCATCATTATAGGCAATCTGCAGCCTCCTCATGCATCCCCTGTAGTTGGATTACAGATAGGCAGTTTACAATGGTGTGCAGTAAGTTTTGAATCAGAGAATTTTAAGATTGTTAGAACATGAAGAAAACCTGTGTGCAGGCATGTTTTCCTGTGCATATAAAGTACACCATTGTCTGTGGATATCATCATCTGTAAATTTATCATTGACAATATGTCCAAGATATTTTACTTTGTGTCAGACATTCTGTTCAGAATCAAAAAGTTAAATCCTATTAAATAAGACCATTTTACAAAGACTATGATAGTTTATGAAAAAAAGTTAATTTAAAAACTTTTTATCCACCAAAATTGTTCAAACAGAATGCAAAGTGGTCTTTATTTGCCAATCTAGTGAGCAGTGATGCACACTGTTTTTTTGCAAAGACTTCTGGGAAATATCTAGTACAGTCAGGAAAGGACTACAAAACTTGCAAATAAGCCAAAAAAAAAAAAAAAAACACAGCAAGCCATTAACAAATTATAGAATAATTGAATTCTTTAAGTCATGGACAAAAAAGAAATAAATTAGAACACTAAAAGGTTAAAAACTGTTTGAACAGTTTAGGGAGTTGCCAATAGTTATCAAGGCTTTGTTACTTTTTTTTCCACACACTATATTGTTTCGTTGTTAATTTTAGACTTAAGTTGAAGCATTTCCTTGTGTGGTTTGGTGTTACATGTACATACTCTCTGCTGCCCTAAGGGATTCGAGCAAAAAAGATTTTTTTTAAATCTCTATCATCGTGCTTAGTTCTTTGGCTTCCTTTGACCAACACCAGTGCAGTCACAATATCTATCTCCTTTGTACTTAAAGGAGTTTAACAGTTTCATAGTCAGATTTGATGTGTTTTTCTAACTTATATGATCCAAATACTGGTAAAAATATAAGACTGTTCTGCTTTTTCATTGTCTCTCATTCCCTGACTTCCAGCATCACATTTGCACCTAGTAATGTGACCTGTGGCTGATAAGATTTGTCAACAATTTTCTTAGATATAGATCTATATAGATATAGATACACATACACTTTTTAGGTAGAGAAACCCACATGCCAAAGAAAGCAGATGGAATTAGAAACACAAACAAAAGAAAACTTCAAACCAAATTCACAGTTTAAAGACAACTTCAGATAATGACCAAAGCAAGAAATCAATAAACAAACAGTGAGGAAGTCATGTGACAAACACCTCCTCACCATAAAGTGAGGACCTTTATAATGTCAGTTCAGTGAAGACCAGATAGGAAGCAGGTGTGGCGCGTCACTGACACCAGGTGTGAATAATGAACAGGGAAAACATCAGACAACAGCCAAGTCTAAAAACCAAACTCAGAGACACGGGTTTCTTCCTAGACCAAAGAATAAAAGCCATAAACCTAGTGACTATAGTGATCATTTCTTATAAAAATTATGAGAGGTTGGTTTGAACTCACATCTGTTAGAATGCAAACCCCAAACTGGAGGAGTGGCTACAGCAGATCCCTGGAAAGACCTCAGACATCTCAGTCCAGAAAAGCGCAGTGCTAGAAACAGACACTGCGCAGGATCCTCACGCTCCCAGGCCTCTGGTAGAGGACCCGAGCTTGGGTAAAACCACCCACAAAGGGTGAGATGGGAACTTTTTATTTTAGGATTGATTCTAAGTTTCTTTATTACAAAATGTCTTGAACATTCCGAACAAAACAGTGGATGAAATTCAAAAAAGAACAAAATAAAAAGACTTAATCTTGTGTCAGAAGCAACGAAAACGCACGAGCGTCATTTTCACCAAAAATTCTCTCTGCAAATGTCTCTCAGCGTGACAACCTCACCCAATTTGTTTTCCGGCAAATTGGGAATCATTTTAGCAACAATACATTTCTACTAACAAGAACAGATTATATTTCATTGCAATATATCAGAAGACACTCTTCTGCAGTCTCTTCTAATGTATAGAAACACTTTGTGATTGTGTTTGTTCATTCATTTTCATTTGCCTCAAGTGAAGTAAGTGCTTTCATTTCAAGTGGAAGGACAAAACGATTTTCTTCCTGCTGTTTCTGAGAAAAAAAAAAAGGATCAGCTCCGGGAAGAAAGAGCTGAACAAAATACAGTTCATTATTGCACGGTGTCTTCTTCAGTCCTAGTATGCAGAGGAGGAATCCTTCAAGCCACAATCACAAAACATTTTCTCCTTTTTTCAAAAGTAATTTCTGTTGTTTTACAAAAGCGTGTTTGTTAGCTTCGCAGGAGGAAACGCATTTTCTCTGACAAACACAGAAATGCAGACATGCGCCGTAAATCAAAGTTGCTCCACATCCTGTCTGCTACACAGCCAACCAGACTCTAGACTGCTCATTTACGTTTCACACCCAGCAGATGCCTGATTGATGTTTACCTCATTAAAAAGAATAGTCCATAAAGCACGAAAGCATTTATGAGCACACGAAAGCATTTCCTCAAATTGCTGCTTTGCTTGTGAGCCGCAGCCTTTTCCTCCACGCCTGTCTCGTAAACCGACCTGCATCAGGTTCACACAGGTTGGTTCTCTTGCGCAAAACCTGCTTGTTTGGTTTCCGTTGCTCTAATTTAAGATCTGGCTCAGCTCCAGCTCATGATGGGTCATCATAACAGATGGTTTTAAATTGGGGTAAAATGGTCAGCACCTATTTATGCATGTGTAGTCATTTGTCTAATGGATGACTGTATCATTACCCCAATTAGGTGAGCCCTTAGAGACGGCAGGAAAAAGCGTTGACGTCCTTTCAAATGAAAAGCCTCAGAGATCCTCTTTTATTGGTGGGCTGGCTCGGAGACTCACCTCCACCCAAACTGTGACATTTGCCATATTACACATCGCTTCCCAGCTGTTAATATACCTTTTTTGTCTGTATAGGGTCTCAGGTGGTTATCGCTGTTAGAATTGAGATTGTGGTTTGAAAGAGCACCAAGAGCATAAAAAGGTCAGTGGTATTTGCTCAAAATAACTCTTCCATTGCAAGACAGTGCAAACAAAGAGGTGCAGTGGAGCAGGAGAGCCAATGAGGAGAAAAAAAGTTAGCCTCATCTCTATAGATTCAAACGTATTTGAACAGACGGAAATTCAGCTTCGTTTTGCACCAGTTCTACTCAGGAACCTGAGGAGTCTGACAGGGTAGCTCTGGCGTAAATATTGGTTACAAAAACACTTAAAAAAACTCACGTGGATGTCATCATCAGGCGAATATATAACAGAAATCTATTTCTGACAATGATCTATTAATATTTAATGGTTTATTGGTCCACGCCTTTTCCTACTGCACTGCAAAGCTTCTTCAAGCAAATGTTGCATTTATTTTTTGTAAACCCAGTTTGTATCTCTCTGCGCTACAACAGCTTGTAACTAGCTAAAGAGCTGAAACTGAAGGGAATATATTTTAATCCTTTTGCACTGAAGCTTTAGCGGCTATGTTGACATTCTTTTGATTAACTCTTTAACCGTTTACGCAAATAACGTATTTTCAGCAGGTTCCAAGGCAGAAAAAAGCAGCTTTGTACTGATGTGCAATGAATTTGTCAAGGTAAATCAGCTGATTATGTCGCAGAGAAAAGCTGCTCGTGTTAGATTACAACAGAAAGCTGATATAAAAAGCTGCTTTTCCCTGCAGCAGAATCAACTGAGTTACTTTTATTGTGCAAACGGTCAAAGAGTTATGGTATGTTATGCCAGCAACATCTCTGGTGTTAAAATGTTAAAAGTACCTGGACACAAGTCCATTCACCAGTGATCATTGTGTTGGGGTTGACGCTTGTTAAACCTAATTTTTTGTCATTTATACGTAGGATCAAACCATGACATTCTAATTGACATGAGAAAAATGAACATTTTCTCTTTACAGGTTCACTGAGGGGTCTACAGCCTTGATATTTAGAATGGGCCTATTTTTTTTTGCCTTTTTCTTTCCCGTAAATAGCCCGTGTCCACTTGTACGGACAGTTGTGACTGGCCTATCCATTTCTTGGAACTTAAGTGGACTAATTGAAATATTTAAGCAATTCCACCTGCTTTTGTTTGGCATTTTGGGAATTTTAGAGGCATGCAAGTATCAATTTAGTTTAAGTACTCAGTAGTAGGGATATGTTTTCCCTAAATGGTAACTGAAGTGACTAAAGATTAAGTGTTTTTTCTACTTCCTGTGTATAAAATAATTCTTAATGCTGTTTGTGACAGTTTTGTGCTGTAAATAAAAATGGGCAACAATAATTCAAATGATCATTAGGTTGTGTACATCCACTCCTGATTAATAAACATAAATAAAACAATTGCTGGATGACAACTTTCTATCCATAACAATTTAATCATCTGTAACTCTTGCTGTCATCTTTTGCGTTACTATCTGAGGTTATTTGAGCCGAAAGTATTGGACTGCATTACAATTCTGAGTAAGCAAAGTTAGAAGGTAAAGTATGTCGTTTGTTTTAGTTCTCAACACATATTTTTGGATAAAGTATTATTTTCACATTGTGTCGGATCTCTGTTTGTGTGGTTTGTATGTACCTGGGCTTGTACTGTAGCCAACTAATGTGCAGAAAACAAAAGTGGGAGTTTGTAGACATTCTAGACTCTTAGAATTTTGGTATTCTATTTCCTCTTTCGAGTCCAAGTGCCTCCTACTAGAGTCACTGGAATTTTAACAAGTATTTTTTTTTCAAAAAATGTGTACAACAAACTTCAAAAATGTGTCTCGTTTCCATTCCTGCGACGCAAACTTTTTGAACACAAGTCACAACTTTGAAAAAGGTTGACAACCTATGATAAATGGCATATACTTACAGAATATATATCGCTTTACTGCCTTCTGAGAAGGCCCAACGTGTGATATACGTGTGTGTGATGGTCTTTGTACCTGTTGGCTACAAAAGCCAGAAAACCTTTGAAACCAACCTCAGAAAAACAAACATCAGGATCTTGGGTGCTGTCCTTGTCAGGATAATGACTCTCTTGTTACAGGTAAAAAGTTCTGAAAATTGTTTTAAATTTTTCAAGCATCTGTTTCAACACGTTGTTTTTATTTTGAACACTCTCTCAGGGTAAAGTAGACTTTGAGTTCAAAATAGGGCAATTGCAAGTGGAGACCACCTCTTCAGGCTGGTCTCCGTACACTTTTTTGATCCACACCAGAGTTCACATGAGTGTTTCATAACTGAATGCATGGTGTGAACAGGGAGAACAAACTAAAAACCAAGCAAGGCAGTGTCACCCATCCATCCCTTCATCTCCTTACCCGCTGTATCCCTTTTGGGGTCACGGGGCTCCCAGAGCCTAACCTGGTTACTGCGAAGGCGGGATGCGCCCTTGATAGGTTGCCAGTGTGTTGCAGGGGCACACAATCACACACTTCTTTTATAAGCACCGGTTCTGTTGGAATGCTACACCTCAGCAGACATTGAGTCATCCTGTAAACAGCGTAAGACGTCAATGGTGTGGTGTGTAATTGATGCTCAAGTTAACACTTGACAAAACATTAAGACAATGGCATTTCTTTTTGTGGAATATACACCAGTGACTAATGTTTGGTTTTATATTTTAATCAATGGCTTGAAAAGAAGTTTGATATTAAAGTTAATTTAAACATCTCTTTTGTTTATAGTGCACAAATAATAAACATTTTTTTTTTATTTTGTATGTAAAAAAGAAATGCAATATTTTGGGGAAATGTTTCAGTTCAGTGGGATTTTAGAGATCATTTTCACCCATTCATTCATTTTTGTACCATTTCCACATCTATTGTTCATTTTTAGCTGTTGCAATCCAGAAACCCTCAGACTTGTTCTACAGGTTAAATTAAGACTGCATCTTCTGAGAAAAATAAGATTAATGTACATTCAAAGCCTTAGGCTCTTTACATTCTTTTCCAAATAGAACAGAAATTTAGTAACCCTGAATAAGAAAATGAAAATCTAAAACAGTGAGTTCAAGTGCAGCAGTTTTTTTTCAAGCCCTTTTAAATTATTTTAAAGATTTATGTGACACATATTTGAAACTTTACACCTTTGCAGAAAGCCACAAGACAACACCGCACCACAAAATTAACATCTTAGGATACCTTCTAAACCCCTTTTTACCGACTATGTGTTAAAATTTAGGGAAGTTCGTCTTAAATCATGTTTGAATACAGATTCTCGTTTTTTTTTTTTATCCCATCAAATCATAAAACCATAATCTCACTTGTCACATATCTTTCAGAAAAGATCTTTACAGAAAGATAAAACTCAAGACTTAGTTTTATTTTTAAACTCAGAAGTTTCTCTTAATGTTTCAGTGTTGCAGCCTGCATATATTAGTAAATCATAAAAACGATTAGTAAAGTATTTCACCTTTAGTGCCATCCAGGACCTGCCTGAACTCAATCATATTTTAAAACCTTGTGTTTTGCACTGTGCTTCCTAGGTTTAATGTCAGCAGCTATTACAGAAAGGAAATGCATGTTCTGCATCAAAATATCAGTAATGACATTTTTGAATTCCAGAAAATAAAATCAATTCATCAGACGGAGGCTTAAACTTCACAGATCCATGTTTGACATTTGGAGCCCCTCTTTGGCATGACCTTTGCAGCCGCTCACCAAACATATCTGAGTGTCAATCTCACGTTTCGTCTCTGAAATTTTCATTTATATTCTTGCTGACATGGGGAAGGAAAGCGGAGCTGGGTGTAGTGTTTGTGATCAGACTTTTTAAGGTGTTGCAGCAAAACAAAAGCATGGAAAGTTAGTTAATACAGAAAGTTTCAACAATACTGTGGCGAAATCTGCTGAAGCGGAATGTGAGCTTAAGTTTGAATTTCAACATCTACTTGTGTCAGTGACCTTTCAATGATCTTTGAAAAGAAGCGGGTGAAATGGTTGTTCTGAGAAGAGGGAATGTTTTGCAATAATTTCTGCATCATCATCATCATGACTGTGCATAATTTAGATTTTACTTTAAATTCAATCTGGAAACACAGACCTTGTCAGAGGTTTTCTTTTAAGATTCATCAATCTGTGCAGATTACTGTACATTTTACATCAATTGAAGGAAAGGCAAAGCAGAACCACAGCTCCACTGTCTGGTGAAGTTGTGAATTGCCAAAAGCCGAACCTTCCAGGCAGCACATGAAGCCCTGGATCCCAGTAAACAGATTAAATTCAATTATTTGCAACATTCCTTATAAAAAATATTCCAGAAAAGCAAATTTCAATAAATATGACAAGAAGGTGAGGTTTAAACAATGCAATCAACTTAACTGTGATGCAAACATCTCTTCAAAATGCTTTTATATTTCCAGGGCATTCCAACCTCTCCTGCGCTGATCCATGAAAACTAAACTAAGAAGGTTTTTACATCAGAATGTGACTTACTGCACCATCTACCCATTAATGCATTGAGAATCATGTTGTTTAGGATGTTTTTTAGTGAAGTTAAAAAAGAAAACATGTTGTTATTCAACATCGCAACCTCCTGAAATGGAATTTCCTACAACCTTTAGCATATTACGTGCACCAAGAAAAATCTGTTTGCATGCACAGCGAGCTATCCCGCGAGTTATCACCTCCGTGGCGTGTTGTATCAGTGTCATGGCAAGAATGTTGTTTTCTTTTTTTTTCCACTTGTTTGGCCTCTCTTTTGCATAAAGGCGTGCTGCTCTCATCCCAACAGTTTCTGGATATTGCAATGTTTCCATGATGATGCTTGAGCGGTTTTTAACCATTGTTTGCCCATACATTTTTTTGTATGTGAATGCATTCAGGCAGGTGAGCATTCTCACACATTCCTGTAAAAAGCTTTTGTGTTATCAGACATCAGGAAGAGCAACCAAAATACCAAAAGAAACAACAGACCAGGACAAGAAAACAGTCCGTGAATAAGCATGCATTTTTTTGTTCTTGCATAATCTAAAAATATGTCGTCGAAAATGATCCCCAGACAACCATGACAAGTGTAATACGTTTTTCAAACATCATTTTGACTTTATTATCCTATTTTATGTTCTGAATGTATATTTAATGGATAATAAAATAATAAATAAAAAGGCAAATATTGATTCTGAATCCATAATCAAAACATCAGTGAAAACACTTAAAGAAAGCGGGAGAGGACAGCCACAGTACGTTTTGGTGATTTTGATGGCGCTCCTTTGCACCCTCATGCATCAAACCCAACTTCTATTTGATGAAATAATTGCCTTTGGCAAAGCAGGGGTAGAGTGGAAATCTGTTTTATCAGGAGGGGGCTGGGGGCACTCTGCCAAAACAAATGCCATACGGGCTTTTAGATCTGTATGAAGGAAGTTGAAAATGTTAACAGTTTGGCTTCAAAACATGACATAAAAACTAAGTATTAGCTCAACGCTTATAATCCACCTTTTTTCCATGTGATTAGCCTATTTTACAACAAAGAGGTCTGTTCCAAACATCTATCAGGTATGAAAGTTATGATCTATAGATACCAAACTTCTCACGAGTCTTCAAAACCTTCAAACTGGCTGTGCAAGGTTTCACTGTAAACACTGTCATAAGCTTAACACTGCTAAGCTTAACTTTTGTTCATTCTTCACCCGGACATTCTGTCTATTTCAAAATACCACATGCGTGCCTACTGTAATAAATGTCACATCGTCATGACAATGGAGCTTACAGGAAGAAGAAGGACCACACCCAACACAGCTACGTCAGATGTGTGCTCTGCACTCATGGATGAATAGATAAAATTGTCAAGATTTAAAAGTGACTTTGCAGGATTATTATCTATTATGGCCTTGAAAAGTCCCCACACATTTTAAATAAAAGCAAACAGAACATTTTTCAAGACAATAGCAAACATGTTTTTAAGTCAAAGCTATTCTAATAAGCTTCTTTTTAATAATTTTGCCTCCCTTTAAGCAATGCTCCTCCTCCAAAATCTAAATCTGTCTCAGTTCAAAACACCTTAAACCTTCAGACTTTTGTCAGCTGCACTTCATACTGCATTTCAAGTTTTTTTATTTCATAATTACGCCTGTAAGCGCATCAATATGACACAAAACTGAACCACAGAACAACGTAATGGAAGATTTATTGACACTATTGTGCTTCACGTTCCTGTTCAAATGTTTGACATTTAACTTGCATGATCTTAACCAGCTTCAAGGCTTATTCCAAAACAGTCAGGCATGTCAATTGTGGAATTTAGTACCTTCAAGTGCATTTTACTCACAGATTTAGCCTATTCTATGTCAACCTTAAGGGTAGATCTGAAGAACAGCCTTAATTGGAAAAGCAGTAGCTTACCTGTCAACGTCATTTGTCACTTGTGACAGCTTCAATCTCATGCATCCGTTGTGAAGCAAATGGGAGGAGATGTAATGGTATGGGTCACAACTTTTTTAATCCAAATAAAATGCTGGATTTGAAACTTGACAGTATCCACCCTGTTATATTACAGCAAAAATTAACATCCAAAGATTTATTATATCACATCCATAGCCGTCTCAATGAGCTTCACACTGGTATTTATTCAAAGAACATAAAGTCAATCATAAAAATATAAACAATAACTGGTTGCTAAACTAAAGTAAACTAAACAGACTAAGCTAAACTGACATCCCTGTCCTTAAACCCTCCTTCTCGGTGAGCAAAAACTCTCAAAAAACCCTATCTTTGGGGAAAAAAATAAGAAACCTCAGGGATCCTCTCCCAGAACGGATAGTTGATGTCCTAGAACTGTTAAAGAGGAATTAGCTTTTCTAACTCTACAACTACATGTTTAAATGAACAACTAGATGTTTGAATAGTGTAGCAGATGGGCTTCATCCCGATGAAACTGTGGGGCAGCTGAGGGTGTGCGACGAGCCAGAGGCAAAGTCTACAGCCAAAGACAGGAGCACAGACGATCTCTCCCGCTCCCCATGATAAAGTGGGAAGCAAAAATTATTTGAAATGTTACCATTAAAAAATGTAGGGAAATCTTCAAAGCTGAGAGTAGCAGGAATATGTGGTTCTACTGAGCTGTGGCTGCTGGTCAGCTTGGCTATAGTATGGAATATTGGATTATTTCCATTCTCTGATAATACAGTTGAATATTACAGTTAGGTTCTGGCTTTACACAGAGATTTTTTATAATTTAAGAGGCTATATTTCCAGTTATTCAGAGACTGCTCTGAGCCAGAGTGACGCAATTTTCTTTCTAACTTACGAGTTGCAGGTTTAAGGGAATGTGTTTCACTGTTAAACCAAGGTGCAACTCAGTTTTGTCTAATAAGCTGAGTTTTCAATGGGGCAACATCATCAAGTGTTCTCCTGAGGGCCTGCATGGCATCATTAACAAACTGATCATTTTTACTGGCACTGAAACTATGGGAGCTGGTCTCAGGATAAATGCTCAGCATGTCACTAAACATACAGATACAGAACGGTCCGATAATGTTCTTCTAAACTGTTTTATTCATTGGAAAAGTAGCATTTTCTAGTACAAACTGATCAGGAAATCTGTCTTTTGGGATCAATGTGCGGGAAACAACAGAATTTTCTGTCTGTAATCTGTCAGTGTGAACGCCACACCCCTCAGTACTGGTTTCCTGAAACTGGCTAATGATGTAACCGACCTCATCAGGAAAAGGTCAAATGGGAGGAGTCTGGACATGATGTCAGAATCTACTGGGAGTCAAGATTGTGCGTGTTCTTTCAACAGGTTAACTTTCCAGCATATTTTCTGTCTTTGTAGTGTTTATTCATTTAAGGTTTGAATCATTACAGATCACTACAAAGGTTATTTGCTGGGGGGGGGCTCTCTATGATGAAACACCCCACCACCACCACCACACACACACACACACACCTCCACCCTCAAACTGGATCAGATCTAGCGTGGCTCGGAGCAGAACCCAAGAAAAGGTGGAGATAACGATCGGCATCCTGAAATCTCCAGTGTTTGTGAGGACATCACACTGGCTTGTGTTGTCCTCCACAACATAGCCATTCTGACAGAAGAGTGCGCCTCCACACACCCCGATGAAGATGGCCTAGACGAAGACCCTTTTAACGTGTATAATCACGCAGAAAAAACTTGATTAACCTAAATCAGTTTAATAAGAGTGTTCACAGAGACATTTGGAATTTGTTCATTTCCTGAAAGAAAAAAAGAGAAAAATAGATATTTATATTGATACATTTGCCATGTATTCATTACAAACATGAGAGTTTTACAAATGAGATTCCAGTAAGTACAGTTTCATAAAATGAGCCTGCACGGAACACAAGTGAAACACTACCTGCTGTTAAAACATTCTCAAAATCTTTAACTGACAATAATTTAAGAAATTAGAAAATATTAGAAGTGCAGCTGCAGACAGAATAGAATAAAAAAGAATAAGACTATATTTCCAGTAATGATTAGATTTGTTTATAACCTTTTTGCGGAATGTCTCTGTGTTTTATCTAGACTTGGTACAATGATAACATGAACCCAATATTTTTCTTAGTAAATGTACAATAGTACTTTCCCAGGAAACTAAAGGCAGGAAATAAAGCAATTCTTGATTAGTTATTGGATAAATCAATGATTGAATAGATTGCCTGTTTATCCTTTTCTAAAGCTTTCTTTACTTCTTTTTACTATTGATTATCACAAAAATTGAGTAAGAATTATATTTTGAAACACACATTTACTCTGGGTCGGTTATGTTTTGCCACATTGGTTCTCTTTCTTTCATTGATGCAGTCGTATCCCTTTTTTTCTAACCAAAATGGCCTAAAATTCATCATAAATGAGCATTAAAACCTCCAACTCCACCTTTAAAAAGTACGCAGTTCTTTTCTCCTTCACTTTCCACAATGAATCGTGAATTCTGTGATCAACTGAGAGGGTCTTCCTGTCTTCGGCGTGCACGCACATTAACTCTAAGCAACCAGCAGGAGGTTGATTGTACGAACACTTATCAGGTGTTTTGGAACGGACATACTCAGGATCAGCAGGTGTGGAGTTCATCAACCACGAACTCGGGTTTATCAGATGACAAGTTTAACCTGCTTTCTGGAACAGGGCCCTGGTGTCCCTGGATGACAAGCAAAATGAGGATAAGAAGTGTGCTAGAAAAATTGAAACTTTAAATAGCTGCTGAATGTACTTACATTTACGGTTAAAAACAAAGTAAATATACCAACCTGATATGCTAAATATGTATCAGTTATCTTTGTAAGTGTAACAATAAATGTGTTTTTAGATAAAAATAGCACAATGACTAGGTACAAACCAAAAAAATGGTTTGGAAATAAATATTCCTAAAATGGGACTTTTGTTTTACATCATTGTTGGATCTTTGGCTATTTATAGCTCTTCCTTTGAAGGGTTGTGAACTCCATCTGAAAAGAGCATGAGGAACGTGTCTATCAGAATAAAATACCTTCATTGACATTCATAACATACAACAGAATTGAGGACTCTTAAAACAAGAGCAAAGAAGATCAGAGAAAAAAGGAAAAGTATTAAAACCAAACAAGGATTAAAAATGGTTTGTCTGAAATGGTAGTAAAAGTCATGACGTGCTACAGGGAACGAAGCTGCACTGCAAAACAGTGCACACATTGCACAAGGTTGACTCATTGCACTGGAGGAGCAACTTGAAATGTTAGGAATGTTCTATTGAATGCTGGACTCTTGGAAGACGTGTTGCATATTGGAGTTATAAAAATAGAGGTGATGTATTGTACGTATTTCACTGGTGGAGCCTCGAGTCATTGCGCTGGAAGTGAGGGGTTTAATGCATGTGTGTGTCAGGATTTTATTCTTTGTAGAATATTAAACTCACATTTCTCAGCGTGACGCTGACACCAGAGAAATACTTGGGCTCACAATGGCGTGCCACAAAGAAAAACCATCGCCCACAGCCTGGAACACAGACTGGCCTCACAAACGTTTTGACTCTGGTGTGAAGAAGCTCTCTGCAGAACATGTCGTCACTGGTTCCCATGGTGACAGCAACAGCATTAGGGCATTTTGCCTTTACTATGAAACACCCGTTACACCAAAGAAACAGGCCCCTTCACCACAAACCCCCTGTTAAAGTGCTGGTCAATCTATTTTAAAGTGGAGTATCCAGGCTCAGCCAATGGCCTTCAGTGTGGTCAAAATTTAACAACTTGAAAGCATGAATTCAGTCAGTCTTGTATCAACAGTTCGGGCTGGTGGTGGTGGTGTAACCCCGGGCTCACTCTGCTCCCGGTCCAGCTCCGGTGAAGACGCTACGTAACATGAAAAGCGTGAAAGGCACTCATTCTGCATCCAGTCCTGTCCGGTCTCTCTGGCGCTCTGCTTCCATTTTGTTGGCTACTGTTTTGTTGGGAAGTTGGGAGCAATTAACGACGTGAGTGTAAAGTGCATCCGGTACATTTTTCAAAATAAAACCCATTTTCCACAAAACACAGTCAAATATGTCAATTAGACCTTAAGTAAGACAAAAGTGTAATACAAGTTCCATGCTTACCCATTGTATGAAGACGAGTCACGCAGAAAAAGAAGTGTTGTGAATATAACTCAGGATGGATTGTATACTAGTACTTCCTTTATAAATGGCGAGTTATTGCGTTAACCAACGTGAGTTTGGAGGTTCGCAAGGTCGGCAGCAGAACCTGTGACCACAGACATCTGTAGCCAATGTGAGTCATCTGCTGGAGCTAGACCGCTCTGCAGCTGCACCAGAGCTGGACTGGATGCAGTGTGAGCCTGAGGTAATGGTGTGAGGGACATTTTCTTGGCACACTTTGGGCCTATTGGTACCAATTGAGCAGGGTTACAACACCTCAGCCTTCCTGAGTATTGTTGTTGACCATGTCCATCCCTTTATAACCACAGTGTACCATCTTCTGATGGCTACTTCCAGCAAGATAAGGCGCCGTGTCAGTTTTTTAGACAGATTAATTCTGATAGAACATGTGACAGATGCAAACATTTGTTTTAATTGAACACTTTTTTGGGGGGGGGCTATGTATGCAGTTGAATTCTAATCCAATCTTTGATCAGATTGAAGACATTTTGCACATGTACAAGCAGGTATGATGTGCAGCCAACAAATCTACAGCAACTCCATGATTCATGTGAATATGGACCAAACCCTCTGAGGATTGTTTGCAGTACCTTGTTGAATCTTTGCCACAGAGGATAAAGGCGCTTCTGATTTTTTCCATTGGGGTAACTATTTCACTCAATATGATTTCCTTCTCCCTTTCTGCTTGTTGACAAACTTTATAACTCCTTCTCAGAAACCGTCTGCAGTTAATTAAAGAGTGAGAGGTGGGCAGGCAGCCAGCAGAGTAGGTAGAGAGTAAAAAATGTTGGATGTGAAGCTTTGGTGGCTGAGCGGATGACAGGAGCAGCAGGGTGGTGTGATGAAGAGCAGACGGGGCAGACTTGATGAGTTGTGTGTCTGCAGCATAAGGAGTTACAAGTGTAGGAAAAGAAAACAAAAGAAAACAAAAACGCTGCAGCACTTTGGCACTGATGAGACGTTTTATTCAATGATGAAATCTGTCAAAAGGCTGAATTTTAAAGCCATTTATATTTTACTTTGAGTGTTTTTGTGGTATGATTTGTTGTGTTTATTTATTTTATATATTAACTTTTTAGCAAAGCACAATTGGAAAGCAGGGATGAAAATGTATTTTTAGGAATGAGAAATACATGGTCAATTCAAAGCGTTTTTGAGCAACATGGTTGGTTGGGCTCTTCTGGAGCACAGAAGTAGAGTTTGCTATGGACACCAGCAAAAAGACAAAGGGGCATGGAGAAATACCCCAAATTTTTACAACAATTTAAATACATTTATTTAAACACAACATAAAGAAATTGTATACATCTGATATCATATAACCTTCAGGATATTACATATTTGAATAAAACATCTTATCAGTGCAAAAGTGCTGCATCTTGTTTTGTTTGTTTGTTTTTCATGTCAACAGTTTCTTCCTTTACCGAAAGAGTACTTTATTACTGGAAACTCACTGATTTTATCTTGTTTTCAGTGAATTACCTGAAGCACAAAACATTATCTAGTTATCATTTGTTCATTTACCCCAAATAATTCATTTACTGGAAGGAGGTTTAGACAAACTTGACCAAAACACTTTACAGTAGTCAAAAAGAAGCTCCCTGTCTAAGTATAAAAACATGATGTAACACATGTAAGCAAGTAGAAACAGGTTCCATTCTGGAAGATACCACTTTTTTAAAAGAGGCAGATTCAAGCACAGACCCTGAACAAACACATTTGTAAGTCAAAAATACTCATTTCTTCATTTTCTATAAAAACAGAACATACATGTCACACTATAAGCTGAGCACAATTAAATTACAATCAAAAGTGCTTATGCTTTAACATTTTCTCATGTAACGGTTCTTAACCATATGGCGACAAGTATAATGTTGTCTTTACTTTTACGTTATTGTGTTTTCTGCTTGATCACATTAGATTTTACCCCAGTTTGACATACTGTTGTTACATACCTTTACTGTTCTGCTCAGTTTTGGACTGGTAAGCTCTTTCAGTTTTTCCAGTCTTGTGACTGTGTAAAACTTAATTAATTATTCTCTTTTATTAGCACTGAAACACTGAGAGTAATAACTAAGGCATTTTTACAGCATCATACGATTGTGTTTCGCCTTCAATCTGCCATCTGTGTTTTTGTGTGCCAAGTTTTAGTAACCAGTACTGTGTACCATCACCCAACTTGAAAGTGTTTTGTATTAGTACCTTCATTTAAAATTTATTCTCTTTTGTTCTTACTTGTGATTTATATTGGTTTTGTTATTCTTACAACCTCAACTGTTGTCATTACTGCAATGCAGTTTTCACATACTTCTCGAAAGATCCAACATAATGTTGTGAAGACTTCTATTTTGAAATTCAGTTTTGAAGGACAAAAACACAGGGACGGTTCTCTTTAAAAGTTTTGGAATTAATCCGGTTTCCCTTGTTGATTCTGACAATTGACTGTTGGAAAGTGTAATCCACAAATACTATTTTTGATCAAATTAAAGAAATAATGAAAAGTTTGAAGATGATGCAGTAATTACTAGAAAACTTTATGGTGTGTGTATATATATATATATATATATATATATATTTTTTTTTTTTATTAATTAGGTTCAGGACTTTGGAGTTTGTTTGAAAAATCTGTCTTCATGTGAATATGATACCAATAATTCATTCAGAAAGAAAGTTGTACAGCAACATACCTATGCCTCATAGTTCCACACCCCAACTCAAACACACACAGAGCAGTTCATTCATTCTGAAAGTAAAATGCTGCCCTATTTTGATTTGGGATGACGTGTTCTTCATTTCTGGGGCAGTTTTGTTTCATTGTTAGTTATAGGTCTTCGGTGCAGACGGGCCAGTTTTGCGTCTTTATCAGAAGTTGTGTCGAGGAATCTAGCTTGGGCATTGTTTTATTGAAATAGCCAAGCCTTTCTTCAAAGAAGACATTGTTTGGATACAGACATAACTTTTCTTTCAAACCTGCATATATTGTTCACTAATGTCTGGGATTTCACTGATGCGTAGAATAATACAAAGAGTGTTGACACGTTTGCATTTAACTCATTGTTGAGCATGTGCGGACGTTGTGAACACTCAATGGCCCGTGTTTGTTCAGAATTCATTTAGTAGAAAAGTTGCAAATAATAACAGGTACATTACAGTCTGCAGAGGGAATGAAGGATTTGTACTACTGCCTTTTCTGGAGTATAAGTCGCACTTTTGGGAGAAAAGTGCCACGCCTGTGAACAAATCCTCCAGGCCCAGCGTGAAGCTACATTTACACCAAACGCAATTCAAACGCCAAATTTGCTTCTGCTGCTCTTTTGACCAACGTCTAATTTGATGCTCAATGATTTTCCAAAAATGTGTTCATAAACTTGACGCTCCTGTCGAGAAGCTACCGTCAAGTTTTTATCCTCATCGCTACATTATGTTGGGAGATCAGATTTATGTACTTTGAGGATCTCTACAAAAGCATTGATAATCCCGCTTCCATATCTGGGTTCATGAGATTATTTAGGGTCTGTTTTTCTGTCCCATCCCTGCAAGAGAATGATGGCAGCTTTCAGCTGTACTTTGGTGGGTCTGTAACCCAGTTTGATTACTTGCTGCCCTGCAATAGTATGAGGAAGGAAAAAATGAAAACTAGAAAAATAATTTCTCAGTGCAAAGAAGAAAAAAAAAAAAAAAAAAAAAAAAAAAAAAAATCAATGTTCCGGAGGAGAATGATCAGATTGACGTCCATGTTGGTTTTGGACGGTACTACTTCTTCTACTGCATTCTAACAGTAGAAAATTCAGATGCAAGCAGATACAATGCCCTCCAGCAGTTGTTTCCCACAAACAACCACTAAAAGGCAACCGGTTGTTAGTGGAAAATAAAGAACATATGAGCATTTTTATGTTTTGTTTTTGTTTTTTTTTTTAAAAACACAAATAAGTCATTCCTGAATATAAGTCGCACCTCTGGCCAAAGTATGCAAAAAAGTACAACTTATACTCCGAGACATTCATTAAATGGAATCTGGAATCACTAATCCAGCTAATAAGCAGCACATCTGTGCAATAGTTGCAAAACAAGCGAGGTGGAAGATCTGGACAGGCCAGATGGAGTGCAAGGTCAGGCGTTCTCCAGCGAGTGCTCAGAGTTTCTGCTTACTGGCTGTACCTGGAATGCAGAGGCTGTTGTGAAAGCATGGAGACCACGTCAAGAATGGGAACATTGTTTCATTAAAGGAATGTTTTTCTCTTCCTCGCTGTCATGCTTTGGCCATCTAATGGCATTCCTTCAGAAAAATCCAATAAAAGTTACATTTTCTGTTGATGTTTGATCCTTGTTTAGAATGAGGCCTTGACAATAGCTTGTTGAACTTAAGATCAAGTTACTTTACTGACCCATGAAGGCGCCACCTGTTTTAACAAAAAGGTCTGACCTTTTTAAAAAAAAAAAAAAAAAAAAAAAAAAAAAAAAAAAAAAAAAACATTCAATGTCTATTGATTGTTTGAATATCATCAGGAATAACAAACCAAAATACTTGTTGATGACCTACTTCTTGTGTGTAACTTGTTTCAAAAAGGGGATTGGCTGTGACAAAGCGACATACCTTTACAATTCTTAAGGATTAGCCTATGATTGTTAACGTTACACTGTACACATTGTATATTCCAAGGTATGTTTATATTCACCTTTGGTTTAGAGTTGGGTTTGACATGTTTATGTGTTGAGTCAAGATAAACACATGTATGGAATGAATTTTATAGGTCAATGGGATGAAAGGTAGTACTCCTTTTGAAAATCATGTTTCATTGTGGACCAATTAGAAATACTTTATTTGGTCTTTGTATACAAGCAAAGCTGATCAGCAGTTACAGATTCTTGCATCTGTGTGTTTTTTTGTTTACTTCAGCACCAAGCTTCCTGGTAGAAATGATTTTACAGTAAGGAAAGCTAAACCACGAGTGCTGCGTAAACAATGCGGAGCTATAATGTAATTCAAGTTATGTTTCAGGCTATAAAATGCAAACTGTTCATAATCGTTAAAAGTAAAAGTGAATAAAATAGTAAAACAACCATTTTGGGATTGCAGGTTTTCCTTGAAAAATAAAATGTATAAATTAGGGCTTTAAATGGCTACAAACAACTGCTGCTCAATCTGTTTCAACAAAGATGTTTGCAATCATTTCCAAGAAGGAACGATCATTCCTCAAATGAAACCAGACGCTTGTTGACAGATTTCATGGACGTGTTCCAAAACTGTTCATGTTCAAAAATCTGTTGTGATAAAATACTTAAATCAAAGTATGACTGTGTGTAAAAATGTGACAGCTGGGTGTGTCTCTGGGTGTGACAACTACTGTCGCCAATCACAAGTAAGCTTGTTTGAAGTCCACTCCTCTACCACTGAAAGAGGGCTTTGGAGAATCTGTCAAATGTTCAAGATGGGGCCAGTGAGCTCCATATGCTTATTCTGATGTATATCGGAATGGTCAGTTTATAACTTAAATAACTTGCAATACAGAAAGCATTTTTTAATAAGAATTAGGATTAGCAGAAAGATGTTGAAAAAGGTATCAGATCAAGAGTGGTTATTCTGACAAATAGAATGACTGCTGAACAGCTGTTCATGTCTCTATAGAAATCTATGGGATTTTGGTTTCTTGGAGCCAGCTGGTACTTCCTGTTTGGTCCATGGTTTTAAGACCTTTGACATTGGCTTCCTGAACCAGGTGGTCCCCCCTCTCCTTTTCTGATCTGGGATCACATCACATCTGAGCTGGGAGGTGTCCATATTCATGTGCTCACCTGGTTTCTTTATATTTTCCAACATTACCACATCAACGGATTGCATGAATTTCAAGGATCCCCATTTTGCTTTCCCCCTTGGCAGGTTGGGCCCTACCTCTGCCATCTGTTGGACTTTACAGGGTGGGCTGGAGGTTTGCCTGGGATGGTGTGTCGGCACCACTTGGGTTGCTCTGGTTTGTGTTTGGGGTTCAGGGTGGGGGATGTTCAGGACTCCAGGGTGGTGCTGTACCCCTCGTCTGGGGCTGGTGGGACAGTGCTTCATCCTGGATTCAGAGTGTGTATTAGGTTTGTGCAGTTAAAGGTACTGTTTTTTGCTTGAAATTGTTTGTCAACATTTTTGTTCTTGTTTACTCTGTTGTACTCAACTTCAAGGTTTATGTTGAACTCTTCCATTGTGTTTTTAATGGTCTCCCTAAGAATTTAAGTTTATTCAATTGAATATTTTTTAACATCACCCAATCCTATTAAAATAAAAAAAAACAAATGCTGAGTTTCAGATCTCAAAACTTGTGCCAAAGAGCTCCAAGATTAAAATCTTTATTTCCTTTTCACTTATATCACTTATATGGGCTGTAATCTTTTCTAGATGGTTTTGTACTGCGTCAATGTGCCATCTTTAATAAGATATTTAATATTGTTTACCCTTGTTTGGCTGTCCTGAAATTCAGTTTCTGTAACTGAAGGTTACCGTGTTGTTTTTGGTAAAGGTGCCACGCCCTGAAATCTTTTTGCCAGGGCTTTGAGTGACACACAAAGATGAATGTTGTTGCAGACACAAAAAAAAAAAAATCTTAAGTGCATGTGAAAATGCATGTCTAAGAAAGCAAAGCACCTCGTCAGTCAACAGAAATTTGGGTTTTCTGGTATTGGTCCTGACTTTGTATGAATTTCAGTCACACCCTCATATTGCACGCTTATTAGTTTCCAGACATCTTTTGTTTAGCTAGGAATTTGAAAAAACGGCATACCTGAATAATATGATGAGTTGAATGGATCTGATGATGGAGGTCTGTCAGGGACATAAAACCCATTGAAGCATGCCTTTCCTGCACCTTTTTTTTTTTTTTTTTTTTTTTCTCCCCAGAAAAACAAAACAGAAACTTTAACACTTGTTACCAAACAATAAGCTTGCAGATCTCGTTATTGAAAAACCAAGAGTGAACTTGTTTTTATTTGCAGCCCGAGGATGATCAAGAATCCAGCATCAGCTGGGATGATTGCAAACTCAGACCAGGTGTGAACATGACATGTTTAAAACTGAACATCTGAATGGAAATCTTACAAGCTTTTTTCTCATCAGAATAATAAGCCTTTCAACTAATACCAGGGCACAAAAACCCACCCCAACCGGGTTCTATTTTGCCAAGTCACATTTAGGCATTAATATAGAAAAGTTTGTGGAAAGCCTAATCAAGGAGAACTAGATCATGTCATGGTATCTTAAGACCATTTAAACATCCAGTCTGATGAAAATTGCTTTTTATTTTAAATTTTCTCATGATGCAGGACATATATAAAAAAATGTAATCTCAAAATTGCATGTACACAGATGGGGGTAGGGTGGCCATCAGCCTCTTCCACAACTCAGAGGCGAATTTCTAGTGAACTACTGCAGCTCTGCGGAAAGTATATTCTAGAAAACATCAGTTTTTTGGTTTTTAAATTTGGCTAAAACAGCAAAATTCTAATTTAAAAGACCACTGGAAACCGATTTGGATAGATCAAAAAAGGATCAGAGTGGGACTTCAAAAAAATATCACAGGTGACTGAAAAATAAGTGAAGAGAAGGGCCAAACTTCAACCAGTCTGACTCAGAAAGAAATACCTGGTACTGAACAGAGCAGGTGAAGTTTTCTAGATTCCATTGGATTTCCTTAAGATTTTCAAGTGTAAATTAAATATGTGTACAAACAAACAAGTGAACAAGAATGCATGTCAAATCCTTTCACATTTTAGTTTCATAAAGTTCAGTCCATTGTTGTTTTTCCACATTTTAAAGATAAAACAAAGGAACATTATTAAAACATTCTACCACACTGTAGGGTCAGATGTCTTTGCTAAATTTAAAGTGTTTCCACACATTGGGCTGTAATTATGGTATACCATTTTTTGCTGCCATGACATTACAGTAAAATAAACCTACCATGTCTCAATCCAAAAGGTATTTTCCAGTACTGATACAATCAATTTATTTGATTTTAAAAGGATTTCATAACAGTATTGTTTGATTTGATTCATCAGATTGATCAGTCTGATTGAATCATTGGAAAAGAAGTCGATTGTCAGTCGTTGAACCCCTAATTATAGGGGGTGAACAGAGCCCTTTTGATAAAGTGTAAATGATGCTCTTTAAAGAAGCCACTGGAAAATTTACCTTAGCATCTTTAAATCCTCATAACTCGTTACTAACAAAGAAATCAGAAATTTGAGCATTGGCTCTCACCTGCTCAGTTAGTTTTATCCTTGAATCTGTTAGAATGTGTTTCGTATTTGGGTGGTTTTAGTGACTACCTCATAAGTCACATCTGAAAAAAATGGCTTTAAATTTGTCAGCCAACTCAACCAGATTCTAATTAGAACAGTCTTGATTCTTCTTTTTGTGTAAAAGAAAATTGCACCATGGAAATATTTTCCGTTGTCCTAATACGACTGTTAGTTAATCTGGATTATCCCTCTCAAAATATTGGGTTAGAACTAAGATAAAACCTCAAAAGGAGAGAGATTCTGTGGCGGCACGTCTCACAGGTGAGTCCAGTGCTAATTTTGCAAATAATTTTCTTGCCTTAAAATATAAATAAATACCAAATATCTCAAAATGTTATACTTTCATCCATTGTCCTGTAGATAACAGGTTTGTTGCACAACTTTGAGTTAACCAATTAAATACCAGTTTTTACATTTTGTCCCAAAACCTTGTTACATCCTGTTAAATCTATGAACGACTGTGCCTAAATTAAAGTTTCTGTTTCCCTTTCAGTTTTTCTCACAGCAAGTGTTGCAATGGTTTTGTGGATCTTGGCAGTAACATTTATTTGTGGTTTGGCTGGCATTTTATACGTTTTCTCTCTCTGATGCATCCTGTACGCTCGAAACACTAACTGAGGATTTCAGTGAGGTTGTTTTAGTAGATTATGACTATATATTAGAATATATCATATTATAACGAGGCAATGTTGGGTATTCTAGAAAGTAAATTCTAGAAACATATTTTATTTAGGAACTTATAAAAATTTGATAGAAGTTTAATGGAATTTAAATGAAATGTGTTTTCAATTAGATTTGGTTTTGTGTTTTCTATTGAAAATAATAAATCGCAATAACAAAATATTTAAATACTACATTTTTTATCAAAAAGCTGCTTTGATCCAACTAAAAACTCCTGAACATTTAGACAGCATCATGGCACCGAGACTGCCCTTCTTAAAGTGATGAACAACATCCGTGTCAACACTAACTCAGGTAACACATCAATCTTAGGGCTTTTAGAATCAGTGCACCCTTTGTTCCCGTGGACTATAAAATATATTTTGACAGGCTAAAAAGTGGGCGGGATTATTTCTTAGAGTCTATTGTTGGGTCCGTTCTCAATATGCATACCGGGGTTAGGTTGTTTCTATTGGTGATCATAAATCTGAGCGCCTCCATGACACTTCTTGCATGTCTGATGTGCAACCTGCGCACGCTCCCTCTGAGTCAAATCCTGCCCACTAATAATGTTTCATGCTACAAGTATGCAGACGAGTTCTGACACCAAACTACAATAGACCATTCAACTTTTCTTGCTGCTAAACAGCAAAATACACCCAAACTCCCTTCAGTTATACAATAAAAAGACAAGTCATTGTTTGGGAACAAGAAGAAAGTAAAGAACTGATTTCTAGAGAAATACAGACATCAGAACTGATGGTGTTGGGCCTGAGATGCAGAATATGGACCTTAATGATATTTAAAGCATCAGTCAATTAATTTAAACATGAGCAAACAGAACACAAAAAAACTGCAGGTAACAAAGCAAAATATGTAACTTTGAGAACCTGACACTCAAATACACTCAGGAGGATTAACTTCAGTGAAGACAGCTGTGGATACTGAGAAACATGAACCTGGTGTGGCTGTAACACGGGAAAACACAAAAACTAAACTAGAACGGCAATTCTCACAAAGATCCAGTTTTTGGTGTGTTAATAGCCTCAGACCTGGGGTTCAGTTCTCACATCAAGGCCAAAACTATGTCAGCCTTTTATCATCTCAAACAAATAGTTAGATTCAGAGATTTAGAGATGTTTTAGAAGACGGTTCTTTCCTTCACCTCCTTCAGGCTGGACTAAACGTAACAGTATTTTATCTACACCTCAAAAAGAGACGGTCAGAAAGCTGCAGCTCAACCAGAACTCTGCTGCCATAGTTTGGACCAAAACCAAAGAACGGCACATCTGTTCTCAAGTCTTTACACTATAGTGTAACATACACTTGATTTTGAAGACCCACTCTGATGGAAATCCTGTTTTTGGTATTTTAACATGTTCTTGTTTTCTGACGACGGAGGACATATATTAAGAAAATTAACCTAAAAGTTGCATTTCTGAGCATTTCTTTATTTGTTGTGAATCAGGAGAAGACAACAAAATGTTGTTTGAAGAAAATTGTACTTGTGATGTAAAAAATATGCTGAAACTCCTAAAAAAATGACAAGTTCTGCTGTTAGTTTTAATCACTTACTGGGACCCAAGTTGTGACCGTGCTGCAGACAGATGGAGACAGCTTCCAGATGAACTCTGATTTTCACTGTCTATTTAGATTTAATTCCAAACTTAAACAGTTGCTGTTTTCTGTCGCCCTTTTTTTTAAATGTTGCTTTATCACTGTTTTATTTAATGTATTTTTCAGTTTTAGAAAACTGCCCTGCCTGCTGAAAAGGTTTGCGTCTTTTTAAGGCACGCCTCCATGTACCGTATAAAAGATGCAACATTTAAAACTTTTTGGCACAGATGAAGCACTTTTATAGATTCTATTTTAGATTATTATTTTTTAATAAAAAGGTTTTAGTAAAACCTTTTTATTAAAAATATGTTTTAGTAAAACATTTTTATATTAAGTGTTTACTATCCCAAGTACAAATTAGTATCTTTATTAGAATTGTAATTAAAAAAATAATAATAGGTTTTCTGCCTACTAATCAATAAAAAAAATCTATGATTTATTTATTTTTTTACACCTGTAAGACTCAAAACTGTAATTTTTAAGAAATCCCGCCTCTTTTGGCTGAACGTATAAAAAAGGTTGGCTGAGGAAACCACAGAAACTTTGAGGAAAAAAAATAGGTCGACAGTACAGAACTCACATCCATAAATAAGAAGGAAGAAAAACTAATAGTGTGAATAGATAAAATGCTTTTCTGATTACTTCTGGAGTTACCAGAATAACAATAAAAAATATTACCAAGTCATTTTAGTTTCCAATGGTTTACTTTATTACAAAACTAAAAATGATACTTTTACTCTTGCTTTTCTTCTTTAAAAATCGTTTCTTTTGGTTATCGGTAAGGTTGGTTCATGTGACCCAGAACCTTTCTCCACCACATTCTCTGTCTGTTCTCTGACTCGCCATAAATTGCTGCAGTTAAGTGTCTTTGAACAGATGATGTCAGAGTTTCAGTGTTCCTGTCCCCTCTTTCCCGTCTGCCATTTATCGATTAGGGCAGATGGTCACTCTTCCGCTGGACTTTTTTCCCTTTTTGAAGTCTTCTTCTCCAGACACCCACATTCCTGTTCAGTGGAATCAAAACTGGGTTTTTTGTTTTTTTTATTAGCTTGGTTTGACATTTTCTCTTTTATCACCCTAAAACAATCTTGGTTTTAAGTTCACCTCATAAATAAACTGACATGAATGTGATCAGAAACACAGTTTGATAAAATAAACAAATTCAATGATTCCTACTTTGTAGTTTTAAGTTTACAGTCTCAGTTGTTGAGCTGAAAGAAATTAAATGAACTTTGAAAATGGATTTGAACTACCTGAAGGACAACAGTTCTGTAATTATACTACTCCAACTGTGTTTCTTTGTATTTTGCCAATTTGCGGGGGTGTATCTTACCGTTTTCCTGTAGATGCTGAAATCAAGTTGAACTGGTTCTGCAATCTAAAATGCGAGGTAGTAAGTCGCTACAATAACACAGCCTGTGCAGGCTTCTCACATTGTTGCACAGACACCTGTGAGGAGTGAGTGTCTGAGGTGGTTGCGGCGGCAGGACTTTTAGTCAAACCTGTGCACCTCCTTGGCTTCTTTTTACTCATCAGGTAATGAGATAATTGGATCTACTTTTATCATCCTAGAGGTGAGGAATCATTTTTGAAAAGTCAAGTAGATTGAATTTTGTTTTTAAACAAGTTGTGAAAAATACCAAAAAGTACTATTCTTCCACTTTAACTTTATAAGAAAGATAATAAAGGGGAAATTTTGCAAACAAGTTTAGGGTAAATTTGAAATAAAACCCACCTGCACGGCAGCTGGGTTTCTGTTTTTATGTCTTTGTGCTGCATTCGATCAGGCTAACTACGGGTGAAAAGTGAATAAAATGTTTTCACTTTGCTTTTAGGAATACAAACAAAAAAATGGAGCACACAAACCTTCCAGAAGAGGAAACCAAAAACCCGGTGGAGGATATCACGGAGGAACAGTTCCTCAAAGACCTTTACATTTTCATGAAGAAGAGAGACACTCCAATAGAGAGGATCCCCAACCTGGGCTTTAAGCAAAGTAAGATTAAAAAATATATATATATATTTGTCTTCATATCTTAGTACTTTTGTTGTTGAAGCAGAGCTCTCCAAAAGCTAGCTCTTTGCTCAACCAATTATTCAATTTTCAAGTGTATGTTTGGTTCTATTTCTTTTCTATCTGCTGTTTGAATAGAGCTTTGGTACAACATTCTATTCTATTTTTTTTATTCTATTCAAGTTTTTCTCTATTCTATTCTAGAGTTCAGCATACATTTTTGTCACTGTTCCTCAAGAAAAGTCTATAAAAGTAGATTTTTTGGTCAAATATTCTTTTGATCATCTCAGGTGCCAGTAAGGCTTTTCTATCAACAACAGCAGAAAACTTTGATTGCAACCAAGAGGGATCTCAATGTTTCTCTTAATTACATTTTTGAAGAAAAATTCATGAAACATGGAAAACTGGAAGAAATGTTGATGTAAAGCTGATCATTTCTCTATTTTTGTACGTTTTTGCAGTTGATTTATTTGTGATGTTCAAGACCGTCAATGACTTGGGTGGCTACCACCAGGTAAATATGTCTGAATATCTCCACGTGACATGGCACGAATTGAAAATATTCTAAATGCCAGATCAAATTCGATGACAATTGTCAATTCTTCTACATACCTTTGCTCAGATAACAAAAACAAACGAAACTGTCTTGCATTGCCTTAGGTCACCTCACATCAGCTGTGGAAGCAAGTCTACAACGTTCTGGGAGGAAACCCGCGAAGCACAAGCGCAGCGACCTGCACTCGCAGACACTATGAGCGGTGAGCAGGGCCACGCATGCTCCTCCAGCCTGTGGAGAGTTTTCTGTGAGGGCTTTTTCTCATTCTCTTGCTGTTATTGCAGGCTGCTCCTGCCATATGAGTGCCACTTAAAGGGCATTTTAATAAACGCCGTGCCTCAGCCAAAACCTTATCATGACAAGGACAACTCCAGTGGGCAGAGGCCGTCGAAGCGCAGGCTCCTGTCCTATCAGGTGTGTTTCCGTTTCTATACTAAGAACAATGAGAAATGTAGCTTATTTCTTTTTAGATTTGAATTTTAATGAGTGTTTTGTGTTTTTTCCAGGGATCTTACAGTTTCCAGTTCGATCCTTACCTCCACTCTTTGCCTGTACACTACCCGCAGTTCTATCCCCCAACTCAGCCATTTCTTCCCCCTATCTTCTCCCTCCCGCCCTCAGTGTTGGCCCACCAACCTGTCCCTAAGCCCACCGCCCAGTTTCAGCCACCGACTCTTGATCCCAACACCGACCAGTCACTGAAAGACTTGCGGCGGCTGGCAGAGCGGCACATGTCCTCGTTTGGACAGATCGAACCCCTGAATCTGAGCACCAAAGCATCCAGCAGCGATTCTGAGAGTCCGGCGTCGTCGTTTTCCAGACCGGCATCCAACAATAGTCCGAGGTTTTTGAACAAACCCTCTACACTCTACGCCCCGCGTCAGTCAGGAGCAGTTAGGAATGAAGAAACTAGTGACTCCAATGAAGAAGACACAGCTTTTTTATATCCTCCAAAAGCAAAGAAGGCACACGTTGTGAAAGCTTTCACACCGTCCCACAGCCCCGAACGCAGCTCTGCTCTCACACCGGAAGCTGACAAAGGTGCCCAAAAACCGAGCTCTCCGAAATCAAGCTCTTTGCTCGAACAAGCAGAAGACAAACAAGCAGGCTGGGAAGAACGGACGCCTTCTGTCAGCGACATTCAGCACAGACTTCCTCAACCAGGAGAAGGAAGAATGGAGTTTGAAGTACCGCTGTCCATGTTATTTAAATGGATCAAACTGTGTGGCTCCCCTGCCATGTTGCGCCCTTCCGAGGATGCCTCTGGACAGAGGAGCTGCTTTGACCTTAACGCTCTTCCCTGCAGCCAGATATTTTCCTCAAAACACCAGAATTCAGCCGAGGATTTAAGCCAGAAGAGCGAGGGAAACAGTTCCAGCCAGAGCCCCCTCAAAAGCTACAAACCCTTCCCTTCGAGCAGCAGCATGAATGGTGTTTGGCCCCATGACCCACAGGATGCCCGGCGTCACTGGGACGACGCACAAACCAGACCGTCCTCTGGTGCATTGAGGATGGACTCAAGCCCCCTCAGTAATGGGCAACATGAAGTGCAGGAAGCAGTGCAGAAAGGCGAGAGGAAGCATCCAGCTTTGCTGATGAACTCCAGCTCAATGCTGGAGCTCACCAGCGAGGAGCTCGTGAAGCTGAAGAGAATCATCTTGAGCACGTCGTGAAGCTAAAATGGAAGAAACCAACACCACCCTGAAGCTAACTCTTAAAAAACTCCATTCCTGTTTTGGTGAAGTTACAATTGCAGCAAGACAATCAAGAGCAATGAATCAATGTCGAATTTCAGTATTAGTGCCAGCTACAGAATATGAAAATAAAGATGAGCTCCAAGTCGAAACCAAAAACTTCATTTTTTAATAAAAAATTAGCTTTTTTTCTTAAAAGTAAAATCTAAATTTGAAATTAAGCTACTTCATTTGAAACCATTTTCCAAAGCCTAATTGCTAACGGGGATTAAGTTCTTGTTTCGCTTGTCATGTGATCTGATTATTTGGCTCCTAAAGAGAAACTTTGCCTCCTTAAAAACAAACACAAAAAAATGAAAAATCTCTGAAACTGTCATTTTTTTATTCCTTTTTAATCACGATGTTCAAGTTGTGATTGTAAAGCTAACAAAACCAAATCCTTTTTACAAAAATCTGAATGTAGCAAATGTTTAAGCATTTTGTACAGAATATGTATTTTGAAGTGATTTAATCTAAATAAAATGTATATATCATTTCCTGATCCTCTAAACATGCTGTAATGATTTAAATATTAATAAATATGTTGAAATGCATTTATCCTGTTTTTTTCTGCATTTTTCACTAAGCAAAATTGCTGAATTTATAAAGTATCCCAAGTCCATCGGTTTCAACAAATAAATATATATGTGTATATTTTTTTTCTTTTTTTCTTCCCTGTGGAAGTTATCGAGCTAAAAAGTTAAGAAAAATAAAAATAAATAAAGGAATAAAAAAACACCAGATAAAGAAGCCTAAAAAATTAAAGGAAATGTTTAATATTTAAACAACTGCTTGCATGAAAGCTTTTATTAAAATCCGCCCTTTGGTTGCCAACTATTCTGCAAAAAAGTGTAAAAACACACACTCAGTATATTTAAATGGTATTAGCCCTGCTTCTGCATTAATGGTGCAGGTCCAAACTATAATTATTGTAATTTTCACCCTTTGAATCAAATGCCTTTATGCACCTTTTCTTTCTTTTTTTTTTTTTTTTTTTTTTGGAGTGACGGCAGCATAAAAACAGCAGACACTCCACCAGACTCTGAATGCTTTGCGCAAATTATGTATATGTAATAGTAATTATAGTTCATGGATTTAAAAGGCCATTAAAGAAAGAACAATATGGGACAGATCATCAGCGCAAACGCTGAATTCTCTGTGTCTGGATTTGTGTGGTTGACGTGTTTTGTTTTTAATCCCCTACATTGTTGTCAGCAGGACAATTATCCGAATGATGACACCTCGAAGCTCAAAGCTGTGCTGCATCTCACACACATGTTTCGCAATGACATTCAAGTCCAGAAACGTTTTGACAAATTCATTTTGACAGATCCAGTGAGCAGTTAAAACCACTATTATGCTTTTAGCTTTCTTTTGTGTTAACTGTGTTCATAGCTATCCTTTTTTGTTGTTTTTGACGATATAGTTGGCACAGATGTGGCAAATTCAGAAATAAAGATTGGCAGCAAGGCATTCATTAAGCTGGAATGAAAATATGTGTTTATTAGACTCTATTTTAGTTTTATTAGGTAAATCTGTTACAAGATTTTCCAGCGTTTTTTTCCACTTTGATTATTTTTATTTTTTACAAATAAATAAAAAGGGTGGTTGAAGGTTCACACCGGGGCATCTTGTGATTCCTCAGTCATGGCAGTCCTTTTCCATTACAACCAGGAGTCGTCTTTGCCGGGAAATTAAGGACTGTGAAATACAGACAAGCGTAAATCAAATGTGAAGAAAAAAACAGCATCGTTCAACAACCACGTCAATAGTCCTGGCTCACTTTCCAATTATTTTAGCAAGTAACAATGCAAAAAATTTACTTCCACATCGTTTCTGATAAATGCTCTCTGATAAACGGCTCCATTAAACATTCCCGACTTAAAGAGACAGCTTTTTTTTCTAATAAATGAAGCAGGCATGCGGGCATTTTTATTCCGGAAACGCACGAGTAAAAGTTACTGGAAGCAATCATACAACTGGTATTACCAGATTTTATAAACCACCGACAGCAGTAAAAATTTACAGGTTTTCTTATCTATCTGTTGAAAGGATAAGATGATAAACATACTGTGCAGGAGTAGTCAATTCTTATTAAAAACTAACATTTTCAATGAAGCTTAAGAAGCTTGTTTTTTCTTGAGATTCAAAGACAAGATCCCCTGCTCCAAATAACGTCATTGGAGTTTTATTTATCTGCGAAACGATCAGGGAATGGTGGTTAGGTGTAGCTTTAACTATTGATGCCTCACAGTCGCACAGTTTGAGACAAAAGGACTCTGCTTAAGGCAACCACAAACCAGCGCAACCAACAGGTTGTAAAGTAAAACAAAGAGTGTATTGTAAGAGTGGAATTCTGCTAAGATGTGAGGCTGCTGGTTTCCATTTGTCAGCTTTCAAAGCGGGCTGCGAAACCAGTTCCCACGTCCGTTCCATGGCCTTTCCTTGTACACAAACAGACACACTCCTGAACAAAAGCAGCATTTAGTGCAAACTTATACTTATAACTTTTGTTTGCTTGTTGGCAAAAGAGGTCAAATTGAATACTGTTGTCTGGTGGTGAGGCCTGTTTGTACAAATGGACCATTATGTGATTTAGTCTCGGTGGAGTTTTTGTGAAAGCTGTTACATCATGTGTTCAGTCATGAATGAGATTATTGTGATTTGTTCTGCTGCAGACTGTGATTCATTTGATTTCTAAAAATAATATGTGACATAATTAACCTTTATTATAAGCATTAAAAAAAGTAATCTTATTTTTGCACTTAGATGAGCCAAACACTTTATGATCAGAAATCAATAGTGAGAACAAAATCATTTAGTTAAGATCTGTCTCCAGTCGTTGAGCCTCAATTTATATTGGACATAAAGGGTGTATTCAGACTGGAAGAGTCTGTTGGTCCAGGAAAAGTCTACTTAATTTGGTCCAGATTAAGACCTGAACCTTGGATTTGGTCTGTATTCAACAACCTTTAGTTCTGTTTTGAACTACAGGCTTTAAACAAAACCACACGACTACAGATCTCTTCTGTCACTGGCCAGGAATTACGAGAGCGGGCCAAAGCAACGACAGAACGAATAATGGAAGCTTTGCAATCCTTGTCGGGATAGTTCACTAATTCAAACTTTATATTTCGCTGATCAATTTTGAACATCTGCATCAACGTCAGGCACAACACTTTATTAGTTACTTTGGTACGGTGGAAGCATGCTATAAGGCAGTTACTGGCAAGACAACGGCTATGAAGGTTCACTAAAGTGTTCACAATATATAGATTGTTGGGAAAACAGTGTGAGAAGTAATGTGTATCACATTAAAAGTTGTTTTAATGAGCCTGCTGTTACATCGCTGCTCCACGTTTGTCCGCGGCTCTGTGCATTACATAAAGACCGGCTACGGTGGATGTTTTGGTCCAGTCTTTCCACTCCGAGCACTGATCTTGGAAGAAGAGAAAACCAGCCTTGCGCTGATGTACAACAATTTACAGCAGTGAAGTCCCGTAATCACATAAATCAGCTGATAATGTTGCAGAAAAAAGCAGCTTTGAGCTCATGAAAATCACTTTTTTTTCCACGTCAGAATCAGCGGATTCATGTTGATCGCATATACAGTCGAAGATTTCCAGTATGTCCAAGAGCATTCATAGGTATTGTTGGCAATATCTCCACTGTTGAAGGGTTAAGGGAAATCCCAGCCGAAGCACAAAACAACCTAATTTCTGCCAAAAGAATCCATGACATTCTTTTTTCACAGCCAAAAGATCATGGACGTATATGTGGGTCTTTATCTGTCCTAAACTCAAAAAAGTCGCTGAGCTAAATTCTATCCTCCTTTTAATGAGAGAAACAGCATGTTAACTGTCAGACACAGTGGAGGTTATATGATGGTATGATCTGCTGTAGCTCTGGGATCTTAGTTTATTTATTCTGCGCTCTATCATAAAATCAATTTGAAAGAATTTGGATTCTGTAGCAAAGCCCTCATGTCAACAAGGGTTTAGATTGAATAATTTGTGTCATATAATAAGTGTGATCAATAATAAGTAATAATATTATAAAATACAAATACTACTACTAATAATAATAAGTTATATTAATAATATTCAATAATAAGTGTAATAAACGACAAAAAGGGGCAAAAGTACTGGGAATTTATGATACAGTGTATATATTGCATAATACAGAGAGAAACATCATTGAATGTTTGCAATCTAAATGCATGGACTATTTTTCTGCGTGTGAATTTTATCTAAATGGGACTCACTTTTTTTGTCGAACAAAGAATTTCTTCAACCAATTTACACGCCGTCTGCATTTAACCGAAAACTATCAGATCAAGACCTTGATCTCATGGGAACCACCTCATCTTCCTCCCACACAAACATTTTGTTTGCCAGCTTCAAAACCGTGTTTGCCTCTTGAGAAATCATGAAAGGAAAGTGTATTGATAACTTTTCTGCAGAGAATTCTATTCTTACTTAAATGACAGTAAATGATCACTTAACTTGGAAAAAATAGTTGAGTTCAATAATACATTTTGTATGCGGTTTTGGAAAGGGAGCCCAATTTTGATAAATATACTTCATGTTTTTAAATCTAAAGCTTCATTTTTATTGATCTGAGTCCAGTGTGAACACCATATGCTAAAGGCGTTTCACATGCTCAGTGTCGAGCATGACAAGTAAAAACAGGCAAACTTAAAATTTCAGAGGCAATGTTGGACTTCTTATAACAGACTATATCTTAAAGTGGTGAAATCTAAAAACAGTTTTTGTTTTCTGATTTGTTGTTCTTTTTGTCCAAAATTTGGCAATTAGTTCATACACTGAATTATTAGGTAAACTGCATATCTGCAAAGCACAGAGGTTACCTAAGGAGTCCCAACCTTTATATTGTCTATTAAATGCCAGTTTTATACACTTGATGTGTGCAGCTCTTACACCTCCATGAATACAGAAGGTAGAAGTGACAGTTGCACGTGTAATGATTATGTAACCACAGAAAAACGTGGAAAAGTTTGGTTGTCTTTGTGTACTTAATGCAACAATCTGCTTGACAAGTGATGATGTTAAGCCATTGTAAAGAAGTTTGTTGTTTACAATTTCTTTAAATGGTGTGTAGATAGTATGTAGATTGTGTGTTTTTCAACTTGTTTGGATCAGCTGTTTCCAGTAAACAGAACTTGTGTCACCTTAGAATTTTCAAATTTAAGTTTGTGAAGCATCAGGGCAAAGTGTAGCAACCCACAACTGGTCTAAAAAAGTCCTACCTTTCCTTGTAGTAGGAGGAGGCAATGTGGATCTCATCGACAGATTGAGCCGCAGACCTTTTCTCGGAGAACGGTGTTACTGGCAATGAAGAGGAAGCAAACTGATTTCATGTACATTTGCATTATCACACATTGATCAGATATTTTGCTAAATGGATAAGACTGACGAGTCACGTGTTTTTTTCTTAATTCCTATTTTCTTTTTGTATGTTTTTTTGTTCAGTTTCATAGCCTGTGTAATTGAAGAAAGGTTAGTAATACACTACCACATTTACCCACTGGCACATTTTTAACCTCTGATTGGTATGTAAATGTTTTCTGCCTGCTTCACGTGTTGTTCAGAGATCCAGAAATGATCCAGTGACAGCTTGGAGTTCGTTATCCTTTAGTTGCATTATCTTTTCCACTGTTTGCTGAACGGGTTTGACTGCTTTCTGCCATCATGGCCTTTTCAGCCCGGTGCCGATAAACACTTAATATTTAAATCTAGGAATTCATGCATGATGCAGCGGTCTTGACGAATGTACAGTTGAAAAATGTGCTTATCTAGAGGTAAAGCTAACATTCTTCATTATTTTTAGTTCTATTTATTGTTTTTCATTATTTTCGAAATAACATTTTATTGCTATAAATGCGGAAAAGTCGATAAACCCAGAAACTCTGACATTTTTCTTGATACTGATCTATTTTGATAATTGTCTCACATCACAAGTTTCATTGCTTCTTAGTTAGCAGATATATTGAAGCTTAATGGTGTTATTATTTAATAGTGAACATCTACAACTAATTTTAAAAGACATTTGTTACCTTGGCACAACATAATAATGCATCAAATATTTTAAAATATATCTTGAAAAAAAAGCAAAAAAAAATGTTTAAAAACTGCAGTAAATGGTATAATGAAATGAGGAGAAAAATTAGATGTTGACAAAAATTCCAGATTTTTAATTGTTATGCTAGCTCATAACTATTACATGCTTCCAAAGTCCGCTTGGACCTGGAGGAAGGGTTAAGGTTAGGATTACGGTTAATACACTAAAATGCTTCCTGAGCGCGGCTGAGTCTGCTGCTCTTACCCAGAAAACGGTCAACTGTTGAAAAACATATTTCACACACCCAGTGCACAATAGCAAACAGGACTTTAACATTATATGCAACCATAACAACGTGCAGCAAGCTGCATCTTCGCTGCACGGATTACATGTCGCCAACATGAATTTTTATCAATTTTTAAGCTGATCACACTATTACGTGCAAAAACATCATCCTTAGCAAACTACCTTGAACTTTCTTTGTAGGATGACACAAATCTTTTTTGCATTTATTTTTGAGTGTTTCCAAGAAAGACGAACAATGCGTCATTATTTTTGTCTCTTGATAAGATATCTTATAAACTCCAATACCCCACCATTTTCATTTAAACAACAATCAGCTGGCCTAACCAATAATGATTAGCGTCAAGTACCAAACACAAGAGTAGGTCGTGCATATAACCCATTTAAAAGAACTGGACTGAGCTTCTCTATCTTCTTTTTACGTTCCAAATAGAAAGTAGCACCTGGTTCCAAGAAGCCAAAACCCATAGACTTCCATTGAAAAATAATACTCATCTTATATCTGTCAGGATAACCATTCTCGCTCTGATACCTTTACATTAACATTTCTATCTTTTTAAATGATATTTTTTCTATATCACAAGTAATAAACTGACCAATCAGATGCCTCAATAAAAAGCGTGTGGTGCCAGCTGGACCCCCCCTCCAACGCTTGATTGACCGATTCCCAAAAGCTTACTTTAGTGGTACGGGTGTGTGGATTTCAAACAAGCTCACTCCTGATTTGGCAACAGTAGTTGCCATAGAAACACTGACTCAGACTGACTCGGACCAATCACTGCTTACTAACCTTGTCTGACTTCAAACGGTGGCGTTGGTATCGTAGAAAAATGGCAACCCTTTCTCAGTCCAGTTCTCTTATACAGCGAATAGTTGTGAGTGCTGTGGTCTGCTAGCAGATATGGAGTTTTTCTTCCTTCTAAACTTCAGAAAAATGTGAGCATTCATCGTCAGACTCCCAACTGTGGATGTTGCTGCTAATGTGCCTCATTTTTTTTTCCAACTTGCCTTAGCTCATTCACACTGAACATTTCTGTTGTCAGCACACCATGCCCTGAGACACCATTGGCAAAACAACAAAGAACACATGGGTCCAATTCAACAAACTTTTCAACAGTGTACGCTACAGGCGATGTTGTCCAAGATCTATTGCACTTAGTCTTCCTAAATTCCTTCCATGACCTTTTTATCAACTCCACAGGTGTTTCTCCCTTCCAGGTAATCCACGGTTATCTCTCTTACCTTACCGAATACTTTTTCTAGTCATGTTCCTCGTGTAGTACATTCATAAGATCTTTGTGTGTATTGCTTGTTTTGTATCGTTGGACAAAGCAAATAGTTGTTTTCATTTTTATTCTTATGCTCTGCAGTGGGCTGACCGTTTTATGGAAATATGCTCCAAGACTTCACAAAGACGGAATTGTTTTTTCTGATTTGAAAAACCACCTCATCAGCTACAGACTGTTCCCCTCCAATATTATACTGAGACTAATTAAATGCAACCGACATGAACTTTTTAAAGGGTTTGCCATTTAGAAAAAAACTTTTGCATAAACAGACACCATGTAGAAAGGAAAAAAACTAGCTAAAAAAAAACAGGTAGTCCCTGATTTACTACCAAGACTTAATGTTTTACAGATGTTTCAATCAACCAATAATTTCCTTTCTATCTAAATTTAGTTTCTTTATCTGCTAATCTGTTCTTGATCAAGGAAAATATGTTCTCATTATTGTCAAACTTCAAGGTTGCCAGCAATATTATGTAATATTAAACCTACAACAAAATAATTGCAAGACAAAATGATTCTAAAGTAAATGTGTCACATAATTACTATGTGGTAATTATAAGTAAATATTCAGTTGAACACAAACAGGCCTATCAGCACAAAATCACAGAATAGTGCCTTGTAACAGCACAAATACAAATAGTGCTTTTCACAGACGCGTCCACTGTTCTCACAGAGGCCTCCCCACCAAATTTTTGTTTTGTTTTTTCAACCAGGGAGGGAAAAAAGGGTGGTGGTACTGCATCCATTATATCCAACTCCTTTGCAGTAAAGCAAATTACTTTAGATCAGTACCCCAGCTTTGAACACCATGCCTTGTTTTTAACAGCCTCCAGTTTTATGCATCACAGTATATAGACCACCAAAACCAAACACTGGTTTTATTGAGGAGTTTTCTGAGTTCCTTGCGTCTGTCCACATTTCCTTTAACATGATTTTAATAACTGGTGATTTTAACCTGCATGTGGACAAGGAGTCGGACCATTGCGCTACTCAGTTTATGGAATTACTTGCTTCTCTGGATTTCAACAACATGTCATGCAGCCAACTCACAACAGGGGCACACTCTTGACCTGGTAATCAGTCATGGTTTGTCAACAAGTGTGTCCACTGTTGTGGATCTGGCTGTATCTGATCATTACTGTGTGCTTTTAACATCACTGGTTTTATAAAACAACAGACCTCTGTGAGAACGGTGAAGAAGCGCTACTTAACTCCTGAAGTGGGCAAAAAATTTATTTCAACTGTTTGTATTAACGCTCCACTCGTCTTACCAGCCCCCTGTGACCTAATCGTAGAAAGTTTTAACAGCAAATTAAAATCCAGTCTTGATTCAGTTGCTCCACTTAAGTCTAAAAAGATAAGAATTAAACCCACACCCCCATGGAGAACTGAAGGAATGAAACAATTGAAGAGACAATGTAGATCCGCTGAAAGACGTTGGAGAAAACAGAAACTTGAAATAAACTACCAATTATACCAAAATCAACTGAAACTATATAATCAATCCGTGAAACAAACCAGGAACGCATACTTTGCAAAGATCATCTCTGAAAATAAAAACAATCCCAGAGTCCTCTTCTCCACAATTGAATCTTTGATCAACCCTGACCTAAATACAAACACAATGCCAGCTACCACGTCATTGTGTGAAGAGTTTGTTGACCACTTCAGGAGCAAAATAGATTCTGTCAGATCCAGTATCTTAAATGAACAAAAAAGCCTTTTTACTGAAAATGATGCCTTGATATTACACGGGGAAGCACTGGACAGTTTTGACCTGGTTGAAGCAGCAACACTTGGTCGAGTTTTCTCCCAAGTTAACCCAACAACCTGCTTTCTAGATCCCATCCCCACATCCCTTTTTAAAACATTTTATGGGTCTTTTGAGAGTGAGATTTTAAATATAATGAACTACTCTCTTCAGACGGGAATTTTCCCAGCTGCCTTTAAAACTGCCGTTGTAAAACCACTACTTAAGAAAAATAACTTAGACCCCTCAGTTTTTAATAACTACAGACCAGTGTCTAACTTACCATTTTTAAGCAAGGTTTTAGAAAAACTTGTTTTTATTCAACTGAATGAGTTTCTCGTACAAAACAACATCTTTGAGACAAACCAGTCTGGATTTAGAACAAACCACAGTACTGAGACAGCCTTGTTAAAGATAGTTAATGATATCAGGTGTGCCTTGGATTCAGGTCAGATCTCAGTATTAGTCCTACTAGATCTAAGTGCTGCTTTTGATACTGTTGATCACCTGATCCTGTTGAACAGACTTAAAAGTCTTGGCATATCAGGGACGGTTCTCAAGTGGTTCAAATCCTATCTCACTGAGAGATACTTTATGGTAAATATGGACACTTACTTTTCTAGGATCCACAAAATTAAATGTGGTGTGCCTCAAGGCTCCATACTTGGCCCCTTACTTTTTAACATCTATATGCTTCCTCTAGGGAATGTCATCAGGAGGCACAACATCAGCTTTCATAGCTATGCTGATGATACCCAGCTGTACATAGCTATGTCTCCTGATGACACAGGGCCAATAGAAGCACTTTTTAACTGTATTTTAGAGGTAAAATCATGGATGGCAAATAATTTTCTGCAGCTCAACCAGGAGAAAACTGAAATTTTAATTATTGGTCCTGAAGCTAAGAGAGAGAAACAGTTTTTGAAGTTAAAAGAACTTTCATTAGATTATTCAGAAACGGTAAGAAACCTTGGCGTTATTTTTGACTCTAAGCTAACTTTCATCCCACATATTAAACATGTGGTTAAAACGTGTTTTTATCATCTTAGAAACTTGGCTAGAGTCCGCCCACTACTCTCTCTCGCTAACATGGAGATGCTGATGCATGCTTTTATCACAAGTAGAATTGATTATTGTAATGCCCTGCTTGCCGGTCTTCCAAAGACTAACCTTAAGAATCTTCAGCTTCTCCAAAATTCTGCTGCAAGACTTCTTACTAAGACCAGGCGACAGGCCCATATCACTCCAATTTTAAAATCCCTGCATTGGCTCCCCATAAGCTTCAGGATTGATTTTAAGATACTTTTAATGGTTTTTAAATGTCTTAACGGTCTTGCGCCTTCTTATCTGTCTGACCTTTTAGTTAAATATGAACCCTCGCGGACCCTGAGATCCTCTGGCACTCGTCTTCTAACCATTCCGGCAGTAAAAACCAAAACTTATGGAGAGGCATCCTTTCAGTATTATGGCCCTCGTTTGTGGAACGGTCTGCCAGAGGATCTAAGAGCTGCAGAGAGCATAGATGTTTTTAAGAAAAGGCTCAAGACCCACCTTTTTAACCTGACTTTCATATAATTTTTACTTTGTATCTTTTTACCTATTTATCTATTATCTATTTTATAATGTTATATCAATTTACAATAAACTATTAATTTATTTTAAATTCCTCATTATAATGTTTTATTGTTGGTTTTTTAGCTTTTAGCAATGTTTCGTTTTTAGTTTAATTTTATTTTGTTTCCGGTGCTTCCTCAGTTGGGTTCTCTCTCTCTATGGGTCGGCTGCCGTTCAGCTGCGGCGGCTCTGGATGGGGAACTGCATCGCTCCCTAGTTGTGGTGAGGCGGGTCCCTGCTTGTGTCGCTGCATTTGGTTGACTGTGCCGCTACTCACAGAGAGAGAGGTCCCAACTATTTGCGTTTCTAAAAACAAACTGTCATGCTCAGCCTGTTTCTCATTGCCATTTTCCATCAGTTAGGGGGTAGGAGGACTGAAAGGGTGGGGTTGTGTACAGATCTGAGGAGAGGACTTTATGTTAATTTATGCTTATTTTATATTATTATTTGTTTTTATTTGCTTATTTAGTATCATTATTTTGTTTTATTTATTTTTATTTTGTGTAAAGCACTTTGTGTTTATGTTTTATATGAAAAGTGCTATACAAATAAAGATTGATTGATTGATTGATTCTTCAAGAAGATTTTATATATATATATATATATATATATATATATATATATATATATATATATATATATATATATGCACATTGCTACCCTTTTCCTTCCAGCTCTAGCCAGGGTCAGACACTGTTTTATTCTTCCTGTGCTACTTCCTGACTACTGTCTTGTTTACCCCTCTGATAACCCATGTATGTGTTTTCCCATTTTTATGCACCCTTTCCGCCTTTCTCACTCTGAAAGGGGAATTGCTAAGTTTGTTTTTGGATTTGATCAACAACCTGATCTCCATGTGTCTCGTCTGGATTGCACTTTTGCAGTTGGATGTACCAATGATCCATGGAGCAAGCAGAGGTTGATGTGTCAATCTCAGCTATATGTGGAAAATGTACTTTTTCAGAGGGTTGACAATCGAATTTCTGACAATTTTGGGACTAGAGAATGTATCTGGCAGTTTCAAAGCTGATAACTGAGTGACTGTCGGATTTTTGCATAGAGACAAACCATTTGGTTAATACCAAGAAACATGGGCATGTGATGTGCGTTCAAGAACACACTCTTGAAGAGTGAAGAGACAAGAACGGCATTCTTGAATGTGCTTTTAAAATATGTTGCTTACCCGGGGCTGTTGCCTCCCGATACTAATGTGTGAACTCACAGTTGCAAGAGACTTGGTGCGAAATGTCATAGCGATGCAAATCTTCCTCCAGGCTTTTTCTTTCACAGCTCTATTCCGATATATGACATCAGCATTTTTGTCTTTTTATCCTTCATGGTCACTTTTCAAACGGTTGGTACTTGGCCAAAGTCGAGTCCCTCATTGGTCAAAATTCAACTGGTCAAACTTTTAACGCGTTCAGTTGCCTTTTGTATGTAGAGCCCAAAACAGACATAAAAAGTTGTGTAGCAACATGTCAGTGCAAGAGTTTTGAACATGGAAGCCCAAAATATGCATATGCACGCGTTTACAATTTCTTTAAATGGTGTATGTAGATGTAGATGTGTAGATGTGTAGTGTGTTTTCAGCTTCACATTAGACAGTCACAGCTCAACAAAAGGCTTGTTCCATTCCTTGCCCAACAGGGCAGAGTGCTTGCTGTCTTTGAAATGTATGGAAAATGGATGACAACTTTGAAAAACTTTCTAGTAACTGAAGATCTAATTTCCTCATTTTTTTTCCGCAGAAGGAAAACAAGTTTGAAGATGTCTCATTTTGTGAATAGACAGACTCTCCCTTGCTGAAGGCGTGATGCCCTTGGGGCTCCCAAAACTTCTGTGCTCCAATGGTGACAAAATGTAGTTTGATGTGCGCTGACTGGAATAATGCAGAGAAGTTGATTAGCTATCTTGTCTCTGGATCTGGCAGGTCTTCTACACCTGCCATTCCACATAATGTGTACCAAGCTCTGTATTTTTATGCATTTCTGGGGATCTGTTTTTTCTCCACCTATATTCTGCTCCTGATATGAGCAAAGGGCGGATCACCTCGATATCCTCTCCTTCCTCGTGTAATCTGCCCCCCTTAAAGACCCTCTCAGATGAAAATGGAATAATTTGTGTTTTTAACTTGTTTCTTCTTCAAAAACATTCACTATGAAACTACTGGGCTGCATAAAGACTAAGAACACCTTTTTCCTTGTGTGGGTTGTAGCACATGGGAGATTATGTCCAAACTTTTTATTTTGCTTTCCAAGCTACAGCAAATGCAGCTTTTTTAAATGTAAACATTGAAATTGGACTAATGTCTGATATCAAAACATTGTTTTATAGGTATTGAACAAACACCAGAACATCTTTGAGCAGTGATGGAATGCAACTTGAAAAGAGCCTGAAGGAAAGTTAGTAAATTTAGTAAGCTGGCTTTCTGTTTGTAGTTGGAGTTGTATTCTGATTGGTATGCATCAACAAAGAAATGAAGTGCAAGTGTCACTCTGCTTTTCATTACCTATTTCATGAAACAGGGATCCTTGCTGTAGCGCACTTGGTTTCCTTGATTTTGGCGCTTCGATCGTCATGAGCTCGTCACAGGACTGCTTCCATTGTTCTGGAAAATTCAATTTTAAAAGACATTTCTATAGTAAAAGATTAAAAAAGAGATAGAATTAATAACGACAATAAAGTTGTCAAAATTTCCAGTGAGCAGCTGACATTGGCCAGCCAAAACCAATTTTGAAAAGCTCATAGACAATCACATACCTGTTTTACCACATATCAGCCTCAAGGAGGTGAGAGCCCAATCAGAAACTTCGTTTCAGTTTAATATTTGGTATTTGCAAAATAACATTGCCATTTTAGAACATCATCAAAAGAGAACTGTCACTTTAAAAACGAATTTAAAAAGTTCAGTGGACTGGATAAAGAATGTTTCTTTCCAACAAAGAGCAAAACGAACAAACAAAAAACCCATCAGAGCAACACAGAATTATGATGTGTCTATTAAATGCAATATTGTAATAAAACTTGGGGACTACTCGTGTTTCCCTAAATAGAACAAGTTTCAAGCTTGACGAGATTGTTTTTATTTTTTTTTTTCTATAAGTAGATTTACAAATATGAGAATTTACCCAGATGACATGAAACGTTGGGTTTGTTTTGTTTGTGTCTGTCTTCGTGAGCACAATTCAAATACCCAACACAGTCAAAGCAAAAGCGAATTTGACTCTTAGTCGAGTTGTTGTGCAAACAGGCTCATATCAGGCTTTCAATCTGAATTTCTTCTGCACGATTACGGTTCACTTGTTTTAAATTCTTTTTGCTCAAAAACCAACACTTTCTCATAGGGACTTTGACCAGGAAGTGGCATTTTTAAATTGATAATAACCCAAGATCAGCTCCATGATATTCACCTTGAAACGGGTTTACAAGCATCTGAGGAAAGATTAGGTTACATTGCGAGAGCAAAACAAGTTGGTGCAAAGCTTGATTTAAAAAAAAAAATAAAATTACATTTGTACACATCTGTCTGTAGATGTATTACCCATGGCAACAGAGATCAAATTCATGGTTCAATTAGGGGATGACGTTTTGATTGACAAACAACAATCAAATTGTATGCTCTTAACTATTTTATGGACGTGTTCCAGCAACTGTCAGAAAAGAAAAACTGATTTTAATTTGGCCCAATACAAACACGTAGTTGACATCTCCTCCATATTTTGCCGACTCGTTAAACTGTCAACGGTAAGTTCAGAGCAAAGAATTTAATTGATCAAAGAACGGAAAGAAGAAGAGCAAAAGTGTTCAACTCACAGATGTATACACATTAGACTGAGAAGCTCTGACGTTACCTATCTGAAGGGCAAAAGTAAAAAAAAACTGGAAGTAAGTCGGTTACATTAAATTTATTTTCGCCCATCTCAACATCATTTCTAAAAGTGGGCAATTGAGCCATTTCACGGGACCTCAGACATTGTAAAGTTACTTCCAGTTTACGGGTCTAGACCGGCAAAGCTGACGGCTGTTTACCACCTTCCTCTTTTCCTTTCAGCTTTTCCCTTTAGGGGTCGCCACAGCGAATCAGCTTCCTCCACCTAACCTTGTCTTCTGCATCCTCAACTCTAACACCACCTACCTTCATGTGAACACTGTTTAACACCATTCTACGTAAATAATAAAAGGCAACCTTACTAAATGTAACTCAGAATTTACAATATTTATTTTGAACTAGTCCTACCTAACAGTTTTTTTTCTCCCTTAGATTGTTCACAAATCAAAACACAAATGGAAGTAACCCTATCTGCAGAAGACTGCACAGCTGTTTTCCCAAATTGATATGGACAATATTAAAAGAGTTGTAGATCATTTCTCTTTTACAACCCAGTCAAAGTTAGACGCAGGCTACAAGTTCTTCATTGAATGCTACTTGTTTGATTATGAAACTAATAAAGATTTTTATTCTTCTAGTATATGCTAACACTAACGATAGCTTTCCACAATGGGTATGAGATGTAGAGCTGCAGAAGATCTTTTCTGCACATTTAAAGTTGCTTACATTTCCATGCTCACAAAATCTCAGTAAGACAATTTCTTGCTAACGTGCTAAACTAATTACTGTTTTCCAATATTGCTTATTTTTGCTTTTGCTCATAACTGGGTCTGATCTGCGAGAAAATAAAAGGTAACAAAGGATAAAATGATTGGTTACCGTTAAAAAAATGCAAGAAAGTGTCTGCACGTAATTTCTAAAATATGTGCAGCCAGCGTTGAACTTTTTTTTGGTAGCACTTATTTTGAAAGGTGAAAATTCGTGGCTTAATCGCTGCTCTGGAAAGCATGCAGACACTCAAGGCTTGGAGTTGCCTATCCCTGGTCTATTTTGTCAGACAAAGAAATGTATGGGTTTTTTTAAGGGTCACCAGTGGCTCCAAACTGGGACTTTTTGACATGGGAGTAAATAGAAAATTGTTTCTGAAACCAGCCTCTAGTGGTCACCTGAGGTACTGCAATATTTATTCTTCTGTGTTTGCTTTACATTGTGCTACAGTCACAAATACAACTTCCACTGAAAGGCGTCAGCAGAATCTTTAAGATTTCATGCTGTGGCTGGCAGCCGGTGGCAGCCGGTGGCAGCCTGACTCCCGATTTCTTATTTTCAACATCCCAGCCTGTCACTAGACAGCTACCACATGACCACCTGCGCGGCCACCTGCAGAATTTGCTGAAAAACTTTCATTTAGGTTGTGGCATTTTGGATATGTGACTGTAGTCTGAGGTAAAAAGTGGAAGTTTGGTCTAATTTAATGTTGAGCATGTTCAGGAAGTTTCCTACCAGCGAACCAGTTTTTAAAGTATTAGCATGCAAACACTTTCCACGTATTGTGCCAGTTGTGTGGGTTCTGTTTTTATGTTCCATTGCCATTAAATCTGTCATCCTTATTTTTAGACAGTCAACAGATGCTTTCATTTACAAGTGAAAGTAGCAGTACAAAATGACAATCAACACCCAGTTAAACACCCTTAAGCAAAATGCCTTTTGCTTTGTGAGATGTTAGGTCATTTAATGTATCTGAAGTTAGGGAAGAGATCCATATCACAAACTATCAATTTTATCAACTAATTCATCTTGACATATAAAAGGGGTTTATAAAAAATACACCAGATTCATAATCCCCTATTTTAACAGTAAAATCTGACAACACAAGAAGGTTTTAGCTCTTATCTGTTTACTCAGCTGTGTACAGAACAATAAAAAATAAATAAAACTGCTTATTCTATACACAAATGATTCTCTCGTTTGTGGTGCATCTCAGCCAGAAATGTGTACATTTTACCAACCAAAATTAAATCAGAGCTTATTAGGTGACCCTTACTGTATTTTTTAACCATAAGAAACACTTAAAATCCTTGAATTTGTTCAAAAACAGAAAATATGCCTTATAATTCTGTGCACCTGAATTCTGGTAGTACTTACTGACCTCCACACCATTCAAATATCTATCAAATTATTTTGGTTCGACTTGTGACTCATACTGTCTTTCTCTTGTTTTTGAATAAGTTGAAAAGTAATTGAGTTACTTTATTTCATTTTATTTATTTATTTTTGTTCCTTTAGTAGTTAATTACTTTTAAAGTTACTTTCTAAAATTAAAAACTTTTCATTTTTCTTTAACCAAAGCCAAATTGAAGTGGTAAAAGAGTTACACAAGGCTGCGAAGCCTCAGGTTGGAGACCCACGTGCTAGTAGAATGTTGCTAGTTACTAGCATGTAGATGCTAAAACTGCGCCTTTTCAATTTCTTTGGGTTCTGAGAACACAAATGTTGGTGTCTTGACGCTAACGACAAGCTGAAGTTAAGATGACGGAGAGGAATGAACAAATTCAGGCCGCAAAACCCCTTCAAGCCCTATTTGTCAGATCAGTTACTGATGTCATCGAGGATGCAGCATGCCTGAGGCAAATCTTTTTTGACGAATCAACTGTCAAACATATTTTCACTTAACCCTCCTTACTGTTTGTGAGTTTTGCTATGAGCTGACACCAAATATTTGCTGTTGAGTCATTGATGCAATAATGCAAATGGGTCGTTTTAAATGCGCATTTCCGTTAATGTGGGTACAAAGTTCCAAGCTCTCATTTGGAGTAAGGTTATTAAGTGCCTGCAGGGAGAAAATAAAAGTGCACTCTGGCACTCTGCTTGCACATGCATTAAAAAGACAGAACAGCTCTGATTAAATGCATTGTAGAGCTTTGGCAGCCATACAACTTACAAAGTTCTTAATCAGACAAGTAGCACAAGATCTTTGTTAGAATTTGGTAGTGATTCTTACTGTCACAAAGCTTTTACTCTTGTTAATTACCGGGTTTGGTGTTTTTGTCTGTTTATGTAACTTGACCCAATTTTAACCAGCCCTACATGAAAAACAAACTCCTCTGTACTACCCGGAATATTGCTCTATCCAGAAAGAATGAGCTGGAACTGCCTTCACAGGCATCAAGATTGGTATTGTTAATCTAAGCCCTACCCAGGTTGTAGACGTGTTGCTGCAGGGCCGCAAGCCAGCGCTGCGTGTCTTCAGGACTGTGTGCAGAAATGGCAAAGGATGCATTGTTCCTTTGAGGCTGTGCATTGATATATATCTGTCCCTCCAACTCACAGATGCAAGAATCCTAGTGGAAAAACACACAAATGAGTTTTTGCAAAGATAATACATAATTTTTTGATTTTTATGTTGTTCTTTTTAAACAAATTCAAGTTTCATTAATTTATGAATACAGTAACAGTGAAACAAGATCCTTTCTTCAACACATTCAATTCAATTCTTCGGTTGACCTTATCTCCAGAACATCTAACGTGCTGATTCCTGATCCTATTCATCCTTTCTTTTCAATATAGCTGAAACTCTTCCATCATAACTGTCACTTTTCACCACCCATTCCATGTTTTTGCAACTGTGAGTCCACAAAAAGGCATAAATCCAATTTTATGGCATAATTCTATGGACATCATTTAAGGTAAACATTTTTGCTCTCATCTCCCACGTCATGTAAACAATATTGACGTATATATTAACACATTTTAAACAGCAAATATGATGTCACAAATGTCCCGATGTAAAAACCTAAGAAATATAAACTTTTTATGAAGACAATTTATGCATTCTAATTTTAAAAAATGGGATGGTTTATTTGAAAAATATTTAAATTATTTAAATTACTTTTTTTTTATTAAAATGTTATAAATAAATACATAAATTAAGACTATTTTTAACAAAAATCTCAAAAACTGCTATACATTTATCTGAAATAGCAATGGAAAATGTAGCAACTGTGTTTAAATATGTTCCACTCCTGTGAATCTAAAACACATTTTATGAAAAATTACAGTAATGTAATGAAAGATTAAGCTTTATAAGGTCTGTCTTGTAAAAAGCTCAAATCAAAAGTATTTTTTTTTGTTATTTCCATAATGACTTTGAATTGTTTTAGCTTAGCAAAGCAGGTTTTGCCAGCTCAGCGTTATTGACTGGTGAGGGTTGATGGATGGGTGGCCGTGATTGCAAAACGATCAAGATCTTTTTCAACATTTCTGAAGGAAGTGACCTCAAAAATCTAATTGGAAACTAAAGAGACAAACGCAAAACACATATTTTTTTTTGCTTGGCAAGTTTTAGGCACAATTGCAAATATGTCTTGTATTGTTATTTCAGTGTGCAGTACTTGATGAGTTATTGGATAACAAGAGTACATAGTTTTAGTTATTCTAACTTGTTTTGTTGTTATAAAAACTCAGTGTGCATGTATTTTTACTCTTTAAAGTATAGAAACCACACATAATTCAGAAATCCATATTACTGTTTTAAAAAAAAAAAAAAAAAAACCTAAGCAATTATCAAATGTTAACAAATTGTTATAAATTGAAGGTTTATGTATAAGATAAGCTTTCATACATGAGATAATGAACAAATTTAACAGATTGCGATTGACAAGCCCGTCATGTTTTCAAAAAAAGTTTCAAAGCAGAGTAAAACAAAGTATACTTTCTGGGGTAAAAATTGTGAGGAGATATGGACAACAGCATGAAAGACAAAAAAATTGCAGAGAATTTGTTTAATTTTAGACATCTGGGTAATAATAAAAAGAGCACTGAGGCAAAGGTCATCCAAAAAAAATATTATTTACCAGAACTGAGATTGAGTTATCCAAAAACTAAATTACAACAAGGAACAACGTTTTACATCTGTCAAATAAATAAAGACACAATGACATGCCTCAAAGCAAAAAAAAAAAAAAAAAAAAAAAAACCATTGTTATGCACAGTTGTCCATTTCAGGTTTCCACTCCTGATTCGCAGGTGTGTGATTGTGCAAGGTGCGTTCATGTCTGTGTCGACTCACCACTGCCCTCTGCTGGCCGCTGTGTCAACTGTAGGAAGAGGAAGGAAACACCTCATGGCTTTAACAGCTTTCCTGCAAAGAACTCACCTTTCTGATCGGAATTAGGAGCATCAGATTGTTCCCACACTCCAGGTCTTCTTGAGTTTGATAACAGCGGAGAGCTCGCTCCCTGAGGTCTGCGTGGACATTTTCCCAAATGTTTGAGTCTTTGAGCTGAGAAACATTAAGCATAAGAGAACATTAATCTGAGTGTATTTTTACTATGTGGCTTGATGTTTTTTTTTGTGTGTTCTTTGGAAAGCAATTTGTTATCAACCACTATTTTATAAATCGACTGAATTGAATGCAACTGAATTAAAATGAATTGAACTCAAAATGATCTGAATTGATACAGATTATACAAAATCACATTGAATTGCATCAAAAAATTGAACTAAAACAAATGGAATGAAACAAAATTCAATGGAACACAGTTGAGCTAAGTTAGAATAAACTAAATTCAAATGAGCTGCAATAAACTAATTTGAATGGAATTTAAATTAATTGAACTATAGGATGAATTAGAATAAAAATAGATCCAATTGAACTAAATTGCAATGAAGTACATTTAAACTAACTGTAAATAACTTTGAAAAAAACTTTACCAGAGTGAACTGACTTTGAAGAAAACTGAATTGCAGAGAAAAGAATGCAACTCTAATAGTACAAATTAAAGCTGCAAAAGTAACTTTTTGATCTCCTTGGTAACAGCATTTTCGTTAACCACGCCCACATTCCTAATTATTAATTGTAATATCATATGTCATATCATTTTGTTCAGCTTGAGCCAAAGGTTATTCCAGTAAAAAATCCGCGAGTAAGAGGGAAATGCCACGTTTGTACGCTCGCCAGACTAATGACATTAAAAATCTGCAAATTTTAAAAATCAACATTTTTCCGAGGAAGCTTCCTAATGACATTTCACAAGTTCATGACATTTCAGGAGTTTAGCTGTTTAGCTGTTTTTGTAAAGTTCACAATAGTGGAATCTTCAAGAGGCCAAAGGTCAACTAAACTTGGGTAGTGATTGAGAGCTTAAGCTGGAAAATTTCATAAAGATCACTCACACAAAAAGTTTTCTTTTCAAAAGATTTTGTGAAAATGTGAAAATTGCCAAATTTCACATGTTGCCACAACATGGCTTTGTAGGTCATGTGGCCATCCCATAATAACTTCCAAGCTTCCTTTGGCTTTCCTCGACAGGTGTGTTTTGGTTGAGTTACTTTGTTACTGTCCAGGACTGCTGCAGGACATGAAGTGGTTACCTTGACCGTGAGTGGCCCTCTTATCACTGGTCGAGTCATACACAGAGGCTGAGCAACTAAACGACAGCACAGGTTTCCATACAAGGGCAACCAGAAGGGGCTGTCCTCTGGAAAAAAAGACACACAAAGAATATGAATTACCATAAAGAGCGACCAAAAGTTTAGAAAAATAATGGTTATAAAGAAAATCACCTGTGGTTAAAATGGTCAAATCATGTGTCTTGAAACCATTCAGGACATTCTCAATGGTCAGAGTTGTGTGGGCCAAAAGGTTATACTTTGGTCCCCTTTAAAGAGAAAACACTTGAGATGTTAAAGCATGTAATATCAGAGTTAAAGTCTCACTCCGATCATCTTTTCATCTACTTTTAAATCCTTCCCAGTGGTCTTTTAATTATCCACATAAATTCAAAACTCTGTTGTCTCCTAAGACATAGTTTCTGCAGAGCAGCAGCAGCCTATCAGGAATTTTTCTCTGAGATGTGGGCGGAACTGTTGGTGTGGACTAAGCCTGCACTAATTTCCCATAATCTCTTTGTTTACACTCTATCTCTTGCTAGCTTACAGCCCCTCACACCTCCGACCTAGCATTACAAAAGAAATAAATAAATAAAAGGCGAGTAAAATTGGAGCTATCCAGCCGTACAGTTGGGACCCAGATGTAGCTCAAAGACATACATAGATCTAGTCGTCTACAAGCGGATGCACCTGAATGGAGTGGAGCAGGGAACTATTTTCTTTGTCAGAAATGTGATCTTTTTCAAACGTTTCCTCTGCTTCTGATTCAATCTGAGTTCAAAAATATTCAGAAATGCAATTTAAAGCTTAATTTTCTTAATATATGTCCTCCGTCATCAGATAAATGCCACAAGAACATGATGAAAAACCCAGTTTTCATGTGAATGGGCCTTTAATGCTTACACTGCAGACAGCTCAAGCGGGGATGAACATCCAGGCTTCCCGTCTCCTCCAACAGATCCACACGCAGCCGCAGACTCAAACGCAGCTCGGATCTTTTTTCCTGACGAGTATCCCAGCGAGCCTCCCAGAAAACTGCTTCTTTTGATTGCGAGAACCGCAGGGGAGGCATCCTCAACCACACAGCTGCTGTACAGCTCCACCCGGAGCTGGAACTCGGGACCTACCTTGTTGCTGCACACAGACATTCTCACTTGAACCTCAACTTCTCCTCTGAGATTCTTACTGGTAGTGACTGAACGTACAATATGACGGGGTCTTCGAAACAGATGTCTGTCAAAGTCCTGTCCACCATCACTATGTCAGTGTCATGGATCTCTGAGTCGCATCGAAGAAGGCAGAAAACAGCACAACGATGGAGCTCTGAAAAGACAAAAAAAACCCCACACATTTTAACCTGTCAGTACTTCCTGTCTGTAATCAGTTTAGAGTTCAACAAGCTGCCATACCTCCTTTGTTTTTAAAGTACTCTGAGTCTTTCCACATGAGGGGAATCCGCAAATCTAAAAAGCACACATAAACAACGCAGACATTTGTACTTTGAAACTTTCAAAAATATAAAAGGAAATATGTTTGGACTTTGCTGACCTGAAAGTGCAACTTTTCCAGAACATGGTGCTGCATCCTCAGCAGATCTGAAGGATGATATTTAAACGTTTGATCAACGTTTAGGGTAGCCATTTTAAAATGACAAAAATCATCTGACATTTCTATAGATAATATCACATGATGGCATGGTATGATGACAAAAAAGAAGAAAACATACAGAAAAAAATGCTGCTACAATACGCAGCATTAGCTTAAAGAACCACTACAATAAAACCTGTTTTTGCAGTTAACATGATCTTACAGTGTTTTTCTGTTACTGAAGGACACGTATTAGACAGGTATTACTAAGCTCAAAATTCAATTTCTATTTTATTTTATTTATTTATTTTTATTGTGTTCATTTTTACTATTTTATGTATATTTTTATTTATTATTTCATGTATTATTTTATTATTATTGTCGTTATTATTATTATATACTTTTGTTTATTTTATTTCTGAGAACGTGTTTATTCAAATCGTTGTGAATTACAAGTAGATTGTAATTGTAAGATTATATGTTTGATGTAGAACTTGTAAACAGAGAGCTCTCGGTAACCAGGAAGGAAAGGGAAAGGGTACAGGACTGCTTTACAACAACAGTCCCGTCCTCAATTCTGAGGCGAATTTCTTGTGAACTCCTGTCGCTCTGCAGAAACTGTGTCCTAGAAAACAACACGTTTTTGGATTTTGGCAAAAAGCAGCATAACTGAAAATGCTTTTACAATAGATCAAAAGACGATCAGAGCGGGCTTTTGACACTTTCTTGCTTTTGACAAAATTCATACACTTCTGTTTAGCCTCACATTCCTTGTGTCTGGATCCCCATCTGACCTGAGTCCGGCCCGCTCCAGGATATGTGCTTTCCGGATCTTCTGCAGCTGGCTGAGCAGAGCCAGGATGCGGGCGTTACAGGTGAGCAGACTCTTGGAGGCTTCCAGGGCCTGATCCTTTTGGGAACAGGCAGCCAGAAGTTTACTGGCTCCTTCCCTCATTCGCACCTCCCTCTCAATCTGCTGCAGCACCTCACCATCCTGTAAGCAATTTGTAAACTAAAGATGTGTTTGCTTGAACTACTAACAATATCACAGCTCTGTATGCATCTTATTTCATATTATTTTAATATATATTTATTTTGGTGTTCAGCACTTTCTGTTACATTTTGTATAAAAAGTGCTTTATAAATAAAATTGACTTGATCAAACGTTTTTCTCCAAAAAAAGAGTAAAAACTGTCAAACTCTACAAAATAATTTGGAGAAATGAGAACAACCAAGTCAGGTTTGGGCATGATTTAAAATCCTGGATTTTCTCCAGGTGTTTCATAATCCCGTCCTTCAGCGGGAACAGATCCCAGCATTGTTGTTGAAAACCATTTTACACATTTCCCAACAAATGGCGATTCTTTGAGCTTTAATTACCAGAGCTCAGCTTTAGGGATCAGAACAACTTACATGATTCTGTCACTTTTTCTGAGAACATGCTGTGACTTGTTTGAATTTAAATAAATGCTGAAGTCTGTTGGTCTCATTGAAAATTTACTTTAAAGAATACATGGAATTTAAGGAAATTCACTTCTTTTTGGTAACATTTTCTTAAATAATAATTAAACCGGACAAGAAAATCACATTTTAAAGCTGAATTATTTCAGTAAAAACTGCCAACAATAAAAGCTGATTGTATAAAACAAGTATTACTGCTGTGATGAATTACAACCAACAAACTCCTCTCCTCTCACTGACCTGAGGGGTGTCGTTCATGGTCCTCCTCTCCACGGCTGCCGGGGTTCTGTTCCGGTCTCTGCACAGTCAGGCAGTTTGCTGAATGAAGGAGCTAATCTCACAGGTGACTGGGACTGGATTTAGAGCAGATTTGCAGAGCGAGCAGCTCGTTACTCAACAGAGATCAAAACACTCTTAAGCCTCCACACAAGAGGAGCTTCAGACTCAAACACTTCATAGTCTGCCTCTCCATTACTCCTTCAAAAATGTACAACCAAGTGTTGATTCCATTTGTACTTCTAGATCATAAATAATAATTGATTATAGTATTATTTGTTTATTTTTCTTTTTGCTCCTTTATACCGGAAACTGCAGTGGATTTTAATAACTCCCTAAATAGTTAAGTAAAGCATAACAGGTGTGGAAATATTTAAGATTGCTTCCGCCCACTTTTTTTCAAGCAATTAATTAAACTCTTTCTGACAAACGTCACATTTAATGAGTCATGTGTTGTGCAAATATGTCTATAAAGGCATCATTTATGTATGTTTTTATTTTTCTAATCAAGTCATAATTATTTATCCTAAATTAGATATATCTATATATCTATATTTCTTTTTATTGTCTTCTTTAGTGTATTTTTTAATTGCTTGAAAAAAAATCTATTCCAAATCCAAATGATGCAGCAAAACCTCTATAAAGCCTCAAATGCTACTATGGAACATGGACCAGAATGACTCAAATCAGATGTGTATATATATTAGTATAAGGCTGACTTACTGTACAAAAAAACAAGCCAAATGATTTCAACGGGTTTCATTCGAAAAATAAACCTGTAAAAACAACTGTGGAGAGCAATTCAGATGTAGAAATAACGGGTTTTATTAAGGTTAAACCATAAAAAAATCAAAATCTATACATTTTTACAATAGCCTGCTGACTTAAATCGCATCCCTCTTTTTATACGGTTAGTGTTGGTTGTTAATGGCCCATAAAAAAAGAAAACTTAACCGAATGTCTCCGTCCAGTGCTAGAAAATGTCTTGTCATAAACCAGATCTCCGACTAAATTCCCTCCAGGTCAGATTGGGAAAAAGGTGTGTTGAACTTGATTATTTGACTTGTCGACTCCATCACAAAGAAAACGTTTTTGTTTAAACATGGCAATCTCTCTTCTTGAATATTGGCCTTGACATGTCTTCATTTATCTCGAGAGCGTTTGTATTTTAATACTAAATGTAACCCCTGTACAATTTCTCCTCCGTTTTCTTTTGTTTGCTGCGTGGTTTTATAATGACTCCTTGCACATGCAATATGTGCAAAGTTTTGTTTTGTTTTAATGTTTAAAAAAACAAGAAACACGATTTACAAAAAATTCAGTGTCAGGAGTTAAACTGTGGTATAGTTTGCATATGAAGGGGTGTCTTCAAATAAAATAATTTTAAAAGAAATGTAAGGAAAAAAGTATTTTAGAAATCTGACTCTTGAGTTTAATATCTTTCTGTAGAGCACGGCAGGGAGCGAAGGCAGCTGGTGGCGATTGAGCTCCTCTGGCCATAGAACACTGACAAACGGGGGGTGGCTGGTGTTCTGCATAATGACCTTCAGCTTGGCCAGCATCCTTCGCTCCCTCAGCCTCCACTGTGTCCAGACCTGGACCTACCATGCAACCTACCTTTCTAATTAGGCTGTTCAGTTTCTTTGTCCTTTTTGTTAGTGCTTCCCCCCCAGCACAACACATCATAGAAGAAAACACTTAAAACAACAGATTGACACAACGTAAAAAGACGTTCCGAACAGACATTGAAAGAGGCGAGTCTCCTTAAAAAGTTCATCCTACTCTGATCTTTTTTGTAAACAGTATTCATGTCTGCAGACCAGTTCAGTTTGTTGTCCAGAATGACTCCCAGGAATTTGTACGAGTCGAAAGCCTCCACCACTGCTCCATCAATGTTAGTGGGCTGCAGAGCAGTGGGTGCCCGGCCGAAGTCCAGCACCATCTCCTTGGAAGAGGCAAAAGAACGGTACCCTGTGGAGCGCCTGTGCTGCTGATCAGCACCAGATATGCGAGGGTTCGATGTAGGAGGTAGAGGACAGCATCCTCCAATCCCAAATTTGCTTGGGAGGTGAACTGTAGAAGGTCTCTTCCACTCTGCTCCTGTGGTCGTAGCTGCTGCAGGACCAGCCACTCTAAGGATTTCATGATGCATGAAGTAAGAGCGACTGGCCTGTAGTCATTCAGCTCACTGGGGTGGCTCTTCTTGGGGACAGGAACAATAGATTGTAGACATGCTCTAGAGGATGTCTGGGCACCAAATTGGTAAATTTGATCTGATATTAATAATCATGTCTGTTTTTTTGCAGTCTTCCACATATTTTTAAAATGATGTATTTTATGACCGGGCTGTGGTATTGTGAGGAAGACCCACCGAGTGAATTACTGGGTGTGGGTCCTCAATACCACAGGTGTGCGGTATTTTATTATTTTTGGTTACATTGTTTTTTTTATGTACTGTTTTTACACTTATTTTACTTTACATTGTTTTTATTGCCAGTTAGTCTGCTTCAGGAGTGTACAGCAGACTAACTGTTGTTTACGCTTTTTGTCTTTTCTTTTTGGTCACTTCCGGGTCTGTACAATTCCTTCAGCCCACGTTTATCTGCTTACATCCGATGGGGGCCAGCATGAGCACGTAAGGGGATCTTTGCAGTGTTTTATATCTTTTTTTTCCTCTGTTTTTATTCAGGTGCAGTGTTTACCGCGACCCTTCTGGTGTGAGGAAGTTTACTCGGCTCTCTAACGGCAAAGTGGGAAAGACCAGAATATATAAGACTTGTTGTGTTCCATAAATATGATCAATTTACTTGAATGCATCTGCCTCTAATATCCAGGATCACTGGCTGCACATTATCCCCACAGAATGTTGACACTGAGGCCACATTGAAAATGTCTTTTAGCTTTTTGGTTGTGATCCTAATAAGTAAGTCGCCCTGAATCAAATCAAACTTTACTTATTAAAAAAAAAAAAGTGCTTCTCTTACTTGCGCAACTCGAAGCGCTTTACAATTAAAAACAAAAAACAGATGATAAATCCATAAAAAAAATAAAAAGAGAGAAACCCCATCCACCCCCCTCCCTCCATTAACAAACACAAGCAATGACCCCACAGATATGGTGGTTATGAAGAGACAATATTTAATAAATCTACACGCCGTTAAAGCTTTAAATAAAAGTGTAGTTAAGTATTTAAAATTGGGAAAAAAAATGGAAATCAATCAATAAATGTTTTAAATACATGTAGCATTAAAATTACATATTTAATAATGTAATGGCATATTTATGTTTTTCATGGTCCCAGTCTGGGCTGGAAGAGACAATATGAAATAAACATACGCCATTAAATCGTTAAATAAAAGTGTCATTCATTATTTTAAATTGGAACTAAATAATTTAAAGTGTCATTAAAAGTGTCAATATTTCATTAAAATTTTATTTTCAATTATTTAAGAAACATGTATTTATTTCATGATTTAAGAAACATTTCATGTTCTGGGTCACACCATTTCATTACGTTATCTGTTAAACTGTCCTATTAAACTCAGTGGGCGTGGCTACCTCAGATCATCTGTCCTCCATTGCTCTGGCCTGGTCTAAACCTTAACATGGCGGCTTCAGTGATCGGTGATCTTTTTTTATCTTTTTTTGCAACGTACAGAGAATGTGAAAGCAGGACTCCTTTTCTCATGAAACTCAGGACTTTATTAAGGTTTTTAAGGTTTTTTTTGGCATTGTTTTGACATTTTCTTCTCCGTCCACGCCCGTGGGAACTTTACGGCCCCGCCTACTTCCTCATTGAGGTTCAGCGCTTGTCTGGCCCTGAAGTGGGGACTCACCAATTACTCTGGCGACAGTGTGCAGTGAGTGTTTTTGGGGGGAAACTGGGTCTCGAGGAACTAGTCCCGCTTCGCTCCCAGCCAGCCTTCAGAGCAGCACAAACGACAAACTTGACTAAGTGAACCCACAAAAGTTCTCTTTTCTCTGCCATCCACAGCTTTATATCTAAAATACAGTTTTATAGAATGAATAGGTTCAAGGTCATCATGAGACAACAATAATATGCTGAGAAGCTGAAACTCTGTATAACGCGTGTCCACAGGTGTAGCTTTTTTTCCTTTGACCCCTCCTTCAGAGCTGCATCTGATTGTAACTAGCGCACTCCCAGATTTTAATAAATAGTAAGGGTCCGGAAGGGGGCGCTCAGAGGCAGTTGGGGCACCACCTCTCTGTTTCTCCTTGCAAGTAAAATGAACCTAATTGCCTGTCTCCCTTTTTTTGCAGAAATAAATGTTTTAGGTTATTTGAACCTTATCAAAACCTAGAACCTGAAACATTTGTCTAAAAAGTATATCTTTATATTAAGCTAAATTGTAACTTTTACAAATAAATGCAATAAACTGCATGTGGTTGCCTTGGTTGTTCTTGAGGGAACAAAAAAAAGAAAACTCAAATATCTCATGGTATTGTTTTGTAATTTATAAGTTCACCTTTGATGGACTTTGTTTCACTAAATAAAGTTTTGTAACTAAGAGTTGCATAAAACTGTACACAATTTAAAAAGAAGTACAAAATGAAACGTACATCACATTTACATTTTCACAGCTGTTGAGTCAAATCTGCGATTGAACTGAAACATTCAGCTGCTACTGCTACTTTTCAAACTTTAAACATTAGGAATTCTCATCAAACGGCAGTGGTAAAAACACTTGATCGAACTGCAATACAAATCCAAAGTGCGTGTGAGAGAGAAAATGTATCGGACTATAAAAACGTCACAACTGAGACTTCAAAGTTTTTTCTTTATCTCCACATTAAAACAAGAGCGTCTTTAAATTGGAATGTGGTGTTTATGACTCATCTACTTCTGTGAAAATGTCACTTAAGAAGTACTGGGACACGCTGGTGGGCTCCTCTGCAGAGCTGATCTCAGCACAGCTTTCCTGCGAAACACAAACCCAAATGAGGAAAAGGAAATGACAGCCGTTTGTTTTTATCCGCTTGTTGCTGCCCTACCTGGGATGTGCGAAGGGTGGAGCTGGGAGCTGAGCTGCCGCGCCTGTGGTCTGAGGTCGGTCTAGACTGTGACTCGACAGAAGATGAACAGACTTTGGTTGGAACAGCATCATCATGTGACGCATGAGCTGCAGACTTAGCAGCAGCTGGAGGATCGCTGGTCCACGTTTCTGTTTCACAGGAAACCTCTTTTGCTTTTCTGTAAGTGACAGAAAAACTGGATCTTAAAAGGTAATATGATGGACAAATTGTTTAATATATTTATATATAAAAAAAAATAAAACACCTAGTCAGACGACTGCCTCGATTATTTTGTTTGGAGCCCAAACTGCTGTCAGATTTCTTCAGGCTTTTTCCTTTTTTATCGCTTTGCTTTTGTGGCTCAGGAGCAGCTGCAGCCTGACTTTTTTGGCTGTTAGTTGCTTCAGGTTTAGTTCTTCTTCTTGTTGAAATAGCTATTAGAAAGAGGCAATAAAAAAATAAATACAGGAAAAAAAAACGTTTATTTTGATGAGCATTTAAATGGGTGTAAATGTGCTGGATACCTTTTTTCCCAGCTGCTGCTTTCGTCTGTCTTGCAACACAAGTTTCCGGACTTTCTGAAGGATTTTCTGGTTTTAAAATATCGAAAACCATAAGATTCAAAAATGAGACATAGAGAATGATAAAGAAGAAACTCTGAGGAGGATCACTCTGCAGCCACAGCTACTCCACGTGATGACAAGAGGGCAGGAACATGTTCCACCCATTTTAAAATCACAGCTTTGGCTGTGAGGATTGACTTTAAAAATATTTTTATACATTTTTTCATGGTCTTGGGCCATGATATATATCTGATATGATTTAACTGCATGACCTCTTAGTAATTCCAAAAGTTAGAACCCAAACTTACAGTGAGGCTTTGTCCTGTAGTTGCCTCCCTCAGAAAAATTAGATATACAAGTGTGTGTATCACACTTGTGCAAACAAGACCCCAAAAGTTTATAAACTTAAAATCCCAAGTTTTTCTGCATTTCAGAGCTAAAGTATATTGTGTCCAATTTATATTTTTACTACACTCTATTAGATTTATAAAAATAGGAAATCAGTGATCTTGGACAAGGCGAATATTCATACTTGAATTTTTCAGGAGCAGATTGTTTTCAAGTACTTAGATACTTGTTACAGCCCTATTATGGGCATTGCGTGTGTTTTATAATGTTTTGTGTGAGAAGGTCTTTGTTTTGCCTTTTTAATTGAATAAATGTTTTGACTATATAAAGCACTTTCAGCTACATGACTATGAAATGCTTTACAAATAAAGTTTGATTTGATGAGCAGCTTCACCTTCAGATGCAGCACTTGTTGTGGAGACACACAGTGGGACATCAGAGAGAGACTTCTCTCCTGACGCTGTGAAACTCTCGCCAGAAACCCTGCACAGTAGAGAAGGTTGTGAGGTCAGACGGCAGATGAAGCAAACTCTATTGGCTGAGGGAACAGCAGAACTAACCACGACTTCTGCATTAAATCCTCTACAACGGGGAGATGAGGCAGCTGCTCCACTTCGCTAGTAACCGCCTCTCCTGCCGAAGAGACTGGGATCTCCGTCAGAGACAGGACGAAAAACGGTTCATCGGGATCTGACGGCACCTGTTCAGGCATCACTGACGGGCAGAAAAAAGGAAGCCGTTTAACCGAAACACTTCAAACAAAGCCGTGGCGGCAGAAGGACGACTTACTCTCCATCAGAAGCGGATAAGTGTGGATCCCCTCCGGATTTAAAGCCGATGTATTCTGGGGTTTTAGGAATCAAAGGGAGACAGTTGAGAAAAGGTAGCAGCAGTTTTTAAACTCGGTCGGAGATCAAAGCTGTAACTTAATGCCGGCTTGTTGGTTTTATAAAACACCTTTTTACCACAAGTGTTCAAAATGTCCACATTTCAGACAATTGATCCAAAAACAACATGAAGTACTTGAATCTCAAAGGCTGCTGCAGGGTTTTCTTCAATATTTGCATCTTCAGTCCCAATATGTTAACAAATTAGAAGAAAACCTGCAATTATTTAAAAAAATTGTATTGTAAATCTGAAAGAAAACTAGTGAATTCCTCTGTCTTTTTAGTAAAAAACACAATTTTAACTTGTGGATGAATTCAAGAATTGCTATTTATACCAACTGTATATAAAGTTATCCTTTCTATGAGGTCAAATCAGGATCAGCTTAGAGTGAATGAAAAACAAGAATGTAAAAGTCTGTTTTTTAAATTTACAATCTGTTTTTCCATTCACTTTTAGGTGATCCTGATTTGATCGACTTCTCTTACATGTTTGAACTTTTTCAGAGAATGAAAGTAGAGGACACGGCTTAGATTGAGTGACGTATTATCTCACTTGTGTAGATAACACTTCTTGAGGAGGAGAATCCAGACAGGACAGAGAGTGTTTGTCACTTGTCTTATTGGTGTCTCTCCCTACTGGCCATTGACTGTCAGGGCTAGGATCCACCGCAGCTTTTTGAATGGCATCTACCGTCTTTGAGCGAGAGTCAGAATCTACAGAACAGAAGAAATAATCGTCATTTGGAGGTTTATACATTTGTTTATCCTACTTTTAGCTCATAAATTGTGCAAAATACAATACCTGCGTCAGTCTGGGGAGGACTGCTGCACATTAGGTTGGGAGGTTGAGGAGCTTTATCTGACGTCTTAGAAGAGTCCACTGCTTCTGATGGAGCACCAAAACTTTAAAAGAAGAGAAGAACAAGACGGTTCCTGAATAAAATATACATCTGAGGTTTGGACCTGCATGAGGGCAGACGATCACGGTTACCTTTGGGCTGAGGAGTGTCCCTCTGCACATACTGAGCTGGCATTGGAAGTTGAACTAACTTGTGGTGACGCCCCAGCATCCACATCTGCAGATGAATCTGTCACATCCCTCTCTGCTGGACCTTCACAGGCCATTTTGTCTCCACTTGGTTCCATCTCCACTGATGTCTTAAGGCCACTTTGAGGTTGTTGTGATGCTAAACTTGTGGATTTAGAACCTTCATCTGGCTGAACTTTTCTGAGCGAAGCTCGAGTGGATAATGCTAGATTAGGTCTGGGTCTGACTCTTGAAAGCCTTGGTCTTCTCTGAGGAACATTTTGCTCTGAATTAGAGAGGTGTTCAACATTTGTCTTGCACTCAGATGACGATTCCTCTACAAACTCATGAGAGAAGCTTAATTCGACTGCTGGTTCTGAAACTGGACTTTTGATTTTATGAGAAGTAGACTGAGCTTGTACTTTTGTCATTGAGACGTCAGAAGATTTGGAGATCTGCGGTTGCTCCGTAGACTGTGCGAGTTGGACTGGTTCAGGTTTAAATGTAGTGCCTTTTGATGTCACCAGGAGGTTTGGTTTCGGCTTCTGAAATCGCCTTCTCTTGGACAGAGGTGTAGATGCTGCTTCATCCTCTTCACTGACATGAAGCCCCTGCCTCACTAAGGACATTTCTTGTCTGTCTTCTGGTTCTTTACTTGCTACATTTGTCAAACTATCCCCAGGAGCTCCAATAAAAGATGAAGATGTTTCCTCCATTTTTCTAGTGATCTGATTTTCATTGGAATCTTCACAGATATTCTGGTTTTCTGCAGCTTTCTCGTCTGATGTTAGTTCCATCAAGTCTTGCTCAATATCAACTTGAGTTTCACTCACATCTTTTTCTTTAGGACCAATTTTTGCCATTCTTGTTGTATGTGGTAGAATTGGTTTGGGCTGAATTTTTTGTAGTTTGGGCTGAACGTTTGATTCAGCCTCTTCTGGATGGAAGCTGCCATTTTCTGGATCAAGCTTTTGGCAGGACTCTGAATCTTGTGTTGATCCTTTTGAGATCTGAGGTCTCAATTTTGCAGCTCTTGAGATATTTGTCAAGTTGGGTTTGGGTTTAATTCTTGATAATCTACTCCTCACTGATGAACAAGAAGGTGCAACTTCAGGACTTTGTTCGGCACCTGGAGGCCCCGCAACGGATGAAGTTTGCTCCTGGATTAAATCCAAATCCAGCTCTGGAACTATTGAATCCGTTGGTTCAACGTGAGATTCTAAGTTTTTATCGGTGGTCGGGGAACCTTCAACTCTGGCGGTACCAAGCTGGACTTCTGAGAAGCTCTGATTCTTTGTTGTGTTCTGATCTGATATTTCTGCGTTCATATAAATCGAATCAGGTCCAGGTAATTTTTTTTTCTCTTCATTTGAAGAAGAGTCTGTTGTTGGAGACGTTGAGTCCAAAGTTAAAACAGGTTGCAACTCTGGAGACGGAACCGTTTCAGGTTGACTGTCCAAAGGCAGAGTTGCTTCCACCACTGGCATGCCGTCTACATGGACTTTGGGATCTAGTGTGGAACTTGAGTCCTTTTCCTTTAAATCTTTTGAGGATTTGGACCTTGCAGCTCTTGGTGTTTGTACTAGGTTTGGTTTGGGTTTAAGTTTTTGCAATCGACCCCTCTTTATTTGACTAGATGCACATGGTTCCTCTTCTTGACCAGATGTCAGCTTCTCCGCTGCTGTTGGAGGCTTTCCACTTTCTCTTGGCTCTAAATTTGACTCTAGTCCAACAAAATGTGACACATTTTCTGGAGCTGAATCAGACGTCGCTCCTTCGTCTCTGATGGTTTGCTCTTTACATGGCTCAGGCTCAACTTCACAGGGATTTGGGATTTCTTTGGTTCTCTGATCTGTTAATACTTTGCTATCATTACCTCCATCATTTGTCTTCATCTCATTTGCAGATAGTTTTTTGCAGAGTTTTGCTTGTGGTTCCACCTCCGCAGACAGGTTTTCAGGAAGATCCAGGTTTTTCTGAATGGCATCTTCTGTGTTCTGAGCCTTCGATCTTGCACCTCTAGACACCTGGTGTAGGTTTGGTTTGGGTTTAACCATTTGCAGTCGACCCTTTCTTGTCTGACAAGATCCCATTTGTTTCTCGCCTGGACTGGAGGTTGCTGCATCAGCAGCATCATCAGCCACAGAAAGATCTCTGTTTCCTTCTGAATCCAAATGTGAGCTGTGCATAGCTGGTAAATCTGGGTATTTTTGGCCAGTTGATACAGTTCCTTTTAAGGTGGTTTCAGATTCTTTATTGGTTTGCTCCACACAGAGCTCAGGCAAGGCTTTGGTAAAGTTCAGAACTTCTGCAGCGCTCTGATCTGGTGTGACTTGATTTAGAGCTTTAGGACCTGTCTCCCCACTTGTTGTCTGTTTATCTGGTTCTGCTGGTGTCTTGGCTGAACTGTTTTGAGTTTCTATTGACTCTTTCTCTGCTATCTTTTCAGTAGTTTGACGTTTAGATCTAGCCATTCTTGATGTCTGTAGAACTGGTTTGGGTTTGACTTTTGACAGTCTGCCTCTGGGCTGAAAAGGACTTTTGACGTCACTTTCTCCTGCATGACCTGCAGTGAAATCGTCTGCCCCAGAGAGCTGTGGTTTCCTGGTTCTGTCTTGAAGACTGGGATCAGTGCTTGACGATTGTTCGACCTCTGGCACTGCTTCAACTGGATTATTTAAACCAGCCTCGGACTCTGCAGGAGGCCCAGACTGGGATTCAATAACAGTCTGACTCTGGGTTATCGGGAAATTCTGATCTTCTGCACCAGCTTCAACCTGATCGACACATCCATGCTTGAAAGAAGTGTGATCTTTAAACAATGCTGCAGCAGAAACTGATATTTCTGGGGCTGTTTCTTCAGCAGGAACCAAAGTCTCGTTGTCTTGAGAATCACGTTGAGCAACTGAGCAGTTTTTTTCAGCTCCCCCTTCTACTGACATCTCAGTTTGAGATATTGGTTTTGCAGTCTTTGAGCTGCGACTGAGGTTTGGTTTAGGCTTCACTTTAGAACGCGGACCAGCTTTGATAACTGAAGACTTATCTCCAGATTTGCAACCCAAATGATCAACGTTCTGTATCTGATCACTTGATTCAATGGGAAGCGAGTTATCCATGTCCAATTCAGCACTCTGGAGCTTTTCGGTGCAAGGCGATGTCACTTTCAGATCTGCAGACTCCACAGAAGTGACCCTGTCAGCTGTCAAAATCTCCTCTTCCGGATATGTGAACTCACTGACACCAGCTGATGTTTCTGCAATCAAATACAACATAATGTAACTTTCCGAGACGGGAGTACACCAACAGAGGAACCGTGGCTGTTTATCTGTTGCATACCTGCAGTGCATTCCTCTAAGGTATCTCTACTTTGTGCTGACGGAGAAATATGAGCCAGATTACGGATGGTCAAAAGGGTTTGAGCAGCCTCAGTGTAGCTCTCATCCTGAGACACTGGAAAAAAAAACAGAAAACGTCAAATTTAAATCTTTGGTATTATTTGCCGGAGGCTTCTAAGACAAAAAAAAACAAACAAGTTGAATACCTTCAGTTTGTTCCGAGGAAATGAAGTCTATAACATCCTGCAGGGCAAAAAAAACAACAAAAGAGTGAGAACATTTCCAAACATGACACAGGGTTAACAAGTGCAGCTGATGCAATTATGCTATTTTGTTTTTTATTGATGACGGACAAAAAAAAAAACCCTATAATACATCAGACAGCAGAGTTGGTCACAAACAGAAGCAGAAAAAGGTTGTGCTGAAATCTGTTCGATTGGTCTTGATTTATTGAGATTTTACATTTTAAAAAAACACAAGTAATGAGGTGAGATTTTCTTACTGATCTAATACTCATTTTCTGCAACATTATACAAATGTGTTCTTTAAAATCAAACAATGTAATTTCCTGCATTCTTTTTTTTACATTCCGTCACAGTTGAAGTCCATCTATGATAAATCTCTTATCCAAAACTGACAAATACTTTTTAAGATATGCTCAGCTTCTATCAACACGTCAGATAAAAAAAAAACAAAATGGAACCAAAGCTGGATGTTTGTCTTGCATGTGAAAATGAAGGAAACATTTGCTGCACAGCAGGTGGAAATTCAAAACTGCCTTCCTTCCTGCTGCTTGGAAATCAACTGTGTCTTCGAAAAACTTAATAAAAATAAAACCCTTTGCATCTATCATCTCCCTTAAGCTGAACTGCGAGAAGTTATTTGGGAAATTTAGCATAACAGGGCAAGTTTGGGGCCACCAGGTGCTTGAGATTTAAGATAGCTTGTTCTGGTTGTTGCCAACATTTTCTGTTGTTTTGCACTTTAGCTTTTCCAAATTTTGCATTAGACAAACAAAAAACAAATACTCTTTGGCCCGTGTGACTCTGACTGCTCCCTGTAGCATTAATTGAGATACCTGACTTAACCTGCAATCCAAAATCTGGTTAAATGACACTTCTATCACCACACCTCCATTTCTAGCTATTTTAGTTTTAAATATTACAGGGAAATGAACATAAATATGCATTTGGACTCAAGTGTCTTGGATGTTCAAGGTTCCTATCAGTTTCAACAATTAAAATTCTGGATTTTTTAAACTCTTTTAGGGCTACTTAGAACAAAATGTATTCATTAACAGGAAGCCTCACACATTGCCTTCGTCTTCCTCTATTGGTAGAGAAGAACATTTTTAACAACCAGCTGTTGAAGTTTATATTAGTGTCTATGATCCTATTATACCAGAATCCATAACTGCTACTTATAATACAAGTTTACAAGATGCTTGTTTATAATGCTTGGTGGTAGCTTGGTGAACAGAACCGCTCAGCTTAAATAAAAATCTACACCTGCTGGATTTAAAATTATGTTATTAGTCAAGTTAAAACTGAGACTTTTTTAGGTAATTGTGCTGTTTTCTGATAAACTACATTAACGTTGAGGCAAACTTTTGTTTTTAAAGACCCAGTCTGATTAAAATGCACTTTTTAACCTGTTCTTGTAGCATTTTCCTAATGATGGAGGAAAAATATTTTTTTTTTAAAAAAAGAACAAAATAGCATTTGTGAGTATTTCTTCATACATATTGTTATAAATCCAGAACAGACAAAAAAAAGGAGTTTGAAAAATCTTTTAGTTGTGACATAACAGCTACAATCGGTGGGACTCAAGCTCCCCATGCCGGTCTTATTAACAAAAAAACCAAAAAACTGTCGTCTTTTGAAACATGTTTTCTGCAGGAAAAGCAGGAGTTCCTTAGAGTTTCGCTTATGAATTGTAGGCAGGACTGTTAGTGCAGAAGTTAGGAAAAGTAAGATGTTAATTGATCTATTTGTCTGCAAATGGATGCATCATTGGCCCATGAAGACCGTGGCTCGCCCATTGCAGTTGCTGCATCACAAACCCAAGCTTTTTCAAGCCACGGGTTCTCATCTGCTCCTGATCCAACACGATTTGAATAAAGGCATACTCAGAAATGCAGCTTTAATCTTAAAGCATTACACAAATTTACCAGATACGATTCAAGGCCAAGAAGAAAAACAAAGAAAATATTTACTTGGGAACTAGGAGTAAAGCTGGTGCAAGACGTTTTAACACTCATCACTTACAACGAGCAGGTCCAGCTGGTGTTCACAGGGATCAGAAGTGCCTGTGTCATGACGTGCCTGCTGACAGGTTGAATCAGGACACAGTGCATCTTGGGAGATGCCCAGCATATCAGGCATACTGTCCAAGATATCAAGCTAAGTGTGGGATGGGAGGAGTCGAGAATGCAGTGTTTGAAACGATGCAGAACAATGTGGTAAAACAATGGCAAACATAAAAATGTGATGATCACAATGGATGTTTATGGTCAAAATGCATGATGGATGCTGTTCTCCTTACCTCCACCATAGTGTCATCCACTTCTGAAATCTCTGTGCTGGAGGCATGCAGGCTGCTCTGGACAAAGCCGTGAGCGTCGCCATCTTGACTGGAGCTGCAGGCGAGGTGATGCTCCTCCTCCTCCCACTCGTTTTCATTCTCCTCGTCACTAAACTCTGACTTGGATGACCTAAGTGTAACCAGTTTGGGCTTCTTGGGCTTCTGCACTGATGAAGGCTTGATCGACTTTCCCCTGTTGACAGGACCTTTGGATGTGTCCGGAGATGTAGGCGAACGAAAATCGTCTTTGGCGGCATATGTCAAGGGCTGGACGGGTTTGGGCACTCTGCCATATCTAAAAAACAAAAACAGACAAATTCAGACAGATTTAGACTCTCCTGTCTTCGGCTGTATTTAACCTAAAACATTTTTGAGGATATTATTCTGTACTGCAGCAGTCCTCGACTGTAAGACCAGAATGTTTTTTTTACAAATCCTCTTTTTTACTGAGCGCTCAAGCAAAAAAGCACACAAGATTTGTTTTAAATCTACGAATGAAACCAAACCACAGACTACGGGAATATCCAACGGGAGTTTGGAAATATTATGGGATGGCCAAAGGACCTATGTTGGCAGCCAAGTTGTGCGAGTGTGCAATTTTACAATTTTCACATTTCTGCACTATGTGGGGAAAAGAACATTTTTGTTCAAGCAATTTTCACAAAAATTCTAACATGCTGGCAGCTTAAGTCTACAACCACAACCTTTGACCTTAAGAAGAAGCCGCCATATTGAATTTTCGCAAAAAAAGATAAATTAAAACACATATATATATAGATCACCTATAGTATCAGCAAAATTAAGATCCTCCAAGAGATTTTGATCAATTGCCTCCTAGCCCATTCAAGCATCATTTAACCCTGTAAAGCCTGAACCATTAAATAAATAACAGAAGATTCCAGTTCTTTGGATTTGGAGCCTTTATAAGTCCCTCTGAACAAACAAGCAAGTAAAAAAAATATTTTTTTACATATAAATTTAATTTTGTATCATATCTAATACATCAGGTCACACAGGTCAAATATATTTTTTTTCCTTAGCTAACAAAAATATTCTAAGACAAAAAAAGGAAATTTGTAGTTTTATTCTATTGCTTTTGTGGAGAGCTGACAGACTCATGTACCAAATATGACACATTAGGGTTAAAAATGACTTGAAAAACAATGATGGAAATAAAGTTTGTAGATTTTGAATAGCGTTGCATGGCAATCCTGCAAAAATTGTGTTTCCGCATAACTTGCACATTTTTTACCAGTGAAATGTAATACATGAACTGTTGGCTCAAGCTGAATGAAGAAATATGATAAACAATATGAATGCATTAGTAAACTTCTCTTGACAAGGAAATCCCAACGTTTACTTATGTTGATTCTTTTAAAAAAATTACATAGACCTTTTCTTCACCCCCAGCTGACCCAAAAAGAAAAAGGTTGCTCTGGAGATAAAACCAAGACAAACATTTTTGAAAAAAGTTTTTTTTTTCCATGAATGTGTCACATGCAGCTCTGACTAGGAAGGGAGGGGCTGGTGCTCAGACCGAAGGTTTTTCAGGATCAAAATATCAAAATATCATTGGGTCAGAACATTCCCATCACACAGCACCAAAAATCAGTATTTCTGAGATTTTTAAAAATTGTTTTTTGTAAAAAAAACTTGAATGTCCTACCGCGTGGGCCTCTGAGGTTTAACTGAAGCATCCTCCTCTCCCTCAGAAGAAACATCCCCACCGTCCTTCCTCTTCCTTTCTTGGCTCAGTTGTGCTTCATTTTCACTTCTTTCCTGAAATATCACTAAATGTCACAATGGAAAAGTCCAAAAAGATAAGGAGGTTCAGCGGATGAGAAAATAGGAGAAATACCTGCTCCTGATCAGCTCCTACACTCTCCGTCTCCTCCCTTTTGTCTTCCTCTGTGTCTTTGGCCTTTGCAGAGGGCAGCGGCTTTTTGCCGCGCTTCAGACCCAAAGGTACCAGCGGCTTTGGTGCTCTGCTTCTGCAGAGTTTGGCTGGTTTGATAGCTGCATCCTTTGCCGTGACATTTTCAGTCTTTTCAGCCCTAAATACACACAACAAAAAGTTTACATTTATTGGAATATGCCATAAGCGTTTCATTTTTAGACATTTTGGTGGTTTTGTTACATGTCTGAGGTGGTGGGATCTTCAGGAAGTGTTGCTTCAGAATCTTGTGGTAGGCCTGCTTCACCTGAGATGAAAGCAAAACTAAAGTTAGAATATAATCTAAAATACTTTAAAAAGCATTTGAATTTATTTTTGTTTACAAGAAGCCATTTCCACAGCAAACAATGGATTTGGGGTCTTTTAAAAGTCCAAAATCTTTTCATTCCACTTTGTTTTTTTGCCGTTTACCTTTACAAATGGGGATTTAATAATGCTGACTGTTGGTCTTTGCAAAATATTTGACAATTTCAAATAAACTTGCCCAATTCCCAGACCCTCCAGGACTTTGCAGCAGTTATTTATGATTGTTGCGGCCTAAAACGTCTGATTTTGTATCAGCTTTTGTGAAAAGTTGCAACAAAAGTTGTGTTTTTTTATTTATTTATTATCCACTACGGGATGGGGAGGCAGCATGTTCAGGTATCTTGAACCCTGTGATTTTTTTCTTATTTTTTGCAAGATAAATAATAAAGATCCTCTAGTTACCTCAAACTAACCTTCCTGTCAACCACAGATCTAGACCACACCTCCCCACCTCAGCCCGCGTGCCCTAGTCCTGTTCTTTTTTGTTGCATTTTTCAAATCTGGGCTTAGCGAGGAGTCAGCCTCCAACTGTCCTGTTGGGTTGCCCTTTAATAACACTATAAAGACCCAAGCAATTTACAAACTTTGGTTGCTTAGAAAACGTGTCCACACCAGTCAAGAGGCAAAGAAAGATCTCCACAAAAAATGGGTTTTCAAAAAGTAAAAAAAAGTTATTTGGTAGAAAATAGATGCAAACCACAGCCAGATTCCTAATATGTTCATATCATGTCTTATTGTTTAGTTCAGCTTGAGCCAGAAAGTCATATATTAAATTTAAAAAAATGTATTAATTTTAACTAGATTTATATGAACCGGGTCCTAGGTGTGTATAAATAAAAACTTTTGAGTATGAGGGCAAAATTTCCCCTCAAAAGGCAAAGTAAAGAAGAACTAAAGACTGGTGCGGGACATAATAACTCACAATCACATTTTTTTTGAAAAACATAAATAATGCTTAGCTGCCAAACAAGAAACTACCCTGTTTCATATTTTACTTTTGCAATAAAATATGTATAATTCTCTACATTTGTTTTTGTAGGATAAGAAATACAAAAAAGAGCATAAAAGATTAAATCATAAAAACCAATACTCTTAGAATTTTTTGGTGGGGAAAACAAAGTGACTTGACAGTGGAATTTCTTGTTTTTAATCTATTTTCATTTCTTGAATTTATTATAATATTCTAGGAGAGAAAAAAAAGTCTTTAGACTCTACAGACCTGTTTTGCTTTTCTTGTTGCTCGGTTCCTCATTCAAAGCTTCTGCTGGATTCTTCTTTTTGCGTTTTCTCCCCAGCTTCACAGGAGATGCTTCTCCGTTACTCTGGTCCTCGTTTTCCTTCTCTCCTTCCAACTCAGGCATTAGACTCTCCTCTTCCTCTTCCTCTCCCTCCTCTTCCTCTACATCACTCAGCTTTTTAGATGAGTGTTTACCTATATTGGTTATATATTGTTTTAAATCACAAGTTTATGCAAGTTATAGAAACATGAGGTAATCATAATGAACAAAACCAAATTACTTTTCGGCCTTTTCTTGCACTTCTTGGAGGTGCTCTCTCCAAGCTTTTTGAGCTTCTTCCTGTCTCTCTGCACTTCCAACACTTTTTCCAGCAGCTTTGAAAAGTACTCGATGTCTAGTTTACGCCTCTCTCCTGTGCAACAATCATTAGATTCAGTATTATTTCATGATCTCGGGCGAAGACCGGAAGCTGTGACACTCACTGAAGGCTTTGTCGATCCTCCACGAATTCTCTCGCTCTTCTCTTTTGAACTTGTTCTGAAAGAAAATGTTTTTTATTGGAATTATGTCCGTTTTCATGTTTTTTTTCTCTAAAATGCAGGCCAGCTCCCATCACTGACCTTTATTTCTGACCGAGCTCTGTGAGTGAAGAGCTGACAGATCATGGAGAAGTCCGTTCCCACCATGCTGATGGCCAGATAGAACATGTCTGTCTCTGCCGAAAATGAGATGAGAAATGTTTGTGAATCAGAAAACCAAAGAAAAACACCTCTGACGTCTCCAGGATGACTCGTACCTTCAATGGACCAAGGTTTTGTGTAGGTGCCTTTTCTGAAACTTGAGTATGTTGTCGTGGAGCCACGCTCAAAGATGGGGTCTCGGTCCTGAATGGTGTTGGGACCTTTGGTCCGCTGGACTTCCACCGTTAAACTGAGATTCAAAATAAGAACATTTTTAACCAAAAACATGAAAGGAAAACGTTTCAGAAACTCCTCTGACCTTTCTTCATCAATGATCAGCGAACCATCTTCTGCCACTTTAACCTGTGGAACCATAAGTTCTTCCTCCTGCTCTTCTTCCTCACCCGCTGCTCCTTCCTCTTCACTTGAAATCACTTTTGGAGGAGGAGGAGCTGGAGGCCCCTGAGCTCGTTCTGGAGTTCTTCAGAGAAGACACAAGAAAAATCAGTTTAACAAAGAAACAAACATATAAATGTGTGACATAAACTATAACAAAGGATTTTTAAAAACGTCTTTTTTATTAGGAGTATTTTTGTCTAACAAGCAGTAGCTAAAATCCAACACTTTTTGAGAAGACGCTGCAGAAAAAGCCATAGGGTTTCCTGGTGGACGTGCAAAGACAGCGAGAAACAAATTCGAAGAACTGGTTTGAACATGGATCATTGAGCAAAGACGGAAAGATGTCTCTCCAGGAAAATGATCGGCATGAAAGCGAAGAGGATTTTTGATTAGGAGACTGAGGATGTTTCACTGTGAAAAGAAACGTTCGAAGCCCGTGCTGATCAGAACCGTTTTTGATCGGTCAAACAACAAGCAACTTTATTCAAAAACCACTTTAATATTCAAAACTTCAATATTGAAGCCCTCGCTTTTTTAAAACTTAAATAACAAACAGCACAAACAATGACGAAAACATGAACGTACTCTTGTCTTTCCACCGAAGGAGGAACCTCAGTCTCATTTTCCTCTGCTGAGTCGTCCAAAACAGATCTAAAAACAAAGAAAAATCAATTCTGAATCAAGACTCTTTAAAACTTCATCTTCAGAATCGTCTTTAGAGTAACTTACGTCATGGGGTTAGATGTTGGAAGATAATGGATCAGGTCCCTCATTGTCATTTTGGTGGGATCTAAATCAAACTCCTTACACCGGGCTTTAGCTCTCCTGATATTCTGCAAACGTGAAAGCAGCTGTTGGATGTGCATCTTTAGGAAGAAACGGATGATGGAATAAAGCGTTCACCTTTTCTTTGCTCCTCTCCTGTCTGAGCAGCTCTCTGAGCTTCTGTGCTTTCACCAGCCGCTGCACGTCCAAAGGGCTGTTCAAGAGTCTGCTCAGGTAAAGTGCTGACGACGGGAGTGAATCCCCGGTTTTGGATGACACCAGAGCCCGGGCTTTCTCTGAGATTTCTATGGCTGCCTTGTCAGGAATAGAAGGAGGAACTTTATCAGGCAGTCTGGGGGGAACTTCTTTAAGGTGACTCCGTAAAGTGCTTTCGGGTTTCTTGCTGCCGTCTGCTGCCGGAGGAGTTTGCTCTGGTGAGCCTTCAGCCACAGAAACAAGTGGAGTTTCAGGGGGTGGTGGTGTTTGTTTGGGTTGCGGCTTGTGCTGTTTGTTGTTATCAGAGTGCCTTCGAGTCCTTGGGGACAGGAGTCTTTTAAGACCTGCTGATGTCCCAGCTTGGCTGGATGTTGATGGTTTCTCCATCTCAGAGGGAGGTGTTTCACTGTGAGGCACAGAGGCAGCTTTGATGGGGGACTTTGGTGTCCGAGGCGGAGCAGACGGACGACCTGGTGCAACTTTGGGCTTGATGGAGAAGCGTTTCCTCCTTTGGAGGGCTGCTGAGCAGCTGGAACCATCACCATTCTGGTCAACAGTGTCCCTGAAACGTTACACAAAACACAGAGACTGTTCGTTTTTTCAGCAAACATTTAGCAAATCTTTTCTATAACCTTTCATTGAATTCCAAAACAAAAAATGAAAACACCTTTCAGTCAGACTTTTGTATTCTGTGACGTCAAACATGTTGTGAAGCTTTTTTTCCAGGTAAACTTCAAAAACAAAGAAATTCTGAACCTTTTGCTAACTCAAAACCAAATTATTAGCATAGGAATCTTATAAATAATAAGACAAAAACTGGGCCCAGGCAGACGGAAGCATCACACAGACTTGGATGAGATCTTGTCTTTTGTGGAGGAAGAAAGGATTGGAAGTGAACAGTTGATTCCTTTTAATGTCCAATGTTTTGAGAACTTCTGTTGTAGATAGATCCAAGTTGCCCTGCAGTTGCCGCATCAACGGCCGTTTGTATTGGTGCAGAGGAAACTGCAGTCGCATCATTACTGCCTGTTTTAAAAGATTCTCTGACAGAATCCTGCAGCATTCAGCTGCTGTAATGTGTACCTTCCCTTTCATGTGGCTCACCAGCCCCTCTTCTCCCATAATGCTTCTGTCCAAGGACTTGGGGTCAAGTGTGCATTTTGCTCCTTTCTGGTCAGGGTCTTTCAGTAGCCACGGCTGATACTTCTCCTTGAAAAGCCACTCATTGTTAAAACTGCATTTCCCTGGTATTTTGTAGCATTTCATAACTCATGTCAGATAACAAGTTGAAATTACTGTGCACGGAACTGATCAGCAGCGTGATGTCGCACTTCTGTCGCAATTTAAATTCAAACCTCACCTTCCACTATTTTATTTTTAATGTTTTAGGCATCCAAAGTATTATTCACACAAAATATTTTTCAAAACTTTACAGAATTCATTCATTCGTTTTCTATATCTGTTTTGTCCCTTTCAGGGTCATGGGGATGCCAGAGCCTAGCCCGGCCACTCATGGGCAAAAGACAGGGGACACCCCTGGACAGGCCGCCAGTCTGTTGCAGGGCCAGTGACCAATTTAAAGTGACCAATTAACCTATGAGGGATGCACAATGGCACGGTGGTTAGCGCTCTTGCCTCACAGCACAAACGCCCCCGGTTCAAGTTCCGGCTGGAGGACTTACAAACCCTGAAAACATTACATTCCAGCAATAAAAAGCTGCCTTGTCTTTTAAGAACGGTTGGCCTTCTCATCACTCACCCTGAAGCTTGGGTTTTTTCTGCTGGGATTGCGTTTGACTCGTCAGGCACAGAGATTCCCTCACTGGCCTCTTTTGGGGTCCCATCCTGTTTGGCTGCAGGACTTTCCTGAGGTGCCGCCGTGGTTCTCCCTGCAACACCGACATTTGGACGTACGCTAAATCGTGACCGGCGAAACATTTTGACCTGAAAACAGAAAACAAGAAAGAACACTATCAGGACCTCCTGAAAACCACCTGCAACCTGAACCTACTTTTCCAAATTAAGGTTGCAGGTTACTTGAGTATTTCGCAGTTGTCTCTGAAGGTGTGAAGATAGAATAAATCCTGGACAGGTTGCAAGTTCATGAACATTATATACAAATATGTCCAACTGCACTTGTTTACAGTCACTTCTGCTCCCCAGAATCCATCTCAAACATTACTCTGCACATTAGGATGAAGCTGGAGAAACTGAAACAATCTTGCAGAGATTTAAATTAAGAGCTTTTTACTGAAAGGCACAAAACAACACAAAACCACCATTTATTCTTTTGTTTTTTTGGAAGTTTATAAAAAACTATTTTCTCTGTTTTTATTTTGTATTATTTAAGACACTTTGATCAGAATGATTGTATATTGTTAAAACAGACTACTGGGTTGCATAACCATTTTCAATTAGTGTTGTGACTAGTGATCTAGTTTAGTTTAGGACCGTTTCTGCAGAGCAGCAAGAGCATTAGAAATTCACCTCTGAGTTACTGGCAGGACTGTTGGTATGAAGTAAGCCTGCGTTAATTTCCCATCATCCCTTTATTTACACTCTCTCCTGCTAGCTTACAGCCCATCAGATAAAAATCTACTGTGTGAAAAATCTCGGGTTTGTGACACAGCAACTGCCATGGGTGGGCCAAAGTCTCCCTTCTCCACTCCAATTCTGATGCATCCACTTGCAGACAAATCGATCCATTAACATCTTCATTTTCCTTGTCTGAGCTGGAATCTGGCTCTAAGTTGAGCAGCTAACTTCTGCACCAACAGCCCCGCCTACAAACCAGAATTGAGGTTATGGATGTTGCCATATAGAAACCAGACAACACTAGTAAGCAAAGATTGGTCCAAGCCAGTCTAAATCAACATTCTAAGGCAACTACTCTCGCTAATCAGGAGTGAGCTTGTTGGAAGTCCACATCCTTTCTACTTGAAAGCGGAAACAGGGCAGTCTGTCAGTCAGACCATCTACTTTTACTGAGGCATCTGATTGGTCAGTATAATGACTGAGTAATAGCAGTTTTTTTCTCTATAGAAGTCTATGGTATTTTGGGTTCGTGGGACCAGCATCTTGTTTGGAAAAACACAGGGGAGGAGTCACTCAGTCCAGTTCTCTTATACAGTCAATGACTGTATAAGTCAATAACCAGTGTGGCTACAATTAATGCTTAAAACAATTTGAACACACGCTTGTGATAAGGGATGAGACTTAAACTTTTACCTTTAGGCATTGATGGAAGCTGTTAAAAACATCAGTGTTACCTTATGTTATCCAGTGTTTTACCCAGTGTTCCCTTACCTATTAACACTACCTGTCGTTTTGACACAAATGCCAATTACTGTTTTTAATACTCTTTTTTAACAAGCTTCTTTATTATTTTCCAGAAAAATAAAAGCTCCATCTTTACGATAAGAAATCTGATATTAACTGGTTTTCTGGAGATATTTTTTAACATAGCCTGAGTGGGATTGTTACAGCAGATGCTCATGTCATAATAAATAATTGTAGAATATGACTTGAGTTTCCATGTTAAAACAGATCAAATAAATGAACTATTAGAAATGGAACCGACATACTTAGCTAAACTCTTGAATCCATTAGACAAATAAAACGTAAACAGCGTCGTAAAACAAGTGATGGGCAATAGCCTATAGCTAATTCAGAACAGCTACAAAACCAGTTTCGATAACTGCTCAAAATACCTTGCAAAAAATAAACAGAGTTTTAAGTCTGAATTGAACCAAAGTTTCATAAAATAACAAACCTGGAGCAGATAATGCGTCTTTCCAGACGAAATAACCACTTCGGTGTCGACGAGGAGGAAGGCGGATAGCGGACCCCATGCACATTAATCCGCCATGATTTTGTGACGTCATATTCGTGCGATTCAAAGGGGGTTGTGGGAGTTGTAGTTAATTGCGTAACTGAGATTACATGAGGTACGGCCAGAGGAATTCTTCGTTAAAAGTAGCCTTTTGGGGGACAGTGGATCAGTTTAAGCTCCAAGTCTTAGTGTGAAATACATTTTTAGGTAGTAAATGTATGAAAACTGTATCAAGTCATAAGCAAAATTCAACCCAAAAAATGTGTTGATTTAATTCTTTTTTTTACTACTAAGACTGCGTGCATTTCCCATCTCTGAAGGAAGGAAAATATTCCTACACAAATGTGCAAGAAATTCAAAATGTAACATACTGGTAGTGGGCCTATCAAAGTCAATTGTTACACATCTCATTTTTGATTGTGCCGACAAGATCAGTTACATTTTAGCAATAAAACCAACGGAAAACGTCAATATAAATAAAAAATATATATACATATCAAATCTCAAGGTAATTCATAGAATGATAGGTGTTCCTTAATCTTTATGTACTTCCTGTAACCATTTCTTGCTAAATTTACCAAACCAGCAACTCAGTTTTGTGTTTGGTTCAGAGTTTATCTATAAAACTTTATAGGAAAATTGAAAGCTTGCACAGTGAAATAAAGGCAACAATTCAATTCTTTTTTTAAAAGGCAAGAGCCATTTCTTCAATAAAGACCTCCTAATCTTTGTGCTATCCAAGGCACATCAACGTTGGGCGTGGGGTCTCATAATTTCCAATATTTTTGATTTTTACTCAAGTCCATGGCAAATAGGAAATCCTGTCCACCTTTTTTATGGGAGGTATAGCTTGTCAATGCAAAGGTGGGGTGATCTGGACCCCACAAGACAAAGGGGCTAAATTGTTCATTGCCAACCATAAACCAGCATCATGGTGACTACTGGGTTTTGCAATTTAGAAGATATTCCAAAGAAGATATTAAAAAACATACTTGGTTTTACTTTTTAAACTGATTAGCTTCACCTCAAGTATATTAGGAAATGTTTTCCTTTTAAAGACATTCTAAAATATGTACAATTTAAAATCCACAGAAGATCAGACTTTAGAAAAAAGTGTTGTTAATCATGAACAGCTACAATTTGAAAGACAATTTAAAAAATAAGTTTAAAACCAAGAACCCAAGAGTTGGTACCTGTATGCTGAAACTTGTATTTCTAACAAACCACAAACCAACACTATGCAGTATCATTTTTGATTTATTTCTTTAACAAACATCAGCAGTGAAACCATTAATTTTCCTTTACAAACTTTTTTCAGCAGATAACGACATATTTACTTTTTTACTCTTTTCTTTTTAAATCAGTGGGCAACAGAACTAAAGTAAAGGAGAGTCAGGACAGGAGGAGTTCATCTTGGATTGTCTTGCACGCAGCAGCTTGTCGCCAAAAGTTCTTGGATGGGAAGATTTGATGTCTCATTCCTTGCATCTGAGAAATTAAGAATTTCAATAAAATGTTTTAATTTGAAAAGGACAGAAAAACAAAAACAAGACTTACTCCATCAAACCTGTGGTCAGGCAAAAGGGTTTCCAAATGCATCTCCAAAAGCATCAGTTGAAGCAGAATTCTGGCAGAAAAAAATGAAAAGGAAAGTGAAGAAAAGTTTCATCCTACATCAGCATTTCATGCAAGGGGAAAAAAAGAAAAAATTCATACCACAGCTACAGGAGGCGCTCCAAACGGATTGGAAGCCGGAGCTCCAAATGCCTGATCAAACATGTCCTGGTTGTTGCTCGGCGGCTGCACTGAGCTGTTCCCGACTGGAGCAGAAGAGAAGGCGGAATCGAGGAGATCGGGGTTAAAGAGCGGAGCCGGGGCGGCATCTGGAGCAGGAGGGGCTTTGGAAGCACCTAAACAAACGTGACACATTCAGCGATGGCTAAACAAGGGAAAGTTTAAAGTCAAGAAAAATTTGGAGAGTCTACCGTTGTTAGCTAATGGAATCTGGTTGATATCGAAGTCATCATGATCTGCGGCCTCCTGAGCCACCCCCACTTTACTGGTAAAGTACTGATCAAAGGCCTCTGGATCTTTGCTGCTGGGGGGCGCAGCAGCGTTGGCGGTAAGCTCCCCTTTCCTTGCAGGGATGGCAGGAGGTTTGGCCAGCTGGAAGTCCTTAAACATGTCCTTTCCGGTCTTCTTCTCCTTATCTCCCAGAGGATCCAGAGCTGTGAAGGCACTGTTCTCCACTTTGGGAGGTGCTTGCTTGACAGGGGCCCTCGGAGGGGGCCGTGATGGACCACCCTGTTCTGGGAACGCACCTTGTTGGAAGGGATTGGATGCAGCAGGTTGACCCCAGGAGAGATGAGGTGGAGACAAGGGTGGGGGATTAAATTGTGATTGCATCTGCTGGGGCCATGCCGGGGCTGCCATGGCAGGCCCAAAGCCAGGCTGTGGCAAGAAACCGGGCCTGGGGCCCGGGGCCCCCACTCCTGGCATGGGAAACATGGCAGGTGCAGCAGCAGGAGCTCCCCACATGCCAATAGGATGGACAGTCGTGGTGGTAGGGAGGCCCAATTGAAGATTTCCTGAAAATGCAAGAATGTTTTTCTTTTATTTATTTGTTGTTGTTTTTTTAAAGCACAAGCTGAGAAGAAAAGCCAATATTGTTTCATAGATTACCCAGAGCGGCGATGGCGGAGGAGGGCGCATTTGTGGGCGTATTGTTGAAAAGGTCAGCTGGGACAGATGATCCCTCAGAGGGGGTAGGAGTGGTAAAAAGTTCTGACCCAAACAGGTCGTTTGATCCTGACTAACCAGAAAAATCAGAAACTTTTAAGTCAAGTTACACCCACAGGAACAAACAAGAACTAAGCTGAAAAACAAAGTGCTCCAAACGTGGCTCACAACTCACCAGATCTTTCATCACTGAAGCATCAGGGTTAGACAGACAGATGAGCATAAATGAGTGAAGAAGAAATTTTGGAAATTCAGGCAAAGAAGAGTGGAAGCACCAGTTCATGCATCAAGATGTGTCAGCAGAACCTGAGCCGCAGGTGTGAAGTTAAAAAATATTCAGTCCACTGCCCATAGCTTGGGATGTTAGTGCGCCTCGTGCCACAAAAAAACGCTTTTTGCTCAACCCATGCAACCCCCAATGCGACCCAACTGACTGTGTCATTTCACCTTTGCACTCCTGCGCCCTCGTCCGGACTTAGAGCTCTGTGGGGGCGGGCTCAGGATGACCGAATCTGCTTCCGGACGGGGAGTTACGCCGTTTAAGACTGAGGTTTTCAGAGACTGCTCAGAAAAAGGGTTTTTGTTTGACAGAACGGCTTCATTCCCATCTGTCAAGGTGATCCCACTGCCTTGAGCTATGCTTCCCCCTAGTGGCCACTGTCCGTTGTTAAGAGCAAAGATCATGGCTTTTCCAGATAACCCAGAACCTCGTTGACTGATTTCTGCCTTGCCGTTCACCTCGCCGTTATGAACAGTCTTATTGGGATCACCAGTTAAGTGGTTCAGATAGTCACTGGGAGAAACGGGGGTGTCACCTGCCGATTTAGCAAGGGGGTCATCTCCGAAAGGGTCACTATCCGGAGCGGGGAAGTAACCAAACTTTGAAGTAAAGGGATTCTCTGCGTCAGGAGACATCATAGAGTCGAGGCCAAAGGTTAGAAAGGAATTTCCTTTTATGCAATTCTGATTGTCGTCAACTTCAACAGAAAAGTCCAGCAAGAGCGTTTCATTAGAGTCCTGGTTAGGATGAAAGAAGATTCATGAATCAATTCTGCAGACAAACAAGTTAGAAAAAAATTAAATGAACAAATCAATCAATGAATCATATGATGAGGAGAAGAAATGATTGTTCAAGTTTGGCTTGCAGGTAGAAGGAAATTTGAATTTAGCTCAGTCAAATTTTGAAGTAAAAATAAAAACAAACCCTTAGAAGTTAGTCAAAAATTATTGTGTAAAAAAAAAAAAAAAAAGATAAAAAAAAATCCCATAAATAAGCAAAAGATTCTCATCATCTATGTGTTTGATTAGATTAATTTTCTTGCAAGACAGAAAACAAGACTTTTTCTTAATTTTTGCAGTGTGGAGTAAATTTTAAAGTTTTGGTTCAATTTATTACTGAATTTAACAAAAAGTCTACATGGAGCAGCTTTAAACTGAAATGGACTCAAATCTGAAAAAATTCTTTGATGTTCTGGTTAACTCAATGACATTTTTTTACAGAATGAAAATTACAAGAAAGCGATGGAACAAAAAAATAGCAGAAAAATGTTCTATAAAATCTAGAAAACATTTGCAGAATTAGCGGGTAGCCTTTCTTACACTCAGACAAATGATTCAAAAATATGCAAGTGAACTTACATTGGGAGCCTGGACATCTGGAGGAGTTGACATGTCTCCAAAAAGATCCAGCTGTTCCACCGGCTGAAGTTCAACAAAAATTCACAATTTTTCAGTCTTAAAAGACCCACTCCAATGAAATTGATGTTTTAAACATGTTCTTGTAGCCTTGTTTCCTTTATAAAGGACATCTATAAAGATAATTTCAGATTAAAGTGCATTTGAGAATTTCTTTATTCAAATCGTGTTGGATTAGGAGCAGATAAAAATCTACTGTTTGAAAAAAACTCGTTTGTGACACAGCAGCCGCCATGGGTGGGCCAAAGTCTCCCTTCTCCACTCCAATTCTGATGCATCTACTTGCAGACGAATCGATCCATTAACATCCTCATTTTCCGTGTCTGAGCTGGAATCTGCCTCTAAGTTGAGCGGCTAACTTCTGCACCAACAGCCCCGCCTACAAACCAGAATTGAATTTCTAATGAGCTTCCAGCTTTTCTTTCAGGAAATATGTCAAAACAACTATCTTTTGATTTTGGTTTAAAAAAAAAAAAATAATAATAATGAAAACCACTGGGAACAATTAAAAAAACTGAGTTGTGTGGGACTTTAAGGGACTAAAGCCCCACTCTGATCATCTTTTGATCCATTTTCAAAGCGTTCCCAGGGACCTTTTCATTATGATTATGCCTTTAGCCAAAATCAAAACACATGTGCTGTTTTCTAAGGCAGTTTTTGCAGGAGTTCATTAGAAATTCTCCTTCGTGTTGACCAGAGCTGCCTCCCCTTTCTGAGAGCTCTCCGTTTACACCCTCTCCCACAAGCTTCTTCCCCCAAACTAACATCATCAGTGAAAAAACGAAGATGTACATTGATCCATTTGTCTACAAGTGGATGCCCAGCATATTTTTGTCCTTCACAAATACGCTCCTTTTAAAACGTTTTTCTTTTGCTCCTGATTCATAATTGTGAATTAACAAATACTCAGAAATGCTATTTTGAGCCAAGTGTTCTTTATACACGTCATCAGAAAGGTGCCACAAGAACATGTTCATTTTCAGCAGAGTGGGTCTTTAAACTGAAAATGGTAGCGCTGCAATTCTCACCTGAGCAGTTTTTACTCCCTCATCTACACCCAACAAGGCATCACCTCCATTCTTAAAGAAAAAAATTGTAGTCAGAAACTGGAAAAAAGAAAAATAGCTACCCAAGAAAAACATGATTTAAGAGCTTACCTCAACTACAATGCTGCCATTTTCCCCCTGAAAAACAGAAGCACACTGTTAAGGCAGTTTCTTTAAAAAACACGCATACGTCATTGGAGTGGAATGTCTGGAGGATGTGATTCACTGCAAGAACACAGAGAGGCAGTGTTGACTTTCAAAGAAAGCATTTCCTGTCCAACACATGCAAGACTTTTCTTTAAGAGAAAAAAAAAAACCTCCCAGTCTGAATGCAGATGTTACCTTCTGCGAAGACTCTGCTTCTTTTTTCCTCATGTTGAAGATCACCTGGAAAAGGTCTTTCAGGTCTATAACCAATGGCTCCGCCTGTAAAAATAATAATAAAAAAAAAAAGCTGAATCCCTGCAGTTTTTTTTACTCCATGGGTTCCTTAGTCTTACCTGTTGTGCGGTCTTTATGGCGAAGAACTGATGCTGACCCTCTGCTCCACACACGTATCCAAACGCCCTGTTGTCGGTCACATCTCTGGCAATGAAGGAGATCTTATTTACTGCATGCTCATGCTCGATCACCTGAAAAGAGAGGAATACACCAAGTAAGCACAAAAACGTGGAGCTCTAAAAGCAGGAAGTCGGGGGGACTTACGCCTGATTTTTCATCAATGATCTTTATACCAGACATCGAGATGTTGACCCAGATCCTCTGTTTGTGTTTGCCCTGAGACCGAGCAGCTACCGCCATTCCCTGCAGCCAAACAAATTTAAAGCATTTTCATAAAAGATCAAAGCAAAAATTCCAGCCGCAGTGCTTTACCTTCAGTTTCATCATGGAGTCCTGGCACATCTTGTCTCCTCGGGCCTCCGGAACGTCGTCGATGCCGATCAGCTTGGCCTTGTACCTCACCCCATCTCCCTGAAACCTGCTCAGCAGGTACTCATCCGTCTTCTCTGGAACTACGGACAGTTTGAGAGGTCCACAGAGTGAGAGTTCTGTTCAAATTCTACGAGGAAACAGACCAAGCTGCAGCTCAGCCATTGTCTCATCTGTTCACCAACTTTTTGAAAAAAAAATGTTTGGTGCCTGGCCAGCAGCTTTATATTTAGAGCAGACAGGACTTCCTGGAGAACGCAGGCTTTAAAGAAACAACAAACCACAAGTTTTCACAATGTTCTATCAACTTAAATAGTTGAGACAGAATCTGAATTATTTGTGTCAAAAACAGTGGACTGAATTTGTTGTGACACGAGGATGAATTCTGTACAAACACTTTCAATGTTTGGATTTATTTACGACAATCTCATATTTTTTTGATTGTGCCAACGAGCACAATCAAATAAAGGATGGAGCTTTCAAATGACTTTTTTAATAAGAAGAATGCCTTAAAAAAGGAAACCCCCAATTTCTGTGCACAACTCTTGCTTTTGTCTCGTTTGACTGGCAAAGTCACAGTCCAGGTTTTCATGCACTGCCGACGTCATCTGAAGCCCACAGCTTTAAGAAAGTGAATCAAACTGAGAGAACAGATGGGAACGAGTGTAGGACTGTGGAGATCCAGCTCTGTTCTGGGATATCACCTAGAGTGTGTGGTGGGTGACAGGTAGATATTACAAAAACTGGAATTCATTTGGACTTCATTTTGTGAGACCATAACTGCACTGAGGAGCTCCTTCAGAGACTCACCTGCACCTCACCTCACTGCACAAAAGAGTTGCAGATCTTTCTTCATGTCAGCTACTGGACTTGCCTGTTCTACACTCTACAACATTGCACAATTATTGCTGATTTTTATTATAAATTAGTGCATTTTATCCATCTGCTGTTTTTAATAGTTTTTTTCTCCCCTTTGTGGAATCGAAGTTTTACTCTCTTCTACTTTAAGTATTTGTAAAAACGATCAAAACTGACAAAAACTGTACCATCAGGGTGCAGATCAAACAAAACTAAGCTTGGTAAGAAGAAAAATAAAATTGAAATACCGGTAGGAGACAAATTACTGCTTTCAGCAGAGATCCTTTTTTGATCATTTAAGCAATGTATTTAAAGAAAAAAAAAAGAGCGAATCTTAATAGGTAACAAAAATGCAATATTCAGTAGATCACCACCACAATGTTAATCCAATAGTTTGACATGAAGTGAACTGCAGCAACACTCACATCTGATAGGACAGCATCCCATCATGTGAAAGAATTAATAACAGCAGTTTAGAAACTTGACTAAACGACTAAACTGAAACTTGCTACAGTATTAAAACCAAATATATTTAATAAAAATGATTATTTCAAAATTCTGCAGATGTTTTTGCCATTTTTTTAAAGTCTGTATTTTGCTTTGAGAGTAATGTGGACATGAGGCTTGTTGGCATTTGTGGCTTTAAGTTTATCTATGGCCCCAAAAAACTGAAGTTTGGATTAAATCCCATTGGCTGTCACATATATAGGAGTGTGAAATATGTTGTCCACATTTGACCCATCCCCTGGAGCAGTGAACTGTGGACACATCTACGCTGGGAAAACATTTGGTGGTTTTTAACCTTCCAATCCGAGCCTTTAATGCTAAGTATCAAGCAGGGAGGTACTGGGTCCCATTTTTAGAGTCTTTGCTATCACTTGTCTGAGGATTTGAACTCACGACCTTACAGTTTCAGGCTGGACACTCTACCACAAGGCTACTGAGCTGGTAAAACTACTTACTGAATGTTTTGAAAACAAGTTGGAACAGAAATGTTGAGATCTTTTCCAGCTGACACTAAAATTGAGCCAGAGGCTTTTATGATGCTTCAGAAAGTGGGTGGAGCTTTTGGTGGAGAAGGAGGTCCAATCAGAAAAAATTAACAAGTCAGACTCGTAGCTTACTTTTCTTCTTCTCCCTCTTGAACGGGACCCTGGATGTGGCTGTGCTGGGGGACGTGGGTGGGGTGCCGGAGGTCGGGTCCACAGTCTGGGAGCTGGGCTCGACAGGTGCGGGCGGGCTGGTTTCCACCTCTGCAGACATGGCGTGGGCTTAGCCTCACCGAACGAGTGACACCCTGAGGTAAAGCAGACAGCAGCTCCGGGTTGGAGGGGGAGCAGGCGGTGAAGTGAAAATGCGGCCTTCAACACCCTTGCATGCTTCTCCGCCTGAAACAACAGATAGATTTTTTTTTTGCCATTTAAAAATAAATTTCCTGGGAAGATAGATAATTCCTCATCCCTGCCACAATAAAAGTTTACAGCCACAGTAGCATCAGAACAAGACATATGACCAATAAAAACATCCCCTCATAAAAATATACACTTAAATAAAACAAAAAATAAAAAGGAAAAAAAAGCTGCGTCAGCTGTTTGGCTTTTAAGTGGTGAAACATCCTCAGGATGACACTTCTTCCTAAATTTATGTCAGCACTGCCGTTTCAGAGCATCCAGAGGCTTTAAGGGTTATTAGCAGGAAACATTTAAGCTCTCAGGCCACCAATACTCTTCTTTAGAGATTTGTTTCCCCCCCCTCCACATTAACACCTTGTTTAAGTCACTAATAAGTCAGTTTTGGGATCCAAAAATAAAAGGTGCATTCAAAAGAAGCCATAAAAACATTTAGATTTGAGTGAAACAGCAGCAGGGTCTCTTACCTTTCCGCACAGCTGCAGATGCAACAACAGTATGTTAAGAGCTGGAGCACAGCAGCAGACCAAAGGTTGGGAGTGAGCAAAGGTTGAGCAATTACCTGGAGTTAATTTTACCCTAACCAGTGAGGAGATCTCGTGATGCTCAGGAGTAGAAATAGAAATTAAGAGTAATTTAAATAACAACAACAAAAAAAAAGAAAACAGACGTTAAGAAAAATCTGAAGTGAAAATATTAACCAAAATGATAGGTATTTAAGGTGGTCAGAACAGCTGGGGTTTAATTACCTGTATCTGCAACACCTGAGTTGGACACTTACAAGCTGCTGTTGGATTATAAAACAATGAATGTCTTCATTTTTACTCATCAGTGCTCATTTCCTACATAAACCAACTGTTTTAATGACATGCTTAACCTTTGAACACCAGTGAATGCTTCAATCATGCATGCCTGGCTGCACTTGCTCATCAAATCATAGGAGCCCAATTTAAAAAAAAAAAAAACTAGTAATGTCAGCATTTTCCTGCAAATTTGAGTTTAAAAGTTTACTTTTTAACCATCAGGAGATGCGCAAATGATCTCTGTCAGCAAAGAAGAGGAGGAGAGATGTCACAATCGTGAGCAGTCAGGAAAAAGGGCAGCACATCTGGAGGAAATCAGGGAATGAGTCAGCCTGCATGTGAATGAGGTGGTGAAACAGCACAGGCCCGGTGTGAACACGCAGGAGAGGCGAACCCCCCAAACGATACATGGCTTTTTTACGCTTAAACAAAGAGCCTTTTGTCGGCTTGGAGACGCGCGCACGTTTGCGCAAAGAAAACCTCATTTCCAAGGAAGATGAAAGTAGATCCAAAAAAGGGTAGAAGGCAGAAAAAAAGTGATGTAGAATGGTCTAAACACCAGCCATGATCATGTTGGACTTTTAAAGTTAAACCTCATGGAGGATTCCTCCAGAGACGCGTACCTGTGTGAAAGCGCGCGGCAAGACGTTCGATTCCCGCAGCCTCGGCGGTGTGCTCTTTGGCCCCTTCTTGCCTTCAGTGGCTCAGCTGCAAAAATCAATCAAATCAGAAGCAGCTTCGGAATCAGCAGAGAAAAGGAGAGGAGAGACGTCTGCGCGCTCCCGTTAACCCCTGCGTCACTGACTGGACAGCAGACTTGTTGCTGATCTCAGCTGGCAGGAGGAGGAGGAGGAGGAGGAGGAGGAGGAGGAGATGGGGGGGGGGGGCGGTCTCTACAAACCAGAATGTACCAGATGAACCCAGACCAAACTGTTTTAATGCTTTTATAAGACATCTTATTTTGTTATATGGAACTTCTTCTCTTTGCTGTTAAAATTCGCTTAAATCGATCACAGTGAAACTGTTAACTCCCCCAAACCGTCTCCTCTTTGGGTCAACAGGACCTTCTTCTGTCAGTTTCCTCCAGAACATTTTGACTTTCTTTGCCATTTCTCAGCACGTGAGAAACTTTTTTTCCCATGTTAAGATGCTCTTGCCGGTGTTGTTTGGCTTCTTACTGACATTTTGTTAAATCACTGCTGCAACATTATGTTTTGTGAGGGTTTGGTACCACCGTGTGTTCCTGAACTGCTTTTATTCAGATAATTGGATGTAAGTCATCAATTAAAGTACGAAAACCAATAGAAATTACTTTTACTATTAAGCCACACTATCCACAATAAGTTTGGGGTGTTGTTATTTACATGAGGGATTTTCCTATTTGGTCTGAATTTTAATGAAATACGTAAAAGTTCCCTTTAATATCATTAATAATGAATAAGAAGATACATAATTTACATTAGTTTGATATTTATTACCCTCAAAGCTATGACAATATTAAAGATAGTTCTAAATAATAATTATTGATCGTTTTTGTAGCTGGTATTTCCACAATTTGCCACAGGTGACAGCAACGGTGTTCCACTCTTCCACAAGTTCTACATGCAGTTCTGCCAGGTCACTTGGGCTAATGGTGTCGGCAGATCTGACATGCAGTAGTGTTTGAGTCAGGGCACATTGCTGGTCCTACAATGTGAGGCACACCCACTTCTTGAGGTCAAATTGTGACAGTTCTGACACATTATCACACACGGACCTGGTTCCTGGTGGAACTGGGGGATGATGATGGTTCTATGATGTCTCTGAAGTAAAAACATGCATCCACTGGGCCTTCTACGATAACCAAATTGGTTTTGCACTGACCGGTGATGCCTGCTCGGACTGCTCGGACCTCCTCCACCACAGGTCACATGGTCCTGTGTCCACTGCAAAAGTTCATAGCCGTGTCTTGGTGTCAGTGGAGTCACCTGCAGCAGTCGTCTGGCATTCAGTCAAAGCGGCGGAGTTGGTTGTGCTCGGTTTGTCTGGAAACCCTGGGACCCCTCACATCTGGTAAATGAGCCTTCTGCTGTGTGGCATTTACTAAACCATGTCTGAGTGCCGAGGTCCTCAGGTGAACATGAAAAGGCAAACTAAACCCTTAGATGATAAACTATACAAAAAAGTTGGTTTGACACTAAGATTTACAGTAAATATCCATACTGTTCACATGTCTATATTGCAAGCAGTAGGACAGTAGGTAGAAAAATATGCAACTGTTTTAAAAAGAAGTCTATAGAATAAATATACGTTTTTCCTTGATAAATCAATCTTGAAAATTGGACTTCCTCATGACTAAAGAGATCATGTGACTAAAAATGTGCTTTTTATTCAACATTATTGGTAAAAATGAGGTTCCACAACTGACCATCAAACTACAACTCATGACTCAACATCAAATTCATTAAGGTGAATATTAAAAACACTGAGACAAGAGGGCAGAGAAACAGGTATGACATTTCCCCTGAATCACACTAATCTGACTGCAATTATAGTAAACACTCATGGGTCATCAACTTCCTTCACATGAATGCTTTTTTTGCTCTAGATCCCATCGTGTGATCCAGTAATGAACGTTTTGATTTTTGCAGCTCTAAGCAGTCAAGGGCAGCTGTTCTGTTCCCAGAAAGAAAATCCACTCATCACACAGGAAATGTTTGCATTTCCAGGGGCATCAACTGATTTTTTTGTTAGGGGTAATTATTAGATGCAGTGAGGTGTTGGTGTAAAGTGAGAAAGATAAAACTGTTCTTCTACAGGGATAAACCTGGAGAGTTCAAATCTGTAATAACAGCAAACCCTGGAAAGGAGTGAACACTACCCTTTGAGCCAACATGAGCAGGGACGTCAGTGGGGCTGTTCATCATGGAGTTTCACTTCTGTAAACTCAAGAGGTTGAACAGCTATGAACAATCTCTGTTTTTTATTTCAAGACAAACAAACAGTTCTGATTTTTTTATTAGCATTCATCTTCATAATTAAGGGAACATTCACACCTTGTAAGTTTGTGCTTTGTCAAGCATCAAGGAATATAGGAGGTATCATGTGTTGCAGTTCCTCAAAAGACCACTAAGGGGAAGGTTGCAAAAGGGAGCAATTTCCCATTGACTCCCATGATAAAAGTCTGATCTTCTTCTTTTCCTTTCAGCTTTTCCCTTCTGGGGTCATTACAGCAAACCAGCTACCTCCATCTAACCCTCTGCATCTTCTACTGTCTTCGTTCACTTCATCCATAAACCTCCTCTTTGGTCTTCCTCTAGACCTCTTGCCTGGCAGCTCTAGACTCAGCATCCTTCTTTTTCTTTTTAGCTTGTCCTATACAACAGCAAACAGATATGAGCTGAGAGCCTCTTGTGTTGGACAGATTTTACTGTTACAATCGCGGATTATAAATCTTCTGACACACAAGCTGCATATTTGTATAATTACTTTTTTGTAATGTATAATTGTAATGTAATTTTTATGTATAATTACCCATTACTTTGATCTGCGTGTGCCTATCTTTGTGTGTCTGAGCTGTTTATTGTGTGTTTATTTTCCATCTTTGCAGTGTGTTTAGATAAAAAATCCTGTTTGCATTTAGCAATCACTGTATTTTATTGTGAAAAATAGGTTATATTTTGAAAATTTACAAAATTTTCTTGTGTGTATTGGTGTAACTTCCTACCAGAATTGACGCGGATCACTCGCAGCTCGCACCAAAAATAGACCAGACGGCAAAACAATTGCTGCACGGCGCAAGCTGGCCGAGGAGTGTGAAAAACGCTATAGGTTAACAAGGGCGCCAAATGGAAGCAGCCTCTGTTCCACGCCGCTTTGCAACCCTTCAACGTCTAGTGTAAACCTGCCGTAAGACCAATTCGGACCAGTCCCTGCTTACTAACCTCGCCTGGCTCCAAATGGCGATGTCCGTATAGCGGGAAAATAGCGACAGAATAAACTTCATTTTGCTGGGATTGGAAGGAAGCCATTTACTATGCGTGGTGTCACACTTGCTCAGTCCAGTTTTACAGTCGATGGTCCCACCTCAGGTTTCATTTTCGCTGTGCAAATTCCAATGGGTGACATCAGAGAGCATCTCTCCATGATAAATTTGACAGAGATTTGGCTCTCAAAGTCATGCTTGTTTGGAGTGTTTGATTCTTCAGTTCTTTACCTGAGGTCACAGGTGTGTGAACAGTACAGGTATTGTACTCAAAGGTGGGCCAAAGCTTGTATGGTAGCCTCAGGTGTGACCTTTAAAATCTGTTGAATTGGGATTCCTCAAATCGACCTAATCAGTTATTCTGCATCCCAATAGCACTACTAAAAACAAGTCATGTGTATCATCATAAACAAAACTGCAAACAGTATTTTTTTCTTTGTTCCTTAACTACTGTGAAGTTGCAGAGGAAGACCGGCCGACCTCTTATCAGAAGATTGCAGAGCTGAACTCCACATTGCTCCTAGTGGTTATAGGTTGGCGCCAGTGTTGGGTAGCAAAGTGTGAGACTATAAAGTGCTTTGGGCCTCCTAAGAAATTAGTAAAGGGTTAAATAAGTATGCGCCATTTACCACATACGACTTGTTTTCCTACCGAAGGTTGTTTCCTGGTAAGGTAACTTTACTCAAGACCTTTTTCTTTCCATTTTTGGCCAAATGTCAGACTTTCCACCCCAATGATGTGTAAAAAATAAGATCCACAACCTTCTCTGTGGAAAGTTCAGAGAGAACTCTTTTGGAAATGTTGCACAAAAAGTCTACAGCACAAACTGTATTTGCATCCTGGCATAACTTTAAGATGATGACAAAAAAATGTATGATAAAAGTTCTGAAAGCGAATAACAGACAAAGATAAGCAGGGAGTGCATACTTGCACGCTTTTGATGAAACGTCAGTTTATTTTAGGGCATTTTTAACACACTTTTTTAAATGTGAGCTTTTACAGCCCAGAGAAACAAAAGTTTTACTGAACTCAAAACAGAAACTCTGTCAACGCAACCAACCTCCAAACATACAAAAATGTTTCCAGATGCCACCTTTCATTTTCAAGAGCTTTCATCCAAATAAAAGTCACATTGCTTTTGGGTAGTGGCAACATAAAAACACTGCTCCTTCTGGTCATAAGTGCATCTTTAAGTATGACTCAGATGCCAAAACTAAACGGGAGATCAGATGTATGTTGCGCTGAGGAGCTGACCGATGAGAGCAGAGAACAGCGGAAGGATGTCTTTCCCAGCTTTGTATCCTGTGCTCTGCTGACAGAGGCTGGATTTCAGGAGCCAAACCCCCCAGAAACCAGATTACTGACAAGCCAAGAATCACCCACCCCTGACCGAGAAATGTCATAACCTTTTATTTATCTATTGTATATCTTGTAAGAGAATTAAATGCAAATCATGAGGGAAAATAAAATGACATTTTGACCTTTTTGCCTAGTGATTTCACCCAATTCACATATTTTTTTAATCAAAAAAGGAGAATTTCCTGTTCTCTAGAACGTGAATTACTGTCAGCTGAAAGTAGAGGTACATTTTCTTCAGATGTTAGATGCTTTATTTAAAAAAAAAGAATAAAAGAAAGTACATTTTGAGCAAATACAGCAAACAAATTAATCAGAAATAATCCCAGACTGTTCAAAAGGTCTCCCGGGAAGTGTCTTTCTCTAATTTATGACAGGAAGCCCGTGCAGTCCGAACATTTTTGGGCGTAGACGGTGAAACTGGCTGCAACCACAGCCAGACGCCACGATAGCCTGTTATCTACCGTCCGTAATTAAGGCCTTTTGAGATTTTTATCCTCTGTGCCACTCGCCTCCTCTTTGCTTCTACAGCTCCCTTTATAGCTCACTCTAAAAATAACAAAACCGTCATCAATTTCTTCCACACGGAGATGAGATATAAAGAAATGCTGTCTCCAAATTACAGTAAAACTGTTTCCACAAAGGTTTCCACACTCTTCCAGCCCCCCGCCCCCACTCAGAAAAACAGGAAGTCTTTCTAGTCAGGAGAAATATTAGCCAAGCGCTTTACCTACCCTCTGGTTTCCTGACAAAGTTAGGAGGAAACTCATAAAAGTGGTGACTTCAGCACATATTTGCGCCTCTCCACTGAGCCACGGCCACATCTATGCCTCTCACAGAAGTAGGCAAAGATTAACTTTGGACGGGGAAAAAGTCTGCTTGTGTTTGTTCAAGCCAGCAGGAAAACACTTGTCATCATGGAGTGTCACATCAGGGGTTTGTCAGCTCCACGGTTCAGCTGATTTGACCTCCTTCTGTGTCAAACTGTCTCCTCTCTTCAGTGGGATGAGTTCTGCTCTAACTTTAAAGCCCTCTCACACACTCTGCACCGCACTCCCTCCTTTTGTAGAATGCCATGCTGCAGACTCAGCAAAAGCTTCCCAGATCACATGGCGGAGTGCAACAGTTCAAAACTTCCTGTACATTGTGCAAGAACTGTTTTAGACTTCACTTAAGCAAAATACCCTTTAAAATAAAACTAAATTTTAATCACATTCATAATAAAATTGAATGGATGATGTATTTGTGCATACGTCCACCTTCGGCAAAGACAAGTTAAAACTTTGATTCTTAGCTCTCAATATTGCCACCTTGTGGTCAATGGTTTACACTGCAGCACACACAATGAGTCAGGGGTCTTTCTATTTCTTTATTCAAATAATTGGTAATCAGGAACAAATGAAGCTCGTAGCAATGACGTAAGAGCTACAGTTGGCAGACCACAAGCTCCCTACTCCACATTATTCCAATGGATCCACTTTCAGACAAAACCGAGCAGGTATCTGCCTCAAAACTGTATGGTAGATAGATCTAATACAGCTCGCCATTTTTTTAATGTTTCTGACTGTAAGGTAGCAGGGGAGCGCCAACAGTCCCACCCACAATTCAGGAGGCGAGCTTCTTTGACTTACCACTGCTTTGCAGAAAGTATGTCCTAGAAAATGACAGTTCTTTTTATTTTTAGGTTCAAACTGCATAATCAAACTGAAAAGATCACAAAAAGAAAATAGCTTTGAAAATAGATCAAAAGTTGATTAGAAAGAAAAACAAAAATAAAGAAAAACAAAATAATTTTATTTTAAAATGGAAGGTATTTTCAGACAAAACAAAACAGATAACTCCACGCACCAACAATAATATAATAAACTATGTAATTTATCATGTAAATACTGGTAAATTGTAACATATGTTTTTTTTTTTTTATGCAAACAAACCAAAAGTTGGGATTGGGAGTGTCACATCCCTCCAGGTCCCTAAAATGCTTAGAAAATTATGAAATCATCTTACCAGATAAAATGTCTTATGAGTTTTATGTTGAATGTTCTTCCTGACACTACCGTCTCCATTTACCGGGCAGGACACTGGTTTGTGCCTGTTGGGGCTCCATTTATCTTTTCTTTTTGTGTCTGTCTTTTTGTCTCTCTGTCCATCCTTATGTTTTTTTTTTTGTCTTTTGCTTTATGTTTTATTTTTTTCTTAAATACCATAAATGCCAATGTGTTGCAGTGAAGAAAAAAACATTCTGTTCAAATATTTACTGTTCTTTCCCAAACACAGTATGGTTGCCCAATTCTGGAAAAGCAGGCATTAACAAATGTTCAGATTAGACAGATTCTTTGTATAAAATAGAAATAACCAGTGAGTTTTCATGTATAATGTGCATTCATGCAGAAATGCACACGTATTACATGCATTTTGTGATTAAGAAATTCTGCTTTTATTTTATATTTTATTTGACTTTTATTTATCCAGGCAGGACAGATTGAGAACAATAGTTTTCAACTGTGTCGTGGCAAAAGGCAAAGCCTTTTGAGAAGGGAAAAGCAAAGGACAAAATTGTTGGTATAAACTGACAAACAAATGTTCATTTTAAAGTATGTGTCTGCGGTATCTAGAAGTATTTGTTTATTTTTTGTTTGCTGCAAACAAATTGAAACAAGATGTTTTGAATTGTCAACTTTATGTACACTCAACTGAAGTAAACTCTTTTTTTTTGTTAATTAGAAAGTTAAATCTTAACCTACTTTGTCCAAACACAACTAAAACAATATTTATATTCAGTTTAGATTTCGATTTTCTTCTGATTTTTAAAAAAACTCTAAAAACATCAATCAGTAATTCTGCATTTGAAATTCAAATGATTGTTTTTTTGCAATGTAGGTGGATAATCATTAACCAAGATCTATGTGAACAGGCTAAAAAGAGCAAGACTCTGTCCCTTCAAAGATTCATGATGAGGATCGAGGTGGCGCATCAGCTGGGCTTCTGCAGTTTGTGTCTCTTCCTGGGATTCTTTGGAGGAGGAACGTACGTTTCTTCCCCCAGCAGTAAAAATCTGGTTTTCTTTCCGTTTTATAATCTTATTGCATCAAATGTGAATCTTGCAGGGCTGTGGAGATTCCTGACCCACCATCTATTAACTGTGTCTGGAGCCGCTGGTCAGAGTGGACGGCTTGTGATCCCTGCACAAAGATCAGAGTACGTCTAGGAAGTCTGCTTCCACAGCCCGAGGCAACAAAATCTCATTTCCGAGTTGATATAACAGGTTTTTTCTTTTTTTTAGCTTTATGGAAACACTTTGACAAAACTATCAAGCTGCAGCATAAAAACTAACTTTCAAACTAACACTTTGAATTTTTTTTACTGGGGTATGTAAAGCGATATAATTCAAAATGTCAATTTAGCAAAATTTAGCAATTTAGCAAATGTAGTTTTGTGGCATACATTATTGTTTAACCCCAGTCTCACAAGTTGTCTTATTGTCAGCGCATTTCTGTGAGCTGTACGAATAAGGTTGAATCTTCTTCTTCTTAAAGATAAAAAAAAAAAAAACTTTTTTTGGGGAAATTATCTTAGAGCCAGGCGTTTAATGAGAGAGAATTCAAGATTAAAAAGATTTTGGAAGAAATATTACGATTAAAAGAACATTTTTTTTTATTCTATCTTTTAAAACAACTCAATATCCTTGTTTTGTGCTATATCATTGATTTGAATGCAAAATGACTGTTTTTACCTGGTTTGAACATTAATTTGTATGTAAATAAACTGCAACTTCATTTTTCTTGAAAAAGCTCTCTCATACTTCAGGGTATGCATTTTTTTGTGGAGATGACAGCATCGTGTTTGTTTTTATCCCCTCAGAGGCGTTCTCGGGGCATAGAAGTGTTTGGCCAGTTTCAGGGAGATGCCTGCCAAGGATCAATAGGTGAAAGGACGGCTTGCATAACATCTGAGGCGTGCGTGAAGCCGACTCCTGTCCCTTGCTCAGACTCGGAGTTCGAGTGTGAATCAAGTACTGCAGGCTCTCTTCCTTCCATCTGCAGCATTCTGCAGCTTTTACATTTGATGCTTCAACCTCTGTTTTTTTTTACAGGAAAATGTATCAAGAAAAGGTTAATGTGCAACGGGGACTATGACTGTGAGGATGGATCAGATGAGGACTGTGACCCTGTGCGGAAACCCTGTGGTCAAGCAGTTCTCAATACCAATGAACAAGGCAGGACAGCAGGATATGGGTAAGAGCAGCTCAAAGGGCCTGAACCTTTTCACACAAATGGAACCGGACACACTCACACTTTTGTCTGCTTTTATGTTAAACTGCATGTGGTGGACCAAAGCTCCTAAAAGTGTCCCACAGTTGCGTCATCTGCTCTTTTGGGGGCAGTATTGCCCCAAATGGGCTCTGAATTTAAGAACTCTGAAGAACTCTGCAAGTCCTCTGACTATCTGACTAACTGCTCTCCTCTCCGCACATTCACTCATGAGACTACTTTCCACTGAACAATACAAGGGGGTTTGCTCTGATGCTGACCAAACATTTGACTCTGAAGGCACCAAACGAGGGTGAAGTCCAAGTCTTAGGATGCTTGGTTGACATTATTAACGTGGTGCACTCTGTGCATGACCACAAAAATCCTATTTAGCAAATGAAGAAAAAATGTGAACACAAGAAAAACAAACTCTTAATAATATATTATGATTATTATGATATTATATTCATACATTAATTAATAATATTTATGTATTTATTTGTTTTGCTTCAGGCTTCAAATGGGAACTTCAAGTTTGTCCACCAATTTGCTCTTTTGGTTGCATGTACCAACAAAGTGATGAGGGCTGAATCAAAAACTGGTTTCAAACCAGCACAATTTAAATTAGTATCTCAGTTGATTTTGACTTGCAGTTTAAAATATCTTTTTTTTCTCTTGTTATAAGGAAAAAATAACACATTTTAAATTACTTTAACAAGGAGTCACATTAACTGTTATACACACTCAGCATCAAGGGCTTATTGCCATCTGTTCCAACAACTCAACATTCTGTAGCTGAGTTTAGTAAGATATTCCAGATTTTTATTACACAGATAGGATCTAGAAATAATTGAATCACCAAAAAAGACGTTCTTTCAAATAAAAAAAAGTCAGTTTTAGTCGTAAATATAGTTTTAGAATAAACTTGTAATTGTTTAAGCTTAGACAAATCCAGAATTATAAATATGAAATTTAATCCTATATAATTATTTGTATCATATGTGATACATGCATTTCCAAGACCGCATGTCGTAAGCATAATCCAAACCTTCCTTAAAAGCCCATTGTTTATAACGGACCATCTTGTATGCCCTGTAGTTCCTCATCATTCCACTAGAGGCAGTAGAAGGGCTTTTCCTATCGTTTTTAAAATGGCTGCTTCCATCAAATCTAAAAAACACTTTTGGCGTGAAAAGGTTAGCTAATTATCTTTGTTTTTTCACAAAACTTTTATTCAGAATGTGTGAATGTTAGCAATGCTGCAAAGATAGTGCATGTTCGTTGTTCCTGCTCTCTTTTCAAACTTTGAATCAGTCACGGCTACATTTATGCACCAGGATCAACATTTTGGGCGCTGATCCTCGAATGAACCCCTTCAACAACGACTACTTCCATGGGAGGTGTGATCGTGTCAGGAATCCCAACAATGGGAATTTCGACAGGCTTCCTTGGAACGTTGGAGTCCTCAATTATGAAGTCAGTTTTGACACATTTCAATGCGGGTCAGATTTTTTCCTTGCATAATTCTGCTCCTTCTGTTCCTCCAGACTCTGGTGGAAGAGACTGTTTCCAGAGAAATCTACGAGAACACACACAGCCTTCTGAAGACAATGATACAGGACAAAACCTTTAAACTTGATGCAGGTTTAAACGTCAAACTTAGCCCATCTGAGCCATCTATGTCCAATCTTTCTGGAACAATTGGAGCAGAGTTTGGATTTTCAAGGCAAAATATGCTGAAAGAGGTTTCAGAATACACCACCATGAAGGTATACTGTAAAAAAGGGCATTTGTCTAACACTTATGGACAGTTCCCTGAAATTGTACCTTTAACAGCAAAATAAAGAAAACTAAGAGATTCTATTCTTCCATCATATCCTCAGAACAAGAGCTTTATGAGAGTGAAAGGCAAAGTGCAGATGAGCACCTACAGGATGCGCTCCCGTGAGCTTCAAGTCACAGATGAATTCTTGGATCATCTCCAGTCTTTACCAGTTCAGTATGAAAAGGGTATTTATTTTTCCTTCTTGGAGGACTATGGAACCCACTACACGAAAAATGGAAAGTCAGGTGGTGAATACGACTTGGTCTATGTTCTAAACCAGGACACCATCAAGACAAAACGTATGAGCACCAGACACAGGTTTTCTTGGGTATATGTTACCAAAAGAAGACCTAATACCTACTTAACTATTTTTGTGTGATTCTTGCAGAAATTACAGAGCGAACCCTTCAACAATGCATCAAAGCAGGCATTACAGCAGATTTTGGGGTCCCAGGGGTTGATGTTAAATCTCACATAAAACCTGAGGATTGCAACAAACCATCAGATAAAACAGAAGGTTTGCCTAAATTACAATCCTTGTTTTTTATATTTTTTAAAATTCTTTCCAACACATAAGAACTGTGAGCCTCTCGTGTTGGACAGATTTTACTGTTACAATCAGGGGTTATGAATCTTCTGACACACAAGATGTATATTTGTATAAACCCCTTTTGTGTTTGAGGCTAAATTTTCAAAACTGTATGGTTGTGTAGCTCCAATATTGCTTACCATTTTTGTTGAACTGGTAATGTTCGATTGGGGTCGTGAGGGGCTAAAAGCGAGGAGGAGACCGTGTAAACAGAGAGCTCTCAGCAAAGGGGAGGGATAGGTGGGTGGGGTTGGTGCGCACCAACAGTTCCGTTCACAACTCAAGAGGTGAATTTCGAATCAACTACTGATGCTCTGCAGATACTATGTTCTAGAAAACGACACAGGTTTTTAGATAATTCCATTCAATTTCTTTTATATATGGCCCAATATCACAACCATAGTCGTATCAGTGGGCTTCACACCGCTATTTATGCAAAAGATAACATAATTATAATTAAAGAGCACTGGGAATGCGCTGAAAATTGATGATCGGAGTGGGTTTTTAAAAATAGCCAAGTTGCTCAAAAGGTCTTTTCTGAAGTCATTATGTTAAAGTTCAAGACAAGTCTTAAGTCAAGTAAAAAAAAATAAGCTGGTGAATAAAATAAAATAAAACAATATTTTTGAAACCAGACTGTTAATAGGTTTAATTTTGCAGTAAAATCTGACTTTCAAATGTGAGAGTGAATGGAAAATTGCTCTTGTTTGCCACCAGCCTCCACTGGTCACTTTAGGAACTGCAACTTTTGGTACTTCTTGGTTGGATTTGAATGTAGTAACAGAAGAATGAGGCTTGGCCTTAACAAATGGTTGTCAATGAGTAAGAGTCACTCAAGTCAGTAAGTACTGTCTAGATTGAGTATGACCATCAAAATTGTCTTATGAACAAAGCTGAACAAAAGACAGATCTTCTGTTCATTACTGCATCTCAATCACATTAATTTCCATAAATAGATCAAGAAGATATCAACATGTAGCCAGAGAGGCTGCTGGATTTTCAAAATAAAACTCATAACCCTTACTCTGACCTTGCTAGTCCTGCTAAATGAATATCTATTGCATTTGCCAGGCTTCTGGAATGCACCTGGTGGGATTGAAAGTTTTGCTGGCGATGGATTTATAAAAAGGGCAGAGACCACACACCTCACCAAGTGTGTCATCATTTTTATGTCTATTTTTGTGTTGAATTGTTTTTGTTTCCAAAGAGAATATTGTACACATATAAATGAGTTAAATTGATGGGTTTCTTGCGTTTTTTTTTACAGATGGAACTGATGGAAAAGCATTGGTGGATAAGGTTGTGACGTCTGTGAAAGGAGGAACTCTGGATAGCGCTGTTGCCATAAGGGCCAAGTTGAACAAAGAGGGGATAATGGACATCGAAACATATCGGTTCTGGGCTCGCTCCATCGCAGATGCCCCTGCTCTGCTGTACAGTGAGGTGCGAAGGAGAAGCTAGAAACATAAAGCTAAAACCCAATCCTTCTTTATCAGCTCCATACCAAAACCAACCTCAGAACATTTAGAAGAGTACTTCTATAAATGGGGCAACCTATTGCAGTTTAAACTCTCCAAACAAATGGTAAAGATATGAGTCTCAAAGGCCAATATTTAAATACAGTGATGACAATGTAGATTTTAATTTAAAAAATTCCCACTGACAACAATCTAAAAGTAGCTTGTTTTTTTATTTCATTGCATAGACCTATAAAATGGAATTATCCTAAATTATTGTAATTACAATAAGTTATCCATCTGTTTTTAACTCTGACCACCTACACGTGTTGTGCAAAGTTTTGGGAATGGTTATCAGCATGAGCTCTGGTACCACTTGTTGTGAAAAACCTGTGAAGCGGAGAATGCAACTTTGGATTTTTATATTGGTCATGTTTTTCTCTAAGAGGTTATAGGGATTAGCAACTTAAAGAAATTATTTTTCCTAAACGATTGGGGTTAAATAAATATTTCTCCTCCCAAGTTTTCCCACCTGACTTAATTTTTGTTTCTTCTTTTGGCAAAGTTGTGGCCAAGATGGAACAAAAGGTGTTAGCGCTTTCTGTTGATTGTTTGTAGAAACTTAATTCCCATTAATTTGGTTTGGTCCCCTTGAAAGCTCCCTTAATAACTACTCAATGTATCCCCTTTACCCTCTGTGTTTATTTCCCAATTAAATACACAATGTTGTCTGACTGTTGCATGAGAGATCTGCACCTGCAGAGGTCAGTCAGTCATGAGCATGTTATCGTTTCCATTTAAATCCATCAGTGTTGCCAATTACAAACTTCTTTAACAACAGTCACTCTATTAATTAACTGGATTAAGCATATTGCGCTCCTGGGAATAAGTTTATCATCTTTCCGACATTGGCTGATGTTAGTTTTGGTTTGGTTACTGATTCAAGCGGATCTTTAGTTTACATTCAACACCTGAGATGTCGCCGGCTTCATCTTGATAACACCCACTCTTTGACCTACCGTAACGATAAACGCAATGAATGTGAATCAGCTGATTCTAATGCAGAGATTAGCGGATTTTTAAAGTGATGCTTATTTGAGCAAAACAGCTTTTCTAAACTTTAGAATCCACTAGAATTACATTCATTGTGTAAGCGGTTGAAGAGTTACGGTACACGAAAGTAAAAAACTGGAGCTAAAGCTCCAGGTTAAAGGGCTAAGAAGCTCAAGCAAAAATCGTTGGTACACTTCTTTCTTTAATTTGCAGAAAATACAATGCAACACTTTGTAAAATTGAATTCTTAAAAACAAAAAAGTGACAGTAGCCCAGCAGAATTCTTATTTTTCACCAGTACAGAGTGTGTTACATTTTCATTTAATGTGCAAGTTTTTGTGCTGTTATTAAGTAAATAAACCTGAGCAAAGTTTTAAAATTCGGTTACCAAATTCCAGAGTAAAATAACTCACATCACCCTTTTTATCTTCAGCCGGAGCCCATCCACATGCTGGTTCCACTCGATATTCCAGATGCAAACGCCAGGATCCAAAACTTGAAGCAGGCCACACAAGACTACGTGGCTGAATACAACGTGTGCAAATGCAAGCCCTGCCAAAATGGAGGCACTCTTGCTCTGCTGGATGGAAAGTGCATTTGCATGTGCCCCGATGAGTTTGAGGGCTTGGCCTGCCAGAACTTTAAACCGGAAAAAATTAAAAGCCCAGGTAGGACACACACTATCCAAACATATCGATGTACTTTTTTGTTTATTTTTTCTTGGTTTGTGGGTTAATTTTTAAATTTTACTCTAGCAACAAGACCGACTGTGAATCAACTGGGAAACTGGTCCTGCTGGTCATCCTGGTCCAGCTGCAGTGGAGGCAAACGCAGCAGAACTCGGCTCTGCAACACAGACGGAGTCACTGAAGCGTCGTGTGCAGGAGAGACCAAGAGTGACGAATACTGCTAAGCAAACTCAAAAAGTTTTACTTTGAGATTCTGGTCATACAGTGAAGTACATGACATAATTTTGCAATAGTAAAGCATAAATCAAGCAAAAGCAAAACATATTGTCTATGAAGCTTAAGAATAGAAATATACTCCAAATAAGAAAGTCGTCTGATATTTATTAAGTAAAAGATTAAGCAGCAGCATTGTGATTGCTGTCAAAATCTCTAAGAATTTGGTTGACATTTTTGGATTAAATAAAGCCTCAGTTTTGATTTGAATCTCAATTTTTATGACACAGATACATTCCAGATTGTTGTGCAGCGCAAATGAGAACCAGATGGTTGCAGAATAAGAGAAAAGCAGCACACGGGTCATGCAGAGATTTAGGTGGTGAGAATCCTGAAGTATGTCTGTCTTTGAGCAGAAATTGAAACTTGAAGTAGTTTCCTTTTTTAGAATGGGTTGTGAAGATTTTTCCTTTATTTTTTTTTTGTCTGTAATATTTTAATTTGTAAAGTGTTAACTCAGATATTCCTGAAATGTCATGTGTGTGCACAAACCACATCAATAGTAAGATAAGCAGAACTCTTTAGACTTTAATGTCTGCAGTATTACTCCAAGAAAACAAAGATGCTGATATGCAGCCATAAGAAACAAACATTGTGTTTCTGCACCTTAAATGGTCCGGGTGATGCCACAAATGATCTACATCACTGCGCAGGCTTCTTGAAAACAAACTTTTTGCGTCTTCTTCTAGACAAAAAAAAGCAGTAAGAGGTGAACTTTCTCTCTGAACTGATGCTTTACTGAACTTATTGAACCTATCGTGTCGATCAGCACATACATCGTTTTCCTCTGTCGCTGCAGACGTGGTCTGCCGAGCCAGCGGTGCATTCTCATGTTACCGTGACAACAAGCCGCACCATGTATGAAATACATTCCTAATTTTCTTTGTGAGCGTGACCATTGACCATAGAAGATACCTTACCTCTGGCTCCAGTGAAATGAAGCATATTCAGCTTCCATTTTTCCACACTACGGACGTCGCCATGTTGGAGCCAGATGACAAGCCTTCTACAGTATTAACATTGTGTGCGAGCCACCTGCGTAGCCCATACAAGTTTGCCCATTTTTTCAAATACGGATTGCTCAACATTTAGCTACTTACCTGAATAAATGAGTGCTGTAATTTGCAACATAAAACTATTGAAAACTTTCAATTATTGAACAGAAAGCTTATAAGATATTTGGAAAAATACGAACCGACATGTTTGCATCGTGATCTAACCAAGCAGGTCTCTTCATCCAAAAAATCCATCTGTTTGCCTGTTAAAGAAAGAAGTGTTTGGGCTTGAATGTATACTTAGGACATAACCGCTGGGAGTGTTGGCCCCTGGCCTTTAAGATGTCAGCATAATGGAGTAAAAGATGGGACCGTATTGAGCTCCAGGGAAACCCCATTCACCACAGACAGAGTGTCATTCTCTTTGCAGAAAGTTTTGTTCTTCCTCGGCATTAGGAGAACAGTTTGTACAAAATAATGAACCCCTCTTCATCTATAGACTCCCTCAAAAGCAAGAGTGTTTCTAAAATACTTTTTTACACACAAAAAGAAGCCACTTCTGTTTGTTTAGATTGTACTTAAATGCTGACTGTATGGCAGGTTTTAAGATTTTGGATAAATCCACTTTGGTTTTAATCTGAATTCTATCCTTAATGAAAGACGAAGTCAAAAAATTTGCTTTTCAAAACCGTTTAGTTTTGTTGTCTTTGCAGTTAGAAAGTAGCAGGAGGGGGATTATTTATTTTTAACAAAAGCGTGAAAGTGTGACCCCTCCGTGCCCTCTTAAGTGCCTTCACACACACCCCCATCTGCTTTCCCAGGTCCCTAAAGGTATTGAAGTTTTAAAGGGCTGTTATGGTGGATTACTCCACATAGCTGTCCCCGGCAGCGTGGAAATGAAGTTATGCCCCTTGTCAGCTCTGTTTTGTGTTCTCCCCTCCCTCCACGGTGGGGAGGGAATTGATCCCAGGAAAAGCTCTCTGATTGGGCGTCGTCACTCAGGGAGGCTTAAAATCCCCTCGCCACTTAAACACCCCCACCTCCCGTCAACTTCCCATCATAAATCAACCCCTCCTCCACCTTTCCCACTAGTCTGGAGCCTCCCTTCCTCAAACTACCCTCCCCGCCTCAACCTTCAATTATTTTGGGTCACTGATGTTCAGACACTCTTAGCTTTTACCAAATCCATTTTTAAATGATAGAAATTTGGTCTGTATGTTTTTAAAAACTATTAGAGTCCCACTCCAATTATATTTTTTTCGTCAATAAAATTGTTCCTAATGGTTTTGTTATTGTGATTAAGCAGTTTTTCTCAAAAAACCTGTGTTGTTTTTTAATTCATATTTTCTGCAGCGCAGCAGGAGTTCATTAGAAATTCTTACCACTAATTTTCCCATCAGCCCTTTGTTTCCACTTTCCCGCTAGCTTATACTTGTCACTCCCCTATCTGTATGCGGAACTCTATCGCAAAACATTGCTACATTTCTGATAAACATTTCTGCTAAAACATCTTGCGTTAGTTATGTTATGTGGTTGTGGGCTTTGAGTCACTTCGGCTAATGTTAGCAACAATAATAATCTTTCAAAATGTTAATCACAATGAAAATGTTTACTTTATAACAAAAGGAAAAAGAAACGTTAAGGATCAGGACAACACAATGCTGCAATTGACTACAAGTGTTTTCTGTTTCTTCTGTTTTGTTTTGACGGCAGTTTACTCCCCACGTTAGGAGGGTACTTGTTTATTAACGCCGTTAACACGGACACGTTCTTAATGGTTAACGCAACAGCAGCAGCTCGTGACATCTCCTCAGAGTCAAATGCGCTCACTTCTCCTCTTTTCCCGTCTTCAACAAATAAAAAATAAAAACAATGAAAACAAATATAATCATTATAAAATAATGAAAACAATATATGATTTTACAATGTTGAATTTAGGCGACGTTCTTTTATTTTTCGTCCTCTCAAGCCCAAACTAACGTTAGTGTATCAAAAAAAAAATAAGCAAGTAATATTGAAGCCATCTCGCTGTGCAGTTTTGAGCCAGATGGCAACTCAGACGAGGAAAATGAAGACGTTAATGGATCTATTTGTCTACAGGTGGATGCTTCAAAATTGTAGCAGAGCAGGGAGACTTTGGCCCGCCCATTGCGTCACAAACTCAAGCTTTTTCAAACCACAGATTGTCATCCTGATCCAACACAATTTGAATAAAGAAACACTCAGAAACACAGTTTTGATCTTCAATTATTTTTTACATGTCCTCCATTATGAGGAAATGCTACAAGAACAAATGAAAACACCAAAAACGGGATTTTCATTGGAGTGGGTCTTTAAGCGAATCTAAACATACATTTCTTCCACCTAAGCTTCTTTTTTTTTTCCCCAAAAGAAAGTGTGAGAAAAGTTAAAGGAAAAAACAGACTTGATCATCATTAGTGTCCGGAAAACTCAAAATTCCAGGAAATCATCAGTAATGATCTTATCCATGCAGCTGCTGCTCATCAAAGACTTCTGCTTAAGCACACATGACAAGCAGCTTCCAGCTGCAAGCATGCTGCCTTTGTCCTTTCATGCTTTCCCACATCTTTGATCTTATTAAAACTGTGAACTGTGGTGGGTTGTGAATGCTTAACTAACTCAGGGGTCTGCAAGGGTTTCACCTTAGAAAAACGTTCACAGCTGTGGAGAAGAATGTGTCATCTCTTTCAATATTTTTGGAGAAACTTCGTTCTGATTTCTTTTGGGGTTTGTCAACGTTTAGGTTGTAGTAAGTTTCAGAACTCTTCTTTTGAAGGAAAAAGTCTGTTACAAGAATGCCTCTGGTATTTTTAGATTAAATTTCCATGTGAAAAAAAGTTTCAATAATGTCCCACTCAGGTAAAAATAATCTTTTTGGTGTTTTAAACATGTTCTTGTAACATTTTTCTGATGATAGAGGACATATAGCAGGAAAATTAAGCTTAAATTTGCCTTTTTGAGTATTTCTTTATTTGAAAAGCTGAAGATCAGAAGCCTATTTAAAAAATGTAGTTGGAAAAAGATTGTATTTGTGACTGGGATGGACAATAAGTGATACTTGTAATGTTTTATCCGCTATTGCTGTTTCCAAGCACATTATTTGTTATCCTAAAAACAAACACCATCAAAAACTGGCCCGGTAAAAGCTTCAATGTGCAAGGTTAAAGATACAAAGCCAGTCTTTCTAAAATCACTATTCATGCTGTGTTGTTGTTGTTTCTAAGGAGTAACACAAATAACTTCTCTGGTCACATGACTGATGAAGTTGTTCAATATACGATGGGCTGGGGGGGGGTTCGGCACACAACACTGGAGTAACTCACCTAATATCTAAAAATCATCTAGAATTGACAGAAGGACTTTCATTTTCTGATGTATTGATTAGTAATTGATACTTGAACAGAGTCAAATATTGGTGATGTTCAGGTATAAATGTATCGATAGTCCCATAACTAAAAGTTGTGATGTAGAAAATATGCTGGGTGGGCCGCAAGCTCCTTGCTCCGCCCCATTTCGATGCATCTATTCATAGACAGATCCGTGTATGTCTTCGTTTACCTCATCTGAGCTGGTATCAAAACTGGACAGCTGGATAGCTCCAATATTACTCGCCACTTTTGTTGCACTGGTAATGTTAGGTTGGGGTGTGATAGGCTGTACCAGGAGAAAATATAAACAGATGGATGATGGGAAGGAGTCCCAGAATTTCAGAATGAAATTTCTTATGAACTTCTGCAGAAACTATGTCCTAGCAAACAATCCAGGCTTTTTGGATTTGGAGTAAAAATGGCATGAACATAATTTTACAGCTGGGAAACACTTTAAAAATATGGATCAAAAAATGATTTAATGTTCATTTGTGTAAAAATGTATCATCAAATTCTGTGTACTTTATGTTTTACATTTTAACAAACGGATTGATTTTTTTACACTGACTTACACTCTTAAAACACTTAAAGGTATTTCTTTAACCCATTATTTGGTTGTTTTGGTTGTTTTGTTGGGACATATTTTTGGGTTACTTTTACGATCAATACTAAAATATTGATGCTTTGTTTTTTCAACCTTTGGTTATTTTTAACAGTTGAGTTTGTAATATGAGGGGGAAAATGTTTTCTACTTTCTGTTCTTTGGACTGTTTTCTTAGGTTTCCTATTTTCCCACTGTAATGTCTGAAACACATTTTTGGCAGGGTGAACATCTGTGATTAACTAAAGAATACTTTCATATGTTGGAAATTGAGAAGTGAACCACAGATCTAATAGTATGGGGATGAAAGCTGAGTGACTTGGAATTTTTAAAGCCACTAAAAAAAATTGAAGACCAATGCGGATTTTTGCCCATTTAAAAAAAAATTGTCAAACTTAGGTCCCTTTCTGTGGGAAAAGTTTTGCTTTACATATTAAAATCTAAAATGTCGAGAAAACAACAAAAAAATAACAGCTGACAAATTAAAGTTGCTCATTAAACAAATATTTTCTTTTCAGCGTAACCAAGGAGATATCTGACTAGAAGCAGGGTGGGAGGCTGCTGGCCAAGCAAGAGTTATGATGTTCAAATGAGGTTCTAGTCCAAGAACTAAAGCCCCCAAGGAACCATTATTTTTTTTATTGTGGGAAAAAAAAAATCCCATTCTCCTTAAAAATCCAAAAGCTAATTGAGAACATCTGAGGGGGATCTAATGCTTAAAGTCCAGCAAATGACGAATATACATCACTTTTTCCAGGAAAGGTAATAAAATTTCAGTTTTGAAAGTTTGGGTCAATAAGCTTACATCTTAAAGGGGCAGAAGCACCTTAGTTAATAAAGTTTTTCTTAGGTTGAGGGTGTACTAAAATTGTTGTTTTGATACCAACGATTCACGATCAGCTGTGTTAAGAGGGTCAGCAGTAGCGCTGAACTCTCCCACGTCACTCCTGTGTCTTCCTCAAGCACAGCTGTCAACAGGCACTCCACCCCCCCATCGCTTCACCAGAAGAGTGACAGAGAAACGGCGTGAATGAAGTGCCCCCGCATTGTTTGGCTGCACCGTTTTAGTATTTCACATCAGCATGACAGAGGTGCCACTCGACTCCTCATCCAATCAATGGCCTCCAGGACTTAACTCTTTCTCCTGAAAAGCATGACTGCCATCAATGGTTTCAAGAGGCCCCGGAGAGGATGAAATCTCCACCGTGACAACATTTAGCAAAGAACTCCATAAAGGAAAGCTAAAACTGCATTGCATAGGCCACATTCTACAAACTAAGTCTTTTATATCAAAAAGCAAAGCATAAAACACAAAATACTAGGGGTACATTAAATACTAGGGGTACATTAAATACTAGGGGTGAAACACTTGATTAACTTAATCGATGAATAGATTTATCTGTATCAGCTGATAACATTATAAAATTGCTTCAAAAGGAAATAAACAGATAATCGATATTGAAAAATACCATTTGGAATAGTAGGTTTATTTTACTATAACATAAAAACGACTGCAACACACGTCATGGCAGCAGTACAGTCCATACAGTCCAATGCGTGGAAACACTGGATTTTTTTGTGACTTTAATGTTCTGTTTGTGTTAGTTTGATGTGGAAAAAACAAAAGTGCTGATCTGTATGATACTTGAAAAGTGAATAGATTTGCCATTCATTCTTGTTTGTTTGTACACATAATTCATTTACACTTCTTGAAAGAAATACAGGGAATCTGGAAACTTTCACCTGCACTGTTCAGGTTTTTCTCTGAATTTTTGGCTGAAGATCTGGATCGATTTTAGGTCAGTGAATCGCATTGTTCCAAATAAACCAGCGTTGACTATGAATCGTATCGTCAGACACAACTTAAAATATAAATCAAATTAAAATGAATCTTTATACCCCTACAAAAACACAGAATATATGACAGAATAAAGTGGAAAATCACTTAAAAATGTATGTTTATATAATATTCATGTGCATTTGGGATGCATCCTATGAGTGCTAAGTATCAACTTTATTCAGAAGCAAACATTTTTTTGAGTTTTTGCACACAAAAAAGACAACATAATTCTTTAATTAGGAAGGAAGCAACGTTTTATTCCTTCTGCAAACATTCATCCACGAACAAGTGTCACACTTTTAAGAGCTTTTTTCACAGATCTGCAGGGGTCATCAACTTTGGTTCTTTTGCTTGAGCTTCTAGGCACTTGTAGGTGTAATAGTTTTTCTTAAAACTCTCGACTTTAAAGGATATTTTGAGTTTAAAAGTTTTGGCAAAATGTCTCAAAGGTGAGGAACAACTCAGACGAGTACCTTAGATGAATTTGGAAACAAAAATGATTGTCAGGATGTGAAAGAACGTCAGAAAAGGCGCAGAGGCGCATGCGTTTTCCGCACTTGGATAATCCTCCAGGTCGAAATAATCGTCCTCTGCATCCTCATCTGAGTAGCCAAACCCGCTGCCCTCTCTGGAATCGAAGCATAAAGTCCTCATGCTCACTTTGATGTACTCGCAGATGTTCCTCTCGGTGCCGTCGCACACGCACGTGTCCAGCTGCTGCGCTTTGGGGATGGAGCGCATGTCCGCTATGGTCCTGCGGCAGCTCTCCGTGCACCTCTGTCCTCCGAACAGCTTCCGGCAGTGGAACAGGTAATCCTGCATGGCAGAGCTGCAGGCCGGGTCCAGCCCGCACTGCAGCCGGGCCTCCGTGCAGCCCATGGTGCTCGTGCGCGGCACGCACGGCTCAATGGCTTGTTTGGTGCTCCTGCAGCGCGGGTCCGCGGCGCAGTCGCAGTCCTCTAAAGCCGGGCCGCTTCGGGTCAGATTGAGCTGGATCAGAGAGGAGATGCAGTGGCTGGGACACTTCTTCCGCTCACCGCTGAGCACGGGCGCGCAGGCGTGAAGGTACTGATTGTACGCGTAATGGCACTCCTGCTCCGCGTGACACTTGAAGATGGCTTTCCAACAAACCACACGGTGGTTGGGGTTCGGAGACCCGAAACAGACGCCGAGCATCAGGATGAACACAAGCCATGCCAGAAGGGGCGCGCGCTCCATCAATGAGGAGGAAGAGATCATTTCATCAAACATTTGATCCCACAAACTGTTCCAAGGCGTCTCCATGGTTCCCCATCGCGACAACAAGCTGAAGAGCGACAAACCACGGAAGAGGATCTCCACAACAACCACTTCAAACGTGTCTGTCCAGTTCCACTCCGTCCAGGAGCATTTGCCCTCGTGAAGTCCAAACCGAAACTTCTTCCACTGTTGGAATCCGTTCCCCCCAAACACCCTCAGTCTCCGCAGCTGCGTGGGATTGGTCAGCTGCGCTGCGGGGGTGCAGAGCGAGGGGCGGCTGCAGCCGAAGCTCCATCAGACAGGCTGCTGCCGCGCTGAGAGCGGGGGCCTTTATGGGGTACCAGCTGCTGACGTCATTGTAGGTTTTGATACACCCCTTCAGACATCACAGGCCAAAACATGAAAAAAGAAAAAGAAAATTGTGTTTGTGTATGCGTGGTTTTTTAACATGTTCTTGTAGTTTGTTTCTGGTGATGGAAGACATATATAAAGTCATTTGCATATATTAGTATTTCTTTATTCGAATGTTGTGAATCAAGAGCAGACAAAAACATGTGTTTGGAACAGTTGTGGCCTAGTAAATAGACCACACTCTGTTCTGATGCATCCACTTTCAGACAAACCATGAATGTCTTAGTTTTCCTTGTCTAAGCTGCATTTGGCCCCAAACTGTACAGCTGGATAGCTCCAATTTCACTCATCGTTTTTGTTGCACCACTAATGAGTTATGCTACATTTCTGTTTGCACTGAGTGAATGCAAAACTGTTAGGTGTGACAAATTACTTCATTTTTTTTAAAGTCAAGTCAGTGTTAGATTTTTTCAGTGTGATGGGCTGTAGGCTAGCGGGATAGTGCGTAAACAGAGAACTCACAGCAACGGGAAAGAGGAACTGAGGCCAGGATTTCTCCTGGCCATAATTCAAAGAGCAGACTTCTAGTGAACTCCTGTCGCTCTGCAGAAACTATGTTCTTGAAAACAACAGAAAACGACCACTGGGAATGCTTTTCCAAAAGATCAATAGATTATCAGAGTGGGTCTCCGAATGTTCAGAGAAGATCATGGATCTTAAAATGCAAGTTTTTCCAAAACATAAAAGTAGGAAAGATAATAAAAGTAAATGAAAGAAGAAAAAGGAAGCTTTTGTATTTTTTATTACAGCTTTCCATCACAGGATTACTTCCTTCCTTCTATTTTTTTAATGAAAAAATATCTTGATTTATTAATGCAAAATGTAAAGCCTACGAATTCACTCCAAATGAAGTTCTGATCTTTTTCAAGCTTTAATATTTATGTTCTGACCTCTTTTCCACTGTTGGATCCATCCATCCATCCATTTTTTCCCGCTCATCCAGGACCGGGTCTTAGGGGCATCAGCCGAAGCAAAGATGCCCAGACTTCCCTCTCCCCGGCCACTTCCTCCAGCTCCTCTGGGGGGACCCTGAGGCGTTCCCAGGTCCTCCGCTCAGTGGGACATGCCTGGAACACCTTCCTAGGGAGGCGTATTATTATTAATATTATTATTTTTGAATTTTGAAACGAGAAAATTCCATGTTCTATGTCCATGTTTTATATGTAAATGAGATTAATTTCTAATCTCTCTACAACTTAGTCTCTGTACTTCTTTCTCAATGTTTTAACGTTTACCCACCAAAAATTATGATTTACTTCAGTTTTCTTTTCCTTGCCTGTTTAACTTTACACATTGCAAATGAAAATGTTTAAATTTGATTAAATCAAAGAAGTTCTTCTCAGAATTCTGACTGTTCTCTTAAAATCCCTATTTTTTCAAGATTTTTTGACGTTACTTTCTGCTCAAACACATTTGCTTTTAAAATACTCTAAGTCTTTTACTTTGAAAAAGGAAAAGGGGTCCTAAATCTGGTTACATTCAGCACTGCATCAAATGTTGGCTTGTTGAATGTGTAAAAATCAGGATGTTCCCGGCTGTATTTGCAGCAGAAAACATTCTGGCAGGAAGGCACCAAACTTTTACTTTGTTAGCGCTTCTGAGCGAAAACTCATATGACGGTTTTGCAAGCATGAGTTCTGCACGAGTTTCTGGCACAGATCCCTGTGACATTTGTGCTTGTGGTTTTAAGGAAAGATCTTGCTCTCATTTTGAATCAGGCTCTATGGGATAGTTTAACATTTTACTGACATTTGGAAGTTTCCAGCATGCAGTCTGGATATTTTGGCTAACAGAGAAACTTATTTTTCTCACTTTTTATGGAAAAACAGGGCTTGTAGGATAAAAACTGGTCTCCAGGGCCAGTTCTGGAAAAATTTTTTGACTTTTTTTTCTCCACTGAATATGTTCCTCTTTGCGTCCAATCTTTCTTTTTGCTTCCAGAGATCAACTGTTTCTCATTCAGGAGCAAAAATTTAAATAGAAAATCATATCCTACTTTTTTTAAACTCAATTTTTGTGCCTTTATGTTATTTAACTTTTAAAATTATAATTTATTTTTGTTGATCTCAGCTCACAGATAACTCAAATACCTTAAAGGCAGGTTAGTACTTGTTTACATTATGATTTGAATGGAACAAAGAAGTGCTTGCACGGTATTTATTCAATTTTTTTTTCTGTCACATTTTGTTCCCAACACCTTTATAGATTGAATCTAGAATTTTTTAAATATTTGTGATTCTTTTTCAGACTAACAGGAAAACACCCAGGCAGTGAATTTTAACAAAGGTGAGCAACACATCTTGAATTTTCTTTCATTTAGTTTAATTGGTATACTCCTACAACTCATTTTAAGGGTGTATTTAGACTGGAAAAACCATTAGTCCAATTTTGTGTGTGTGTGTGTGTGGGGGGGGGTGGGGGGGTGGGGGGGGGCTGTATGAAACTTTGATATTTAAATAATTATTAAATCTTTTCCATAACATGCATGGTTGACATCTTTCTACAATTGCACACATCAATCTATTCATGTTCTATACCCACCCAATCCCTTTTGGAGTCACATGTTGCTAGAGCCTATCCCAGTTGCTGTTGGGTGAAGGTCAGGGCACACCCTGGACTGATTGTCTAATTTTAAGTTTGTTTTTGGACTGTGGGAGACAACCCCAATGCATCACACATGGTCCCAGCTGGGATTTGAACCAGTGCCTTCTCACAGTAACATGAAGGTGCTAACCACTACACCACATTACTTTTTTGCCTCGATATCTATAAATTCTCCTCTTTCTAATGAATTCCCATCGGGGCTGCAGGGAAAAGACCAAATTCCTTTCCATAGGAAAAGACGACAAAAAACAGTTGTCTGTTGTTCTTCACTTTTGAAGCAAATGGGATTTCTATTAAAAGAGGAATAGGAACCATTCCCAAACAACAGAACCTTGAGAAGGATTTTAAAAAACTTTTCCACTGACCCTGTCACATCACCAAAGTATTCACACCAAGATTTGGCACCTCTCAAGGGGGCCTTGGACCCCAAATTCTGATTAGAGAGATTAGGCAGAAGTCAAAACAAGCGTAGTGGAGTTTTTTTTTGGTCAAAAATTCCCTTTTTTTTCAGTTGGCATTCCAGCCCGACAGTCTAACTGCATTTCCAATTTAAGGCGGCATCGTAGTGGAAATCACAAAAAGCCCAAACGCTGATCTGCAGCAGTCTTTAAGTCCATGAGAACCTGACATCACTGCAAACCACTGAGGCCAAAATCAGCACTTGAAGAGAAATGTTTCTTTTCTTTTTCTGAAAGTGGCAGTTCTGCACTTTTGTGTACCTCCAACTCTCCAGTGAGTAAAGCTCAACAAGGCTTTCTTGTCTGTAACCGAGAATGCGCTCAAGAACTTGGCCAAGACACACTTGCATTTCACTTTTAAGGGGTTCGTAATGCGTTGCAGAACCAAAATCCAATTATGGCTGGAGGGAGGCCAGATAAGAACAATGAATGGATTCAGTGAAGCCTGCAGCTGCTCCCCCCACCATAACTGTGCTTCTTAACTCATATCTATACATTCTTCTCCTTTATGCAGGGTTTTGTGATTTCAGTGCCCTCCGATGCCCTTCTTTTCATCTATTTCTTGCTGCATAGAGATATGTTAACAACAACTTGCATGATGGTGTTTCCAGAATTGGAATGCGGTTCCCTGGAGCCGATTCGTAAATACTCATGCAGAGACAGACATACTCCTCAGTTTGTCTCCACTGCTGTCAGAAGTCATTACACAAACAGCGCTGCCAGAATAATTCATTCGACTTTGGATTCAAGAGCTCCCAACACAGAGAGAGGCCAGAAGGGAGGGTGGGGGGGAGTCAGGAAAAACAGAGAATAAGAAGTATGCGCCAAAGCTTTTTTGTTGTTTTTTTCCATCTGTATTTTTGGATTGTAAATACTCTCCATTGTCCATTTTTTCAACAGAAGAGTCATAACTCAATTTTTGGAAAACAACTGAATGACTTCATGTTGGCCTGCAGCTCTGACAACAAATCAATTCAATGCTTCTTTTTTTTGCATTAAAAAATGTAACTTGTGCAAATCACAACAACAAATCACTCAACACAAATACAGATTAAAGATCACAATTAAAATAGCAAAAAAAAAAAAAAAGAAGAATAATGATAATAGAAAAAGTACATTGCATTTTAGAAATCAAAATGAAATTCCACAAAAATGAAACAAAATAAAAATAAAACGTTTTGAAAGACAAATTTAAATGATAGAAATCAAAATGAAATGTTAAGAAAGCAAAATCAGAAAAGATAATGGTACTATGGGACATCGCTGATTGGATGATGACGTTTCAATTGAAAGTTATTTGGTATAAACGGATCCTGGAAAGGCTCTGTAGTAATCATAAAACTGTTTCTAGTTTGTTAGTAGAAAACGCATTTGAAACTCAAACGTCGTCATCCTTCAGCTATAAGCAACAGTACCACCTTATCCAGTTTCTCATTGTGTCACAGACAATGTGTCAGGACTCACTCATCCAACTCCCCTCCAATCACCAGCTGCTTTGCACCTTCTTCATCAGTGTCATAATATACAGTATATACCCCCTCTGGACTCTGCTTTATGCAAAGTATTGGGGGTTTTTTTTTGCCTTGCAAGCAATTTCGAGCACTTAATTTTTGGATCGCCTTATCATACCTTATCTTACGTTTGCCTATTTCCTCGACTCCCTGTCTCTACATTACAAAATTGTAAAAAAGAAAATAAGTGTTGATCAATATTAGTTTCAGGAAATTTTGATAAGATCTTCTGAGAACTTTTTTGACAAGTGCAAAATCTTCTTACAGACGCACAAATCTCTTATATACCTTTTTATGGATGGATAATACTTTTGCAACTTGCGTTAAGTATTGTGTTAAGTATTCAAACTCTTTCAGACCATAGCAATGGCAAATGAAAATGCTGACTTTTGTTTTTCTAGCTAATCTAAATATTGGCTTTGTGAACTGTAATCACACAGCGTCTCAGCAAAATCAAAATAAACAAGTGTGCTTGAAAAATGTTTGTGTGTCTCACAAGGTTTCTGACGGCTGACTCTCACAAATAGCCGTCCACAAAGGAAGAGGCCTCACCAGACTGGATGGATTTCATCCAGAGAAGTGCAGCAGCATAATTTATTGTTTAGCCTCCATATATTTAGAAAGAAGCTCTTTCAAAAGAGCTGAGCATCCTGTTTTCAACTGGAGGTCTGCCTTTGCGATTTTGGTTGATTTAACTTTTTATAACTATACATATATATATATATGATTCATTTAAATTATTAATTGATATTTTGGATTTTACAGATCAATGTGTTCTTATACTGTCTTTTGTTTTTCTTGCTTTTATTTTTTTTCGCTAGCTCTTACTACATAAGCAAAGCCAAACATGACTCCATTCCAACTACCACCTGCCTCAGTTGTTACCCTCAGGCTGGCAGTACAGATCTCAGAAACCTCACAGCAACGGACTAAAGATGACAGCAGTAAACCTGCTAAACAAAACATGAATCTAAAAAAAAGAAAAAAACCTGCGACGACTGAATTCCATCATGTGCAGTCTTTACTGGATCAGGCAGTGCAATAATGTATAATGTGTTACATCTAGATAGTTTTACTTTGCATCTTTTTGTTCTACGTTTTTCATTTGAAAATTATTTTTTTTTTAAACTAGACTTTTATCATTCTTTAAACATCTGCTGAGCATCAATGTTTTCATTGTGTCACAATCTTTTTTGTGCAACAATGACAATAAAAGGATTTCTGATTTAAACTTCTTCAAACAAACCAATAAATCTATGAGCATTTGTGCATTTAAAATATAAAATGTTCTATCCTTCAAGGAACATGTTTGTCTATGACAAGGAGGTTGAGAGTTAAAAAAAAAAACAACTTTATTTATAGTGTTGGAGTTATAAACTTTTGAATCCCCAAGTGGATTGTTTTTATTTACCTTTATTTATTTATTTGTTAGCATTCTAGCTTTATGTTGAGTTCACATAAAATGATAACCAGATTTTTCCCTGTTTGGCCAGGCATGTCATAAACCATCTCTCTTCTGGCATTATGGAGCCTTAAAGTCCTTATTGATGCAGATTGTGGGACGTTTTCATTTTCAGTCTATTGCAAGACACATGGTAGTTTTGGGAAAGGACACAAGCATTTTTCCATTTGTCTTTATTTAAAAAATACAGGGTATCTCTCTACAAATAGCATGCAGTACCAGGATGTAATTAGCCCAGTGTGAGGCAGAGTGTCTGGATCCTCTTCCTCCTTCAGTCCTGCGGAGAGAAAACCGACAGGAATGTCATCGGTTGTGATCTCTCTCTGTCACCACCATACTGACTTGCCAAACAAACCTCCACACTCTTTGCTTTGGTCTGAATGTCTGGTGTTGTTTTCTGCTTTAAGTACCTCATTTGTGATGCTTCTTGTAGATGGAGATGTATTCTTGCACATCATCTGGGGATCCCAGGACCACTGGCACTCTCTGGTGGATGGATGTGGGCTGGATGTCCAGAATGTTTTCTGAGCCAGTTGTGGCCACGCCTCCTGCCTGCTCCATGATGAAGGCCATGGGGTTGCATTCGTAAAGCAGTCTCAGCTGAATAGCAAATAGATGTTGGAGAGAAACATGCTGTGGTTTTCTTTTTATCATTTCTAAACTTGTATTTCTTGAGTGTGTCGCCTCTCACCTTGCCCTTGGGACTCTTGACATTTGCAGGATACAGAAAGATCCCTCCGTAAACAAGCGTTCGATGAACATCGGCCACCATTGAACCGATGTACCGACTGCCGTAAGGTGCAGAGCCATCCTTTTCAATTAAAAAAAAATCTAATTGAATTCATTAACGTTTGTAAAACAAATCATTTCTTGGTGCTGGATGGTTCTTCTTCAGCTTTACCTCTGGAAATTTCTTCTTCTGGAGATACTCTGTCACATCTGGGTAAAACTGCTGCGCATATCCTTCATTCAAACTGTAGATTTTTCCCTTTTTCTTGATTCTCACATTTCGATCCACCAGTATGAACTCCCCGATCGCCTAACAGAAATCACAAACAAACAAATACACAATGTTAGCGAGTGGAACAAAATCTGAGCAAAGTGTGGATGCATTTCAGGGAAATCTTACGGGGTCGAGCATGAAGCCGTTCACCCCCTGACCCGTGGAAAGAACCAACATGGTGGCGCTGCCATACAGAGCATAACCAGCTGCCACGATGTTTCTACCCGACTGCAGCGCATCCTTCTCACACGGATCCCCATTGGTGGTCTGTGGAAACATCATAAATGCAGGACATATATTATTTTACTTTAAATAATCCAACTAACTAATCCAACTCCAAGCCTTGCTCTCTTAGATATGGCCAGCAGCAGCCCTGGACTGCAGGGACCAGATGGTTTTGGCCATTCTTCTTTCTTACTGCGCATTTAGGCAAAAATGTGTCCCCGCCACATACCCAAAACTCACTGAAATGTAACTGCTAAAAATGAATTTCGGACATAGTGATTGACCCCACCCACAAAGAATTCAAGACAAAGAACGTGGCCATAATCTTTTGTGTGGTTAAAAAAAATTTCAAAACCCAAACAGACTTGTCGGGAGATATCCAAAGAAAGTTTTAGAATTACTATGCGATGCCATTTTGTAGCAAAGTGTGAAATTTGGTGATTTTCACATTTTTGTAAACAAACAAAAACTTTAGTTTCGAGCAATCGTCAAATTTCACACACACCACCAGATTAAGTCTGCAAGCACAACCAAAGTTTTGTTAGACAATAAAAAAAATAATAAACACCGGTGTCTAATTAAATATTCAAATTTGCTTTTTAATGGCAATTTTCATAGCCACATATATTTCAACATTTATTTATTGATTTCCAATTTTATTTATTTAATGCCAATTTTAAATAATTAATTACACTTTTATTGAAGTATTTACTTCAAGTGACTGCATTTGTCCACACACTGGATCAGTGTGAGGTGGTCAGACTGGGAGCCATTGGACCTCACCGAGAGTCCTTCTCCCACACGGAGCGGAGGCAGTGGTTACACGCAGAGGGCGTGGTGCAGGACTGACCTGTTTTTTTTTTTCAAATTTACAATTTTATTTTCAAAAATTACTTTAAGTTTACAGTGTGTACTTTTGAGTTTAAAGATGTTTTCAAAAAAAAAAAAAATTCAAACTTGCAATGTCTAGTTTGCAAATTTTCCAACTTTTTTCAAATTGCAATCTGTTTTTTTTTCACTTTAATCTGATCTTAAATTAACCTCATAGTAGAATTTTTTTCAAAGCTCTTTTTTGATTGATTAAAGTCACAGAAAAAGTTAATTATTATTTTCTGTTGGAATAAACAAATAACTGCTGTTTAGCTTGTTATTTATTGTCATGGATCTGTCAGCAGCTCCCGTCTCCAACCACCAGAGGGAGCGCTCGCCTGAGTATTGAGCTCCTTAGTTCAACTCCCATCAGCCATTGCCTCAGTTTACTTCCTGCTCAGCTGTTTTCCATTAACCACTAGCATATATACTAGCTCCAGCCTTCACTTCTTTGTGAGGTCTTGTTTTGCCTAGTAGACATTCTGAGTAGTTAGTCCTTATTTGACTTTCTGGTTCTCTGACCCTTTTCATGGTTCATTGTTATCCTGCCTCGCCCTTGTGATTTTATCTTCACCTCAACTCTGACTATGTTTATGTCTTGCTCCTGCTCAACTTTATTAAACCATTTGCATGTGGATCCAACACTTCAGTCTCCTCATTACAGTTACCAAGGGTACCTTTAACATTCAAGAAAAAGGGCTAAATTTTTAGCAGCAGTCATGCCAACCAATTCTTTATTTTTGGAATTGACTTTGTTTTATCCATTCTTACAGGGGCAGAGCGATTTTTTTTTTTTTTTTTTTTTTTTTTTTTTTTTTTTTTTTTTTTTTTCACACTGACCTTTTTGTAAATAGCAAAAATCGTTCCGATGGAGACGAGGCAGTCGATGTTAGAGGAACCATCCAGTGGATCAAAGCACACAATATATTTCCCCTGCAGGAAGAAAGAATGGGATCAAATCCAGCAACCCATCATGCAAACATGAATCAGGATGGTTTTACTGTCACTCAAGTCAATGATATTATGGGACACACTTGCTTATCTGGTTCCACAATAAGGGCATGCTCATCCTCCTCTGAGACCAGGACGCAGGAGCTGAAAGAGGACTTGATCATGTTGATGACCAGATCATTGGACAGGATGTCCAGCTTCTTCACCTGGTCTCCGGTCACATTGGTGCTTCCTGCAATGCCGTACCTGATAAAAATGAGGAGCAGTTGTACAAACCATTGCCGTCACTTCTGGAGCTACCATACAAAAAAAATAAAAACTTTCTCATGATCATGCGCTTTCACAGAGTCCTACTCACAGGTTGGCAATCCCAGCCTTCCTGACAGCAGAGGAAATGGCTTTGACCGCTGTGCAGATGGAGTTGAGCAGGTTTGTCAGCTCTCCCGTTCCCTGGGCCTTCCTGCCCTCCTCCAGGACAAACCTGGTGAGTGTCAGCACATTTGTGTCGAAAGCTGCTTTCTCAGACATTTTTTCTGGAAGGTGGAGGGACCCAGTGTGCAAGTGCTGGATACTGCAATGGAGACTGCAAACTTAAAAAGTGGACTCTAGAATGGAGATATGGGGATGAGGAGGGGTGTGAAGCTGTTCCAGCCAATGAAGTGCTGGTTTGAACGCTGCAGGGACACTGAGCAAAGTTCAAAGGTTGTTTGTTAGAGACACATGGCTTGATTCAATCAGTCTTAAGTTAAAGAATAAGATTTTTTTAAAGCTTCTCCTAATAAATTATTCAATTTAATGCATATTTTTCAAAATTGTCATTAAGATCTGTGGATCTTTTAGTGACTTTTCTTTCATCTGAGCTGTACTTCCTTTTAATCATATTTAATATAATTTTTAAAAAGTAAAAAACAAAAAAAAAACTTTTGATCAACAAAAAAATCAATTCAAAATTTCCCCAAATAGCTCTTGCTAAGCCCTTTTTCACAAATATGCATGTGCTCTTTGCATGATCCTAGGGAGTGTAAAGTTCACATCTTGCAGATGAGGGCCCATGCTCCCACACGTGTTGTCAAATTTATCTTTATTTGAAGTGCAGAAGATAAACTATTAATTTTTGCACAGAGATTTGCAGCACAAAACGAAAAGGCAGCATGTTCTCGAAGATGTTTTCAAGTGAATCCTTTGCACGAAAAAACTAAGAAAGCGAGTCGTAAATTGTTTCAGGCAGAGAAATAAAAGTAATTCACTGAAGAAACAGAAAAGTTAATTTTTACGATTACAAAAAAATCTTTAGGACATTATCTTACAACGTTTTTAAAAATAACTTCGATTTATAGAATTCTTTTTCAAAGAAAAAAAGGTAAAAAAAAAAAGGTAGTGCTGTTCACAGTTTTTCCACGTGGTGGCGCTGTTGAGTTTAAAGCTGAAAAGTGTGGAACTGATCCCAAGTTCATTTGAGTTTTTCTTTGTAAAGAAAAAGCGATTTTTTTCACTTAAAAGGTAATTCTTCTTTTATCTTTACACAAGTAAAAATCATTATAAATGTATATATATATTTATTTTCTGTTGTCAAAACTGTTGCTTTTCTCTCTTTTTCATGTATTAGAGCCTCTGTTAAAGAAAAAAATAAACATTTTAGAGAAAAGTCAAAGTCTTTTGAGAATAAAGTTGTAAAATTATAAAAACGGACTGATATAAAGTTGTAACATTATGAGAAGAAAATATTACATTGTAAGATAATAAAATTGTCAAAATATGATAAAAAAAAGTTGTAGTTGGACAAAAGTAACTTCACAGAAACTTTTGGGGTTTTTTCATTTGTTTTTGTTTGTTTTTTAAATCCATTCTAAGTGGTGATTTTGCAATACCTTGAATGAAAGACAATTTGACAATAAAAAGTGCACAAAATCAACGAAATGTTAGATCAAACAATCAACATTTATATCTTTTTTTTTTTTAATAATGCAAATATGTTTGATTTTTTTAAAGTCAATTTGATCATATATTGTTTATTAAAATTACATTTGTGTCAAGTTGTTGGTAAAATAAACGAAACACTTGCATTATTAAATAATAACCGAGCTCGGCAGCGTTACATCCATGAAATTGAACCAACAGAAGAATAGATGAATTTTTCATGAAGGACCGCTCAGCACCGGACTGGCTCCCCGTCAGGTGAGCTCACCTCAAGAGTAGTGAAAGTAACGCGCGCATGCGCACTGTGCCGCCTGCTCCACTAGGCTCTACCTGTGCTAATAAGGTGAAAAACGACGTCGGAACGAACAACAAATGCAGCTGGTAGGCCTTTTGACTTTCAAAAATACGTTATTCAGCATTAGACAGATGATTATGTGTTTAAATAATTTTGCTACATTTGTCTATCCTAAAATAAAATGACCACACTGCTCAGCTGGTCAGTGACTCTTCTCAGTTTTAGCTGGCTACATCTGGCCATACCTAGTTGTGGGCAGTTTTAGATATATTTAAAAAGTACAAAAACTATAAATATGCGGGTTATTTATGGTGTACTAATTTGATTACATGGATGCATGCTGTGGTTTACCCATAATGCCCACCAGGTGGCGGATTTGCGCTGCATTCAGACCAGGAAAAACGGTTTACTTGGTTGAACGTTATTTACCGTCATCATAAAAATATTTATCACCTACGCAAACAAATGAAGTAGGCTAACACTTTAATGTACGAATAATTTTTGTTTGTTTTTTTAAATTATATAATATATATAATATAAAATATAATATATTTATAATATATATTATATTATATATTATATGCACACATGCATAAAATGTGTATTGTATAATACACATGTCTATTGTATAATGCACTTGTACATTATACAATAGAGTGCATAGATATGTACATAAAAAATGTTTTTTAGTAGTCTATGGAGGACAAATATAAAGAACATTTCAATTAAAACTGAGTTTCTGAGTATTTCTTCATTCAAATCATAGTGCATTAGAAGCATAGGGAAAAGATCAAAACCCCAACCTGTCATTGCCTGACATTTGTGCAACAAAATTGGTGAGCAATATTGGAGATATCCAGTCATACAGTTTTTAGCCAGATGTCAGCTTGGACGAGGCAAACAAAGACATACATGAATCTAGTCGTCTACAAGTGGATGCATCAGAATGGAGCAGAGCAGGGATCTCGTGGCCCACCCAGAGTATTTTGTATGTTATACATTTGATCTTTTTTAAGCTGCATGTTTTCATCTGTTCCCAATGGTTTGAATAAAGAAATTCTCAGAAATGTGATTTTAAGCTTAATTTTATTTATTTACCTCCTCCATCATAAGAAAAATGCCACAAGAACATGTTTTTAAAACACCCAAACCACAATATTAATTGAATTGGGTCTTGAGCTGCAGATTATCCTGTTTCCCAGAAGTTTTTGCAGATATTTCATGAATCTCAATGCCCTGGCCAACTTTAGACTGCTTACTGTAGAGGTGACTTATGTTGAAGCCTCCTGAGGAGACGACTTACACTTAGATTAGATAGATTAACTTACACTTAGCTAAAGACAGCTTCAGTCCTCTTAAACTTTCGGTGCAGACCATTCTGTCGGTTTGGGACTTATTTCTTTTTTTCAAAAACAATGGGAGAAAATTACACATTTACTTTGTATGAATTGAAAAGCCTGATTAATAAAGGGTGGAAAACAGTGAATGCAATGAAAATGGAAGCGGTAAAGTAGTGTGAAAATAGTAAAATTGTTGTATTTAAAGCTCTGCTGTCCTCCCCAATCCCCAGTGCAGGTGAGCGGATACTTATCAAACCCATCAGCTCAAAATGTTTTAATTAAAATTAATATAATAAATAAACTATCAGCCAGGTGTCACTATTAAGCAAATTAAAAACGTGAAATATATAAAACTACAAAATATATGAGAAAAAAAGACATTTTGGCTCCTACACTTACAAGTAATCAAAAATGTTTTATATAAATGTAGATTCATTAGGAAACTTTTTTATGTCAAATTGTGACTTTAGTTTAACAGTAAGGTTTTAAGTGGTTTGTTCCAATCGATTCCCAAAACTCAATATTTTGTTACCTGCATCACAATCGTCCTTTATTTACAATAACAATAATAATCCACAATAATAATAATAATATAATAATTATTATTCACCATAGAGGTACACAAAAAATCCTTTCAAAATGCTGCACTCTAAAAACTAAAGGAAGGCTCTCTCGATCATCCTGGGAACAAAAGTTGCTTACTGATGGGAAAGTGATATGACATAGGGCTGCACCAAGTCAAGGTTGTGCACTGAGGCTTATCATCTTCCTCCCTGCAGTTTTGCAGAATTAACTGTGATGTGGACGAGGATTGCATTTCCACTAAGCCAGCAGTGTAAGTTTAGCTGTTTTTGACTCGTGGACCCGCACTCAGACAAGGAAAGTTGTAGATAAAAGAAACAAAGAATGTGAGGGAATAATACGATTCTGTTTTCTGTTTTTTTCCAGACTTGGAAACACAGTCATGGCTCAAGGCAGCTACACACTGCGGCATGTTTCAGGTAAGCTTTCTGATGAAAAATGACCAAAATGTCAATGTTTTAGGCATATTCTCAGCCTCTTGGTACAGCAAGACAGCACAGCAGTATTTTTTCCAAGCTTGCAACGATCAGTATCTATCAAATACAGTAGAACTGTTACTTTGTTTTTTACTCACTATCCAAAATTCGTACAGAATGTTTGTGGTCAAAGAAAAAATGCTGCTAAGAGAATGGCAGGCTGTTTAGCTGGAGAGCTGCAGAGTAATTACAGAGTGGGTTCAGTCTATCTTAAGAGACATACCATTTGAGAAGACCATACAACTGAAAACAGTGTCTGTGAGAGCGGAAAAGTCCTCCTCGGTCCCTCCCTCTCTAGTGGGACAGGCTAAGATAGATTTTTGTCAAGAACTATCTGGATTCAAGTCGACATCTTCAGCGAGGAGGTAAGTTTAGACGCTTGGAGTCACAGTTTCACCTGTTTAAAATTTTGTTTTTCATTTGAGAAGTTCTGGGCTTTTGTAGGAATGTTACCAACAATATTTGCGTCTGCTGCTTGAAAATATTATTATTATTTAGCAAGATTTGTGTTATTCATTGTGTTTATTCATTGTACACACCAGCCTCAGCAACGTTCAAATGACCTCTTCCAAACAAAAGCCTATGTAAATGTGCATTAACGCGTGTTTTGGGCTTTTAAAACTCTTGCGTTCATGCGTCGCAAGTTTTAAGTCTATTTTCGGGCTCAACCTACAAGAGCGCCTTCAAGAACTCAGGTTCAGGATGTTCTTGAACACGCATCACATGCCCGGTGTGAACGGAACATTACAGTTATATATGTTGGAGTGAGTATGAAAGCTGATGAAGCTTTTGCTGTTGGTCCAACAGGTCCCAACACTGAAGAGGGCATCCCGACCCATCTTGGTGTTGACTATAATTACCAGTTAGACAGATTTCAAAAAAGCACCACCATTAAGCGGCTAAGCCTTAAGCGGAGGCCCAGAGCGGCCCTCGGTGATGCAGAAAAGACAGTTTCCTCTGGTCAGTGGCATTCTGTTGAGTCCTTGTCATCGTCCAGCAGTGATGACTCAAGAATGTTGGGCATGTCTTCTTCTGCAAGAGGCAGACCGCCTCTTCCTCCATCCCACAGTTCTTCACAGGACACCAAAGTCTCCAATAGTGAAGACCCAAGTCCTTCTCGAATCCTCTCTGGATCAAAGCCTCAATCAGCTGCAAGATGTTCGCAAAGTGCTGCAATGGAAAAGATGGAGACACCAAAACTCTTGAATCAGGATGTGGTGGGTCAGACTCCACCTCAGCCTCTTCCACGCAGACGGTTAGCCAGCTTTGGAGGCGTAAGCTCCCCAGGATCAGTTTCTGCTTTCACAGGTCTGAGTGCATACAATCAGAACAACAACAACCATTCTTCTGATGCAGATGTCCATCTTGGCTCATCTCTAGGAAGCAGAGGTAGCACAGGGTGCCTGCAGCTAAGCCCACAGAGCTCAGGCAGGAGCACTCCAGTTTCAGGTCCTATGCACCTCCAACATGTCCGCGACCAGATGGTGGTAGCTCTGCAAAAGCTGAAGGAGTTGGAGGAGCAGGTGAAAATGATTCCCATCCTCCAGGTAAAGATCTCTGTTCTGCAGGAGGAAAAACGCCAACTTTATTCTCAGCTGAAGAATCAAAATGACAATGGAAACATAAACAACCTGATCTGGAACAGCTCGTGTGATGTGGAAATGACTGATATCGAGAATGAGAAAGGTGCTGATGATGACCTGGCAGATCCTGGAAACTTTAAGGAAGTGAGGCAACTAAGTGAGGAGATGGATGCTTTAGAAAAGGCCATCAAAGAGGGACCTTTTCAAGTGTGGCATGGTAAAAGTTTAATCTCCCTGCAAGGCAAGGCTACCAAGTCTGTTGCAGTTGAAACTGATAAAGACGTGGTCCCTCCGAAACCTTTAAAAGTAAATAAATCTGTGCACACTGACCTGGTGGAGACAAGATCTATTGCAACAGAAGTTTCAGAGGTTAATCTAGGCATTTATGCCGAACAGGAGGCGGAGCTTATTGCCCAGCAGCTACTGAACGGTGCCTTAAAGGAAAGAATTTGTCTCTTAGAAGCAGAGTTAAAAGAGTCGGCTTTTCAGATTGAATTGACTCGTCTAAAATTAGAGCTTCATGCTGCTGGCGCCAGGAACCGGGCTGACAAGGCCTGCTTGGCTAGGCCGTCCACTGCAAGCATCGGCACAGAAATCAAACCTTTCACAAAAAGTCAAGGAGCCGGTAATCACACAGAATTTCAAGATGCAAGCACAGGAGAGGCAACAGGGGTAAAAAATGTTGGAGTTTCTTGTGAACCACAGATGAAGACTATCTGCGCAGGACCCAATGTTCCCATGAGCCACTGGGAGATACGAGAGCGAGTGGAGAAAAAGGATGCAGCTGTGGGGATCCAGATTTCTACTAAAACCCTTGGAGTAGGAACAGAGATAAAGGCCAAGGATGCTGGAAGCAACACAGAAATACCAGCTGAGAATATTTGGTTCAAGAAGGAAAAGGTTCAGTGTCACTCAGTGGGTTGTGGAGATTTTTCTATAAGTGATTTTTACTGTGAGGCCAAGGACATGGTTTCTAAGTCTGTAGCAACAGATCTTTTCAGAGGAGTTGATCTGGGGGTCATGGCATCACCCGAGACAGCTTCGCAGCGAACCAACACCGTCTCAAATCTAGTGTCTCGCTTCACCAACACCAGACAAGCCTTCATTAATGACTCCAGCACCAACACGCTGCTCAGCACGCAGGACAGGCACACCAACACTACGCACACTTTGACTCGGACAGTGTCTGTCGGCAGCAGAGTCAGGGACTTCATGTGCACCACAGAATACCGAAGCATTGGTGTCAATACTGCAAACCCGTACGAAAGCATTTCCAGAGACCAACCAGAAACCGCGATCAAGATAACCCGGGACTCCGGAGTCGGCTTCACAAGCATTTATGAGAATTTTTTGGTTGGATTGAAAACTCGAAACATGGCCTCTGGCCCATCTCATCTTCCTGATCCAGTGAAGACAAAGAGCATTGGGGTTGGGGACGGGAGGATACAGGAATTTACAGTTACATCTAGTACACCTGGGAATAAAACACAGCAGCCTACACAGAGCCAGAGAGGCCATGAACTAAACCATTACATAGAGAAGTTGCATTGGCTTCTGAGTGAACATGGAGACCTGCTCACAGGAGTAGGAGTTGACCACAGCATCTCCAAGGAAGTAAAACGCAGCAACACTGTGTCAGAAGAAGGGAAAGAAACACACAAACTTTGCTCTGAGCCAACAGGTAACTTTCCACAATTTAATCAAATTAATTTGTAAAATCTTTAAAACCTTTTTGTCCAATCAAACTTTGGATTGTGATTTACCCTTTTTACATATACTGTAAGGGGCAGCGGATTATAAGGAACCCCATCAATGCGAGACAACAGAGTCAGAGAAAAGTCCATCAGTCAGACTTTATAAACTGTATTCACAATAACTATAGAACTTGTTTGCAACACGCAATATGTTAGCGAGCATTCACAATACCACTAACTCCCAACCTTGTTTGCAACACGTAAAAAAAACAGACTGATACCACTAAGATAAATGTCATGTAAATAAACGAACTCACAACCTTTTTAGTAAAATTAAGTCAGACACCGCTACACATTAGCCGTGTTACAATGACACTTAACCTTGTTTGCAACTTTTAAAAATGCAGTTTGATACAGCTAAAACAAACGTTGCTGTGACTACGCTAACTCCCAACCTTGTGGGTAATATGTAAAAAAACAGTCCGACATCGATATACATTAGCTGTGTTAGCGTATTTACAATGACACCTAACCTTGTTTGCAACTTTAAAAAATGCAGTTTGATGTGGCAAAAATCTATATTACTGTGACTATGCTAACTCCCAAACTTGTTACAAACACATAAAAACAAACAGTCCAACACTACTATACTAGCTGGGCTAGCATATTTACAATAATACCCATCCTTATTAGCATTTTGTGAAAAAAATGACAATTTGACGAGGCCCTTCTGAAAATCGCTTCAGCACAACCAGAATTATTTCATATATAAGGCGCACTGTTGTTTAAAAAAATAGGCTTTTAAGTGTCCCTTGTAGTGCAGAAAATACAGTACGACTATTTTGCACATGCATGTTCTTTTCATCTGGATCTTTTTATATTAATCTTAATAGTATATCATCGGGATGTCCCAAATTGTGTAGTTTCAGACTTAATCAAATCGGATGTTGCATCCTGACCAGGGATCGAATATTTTTTTGTATTCTACTGAATTTACTGAATTCATTCAATCAATCAGAAAGTTGTAATCTGGTTTCCCTTGCAGCAAACATGGACCTGTTGCCCACACCACAGCCTTTAGATGACGACTGTAAGAGCACCACTGAGAAACCAGAAATTTGCCATCGGAGCAACTCTGAGGTGAAAAGAATGATTAAACTGTTAGAGCAGCAGGCATCATCGGCAGCTCTACAAGGTGCGCATGCCTCTTTTATTGGTCTATCATTATAAGAACACTGTTAACTTTGTAAATATTTTGAACCCTAATCTCTTTGACTTTCAATCCACTCTTGTGGCCCAATTTAAACCCTGCTAGGTTCTGTGGAAGTGACTCTCTCTGGTTTGGTGTGTTGATTTTTTTTTTATTGTTGGTTTGGAAAGTCATCTTCCCCTACATAGTAGTTTGTGGTTGAAGGTCTAAAACTGAACAACTTTGTAGGAGGATCTGGTGTCTGAGAATGCTGCAGCTCACATTTATTTAGAGGAATGTAAAGCCTCGTGAATAATTTTAATGTCTTTCCCTAACTGTTTTTAAAGTGTTTTTTTAGGAGATGCATACATTTGCATCAGATTACATATTAATACAGACTAATACAGATTAGATGAGCACCTTGTTGTGTTTTTTCTGTGATAAAAAGAAATATCTGCATTGTTTTTTAATGCTTTGTAGATTATGTAGTTAGTTTATGCAATTCGAAAAGTAAACTGTTAGACTAACAGAAGGATAGGAGCAGGAAGGAACACAACAAAAGCCTGAAAGCAGGTCCAAGTGCAAGCAGCTGGAACAGACCCACTTTGAACCACAGAAAGGGGCGGGGTCTATGTGAAAGGAGCCACAAACATCCTGCACAGAGATGGAACCTGAAATTAAAACCCCAAGGCACAAACTATTTCAAAATAAAAGCATTTTCAGCTGTGAAAGTTCAGATGAGGGGATTCGAAGGGGCAGAAATCAGAGAAAATGTGTTATTATTGTCTTTAGATTTTGACTTCTTATACAAAACACTTTTGATACCAAACAGTTACTTTTTCCCTAAACAAGAATCTGAATAAAAAAATGTACAATGTTCTCTCCAATGCATGCATGGGCTTTCTCCAGGCACTCTGGCGTTTTCTCACAGTCCAAAAACATGCTTCATTGGTTGACTGGTTACTCTAAAGTATCCCTAGGTGTGTGTTTGGGAATGATTTCGTGCCCTGCGACAGATTGGCAACCTGGCATCCAGTATGTACCCGCATTTGCCCAACAGTAGTTGGGACAGTCGCTGGCAACTTTGTGACCCCCGAAAGGGGTATAGCCAGTTAAGAAAATGGATGAATGCCCATTTCTTGTCATTTCTTCTTTTTGTTATTTCTTTGTTTACTTCTGTTCTGTTCACTTGCAAAAACAAAAAACAAAAAGAGAGAGAGAGAGAGAAGGAACTTTCACGTTTTCTAAGCAGGGTATGTGAGTAAATCAACTTTGGTACAAACCAAACAATTCACTGGCATGTGTGTTGGGTATTCACTACTACTACACTGGCTTGTTGGTTTCCAGATTACTTGTGCTGACACGCCAAAAATCTAATCTTCTGTACAACCCTTTAACCTTTAATCCTTTAATGTTATGTTATATGAGCAAATTACATGTCATCATCCACTAATGATGTCATTGCAGTCCAGTTCCCATCAATGTGTATTTTTAAAAATAAGCATTTCTAAAATCAAATCTGCATTTCAACTTTTAGACAAGCCAACGAATATTTGTAAATCTGCGACAAAGAAACAAAGTGGTGACCAGAGCTGCAACAGCAACAGGAAGAACATGAAGTTTCTGAAAGCAGCAACAGGGTAAGTTTCTCTCCCTAACAAACTTCTTTAGATGAAACACATCTTGTGCAGACAAAAAGTTTGATGAAAAATGTTCCTATGTGTTGCGTTTTTCCTAAAATGTCAAACAAATTAGTGAAATAAAGGCTGTATCATTATGTGGTTGGATAACAGGTCTTCTAATGTCTGCTTACTTTAGGAAGGCATTTAGTCCATGGGTGACACCATTAATGAGGCGTAACAGCAAAAATTATTCTGAAAACTCCACAATTAATGTTGAACACTTTCTAAAAAATAATTTAAAAAATGAAAAATCCTTGTGTAATTAACGAAATGTGGGACTGCATTAACAATGTAAAAATAGTGTTAATTCATTTATAATCTAATGCTAATTTTTTGAAGGAAAGCAGAACCGTTCCTTATAGTGTTATACTTTGCTAAGATATAAAAAAATTAGCTAAACAGACGCTAAGAAAGCATATTTTAGCTTGATGACAGAAAAAAAATAATGTAAGAACTAAGTGCAAAACTAACTGAGCAAACTGGAGAATTCACTTAACAAAATAAAGTTCTGTTACTAAAAGAAAGGCTTAAAAAGCTAAAAAAAAAAATGATGAAAGGCATTGAACACTGCTAACGTAGAGGCTTAATTAAAGCAGTATGTGACATCGAATGGCTGGCAGGCGCTACTCACCCTTTTTGGCCCGTCCTCACTAGCTGAGCAGCTGCTACACACTACTCAGTCACTCAGTCTCCATTTCTGCCATCATGGTCAGAGTTGCACGCAACAAATTCATGAAAAAAAAAAAACACTTTTTTTCAAAATGGCGCCTTTTCTGATGGTTTTATCTCCATGGCAACCATTTTATCTTTTGGTCGCCTGGGGCTGATGATCGGATCTATGTGGTTTTTAGAAGAATCTGAAAAACAAAATTTCTGGGTTTCCTTAGCAATGGATGTACTTTGTTAACCATGCCCATATATGTTCTTAGGTCATGTAGTATCATTCAGATTGAGTTAGTGATTTATCTATGACATTTTTCACAATATTCTGGTAAAAATGTGCGAGCAACATGGGAATGCCCCCCTAACGTCGTTCAAAATCCTCCTCCCAAGTGTCTTTAGATTGATACTCGAGGAGTATTAATTAATTGAAAACAATTCATTGGAATCCCTAAGAGAAGTTTAAATTTGTATTAAGTACCAAAGGTGTTTTTTTTTTTTAAATTCAAGACGGCGGACTATTGCCTAGGTCAAAGGTCACAAAACTTTGGTTGTGGTCGTAAACTTATCCTGGTGGAATGTGTGTTAAATTTTGTGAGGATCGCTACAACAAAAGTATTCCTTTCCCACATTTTGTGAAAAAGAGAGAGATATCAATTTTTATTTGGCGGGGACATTTGGCTCAAACGTGCAATAAGAAGGAAGAATTCTGAAAACAATGTTGTTCTTGCAGTTCAGAACTGCTACGGGACATAGTTAGCGACCAGACCCTATGAAAACCAATTTTTGATGATGTTAAAGAATGATGATGTGTTGACTAATAATAGTTTTCATAGCTGATAAAAATTGCACATTTTAATTGCTATTTTAAATGCTAAATTAAACGAAAAAGATAGTATGGAAACCAAATTTAACTCAAGAATTGAGATTTCATAAGCAGCAAATGGTGAATAGCTAAAAAAAAACTCAAAAATGACTAAAAGCTGTTGAGCAATGCTAATGTAAAGGCTAAATTCAAAATGAACAGGACAAACAGATCCAAATGTAGTGAAATAAACATTGAAAAACTCTCATTTAAAAAGGTAAACACTTAACATAAATCAAACAAATCAATGTCTGCCATGAGCTGTCTCGTTTTAATTTCAGATTAGACTCCATGTTAGTAAATGAGCAACAAGAAAGAAGAGAAAATGAAACATTCAAGGAGTTTTCTCTACAAGGACACCAAGCGATGAAAGAGAAAGAAGGTTTTAACAAGCGATTAAAAGACACAAAGTTACACAAACAACAGAGGTAATGTAGAATGACAAATGTCAAAACCATCTAACACAACAGCATCTTATCCAGTTTAAAACTTTCTTTCTTCTTTTTACAGATGCAAGTTCAATGAAAAGATGTTTTCTGCTTGTCAGACGTTAAAGGCACATCTGAGCGAAGCCGCACCTTTGTCCAAAAGGGAATTGGTAAGATTTTTATGTGATCAATGATCATCAAGGTAAAAGTTCTTTAAGAGACACTGCAAAATCATGTCATTTTTAAAGCCTGACGCCTGGTTCACACTGGACGCAGAACGGAGGCCGCTTCCATTCGGCGCTCTTGTTTACCTACGATGTAATTCACACCAGACGCGAAGCGCCGCAGATCTCTGCGACCAGCTTGCACGATGACGTCCCTTAAGGTGGCCGTACGAGCCTCAAGGGAAATGTTAAACACGCCTGCGCCCCTTTAAGACGAGGTCACTACTTTTTATGACCCTCCACGGGCCCGGACATGCGAGACATAACCCATCCAAGACTTATTTTATTCAGAGGTTTTTCTTCTTTTATGGTTTTAAATTATTTGATTTCATAACAAATACCTTTTTATCATCTTCTTTGCAGCAGGAGTGTCTTGATACAATCAGTCAGGAGTGGTTCTCTGTTTCCAGCCACAAGTCAGCCTCTCCTGACACAGTTGACAAATACTTATCAATGTTTGAGCTCATTTCAACCTCTGTGCTGGAGCACATCGCCAACATGGTCGACGGCAGTGGAAATACCGCACTTCACTACAGCGTTTCGCACTCCAACTTCAAGGTTGTTCAAAAACTGCTCCATGCAGGTACTGTGAATGCTGTCCAGTTTTAACTCTGGATTTTATGACCCTCCTTCCCATCAGAACTGTACACATTTTATTCTTTAGCTATTCCTCTTCCAGTGTAAAAATAACGATGAAAATATATAAATGATTGTTATTCTGAAGTTTGAAACACACTGCTGCAGTTTTGTTCTTTTTTTTTAGTTAACGTACAAAGAGTTCAAGTGCTCTGTTTAGACAGCTAATCTTGAGATTGCCACCAGGGGGCAGCATCGTCACCATTTAGAGAGCTTTGCTTAATCTAATTAGAAAATATTTCTAAATCTATGGGAACAGGTGGCAGACACTTTTGTTTAAAAAAAGATTAAAGACGTTTAATTGAGCACAAAGATACAGGTTTAAAAATAGATTTAGATTCAAAACAACTTGAAATTAATTTTGAGCTGTTTGAAACGAACATAATTTTAGAAAAATGTGAAAAAGGGAAAGGAAAAGACGTTTAAGGATAGCTTGTCATTTTCACATAGGATCTCGGCTGCAACTCTGAGGAGGTTGAGTCAAAGCAAAGCTTTTACACAAATAAATAAATCAATAACACAGAAGAAAACACAGACTGTTTGGAGTCACAAATATATAATAACGATTTTATGTTGTTTTCTTTGAAAAAAAGAAACGTTTTTCAAAGTATTACCATCCGGAACGGCAAGCTTCTTTGCAACCAAAAGTTATGAAATTTGAGAGTAGTGAAAATAAAAACAGTTTTTGTTTCAGGGCAGTCCAATGCTTCAGTGTGAATTGAGCAATCTCTAAAGAATGATTTCCAGAACTTGTCTGAGAATGAGCCAGAGAGTTAAGATCCTCAGTTGTTGATGTATGGAGGTCATTTTTCTGTTTGTGTTCTTGTTTGTCGCATGTCAATCTCCATTCCTGTAGGGGTGTGTAACGTGAATCTGCAGAACGCAGCAGGTTACACGCCCATCATGTTGGCTGCCCTCTCAACCGTGGAAAATCCAGACCACATGAGGGTGGTGGAGCAGCTCTTTGCCGCAGGAAACGTCAATGCCAAAGCCAGCCAGGTTTGTCTGCCAGCCTCTCAGTCAGGACGATTCCATTTTCCTTTACTCTGTAAGTTTGCTCCAAAATAAAATAGCTTTTCTGTGTGTTCTGCATAAGGAGAGCTTCTTAAAATTGCAATTATACAGGTTCCTTTAGGTTTTAAAGTATAATATTGCAAAACTACGAAAACTAACGTTTTAATAAAGCCGTGGGCAGGTGCTACCCCTCCTCACCTTCGCCGCTTACCCATTACCACCTTTTGACCCGCCCTCACTGACTGAGCGGCTGCTACATGTCCTACATGCCCTTCACTCTCCTCTTCTGTCTTTGTCACCTTGGTCAGGGCTGCATGTGATTACCGATAATTCATGGAAAAAACATGGTGGTTTTCTGTTGGTTTTATCTCCATAGCAACCATTTCATTTTTTAGTCTCCTGGGTATCACAAACAGGTCTCTGTCATTTTTTTAAAGAATCAGCAAAAGCACACTTTGTGGATTTTCTTTGGCAACAGAAGGATTTAGTCAACCATGCCCAGATTCCTAATATGTTCATATAACATGTCATGTAAACCACTTTTCCTTCAAAATTCTACAACTCCGAGAACCAACATGTTTTCCTTAGTTTTCCAAGGATGTTTGAGGAGTTAGGAGGGGATGAATCAAAAATCCCAGAAGCCATTTTCAGTTGTAAAAGGTACTAATGATGGTTTCTTTTTTATTATTTCAAGATGGCGGCCCCTTCTTGAGGTCAAAGGTCAATAAAACTTTGGTTGTAATTGTAGATTTAACCTGGCGGGATGTGTGTGAATTTTTGTGAAGATGACTCAAACAAAAAACCTTCTTTGAGGGTTTCTCTCGCTGTGTTGTCATCATTTTTGGGGGGGATCATTCACTATGTCAAAAATTCATTTTCATCGGGTGCTGGGTGCATCCCAATTGTTGTGTTCAAAATTTTCACTCAGACACAAAAAGAAAGAAGAATCGCAAGAACAATCTGGTCTTTGCAGTCCACTGCTGCAGGATATAAAAATCAGTTGAAGACACTTTTCATTTGTGGTGTCGTGGTTAGTTTTAGAAAACCTTCAGTTGCTGCTGGAATATCGTGATTGGGTTGAAAATTAAACTGAAGCTTTTAGCAGAATTATCTAATTGTCCTGGATTTACATATTCAAGATATAACAGAACTGCATCTGAAATGGCTTTTTTTTAAAATTATTTCCAACATTTTCTGGCTTACGAGTCAAGTAAGATAATCATCCCGGTTTACTTTGCATAAAATTACAACTTAAAGATGTCTCTGGGAAATTGCTTTCATGATTATGGTGTGAAGCTCTCACATTGGAGATACAATTATCCTTCCGCATGACTAAGATGTCTAGACTGAACGTCATGCCTCTGCATGTCCTGTGATTGACCCTGCCGTCTGCTCCTAGGCTGGTCAGACTGCTCTCATGTTGGCTGTGAGTCACGGCAGGAGGGACATGGTGGAGGCGCTGCTGGCTCAGGGGGCGGACGTCAATATCCGAGACGACGAGGGCTCCACGGCGCTGATGTGTGCAAGCGAGCATGGCCACGCTGACATCGTGAAACTGCTGCTGGCGCAGCCGGAGTGCGATGCCACCCTGAGTGACAGTGTAGGTGGTTGGCTTCCTCTGCTCCACAAGCATGCTGCTTCCAGACGAGCAGCAGAAGTCCTCGTCTTACCCTGAACAAAAGCTGTGTCCAAATTCCCTCCCTACTTCCTAACTCTTAAAAGAATATATAGTGCAACACTACTGACTTGGATTTGAACACAGTTCAGACACAGACTCAAACAATTCATTTTGTGCGTAACTGAACTTATGGCGCCATTTCGGCAGTGCCACCTCAGACAGCGCCTCCGGCACCTAAAGTGAACCAGAGTTTGTTTCCCTCGATAATCCAGAAAAAAATGTTCAGTGTGTATAAACCCAAGGGAACCCTGATCCGGGAACAGGAACCGCTCTTCAAGGTGGTCTCGGTTTGTTTCTACTCTGGTTTGGTCTGAGATTCCTCAGTTGAAAATGTCCTCTGAGCGAAATAACTGGACCAAAACGACCATCATGGTCAAATGATGTAAACAGAGTAGGAATAATGCGCTGGATGAGCAGGGAACAAATGTAAGCAACGACTGTTATGTTATCAAAAAGAGAAAACTCCTGACTTGTTTTAACGTTTATTTTCACACCGCTGAAAACGTTTTGTTCATGCTTTTCTCTGTCTCAATTTACACATGAACTTAATTCAGCAAGTCTTTGCACTGAACATGTCGGCAGGACAGGAAACACTTCTTCTTCTTCACCTGTTATATCTTACATTGCTACCTAGTGGTTACATTAGAGCACATCACAAATCCAGTGAGTATTTTCTCTCCATACCCAGGGCACCGGATTTTGGAACTGTAGATTTAGACACCTGATAAATGTCAACGCCCAACGTAGTGCACAAGGTAGTGAGTAATGAGGGACACAACCCAAGTTTTAGACAGAGTAAATAGTTTCAATTCAATGTGTATAGAACACTTTATATAGAAAGCTAACAAAAAACTGTTTTAATCTTTGGCTCTGTAACATTAAAGGAATTTTAACGTCAGTTATTTTATCTTTTTTAACAGGATGAAAGCACGGCCTTGTCCATCGCCTTGGAGGCGGGACACAGTGACATCGCAGTGCTCCTTTACGCTCACACTACTTTCTCCAGACAAACAGGGGTATTACTGCACCAGTAAACTCCATGCGGATTGAATTAGCCCTTTTTGACTGCTCTTTTCTATGCATTTTGGCAGGCTGGTGCTCGACGCAGCGGCAGGTTCTTCTCATCTTCAGGAGGAAGAAGTGTGTTTGAGTGATGCATGCATCAGCACGGACGAATGCTTGTTAAATCTCTTGTTACAGCCTAAACACCTCAACTGTTCAGTTAGCTTCTTAAAGTCTCACTCTAATCGTCTTTTGAGCTATTTTGAATATCGTTCCCAGTGGTCTTTTAACCATAAACATGCCGTTTTTAGCCCAGAAAAGCTGTGTTGTTTTGTAGAAAATAGTTTCTGCAGATCAGCAGGAGTTCATTAGAAATTAACCTCTGGAATGTGGATGGGATTGTTGTCATGGAGCAACCCCGCCCCCTTTTCCTTCCCTTCTCAGAAATGCACATTTTTTTGCTTAATGTTCTTTATATATATATGGTAAAAACACCCAAAACACAATTTTCATCGAGTGGGTCTTTAAACTAGCAATGGTCTGATGTAAAGGAAGATTAGGCCGTCCAACAGGCTGTCTTTGAGCATATGAAGAAGACTAAGTGTGGGGGGTTCAACCCCAGGACCCCAGATGGCTCTTGAAGAAATTATTAAAAGTAACAAAAATTTTAAGAAAATGACAATACTTATTTGAAAGGGTGAAGAGCGTTTAAGAAGAGATTGATGAATGGTACAAAAAAAGTATAAAATTGTACATATTTCTATGATAATCAAGTAAAACTTTATTCATATTTTGGATTTGCAGAAAAGTGCATTTTATGTGATAAACTGGTTTCTGCATGATTTGACTTTAAACAACTATTACTTTCATTATGTTAAAAAACAGTATTGCATGTAAAATAAATTATTTTTAAAGACGCAAAACAAAGAAAATCTGTTCAGCAAATGTTTCAGGAATCTGTTCTTTTTTTTTATTATCTTTGTGATTTTTCTTTTTTGTTCTTGAAACCAAAAATCACTTTCCTTATGTTTCCTAATGTTTTGTTAAAAATGAAGCCCTTTCTTCCTAAAAAATAAATATTTACTGTTTTTATACTTTTATCTTAATAAACACAAACAACTTTTTTGCTTTAATTTTGTCAAAACATCCAAAAATTGCTGAAGCAGTTTGTCGCAGGAGTTTTTACTCTATAACTCAACGTTTTTCACTCTTTGTTCAATAAAAAAGTGAATAACTGAAAATGAATAAAATGCCAGCAATCACCATCTTCTAATTGACTCGTCCTGATCCGTGGAATCCCCGGAGTCAGTCTGGAAGAGCTCACCTCTCCACTTCCTCCATCTCACAGGTTTAATGTTCTCTTCAGGTGCAGCGTGTCCTGACATGTATCAAATCTGTCTCCATTTTCACAACATTATCCTGGGGAAGAATTTGAATTTTAACCTCAGAGGACAGCTGTGAGAGGAGTGTTTGTCTGTTCTCTTTGTGTCTTCCTCTGTCCTAACTCACTGATCAAAGTCTGATTATTGCGGTCCCTTTGTGCTGTACTCCAGCCTCAAACAGCATTTTACATTTCACTGAGTCATGCATCATTTATCAGATATGCTGAATAACCTTCAAGCTGCAGTTGTGGCTAAATTTCATAAGTGATTGTGGGAAGACTTTGATGCAGAACTGATTTATAACCCATTTAGATTTTAGAGCTCAAAACTTGGGAGTTTATTGAATTTTTTTTTATAGAAGTGCAATATATTACCATTCTGCTCTCTTGCCTTTTTTCCATGTCCCCCCTTGGAATGCATACTGCTGCTCTTGAGAGCTTTTAAAAGGCAGTGTTCAGGTGCAAATGGCAGGAGAGGTTTGCAGGAAGAGTAAAATGTGAATTACTGTTTTTGCCCTTCCTTGCTGTGGCCTGCAGCCGCTCTTTCTCTCACAGCTCCAGGGCATTTCCATTTCTTATGTTTGTGATTCAACACACACTCTGGGTTAATTCCCAGCAACAGCAATAAAATACAATAAAAGGTCTGCCATCTGAAATCTTACTGTTTCCATGGTAACAGCAGTGTTGAGCAACTCGATGATTCTCAGATATTATCTGCCTTTTGTTATTATTATTTGAGTAGCTTGAAGCTGGCGGGCTAAAAAAAAAAAAAAAAAACTATGTTTATACTTACGACAAGACATTATTACAGATTTTAAAGGAAGCAAGGCCAAACATCTGCAAAGAGTTATGCCTCTGCATGTGCACCACATCTGTGTGCTCTGCAACACAGTCAATGTGTTTTTGGCATGTCCTTGTAGCTTTGATTAATGTGCCCTGCAAGCGTGTGAGGCCCAAAGTCTTTTGTGTTTCTGCGTCCCTTTTCAAAGGTTCTGTTTCCAATAAAACAGATATTTGAATGCAAAAAAAGAGAAAAAAACTCAAATCAGAAACCAAAACAATTGGTTTTTTCAAGGTGGTATCCACATCCTGGGGAAACGTCTTAAAGTTTGAAATTTTGTTTGGAGTCATTTAAGTTTTTGTTGAGTTCTGATCGAACAATAACAAATCAATGACAGAAACAAAGGAGTTTGGAGTGGACAATTTTACATTTAGATTCTAACATAAAACAGAACAAAAGAATCAATATTGCTGACAATTAAGGTCACTAAAAAATATTTAACAAATGGGTGAAGATAATTTTGTCTTTTAAAGGATAATTTTTCCTTTAAAAAACTCAATTCAAACAAACCTAAGAATAAAAAAAAAATCTTAGAAATGTGAAGACTTTTTGAGTCTTTATTACTTTACAATTTGCTAGAATAAATTATCTTTGAAGTAATTTTTGTGACAATGCTTGAAAGCCATTTTTTTAGTACTACCCCATCTTCTTTTTTATAGATATTTTTCATTGAATTATACAGCTCCCTGAATTACACATTCATAATGGATCTGAAACGATACAAAAACTAAATTGTGAATTGTAAATTTTGACATTTTTTAAATAAAACAAAAAAATCCCAAAAAATGAAAGCAAATGAATTTCATGGTTTTGTAACAAAGATCAAACATTTCAAAACAAAATAAAAATATAGAATACTTTAAACAAAGTCAAAACAATAAGAATTAAATCTAGTTAAAGCTGCATGTGACAATATATATATATACTTTTTTTCAAGAAGCCCACATGTTGTCTGTTGGTCGCCTAGCGATTGACGAACAAGGTTATTTAATTTTTAGAAGCATCAGCAAATGTACATTTATAGATCTTCTCTCGATTCGTTTTTTTGGTTAACCACACCTGCATTCCTTATATGTTAAAAAAGTATGTCATACTTTTTTCCCAGCTTGAGCAAAGGATGCATGGGTGAAAGTTTCACAATGTTCCAGTAAAAAAAGTGCAAGCAACAGGCGGGAAACATTACTTTTGCGAGCTCGCCACGCTAACACAGTTCAAAAATCTACAAACTTTAAAACCAACATTTTTCCCCCCAAGCAGCTTCCCAATGAAGCTCGATGAGCTAGGAAGCTGAAATCCCTACGAGGAGTTTGTATTTATGAAAGGTATCATAGCCTAAGGGATTTTTTTTAAACTCGAGATGGCCGCCTTTTCCTGAGGTCAAAGGTCAACAAAACTTTGTAGTTGTAGACATGGTGTCCTGTGTGTGAAATTTTCATTCCTACACCGTGGAACAATTTAAAAATTCCCTAATTTCAAACTTTGTCAAATAAACGATTACCAAGCTGTAGGTCCTGTTGCCGTCCCGCAATAGTTCGACAACTGTCTTTGGATGTTTTGGTTCTGTTAGTGGATTTTGAAATCTTTTTTGTGCTCGTTCATATTTCTGTCTGTTTTGCCGCCTGTGATGTCCTCATTTTTTGGGGTTGGGTGGGGTGATACACTATGCCCAAAATTCATTTTCACCATATAGGTGTGTGGAAATTTTGGTGAGTTTTTGAGTGTGTTGCGGGGATCAAATTTATGCTCAAAAACATAGAAAGAAAGATGAATTGTGAAAACGTTTTGGTCCTTGGAGTCCAGTACTGATGAGGATATAAAAATGTCTGGAAAACCAGGCAAAGCTCTAAACTAAATACAATGTTCCAAAGATTTATTCAAAGGTATTTAAACAGTGTGTGTCATAACTCTAGTTATGTGTCTTAGACAAAAATTTCCAAAGTTAAAAACCTTTTTGAAACCTTTACATTAAATTTTAAGTGAAATCTTAGGCGGGGGATGTAAACAGCTGATGTGACTGGAAAACTCTCTAGGTTTGAATTGAACCTCATAGGATTTCAGCTACATGTCATTATTACTAAAGTCCAATTCAATAATAAAAACTCAGAATTTTAGATTTTCTAGGAAATGTAGATTATGTTCAGAACAAAAAGCAAACATTTGTAGATAAAGTTAGAATGTACATATGCTTTAAAATCTATGGACTGTACTTTCAAATTTTACATTTAAATCCTGATTGAATAACTCACGAATGAAAGAAATTTCAAATACGGATTGTTATTCATTTGTTAAAAAACAGAAGAGAATGAAGCACTTGATCCCAAAATAGATGAAAATCCTGCTGTATGAATCAACCTCCATTTTATAATAGTTTTTTTGATAAGCATTATGATCATTGTAAGGATTCAGGGCTGTTTTCTAGAATTATGAGCTGTAAAACAAAGATTTTCATTCATTCTTCTAATTCTCTTTAAAGGGAGACTGAAAGGATAGCAACATTGGACTTTGTCTTCATCCAGAGGTCTCCTTTCTGCAGATTTAGTAAAATAGTGTCCGTTTCCTCTCACTTTCACGGAATAAAATGGCTTTCAGGGAAATTGTGTTTACAGCTCGCCCTGCGGCCCTCAAATCAATACCACTGCTCTGACACATCATTCTTTTATGAAACCAGCAGCTCGACTGTCGAAAACTTTCTCAAACATTTCATCGTATCCTGAAAGTACGGAAATGTCACCTTAAAACTAAACTCTAAGTCGGTTGGTTTCACGCATCTGCTTGGACTACTCAAGGAGTTAGCTTGATTTGATCAAAAGCAGGATTAGAGCCAAACCGTCAGGAAATGACAGAACTTTCTGGAAGTTCAGAGAAGAAAAATACTTTTTCTCGTTTAATTTTCTGCAAAAAAGCAAAATCGACGTTCAGGTAATTAATCCATGGTTGCCCAAAAAAGAAACGATTTTTCATGTTTTTCCACACGGCTCAGAAATTTAGCAGCTTCTGTGGATCCTGACTGCCACACTGTGGAAAAGTGACTGAAGCCAGCACAGTTCAACACATAACCACTAGGTGGCTAGAAATTCAGTTAGAATACAGTTCAATCTCTGTTTGCATCATTGCATTGAAGTATATAAAAGTTACTTTGGTATTTTTACATTTTCAGTTTGGTTTTCATGAAAGCTATAAACATGCGGCGTCAGTAGGGTTGTGGGATATGAGGAAAACCTAACGTGCAATATTGGTGATCAATATTGCAATGGAGATATGTCTTACTATACACAAACAAATGGCAAAAAAATAAACTAGCACATCATTTCCATTCACGGCAACAGTTATATTTAAAGAAATGTCAACATAACTTAAATTATACTCCAAACGAGCCACGTCTACCTGGGAGAAGGGCATCTAATATTAAAGGGTTCTATCTAATTAGCCAGATATGTGCAGAGCTCTATCTGGTGAAATATGTGTTAACTTATAAAGCAACCATTTATCACAGTTTATGCTGTCTTCTACTATACAATTGCACATGTTGATGTCGCGATGACGGTACATTTTCAATTTATTTCACAGGACTAAGTGACAGTGTGGTAACGTCACTAAGTGGAGTCACAAAAAACATTGCAACCCACCTAACAACCATTTAACTAATACATGTCTTTTTTAGGGGTCAAACAATAGTCAAAAGTCTTGTTTTCCTCTTCACTTGTGTTTCATAAAAGCAAAATCTTTGTCACCAGACAAAACAAAGCTCTGAGGGGCTGCAAGCTTAGCACTAAAGAAGGTCATTCACCAAAAAAAAGTTAAAAATATCTGAAAACATTTACAGTATCTGCCAAATTATTTTCTCATTATGAAAGTGAATACAGATAAATGTATTACTATTGCTACTTGTTTGTTCACCTTTCAGCTTATCCCGTCAGGGGTCGCCACAGTGAATCACCTGTCACTGATTCGCACAGGTGGCTTGGCAATGTTTTTCACCAGATGCCCTTCCTGACACAACCCTAGATTTTTAAGGCACAGGGAGACCCATAGTTAGGCAGGGTCTTGCATAGCAGTACTTTCTGTTTTAACACTTTTTTCAAAATAAAAGGACAATAAAAATCACAATAGTTTGTATAAAGATTACATGTAAAGTCAGGGTAGAAAAGGTTTTGAAACCAGACAGCAGCATCTGTTTTTCCTGTTCAAGGCTCTAACAGAGGATTTTTAAATATGCCCTCTAGTGGTTAATTAGTGAACTGACTTGGCTCCAGTTACCATTTGAAACTGACAAACCCAAAAAGGTAAATGTCCAGTGTTCAAAAAGTGTGCCCATTATGGAAAGTTGACAAGATCACAGAGCTGAAAAAATGCCTTCAGATCAGCTCAAATAATTAAGTATCCAAACAAGCTGTCCATCTATATCATCTGGTTTATTTGGATTTATCCAAAGTCTTACTTCTACAAGCTTGAAGGAAAAGAGTACACACATCAAATATTTGAGTTTTAGGGTCTTTTTCCATTCAATTGTGCAATAAAAAACACTAAATATTGATGTTACTATGAGCCTGTTTCTGAAAACCTTTCCACAGTTCTGTGAATGAAACCTGTGGAGGTTTATTTGTGTCACATGTGAGAACTTTCCAGGAAAGCTGCTGCATCTCTAAAGCATTTTGTCAAGGACAGGGATTTCAAAGTATGATTGTTTGCTAAAAGCTGCAAAGCGCATTAAAGCAAGCTCAAGTTCAATGAATGCCCTTGACAGAGTAGCAAGAAAAGAGCTTCTGATGAAAATGTTAATTGTTTGAACTGAGATTCTCTGAAATAAAATGGTTTTAATGCAGAGCTGTCAAAGACCTGTGCTACTATAAAAGAGTAAAAGTAAAGATTAAAAAAATGAAGTTTAAAGAAGTCCTAAGGAACAGTTCAAATATTTTTCTGGGTTTACTTTTTAAAACTTACTGAAAATGTTAATTAAAAAAATAAGCATCTTCTTAACTGTGTTGTGTTTTTAATTTTAATATTCCTAAATATAAAGAAAATATAAAAAGCCAAAAACAGTTTTTTTAATAAAGTCTATCATATCTACATAAAAATGATTTTTTTTTCACAGATCAACTTATTGAAAACAAAAAAGGTGTAAAAAGGCATGTCTTCCAGAACTAAAAATTGTTCCCAAAGGAACTGAATAAATGTAACCTGTAGAGGAAAATCCAAAATCCAAAAATTGTTCTCAATTTTGTTGCTTAAAAACCTTTTCTTTTTGAGACATTAAAGTAGAAAAACCAACCGATTATTCAACTTTGAAAAAGTTTCCTTTGAAAGAATGTCTAATAAAAATGACTGGTAACTTCTTCAATTCGATTCATTTAAAGCTTCTATTCATCACTGAGGCTGATTCAAGGTCCTAAAAATAATCACAATTGGCGTAATCCAAATAATTTCAAATATTTCAAGGTGGTTGTCATACGTTTCCGTCATGATAATGCAGGAAAAAAACGTTTATCTGCAAATTCTGTCATTTCTAAATGCTTCATTGATTTTATAATGCATTTAATAAAAGGAAACATTGTGTAATATTTATAGGACAGAGAAAGCCAGCAGTACTGAGACTCAGGAGAGTGAGATTCAAGGTTTGGATAGAAAGCTCCAGGGAGCTGAATGGAGGCACACAGCAGTAGCAGGGGGTACGCTGATGTGAGCACATCTCCTGGTGGCTGGAGAATAAAGAGACTGACAAGGTAAGTCTTTCTGGAGAAGCAAACTGCAGGAGGATCAGTCTCACTTGAGTTTTGGTGGGCACAAAATCTGGCTGACACGAGTGAGGCTCATGGCAGCCAACTCTGGAAGGTAAACAGAGGGTGAATACTGAGTGGAATAAAACTGCTGTGACAGTGTCCTCAACTCCCCATTTTTTCAGAGAGTAAAATTCTCTTGTAATCTGGTTGAGATGATTCGTCTGGGAGGAGGTGGTGGGAAAAATATATTCCATGACGACAGCTGGAGGTGGAGGCTTGGCCAGGGACAGAAAACAAGGTTGACACAATAAGGTCTTGACTTGAGAACTTGACAAGAAGAAACAGCTAAATTGTTAAGCGTGGCAATGATAAAAATCTGAGATCAGGGAGGGGCACCAAATGAAATGGGCTAGAATCACCCCAGCGGTAGGAATGAAGAAGGACCATGTTGGCGCCAACCTCTAACCACCAGGAGCAATGTGGGGCTCGATGTCTTGCCCAAAGACAGTTCGACACATGGACAGACAAGGCGGGATCCGAACTTACTATCCTCCAATCAGTGGTCGACCGCTCTACCTCTGCACCACTACCACCTGTAATAATAAGGGGGAAGCTGATTCTTGCTGTCAGCATACTTCCCGCACGACTGCAATGTCTGGAGCAGAAACTGACGAACTTTCCACTGCAACCTTGTGCAGATGAATCGGAGACAAAGCCCTCCTTATAGAGGCAAAGACAGGAGGAAGGAGTCCATGAACCACTTCACTGTTGGTTGAGATCTCAGATTGCCCATTGGGTTGTGGATGGTAGCCTGATGACAGACTACTTTAACGTGTTCTTGTAGCATTTTTCTGATAATGGAAAAGACAAAGAAAATGAAGATAATAAATGCATCTATACTAGAATATTCCTGAACCGAACCCGATCTTTTTCCAGGGGAAGAGTGTGAACTTTGGTCAAACTTTGATAAAAGGCTTCCAGCTGATGATGCTCTGGTGCATAATTGTTGTCTGTGGCCAGGTCCTTTTGGCCAACGGAGCCATCCAGCCTCTAATTGCTGGTCGGTGGGGCACAAACTCCCTGCTCCGCTCCATTCGAATGCATCTACTTGGAGACAAATAGATCTATCATTGTTTTCCTAATCTGGGCATTTTTGTTGCACCAGTAATGTAAGGTTTGGGTTGTGAGGGGCTGTAAACTAGCGGGAGGGCATAGATGGATGATGGGAAGTCCACTCACAACTCTCAGGTGAATGTCGAACAAACTACCTGCAGAAACTACTGTAACTCTTAGAAAACGACTTTTTTTTTTATTATTTTGCCAACAAACAGCACGATCATGATTAAAAGACCATTGCAAAGGCTTTAAAAATAGATCAAAAGGTGATCAGAATATGAGTTTAAACTGCTAAAAGTTACTTTCACAATTGTAACCCTTCACCAATAACACAGAGAGTTCGTTTTTGCTCTTTATTTGGACTTTTTCAGTTTGTTTTTGCAGGAAAAAACTTGGATTCGTCTGTAATTGATTCACAGAAACCAGATGTGCTTCTGCAGTCAGGGTGACTGCTGGGTCTGTGTTTCTCCTCCCAGTTGGAGTCACTACTTCTGCTGAGAAGACAAAGTTCTGAAATTTACGAATCGAAATGAGAAGTTTGAAAAAAAAAATGGACCCGATAACTTTAACAGCGGGATAGAGGGGGAAAGGGGGGTCCGGCTGGAGTGGATAATAAAAACATGTAGGGGGGAGACTTGCTCGGGGCCTTCAGGAGTCAGGGACGGGGACTTGTGGGAGCCGCGGACGCGCTATGGATCCGGCTTTGGCGCTCCCCCCCGGTCCCATTGATTTGTATATGAAAACATAGCGCGTTTTCTCTTCTTCTTCTTCTTCTTCTCCCCCCTTCTGGGCTCTGCTTGTGAGTGATCAGCTGATGAAGAGACTAGCAGCACGCCGCTATGCTGGTTTGCTAATTCTCTCCCCCACAGCTGCAGCCGATCCCGCGCGCCAGCCTGCAGACTGCAGCCAGGTAAATATGCCCTCTCCATCTTCCCGCTCAGGCTCGGGATTCGGCCAGGGTGCATGGGAAGGGATGGATGAAATGTGCGCGCGCGCACGGGAAAGAGCGCGTGTGTTTATGTAAGGACAGGGAGAGAGGGAGTGTGTAAGAGAGAAGGATGAGGATGGGTGGGTGGAAGTGGGGGGGGATCTTTGCCAGATTAGTCAGGGAAGAGGCAGGCTTGTCAGGAGATAGCACAGGCTCGGAGCCGCACGCGCACCCCTGACACCGCGCGCTGGCGCATGCAGTCAATCAGCTGTGTCACACTTCTTTGAGGATTACCCTCCAGTGTTCTGCTCCAGCCCCCCCGGAGAGAGTCGCGGGGCTTTCAAAGGAGGAAGCCTTTTGCAGCTCTTGATCAGCCTCGCCATCATTACAGTCCCAGTTGTTCTTGCTGCAACAAACCCGCATTTTTATCTTTGTTTGTTTGTTTGTTTGTTTTTTGTGCATGATTGATGCATCCGTGTTCTGCTTCCGTTCTGTTGCTGCATGCATGCTCATCTTTCTGGCCTCTAATTGCCTTTGTGGAGATTACAGGCTGCTGCAGATATTTGGGGGGGAAAGCTGCAGTGAAATGGCTGAAAGTAGCTGCTTGTGAAGCAGCTCACACATTCTGAACAATCATGTTTGTCCTCTTTTGTTTGCATGAAGGAAAAATGAAAAAAAAAAAATGTTAGTAAAAACTGCAGATTCTTTTTCATTGAAATCAATGTCCTCAAGGGATACAAGACCGTGCAAAAGGTTTAGAACAAACAATTTAGGAGAAAATGATAGTATTCTGCAATTTGTTTGGTTAAAGTTTGCCACCCATTGATTTTAGAGCACCTAGATTGTTCTTAAATTATCTTACATTTTAGATAAGTATTCTTTCATTGTTTAATTGACAGATAGTAATGACTCACCCAATCGAAAAAAGATCTCTCATATTTCAGCTGATGTCGTTTGGATTAAGATACTGCCTTCCATTCCTGTGAGGATCAGTTATGGGTTTTTTTATGTTTGCATTCACTTCTGTTTCTGCTTTCCTTCTTTGTTTTGTGGCTTAGCTGTTTCTGTTTCTTTTCAGTTGCTCCACATCAACTTCTCACCATCTTCATCAACGTTTTCTCCTGTTCGGGTTTTACTTTGACTTTTTATTTTTGTTTTTTTCAACATTTCCATTTGAGTTTCAGGGGGAATCAGCTTGCACTGATCCACACATTTTGATTTTGGCTGAGGTTTTTACGCCGGATGCCTGTCCTGACATAATCCTGTATTTTATCCGGGCTGGGGATCGGCACAGGGAGATCCAGACTTGGGCCCCTTTGTGGCTACATTCTGCAGTTTACCATGAAGGTTCTTGCCTAAGAACCCACACTGGATTAAGCTAATCATGAGACTATGTTTTTTTCTTCATTTACACAAATGAGCAGCAAAAGACATTTCAATATTAACACATATTGTTTTGCACATCCAAAAATTCCCCTAAAAGCTTTACCAACTAAAGCAGCGATTTTGTATCAAGTAAAAAAGAGAGCGAAGGAGCATTTCAAGCTGCTCAAGGCATGAAAAGGGCTTTAAAATTTCGAAGACCAAAGCTTTCACTGATAACTAACAATGGTCTGCATGACATTTACTGAACAAACAAATTCATTTTTAGTTTATTTACAACATTTACAAAGAATGAAAGAAAGAATCCAATAAAACCGTCAAAACATTAAAATGATATTAATAAGATATTAATAAACATATTTGTTCTATATTGTTTCAAGAAATGTAAATAATCCAAACCAAAAGAATTAAAACAGTCTCACAAGTTTACTGACAGATGACATCAAAGAGTTTTAAAAATCATAATTCAGCAGAAACAGTAAGGTTGACCATCACTTGGGTCATAGAAAACAGGAGATCAATTTTAATCATTAATTTCAAGTCAAAACACAGACAAGTTAGTAACAGCAACAATGACATGAATTTACAAATGAGAAGGACCGAGAACAGATGTACAGCAAGACTGGTAGGACAACAACAGCAAGCAATATCCTTAAACAGCGTTGGGAAGAATGCCCACCACAACTGGCATTAAGGTTTGACATGAGGATGGGTTACTTGATGAATTACACGGGACTTTTACCAAAGTTTCTAAGCCAAGTAGAATGAAAAACATCTTCTAAAATCATCATTTGGAACAGTGTCGTTTGTTTTTTGCAAGCGCATCAAAGGATGGAATGAGTTCTGTTGTGGCAGTTCTCAGGATCAATCTGAGGTGTTGGTCAGTGAACTCAGATCTCTGATGGGCTTTTTGAGGGTAATGACTTGGACTGTCAGCTTCCATGTTTAAGTCCAGTCAAACAACAGTGGCCTCTCCTGTGTCAGCGCTTAGAAATGTTCAGTGTAGCATAAAAGTCATTTAGTTTGGCAGAATTGAACTTATCCCTTTAGGATGGGCTTAGACCAAGGAACTATCAGTTCCCACAGTAGAACATCAATCACGTTTTGCTGTTTCAGGGTCTGGTGACACCACCTGAGAGAAATTTACAAACCTTTTGGGCCAAAGCTTCACTTCCCGTCAGTCAGCGCAGAGAATTTTTCTGATTTCTCATTTCTTGATTATGGACGACTTTATAAATAGAAAATTTCAAATTGCATCTCTGAATATTTATGTATTAAAATTGTTGTAAACCAGTAGTGTACAAAAAAAATGGAACAAAAGACTATTTCCAGACAACATGTTGGGTGTGCCTCAAGCATTCTTTTGATGCTTCGACTTGTGGACGCCTTTATTTTCCTCATCTGAGCTGGCATCTGGTTCAAAACTGTAATAGCTTCAATATAACTTGTCATTTTTGTTGCACCGGTAATGTTAAATTAGGGGGTGTGAGGGACTGTAAGCTAGCGGGAAAGAGTGTAAAGCAATGGATGATGGGAAGTGGGGACAGACTTACGCTGCGCAATTGTCCTACCGACAACTCGGATGCAAATATCTAATGAACTCCTGGTGCTCTGCAGAAACTATGTCCTAGAAAAAGACTTTTTTTAAAATTTTGGCTAAAAATAATAATCATAATTAGAACTGGGAAAACTTTAAATCGATCAAAAGATGACCGGAGTGGAAACTTAATAAATCCTGATGAACCATCCCTTTCTTTCAGTAATGTAATAAATCAATGGCCTTGAAGTTCCCTCACTCGAGCAGTTTTTTTTTTTTCCAAAACTGCAAGCAAACTACAGCAACAGGATTGGATATGTCAGAAACAAAATACCATCAGTGTTTTGAAGAACTTCACAACTATTAAAAATAAATAAATAAGCAATTGCATGCTTTTGGTTTATTTATTTTTTGTTACTTTATGAGGCAGGGCCTGAGTAACTTAATGTAAGTTAGCAAACTAACATAGCAAAAACATGTAATTTAACATGCAGTAAAAGCCTCATAACAGAGCTAATCATAGTAATTTAAATTTTCTGCAAGTGGACGGCGTCAGTCTTCATTTTCACCCCCAGTAAATGGAGTGATGATCAGCTGTAGCTTTAGTTTAAAACTTGTTTACATTTCATTTTGACATTTGGCAGAACAGAAAGATATTCTGCATATAATCTTATTTGATTATTATTCAACAAACTGAACTAATCAATTATCATTTTTTATTTATTAAAAGCACTTTTCGTGTGTTGCAGCTCAAACCGCTTTACAATTAAAAACAAACAACAAGATACAAAAAAGAGAAAAACTAACACACACACACACACACACACACCCAAAAAAAAAAAAAAACACACACACACACACACAAAAAGACTTAACGCTGTTTTGAGGAAACTATATTTTGGGAATACCTTATACCAGACTGCGGAATGCCGGAATGCCTCTCTTAGGGGCCGTCAACAAATTGACGAGTGCGTGAAATTGTGAGTATTTTTATCTTGTTGTTGACTAAAACACATAGCGAAATCACTTGAAACGTAAGTAGAAATGTTTTGCAAAAAGAAATGAATTCAAACTAAACATTTCTTCATGCTGTATTTTGAGGATCTTATTTATTTTGTACTGTTTTCTATTTAAAAAAGTTTTGAACTGATAGATTCCAAACCATGTGATCTGAAGATTTCAAGTATATACCAAATTGTTGGCCCTACTTTCCAACATCAAACTTTATTTTGCTGTTATTGAAGAATATTTTTTGTAAATTTTTATATAAAATTCCTTGCGGCTCGTATATGAATTATTTTCAAATGCTGCCAAACCATGTGACCCAACGAGATAAAATGTGTGCCAAAAGAGAGCACTACATTCCAACATCAGACACACCACTGTCGGGTTTTTTTTCATAAAAATGCATTTGAATTATTCAAATTAGACATAACTGCGTGAATGGACCCTTTCCTTATGACACCACAGGGAACAAAGATCATCGTGAGAAGAGATTATCACTCTTTTTTAATCCGAAAAATACAAACAGACGAGAGATCAAGTGTTTGTGTTGTCACACCCTGGTGTGCCACTGTCTTTTCCTCTGTGTGCCAACTGGGGCACTCATGCCCTAGGTTGCCAACCCCTGTTTTGACCCAAAGCTCGTTTATGACCTAATGGACTCAGATTTTGTAGTGTCATGTCAGTCACTCCATGTCAGTCATGTTCACATGGTAAATAATAAATATATTTGTTCAAACTTGTTCGGGCTGGCTCTTCCGTGCTTTCCTTTTAAAAGCTCGCCTTTCCTAGCTTGAAAGCCAGCATAAAGCAAGCCGTGCCACTTTTCTTTTGAACTGTTTGCTAGTATAATTGGCAAGCTTCACAGCAAAGTGTTCGTTGATGTTTTACAAAAAAATAAAAAAATAAATTAAAAAATCACGTTTTGTGGCACTTTGGACATTCAAACATCATTTGGACTTCAGGGAAAAATGTTTTGTTTTTTGATCCACTTATTTTTACTGAAGGGAAAAATACATGAATGCAAAGGCAAAACAGAGAAGAAAAAAGTGCCCTCCATCTAATGGTTTGTACCCCATCTTTGAGGTAAAGATAGGCTTTTCAGAAAAAAGCAAACATATGAGGCAGTAGAACAATTACATTTAATATACATTTTAGGGTAATTGAAAAAGTCCATAAGTATGGCGGAAAAGACAACAAAGCAAACTACAAATAAAAAATATTTTTGTCAATTGCTATGCAGAGCATTTACATTGTTTTAATCAGATCAAACTACTTTATTTCAAGGCCTTTTTCTTACTAAAGTTTCACCTGAAGTGCTTTAAAGAATTAAAACGTCAGCCAAAAATAAATAAATAAAAGAGAAAAGAAAAGAAAAGAAAGGGAGTTAGGTTTTGACTTCTCTGGGCCACCGTATATTGATCCGTATTCGGCTTCTGGGCTGTTTGTCCATGTCTGTCCCAGAAGAACCCCAAAAGGTCAGAAGCAGCATAATTTAAGGTGTGCTGAGGGTCAGTCGGGCCAACCTCAACACTAAAAACACCAACAGGGCATTGAGGTCACCACATTAATCTAGCGTCCTTTGTGTTGGGAGGTGGGAGCACTAACCACTAAGTTAATAAAGGTATGTCTATGTGAAAAGGTTTAACAATTTAAAATATATCTTTAACGGGGTTTAAACATAGAAGAAAAACTAGATCGCCAATTAATTCATTTTTTTCTACCAAAAACCAAAGTATTCTTCAAACGAAATACAGGGGAGGGAGATTAATTTCCAAGCAATTGAATGTAAATAAAACAGACAAACCTCTGCTTTTAGCCAGTTTTTCTCCTTTTTCTTCCCTTTTTCTGACCTTAAAAATGTCCCTGAGAGCCTTTTTTGCTGCTTTTTCCTTCTTAAGTTTTAAAGAAGCACCAACAGTGGCAAAATCGACCCTGCAAACACACCCTTCCCCTGCTCCCTTAGCTTACACAGCAGCAATGTCAGGTAAGGAGGGGCGCGGCACTGGGAAAAGTTATTGATTACATCAAACTTTTGACTTCTTTTATTTATGTTTTGAATTATCACTTTTTTGTTTTTGAAATTAATGTGTGGTGTGTCTAACTGTAATAAAAATGTCATAAATTAAAAAAAAAAAACCTTGGCCTAGTCATTGTCATTTGGCTCCCCCTCCAGCAGATGGCGCCCTAGGCAGCTGCCTAGGTTGCCTATACCCAGGCCCGGCCCTGTTGATATACAATGTTCCTTAACAGTAAAATAAACAACTAAATAAAACAAATGACTTTAGGATTTATGTTTTAAACATAAAAGCAACTAAAACTTATCTGAAAGAAAAAACATATTTTCAATGTAAAATAATAAACTGAACCACTTAAAGAGAAGTGACCCGGTTCTGTCTATATATCTGCAGTCTTTCATAACCCCCATCTCACACGCCGCTTTCTCCATTTGCAGCTTGAAGCAAGAGAGAACGGTTCCCTGGAGGTCATGGAGGACGACGTGGGTCTGAAGAAGCGTAAAGGGGATCATCCCGTCGAGAAAGAGCTTCCGGTGGGGCAGGAAAGCAGTGAAAAGGTCAAAAGGAAGAGAGGGCGCCCTCCGGCTGAGAAACTGCCCCCAAACCCACCAGAACTCACCAAAACGCTGAACACGCTGGTGGACATGGTCATTAACTACAAGGATGGGTGAGGGCTCCTTCAATGCTTGAGTCAAGACTCTGCAGAGAAACTGCTTCTCCAGTGAAGCAGTTTCTATGGTTCACCAAAACACAATGTCCAAATTACACCAGAGTTTCTAGTTTAAGTAGAATTAAGGTTTATGCTCTGTTGTTGGACTGTCAGGTTCATCAAACCATTTTTTTTGGAGTATAAGACCAGGTGCCTGTGCCAAATTGAACCTCCTAAGACGTGCATGTCCACTAACGTTGCGTATAATGTTACGCTAGTTTGGATACTAAACGGTTTAAACAGTTCAGTAAATCCTTGGTCAACGCACCCATAAGGAGGTTGACCCGTCCAGGCCCTGGGGGCCCCGACAACCCAAAAATCCACATGGTGGAGGGTCATGGAGAAGAGAGGGTCATGCCACCTCAGGGGACATCGTGTGTCTGTAAGTGTGTTGTAAACTATTCTAAAAGCTAATGTAAGATGGATGCACTATGATGTAAGGGTGATGCTGTTGTACGTTGCTGTTACACCACACTGTAGTCGTAAATACTACATGCTCGGGGTGTGTACGTCATACATACTGTAAGTGCCCGTAGGACGCCCATGATCCTTCCCAGGATGATTGTCTAATTTTCTCATTTTTAATAGTCACGCTGCACTGCAAGAAACGTCCACTTATCACTTGAACAGCACTTCAAAAAGGAGAGATTTAAGGAATGCAAATAACTGATTTATTTGTGGTACAAAAATATGCATGAAATAGTCCATAGTCTTTTAGCGGTTAGGCTCTGGGCAGATGATGTGTTTGTTCTGGTGGGATAAGCTCAAACTATAGATGGATAAACCCCAGAGTCCAGATGCTGATGGTGGTTTAGGGCCCGCAAACACAATATAGAAGTGGTCCAGGTGGAGAATGGGGCAGAGGAGTGCCGGCAAAAACCATCTGGTGGAGAGATAAATGTCCATGTACTCCAAATCAGAAATATGATTGGGATTTGCTGAGAAGAAAGGCGGAGAATTTCGATTGATTTAGAGTGAAGGCTTAATTGATGAGTGGCATGAACCGTAGAGTGAGTGACGCAAGAACCCAGCTTACCCAAAAGTGAGGTAGATCTTCCTTATTGAAATTGCGCCGAACCTTAACTAATGAGCTCCTCACACAGTGTGCAAGATTTCGGGGTGGGGGTTGAAAAAATAGAAAATCCGGATTGCATGCCTGCGTCTCTCTTCTTCATGCTCATTTACGTGTTGCATAAATATTTTCTCTACGGGGCTCACTAAGCAGTCTATTACCTCAATATTTTGTGTGGGTCACCTTTTAGTTTAGTTGAGTCTTTTTTGGTTGTGATCAGCCCATTCAAATTTCCTTTTTGTTTTGTCTCTTTTGGCCTTGTGTGTTCATCTTTTAAGCATAAATGAGCTCCAAAAAAAAAAAAAAAATCTGCCTCTAGGTCATAAGTGAGAAGTTCAGCCTGAAGCTAAATCAAAAATTCTTATCAAAATATTTCCAGCTCATCATTTAAAAGCTTTTTGAACAGTCATCTGTATTCTCTTGCAACTCTAAAAGAAAATGATGTAGAAGCTGACCTTGTTCTTGCAGGTTGGGACGGCAGATCAGTAAAGGTTTTGTGCAGCTTCCCTCCAAAAAGGAAGTGCCAGAGTATTACGAGCTGATCCGGAAGCCCGTGGACTTCAGGAGGATCAGAGTGAGTGTCACTGCATGGATTTAGAACTCAAACACAGATTTCTCTATTCTATAACCTGCAGGTAAACAAAAAGAAAACTTTTTCTCTGAGTGTCAAATGAGGCGCTTCGAAAAATATTCATGCCGAAGATGATCAATTCTTTGTTGTGTCATACATCTATATTGCATAAAAACGTTTTTTAATTAAAAAAAATCCAAATGACGAGCAAAGATTCAATACACTATGTACTATTTAAAAAAAATAAATAAAAAGTTCTCTTTAAAAAAGTCAATTTTTTACTTCTCAAATTTTCCAATAATAAAAAAATTTAATAGAGTAACCATTTTAATTGCATTAGAGGATTTTTTTTTCTTTCTTTAAGATTTCATTGCTGAGGGAACCCATTGAAAAGCCTGAAGACTAAATGTCTGACTTCAGTTGTGAAGCACAGCGGTGGCTCTATTATGGTTTGGGCAGCTTTTGCAATGCAGAGTTTGCTTAAATTTGATAATCCTGCAGGTGTGATGTTTTAAATGTTGTCTGTGATGTCATGAGGTTTACAGGTCATTTATGGCCAGTTTTAAAGAAAATATTTGTGAAACATAATTAGACAGCTCAGAACCTTTCTTCAAAAATTGTGGCCATGAACCAAATAATTGCGTCGCTTTTACTCAGCAGTGTATTTTCTTTATCTTTTCAATTATTTCCGTAAATAATGGAGTACCATCTTTTAAAACAGAAACTGGATTTTTGATATAGTCAGTTTATCATGTGTAAGACATTATTTTTGGTGTTTTTCAAGTAGAAATGACATACTCGTGATTTTTCCCAGTACTTTAAGCCTTTATGTTGAGTGCTTCTTTGTAAAATGTTATTAAAACTTTCTGCTTTTCAGGAGCGTGTTCGAAATCACAAGTACAGAAGTGTGGAGGATTTGGGAAAGGACGTTTTCCTTTTGTGCCACAATGCTCAGACTTACAATCTGGAGGGATCCCAGGTGAATCTCCGGAAATTTTGTTATTTTCAGGCAATAAAATCACCTCTCAGAGTCTATTCTTTTGCCGTAAATAGGTCTGAATCTCAACGCGAGATGGGGCATCTCATGCTCTGGTTATTTGTGTGTGTATGTGTGTGTGTGTGTGTGCCGACCACTACAGATCTACGAGGATTCAATTGTCATTAAGTCTGTTTTTGAGAGCGCAAGGCAGAGAATCGTTACAGACGAGGAACAGAAGGAGACCGTTGGCGGCAGTCACAGCGATAATGGAGGTGCAGCTGAAGACCAATTTGTTCCATCGGCAGGTGAGAGCTGCATGTTTGGCAAAAATGAGGTACAGGCTATGCATTTTCATGCCTTATCAAAGACTTTTCAAAATAGATTAAATGTCTTTCGTGCAGAAAGTTAAATGAGAGATTATCTGAAAAAATTCAGATAACAAAGTTTTAAGTTCTAAAAAAGTAAAGTAAGCAGCTTTAACAAAAGCATTAATATAACATTCAACTATCCATGTAAAAGCTGTGACATTAAAGACACAACTAAATAATGTTCAAAGTGCAAGAATAAGCAGTAATAAACGTCAGTGACCCAAACTGGGGGATAGATGAAAATAACTGAGTAATTCTAAGTAATTATTTTTAAAAAAAAAAGTTGAAGGCATCTAAAATGACAGAAAAATGGTTAAAAAAAAATGCTAAAAGTTAAGTATTGATTTATTTTAAACAAGTCATTTTTGATGAGAATGTATTTGTTCACAAATGACCTTCCTGATTACAGAAATGTCTGTCCTAAAATAGTGAATATATCAAATTAAAAAACAAAAGTGAACATAAACATAGCAAACAAAAATTAGAAAACCAAAATCAATAAAATGAGAATAAAGATTGCTAATATAAGGACAATGTGGTAGCTGAACAAGTTTTAGGAAAACTAAACAGACTTAATTTTACTTTAGTAAAATGAATGTGGGATAATAAATAAATAAAATAATAAATTCATAAAATTAATTAGAAAATTGTTTAAAAAAAACTAACATGAGAACTAAATGCTGTCACAAGCTAAATGTTGTGGATTCCTAACGTAGAAATCAAACATTACATTAGTGAGCAAATTTTATATAAAACAAAAATAGTTGAATAATGTTCAATAATGCCAGCACATAAATTAAATTAGCAAAAAAAAAAATTGGGTGACTTCTGGATTTGTGAAAAATTATTAAAGAATCATTTTAGAAAAACCTTATTTTTTTATGCAGTCAGATTTATTTGGAGAAATCTGATCCATTTGTGAATTCACTGTCAGTTATTATTATTTTTTTGTTAACCAGTAAAACCTCTGCCAGTCCAGATGAAGGAGAGAAGTAAAAACCCCAAGAGGCTGCACAATGATTTAGACGGTGATGAGAACCCAGAAGATAACACCTCAAAAGATGAGGGCTGAACCGGAGGACCCTGCTGCTTTTTTTTTTTTTTTTACATTTTTGACCAAGTCTCTAATTCATCTTTTTTTTTTTTTTTTTTTTTTTTTTTTTTTTTTTTTACAATCAAAAACTATTTACAAAAAAGTGGACCACTGCACAAAAGGCAATTACCCAACTTCTTCCCAATGATTCACTCCTCTTTGAATTACATGTCGCTGCAAAATGTGCTGGTTCATTTTCTGTCTTTTACAATAATTATACTTCATGGTTTATTTCTCTCTGTCCCTGTGATTGCTTCTGCAGATATTATGTAAAATGTCACTTCCACAGACTGTTTTTAATGAGCATATTTGATTGTATGATATGTATTTTTATGTCCTGGGAGCATGATATTAATCTGGTCTCTCTAGAACAGCAGCAGATATTAAAGTTTATAAGATTCCAGAATTGAAGCACACAGTGAAGCGTTTTTCAATATTAAATTAGGAGAAAATGTACAATAATTTAAAACATCCTTACGTGTGACTTCAAAAAATTAAGCATCATGCAAAATAAAATCAGTGAAAAATGTGATAAATAAAATGTTAAATAAAACAAAAGGCAGTCAAATGGAACATTTTTGCACCTCGTGCTACAATTTATGCATATAAATTGTCACATGGTGTACAGTCTGTGTAAAAAGTCCCTTTTTTCCTTGAGCATCTTTACTGTTTGAGGGAGGAAGATGTAACTGTTAAGACAATCCCTGAAAACATGTATCACTTGCAAAATAAATTTGACCAAACTTCCCAACGTGTTTTTAATTTATGCTGAAAAATGAAAATTCATGGATCATTTAAGAAATGACCTTGCATTTTGAATTTAAACCAATTTTTTCTTTGACATAAAGGCACAAAACATACACAAACGAGTTGGCTGGATTTGTGCTGAACGTAGTTTTGAATCATCCCAACAGGTGGTGCAAGAGGACCATATGAAGAGCATGTATTTTGATCAAAATTCAAGTAAAAGTTACATAATTCATGCCACACATTGCTGGTAAAAATGGAAAATCATTTTTGTGCAAAAACTGCAAAATGAAATTGGATCAAGCATTGGGGTAAATGTCCATTACAATTTCTTATTTTATTCCACATGCTGGAGATGACCTTTGAAAGCTGAAGATGTTTTACACCCAAGATCATCATTCCCTTTAAATCTTCGCATTCTGTTAGATGTTTCTTTTTTTTTTTCATTGCAATAAATTTGCAAAAAGCTAAAATCTAGAATAATTTATTAAGACATTGGCAACCAAAAATATATTTTGTTGTTTGACAAAAAAGTTTTTTTAAAAAGGTTTAGTTAAGCTATTTATTAGAATTGAAAAAAACAAAGAAACTGTCGGTATGAACACCAAGATTCTTTGTCAGAAGTTTAGATTCAGATTTTGTTGGAACTTCATAAATATATACATGTAATGCCAGACACGTTTTCATTTTCATTTAAGTCACCTTGAAAGAAACAAATAAAAAGGAAATCAAACGTTAAGAATAAACACTGGTACTTTAACAGAAAGCACAAAGTGTAGGCTAAAAAGAGGAGAGAAAGGAAGCTGAACCTGCATAAATACGGAAAAGGTAACGAGACAATAAGAAGCGCCTGTGAATGATTATACCTGAAACCAGGTGCAAATGTTTGAAAAAAAGATCTCAAAAATGCTGAAATTGAAACATTTGATTTGCTTAAATCAAAAACTGTTTCCATATTTAACTAAACAAAAACAAACAAACAAAAAAAAGTATTAAAATCCAATATTAAAGAACAAAATTTGGGGGAACAAAACCAAATGACCCATCCTGATGAGTCAGTCATCAACCAAACATTTTCTCAGACATATGTATTTTTATGTTTTTAGGTAGATACCTTCTTTTAAAACTCCCTGCTAAATAAAAGTATTTCTATATATTTATGTATAATTCTGGACACTGAATGAAATTCACAATGAAATATATATATAATTGTTTTACACTATAAAGAAGACCAGAATGGGAAGCTTTTCATCATCTATAATTAAACAAAACTTTCTATTTTTGAAAATTTTAAAGTACCTGTTGATTAAAATAGGAAAAGGGATATTAGTAAAACTTCTGGTTTAAAAACACATAAAACACAAAAGTCCTAAAAACAGCAAATCTCTGGCTTAAGAATTGAGACAATTATTAAATCAAACCTCACTGGATTTAGGTGTAGTTCATACCACTGGGAGCTTACTGCAGAAAAAAATCATTAAAATGTCAGAATTTACAACAAAAAATTGTCTCCTTTCCGTCTGCTCTAAAACATTTTTCCCTGCCTCTTGGTTTATTCATCATAAAAATGCACTGTGAATTTTTACCTAATTTTGTTTTCTATTAGATTTGGCTTTCAAGCTGTGCATGTGCAAGAGAAACTCTTGAGATTTAATTTAAAAAGTTTTACAATGGTCTGCCTAAAAAAGAGGGAATATTAGCCAATTCCTAAGGATCTTATGGGAATTTTTCATTACTGTTCTGGCACAAAAAGTTTGAAGTTGTGAAGTTTTTCTCAAAAGTTGCGACAAAACTTGTGATATTTTTTTAGTAATGATTTCTATTAACTAAAACATGAACATACAAACTTTAAATGAGTTTTGTTTATTGAGTGGGCTTGAGGGCTCAATTATTTGTGAAATTTTATGGAACTTTGCAAGAAAAGCAACGCAGGGATGAATTTCCTGATAAACAGCATTTTTTTTCTGAAAAAAAACTTTTTTTTCTTATTTGTTCAATAGCAACTTTAAAATCTGAACAATTATTTATCAGCAGATTTGTAAATTGTGAAGAATCTTGAATTGGTGATAATAAGCTAAATTTTACCAGAGGAAAAAAGTTGTTTTTTGTAGGTTTTTCTTATGTTTATATTGAAAATTAAGCTTTAAAAATTTGAATTTTTTTAAATTATTACTTTATACTTGATTCAATCAATCAATCAATTAATCATTCAATCACTTTATTTATATAGCACTTTTCACCAACTTGCTGTTGAACACAAAGTGCTGAATAAAAAAGGTATTTATAAAGATTAGGTAAAACAAAAGGAAGCAGGACACAATAGAATAAAAAACACAATATTAAAACAGACAAACAGAAAATAACAGAAACGCTGTGGCTAAAGTTTGAGGAAGGACAGTAGTTAAAACAATAAGAAATCATAGGACGTGTTAGATAAAGGCAACGACAAAAAACAGACATTACAATCGAGAAGTTACTAGAGAAGTTATAAGAAGTTATATCGATAAAAATCCCTAGGACAGGTTTTTGTTTATAGCTGGTACTAAAGGTGCTATTTTATTTAAGATAATGTTCTCTTCCTAAAATCAAAAGTCAATAGTGGTAGTGGTTGTCGACTTCAGCTGGTGGCATGTTTCTGAAATTTTGTAAAATATTGCAGAAACTAAAGGGTTGTTTTCCCGTATTGTGAAAAAACGTGAAAATTGCAAAATCTCACATCGCCAGGTCGTGGGGCCTTCCCACGATAATTTCAAAACTACTTTTGGATAAACCCGATATGTATGTTTTGGTTTCATTTGTGTATTTAGCTTCAAAAGAGATTTTAGGACCATTCTTTTTTTTTACGCTCACTGTGATGTCATCGTCTTCTGCTGAAAATTCTTTTTCCCTGGGTTCTAGATGTGTGCAAATTTTGGTGACTTTTTGCTACGTGGCGGGGGTCACACTTTTGCCCAACGGCTCAGAAATGTTTCCATCTGCAAAAACAATATGGTCCTTGCAGTCAGTGACTGCTGAGGGCCATAAATACAAGCAGCTCTGTGGCTAAAATTTGAAGAGGGATGGCATTGATTAAAGGTAGACAAGGCAAAAACTTAAAAATGATAAACTATGATAGCCATAAAATACTTAAAAGCCCAGCACATCCTTGAATAAACGACATGTGTCTTTATGTCTTTAATTTACATTTAAAAATCTCCACAGAGGTAGAAGCTCTCACATCTTCAGGTAAACTATTCCACAACCGAGGACTACAAAACTGAAAGGAGGCCTCACCGTAAGTCTTGGTTTTCACAGTGGGAAGAGAAAATCGAGCAGAGCATGAAGATCTAAGAGCTCTGGAAGGTTTGTCAGGATTGAGGAGACCATTAAGACATTTAAAAACTAGAAGAATCTTTAAACCAATCCTGAAGCTGACAGGCAGCCAGTGCAAAGACTTCAAGACAGGAGTGATGTGGGATGTCTCCTTTGTATTGACTAAAACATGTGCAGCTGAATTCTGGAAAAGCTGTAGTCTGTTAATGCATTGCTTTGGAAGTCCAGATAAAATAGCATTGCAACAGTCCAGTCTACACGTGATAAAAGCATGGATTAAAGTCTCTGTGCTGACTCAAGAAAGAAAAAGTCTAACTCTGGCAATATTTTTTAATGAGAAAAGCAGTCTTAGGGATTTTTGAGATGTGGTTTTTGAAGTTAAGATCTGCATAAAAAACCTCTCAGGTTTTTTGCCGGGTTACCTAAGTCAAAACCAGAGTTTTGAAGTTTGAGGGTTGCTTCTTTTCTGTCTGCATTTAGCCTGAGGTTGTTAGTTGCTTTTTTTCAGGATGGGTCTCACCATAGGTGTCTTTAAGGATGCTAGGAAGATTCCCTCTTCAAAGAGCAATTAACAATGTCAAGTATATCTCCTTCACACAACCCATTAATCTATTTAAAAAGCGTACCGGGAATGGGTTCAAGGGAACACGGGCTTGATTTTAACTGTAACGTCACTTTCTTTAGCATTGCTTAATCAACAAGGGCAAATACTTCAAGTGCCTCCTCAAATATTTCAAGGTTGTATGAGTTATGAGTATGAGTTTTGGCTTATATCAGTTCTTATCTTATCGATTTTAATTCTGAAGTGGTCTGCAAAATCTTGACATTTCTCATTCGTGAAAGTGCTGTTAGGTGGGCTTGAGGGCTCAATGAGCTTATGAATGATTGCAAATAACACCTTGGGGTTATTATGGCGTTTGGCTATCATGCTGGAGAAATATGTTTGTCTGGATTTTTAAAATGTCTTTGTTGTCAAAAGCCAATTTTTCGCAATAGAACTCGTAATGTACTGGTAGCTTGGTTTTCATCCAGTGACGTTCAGCTTCTCAACACTCTTTTTTAAGAGTTCTGATGGATTCAGTATTCCAAGGTGCTTTTGTTTTTGGTTTCTTTCAATGAACAAGTACAACTTTATCCAGCGTGGTGTGGAGCTTGTGGTGAAAATGTATGTCTATAGAGTGACAGGACCTTGACATGGTGGTTGGAGAGTTCTGAATGTGAGAAATGAAATTAGGAACTAATTGTGTCACGGGATGCTAAGTTCATCAACCATGGTTCACTAAAGAATAGGATGAAAAGAGACAGTCTGTGTTTTGAGTTTGAGTGTTGAGTTGAGTTTGTGTGTGATATTAGAAAATAATTATTGAGTGGTATTGCATGACTTACACAGCAAACCTGAAACCAGTGTGGCATTGTTGATCTCAAGGAGTAAGTCACTGAACACCAAGGACCACAGCTGGTGTCAGAGTGATGGCTCAGTGTCAACCAACAAGATCTCTCAACTGATGTTCGGAATTCACTAATCCAGCATGACCAATCCTAAACAACAACAAAATACACACAGAGGGTCCCAAAGGAGATCAGACAATCACTAACACAGGCTATGACACCAAACACTACAAGCACAGCATGCAGCACCAGAGCTGTATCGCCTCTGACCAGCATGACACAGAGACAAAACTACAAAGGAGCAAATGAGCCTCGGAATTATCATGAACAGGCACAACAGTTCCAGTGGTCACCATGGGAACATCTAAACTCCCTCTCAACAAGCTAAATCCTGTGTTTTAATTAAGACAAAGTTGGGTAGCAACTTTGTTCAATCTTTGCAACTTCACCCAATCATCGCAACTTTGTACAATCACAGGTGCAAATACACCTCCAAAATTAAAACTTTTTCTATAGCAAAGTTCCGGTGTACTAAAGCTAAAATCCCTAAAAATGGTGTGTTTGATGCTTATACCTCATCATGACAAATGTTCAGAGTTTAGTTGTAGTCTGTGTTTTTTTCTTATAATTTCTTATATATCTACCACAAATTATTTGAAAAGTTTCCAACTCCTTTTCACTAAGAAGCAGAGTTCAAAGGTTGAATGAGTTCATCTAATATAAACAAGCCAATTACAAGTAGTCGGATATGCTCTGCAACCATCTTATGAACGGATGTTCAGAGATTAACAAAATCCTTCGTGCGGAGGAGCTAAAAGGTATGTGCTCGCAGTAAATGGCTCAGGGAAACAAATCAGCACAGCTGCCTTCTTGATGAACACCTCACATAAAACAACACGTAAAGCTAATGGAAGACCTTGGATGGATACATCCCTGAGATGGAGCTCCTAATGGTTTCTGGGGATTAGTGGATCTAGAGAATGACTTAAATCTGCTGGGAGGAGAATCCATTTTCTCTATTCCCATGTGCTGAAAAATCAATTGGCAGTGTGGTCCATGCTTATTGGTGTCCTCCCCAAAAGTGAACTGTACAATTGATTAACTAAGTTACAGTAACTGTGTCAACATTGCTGGTGATAGCTTGCCACATTGATTTCAATGGTTTTTGGTGGTTAGACTAAACAAAACGGAATAATGTATGGTTGTTCTAAACAATGTGTTGTATTTGATGTCTTTAAAAGACTTGTACCAACAGGTTCAAAGCCTCTGATCCAGGATGACTGAAAACTAATAATAATAATGCTACATCTGTTCAATCCACTGTAGGAATATTGCATTTCATTTCTTGTCTAAAGATGTTATTGTCTTATGTTACGTTGACACAAGGCCTTTAATGCACGTTCAAGAGACCACTTACAATCAAAAATCTTTATGAATGCGTATAAACATGCATTTTGGGCTTGTCTTGTTCAAACACTTGTGTCGATGCGTCACTACGCATGTTTTTAGGTCTATTTTTGGGCTCTTCAAACAAAACGCATAACCATTGAACACATATAAAAGGTGACTTTCATCTATCAGGGACTTGGGTTTGGTATTGGTGAATGGGTTGTGTCCTTTCCAATACACCACAGTGCCTACCATTTGAAAAGTGATTTTGAAGGAGAAAATAATAATTGCGGTTAGTGCCTGGCCGGAATTGGAGCAAGATTTGCACTGCTTTGACATTTTGCACCAAGTCTTTTCCAAGTGTGAGTACATGAGCTAGTACAAGTTAAGAGTGAACACTATATGCTAAAAACGTGTTCAAGAACCCACAATCAGCGTGTTCTTGGATGCGCATCAAGGTACATTCACACTGGGCATGTGTTGCGCGTTCAAGAATGGGCTGAACGTGGTTTCATGAATGTGCATCCAGCCAGTGGTGTTCACACCATACCAGCACCGGAAAGCAGGGAGGGGAATTTTCTTCTTTTTTACTAGCGCTTGTCTGCCACCAACAGTTTGCAGAGACTTGGTGCGAAAAATCAAAGTGGTGCAAATCCTGCGAGTCTTGTTCCAGGCTTTTTTCTTTTACGGCTCTCTAATGTATGAAAGACTTGGTGTCAAATAATACCGGCCGAGCAGAGAAACAGCAATTATTAATTTTTCCTCCATCTTGGTCTTTACAACTTTTGAAAAGTTTGAAAACATTTTGAAAAAGACACTCATCACATGTCATTACCAAATTCCAGTTTCCTATTGGCGTTTCAGTGATTTAGCAGTCAAAAAGTTCAACTGGTTGAGCTTCTAGTGTGTGATCAATGAACACCGTTTTTAACATATGCCTGTGACCACTTAAAAAGTTGTGTAGCAATGAGTTAATGTGCGAGTTCTGGACTTGGAAGCCCAAATTTCAGGTTGATGTACGTTTACATAGACTTTTCATTGAAAGTGGCTGCTTAAAGGCTAGTCGACGTGGCCGATGTAAATATACCTTCACATGCACTTAGCATTAAAGATGTAAAGAATAGCATTAAATAATTGAAAAGATTGCCTGTAGGTGGTTTCAAAACTACACACATTTCAGAGTTTCTCTACATATCTTTCCTTACATTTTTAAGATGAAATGCTCATCTAAACTAAATTGTTCTAAAAATGGCCAACTTTGGCAGAAATTCTAGTGACTCCCCACCCACCCCCACCCCCACCCCTGACCAGTGTTTGGCTTCCAGTCAAGTGACTAAAAACTTTATAATGAATATTTTGGCCGTTTTTGCAGTTCTGACATTGCCTTTTCATTTGGTTTTGTGCCATCTTGACCAGCTTTTGAAGCAAATCACTTTATGACAAACACAGTAATTCCACTTTTTTATTGATATAGTTGCCAAATGCAAAACGTTCAGAGTTGTTGCTTTTCAAAATGAAACAAGTTTGAGCAAAATGAAACAACAATGAGCAACAAAGTTGTTGCTCGTGCAGTCACAAAAGCTTTCTGACAACATTTGACAAGCAATAAAACACTGCATTTTGAGTATGACATCTAACTGATTTGATGGGTGTCATCTCAATACAAAATCTGAACATTTTTTGTCTTCAAACTTTTGCTAGCTTGTCTGAGGAGGTTGCACCAACAGACAGCTGATTTAGTTGGCGTAACCCAAGGGCAATCACTTTTCAAAATCAAAACAATGTAAACTATGTTGAATGGTTTTTCCGAAAGCACAGCAAGACAGAGTTTTGATTTATGCAAAAAATAACATTTATGGTGATGTTTTGGCTAAAGAAATATAAGGGAAATAGAGGGACATCCTGTCCCGAGCCCAATTAAATAAAAGGTTTTATGTTCGAAAAATAAATGTTAGCAGGACAAATGTAAACATTGGTTGCCATGGCAGATAATAAACTGGGTTATGTGTGTAGAAAAAAACTGGTGTCAGTATTTATACAATTCAAACATTTTTTTCAATGTAATTCCTTTTGTGTTTTACTGTAATTTCCACTCATTTCCGGACAAAAGACAAAAGAAAATTAAAAATAGTTCAGTAAAATGGACCTCTGTTAAATGATACAAAAGGTGTGACTTTGTAGATTTAATTAAATAGAAAGCATTTTACAAAAAAGAAGAGAGTGTCTGTAATTATTGGCTGAATTTGTGCCAATTGGGTTTAACTGTGAACATTTTTTAAATTTGGGATTTGTGGACGTTGTTTTTTCTTCCTTTTTTGTCTTGGTGTTCATGGAGACCTGACTGCTGTTACCATGGCTACCATGGATGTTACCAGTTTTTTTGTTATTTAAGAAAATCATCAGTACCAAGGTTGCTTTATGGAAAAAGTTACTTTGTTAAAAGCCTTTATGCTTTTATGACAAGATTTACGCAGATTTTTTTAACCAGCTTTTAAGATGTTGTCTGCCATTGTTAAGAAAAGTTTTAAAGGACATTGATTTGGAACAAACATGAAAAACTTGAAAATGTACTTTTTGCTTTTTTACTGTCATAGTCACTGAGGCCTCGATTTTGATTTTCTGTCACTGTTCCTAAATCTGTGACACTTTTTCCAAATCCTCAATGATCACATCCTGTTCTCTTGCATTGTTTTTTCCTGCCAAAGACTCTGCCTCTTTACATGAGCCCTTTCCATTTTGTTCTAACATTGATCCGGCTCTGGAGCCAGGCCTGTTGATGTTGGCAGGCTGGACCGGGAGCACAGCGTTCCCCCTGATCCGATGGGAGAAGGTCTTTTGGCGCACAATATCGATGGAACAAAGCTGGAACTTAAAAGCTGCCTGAAAACCTCTGCGGAAGTTCTCATTGAAAAAACCATAGATGATGGGGTTGACACTGCTGTTGAAGAAGGCCAACCAGTGAGCAAAGGGGTACACGTAGATATTAATGACACGATACTGGTGCTCAGTCAGGCGGGCATAGTCGCTCAGCATCATCAGAGTCCACAGAGGCAGCCAAGACAAAACGAAGAGCAGCGCAACAACAACAAGCATCATGATCACCCGCTTCTTCTTTCTTGAAATTGTTTGCCGACAGTCCATGCTCAGTTTGTTGGCACTGCTGCCATCTCTAGTTGCACTTCCACTGCCCCTCGTGGGGGGAATGGTGGTCTTGAAGAGGGTAAAACCAATATGGGCGTACATGATGACAATAAGACTCAGAGGAGCAAGGTAAATGTTAGCAAAAAGAACCGTGGTGTAGATTTTACGCATCTCCTGACTGGGCCAATTCTCCCGGCACCAGTAGAAGGGGCGGGTCTTGTTGTTGCGGTCCACAACTATTCGTACTGTTGGCTCTTTGGTGACCTGCAGCATCACCCCTGACGGACACATGATGAACAACGCCAGGACCCAGATGATGACGATGATCATCTTTGAGGTACCGATAGTCAGCTTCTGTCTGAAAGGATAGACGATGCAGCGAAACCTAAAACAGGAAGTAAACAAAAGACCATCTGTTTTTTTCAGAATAAATCACCTCTAAAGGATAAAACTGGTATCTCCTTGACAACAATAATCTGGTTTTCATTTAGATTCACTTCAAAGAAAAGGATAATGCCTGACGAAGTGTGCATTATCAGAAAATAGCACACGATGTTAAAGCCTGAGGTTGCTTTTGTAAAGTGCATTAATTTATGATAATTGACATTTCGAAGGGCACTATTCCGCTTATACCATGGTCACTTAAAAATAAATAAACTATTCAATAAATGTGTGTGCTTCTTCATGTTATTTTTTGGTTTAAGTAGTTTTTTCACAAAAGGCAGACTATTTGATACGCAATGCAATATGTTGTCATGGTAACAGCTAAACCAGCACAAACCTCGAATGCAGCGGCAAAGGAAAGTGATATGTATGCTGATCTTCCTAACAGGTCAAATAATCAGTTCAGAGAGAAAGTTCACCTCTTACCGCTTGTTTTTGTCCAGATGATGAAGAAAAAATGTGTTTCAAACAAGCCAGCACGATGATATAGAATAATCGGGATATGTGACCGGAACTTCTTTTTTAGATGTACATTGTCACTGTCTATTATCACTTTTTAATCCACTCCGTGCAGCCAGTCAGAATCGAGTATTCACCCGGATCATGGTATACTTGGTTTTAACTTCATCAGCAGTTCCCATCAAATCAAACATAATTTATAAAGAACTTTTCATTTGATGATAACACAGGGCTTTAAAATGGTAAATGGCATATAATAAAATAGCGCTTTATTATCTTTCTTGAAGTCCCAAAGTGCTTTTTAGTCAAAGTCCCATTCACCCAAGCACACACACATTCACAGTGATGGCAGCTCCACAATCTAACAATGACACCAATTTATAACCACCAGGAGCAGTGTGAGGTCCAGTGCCTTACCCAAGGACACTTTGACACAGGCAAGACGGGACAGGCTAGGCGGGAACTGAACCTGTGATCTTCTGATACTCTACCTCTATTGCACCATTGGTGGTCATGGTGCAAAGGTCAAGTTGCTACTATATTATATTACAGTATGGCCATTTTGTTTAGGTCCAAGGGTTGCAGACCTGGCTGCAGACAAGATGGTACGTACACAACTTACCTTAACCCTAGCCGCAACCCTAACCCAAAAGTGTTCTAAATAGGAGAAAAACTTATTCAAAACTTATTTAAAACGAGAAAAACCGTAACTGTATTTCAATCACCAGCTAAAATAAAGTTCTTTTGAGCGAAATGGGGGTAGTTCCAGTTCTGGTCAAGCACTTCCGGTTCTTAACTTCCTTCCGGCTTTTGATTTTCAGCCACCATCTCGTCTGCCACCAAGTGTTGAATGATTTTTAATTTTTTTATTTTTTATCTGTACCAAACCATCTAAAATCAATCATGGATGCATTGGTGCTTATTACCACTATAGGGAATGAGCCAAATGCAGATGTGACCGTCATAGAAATACATTGGCTTGAACAATAATGTTTGTTGTCAGCCATCGGATTCTGAACAGGGAGAATAACCCCTGAGGTGGTAAATCCATGATAATAAAGGACTGGACAAGATTAAATAACTTTTGGGTTCACCAGTAGGTCCACCAACCTGCCAATCAAACAAACATGTCCCTAATTATGGATGAATTTGAGCTTTAATAAAACCAGAATACAATCAGTGAGCCAACCCTAACCAGATGTTTAAAAATAACCGTGGTCAGATGGTGGAACAGTGCTTACCTGTCAACTGCTATGGCAACTAACGTGAACACAGAAGCTGACACAGATATCCCTTGAACCATCCCACTTAGCTTGCACACAATGCTGCCAAATGGCCATCCTGCACAGAGGGGAAGTGTAAAAATGTTACGAAACCAACAGTGTCCAATGTCTTCTAGTTATTTCCACCCAGAACGTTTACCTGTTATGATGTTGTCCAGCAGTGTAGTCGGCATGCAGAAGATGCCCACAAGCAGGTCGCTGATAGCAAGGTTTAGGATGAACAGGTTGGTGACTGTGCGCATGTTTTTGCTGCGGAGCACAATGAAGCACACCACGCCATTTCCTACCATGCACACCACAAAGATCAGCAGGTAGGAGACGGTGAAGACTGCTGCCACTGCGGGTTTGTGGAGGTAAAAGTCCACGTAGGTGACATTCTGGTGGATGAAAGTTTTTTTCTGCAGGACTGAGGAATTATCAGAGTTCCAGTCTTCCATGCTGGAGTTAAAAACTAGACGTTCTGTCATGGTGAGACCTATCAGAAAGAGAGACACAGTGTTGCGAACTGTGTGGGTATTAAGTCCATGATATAACAGGGGGAACAGTTACTGGAAAACATATTAGCATTGATTGTTACCACATGAAACGAAATACCCTCCCAAAACATCAATATCTGCATCGCTGGGTTTTTTTAATTGAATGTGCTGATGTGACTAAGAGCATGCCCTCTAACATTCAGGCAATTCAAAAGAACAAAGCACATTCAGTCCTCACTTTATCCATTCACACCTCTATCATTCTCACACCTCTTAAATCTGCTCTCTTCTCTTCATCCATGAATACATTATCACTCAGTTGTCAGCCTTTGTGGAAATGTAGATAGTATTCGCACATTTTTAGGAAGAAAATACAAAAAAAGATGTACCAAAAAATGTGAATTTGTCCAGCATTTTTGGAGAAACTGATTTCACTGTTCAAAAATTATAACCGTTTTTTAATCGTTTCATAAAAACATTATTTAATTGGTTTATGCATAAAATTTGAGCAGCTTGAACATTTTTTTGAATGTTGTCACTCAGTTGCATTCTTTGTAAAACAGAACAGCAATCAAAAGTTCCCCCATAACACTGTTATTTCATGCAATACATCTGCCAATCAAACAGCTCTAAATATCTTGTTTCTATGGTACAGTAATTTAGGAAACTATTATAGGAATAGTTTTAGCACAGACAAAGTTGAACTGTCTGAACATGCGTACAAATACAAAGGTAGCGTTAAAAGAAACTGCAAACTGCAAAACATGCAATTGTAATAGAGGGTAATAACAGTTTTTTTCTTCATTAAATATATTTTTTAATGGTTAAATTCAGTTTTTTCCATATACTGACAAAGAAATAAAATTATTTTTGCATTTTATTTGTGCTTTCTTACCCTTCAATGTGCTATTTTGGAATTGTAATCCGTCGTTCTTTCCCTTCCAGATGTCCAGTATTTATGCAATAGAAATCCCCCTGTTTCAGAGCTGAAAGCAGCACTCCTGTATCCCTAAGTGAAACCCTGCATATCCGTGCGGCGCGCTTAACAGGCAGAAACTACTGCAGCATTTATAGATGACAGAGAGAACACAGGACACACATGGGAGAGAAGTGCTGGGTGGTGCACAGTCTTAGACCATCATAACCTTCATATGTGCTGAGCATTATAAGCATTATTTGGTTAAAGGGAAGGAAAAAAGAAACTAGTCAAATTGTTTCTTTAAAATGAATTCAGTAAACAGATGATGAAGCAGGTTTTGAGGAACCGGATTTGTTTTTCATCAGCTAATTTGTTGGTGCTCATCAAAAATTAGATTCCAGTTTTCGTTGTTTGCACTTCAAAATAAAAGTGTGGGAAAAATGGGGCGAAAAAGTCTGAGAGGAAACCAAATAAAACGCATTTCTTGCCTGCGTTGTGAAAACAGGTGGGTAGATTCTAAAGTGTCCTTGTCTCACCAACAAGCAGGAGGTAAGACGATAAAAAGAAATGTCAGCTAATGTCAAAAACCCATCAGAGCCTCCGTACCCGAATCTGCTGCCAAATGTTTAATTAATACATCAAGATTAATTCAGCACCAACTCTGTCAGAATCACACAGGGAATTATTTATATTTGGAGAAGTAGTGGATAAAAATACAACATCAAATTTTTCATGAAAAACTCATGATAGCTTTTACCTGAAATAAACTTCCGCCTATTAAAATTGGATCTTGAGGTGTTATATTGATTAAACTAATCTTTTTGATCATAAAAAAAATGCAGATTCATCCCCATTTCCATCTTTGTAATGTGCAACGCTGCAGTAATTTAGAAAAAAAGTGTTATTGGTTACCCTCAGTTGCACACACAATATGCAAACTAATATAATAATTTACATATTACTGTAGATTGTTTTTCATGCAAAGTAAAATATATGCAAATACATCAATAACTGTCCTGTTTTTTGGGGGTTTTTTTGTTTTTTTTTTCTAAATTAAGTGACGTGGCTAAATGCCTGCTAACATTCAGCCAATTAAAAATTGTGCATAACTCTGCCATCCTTTACAGCAAAAATAAAAATTAGCATCCACATTTTCAAGAAAAGCCTTTAGACTATGCTAATTGGAAATTTATAACAATGTAGCAATAATGCAAACAGAAATGTAATGGATTACCCTTAATTTGAATTGATAAGTTAGGACAATGTGCTGCAACCCAACCCTCAGCAAAAAGTAGTACACTTAAAGAAAAGCACAGTGTAGGTGTAGGGACAGTGTAGGAAGTGTGCTAACTGAATACTTCTTCAGACTAAATTAGCATTTACAATGTATAAATAGTATGTAAAAGTAAACTTCAAGTTTACTTTTAGATCACTTTTAGCATAAACTAAGAAAACTTGTAGTATTCTTTAAAAAAATACTTTTTGTTAAAGAAATGTATTCTGATTTTTCAGTTTCTATCAAATGCAATTATGAATTTTTATGGATGACCGAAGTTACTCTTTTTCTCTTGAATTTGATATGTTTGTGACTCGGATTCAGGAATGATGTAATTTTTGCCAACCTCCCTGCAATGCTGCTGACATCCTTCACATATTATGTACGGATCATTTTCATCTTTTTTTATGAGTGACCTCTGCACAAAACTTTGTGTTTTTTTTAGTTTACTGGATTTCATTTGTTTTTTTTTCTCCATCAACATTTAAGATCAGAATAACACTTGAGAGATTAAAGATTAGATTTTTTGAAATATAACAAGCTTTTAACATTCCACATTAACAAGCTTCAAACTAGACCACTTCCACTCTATATCAAATACTTTTCTTTTTGTCCAGCAGCAATGTTGATAACATTTTAAGGGCTTTCAAAATGACATAAAAGTTTTAAAAAATGGTGATGGATTGAACTTGAATCAGATATTTTTTGTAAATGATAGCTTTTCACTTTGTTTTTAATTTCTTCCACCATAAAAGTTGCATTCAACAGCATTTGACAAGTATGTTGACTACTATGAGTAAGATGCATTATTGGGAATATGCATTTTACAATGTGTGAATGCTTCTTTGCTTTTCATTTCCAATAATTCAAAGGCCTTGAATTGAAAATATTGGCAATTTTTTGTACAAAATAGTTAGGAAAAATCAAACAATCAAGGGAATAGCCTGTGAAAAAAAATGAATTAAACGATTTTTAAAAACAGCAGTTTTTTTTCTCTTCTGATCAAAGAAATTCAAAATTCACTTTCAAATGTATTTATCATAAAAACAGAAGCACGGTGGAAACAGGTAATATGGACGTTTTTTTAAACGGTAAATCTAGCTTATTTAATTTATTTCAAAAGATTTGCCAAAAAAAAAGGTAACAGATTGAAATAAAAGTAAGGATAGGTAAAAGGATTAGAAAATAATACAAGATAAATGCAGAAAAGTCAGCAATTCAAACTGAATTTGAAGCTAAAGGGGTGACATGCCATCACACTTTCCCACTTAAAGTCAAAAAGTCGCAAAAGTTGTTTGGAAATCTTCTTCTTAATTTATTTCTTTATTTTTTTCCCCTAAAAAGAAGCAAAATATGATTTTTTTTTTACACAAATAATTAAGTTGGTTTCCTCATAAATGTTTTGTATTGTATAAAAGATAATTCTAAAAAACATTCAGAAGGAACTATCTAAAGTTTAGGGAAAACATAACAAAAGAAGAATTTTACATTTGTACAAAAAATGTGCAGAAAATGTAAGAATTTCTAAAATTTCTGCATGCGTATAAAAAAAATCTAGCATTTCTCGACAGAAAAACTGAGCACTTGACAGCTCATTTTTGCTCCACTCCGACCATAAATTGCACAACTGCAGACTGCGTTTATCACCCCTGTTTTTTTTTTTTAATGCCTTAACAGACCCACTAAAAAGTGTTAGACCTGCTTGCCTTCTGTTTTTCTTGATTTAGCTGCTGTTAGGAGCACATTGTTCTACTTTAAACGTTGCCTTGAAGACAAGTGTTTACCTCTTTAACTTGTTAGGACAGTGCCCACCATCACTAAACCTCACATGGAGTGAGAAAAACGCGTTTCCGCAACAGAAAAAAAATATATGGCTATTAGCAGAAACGCTTCCTTCTTGAGTAAATTAATCAACAATCATCATTCAGTTGGTCTCTATCAAGCTCTCCATTGACTAATAAGAAACACTGAGACAGAAAAGCTCAACCTGCCAGTCCTGGAAACTGCCTGAAAGGCCCTGAGGGAAAATGCACTAATGGGTTCTCTTGACTGAGAAATGACAGTCTGGACATGTAATCACTGGACACTGTTGTGAGCCTTGGAGACCATGTCATTGGAGGCATGAAGCCTCAGTGAGCACTGACGGTTCATTAAGGACACTGAAGCTGTTAGATGGACAAGCTCCTGTGCAAATGTGCAAAATGGTTTTTGATGCGATGCAAATATATATATATATATATATATATATATATATATATATATATATATATATATATATATATATACATATATATATATATATTTCTTTTAAGCCGTTATATCTAAAATCTTTTTTAGGAAGGTCATAAACTTTGTTACCTTTGAGTTTAAAGTTACTTGAGGGGTGAAGATGTTCTATGCCTAACAGGAATAAAGTTATATTGCTGAAAAAATTATATAAAGAGAGGACACATGGCCAGATGGGTTGAAACAAATACTTTTGTCTTTAATCAAAATGATAAAGTCTCCCTTGTTCTCAATGGGTAAGTTATACATCACTTCATGTCAGCAATAACAACTTTAAAAATGTTTTTAGGTGTACATGTTTTTGTGTGTATAGAATGAGCACAAGACAGATAAAATGGAACATTATGCTGAAGAATAAAAGAGCTTTTGTGTTGAAAGGCAACACTGCCCTCTGAAGACAAAACCTGATACTGGCTGCAGAGTCCATGCAGGATATTTTTTTACATTGAAGTGTTGCAGAAAAACAATGTTTTCCAACTTTTTAAAAAACAAACACTTACAATAAAATTGTGCAGTAAGTTAGCTATAATTTATCCTGAAACTGAAAGTCTTTCATCAAAACCAAAGAACTGCTCTGTCGACAAGAACAAATATCAACTCCTTTTCACAAAATATAAGGTAAAAAAAAAAAAGCCCTGCTTTCTTATCTCCACAGTAATGCTGCAGACAGAATGTTGTTGCTCTTTGTCACTTCCAAAAACCGAACAACACCGACCAAGACCGCAAGCCCTGCAGGGCATGAAGGACACTCACAGGTAACACCGGGGCTAAAATAAGAAAAAGGTTCAAATCAAATAAAGAAAATGTATATAGATAAATAAAATGAAAAATCAAATTAAATGCATAGAATAGATGAAATGCAAAAACAATATCAGATCAAATTAATAAATCGATAAATAGGTGAAGTTATCTGAAAGCAAAATTAAAAAGGTGTGTACGGGGCCTCTATTTAAATCTGTACGGTCTCTGGGGCCCTGAGGCTCGCCAGCAAGTTGTTCCACAGTCGAGAACAATAACGGCAGATCTAAGCCTCACCATGAGTTCTGGTCTGCACTTTAGGAACAACTAAAAGGCCAGCACCAGAGGAACTCATCGACCTTAAAAGTAGATCACTTAAATAAGAAGGCCCAAGACCATAAAACATTTATAAACCGTGAAAAGAATTTAAAATCAAACCTGAAACTTTAAGCGATTTAAAAATGGGTCTATTGTGTATCCACCCCTGGTCTTCGTCAGAACTTGTGCCGTGGAGTTCTGCAATAATTGTAAACTAGCAAGAAATTTTGTAGGTAAACCTACTCCAAATAAAAGAATGCATCAGCACAGAGGTGCAGGCAAGAGAGAGGAATGGGCGGCAATATTTTTGAGACGATAAAACCCTGTCTTACCATTTTTAATATGTGGAGAAAAAAAATCAGCTCATGGTCAAAAAGCACGCCCAAGTTTCTCACACAATGAGAAGGTTTAAAATGATTGACTTCAGGTAAAACCATCTCTCTCTCATCTTCAGGACCAACAGACTAAAATACAGTTTAAAAGAGTACTAAAAGGTTCAACGTCACCAGGAGACACTGCGATGTAAAGCTGTGTATCATCAGCTTAAACATCGTGTTTCCTGATGACATCCCCAAGAGGCAACATATTCAAGTTAAAGTGTAGGATCTAAAATAGACCCTTAGGGAACTCCACAGCTTATTTCATTGATTCTTGAAGAGCATGTATCCATACTTACATAAAAGTGTCGATCTTTGAGATAGGAATGAAACTACTTAAGAACCTTTCCAGACAGGCCCACTAGACTCCTGAGTCTATCCAACAAAATCTGATCTAACGGCTCAAACAGCACCAGAGCAGCAAGTTTCTGGGAATCTAAATTTATTCTGAGATCCTGAAGGATTTTAAAAGAGCCGTCTCTGAACTGTGGTTCATCCCAAAACCAGATTGATATTTTTCTACAATGTTATGGTTGTTAAAAAAAACCTCATACTTTTTGAGTAGCAACACTTTTCTTTTCTCTATAATTGTATTAGTAGTATTTGGATCTAAATGACTCTTCTTTAGAAGGGGCCTCACCACTGCTGTTTTACAGGCAGCAGAAAAGACACCTGCCTGAAGAGAACAATGTATTATATTTAAAAGCTTTGGCTCACAGAATCCATGAAAGGTTTTAAAAAGTGAAGTGGGAATGGGATCTAAAACGCAGGTTGTGGCATTTACTTGGGGTACAACTCGACCAAACATCTTTGCATCAACAGAGTATTGCACAGATGAAATGGTAGATCTGAAATAGTTACATATTGTTATTGTTAGATAATGTTGGGTATTAATTATATTTTTTAGGAATATTCAAAATTAATTTGCCAAAATCTAATTTCAGTACATTGTTAAATATGTGGACATCATTGGAAATATTTCAGTAAATGATAGAACATTTCCTTCCAGAATTACTTCAAACATTAAAAAAGAGGAAAATATGTATAAATATCTGTGTATTTACTGCTTTATACATGTTCTTTTCAAATAAATTGACACACTTCAACATTTTTAGGAGTGTAAGTCAAACTTGTATTTTGGCCTTTGTGTTCTTAGAAAAATTAAGATTCTGTCATGACTTTTTTTTAGATTGGGTGTGCTCATTTTTACTGTTTAACAATGTAAAAATATTTGTCTTTGGCCAGAAAACAAAATAAAAGGAGTGGAAAAAAAACTTCATTTGCCTTGATGCACAAAAAATATTCACAGTTATGGATAATAAAAATAACATTTCTTCTCGGAACCAATGCATTAAAAAGCCAAGTGAAAGAAAAGACATGAAAACACATTAAAGAATCATTTGGATCACTTTATTGCTCATTTAAAACCCTACTCCATAGAAAAAAAAACACTTTTCTTTGAGTAACATACAGTTATTTGAGCAGTTAAGAGGCTTGTACAAAATAGTTTTTGTAGTTTCTGTATTAAATGAAAAAAAACTAAAACAAATATAGAGTCAGATGTCAAAATATACAGAAAACAGAATCCAAGCGTTGGTTTTTGGGTCAGTCTGGAGCTTCCCAGTATAACAACATTTGTTAAAAAAAAACAGAGAGTTTGTTTGGTACCTGTGTGCGCTTAAAACTGCAATGGAAGCACGATCCAGTCAATCAGACAATTCGCAGCATTATTGCACATGACTGCAAAGTAAAACCCGAATGGAGCATGAACAGAAATGCCTCAAAAATTACAATTTTGAGGAGAAAATATCAATATACATTTATTTTTACTTCTATGAAACAGCAGTTCTTTCACATCTGGGTAGTGTACATCTCACAGTGATTATTTTGATTTAATTTTTTACAAAGATATATGCATTAGAGAGGTACTAAAAGGTTGAATCAGTCTACCAGCTTCTGTATATGATTTAAAAACAGGCTTGATTGTCTTGTTTTTGAGCTGCTTTGGTGAAATAAGTTTACTTGTTTTTTTTGTTTTTTTTTTTACTGCCAGCAATTGACAGACAAGCAATGGTTTTTTAGATATGATATTTCAGATATGAATTGCTGCCATTTATTAAACCTTTCCAGTGTTTTTTTTTATTTTATTTCTAACAAAAAATGGGTGCAATAATCCTTCAAAAAAAAAGCAATTCTACATAATTTCATTCTGGTAAAAAGAAATGTGAAGATTTAAAAAAAAAAATTGGTGATTCCAGTCGGTGATCTCACATTTTTGCATAAAAGATGACTTTTTTTTTTACTTCTGGCACCTACAAAAAGAGAGAGGTAATAAGCCTCTTTAAAATCAGGGAAAATCGTCTGGATGTCTGCACCACCGAAGACGTTAAAGCAATTATTGATATGTTCTAGTAATTTTATGGTGAGCTTACATTTGTTTGTGTAAAAAAAAGGGGGGGACAAGTGTTTTAGACATGAATAAATACTCGATAAAACAATAAATACATACTTAAGGAAGCCCTTTTGTTCACAACATTTAAGGGAGGACTTCTGATCCTCCACAGTACCTCTGCGATGTTTGCATTTCCAGAACTTTTACAGTACTGTAAGAAAAAAAGCTGGTTATGTTCTATGTTCTTTATATAAAAAAATTAAAAACTCCAGTATAAAACTACAATATCTTCATCTTGTTTTGTCATGGAACTCTGACAATCACACGTCTTTGATAAATTAATAAGAATACAATCATAAAAACTGCATTCAGATGACGTCGGTAGTGCTTCTGTTTTCTGCAGGAAACCCAGCAGGGTTGGTTTGAATTTGGTGCATTCAATATATAGGACAAATTCTTCCAAGACACTGGAGGGGATGAAGGAAAATCACCGTCATGAAGCGGCACTGTGGTGCAGTTTGTTTGCTTGATTTTTTTTTCACAGTTCAGATTCGGAGCCCTTCCTCAGGAGGCAGCCGGAAACCTCTCGCTCTATCCGAATCCGAGGTGAACCGTGGATGCGGGAATCTCTGCGCAGACAAGCAAAGGAGGAGAAGCGACGTTAAAAAGCTCACGTAAACTCCCAAAAAGAGTCACCAAAAGGAGTCTCACTCACTTACACAGTGGGAGATTCGAAGTAGCTCTCAGCACGGTGAATGGGGGTTAAAGAAAGTCTGCGGCTCATCTCCTGAAAGATGAAAACATAGACGGTTTATGGCTTCAATTCACAGAGAAGGTCAGAAGAAGCAAAGCACCGCAAAGCTGTTTTTTTGAGGGTTGAAAACTTATTTTTAAAAAAAAGTCACTGCTAGTCAGCACTAGAGGATTAAAAAAAATCAAGGGAAGCGAAGCTCCAGCAACTCCAAAGCAAACCCCGGCTAGTACTCACTATCCACAGATTTATCCGCCAACATGGGCTCCTGCTCCATTTCCATAGAGATTTTTATAGTAGGAATATTGTCATGGTAGGGGTAGTCAGACTGTGGGAGGAGGGAGCGACAACATTAACACTCACTGACAGTTTTGTCGAGGGTGAGGATCTAATGGAGGCTGACCAGGACAAGGAATTTTTTGGTAAAATAAATAATCACACTTACAAATTCCATCTCGCTGTCAATGCTTCCCTTCTTCTTGTTCTTCTTCTTTTTCTCGTCCTCTTTTTTCTTCTTGTCCTTCTCTGGGATCACGTCATCCAGGTAGCTGAGGTCGTGCTGAGAAAAGACGTAGTCCATGGCCTTTCGGACGGCGACTAATGCCAAAATCTGTCAACAGAGACGGGGTTCTTAAAATCTCTGTTTGAACTCAGTCACATGTAAGCGGTTTCTCACCATGACGGGGAAAATGATGGCTGCCACGGTGGACTTGAGGATCCAGAGAAGAGCAAGACAAAGAGCCTGAATGAAGGTGAAGAGGTGGATGCGCCTCTGGGGGACGTGGCGCAGGTAGATCAGGTCTGGCTGGTGCTTGGCAGGCATCAGGAGCAGCTGAAGGCGATCCATGAACTGTTGATGCGAGGAAGAATAAGCGAATAATTCATGAAGATATGAACTCCATGTAGTAAAGGTTTGCTTTTCTTCATATTTAACATGTTCAGCAGGAAGTTTACATTCATAGGAGCACAAACAATGATGTAAGAAACTAAAAGCAAAGATGGAATGTTTTTTTCTGTAAAAGGAGACCAATCTTTGACAATTTGTGCATTTATTTAAGCAAAAACTACATTTGGGACATTTTTATTGTTTAAAAAAAAAGAAAAAAAATCTAATTTCCCAAATTTAAGTTCCACTTTTGTTTAATTTAAGTCATTAATTCTGTGCAAACTGTTTTTCTTAACCAAAGTTGGCTTTGGAAAATCAAAAACACAGTAGCAGTAAAGCACACATCCAGGTTAGCACAGTCATTTCTCATTTTAGTGCTACGTTTACACAGAGGTCTAAAATGCATGTTCAAGCAACCACCTCCAAGGTAAAGACTTTGTAAACGTGCGTCTATGCGCACATTTGGTATTTAAATACAAAACACACAGCCATTAAACGCACGTTAAAAACTTAAACCAGTTGACCAATCGGGGACTCTGATTTGATAGTAATGTTTCAGTAGCTTCTTTTTCAATACATGAAAGTTGCAACCTTCTGATCATGGAGGATAAATTCTTTATTGTGGCTTGTGACCAGCCGGACTTTTATGACACCAAGTCTTCTATAAATCAGAATTGAGCTGTGGAAGAAAAACCAGGAGAAAGATTTGCGCCACTTCAACATTTCACAACAAGCCTCCAACTGTGAGTTTATGCACTAGTATCGGGTAGCGTCAGTCCAGTGTGGACGACATATGCTAAAGGGACGTTCAAAAATGCCCGTTTAGCGCATTAGTGAGTGCGCGTCACACACCTACATAGCTTCACAGGAAATGTATTCCAGAAAAACTCAAACAAAATTCAAACAAAACTGTTTGGGCTTATTTGCTACTTTCTGGAGGACAATTTGATTTATGAATTTGGATTTCTCTTTGAAATGCTTCTAAAATCAGACGTTTTAGCTAACATGGACAAGGAACCCCTTAGCAAAAAGTTGTCCATTTAAGTGTACTATAAGCATACCTAATCTACGTAAACTTGAAGTTTACTTTAATAAACTATATATTGTAAACCTAAAATGTTCCAATTTATTCTAAAGACGTATTCAGATAGTGTACTTCCTACACTAAATGTACATGGTATATAGTAAACTTGCCTTACTTGTACTCAAGCTTACTTAATAAAAAAAAAAAAAAAAAAAAATCAAGTGTACTACTCTGAACTAAGGGAAGTACAAATTTCTATCATTTCTATTTCCTGTTATGCTGTTTTTTTTTCTAAATAATATCTCTGAGCCAAAAGAGAACTTTGAAGTGACTTCTTTAGTCATGCTAATGTTCAACTCCAGGTCAACTGTTAAATGCAAATATACTATTTTAGTTGACAAATTTTGACATTTTTAATAAGTTGTAATTTAGTTTATTTTGAATCTTCTAAAAGTCTTTTTTGCATCAACGTGAAATTATGTTTGAACATCTTTTTAATAGATACATTTAAGGATAATGCTCAGTAGTTGACAAAAAATGTAATAAGTGAATAATCGATTATTTGATATGACCACACTCATTTCTTTTCCTCTTTTTCTTTAGTTTCTTTCACCCCTCAGACAGCAGGACATGAAAGCAGTTATGAAACAGACTCTCTTCCACTAAGCTAAAAAGTTGTGTGATTTCTTTATTAGTCTCATTCTCACGTGTCATCTTAGGATGTGTTAGCAGGCAAGCTGAACCGACTCACCTGAACACCGTTGAGCGAAGCCACACCCATGTACAGGAACACGCCGTAAAGCACAGGCATGGGAATGAACTGCACAACAAAGAGGAACAAAACACACCAATGTGACGAGCAGGAAATAAGCCAAAGAAAATTCCAGAAAAAAAATCTCTGTCTTCACAGTACCGTGACATGTAACAAGTCATTGTTGGCGTCAGTGGAATGTTATAAATAGATCACAAGCAGCTTTTCTGAGGGTTACTGTCACTTGGCAGCTTCTGGTGTTAAGTTTATAAACTCTTGATCACTTTTAGCCACAAAGATTTCATTAGGAGCAGGAATAAATCTGTAAAATGATCATTTAAAAATGTATAAACGTGAAGTTAGCAAAAAGAAAAAAATGTTCTGAGAAACAATGAAACGTTTGAAGCAACTTCTGTAAGTTCAGAAAATGTCCACAAGGGGGGGCAGTGGTCCATCAACATCAACTTTTTGGTTTGGCAGCTTCATGAAAAGGCCTTCTGCTGCAGCTTAAAGTCCCTAAACATGCTTCTTTCACATTCAATCACATCACATATGACCTCTTAATCGGGCGATTAAAAACAGATTAGTTTGAATTAGAGGAATGTGACAAGAGAGTGTCCTAAAAGAGAAGCAGTCAATCAAGCTGCAGTGGAAAAATTTGGGAAAGTTGGAGCATTACCTTGAGGACTGGGGCCATGAAGACAGAGAGTCCTGTTAGGAGGAACACGCAGATACCGGTTACTCTCTGTTCCCTGTTTTGGGGAAAGGAAAAAAACCATCACAAGATCAGACTGTTTCCTCTGATCTAAAGCAGAATTTTTAGCTTATTGGAGTAAAATACGCAAGTGGCGTTCATGCAAAAGGTCTTTTTTATGAGGAAACTACACTCTGACAAGAAAAAAAATGGTTATGGAAACAATCAGAAGGAAATTGCTGTCACCATTAAGCTTGAGATATACAGTTTGCTTCAAAAAGTGTTGATTTCTAACCACATCTTGGCGTGAGTTTATTCAATTTTATTTATGGAACAATTCACAAAAAACTCGCTGTTTTAAGGTGCTTTCTGTGTTTCATCATCACCAGAAAACAGTATAAACATCTGTATAAACTCAAAGTCCCACTAAAATTATCTTTCGAGCTATTTTCAAAGCATTCCTAGTGGTTTTTTTTTAATTTATGATTATGCAGATTTTAGCAAAAATCTTAAGTGTTTCTAATTTAGTTCTAGTGAATTTGCTTAAGTAAATTAGTGCAAATAATGGTTAATTTTTCTGAAATTCTGCTGCTATCACCTTAATCACACAGGATAAAATTGTTGCTACCTCCCTGCAATTTGAAGAACCCATTTAACCATATAATAATATACAAACAGACAAAAAAATCAAACTGGACAGTTGATTGATGAAAATCACTTCTTTTTTGCATTTTTATCAAATCGAATTTTTTTAAAAATAGCTCTTAAGATGTTTTTGCTATATCTACACTGCACAAAAATAATCCTAAAGCTCTGATCTTCTTGTGATCTGTTGCAAAAGCTGTCCCAGTGCTCTGGGACTGCTATAAATATTTTGTCAGATCTCTCAATTTACATTCTCCCTCTAGCTTATAGCCCCTCACACCCCAACCTAATATGACCTGCACAAAAAGGAATGGCAGCTTTCTTTAGCGGTCATTCAGGGCATCATGTCCCCTCACCTGACGCCGAGGAATTTCGGCTGCTCTCCGGGCGCCGACGTCTGCGTCTCCATTTTCAGTGAATCAATGTGGGCGATGGAAATGACAGTGGCAGCGACGTACCAAGGAAGGCCCATGAAGGAGCAGATAATCATCAGGACGGCCACCCAGAACAGATCCAGATGATAACCAGCCCCTTTCTACAGAGATGGAGAGCAATATAAGTTTCAAAAGTTTTTTTAAAATATCCTAAAAGGCTCGTTTTTGGGTCAACATTTGTTCTTTGTACCACAAAACATTTATTTATTGGTGCATCATCTTTTTCCATTTATACCCTTTTAAAGCCACAATTCAGCTTGTGTCCATATTTCAATTGTAATTGGAATCAATAAACTGATACATGGCTCACATATCTGTTGAATTATGGAAACCTGCAACAGATGGAACCAACAAAGTAGGATTACAGACGTTTTAAGGTCCCTTACTGCACACTTGTACACTTTTCACAGACGGACATCAACCTTGTTGCCCTTTTTTTTTTAAAGAATTTAAGCTCTCAAAGTTCAAACCTCTATTAGAAAAATAAGTCTAGTGTTACAAAATGAAAACAAAGATCTGCTTGTTTTGTATTTTTGGAAAGCTGATTGCTTTCTGCACACGAGAGACAGCACAGAGATTGATTGACAAGGTCAGCAGCCAATCAGGATGCAGAACACGCAAAACCAGTGTGCCATTTCTGGGAAAAAAAAGGGTACAAAATTGCTCTAAAAAAAGCTTTGAAAGAGCAGTGCCATAAAAGATAAAGTGCAGCATAAGGAAGGAACACTATATTCCAGCTGACAGTGGATGCAGTTTATTTTTCAGACAGAAATGTGGCCATGAAAGTTTGTGATTTTTCTTCATCTACCAGGAGGACAGTTGGATCTGGAGATTCCTTTGGGAAAACAATAAAACAAGTATTGAAAGCAGATGACTAGAAAAGAAAAGATAGACTCGTGATGAAAATGGGTGTTTCAAATGGGTGTGATCAAATTTGCATTTCCAAGTATTTCTTCATTCAAATCGTCGTGAAACAGGACCAGACACTTAAAAAAACAGAGCGCATTTGTGATGTTGAATAGATGCTAGACAACCTTCAGGCGCTCAGTGACCAGGAGGGAGAAGGCGCTGGGGTTGCACTTCACCAATGGTTTTACCCACAACTCAGAGGTAAACTTCTAAGGAACTACTGTCACTCTGCAGAAACTATATCCTAGAAAATGGCAATGTTTTTTTTACTTTTGACTAAAAACGGCATGATCATAATTAAAAGACCACTGAAAAAGCTTTAAAAATAGATTAAAATGTTAAGAGAAGTTTAAAAAGAATTTATTTGGACTAAAATGAGGGAAAAAAAGTCTGACTTTCAGAAGTTAACTTGGAATTTTTGTCTGTTTTTATATCATTATTTTTATAAGAGGGCAGTAACAACTATTTTGTCCTGTGTGGTTAAGCAGAATTTAAGAAAATTTAAAGTAACACAAAAATATTTTTTAGCATTACTTAACTATTAAATAGCATGTTAACAGACATTTCCATACATTAGTTTGTGTTACTAAGTGTATTATTTGACACATTAGTTAGCAGCAGGCCTGGCCCTGGACTGAATCCAGGCGAAAAAGGATTTTTTCCTCCTCTTCCTTCTCTTTTTTGACCTTAAAGCTATTCCTGATGGCTTTTTTGCTGCTTTTTCATACTTACAGTTTTAAAGAAGCATTAAAAGTGGCAATCTGTCCACGCTTCCCACCTAAAACAGCGGCAGCTTCAAGTAAGGAGGGGGCTGCACCGGACAAAGTTATTAATTACGTCAAACTTGTGAATCGTTTTATTTATGTTTTGAATTATTACTTTTTAATTTTTAAACTAAGTGAGAGGTCTGTCCAACTGTAATAAACGTGTAAAAAACAACCTTAGCCTAATCAGTGTCATTTGGCATCCCCACCAGCAGATGGCGCCCTAGGCAGCCGCCTAGATTGCTATTGCCCACGGCCGGCCCTGGATAGCAGTTTACTAATGTTGATTATTCAGCCTTCCTTGATGCATAACAAATCATCAATAAACGTATTTCTATGCAATTGCTTAGCATAATGTGTGCATCAACAACATATTAGTTAATATATACGTAAACTTAATGCTCATTTGTGCATTAAAAAACATTAACAAAGGGACCCTTAATTTGTTTTTGAGTTTTCCTTTTTCTATTCATAGCTACAGTTGTGCAGCATTAAAAGAGCTTTATAATCCAGCATTCCTTGCATTTTGAAGCCATGCACTTACCTTTAGTTTGTGCTCCTTCCTGTTAACAATCACAGCAGTGATCTGCTGATCCATAAATATTAGAATGGTAACAAGCAGGGCAGGGAGTGCAGCTGCCAGGTACACCCACCAGGGGTTTCCTCCGAAAGGGGCAATAAGCCAACCCCTATGTGGGCTTGTGGGCTGCGAGGGACAGGAAAACAATTGTGAGTGTGTCAATACAGGAAAGACAGGTCTGTGCGTACACCTAAAGGATGCTTTTTTTACAACATCAACAATGGGAAAATATAAATATTCCATGTGTACATGGCAACCAGAGCATCATTTCATGGAATTAACACTGGAACAAAGCCGCCTCTGTTCTCATATCAAATGTAATCAAGTTCTTCCGGCTCCTCCGCCAAAGCCTGGCTGTGCCGGGGGGGTGTTGTCAGCTGGCAAACCTTTGAGCCAAGCGATCTCTGAGAATGTCAGTGTCTTAGTTTCAGGTAATATCCATTCCAACAGCCAAACTACAAAGACAGCATTATGTTGGGTTTTGCAAGAATTTCTGAGGTTCTCCTGCAGAAACAGGGCTCATTATCCGCGTAATTTGAGGAAACTCAAATTACGAATTATGAATGAACCGCTGTCCCCCCACAACTGCAGAGCCACACTCGTGAATGGAAGGCTTTTTTTGGTTTTTTTACCTTGAATTCACTAGGCACGATGAGCTTTGGGGTGTTCACGCCGACCAAGGCGTCCACACCACAGAAGAGCAGGATGGTCAAGATGATGGCAAAGTCGCTGATTAGCTTCCTCACCTGAAAAATATGTGAAATAAATTCAATTTAAATTCAATTTATTTCTTTTAACGTGACAACAAAATAAACGATCTTGCACAAAATCTTTTACAAGAGTAATGAAAGGGAACAGAAAGAAGAAAATTTGCTTATCTGCCTTTTTTAGATAAACACATTTCAGAGCTTAAAAAAATAAATAAATAAATTTAAAAAAAGGAGCATCTGAGAATTCTTTTGAATGCCAAGCTGATTATTTTAAGGTCTTTGCTGTTGACATCTTGATCAAAAATGACTTCACCAACGTTTTCTAAAAATGGGTGAAATGAGCTTAACAGTCATTTGGCCAGTAATGCCATTCAAGAGATAAAGACTCAACGATAACCTGCCAAATAAGAGCTTTGTTTTGTTTTAAGGTCAACAGACAAAAATGAGACAGTAAAGTGCATTATAATTGTAAAAATGGATCATTTCTTCTCAACAAGCCCCCTAATGATGCCTTTAGCCTTGTGTCTACTGAGCGGAACGCTACAGTATTTTGAGCATTTCCATTATAAGGTGGACCCATTAAGCAGGGCCAAACAGCAACATTTTTAGGCCCCTGTTGATTCATAGAAAAATGTAACAAACCAGCTACTGTTTGATTGGCGGAAGGTCATTATGACAAAAAAAGTGTCTTTATTTGTCTTCGCTGCCCACAATCTTCTCTCAAACAACGTTAAGTTCTTTATACGACATACTAAAAGCCAAAGGGGGAAAATGAGCTGTTGATGACCATCATTGTTGTTATTAGCTTTACCGCACATGCACCCTGCAGACCAACTTTGACTTACCTGAATGACCTGGACCATTCTAAAGCAGACTGCTCAGTGGAAATGAGGCGCAAGTGAACTGCACCTGGATCCAGTTGCTTTTGTTATCAAATTAACTTCAATCTGGAAGCCAAAAAATTGACCTCAACTGGTCAAAATGGCAAGGACTTCTGCTCGTGCTCAAACTTCAACAGGTGGTAAACAGGAACTTAAAGTGGCAAAACACTACCAAGTCAGACTTGTGAGGCAGTAATTCTCACAGGTTTGAAGGAGACAATCCTATTTCTTATCCTACCAACAGGGTAGAAAAACACATTCAAGATTTCAGTGTTCATCTTCCAGCCAACCAGAATTTTGGCTTTACAAATAAAGGCCTTTATGGATCTCAAGTTCTCCCTTCTGATACCTCATGACTTGGTGCTTTTTATTGTTACGCACTGTTCTCATCTGCTAGGCCGCTCACCGTTGTGGGGAAGAATCGGCTCGTCTTGAACTTCTTCAGACCCATGGAGCAGGCGTAGGTCCCAAAGAACAGGATGAAGGACATCAGGGTGATGTCAGGCACGTACTTGCAGGCCTCTCCCACCAGCTGTCCCCCAAACTTCTCACACTCGTGTTTGGTCACGGATGCCCAGGTGAAATTTAACGGCTGAGGGAGCCAAAAGAAAGCATCAGCTAAGCTAATCTGGACCCAGTAAAAAAAGGAGGGAAAGAAGTAAACAAAGACATAAGAACATACCAGATCAGCACCCTCTGTACCGTTTATCCAGGCAGAAATATCAAGGTCTTCTGATGAGTTGCCTAGTCAGGAGAAACAATGATACCATATTATCAAAATGAAAAAAAAAACATTTGGAATAACATAAGGTTTTAAATCTGGGTCAAGATCCACCTTCCACAAAGTTTAACATGTGGTTCTCTGCTTTTTTTTCTGTTCATCTTTTGCTGTCACACAGAGCTGTCCTTATACTCGTATTTTAAGAAAAGAGACCTTCAAGGAAATGGAAATGTAAACATTAATTTTATAAACAAGTTTATACTTCCTTTATTATATCATCTTATCACAGCTGGTTTAAGGATAAGTCAAAACCTAAGAAACAAAATAAACCATTTTCACCTTGTTCCCCAATTAATCAACACAATAAAACAAAGTCAAAAAGATTAAAACCAGGATATCAATCCTATCCTTTATAATGTTCAAAAGAAGAGGCACCCCAATGCTTAAGTACATACAAAGTAGAGGTAAAGAACCAGCTGCACCATCTTTAAATACAGGATATAATAATATATTCATTAAAAAAGAAATATTAAGAATTACATTTTAACTTAATTTAAAATGTATACACTATGCTCTTCTCTAAAATATATTTCAAAGGATCATTAAGATTACTCAAGTCAGTTCTCTGCAAGTTTACAAAAAATAAACCTGCTTTGTAAAAATCTGTTTCTTACAGCCCTTTCCACCCATCCCATATATGATGCATCAACAAAGAGCTCTGCAGGTTACTGGAAGATTAATTCACAGAAGGGAGGTTCCAGAAGTCAAAACTATGTCACAGTTTTGTCTCTAAAAGGTCTTTTTTTTTAAGAGGATTTGTCTGGGATTTGTCAGGAATCTCTTTCATTAATGTTAGTTTCAGCCACTTGTTGCTCATCATCACCAGGCCTGACCATTGACTGCATACGAGAACTGGACAGAGTGTAGCGTCACCCATAGAAAGTGGTTTACTGCTCTAAGGAAATTAAGTCAATTTAGTTGCCAATTTTTGGTGGCCATGATGGAACCAGAAATTTGCCAGTAAACTGGGATTGGTTTGAGTCGGTCTGAGTCAACGTTTCTATGGCAACCACTCTCGCCAATCAAGAGTGAACTTGTAAGTCCACACACTTTCCACTTGAAAACAGGCAGCACGAAATCTGTCAAAAGTTTTGACCACATTCTTTTATTGAGACATCTGATTGGTCAGTTTATACCTTGAATAACTCAAACTACAGAAAAATGTCATGATTAAATTTGTTTATTTTTATATCGAAGTCTATGGGATTTTGGCTTTTTGGCGTCAGCAAGTACTTTCTGTTTGGAAAGGAAAGGGGGAGGAGTCACTCAGTCCAGTTCTCATTTACAGCCATTGGTCTTGATTAACTGATAACCAACAGGTTTTCAAAGGTGGAAAGCCAAACCAAACAAAAGTTGATAGAAAATGCATTTCCAAACAATATGGGTCACAATTATTCAGTGTTTCAAATATTTGCCCAAATCTCCAGTGTTTATTCCTTGTCCAAGCCCAAAACAAGTTGGTAGAAAGGCTGAATGTGATTCAGAAAAGCTTCTTCTGTACAGACAGTAGAATCTGAAACAATCGCATGTTTGGCCTTGCAGCAAAACCACTCTTAAGAACCTAGATTGTGGTAGCTTTATAACCTGGAGGTGTTTTACAGCTCTTAATAGTGACAGAGATAAATAAACTTCTTTATGTAACAGAAATCTGGCTGCAAATATAAAGCACAAATAAATCTAAGAGTTGAAGGAAATAAAGATGCTAAATTGGGAATTAAAAGTTGTTAAAGACCAACTTCATCTTTTGAATTGTTGTGAAAGTGTTCCCAGTGCTCTTTTAATAACAATTATGCAATTTTTAACCAAAAAAAAAAACAATAGTGTTGTCTTCTAGGATATAGTTTTTGCAGAGCATCAATACTCTTAAAAATTTGTCTCCAAGTTGTGATTGTTGTCAAGGAGCAACCCCGCCCCCCTTCCTCTTACCAGTGCAAAGCCCAGCATATTTTCTGCCTCACAAATAAGGTTTTGTTTTCAACTGCATTTTTTCATCCGCTTCTGATTCACAACGATTTAAATATAGAATCACAAAAAAAAATGCAATTTTAAGCTTAGTTTTCTACGTGTTCTCAATCATCAGAAAAATGGTAAAAGATCATGTTAAAAAACACAGTTTTCATTGGGATGAGTATTTAAAGGTTGAAGGAACTTACGACTGCCCACATTTTTTCATCCAGATTGTTTAACTAATTCTGTCAGAGTAAAGTGTATATTCTGTGGTTCATCTGAGCCTGTTTTTGGCAGATTCACAACAACATTTTTTATAGACAAGTTTACAAATGTTTTGAAACAACATCTTTTTAAAAATGTAAAAAAAAAAAATAAAAAAAAAAGAGAGATAATCCTTGAGAGATAATAAATGTGAATGAAGCACAGGTTTTATGGCCATGATAAGCTTAAGAAGAATCTTACTTCTTCTGTGGCATCCTCATTAAGCGGCTATTACGTCACGTTTTTATATCAGTGGTGCAAACAGAGAAAGTCCATCATTTCGGCGCCCTCAGTGTTGATCTGAGATCTGCCCCATTAGTCGCCGCACTCACGCTGATAGGGTTGTTGGGAAAGCAAACAGTGGTATCTACAAGCTGACACATCTCTGTATCATTTGTTATTTCTACTGCAAACACACTTAAGTCCTGCTAAATTAAGCAGAGCCAAATGTGGCTCTTTGTCTGCTGTCAGTATCGGCTTGAAGTCATCAGGCAAAAGGAAAAAAAAGAAGTCACGGTTTCTCCTCTGAACTTTAGAGACGTACCAGGGATGCAGCGGCAGTCGTACTGGGTGACGAGGTCGCTGTCGTAATTTGCGTTGATCGGGTTGTGGTGCGCCAGTTTGATCATCTTCTTGAAAGCATCATAAATAAAGATGAAGCTGATGAGAGCAGAGAAGCCCTCCTCAGTGAAACGGGTAAAATATTGCACCAGGAAGCTGGCGTCCGTGGCGACCAGCACCAGACAGAATATACCCGACCACAGGCCGATCCACAGCCGGAACTCAAGGTAGTCAAAGTTGTTGTCTCTGAGGAAGGATGGAGGACACAAAATGAAACATCTTTAGATCCAGTTCTACAAGAACTGCATAGTCTGTCTTGAAACTGGGATGTTTTTAGCTGAACATCAGTCAGAATTGACTGTTCATCTGGAGCTTGGAAACGTTCAGACGCCACAACATCCTTCGCTCACAGTGTGAAATTAAATGAGACTGAATAATTCATTGTGGAACATAATCAGCATGGTGTTTGGTAATGTTAGACTGGCACAGGGAGGGAAAAGAAAACGGAAAAACAGAAGTCTTGTTTACAGAAGAACATCCACTTTCTACTCTTCCTTCCTTTTTTCTGCAGAGACAGAATTTTCTTTTTCACTCAGCATGAAAGAATCTGGTGCCTTTCATGACAGATCTGCAGCACAGACAGTTCCAAAGGGTTATAATTTAAATAAATTCAATCAAAAAAAAATCCCCGAAACCTAAAAATGATTAGATTTTTTATAAAGACCAAAACAAAAAATTGAGCTCAGATTTCTCTGCAAATTTGACAATTTTTTGCATATTCTTTGCAAATAATTGATACAAAAGTCAAAATGAAATAACATTTTTAGCGTTTTCAACATGTTCTTGTAGCATTCTTCTGATGATGGAGGACATATATTAAGAAAATAAGCTTAAAATTGCATTTCTGATTATTTATTTGTTCAAATCGTAAATCAGGAGCAGACGTAGAAAACATGCTGGAAAGGCCACGAACTCCCTGCTCCGCTCCAGTCTGATACTGCTCAACATTTTCGTTGTACTAGGAATGCTAGGCTGGGGGTGTGAGGGGCTTTAAGCTAGCAGAAGAGCATGATGGGAAATATATTTATGCATTTTATTATACATCAGTGGCTGAGTATTAGGTCCACCAAAATAAAAAAGATAAGAAAAAATAAGAAAAATGTTTTTGTTTGTAAACTGGTCCTAACAGAAAGTTGCTCACCTGCTGAAAGTGAAAAGGAGGCGTTCAAAGACGAGCACCGGGCCTGTGCTGCTGAGAATCGTCAGCGGCTGACCTGCCAGCAGGCAGAACAGCGCTCCGGACAGCGCCGTTCCCAGGAAACTTTCCAACACTCCCTGCAACCCATAAAAACCAGTCACACATGGAAGACAAACTTCCTCGAAGGAGCATGAGTTATTTACAGTAAAATTAACTCCATTGTCAGAGGAGTTTTCATAAGTCATGAAAAGGCTTTGTTCTCTGCATACTTCAAACCCATCAGACCTGTTGGGTTTTTTTAGTACTCAGCTATTCTCAAACAGAGAAGGTTTGTCCTGCTCCTGTAGTGGGAGGAGAGAGGAGGGTGATTCATAGCCATCATTCAGCAGCCGTGCTGAGGCTCCAGCGGCTGAGTAATCTGGATCTGAGGTTATTTACAGCAATGGGCAAATCCCTGCGTGGAGGGTGGATGCTCCTCAGGTGTGTGCGACAGCAGAGGCCACAGAAACAACCGCTTGTTCGCTCACACAGCTGCCAGGGTGAGAGCAGCTCCGACTGCTTATCTCCGTTTATCAGTTAGGAAAAGATCTTCAAATGGGAATCAACAGTTGGGAGAACAGATGGATCCAGAATGAGCCTCTAAGCTCCAAATTAGCATGGCTAATCAGCTGAGGACTCCTTATTAGTTTAACATGGAGGGATAGAAACTGTAAACGTGACTCAGATTGACCCCTTCAGGAACTCCACAGCAAATTTTGCAGCGTCAGAACTTAAGCCATTGGAACCTAAAATAAAGCCCATAATTTTAGCTCAAAATGTGTACAAATATTTGCTTTTCTTTGCTAGTTTTCTAACTTATTCACGAAATGTCAGGGACACAATCGTTTCACTGAGATGGAGCCTGTTTGATCACATTGTTGCATTTGTAACAGATAATTCTGCTCTGATCTCTCCTGCAAATCTGGAGCTTTCAAAAAGTGACGTCGGTTTTGGCCTTGGAAGAACTTCCAACATGACAGGGCTGTTTTCCTTCTATGTTTTTGAGCTCAGGAAATTTTTTTTCACCTCTGTAAAGAGCTTAGTTTATCTTAAGATCTTGTATTTTATCAAAATGAAAGGCCAACAAAGTTAACTATTGCTAAACTCCCCATAAATCAGTGTCGTGGCAGTTAAGTTCATGCATCTGGAGGCCAAATGGGTTTTTTGTAATAATTAATCAGAGAGTTGCATTATTTTTTTCCCACAGTGCTACTAAGATTGAAACTTTTAGAAGTACATTGAAAGAGTTGGTTCAGAATAATCAAAGTTCCAGTGGGGATCGAAAGTTTGGGCAACCCCAGATAAAATGTTTTATTATTCTGCATAAAGAACCCAAGGAAAGATTGAAAAATCTCCTAAAGACATCAGTTTACAGATGAGACATTCTTTTAATATGTAAAACATTTCACTACTCCAACAGTTACCCTTTCAAAAGAACAGACAACAAAATAATGGTGTGTGCAAAAGTTTGGACACCCTGCAGAGTTAGTACCTTGTACTACCCCCTTTACAAGATGCTTCAACCTTCTCTTTGGTTCTTTATCCACAACAATACAACATTTAACCTGGGGTGCCAAAACTTTTGATTCCCGCTGTATTTCTTTAAAACTCTATTGTTGGTGGAGGGCGGGGCTTTACCTGCATGTTTTCCGTTGCGTCTCCAAGCAAGCCTCCAAACGTGATGGCATTGGTGACGGTGCCCAGATAGATAAACAAGATGGCAGAGAGAGATTGGATGTGTAGCGCGTCAACAAAGTCGCTGGCAAAGAATGGCAGTTTCCTCTTAATGTCGAGGACAAGACCCCCACAAAACCTATAGGAAACAATAGTTTACAATTTTAAGTTTTTAAAGTATTTAAAGTTTTAAAAGAAAGGGAAGTCTTTAAAAGAAAGTTACTCAGTTCCCAGGAACCTCCTTGTTATTTTGTGTAAAGATCAACTCCAACAAAGTTTTTGTTGTTTTTAAAAATGTTCTTGTAGCATTTTTCTCATAAAGGAGAACATATATTTTTTAAAATTGCCGCTCTGCTAAAAATACATCTTAAAAAAGGTCACAGACTTTTTGTTTTTGACTAAAACTGCATAATCAAAATTAAAAGAAAGATCACTGGGAACGCTTTGACAGTAGAAAAACATATAGTAGGAGTGGGATTCAACGCATTTACAGAAGAATTTCTGCTTAAATGCCCATCTTTGTTCAAGCAATACCTACTTTCACTGATGCAGACTTGGGAAAACCTACCTAATCAAAAAACAACATACTAAAGGATGTTATTTCAAGAAGCACAATGCGCATTTACTTTTTTGTGCACTGGAGCTCCTCTCCAACTTCGTGTCCTCCCCCACCACCACCTCCTCCATTTCCGGTGTCATGGGGAGTGTCGCCGTTCATCTGAGGCGCCTCTAATCCAGCATACATGTTTTTTCTTAAAAAAGACAAAGTTACAAAAGTTGAAAGTAAACAATCATAAAACATAAAATTACAGCGAATAGTTAAATGTTATGTTTGCATTGAAGACTCGTACTCTCGCCAGCATTCTTTTACAAAAAGTTAACCAATCATGTTTTCGCATTTTAGTATCAAGGCAGAATTTAACTCCATTTCATTTTTCATTTGTAATCCCATCGATGAGGTCCCCCTATCTTGGGTATGAAGTTTAAACAATTGTTTTATTCTGTAAAGCACTTTGTGTTTCTTAAATATAAAAATTGCTGTTTAAATAAAGTTTGATTTGACGATCTCAGAGGCAGACATGCAAATTTAACACAAGTTTGTGACTCACTCATACTTCATCCCTTTAATACCAAGATTTTTCCAAGTGTAGCCAACTCCTAGTTTTACAAAAACCCACATTTCCAGAAATGGCACGTTAGCAATAGGCGTAAGCATAAACACTGGTTGCTTTGAAAATGGGAACATTTACTTTAATGAAAACGCCTGAAAATTGGTAAACATGCATGGTTACTAAGGATATTTCACCTTTCATAAGGCAATAGCTTTTAATCAAAGTCAAACACTACAGTTGCAACATCAGACCTCAGTGGACAGGGAGCAGGGGGCATGACCAGAAGGTGTTAATGTGCTTCAGACTAGACAACAACGCTTGTATCTAATATTAAATTAGATACTCGAAACTCACTATGCAGATTAATACTAAAGAAGTTCAGTAACTCAAAAAAATGACAAACATAAAAGCAATTCAGCAAATGAAACAATCATCTCTGTGCACTTCAACCAACTTTAAAGAGAATTTCTCTTACAATAAATCAAAAAATTCAATTCTACATTTTTTGTCATTTTTATGTGATACAATTTTTTAGCAGATATAATTGTTGCCAAAATTAAAGTTTGTTTCTGTTAAACATAAATTCTAACAAAAAATAAATAAAACCAGTTATTTCTACACATTACAAATACCACTAAGACTATTTTAAGGATGCATTTATTATAATAAAATATATATATATATTTTATAGTCTGGTAAATTAGTGTTTAATACACAACTCATACACTAAAGTAAAAAAAACCAAACTGAAAATGTACATTTTTTTAAATTTTGTTTTGGCTTTTAGGAGCACTCTAGGTCTTTGGGATCTTTTTCACTCTCAGATGTGACGCTCTTGCTTAAGTCAGCATTCTTGTGGCCTTCTTTGGTGTTGCATGACTTCTGGCTTAACTCAAACTCTTGAGGTCAGTTTGCTGACATTACAACTCCAGTTTCAGCTAAACACTAAAGGTGGCTCATTAAGACTTTTGTGGGAAATTTTCTTTGGCATTTATGAACTTAATCCTATTAGAGGGTATGAAAGTCAAAATCCAAGTTCACCTTTATATTATGACAAAAGCTTCCACTTTTCATCCCACCCGGAATATTTGAACCCCTGATGTAAGGAAAAGTCAGGATGATAAGCCACAAAGGTTATATGGTATAGCAATGAGTAGCATCTGTGTTTTACCTCATAGAAATCCTATTTGCATCAACTTTGAAGCTAAGGGGTGACAACTATTTAGATTTACTTCAATGATCAAGAAATGCGACTCTGCTTATGAAGTTGTTAAATGTTGACAGACAGCAGAGGATGGATATTACGTTTTAAATAAACAAGAGCTTAGTTAGTATATGCTTTTCATGGAATACTGCAAATTTGCCATTACGCTTCTTCTTAAAATCGGGCAGTTTTCATTGGCCAGGACTCTGCTGAGAAAAAATGGGAAGTCTGTGTGTTTTATGAGTACGTCTTCAAAGAGTGTGATGAATGTGCTTTGTTGAAAACATCTTTTCCACATTTACTTTAAAGAAAAAAAAACACCTGCAGAATAAATTATAATCTGAAAGTTGGAGTAGGAGGGGCCTGTGAGGTCATCTAAAATGTTTTGACCGGAAAACGTTTTTTTTCTCACAGCTCTTACATGAGAAACAAACCCTAACCAAGGAGATTTAGTTTCAGGATGAAGGCCGTGATGCATGAGGGACATTAATACAGTGTTGACTTCATTTATATGGATTATGCAGTGGATTAGAGCAGACCTTTTGTCTGAAGAGGGCAGGGACTTGGGCGGCTCAATCCTGATGTCAGGGTCCCACTCGCCAGGAGGGAGGACCATCACTTCATCCAGGAATTCGTCAATTCCAGCCAACAGGTCCTGCCTGTCCTTTGCTTTGTAAGCAATGTCATGAAAGACCTGCACGCAAAAAGCAACGCAACAAGCCTCTTTAATTATAAGATAATGGACCTCCTGCCTGATTTATCTACAGCTGCTCACTAGAAAACAGAGCCAAATCAAAAAATACATGGCCTCCTGAGAGTTCCAATACCCAAACATGCTGTTATGCAACTCTTTTGTACACACAAAAAAAAAAAGAGTTTGTCTTTGTGTATCCTTCTGTCAGAGACAAAGGGCAACATGAGGTGATCGGTGAATAACCCAAACACGTGATGAGCCCGCCTCATTGACACGGTTCCTGGACAGCCACGAGGGGAAAGTTTAACTTGAGGAAACTCTGTTAATGTGCAATTTGATGAGAGCCGATGAGAGAGAGAAGATAAGAGCGCAGCTCTGTGGGAAAATTCTCATTTGAGTGAGTCTCCAGGCAGAACGGAGAACAATATCGATCCAAATACAAGAAACATGAAACAAACCCATCAAAGTGTGAAGGATTATTCAATGTACGCAGTTTGCTGCTGACATGCTCACAGACATGTTAAATTACATTCCACTGATGAATAACTGAAACATGTCAGGCACCCATTTGCTTCTATGATTTTGAGGCGAGTAGATGCAGGAAGCACAAAACCAGACTTTTGTGTATTTACCTGCAGCACTCTGCTTCATATTTTCCACTTTAAAAAAAACTGGCGCAATGACAAACAACTTTAACTGGACCCCATCAGAAGCTGGTGTGTCATCTAAAGGTTTAAACTACGTGTGATTGCAACACATCATGTGGTTTCAGTTTATTCAAGCTGCAGTGAGACTGAGTTCCTGTCATGCAGAGCCCTGCTTCTATGACCCCTTACTGGATGGATCTGATGTGCATCCTGTGCTTGTAAGAAGCTGTGGTAACCAACAGTACGACAGAAAAAGCAACAAGTTCTTGCTTACATGGCTACCACTGGGAGCTTGTCCTTCATTTGGTTTGAAGACAGACACCCTCATTATCATTACAGTTAAGTTTTCCTTTTGATAAAACCTAGTTAATGTTTACTCAAGTGACGCTTAGTTGTGCTGCTGTTTCTTTGTCCTGTGACTCACTGAACATCTTTCTTCACTTTGCTTTTCTGACAAGTCAAGAACCTTTTCCCAGTTTATAACTCGTCTTTTTTTTTTAATAAAGCTTATTTTTGGTATTTATATATTTTTTCTATTTCGTCCAATTTTAAGCAGCTGAGGAAGATTGAAGCCTTTACAGACTGTGATTCTGCTGGACGGTTAACTTCTGTTAAAAGGGAGTTGTTGCCCTCCACAGTCACTCAGTGCATCATCAAACTTTCAGTTTGATTTCAGACTTTTGGTTCCACGTCTCAGCAATTTTCAGACCAATACCCACTTCAATAATGTTACTTTCTAGAAGATAGTGCCTGTGGAGTGGCAATAGTTTATTGGAAATTCCCCTCCGAGTTGTGGGCTGAGCAACCCTGCCCACCCCCCCTCTTCCCATTGCCAATTTGTTTGCGCTTTCCCACTATCTTACAGCCCCTCAATCCCACAACCTAAGAGTTTTTGTACAGTTTTGACCCTGATACCACCTCAGAAAAGGAAAACAAAGACGCACATGGATCTATTTATCTACAAGCGGATTAATCAGAATGGAACAGAGTAGGGAGCTTGTGGTCACCAAGCGTATTTTCTATGTGAAAAATACAATATTTTTTCAAACTGCATTTTTCGATCTGCTCCTGATTCACAATGATTTGCATAAAGAAATACTCAGAAACAAATTTTAAGCTTAATTTTCTTCATATGTGAACTCTATCATCAGAAAAATGCCACAAAAACATGTTAAAAACACTGAAAATACTTTTTGACTGGCTCTTTAAAGTGATTAAAAACCACATTTTCTTCATTTGAGCTAAAAATAATGCAAATTGAAATAAGGATAAGATTTTACCGTCAGGAGGAGGACTGGAATGGTCGAGTCTTATGAATTAAAACCAGTACTTTAGAACAAAAACACAGTCCTCTGAATTTCCTCATTTTGTCTTTCACACCCCAAAATTTTACACTAGTAAGGATGCTGAGTTTTGACTTAGAAAGTTAACTATTCTATAATCATTATCAACTATCCACTTGACCTAATAATTTGGGTCAAGTAAATGGGAAATTAAAAGTAAGTAAGGCAGGGGTGGGTTTATACAAGTTTGCTTCTTTTCAAGCCATCCATTGAACTTCTTGTAATAATCTTAATAGTTCATAGTTTCATTGTGTCATGTTCTTTGTGCAAAAGACCACATATGTGAAAGATTTGTCTTTGTATGGATATACACCTCTGTTAGTCGTCTTGTTTTTGAATTATTCTTGCTTTGATTGCTTGAAATAACCCATTTTCCAATCCAATATCAAACAGGCTTTGATACGGAATCTAGGCTAATGGGAACTGCGCATACGACAAAAAAAGGCAATCAATAAGAGCTTGTTAAGAGGAAGGTAAGAGGCCCACCAAAATGATGAAATTTCCAGCGACAGGGTCTGTGAGAATCTCCAATGGAGACTAATATTGGGGCCTAATATATAAGGTTTAATGATATTTTTAATTAACTTCAGAAAAAGCAATATAATTAAGGTTCAAACCATAAAAATGGCCTTTTTTATGTTACCACTTTCGTAATCTCTGTTAAATTTGCTCATTTTAAATGAATACTTTAAAATAATTTCATCCAAAAATACTCAACAGTAGCTGCAACAAACAAGTCCTCCAATGCAACCATTAAAAAAAAAAAAAAAAAAAATCTCTCCACAAAGATTACCATTTGTAAAACAAATGAAGCAGAGACAGCTTGCGATGAGAACTGACCTCATCCGACATCAGAGTAGCAATGGCTCTTCCAACCTCCCGATATGACTTTGCTTTTCCTTTGGGGCCCAACAGGATGAAGAGAAATCTACAAAACAATTTCTTAATGTCAAATTATGAGGAGTTGGTGCTTTGCAGCACAAATTGTTTTATAATAGTAGACTACCTTGTGGGCACAGGTACTTCAGTTAGTGCACCAAGCATGACGGCCTGCTGCAGGCGAACAAATGCCACGAACGGGGTTTCCAGGAAATCCACTTCGCCAACCAGGACGTTTGAAGCCTCAGCATCTCGGGGCAGCTTCTTCATGAACTTATTCTTCAGCTGTTGGGATGGGGTAGCAGAACAGGCAGAGTTGGGGAATAAAAGGTGTTGGGTCAAAGTGTTTAGATTACATCGTGTACAAACACCCTTAGAAAAATGCTGAGAAAGAGTTTTTCAAAAAATATTTGAGAGTCTGACAGTTTTTTTCTTTCAACAAGCACATAGAAAAAGAGGCGGTTCCTGCCCTTTCCTTGAATTATGTACTAAACCACAGCTGAACTTCGTGCCATCTAATCAACAAACTTTATTGCAGTGCATATCTTAAGTCTACATTGTGTTCTTTCTGAACTTGATTATAAAAAAACAAACAAAAAAAAGACACACGCACAAAGCAATGAGAAACAATGTGAAAAGAACTCCCCAGATTTTATGCAACGATGGAAGTGTTGGCACCATATGGTAGCAGGAACAGCCCCCTAAAAAAGGAATGATGTGTGCTAAAACACTGCAAAAACCGCTAAGAAATATCTCTAAGATCAAGAGCCTCGAGCACTGTTCTGATCTGTCTGAGTGTCTGCTGGACAAAGACCTCACAACTTACACGTGCTAATGTTTGGCTAAGAGCTTCCCAGTAATGGACACCACAAGACATCACAGAGTCTCGTGGTTTAGCCTTTATAGAGGACACATTTTTTTAAAAATTGGCTGGGTCGTTTCAATATAACCAGAGGGAAAAAAAACTGTTGCGTTAAGATTCAAAAGCCACAGCTTTTTAAAAAGATGTTTCAGTTTAATTGCTTCTTTGAAGTCCTTATCTGAATAGGCTATTTCATCTGGATTGATACCGAAGGGATAAACTGCAAAACGGACATTAGGAAGTAAGGCAAAAAATCTTTGTTTGTGCTGTGAAAATTTGGTGCAGCCATACCTGATCCTTCTCTGGTTTGTCTGAGAAGTCACTCAAACTGTTGGAGGTGAGGTTCCGGTGTGAGGTGGTTGGACTGCCTGCAGAGAGGGTAGACCTTGTTAACCTGATTGACATAAGGATTAATTTTGGGGGGGTAAGGGGTAGTCAAGAAGAAATAAAGCCATGAGGGAAGCACAAGTAAAGCTAGAAGAGTCAGCTAAATGTGTAAACTTTAAAGTCCCACTCCAATCATCTTTTGATCAATTTTCAAAGCGTTCCAAGTGATCTTTTAACAATAATTATGCTGTTTTTGGCAAAAATAAAAAAAAAACGTGTTTTCTAGAACATAATTTCTGCAGAGCGCCAGTAATTCATTAGAAATTCAGGGGAAAATGAAAACAGACGACATACATGGATCTACTTGTCTCCAACAGGATGCATCGGAATGGAGTGAAGGAGGAACCTTGCAGTCATCCCAGTGCATTTTCTGCGTCACAAATCTTTTTTAAAAATAGAATTATTTGTCTGCTCCTGATTCACAATGATTTAAATACAGAAATACTCAGAAATTATATTTTTAACTTTATTTTCTTTATATAAATATGTCCTCCATCATGAGAAAAATGCCCCAACATTTGGAGTGGGTCTTTAAGCTTTAGGTCTAATGACAGACACTCATTCATACGGCCTGTCCAAAGAAATTAAAGCTGGGAATTGTTTCACATCTGTTGCTGAGACACGATTTAGCAATTCATTGTAAATGATTGAGGGTGTAAACTTTAGCACCTCACTTCATAATCCCAGTGACTGACCCTCTGTCATGTGCAGTGTCATAAAAAAGATAATTCAGATAGCAGATAGCAAAAAAAAAAAAAAGTTGCTGAAGTCTGTTGCAACACGTGGTGTCAGTTTGTAGTTTCTGAACTCTTGCTTTTTTGCCTCCATTCACAAACTCCACACATGCCTTTCAGCTGGAGGGCAGTGACCTCACTTACAAAGGTATCCCATGCTGGAGCTCCTCATGACCTCACATGATTCCAGAGACTCTTGGGGAGTTAAAGAAGGCACAGGATTGTCGAGGGGGTTACGTGCTGTGCCGTCCCCCACACACACACACAGTGCAGGAAGTTAGAGACAGCATTGATCCAAGAAGAAGGGAAGGGAAAGAAAGGAGGAAAGAAATTGTAGAAAAAAAGTTAGCAAAAGCAAAGTAAAAGACTTTGTTAGATACCACCAAATTGGAGTGATAGTGCTAAGATCATTTGACTGTACATGAGAAATAGACTGAGTGAGTGTGACTTCAAAAAAAAAAAAAAAATGAAGTCATGCAAGTCTTTCTTTTTTTATATGGACGTCATTCTGGCCAATCAGGAGTGAGCTTGTTGTAAAGACACTCCTACCACTTGAAAGCTGGCTTAGGAGAAGCTGTCAATCAACTGTTTCAAATGAGGCACCTGATTGGCCAGTTTATTACTTGAATAACTTGCGCTAAAGAAAAAACATTGTGAATAGAGCAAGAACGGTTATTCAGACTAATATAATGACTGAGTAACAGTCGTTTATTTATCAGTAGTAGTCTATCGCTACGTTTGCGTTCATCGCGTTCAATAGAAAGTCTGTGCAAACGCATGTACATGTGGGTTACAGGTTTGAACATTCGCTATGCAAGTTTTTAAGTTTGTTTTTGAGCTCTACATACAAAAGGCATGTCCATTGAACACGTGTTGAAAGTTAAACCAGTTAGAAAGTTTTTACCAGTTTTTTCTCCACACTTCATCCATTCACTAGGGGAGCGGTGAGCTGCACACACAGCCGTGCTCACGAATCATTTGGTGGTTTAAGCCCCAATCCAACTCTTTAGTGCTGAGTGTCAAGCAGGGAGACATTTTTTAGAGTATTTGGCATGACAGCTGGGATTTGAACTCACGACCTTATGGCCTGGGAGGGACACTCTGTTACAAGGCAACTGAGCTGGCCTTGTGTTGAACTTTGACCAATCGGGGACTCTGATTTGGTAGTGAGGTATAGGCAGCGTCCTTTTTAATTAATGGAAAGGTCAACCGTTTGTAAATAATCAGATCATGAAGCACAAACTAATGATCGCGCTTTGAGCCAAGACGGAATTAAACGACACCAGGTCTTTCATTTATCGTAATATAGCTTCACCATTTCGCACAAAGCCTCTTCCAGTTGGAGGTGGTGGACATGAGCTTGAAAACAGAAGCCCGTGTCCGGTGTGAACACCTTATACTAAATGCATATTCAAGAACATGCTTTTAGCTTGTTCTTGGACACACATTACACGCCCAGTGTGAATGCAGCAAAAATTGGATTTTGGCTCTTGGGACCAGCAGGCACTTCCACTTTGGAAAGCAAAGAGGACTCAGTCCAGGTCTCATATACGGTCAAAGGCTGAGATGAACAGAAATGTAGAAATGGAAACGTTTCAATGAGGAGGAAGCATTGAAATGTGATTTCTTTTTTACCGTTCTCTTGGCTTGAGAACAGCCTACTTGCGCTGGAGACGCTCTTTCCGATATCTGCGAGTGAACGGAAATTGGACTTCTTGGTCTGGTGGCGATGCTTCCTCAGCAGCGTGTACATGACCTTCTCCTTGAGGCTGGCCTTCAGCTGCCCAGACTCAATCTGGCTGTCGATAATTGTCTCTGCAGAGACAAACATGAACTGAACTCAGAGACCGCTTTGGTTTTTCTTTTTCAAAAATATTAAGCAGCAGTGTCTGCTTACCAACAACCTGTGGCAGGGTGGTCCCCTCCATGTCCAACTTAATTGTTCCCTTTTCAATAAACGCTTTCAGCTCCATCAAGCTGTGCAGAGACAGCGTGGCAACGTGGGGCTTACTCCAACGCTCACCGCCCTTCTCCACCTTCTCCTCAAACTTGATCCATCTAAAAGCGGTGATAAGATGAAGGTGAGCATTGTTCCTGGATACTTTGATGGCATACTATCTAAACCCAAATGTGGAAAACAGCAAAAAGTTGCACAACTTTGAACAAAAAGGGTATTGGTACATATTTAAACCTGTGCGCCGCTCACAAGTGAGATGCATGATCAAATTTAAAGTCACCAGATTGAAAATATGGACTAAACGTCCGGACCACACATGGTTTATCAAAAGAAACAGGACTTTGTTACCATGATCAGTAAGCTTTACTCTGAGGGTAAAGCTCAGGGACATGGACTCTCACAATTACGCTTCATATGTCACCACAACAAAAGACCATTCTCCTGAGGCCAAAGGATGGGGTTTCTTCGATGGATAGAGTGTCCATCCTTCTGGCTGCAGCTCAGAGGCCTGTGACCAGATATTTAAGCTGAGGGAGGAGAGATTGGTGACTATGGAGATCATTTTCCCCTCATTCTAAATCAAATTCCTACAAAAAAAGGGACGCCGTTCCGAAAGATAAGCTTTTCGGAAGCTGGGAGATTCCTTATAAATGTGCATAGATGTAATTCCAAGAACGTTGATCAGATACAGCAGTACACATGAGGAGTGATTATTCAGTCCAAAGACTTCATCTGATGCTCCAAGTTCCTGTAAGAACAGCAAGTCCTAGTTGGACCAAGTGGGAGTTCAGCCTTTTCCTGCTCTCTAGTGAAGGTACTACAAATCCCAATCAGATAAGAGTTTTCTGGACCATGGCCCATTTCCCTGCACACACAAATCATGATGGAATTGTGCTCTACTCTTAGGAATGAGAAGCAGGAAGTTTGAGAACATGCTGCTTGATGGAGCAGCTGGTTCACACGCACATACGAGATGTATGGAGGAATCAGAAGTTTACCTGGACGTCTCCTTCCATTCCATCTCCTGCCCGTCCACAGACAAAAGCTCGTCCAGCTCGGTGAAGAGTTGAGGAGGCGGCGGACCGTCGTCCTCCTCTCCCAGGATGAAGCGAATCCTCTCAGCTGGAGAAACTGCACAGAAGCCAGAGACAAAAAGAAAATCATTTTCATTGATGTTTTCAAAAAATACTGTATTAGTTTTTACCAATACAAACATGATAAGTTGTCAAACAAGATACTTTTAGGTTGTTTTAAAAGCCAAGACAATCAATCACATAAAATTGCACATTAGTTTTAGGAACAACCATTAGAGACACCTCAATCTGAGCTACTGCCCTGTCTGTGTTACCGTTTCTGCTCTAAAACTAAACCAGAAAAGCAGATATTTGGTGGCTTATGGTAAATGGCGTGTACTTATATAGCGCTTTACAGTCATGGTCCCATTCACTCACTCACACACTGATGGTGGCGCCGACCTTCCATCAGAGGCAGTGTGGGGTTCAGTGTCTTGCCCAGGGACACTTCGACACATGGGCGGGCAAAGTGGGAATCAAACCTGCAATCCTTTGATCACAGACCGACTGCCCTTTCCACTGCACCACGGACCACTTACGACTTAAATTGAATCCTAGGAGCATGAAAAGGTGTGCAACACTTTAAGGAGTCGGCCTTTTTTTGATAAAAATCAAAGACTAATTCCATTCAATTTTACTTATATGCACAATATCACAGCCAAAGCGTCTCATCAATTCTTTTTTAATTAAATTATGCAAAGTTCAAAGTACACTTAGAACATATTTTCTGTCCATCAAGTCATGAAAACTGCTATCAAACAAAATATTGACTTTAACTGAAACTATGTTTGCTTTTCTTGCCTGAAACTTTCCCATCAAAATGAAACCAAGAAGTTTGCTGAAGACTTGGTTACAAAACAGTCTGAAGCCTTTCATTTCAGATCATGCAGGTATAACAGAGTGATCCTCTGGAAACCCAAATGATTATTTGGGTGTGCTTCTTCTGAGAAAGTTGTGCAACCATGCTGAGCAGCACAAGAGGTTCTTAAAGAAATCAAGACTGTGCAGGTTGAGCAGCGCTGGTAACCATGTAATCCTGAAAAAGCTTAAATTAGCACGGCTGTTTTTAAACGGGTACACCTGGACTTCTCCTTTTGAACCACTGAAGCAGTTATAACACAAAGCCACCAAGAGGAGATGAGACATTTTTAGCATGTAAGACTTGCTGACTTCAGAACACCTTTCATGACCTAAAACTGGTAGCTCCAATGAAAGTTCAACACCCTTAGTTTACAAAATTTAGAGAACTGTAAGGTTTAAAAAAAAGTTGTTTTTTTTTAAATCAGCTGGATGTGAGGTTATGAAATCTGATGACCTTAAATGTTCTACGCTACAACTGTAACGCATGTCTCCATCACATACTCCCACATTTTCCCACATGACGCATTTAGAGAACTGTAAACATGACGTAAGGTCTTGTGCTGGTACAGAAGCACCAAAGAGGAGGCCAAAACCAACATCAAATAAATTAGCAAGGTCACAGGGGTAGCTCAGCAGCAAAAAGGAAAAAAGAGGTTTATTCCTGCATCACACGCTGGGCGCCGCCCCATCAGTCAATCCAACCACACTGCTTACCTTTCAGATTTCAAGCTATAAGATGACAACAAAGTGGGCCTCTGTGTCAGCTCATGTGCCTTGAAGGTTGGTTCATGTTCAGTTTTGCTCTTGCTGCTGTTTTTCCAATATTGATTCAATGTACCATTAACAGTTATAACTTTTGAACAAACAGTGTCATGTAAGAATCCCACACAAAAGAACAGTAAGCGAGCACGAAACCAATAGCTCATTAGAAATTCTGAGCTGTGGGCAGGACTGTTGGAGCAGAAGTAAGCCTCCACTGATATTCCATCATCCCTCGTTTACAGTCTCTCCCGCTAGCTACAACCCCAAACTGGCTTTAGCTCTGCAACAAAAACGGCGAGATATTTCGGAGTTATGCAGCCGTACAGTTTTGAGTCAGATGGCAGCTCAGACGAGGAAAATGAAGACGTTCATGGATCTATTTCTCTGCAGCTGGATGTAGATGTAGACTTTGACCCACCAGTTTCACTAGCTGCGTCACAAAAGGGAGCTTTTTCAAATGGCATGTTTTCATGTGCTTCATCACAATTTGAATACAGAAATACTCAGAAATGAAGTTTTAATCTTAAATTCTGTCTTCCATCATGAGAAAAATGCTACAAGAACATGTTAAAAACACAATTTTGAATGGAGAGGATCTTTAAGGACAAAAATATCATTTAAAATGGGGGTATTTTTCCATGTTCTGATTAAAAATATAATAAAATCTATCCTGTTGTCAGTTAAACATCATATAAACAGCATGCTGAAAAAAAAAAAAAAAGTGGGTGTGCACCACAGTTCCTGGCGTAGCACCACTCAGTTGTGGTAACCTGCAGCTGTACAAGTGGTGCACTGCATTGAAGTGGAACATTTGTGCTGAGGTCCATCTCTGTAAGCTGCTTTTGATAAAACTGTTACTAAGCTAAGCTAGCAGCTAAAACATAAGTAGAAATATATTTAATTAACCGGCAAAATAGATTCATAAACTACAAAAAAAAAATTGTTGGTCCACATCACCTATTTAATGCTAAACACCCAACAAGGCAGAGATGTTTTTCCTTTGTATTTTAGATAATTCTGAAATCTTTGCCCTGGGGAGCTCCTTTAGAGAAACACTTGAACACCTGACTACAGGAAGGAGTGATTTGCAGATTTTGATTCTTGTCAGCTAGTACTCTAAAAGACGTCATTGGACAATAATTGTTGTATTCATTCATTTTTTGTGTATTTTTAGTTTAATTTATTATCTGCTTTTTTAAAAATAGAGCTATGGCAACAAAGTAATTTCTCCTTTTGTGGGCTCAAAGTTTTATTCCATTTCATGCTAAAAACACACAGGTGTGCTTGTGGAACCAAAAACAAACTATTTAAAAATGATCTGCTTTTGTTAAGTTATGTTAAAGGGTCTGCAGATGCCTTATAAATGCTCTGGTAAAAGTCGCATCTATTGTTCCATCTAATTTCAACATTTTTTTGGTCGATTTACGAACACAAAAATCAGTGTCTTAGTCTTCCTGAGAATGGCCTTTGCAGGATGGGCACAACAAAGACGGACGGAAAAATGTGGTCACTCTCTGTTGTTATTCAGGTTGTTAGTTAAAGTTGTTATCAGCTGAAACAAGTGAGTCAGACGGGCTTTTTCCAGTGCTAGTTTTCCAGAAGTGAACCTGCACCCTTTTATCCAAAAACACCATCCAGCTGTTATTATTGGGTGTTGACTAAAAGAAGAGTAAAAAATGATGTTCACTTAAAATTCAGTTATTTTAAATCAAACACGGACTTTATATCATCTTTGGCCCACATCCATATACTATTTTTTTATTTAATTTATACTCTGCAAGGTTAGCTTCAAGCCTGATTGGAACTAGCAGTTACCTTGATCCTCGCAGGCTTAAGGTCTGCTGCCATTGTTCCCACGCGTCCCCAGAAGCCGAAGGGAAATCCCTTTCATTTCCTCCTGCAGTTACCACATATATTCAACTTATTTTGACACAACATGTCCGTCCAGCACCGTCTCTTTTTACACCTATGTTTCACATACAAGCGCTCATGCCAACGTCAACCAATTCGTTAAAATGACAAAACTAAACGTTTGCATGTTTTGCAAATTCGGTGGACGCAACATCTAAAGGCCGCTACCCCTGCAGACCTACGTTAACATATTACGCTGTTTTTTGTTGTATGTAAATGCTGATCTTTATCTAAAAAGGATTTTCAAAGGGGTTGCTGGCACCAACAGGCTGCATGTTTTATGCAAAGGTTAGTCATTCTACTCTGTAGAAAAAGTAGAATTCTAAGATCAGTTTATTGAAACTGTTGAAGAAATAAAACATGTTCTGTATTGTATCTTAATTTAATTCTTTTGGGGTATTTTCATTGGTGCAGAAAGTGATGTGGTGTTCACATCAATTTTTGCTCCGACTCCGGCTCATTTTTCCCTGTCTAACCTAGTTGTTAGGTTCTGGGAATTCTTTCACGCAAATCCTATGGAGTCAACCGTTAAGCACCAAAGTGACAGATAAAGCCCATCTTTGTGTTAACTTCACACACTTTAAGCCAGGACAGTGTCATTTTCAGATTACTTTGCAGCCTCGCTCCATTTGCCTGTGTTGAGTCTAGACTCCTGACTGTTTTCTTTTTCCCCCATTAGAAGGTTCCCAGCAGATTTGATGGTAAAAACAGATTTGTGGGTACTCACTGAGAGGTTTGAGGATGCACGCACTGGAATCGGTCTCCCCATCAGACTTGTATCCCTCTGTACTGTGCTCGGCCCGTTCTCGCCTTTCCTTGTGATTGGACTTGCGCCTGTGGCGTCTCCTCCGGTGGTAGCTCTTGGGAACATGGACTCCGATGTAGACTGTGTGGTGGCCTGCGACAGCAGAACACCGTGACAGGAGCCAGAGTTAAATAGGAAGCTAATCCTTAAATTATTTTAATGTATAGATTATCTGGAAGGCACTTTTCTCAGGAAGCATTCCGTCCCAGCTACTTCTAGCAGGGGAGCCGATAAAGTAAATGATGATCCATCATCTCCAGGAAGCAAATGAGAAGCAGATGGGGAGAAATCCAAAAAAATGCAGAAACTAATATCACAGTTAGCTGCTCCGACCAAAGAGACCAAATCCTAAAATGAGTTCTTTTCTTTTGAGCCTCTCTTTCTGCGTCTGCAGAAAATAAAACATCTTTTGTAAAGTCTAAAGACCCACTCTGATCATTTTTCATCTATTTCCAAAACGTTCCCAGTAGCGGATGCACCAGAATAAAGTGGAGAAAGGAGCTTGTGGCCCACCGAGCGTATTTTCTGTCTCAAGCTTAAAACTTTTTCAAACAGCATATTCTGTCTGCTCCGGATTCACAACTTTTTCAACATATAAGTTCTCAGAAATGCAATTTTAAGCTTTTTTTTTTTCTTAATATATGTCCTCCAATTAGCAGAAAAATGCCACAAGAACATGTTACAAAAACACAGCTTCATAATTTTACACCATTCTTGCTTCTCAGATGACCCAGCCATTTGAAATGAAAATACTTGATCCAGTGTAACCAACTAGTGGATAAGTGTCTGCCTTGAAACTGGGAGGTCAAAGGGGTCTAGTCATACCAAAGACTAAAAATGGGAACCAATGCCTCCCTGCTTGACACTTAGCATTAAGGGGTTGGATTAAGCGACCAAACGATTGCCGGATGCAGCTCACCGCTCCCCCAGGGGAAGGGTCAACTTTGATTTTGAACAGAATTAAGGCAAGAAGAACTAGAAAATATGCAAGGACAACCTCAGTTGGGCCACTAAAGTCTAAGTAGATCGCTTTTATTTTCTTTGTGAGCTAAAAACAAAAAGGATCAATGAAAAGGAGTGTGAATCGACCTTACCCTCTACTTCCTCGTCATCGCAGATGTGTTTGACAAAAGCCGCTCCTCTGTCCACAACAGCTTCATCCTCCATTCTACAAGAAATGAGGAGAAAAAAAATGTTTACAGTTACAAATCTATGCAATCTTAACCTCTCGTTTTACACACCAGTAAATACCAGAATAAAAAAGATGTTTGTTTCTTTATCTTTTTATTTTCACTTCAAAAGCCTTCTGGAGGACTTTCTTCTTATGAAACCTGTGATAAAATCCTAATCGTAAAAGGTTCAATAAACACAAGAAACAAGCCATAAAACTCTAAACTGTAAGTTCAAAGTGCAAATATCACCTGAAAACAAAACAGACTGCATTAGAATTTCAGGTATGAAAGACACAAAACAAACTTAAACACAGACACGTGAGTATATATGTACATATATATGAATCCAGAAAAACTATATCTTGGAGTTTAAGTCAGAAATTTAAAGCTAAGTGTCTAAGAGTCATGAAAACTAAACTCATATCATAACAAAAGAAGCTACAAGAAGCTAAGAAGCTTTTAAATCTGCTTCCTGTCATAACCACATAAAAAAAAACATGACTAAAAGTTGCCATTTATAAAGCTGACATGCAGATATGAAGGTGCACTTCTGCCAAAAATATTCAACATAAACAAGTTTGCTTTTGTAGAAACTATTACTTTCTTTTAGTACAGAACATCACATTTGCCCTTAAAGGTCAAATGGTGTTTATTAAGTCAAAGTTCTGTTAAATGCATGTTCATTTATCAAATTTACTGTCCAGGTATTCTACTTTAATTTCATATTTGAGACACAGAAATGTAAAGGAGCATATGAAAACCTATGAAAGCAAAGATAAAAAGGGTTATGAGACTGATGATTACAAGCATTCTGGAATCAATCTTACAAAGAACCAGGCAAACAAGAACATTATATTTTTCTTGGGCTGTTTAACAGTTTTTACATCAGTGATGATGATAAAAGGTGGATTTTGTTTTCTTTTTTTAATCTCTAGATGGACGGAAAACGCTGTGGAGGAGAGCCGGCTGGCAACAAGATCTTGTGTTTTCAGCTCTAGAATTGGAAAGTATAAAAACTTTGATTATTTTTTGATCCCCCCTAACACCAGTTGATTGTTACAGCAGACGTGCATCTAAAACATACCAACTCCAAACAGTATCTGAAAAGTTCTCTTCCTTCAGACTTTTCACACTTTCTTTTTCTGAAAGGAATGTGGTTCCCCGGGTCCAAAAAATTTGCTGAAACGGTGAACTAAAGCCACCCAGCAGCCTGTAAGGAGGAGCAAACTATACCTTAATTACCTTTATCTGATAGGAGTACACAAATTAAGGAGATATCCCTTATCACCAGTTTTTCCTTGATCAATAAATATTTGATTTGGGATCAAGAATGTCAACAAACTCAGCCTTTTTCCACTTGCTGGAGGGCTTTCCTGATGACACGACTCATAAAGTGAAGGGAAACTGCGAAATAAACAAAGGAAAGAGACGAGTTGTAACTTTGAGTGCAGCGAGAGCTCATCTGAAGTCCCCAGAAGAGATGGTATCTACGCCCCAAAATCACAGCAGCAGATCAAACAGGTCATGGAGACCTGTGCACTACGTTTGCAAGCAGCCTTTCTGCACAAATGTGCATGCTGTGTTGCACGTCCTGTTCTGCGTGCTCGCCATCTTTAGCCCTGCAGTGTGGAAAATACGAAAACAACTCGGAGGCACAACTTTTTGTTTTTTGTCAGTGGACGTGCCCGTCAAAGCAGCGAAGTCGTAACAAGCAAACAGGAGGGGCGAGTCATTCATTTGCAGAGTCATTGTTAAAAACTTAAAAGGAGATAAAAGAAATAAACAGACATGCATGGATGATGTATGTGACATAGGTACTAAAGGTGCTGAGATAGGGGTGTGGAGGACGGTCACGTTGCAGGAAGAAGACGGGGCCTTCCAGAAAAGCTGGTGTCGTTGATTGAACAATTTTTCAATTCTCATGGATATTTTTTAACATATGAAACCCTGTTTAACAAATACCAAACAAAATATTATTCTTGCAACTTGTTCAACGGAAATGACACTGATCCATTAGTCGGATTCTTTTTGGATGACGTGGATACTTGTATTGGCCCATTTTCGAATAAACAAATCTTATTCATAATACAACCAGGCAATGTTGAGTAAGTTACTTCTAAAAGGTAACTGATTACTTAGTTACTGGATCAAAATAGTAATTAAATTACTTTGCTCTGTTAAATTCAGACAAGTGTCAAAAATGGTACACATAAGTTACAATATATGTGCTCTCTGGCACTGCTCAAACTCAGGTAAAAAATACTGTTACGTCTATATTCATCTCAATTTATATATACCTTATAGTTTATGTGACGCTTTTGTACCATCTCTGCATATAAGGTTTGCATTGATATGTGTTTCCCTTCACACTAATTCTTTATAAAGTTTTTTTTAGTTGTCAGTCTTCCTGCAAAGCCATGGTAGTAACATCAAGACTCAGACAGGAAGCCCACATTAGGAAACAAAGCACAGGTGCACCACCTGTTTTGATTTGAAAGGAATGAAGCCTAATTTAGAGTCAGAATGACTTGCAATTCATAAATCAGTTAGCAGAGAGGAAAAAATGCAGAGCACCAAGATTCGTGTTAAAGGCCAGGGAATCTTGATCTGTTATGGCTACTACCTCTGCCTAAAGATTTTCTGTTTCGCTCCTCTACATTTCCTTTGCATCCACCTGTCAGAGGGAAAACTCCTCACTTTTGTTTCTCTGTGAACTCATGAGACCGGATAAAGCTGGCAGTGCACGAGGAGCTAGGATCAGCTACTCTGGATCAGGGATCATCCCCAGAATGACGCATCCGATCCCCGCAGCCAGTCAGGCTTGCCCTGGGGCCAACAAGTGCAAAGAGTGATGAGTTATGGACCCTCAGGAGGCCACATTTATCCTATGGGGACGACACCAAGAAAAGTTGTGCCAGGATTTGAGTATCAGGAAAAGAAAGACTTCCTGAAAGGAAAAGACCTGTTGCCATCTCAACAAAAAGGAAACAAGAAGTCCAGCTATCACTCCTTCTCACACTTCAGAGGACAGGTCGTTTTTTTTCTGTCTTCTTTTTTAAATAGTGAAACCCAGAAAATTAAATAAGCTGATTCCAGCTGCTTGGAAAGTTCCACATTAACTATGATTTATTGCCGTTTCGGAATTGCGCAATGAGGGTGCACCATCTGGCCCACGTTGCGCGTGGATTTGCGCTGTTTGGGCTCACAGATCACATGGAGCATGAGGCCTACACGCGGCTTAATTCATAAGGATTTACAGTATCCACCGCAGGACATGCGCGCACACTTTAATTGATAGTGACAGGCTCATGGAAGATAGATTACCGTCCATTCATAGCCTCAGAGGAGCCGCGAGTGTGGCTTATCCGGACAAAGGTGTCATTCGATGAATTCCCACTTTCCCCGATTAGTCTTAACCGCGCGCGTGCGCTTTTTCCAGGTGTGGATCTGTGGAGATTTACGCACAGAAACCCCGTCTTACGCGGAGAAGTAAACAATTCTATACCTCCAAGAAGCAGGCCTACAGTCCAAAGCGAAAACAATACCTGATAAATAAAATGCACCCACTTAAAAAACAATCTGAAACGTACTTGCTCTTATCTGAACTCATGTTGGCGAACTTCAAACCCGGTCCAGGTGTGCCAAAACTCCAGGGGTGTCTTCAAATCTCCAAAGTGTGGCGCTTTTTCTGAGCGTGTGAAACCAAGAAGCGGCGGTCGCGGGGGGCTATCACGCTGGAGTGATCTCTTGGACTCTACAAATCAAGCTGAACGCAAAACAAACAATCCTCATATCAGTCTGCGCTGCTGCGCGGAGGCGCGCGGAAACATCCTGCGACTGAGGATCGTTGGAAACGCGTCAAGACTCTTCGTGCGCTGCGTGTCTTTTTCCATTTTTAAAGAACCATCCCTCCTCCTGCGTGACGCCACGCTCCTCCAGGAGGAGGTCACCAAAGTTAGCTGTGGGCGGTGCAGGGAGCGCCTCAGCCTGACACGCGCGCAAACTTTCATTATATCCACCTGGGTCCCTTAAAAATAAAAGTTCAACTTAAAAAAAAAAAAACACTTTCACAATAAAATCCAATAAATTCATCCAGAAAGAAAAAGTCAATTTTACTCCTTTTTGTTTAAACAAATTTAACTTTTTATTAGATGCATTTTTTCCCACTATAAAGTACTAAATGTAAAATTGAAAGCAGTCATTTAAGGCACTTTTACACAAATCCTGTTAGGACTACCAAGTTAAGACAAGCAGGAGCAAAAATAGCTGAACATGCACTGCACCGCCATCTACTGGTCACTTTTTAAATAAAATGCAGAACATTTTGGGGTTTTTTCCACGTTTATTGTCTTTGTAGGACAGTTTGCACTCATTGATAAATACACATCAAAATACAAGAAAAACATGAGCTTTAAATACAGTGCAGGCATCCGAATCATTTTATATGTAAATGAAAAACTTAAAAAATATTCCTCTTAGGTTCGTCCTCAGATCTTCACAAAGTGTTCAAGAACTCCTTCACCTGTAACAAAAGAAACGGCAGTCAGCTCCAGATGTTGCTCACTCGTGTGTGAAGAGCTTTGCATAACCCCAGCTAAGCTTGTGGTTTTAGTGGAAGTGAAACCATGAGGGGAAAAAAAAAAAAGAAATGTTTACCATCAACACAGAACTGCTTCATAAGCAACTCTGGGAGTCTCACGCTGCATTTATGAAACCCTGTTCTGTGCAAAATCTAAAGGTCAATTTCAGGGCTTTTCTACATCATACTCCAAAGGTTTCCACTTCACAACTGAAGATATTTAATACAACAAAAATAACAAATAACATGGAGCACCTTATATTTTTACAAAACCTTAATGCAAAAGAGCATAAAACATAAACACTGAACAAATAAGAATTAACAGCAAAAGGAAAGCTTTTTTTAAATTGTTCTTCAGTCAAGAAACAAGGAAAACTTTAGATTTTATTATTAATAAGAAGAAAATATTAAAAAATGAAAAAAAAACCCAACAAAAACAGTAAAAACAGGTGCTCTCACATTAAACACTTTCATTTGGTTTGATTGACAGATTGCGTGTAGGGATGTGGACTTCCAAAAGCTGATTCCTGCTTAGTGACAGTCATTAAAACTGTTGACTCAGACCGATTCGGACCAATCACTACTTACTGATGTCTGGTTCTAACAGGCAGGGTCCAGATCTAAAAAAAAAAATTGCGACTTTGTTTGGTTGGTGCTCGGTGACGTCACACAGTCCAGTTCTCATTTAGTCGGTGGGTTTAAATTGAAGAATCCTTGAATTTGTGAACTGTGAAAAACAACAGTCCATTCCCTTAAGTCCAACAATCCAAGTCTAAATTTAAACCAAAGATGTTTCATGACTTAAAACAAGCATTCAGGTGGTAAAAACCTCACAAATTTGAAAATTTTCTGCAGAGTAGACTGGAATCCATGAGCATGACAGCTGATCCTGCACATACATCCATCTTTTAGGTGAACTGGGTTATCTCCAGAAGTCTGGATGGTTTGAGCATCCTTTAAGGGTTCAGTGTAGCTCTCTGCTTTTGAACGTTGCTTTTATGCATGAAAATTGAACAGCTGCACAATATTAAAGACTGTCAAAATCCCTGATGGGTCTTGTTGACGGAAAAACTTGGGGTCAGTGAGTGCAATACTGCATCCATTCAACAGCGGATGTCACGCTCTGATTGTTGTGAATAACTGTAGACAGTAGAACAGGCGGTCAGGGGTTATGTTGTCATCAGCTTTTGTTTCAAATAACCTCATTAAATCACATTCCTGATATATTTTCTACTTTTACATTATTAAAGTTTTGTGGATTTAGATCACATCCCTTCACAATTAAAAGTTTTCAAGTATTGTCCTGATATCTGACATTTTGGTTTTTCAAAGAAATTGGAAGAAGTTTTCCTCTTCCTCCAATTCTGTGGTGTCCATTTTTGTAAACTAAATATGTTTTTAATGGTTTCATTAAAAAGTATGATTTTGTGACTCGAGGAGCTGCAAAACAACAGGTTTTCTGAGGCGGTCCCTCACCTTCTCGATCATGTCGGCGCTCTTGTTCTCGCTTTCTTTAAAGTCATCGTTCACGTCGATGGTCAGGACAGGAACGTCGTTCAGATACTCAAACTCCATCCTAAGAGAGAAGAAATCAGACCTTGATGCATTTGACGTCCAATCAATAAGCCACACAGACCCACCCTGATGAAATAGGTGTTTTTAACATGTTCCAGTGACATTTTTCTGATAATGGAGGACATAAATAAAGAAAATTAAGACTAAAACCGAATTTCTGAGTATTTTTTATTCATTTTTGTGAATCAGGAGCATATGAAAACATGCAGTTTGAAAAAGAGCTTATTTGAGATGAATAAAACAGTTGTCATCAACCAATCCCAAGGTTCTCGTAGCAATAGAATCAGAACCAAGCCTCACAGTTTGCACATCAGTCACTCACTTCATGGTTTTGTGCTGCAGCCAGCTCTCGTGTTTGAAGTGGAGCTTCTCCAGGTACTCCAGAGGGATGTCCTGCTCCTCCTGTCTGCCTCTCAGGTGTAATCTCTCTAAACATTTCTACGAAACACAAGGACGTTCGGATTGAAGCAAATTTGGAATAGTCTGTCTACTAAGAAGAACAGATGCAGAAGCGGAGAGAGGACCTCCGGCGAAGCTCTGAGGTAGATGATGCCATCCAGCTCGATGTGCTTCCCGAACTGTTTGTGCAGCCAGCCGTGCCAGTCCTGGTACACAGACCACTCCGTCTCATTCAGACACGTACCCTCATACAGGTTGGCTGCAAAAATGTATCTGAAATAGCCACAAAAAGACAAGATATTTCACAATAATGCAAATATTGAAATAAAAATTGTAGGCTGAGCCTCCAAGTCCAAATTCATACCGGTCGCTGTAGATGGACCGCTCGAAAAACTGCACAGGGTTTTCAGCAACTCGAAGCTTCCCGTTGGCAGATTTAATCTGCGCTCGGACTCGACTGATGCAGGCATAGCTCTGGAAGGTGTAGGCCCACCTCTCTGGCTTCTCATACATCATCTGCAAGACGTTTCCTCCACTCCTCTGAGACGCAGTCAGCTCCTGCAGCACGATGGGTTTCAGATTTTTAACTGTACATTTTCTGTTAGGTTTTTGTCCAAATTTTCTTCTGATGAATGGCAACAGTGGCAACAACAGATACAATCCTAAATGCAATTAATCAGAACTCTCCGCAGTGCCTCAGATTTTTTAATAGACGGAAAGCACTGAACCTGCTTTTGTTTGCATTTTGTAAAGATACTTCAGGATTTTTCCTTCTTTTTTGAAGAGTTGGAGCAGCAACCAGCAGGTGGAGCCGGACCTGTTGCTGCAGGTCAGAGGAACAGCAGCAGACAGATAGATCCAGGTATCAAAGTTTTAGCCTTCAGTCTGTTCAGTCAAAATAGAATGTATTTATCCTACTGGAGAAAATACTGATGTCCTCTGCAAAGTATACAGTATACACAGACACGTGGTTTTGATTTATGGGTCAATAGCAGGTTTTAGTCTTCGTATTCCCCTTTTCTGGCCTCTTTGTCTTATTCTGATGCTTATTACAGTATAATATATTCTTATTTTTTCTTATGGCTTAAGCCCAATTTCAAGTTTTCCATTAGAATGTTCACACCCATTACAGCATTCTGTAAGCAGTTATTTAAATATTTCTTAGAAGAGAAGCTAAATAGTGGAGATGCCACTTGATGATGGTGAGTGAGGTAAACAAGTGTATGTGGACTGTGACATGCTCAGCTGTGCAGGGAGGGCTGCAGGTTTTCCCCTGGGTGTGTGATCAGTTAACAGCAGCCGCTCCAGATATTTGAACAGCTGCACCCCGCAGACAGAGTATGACTGCGCAGCTCTGCTGACAGCTGTCTGCATACACACCCAGAAACAAATACTTGGGAAGGATTTATTAATAGGCTATAATGTAAACATTCCTGTAAAAGGTGCTTCTGTGGGGCGCGGAGGACTTCATGAAGCGGGTAAATACCTCAAAGTCGCTGCCTGATGTTTGGACGTTGCACCATCTAGCGATGGGCTCCGGTACTACCTCCCAGTCCGCGCTCTCCTGCTCCAAAAGGCGCACAAACGTCGACTTTCCAGCAGCTAAATACAAATATTCGCTATATTAAGTTAATCTACAGTGGGAATGAACAATTCTATGAACTGTTAGGCATAATTTCCGTTAATGACCAGTTTAACAAAAATGTTGAAATTGGCGGCAAGAACTGAGCATTTCCGTGTAAATGTTAGCATGAAGATTTTCCAAACCAGATTTTTGCTGAGTCCTTTTATTTAAAATATTTACATATATATGTATTTTATGAAACACTTCCTTTTCTTAATCCTTTTGTGCATAACGTCGACACTTAACTTACCGATGTTGCCCTCGATAGAAATACGTTTAATCCTTTTCTCCATCGAGTCGTTCATTAAGTCTTCCATCGGTTCGGGGCACGGTCTCTTCGGATTAAGAGGCATCTTCAGAAATTAAGTGCAGTTTTTCCTCTTAATCTGAGCGGGAGTAGCAGCTGCAAAAGTAAATCCTGACTTGTTTGAAGTTGGGCGGTAAAGCACCCAGAACGGAAGCGGAAGACACGAGGCCCCGCCCCGGAAGAAAAAGCAGTTCCGCCTCTCATGTCAACAACACGAACTAAATAAATAAATTTAAAAAAAAATTTGAAAAAGCGAAGAAAGACGCCGTGATTAAAGAACTTTAAAGCAATTTTAAAATGAAAACAAAATGTGGTTGTTTTAAAATTCATTTTAAACATTTTTGTCGCAGTTAATTTCTACTACACAAAATGAAAACACAGATACATTTCAGGATTTTTGTAAATTCTCAAGTCAAATTAAATCCTGGACAATACAAAATGTAATATTCTAGTGCATGTTTTATCCCTACAATCCAGAAATCTATCCACTGAACACTGATTAGGCCTACATAATGAGCAAAGGTACCTTTGGAGAAGAAAGGGTCCAGAGTTTAATGAAAACTACCTCTGTCCAACTGTTGAGCATGGCAGTGGATCATTCATAGTTTGGGCTTGTATTGCAGCCAGCTGCACAGGAAACCTTTTACAAATAGAAAGAATGGATTCCACACAATTTCAGCAAATTTTGGAAACTAACTTGATAGGGTAGATGATGGGAGTCTATTTTTCTCTAAAATAATCTCAAATCTGTAAACTGATGCCCTTAGGATATTTTTCAACCTTTCCTTGGGTTTTTTTGCACAACAATATAAAATTTTACCTAGGGGGGCCAAACTTTTGATCCCCACTGCAAGTGTTTGGTTTATGACAAAAATAAAAAAAAAGAAAACGTTTGGCCTCATATTTTGCATATTTTGAGGATAAATTAGGGAATTATTTAAATAAATTACATACCAAAATTAAACAACAGAAAAAGAAAAGAGCTATATTTGGGTTTCATTTTGACCCAAAAATGTGTCAATATAAACCAAAAGAGATGTTTTAGGACAAAATATGCATCTTAAACATTTCTGATAAAGAGTCAAGATCACCTTTATTTGCTTTGTAAACAGCATAACTCAATTGGTTTGACTGAAAACCCCTACAAAGCCAATATGTACAAACATTTTATCAATCATGACATTGAAGGGAAAAAGTATCGGTCTGCTGCTTTCTTCAGGGCATTTTCTTTACAGCTTCTCTGATATTGTCATCAATCTGGTGACCAGTAACATTCATAATAGTTAGGCAAGTAAACAGAAATTCAAGATAATAAACAACTAAAACAAAAAAAATCTATATATGGATAAAGAAGCAGCCTCTAAAAAGACTATGCATTCATTTAATCAAAAGCGACCCATCCATGCTTGCTGAAACTCTCTCAACACAGGTCGTATCCTCTGTATTTACACAGGTGCATCCTCTGGAACTTCTTTCTCACAGATTTCAGGTATAAAAATGGTTTTTAAACTAAAGCTAACAGCAAAGTTCTTCTATTTTAGTCACACACCCAAATCAAGCATTGTAGAGAAAAATTCTATTAGCCGTAATGTATCAAAGACCCGACCGTAAACGCCTTTAGTGTCAATTATTGCATAGTAAACTACACTTTGACATGGGAAGGGGAGCGTGCGCCTGCAGCTCGGCGAAGTCAAACCTTACAAAAACATGAAGAAAAACAACTCTTGTGCCTTCTAGCTGTTTCAGAGGTTCTGTTCTTCAACATTCATTTGGAGAAATGAGAGGGAGAAAGATGAAGTGTCACATGATGCAGCTTCTCACAAAGGACAGTCTATGAAGAGGAGACATTCAGTCAGAGGTCAGGAAACTTGTTCAAAGTGCTTAATGGCTTTGAGAGGGAAGCAGCAACATCCCAATTCTAGAAGGGTTCCTTTTTTCTATGCAGGGAATTCAAACTCTAATCTATCAGAGGAAATATATGTACAGTTTTAGATCTAGTCTATGGGAGGGGAACGAGCACACAGGAAAACATGGCGAGAAGTTTATGAGTCTCCATCCTAACTTTTACACGGCCTGCACTGAACCCCCAGCAGAGGATTGTGGAAAAAATAAAGATGCGGCTAATTTTTTAACCAAACTCCAACAGAAAAGTGTAGTGCACGGCTGGGAGGTCCAACCCTGCTCCTTTAGATCTGCATGCACTCTGTTTTGCAGATTAGATGTGATCAGTCACAAAACGGTGACAAACTAGCGGACAGCGGGGCGAGAATGCCCGGAAAACAGTGTATGTGGAACGCCGGGGTTGGGCCGCCCATCAGTGTAAACCTGAAATGCAATGGGGTGATGCAGTGAGTCATGTATGGCCTTCATCTTTTGATATAGGGCAATTATGAGCCAATGCTAGGCACTTAGGGTTGTTGTACTGACAGATGTCAGCGCACAATGATAAATCAAAACCAAATCCTTCTAGTAGAGCTAAATAACTACTGAAATGGCTTTAATAGCTTCATTAGCAATGTTTAGTAATTTGATTTATTCCTTTATTCCCTTGTGTTTGACCACTTGAAAAAGAGCCGCAGGAAATCCAAATAAAAACAAAATCTGTGCAACCTAACAGAGTAATTAGTGTAAAAAAAAGAAAGAAAATATTCTACATGTAGGGATTTTTTTTCTATATAACTAAATCCATTTTTCTCTACTCATAATCCAGGGTTTGTCAATTTAACCTGTAATCCCTGATAAAATAGTACTGCTGCCTTAAACTATCCAAACCCTTCCTTCTTCCTGGCCTTCAGATCATTTCCCCAATTGGAAATATACTATATACTGCATACATACAGCCAGGTGTGGTGGGTATCTGTGCAAAAACTAGAGGAACAATAAAAAATTAAGGTGACAATGCTGTTTATCTGTCTTTGGTTGTCAGTTTCTCAATCAGCTCCTGGAGTGGGACCAGCTCTTTTCTGTCGATGAGGTTAAACTCCTGAAAAAGAGAAAAACAGAAACAGTCAAACACCTCTCACTGAGCGTTACCAATAGTGTTGTCCGGCAGATTTGGTATGAAAGGTTGGGAAAAGTTGGAAAATTCACGCCGACTGAAAGAAGTTTTGACCACAGAGAGAAACACTAAAAAATGACAACTGTCCCCTGCTCTTTTTTCTGATTATTGCAAACCGATAAATGACGTTCCCTCAATAAACCATTTTTATTAAAAACAGACTTTTTTTTCATTTTGTCAGAGCTCCTGCTGATATACAAGTTAAATGTAAGATATATATATATATATATATACACATACATATATATATATATATATGTGTGTATATATATATATATGTATGTGTATATATATATATATATATATATATATATATGTATGTGTATATATATATATATATATATATACACATACATATATATATATACACACATATATATATATATATATATGTGTATATATATATACATAAATGTGTATGTAAGTAAAAGAAGGATTATGATAAAAATATAATTCAAATAAAAGTATCAGAGGGAAAAGTCCTCAAGTAAAAGTATAAAGCGACTCAGGTTCTGAGTTTACTTGGCATTACTGTTGTCTGAAAATTGCTTAATAAATAAAGTTTAAGTTCATAAAACCCCCTTGGGCCCTGCTCCCCTTTAGATATTATTGTGGCAGAAACCTACACACCAAAGTGGATAGTAAGTGATAAAAATGTAAATATTTTTAAACTTTTTTCAGCAACAACAACATTTTTTAGCTCAACATCAGCTCTGTAATGTTAGTTACTGCTGATAAAGTTTCAAAGTGAATTCAAGTCATTCTATTTAGAAAATACAGTTTTTTAGGAATGTCCCATGAGATACTGATAAGTTTGTTGTATTTATCTGACACATCTTGAAGTCCGCTCCATGAAAATATTCTCGTACTTTAAACCAGTTTGTTGTCACAAACGGGCAGCACGCAGAACAGCACGTTAGCATAGCATTGGCCGTAGCATGCAGGGTGTAACACCATCGCTGTCTCCAAATCAACACTTTTTATGAAACTCCCTGTTGCAGGTGTGAGTCCAGTCGGTTTATCCGCCATTTCTGTTTGGATCCTGTTAAAAACCGCCACATCCTGCTGCTCCATCAGCCTAAGCTAAACGCTACACAGAGAAGTGTATAGCAGCTACAGGAGTGGGGCTAGGGAGGGGGGGTGGCGGGCGCTTATAAAATATTGCGCAACAAACTTTTTTTCCCCTTGACCCAGCGGAAGAAGCTCTTCTGCTTGTTGCCTCTTTCCTGTCTGTTCGTTGCGAGAGACGGGCGGGCCGACTTCCCTTTGAACAACAGAAACCCAAGAAAGCAAGGAGCTGAGAAAATAAAAATCTAAATTTTACAAAAAAGAAATTTTCTAAAACAATAAATTCAAGTTCATTGATTAAATCAAATGATCACCCAGCCCTACTGCAAATTAAAGTAACTTTCAATTACTGAGGGACTTTCCTCCTGTGCCTGAGCAGCAAATAACTCCCAAAGGTTTTATCAGATCAAAAATAGAGCTTACTAAAATGAGACAAAGGCATGGGGATGAGGGGTCACTCAGCCCTCGGCATTTATGACTACACTTTTCTACAGCATGACTGATCCAAACATGAACAGCTGCTATGATGAGTCACGCTCAGAAACGATGCTTTCAGGTCTCTCACCTGAACAAAGAAGATGAAGTGTTTGAATGACGTGTTGAGGTGGGCCTCCTCCTGCAGCTGCATGACCGAGTCAAAGTGCTGGTGGTAGATGTGAGCATAGACCCTGAACAGGCGCTTTAAAATGGTCTTCGCCACATTCAAGAAGTTCTTCTTGAAGGGGACGCCTTGTGGGCAAGAAAGCAGCACAGGTTAGACAAAAATCACACAGATTAAAATGCAGTCCAGATTTATCGCAAAAAGAGATCAGAAAGTCCATTTTTAAAACTCATTAGAAATGTGCATTAAATTTAGTTCTGGTTGACAGACCGGAGGGAATGTGCTGCAGCTTTGCTAAAACATTCTTTTTATAACTTCGTTCTGGATAACAAATACACTCACAGGCAGGTCGTAACACGACTTAAGGAACGTGCAAACAATCATGGCAACAAAACAGAAGTGCCTCATGGAAGCAACATGTTAAGGGCTCATTTACAGGAAGGGAATTTTCCTCCATCAGCCTTCTCGTCACTCCTCTAACAAAAGCTCCTGGATGTGAAGCAAAAACATTCACTTCCCATAAGAAACTCATGTCTTCCAGGTGACAAAAGATTAACAACCCGTCAAATGTTGAAATACTTCCGACAAACATCTCTATCTATTATGAGACCGTAAAAGGAGGAAGTTGTTGTTGGGTGTTTACTCAGGATGTTCCTGCTTCTGAGTGAGATTGAAGCTTGTGGTCCTTTCTGGCACAGCAAACACCAGCTCTGAAGGTTCATTGACCATGAAATAAACTCAATTACTCTGGGAAAGGTACTTCCATGCTGACATTTATTTAAACTGGCTGCCATCCAGTGGAAGGAAGTAAAAAAAAGCTCCACCCCTGACAGCAACACTACCAGGTAGCTGAGAGCTGGAGACTCTGTACATGGTCACTTGTGACACTATTTTAAAAACTGGCCAAAAACCAGTGGGACGCCATTTTGTGATAATTTCATAATGCAGGAGTAATGAGTTTGTTTCTGAGAGATTATTCTATTTTGTATAATTATTTTTTCAAAAGTGTTAAATGGTTTAAACTTTAACACCAAAGCTTTAGCTCCAGTGTTTATTGAATTATGTTATAATTGATCCAGTTGAATTACATTATAGTTATATATTAAATTATAGAATCATAATTTAAATATTTTTATGCATGTACTGAAATACAATATTGAAAAAAACGTTCTATCAAAAGAAAATTTTAAAGCGAATCAGAGAATTGGTATTTAGCTTACCAATCTTTGAAGGGAAAAGCGTTTCATCGTCAAGCTGGTCTTGCACCCAGGTCATCAGGTAATCGATATATTTAGGAGCAGAACATTTGATGGGTTTCTTGATGTTGGTTCCATCCGCCCAGTGGTACTCATACCTGCAGAAAACGTTCAAAAACGTCAGGATTCAGTGCTTGCTCATGATTTGAATTCACGATTGCGACTACAGTTTTCAGCAGCGTTTCAGCCCCACAGAACACCAGCTTTAGTGAGCATGGTTGGTGTGATGACATAATAGGACAAAAAAGGAGGTTTGCAGCACAGAAGTGTCTCACTTACTTGGGACCAGCAGACATGATGGGACACTTTTCCTCAGTGCAAAAGTCTGTGATGGTGCCGTATAGCATGTTGATCTGGTTAAAGAAATCCACAGCTGAGAGGGAAAAAAAAAAGAGACAAATACTGAAAAAAGTACATGGCTTTGGTTTGTGCCAACAGCAGCAGCTGCCCACTCCACTCCACTGCCTCGCCCAAACCGTTGACCAGGACACACTCCAGCTATGTGGTACACATTGTGTAAGCACTCATTCCCACAGGCACACGGCCAGCTATCCACTGCAGGGCCTCAACATCAACGTGCACTTGTGCTTCAGTGAGGAATTACTACACCTCCGAGTAGAAGACCTGTATAGTGGGATCTTCTGTTGAATTTGGAACCTCTTTGGTTTTACACCAGATTTGATTCTAAACAAACCAATTTTTTAAAAAGTAAAATGCATTTTTAAAGGGACATGTAGTTTCTTTTTACCCATAGTTTTTTTTTTTATTGTTGTTCTTAATGAGGTCTGACCAAGAAGAAAGCCATTGACTTAATGATGAAGCTCTACTGACAACAAAAGTAACTGGAGCCAAATCATTAAGTAACCACTCAAACTCCAGGCCTTGAGGCCCCTTTCCTGTCAAGTATCCCTGTCTAACCCTCATGCTAATAACCTAGATCAGGTGTGTTTCAATAAGAAGCTGCAATGACAGGGTTGTTTGAAAAAGAAGCAGGATGTCAGCCTTGAAGCCTGGCTTTGGAAAGCCCTGCTCTTGGGCTTGATCTTGCTCATTTCAACATCAAAATGGCTTATTTTCACAACAAAATATCAAAAGTTAAGCCTAGGTTTAAAAACGTAATGGCCTGTGCGGTTTAAGCCCCACTTTCTGCTCCTAATATTTTGGCAAACTATAATGCCTTCAGTGTTGCAGTTCCTCCCTAGACCACAAGAAGCTGGTTGCAGAAGGAGGCAAAAAAGTTAAAATCGCATTATTTGTCACGCACCTAGGTGTGTGAAAGTTGTTCTCTGCATTTGACCCATCCCTTGGGAGACCTGTGAGCTGCAGACACAGCCACATCAGGAAGCATTTGGTGGTTTGACCCCCAACCCAACCTCTAAATGCTGAGTGTCATGCAGGGAGGCATTGGGTTCCACTGTTAGAGTCTTTGGTATGACTCGTCTGAGGATTTGAACTCACGAATTTGCAGTCTCAGAGCAGACACTACCCCAAGGCCACCGAGTCTAATTCTCTTTAGACACCCATGCTAACATTTTTGCTTTACACCTAAAACAAACCGGTTTCTGAAACTTCCTCAATGTCTTTTGTATCATCATGACAATTCCAGAAGGGATGTTTAAAAATTAAATCAGATGTTTTGATTTCATCACAGCTCAGTGTAGACACTGATTGGCAGATGGTTTGACCAATGGATGGATGCATTAGAGGTTCAAACCTTACTTTGATTTATTCAGTTGCTGTTTTAAGAACATTATTGAAATGGGAGGAATACATGTGCCACTTCAGGCTTTATTTTTGTGGGGAAAATTCAATGTTTTATATATATATATATTTTTTTTTTTTTATTTTTTTTTTTTAAATCTATCCACAGTAAGGTTTTACTGTATTTTCAAGATGGCTGCAGGGATGATCAAGTCTGGGCAACTTTGCTTCAACTGCTGCTCCTGCAACCTGGTCCCGGATGAGCGGAAGATGGATTGAATTTTACTTTTCATTTCATTCTTAAAACTGATGAAACATCAAAATGAAGACAAAACAAAAGAGATTTTTTTTATTGACAGGTGAGTGTCCTGTCAAGTTAAAAGAAAAAAAATGATGTTGATGAAGTACAGAAACCTTTCCCTTTCACAAACAGTAAACCAAGTTAACATAATCCAACACCTTCAGGCTCCATAAATAGGCCGTCTCTTTGTGGTTTCTCATGAATTTGATCTTTTACCTAAGTGATTTCCAAAAACATTTCAAAAAGATGCTATTTATTTATTTTATTCAAGTTATTTGATTAATTTACAGCTAGTTTTTGTATATCTGCCACTTATCTTGTTGCTTTACAACCTTAACTTCCTGTTTTACGTGCCTAACTTCAGGCAGTTTGTTTTTACATAATCTATGATAGGGTTTTTGTTTTTTTAATTTTTCAATCTATAAATTCTACAAATACAGAAAGAGTAATATACATGTATAGGATATAAGGATTTTTTAAAATTAATACCATATAGGATAATAAATAGAAATCTGACGGTATGTTTCTCCATGTTTTGTGTCATGATTTGTTCCCAGATAATAAAAGCTCAAATTGCTGTTTACACTTCTAAATTTAACTGTGTTGACAAGTTTTAAAATTAGCTTATAAAAATGATAAATATTCCAGTATGGGTTAATCCTTCAAAGAGGCTACACTTCCTGAAGTCATCTGGACTCTCATTGTGTGAACAGGAAGAAATACAGACTATAAACAATGTCTGTCAGTTCTGCAAAACTTTTTAGAGCCGCATCACGAGAATGTTTGAATGGAAAACTCTCTGATGTAAAATGATAATTGATGCAAAATAAAGTACACAAACAAGAGATGTCCAATCAGGTTTTTTTGACCCCATCGGACTCAGGGTCATTTGATTTTGAGTATTTGCCAATGCTAAGTCCTGATCCGATACATTCCAAACAAATGAAAAAATAAAATAAGATAAAAATAAAAATAGAACAAATTTATTAAACAAATCCAGATGGTCGTCAATTTTTTTAATGAATCTTATTTTATCATTTAGCATTGAAGCAGAGCACTTCTGTATAGTAGCTTGAACTCTCAAGTGAAAATAATGCAACAAAAAACGAGAAAACAGTAAATTTTTGACTTGTAAAAATAGGTGTATTAGTAATGTGAGAACGTTTCGTGAATGAAACTTTTGTTTCTTCAAAACTGTTGAACATTTTTGATTTTCTGTCATACACATCTCGATCAAAAACCCTCAATAAAAATGATTTTCTTCCAAAATCCTTGTTTGCGTGAATATGATGAAAATCATTGACTAGATCATATCAATGTAACTATGCATACATTTTAGTGGCTTTTGAGACTGTATGGATTTTTTAAATCACTTTTTTCCAGAGCTTCCACTTTGTAGACGGTCCCTTTAAAATACATGTTACACAAGTCTGAAATATATAGAGCTGATAATAATAACGAGAATAAAATATATATTCAATCCTTGATAGGAATGTAACATCCAATCTGAGTCTGAAACTACACGATAAGACCCTATTTCCAATCAAGTGATCGAATCAAGACATCCCCAACACAAACTAAAGTATAAAGGTGCAGAAGTGGAAGTTAAGGACAGAAAAATGTCTGGACTAGTTTTAAAAAAATAGAAAAATATCCACAGACATCAAAGAAATCACCTCTACCACATCGAGTCATTTGGATCAATTTAGAAAAAAGTAAACAGGGATCTGACAGCACACTTAACATTCCCAGCCTGTCCAGTATGAATGCATACAACCATTAGAAAGACTGCCAAGATCCAACACCCTGATACTTCCATCATCAACTGACTCATCAGGTAGACTAATTAACAGTTCAAGAACAAGCTAAACCAGAAGAACTCAACTTAAGATTAGGAGGACGGTGAAACAAAAAAGATTCTCTCAGGGATCTGAATCCAAAAAAAGATCCAGTAAAAGGGCAGTACTTACTGTTCACTGCAACCCACTCATTCAAGTCTTCACCGTCGGGCAACATGACAGCCATGCGCAGGTTTCCACTTCCCAGCGTTGCCTCGGCATGTTTCAACAGCTCGTACTGATGAGAACCCTCCGGGATATTCTTCTTGGGCTTGAATGTTTTAGATGAACGGTTTCCACTGTGAGTCAAATATGAAAGAGATGGACAAACTGTGACAATTGAGAAGGCAGACATGATGAAAAGCAACGAGTGTTCTGTTTTAAGAGGTTCCTCACCAAAAAATCTGTTTCCAGAAAGCTTGATAAAGAGCTGCAGTGAGTTTTGAATTGAGAGACTAGAACAGCACGTCTTTCTTTGTGGACTCCTAATGAGGCCATTTAAAGAGGCTCAGTATTCAGCTCCTCTTGATGCTCTATTTAACAAGAACTTTTGAGTCAACAAAGCATGACGCCTCGTAGTCAACAAGTTGGTTATTTGACAAATCAATATGAAAATATCCTCTATGAGACACTTTCACAAAAAAACTATTAGTGCTGCTACACGTGAGAGCTGTTTGCAAAAAAAAAAAATAAGGAAATGTTTTCTTTTCTTTTAAAGAAGGTGTTTTTTATGCAACTCAGACCTACGGGGTTTCTGAAAAACTAACTCAACAGAAACAACATAAGGACTAGAGTTTTGGGCCCTTAGGTGATATGACAAAATCTGACTTTCAGTAAACCTGAGACTGAAAGACTTAGTTGGAAATTTCAAGTTTTGTCATGTATTTATTGGAGGCAGTTAAATCAATTGATAAGTTAACATTTGATTCTAGATTTAGAACACATTTTGATAAAAGAAAATATACAATTATGTTAAGTTCTCAACATTTGCTGACATTATATGAATTTTTAAACCAATAAGGAGCCACTCCAATCATCTTGTGATCTATTTTCCAAGCGCTTTTAATCATAATTATGCTGTTTTTAGCTGAAATCAGGACACTTGTGTCGTTTTCTAAGACAAAATTTCTGCAGAACGGCAGTAGTTCTTTAGAAATTTGCCTCTGACTTCTGGACAGGACAGTTGCAGAAAGCTCTCCGTTTACACGATTTAGTGCTGGCTTACGCTAATGAGCAATATTGGAGCTATCCAGCCGTACAATTTTGAGCCAGATGCCTTTTCAGATGAGGAAAACAAAGGCGTACATGGATCTAGTTGTCTACGAAGAGCAGTGAGCTTATGGTCTGCTAAGCATATTTTTTTACATCTCAAATACAATCACTATCAAAGTCCTTTTTTTGTCTGCTCTTGATTCACAATGATTTGAATAAATAAATACCCAGACATGCAATTTTTAGCTTAATTTTCTTAATATATGTCCTCGATCATCAGAAAAATGCTACATGAACATGTTACAAACACTAAAAAAACATGTATTTCGTCGGAATGGATCTGCAACAGTAAAATATCCAGAGCTAACTGTGGTAAGGTTTTTCATTAGTAAGCGATATTAGAATCAGGAGATCATTTAATTTTAGAGTGCTGCTATTTTCTAAAGGAAGCAGGGGCTGCTAATAAACCACTAACACCTTTTACTTTTGCTTCAAATAATAAAAGTTTTTTAATGCCCTGCAGCTGTAAACACAATCCTTCACCTAAAAGTAGGCAACTGGAGGCATCAGGCTGCTGTCGGGGCAAAATATTAAATTTGAAGGAGCTGAAAATACACAAAGTATTTGAGGAATATGTATTGCTTTTCCCATCAGAACAAACACATTACAGTTTCATCTTTACTTATTGGTCATCTTAAATGCAATTTTAGCAGAACACCGTTTAAAGCCTTTCTTTAAAAAGTATGCATATATTTTACAACATAAAAACTATGATAAACTATCAATTAATAGCGATAAATCTAAAGAAAAAATAATTATTATTCCTCCATTTGCTTCCTACTTTAATCTTTGGTGACATCTTTACCGGTTTCTTTTATTTACATTTTCTATATATATCACAAACTACAGACTGGTTAAACGTCCTCGACATACACATCAATATCCCTAGGTTGAAATTGATCATTAAATTATTTATTTATGTATGTGTTTGTTTGTTTGTTTTATTCAAGCAGGGCCGAACTAGCTTCTGTTTAAAAAAATGCTGTCACCAGCAAATATACAGGACACACAATAGCCCACTTAATTTCCATTGCTTCAAGCTTCAACGAAAGTTAATCAATTATTTTCAAAAGGTGCTATTTCTACAATAAATTTAATTTTAAAACAGGCTAAGACACGCAGTTAATCGCGCTATATAATGAGAAATAACACGTTTAGGGAATTAAAAATGAGTACTCTCAAACCAGGAAATAGTCCGAGCCCGATATATGCTGTCGATGGCTAGGCTTCTTCCTTGAAGCTTCTTAAAGCTGCACTTATAAACACCACTGAAACATAAGAAGCCAGGTAATAAGCTTAAACTCACAAAAGAAAGCTCATGTTTCCAAGAACGGCAGGAAAATGTCCCTCAAATGGCAAAGAAGCAAAGATGATGAGCCGACCCGAAGAATTGTTTGGCCAAACAAGTCTCAAGCGTTCTTCTCTTTCTCTTAGTTTCCTTTTTTTCTCCTTCCTTCAGTGGTTCTAGTGAAACAGTCAAACTAAATATAGCTAGTCCTCAAAATAACTCGTCGGAGAAAGAAACGAACTGGTTTGTCCAACTGCATCAGCGTTCTTTCTGCATCTGTACGCTGAGAGGCAGCAGCGCACCGAAGCCGTTTCACTTCTTCGTCACACAATTGACAGCCAAACAGAGACTGACTAGTTGTGTGCTGCCATCTCGTGGATGAAAGTGTTAATCGCGTGACTGTCAATCTTAAAGGGACATTTCGCCTTTTTTGAGGTGGGTTTTGTATCTGTGACAAGGTGACAGTCATATTTTTGGGTCATATCTTATGCCTCTTTTTCTTTTCACAATGATTCGTTTTCCTTGTTTAATCTAATCCCTGTATTCTCTCATTCACATGAGCTTTCTCGTGATTTTCACTGCTTCAACTGCCTTTTTGGTCTGTAGGCCTACAACCTTGCAGTTGCGACTTCAGCATCCTTTTAACAAATGCATTCAGGGTCCTTGTTTCTTGCTGTTTTATTAGATTAAGGAATTTTAAATTTAAAAGCTCAAGGGCATATGGAAAATCATTCAAATCCTATATGCCTGATTATGTCCCATTGAAGATGTGGCATTTTTTTCACTGGTTGTGGAATTCAATTACTCTATTATTTTTGTTTGTTTTGTTATGCATGATTGAACTAGTACTCCACATCCTTACATCACTTTCTCTATCCATGCTTCAACCATCAAATCATTCAGTGTCACATTTAGCTGCCCTCTCCAAGGCAAGGTTCGTTTATTTGTATGCACAACTCAAAGTACTTCACATAAAACATTAAAAGAAACTTTTAAAACAAATATTAAAGGGATGATCGTTGAAATAAAATTTGAAGAGAATTAAAACAAATTAATTCATAGTAAGTTTAAAGTAACAGCGTAGATGTAGGTGGGTCTTTAACCTAAATTTACATAACTGTGTTTCAGCTGATTTTAGGCTTTCAGGAAGTCTGTTCCAGATCTGTGCTGCATAGAAGCTGAATGCAGCTTCTCCATGTTGGTTTTAACTCAAATTGACAATAGACTACATGACCAGAGACGTCTGCCTGGTACACACTGGGGGTTAATTACATATTTCATGGTGGTTAATTATGTATTTTGGTGCTAAATCATTCAAAGCTTCACAAATCAGCAACAGAACTTCAAAGTCTATCCTCTGGCAGACAGGCAAACAGTGTGAAGACATCAGAACTGGACCAATGTGGTCTACTTTTTTAGTCTTGAGAGAACCAAGGAGCAGAGTTCTGAGTCAGCTGCAGCTTCTGCATCACAGTAGTCAAGTTGACTAAAATGAATGCATGAACATTTTTGCAGGTCCTGGTTAGACACCAAATGATATAATGATAACAACAACAACAGCAACAACAACAATAATAATAATAATAATATTATCACCACAGTTTAGGTCTTTTCAACACAAAAAAGGTTTTGAAAACTGGCACTTGAGGAAAAGGGGTAAACCAGGTTTCTTAATAATGGGATTTATGAAATAAAGCTGTACATGCATGTGTTGTTAATATGTTTTTTTTTTTTTTTTTTACATTTTACGGCTGTAAAATGCATAATCTTTTGTGCTTGGGTTTCCCACTTACTGAATTTATTTTCTTTGCAAAACTCAAAACTGTATACTTTCAGGGGATTTTAACATATATTTTTCTGTCAGGTGTTCCTTGTAAACTGAAAAAAATGGGGAACTGAACATAATCTCATGTTTTCTCACCAGCAGTCCTTGAATGCATCGCTTAAACCCGTGCTTCCTTCAGGTAAAGCTTGTTTATTTTACTCATGATCGTTTTTACTTTTGTAAAAACATTTTTTTGCCATATGTTTATTAACCAAATATACATAATATAAATATAAGTTTAAAAAGGTTTTTTAAATTATTTATGCTGTCGTGAGCTAAGAAGTGTCAGGATGCACAACATCGACAACACGATAAGTAATTTACTCGCGCTAGGACCCCGCAGCCTCGTGTCATCTGATGAGGTAGCCAGTCATACTCGATGCGAGCAGAATGACCTGGAGCTTTTTCGTCTGGCAGGAAGAAGGATGCGTCTTCCGTAACGGGCCATGTCTGAAAACCCAGACAGACGTTCGCATTGCAAAAGAAAGGCCGAAATAGACGAATACGTCAGGCACGCCATAACAGGTAAGCGTCTCCTCACCCAATTTTCACTGATTCGGGTATGTCCTGGCCGTCAGGTGACTCCAATGGAGCTTATGTTATTTCTTTATCCGCGGCAGCAAGATGGAGTGGAAGCCAGACGAGCAAGGACTTCAGCAGATATTACAGCTGCTGAAGGAGTCCCAGTCCCCGATACGTCCACGCAGCGATCCGTCCAGCAAGTATCCTTTCGTGGTCTCTCGGGGATCACTACACGGTCTCATTTTGTTCGACTTTAATCAAACTACACACTCAACAGGCTAGCCATAGCTCGAACTAGCAAGGGTGGTTACCGTTACAAACAGGTACGACTGATTGGTTGCCCTTATTTTAGCACTAAATATGGCCATTTAAATATAAAATAAAAGGTAAAAACTTTCACGTTGAACGCAGAGAATTATGATAATCCGTTTTTGGTTATTATAAAAGAAGTCGGCAAAACCGCAGCCTTTTGTGCCTTTGATATGTAATTGCATTTAAGCTAAATCGTTCTTCTGCTTATTAACTTACATGTAATTAAATTTTTGTCCTAACATAATAATTGTACGGTTAAAAAAAGAAAAGAAAAGAAAACATTGGGGAAAAAATTCTTTGCTAACATTTTGTGAAAAATGTATCAATAATGTCTCGGAAATCTTATCACGGTATTAGCATGATTGTCATCACTTAAAGAACATTAGCTTAAGCATCGGCTTAATCAAGTGTCCAAAATGTCTATTTTACTCAAATTTGAAGAAATTTGACTATCTGTTGCAATCTTTATTTTAAATAAATATATAAAAACATTGTGATATTAGGGCAAAAATGTGTACATTGTGTACAATGTGTACAAGGCAGATGTATAAATAAATATTCTTGACTATTACCGTAGTAAATTATGTTTTGCAATTGCTGCATGTGTTTTAATATATATATTCTTAATATTTTACCATAAACATTATTAGTTCAAATACTGTGTTCTTGTTTATGTCATAATAATGACATTTTTCCTCAATATTTTCCAAATAAAACAATTAAAAAATAATTTTTGTAATAATTTCATAATAGAATTAATCCAATTGACGTTTTGTGATTTAATTGGTTTATTTGTGATAGAAGTAGAATTTTTGAGAATAAACAGTGACAGAGATTAGTTATAGCTGCTGTTATTTGAGCCTTTACAGTGACATTCGCTCGTCTCGCATTTCAAAGCGGTGCCACAAATCATCCGGCTGTGCGCCGCGGTATAAAACGTGTGTGACATTCCACTTGATTACCCTGCTCAGCTGGATTTAAGGGCAAAGCACTAACCATGCAAATGCAACTCTGCCTCAGAGATGCACGGCCTCCTCCTGTGATCGCTGCTTATTTTACAGACTGTATTTCATTTATTTAATTCTACATCAGAAAAACAATCATCAGGCGTCCATGTGCTGCTGGCTGGATTGTTTTTGGTGCGGTTCATCTTAAATGACTTGCTAATGTTACCCCTCATATGTGCTGCATCATTAGCTAGTAGACGAACCGCACTTATATCCCCAAAGACGCCATCTGGCTGGGTGCTTACAGTATTTAGTCAATGCAAATGACATTTTCATGAGCGTTTACAAACACAGACACATGCATCATTGTGCTGTTATATTATCCCACCACATTAAAGTATTAACGCTGCTCGCTCTGGATGAGTATAATTCCTACGGCATCCTTTTGGTCCCGCAGACCAGAACTCTAATCGACTTGCTGTGTGTGCGGTTGTCTTCCCTTAAACATTTTCTTCAGAGACTGGAGCAGCTGAACCAGTATCCAGACTTCAACAACTACTTGATATTCGTCCTGACAAAGTTGAAATCGGAAGGTGAGTGGCCCGTCTTGACTGTTCGCCTTCAGGCGTGCCGTTTTTGTCTAACTGCTCAGTGCCATGACTCGGCTGACCCAATGGCATCTTTGCCACTGATGATGTGGCTCCAAGAATATGGGTCGCTCTAATTTTAAACCTAATTCCTGGCATAGATGCAACGTTTGGCTTGGCCGTCTGGGCAGTGCGTGACCCAAATGTTAAACCGTGTCAAGAAGTTCCATTTCTAAACGGGGGTTCAGCATGACAGCATTTTTGTTAAAGTGACCAAAAGTCCAGATTAATTTGTACGACATGTTTTGCTGAAATGAGATCGGGAACAGACACATTTTTCTCTTCTCTTCAAAGACGAGCCAACCCGATCCCTGAGCGGACTGATTCTGAAGAACAATGTCAAGGCTCACTATCATAACTTCCCAAACGGCGTGTCTGATTTCATCAAGAGCGAGTGCCTCCAAAACATTGGGGATTCTTCTCCCCTCATTCGGGCCACTGTTGGTGAGTTGCATCCTCATGTTGCAGCTAAAGCGGTCCTTCGCTGAAGCAGTCTTCTTCATGCCCTTGGCTGAGATTGTTTAAGTAGATTTACCTGAAATATTTGTTTCTACTTAATAATGTTTACAGACACATCATAACTGGTTTTTAAATATGAAAACAGCTTCTGACTTTAAATATTTTGTGGATTTAAATGGATTTTTACATGATTTTGTTGTCTTTTACAGCAAATGTTTTTTTTCTAATGAGCAATAAAGATTAGCTTTTTCCTTGAACTTTTCTAAATAATAAATTTATTTGTGTCACGAAAATGTTAGATTTAATGCATTTTTAAAGTAGTAGTTGCAGTAATTTTCATCATACATAGATTTTTCTAATATTTATTGAATAAGTGAATAAAAATGTCAGAAGTGTGCAAAAGAATCATTGCTGCTCATGCTCTTTGTATTTGTTTTACATGCAGTAAGTTACCATGAAAACCCTTCAGATTGGGTTAGAAGTTTGTACTCTTCTGTTGTTGTGTGAGGTGAAATACTGACTTGGTGTCTTGGAAAACTTTGTCTGGGTCATGACTTTTCAGATTTCAAACATCAAAAGTAAAAATAGTTGCACTGGAAAGGTTGTTAATGTGAACCCTTAAGGCCAAGAAACTTTACTTCAGGCTGTTTTATCTGCAGAATTTACTTTTCTAGATGATAAAACCGCTGGGTTTAAACCTTTATTTCAAAGAATTGATGAAGCGGCTCTTAACACAGCCAGCTTTCAGTGAGACCTCACAAGATTCACATGTTTCTCTGCCTTGGTTCTGTGTTTGATGGGACACAGGTTTTTAACAATTGTAGGGTGTAGTCAGACTGAACACATTTTGTTTGCTGAAAGTGAACCAGAGTTCTTTTCACCTGATAATCTGGAACAAATTTTCAGTCTGATTACACTCAAGTGGACCCAGGTCCAGGACCAGTAAAACAGGGTCGTACCTGACTTACAGTCATTCAAAATTGGTCAACAAAATATAAGATTTGAATCAGTGAACCATCCCGACAAGTTTTGGAAAGCTTAAGACTTCCATTATTCTTTCTCTTGTTGCCTTCACCCTGGATGGTTAGTAAGTTCATCACAAAGCCATGCTGAGACAGACATTTGTATTCACCCATAAGGGACAATTTAAAGTGTCCCTCTAGTGCCCAGAGAAAACTCACACATGCACAAGGAGAACATTCAAACTCAACACAGAAAGAACCAAGTCAGGAATCAAACCAGGACCTTCTCACTGTGAGGCAAGAGTGCTAACCACACCTTGCAGCCCAATTCTGAAGTCAATAGAATAAATCATTATTAGCGATTCCCAGCCAAAAAAAGGAAATGGGAAAGTTTTTAGTTTGCATTTTGCCGAAAACCCTGTTGTCCAAATTTGCTGTGTCATTTCTTTGACTTGAAACTTTGCATTGTCCTGATGCAGCATTTAACTGATAGAAGTTAATTTCCAACCAGTCTGTGGAATGCTCTCAATATAAAGTTTTTGTTAAGGATCTTTTTCTATTTTGTTTTTTAAATGCTGCAAACTAAATCTGCAAACCAAAGCTGCAGTTTTGGCTAATTCAGATCCATGTTTGTTTTGTGTTTCAAAGGTTTGCATTTTGTAGGAGGAGGCTTCAAAAATCTGGATTTTCATATTTCTTGTTTGTCTTTTCCCAGATTCAGTCTTGTGCAGTTTTACAGATTTAATAATGGGACTCCCCTTGTTTTGTTTATTGACTAATAACTGAACCCTCTCTTGTAGGGATCCTTATCACCACAATTGCCTCCAAAGGAGAGCTGCAAAACTGGCCTGAGCTGTTGCCAAATCTTTGCCTTCTGCTGGACTCTGAGGACTACAACACATGTGAGGTCAGGATGATAAAAACTTGTTCGTCTGGAATATAGTTCGGCAGAATTTTCTGAAAATTTTCCATTATTTGAAACTGTGTAGCAAACAAAAGGCATTCTCCTCTGAGCATTCTCACTCTGCATGTGTACAATAATTTAAAATAGCGTCTGACAGATTTTTTGATTTGTATTTTATGTTTTCTAAATATTTAAATTGCTTGGGAGGGGATTGTTTATAGCGGAGCAACTTTTTATCAAAATGTTTGGCTGAAAATCTTGTTGCAGTCTGCAGCTGTTGTGGACTGTAAGAAGTGCATTGCTGATTTCAAACAAGGCATAAATTACATTTAGTTTTTATATATTGTGTTGAGCATTTACAGTTTGTAGCAGACAATAATCTGAAAGACGTATCTCGATGTTAAAATTCCGTTTCTTATATTTTTAAGCTCTATGGTCTGTGCTGTCTGTGCATGTGCAGTAACGATGTATGCATATTTAACATATTTTCAGCTGTCCACACTCTGTAAGGTTATAAAACCTGATTAATGCAGCAGCATATTGCAGTTTCAGTGCCACAGAAGGAAAAGCAGAGATTAAATGCACATATTTGCAGCTGTAAGTCATCAGAAGGAATCTTTCAGGCTCTGGAGAGACAGTATTCGTGTCTGTTTTCCCTTTTTTTAAATTAATTTGTAGGAGAAAGGGTCGATCCGGGCTGTCTAAAAACATCTATAAAGCTGCGTCTGGATGGTTTCTGCTGGCCAGATGAGCTAAAGGCAGTCTCACAGCTGGAGTCGCAGCTCCTGCAGATTATTCAACATCGAATAATCATTCTTTCTGTCCAACCAAAAGACCATATGACCCCATTTTCTGGCATATCGCACATAATCATCCAGAATAGGTTTTATACTGCGTATTTGTGCGTAAAGAACCTGCTGTTGTTTTGTCCTATCCTGCGTGTTTGTTTGTTTTTTAATCCATAATCCATCATTATCCAATTCTTTGCATCTTTGTCTGTCCTGCATCTCCACAGTGTAAAAATTCTGATGGATCTTAATATTGAGTTTATTTGAATGTTCTGCTTTGTATTAGTGACAGTTCCTTAAAAGCAGCTACCTGTAATCACTGTTTTCATCCAGTGGGAGTAATGCTATTCACAGACTCCCAGTCATTAATATGCTGCCTTTATCTGCAATCTCCTGCAACAGTGAAACTGCATACATTATAGGCGTGCAGGCCAGGTAGCTTCCTCGGCTTCAGCTGAATCCAGAGTGGACACAAACATGTCCTGGCAGCACAGCTCGCCTCTTGTTTAGGCAGGAATTATTATTTGACTTTTTGTGGGCAGCTTCCTCTGAACATCAGGAAGGTGGTGTGACAGAATAATGTACATCCCCTCGTGGCAGTGCTGCTGGCCTGCCTGATAAAGCTCATTCAGAAGCTGGGATTTAGGTCAGCTATTTACTGCAGAGGATCTTCAAGTGTGTGTGAGAGAGACTTAATACTGAACACAAATCAAATGTAAAAATCTCCTTAATGTAGTTTCTGATTTTGTAAAGCAGCTTGGAAGCTTTTGGGCTGTTGGTTAAATTGATGGCCATTTGGCATTCTGTTGGTTAAGGGTTCGATTCCCGTTGTTTAATTATGTGTTTGGCCAGACTTTTAATGCCACACTGCTCCCATTTGTTAAAGAAGCCAAAAAAAAGCTGCCCGCCCAGAAAATGTGTAACGTAATTGTTAGTGTCCAAATAAGGTGTCATGATGGCTAAATATTTAGAGCAACTGTTGGTCAGGGGTTCAGATCCCAGGTTTTACAGTGGCTGTGTCCTTGGACAAGACACCTCACCACACTTTTCACTTGATTTTTAGAGAGCTACAAGTTACTCTGGATTAACTGTCCTTTAAATTTACATTCAAATGTGGAAAAGATGTTTTCTTTAAGATCAACTTTGTTATATGTTCTTAGTTTTATTGGCTGAAGTAGCTTTGCAGTGTTTTCATAGCTTGTCAGATTTATGAGTATGAGCCCAGAAAAGGTTTGTACACACCCGTGGTGGTGTGATGCAACTTAGTTTATATGTGACAATGTAGGAGGCTACTCCAACTGTCTGTGGGAGGGGCTGAGTCACTGGCTGCTGCATCAGCAAAGTGTTGAAAGCAATAGTTGGTTTATATCAACCTCTTGATATTTTTAAGTCTATTTAAAAAAAACTATTAGTTAACCCTTTAACACCAGAGCTTTAGCTCCAGTGTTCTTTTTTCTACCATAACTGTAATTCCAGCTAATTTAGAAGTGGGGAAAAGCAGCTTTGTGCTGAAATACAACACTTTGCAGAAGGGAAGTGTTTACACAATCAACATAAATCAACGTATTCTGTCACAGAGATAAGCGACTTTAAATATTGGCAGAAGCCGTTTTTCTCCACGTCAGAATTAGCTGATTGATGTTGAGCGCATAAATGGTTAAAGATTTACAGTATATCAAAGAGCGCGTGTTATTTCGTTGTTTGCTTTGTTTTAAAGATTTGCTAGGTCTAGTGGCACGTCTAAAGCTTTGGGAAAAAGTACAGCAAAGTTTAAAGGGCATCCACTAATGTGTAGAGTTACAGTTTGGAATACAGACTTATCAATTTATTATGGAAAACTGTGCAAATCATTCGGTCTTTGGGTTGCATCAAGTAGGAAATAATTTCTGTGACAAATGCTTTGATCAGTGCCAAATGCCACTGGTTAATGTGACCCTTTAGCCTCGACTTACCTGCTTAGTTACCCAAGACCTTTAACTGCTCATCTCTAAGTCTGTGTCAATCCTAAATGCTATTATGTGAAGATCCTTTCTTTTTAAGCTGGTTGAACAGAGATGACCTGGACAACTGAGAATGTAACCCAGCCGGCCGCTCTTAAGGTGGGATCATACTCTGAGAGCAAGAGCAAACAATCATCTTCATTACTAGGACATTTCATCTTCCAGGAGAGGCTCAAGTACAGAATCAATAGAAAGTCTCTCATATCAATTTAATTTTTAAAATTTCCATTCAAAACCAGTTTTATTTGGATAAGAAATAATATTTACACAACCAGGGATTCTAAAGTGAACAAAAGTGGAACTTAAAATACAAAAAAAGGAAAGGAAGATTGGTTTGTAGATTTGATGAAATGATGTAGCTTAGACTTGCGATGGTTAATTTTTTCTTTTTTTTTTCTTTTTAAAGCCTTCATGCCTAACTAAACTTCAGAATTTAAAATAAATCATGTTTTTGGCGATCACGGTGATGTTACATGAAGTCTTGCATTTAATGGTATTTTGTGACATTTGGAATGAAGGAGTCAAACCTCACTGTGACAGCATTAAAGCAAAGAGAAGGAAAGCCATGATTGTTACAATAAACTTTTGCTAAGTTAGTAAAGAAAGGCGATGAATGCAGACGTCCATGATGAAGCAGTCTGTCAGATCACCTCTTTGAACATCTGAGCAACCAAACTGTTCAATATGGCAGATGAGTTTTGGCTTTGGTGATTTTTTCGAAACAATCTGTCTTATTTGTGCTGTGAGGCAAGGATTAATTCTGTTGTATCCATACACGTAAAGGTCTTCCTATGGAGACCGGTCCTGGTCATTTTGGTTGACTAAAAGACCCTTTTTCCCCCAAATGCTTCAAGAATGACCCACTCCGATCATCTTTTGGGCTATTTTAATTATGGCATAAAAATAAAATCATGTTTTTTTCACACCAAATGCAGTTTCTGATTTTGATCAATTTTTTCTCCCCTCCTTTACTTTCTCAAACAAAAATGACAAAAAACAGAACAGAAGAACAATAAATAAAGAACAGAATATATTTAACAAAAAAACTCTTATTTTAACATCTCCTATGGGAGTTAACCAGAGTTTAAAGTGCAAATAAATACAAGCTAAAGCCCTCAACAGAGAACGTCTGTTTCAGGTGCTGAAAAAAATGGTCTTTCTCCCCCTTTTGGTATAAAACCAAACCACCCCCATATAACAGAAGAAACTGCCTTTTTTGGAGCTTTTTTTTTTTTTTTTTTTTAAATGTCAAATTCAAATGAATCATTTTATCGCCCAGCAAAGTTCCCAGGGGTCTTTTCATCGCGATTATGGAGTTTATTTAGCTAAAATAAAAATTTAAAAAAACCTGTCTCGTTTTCCAGGACAATGTTTCTGCAGAGCAGCAATAATTCATTTGAAATTCGCCTCATTGTGGGTTGGACCATTGGCAACACCGTTCCCCTCCCCAGTACAGCCCCTCACATCCCCAACCTAACATTAGCGGTGCAGCAAACATAGCGAGCGATTTTGCAGCTCTCCAGCCATACAGTTTTGGGCCAGATGCCAGCGCAGTCGAGGAAAATGAAGATTTACATGGATCTATTTTTCTACAAAGTGGACTCGTCAGAATGGAGCAGAGCAGGGAGCTTATGGCCCACCGACTAGCAAACCCACATCAACGCTAGAGGCTTTTTCAAACAGATTTTTTTCATTTGAATCTGATTCACTAAGATTTAAATAAAGAAGTACTCAGACATGCAGTTTTAATCTGAATTTTCTTGAAATGTCCTCAATTATCAGAAAATCCCACAAGAACATGCTAAAAACACAATTATCATGGGAATGGGTCTTTAAATCAAAGGGGAGATTAAGTGTGATAAACCTCACATTAAAGAAGCTATGTCAGGATTTTATGCTTAGTGCTTTCTGTTTTAGAAATCTACAAACTACTTTGATTTGTGATTACCTAGTTATGAACACTGTATTCATAATGAAGAATACATGAAGCAAAAAACATTTTAAAAATAACAAAAAACACACCGTTGTACATTTATAAAGGTTATTCGACCAATGATAAATTTTATTTCAAAAGGAGATAGTTGTTTTTCTGACGACTCTTGAAGGGAATAGAAAAACGATTAGGAGAAGCCCCCACCCCCTGCTCAGCTCCGCACAGTGTCGCCGCACATCCCCCTTCCCCTGTCTCTATAAAAAGAAACAGGCAGGTGTGTTGAATGCCAAATGTAATGTTGGACGGCTTTTTATAGGTCTCAACTGAGTGCTTTTACTGTTATGATTTATGGCAGCTGGCAAGCGGTTGCTGAGAGGGCCGGATTGATTGCACTTCAAATTGAAAATGAGCATGCATGGTCATTTCTGACACACTGTTGTGAGTTTTTTGGCTTTTTTTTAAAACTTGCTGAGCCGATAAGGTGTCTGTCCTTATTTGCTGTGGCGGGTCGTTGCCTGCATGACTTGCATTCCTGCACCGAGTGACCTTCAGGAAGATTGCAGTGAGGACGCTCAAATTATTCTGCCCTTCCCCGCTCAAATACAGTCGTACAAATGCCTTCAAAATGACGTCAGTGTGAGCAGCCTCTCGTCCTCTAGCTCACAATTTCTTAACCCATTTCTATGCTTGAGATTTTAATCAATTGGAGATTCACTTTTTTTTTGTCTGCGGCTAAAAAACTTTCTTTGTGAAAGTTTGTCACAAATGATTAAAGAAATCATTTCTCCATGTTACACCTCATGATCTCCACACCTTACCCTCTCACTCCATCCTCTCTGTATTTGTCGTCTGTAAAGAATGCCGATATGGGAGCTGTTTCCATGGAAACACATTTCAGCCAGCGTTGGTGGCAGTGCCGTGTCGTTTCTTGTTTCTGCTTCTGAGACTGCTATTTTGTGTGTGTGTGTGTGAGACTGAAATCTGCAGCATATCGTGAGCATGCATACTAAACAATCAGTAAAGCTGCTAATATTCAGAGATGCATTTGGCATGCAAGCGTGTGACTTTCAGCAAGAGTGGATGAAGGCTTTTCGAGGATCAGGGATCTAAACATCTGACACAGATCTTGTTTTAAGTAGATGTCAAGTTCGGGAAATAAAATCGGGTCATTTATATATAATGTATTTTCGCCAGTAATACAAACCCAAAGAGCGATCTCATAAACTTTCTGTGTAAATATTTATTTTTAAATCATTTACTTCCTCTACACTCTGGAATTATTTTATTTTAAACCAAATTATTTGCTATAGTAGGGACTAAGAAACCACAAAGAGTCAATTTTGTCTTTGCATCAGATTGATTTATCCTGATTTATCTCCATATAGTTTTGTTTTGTCCTAAAACCAATTCCTTTTTTTTGCAGTTTCAAATTTTCGTTTTCTTGAAAGTCTCGCACATAAATGACCATTTTCCTTTTGAGGCAGAAAAGTAAATTCGTATTTTTTATATTTTAAACAAACTCTATTCTTTAAAGGATTGCATGTTTGATCATTATTTAATTCTACTATCAATATTCCTTTTGTCTAAGGTAAACATTTGAGTTAACATTTTTCTTTCTTTCTTATTTGCTGTAAGTCATGAACTAATGCTTCTCATGTGCCTAAACAGGTTTTATCCTCTTTATTAGAGAACAGTTCATAGTTATTTTTTTCATAGTGTATCTTTTGGATGTAAAACTATTTAAAAATATATGATGTCAAGAAATAATGTTTTCCTTTTTTGTCTTTTTTATAAATATATCTTCCAGGGAGCGTTTGGAGCACTGCAGAAGATCTGTGAGGATTCTGCTGAGATCCTGGACAGTGACATGCTGGACCGTCCACTTAATGTCATGATCCCCAAGTTTCTGCAGTTTTTTACACACAGGAGTCCTAAAGTTAGGTATTCAAACTTCTATTTTCTGCTGAACATTTGTGTATTTGCTGGCTGTAATGTGAGAAAAAACCCATTACCTAAACCTGATGAATGTTGTGTTATGATATTCAAGTCAAAGAGAGGAAAGATATTTGTTTTTTTTTCTTTTTTAGAAAGAGGAACAGCTGAGCAAAAGATGATAGTAGTAAATCATTAGATGTATTGTCAAAATAAAATGCCTAAAAATTTTTTTTTTAAAAAGGAACATTATACATACATTGTCTACTCATTTCTTCCTTTTAACCTAGTTTTTTTGTTTCTTTTTATTTCATTTGTTCTTTAGTTGTAATAAAACTGAAGAATTGTAAAGAATGCTTGAAAAGCAATTTAGTAGTAGATGAAATAAAAGGAAAGAATAAAGTCAGAAATATGCTTTTTATGTTTTACAAAACGATTTTGTCCTTAAACAACCATTCTAACCCATTTTTTGTGTGATTTTATTGTTTTATGCGTTACTCCAGGACAGTGTATTTCAAAATCCATTTGTATTCCAGATGTAGAAAGTCTTCAAAAAAAGTCAAGAAAATTCATTGTTATGTATGCTTGTGATTTGGGCTTTAACATTCAGTTTGACATAAACAGGGGATCTGCATCTCCAGTGAATAATTTACTAAAATACCTGCACAGAGACTTGAGCAGAAAGCATCAAAAAGAAGAAAAAGGACTCTTAGGAGGTGGTGTTTGTGTTCCAGGTCTCATGCCATTGCCTGTGTCAATCAGTTCATCATCAGCAGGACTCAGGCACTGATGCTTCACATCGACCCTTTCATCGAGGCAAGTCTGGCTGAAATACAGCAGTGGGTGTTTGATGCTGAGGGAATAAAGGTTTTCATGTCATCAGGCTCTTTGGCAGAAGGAATTCAGAGCAGATGGAAGTAAAAATGAGCAGATTTTAGTTCTATAAGTTGAAAGAAGTTTTTGGGTAAAAATTATAAGTCAGATTTTTTCTTTTTAGGACCCCCCCCCCCATTTTTTTCTGCATAGTTTTTTGACTGGTTTCACAGGAAGCTGCATGGATGTGTCACAAACAGCCATGCCCTAAATTATTATTATTATTTTATTTTCACTCTGTAACTGTTTTTTGCACACCAAACATGGAAGTTACATGTTGGTATTGCAGCATCACATTACAGTGCCTACAAAGGATTTTCCAGCTGTTGATAAAAGTGCAGCTTCTCTGAAAGACAGATGGCTTAAGGTTTTATTCCTCTGAGAATACTTTTAGGTCAGATGCAAAGACTCAACTTCAAAACCTTGTCATCTGAAGAACGAGAATCTTCATCAACATGCTAAATGACAGGAAACCTTTATCTAAACTCATCTGAGAAACTGCAGCCAAAATGTGCTAACAAAATTGAAAGCGAGCGTCGTGAGGAAATTGTAATCCAGAGTAACAACAATAAACAAAAAAGTAAAAAGAAATGTAAAGAAAACACCATTTATAATTTGTTCTGGTTTTCGAGTGGTAGCTGTGTAAAAAAACATGCAGTATAAGTATGGGTTTGTGTGGTTTGGAGTGATATGAAAGTGAAAGCTTTTACATCTTGACTTTCATCTCCCACAGAATCTTTTTGCACTGGCCGCAGATGACGAGCCGGAGGTAAGAAAGAACGTGTGCAGAGCTCTGGTCATGCTGTTGGAGGTTCGTCTGGACCGCCTCCTGCCACACATGCACAACATCATTGAGGTAAAGAGGCTGAGAGTCATCCATGATGCATAAATGAATGTGGTTGAGGTTTTGATGGTTTTTTTTGATCGAAATGGGCAATTTGCTCATTTGACTTAAGACCGCTCAGTCTTTTCTGGTTTAGTCAGGCGATAGCATAAAGGTTTTGTTTACAGCAGCAGCGCAATTTGAGCGTCACAGCGTGATTTGGGTGTCGCAGACTGGACGTCTGGAGTTAAGAAAAATCTGAAATTTGGCAAGGATTGACAGGTCGCATCAACCAATCAGGGACTCAGCTTTTGGGCACATGGTATTTTCAGTGACTCGATCAGCGGGTGAAGTCCAAAACCAACATAGGGAGAAACTGATCGTTCTCCTCCTGAACTTTATGATGTTTTTTTTCTTTTTTGCATTGAGATAATAAAAGGATCCTAGAAATGTATTCTTGTTTTTATTTTTTTCTTCCTAGGACTAATGCGGGGCAGCAATTCATCAAACTGGGTCACAGAGAAACTGTAACACTCAGATATATACAGACACCAATCCATGTAGTGATCAGGCTAAAACCTTTGGCGGTAGCTCCACCCACAGGCGTCTAGGGCGTCAATCTTATAAACACATTTTTGGCGCATCAAATTTGCCATTCCTCCAAATAGAGATGGCTGATGCGAATTTGACATGCAAATCATGTTTTGTGCGAATGGAGCTTTAGAGTTTTTGCCTCCTTCTTGAACAGTTTTAATGTAAATTTTCAGAATGAAACGGTGGTTTAAAGTCCAAGCTTTCCCTGACTTTGATTGCAGTACATGCTTCAGAGGACTCAGGACCAAGATGAGAACGTTGCCCTAGAGGCCTGCGAGTTCTGGCTTACTCTTGCGGAGCAACCTGTGTGCAAGGAGGTTCTGTGCGGTCACCTCTCTCAGTAAGAACATCCCCAGCTTCTCCTGTCGCTGTCATTTTAAGCATGGATGATTCATAGCAGTCTCAGAAGCGAGCCAGCGTAGGCCTTGTAAGTGAATGAGATTTGTCCACATCTCCTCACGGGCTGATGAAGAACCCCGCTGGCCGTTGACCTCCCTTATGACACCTGTCACTGAAGCGCTACATTAAACTGTGCCAAAAGTAGAGTCAGATGTGAGTGATGACTGTGACTCTGATCCATCCTTGCTCTTTTTTCTCCACCTTTTTTCTCTGGCTTCTGATCCAGGCTCATTCCAGTGCTTGTCAACGGTATGAAGTACTCAGAGATTGACATCATCCTGCTCAAGGTCAGTTTAAATACTCTAATATGTGTACCTTGTGGTGTGAATTGCATCATGACTCAGATTGACAGACAGTTGAGTTGAGCTGTCTGCACCTGTCAGTGCCTTTGAGTTGTGTTTCTGAATTCTTAGTTGGAAAAATAACTTTTATCCTTTTTCTCTTCCAGGGCGACATCGAAGAGGATGAGGCCATTCCAGACAACGAGCAAGATATCAGACCCCGTTTCCACCGCTCCCGCACGGTTGCTCAGCAACACGAGGGTGACGGGATTGAAGAAGAGGATGAGGAGGATGATGAGCTGGATGATGATGACACCATCTCTGACTGGAACCTGCGTGAGTTAGTCTGTAAAATTGGACCCTTGGTTCATCAACTGTCTTGTTTTTTTATTTTTTTAATCTTTGATTTTCTGAAAGTTATGTTTTTTTTCTGTTTGTGTCGTGCGTGTTACGTCTGTGCACTCTTGTTTGTTTCCTCAATCATCAGGAAAATGCTCAGCGGCAGCGCTGGACGTGTTGGCCAATGTGTTCAGGGACGATCTGCTAGTACACATCTTGCCTCTGCTCAAAGAGCTGCTTTTTCACCCAGAGTGGGTAGTCAAAGAGTCTGGCATTTTAGTGCTGGGAGCTATAGCTGAAGGTAAAAATACAAAGAAGGAAATCACATTTTGAGTTAGCTTTTTTAGTCCACAGTTATCCTCTCTCCCCTGTCTTTAGGCTGCATGCAGGGCATGATCCCATATCTGCCTGAGCTCATCCCACATCTCATCCAGTGCTTGTCCGACAAGAAGGCGCTGGTACGATCCATTACCTGCTGGACCCTGAGCCGCTACGCCCACTGGGTGGTCAGCCAGCCGCCGGACATCTACCTGAAGCCTTTAATGACTGAGCTGCTCAAGCGGATTCTAGACAGCAACAAGCGAGTTCAGGAGGCCGCCTGCAGGTGAGAAGTAGGGCTGAATCTGGATCTGAATATCTGAATGCTCGGATATCCTGAATCTGTTCCTAAAAATTCAAGTATGAATATTTGCCATAATCACTGATTCCCAATCTTTTTTAAGTGTAGTGGAGTGTGGTAAAAGTACAATTCAGGCAATGTAAATACGGCTCTAAATGCAGAATAATGTTGGATTTTCAGTAGTACTGTCATTAGATAAATGTTTGTGTGCGATTAAGTAATTGTGGCCTGTAATTAATTAATCTAGCTAATATATTTTTAACCTAATAATTTCTGTGAAAAGCCTCATTTTGAGATGTTTTCATTTTAATTTATGAGGGGGGGGTCCAGAGTGCTCTAATAAAAAAACAATAGAATAATTTGACAGCCTTAATTTTAAGTAGGGATACCACAGCTCTTGATTGAAAACCGAACCGTGTTTTACATTTTATTGTGGTGAAAGTGAGTTGTTGCATCCTTACTTGCATACACGTATTAAAAGTGTCAGTATTTATTGTTTTAGTTCATTACACCAGGCTTAGGATGAGCCAACTGAACTGTTTTTCTTCATTGTTTCTTGCTTATTAGTGAATTTTAAAAAGGATTTTTTCCAATCATCTTTTGATCTATTTTTAAAGCGTTCCTAGTAGTCTTTCAATTATGACTTTTTAAGCCAAAATCAATAAACCTGTGTCAGTTTCAAGAACATAGTTTCTGTAGAGTAGTAGTAGTTTATCAGGAAATCACTGCTGAGTTGTGGGCGGGACTGTTGGCACAGTAGAAGTCTGCCGCCATTTCCCATCATTCCTTTGTTTACATGCTCTCCTGCTAGCTAACAGCCTCTCATACCGCCAGCCTAACATTACAAGAACCTGAGCAACTAAAATGGCGAGCAGTTTCGGAGCTGTAAAGTTTTAAGGCCAGATGAAAAGGTATCCTTTAGTTTTTGTCCCACAATGGGGAAATTCCAACATTGAAATGCATGTGCCAGCTCACATGAGGAAAGCAAAGACGTACATGGATCTATTCGTCTACATGTGGACTCATCAGGTTCAAATGGCATTTCTTTTCTTTTGCTGCTATTTACAATAATTTGAATAAAAACATACTCAGACAGGCCATTATAGTCTTAATTTTTTTTAATATATGTCCTCCATTGTAAAAAAAAAAAAAAAAAAAAAAAAAAAGTACCACAAGAACATATTACAAATGCCAAAAGCACCATTTTCCTTGGAGTGGGTTTTTAAAGGGATAAATACCATTTCTTTATGCAGAAATCTGTGTTTTTTAAACTGTTATGTTTTGTTGATTAAATACGTTTAATTTTAATTTTCATACATCAAATAAAAATACATATGCATTAATATATATGTAGATATTTATAATGTGATTAATTATTTTGTGTGATTAATTAATAGTAGCCTGTAATGAATTCATTAATCAATTTTAATCGAAATGTTTTTAGCCTGAAAATTCCTGTGAAAAGCGTCATTTTGAGGTATTGACCTTGTTGCACAGCAGAAGATCACAATATAACTTAACTTTTATAAAGTCAACCTTTTACTTTTACAGCAACAATCTTGAGAAAAAACAAAACACAAGAACAAACATTAGGTCCACATTGCTCTAATTTGACACATTAAAACAATAGGAAACCCTTTCCTTTGCAATCCAAAAAATATTGACTCCAAACTTCTTATTAATATCATAATCCATGTTGGCAAACTTCATTCCACAGTTTACCATCCCATGTAATTAACCCTCCACGTACCCCATTAATTTATAATAACGAACACTCCTCAGGCTTTATCCTTTACATAATAGATAATGGCTGTGAGGTGTTGGGCTTTTTTGCTTTGGTTCTGTAAAGAACTACAAAGTCGCACATCGACAACATCACAGCAACAATTTGCCGTGTGCCTTGTACTCAGTGATACACAGACACCAAGACCTGCACTGGGAGCAATATGAGAGGCGTTCAGTCCAAATAAAATGTTCATGCAAGTAAACAGTTGGATCTTTGTTTTTTCAACAACAACAATAATTACTGTATCGATTAAGAATGATATTAACACGATTAAAAAAATGATACACTGCTAATTTGTCTATTTTTAAATAAATGCTATTAACACGATAAATTGACACCCATATTAAATAGTAAGGATTGTGGTTCAATCTGTGAATCATAGATTTGATTTGTGAACCGAATCGGACCGCCACCTTAGAAACAATACACAGCCCGAGTGAGAGGCATGTGAAAGAACCCCTTTTCTCCCTTTCTGTGTTGTAACCTCTGATTCTCTCCTAATAGTGCCTTTGCCACTCTGGAGGAGGAGGCTTGCACAGAACTGGTGCCGTACCTGGCGTTCATCCTGGATACCCTGGTGTATGCCTTCAGCAAGTACCAACACAAAAACCTGCTCATTCTTTATGACGCCATAGGAACGCTGGCAGACTCGGTGGGACACCACCTTAATAAACCAGTAAGCTGCGCTGCTGTGTGTGCACTTTCACTTCACATTTTTGCCTGGAATGATACACACAGGGCACCGCTTCCTCATGTTTGTGACAAAGAGAACATTGTTACGCAGCTTCTGAAAAATTAGAACTGTGATGTTTTGCCAATATCACATTAGGATAATAATTTGTCCACACCAAAGTTGTGTTTGCATATCAGTTCAAATTCCTGATGTGACTGCATATGTTAAACAATGAGTTTTCTCAAATTTAGACTAAAATGATTCATTTGATAATGCATGACAAAACAAAGTTTAGTGCTGTGAATTATAAACTGCAGCACAGAAATTTAAGAAGAGGAGCTGAGAAAAGAAAAACTAAGAAAAGGAGAGAACAATTGTTTAATGGAAAGACATTTTACAGAAAACGAGCACAAGAATTCTTTTGAAACTCAGGGATTGGACAGTTTGTGTCCAAACTCCCTTACTACTCACTATTTAGTGCACTATATAAGGCATTCGTCATTTTGTCTGATTCTACAATTTCAAAATCCAGTTCCCTGGAAATTTCCCAGGTCTCTGCAAAAAAATAGTGTCTATTTATGCTCACGGATTGGAGAATCGAGAAAAATGATAATTTGTTTGTAAAAATGTGTTAAAGTATATTTTTATTCATCATCCACATTTTTGTCATGAAGATGCATTGAATTCATAAAGAATCTTTGTAAAATATTCATATATATAGTTTTTTTTTTTTTTATTTACCTCAGCAAATAGACGATGGCATGTGGAATAGACGATGGAAATAAAATGGTGATGGTGTGTACGAATTACGTTAAAATCCAGAGCATAAGTACCAGACTATAAAATGTTTTGGGGTTGGGGAGTTCTGACAAAACCTGAATTCTCTATACAGTTTTGTAACTTAATTGTAATAACAACAAGGACATCTAGTGAGCAGTTGCAGCAGAATCCCTGCCACCAACAACACCAGCGTGATGGTTCAAAGAAAGACTTTATGTTCATGACAATCTACCTATGTTTTTATTAGTTTACATAAACTGTTTTTGGATCATAATTATTTATTGATCATAATTTTATTCAATGTTGTTAGAAGAAGTGTAGAACCTGCAGCTGATATAGAAAAGATTTGAAAGTCTGGGAAAAAGAGATGAGACTGAAAGTTAACGTGCAAAAAAACTCATTCACCTTCAACATTTTTCAAAAAAGACTTGTGTGACAGAATATTAAGAGGAAAACTGCTTGTTTAGTTTAATTTCAAAATATTTTATTTAGAACTCCAAAAAACGTTTTGGCTAGATACTCTTACTGCTGCATTCCTGATCTTAATACTAGCTGAATCAACACAAAAATAACAAGTCAAAATTACTAATTGGCTCTGACTACTGACAAAATATGTCTCAGAATTGGCTCAGGGACATGTAAATGTAAAGATTTATGATGCTACGATAAATGTAGACACATTATTGTAAATATGATCTTAGATGTTTTTCTTTTTACAAAATGTGGAGTCCATGAGGAAGTGACAAACCAATATTAAAGACAGTTTTAGAAGTAAAAATCAGCTCAAACTTAGTTATCTCCTCATTTATTTAAAAAAAAGATTGCGGATCATGAGTGTTATTCTGGATAATATCAGAAGATTACTATATATGCTAAATAAACTGATAAATACAATTTTATATGAACTAATGCACAGTTTTGTTTAGTAGTTCTACTTAGCTGTGGATGACTGTGTCATCTGCAAACAATTGAAAGTTTGGTGTCAAATATGAACTAAAGTGGCCCAAGAATGGCTCCCTGAAGCACACCTTTAGTTACAGTCAGCTTGTACTTACTAAATTTTGTTAATACTTGTACTTTTTATTATCATGTAAAAGTCCTAATCTCATGTTTTTTAGGAGTTCATCCAGATGTTGATGCCACCATTGATCCAAAAGTGGAATCAGCTTAAAGACGAAGACAAAGATCTCTTTCCTTTGTTAGAAGTGAGTTCTCTCTCCAAACACTCTCAGAAAATAAAAAAAGACTGTAGTTTTGCTGAAACAGTTCACGTCTTCTCCTCACTGAGTCCTCTTCCTGCTTTTCCCTCTCAGTGTTTGTCGTCTGTCGCCACGGCACTGCAGAGCGGCTTCCTGCCATATTGTGAGCCTGTGTACCAACGCTGTGTCAACCTGGTCCAGAAAACTTTGGCTCAGGCCATGGTGAGTGTGTGCTCTTATCTGGTGTGTTCAAAACATTTTCTTGCCTTTGTGTTTGTTTCGTGAAAAGAGTTTAGACTTAAAAAAGCTACGTTTCTTAGATAATGTTATCTTATTTTGTAAAAAAAAAAAAATCAATTGGCATCCACTTTTTCTCTGTGCGTAGCGTACATTATATTAATAACTAAAAAGCAACCTAAGAATGCAATGTTTGCAAGGCTTTAGGTGCCTAATAAAATAAAATTGAATATTTTATACTTATCATTAAGCTTTTATTGTATTTCAACTTTAAGTCACATTTTTTTTAAATAAAACATAAAACACTTATTATAAAAAAAGTTACATTTTTTGGGGGGATTATCTATATTGCTATGAAAAAATATATTTATGTATCTATTTTAATGCAAGCTGTACCAAGATAGATGCTAGAAAAGCATTTAAAAGTAAACCAAAAGCATGTCAAATGAAGCCTTTTGAGTTTGTTTTTTCTATTTTCTTTTTTTTTCCTGAATAACAGTGAGCATAAACTGTATGTATGAAAGATAGACCACACCTGTGGTCATGTGACTCACTGGTGTGTGAGTTTTTTTGAAACCAGTTTTTCTGCTCTGTGGTTGTTGCCCTTTTGACCAAACATTGCATCATCTAACCTCCTTTCTTTTTCAAGAAATGCACATTTATGGTAAAAAAAAAGTGTACGCTCACATTTCAGTTTAACTTCCACTCCCTCATTTGAACTACGTGTTTTATCTTAAGTACATGAAATAACAGCATTAAAGAAAAGTCACCCCAGAGTATTATTACCTTGGAAATTAAATCAAAAAAAGTGAAAAAAGGGATTTTACTACGGATTTTATTTCTGTTTTATTCAGCAAGAAGCCGTCGAGCTGTTGCATGACCAAACACTTTGACTCCACTTAGTGTTGGTGTCAAACCGGCTTCTAGTAGGTGAAAGTGTCACTTGTCTATGGTCTGTCAGTGGATATTTTAAAGGATCATTTCAGAAACTTTTTAAGGGCACACCACTGCCGTCAAGTGGTGAAACTGTAAACTAATGCAGCATTAAAGAACCACTCTAATGATAAATGGTGTTTTGGGTGTTTTAAACATGTTTTGTGGCATTTTTCTGATCATGGAGGATATATATAAAGAAAATTAAACTTAAATTGCATTTCTGAGTATTTATCTACATCGTTGTGAATCAAGAGCATACCGAAAAAGGCCGTTTGAAAAAGAGCTCAATTGTGATGTTGAAAACACTCTGAGTGGGCCACAAGCTCCTTGCTTTTCTCCGAAATGGGAAGGGTAAGGGGGCAGCCTTGCTCTGCGCCAACGGTCCTGCCCACAACTCAGAGGTGAATTTCTCATGAACTACTGCCACTCTGAAAAAACTGTGGCCTAGAAAACAACAGAAATAGCATATTTGTAGTTAAAAGAAAAACACTGGGAATGCTTTTTAAAATAGATGAAAAGATGACCCGGAGTGGGTCTTTAACATCCTGAAAATGTAATCTTCATGCTTGAAAATACGTTTGTACAACACACTCTCTCCTGGTGCTTTTCATAGAAAGCCTGAATAGTATTTATAAACATATGTATTTTTTAAAGTGCTTATGATTCTCCTCTTTGTCTTTATAATGTCTTTAGCTTCATCAGTCACAGCCAGACCAGTATGAGGCTCCTGACAAAGACTTCATGATCGTGGCTTTGGATCTCCTCAGTGGACTTGCCGAAGGTCTGGGGGGCACCATTGAGCAGCTGGTTGCTCGTAGCAACATCCTCACCCTCATGTACCAGTGCATGCAGGTAAAGAGCTGACCGAGTACAACCCAATAGAGAGCAGCCTTAAGGTTTTTAAACGTTTCTCTTTTGTGTCAGGACAAAATGCCAGAAGTGCGGCAGAGTTCTTTTGCTTTACTTGGAGATCTGACTAAGGCTTGTTTCCAGCATGTCAAACCGTGCATCGGTGAGTTCTGCATCTCTGACTCATTACATAACACAAAGTTTTGGGTTAGGTGCTAAAGTGTTCACTTTTTTCCCAGGTGATTTCATGCCAATATTGGGTACTAACTTAAACCCAGAGTTAATATCAGTGTGCAACAATGCAACCTGGGCAATTGGAGAGATATCTATACAAATGGGTCAGTAATTCTATTTCTTTTTACATTGTTTTCATGAAACATATAAAAAAAAAAAACAGAAACATGTTTTAGGATGTTTTGACCTCCTTTGTATTCTCACCCAGGGCCTGAAATGCAGCCATACGTTGCCATGGTGCTGCACCAGCTGGTGGAGATCATTAACAGGCCCAACACTCCAAAGACTCTTCTGGAAAACACAGGTACCACACGGTGGCAGTGCTGAGCCAACCAGCCAGGTGGCCACACACACAGGGAGGTGCCCACTCACCCACTCCAGTACTGACCACACACACTAGGATTCCTGTCCTCCCCCCTTTAATCTTCATCCAAACAACCCTCCCCAAAGAATGAGCCTTACAGGTTTTGAAGAAAACTTCTCTGATGTTGATTTGCAACCTGGCTTTAGAAGCCTCAAAGTTGGCTTAAAAGAAAATCAAACATCTGCTGGAAAGTTCTTGATGCTCTTCCAAAGAATGAAACCATGTAAGAGCCCAGTCTTAGGGTTCACTAATGTGGACTGACTGTTTAAGACACAATCTAGCCTCACATAAATGCTGATTTATCTTATCAGCTTAACATAACTAATCCAGAATGAATGAAAGAATCCTTAAACGGGCAAACATAGGGACATATCTTAAAAAAAAAAAAAGATCAATTTTTGAACTGGTTGCACTTTGCTACTTCGATTATTTTTTTTTTTTTACTTTTGAAAATTGCTGAGTCAAAGCTAGCACAGTCAAGATGATAATTTACCAAAACGTGTCTGAAAGGGTGAAAGTGTGACCTGCCAAAAAACCCAAAGACAAATTAGGGACTCAGTAGATGTGTTCCTGTTTGTTTGCTGTCAGTTTATGTGTTGCTTTTATTTACTGTTCTTTAAATGTGGATGCATATCTGCCAATAGATGTTAAATGTTGTTAAGAATGGCCAACGTTTGATGCAGGATACATGACCACCCCAAATGCCATTTGTGCCCTAATGCATGTTTTCAATTGCCAAATTGAAAACATCTGTTTCTAGCCATCTGGCTGCAACAAAATTCATATTGGAAGACATTTCCAAGAGTGCCGGTGTATGACTGGAACTAAATTTAAACCAGATCAACCCAATCATTTCCCAGGAAACAAAAAAAAAAAAACTGGGAGTGGTGGGAAATTCTCTGACTGCGTGGCGGCACTCCTTAGTTTCACTGATTGGTTGATCCTGCACTGAACTTTACTCTGATGAGCATACCATCTGCTTTCTGCATGTGTCATTGGACTGTTCATAAATGCCTGTTTGTTAATAAGAATGTTGCATAGTTTTGTGTCTCTTAAACTTAGGTCCTCCCTCTTCTCTGCCTCATAAGAACCTGCTGTGCTGGATACTAGTCTCCCTCCATGTAGTTGGCTTGGAGTAATCTTGTCTTTTTCTTTTCAAAAAGAAAACTAAGAGCATTTTTTGTTTTTATTCTGAAGGTCAACATTTGTGAGTTTAAGGGAGAAAAATCCTGTTCAGGCCGTTGACTCCCACGCTAGCCCGTGTGTGGAGATGCCCAAATTTTAAGCAAAGTTTTCACTCTGGATCGGAAGATCTGTGAAAGAAGACACCATCGTTTGCCTTTTTTCTATGAATGTCTTGTCAGAGCTGTCGATGTCTTCTCCCTTAAACGTTTTGTATGTCTTTTTTTAGAGTGTCATATTTTACATTACTCCCCCCACAAGTGAAAGGGGCTGCGATGATCTAGTGAAATCTTCTGTTTATTATCATACACAGATTCTGTTGATTTATGTCTCTGAGTTGTTTGTTTTTTCTTTATTTTTTCTCCTTCCCTCCTCATTGCTCATGTCTTGGTTGGCGTTTGGTGGTGTGTAACCGTGATTGCGTTACCTTAGCAATAACAATTGGTCGTCTTGGTTACGTTTGTCCTCAAGAGGTGGCTCCCATGCTACAGCAGTTTATAAGACCCTGGTGTGTATTATTCAATCTTTTATTTAATTCATCTCTCTGCTCTCTTCTTCTGTCGCCTGTTCCTCCCTTCTCTTCCCTGCTACTCTCCTCTTCTCCTCCCTTTTTCCTCTCAAAACAAAAAAAGTCTTTTTTCAGTTTGGTTTCTTATCATTGCCAACCGTGTGACTAACCCTGTCCTCTTTTAGGTCTTACTTGTGTTTTGATTTATTTTTTTTATGTTTTGCCTCAGTAGCACCTTCATGTATTATACATTAGTTTGTTAAGTTCCTTTGTCATTGTTACCTGTCGCTAACAACCTATAAAGATGCATGGGATCAGATTTGTCACATGCCTGCTGGTTCAACAACAGAGAAAGGAGGCAGCCTTTAATGCCATGGAGCATTCCTCAATCCCTTTCTCGTTTCGTAGTCACCCAGCTGCATGTGCCTGTCCCAAAAATTACCCCGACCTTTTTCTAAAAGTAATGCTATTTCCAAGGTGCTATATTTGAGGTTTTGTTCAACACATTGCTCAAAGACAAGAGAAAAACCGTTAGAGGAAACTAAAAGTTAAAAAAATTGCTGATTTGTTCTAGTTTGTGAGCATGCCTAATGTTGTGCGCTAACTGCAGAAAAAAATGTGTTGTAACGTATTCATTTAATAGTGGACAATGTTGATAAATGTGTACCTAAAGTTGTTTCTGAACAATTTGTTAAATGAGTTTGATGTTGAATTTGGACGTCCCACTTGTCAGGTGCACCTCTCTGCGAAATATAAGAGACAATGAGGAGAAAGACTCAGCCTTCAGAGGAATTTGCACCATGATCAGTGTAAACCCAGGAGGCGTAGTGCAGGTGAGGTCCAGTTGGGCTCATCAGGTTCTCTAAACTCAAACGTTGGCTCACCTCTCTTCTCTGGAACAGGATTTTATATTCTTCTGTGATGCAGTGGCCTCCTGGGTTAATCCAAAGGATGATCTGAGAGAAATGTTCTACAAGGTAAATGTTCGCAAGAGGAAAGATGTGAACAACTTTGCTGTCCAGCCCTCTTATGGTCAAAGGATGGAATAGCAGCTATTAAAAAGTTGTGCTGATGTTTTGTTTCAGATCCTTCATGGCTTTAAGAACCAGGTGGGAGAAGAGAATTGGAGGCGTTTTGCGGATCAGTTCCCGATGCCACTGAAGGAACGGTTGGCAGCCTTTTATGGGGTGTAGCTGTTTCCACCGCACTGTGGTCAGTGGCTTCTCTCTTTTTTAAGAGTTGGTGACGGGCAAATGTAGCCTCATAGAGCTTTCCAGATTTGGCTTTACACGTTGACTGTATTTGAGAACTAGATCGAATGAGTTTGACGTCACTCATAAGAAATGGTTTACTACTGGCTCCAACAAATTTAAGTCAATTTAGTCGCCATCTTTGACTTTATAGATTCTTCCATGTTGGAACTAAAATAATCTTCAGCAAATAGTAATTGATCTGAGTTGGTATGTGTAACCGTTTCTATGGCAACCACTCTGACCAATCAGGAGTGAGCTTGGCGGAAGACCACGCCCCTACTACTTGAAAGCCGACTACAAGAAATCTGTCAACGTTTTGAAAGTTGAAAGGCCACCTACTATTATCGAGGCATCTGTTGGTCAGTTCATAACTTTAATAACTTGAACTACAGAAAAAAATACATCATGAAAACAAATTAGGATTATCAACAACATGGTAGCAAAAAGATATCAGATTGAGAGTCTTTATTCTGACAAATAGAATGACTGAGAAATAGCTGTTTATTTCTCTATAAAAATTGAATTCAGTCCAGTTCTCACGGACACTTAATACACCACTAAAGTCTGTTGGATTCGACTGAGCAGAAGATGTTGCAGAAATTTCACACAAGTAACAGCTTCTCTTTTAAGTTTGGGGTTATCCTAAGCAAAGATCAACCTGGAAAAAACAATAGTGCAAAAGGAAGAAAACAGTCTGGTTATGCTAGTCCTATTGTTATCATAAGCACTTTTAACGTTACTTTTTTCAACAATTTTGTCATTATTTGCTCTTTCGAATTTGCCACGTGGGCTGATATTGATCTGAAGTCACAACTGTCTTAATGGGTGGATACGGGTTGTCTGCTGGCGAAAAATGTTCAAACCTGTAGGGGGTGTACAGGTAACCCGGACAAAATATCCAATTAATCCATTAATTAAACGTGTTTATTCATGTGTTTTTCTATGGGCATGCTGCGGGCAGCATCCTGACCACTTATACAACAAGCAAGGATAAGTAAGGGTGGAGTAGGTGAGACGCAGGCGTGTCGTACAAAGTTCTCAAAGATCCCAAATTTAGTTTACTTAGTCCAGTTCTCTATATACAGTCAACGTTGAAAACCTGGCACATTCATTTGTCCATCTTAAACAGTTTGGTTGGTGTCAATGTGTCCCTCATCCTGACCAAGCCTCTCCTTCTCTCCTCAGGTCATTCACTGTGGGATTTGATGTAGGGAACCATCCCAGGGAACGTTACCCTTTACTGGGGGGAAGGGTGTGCTCGCTGAGGGAAGGGAAGGGTTGCAGACCCCTCCTCAACTCAGTGGACGGGGTGGGAGGGAGGTGGCAGTAGCTGCAGTGCCCTTGTGCACGAGCTAAGGGGGAAAAGCAGAGCAACCTTATAATGGGAGGATCATTCACTTAAATCACAAATAAGAAAATATTTTCTTTTCCTCTGTTGCTTTTTTCCCCAATGTTTTAGTTAAAAATTGGATTTTAAGGCATATTTGCATTTCTAAGATGGCTGTTCTTGACAGAGGATATTATAATTATATCGAGGTGTTGTAGCTTCAAGCCCTGACATTTTCTCAAAAGAACCACATCCCCATTCTCCAAGCTTCCTGTAGCAAAGCAGAAGCTGTTAATTTTGTCTCCACTGAGCTAATTCAAGGAACAGCTTTCCTGGGAATGGGTAGCATGCTTTTATTATTGTGGAAAAAACTGTTAAACATCAGTGATGTGTGTTGACAGTGGACATGGCTTACTCAATAAGGTTCTTTTGGTCATGTGACTTTTGTACTTTTGCCATACTTTTGTTTCCTCTGCCAGATGACTGCAGCCAAAGCGCTGTACCGTAGCATGACAGGGTTTAAGTTTAAGCTCTGTGTAACATCCCAGCGTGAACAGCAAGCCTCGGTTTGCTTCTGTGGCATGAATGTAACAATGATCAACAGGCACTTCGAAGCTTTAGTTGCTTTATCTTCAGTGTTGTCTGTGAAGGAATCATGAAGGAGACTATGCAGGTTAGCATCCTGCATGTTCTACTGTTTTATTTTGTTCGTTTAGTTTTTTTTTTGGGGGGGGGGGGCAATAAGAAAAAGCTGTCTCTGTAATTGTGACCCAAACCATCCAATCAATGTTAAAGATGTTTCCTTTTTCCTGGTTGTTTGACTTCCTGTGTTAACAGCATGATCTTTAGGGTGACTGTGTAATGTTTTGGGTGGTTGTCACTGTGAGGTACTTGGATGCTTTCATCTCTTGCATGTTGGTGGCCCCTCACACCCCAGCGTATAGTGAGCGGGAAGGGGATTGGGGGAGGGAGGGGAGCTTCAACTCTTTTAAGAAGTACAAAGTAAAACACGTATGTATTGCCACACTGAGACTTGTATAACCCTTACACATGCCGGAGTGCTCTCCCTGAACCGTCCCTCCCCGTCGCTGGATGTCGTTTTTAAATACTGTGAAAGTACAAGAATGTGTCTACTTGTTGTTTTTCTTCAAGTGTCAAAATGTTTTTTTTTTCTCAACCTGGATGTATTCCATGATGAGGTGGAGAGACTTAAATTTTTTTGAGAACCCAGCCAGTGAAATTTCCTCTGCTGGTCAGAGCAAAAACTGCAGTATTTTAATCCTTTGTAATGCACTCGCACCTGATACTACATAGAAAATGCTTGAATCAATGCCAAACTCCTGACAGATGAAATGCTGTTGCTAAACATTTAATACAAAAAGCCATCTTGATGCAGCAGTTATTGGAGGGTCATTGCAAAGAAGAATTAACAAGCTAGAAATACTCTCCCATAAATTTAGCGAGGTAAACTGCAGGATACGATGCATCATGGAATACAAAGGCAAATTCTTCTGTGTCCAGTCATTTTGTGTTTTTTTAAAAAAGTGATTTTGTTTGTCACATTCCAGCTGTTTGGCATGCAAGAAAAAGGAGTCGCCACATCCGTCACTGAGAGATTGTGTCAATGAAAAATAATCCCCACTATTACTGTGCCGTCCTGAACTCGACCGCTGCTATGATTTCTTGTTGTGGTTTGCCACTTGAATATGTGTTTTGTAGTTTCTGACCTCAGGTTGTTGTTTTTTGTTTTGTTCCAGTGTTATTTATCTTTTTACCAACGTGTACGCCTTTATGCATCTCCTCACTCGTCCAGTAAAAATCGCTCTTCGTGTTATGTAACCGTGGGTGTTGCATTGACATCCATTGGCGTTGATCTGTGCAACTCTGAGCCCTCATACATTGACATTATTTGCAAAACTAAGAGTTAGAACAATTCAGAAGTGGTAATTTGCACACATCTTTGGTCAATAGTTGAATCTCTGCACAATGCCGTCAGAGCAAATATTTCAATTATTTGGTCTTTTGCAATGAATTTGTATTCCGACTATAAACAGCAGAAACGGTTTAAAAAAATAAGTTGGCAATGTATGCAAATACAAGTGTGACTTTCTACAAAGCTTTATTGAATTTTGTATTTTATAAAGCACTCACCCCTGGTGAAGAATGTCTGCTCTTGTATTCAATTAGCTTTTAAACTTACAAATAGTATCTGCCTTCACCTTTTTTGCTAAGAAAAGCAAAAACATCATTTTAATAAACATTTATTTCCTCTTTTTTTTTTTTTTTTTTTTTTTTTTTTTTTTTTTAATAAGCTGCTGAATTTTAAGAAAAAAATAATACTTTTGGGGCCACCAAATATTTTGGATCATGCAAAGATTCTATATTGTACTGTAGTAATTTTGTAATATTTGTAAGATGAAATAGTGAGTGTGACTGGTTACCATTGCTTGAATCTGTACATTGTTCCAATAAATTGTTTACATTATGACGGTATGTTTTGGGGGTTTTTTTTTGTCCTTTTTAAAAAGGAAGTGATAATTGAATGTGCAGCAACACACAACTGTGTGTTTCAAATGGCTGGAATGTTTTCTGTAGAGAAAAAAAAAACTTTAAGCAGAAGTAGTTGCACGCTCTTGATCATAAAAAAATATTTAGAAGCGAGGTTTTCAACCTGAGGCTCCATAGCCACATGCAGTTCCTTTTTCTCTCCATCAGCTTTAAAGAAAAATGCTAACTATTTGCAAAAATAATGGGTTTGTAGTTCTAGTTAATTTGTCCTATGTAACAATGTTTTTTCATTCCTGTTTAGAATTCTAACATGTCAGATAACAGAAAATCATAGTAAAAAGGATAAAACCCTGTCAGAGTGGTATATCTTTAGAAGAAACCTTCACATTCTTATCTTCTGCTGCACAACAGAATCTGTTGCTGTTCAGAGGGAAAGATAAGTCTTAAAAGGTAAATAAAAAGAGATAAAGAAGTAAGATGAACCAAAGTTATGACAGTGCCAAAAATGCCATGTCTGGCGTGGCTTTTTTTCATTTTTAATGTAAGTAAATCTGCAGCAGAAGGGGGATCTCAATTGACACTGGGGGTGCTTTGTTTTGACAGGAACTTGTATGCGATGCTGTCAAAAGTAAAAGAAGTTCAAGTGTATATATAATAAAATATAACACTGTTATGATCCAATAGTTTAAACATTTAAATTGACTCTAAAACATGAATAAAATGTATTTTTCTGAAACAAAGTAGGACTTTGTGGCACTTGCTGGATAAGAAACTGGACCAAATGGTTTTTTTAGTGTTAAAGATTTCAGACCATTGATTTTTGTATCAAAAAACAAAAGTATCAAGACACTGATCTGTGCGAACACTGGATGAAGTCAATAAAAGTGTCTTTTTCATAGTACAAAGTGTGCACCAAGAGTAAAAGGAGAGGATGGAAGAAGGAAAAGGGAAGAATGTTTGCAAAAAACGTTTATTAAAATATATTTCCTTTAAAATTAACCCTAATAAACAAACAAAAAATGTGTGCCTTTTATTTTAAAGTGTCCAGCTGAGTATAATATAACAGAATCAAATTTTTAAACTTTCAAGAAATGTTCCAGCTGACTTTGGGGCCAATACAGTATGTTTCCATGGTTATAGCAGAGAAGACAAAAAAAAAAGAAAAATAGCAGCAAAAAAAATGTTTATGGTTTTTCAGCCAGGTATCCCTAAAAAGTTGGGTTATTTTTGAAACTGTGGTGAATGTGAAAGTTTTACATAGTAGTTAGTAGTAGTAGTTTTAGCAAAATTGTTGCACCTTCTTGCTGATCAAAGAAATATATTCAATCACTTTAATAATTTTAAGTTTGTGGTAACTTACCTAAATTATTTTAAATGCTAATTTGAAATGTCGATTTTATGTTAATTTTGTATTTTAATTTTTTAATATAATTTAATAAAAATATGTATTGATTTTCTTTGTCCTAGTCTTGCTGATATATGACCTTTGTTTTAAGTGAAGAAAATCTGTCATGCTTTGCCATTTACACCCAACCAATGAAATTCATTATGTCAAACGTAGTCATAGCAACCGTGTCTGGCCAATCTTTTTGATTGGCTGTGAAATTTTAAAGACCCGATGACGTTGTGCCGGTCATTTTTAACCACCGTTTTAGAGTTTATTCAAAAGTTAAAATAATGTAAATATTATTTTTTTTTATTTTGCATCGAGGAGGGTTTGTTGCTTATTGATTGTCTAATGTGGTCTCGTGCGTATGGCCTCGTGCCTCTGGTCTGGGCTCGAGTCGGCCGCAGGTAGCGCTGTTTCGTTCGAAGTCTCCGTCGCGCTGGAAGAGACCAAATGAGAAGACAGCCGAGGGGGGGTGGAGTCTGGGAAGGGAGAAGAAAGGGGAGAGGAGGAAAACGGGGAAAGGCAGACACAACAGAAACGGGCCAGAACGGTGGATGATTTTCGTTCTAAAACCTCCATTACAGCTAACACAAGAGCGGCGGCACGGGAGATAAGAGCAAAATGATAACGCCCTACTTCCTAGAGAATTTCTGGGTAGGTCCTGTTTGTTTTATTATTATTTTTGTTCACGGTGCTTACACCGGCACTGCTCTTCACATTTCCCTTTCTGTCACGTCCGTGTCAGCCAGCCGTCATGTCGTGTTCACGTTGCGGGGGCACCCAGACGCTTGGCCCGCCGGGCAAGACGCCTCTTAAGGGCCCGCCAGACCAACCGGTCAGCCCCGCGGCTATCGCTAATTTTTCCTTGGCTATTCCTTCGCTTGGGCCTCAGTGAGCCAATCTAACTTTACAGCTCCAACAGTCCACCCCTTTTTTTCCAATAATTGGTTGCGTCTGGATCTCTTGGAATGTTTACGGTCAATTCCAAGAATGCGATTGGACACTTAATTTGTCAGTCACAGCCTTCCATTTGACGCGTCATTTTCTAAGCTTTGGTGAGAGGCCAGATGTTTAAATCTAGCTTTAAAAGATACGAAGTTAACTTTTTTATTATTATAATTTTATTATTAAAAGTCTTGTGTGTCGTGTTGTTACTTTCTTTTACACTGTAAATTGATCTGTCTATTTGATTCTAAAGGTCCTCTAAATACCTCAAATTATTTGTCATGACCCTACTATATTAAAGCAGGTTTAAAGGTTACACTTGTTTTCAATGCTTCCCATAAACAAATTTATTCAGAAAGAGCACATTTTATGAATGATATGTTATTCTTACAATAGTTACTTAACAATTATACAATTTTTATGTGTTGCAAATGGTGAATATTTGTTATTTTGCTTTAAATAACTATAGTTAACGTTAAGGGACGTTTCATTACTGTGTCATTACATTCCTACCATGTTATAAAGTTTTTTTTGGTATATTTAGTTGTTGTCAAACCTGCTCTTTTGCATATGGACCAGTCGTAGATGAGGCCATCTGAATCTTCCAATCATCCTTTTGTTGACGCTCTCTCCTGCTAGCTTTTAGACCCTCACAACCCAAGCTAACATTGTCAGCGTTTATTATCAGTCGGTCAATATTGGATTTATCCAGAAACACAGTTTTGAGCCAGATGTTGCTGCACAGATGAGGAAAACAAAAACGTACATTGGTCTAGTCGTCTACAAGTGGATGCATCAGAATGGAGCAAAACAAGGAGCTTGTGGCTTGCCGTAGTAACTGTGACGTCACTGCTTTTTCCAACTGATTTACAATTATTTGAATGAAAAAATACTCAAAATGCCATTTAAACGTACATTTTTTCATGTTTGTCCTCCATCATCAAAAATGCCACAGGAACGTGTTAAAAACAAAAACTTTTTTCATTAGAGTGGGTCTTTTAGTCAGAAAACCAGTCAAAGGTTTTTAGCCTCACTAGAGCTCAGGTACCCACATTCAAGGATAAAAAAACACTGAATGGAAGCTGAAACAACAAAGCAGTTCTAGAACTGAACTTAAGCCAAACGTCTCTCTGTAATTAGACAAAACAGTGATGCTATCCAGTGTTTTTCTCTAAATGAGACTGCATCATTAACCGAATGGAAAAGTTGAGAGCCCTCACCCCTGATGCTTCAATCTGCTCTTTGTGCCCTGCACCAAGCCACAAGAGAATCCAGTGATGGCAGCAATCAGCTGTGCATTTAGCATGCAGGGCACACAAATGCACATACTTGGCATTGGGAGACGCATCCATCTCCAGTTTGACTCGACTGCAAATCTTTACCGCTAGAGCGCACACATTCATTTGACGAACTTAGACGTGTTGCTATGGATTTATTTCTTGCAAAAGCAGGAAGTTGCACATATTGTTTCCACACATTGTGGCCTTATTTTCTTTTCATACATCTTTCTTTTCTATGTAATCTTTAACTTGACTCTGTAATGTTAAATATTCCTAACCAGCTGAGAAAACATGATCCGATTCAGGAGCCAGGTATGCACCAGCTATGTTGTTTTTTCCATCAAAAGTTGCAGCACTTGACTGGTCAGCAGCTGCAACATTTCCGCCCTCTGGATTGATTTCCAGACAGTTTCATTTCCTTTTTGTGTCTCCCTTTCCATGCACTTTGAGTTTGCATGGAGGTGTTAAGCTCCAGGCAGTTTCTGTGAGTTTGTGTTTAATCTGTCGTCAGTCAGCCTGCAGAGTGTCATGGGAAAATAAGATGGCAGTTTGATAAGCAAACAGTGTTGATACGGCCAGCAGGATGGCTTTTTTTTCTCCCTCTCCCTTGTAGTTTTTATGATGTGTGTGGTCTAATAGGCTTTCACTCAGTAAACGCTGTAATCGTCTGTACGGAAGTTATGGAACAGCATGTGAAGATTCAAACTTGATAAACATTAGAAAAAGATATGATTCATATTTTTTCCTTTTGTTGTTAGCAGAAGATGTGTAGAAAAATTATCAAGTTGTTTTTAATTGTGGAGAAAAATGTGAGAACCATCAGAAAACGGTCAATTCAAAATCACATTGTTGTGCTTGAAACAGATATCATTCCTTATGGCTGTTGTTCATATTTACCACCACTGCTTGTGTTTCACCTTAAATAAGGAGGCTCACATGCTGGTTAGCCCTTTCAGGGATCTATCCAACACTCCCATCACTTGTATATTTGTTACAAACAAAGCTCAGCCTGTGTGTCTTGGGTTTTGAGTTTAGTAATCAGATTTATAACACTGGGAAATGGGACACTCCAAAAGATGATTTTTTTTTTTTAGTATCTGCAATGTTCTCAAATCACCTGCTGCAGGTCAATTTCATTTTTAGGTGATGTATAGACCAGTTCACAGACTACACAGGCTCAGGCTCAAAGGTCGAGTCCTCATCGGATGGCAAACATGGCGACTGCAAACCAAACTTGACTGCATTCAAGGCTAAATTACAAGTCTATCTGTGGAAATTGAGTTTGCCTGTTTGTGGGTCAATTAACAAATTACAAATTACAGGTCTGTGACTGAACTTGACAATTTACACTGACAAGTTGTGATTTTATGCCTTTGTCAAATGCACCTGTACAGGGGTTGAATCGTACAAGTGCTGCGTGTTTTGAGGTTGACCAGACCCAAGAAGGGTCGTAGAGAGGAGCGGCTACATCTCAAAGGAAGTGAAGGTGCAGTTCCCTTGAGCTTCCTGCGGCTACTTCAAGGGATGACATGAAAATGGAACATACGATCATTGTGTGTGTGGTAAATGTATTGTGAAGTATTCGTAAGGCTAATGGAAGTTAGGCGCACTTATGACGTACCGGTGATGCAGTCGTGAAATGCCACAGTCTAGTTATTAGTGAGGTGCACATTCTAGTCCACTCGTAAGGGTAGGTGTGACAAAAGCATATAGATGACGGCTGTCAGTGTCAATATTAGGCCTACATGATTCATTATTATATTCAAGATATATACTACTAATAGAAGGCTAAAGCATGCAGCTATCTTTGAATTATTTTATTCATTAAAGGTATACATTATCCTTCTGTTTCTCTAATAGAATGCTACAGAAAACTTCTCTGCATTGACAGAAAACAATTACACTATCCTCTCGCAGATTTGATAGACAGTTAGTGAAACAAATGGGATGAAGCTTTGACTGTCCACCATAATTACAGACACATCAATCTGAGAATCTAATCTGACTGAATAGTATACTATTATAACTATACTATTATATACACAACCAGAACTCACCCAGACTGCTACAAATGAACAAAAAATGTAAAAGTCTTTAAAACTTGTCTGAGAGTAAATGTCAATATTGCTCGCTGACAATGTGACTGAACAGTTTGTTGTTAACTAGTAAATAATCGCTATTTGGTGCTATTCTATTGCAAATGGGGGCAAAGAGGTTCACAAAATGAAAGCTACAATCCCTCTCCATCAATTTTTCAAGAAGTCGGCACCTTTTGTAGCATTTCAAAAAACAGTGATGTCCCTTAAACAAGTGGCTCAAGTAGTAAACAAAGACCTGGGTGAGTTGCGCCCATATCCACTTCACAACTGTCAAGTGTTTTCTACTTAGTCCTTCCCTGCTTGTTGCTAATTACCTGGTTCATGTGTACCCTACCAATGTGGAGATGCATGAGTAGGGGTTGTTTGGAAGGCAACGGGGCAAAAGTGCTGCCTGGATCCCCCTGTACTGAACCTGAAAAGGAATAGAAGCAAATTTTGATTGTTCAGAAGTCCTGACGCTAAAGTCTCACGACTCTAATGTTGAGTTTTATGTCCAGTTGTCTTTGCCAGTGAGTCTCGATTCAAATCCAAGTCTCAGCCCTGGTCCTCAATTTTTTGCTGTCCTGGATCGTATTCAAACCAAGCAGGTTATAAAAAGATTTCCTAAATTATTTGACTTGGGTTTGGCTATGTTTACAGATTCACTATTTTCTGCAAAAGCAGCATACTCTGTCTGGCTGTGGTCATATTCAGAACTAAGAAACATGATTTATTTTAGTTAATGACTTAAATCTTATTGGATCACCATTTGCGTTCATATCCCACATAGAAAGTTTGGGTTACAGCTCAAACAGATCATCAGCTGATGGAAAGCAGCATGACTTTTCCCATGTCTCTTTTAAAGTGCGTCATTATTGTATGACAGCTGCTTGAATCTTCTAAATCTGTAGTTCCAAACTGTGCTACGTTTACCCCTTGGAGTACGCAAACACATGTCGAGATTTGACAGAAGCAGGGTCAGGTGACAAAAGAAGGTAAAAAATAAGACAATGTACAGCCTTTGTTGTTATTAAAGAGTCCTGTCACAGAGCACATTATTACAATGTCGGAAAATATTATATAGCATCTACCTTCCTGTATTTGCCTCAGTGAATTTTACGCCTTTGTTCTAATGGATAAATCCATGGATGTGGCTAGCCAATTACAGGGCTAGGTAAAGGCTGTGGGCCTTACAACAGCACTCATGGCTTTAATGACCCACTCCAATTAAAATGTTGATTTGCGTTGTTCTGCGACGCAGTCCCACTCACAACCCAAAAGCAAATGTCTTACGAGCTCATGCTGCTCTGTAGAAAATATGTCTTGAACAACACAGGCTTTTTGATTTTAGCTAGAAACTGCACAATTAAAATACCACTGGGAACAATTGTACAATCGAAAAAAATATATAGTACAGGAATTGTGATCAGCTCTTTGTTTTCATTCTATAACGCTGGACTTATTTTTCTATGACGGTTTGAATTTTGAGAGTTTAAAGAGAGAAAAGTGTGAAAATGTTGATGTCTGTCTGAGAAAAGACTATAAAGTGTGTAGTGAGGTGTTTTACAGCTTAAAGAATCTATTATCCTGATTTCACCTGGCAGGTTATCTATTGAACATATCCCCTGCAATAAATGAGGAAACGCTGTATACAAAGTCTGTTTCAGTTCAGTTTCAGATAATGTTGAGTTGCATCAAGAGTTATTTGTACTTGAAGGAAATGATAATGGAAGTGAGTTCTCCTGAACTTGATAGTTTACATTCTTACGGTCTGTTGTCATACAGTTGAGTGCAGAAGGGAAACCATTGGTCCTCACTGATGTCTATCAGGAAGTAAAGAAGCAGTGCAGGAACCTGTGCTGGCATTAAAGCATATAACATATTTTTACATCGAGGATTCTGTAACTCCAAAAGCAAAGAGCAACCGCAATCATTGCTAGGAAAAGTCTACACACTTTCTACTTTACCTGAAGATTTCCCCGCAGTGTTGAGGAAACATGTCCACTGAGACACTTGAAACCTATTTACAATGTCTAATTTAACTTATGATCTTTTTTTTTCTTTTTCTGTCAAATATTAGATTGCAAGCATATTTGTTTCCCTAAACCCCACATTTCTGTCCGTATACACTGTAGTTATTGTCAGAGGTGGCATGAAAAGCTATGATGACTCTGTCATGCACATACTGTGGGATTTACCTCTGGCAGTCAGGCGTTGAACCCTTCATCCCCATCACCCTGAATCTTTCAGCTTCTAACAGAGCCCCCACCCTCAGACGGGAGGTGTTAAAGAGCACCCCTGTGCTTTCGTCTGTCCTTCAAACTTAGGTTTCATATCGTGTGTTTCATCCTGCTTCTGTTTATTTTGATGACACTGTTGAGTGCAAATACACAATAGGGTTCCAAAAGCTTTGCGGTTTGTTGGTTCCACAACAAGCAGTTTTCTTAGTCATTTTTTACTCAGTTGGCTGGTTGGGACTCACTGAAATCTATTGACTATTGCCTTTGGAGAATCGTGAGAATAGCTCTTAGTCTGTGAAACCAGATGGAATTCCCTCCCCTCCAAAAGGAGATGATATTTTCCTTCCTTTTGTTATTTGTGGATGACTACAGTTTATAATTATGAGCAGTTTTGTGGGCTTACGTCCTCAAATACTGGAGAATATCCATTGTTTTATTTATTTTCCCCAAAAGAATTGTTTTATGTGATTCACATGACTTTACCGTATTAAAGCAGTTTTCATAAAGGGCCCTTTGCACCTGAGTGTGTTTTGTTTAATAATCTGTGTCATTTAGCAGCTTTTGGATGTATTCAGAGGGGAAAAGTCAATTAGTCTGGACCGAGTCAACTTAATTTGGTCCTGATCGAGTCCAAACCTAAAGCTTGGGTTTGCTCTGTATTCAGACTGCCTTCAACTGGACGTTTCTGATTTGCACCAAAGCTTGTAAACAAAACCACGTGACAAAAAGATCTCCTCAGCCATTGGCCAGGAATTACAAGGGCGGGGTAAAGCATTGGGGGAAAGAATAATAGAAAAGTCCTAAACTTTGTGATCTTTGTTGGGTTATTTTCCTTATTTAAACTTTATATTTCGCTGACTAATTTTGACTCTCTACATCAACGTCAGCGACAACACTTTTTACTTTTTGGTACGGTGGAGGCTTGCTACTAGGTGGTTTCTGAGGAGGCAACGGCTAAAAGGTATGCTGATTAGAGTTTATGATATTTAGATTATTGGGAAAACAGTGTGAGAAGCAATGTGTATCACATCAAAAGTTGTTTTAATGAGCCTGTATTTTTCCGACGACAATTCAATGATTCTCTGTCTCTCATCATTGCTTTACATTGTTTACATCATTTAATGCCCGGCTATGGTGGCCGTTTTGGTCCAGGTTTCCTGTTCCGAGCATGGCGCTTATTCAGATTGAGGAAACTTGAGAAACTCAAACCGGAGCCCAGTCCGATAGGTAACAAACCAAGACCATGGGTCCAAGGGCGGTTCCTGGTCCCGGATTAGGGTCCGCTTGGGTGTGTTCAGACTGAAAATTTGTTACAGATTATCGGGTGAAAAAAAACTGGTTTACTTTAAGCGACCCAAATGTGTCCAGTCTGAATATCCCTTAAATTTTCATCTGGATTCTGCTGGAACTAAACAAGTAAAATATACTACTCCACTCCATTTTGACACATCTACTTACAGATGACTAGATCCAAATACACCTTAGTTTTCCTCGTCTGAGCTGGCATCTGGATCAAAACCGTACAGCAGAATCACTTTAAAATTGCTCAACATTTTTGTTGCACGGTAATAGGTCAGAGTGTGAGGGGCTGTAAGCTAGCGGGAGATTGTGTAAATGAAGAACTTTCAGCAACAGGAAGCGGAAGTGGGGCGGGAAACCGGTTTTTAAAATTATGGATAAAAATGGCATTATCATCATAACAAGGGAACTCTTTGAAAATAGATTAAAAGATGATCCCAGTGTGTATTGACTTTAGAATTTGCTTTGTCTTTGATTTGTTTGAAATTAATTTAATATTTAATTTTTCAGTCAAATTTGTTTTTTTTTGGAAAAACGCATTTTACTAAACTCATAAAAATAATAAAAAATACGTCTTACACACTAGGATTTAAAAGTGAAGTTAATCAAGGCTGATTTAAGTGGTACTTTTTTACATAAAAACTTATAGAGAAACAGGGCTTTTAGGTAAAAAAAAGATCATGGTTCTTCTGATTTGAAATTGAATATTTTATGTGAAGATCAATTTGTTACATCAACAAATTGGGTTTGAATTCCCTGTTCGCAAAAATAATCAGTGATTTATGATTGAAATGCTGGGTTCTTGTCTGACGTGGCTCTTTTTTGCTGCGAAAGATCTCAAATGCATTCAAAGTATTTGTGACTCGTGGATTTTTTCTGAACCTGAGCTCCTGTTTGTTTAACAACTTTCAAGTTTAGGTGAGAGTTCCCTGAACCCCGTGTGGCTCTGAGTCTGTGGTTAGGTATCTCATCAGTGGTTTTGCTCTGATAAAGAACTTCTTTCGGTTTGGGAGTCTGTTTCTCGCGTACACAAGACTTCCCCCTCCCTTTCTCAGCTCAAAGATCCCAGCTTGATGTGATCTGTCTGCTTCCAGAGCTGTTCGACACTTTTGTTTTCCTTGGCCCCGTGTGCTCCAGGGCCATAGAGCGTTTGTGGAGATCATTTGAATTTCAGACGGCACTGCCAGGTTTCACACTGACTCTGGGACCCGTTAAGGCACCGCTCACTCACAGAACATTAGACGGCTGAGTTACCTTTCTGTTGGTACCTGTTTGTCTGAAACCATCTCGCCTGCAGGGCCATTGTTTGGTAACCTCAGTGTTTCACAATGTCAAAAGGGCCCCAGTATGGTGTTGCTTCCATGTTTTTCTACACTGCTGCTTCAATTTGTTCTTTATTGTCTATATTTAGTTAGAAATAATATTTTTTTTCACTGCAGTTTTGCTTTCTGCACTTAGTTTTTTTTTTTTTTTTTTTTTTTTTTTTTTTTTTAAATGTCCTCCAGCTTTGTTTAAAGAAAACCAAAGTGAAAAACGCCCCGGAGCTGCTTCCTTTGTTTGTTTTCTGTCTTTTATTCATTGATATCGTAGTCCTCATGTATTGCACAGAACTGTCTGTCTTCCTGTTTCTGTTCTGCTCTGTTTGGGTGGATTTAAACCGTCGGTTGTCACTTCCTCCATTTAGGCCAGTTGTCAATATTTAGTGCCTCCATTTAAAGCATAAACTGTGGTTTGCATCTCATGTGTGCATCCTAGTTTGCGTATAGGTGTTTTTTTGGCAGCTGGACTCAATGTGGTGAATCAAATTAGTTCTGTTACTGCAGCAGGAAGCAGGACTGAGTGAGCAGCTCGCTGAGGTGAAGGCAGGCCGCTCAGCTGAAGCTGGACGTGTTCCACATTATGTCTGTCTGTTCATTCTTTAATCCAACTTTCAACATTTTCCCCTTTTTGTTTTTGCTGTCGTTTGGAAGATTTCATCTGCAATTGTTCCATTTGTTGTAGCTGCTGTCTTGGAAAGCAAGCTGCTCATGACAGAAGCATTAAATGAGACCTGAAGGGATATTTATGTTTTAGGAATTAGTAACTGTAGACCCTGAAAATTGCTTTGCAACAGTTGCATCTTCAAATGACCTTATTTTGGCACAGTTCCTGGAGAGGATCGTCTGTGGAGAGAAAATAGTCTTAAAACATTTGTGTGTGCAATACTTGACTGTAATACTTAACTGTTTGTACTTGCAATTGTGTATTCACATGTACACTAAAATATCATAAACTGACGAATACAAAATATTTACTCACAAACAACTAATTCAAAACGCCTCTTGCACATACAAATATTTAAGACGTGCACACCAAAAACACAGACAAAACTTACTTACAGTTTAGAGTAAACTTCCACTAGGAGTTTTGAGACTCTACTTCCCCAGATTTGATGCATGAAAATGGTAGTAGAACTCTGGGTCAAAACTTATCACCTAAACTTGTTTCCTTCTATAGGTCTTGCTGAGCTGATGAATCCTTAGAAAAAGCAAAAAGAAAGATTATCTCAGCACTCAAAGTTTGCTTTACAAAACCTAAAAAAAATTAAATAGAAGAGGTTCTCTGATGATTGACCACCGAGATGTGCCGCCATTCCCCTCTTCTTGCCTCTCAGTCTGCCTGTATTCCGATTTTTCTTGAATAAAAAACTAGTCCACCACCTAGTAGTCATTTCTGTTTACCCATGTTATAACATTTCTTCTAGAACTGGCCATAAATATGGCCATAAAATAAAATCTCCATTTTTTTTTTTCACACCAAATTCGATTTTAATCTTTTTTTCTCCCTCTTTTTACTTAAAAAAACAAACAAACAAATGACAGAATATATATAACAAAGACTTTTTTATTTTAATATCTCCTTTGGAAATATGCTCAAACACAAAGTTAAACTAAACACAAGTAGTAAAACTGTTTGTTGATCAATGCAGCAGATATTTTGTGATTTGCTAGCTTAAGCATCTTCAAAGAGAAACACTTCTTGTTCGTTTCAGCTGCTGAATCAAATTTGTCGAATTCCCACTTTTGCCAGCTACAACTTTCAAACTGATTTTACTGTGTGTGGTTTGATGGTTTGATGATTTTTTACTCACCAGCCAAGTTAGCCGGTAGATGAAAGAAATCTACCAGTCAGGCACATGTTTTAGCAGACAAATTAATATATTATTTTACAAAGAAAAAATATAAGTGTTATTGTAAAAAATGGTACTATATTGAATGCAGAGAGAGGAAGTCAAAACAAAAACATAAGATAACACAACTTTTTAAAGTGCTCTTTGCTTATGGCATTTTCACACGCTTTAAAAAGTGTTTTGTTTGCTTCCTCAAATTAGTTGTTTTTTTCTCTTTAGGACACCTAAAAAGTGCCCCTGTGTCCCCTATGAGGAGAGGTGTCAGTCACCTTTAGTCTAAACCATTGACATATATAGAGAGAGAATGACAATTGTTTTCTCTCTTTATTTTTTAAGAAAATGAAATGGCATAAAAATAATTAATAAATTGTACGAACACACATTTTTCAGCGTAACATCGGCTTTGTAATGTTAGATACTGCTGATAAAAGTTTCATTCAAGTGGATTTACGTCTGTTATTGTATTTAGAAAATACTGTTTTAATGAATGTCCCATGAATTAAGTTTGTTGTATTTATCCGCCACGTTTTAACTTGCTTGTGGTCACAAACTGGCAGTAAGCGGGGACATCTCTTTAGCATAGCAGTGGTTGTATCATGATATCGTCAGTGTGCTTCAACATCAGTGTCTCCAAATCAACAATTTTTATTAAACTCTGTTGCTGATGTGAGTCCAGACGGTTTATCCTCAATTTCTGTTTGGTTCAGCTTAAAAACCGTCACGTCCTGCTGCTCCTTCATCCTAAGCTAAACGCTACACAGAGAAGTTTACAGAAGCTATGAGGGTGGGGCTTTTTAATGTGTCACATGTGCTTATAAATATTGCGCAACAAACATTTTCGTCCCCCATGACCTTGCGGAAGAAGCTCCTCTGCTTGCTGCCGCTTTCCTGTCTGCTCATTGGAGGGCTGACTTCACTCCAAACAACGGAAGCCGCGAGAAAGCAGAGAGCTGGGAAAATAAAATCTCGATTTTTCCCAAAAAGAAATGGTCTAAAACAACACATTTGAACTAATTAATTGAAACAATTATTCGCCCATCCCTAATTTCTTCTTTCTTTGAAACTATTTTCTTTCCATAATCTTCTGAACTCTGAACATAGGGGTGATTTTACAGAACATGTGATCAATCACAGCCCGTCTTCCTGCGTTTTCACCTGCACCTGTTTTTGTGCTTTGAGAGGGTCGCAGATTGAACATATTTTACGCACATTTCTCACCAAGACTCTTCCAATTGTAGTTGGTGGTCGTGTGCAAGAAAACAGCAGGAAAAGAAAAAAAAGAAATCCCTCCCTGTCCAGTGTGAAAACTATATGCTAAACTTGCTAAAAACATGCTAAAATAAGCATGTAAATGTAGCATTACCTGAGGAAGATGCAGAAATCACAAAAGATTAAAACATTTAGATGGGCCTGATAATGAAAGATAATATCTACATTTGTACATTTTTAAACAAGCTATTTAAACTTTTTATTTCAGACCTAAACAGTTTCAAACATCAACTAAAAACAAAGCTTTTTGAATGGCTTTTAGTAGTTAATAATTTGTGGCATTTGGTTTTCTTTCACTCGTTTTATTGAATTCTTATGTAATTTTTTCTTTATTACATGTTGTAATTTTATACTGTTGTTTTTACATTTTTGTCCCTAATTTGCTTAATTTAAATTTTCGTTTTCTCTCTCTTTTTATTGTAAATCTCTTTAGCACCATGATGGCATTGTAAAGCGTTATATGAATAAAGTTACATTCATTCAAACGTATGCAGTTGTTCGAAAATGTTTTGTTTTCCACGACTTTGAAGCTTTTAAGAATGACTGTGTGACGTTTGTACTGTTCCTCCTCAGATTATAGACATCAACAAGGAAGTAAACCGCTTCCCTTATTTTCTCAGAAGTGAAAACGACGGTTTTCAAACTAAAGCGTTCAAAGAATTTCATGCCTGTCAGATTCTTTGGAACCAGGAGCTGAACAAACATGCAAGGAGAGATGCTTGAATCTTAAAAAACATGTGTTTCATGGGTTTTACCTGTTTGGTATTTTTACCTGAAGCTTTTGGGGATGGAGTTTGTAAAATTGGGGATTGATTGAAATGTTCTGGAGTTTGTTTGTCGACATTAATCTGTATAACAATATTAAAGGATTCTATAATAAAAGAAGTGAAGACAGTTCTGATAGATTTTCACTGTGTTTGCTGCTTTGATGCTCCTGTATCATCTGTTAGAGGGCAGCAGGGTAAAAAGGTGAATGACTGGTGCAGTCATCTTGACCCTTTGAGCTCTAGAAAGGTATTGGAAGCCAGGAAGGTTCTAGAGGTGGTCTTTCTTGCTGACCTGAGGACCTTTTGTACCTTCTTCTTTCCAGCAGAAGTATGTCAGGGTGCAGCAGTTGAAGGATGCCAGCAGTTTTTGTTGAAGATGGTCCTTCTGGAGCAGCTTCAGGAAGCTCCGCCTTCTTTCACCAGAGATGTGACATTCTCTGGTTGTGTCCAGATTGTCTCACTACTCTCTAACCTCTGAGAGACTATTTAGTGCAGGACTATCCAGTGCCCTGAATGTAAAAAGAAAGCTTGGACACATGTACACAACTTTATTTTTAACAGTAAATATGGCGTCACCTATTTGCTGATAGAAAAACCTAATAACTATGAACATTTGACAAAGGTTATGCATGTATTGTGTTCTAATGATGAAAACTTTCAATGATTTATGCATTTTTTTCAAATAACATTGCTTAAATGTAATGCATTAGGGTATATATTCACAAATCTAATGAGCAACGCTGCACTGTAGTTTTTCGCAGAGACTTCTGGGAAATTACCAGTACGCTGGATTGTGGACTTGTCGATACAGACACTCTGACAAAACTGAAAATGCCTTATATACTCCGCTAACTGAAGAGTTGTGAGGGAATTCAGACACAGGCTTTGTCTTGGAAAGATCCTTTTTAGCAGAGGAACTGAAGGTGTCATGCACAGTTGATGAGGAGGCAACTTGTTCCCTTTCTCCTGAACCATCACCTGCCAACCTTTGGATTTCCTCCTCGTAGAGTATTCCATTTCCTCCTGTAATAATAGCTGTAGTCTCTGGAGGAGAAGAACCTGTACTCAATATGAGTCTGGATGTACAGCGAGGATCAACTTTTTTTATATCCAGTCACTCACTGGTGGAAGTAGTAGAGTTTCTCAACTAAGATGTTGTATGCCAGATCAGGCTGGACGCTCCTCTGCTGACCGTTTTGCTCTGTAAGCAGACTGCTGTAGGTCAGAGGTGGGTGGAAGGAAGTCTTTAACATGCCAAGCTACAAGTTTTTCAAATCATTCAATCCTTTTTAACTTTGCTTTTACATAGCTCATTTATTTTATCTTATGTTATCTGTTTATCTATTTATTATTCATGTAAGTATTTTTTTTGTCTTTTGGAAGACTATCTTTTATTCTAGACACCTCTCACATCTCAAACTATTAGCCCCAGTGTTTCCTTTCATTTTCTGTTCTTCTTTTGATTGTTGTTTTTATTCTTTCATGACTTTTTATTGTTGTAACCTGTTTATATGTCTTTTATGTCAAGCGCCTTGTGTTCTATACATACTGATGAAAGATGCTCTACGAATTGATTGAAAAAAAAAATATATAAATTTGCCTCAGTTATCATACTGGGCACCACCATGAAAATGAGTCAAACGTTTAGTATAGAGTTAAACTCACCAACAAGTGTATTTTTTTTTATCTATTTAGCTTTATTTCAAGAGCGACTCTGATGAAAATTGTGTTTTTGGTGTTTGTAACATGTTCTTGTGGCATTTTTCCTCATGAGGAAGGAGATATATAAAGAAGCTCAAGCTCAAAATGGCATAATTATGTAGTTCTGTATTCAAATTGTTGTGAATCGGGAGCAGATTAAAAGGAACTACTTTTTAGAAACTATGTTATGGAAAAAGGCTTTTTTTTCTGACGTTTTTTTTTTTTAATTTTGGGTAAAAATCACATTGGGAACGCTGTAAAAATAGATTTAAAAAAATTATCAGAGTGAACATTTTGAGTTAAAATACTGAAATGGTTAATAGTTCAATATGTATAATTATTCAGAACATTTTTATGACATTACTTTCTAAATAGATGCAGAATAAACAGGCTGAATGCCTGCAAATGAAGATGCTGGTAAAAAAAAATTCAAATTTATCTTTTGTTTTCTGAGGATTAACGATTTTGCTGCCTTGTTTTGTCTCTAACCTGCAGGGGGAAAAGAATAATGGCTTTGATGTGCTGTATCACAACATGAAGCATGGCCAGATTTCCACAAAGGAGCTGACAGACTTCATCAGAGAAAGGTAAAAAAAAAAAAAGTATCTGACATGCGTAAAACTCTGCTTGACCGGCTTCACAGCGTCTCCTGTGTTCTCTCAAATCAATGGTGTGATTCATCTTACCCCCTGCAGTTCCAGTTGCAGGTATTGTGTTTGTGAAAACCCACAGATTCTGTAAATCTCTGTTTGGGGCTCGTGTTGTGCAGAATTTTTTTTTTTTTTCTTGAGAAAAACATCAAGATTTATATTAAATGTGCTGCATCTGCCCGTCAAGTGCCAGCAAAAACATAAAAGTCCCACTTCAGTAACCTTTTCATCTATTTTCAAAGTGTTCCCTGTTGTCTTCTAATTATGTTGATGAAACCTGTGTTGTTTTCTGGGACTTAGTTTCTGCAGTGCAGCAGGAAATGGTCTATATACACTAGAGAACAAAAACACACAGAAGAAGCCTATAGGACTTTAAAACGGTGTAATATTTTGGTGAAAAGTTTGCAAGAATAAAAATATTAGGTAGGTTTAATTTTGGAATTGTCGTACACAATTCCTTCTGGATGCTTTTGGATAAAAGACTCAACTTTTAGTGCTTTTTGCAACAAATTCTTGTTGTCTTTATTTGACTTGTAACATCAGCTTTGAAATACAGAAAGTGACTTTCCAGCTGCTGGCGTCACTTTTCTCAAAGTTCTGCCAAGTTTTTTGTTTTTTTACCACCATAAAAAGCTGCATTTGAACAGGAAATACAACAATGTGAGTAAGCTTATGAGGATTGTGTAACCTGTTTGTCAAAAATGCTTCATTATAATCCAGCTTTAGGCTCCACACCAACAGTGTCTGCGGCACAATGATAACACCATAATGATAGCTGCTTTGTAAATCATTCCCAGCTCTGAGAAGATTATAGCTGCTGCACTGAAAAGGGTTAGTAACATGAAAAGATGATCTGCTGAAGTTCAGCTGAAGATTCTCCACCAGAGGAATGCATCTCTGTACTCTATTTGTATATTCTCTTTAGTGGGAACAATATTTTTTCATTCTTTTTATTATTGAGCACTAATAATGGTCCCAAAGACTTAGTTTAGAAAAGTAGTTGTTCTTAAATAGAGGTGCTGACATCATAAACATGATCAGAAGCTTAAAACATAATCCAATTTTTTTTTTTAAGTAGGTAGATTTTGTTAAAATATCTGTTAATTATGAAACTCTTACTTATGTAAATATTCTGACATTTAGACATGAATATTTACTCATGTTTGTAATATACATTTTTACATGTATAATATACATTTTTTAATATACATTTTTATTCATGCAAATGTTAGTATTTGTTTTTCCCTAAAAGTTTATAAAAAAAACCTTCCAAAGTTCAAGATTTTCTACAATTTTGTGTTTAATTTCCCTTAAAATATTTTTGCTTAATCCATGACAAATACTTACATGAAAATTTCTGCTTCAGTTTGCATTTATTACTTTTGTTATGTGTAATATCAACTAAAAAGTGTTTTGTGGAATATTTAAACCACCACCAGGAAATTCTTCCTTGTATTCTCCCCAGAATAAAACCTGTGGCTCCCCCTGGTGGCAAGAAGCGCTCATTGCTATGATGATGACTCATAAATCTTTACTTCAATGCTGTGCTGCTCATTCATACCTACAATGAAACTTGATGATTTTCTTTTTTATTTATATCACAGAAATTATGCAAACAATTTTTGTTGTTAATTACATTTCAGTGAGTTTATGCCAAGGTCTCTAGGTCCACTTTTTATTCATAAAAATGTTTGGATCCCAAAAATCTTCCCGTTCTCCAATTTTTCTGGTGGTTTTATGGGTTTTTATAATATGGCAAAAGCCAAGCAAACTCAGAAACATGTTAGATCTTATTTAACAGTGAACAACTTTATTTTATGCATTCAAACTTGGTTTTTATGTTTTATAGCTTTTTTGACAGTCATATGCATCTACTTTTAAAATCGTTGTTTTTTCTTTTTTTGTCTTTAGGTAGAAAGATGTTTTTCTTCTGTAAAGCACTTTGCATTCATGTTCTTCGGAATGAAAAATGCTTTATTAAGTCACTTTGATTTAATTTTTTCATGTTTTATGTTTATTGGTTTGGTTTAGTTTTCCATGTGTGTTGTTAACAAACAAACTTTTAGATTTAAGAAACTCAAAGATTTGAGCTAAATTAAATCATTACTTTAGTCACCAGCAGCTCAATTGGAGTCCAAGTGATGGATAGAGAAAGCACTAACAATATTTTGTGCTGAACATGACTGAGATTTTTGAAAAAATGCTTCCCTCAAATGGAAATATAGACTCATTATTTTAATTTGAGTTAAAGTTTCTTTAAACAACTGAAAAAACTTCAGTGTCTGTTATGGAATGAGCATGCATAGATGTAAATTACATTAGTCTGAGCATCAGTGGCAATTTCTTTAAATATAACTAGTGTTTAAACAACATGGAATTCGCATTAATGAAATAGTTGTATCTTATGTTAAACACAATTTAAAAAGTGGATTTCAAAAAATGGCCTTAAAGGAAAATAAATTAACTAATTTTCATGAAAAAAGTCAGATTAAAAAAATACATACTGATTTGAACAACAACAATAGCTAAGAAGACGTGCAAAAAAAAGAAGTACGTCAGAAAATCTGACAAAACAAACAAAGGGGATGTTCACTGCCGTCTGCTGAGCAACAAATACTTTTTTTTCAAGAGTAGATGCACATTTCTACAGCAAAATGATGCAATTTCTGGTTTTTACCTCCAAACGACTAAATATGGAGTTAAGGGCAAACACTGCTGTATAGATCAATAAAAATATCCTTAATTTAAAAGGACTTTTAGTCAGAAAAATTAGTGATGGGTGAATTTTCAGAAGGTTAACATTTTCAGCAACTTCTGAGAACAGATTTGATTATTTTATTGTGATTTTAATGGTTTGAAATGTTTTCTTTTCTGGCAAAAGTTGAGAACAATTGGGAAGTTTTGATTCTGATTTTGCTGGCAAAAATTGCTTTGGGCCGGTGGACATAAATTGGGTGGGTTTGGTGTTGGTTTAATGGTTTTTGGTGCTTCATTGAAATGAGTCTCAACAAGGGATCATTGGTTTTTATTAATGCATGTAGATTTTTGGGAGGATTTCTATTGTTAGTGCTGCACAAATTACCACATATTTTTTGGAGTAATTTCAGATGATAAATTGAAGTATTTGATTTAGTTTTTAATGATTTTTAAACACGTAATAAAAATTGTATTCACAATAAGAGTTTTTTTAAAAATCCAGCCACTCTTTCATATGTTTCATTAGGACATTTGCTTATTTTTACATCACTAAAATTCATGGAAAGTAAAAATGCAAGAACAATTTCTGCTTTTGTTCATGATAATAAATTAAACCAGAACCCCATTTGATTTTTTTGTTTTTCCTTTCCTTTCCTTTCCTTTCCTTTCCTTTCCTTTCCTTTCCTTTCCTTTCCTTTCCTTTCCTTTCCTTTCCTTTCCTTTCCTTTCCTTTCCTTTTAATGATTAACTTTTTGAGTAGTTTTTAATGAATTTTAGATCGTTTTAAGGCTGGAAAAATCCTGACTCTTTCTGGCAACACTGTTTGCATGTCATCCTCAGGTGTGGAGCTGCAATCTGTCTGTTTGTTTGAAGTTGCACTGTTTTGCGTGCCTTTGTTTGTTTGAGGGATGTTTGTGAATGATGCACACGTGTATCAGTTTGAGATCATAGCTGGCGTTGGCGCCCGTCTGACCTCGTTCCCGTGATGTGGGCCAGCGTTCATGTTTTGGCTGTAACTCTGCTGCAGCGTTTCTCCTGTCACTTTGACTCAGAGCAAAGGAATGAAGCAAATTGGAGGAAGCGGCAGATTTCAAACATGCTTTCATCCTGTTTCATCTCGAACATGAGTTCTGTGAATAAATGGCGAGCCCAACCTCATGGATTTGCCCACACACGGAGCTGTGTGGTTAAAAACTGTATGATGCAAATTTAGACTTTTTATGTGTTCTTTCATGGTAGCTGCAAATACGTTCAAAAACATGATATTAAACAATATTTCTCTACATTAAATTTGCCCCTCCCCAGGAGTACCATCGAAGAAGCCTACGCCAGGTCCATGACCAAACTTGCCAAAACAGCTGGAAACTTCTCTCAACTTGGGTGAGTTTAAAAGTTCTTCACATTTCTGCAAATTAAACGTGGTTTTATTAGTGTGAACATCACATGTTGTTCTGCTGCAGCACATTTGCTCCCGTGTGGGACGTTTTCAAGAGCTCAACAGAGAAACAGGCCAGCTGTCACATGGACTTAGCGAGGAAACTGCAGGAACTCATCAAAGAAGTTCAGAAGTACATAGAAGAGCAGGCCAAAGCACACAAGAAGGTGAGGAGCTGCAGCAGAAACATGTCATTTATGATTACGGTAATTTATTCCCAACAAAACTTTAAAGAGTGCTTTTTAAAGGATGAATAATTCCCTCCTTTTACCTTCCTGTAAAACACACTGGAAGATCTTTAACTCTCTAAACTTTCCTTTAAAGGTTAAAAATTAACAAATGAGTTAAAAGGGCAGATGTAGACTTTTGACTTTGGCTTTATTTAAAAAATACCTTCATGTAGCTTCATTTTCCCAGATAAAAACACACAACACTAGTTTCATTTGGAATGATTTATGTTTATCCAATACACTGATGGGTAAAAATGTACATGTATTGTAAAGAATCAATTTCTTCTTCCAGTTTCAGAGGTTAATTTTTCATCAGATCTCTTGCTAAGAGTTCTGCAAACCTTGCAAGTGTTTTACTCAAAATTGAAAAACTGTCCTGGGTTTTAACAAATCTCTCCATGATATTGTATAAGATCAAATCGTTTGTTTTTATTGCTGCAAAATCACAACAGGATTTTCGAAAAAAAACTGTACCTGCATGCCTTAGTGGCATATTTCAAACAATATTTATCTTTATTTTATTTCCTTAAAGACGCGCTCTGATAAAATGGTGTTTTTAGCATTTTCTGATGGGATTTAATTCTTTATTCAAATGGTTGTGAATTGGGAACAGATGAAAAAATGCAGTTGGAAAAGCTTGTAGGTTTGACATAGACGCTACGACAACAAGTCACAAGCTCCCTGCTCCTCTCCATTTTAATGCATACACTTGCAGACCAATAGATCCATGCACATCTTTGTTTTTTCTTTTCCAAGCTGGAATCTGCCTCAAATCTGTACGGCTGGATAACTCCAATATTTCTCACCCTTTTTTTGTTGCACCGGAAAGATTGTGTTTGAGTTGTGAGATGAAGTAGAGGTGGGGTTTGTCAAAGCTAACAGTCCTACCCACAGCTTACAGGCAAATTTCTAATGAACTAATGAACTGAAACTTTGTCCTAGAAAGTGACACAAGTTTTTTTGATTTTGGCTAAAAAAAAAGCCTAATCATAATTAAAAGACCCTTGGAACAATTTTATTATAGACCAAAAGATGATCAGAGTGAGTCTTTCATTTGCTGGAATTCCGCTGCAAAAGCTTTTCTTAAAACAGTCCCAAAAGTGTCGTGAATCGTTTTACAAATCGTGAACAAATCTCAGTTTAGTTTCTGGGTCTGAACATTTTGAGATGAATGAAAGTTGCCTCTCACCGTGAAGGTAATAAAATTATGTGTGAGATTCTTTCCAAAGTGCTGCACAGTGGCACAGTGGTTAGCACTCTAGCATCACAGCAAGATGCTCTGTTCAAGTCCAGGCTGGGACCTTTCTGTGTGGAGTTTGCATATTCTCCCAGTGCGTGCATGGGTTTTCTCCAGGGACTCCAAATTCCTCCCACGATCCAAAAACATACTTCATGGGTGCATTGATGACTCTAAATTGTCACTAGGTGTGACTGTGTTTGTACATGGATGCATGATTATGGCCCTGCGACACACTGGCGACCTGTCCAGTGTACCCCAAGAGTGGTCAGGTTTGGCTCCGGCATCCCCTGCTATATCCCATAGGGGCTTTAGCAAGTTTAGAAAATAGATGGATGGAACATGGAACAAACGTCTCATAACGTTTTGGGGGGTTCTAAACCTTCTTGCATCTATTCCAGGAAACTGCTGTCATGTTGGGTAAATGTTGACCATTCTTGCTCAAAAATGTTACTTTAGAGTAAGCCTCTCAAACTCAGTTTCGTACATTTAAAATGCATGTTCAGAAGAATATGAGACAACATAAGAGAAGTTGGTGACCTATTAAACGTTCAGGGTCCACAAGTGTCACTTGACATATTTATAAACTTTTGTTAATTATTAACTTTTGCTACCAGTACATAGGAATTCTGTAAATATGGTAAACGGTATATGCTTATTTAGCGCTTTTCTACCTTAATTGAAGGCCCAAAGCGCTTTACTGTCACATTCACTCATGCACACACACACTCACACTTTAGCTGCATTTACATGCACACAAGTAATCAGAAGAAATCTGCGATCTTCCCATTGGAGGTCGACTGCTCTACCTCTACACCAAATTGTGTGTTTCGTGTTTTCAAACAGATATTTCATTGGTTACTTAAAATCCTGTCTCCAACTTCTGTTGAATTATTGAAACCTGCTTACCTAAAACTGTGTTTATTCAGTCAAAATGACATTAGTTTTTGAATATTTTAAATGGCAATTCAGCGCTTTATAACTTTCATTGAAAGTGTTTTGAAGTCACACTCCCACGCACACACACAATCACACTGAGGACAGCTGAGATGCCCTATACTGGTACCAACCTACAACCACCAGGAGTAATGTGGGGTTCTGTGTCTTGCTCAAGGACACATGAGTGGGTAAGGCAGGAACTGAACCTGGGATTTGCCAATTGGAGGTCAACCGCTGTACTTTTGCACCACGGCTGCAGGATTTTAAATAATTGTTGAGAGCTATTGGTTCTCCTGCTGAATAAAATGTAAAAGCCAATGTAAATTTATACCACTGAAAATGTTGATAGGCTAAGGATAATGCGTTGGCTGTATTTAAGAACTAGACTGAGTGACCCCTCCCCCCTCACCTTCCAAACAAGAAGTACCTACTGGTCCCAGAAATCCAAAATCCCGAAGACTTCTATCGAGAAATAAACAGCTGTTACTCAGACATTTTATTTTTTTTTTAGAAAAACCTCTCTTGCTCTGATACCCATTTTTAACATGTTCTTGCTAATCCTAATCATCATATTTTATCTTTACTTCAAGTTGGTCAAGTTATAAACTGACCTATCAGATTCCTCAATAAAAGTATGAGGTCTCATGTTGAATGTTTGAAATGTCTGAGATTCGGTGTAGCCCGCTTTCCAGTGAGGGGTGTGGCCTTCCAACAAGCTCACTCCTAATTAGTGAGGGTGGTTGCCATAGAAATCTTGACTTAGATCGACTTGGACCAATCGCTGCTTACTGACTATTTCCAATTCCAATTTTTCAACATCTGTATTGCAAAAAAATGGCAACTAATTTGACTTGATTTTGTAGGGGCTGAAAGCAAACTATTCTCTATGGGTCCAGTTCTCTCATACAATCAATTGGATAATGCTATGCCACAGAATGCAGCAAAATACTTCCACCAATTTGGTTTTAGATGATGAATCTGTCTCTTTCCTGTCTTCTGGACAGATTTCGGTCAGCCTGCTGGAACAATGAATTCAGTGTTTAAGTGGAAAACTACCAAAGCTAATCACAAACTTTGATGTAATGTTGATGATTAAGATTTCTAAATAATTTCAGATTTTACGACTTCTTCCTTCTACTTCCTCCGAGGATGTTTACATCAAACTATAACTGTGACATAACTAAGGGGATCTAAGATGATGCCTCTTGGTAAAACAAATTATCAACTGAGCGTTCTGTGTGGTCACTGTAATTATAAGCCATTACCCATTGTTTATACTTTTCCTTCTATGTCCTTTAAGGCTTGAAATTGATATGAAGGGCTGTGAACACACAACCGGGGCTGCATGCTCTGATCAAATGCAGAGTTGTATACATTTTTTAATAGCTGTTATATAGCTTTAATTGCTTCCCGCTGTGCCATAGCAGAGGTCTGTGTCCCATGCGTGAGAGTGAAACAGAAAAGCTGAGATGCTATTTTTCTGAGGCCAAAAAGAAATGTCTGTGGACAACGAGCTGATCTGTTGTTTTTCAAAAGTCACATCATAAAATGGGTGTTACACAACGCAGAACAACAGTGTTTGGTAAGTCGCCTGTAAGTATTGTTGGCGTCTGAAATGAGTTAATGGACGCTCTCTGCATGTTTTTAGACAAAAGAAGAGGTGGCACCAACCCTGGAAGCCGTCCAGAACATCCAGACCATCTCTCAAAGCCTTCAAAAGTCTAAGGAAATCTACAACGCCAAAACTGTGGAGCAGGAGCGCCTCCGCAAAGAGGGGGCCACTCAAAGAGATGTGGACAAGGTGGGAGGTCATACTTAAGTGTGGGAACATGGTCTTACAGTAACTTGGAAAGACTTTTTTTTTCTTTCACACGTTTACTCCACTCACTGGGGTATGAGTTGATCCACAAACATGGAAAGTCATTGTAAGCTTTACGCAAATACACTGTAGTCATTTTGTCTGTTTGTTTACAGGCTGGAGTGAAAGCCAAAAAAGCCACAGAGGCCTACAAATCCTGTGTGGAAAAATATGCCACAGCCAAGTCTGAGTTTGAGCAGAAGATGGCTGAAACTGCACAGGTACGTGTAGTTTCTTCCTGTACATTCAAACCGCCCTCGGCAATGTGCGTTCAAGCAGCCACTTCTAATAAAAAAGTGCGTTTCATTTGAAAACTCGTGCATAGCTAATCAAGTTTCCACTCTATGTAGAAAACGCTCGGCCATTGAAAAGTACAACTTTGACCAATAAGAGACTCCAATTTGGTAGTGACAAATGTATGCGGCGTCCCTTGTAATTCACAGAAGTGCCAACCCTTTGAGAATTGATCATTTAGAAGAAATGAATATTTACGATTTGGGCCCTGCTGAAATCACATGACAGTCTTATCACAAGTCAAATTCCAAGTCTTTCATTTATCAGAACAGAGCTGTGAAAGAAAAAGCCTGGAGCAAGATTCACAAGATTTAATCTTCTTCTACATTTTGCACTAAGCTTTTTCCAACTGTAGGTGGCAGACATGCGCCAGTAACTCAGAATTTACACTGGTTAATTTGCGGTGTATCTCTGTTCCGTTGCATGGGAAGTCCGTCTCATGACTGTCAGTTAGTTTACATTGTCTCCGTGGCGTCTCCAGTCTGTTCCTCCTCTCCCCTGGCTTTGCAGGAGTGGTTTGTCCTGCCACCCCCCTGTTTAGTTCGTCCCACTCTGTCAACTCATCCAAAACTTGAGCAATCAGGCCCCATGCCCTCTCCTTCCTCACTGGATCCTTGTACAATACATGTTTTGTGTCACGTTATGTTTTTATACCTCCAATATTAAGCTTTTGGCAAAAATGGATGCCAGTGTTTACATCTGCGCTGTAAACGTGCGTTAAAACATAGTCACCTTAAATATAAAATACAGTTTTATTTTGAAAGTACAACAGAAGTTTGTATCTTTTTCCTGTTTCTCCTGCTTTTTGCAGCGGCAATGACTCGGCAATGGACTGGAAATAGAATTCCTTCGCAAAGCTTGTGTTTCGGTGCAGAGAGAGAGAGATGTCAGACACAGACATGATGGAGGCGATGTAAACATTCCAATTGATTAACAAATGTTCCATTTTTTTGTGTCAACGCTAGCAAAGGAGACGCAACGCAGACAGACCAGTTGAAATCGGCCTTTAACAGTAAAAAAAAAAGTGCAAAAAGAAGAAGAAGCCCCTCCCTGATTGTCGTATGTGAACACCATGGGCTAAATGAATGTGCGTCACAGTCCCTCTGTGACTGTAGAATAAGCAACTCCCAGCACATTGTTGTGTAATCCACTGGCCTGTTCCACGTTTTTTGCCCCAAATGTGTTTTATTCCCCTGTAACCTAATTTTTGGGGAAAAGCCCTGATTGGATCCATCTTAAAGGAATGATGTGATAAACTTCAAATTAAAATCATATTTGCAGAATTTTGGCATTCATACCATCCTGCCACTAGAGCTGGTTCCAGTTAGCCCAGAGTTTTTGTTCCTCCCCTCCAGAGAAAACAACATTGCAGCTCCGCTTCCTCAACATTCAGGGTTCATCTTCTGTGTATACATGTGCACGTATTGTAAACACTGACATATGTGCTCTATGACATCACTGGGGGCTTCTGCATGTGTGTCCAGCTTTGTTCGAAAGAAAGTATTTTTCTTCCCGCTGGTCTTATTTTTGTATCTGTTTAATGAGACAGACACCATGATGCAAATCAGTTGGCATGCAGTCGGGCGCAATTTAAGTGGCTGATTTGTAGCTTTGGCCTCACCACAGTTAACCACCAGCATCATCAATCTGCCTTGTAGAAATTCCAAGACATCGAAGAAAACCACATTCTGCAGTTGAAGGAGATCATCCGCTTGTACTCGGAGTACGTGGAGGAAACACATGTTCAGATCGGAGAGGTAGGCCTTTTCCTGTGGCAACACACGAAGACACTACAGAAATTAAAGAAATCTGTTCATGCAGCACAAATAGAAACCAATCAAACTTACATTAGTGCTTGACCAAATGGAGGCTCTATTGCAGTGTTTATATTGAAAATAGGCAGCGTTGAGGACTTGCAGACATCATTCAGAACCAGATTGATCAGTGTGAAATGTTGGCTGAGAAAACCATACTTGAAGTGGCCACAGATGACAAGTCAATGCTTTTGGATCCAACACAGTCACTGTAGTTTTTTTTTTTTTAGCCTGTAGAGGGCGACAAAGCTTCACACAATTTTGCCACTTCCTCCTGTCACAAAGAAGAATGAGGAGGTTCTGCTAAATTCTCCAGACCACAGTGAAATGCTGTTTGTCATGGAGACTGAGAATTAGTGATACACAAGATGTCATAAAGTTTCCGGAGCCAGAATTTGTGCCAGACTCTGCTTGTCAGCTTGAATGGGCCCAAAGATGAATTTCAAAGCTGGAAAGGCAAGAAGTCAAACTGTTGTGGACGTTTTGTCAAAGTATTCAACACTATAAAGCTAATTTTTGTGTAAATGAGAAATGTTTTATGAACATTTATGCTACTCTTTACAATTTATTGTATATTTCCTTTCAAGCAACTTTCACTTTAAGGTTGGGAGAGTGAAAAGCATGATAGGCCACTTTTAATTTAATTCTCCTTTTTGAAATCGTGTTTTTCAAATGATCTTTTACTTATGTTTTTACTGCAACCATAGCAAACAACACACAAACGTGAAAAACTCTTTTTTTATAAGTACTTTTAAACCTCATTTTTTTTCCCTTAAACTACAATTTTCTGTTCATTTTCTTTTTTTTCTGTTATCTTTCTTAGAAGCTGCAACCAGATGAGCAGCAATTGTTTAAATTTTTACATTTCACCTTAGTCTGCTCATCAAGATTTTAGGTTAGAGGTAAATGAGGTTCCATTGATTTTATTTTTTTCTTAAGAATGAGAACCAAAAGAAAGTCTTTTTTTAATGGAACTCGTGTCAAGCTTATTGGTTTTTGCGCAAATCAATGTATTTATGAATACCTTTTGAAATAACTTTGACGGTCCATTTAAGACCGACTCTGCGTTCAGAAAAACAGAAACAACAGATAAATAAAAATGAAGTTCTCTCGCAGTAAACATTTTAGCCGCGCGGTTATTTTTAGTCAGATTTGAGGAAGGATCAGCTGAAGGAGCTGAATACCTTCTCAACGGTGAGTTAAGTGCTTTTCAGAGCCAGGGGAAGTGGAGACTCTTGTCTTTTGTGTGGTGGGAGCTTGTGTTTGACAGTCTGCATGCCGTGTTTACTTTTTGTGAGTGCATATTTTAGTCCGGACACCTTTGGGGCAGATGCATATTTTGTAGCATGTGGTTTTTTTTAACGGTGTGATACCAGAAGGGCGGGCAAGTTGATGACATTAGCATCCTTCGTGGTGGCAGAAGCACCTGACAGATTGCGTGTGCTCCTCTGGGAGTATTTCCTCCCTGCCGCCTTCCTCTTTTCCCGCCCGCTGACCTGTCCCACCCTTCCCCCAGCATCCACCCCTCCTCGGACGGAGCTAATGCACCTCTCCGCTGCAGCCCGTGGGGGTGTTGTGGGCGTTTATTGGAGCCAGTACAGTATCACGCACATCTGAATGGTTTGTTGAGACAGAACAGTCAGCAACTTCCTGACTTTTTGCCCATTCACCGCTTTCTCATTCCCCTCGCTAAACACACGCTCTGACATGCATCACAAAAACAAACAAGCAAACAAGCAATTGCTATCCTTCCTTTGTTGATGCCCAAAAGGCATCTCTGTCAGTGACAACCAGGCAGTGGACTGAGAGCAAAATTATATTTACATAGAAAAAAACAAATCAAATCACATGAATATAATAGCAAATACAAAAATAAATAAACTAATACCAGCAAACCACATCAGTTCCCATAACCAATGTTCTCACTGAGCACATTTAGTTTCATTTGACAATTATTTAGCTTTTAAGTTGTCTGATTCCAGTTTTCTTTGAACATTTTGGCACTTTTTTCAGTTGAAAGAATTACAAAGCTCCAAATGAAAGAAGTCAGACTGTTTTCTGAAAGTATTCAACACTGAGCTAATTTTTACTTATAATTGAGAAATATTTTCTCAGCATTTGTGGTACCCTATTGTATATTGGGAGTAAAAGACACAATTAATTTAATATTTTTTTCTCAATACATTGCACAGTGTTTACCACATTCTTGTAATTAATGAGTCTCCTTATTGAAATATTTTTTTTCAAATGATCTTTTTTGTCACTTTTTTCTGTTAGTTTATTTTGAAAACTTGGGGAGAACCTCTTTGATGCAACCAAGTATGAAACTTCCTGAATGAAGCTCATTTGCAGAAGTAGCTGATACGTCAGGTGATAACTTTGATAGAAACAAACACAATTCTTCCTTTGTTGCCTTAAAGGCATCTTTGCCAGCGACGACCATGGAGACGGTGGACTGAGAGCAAAATCTATTATATCTTCACACGGAAAAGAAGGAAACTGCCGTACTATTTGGACTATAAATCCCTCTGGTGTATACGTCGTAGCAGCCAAAAAAAGTTTGATGAAGAAGAAAAAAAGCTGCACTATTTAAAAAAATGTTGGACCAAGAATCGACATTCTATTTTGAAAGGCAAATCATAATAATAGAAAAAAATAACAATAATAGACAAAATATATAAATACATTGATGCTGATTTAGCTTCATGAAACATAAAAGGAATCTTGTATGTGAACAATTATTCAGATAACCATAGCATAAAGAACATGCTAACATGCAACTAATATCTTTATATCACTGCAAATCACTAAATTCGTTGAATTTTTCATACTCTGTACCGCTTTGAAACAGTTCCGCCAAATCCAGCATAAGACTTTGGCCCTTTTTCTTCTGCGTTTCTGTGAATAACAAATACTGATACACAGTGTGTGATACACACACCTACAGTGCCCTCTAGTGGTTGTTCCTGTTTTTTTTTTGTTTGTTTTAATCATGCACGTCACATATGAATTGCACTCCCAGCCAATCCATTCAAATCAAAATAAAAAAAAAACTTGACTTTATGGAAAATGATGGTAAATCTAATTAATAAAGAAAAAAATAATAAGAAAAAGAAGTGGTGTTACAAAATCTTTAACACCACATCAGTTCCATCAACAATGTTCTCACTAAATGTGTTTAATTTTATTTGACTGTCGTTTTGCTTTTTAGCTGTTCTGTTATAAGGTTTCCTATAAGCATATTGTCATATTATCTTTTGTTAAAGTCTTCCCAAAAAAAATAAACTTCCTTGATGCAAACAAGTGATAAACTTCCTGATTGAAGCCCATTTGTAAGCTTTGCTGTGTAGTCTGCTAATAACTTTGATGTTAAAACGTCTATCTTTACAGCATAAACAAACACAAAAATAAGGAACTCTGAAGAGGAGGAATTGAACCAATTAAAAAATGAAAAACTGAAAACAGCTGTTATTGCCTGAAGGAGTAACTCAACCTCTTTTAGGTTGAAGAGTTTCGTCTTCTACATCTGCACATGAAGACTTAAACGGCTGCAGTCATTTCCTCCTAATTTAAGTTACAAAAATTCATTTATTTTTTCTTTCAAACTTTGTAGGTTCACAAGGAATTTGTGAGGAATATCGAGAACACGTCGGTAGAGAGCCTCATACAGAAACTGTCTGAAAGCAAAGGCACAGGGAAGGAGAGGCCAGGTAAGACTATTCTTTGTGTTTTTCAAATACAGCCATTGAACCTTTATTTGGCAAGGCAGAACGTTGTTTATGTCCCGTCTGGGAAAACAAGCGTCATAGACTTGAAGGAGGAGACAAGGTAAAAGCAAGATGCATTTGCACACATTGAACAACATCATGTGAAAAATATAAAAACGTGAGATTGTGGTTTTGCAATATTTGCAGTATTCATTAAAACTGCCTTCAGACAGACTTTAAATAAGAAATAAAAAATCAGACATTTTAAATGTTTCTTAATTTGAGAGGCAGCAAATAAAGTGAGACTTGGGTTCAAGGATGTAAAATGTGTTTAAATAATTTCAAGTTTCTTTTTGTGTGTAGATTATGTCTCCAAAATACTAACTATAATTTCTTACATTTAACTGTGATGTAAATGAGGGGCGACTTCTGTGAAGAAAACTGCTAAGTTTTGCTATGACATTTGTTTGTAACTTGTGCACAGGAAAGTCACATTTGCATGTAGTGGATGACAGATTGAATCCATTACATATTGAGTTTATCAAATGAGAGTTTGATAAGTTCTTGAAAGGGGATGGGAGAATTTATATCATCCCACCCCCATTATGTTTTACTTATATTATTTTTTTATTAATACCTGCACACACATTTTCTAACTGCTGACGACTAAAGATTTTGTTCTGAATGTCAGGATTAAAAGGATTAAAACTGCTGGAAGAACAGATAAAGAGGCAATCTGTGTTTTTCTGGCTCATGACCCGAGAGGATGTGGCGGGAATTCTGCTTTTGGAAGCAAACCCTGTAACTGTTAGTCCACAGTGGTGATTCCGTGCTGTAAATACGCCTGAGGATGCTTGATGCTGCTCCTAAAAAAAGGGAGAGTCATGCAGGGAGGGCCCAATGGAAGTAAAAGACAGCCATCACAGGCAATCAAAGTAATCTTGGGTTAAAGGTAGGCCAGCTTGGCATTCCAGTTAGCATGTGACACTCCGGGAGTTGTGCTGCGCTCAGACTAAGCAGGCAAAACCAACTGTTTTGAGGAGGTCAGAGCTCAACAATGACTCCTGTGTAAACGTAGTAATCAGGGGAAAACTCCCCAGGCTTCCCATGAATTCTGCGTTTTTCTGCAGCTCTGAATCCTCACTTTGGTGTTGTCGGTCGTTTAACTCGGTGTGTGGAGATCTGCCCTCAGCAGTCCCTGCTCTTGTACGACATGACGTCAGGTCACGGCCACAAAGGCCTCCCCTCCGCTGTGTTTGTGTGTACACAGACGGTCACCCCTGCGTCCAAACTCTGCGCCCAGCCACCGGTGGCCCTCATTTGTTTGGACAGCAGAATTAATTGAGGTTGGAGGAAAAAAAAAACGGTCCCAAAATTCCTCTCGTATCAAGCTGTTCATTAGGGGTCTCGCAACAGCTCCGGCCCCGTCAGAAAAATAACCCGCCGCTCCGCTGATGAAACATCTGAACGGATGCCCGGTGCGGGCCCTTCAGAGACGCAGACGGAGAGAGGTTGAATAAACTTTCTACTGCGGATACAATCCCAAAGTGACACACTGCGAGGCGGAGGGAGGAGGGGGGGTTCAACGATATCCAGCTGAGCTGTCAACTGGCTGCTGGCCAGACACGCAACCCCCCCCTCCCAGTCCCTGTGCCATGTGAAGCATGGGCAATTTAAAAAAAAAAACATTTTCCACTCATGCGTGACTGCACGTTTCCCTCACAGAATGCAGGGAGAATAGAAACATCTTCCCCTGGATAAACACAACCATGTCTGTTTGAAAACACTTCCTAACGTCGGCCCAGATCTTAGCAACATCCGTCGGATGGATTTTTATTCTGTCCCGCACCAGTCCTGGAACGCAAACACCATTTTCTTTTCGCAATTCGTCATTCTTTCTGCAAGTTTGAGCAAAAATGTCATCCCTGCCACACACTGAAAAACTCAACTAAATTTGTTCTCATCATGAGAGAAAGCTGGAGTCAACGGAGAAAACCCACACACGCACGGGAAGAACATGCAAACTCCACACAGAAAGGTCCCCCATTGGTGACACAAATCCCAACCAGGATTTGAATCGGGAACCTTCTTGCTGTGAGGCGCATATATATATATATCAAAATCAGCTTTTGTCCATATCCTGGGACCCTTTGAATGCTGGTTTTAGAGGTGCCGTTTTGTCAGCTGTTCGTGCTACTGTTGCCTCATTCTGCACAGTAGAGTAGATGGCTCCTTGATGTACTTTATCCACTTCACTTGCTGTGATGTATGCTTCTCGTGACTCACTCACTCAGCACACCAAACAATGCATCAATTCTGCTTGCGACTGGCATCCTCTGGGGAAACATTGGATTGACGCTGCATACATTCTGAGTTCAGATATCATTGGCTTTGTTGTTTTTAGGTCAAGCCGCGTTATCAGGAGTGTTGCCAGAGGGTCCATCCTCATTTTCCTCTTTCTCCCTGCTTATTTTGCACCTAAGCTCTTTTTTGTAAAATTAGCTCTTAATCAACCGGAAGTTTCATGATTCCCCCGATGGATGTGAGTCCAAATTACACTTCTCGCCTCTGGTTTTCTTCTGGCCTTTTTACTTGTTAATGCTAATGGACAATTAACGTTCCTGAAGTGCAGTACCACGAGTGTTTATGAGCATAAGTAATAAATACCCATGTCGATGAAAATTGTGGTTTTGGTATTTTTAACATATTGAGAATATTAATCTTAAATAGTGGGTCTGAGTATTTCTTTTTTCAAACTGTTGGTAATCTGGAGCAGACGAAAAATTGTGTTTTAAACAGAGCTTATTTGTGACAAAGAAAATAAAATAAGCACTCCATTCTGATGGATCCACTTGTAGATGTCTAGATGTATCTTCGTCTTTGTTTTCCTCTTCCAAACTGGTATCTGGCTCCGAACTGTACAGCTAGATAGTTCCAATATTGCTTGCCATTTCTGTTACACTGGTAAGAATAGGTTTGGTTGTTAGGAGGTGTAAGCTAGCGGGAGTGCTTGCAAACAGAGAACTGAATTGTGGGTAACAAGAAAAGGGAGTATTTCTTCATGCCAACTGTACCACTCACAACTCGGAGGCAAATTTCAGATGATCTACTGCTACTCTGCAGAAACTGTCTTAGAAAACGACACAGATTTTGTAATTTTTGCTTTAAAAAAAAAAAGGCCATAATCATAATTAAAAGACCACTGGGAACACTTTGAAAATAAAGCAAAAAATGGTCAGAGAGGGTCTTAAAGTTCAGCATTGTCATCCTGTGATTAGGAAACTGCTTAAATTAATGTGTTTTTTTAAATATATAGTGTTATCACAGCTGTAGATTTGTTGTGTTTTTTGTGTCAACTTGTGTTTGTTGACTTATAACACATAAGTCTATAAAGGTTGAATTTCCAGATGGGATGGGGGTGTTGTTTTGAGATGCACTTCAGTGTTATGTAGTGTTCTGTGGAAACAGGAGTCACCAGACATACTTTGAGTGTTATTGCCCCTTACTGCCCTCTGGGACCAGCCCAGCTCTGCAGACATTCACTTTCTGCATGACACCAGACCGCCCATTCCCTGTCCCCGTTCATGTGCGTGTTTGAATCTGTATGGTTGTGCTGCACTTTCAGACCACTAACTGGGTTATTGATCTTTTATGTGCTGCATGTTCCTCAATGATTTATTTTTCTATCTTTTTCTCAGGGCCCATTGAGTTTGAAGAGTGCAATGCAGCCGTCGCAACAGAAGGTGAGGCTTTCAACAAAATGACACATTTAATTTTCAACTGGTACAATTTAGGGGTTTGAAAAGGAGAGTTTCTAACAACTTGTATTAATCCTTAGTGGTTACTGCATGCGCCGCTGCCTGAACCAATCACATTGGTTGTTTACAATGAAGTAAGAATGATGCCGACTCCCCATTAGTATAATTTTCATTCAAAATTTGACATTGGGGCAGGGTTGTCAAACTCCAGGGCTCGAGGGCTGGCAACCTGCTGATTTTCCAGAAATCTTCTCTCATCTGCTTGTTATTACCTGGATCAGGTGTGTTTGGCCAATAAGGAGCTTCAATGGAAGGTTGGTTGGAAAACTTGTCGGACACCAGCCCTCAAAGCCTGGATTCTGGCACCGCTGAATTAAAGTTTCAAAAACCAATTAACTTTGAAATTTTTGGTTTGAGATAAACACAAATTGACTAATGACAAATAATGTTGATACCCCATGGAATACTTCCTTAGAATAACATACATAGTATTGTGGAGATTCAACTCTTTTTTTTTTTTTCACTGCTTACTGCTCCAACATGGCGGTGTCCATATCACAAACAAATGGCGCCTGAATTGACTTCATTTTGTTAGACCCAGAAGTTAGCCATTTTCTATGATTGTCTTCGCTTGTACTCAATCCAGTTCTCATTTACATTCAATGCTTCCCGCCCGTTTTAGGAAACCAATCAGTGAGGTCATTTCCTGCTTAAATGTTGTCGCACATGGGTCTTAAACTGGCTTTATCAATTCAGTAACACCAAACAAATACAACAGTTTTACACTCAGTGGAAAAAGAATGGTTACACTGACAGCTAAGAAAAAGAAACAAAAAAAACCATAAAAATAGCAAATTCACAGTAAAATATGCAAAAAAAAAACCTTTATTATCTGTTTTGGAATATCAATCCATCCATTTTCTTTACCTGCTATATCCCTTTCAGAGTCATGGGGCTGACTGAGCCTAACCAGGCTATTATTTGTTTTTTCTTTTTTTTTGTTTGTTTTTTAAATATTTTTTAATGAATAGTTGAATTGGTTTGATTTTAATGAAGAACAAAAAAAGGTTTTTTTAAACAAATTTCGTTTTTTTTAGGTGCCAAACCAAGAAAAAGAATTCCATTTGGAATCCCAGGCCGACGGAAAGACAAAGACACGGATTCCACGTGAGTCACGACTTTTGTTTACTTAAAAAAAAAAAAAAGATTTCTTTTTCATTTTGTTATGTATAAAGTGTGTATACTTTTATAGCCCTTTACAAGAAGGCCCACAAAGCGTTTTACAGTTACAGTCCCTTTCCCCTCCACACACACACTGATGGTGCCTGATCTGTCTTTCAGGGAGTCCACAGAAGTTGAAGCTAACGTGAGTTCATGTTCATGTTCATGTTCATCACAACAGATTGTTTCTAATCCAATCCTACCTGATTGTCTTCATGTTAAGGTGTAGCTTTGATTCCCAACTGCAGGAAGTAGAATATATATATATATTTTTGAATTTGGTATATTGACACCCCCCCCCCCCCCCCCCCCCCCCCCACGCTCATGTTTTCCATCTGTCTCTGTTGGTGTAGAACACTTCTAATGGTGCTGCCCCTGGATATTACGGGTCTATAGACATCCAGAACGCTGTAAGCGAGCTAATGACCCTGCACCTGCTGACACACGCACCAGCACACAGTCAGCCTTCACACACAAGCAGCTGTTGTAGACATAACGGTCGCACTATGATGTCATCTATAAACTTTAATGTAAAATGTATTAACAGATTTAGGTAAAATTTGTTTTACTGTACTTATCTGGCTGTTTTAATAGAATTTTTTTTTTACTTTTTAAGTATATTTGTTTATTAAAATATCTTAAAGCAGAATGACTATAAATGTATTTTATATGCAAAGAAAAGTAAATAATGTTACATTATGATAAACAGTGTTTTATCATCTCCTCCTCATTCACAACTATTAAAATAATGAAATACTTAGAAATGCAATTTTAAGCTTCATTTCTTTCTATATTTTCTCCATCATCAGAAAAATGCCACAAGAACATGTTAAAAACAGCAAAAGTACAGTTCTCTTTGGTCTTTAATAACTTTTCCCATTTTGTAATCATATTTATTTTATATTTATTTGCTTATTAAAATGTCTTAAAAATTTTACCTACAAAGAAAAGTCAATAATATTACTTTAGTCTTGTATAATTGTAAAAATACATTTAAAATTAATTATATCAAAACAAATTTTAAGACGAGACCCAAAAAATATTTTCTTTTATTTTATAAGGGAATCATTTGTAAATGTTTAACAGTTTGAAATGATCATTGTTACTCTTGTGTCATTGCAGAATGTTCCTCAGGTTGATGCAGAGGGTTTCTGTATCAGACCAGAAGTCAACGAAAATGATATCCTTTCTATTCCCATGAGTTCTTCTTCCTGTTGTTCTTCCAGCTGTTCAGAGTCATTTTTACCCATCTCCTTTTTGTCTCAGTTTTTCTTTAACCGCCGTTCCTCGAACATGCCAAAGATAACTCCTTTTACTCCTCAAGCGACTCAGAGGAAGAGGACGAGCCCAGGAAGTTCCACGTGCAGATTAAACCCGTTCAGCCCAACAACGGCACGCATCACAACCGAGCGAACATCGACGAGCTGAAAGCCTCCATCGGAAACATCATCCTGTCTCCTTCCACGTCGGTACGCCAACAGAATCTGATATCACGCCCTTTTAACACTAGAGGGCAACAGGAGAACATTAAATATCTGTCAGAGATGCCTCCTGTTATTTTACAGGTTTAGTTTCATTTTTTATTCAAAGAAAACTATCAGTTTATCTTTAACGTTAAATGTTTCCTGTTTTCTCAAAGCTCCTGTTCATATTTTGCTTTTGTCAAAAACTAATTCAGGTCAAGCTTTTAAAATATATATATTTTTTGTTTCTTCTTAGAAAAAACAAAAAAATGTTCCAAGTAATGCACACCAAGTCCCTATAGGCATTTTTGGGAATGTTTTCCAACATTGTTCATTAGGATAAACACACACATGCATAAACATGGACACACACACACCCGTGACCTCGCTCATGCAGGGCCTTGTCCTCCCACCGTCACTCCGTCTCCGAATCACTCTCTTCTGCTCTGTGAAAATAGCTACTGTCATTAAAATTTAAAGCCACTGTTGCTTGTGTGCAAACACACCGCTGTGTTTTTTTTTCTTCTTCACAATGAGCTGCTACCTGGGGAGCACGCTCAGTGTCACTCCCAGCCGCGCACTACGCCAATGTCACGCCATCCCTTCCATCCTTCCTGTTTGTTTTCATGTTCGCCTTTACTTTTAGGTTTGTTTTAAATCTTTTAGAAGATAATTAGCACTTTTTCTCAAATCTTTTTCCTTTTTTTTAGAGGAAACAAATCATCCTCAGAAGTTGCCAACTCACAGGATTCACTTTCTAGTCAGATTTACCTTGATATTGGCTTTTTTTAGAGACCTTTTACAGTTTTTGTAGCCTTGTTGTGCAAAAACACAACTGTTACCAGTCTGAAGAGGATTATTTATTCCTGCCTAACAGGAGAAGTTATCTGGATTCAAGTTTAAACGGAGGTGGTGACGAATCATCTGGAGTAAATCATTGACTCATGTTCCTTTTTTTACATGTTCTTTTTTTTACTCCTCCCTGCTCATTTTTCTGTCCTTTTTCATTTCTCCTCCTGTTCAGTTCGCCCTCTGCTGTGATCTCTTTATTGAAACAGAGTTTTGTGTGTATGTGCGTCTGAGTGTGTGTGGTCAGAAAGAGCTGTAATTGAACCCATTTGCCGCTTAGCGCCTGTGGGACTGAAACCCCGGCCTGGTCGCTCTGCGGCGGTTAAATGTTTTGCTATGTTCCTTTAACCCATTTTGTTTCTTTTTCTTCTCCCCTGACAACCTCCCTAACCTTTCTCCTTGTAAGAAATGGGGAGGTTATTGAAGCCGGTACTCTCACTTTCTCTGGGTTTGGTCATCCTCCGGAGTGTATCTCATGTTTCTCAGCAGGCTCTGTCAGATTTATGTCAGAGTAGAAAAAAAGAAAAAGGGCTCAGTGAAGGAAGTTGGTGAAGTGTTGAGGGCACGCTCTCTGCTGCCCCTCGCTGATTCGGCTTTGGCTTTAGATACACTGGTTTGCACTGCAAAATCCTCCACCCTAAATTGAACATCTGGAATGTTCGAGCGTCGGAGCACTCCTGTGATTTACAGTCCGTAACTGAGCTGGAAACTTCTTTTTGCTGCTGGGAATAGTTCAAATAGTTCCAGGCACATTTTATATGCATCCTAACACAAGCTATATATCTTATTTTCAAAAAGACATTGTGTTATTAAGAAAAATATAAAAAAAAAAAAAGAAGTTTGTGACACAGTGAGATGCACATTTTCTCAGAGGGGAGGATCACTGCTCATCTTAAAGTGTTGGGAGTGATCATATCTCTCTTATTGCCTTGTTTTTTTTCATGTCAAGACAGTGTCAAATACCAGTCTGAAAGCCATGTTGGGCCTTCCTGATTAATGAATGCCTGGTTTTTTGTGTGTTTTCAGGGGCAGATGAGGAGGAACCAGTCCAGTAAGTGTTTTTTTTTGTAATCTCACTCTGTGTGTGTTTTTGGACTTGCAGAGGCAATATGGACCACATTTTTGTTGGCCCAAGTTGGTTGACCTAAAGAAGCAAACTCCACAAACCCCTCGCCAAAACCAACATCTCTAAAGAAAAAGTAAACAGCAGTAATTTTTGTCCGAATGTGATGATGGAGGGATGTTTCACTCCAGTGGCTGACCGATGGCTGAATTAGATGTTTTTGTTTGGACGTGTCAGACCAGCTTTTTGCTTTTGCAAACTGGCACGGTTTAGAATCCTCTTGTTGGTTTTTGTCATGCCTCATGTGGCCCAAAAGTATTTTCTGAGACGTGTGCCATGTCAGGGCCGCGCCGCCTGAGCTTGTGCAGCATATGCTGTGTCGAGGAAAACAAACGAACCAAAATAGATCACGCCTCAGCTTCAATCCTGACAAACTGTAACGAAAGCTATAACATCTAGAGTTTCAATGATGAATAATTGAGAGGTTTCTCTAATAAAACACATTTAAAATGATTGAAGGATTTCCAAGGCTGTTTATGAGCATAACACAAAGGCATATGCTGTATTCTGATTAACTAGCTAAAATGAAAATGTATGGCAAGCCAGTGAAAATACGACTTTTTAAAGACCCCTTTTTGAGGAAAACTATTTTTGGTGTGTTTAGCATGTTCTTGTGGCATTTTTCTCATGATGGAGGACACAAAATTTCTTCATTTAAAATTGTTGTAGCAAACAAAAAAATGCCATTTGAAAAAGATTGTATTTGTTAAGTAGAAAATATGCTGGGTGGACCTCAAGCTCCCTGCTCCACTGCATTCTGATGAATCCACTTATAGAAGACTAGATCCATCTACGTCTTTGTTTTTCTTGCCCAAGCTCCAGTGCTGCTCGCCATTTTTGTTGTGGTTGGAAGGACCTCTGACCTAGCAGGAGACAGTGTAAACAGAGAGCTAACAGTAATGAGGAGGGGAATGGGGGGCAATTTGCTTTGCGCCAAGAGTCCCGCCCACAAAATTCTAATGAACTACTGCCACTCTGCAGCAACTATGTCCTAAAAACAGCACAGATTTTTCGATTTAGCTAAAAACAGCAAAAGACCACTGGGAAAACTTTGAAAATAGATCAAAAGATGATTGGAGCGGTCCTTTAAGTTTGAAACTACGCACACACTGGGAATTTGCTGCACGTTCTTGAACTATGTCATTCACAATGGACCAGCAGGGAGGGGCTCCTTTTTATTCTACTGTTTACTAGTAGATTTCCACCACCTATAGTTGAAAGAGGCTTGGTGAAAAATATCAAAGGTTGGTAGATCCGTGGATTAAAAGAGACACTATCCATACATTATTATCAAATCCAAGTCCCTGATTGGTCAAAGTTCAATTGGCGTAACTATCAAAGTTTTTTGTACGTAGAGGCCAAAAACAGTCGTAGAAATTTACGTAGCTATGCATGAATGCAAGAGTTTTGATTGAAGCCCTAAACACCTGTTTGAGCATGTTTACATCAACTTTTGATTGGAAGTGCATGCTTTAGCGCGTGTTGCCGAGGGTGGTGTTAACGGAGCTGATTTGTTAACGGAACAAAAATCTGGTTGTATTTAGTCAACGTAGTACAACATTTGGAGCAATGTTTGAAAAAGGAGTTGCACAATAGTTTTTACATTAAGTATCTTACATGAATACATTTTTTAAATGTCCGTTTGTTTTCTGTCTTTGACAGTGCTAATATTTTTGAGTACCTTTGTGAAAAGTTTTAAAGTAAATAATCATAATTTATGAACTAATTGTTGTTTCCTTCTTCAGATTTGTCCGTCGTGTTAGCACTGCGATGTTGTTAACATGCAAATATGCAACAAACCACTTCGGGTCTAAAATGACCTTAAATTAGCATATACATGAAATCAAAAAACAAAACAAAAAAAAAACGTTCTTGTTTCTACTGTTTTATAATAAATCTTCGCTTTGGCTATGACTGATCCAGTCCTCTCTTATCTTTATGGGCTTTCAGTCTCTGAGTTTTGGCCTGAGTCAATATATAATGATTTAAAATCTAAAAATAAAAAAGCATTGATAGATGTATATTGTACATACACTCAGGATTGGCTGGAATATCTGCATTAAAGCCTAAGCCTCAGGGCTCTGGTGAGTATGTTTTCACTACGGTAGTTGGCCTACAACCCTGCCCTCCCCTTAACCCCAACAGTCTGCACCAGTCCTGATCCCTGTCCTCTCACAGGGAGCCTTTCCTGCAGAAAGTCAACTCCATCTAACACCACTGACTCTGAGTCTTACGTTGAATGGTTTACTCATGAACCGCTAAAAGTTTGGGTGCTTTTAGATCAGCGTTTCTGGGAAAGAACTTTTCCTCTGGGTCACTCATATGATAATAACATTTCAGTCGGAGGCACACAGGAGACTCCCTCTATCCCTGTTTGGAAGTGCTTCCACTGTATTAAAAATCAAAACTGTATTAACCCGTTTGCAGAATTTGGAGAAATCTATTTTAACATGCTGGTGAAAATCTAACCTATACCTTTTACAAAAACTCAGTACCAGTTAACGGTTTGAATGCACAGAAATTCACCTTTAACTGGTTCTGGATTCCTCTGTAACTCAGTGGGAAAGGGTGTTTGTTTAGTCAGATGACTTTTTGGTTTTTGGTGGGACCCATTTCAAATGCAGTTTCTCTTAATTCATGTGAACACTGGAAATTGTAACTTTTTTTCTGTTTTCTACTTGTGTTTTTCTCTTTGCAAATCTGCATAAATCTTTTTTTTTGTTTGTCCTTCTGCAGGTGATGAACTTGCCAAATCTAGAGGGCCAACATCCTACGAGTGAGTCCGTCTTCCATTGTTTTCCTTTTATGAAATTTTAAACTTTGTCTAAACAAAAAAACCCAACAAAAAGCAAAATCCTCACCTCCTTTTGCAGACTAACAAACAACGACCTCCTGTCTCTGGACCCACTGAGCCCGCCTCAGCCCAGCGGAGCCTCCTCCTATGCACCATCGTCAGCAGGTAACCTCTTAAGCTTGAAAACATTGTCTCTTACATCATGTGCTTTTATTTTACACTACAGATTCCTATTTATTATTGTCTAGTGTAAAATTGTTAAGAAAAAACAAAAAATTGTTTGTCATGTTTAGACTGATTTAATTCTTTTTGGCAAAAAATATTAAAAATATATCTTAAATGTAAGAATTTTTTGCTTTTAAACATAAAAAAACTAAATTATTTTATTGTTTTTTCTAGATTTTTAGGAAAATTAATAAAACAAATGGTAGACAGTTTGGATTATTTTTATTGTAAAATATGGGTAGGACATACAATTACCCACATTTATACCTAAAAGTAAAATGTTTTTTTTCTTATTTAACAAAATATTACAGGTCAAATGAATAAAGAGGTTCAGCATTTCAGTTATGCGTTTCATGCTGTAAATATCAGATAAAAAGAGAAAAGAAATCAAATAATTTCTTAAAATTTCAGTTTTTTCATATTTCTAAATATTTATTTTTTGTAAAAGTTCATTTTAAAGGGTCAGGACTTAAAGACTTGATGGTAACTAGGACGTCTCATGATTTTCTTTTGCATGTAAGCTGTGTGCAATCAAACGTATTTATAGAGATTTTTTTTCATTCCACAGAACAGCCAATCAGTGGCTCTTTGACAGAAAACTTAAGAAATGTAAATCTTATCCCAAATGAATTTCTTCTAAATCTAATAAGATTAATAAAGAAAAAACAAATGTCAAACCCTGTAGTAAAATATATATATTTTATCCCCATAGAGTCAATGTCTGTTTCCTAAAAAATGTTAGTTTTTGTTTTCTGAAGCCATCTCTCATCATTTGACCATATCAGAGTTCGTTTTTAATATACATACACTGGATTTGTTTACGCTTTTTGTGTTTGACACCAGCGTTTAAGCAGAGCGACATTAGCACTGACCCATTAAGCATAATCCACAGTTAATTGGCACCTAGTTGGGGTCAGCGGGTCGACCTAAAGCCCACTGGCACGTATGTTGTCAAACAGAGTCTAGTTACTGTCAAAGGTCTCAGCTTAAAAGTCAAAAGAGCATCAACAGGTGCCCCCATCAGGATGCAGGGATGAAGGATCACTTAGGGTGGAGTTGGTCTCTGGACCCTGATGAGGTTTTTGCAGCATTCGCTCCAACAATTTTCGAAACAGAGGGGTTAGAAATGTCAAAATACGGTCATGTTTTTTTTTTCCATTTGATTTGGCCAATTTATTTTGTCTCTACTGATTTTATTAATTATTATTCTAAGATTTCTATATATATCATGTATATGTTTCCTGTTTTTAAGTTTAAATGTTAATGTCTTGTTTGATTGAATTTATTTTTGTTAGATCTTGCCTCTGTCTTTTCAATCACTTCATCTTCATCTTTTCTGACGAATGACTCTGACACCTTCCTGCCAGAGGCAGCAGGTAAACTTTGTGTACATCCAGCTGGACGTTAAATATAAACCTGTTTTGCATGCGGTGAAACATTTAAATAAAGTTTTATCCTGAAAATTTGCAACACTTCAGTGAATCAGTGAATTTAGGAACCTGTTTTGTTGTATATTTCTGCAAATGTTTAACAAAATTAAAAAGAAAGAAAGAAAGAAAAGAACATATTGTAGGACGTAAACTCAGACATCACCAATTGGATCTTAAACTGTGAAAATGAAGACATAAAGCAGCAAAATAATATTTGAAGCTCTGTTGGGTTCACCCACATGCTAATGGAAACCTCATGCTCCTAAAAACTCCCAAATTTGAGTTACAATAAAATTAAAAATTCACACCGCCCTTGGCAACTCGTGTTCAAACTACCATTTCCAACGAAAATTCTACCTAATTGTGCATATGTGTGCGTTTGGGCACATCTCCAAAATGCGCGCGTACAAGCGTCACTGTGCAAGTTTTGAACCCTGTTTATTGGGCTCTACATACAAAAGAGCATCCATTAAATGTGCATTGAAAGTTAAACCAGGTCGAACTTTCGTACAGTCAGGGACTTGGATTTGGTAGTGACGTATGGGTGGCGTCCCTTTTGCAGTTTTTCCCAGTTGCTTTGATGCATTTTTCACAACAGAATTCAGTTATTTAGGCACAACCTAGTGGCAGTTTCATGTTGATTTAGTTTAATAGCATATGCTTTTGGACAAAAAGCAATAGATTAAGTATAAATCTCTGCAAAATAATCACTTTTGACTTGGTTTTGATCCTTTTTCATTTATTATTATTATTATTTATTATTTATTCATTTATTATACACAAACTTGCTGAACACGTCCAACATTTTGTACATCCAATTAAAAATATTTTCATTGTGTCTCCATGAAAAAGTCCATCAATAACTTTTCTCAGGTGAACCTCATACAGTGATGAACAGGGGTGTGTGAACTGTTACTTGAAACCAATGAATGACTTCACAGTCACTCACAGTTGAATCACATGAACCTGCATTTTACATGTATATACTGTAAACCAGGAGACAGGATTGGCATGAAGTGCAAATTGATCTACTTATCAACCACACAGAGAGATTGCTGATGAAATCAGGGCAACAAAATGAGACTGGTTGAAGCCTCAAATGTTGAGAGAACGAACCACTGTCAGTCCCTTTATTCCGATTTCAAGTTTTATTGAGAGAACAGGTGAGCAAACTGTAATTTAGGGTTACTCAGCACAAACTAATCTGCTCTGTACTATCATTGTCATGCAAGAGGCTTGCATTGGGACATGACCTGGTAACCTTTTACATGTAGACTAACAATTGACTACAACTACCGTTCAGAATTGTGTGCTGTAGTGCAATAGCAAAGAAAATAAAATAGTATTGCCGTACTGTAAAAATTTAGCATGTTTACATTTGGGTTTTTTTCTACATGTCAGAAAGGATTGCAAGTCAACACTGAAGAGGTCCCCTTTTCACTCTGCAGCATAAATGCATATTCATTGTCTTGTTTCTTATTGAATTCTAGTTTTCAAAACATCATACATGGCTGTCTTCACTTACATGACATTGGGAAGCACTTACAGAGTGATCTGTCCACATTTAAACATGTTCAAACCTTTTGAATTATTTGATTGTTCAAAGATGCTGGAGTCATAACTTGACACTTTCATTGACAAATACTTGCTTTTGAAGATCAATTATCCTTTTTGATTAAAGGATTTTCATTTGAAGGATGAGCTACCCATTTTGATCTACTGTCTTGCTTTTGTGCAATTGACTTTGCATTTTTAGAGTCACTTGCTTTTGCAGGTTGTCTACTATGCTTGGCAGTTTGCTCCAATTATTTTGAGAAACGCTTCAGCAGTTGTGAGAAATGCACCAAAGCAATTGAGAAAAACTGCTAGTATAGGATAGCAACAGTCCCGTGTGAACACTAGATACTAAACATGTGTTAAGAGAACATAGGAAAGCTCTGGCAGTGCATGGTTGCACCTTCCCTGCTTTGTTCATTAAACTTGAATTAAACACCTCCCTTTGTGCAGACTGCTTTCCGATTGGCTTGCTGTTTACAGGTGGGACCAACTATCTTCAACAAGCACAAGGTTAATCAAAATATGGTCAAATCACCATACATTTTGATTGTTGCTTTGATGGTTAGCTTGTTGACGATGGTTGGTCCCACGTCTGAACATCTTGCTCATCAAAAAGTAGTCAGCAAAAAAACAGAAACAACAAAAATTTAGATCACAGTTCAACAAACGTGTTGCAAATTGATGCAAAGAGACAGAATCAGCTGATTTATGTTGATTGTGTAAGCACTCCACTACTATAAAGTGTTGCAAATCAGGTTAAAGCTTCTTTTTGCAGCTTTAAAATCCTCAGGAATTACATGAATTTTGTAAACGGTCAAAGATCTACGATACTCCAAAGAATGTACACACAGGAGCTAAAGTTTATTGTTGAAGGGTGAAGCAGTCCTGCAGGAGTTCACCTGTCTGTCTAATAAACTGATCATTTCTACTCTCCTCCTACTTTAACCCTTTCACCTTTACTGCCTTTGTCAACCACGCTGCCTCTTTCAGTCGACTCGGCGCCACAGCAGGAGCGCTCTCCTCATCAGGCAGAGTGTCAGCTTTCCAAAGATGTCTCCTCTTTCTCTTCATCCTCGTCCTCACCTTGGCAGTCGCCAGAGTTGCCAATTCAAGCTCTCAAACCCGCCCCAGCGAGAGCTCAGAGTGCCCCCACCACCCATCCCACTGAACCAATAGACCCCATTAAAAGCCCTGGTGCTGCCAGCCCTCCAAAGAGCGCCGACATCGTCACGGCTTTGTCCTGGTCCCAGAGCCAGTGGACGGCTTTCAACGATAGCTTTGCTTCACCATGTCACCTGAGCTCATCTGTGAAGGAACTCCGGCCGCTGCATTCGGTCTCCGGCAGGTCCGACAAGCTTCTGTCTGATGATGCAGCGGCCCGCAGAGAGGCCAGCCCCTTCTGTTTCACTGATGTCTCCTCTGATAGGCCAATGACCGCGGGCCCATCAGGGAAACTGATGAATGGTACACAGCATGAACTGTGACTGACGTGGGCTTTTTGGCATTTTTATTTAACATTTATTTGGTTTATTTGTGCTTCTGTTTCATGTTTTTTTATTTTCTGATGTTCCTGGACCCCATCATTACATACATTTATTTTTGACGATTCTTTTGAAATATGTTCTATCTCTTTTTTGATCCTGATTTATTTGTTTTTTAATGTTGTGCTGATAACTGCATGTTTTGCTTTCTTTTTTGTTTTTTTTTCTTTGCATTTATAAAAAGTCAAAGACTTGTCCTTGTCTCTACCTAAATTTCAATGTATTTGTTGTTTCTTGATCTGAAATTTCCATTTTCTTCTTTCTAGTGCCAGTACCAAACCGACCTATAACACCCCTGGCAACCGGTGCCCTCATACCCCCACCCCGACCCTCATCTAGGCCCAAACTTCCCACTGCAAAACTCACAGGAATCAATGAAATTGTGAGTTTACAAAACATTGATGCATACATTATTCTGATCATTTTAGTTGTTAAAAGTTTTTTGTTTTCTACTTTAGCTTTTGTTAAGAAAAGATATTGACATATTGATTATACTTTTGAGCAAACACATGATAGTAGCTTAACGTTGTAAGGTATGAAAACAGTTGCAGTAACTTGCTCTAAACTCACTAAATGTTTCAACACTGCATTCACCAACTATGATGGTTCCACTGCCATGCTTTACAGTTGAAGAGAACTTTTTAAATTAACCTGAACACTTTCTGTTCAAAAATTCAATGAATTTGAACTGTTCAGTTTTTTGGCGGTAAATCAACCTTTTGATTTGTTGTGCAGTTTTTTTATCTAATTTTATATTTGTTTTATTACACTCGTGCACCAGTAAAATGGTAAATGGCATATACTTTTATAGCTCTTTCCTATTGTCCTTAAATGCCCAAAACAATTTCAATTACTTAAGTATTTTTAAATAAAGCCTTGCAGAAACTGTTTTTTGGCCTCATGAGTTTCAACTATTCTTTTCATTTTTGTGTCCATGAAATAACAATAAAACAAAAGTGTGCTGCATGGTTTACCCCATTGGCAGACACGATGATGCCACTTTTCAAAGGCTGATTGATTGATTAAAAACATACATTTGTTTTTTGTGGTTTCAGTTGTGGAGTTTATTTACCTTGTTGTTTATTATTTGAACGGAATAAAACTTATATCCATTGTCATTATTGGAGTGTTTTCTTGGATCTAGTCTTAAATTTAAGAGCAAAAAATCAAAAGACGTCACATTTGTATGATTTTTCATTGAATTGTGGCTGTAGGAGCAAGAAAACTCCAGAAATAATGACGTGTAAAACTTTGACACAGTGGTCATTTATCTATTTTATTCTTAAATTTAAAAGCAACAATGAACAATAACTTTGTTAAAAGCTGAGAATATTTAGTCTTTTGGCCAAACAGTTGCATTAAAGAGACTTTTTGTTTTTTTGCTTGATTAATAAAACGTTCATTTGTTTGCGTGACTAACAACCACTTTGATTGTTTTCTGTCAGGGACGCCCCTTCAGCCCGCCAAAAACATCCAACGCCAGCCCTCCTCCGACAGCACCGCTTGCCCGGGCAGAGAGTTCGTCCTCTTTATCCTCGAACGCATCACTCAGTGCCGCAAACACCCCCACTGTTGGTACGATCCTTTTGGTTCACTCTTCTTCGGATGACCTCCTCCCCACCTTCTCAGCAAACGTATTTTTCTTTCTGCACCACATCCTGCCACCCGCCTTTATCTCCTCCCCCTCACAGGAGCTGTGCACACCTTTCCTTCCCCCTTTTCCTCCTTTGAGACAGACCTGCTCTTCCTGTCTCCTCTCTTTCCACTAAGCCAAAGTGAGTCTTTCCCTCCAAGCTCATCTTCAAAAATCTTCTTCCACAGAAATGTTTAGTCATAATTCACTGATGGAAAGAAAGACACGACCACCACCATCTTTCCTCTCATTCTCTCTGGGTTTTTGTGTCTCCTTTCTTCTCCACCCCTTTATTGTGGTCAGCAGAAGATGATCTGTTTGTAGCAAAGCTGCCGACCTTTGAGAAGCGGTGTGAGACGCCGGCAGGTAAAGTCAAGCTTCAGGCTGCGGGAGCCCTGCCCTGTTTTAGCTGAGCAACTAACCCCCAGTCTGGCTTGGCGAACAGACAACTGGATGAACATCTTTGCAGCTGATCTGCATTATGAGTTTTCCCCTAACAAGTTTGTTTCCCATCAGGAAACTCTCAGCAATAATTCCTGAACAGTTTCTCTAACGCTTCTCTGTTTAATCAAGTATATATATATTTTTAAAGTCCCACTCCAATCATCTTTTGATCTATTGTAAAATCGCTCCCAGTGGTCTTATGAATATGTTTATAGGCCGTTTTTATCCAAAATCAAAAAACCTGTGTCGTTTTCTAGAACATAGTATCTGCAAAGTGGCAGGAGTTCATCAGAAATTCATCTTTGAGTTGTGGGTGGAACCGTTGGTGCCTGCCTTTAATTTCCATGATCCCTTTGTTTATATATCTATACCACTAGCTTACAACCCTTCACCACCTCAACCTAACATTAGCGGTGCAAAAAATATGGCGAGCAATATTGAAGCTATCTAGCCATACAGTTTTGAGCCAGATGCCAGCTTGGATGTGGAAAACCAAGCCGTACATGGATCTATTTGTCTATTTGCATCAGAATGAAACGGAGAAGGGAGCTTGTAAACTGCTGATTGTAGATTTTACGTAACTGCAAGCTTTTTCCAACTGCTCCTGATTCACTACAATTTTAATATTAGCCAATTTAGCGCAATTTCTTTTTTGGTCGCAAGAGTCTCATTTTAATTTGTAACCATTGTCATGATCTCAAATATAAAACAAGGGTTCAACACTTGACTTACATTAACATTTTATCTGAACTCTGCTAAAAACGTGTCTTACATCACTCACTGTGTCTGTGTATGCAGAGTGCGCTTGTCGCTGCTGTGATGTCATTAATGTGTGTCTTTGTAGTTATTAACAGAATTACTCCAAAACAAAGTCATAACGCCAGAACTTTCATCAATTATGTAAGAGTTAAAGCCCAACAAAATGTTCATTCTGAATATGCAGAGGGCTGACCGTACAGTAAAACGTCAAATAATGTTTATCAACATATATATTATGGTATTAATAAGTAGGTTTTGGTCACTTTTTTTGGATTGCCCAGACGCTTTCCAACTGTGATATTTTACATTAGAGCACTCTGGACCTGATGGTTTTTATTTATTTATTCCATAAAGTTTGAGATTGAAAATAATCCCCCTTGGTGTTGCAAAACTAAAGGTTAGAAGTCTATTACAATAAAAAAAAATTTAATAAACCCACTTTTTAAATTATATTTTGATCTTTTATTGTGCCACAATGTTACAAATTTGAATAAAAATACCTCAAAATGAGATGTTATAATGAGCAATTATTAAGTTTAATTAAAAATAGATGAATTCGATTAATTAAGTCATGGTTTATCAATTGCTCAAAAACAATTATCGCTTTACAGCACTAATTTGAATAAAGAAATACTCAGAAACACAGTTTCAATCTTATTTTTTTATATACAAGTCCTCATATCATGAGAAAAAAAATGCTGCAAGAACATGTTAAAAAATCTCCCCAAAAAATGATTTTCATTGACGTGGGTCTTTAAAAAAAAAAACAAAAAACAACTGCTGCTCAAAAAAAAAAAAAACAACTGCGTTCAAAAGCAGCCCTCATCTGATGAAATACCATCCTTACACGCTTTTAATTCTGACAGCTTTTTTTGTTTTTCGATCTGCAGCCAAGTCAAACTCCTGCTTTTTTCCTTCTCAGGAACGTCTCGCGGTCCCAGCCCTGTGACCCTGGCATCCCAAGATGCCTTGCCCATTGCCGTGGCCTTCACAGAGTCAGTTAATGCCTACTTCAAAGGAGCTGATCCCACTAAGTGAGTCTCACATGACAACCCAAAGACCGCAACTTTATTTTCTATACCTCCAGTGTCACTGCTGAGTTTGAACAGTCCAGCTTGCAGCAGCGAGACATCCCCCCTGCTCATTCTGCATGCGTGTAACGTTCTGACACCGTTCTTTCAGAATGAATTACCTGCATGAGCAGATTCCACATCAGAGAAAAACATAGTCTTTTATTGGTTAACTGCTGGTAAATTGCTGCTGTGCAAAAGGCTTATTTTTCCAGGAGATTAGCAAATGGAATTTTTTTTTTTTATATAAGTCATGCAGCCAAAGCCCTGTGCGAGTTCAAGACCTGCAGAGGGGAGCAAACACCACAGCCATGTCTCCCCCACCACCCTTCAACATTAGCCAGTCCTTTCTTTTTTAGGATATGGATAAGATTGGAATATTGTTGTGGATGTAAACGTCAGTTTAATCCAGTTGTACCATTTTTGTGTTGCACTAAATGTATTTCTTCTGCATTGAAGTGTGATTACTAAGCAAGAAAACAACACAGAGGGTGCAAATACTTTTTTAGGCGTGTAACACTCGGTTCTTGGTTATGGTATACATTTGCTGGATTGTCCTGATGGTGCTTTAGAGCAGTGGTCCCCAACCGCCGGGCCACAAAGAGAAAAGAAAAACAACCTTCAACTTTCTCCATTTTTTCATAGTCTGAATCTAAAGGAAGTTTTGTTTTGAAGAACTACTGGATTCTCTCACCACATGCGACTCATTCTTGAAGCACATAATATCGCTTGGTCACACGTGTCGAAAGTTCACTTGCTACTTTCTTAATGCGGCTGCTCCGACCCCTAAACTCAAACCCCCAAGCTAGCAAAGTTAACAAAAACTAACCTATTTGTAAAGTTTCTTTTTACAGAGAAGAGTCAGTGATGAAACAGAAGAAGAGCCTTTGACTTCAAAATAAAAGAAAGCTGCATTTAACAGACAAAAACCAGGAATCTTTACTCCAAATATGGATTTATGCAAAAAAACAAAACATATTTGAAAATAAAATTCCATAATATTCAACAACCGTCTGTCTAATGTTATGAAGATGCTGTTAATCAAGTTGCTCAAAACCTTGGATTCACGTTTAAGATTATATTGAGAAATACCTGTTTAATTGTCCGTTTTTCTTTCTGTTTGTTTTTGTTGCATCTTAAAAGTCTTAAGTTGGCATCAGATTTTTTTGAGGTTCCTCTTTGACAGTTATGGGTTAAGGGAAAATCTATATCACATTTGAATGATTCCTACGTCAAATCCAGTGTTTAAATAAAGTTTAAAGCAACTGCAGATATGTTACAGATGATGAACTTCACCCTCAAAAGTTAAGAAATCAGACTCACACTTCAGCCTTACACAGGCCATTCTATAAAATGAAACCAGTCCGTGTCCTGATAAGGTCGGGAACCCCTGGTTTAGAGATTTTTTCTAGGCCGTACCGAAGAAGCTGAGGTTTTCTTCATCAGGAAATGAAGATGTCTCATCCCTTTTTTTTTTTAAAGCACTTTTGTGGTAAACATGTAAACCAGGGGCTTTACCAGGTGGTCTCTCCACAGGTGCATTGTAAAGATCACAGGAGACATGACGCTCTCCTTCCCCATGGGGATCATCAAGGTCTTCACGTCCAACCCTTCTCCTGCTGTCCTCACCTTCAAACTGAAGAACACCAGCAGGCTGGAGCAGATCCTCCCTAACGTGCAGCTACTCCACAGGTGAGGATCCAAGTTTTTACTGGTCAAAAAAGGATTTAGACTGAAAAGGAAGTGGCGTCTGCGTCAGAGGAGGGAAAATTCAATTATCACGAGAACATAAAGCTGTCATTAGGCTGTCGGAGAAGAATTCTCCAGCAGACGTTCACTGTCAGCATCTCAGCTGCTCGTGTCTCCTCTGAAGGAAACAACACTTCATTTAACTGCTGCTTCATTCAGCGCCGGACTCATCCAACACTTTATTGCATTTCTCACCTCGTTTGTTGGAGCACAAGGTATTGAATGTGTTCTTTACCTCACACTCAGCCCAGCTTTCAATAAGGTGCTAAATATGTAAGCTCGGCTGTTTTTTCCACTAAAGAAAGTCATAAAAAAACACCATCTTTATTTTCTCTTCGCTCTGGTTCCTCCCGACCACATGGCAAGGCTAATCGATTCAGTAGTTCACGATTTAGTAGCTGGTTGGATATTACAGCCTCATATTTTCCAAGCTGTTGAAGCTTCACGCACAAAGCCACAGAGATTAATTGAGCTTCTGCTTATTCCTTTTGTGTGTATTTGTGTGTGTGGCTTTCATCCAGTGATCCTTCCCAAAGTGATTCAGATTCCAAGAGTTTCTGGTTCAACATGCAAGCACTGACGTCCTACCTCAGAAAAGCCTCGGAGCAGAATCCCTCAGCTTCCTACTACAATGTGGACATCCTGAAGTACCAGGTGAGGAACCAGAACTCACTCCCCTACAGAAAAAAAAAAAAAAAAAACAGAATCCGGTGTTTTTTTTGATCCGAGCCGCTTGAAAGAGGAAATACGACTGCGCTGAATATGGTTCTGATTATGCTGCCATATTTTCTCTGCACTGTTTTTACTGGAGTGAGCGTTCACCTCCAGTGGTCTGATATTCTCTTTCTTTTGGAAGTAAATCAACATCCACAGATTTACACTGCTTATAGGGGTTTAACGTTTAGTCATTTCTCTCAATAAATTAAAACTAATGTTTCATTCGGGTCTCACACGTGTAACGTTCATGGTTTGCTTGAAACAATGTCCTGTTCAGAAACTTTAGTTTATCTTTGCAAAAGCTTCACTCTAAAACTCTTAACTTAACACAAAAATAAAACATTTTCATTAAATGTTGTTTATATACAAAAAAATGCAAAGATTTTCTATTTTTCAACTCATTAAGCGAGTTAACCCTAAAAAATGTATTTAGTAGGACCGTCTAGGATTTTGGTGGCTCTAAATTGCTGCTACCCAAAATAAAAAAAAATTCTCCAGGGTTGAACTGACTTTTTTCTTCGTTAGAGGAAATTGATTTCTAGATTTTTGTAATATTCCTAAATACATAGTCACACTTTTAATTGTATTTTTCTGTTTTTAATTCTAATTTATTTATAATTTTATTATAGTTTCTTTTTTAATCTACGAAAACACACTTGATAATTAGATGCTTCTAATATTTGAACTCAGGGAAAATCAAGCCCAGACTGTCGCGCTCTGTATGAAGCTCAAAATGAGCTGCAGGACCTCTAATCGCAACTGTACATTAACTTAACATTGAAACTGGACACCACTGATGCAGGAATGGCGTTCGGATGTGATAGTAGCTTTACTTTTCTAGGGCAAACTTATTTTTGAATCATAAAGACTGAAGCAGCTCACTGATGCACAGCTCTGCTCTGAAACTTTGCCGCATGTCCTTTTGCTGCGTCAGGTGCAGTCTGATGGAATCCATTCCACCCCGCTCAACCTGGCTGTCTACTGGAAGTGTTCACCAAGCACAACAGACCTGCGGGTGGATTACCGCTACAACCCAGAATCCATGGACTCCCCAGGGTCGCTCACCAACGTACAGGTCTTGGTCCCTGTAGACGGAGGAGTCACCAACGTGCAATCTCTGCCCAACTCCATATGGTGAGACGTGGATGTGGACAAACCAGAACATCTTAAAGGTCTTACTTTCGCTGAAATCTCTAAGCTTTAATTGTGCCACCTTATTTCAGGAGTTCAGAGCAGAATAAGTGTCTCTGGAAGCTAAGCGACCTCTCCAGTAAATCTGAAAATGAAGGTGTGAGCATCATTTCACTTGTTACAAGATTCTTTGCAACAATCCAGTTTGGTCACCCCTTTCATATGTACTGTCCTCAGGGGCAGGGTCTATAAGGGCTAAATTTGACCTCTCAAACGGGCCGTCCAACCCATCAACTCTGGCAGTCCAGTTCATGAGCGAGGGCACCACCCTGTCTGGAGCGGACATGGAACTGCAGGGCTCCGGATACCGGCTTTCCCTCAGCAAGAAAAGATTTGCCACCGGTGAGTCGCTTTCCTCCACACTGCTGATGGTCGACCACCACGCCTGTAAAAACTCACCCCTGTCTGTTCCCCTAGGGCGTTACATGGCGGACTGCTAAGGAAAGAAAACCCTGATTTGACATAAAACTTGGGGAATGCGAGCGGAGCTGCGGCGGTTCACACAGGAAGCGAGAATCTCACTACAAAAAGCAGCACTGAGTTTTGAACACTGTTGAAAAAGAATAAAAGAAAACTTAAGACGCGCTTTCAGGAAACGTGTAGATATAAAGTCTAATAACTCTCTCTGATCGATTCCTTTTTGTACAGTCAAGAAACAATTTATTGATTAGCTATAAATCTATATTTGAAATCATAAAACAAGAAAAAAAAGTGCACTAATAATCCTCCAAATGCTTTTTTTCTCTCTTCTCTGAGAAGCAAACCCCCTTTTTTCCCCTCCAAACTGTAAATAATAACCCAGACTCGCTTTCTTTACTGATGTTTGTCTTTTTCTCTGTCTGTGTCAATTATGTGCAATGAAGCGATGAAGGTAGAATCCGTCTTTAACATCACTCACACATCAGTCTGATCTTTAAAACAACATTGAAGTGCAAAAAAAAAAAATCTGACATCAGTGCCTTCTCTTCTACAAAAAAAGTCATTTGTTTTTTTCTGAACAATCACTTTTTCTGGATTCTGATCTGTTTTTCTTAAAGCCCTTTAGATTAAAAAATCCAGGGACATTTGCACCAAATTGAACTTTTCACACTCTTGCGTGCTGTAAATGTGCCTAAATTGTCTCATTTTTGTGTACACCGCAGCACAGTTAACGGCGGCGGCACCGACGTGCCCCGATTGTGTTTTTTACTTCTAATATTTGGATATTGAAGGGAACGCGTCTGATCTTCCAGAACTTAAATAGAGATGGATCTGTGATTGACTTTGAGATGTTTTCTTTGTGCTTTGACAAACTGTCACCATCTGCCTCACGACGTCGGCTCAGAGTGTCTCAGTGGGATTAAAACGCCTTATCCGGACCTCTCCTGTTAGAAACTCTGACTGCCGTTAAAACTGGGCTGGATCACTCACCTCTCTTGCCTTTTGCACCAGTGCATGCTGGGATTTTCTTCAGCAGGTTTAGCAAAGCAACAAAAACTGGTCACTTTTGACTCTTGGTGCTTCTCTCTTGTCTTTTTAATGAAGGGCTGCTTCTGCAGAGGCTGATTTATATCTTTTGTAGGCAATATTCAGAAGTGGGTGGATCTGTGGCACTTTTCTTTTTGCATAAGTTGCCTAAAAACTGTGATTCAAAGTTGCTGAAACTTTTTAGAAGAGTGGTTTAATCCATTAAACATAATTTGACCTGAAATGATCCCCCCAACAGAAATAGGGAACAGAAGTTCCTATTTTTAATCAGCTTTTTATTCTTCAGGTGACAAACGAAACCACTTCTTAGATGTTCTGAGGAATTTTTTCAAGTCTTTAAAAAAATCTGTCTAGATATGATCTAACAAACCATTCTTTGTATCCCTTCTTTATCTCCAAAAAGGTAAGCACATTTTAAAAATGACTGTGTAAACTCTAGAACTGTTCAGTATTAGCAAGCTGGTTCTTGCTGACCCTATAAACCTTTAAAATTATCCTTGAAAAAAGGTTTCCTAAATTCAGCTCCTCTCTTTTTTATTTGTTGTATTAAACAACTAAAAAACGTCATTGTGTAAGATGATTCTCACCTTTTTCCTTATATTTCAGTCACTTTTTGTCTATTTTATGATTTCTTATTGTGTGTGTATTAAATGTGTAATATATGAATATATAAAAATATATGAAAATTACAACGTGATGTGTGTTTTTTGTCGCCACCTTATAAACCACAATCTGATATATTTTCATGTCTGTCATGTCATGTCTGATTTGTTTTCTTTTCTGCATTATAAAGAAAATGGAAAACTATGAGTCCATATTTAACACTATTTAAAATTCTTGCCTTTAATTTTTGGTTTAAAAGGAAGATTTTTTTATTTTCGAGTAGCAACATCTTTGCAACATAAAGCATATTTATTTCAAGACAATCTGATTTCTTTTTTTTTTAACTTGATTTTTTTTTTATTTTACACATAAAAAAGGGAAATATTGTACAACAAGGTTAATAAAAAATAAAGAAAAAGGAAAAAAAAACATTGATATTAAACTGAAGTTCTAAAACAACAATTTCAATATTATGACCAAATATTCATCACAAAGTTTAGCTTACTGCCCCCCCCCCAAAAAAAAAAAAAATAATTGGCATAATACAAACTTCATTCACAAACCCTATGTAAATCCTGTCTTTTTTACTCTCTAATTAATTATCATTCCACTAGAGGCAGTAGACAGGATTCTTCTGTCTTTTCCTCTTTTGCTGCACCACAATTAGGCTTTTCACAGCATTACAAGGTTATGCTATAAAAGATGAAGTATTACTGATCATGATTAATGAATCAAACAAAAATTAATCACATGACAACACTAGTTTAACATAACTAAAAGGTGAAGGTAGTTTCCAATTCTTTTCATTTTGCCCATAGGTTGTGTGAATCTATTGCAAACTGCACCGATTTGAATATCTCCAAAGATGTTTATCATCCCATTTTTTGAAAGAATGTTGTCATAAAAAGCAATCTAACAAAACAGGCTGATTAGTTTTGACCAGAATCCATGTTGAACGCTTTTCCAAAGCTGTTTGACTCCCTCCCAGCGCTCAGAATAACAGATCATCAAAACAAATCTTTCAGACACAACCACATGTGTTACTAATGCTCTGTGTGTGTCATGAGAGCCTCACGCAGAGATTTGCTTACAGCAGGATGTATTGACGACTGTGCGTACAGCCTCAGCACTACTTCAACACCTCGTGCATATTTATGCTCTCAATCATCCCCCATGCGTGTGCTTGTGTGTGTTTGTGTGTGACTGAGGACCTCCTTGCTGTTTGAATTACAGTCTTGACACTGCTTCTTTAACAGCCGAATGTGTGAGCCATCAGTGGAGGCTCTGCTTCCCCCCAGTTTGACTCCGTCAGACTGAGAAGGGAAGAACTGGAGGTCTCTGGTGGATGAAGGTATTTTCTGGAAGGCCAAACTGAGATGTGGGGGTTGAAGTCATGTCCAGAAAGAGCGCTGGTCCATGTGTGTGTGTGTTGTATCTGTAAGTCTGTGTGTGGGATTTACAGTAAAATAGCGATGTTGTGAGTGGGAATTTTCTTTAATGAAATAAGGTGATATTTTTTGCCACTTTGGCGTTACTTAGGTTATCAAAATTAACCAAATCAACATTTTTTTTTAAATATTTGGTAATTTAATCAACTGGTATCAAATCTTGTCCTGCTCTGTGGTGTAGTGGTTAGCCCCATTTTCCTCTCACTCTTCCAAGAGTGTGGTCTTCCACAGACAGGATCTGCGTGTATCCCACCTTCACCCATGGGATAGGCTCTAGCAACCCTGTGACCCCAAAAGACATTTAGCGGGTTCTGAAGATGAATGGATATAAAATGAGTGAAAGATTAATAACATAATAACGTTCCTGGATCTGAGATTCAACTATCGGACGGATTCTCCTCTCCAGTACCCTGGCATAGACTTTCCCAGGGAGGTTGAGGAGTGTGATTCCACTGTAGTAGTGCCCCTTCTTGAAAAGGGGAACCACCACCCCTGTCTGCCAGTCCAGCGGTACAGTTCCTTACTGCCACGCGATGCTGCAGAGACGTGTCAGCCAAGACACTCCCACAGCATCCAGAGACTCGAGGTCCTCAGGGTGGACCTCATCCACTCATAGTGCGTTGCCACAGAGGAGCTCATCGACCACCTCAGTGACTTTAGCTTGGATGATGGACAGCCCCACCCCAAAGTCCTCAGCTATTCAATATTAAAGACCTCAATTTGGAAAACAAAACAAAATCCGGAAAATTTTGCTGGCATTTGATCAAATTACGACAATAAGTGTTAGCTAAAATAGTCGTCTCAGATAAATAGTTTGTAAAAGTAACATTTGTATGATATATCTTTACAAACAATAAAATAATTAACAAATAAAGAAGTTTAAAACCTACATACAGAAAGTGCAAGTTCCAGGATTAGCCAACTATCAGGTTAACTAGATTTGGCAAAATGCAGATATATCATGTAAAACCTAAAAATTCTGTTTTTCAACAGCTTTTCCAGCCTCTAAAGATAGTAAAACTTGGAAAATACTGAACACAGATCTGACTCAGCTAAGATATGCTGACTAATGAAGTTTGAATAGCATTTTGTTGGTAGCAGTTTTACCAAAGGTTCAAATCTAAACAATAAAACACACAAAAACATTTTATACTAGGAAACTAGTTACGATTAGAGATGCCACAATTCTCAGTTTACAGTTACAGTATGTTAAAAAAAAAAAAAAGGCTAATCACAGTATTAATAAGAAAAAGCTCATCAAAAGAAATGCACACACATTAGATGATCTCCATAGGCCTTACAAAACCAGAACTTTTGGTGATTTTTAAAGTCAAGTTCTCAGCTTTCTTTTGTCAAAGTCTCACTGATTTCTTTGGCTTTGTTTGTTTGTTTGTTTTACATGAACACATGGTGGTGTAGTGGTTAGCACTCTGGCCTCAGTGAGTGGACCCTGGTTTGAATCCCAGCTGGGACCTTTCTGTGTGGATGTCCTCCTCATGCATACGTGGGATTTTCTTCGTTGCTTCATTGATTGAATGGTGTCTCTGGGTGAACATGTGAGTATGTGACACTGCAACAGACCGGTGACCTCCTCAGGGTTTACTCTGTCGTCACCCAACAGTAGCTGGGATAGGTTCCAGCAACCCTGACCCAGAAAGGGGTTCAGGAGGTTCTGAAAAATTGATGGATGGATGAATTTACTATGAATTAATGAATTTACACAGCTCACTTGTTCTTTTATCTATGCTGATAAGTTTAGACTGTGTGCCTGTTTAGGATAAGGCTCAAAATGGGGCAACCAGAACTGGTATTTGTTCAATCCAACACTTTAGCGAGCTGCTCACCAACAACTCATCAGGGGTCGAGGTATGAAGGTTTTTCTCACACTAATGTGGTTTTATATGCAAATTATTATTCTAGCTGCTGAGACTATTGTCGGAGAATATATATTTTTAAAACAGAAACGTGCAGGTTATGGGTCGGTCAAGCTGTGGGTGTCTGGAAAGGCTTAACATCAGAATCACTTGCATGAAACGGTTCGAGCAGACGGAGCATTTAGTCTCTGTTGTCCACCATCACAGTTCTGTTTGTTCAAGTCCCCCTTGGAGCCATAGAGCTGAGTAATTCTACGATCCAAAGAGCCAGAGCAGCATCAGTAAGATTTATGGACAATTTATAATCGATGTACCCATTTGATCTCCCTCTTCACCATGAGGAAAACCATCTGAACAAACAAGTAATAGTGTCGGTTTATTGCATTAACACAGATTCCTCTCCTCTGCCCTTCCCACTTGCTCCAAAAAAACCCAGAAGACCTTTTTAGAATAACTCAAACCCCGTTCACGTCGAGACTCCCATCCGAAGGAAATGTCCGCACTTTCCACTCGGCAAACTCTGTTGCCTTCTGTGCAGAAAAGATCAACACAATGCGCAGTTAATCATCACGACTGTTTGTCTGACAACAAAGGATGTTCGGTAGCTTTTCATGGATGGAAGAACGTGACCCACCTCACATTTAATCATCTTTGGGTCTGCCTTACGCCATAAAATGTATTACAGTTTAATAGCTGTGTTGTGCACTTTCACTTTTACTCCAAAAGTCCACTGAATCCCTCCTTTGCCTCGAGGACAGGGAGTGGACCCTTTCGTGCCATGCTGAAAGAGGCATGTCAAAGGCTATTTGTCATGGTAAGCGGGCATGTGTGTAAGTGTGCGCTTGGGGGAGGGGATGACTCAGATATGATCATTTCTTAACTCATAAGATGGATTTTTGGTGGATCAGTACAGCCTGTGAGGTTATGGCCTTTTCTTCATCCCATTACTGTTATGTCCTTGATTGTGTTGCACAAACAGCTTCCGAATTGATGTATCACCAAAGTTATACATCCACTAATTCTAGTTTCTGCTTCTAATGGGCCAATGATCTGCATGCTTCGTTTTCCTCCTCCAACAGCTGATTCCAATTCCAAAACGATGAGCACAATCATTGCATTGGCTCATCAGCGATGCGGAGAAATGAGCCAAAGTCTTTTGGATCAAGTGTGTCAGAGCAGAGACTGAAGTAAACTCTGCAGGGAGCCTGAGATCTTTATGGGCCAGGATTTAGAACTACTTACCTTAACATCTTTACAGACACAAAAAGACTCACACTCAGCTTAAACAATGAAAGATTTGACCATTTGTAAAAGAAAATTGCACCAAAAAATGTATTTAATACTTACAGGTAATGATAATAATTTACGTAGACATTAAAATTCTACAGAGATATGCAATACTTTACAGTAGTTAAGTGTTTACGCAATCTCCAGGTCCAGTTTTCTTATACAGTCAAGAGGGGAACTGGTGCAGTTAAATGTAATCAGCAGAAATAGAAAAATAAAGAAGAAAAGAACATACAGTATAAGTCGCACTTTTGTGAGAAAGATATTTAACAAAATACAAAAACTTAACTTAACTAAACTTAAACATGAAGCATAACTTCATGACGCATGGGGGAATCTACAGGTTGTCACATAAGTCCCCACACATAAGTAAAAGAAATGTTTCTTGACATCAACCATTTTTATTGATGTAATATTTTGTCGGGAACACACTTCAATGCATGTCCGCCGCTGCTAAAGAAAACTTCTAAAAACATCTGGATTTATGTTTGTAATGGTGAACTATACGTGTATGGCATGTAATATGTTTCCTTGTATGGAGACTTATGGGACACCCTGTAGTATATCAGCGCAAAATATGAATGATCACCTACAGCGCCCTCGAGGGGTTGTTGCAAATGTATTTAAGTCACAGAAGTCCCATCTGAGCATAAGTCACACCCCTGCCCAACCTGTAAAAAAAAAGAACAACTTAAACTCTGAAAAACATGATAATTGTTCATTATAATTATGAATAAACTGTTGTGTTTTAGATATTTCATACCAGATACTTTGAACAAAGGAAATTGGGGGTGAAGACAAAAGATTGTTTAAGTCTCCAAATTCCTTCAAACAAGACCATCAACCTCTGATAAAGCTGTCCCTCCTCACATATCGACTTGTTGCCAAATGACAAAATACTGTAAAGATGCCAGGCAGATGCACTTTTGAAGGATGATTGCAGAGCTGAAGCGAAATGAAGCATAAGCCCTGGGGATCAATATACCTCGCCGTAAGTCAACAGGAGGCAATCACACACGCAGAACTTTCCTTCCTTTCGGAGAGGAAATGTTCTTTTCATAAATATTTGGAGTTTGCTAATTGGAAAAGTATGTGTGGCTTTAAACACTACCTTTTATGGATTCTTCATATCTGCCCCCACGCACAGAGTAATAAGGATGTGCTTTCGTGTGCACATTTAAAGAACATGTTTGCATGTCACTGTTTGCCTTCACAATGAAAGTCTGAAGAATACGGAGGTTTTTGTAGCTGTACAGTGAAGTCCTGCGTGGATCTAAGCCCAATGTTGTACTGGAAGAACTAAAACTTTATTGGTAAAGACGCTAAACAAATTATACACGGATACAAATAAAAAATGATTACAAGATAGATACATTATGTAAACTTAATATAACTACAATTTAAATATAAATGTAGGAGAGCTTTGGTTGCAGTTTGCATAAAAGAACAAGATCAGTTAAAGATCTTTCTAAATGCACTGATTTACAGAGATGGGAACAGACGTACAGCCTTCATGATGCATGATTTTTATGTTCTTCATGGAATAAATCATGAGAAAAATCAAAACTTTCTGAAGTTTGCATGAAGTTTGCCGTTAGTAAAGTGGCTGTAGAGTGATGACAAGTCTAATGCCCTTAATAGTAAACCTATGAGGACCTAAATCCAGTTATCATCTTATCTTTAAAGTTTCAAATGTCTCACAGAACTGCTGTAATTGTACATTAAAATGGTTTAAAGATCAGAATCCTGAGTTTCTGAGTTTAGGTTGCTTTCTCCCATAGACATATATCCGCTGATAAAATGATCAGCGACGTCAGACATAGAATTCTGGGAAAATGAAGCCTGAAATGGGATGGTCCCATTGAACGGTGTTTACTCCGCCCACATCGGTGACTAACCAGAAACGGGGGACGATAAGACGATGAGTCCACTCAACTGTCAATTAGGCAAAAAAAAAAACAAGCCAGGCAAGATAGGAGAGCCTTTAGTGACAGGTTTGGTTGTAGTTTACAAACCAATCACAAAAGACCTAGCCTTTCTGTGGGCGGAGCATCCCCCAAACTGTTCATGACAATTGAGCAAATGCTCTTCAAACAATGTAAACTGGATCTTTATTGGTTGCAATTTATCTGCATGATATAAAATGCTCTTATTGGCATAAAAAAAGAAAGGGTAGCACTTTATGGTAATTTTATAAGGGGAAAAGCATTACCTTTCTACTCACTAATTCCTGGTGCACATTGACTTTAATAAACAACCATCTGCGACTGAATATTTGTTCGTAATGAGCCAAATAATATTGATAAATAAAACAACAGCAAAACATAAGGAAAACTAAAAGAAAACTGCGGCTTCCTCTACTTGCGTGATTACAGTGGATGCAAGACCACCCAATTTATTTATAGTGACTTCTGGTCCTGTGGACCTTGTGATTGGTCCATGTGATTGGTCCATGTGATTGGACCATGTGATTGGTCCATGTGATTGGTCCATGCAACCCACACAATTAACCAGGAGGTAAAAAAAAAGCTCTGGAGTGCTGACACAATGCTCGTGTGAACTTCACACTCGGAAAGAACAAACTGTTCACATAGTTCTACTGAGCAAGAGTCCAAACCAAGGTGTTGCTAACCACACAGTCTGGTAACAGGTAAAGTGATGAAAACGTGCAGCAGAAATAGATAAAATAATATCTTCAAAAATCCAAATTTTTCCACAAGATTAATGAGTTCCAAGGCCACACCCACATTCCGTTTCTTCAAAGGATTGGCATGTTAACTTGTAACTTCCTCACTTGTCCAGTAACAGTCTTGAGGTTACTCAGTGTGGTTTTTGCTCAGAACGTTTATTCATAAACTAACATGGTAGGACAAAGACCTGCGATGGAGACCGGCGCTGTTTCTTTTTCCCAAAGGCAGACAGAAGGATCGCTGGACCAGGAAAAAACCGGAGCTGCCCTCTTGTTCTCCGGAGTCTTCCTGACCATGGTGGGGGTCACCTTCACGGTGATGGGTTGGCAACACTTCCAAACCAGCGCCAGCTTTCAGTGGACCCAACTCCTCGGTCCCATCCTGATTTCAGTTGGAGGTACCTTCATGGTAACCAGCATCTGCAAGTTTAGTTTAATCTCCTGTTGGTACTGCAAAGAGCAAGAGGATGAGGTCTTTGTTGTTCCTATAAGGGAACCAGCATCGAGAAGACATCCTGTTATGGTCCACAGCATCAATCAGCCAGTAATGGTGCAGGGCACCGCCACAATGCTGAATATTCCACCTGCATACAACTTCAGGACCCAGGAAGTCCTTCAGGAGAACGAGGTGCAGCCTGGCAGCTCTGTAGGAGGCGTCCATACGAGCCTCCCCTCATATGAGGATGTGTACTGTTTGGACAACGAAGCTTTTACAGGAGAGGGCGACGCGGAAGTGGGGCACAGAAGGAATTGGTAAGAACCAGTCCAAAATAGCAATTAATTGAACTTGTTGGCAATGCTTAGATAGCTGTTGCATAGATTTGCTTCTCAGAGGAACCTTTGGTGTTTTTTTCTGCTCCACTTCATCGATTCATTTGAAAAAGAAGCTACATGCAAGTATAGGTACAAAAAAAGATCAATAAACCTGCCTGAGACGTGATCTCTAACTTTCATTCTGCTCAATGCCCCCTAAATGATATGCTTTATTTGTAAGAGATTAACTTTTACAAATATTTCAATTCTGCTGAAAAGGTTTTTTGTTATTTTATTTCATGATGTTCTGCTCTTGGAAAGTTAGTTTAAAAAGGGAAAGTATCTGGAGCCAATGGTAGTGCACAAAGTAGCCACTGAGTCACACAAGAAACTTAAGGGTCAACCATTGACTGTATCAGAGAAAACTGGACAGAGTGAGTGCACAGAAATGCCTTATTTCCTGTTCCACCAAATTAAGTCAATTCTATCGCCATTTTCCCACAATTCAGGCATCCCCATGTTGGAACAAGACGATGTTAGTAAGCAGTACTTGGTCCAAGTCGGTCTGACTCAGCATTTCTATAACAACCCTTCTCTCTAATCAGAATCAGGAGTGAGCTTGCTGGAAAGCCACGCCCCTTCCACTGAAAGCGGGCTTAGGAGAATCTGGCAGTCAAACAAAACAAACGTTTGACGTGAGACCACATACTTATAGAGGCATCTGATTGGTCAGTTTATTATTTGAATAACTTGCAGTACAGAAAAATGACCATGTAGAAAAATTAAGATTAGCAAGAACATGTTAAAAAAAAATGTCGCAGAGCAATAAAGGAACTCTGAGTTCTCTCAACCTCTTCTGCTATCGTTTCAAAGTCCCACATTTCAAAATTAAATGCGAGTTGCCATCTCTGTTCTACTTTTGAAAAACCAGATCTGCTGAAAACTGGAATGAACAAATGTTGAATGGATTTGAACTGGAAAGGCAACAAAAATCTAGAGTTGTCTGGACTTTGATCCATGATGCATCACTTCAGCTCAGATTTCTGCATACTAAAAATCTATGCTTTGAACAGAGTGTGTGCTCTTTGTACCAGTTTTTCAAAGTTACAAATTCACAGCATTTCAAAGTTTTGCAGCAGCTCTCTGTAAAACTAGACAATTATCAAACCCGGGTGGATGTTTTTTAGATAAAGAAACAGAAGTTCAAACAAGGACAAAATGACTGCAAAGATGTGTTTGTTTGTTTCATCCAGGATGAATGTGCTGGGGAATGCACCCCCTGGGCTGCATGGCGCCTTTGGTGAAAAAGGATTTTTGAAAAGGATGGACATGGTCTTTTATGACCACGATGTACCATCTTCTGATGGCTACTTCCAGCAAGATAAGGAGCCATGTCATAAAGCTGGAATAATCTCAGACTGGTTTCTTGAACATGACAATGAGTTCACTGGACTCAAATGACCTCCATAGTCACCTGATCTCAATCCAATAGATCACCTTTGGAATGTGGTGGAACGGGAGATCGACATCATGGATGTGCAGCCGACAAATTTGCAGCAACAGTGTGATGCGGTCAAGTCAATATGAGCCAAACTCTCTGAGAAATGTTTCCAGTATTTTGTTGAATCTATGCGACCAAGGAAGAGGACAGTTAGAACAGTTCTGAAGGAAAAAGGAATCCAACCCACTAGCAAGGTGTACCTGATAAAGCGGCCGGTAAATCAATTAAATCCATTTATTATTTGCAGAGCACTAATAAAAGCAGAAGTAACCAAAGTGCTGAACGTAAAATCATTAAAAAATAAAATACAATAAGAGAAACTGTAAAATGAAAATAAAATTAAAAAATAGCAATAAAACAAGCTGGCCCACTAAATCTGCTCACTGGAGTTAAAAGCCTGATTAAAAGGATATGTTTTTAAAAGTGACTTAAAATCACTGACAGATCTGGCAAACTTCCCGGAAAGAGGGAACGTATTCCAGAGTTTTGGGAGCGGCAACTTGCGAAGGAGCTGAGTTGTTCACAGACGGCGTGCTGTGTTACATTAAGAACGGCACAGACAGTCACGGTGGACAAACGCATCCGAGTCTACCCCAACCAGAAGCCCTGGATGACTCAAGAGGTCAAACAGCTTCTGAGGAAAAAAAAACACCACTCACAAGTCTGGAAGCAACCGAACCAACCTGAAGAGAGGCATCAGAAAAGCCAAAGCAGACTGCAGGAGGAAGATGGAAAACCACCTCAACAGTAATGACAGCAGACAGGACATCGAAGGTGACATCGCTCTGGCAGAGGACTCAAGCCCTTTTCTTTGCCCTCTGTGATGTCACAGCACCACAGGCACCCCAGTTCCACCACACAGCCCTATCTTTCCATCCCTCCATCCATCCATCCCTCCATCCATCCATCCATCCATCCACCCAAGTCCTCACCTGTTCCAGCTGAGGCAACGCTTTCTTTTCACTAATTGCAGGATCTCATTTATTTGACATCCAATCAAACGTCCTCCATCTTGCAATAAACAAAAACCTGCACCGCAGCTTTTCTCTTTCTTTTATTGTTTTTAGACCATTAATCCCAGCAGGCTTCCTGGAAAGAAGCTCACTGTAACACAAACAGACATCAGGAATCATGCAGTTAACCTGGGATGACTATAAACTGCCGCTCCAATAATGCCAGCACTTCAGCTCCCTCTCATGCTGTCTCAACTCCTGACCTGTTTCACTGTATTTCCAGGGGTTAACGCCAAATAGAGAAATGATCAAGGGAGAAATTGCTCAAACTCTGTGTTTTCTTTTGAAGGGCGGCGGGCTTTAAGCGTAACCAACTGGGCCTGTAAACATTTTGGACGTTTTCCAGCTCTGCTCTGGCTTCCAGTCTGCCTCAGACTTGACGTTTGCCTTTGATTTTTTTTTTTTTTTTTTAGGAGGGAGGGTGAAAGAAGACACAAGCAGAAAGGCTCTACCTGTCCACATCCACCTGCATACGAAGACATCTACCCTTCCTTCCAGAAACACAATCCAACATAAACACGCAGCTAAAGCTGTCGAGGACGTCCCGTCTGTCTTTGATTATTCCTGTTTCTGTCTAAAAATAATGTGAAACTGATTCCACAACCTGTGCTGTATTTTCCAAATAAACCTACAGAATTTGAGGTGTTTCATTCACAAGGAAAACAAAAGTAACTTACCCAGATCCTGCCAAGTACCATAATAATTTAGGATGAAGTCATGAAATTCACTAAGATTAGGCTTCCTGAAAGAAAGCCTCATAAAATGAAGATTTATGGAGCTCTGCTCATTTTGAAAGCTTGAAGGTTTTGAAAATATAAACTCTGTGTTCAGTATTAAAAACACACATTCATCCTGTGCCTGTTGTTTCTCAGTTTCTGCTTTCAGTGCTGATGAAAATGAGCATGTCAGCTGATCGGTGGCCCATTAAATTTTCACACGCGTGACATCATTTTCCTCATGCTCAAAAAACTTAAACTAATGTTTTTTTTTTATTAGTAGTAGTATTTGAATAACATTTGCACTTGTTGTTTCTTTATATTTTTCAGCTCAGAAAGCTGCAAAAACCAGAATTGCTGGGTAAAAACTTTGAGTAACAAATAGTTCTTCATGTTGCTTCGATGTTTGTCTGACATGCAGTGAAGATTTAAGAGATTGTTTATTTTTACACAACTTTTGTGAGTCAGCAACTCAAAAAAATGTGTATTTTTTCAGTTTCTTAAGAAACTCCATAAGCTTACAGCTAACTGAAACAAGTAATAAAAACTTTATTACAATATTTCCCAAAAAAAATGCACAAAAAAAACTAAAGTAGTTTGTCTTCTTTCTTCCAAGTGTCCAATTTGAAAAGAATAAACCTGTTGATACCAATTTTAGCATAAACATACACAAAAATCTGTTACGTTTTGCACATTTTGAAAATTTTTTGCATGTCTTCAAAGATGCGTCATGTGTTTCCATCTGAAACCAGGAAACAGGGCTCAGCTTTGTTTACAGTTACACCACACGGGGGCAGAAACAAGGGGCAAATGTGTCCACAGACTCGGGTTACACTGAATTGACAAGCAAAAAAACGAAAACTGATAAATAACAGGGTTATTTTTCTAAGTTTTTTACTTTCATACAAAAAGACAATAATTATCTGTCAAAAAATGTGAATTTGTAATTTTAGTTTGAGGTTTCATGCACCAAAAAGTTTGTTCTTTTAAATGGAAATCATGGAAAATAATTAGAAACCATTCATTAAAAATTATGAACAAAAGGACAAACTTTTGAAGTAAAAATTTTCTCAAATAAAAATGATAAATGCATGACAAACCCACACTAAAACATAGTTTGTTTTGTATCTTTTCCTCTCCTGCTCTATGATCCGGTCTTCCTGCGCAGTTCGCATGCGCAGATCTGAAACCGCATTGGAATATGACTTCCATTATTTTTACAGCTCAGTAAAATGCGGGTGGCCGAAGAAAAAGACCATAATTTCAACCTTCTGCGAAACTGGAGATCATTTGTGAAAGCTGGGCAGCACGCAGAGGAATAACAGCAAACATGCCTGCTCAGATATGTGTTCTACTCCCTAATATAGACTGAAAATCTGGCTTTTAGTCAAAGTAACTTGTGCGCAAATGATCCGCCTCGCTCAGTGCAACAGGTGTTTCCCCTGCGTTTCAATCACGCGCGCTCCTGGATCAGACTCCCTTTCTGTCCTGATCTGAACACCCTGGAGCTCCCGCAGGTTCTCCCGCAGGTTCTCCCGCAGATCTGCGTTTGCAGGTATTTTTTTACAGACAGAAACACAGCAAAAGGCTCTGATAATCCTGCGTCAGGCGGCGGTAATTGGAGCGCTGACCTCGTGTTGGATATTGTGTCTGCATTGTTGCAACAGCAAACACCGTCTGGCGCGCGCTCTCATGAAGCAGGCCTTCTATTGTGGAGCTCACGCACAGCTGAAGGTGCTGGAAGTGGAGCTTATTGTGCGCTGAGATTTACAACACGCTTTGTTATGACTGACAAAAAGCTGCAGGAGTTTATTACACAAACAGACATACAACACATATGATCAAAAGATGGTTAAAACATCAAAAAGAGACCGTCATTGATTTCATTTTCTCGTATGACCCTCGATTTCTTTTGCATTCTGTTGTCTAAATGTTTTAAAACTTTTAAAGCATTATTTGTTATTAAAAAACAAACAATAATGAACATTTATTGAAATGTTTAATGTTGCCTTTTCACCTCATTTATGATTGCAGCTTGAATGGATCTTACTGTTTTCTGTAATTAATTTTTCAAGATAGTTTCGTGTACTTTAAGACTTTTATGAAATCAAAATATAATCTTTGTTTTTTCATTTTCGATTTTAATTTAATCTCAAAAGCTGTATTTTAAGTAAGATTTGTATTTTTAAAAACAAATTTTCACAAGTTTTGCACTTTCTGTAAATGATACTTATTTTAGAATTATAGCTCATTTTGATTTTATATGTACAGCTTTAACATGTTCTAATTTTGTTTTATTTACACTTTTTTCAGTTTATAACAATGTTGAGCTTTTATCTCGAAATCACGCTTTAAATTAATATTTTAGTTTTTAGTTACAGATTTAAGGTAAGAAATATTAGAAAGTCTTAATTTCTGTTGTCAAAATCATGTAAATTTTTTTCTTTTTTTACTGATTTTTTACACTCATCCTATGAACTGTATTTTATTCTCATTCCTCTGTTTGACCATTTTAATGTTATAAATCTTACTTTTTCCATGTCATGGTTTTACCTTTTTAGAAAATAGATTTTAGGGGTTTTAATTTTTCTTTATTCATTTTTTTTCTTTTTATGTTATAAATATTTTTTTTTATTTATTTTTTCCGGTTAGTTTAAAAATATATGTTTATAGTGAAAAAATCTTACAAAAACGAGCCAACTCTGGATTCAAGAATAAAAAAAAATCTATAAATTAAAAAGTAAATAAATTGATTTTTGATCTCTCTAAGTTGGATCAAACTTTTTTTTTTGGGGGGGGGGGTGTCACCTCTTTAAATGGTGTTTAATTTTGAAGAAAAAAAAAAGTCCTGACAGTATTTGTTGTTCTAATAAAAGCGGATCTGCATTTGAAATCCCCTGAGATTCTTTTACGCAGCTCCAAGTCTTCCAAACAAGTCCCCGGGCGTCCCCGCGTCTGCGCTGCTCTCATCACTCCGTGCGCTTTGGCGCACGCTCTGCGTAAAAGCGCCTGTGTAACTGCTGGGCCCTCGGAGACGGGGAGCGGAGGGGGTGCACAAATGGATTCCACGTTTGCAGGAAAACACGCTGGAGGCGCAGTCAAACTTTGTTGTTTATGAAGAACACGTGAAACCAATCAAATGTGAATTATCTTCCTGTTGTTGCAGCTTTTGTCGTTTGCTGGTTCTGCTGCTCTCGCCAGCGGTGTCACCACCACCCAGCGCGCGGGCTGCGCGCTCTTACTCACACGAGCGCGCATGTGCGTCTCTACATCTGCTCCATATTCTGGATTTTCAAACTTCTAACATCCTTTTTTGGCTACTCGTCCAACACGCACAGACGCGCGCGAGGAGCGTGAAACTCCAAGAAAATGGTATGCCCCCCTTTAACTCCCCAATTTTACAGTCAATATCTGTGTCATCATTGACAAATATTAAAAAAAAATCCTCAAAACAAGCTTTTTTAAGAATGATTTCAAACCCATCATGTAATAGAACCGCTCTTTTAATATTAAGACAAAATGATAAAACAGTTTGAAAGATGCATTTCTGATCTATTGGTTTGTAATGTAACTCTTCTGTTTCCCACCCTTCCAAAGTCTTCTGCCCCCCCCTCCCGCTCCATGTAAAATGCTCTAGCTACGCCACTGGGCAACTTATAATGTATGAAAAAGTGCTTTTTTTCCCCCCTATTTTGTCTTTACCACGAGGCTTTGCCCCGCCCACCATTGCAACCAACCAAATCCATTGTTACATCTGAACTCCTAACAGTTTGATTTAATTTGCTTTCATTGACTGTTAACTTTGATTGAGCCAAGATCCTCCAACTTCATGTGGCCCATTTTACCTGATGGCCCAATTCAGCTGATGTCGTCCTATTTGAAAATAACGAATAAAAAAACAAAAATGCAGCCTGGTAAACACACATTTTAGTTTCCACACGTGTTTGTGTAGCTGCTGACATCAAATTTTGCATCACATTTGAGTCACTAAGTGTTTGTAGACTTTTACAGCTGAAGGCCTCTTTTCTCATTTCTCCTCTGAAATAACTCCCAAAATTCCCATCCTTTCCTTTTACGACCGGACTCCCTTCCCAGTCCACCTCAGAGAGCAGGTGTTCAGCTCATTCAGGCAGGGGAGCGGTGAGGTCAGCCTCATCAGCTGCGATATTACAAATGGCCATATATGTTCATAAGGGGGAGACCGCAAAGGATCATGGGACTGGATCCTAACTGCTGCAGCCGGTCACACGTGGATCCGGGATTTGTTTCCACAAGTCTGTGGAAAGAGATTTATGAACAGCCTTCACTTTTATGTCTTAAACCTTTATGAGACTTTTTAAATGATTCCTACAAATATGAGCCTTTTGTTCATAAAAATAAATTATTCTGTCAGATGTGGTCATAGATTGGTACAAATGTGTTAGAAAGTCTAAGTTTTTGCTCTACAATTCCTGCCAGTGCGCCCCCTCTGGACTGTCTAAGCATTACAATGGAACACAAACTGAATGACAGGGCAGACAAACTAAAATTAACTTAAATAAAAAATAGATTATCGTCTAACTGTTTGAATACAGAGTCCAGGACATGAAATTGTAAAGAACTGAAAGACAAACTGTTCTTTCAAATGTTTTTTCTTTGGGCACATTTGTCGCTGCAGTCTGCTAACATGTTTGTGCGTGCTGTGGTTTTGTCGCACATGACATATTATCTCACAACCTGGTCACAGGCCAACAAAACAGCACTAAAACCATTAGAGTTACTGTACAAATAAACAATTAAAATATTGGATAAAAAACTTGTCATCATTGTGCCATTTTACAAAAACATAAGCTGTTAAGCTGGGATAACTTTATTAAGAATATGAAACTTTGTGTGTTTTATAAAATCATGATTGGTTTGTCATCCCCTCCACACAACCAATTTGACCAAATAAGAACTAACTTGCAACGAGGGTCGGTGAGAGGAAACTGTATTATTCCTCTGCGGAGAAGATCCTGCAGCCAAAATGTCTTCTCAGTAACAGCAGCACAAGAATGAAACACTGTCCATCAAAGTATCAGAGAAGCTTCGACATTCAATCTGTTTAAAAAGCACACTAGAAACTGCCTCCTATCACAGCAAACATGTTCACATTGAACTGACATAATTGTTCTGCAATTATGTCTTTTATTTTTATTTGAATGCTTTGTAATATATGCATTTTTTTCAAATGGTGTTTTAAATGATTGTCTCATAATTGTTTTTTCTTGTTTATCCTTTTTACTAATAAGTTAAATTTAGTTCTTATTCCACGTTTTTAGCTTTTCAGGATGATAATTTTAACATCTGTCGAGGGACGCTGGGCACTGGGATAAATCTGGCACATTGGACACAATGTTTTTAATGTGCACTGTGCCTGAAAAATAAATAAAATTGAAATTGTAAGTGGCCACAATTACATATTCTGTGCGCACAAGTTTGTATTTCGTGACCTTACGTCAGCATATTATTAGCATTTTGTGGGCACAAATGAGCATTTTGTGCAAACAAACTAATATTTTAATCAATTCCAACTACAAATTTGTGTCCACAAAATACTAAATGGTGCACAAAAAAAAAAAAATGAGTGCAAAAAATGCACATTTGTGCCCAAAACACTAAATTTGCCTCCAAAAAATTTAATTTATGCCAATAAAATAAAAATTTGTGCACACAATATGCTAATTTTTGCACACAAAAGCCTGTTAAAGGGCAGAAGATGCTTATTTGTGCCTTCAAAATACACATTTGTACCCTAAAAATAATAATTTGTTCTTGCAAAATGCTAATTTGTTCCCACAAAATTCTGAATTGCACCTGTGGGGTAAGGAAACTGTCAAAAAGAAAAGTATTCATAAAGAAAAAGTAGTATTCATAAATTCAAAGTTGTGCACAAATTTATATTTTGTGCACAACTTTGCAGAAAAAAATAATAATACAACCTTTAGTTTCACATATCACTTGTCTGTTTTGAATACAATTTGTCTTTGTTTTGAATACGATTCTTGCTTGTCTTGAATACGAATTTCACTGACTTTTTAATACGTGGTGTGAGGTTTTGTCATGGTGAGCTGCAGTTTACTCTGCTGCACCTGCTAGTGTAAGAGGACTAACCAGCGGAGGAAAGTGGTATATAAGTTAGCGTCATGTTAAGTGATACAAAGCATCATTTTAGAGGTAAAGTTCCACTCTTGTTTATGTCCAGATGATGAACAAGGTAAATATATAAAAATAGAAATATTTAATATATAAGAAATATTCACCACTAACTCTGATCTTTGGAAAAAAAAAACTTTGGAAAGTGCAAAGGTCAAAGAGTTCAATGCTTTAGGTGTGAGTTTGTCTGAACAGCTTTTGTTCTTATGAAAACCTGAACTCAAATGCAGTCAACTTGATCTTGATCTGACAAAGAGCCAATCAAACAAATGTTAAATGGAAATTGAAAGTAAGAATATTAATTAGATAAAGAGGCAACGCAGGAGCAACAATGGAAGTGGGATGCTCTTACATTTTTACATGTGTAGTTTATCTAAGCATGAAATGACATGCTTTTTTTTAACCTTGTTGAAATTTCTTTAGAATATCATTAAATTAAAAATAATAATAAAATAAAATGTTTTAGTTTTAATAAATATTGAACTGCAGAACATTTTTGCATCACTAAAAAAAATGACATTTGAAAAACAGCTTATTTTTGTTTTTATTCACGTTTGGATTGAAATTCCAACTTTGAGACAATTCTATTTACATTACATCCATCATTTTTTCCCTTAGAGCAAAACATAAAATAATGGACTCCAATTGAACTTTATTAGCAACCACCAAAGAACAAGCATGAGCTCCCTTTACTGCCTTTGAGCCTTGTGTCTTTTTTGAAAACTAAATCAGCAATAAACAATTGTTTAGCCTTTTAAATGGAAATTGAGAACATATAACAATAATATCTACAATCTATATAAAAATATTAATAAAGCATCAAATTATTAATATTTCTGAGTAAGCTAAAGCCACACTCTTGCACCCTATAAACAGGAAATGTGCAAAAATACAATGATAATGATTATAAACAGGATTAAAATGATTAGAATCCTACATATAAAGGACATTTAAAGCACAGTTTAGTGGACACATTTATTTTTATCAAGAAACATCACATGATGACAGGTGAAGTCCTGCCTCACTTGCCTCCTCTGACAGCACGTCCCTGCTATTTCAATAAACCACCAAACCAACCTCAAACCCGCCCTCATTTTGTCCACCTGCTCAAAGCAAATAATGTTCGCAAATCCAGAATCAGAACCTCCCAATTAGATGTAAACTATTCAATCTGGCAGCACTTTAGACACTGTTTAGTTTAAATCCTTTAAAGTTTTAAAATTAACGAGAGAGCTGACTATGACACAAGAAATCCCTTTTAAACTCACATACTATTTATGAAAACAAGAGATGGGCCTTCAGTTAGTGCTTATAGTGCCTCCCCCTACTGGTCAAACTAATTTAACAATTAAAATATTATCTTAAAAAAAAACTATAATCCTGAACTGTGAAACCAGGAGTTACAGAACAATTTAAGGAAGCTGCAGCTTTCAGCAAACAATAAAAGTGAAAGAAAATGGTACTTTAAATAACATACACTCAATCTCAACAGGCTGCTTTCCGCTGCTTTTACTGCTCCATCTAAATAAGGAAAAAGATGGACATTCACTTGTAGTCACACAAAACTACATTAGCTCTCTATAATAATTAAAGCAAACTAATGTAGATTAGAGAAAACATCACTCTGTGATGCTTTTCCATAAAAGTGGATTGTTTTCTACACAATTAAATCAAAATAGAATCTTTCTGACCCCTTGTCTGTAATGCTCACTTTAGTAGGCTATTAAATCAAATTCCTCAAAAGAAAAGTGAGTCCAGCAAACATATTGATCCATTTGAGCCTACATTTTAATGGCACCTATGACTGTGGTCCTTCTTAAGTGAAGCTCACAGTGCTGCAAATCATGTTAACCAAGATACAATATATTTACCAATAAAAACCAACAAATTTACGATAATTTGCAGAAAATACTCAGAGAAAACAAAATGAAACTCCATGCTGCAAAGTCTAAACATGCTCAAAAATCCGTCTTAAGAAAAAAAAGTTAGTAATTTTAAAAAAAGCCCACAAAAACCTGAATGCTAGAAACCTTTTTCCCTTGAGACCGTGTTTCTGGGGGACTAGATTCAGTGACGCACCATTGTCCATTGATTTTATTGTAGTGCTTTTGTTGAAATGACTTTGGCAAGATTCCAATTTTGGCACATGGGTGCAAGGGATTCATCAGAGAATCAACTTGAAATGTCGTCGGGGTCAAAGGTCAGAACATTATTTTCTGTGAAACCACAGATACAAGAGCTGACAGGACTTTTGATGCGCAATCAAAAAGAAAAAATGGGCTTAATTTGGATTAAATTGGAACAAAAAGCTGTTGCACAAAAGTCTGCACGTCAGTGATTTATCTGCCTGTGACAATTCATGGAAAATCTAACAAGTTTGACAGGAGATATTTTTTAAAAACTTTCCTGAATTGAATAAAAAAAAAACTGCTGCCATAGCTGCTCCAATGTAGCTTTTTTAGAAGTTTGTTTTAACTAAAACATGGAAAAAACTAACAAAAGAACATTGATTACATGTGAGGTATGAAGATGAACTGTGCCAGGTTACAGCAAAGTTTCACCTGTAGTCCCTGGGAAAGTAAGTTCAAGTACAAGTACAAGTAAATTCATTGTTTATCTGGGATGAAAGTTGCAAACAAAAGAAGTAAAGGAGTTTGTAGCAAATTTTTTGGTCTCAGAGTCACAAAAACAAAACATTCAAAGTATATGGTAACAAGTAAGTATGGTAAGAAGCGGCAATCAATAAAATAAAATGGAGAAAATAGAGATAAAATAAAATGATTAGAAAAATCCACGATACTTAGGAATAGGGAGGAAATCAAAGGTGAAAGAAACTAAAATGTTTGTCTTTTATCATTCAAAAATGCATTTGAGTCAGGTTTATGTCATTTGATAAAAGGGATTAAGCTAAATGAGTATTTGCAACTTGGACAGGCTTCAACAACTGCCTGTTTCTCAACGGTTTTGTGCAAAATTCATCAAGAACAAATGGCTCCCACTCTGTTTAGTTTAAGGACTAAGAATCAGTTAACTGACAAATTTGAACTTATTTTCATTTGTATTTATTTAACTATTGAATTCATCAATTAAAATGTGATTATCACAGCTTCAATAACCTGATCTTCCAGGTTATTAATATTTGCAGACATTTATATTTAGTATTATATTTGATACAAATATAGAAGAAAATCAGCATTTTAAAGAATTGTAATAAACTGTAGTAAAGATAAAAATATAAAGCAATTGTGTGTTGAAATATGGCAAACAAGCATTAGAGCACTTCTGTATTAATAAAACACATTTAAATTAATAATTAGTAAATATTTTAATAAATTAGTTAGCTTTGATGTTTCTGTTATAAACAGAAATGTGCTGCAAAGAGGATTTTTAAGATGCACATTTTTATGAAAAAAAAATAAAAATAGAATTATAATGAGTGCAAACTCAATTTAAATGTTAAAGAAAAACTGAAACCTTCAAAACATCAACTAACTGACGCAGCAAGCACATAAAATAGTTGTTTTTTTAATTATTCAGCACATTTTAATGCAGTTTATCTGGAGGAGGGTGTTTCATTAACTGCAGCAGACAGCTTTTTAATAATGGTTAGTTTATTTACTATTGGAGTGGTTTCTCGAGGAGGATTTACTCAAACTCCCCAGATGGTTTCGGGAGCAATCCCGTCCACAGAAAGTAAAAAAAATAAAAAATGAAAGGACAGAGAGACGCTTATGTGGCCGAGCAATGCCTCATAAAGACCTGTCGCCCTGTTCCCCGCTTTTCATTCCTCCTCTGTCAGTAAACACAACACTAAGATATAACATTTCCCACTAACAGAAATTAGGAGTAAAGAGAAAAGCAAACATGGGAGAATTTGGGAGCTGGATATTTTGGAAAAGAAATCCTGTGTTTGTATTAACATTTCACCTCTGGGGAAACTTCTGTCACTGACAATTTAAAGGGCAGGCAGCCAAAATCATGTCAATTTGCTGTTACACTGGTATTTATGACTTTATTGAATTAGAGCAAAAAAAGTCTGCGGAGGGTCGAGATGTTTGGAGGAGTAGGAGGAGTAAGAGAAAAGAAAGAAAAGAAGTGGTTTCCACCATGGACAGAAACTTTGCACTTATTTTTGTTTTAAATGTGTCTCCGTCCACATATGGTCCTGGTTGTGGCCTATATTCAGAGAATCTTAGCTGTGACCCGTGACCCGGCTTCTCAGACTGACATAATTTTGGCCGTCTTGTTCTGGGTTCTGTTCAACCCCGTGTCCCTGAAGTTCAAGGGTCACCTCCAGGGAGCAGCAAATTAACCCAATGTGTCAAATCTGGCATGACACCATGTTCAGCATGTTCAGTTTGAACATTTTCCCATTTTCCACCTCCACGCAGGTGGAATTTTCCTCCTCCATCTGCTTGTGATGAACAGATATGACCCTTCCCTCAGTTAGATTGTGTCTCCTTTTCTTTTCTGACTTCTCTTTTTTTTGAGGAGGGGGGGTACCTGCGTCTGATCTCACAAACCGTTTCTATCACAGCCCAAATCCTCCTTTCTCCGCCTTTTCTCCCCACAGTTAAGACGTTTCAGTTCAGCTGTCACAAATTATGTTCGCCTGCCCAGCTGTCAAAACAGGGGGGTGTCCCTTTCATTCCACCTCACATGCTACGAAAGGAGGAGGGAGGGAGAGAGGGAGGGGGGGCTTTAACGCTCGTGTTTGGACACAAGCAATTATCTCTAATTATTGTTTTTCTTTTCAGTTTCCCTGTCCCGATGGAGGTCCGACCAGACGAACATGCAATAATCCGCTCCAGTCGTCCGGGATCAGCGGGCCTTCCAAGTCCAGGCTCGGTCCTGGGACTCTGCGGCTTTCATCTCAATGTGAGTCAGGAGTTGATTCAAACATGTAGTGATGGGAGAATTAACCCCAGAGACCCAGCTTTCAATGGGCTCAGCTAAGAGATTATATGTGTTGATGGCAGGCTTTTCTATGCGTCGGGCTTTTCAGAACTTTAGCTGTTAAATCAAGGCACCGCAGTCAGGTTCCTCACCTCTATATCTTCATATACAGACCATCTTTTTATCCCCCTTTGCTTTTTTCAGGTTGTAGATTGAAACCATTGGTGGAAAACAGAAAGAGCAGCAGCGTTTTTTGCAAACCGTCCCACACATGTCCTGAGCCGACTGACTCTCATCAGTCTGCCACTTTGAGTTTACATTTGTTGTGCAGCTTTTCTAATTCCCATGACCATCACTGAGCCTCTGGGGCTTTCTTTTTCCAGTGCAATGCAGGGCTCGAAGTTGCTCACGAAATATTTAGCAGAACATAAACAAGCGGCTAATATCGGATGAATTGGATCAGTTGTGTGATTGAAAGAAGTAACTGGTTTAAAGCAACACCTTTAAAGGTCTATCCTTTAGAAAATAAACAAACATTTCAAAAGTGTTTGCACTACCTTATGCTGAACAAATTTAACATGCTGACCTTGAAAAACAAATATGGGTGGAGTTATTTTTAATACATGGTAGGTATTTTAGCATCTTTGCTAACCGTTTAGCAATTGCTTCCATTTTCCTCTATCTGAAAACCTTGCACCTGTGCAGAATGATCTGGGCCTTGAACTGGAATTCCAACTGGTAAATTCAACTGATTCACGCCTGATGATCGCCTAAATGGTTGAAGAGTTACGGGATGTCAAAGGGTTAACACACAACATGTGATTTAGCTGATTCTGACATGAAGAAAAGCGTATCGGCTTTGCACCGATGTGAAACACATTACTAAAATAAAATGTTGCATCAGGGCACAACGCTGTTTATCTCTGCTTGAGAATGCACTGGAATAAGTGCGAAAACGGTTGAGGAGTTACGGTAGTCGAAAGAATATCAATTAAGCTCTGAGGGAGCTCTGCAGACTAAAATAATCACACAAAATAAGCTTGACAGGTTTCAGCTAATGTACCAAAGCTAGAAAAATGCTAGTTAGCGAGCAATTAACTCACTTTGATTCAGTCTCACTGTTTTTTCCCACTGCAGCTGTTCCAAAAGTAAATAACATAAAACAAGATTTGTCTGATAAAATGTTCTGGTATTTCAAAATAAAATATCAACATTGCTTAAAATCTGAACTTTACATAGAACAAATTTTGCTTTATTTTCATAGGTTGTCTTTTATTTAAAAAGGTTTATCCAATGTTTCAAACATTTCTGTATGGGCTTTGAAGGTAAATAACTACAGAAAAGAGACGAATGACTGTGTTTGCAGTACCGCAAAACTAATTTACAATTGGATTTAAAACATTATTTTATGTTGATAACGACTCTTTTGCAATTATCACTTTTTACTGGGAACAGTTATTTACAAAGATCACAAAGACATTTATGATTTGCAGTAAAAGACAAAATGTACAAAGTTCCCATTTTAGTACTCAAAGGGCCTATATCATGCAAAATCAATTGTTTTTAGAGATTTTAAGTGTATTATAATGTTAACTCCTCAACAAAAACATGATCGGTACACTTACATCTTTTTAAGACCCAGATTCAGTCATATATTCTAGATTCAAATGACAAAGAATTCTCTGTTCTAGATTATTTTTGTCTCTTCAATGAAATTAAGAATAATCAAGTCACAATGAAAATGACAAAAGTGTTTCATTGCCACATCATGACATGTCTACAGAAACAATTAAAACAATTTAAGATCATGTCTTGAATGGTTTATTGGTTAATCTTAAGCAATAAAAACAAAAGGCAACTAAAAAGACAAGAAAATATACATAGATATATTCAACCTTCTTAAGATATTTATGTTTATATATTTTGTGACCAAGCTGGAGAAAATATAAAGACATTATAATAATTTTTAAAAAAGTGGCACCAAAAGGGCAAAGTAAAAGTCTAATAAAGTGTAGAATACACTAACAACTACATTTAAAGCTAATCATAATGACAAAACCTTCACCTCACATTGTATTGTATTGGTCACATTTTATTTTACAACTCTCTATGGCCTACTGAACATTAGAAAGACCACCAAGGTCAACATGTATGGTATATCCATGAAGAAATATACTGCACTCTACTTTTATTGTGGAATATATTGGTCTGTAAAAGTCATCTGTCTCAATGAAAACTACTCAACTGAGCTCAGCCTTGCAGCTATAGTCTTTCCACGTGCTGGAGAGACTAAAACGGAACCTCACCCTGAAGTGACGCTGAATGGGCGATAGACACACATAAGGCAATCAAATTTCTTTGAGAAATCTTTTTTTTCCAAGTTTTTTAGCTTTTTGAGGATGGTAAAAAAAATTGTGCCACATTGATATATTTAGAGCTATTTAATTAAAGAAACTTGACAATATTTTCCGCACTATAGTGCTCACAATGTCAGTGAATCGTCTAATTTTGAACTCATCTCAAATATAAGGCAAAAAAGATTGATACTGTGGCAATGCTCACTCCTGATTTTGTTGGTGACATGTAAAAAAAATACAGTCCGACACACATTTGTCGCGTTAGCATATTTACAATGACACTCAAACTTGTTAGAAACATACAAAAAAAATTGTCTGTTACGTCTAAGTCAACCATTAGCTACTTGTCACTACGCTAACTCCTCGCTTTTTTGTAACATCGTTACACATTTGTCACATCAGCATGTTTACAATAAATGTAACTGGTTTGCAACATGTAAGAAACAGACTGCTACAACCATGACTAATTCATGTGTGTGGATAATTGCAGAAAATACAGTATACATTGTGTGTTTATATAAAGCATAAAATAAACCACATTATTATTTAATTGTGTTTTTTAAGAGAAGAATAAGCTCAGTCTTGTCAATGCTCCTTCCCATCAGATTTTTCTGAAAGATGTCTCCTCTTAGACGGTTTTGCATTCACACCCCCTATCCTTTCCTATTAATGTCCCTCTCTTTTGCTCTGATCTGCTCCTTTTTTGTGTCCTCTCTTCACAGTGGAGACATTACATGGTAAATCTCCATTGTCCTCCCTTGGAGTCTGTGTGTAATCTCTCTTGTCAAAGGGAAAATTCGGCGATTAGCCCCAGCAAATTACAAGGGACGATCAATGTTTCTTTTCAAACTTCATTGACTGCTAACAGGGCTTCGTCAGAACCACCCACACTACCGGGACCTTCAACCTCTCACCCCTGACACCTACCAAAGTTGTCTCCCAAAGCAAAGTTTTCTCTCTGGATCTTTTTTGTGCTTCCCTAATGCTTTTGGAATGAAAGCTCTGCTGTGTTAGATCCAGTCAAATAAAGGGTATTTCTTTCAGACAAACAGGGGAGATCAGCTATTGGTGTAATGCAGTAAAGTTAGGATCATGTGCGACATCATTTGGGAAGGCTCACATCTCTTGAAACGTTGTGATGATGGGAAAAGAACACAAAGTGTCACTCAGAAACATGACATGCCGACATTGTGCTGAAGACCACCCATACGAGATATTACGCTGGACAAACAGAAGATTTTGCTGGTGTAATATCTAGCAGATGGGGGTCAGCCTGTGAAGAAGGCACATCAGACTGGGGTCATCTATGATGCTGGTCAACTGGTCATTTCTCCCGGCCTATTAACCACCTGGGATCAGTATGTTTTGTCAGCTTTTCCTGAGGTTTGGGTTTCATTTGCCATGCTTTGAAATCAAACACGCGCAGCCCACACACGCCTGGAAACAAAGCTTTCTCTGACAAACACACCTAAACATTTATGTACTCTGAAGTCTGATTCAACAACCAAACTCTTGTATGTTTGAGAAAACACATGTTAGGAGGCTCGTGACTCATGGTCACAGATGTATGGATTCATAAGATCTTCAAAGCACGTCTTCACTTATCTTCTTCTTTCTTCCTTATGCAAACCGTAAACTGTCTTTATTGGTTAAAGAGACATTTTGGGGTTTTTGTGAGCTGTTTATGTAGCAGCAAAATTATACATTTACAGTAAATAGGTTTAGACCAAAGTCTTACGCTGCATTCATTCCGAACACAATTTGCGTGCTAAATTCACGTCGGCCGCCTCTCTTTTGACGCATATCAAATTTGCTGTTGGACGCTTCCAAAAATGTGTTCTTAAACTGCACATCCCTGAAGTGTGTGGGAGCAGCTACTGTCAAAAATGTTTTGCCTCATCACTACATGGAAGTATTGTCTATATATCTCACATGCATGGAAGACACAAATGATGTTGAAAGATCAGGTTTATTTTATTTTGAAGAGCTCTACAAAGGTGTAGGTACTTATGCCTCCATGTTTGGGTTCATGAGCTCATTCAGAGACTCTCCCAATGTGGTGAGGTTCACTATTTGCAGGAAGGGCATCTGAAAGAGGGCTGCTTTCAGCAGTACTTCTGTCTCTTTGTGACCCAGTTAGACGACTTGCTGTACTGCATTAGTCTGAGGAGGGAAGAAATAAGAATGAAATTAGAGGACCACAAAAATACCATAAAGTTCAGGAGGAGAACGATCAGATTCTTCTCTGTGTGGGTTTTGGACTCCACCCTCTGACCACGTCATCAACATGTCATAGGCCAACAGCGTCCGGTGTAAACGCAGCTTTAGTTTGCATGACTTTGCAAGTTTCTTATGACTGGGCAAAGGGTGTTAAAATACCTTAATGACAGGTCGCCTCATTCTGCAGTTAGTAAAACAAGCTACTGTATAAGGGGGCAGAATAGCAACCAGCACAGCAAACACTTAGTAAAATGTTTTAATTTGTCTTCTGTGTTGTTTAGAAGAACTTCAACAAATTCTTGAACAAAATGAGCTTTTTGAGGAAATTTATAATAGATCAACTTCGTCTTATACGGTCTCTTTTTTTGACAGGGATATCGCATTTTATAAAGCGCTCTCTGCGACTGCACCAGAGTTAGCCAAAAGGCTATTTTTTTGTGTTGTCCCAGGACAGGTGGTAAATTTCCCTATAATCTCCCTATTAGCAAAATGAAATTAACAACATAAATACAATATAACCATATAAGAATGAACCCTTTTATTCCAGTTTTTACACCGTAACTCTTTAACCGTTGAAACAATTAAATTTATGAAATCTGCAGTGGAGAAAAGCAGCCTTGCACTGATGTGCAACACAGTACAATAGTAAAGTGTTTATGCAATCAATCAGCTGATTGTGTTGTGGAGAAAAGCTGCTTTTCACCATTGTGAAAAACTTTACGTGAAAAATGTGCTGCATGTAAATGCAGAAGCCCAAATGAAAAGCTTCTTTTCTTTGCGTCAAAATCCCCTGTTAATTGTGTGAACCGTTAAGGAGTTACGGTACGTCAAAGAACATGTGTGGTTTTGGTGTTGTTGGCAACATCTCTGGTGTTGAAGGGTAAATGTCAACATTGTAAAAAGAGAAAAACACAATGTAAAAATAAAAAAACTATTGTAATCTGGAATTTTTGTCACATTTTGTGACACTTGAATTTTGTGTTACATCCAAAAAATGTAAGATGTTCTCCTCTTAAGGGTCATCAGTAATGTTTTTTGAACACGTCTGATCTGGAAATGGATGTTTGTTGAAACATTTTTTCAAAGTCTTTGGAACGTATAATTACAGGGCACATGTTGCTCAAATTTTGACCATGCATACTAATCTGGTATTACAACAGTCCGAAAGTCCTTTCCTGTATCTCAAACTCACCTCAAATTGTTCCTAGTTTAGTTTCTGTGTGTCAGAAATTGCAAACAGAAACAAAACTTGGTTAGGGCTAAAGAAAAATTGAACATTCCAATGTTTTTCCAAGAATGTAAACCAAATGTATGAAACAAATCCCCAAATTATACTAATATCACATTACATTTCATTGAAAATAAAGAACAGAAAGCACAAATTTACTCAATAAAATCCTAAAGACTTAAAAAATATATCAGATGTTTTGAGAATTTAACCAAGCTCGTAGGGCTTTCTCTAGTCACGATCAGAGGATGTTCTCTGTTCTATGTGCAACATTTGATTCATCCTCATCATTTATTAAATGAGACAAAACTATTTGGAAAAATGATCTAGTATTAAAATAACAAACAGAATCTCGAAAACCATTGTACAGATTTATGATGGCATCTAAAACACCTGCCAGTACCCAAACTTTTTGGGGTTGTTCTATAGATTGACTGAGGTGAGCCGGGAACTTTTCAGGTCTGATTTATCAAAATATACACATCCACCATGTCAGCGCGCAGCCTGAGAGCCAGCATAGGATGTGCATTAGTCACAGGTCTTGAGTGACTCGCACATCTGTGAATACAGCATCAACGCTGAATGATAAACTCACGGAGCTATCCGGATGACTTTTTCCTTTTTCTTTGGTGGGATGATTTATTTACTTTATGCACCACCACACATAAACACAATCTGCCTGAATTACAACAGCAAAAAGGTCTGGGTGCTAGACTGGTCTTCCTGCCGTCCAGATTTGACAAACACAGTCCATCTGGCCCATTTGAAAATGAGAAAATGCAGCAAAGACTCTGAAGTGTTGAGTGAAAAAAAATCCTGTATCAGGCAAGAATGGGGACTTTTTCCAATTCCATGTCCAAAAGTGATTTATGAAACATCAAATTAGTTCTTGCACATGGATCCGGCTCCATGTTTATCTCTGCAAGATGAGTGCCTTTAAAGAAATCATCATATTTTTAGAAAGAGCTCTATTGATTCTTTTTTCTTTCTTTTATGTTTTGTTTCTTAAATGACAAGGTTAATTTGGTTTAAGAATCAAAACTAACGTTTTCTACATAAGAGCATTTGATTGCAACATTTGCGTGTCTGCAGAAAAAAGGAAACTCCACAACATTGATTCCTAAAAATGCTGGAGATTACTGTTTTTGGTGTTAAAAAAAGGTTGGCCTTTCTAGTTCCCAAAGGATTTCTTTTATAAATAATTCTTTAATGACAATAATAATGCTCTAATTCTATATCCCATGAATATCCTGCAGTGGATGCAGTTTATTTTTGAAACGTGGCTCTATAAATTTCATTAGTTGTTATTAGATCGACTTGAGCTCACGATAAAGCTACATTTTCAGGCTGCTAGAGCCTAACCCGGCCACTTGAGGGCTAAGGCAGCGGACACCCTGGACAGGTCGCCAGTCTGTCGCAGGGCCACAATCACACACCCTAACACACTCCCATTCTCACTTAGGGACAATTTACAGTAACCAATTAACCTATGAAGCATATGTTTGATAAAACTGGATAAATAGCTAGCATGACCTAAAATATGACTCACAACATTAATATTAATGCTTTTTTAATCAAAAACTCAGCTTTTTTGAACTTTAGAAACAGTTTCCAACTTTATTGTGCGTTCTGGTGTTTGTCAAGTCATCGTGTTTAAAACTTGACATCAGTGTTTAAAGTTTATATTCGATCTCTGAACTGAAATCTTAGCTCCAAAAAGTCAGAAAATGTCAACTCTGTGCAGAAAGTGTCAAATAAAGCATCAAAACATGCAGGCAAAACGTTCCAAACATGTGATATTAGTTGGAGATTCAAGAGTTCACATGAAAAAATGGATGCCGATCAAATAATGAACTCCCAAACCTTGAATCCATATGCCAAGAAGTTCTGTGTTTTGACAGAAAAAGGATAAGTACGGGCTGATTTAAGCGATAAGTACATATATTTTTGCGGATGAAAGAGAAGCTGGTTGCCTTGTTTTTTTTTTTTTTATTCAAAAGCGATATCAGGTGCTACATCTTAATATTTCAGCCTGTCCAAGATCCCTTCTCAGAGTTCCCTCATGAGAAGACTTAAAAAAAGAAAAAGAAAACTGATACTCTTAAAAACCTACACAAAGGAAACAAAAGCTTAGATCCCTGAATGCTGAAAATCACTTGATCATTGTCAGATGGAAACCAAACCCACTTTCAACCACACGTACAGTTTTCCTACGAGCTTTTGAAAGATTACTTTTAATGAATCATATGTGTTATTTTTTCCAGCTTTTTCAAACAAAAACCTGTTTAAAACTGTGTTTTGAGTCTGCATTTGATGAACATGGCTAAAGCTGAGGCTATGAACCCCAATCTGAAGGGTTTAAGACTCTTGTAATTCCTGCTGAAGACTGTCAGCAAGTTTGAGGTCCCCCTCAGATTTCTGCATTACTATTATAAAAACATTTTTCATTAGAACCCTTTCTTTATGGTTTTCTTGATACTGTTCTCTTTTAGCTCAAAGATCTAACGAGTGATGATCTAAGGAGAAAAAACAGGTTTGCAAACTTTTCTAATTGGTTAAAAAAATATGTATTCTAATAGGAGACTGAAATAATTTCAACTAGAATAGAATTTAGTGTGTGATTCAAGTTTTTATTTTATATAAAAAACATCTTTTGATGGAATAAGAAGAAATGCTTTCGTGCCTCAAACGTCATGTATAATTTATGTATAACTGTTTACTTGTATTGAATCCTTTTCTGTTTGTAGGAAGAGAGGCAGTTTGATGTAAGGGGCAAAAAGAAAACATATTTGGCCTTAAAATACCTTGAATTCATTGTGTTGAGAAAAAAAAATCAAAAAAATATGAAATCGTGACTTTAAAACCGTGAGAAGATAGAAGAAAGCTTTATTCTGTGCTGCTTGTTGGTTGGTCTTTATTCCATATTCCCATTTCCTGATGCTTGTTTAAACTTACCTTTTTTAAGTAAAAAATTAAAATAAATTAAAGGTACTTTCAGATGCATTTACATAAAATGCCAATTTAATTCACATAAATGAAAACATAAAGAGACTCGAATAGTATGGACTGAAACTAATTCACCTCAGGTGCATTTTTTTACAGCTCTTACAACAAACAGGTATAGATTGAAATTTTAATTTTTTTTAAAGGTTCTCATATTAGAAGATTTTGGCATAAGATGAATATAATACACAGAGTTTCAAAACGTTCTCCAAAAAACAATGTAATAATAATAATAATAATGATGATGATGACACTGATGATAAAATCTTCTGATAAATCACATGTAGAAGTATGGCTGTAGGGACCAGTATTTACTGACAGGTTTCTGAAAACATAAGAAAACATTGATCATAATTCAGTCATAGCAAAGAAGTCACTTGTGGTTTTGTGGAGTTGCTTTTGTTTTAGCCAGCAGAAATCTGCTAAATATTTTTCACATATTTATCTGTAATTTTGTGGGAAACTATGAGGCACTCTGCCTAAAGCTAGATAACACTCGAGCCCATCATCTCCTGCTTTATGCTGTCTGAAGGCATGACGAGCACTTCCACTACAACATCCATTGTGCTCTTGATTGAACTCAGATACCAGTGTTTTGGCTCCAAAGCATCCTTCCTGTCGTCAAAGTCCAAAAACAGAATTAATGATATGGCTTTTTGCCTGGTTCAACTTCTGGAGCTCATTTTTCACCACAAAGCTTCTGAAGTAGAAGCATTTAGAGCCACACATCCACTTTACATCCACAAGAGGGGAAAAAACACTTGGCTGCTGCAGTTAGATCTGGACTTTCTCAAAACTGTCTTAAACATACTTTTAAAGTGAAAAAAACAATGCGTGTCTGGGTTTTTTTCAGGATTTGAGTGGATTAATTACACAAAGAGGAGATGGTTAATAACATGGTTATAATCAGTGTTGAGTAAGTAACTTCTAAAAAGTAATTGATTACTTGGTTACCGGATCAAAATTGTGATTAAATTACTTTACTCATTACCAATTTGAAAAGTATTTCACTACTCGTTACTTTACTTTACTTTTTTCCACTCAAATTCTCAAGGGAAAAACAACTTTGCACAAACATTCTTTCATTTAACAGGGATCCTTTGAAAAAGAGATTTTTATTCTCAATAAGACTTATCTGGTTCAATGAAGATAAAGAAAATAAAACTAAACAATAAAACACTATATTTTTAAAGCAATAACCTTGTGCAATAGTTCAAGACATAACCTGGCTTCATTTGAACTCAGACAAATGAAAATGAAAAATGACACAAAAATGAGTTACAACATATGTGATCTAAGCTACAGCTCAAAGTCAGATGTGGAAAATACTGTCACGTCATATTCTTTTCTATCAAATCTGTGACCAAGCCAGTTTTCTGAAAACACAAAGAACTATTAAATGCCTCCATGTTCATTTTAAATATTCCATTACAATGAGTTGCACCCTATGCATCAGTCTTTCTCTCTCTTTTTACATCTGTCTTTTTGCGCGCAGTTCTGCACGGCTGCAAGTCCAGCAAACTATGCACCCCCATCCTGCCCCCGCGGAGCAGATTGAGCACAAACTCATACTGACCAGTGGCGTGCAGCTGAGAGAGAAAAAGAAAGAAAGGGTGAATTAATAAAGTTCCGAGTCCCAGGAAGGAGCAGACTCTTGTCTTTCACACCAAAGAATGGCTTTAGAGTCCTTTCAGTCAAAACAGACACATCAGTACACGGAAGATCTCTGCTCTGCCGCTCACCTGCTGCTCCGCGGAGATGACAGGACAACTTGCAGGGCAGCATCTGCAGCTATGCATTGTTGTGTTACCGTGACAACAAGCTACACCACAAATCAAATAGGCTGCTTTCTTATGTTTCGTTTTCCAGTTTTTGGTTTGATTTCCAAAAGTTGTTTTCTGTTTTACAGAAACAGGAAAAGGCAGGTACCTATTATTATGTATATGGTTCAAATATCCACAATGCACTTTAATGACATTGTTTCACATGTTAACTTGTTTACTGATTTAAATAATAAATGTATTTTATCTGCACTGATCCCATATAATTACTGTATGAATCACAGAATCAGCCAGGCTGGCTCGGAGCTTCTGTCATGTTGTCCAAACGGGAACAGCTGATCATGTCAAAACAGCTCGTCTTCATCGGGTGAAAGTTTCAAAAAGCAACAATTAATGTGTCAAAGTAGTACTTCCAGCAAATTAATAGCCTGAACTTCACAGCCATAGACATTAGCGTGCAGCTTTCAAAATAAGACCACATAAACTACTTCCGGGTCCTTTGTAAGTCAGGCGATATATTAAACATGAATTTAACCTTTATTATCTGTTTGCTGTATTTTTTATTTAAGAATGAAATGGGAGAATTAAAAACTTGATTCGTTTTTCTATAGTAGGTTATAAATTGATAATCAAATAAAGCCGTTTTTTTCATTTTTTATTTTAAGTTGAAAAAATGTATGACTCAAGGTACCGACCTTTTCTGGTTTCACGTTGTGTTTCATTTTTCAAGCATTTCATTTTGTTTTCTAAAATATTTTTCATTTTTGAACGATTCATTTTGTATTCTGAAATGTTTCATTTTGTCTTTTGGAAATTACTTTTTTTTCTGAAATATTTTGCATTTTTTAATTTTTAATTTTGTTTTCAAGACATTTGATTTGTTTGCTGAAATGTTTTTTTTTTCATTTTTGTTTTTCAAAACAAAAATATGGATGGGGTTTGCCATTTATTCTTGTCTACTGTACACTTAATAATAATTAATAATATTCATTTTAATAATAATTAATTAACATTTAATTTACACTTGGTTATCTTACAGGAAACACAAGGAATCTGTAAAACTTCACCTGCACCGTTCAGTACCAGATATTTGTCACACTGGTTGAATTTTAAGTTGTTAAATCGGATCGTTCCAAAATTGTCTATGAATCAGACCGTCAGCCACAAATTATGATATGAATTAAATCGTTGTTAAACAAATCGTTACACCCCAGTTTATAAGGATAGTGTAAGTTGCACACAGCTGTGACGTTTGGTGATGCTTTCCTACGATGTCCTGATGCCACACTCTAGTCATTCGTGGGGTGGCTCTTTACAGCCGGGTGTGGGTGTGCATGCAGGGGGATAAGCGTCTGTTGGATACCCACACAAACTACACTCTAATTTTCTCATTTCTAACAGTCAGGCTGCATGCAAGGAATGCACACTTATCACTTGAATAGCACCGACCAGCACAGTGCGCAGGGGTTGGGTCTCAAAATTCAAAAGTCCATTAGACACCCCGGCATCTGACCTAGTTCCTCCTTACTTCCCTTTGTGTGTTGTGTTCAGTACAACCTGTTGCCTGTAAAAAAAAATGTGCACGAACATTTTCTGTCAAGGGGCTTACCGAGCAGTCTACAACTTTGATATTTCATGTGGACCACCTGTATGCCACGTACAGGTTTGCCCATTTTTCACCCACAGGCAGCCTGTATCCACCCAAGGGGACAGTTGTGACCAAGGGCTATCCGTTAGCCGTTAGGACACGTATTTGTGTCTGATTCCCTGTTGTTCTCTGATCTAATTGAAAGCTTTTGTCAGTAAAGTTCACTTGCAACTGAACTTTATTTTTAGAGTTCAGGTGAGCTTTCACACTTGTAAAATGACGTGGACCAAGAAAATAAACTCTGGTGTAGATTAGGTAGTTTTCCTTCTGCTTCGTGGGCTTATGCAGGCTTAGATAGTAGTTAATTACTACTTTAATCATGTAGCTGTTATTCAAACATGTACTTGTAGAGTTAGATGAGCTAATTCGTCTTTAACAGTTCTAGTGCATCGCCTGTCCGTCCTGGGAGAGGCATCCTCCTATGAACACTTTTTTGAGATGTCAGCTGTTTCCACAAAAAAAACAGAAAGAAAATCTGCGCTCACTCTGGTTCATATGTGTGAGGTGAGGTTAAATGATGATTGCAGCCTTTTGGCTTCGCCACTCATGAGAACTTTTCAGTGAACTTCAGCGTCCCTGATTGTTCTGCACAGAGGACCACAATTGAAGCCAAAATCTGCTCTCTGCTCCATATCGATCCACAAAATGCTGTAATAAAGCTAATTGTGCACCGGTACTCCACATCAGGTTTCCAGCTAATAAAAGTCAATAAAATGTGGTATTTGTGGGCTTTAGGACAAATCCACTTCAACGTAAATGATCTAACATCCTCCCCCACTTATTAACCAGGCTTCAAATGTGAAGTTTCAGCATGATTTTTGTGAACATTGCAAAAGCTGCTGGCTAAGAAATGATCAATATGAGTCTCGCAGCTCGGGTGTGTGAGAGTCTCTTTAAGCCAGAATAATGGCCACGGTGCAGCACAAGTAGGTAATGCTCACTTAACCGAGCCTGATAGAAGTAGATAAAAGTGTAAACGTGACAGGAAAGGCAGCATGCAGGCATGAGTGGATAAAAAGATGAAAGTTTCAATCGCTAAGAAGCATTAGCCATCAGATTTAGGAGAAATAATTCCCATTTAATTCGGCATGTGCAGCAGCTCTGATGAAGATTCTTGAACAGTTGAAGCTCAGGCTTTTTACTGCAGTAAAAAAAAGGAAAAAAAAGGAGAATGTGAGCGCCGCTCGCTCCAGCTGAAAGCCACCGCTATCAGATGTAGGGCTCAAACCACAGAGTGTGGGACCATGTGGGGCAGACCACCCATGAGTGAGACCCCCACCACACACACCCCTTTTCCCTGGCTGCAGCTGGATGAGACACAACGCTGAGGCATGGGAACCGAGCGCCTGCCATCAGCCGTAGAACCAGTCCTTAAAAGATGGAGATATTTTGGGTCTTACTTGACCTTGAATGTGAAGAAATATTTTTTTCTGATACATCTCATGCTGCTTTGAGCCTGTGTTTGATCCAGGACAGTCCTCTGTGAGGTTTTGACATCTTGACATGCTGAAAACTGAAAACTGGACATGAGGTAATGTCCAAGTTAAATAAAGAAGAGTCCTTTATATTCTAAAATGAATATTTAAATCAGGATCCATCTTAAGACCCATTTTGCAAAAATAGTACATTTGAAGTTTATTTTATTGAGCATACTTGAGCAAAAGTATAGCAAGTGTACTATAGACCATGTAGTGTGGAAGTATTCTAACTAAATACTTGTTTTGACTAAATTGGACAGTACATAAAAGTAAACTTCAAGTGTACTGCCTCACTTCCTGCATTGACTAAGTTTACTTGTAGTACTCTTAAATAGACTACTTTTTGCTAAAGGTAACTTGAAATGAAGATTTCCAAAATACTTAAGGAGTCATTCACCAATCATCATCCCACATTTTGGTTTAAAAAAAAAAAAAAGGAAACCTAAAGCTGCAGCATTCAGCCGGCATGTTTAGGTTAAGTAACCCCCTGGGTTAATAAACTAAACAAAGGTAAACCATGCAAAATGGCTGCAATGAAAGCCAGGCTTTGTAAACGAAGCAGAGTTTACAAGATATGAGAGGTTTGGGCTGCATGCGTGAAACTTTAATGTGAAACAGGTGATGAATGTGTTTTTCCTCTAATAAAGTGACTCTAAGGGGGAATCCTGCTGAAGGAATCTGCATTTAAGTCTGCACTTTAATATCAACTTATTTTGACCCTATATCACCACAGATATCTCCAGGAAGAACTTTAAATGGTTGAATTATGACCGAAAAATACAAAGAGCAGCTCCTTGTGCCTGACTCCCTTTGAGAGTTATCCGTCCGGTATTCCAGGTTTGTCTTTGCTTTATGTGAGTTATTGCATTCGGATTTGAACTTCCCAGTTTGAGTCAGGGAACAAACAGAGCACGTGGAGCAACTCCAGAGAAAATATGAACCCAAAGAACAACAAAGGGGTTCTTTTTAACTTCTTGAAGCCAAATCTCCCAATAAAAGCTGAACAAACATACCCTGCAACTTGCAAGCGGCTGCTGTCCAGCGAGTTTCACTGAATAGCAGCTTGCTTTCAAAAGGGGAGTGGGGGGGGGCTAGTGAAAACTTCACCTTAACTGAAATAATAAAAAGCACACCGCCCAAACACTGACGATCTGTCCCTCTCTGTGGTGTTTGCTCTGGGTCTCTGTTCGTCACTCGAGACGCTGCTTTTGTGTTGGTCCGAGTTTTCGTCTGTTTGTTCTTTCAGGGAGATAATGTGATGTCCATTTCAAAGATTTCAAATGTGCCACGAACCTCGGGAAAACCACAGTGTCTTGGATGTCTGCAACCAAACCTGATGGCTGCGAGGCAGGCCCTGACCCGTGACCAAATTCAATTCAATAATACTTTATTAATCCCCAAAGGGAAATTATATCAGCAAACCTGAGCACCTCCTGAAGAAGACCAAGCGTGGAATGAAAGAGAGCAGCCTGTGAATGGTTACTGTTCAATTTGTATTTGGTTCCCCACTGGTCGCGGAGCTGAGATCAGAGCCGAAAGTGAAAACACATGTGGAGGGTCAGTGGGAGCAGAGGACCGCCACACACAAGGCTGAAAGAAAGAAAAGGGCAATGGGAACTTGTGTGAAGAAATGGATTGAGTAAACAAAGTCTGCAATCGCCTGCACCCTATTATCCTATAATTTACACTGCATGGGAGCTGGGGCTTTCAAAAAGAAACCATCGCCTTTGACTGGAAAGTGGCATTCCACACCTCATGCCAATCAAAATCCAGAGATTTTATGTGAGACAAGATTTGAATTTTTGAGGGCTTTTGCCTTTTTCTTGAATATGTAATATAAATCATTGTATCATCAACCTAAAACCTTTGAAAAGTATTTAGAAGTTTCCTGTATTACATTAGATTTAATAATATAATGATTATAAAATCAATAAATAATAAATAGGTGTTATGAAGGGGTGCATGGTTGCGTACTGGTTAGCGCTGTCACCTCACAGTGAGAAGGCCCTGGTTCAAATCCCAGCTGGGTCCTTTCTGTGTTTGGAGTTTACGTGTTTTCCTCGTGCATGTGTTGGTTTTCTCCAGCACTCTGGCCTCCTTCCACAGTCCAAAAACAGGTTAATTGGTGATTTTAAATCATCTCTGGGTGGGATTGTGTGGTTGGATGGCCCTAAAACAGACTGCCAAATGTCAAAATTTATGGCAAATTTATGATCAATTCCATTCAATATGCTTTTATTTGACTTTGAAAAAATCTCTTTTCACGTAACTTGTGACATATTTAAAGACCCACTCCAAAAAAAAACAACTGTGTTTTGTTGTTTTTATCATCCTGCCGCTCTGCAGAAACTATGTCCCAGAGAATGACGCAAGTTTTTTTTTATTTTGACTGAAAACGAGATAATCATAATTAATTAATGGATCAGATGATTCATTGATGATATTTCACTTAGAAATCAATTTAAAGCAGGAATAGGGAACTCCAGGCCTCAAGGGCCGCATTCCTGCATGTTTTCCAACATACCATGCACTGGCATGTTCTAATTGGCTGGACACACCTGAACCAGGTAATGAGTCATGAGTAGGCCTTGGACATCTGGAAATCATGCAGACACTGCGGCCCCCGAGGCCTGGAGTTGCTTATCCCTGGTTTAAAGGGCCTATATCATGCTATGTTAAACTTTTCAGAGTAAACCATATCCATAAATATGATAATATATTACCTTTGGGACACTAAAGAAAACATTTGTTATGAAGTTTGTATTCTCTGCATCTGGGCAGGTGGGATTTCATGTAATGCAATCCAATATAATGCAATGTAAGAGAATTTTTGTAAGCAGTCTGGACAGACAAAGAAGTGTATCTAGTGCTAGTTTGTTAAAATACAGTATCTCTACTTATATGCCTGTTTCTGTCAGCAAACAGCTGCGTAAACTACGGTCGCAAATACAAATGTCACCACGCAAAGGGGAGGCATCAGCAGAGTCTTCAAGATTTTGTGCCGCCGCCTGATTTTTTTAAAAATCGTCAGCGTGGTCATGACTGTAGACAGTGGCAGTCAGGCGGCAGTCAGGCTTGCAGAATGGCCTTCTGTTTTTTTTTTTTTTTTTTTATCTTCAGGCTACAGGCAGCCGGTGGCACTTGATATGGGCGGCTGCCGTCCAGAGACATTTACACATTATCGAGCCAGAGCTGCTGCCAGCCGGGAATACCATCTACCCATCTTTGGCTGCCCAACTACTGTTGATTTTGTAATGGCGTCACTGGACTGCCACCGGGCGACCTTAATGTTTCCGGGCGACCACTGACCAAAAAACATTTAGAAAAAAAGTGTGCGGTCGCCATCAAATTTCAACTTTTTCTTCTGCCGCCTCCCAATTACAAATGCTCCCACGCCGCCACCTGCTGAATTTGCTGAAAAACGTGCATTTAGGTTGCCACGTGGTAGCATTTTGGAATATGTGACCATAGTCTCAACTCAACAAGAAACTTCACTGACTGATCCCAGTAAAGTAGGATAAAAAGTTTGGACCTGCAGGTTTGAAAAGAGAAGTCACTGGTTGGTGAAAAGAATGAGCCAGTCATAAGGAGTGTTTTTTCTTCTTTTGCACATTTCTGGTGTCTTCCCCCCGTGGATCTTGGAATGGAGGCTAATTGAAGTCAGCATTGTCTCACACAAGAGCGAGGCAGATTATTGCAGCTTCTCATCTGTTTGGTTTGATGGGCAAAGGAGGAGGTTATCCAACCTTTGAATCTTTCTATTTATTTACTCAACAGCTGGGCAAATACTCGCAGCCTTTCTGCATTAGGGCTGGTTTTTTAAACATTTAGAGAAGACAAGGTCCAGTGTTTATGCCTCCATCCTCCCTCACATCTGCACTTAATATCATTTTGCAGACTTTACGCAGAATGAGGGCTCAATCCTTTGTTATGACAGGCAGATATTTTGAACTTTTTAAGGATTAATATCGTTTGCTTTTCTGCTCACTTTCACTCCAAAAACTGGAGTCTTTTAAAATCCTTCTGCCACTTTCATAACCTAAAATGAGGAGTGTCACCTACCTTTTCCCCTCATTTTAATCGTTGTGTATTTAGTCTAAAGATGTGTTAGCCCAATTTACTTCAAAATCTTAACCCTCTTTCAGATATGTTATGCCCGAAAACAGCTATGCAGCTTTTCTTCTGCTTTAGAGCAATGCCAACTTTCCTTTTTGGTGGATTCTGATACAATACTTGATCCTCATAGCGGAAAAGTTAAGACTAACCACAGCCTATCATATCATAGTGTGATGTCTGGTCAATCCAGACGCGAGTTGTGGCGTTCTTAAATGTTGTAAACTTGGCCTTATTTCCTGCAGGCTGTCAGAGAACCACAGATAAACCTTTTCTCAAGCCAAGCTGTCTAAAGAGTGAGTCCGATTTACAGCAAACGAGTTTAGCTGAATATTACACTGAGACAGATGCAATCCAACAACACAAGAGCTGATTTCTTTATTAATCAAACAGTTTACCTCAGAAGATTTGACTTGAAATGCCACAAAATGTGAGTTTTATTGGCAGATTACAGGACAGGAAGCAGAAAAAATCAGATAAGACAAAAGCTGCACATTAAACGTGTTCTACTGGTCTTTAAGTCTTTTTTTTACAAATTTCCTGTCAGTTTCAGTTAGTGCTTAGTTCTGGGTTGGACAATGAGTGTTTAAAAAGAAGGAGAAACTTTATGAAATTTTATGCATTTTTGGGACTAACTTTTTCTGATTTACAAATAAAAAAGTAAAATAACTAAATTTTCTCATTGTCCCACTTCGAGCATTTTTTTTATCTATTTTCTAAGTTATCCCGGTTGTCTTTTAGTTATAATTATGCAGTTTTTAGTCCAAATTCTTTTTAAAAAATGTGTCGTTTTCTAGGACAACATAGTCCTACCTCTTCAGAGTTCCCTCAACCATAAGTCCCTGTTTATGCTCTTGACCGCTTTCTTACAGCCCCTCACACCCCAATTCAAACATTACTGGTGCAACAGAAATGGCGAGTAATATTGACGCTATCCCGTCTTAAATCTGCTCTGCAGCCTGTCTTACGTCCTGCAGAGAAAGTGTTGTGCTGTGGCTGAAGTTAAAAAAAAGTCAAATCAATGGTTAAGGACCAACTCCAATGAAAAAAGTGTTTTTGGTGTCTTCAAATGTACTTGTGGCATTTTTCTGATGATGGAGGACATATATAAAGAAAATTTTGGTTTAAAATTGGATTTCTAAATATTTCTTTAGTCTAGCTGTTGTGAATCAGGAGCAGATGATAAAATGCTGTTCATAAAAGATCGTCTCTGTGATGTAGAAAATATGCTGAGCAGGTTACAATCTTCCTGTTACACTCTATTCTGATGCATCTACTTGTAAACAACTAGATCCGTGTACGTCTTTGTTTTCCTCATCTGAGCAGGAATCTGGTTCCAAACTGTACGGCTGGATAGCTCTGATATTGCGTACCTTTTTTGTTGCACCTGTAATGTTAGGTTTGGGGTGTGAGGGGTTGTAAACTAGCGGGAGAGCAAAACAAACAGATGGATAATGGGAAAAGGGGAAAGCTTACTCCGAACCAACAATTTGGCCCCGACTCAGAAGCTAATTTCTAAAGAACATCAGCCGCTCTGTAAAAACTATGTTCAAGAAAATAACACAGTTTTTTTTATTTTGGCTAAAAACTGTATGATCACAATTAAAAGACAGCTGGGAACAATTTTACAACAGATAAAAAGATGATCAGAAAATGAATTATCATACCATTATATTTCAAAAATACATTATGAATGCTTAGAAAATTGCAGAACCTCAATTTAAGACTGAACATCAAAATATCCTTTCATTTAACATCTTTCTTCGAATTATCCCTTCATACTGAAGTCCAAACTTTAGATTTGTTGCTTTTATTTTTACAGTTTGACAGCGTATGACGATTTTCCACCATTTTTATTGTCTTGATTGTTTTTTTTCCTTCATTACAATGTTGAAAGCAGCTCATTAACAAGTAAACGTTCTTCAAAGAGAGTTACAAATCGAAAAAAAATGAGAAAAATCTGCCTCTGGTGAAAGATGGAGTCCAAATCTTTGTGTTTTATTCAATTCAAAGCAGTTTGGCTTTTCTGGGCTGACCCTCGTGACAGAAGGCTTCAACACATGGTGACACAAATTTAAATCCCACATTAGTCTGTGGGAAGCAGCAACCTTTGTTCATGGAGCAATTTCCTCTTTGATTTGATTGACCTCAAAACGTAGTTAAGCTATAAAACTCAACAGAAAATGCTAAAGACATATATTTTTCTTACCATTTATGCATTTGCTAAACCAACGAGTTTTGCTCTGATTTGGGGGTTGAACGCATGGAGTGATTGAACTGTTCTGTGGGTTTGAGGAAATTTTGGAGACAGATGAGGAAAACCAGCTTTTTTCTGGCGAGAGCAACCATAACTGTTCGGTTTTGAAATTTTTTATGGTGAAAACAAAATTCCTTTAAAACAGTAATTTAATCCTTGCACATCACTTGAATGGCATTAGCTGTTCGAGCTAAATACACTATAGTTCAACATTTTTCAGGGCATTTTTAGAAAGACAATTTTGGTTCTCTGCAAACTTTTACGTTAAGCTTCTTCTGCCATGTGTAGAGAGAAGCAGGACAACGTTTTGAAGCTCAAAAACCAGGCATTGCCTCTAAAAACTCGTTATCCTGCAAATCATTTAAACAGACTTTGGGCGTTTTCACAACAGAGTTGTCCCTCAGCCTCAGTTTGAAAGCCAAAAAAACGTCACTTTTTCTTTGGTTTGGTTTTTCTCTGGTGTGTCGGTAAAGATATCTGTCAAAAAGAAATGTATGCATTAAGACAAAGTTGTGCACAAGCTATGCAAAAAAATTATGGATACAACATTTAGTTTCATATTTAAAATTTCTGTTTTTGCTTTTATCAGGACACATGTGTACTTTGTTGAATTGATGTTTTGTGATGTTTTCAATATAAATGCCTCTGACCCAGTGATGTATTTTTGACAGTCATCTAACATTTGAAATTCCTAATCAAAACAAAAGAAGTAATATTCAAAACAGGCAAATGTAAAACTTCAAGTTGTATTCCTATCTTTTCTACACAAAGTATTAATTTGTCCAGAGTTTGTCTTTATGCGTACGTTTATTTTTGACAGTGAACCTCATGTTATGGCCTCACAATACCCTTTCTTCCAATCATGGGGGGGCAGTAGCTCAGGTGGATGACCAGGTCAGCCAGTGATCGAAGGATTGGCGGTTTGGTCCCCCGCTCCCTCCAACTGTTGACATGTCTTCGGTAAACCACTTAACCGTCTTTGCCTCCAGGTTACCCTTGTAAAAGTGATCCTGATCTCAACAGCCTCTACCTGGTTAAATAAAGGTAAAAAAATATATGTTTATTATTTAAAGACCCACTCCAATAAAAATTGTATTTTTGGTGCTTTTAACTTGTTCTTGTGGCATTTTTCTGATGATGGAGGAAACATATAAAATAATTTTTGATTAAAAATGTGTTTTTAAGTATTTCTACAGAAAAATAGACACATTAACAACTTCTTTTTCCTCGTCCGAGCTGGCATCTGGCTAAAAATTGTACAGCTGGATAGCGCCGATATAGCTCGCCATTTTTGTTGCATCGCTTGGAGTTGTAAAGGGCTATATGGAGTGGATAATGGGATATCAGCAGAGGCTTACTTCTGCGCCAACAGTTCCGCCCACAACTCAGAGATGAATTTCTAATTAACTTCTGCCAGACTGCAGAAATTATGTCCTAGAAAACAACACAGGTTTTTGGATTTTGCCTGAAAACAGCATTATCAATATACCTGATATCCCATCATTCCTTTGTTTACGTTCTTCCTGCTAGCTTACAGCCCCTTACAACCTCAAGCTAATATCACTTGTGCATCAAAAATGGTAACCAATATCAGAGCTGTCCAGCCATGCAGTTTTGAGCCAGAGCTCAAAAGAGGAAAATGAAGATATCAATAGAACTGGTTATTCTGCAGGAGGATGCATCAGAATGGAGAGGAGCAGGGAGACTTCCGGCCACACATTCTGCTGCATCACAAAAGAGAGCTTTTTCAAACTGCATTTTTTTCTGCTGTTCACTGATTCATCTTGTTTGGAATAAAAAAATGTTCAGAAATGTAGTTTGAATCTTAACCCGGACAATCCAAAAACCTGCAGCACTTGACAAAAACTCGTATTAATGCCATCATCATGTTCTGGTTGGCTGTGACAGCAGCTTTGACCTGAGTCTTTCAGGGAAAAGCTACTTTCCCCACTGAGGATGTGAATCTATAAAACATCTCACAAACTAAAGATATCAAAGCAGCTGTGGTCATTTTTATCAAAATCATTGAATGTGCTTTCAAACAATGTTACAGTTTATCTTAAGAGAGCATTTTCAAACATTTTAACCACTTTGTTCAATAGTTTCAGGAATCAATCAGACAAACTCTTCATTTCTATGACAACACCATCATTTGGGATGTCAATGCTGCTCCACTTTTCTCAAAATGTGCTTTTTCAACTCAAATATTTAACAGATGATGTCTAATTTTGGCCATTTTTCATCCTGTTTGTGTGGTTTAGCCTGTTTTAGCAAGAGCAGACAGTGAATGGAGGATCCTGTAAACTTACATATGATTTAATACAGTGTAATTTTTTTGCCTTTGACTGGCATCGTGTGGCGTTCAAAGACAGTCGTGAGGCGATACTTTTAAGGACAGCTCCGTTGAGAGCGGTTACATCTTTCCTTCTTTTAAATTGAAAAACACTCACACATGCAGAAATCATTTCCTCCACCATAATTCAGATGGACCACCAGCCAAGTCAGAAGAGAGTCTGGGCTGCGCTGAGTGTTTACCACCAATGTTCCTCTTACGTTATGAGTTAAAGCATCTGTCAAAAAGTGAGGACTTGGAAGAGGGAAAGCTTCCCCACCCATCATAATGAGCCTCATCCCCACCGTAATTAGTTGGCAGTGATGTCAGATGAGCATGTGCAGACAAGAGATGGATCACATCTCGCAATCTGTGAAAATGAGACCAAAACAAATGATTAATTTCTGCTCTAAAAACACAAAAATGCATTAATCGTTTCGACGCGGTTCGTGTACCCGCTGTGGCACTTCTCCCACCAGAGTTGTGATTCATCAACTGTTTGTTTTCATCACGTTCACGTCTCTGAACGTGTCTGCAAGGCAGCCATTGATTGTTTTTCATAGAATTTCACACTACCAAGTCGCTGCACTTTGTCATGGTTGGCAACTCTTTATTTAAAACAACTTGTGTGGCAAATAGCAGACAGCTGACAAAAATTACACAACATTTAGTTCCCACTATGTTTGTGATTGGATTTCCAGTCCAGCAATTAAATTTCAAACTTTGGCTACATTAGCTAATCAGTATTTCTGTTTGTTGATGTCACATGTTTACGTGTGTAGTTATAATTTAACTAGTTTACAAAGATGTTGCTCATTCTTTTTGGTTTAACTTAAATACCAGTTGATAGATTTCTTTGTTCAGCTTTCATGCTGTCCCAAGTCATAATTTAGGGGTGTTTTCAGACAGGAAAAATCAGTTTGTTCGGACCAAGTCAGTTTAATGTGGTCCGGATCAAGTCCTGAACCTTACCTTTGGTCTGTATACAGTTGACTGCCATCAACTGGGCTTTTTCTCTTTTGAACCAAAACAAAACCGAGACTAAAAATCTCTTCAGTTATTGGTCAGGAATTACGAAAGTAAGCCAAACCTACGAGAGAAGGAATAATGGAAGTCCAGCGCTTAGCAATCCTTGTCAGGATAGTTCACTTATTCAAACTTTATATTTCGCTGATCAATTTTGAATCTCTGAATCAACATTAGTTACAAAACTTTTTACTGCTACTTTGGTACGCCAGAGGACAGTCTTAAACAGCACTGTGAGGTTCTTGAAGAACTCAGTAGGGTCTTTTAAACAGAAATCTCCGAAAATAAGTAGTAAAGCAAAAAAAAAACAAAAAACATTTTGCACCCAAAATAACACACATGTTACCAAAACACACCAAAAGTGAAGAAGATTTGATTGAAAGGCTCAAACAATGACAAAAAAGTGTGAAATTATGACTAAAAACATCCTATATCCTAACATGCACGTACTTTAAACTTGAAATATTTGTCCATTTTTGTCTAATTGAATAAATCTGACTGTAGAAATGAAATATTTTTAAGTATCTTTGTTTTATTTGGATGGAAATACATTGAAATGAATTCGTTCCTTTTGAGTTTCCTAAGCTTTATATAGGAGATCGGATCAAAAATGTAAAAAAATGATTCATCCAAAGTGTGATATGTTTTTTAATAAATTCATATTTTTCTTTAACTAACAGATGTTGCTTTGATATGTTTTCCATGTGAATTTTACTTTTCTAAACCAAAATTCATGACTTTTTCTTCAGCAAAACCTTTTTTTTTTTTTTATTGAAAAGTCTGCAGTTTAATAAACAAGATTACAAAACTAAGTCCTGGAACCAATTTAGTAAACAGTTCTTCTTATCTTTTATGTCATTAAAGTAGCAGCCTTTTAAAGATGTGATAGCTGAACGGCATTCTTTCCTCAAAGGGAAACCAGATATTCTACAGAGTCTGATGCAGAAACTTGACATTTTATCGGTTCAGATCATTCAAAATAAATTCAACGCAGTTCAGATCTGGAGATTGTGCTGGCCACTCCGTGTTCTCAAGATAAACTTTTTGTTCTTCCGTCCTCAGGTGGCTCTGGAATAGCTTGGATTTATATTTTTGGGTCATCATCTTGTTGCAGGTTAAACCCCTGGCCAAAACAAGAGAGTCGTGTTGCTGCAGAAAAATATGATAGCTGTATTTGTTCAGGGTATCTCTCACTCTATACAAATCACAAACCCTGGATCCAACAATCCCGTACCATGACACTTCCTCCTCCAGCTAATATATTTATATATATATATATATATATATATATATATATATATATATATATATATATATATATATATATATATAAAAATTTAAAAATAAACAGACAAAAGTGAATAGACCGCACAGGAGGGTCAACAGATATTGAACCCGAAGTGCCTGAAATTTCTGGAACATCCGTTTGTTAAATAAATCCATGAGACATCAGATTAAGTCAGCTTTCATTTCCAAAGTGTTTTTTTTATTCCAACAGGATTACAGTTTAGGCAGAAATTTTTATTATATAAACCCACAAAGATATAGAGTAACATCCTTTGCCACACAGAAAATGCGGATTCCCGTGCAAACCTGCAAAACAGAACCAGGAAAATCTGAAAAACTCTAGAACCAAAAACATTTTTAAAAAAAGCTATATAAATATGAGAGCTCAGCGATTAAAAGACTTAAACTATCGTCCACGACACATTTTAAGATGCTGATAATTTAATGAAGAACCACATTTTAACTGCTTAGTAGAACTATTATTAATGAAGCCGTATTATGCGCTTTTGATGCATCAAACCACTACGGCTCCAGAATTACCTTAACTTAGCATCTACATTAAAGCAAAAACATAAGTGATTTTTTTTCATAGCTAGAAATAAATTCTGGCATCAAGAGCTTAAAAAACAATAAAGGAGAAACCCAGTTTAAAGCCATTACATTTTTTTTCTTATTTTTGTGGGTGTTTTTGTATTGACAAGTTCGGACATGCAAATAGTGAGGAGATACGAGCCAGTATGATGTTAAGACACTCTCGTTAAAGTCATGTTTAGAGAGTAGATTTACAATTGCTTCTCAAAAAACCTACTCTTCTTAGGACCATTGACAGAAATGACAAATGAAATTGGAAAGTCTAAAACCAGGCTGTGAATATTTATTTCAGTTGTTGTTGTTTTTTTAATCAGAGTAAATTTGGTCTTAGTTTACAATGATTGTGTCCCTAGAAAGATTGAAGTTTCAGTTTACCTTTTAATTTTAAGAAATCTGTGAGTCTTTCATGTAAAAATCTATATGAGCTTGTAGTGCAGAGGTGGGCAAACTACGTGGCTGTATGTTGATTTAAACGGGAATAAAATTATAATTTTCTTGAATATTTTTTTATTTTCCCTGTAATTTTCACGTCCCCATAGATAGTGCACTACAAATAAACTGACTTTAGTTTAATTGCAGAAAGTTATTCTGCATTCATGCGGTGTCTAAAGATTTGCTGTTTTTCTGACGTTCATGTGTGTTGTCTGAGTCGGACAGTCATTTTTCCAATCATTCCAACTCCACACGAACGCAGCATTTCTGTAAGTTTGGGTTTTTCCCTTAAGGACATCAACCCATTGGTGCAATTAGCACAACAATGAGAAAAAAGTCACAGCTTTGAAATAAAAACTTCATTTCAAATTCTGAAAAAATTTAAAAACGTCAATTTTTAATCAAAATTAAGGCATTTTTTTCGTCCAGATTCCATGTTATTTTTTCTCACATGAGTTTGGCTACTAAAAAACATCTGCTGCTGGACCATCCGTCAAATTCTAGAAACCTTGTAGCCCACAAGTCAAAAAGTTTGCCCACTTCTGTTCTAGTGGCTGCTTGGAGAACTGCACCTTGTGTTTTCGAGTGAGCTTCAGTCAGGAAGTCACCGATATTTGTCCTGCATTTTTATTTATTGTTTGTCATTTATTTCAGATTTTGATCAAAATGTAAAAAAAAAAAAAAAAAAAAAAAAACTAAGCTAACGAAAGGTTTAAAAGTCATATTTTGCAGCTTAACAACATGGAAGCTTGTCTGGTGAGAGGTTGAAAGGCCTGCTGGAATAAGTAAAAAGACTTCAATGTAGGTGGCACAGATGAAGCGGTTACCTCCATGCCAAATTTGCTGCTGCGCTCACTGCTAATATTGTGCAGGTCTTATCCTGCTACATTCTCTTGCTGTGCACATGCTCAGTTAAATGGGGAAACCACAACTTAAGAGCTCCACCACCGGGGTATAATTTTTCTAAATTGTTTTAAAAGCCACATAATGTTATATGCTTGTATAAAACCGAGCAGAACCAGACTGCAAGGGAATTTTAGCACCACCCTCAGCCTAATTATTGGCCTAATCTATTAACCAGGGAGGCTCGGTGAGTGGGAGACCCCTGTCCCACCACCCGCATAGAATACAGCAAGAGTCAGTCGCCCAGCTCGTCCCATTCTAATGAGAGGTGTTTGGGTGGAGGGTGACGGACTTATTTGTCCGCGGCCGACTGCACACAAACTGAAGAGGAGCTGGTGGTCTCTCCCATCAGCAGACAACAGGCTCCAAAGGGAAGACTAAAGTGTTGGCGGACACTCGGGAGGTCAGAACAACAGCCAGCTTATCTGAGGGCTTCAGTGCTAGGGAATCAGTCCAGATTTACCCTTATCCAAAAAAAACATTCTGTTTAGACTTGTTTGTGCATGTTTGTCTGTTGTTGTTGTTGTAAAATGGAAATCCCCAGTTGACAATAAGCTGCTTTTTGATTTCATTTAACATAACCAAATGTTGGAACAGAGACTATGTTCAGTTAAAGAGAAAATAAGCCTCGTCGGGTCAGGGACACATTTATTTCTCAAAAGTCTCTGTCAACAGCAGGACAGTGGCACAGTAAGCAAACAGGCCCGCCAGATTTCCCTGTGTGTTTCTCTCATCAGATAACCGCCTCACTTCCCTGAGCGTAGGTGAATGAAGCTCCAGATGTTAGCCATGTGCACATTTGGAGTTGTGCAGGGTGGGAAACACGCTGAAGTGAAGGAGCGAAGAGCGAACTTCACATACATGGAAACACATCTCTTCTGGCAGGGTGATTCTTGAAATGGATAATTAGGTAACGGCAGCTGGCAGGAGGAACCTGGCAGTTGGGTGGTCATACATATCGTGGAGTGACTTCCAGGAACGCCTTTGGCTTCGGTCTCTGCGGGTTCAACAGCAACTGCAGCATGTTAAGAGAGCAGTTTGTTCTTCACACGCTGACATACGAACGTGAAACCGTTTACGTCATTTTGAAAGTGTATCAGCGGCGAGTCATAAACGCATCAATTTGTCTTTAATATATGTCCCCCCCCAAACATTTGAGATACTGCGAATTCTCATTTATATCGGCAAAAAAATCTGCCAAAAGAACAAATGTAAATTTCATATTGAAGATATGAAGTCAATGAACCATTCCCTTTGTTTTTCATACCAGGTGCATTAAATTAATGTGTGCAGATGCTGATAAACCTAGAGGTTTTCCAGATTCCTCTCACTGTGGCTTCAACAATGAATAACAAATAACTTTGTCAACATTTAAAAACCCCAAAACGATTAAATAGCTCAAAAGTGGGCCTCGAGTAAAATCATTTTGTTAAAGAGGAATGTTAGGGTGTCAGGACTTGGTAAAAGTTGTTGTTTACCTCTGGGCATTGTCCTTTCAGGGGTCGCCACAGCGAAACAGCTTCCACTGAGTCACATGCTCACTTTGGCAGAGATTTTTGTCCCGGATGCCCTTTCTAACACAACCCTGTATTTTATCCCGCTTAGGGACCGGCACAGGGTGACCCAGACTTAAGCCCCCTTGTGGCTACATAAGTAGGCAGTAGCGTGAAAGGTCTTGTCCAAAGCCTGGAAAAAAAAAAAAAAAAAAGATCCCAAGTATTCCTCCCAAACCTACGAAAACTGTCTTAAGAACGACTTTAAACCTGATTTCTTCTTCCTACGGAATAGTTGATTGTGTTATATCCAAGACCAGCAACAGCCAAACCTGGGGGTGATAGTATGATGATGTGGGCAGCTTCAACCCTTAGAAAATCTTTTATGATGAAACTATGAAATCTGCTTTCTTTGAAAATGACAAAAGAAAGCGCCTAATTATGATCTATAGATTATTAGCCTTCAGGTTCCTCCTTGTTTGAAGATGTTCTTTAAAAAAATATGGATTTTTAACTTAGTTAGTTTTCCAAAATGACAGTTTTGTAAGATGAAAATACAAAAACCCAGTGAAAGTTTGGGCCAAACGGAACAGATTTGCTTCTCTCCTTTCACCTCATCCGAACAGTTCTTTCAGATGTGAGGTTCCAGCATGAGACATACACTGTTCCAAGAATATTTTTCATGCATTATTACAATAGAATAATACACAGTAATATGTTTTGACTGCTGTACCTCGTTCAGCCCCATCCCCTGCTATCTGAAATTCTGAAACGTTCAAATTAGTAAGATGAATCCATGGAAAATATAGACATTCTAATACAGCAGAAATACAGAGAGATTTGTCTGAATTCCTAACTAGTTTTCTAACCAAATCTTACATGTGTTTAGTTCAAATTGATATCATTTAGTTTGAAACCTTTTTTTTTTTTTTTGGCATTCTTCATTGGATCTGCTAATAAACTCCTATTACCGTCATTTTGAAAAGCAGGAAAAATCTTTTTAAGCCACATCTATTGTCCTTGTGCTTCGGCTCTGATGTGTCATCAGCTCTGATTCAAACTTGTCATTTTTGTATAGTTTTGAATAGGTTCCTCTTGCAAACCCAATACCTCCTTACCCTGTTCAAGGAAACAAAGCCAGGCGACAAAAGCAGGCTCGTTTTCTATAGAGCTCCCTGTTGTAATTTGAAATACACTCGAGAGCAACCCCCCTCCTTTTACACGCCGTCGCCTTCCCTCCACACCCACTGTCGAACGCAGCGACACAATTAAGGCCACATTAGATCTTTTCGAGTACTTGTAATTTCATAAGAGGAGGCTTTCTTCCCCTCTTCGCCCCTTTTTGCACGTAAAATGGTGGAAACCTGCAGCTCCTCAAGAACCACTTGGAAAAGATGGGAAACAGACATTAACCCTGCTGGTGATGGTTCTCAAAGAGGCCTCCTCACTCAAAGACCCCCAGTGCTGCCAGCACCTCCACCGCAGGACCACACATGCACAGACACCTGCACCCTAACAAACACAATGACACACACAAAGTCTCTTGTGAAACTTTAACACCCACTGCGGTCAAAAGTGTGTTTTTAACATGTTCTTGTGGCATTTTGCTGATGATGGAGAACATAAATCAGAAAAATTAAGCTTAAAATTTCAGTTTTTAGTATTTCTTTATTCAAATTCTTGTGAATCAGGAAAAAAATCCCATTAAAAAAATGTGTAATGTAGAAAGTACACTGGGCTCCATTCTGATGCATCCACTTGTAGACGACTAGATCCATGTACCAAACTTTCTGGAGCATAATTTGCAGAAGCCAAAAAAAAGCATAATAAAGAAGAAAAAAAACAAATATAAGTCTGGTGTATAAGTCGCACTTTTGGGAGAAAAGTGCGACGCTTTTAAAAAACCAATGCACCAAGCCTGGCGTATTGCTTCCAGCGTCAAATTTGCGTCCACTGCCTCTTTTGACGAGTTACATCTGATGCTCAACACTTGTTCAAGATTGTGTTCTTCATCTTGAGGCTCAACATCATATGACTTATGTAAAACTTTATTAAAATTACGGTACATCCTCTTTTTCCTCGTCTGAGCTAGCATCTGGCTCAAAACTGCACACCTGGATCGCTCCAATTTTGCTCGCCATTTTTGTGTCACTGGTAATGTTAGGTTGGGGAGGGTGAGGCATTTAAACAAAGAGCTCTCAGCAATAGAGCAAAGAACTTTCCAGAACCTATGTTCTAGAAAACAAGACAAGTTTTTTTTCTTTTTGCTAAAACAGCATAACCATAATTAAAGACCACTGGGAACACTTTGATCAACAGATGATTGAAGTTGGTCTCTAAGCAGATTTCTGATTAATTTTGTTCTATATGCTCAAGTTCTAAACATTTGAATTGTCTAAAAATACTCCTGTTTTATGGATTCCTTTCCTTGAATCCTTTAAGGCTGCAACTCATTTCACATTGAGCGTCTTTCCATTTGGCCCCACTCCCTCCCACATGAAATATAAGTGATATATTGTCCAATTTAGTGAAAAAATATGACTAATCCTCCATCATGCACCACTTCTGAGGAGGTTTATTTTCCTAGCTGAAGGTGCTACTCTGTTTTATTTACTTTGATCCTGTGTGTTTTGGAGTCTTTGGTAATCAGAGGTAGAAAGTCATTATGTTGTTATCACAACTGCAGCAGCGCTGGCCGGAGCTTGACACAAGACGTAATGGAGAGGTCTTTGCATGCTCAGCAGCGCGGCCCACACGGCCCGCTGCCCGGAGGAACATACATCACAAGGCGAGCGCTTCATGAAAGGCCACCTCTGAAACCAGACCAGGATCAGGAGAGGTGTGCAGAGTGGCTGCAGGGGACCCAAGGGGAAATGAAGAAACGGGTGGGGTCAGAGGAGCTGGCTGGACGGCGTGAAAATCAAAAGAAAATGAGTGATGGCAGTGATTTGAACGCTTTCCTACCAGCCCTTCTCTGTAATCAGCGTTTAAAATGAAATATACCCTGGGATTTCTGAGCTGCAGATTTCATTAGGAGCCCTCAGGAATGGATGGAAATCCTCTCAGCTTTGTTTTCTTTTCTCGCTGCGCTCTGTCAGTCCACTTTTGCCCCTCCAGCTCAGAGTGGCGTTGCGTGAGTGCCAGCCATTTCACCTTGACCTGCCTGATTGACCCTGCTGATGAAAAAAAAAAAAAAATCTCATCAGTGTGAAACGTCGCCATGGTTTCCGCTTAGCTCAGACCCCTGGCTGCGTGTGACAGGGGCTGCTAGAATTTTTACAGCCCTCCCCTCTGCCGTGGCTCCTCGCCATAGACGAGGTGAGCTGCGTGGCGTCTGCCAGGCCCTCTACAGCGAGATCCCTGCACTGTTGCGTGCAGAGGCTGCATTGTGAGCACAGCATTTTCACCCCGCTACATTGCGCTTGAGTAAGCCTGGGTGGGGCTGAGTGATAAAAGCAAGGAAGGAGAGCAGGCAGTGCGGGGGGGGGCAGATGATGTAGATTGATGGTGGAGGATGACATGCAGGACAAAGGTTGTGTAACTAGGTGAATTGTAGAAAAACAACCAGATGATTAAGAGATTTAGGTGACAAAGAGTGGTGGAGACGAGCCTAATAAAAGATGGAAGAGCGTGAGCAGAGGGCGATCTCTTGATAAATTATTTAGCTGAGACAAAGACGGTCAGGAGAACGCAAGCTCCTTTTCTGTCTGCTCCTGCACTTAGAGCACAGATTTGATTTCCAAACATCGCATAGATGCTGTTTTTGGGAGCCTCTATTTCTACTGAGAATTGACAGAAATGGTATAAATATAAAAAAAACCTCTAATCTCATTGGAAAATGTGTTCATTTCCATAAAACCATTCAAAAACTTTCATAGATATTAGAACAATAGCCCACTGTTTAATCATTTTTAAGTATTCATTCGTTGATTTTTTTAAATGAATTGGACTTCCAACTCATAAAACCCACAAAGACCCAATTTAATTAAACAAAAAATTTGCCTAAATTTTTCAGGACCTAAATGCAAATTTTTGCAAATTCAGCAAGTGGCCATGTGGTGGCATTTGTACTCGGGAGGCGGCTGTCTCATTATTACACGCTGCATGGTGGCCGCGGTCCAAAGAGATTTTAAGAAAAAGTGAACGTTTTTTGGCCTCAGTTAATGGCCGCCGGACACATTTAGAGGTCGGCAGTGACAAACAGGTGGCAGGAAGGCAGCAGCCCAATAATTCACTGTTAGGAGGGTCTCCAAGATCTCCCAAACCATCTGATAATTGGCTAATTTCAGACTGCCACCCTCCAGCCACCTCCTTGCCCCTGTGCTGCCATCCCACTGCCACCCTCCGATTGTTAGAAATTGTACGGTAGCAGCTCGGGCACTCGATGAGGGATGTTTACATGAGCCGAGGGCCCAGAGATGAACAGACGTCAAACTGGTCGCTGCAGTCAAGGTCTGCTGGCTCAACAACACATTATGTTACCGTGACAACGGGCCGCATCACGTGTTAAAAAGTCCACCTTTTGTGAAAAAGCGATCTATAACTAAAAAATAACAAGAATGAAGTGCTAAAAATCGATTTAATATTGATTTATTTTGTAAGTGACCATGTTCTAAGCAGGTGGAAGACTGTTGTTAATCATTATTAATAGATATTAGCGCGTTAATTTTTTAAAATTATTCTTAACATGTTAACTCGTTAACACGTTGACTTTGACAGCCCTGGTAAAAAGTAAACAAGAAAGTACTTAAAATTAATTAAACAGTGGGCCTTGAATTTATATTTTTTTTAGGGTAATTTTTGGAATGGAATTATAAAAATGAAAAAAAAAAAAGTTTCTATGAGACTTTAATTTTGGGGAAATTAGGAAATAAACCTTCAAGTTAAGTACAAGGATACTGTTTAAATTTGGATACTAAAAAACTGAAGCTTGCATTATAGAAGATTGGGGGGAAAATAGCTTAGCTCATGTTCTTTCAACGATTTTATTAATGTTTGTCTGATTTTGTTTAGGTTAATTAATTATATGATTCTGTTCCTCCTGGCCAATGATCACACCTACAATAAATATTTAAATATTAGACCTGCTTGTGCGTCTTCTTATGTCCATGCTACTCTCATGTTGTTCTATGTCTTCCATCTTTCGTTCCACCTGATCATCTTTAAGTTTGATCACATTTCACGTTAAGGCTTTGTCTCATTTAGCTTCAGCTCTTTGGTTAACTTTTTTTTTCTTCTCTGGTCTCCTGTACTTGAGTCATCCAAATGTCTCAGACCTGACATTTGTTCTCTTGCTTAGTCAGACACAAATATAGTAGCCATTTTTTGCGATACCGACGTTGCCATTTTGGAACTAGAAATTGTCAGTCAACTGTGACGTGTCCGAGTCATCTTTTCAGTGGTAACCAATCTTGCCAGCAGAAGTAAGTTTGTTGGAAGTCCAGACCCCTACCACTTGAAAATGGGCTACACGAAATCTGTCAATCAAGCAAACACTGGATGTGGGGCCAGCAGGCACTACATACTTTTATGGAGGCATTTGGTTGGTCAGTTTATAAATTGAAAGGTTTGTAAAAGGTAGCAGAGCAAGAATGGGTATTCTGATAATGACTGAGTAATAGCTGTTTATTTCTCAGTAGAAGTCAAGGAGATTTTGGCTTCCTGGAGCCAGCGGGTACTTCCTGTTTGGAACGCCAGGGAGGAGGGGTCACTCAATACGGAATCTCAAATGGCTGTTACAGACATCAATGCAACTAGTACTTCTTATCTGCTTCTTCCAAAAGATCTCCAGGATGCGTCTGTCTTCCTGAATCTCTATCTGAGGGATACTTTTCATTCTTTTCATACTTTAAGTCACAGGGATGCTGCTCATTTAGCAACTAATCTTTTGACCACTGCAAGGGTTTCACACCCGAAGCACCTGCTCCACCTGCTATTGGGTCCACCAACAGCCTTAAATTACAATAGTCAGTGGAGGTCTCAGAATAATTTTCATTTGCAAAACTATTTTTATCCTTTATTTTTGAAGCCATTACAAGCAGTTTGGAAAACAGGATAGCAACTGTACACATGGAAATGAAAGCTGAGAAAAAAAAACTGTTATACATTAATGAAAGAAGAAATACAATATCTATGGACCCCAAATTACATTTTATTAGAGTCAGTTGACGCATTTTTTTCCTTTTCTTTTTAATCTCTTCTTTGCATACTAGCTCCAAACACATCTTCAATTTTCAAAAACGGCTTCTGCTTATTCAAAAGACATTTAAAAACATATAATGAAAGCAGGATTTAGATAATAAATTATGATAGAGCAAAGCAAAGATGTTTGAATGAAAGAAAACATGATGAAATAAATCTATCTTCGCACAGTGATCAAATACCAAACGCCTCTTATTTTTTATCTTGTAAAAGATGATTGGTTTAATTTTCTCTGCACATTCTGGTTTTTGGTCAGTAATGCCCTAGCTTTCACCAGTTACATGTTAATTACAGACATATGTGACCAACTTAAATCACTATCCTCTGATGACACAATTTCTCTCCGACACAGCACACAGAAACATGTCTAATTTACAATTTTGTTTTCAGCCACATTTTAAAACTTGGCTCCAAACTTGCTCGACAGTGATGAAACAGAGCTGATGATGTTCCTCTATGCGGTTTAGTGGCTCATCTAAAACATGTAACTGACTAAAGATAAAGAGTGCACGTGTAAGACAGCAGAACATTGAAATGATCTCTTTTGAAAAGCCAGAACCCACAACAGCTTATCTAATATGCAGACAACACCCTGGTCTATCTAAAATACACAGAAAAAAAACAAAGCAACAACGTTTTACATAAGACAGCTGTGGAAAGTCAGTATGTTTCTGTGATGTAATGCTTAAAAAAGTTACTGTACTCCAAGCATTTAATTTTTCTTTTGTGCAACAATTCAAAAAATTATCTTGCAGTTAGCTTTAAGTCGTAAATGATGCTTTCACGCCAGGACGTTTGATCCACACAGGAGCTTGTTTCCTGGTTTCATGTAAAAGTGAACTATCTCTCTTGCAAGTGAACCTTAGTGCTAATTAGTACAGTGTGAATGCAGGTGAACTGTCCAGCATGCCAGAAATCAGAAGTTACCTAAAGAGAGAGAGTTTACTTTTACATCAAGATGTACATTGACTCAGTGGGTGGGGAATACACAAAAACATTACTACACACTTCAAGTGACCTTCAAATTTAGTATTTAACAAGCAAAATTTCAATGTCAATAGGTTGATGACGTTTTTTGTGCATAGAAAGCTCAATGAAACATGTCTTTGATTATAGATCTATGGCCAAACTCTATCATTTGAGTCTGCACAAGAAAAAAATTGAGTATAAACGAAAAGGACTCATTGACCAAAATTTAGAAGCTTTGTTGGGTCCTACCATGGGTCCTCCTAGCTGCCAAAAACAAACAAAAGACACTTACAGCCCACAAATTTGCACATATTTAAAGCCTTAGTCACACCTGCCCTCTGGGTGGATGCGAGATGTCTCCAGGTAAAACAAAACCTGTACGGGGTGGGCAAGTGGAATTTCAAGCTCATAGACTGCTTGGTGAGCCAGGAGAGCGAAAATGTTGATGCACATTTTTTTCTACAGGCATGCTGTGCGGGCAGGAAGTCCAATAACACTTGCCTCCCACCCCTAGAGTCACTTCTGACACTAGTGGTCTTTTTAGGAATGGCAACAGTTAACACTTCCTGTTTTGTGTCAAAGTCAGAAATAGAGGTTTGGATCCTGGGTGTGCTTTGTTTCAGGGGATATGTTCATTTTGGAACACCTATGGGAGCGTGAGGGTAGAATTGTAGCCTTCTTAGAAATGTGTTGAGGATCTCAAAGCACCTTTATACACAGCAGTGGAAGGACCTCATGAAAGACTGAAGCCTACACAAAATCATGCTGTTTATTTTGGGGCAGTATTGGCCAAAATGACCTGATCAAGAAGATACAAAAGCACCAGCAAGAAAGCTGGCTGGTCTGGTTGGTGGTTACTGGTAAGAGCCTGAAACATCCATCCATACCTTGACCTTCAAGTTGCATTGATGCAGGCTTCTTTTTTCCTGGTTTAAACGTTCAGAACTTAATAGTTTGGTTAACTTTGGTTTTCCTCAAAGTTCATCTACCTTCAAAAGCTGTAACTTGAAAGCAAACAGAGGCCTTCATTTTTTGGCAGACTGTAGTTTTTTGCTCTGGTTTGCACCACAATTTAGATTAGCTTTCACACCTGTCAAATGAAGTGGACTATGAGGTGAAATTTATTCCTGACCAAAGAAATCCAGCAAGAAAACATCCCAAAAGAATAGGTGGTTAAACTGTGAAACACTTAAGACCAAAGTACATAAAACGTTGTCAGGTGTTAGAGTAAGATAACTGAAAAAACACTAACACAAACTGTCCGTGAACATGACACCAGTAATGATCTTTTCCTTTAATTTCTCCACTTTGAATCCAACTTTACACAGATCGAGCAATTTAACAGTGAGTTAGAAAATGTGGTTTTTCGAATGTCTTACCCTTTTTTTTCTTCCACTATTAAGTGTTTTCTTTCCACCATTTGAACCACTTTCACCCCTTTAGAATAATATTATTATCACCACCATGAAAAGCACTGCAATTATTCACAGTCCACTCTTTCTCAAGCTGGGAAATCACCTTGAAAATTGGGCTTGCTTGTAGAGTGCTCTCCATTGAAGTCAAACGTCCTGCTCTTTTGGGATGTGTGTGTTTACACAGTAACTCCTCACTGCACATGCTGTCAGATCTCAGAGCGTAACATAAACCAATTTTCAAGAGTGTTTCTCCTTTAATCACTTTAAGTAGCGATAACAACATTTTCTGAGAAATAAAGGCACTGTTAATTTCACGACCGAATGGGGTGAAATAATGACGACCACTTGACCACTTGAAGCTCATTTCCACATAATGATCTTGCAGTTTTGTAATTAATTTTAAATTTTGCTTCAAATTTATTTTCAGTGAGTTTTCGCTGAGTGGATTTAATCTGAAAAAGTGAAACAGGTTACACCTTCTGTTAGATTCATGTGAGAAGAAAAACAGGCTTTGAGATTTACATCAGTACTTTTAGTTTTAAATGTTTTTGCACTAGTTCCTAAAATTGAATAAATCTAAACAGTTAACGTGTTTTTTTTACTTTTCAAAAACTCTCAAAACCTGCATCAAAATGTAAGCCAAAACTCAGAAATCTTAACGTCTTCTTTAGGCAAAGGAAAGTGATACATATGTGCTGATCATCAGTTCAGAGAGAAGGTTCTCCTCTTACCACTTGTATTGTCCACATCGTGAAGGAAAAATTTGTTTTGAGGAAGCCTGTACATTTATAACATTGTGACCAGAACTTCTTCCTGAACACCCAGCAGCCAATCAGGATAGAGTGTTCACCCAGACCATTTAAAGTCCAGAAACACAATGTTTGTTTCTTATGGCTGTATATCAGTGTCTTTGTTTTCGTGGAGTAATACTACAGACATTAAAGTCTTTACAGTTCTGCTTATTTTACTGTTCATATGTTTTGTGCACACGAATTGAACTTCTAAGCTAACACTTTAAAAATATAAACATTTCAGACAATGAAAACAAAGGAAAAATGTTCTCTCTGGCCTTTTTTTTTGTTTGAGAGATACATGTTATCATATAAAATTTAATTAATGAAACAATCCAAAAGTGTGATTAATCTGATTAATTTTTTAAATGATTGACAGCACTGGTATATACCTAATCAAAATAGGCTCTTTTAGGCTCTTTTATCGGATTTGATAGTGACGCACGATGACATCCCCTCTAATACACAGAAAGTACCAACTGTTTGAAAATAGATCATGGAGGAGAAATTAATCATTTGCGGTTTGTGCCTGGCCGGAATTATACGACACCAAGTCTTTCATATTTTGGATTAAAGCTGGGAATGAAAAAGCCTGGAGCATGATTCATGAAATTTGCACCGCTTCTACATTTCACACCAAATCTCTTCCAATGTAGCTGATGGACATGTGCTAGTAAACAGAGAAAATAAGAAAAAAAACCTTCCCTGCTTGTACAGTGTGAACGTAGCAGTAAAGTTCAGTCATGGCATCTAGACTTCTGGTCTACTCTTCTTGAAACGTTTCGCCACTCATTCCAGCACTTTGAAGCTACCCCAGATGCCATGACTGAGCGCAAAGATCTGGATGAATCGGAACCTCCATTGCTCTACTAGATGCTTAAGAACAGTGTTCTATTGTGTGGACTTTTTGAACAAATGGCCTTAGACCTGAGTCTAAAATACTTCAGTAAATATTTTGTGGTCCTGCTCAGTCACTGCAAGGTCTCAATATTTTTGGCTGACAAATGAGCCCACACCATCACACTCCCTCATCTGTGCTTGACCACTAAATTGTGTCTTTTTTTATCACTGAATACGCCAGTGTGGATCACAACAAAACCTTTTCACCTGGATATTTATCTGCCCAAAGGACATTGCTGATGTCTGTTTTCAATTAATTTGTTTTTTTTTATAAGTTTTCAGCAAACATGCAAGGTTATCAGAAGTGCAAAAAGAAAAAAACAAAAATAAAGCAAAAAAAATAATTTGTTTGCTTGTTAGAATATTGTGCACTAGAGTTCAAATTAATCTCATTGAAGCAAAACTGTTACTGTACTGTTGTTTTTAAAACTGTATTTGAAAAAGACCAACAGCTTTATTTAAAATATATCGCTTTTACCTCACACCAAGCTAACACTGGTGATGATGGAAATAAATGCCCCTCCTGTCTGAGCGGAACAAGGCTAAGAGCTAGCATTTGCTTCAACTGGTTGAGACTAAATATTTTAAATGAATTTTATTTTTTTTGGTTTATTTTTAACTCTTTAACACAGGAGTTTTATCTCCAGTGTGGACATTCTTCTAAATAGTGTAAGTCTTCAATGCAATGAACTCAATTCCAGATTATTCTGAAGCAAAGAAGAACAGAACTGCACAGCAGTGAAGTGTTCACGCAGTCAGAATAATTTAGCTGATTCTGACACGGAGAAAAGACACTTTTCATATCGGTGCAAAGCCAAAACGGAAAGCCACTTTTGTTCGTGTCAGAGTCAGCTGATTCATGCTGATCGCGAAGAGTTACGGTACATCAAAAAGTGAATGCTAATTTACATTTTTTTTTGGAAGTGTTTCCTGTTCTGCAGTTTTATTTTGAAGACTCTACTGAGGCTGCTGTCTTTTTAAGCAGCATCTGCTCCACTTTGCTCCATACTGAGGTTGTGGTTCTTGTAAAACAGCAAAAGTAAAAACTTATAAGTAGTTTTGGACTTTTTCTTCAGTTTCATTTAACACCACAAAGGACCAAACTAAAATCTGTTTTGAATTACTTCCTGTGACAATTTAAACATAATTATCTCTAATCTGGAATTCATTTTGCCTCGAGGATCAGTTTGACTGCTGGATTAGATTACCGGTATTTACTGTTTACGTTGTTTTTGCTGTTTAAAATATCTTGGGAGACAATCTGTTTAACAAAAAGAAGCATAAAAACTTATGTCACAGTTTTAACACTGAAATACTCAACATCTAAGCTGGTTATCTCACTTTTTGGCTCTGCTTTAGAGAACCAATGAAAAACTTTCATACTTTACTCATAAATTTCCCCTCTTTCAAATTCAATTCCCTTCTTTATTTTTTAGTAAAAGATATTCTCTTGGATTAAAGAATGATGCCCTCCTGCTCTGTCAAAGGTCTCTGAGTAACCGCTCTTTCACACTCACAGACCCTTAAAACACACTTTGTTCCTTTGGGATCGGAGCTCATTCATGAGCCTCATTATACCACGGTTTTTAGGTTTCCTCTTTTGATGTGTCATTGTGTTTCCCAAGCCTTTCAGGTGGGACTTCTTCACGAAAACCCCCACATTCCTGTCCTCTATCAGCGCCTCATCGCCGGTGTCTCGGATCTCTTGGAAGTCCAGATGCCAGGTTGTGTCTAATTTTCAGAAACATCCCGTCTCTTCGCCTCTGGACTCACTCAGTCGCTCCTCTTCTTCTCAGAGCTGACTGATTCCAGATTTCTCCTGATGAATCACTTTTGGTTGTGCGTGAGAAGAGTTGGGCTTTTGTTAATCTGTTTTGAGGGTTGTTTGTCTTAGTCATCCATGTGTGCGCACGGATGAGAAAGCAGCAGAAACACAACACAACTGACTCTCCTGGCTGATGGCAGACACTGAACAAAGCTCCTTTAACTTTAAGCTTATGCGATAGGTTAGTTTAGGATTTTGACTTGTTTACAAGCCACACTTCAGTCTTTGTGAATGAAACTCCCCCTCTAGCCTGTGCAGCAACATAAATCTTTATCCGACCTTACTTAACAGGTTTATACTGAAACTAAACCGGCCTCGAAATACCTTTAGCCTATTCATCCACACATTGCAAGCTTCAAATCCCACTTTGGCTTCCTGCTAATTCCACATGCAAGATGCATATGCAGATCACACATGAGCTCTTGTGAAAATAAAGGCACTTGTGGTGAAGGGGCGGAAAAGTCTCCTGAAGTGGCAGACTCTGCGGGCTAATCAACATGCCATAGGTGTTAATTGCCAACTGGCAGCAGTCAAAGCCAGAGCAGGTGAGCGCCAGCGCTTGTTGAACTTGGATGCGCTGAATAACTGCAGGGTTTACATGGCAGCGATTTGCAAATCAATTCGCATGGCTGGAGGTTAATTTGGATGTGGAGAAGTCTGACATCATGGTCAACCTCTTTTAGGAGGTTAAAGCACCATTTTTTTTAATGAACTATTATTTGGCATTTAAGAAACTCAAGCAGTGTGAAAATAAAAAAAAAAAAAGATCTACACTGATGTTGCAGACTGAGCAGTGCAGCTCATTTTAATTAGCCAAAAGAAATATTTGCGGCTTCATTTAAATACAAATCCCCCAAAAACAAACACACAAAGGTTGGAATAAAGGCTCAAATGATAAGTGAAGTCATCTAGAGACCTAAATGTTTTGTCTTGATGCATTTCTTTGATGTTGTGCAAACAGGCCTGCATCTTCAGTGAAGCAGCAGTCAAATTCATTCTGTTGTTTTTTTCATGAGACAGCTGGAGATGTGCATGTCTTCCCCTCATGCAATTATATCTCCTTATTTTTTTATTTGTCATAAAAATGTAACACATTTCTTTATTTGGCATTTTAAAAAATTGTCATTATGAGTTGTTTTTTTTATCATAGAGAAATTGGGTTGATTTGGCTTCTTATTTATTGAAACTTTTGCCTTTGACTGAGGCGAAAATTGATAGAAGTTTAAAGTTTCTTCCCCAGAGCTGTCTGTGTATTGAATGCCAGTTTTTCACAACAAGCCACTGGAATTCCAGCACACCTTTCCTTTGATCCTGCACTGTTTTTAAAATCTGCTTTTTATTATACTTATTTGTCTGTATTGTCTGCCAACATTAAATGTGGCAAAAAATCTGGGTTTTATTTTTCTTTTTTTAAACTGTAAAACCCACTGGGGTCAAATTTTAGCCCTTTATAATGTATTCATTTATTTATTTATTCATTTTGCCACTGTTAATTGCTACCCAAAATGAAAAAAAGGCAAAACAAACTGTCAAAAGAACTTCAAAAGTCCAGAAGAAAATCTTTCTTGGGTTCTGCAAGGTTGAACATCTTATAGATGAACTACGCACTAAAAACTGCACTGTAAAAATGTTTTTGTAATTTTGACAGCTTAAAATATGTAATATGACAGTGATTGACCATAATCATGAAAAATTAAAATAGTACATTAAAGTAAATTAAAGTTATGAATGTTCAAAACCAGTCATTTTTTACATATTTTTTGTGTAAATACATTAGTATCAAGTTAAATAACTGCACACCTTATTTTATTCTGCCAAATACATGTAGTAATCCTTACAAACATTTTAACCGTGATTGCATTCAATATCATATAAAAAATAGATTTTTTTTAACACAAATAACTTTCAAAACTATAAATTATGCTACAATTTCCTGTTAAAAATAGGGCTGTCAACTATAACACGTTAACACATGTGATTAATTTTAATAAATTAACGCCTTTTTATTGTTGCGGAGTAATTACACGTAAGAAGCGACCGTCTTCCACTTTGCATTTGGTGGTTCAGGCTTCCACGGCATACGTCAGTTTTTGAATATACACACTTTATTGGGCACTATCCCAATTATAACATAGTCACTTACAAAAGAAATAAATATTCAGTCGATTTTTAGTATTTTCTTCCAGTTATTTTCTTTCAGTTTAGACTGCTTTCTCACATTAAATGAAATGTTTCTGACGTTAAGTTTACTATATTTGTTTACAGTGCAGTTAAAAGTAGCCCAAGTTGGGTTAGTTTTAACCCAATTAGGAGGTTAAAAATTGACCGACCTTTTTCTTATTTATAATAAATGAGGATTCAAAAAATAAAAAAAACAAAATCAGAAAAAAAAACATAAATTGGGTCAAAAAATAATATTTCTCCAAAAAGAAAACCAGAAATAATACACAAATAACCCAATTGCAAAAGTATTTAAGCATTTTAAGAACAATAAAAGCCTTTTGAGAAAGTTATACTTTTTAATTGATATCCGACAAAAAAAAAAAAAAAACATGGAAAAAGCAAATGTGTGCCACTAAAATGACTCACGTCTTCTGGTGGGAGGCCTGCATGGTGTTTATTTTCGAGCCCTTTTCTGTAACGCTTTGATGTGATGCAAAAAAAGGAGAAAAACTGTTCTGCTGTTGGAGGGAAGGGGAGCAGCTTCCTGAGCTGAGGGGCAAAACGTGCTCCTCTCTTTCATCAATGGACGCAGACCCGCACCTCCACCCCCCAGATACATATTTCTGCTCAAAGCATGGCAAAACAAAACATCCATTTTTAAACACATTTCTCATCAGCCTGACTGTTCCGTATTAATATTTCACATGCGACGGAGGAAGCCAAGCAACACAGTTTAGACATCTGTTTGCTTCTGAGCTGCGACAAAAAGAATCTGATTAAAATCACATTTTTCTCAGGTTTTTCAAACAAAAATGAACAAATCTGTTGTTGGTTAAGACTTATGAGGCGACAGAGACACCATTCAGACCGCTTAGTGGCAAAAGAAGCAGCTTGTTTTTGGTCTGAAAGTCGAATAAAAGCAGCTGCGACTGATCAATAATTGATTGTAGCCGGTCGCGCATGCGCTGTACGCTCTTATTCCTGGACGGTTTTGATTGATCTTTTTGATTTCACTGCAAGCTTTATATTTATTTATTTATTTACCTTATATATATATACATATATATATATATATATATATATATATATATATATATATATATATATATATGTATGTATGTATGTATGTATGTATGTATGTATATATATTTTGAACGTTTTAGAGGAAAAAACACAAAAGAAACATTTCTTTTATTTATTTATTTTTGTGTCTATTATTTATTTATGAGCTTATTTTTGAGGCTGTGATTATAGTTTTTACTGTTTTAAATGTTGTTTTAACTCTATGTTGTAAAGTTGTATCGTATCATTTCGTATAGCAGTGTTTCTATGTGTATTTTGTTGTACATGTATTTATGGTTTTTTACATCATAACAGGGGCTCTAAAGATGAAAACTAGCATTTAGCTAATTCTGGCTTTTTTCTGCCATGTTTAATCATAGCTTTTTGATTGCAATATCCCCTTTTAGTAAAGTATTATTATTATTATTATTATTATTATTATTATGTCAAGGCTAACAATAATTGTTTTTTGCTAAGACTAACTAGTAGAATAAGAGTCTAAAATTAGCAATCCAAAAGTTTTTCTAATAAAAAAAAAACTTTGTTAAAAGAAATGTAATACATTTAAAAAAACACAATTTTAAAAAAAAGTTTTATTTATTGATGTTTATGAAGTTCTAAAAACAACAGTTTTATCATAATTCAACAGTATAAATTTATTATCGAATGCATTTTTGCTTTAATTTGGTTAAACACATTTTTTAACTCCCCCTGCTCCCACCAAAAAATAACTACATTTTATTAACCTCCAGCAATTTCTGGCATCTTTGCCTGCAGGCTAACTCCTTAACAGCTTGTGTTAGAATTGGCTCCAGTCGGAGCTTTAGCAGCTCTGCGCAGCACCATCTATAAACACCCGGGGGGGTAAATGAGGAAAATATACGTGATTTAAAAAATGCTGGAAATGTCAAATACAAAAGTTTTTGATTTTATACTAAAATTGCTTCATAAATAGTTTAATTTTAACTACATAGCAATGACAAAAAGATTCAAAAATTAAATTAAAATGAAACTTTTGGTACGTTTGTTGTGTTTCTTTTCCTGACACTTTTTATTTTAGAATTAAAAATAATATCAATCTCTTTCTGTATTTGGAAGATGTGCGCAAATACTTCTTTTTCTAGTTGTTCTTCTGCGGATGTTGTGGAATACATGATGTAACGCAGAAGGAGAGGAAACGTGGTTTCCCGGTGGGAGCGCACGGACTCCCAGGAGTTTGAAGAAAGGAAAAAAAAAAGAAAACGTTCCCAGGATTTTTATCGTCTGAAATGATCCAGTCCTGCTCACCAGATGACTGGGCTCCATCTGATCCGTTTGTGCGTCGGCGCTCGCCCTGCAAAGATAAGGCGCGCTCGGGAAGGAGGGGAAAAAGTTTGTTTCTGTGTTTGGTCACATTAAATGGTAACATAAACCTATCTTGGAAACCATAATGAATGGCCATTAGAACTACAAAGCTTCCCAAATGGTGCAAGTTGGAGGTAATATTTTTGTGTCATATCAAAATTACAACTCGAGTAAACCAATTTTCTGCGCGCAGGAATAAACACAGACTGGAGTGAACCACAGGGATCAAGCTGGAAGAGGAATATCCAAAGTGTTCTCCAAACTGCTGCAGACTTCTTGAGCAATTAAGAGCATTTGGCTTTGAATGGTAGAGGAAATAGTTTTCCTCGCTGTTAAATGTCACCAGAAGCGCGCCCGGGGTGGAAAGTGACCACTTTGTTTTTGTTTTGTGTCTTTAAATCGCTCTCAGTTGCAATTGCTGGTCAAATCATAGGATTGTGCGGGTGTTTGATCAACCTACACATCCTGGAATCATTTCTTTCTGGGGAAAAAAAAAGTTTATCTTGACGTATAAAAAAGCTCGAAACCTAAACAAATACATTTCTGCATATATTGCAAATAGATTAAATGTAAAACGGTATGATTTAAGCCTTTCATACATGCAACAGGCTAAAAAGTCATAGCATTTTCGCACCAGTTTTTCACACCTTCAATTGTGAGCCAAAAACGTTTCATTCATCCCCTGAAAATCTTTACCTTTTGCACATTTTGCATTAATTAAATTTGAAAATGTATTTAAAACAGAAATGTTTTTAGCATGAAATTACAAATGGAAAAACCTTTTTATGAAGTAATAACTTGGACAAAAGGAAGAAAGTTTCACTATATTTTATTTAAAAAAAGCTTTAATTTTATTTTTATGTGCGGTTTGCATGAGATTATGTTTTCATTTTATATAAGATTTGGCTGTCTAACGCTTAAATCTTTCAGCTAAAGTCTGGAGGTTAAACGCACAAACTGTGCTTTCTTCTAAAGGAAACTTTGACCCATGCAAAAAATATCTAAAAATGTATGTATGTTTAGATTTTGACATGCATTTTTAAAACAAAAATAAGAAAAAAGATAACCTTTTTATGCAGGCAGGTGAAATCTCAGGCAAAATATTCAGAGTTCTTAATGTTTAAAGGTCTAAGCTTTTATTTTGAAACACACACATCAGCACATCTTGATTTATTCTGCATATTTAACACAAAAATGTTAAATATACTGATTGAAGATTTAACAAAAAGCGTGTTTAAAAAATGTGTTCAAGCTATCTTTTTTTAAATTAAACTACACGTAACATCCTTCTTCTTTTTTTAAAGCATAAGTTAGCTTTTTGATTTTAATTTGCATGAAAACATGATAAAGTTCCACTCAATATTAACAAAGCCCAAATGTTTCCCTTAAAAAAATGCAACTTTTCCATTTTAACAATGCTTACTGTTGATTGTTTTGAATATCAATAATCAAAAGTTTGTCTGTGCTGTTGTAAATGTGTGAAACAAGTTAAAATCTCTGCTGGAAGATGTGGAGGTTTTGGGATTAGACACATTAGCCTCAGAAATGCAGCCTCATGTCACATATACATGTCTCTTGTCATGTGCGCACACCTCATTTACACTAATCCAGGTTGTAACAAACTCGGGTCACAAGCACAAAGAGTCCTGTCTGCAGGAATTCCCTCGGGTCAGAAAGAAAGCTGTGTTTTGAGGACCTTCTTAGCAGTCTTTGCTTAACTGGCCTTTGACCCCACACAGGCCTCTTTAGTGAGGGACCATAATCCACCTAACATGGATTTAAACAAACAGTGTAATCCGTAACACTCTGCCGTTACACTCCGTTTCATTCTGGAGTTCTGGGGTTGTGATCTGTTTCGTTAACTTGGAAGCAGTTCCTCGCCGCCGTGTCACGGGATGAAAGGAAGCTGCGACCCAAATGGAGGTGCGGCCGGTTCTGTTTGCGTCTGTACAGCTGTATTTGCCGCCCTCGCACCTTTGCCCTCCTCCCTGCAGCTCCGAGCTCCACTGCCTCCCTCCAGAACCCTGAAAAAACGTCATCAATATTTTGCCTGACCTTTGACTTGACCCGCACAGTCAAACAAAGGGATTCTGGGTACACTAAATGGCCTGGCTTTGCTGCAGAGGGCAGACTAATGAGAAGATGTCGTCTCTAGTTTATAGTTGAGTCCAGAAAGCAGCGGAGCGTAAAAACAACCCGGCGTTCCGTTAAGCTGCCTCACGCAAACGTTCAAAGCAGGGGCATTGAGAGTCCGACTCAGTCTTCCACCTCCTTCAGATACTTCCTCCTCTCTGCTGCATCAGTCCAGAGTTTTGTTGATGCGCTCCTCACTCCGCCCGTCTGCTGCTGCTCCTCCAGTCTCTCAGCTGGAGTAACAGTTGACTGCTGAGACTCTTCATTTGATTCAAAGGTTTCCAGTGTGGTTCCTCTGAACCAGACGTTTGAGGAAACAACTAAGCAGTTGATTTTTCATGTTTACCTCCTCCAGCATTTCAGAGGTAAAGACCTATCAGCAGTGTGTTTGTGAAGATTTTAAACCGTTATGAGATCCTAAATTATGGGACTTTGCTGCGAGTGAAAGTCTGGATTTTGCCATTTTTGTGCCTTTGTGTTCTAACATAATGTTTTCATTCATAGTTTTATACTTCAAGGCTGTTTTGAAGATCCATTCCAATGCAAAATGATGTTTTTGGTGTTTATAAACATGCTCTTGTGGAATTTCTCTGATGATGAGGGCATATATAAAGAAAATTAAGTATTTCTGAATATTTCTTTATTAAAATGTTGCAAATCAGAAGCACACAAATAAATGCTGTTTGAAAAAGTTTATTTGTGACGTAAAAAATACACCACAAGCTCCCTTCTCTGAGTTCTCAATGGTTAGGGTAAAGGGTCGCTCTACGTCAACTCAGAGGCATATTTGTAATGAACTGCTGCCGCTCTGCAGAAACTACGTCCTAGAAAGTGACACGGGTTTTTTTGGCTAAAAAATTGCATAATCATAATAAAAGACAGCTGGGAATGCTTGAAAATAGATTAAAAAACACAATCTGTGTGGGATTTTAAGGCTCTACTAAGGAAAAAAAGACGTAATGGTATCTTAAAGAAGCTAAAACTTTAGAAAACAAAATCCTTTCAAAATTAGTAATAAATCCATAACTTTTACATACAAATATTTTGGCTTCACCATAACATTAAGGATTGTCTGGAGCTTTATCATTGACTGTACTCATTTAACACTCATCGCCAAATTTTTCTTATATGTAAACTCCTTTAATGTTCTGTTTTTAATTATTATTATTATTATTATTTTTTTTGCTTTTTTTTTTACCCCAGTTAAGTTAAGTTATTCTCTTTTTTACCTCTGGGTTGAGTTAAAATCAACCCAACTTGGGTTGATTTTAACAATGGAGTTTTTAGTTTGTTGTAAATGATTTTCCACATATGAAACATGGATTGTGCTGCAGCTCATAAAATGATTCTCACCTAAATAACAAATGCTTTCAATTAAAAAAAGGAACTGGGTTTTAGAGAAATACCTTCTGCACAAATTACTATTTTTTTAAATAAATAGGACATGAACATAAGATCTTTATTTCATTTTTTATAATTATTCTTTTTTAATTTATTAATCTTTTTTTATTATTCATTTCACATTTCTACTAATCAGATTAGCTCTAAAAATGTGATAAACAAATATACAGAAAATATGTTACTAAATAAATATGTCATTTAATGATTAGGTTTTTTTATTGTTGATTAAATGTCCAAAAACTCCACTAAATTTAATTAAATAAAATGTGGGAGAACTTCAACTTTTAAAATTTGATTTGTTTGTTTATTTATTAGAAGCCTGAAAGGAACCTGAAGGCTAAACAAACAAACAAAAATTAATTTGTAAATCCAAACTAAACACAGCAGCTCCGTGTCTAACACTCTGAAATTGCTGCAGCATGAAAACACGGCTGCATGACTTCTGCTCTGTGTTCATTCAGGTGTTAATTCCGCCCTAATCTATGGATTAAGTGAACAAGTGATGAGTTACATAAGTGTTCTGTTTAATAAATATTACCCACATACCCCCTTACTCCCCCCCACCCACACACACCCTTTTATATACTTTTTCTTTAAAAAAGTTCAAAAGTTCAAACATATGCTTGTATGACATTTCACATGTCCCACTTTTCCACTCCTCTGATTGGACAATAGCAGCCCAAAGCCTTCCTTATGATGTCCTCATGATCTTAATGAGGAGCAACTTCTGGTTCGTTTCCTGTAAGATAAACATGAAAACACAAATGTTAGAAGAGCTTTTCAGTCTGAACAAGTTTCTTTACCTGTTAAATATAGGCTTCATTAATCAAAGGCATCTCTGAAAATAAAATGTGAATAAAAGAATAACATCAGGCATTGTCCGAAGGTTTTTTATATATATATATAAACTTTCACATGATGGTAATAAAATATACAAATACTTCCTAAATATAAAAAATATTAAACTGATATTGGTTGTGAAATTAAAACAAATTGGCAAAATTATTTAAATTGATTCATTTAAAAAAAAACTTTGCATTGATAAAGATTTCTTCAACCTCAGATATTCACAAATCCAGGAAATAGTTCTTAACTTTTAAGAGAAAGCATAAAAGACACTCATCACTCATCGATTTACAAAATGTGACAATTACAGTATATTACCTATTAGTGCAGCTTGAGCATTTTCACACTGAGCTCTTTGGTCCAGACCAATTTGTTTTTTCCCGACAGGTTTAAAAGATCTTCTTAATTCTTTTTTCATCCAGATAAACACCCCATGCTTCCAAGAGTACCTTGCTCCTGGTAATAACATGGCGGATATACTCAATGGAAGTTGTATTTTATTTAAAGGCCGGATGTCGTGATCTTGAAAACGGAAGTTGTATTTTTATGGGGTTTTTTAGATTCATTTTTTAATTATGGATGCTTTTATTTGGTCGTATTTACGTGCGACCAGCTCAAAAAACGATGCGCATTGCGGAATTACCCGCACATATTTTAAGTGCGTCCAAGGCTTGATTTTGTTGTTAGCCCATTAGCTGTCAAACACATCGGTATGTAAAATGTGTTCTCCACATTTGATCCATCTCCTGGAGGAGTGATGAGCGGCAGAAACAGCTGCACTCAGGAACTATTTGATGGTTTATCCATATCCATAATCCTAACCTTAACCTTTCCTCTGGGTCGGTGCGGCCAAGAAAAAGTTCAACGCTGGCTGCACGTATTTTGAAAATCATGTGCGAATGGACACTTTTTTTTTCTCTCAAGTGTCGCTGGATAAACAAAGTGTTAGGATAAGCAACATAGTGTTACAATAATTACAAAATTGCAATCAAGATCACTGACAAACCTCAAAAGAGATCAAGGGAAAAAAATGTTCAGCTCAAGTTAATGGTAGTTTGCTATATTCCTAATATCTTGATATGTCACAATGGATTTATCTCAATATTAATTGAACATTGAATACCAGTAAAAAGCTGTCAACTGTTACTTTTATTGCTACAAAACAGTAAAAAAACAAGAGGCACCCAGCTGCAGATGAAACTGACAATGAACACGTGAACATCTAGCCAGGAGAATCTCCTTGTTTGAAAGATGCTTATTAGGATCTGAAAAACAAAGAAATGATCCAATCATGCCTGGTGTCGCTCCAAAGAACACACTGCTTTGTTTTTTACATTCCAAGTGAAAAGTTGACCAAAATCACCAAATAAATGGCTCATATTTGACTAATCTCATACTGTAGATACCCCATCTTACCTCTGGGAGCAGAACATCTAAAACAAAATCCCAGGAGCAGGATCTCCTCTTTCCTTATTAAGGCCCCGACCCCTGTGGCTTCCTCAATGGCCCCCAGTAGCTGAAAAATCTGAAGAAATAGACAAACATGAGTGTCTGCCATGACTGATGATGTTTTAATATACCTACTGCTCAGGTTAAATTTTGTGCTCCAAGCACCATAAGTCTTTCATTTTTAGCTAAATTTTAGGTTTTTCACTATTTTGAAGGCTGTCTCTGTCTGTGCTTTTTGTAAAACAGGTTGGACATTCACAATCTTCCCATAAAGCTATCACTTTTTCATAGGCAAATGATGCTTGACTGAACTATTATTTTTAAAGAGAAGTTTTGACAGAATACACGTTTTATTAAAAACAACAGCAAAATTAAGGTAAAAAATCAATTTACCCTGAAAATTGGTGCAGTATGTCAAACTCAGTCAGTTAATTAAACATGATCGACAATATGGGGATACCTGATCTCGGGGAGAGTTCTTCACTGAAATATACCAAAGATCTGAATATTATTTGAAAAATATGATGGGAATAATTGGTGCAGAAAATGTACCTGTTACCTAAAATTTGTAGACAATAATAAACACCCATTTCAGAATTACTTATGAGAATGGTAATTTCCAAATATGTTGTATAAAGCATTAATAAGATTATAAATTAAAGGTTTAGAAGTTTGTTTTGGGAAAACATTGACTGTAAAAACAGTAATGACAATAAAGTGATAGTATGTTTATGGGTAAAAAAGGACTCAGTCTTTGGTTAAGCTAAGCTAACACTAACATGGACTTTGAATCATTCAGATAGAAGAACTTTGCAGAAAATTGACAGAAATTTATGAGGCATCTAGTCCTTAAAATTGCCATGTTCATAGAATGTTTCAGTGAGAAATTAAAAGTTCTTGTATAGACAATTATTAGTGTACAATTTAACTTACGTTGTCATTTCTCCTAGAGCCGAGGTCATTTGTATTTCCTTAAACAAATACAGACGAAGAACTATTTCCGCTTCCGGCATTCATTAGCTGTCCATCCGCCATGACATCCGCCAGTTCACCTGCAGCTGGGTGCCTCTCTGTGCTTCACGTGAAAACTCTGGTTGTCAGTTTGGTTGCAAGTGAACACTGGTGTATTTTATCACTGTGTGGTTGCAAATAGACCATCCATATAACCAAGGAATAGATATAAGCCAGAAAAGGTGTTTGTCCCTTCAGGCTGAATTGTTCAGAAAGGGAAATACTAACCATACTGTGAGAGAAATAGCACAAAAGTAGGGAAATGTAGTTTGAGGCTGGAAGCAGAGGTAGAAAGAGTTGGAAAAACTCTGGTTTGGAGAGGATTGCCATTCCACAGGTTAGGTTCAGGTACTGCAAATGCTCTGTCACGCTTGGATTTGAGTCTTGATGGAGGAACCTTCAAGAGAAGCTGAGTGGAAGATCTTTAACTTCCTGGAGCACATCAGATAAATATGTTGGAGATGGACCATTCAGAGCTCTACAAACAATCAGAAAACTGGTATAGTTGTTTTGAGGCAATTTAGCTCAAGAATCAAACCTTGTATGGTCAATATGAATGCTCTTTAAAAGGGGGTTCAAATATACTTAGAGCTCCACTTATTCTAATTATTTTTTAAGCCCTATCATAAATCTTTATTTAAAGGATTTAAAGGGGAAGCTCCACCGTCTCTTCTTTATATTTTTTTCTCTGTGTGTTTATGGAACTTGATACAAATCTCTCCTTTACTGTGACGGTATCATCTAAAATTAAAAATGACCATATTTTTGTTATAGATCGGAATCCTAGTCACCGGAGCCCCTCCCCCCTCACATATATGCATGTTAACTCTATGGTGCACACCACTGTCTGCGTCAGCCTCTTCGGCCTTTCGAGGAACCTCCTCCCAGAGAGTCAGACTGGATATCTTTCGCTCTAATAATCTCCTACAAACCCTGCGTGTGGCTTTAGTGTCCCTGGATGCTCTCTGCACGAGATGCCCCTCTGAACCTCTGGCCAAACAAACATTCAGCACAACTGTACGGCCTCTTTTTAACCACATCGTCATCGTGCCCACTGAGAAGGACTGCTGCCATGTCTTCACATTTTTATAACAAACTGGAGTTTATAATCAAACCCCGATTAGTGGACGTGTTTGCTGAGAGAACAGGCAGCAAGAAACAAATCAGTGAGAAAAGATTAAGATTGATGGGTTTTAGGGAGAAGGGCCTGCTGTCTGGAACAGGCAGGGTGCGGAGGCTGAGTCTGAAAATGAAACAGGCATGACACATTACGGGTATTATGTGATTGTGGACTAATGGAGGCTTGGAGGACCTGGCTGTCCTAAGCCAGAATAGTGAAAGTGTAGGATGAGAGAGGGAAATCCACACCTACTGTAGTTTACACTCATCACTGACAAAACTCAGAGAACGTATGAGATTTCCAGCAAAGATTCCTGAATAGGAAAAATATATGTGATGGAAAAAACTGGCCTAAAACAGGGAAATTTGTCAGAATTATTAAGACCAATAGGTTATGTGGGATCAGTGTTCAAATATTGATTTAACCCTGCAAAGTCCACAGCATCAGAGATTTAACAGGAAATTCTCTATTTTTGAAATTTAAATATTTTTTTCACCCTTTGATGAAATCCATGAAAGATTAACAATGTCAGGTTTTATCAGATATTATGGTATGATTATGATACATAGAGTGAATTGTTATTTATTATTATTTTTAAATAAGGTAGTTATTCTTTTATAAACCTTTTAAAAATTGACAGAACTTTTCCCGTCAAAAGTGTTTTTGACATTAAGCAGCCATTTTGAAATGAGTCTCTCTACTGCCCCTAGCGGAATGGTGATGAACTACAGGGCAAAAAACATGAAACAATTTCATATAATGGGATTAAGGAAAGTTTGAATGAGATAGGGGTCTCAGAAATGTGTGTATCAGATGTGATATGAGTTAAACACACTTTTTTGGTGTCTTTTTTTGTAGGTATACTCCTTCAGAAGGGGGTTGACAGAGAAAGAGCTCTATTTGTAAAGTTGTAAATAAAAACGGGTTTGTTTCACATATAAATATTTCTATTAAAAAACAGTCAATAAACAAGGTAAACATGAATGAATTAATGACTCTTTATTTATATAGGACTTCACAATGTCTTCAGGCTGCCAAAATGTTTAACAATAATCGGAGAACAAAAGAACAAAATTGTTATTTAAAAAACCTCAGCATCACAAAGGCTGTAATATTAACAAGAGATAGATAAGAATGAAATAAAACAAGTGAAATAAAATATGAGATCACCAACTACTGAGTGTAAAAAGCCATTCCAGAAACCTAAGCCTTTAGCTGACTTTTAAAACTGTTAAGGTCTGACATGCACAGTTCTGGAATTTTCCATTACTGGGAGCCGGTAACAGAAAAAAGCAGGGTCACCTCAGTATTACAGATACAGAGATTTTTAGACCGTGTATCCCAAAGCCTAGTGATCATTTGAAGAACTGACTTGGCTTCAGATTTTTTTTTTAATTTCAAACAGAAAGCAAATTTGCTTTATTTTATTATCAGAAAGATGTAATAAAATCCTATTTAAGAAGCTACATTTTCTAACAGACAAGACACTTTCGTTTATTGATTATCCAGAACAAACCAACAACCCAATAGTTTGTCTTCATACATTTTACTTTACTTTTATATTACTTTGTACCTCTCCTTCATTCTTCCATACAAGATGTAGTGTGTGTAAGTGTGGAGAATTACATACAAAACAACATTTCAGCAGGTATTTCTCTTCCAAAAAAATGAGAGCCATATTATATATCACTGGATCTTCCTGCATAGGTCCAACCAACGTTTCACAAATTTCAATTATCAAAAATGTAGAGATCTTGTTCACTTCTGAATACTTCCAGTCATGTTTAAAATAAACCAAAAAAGTATCCAAAAGCACTTCAATTAAAGATATAATTAATACAATTCAAGAGGTTCAGATATGTAATCAAACCAGCTTGTGTGGAAAAATGCAAAAGGGTTCAATTACTGAACGGATGTAGTGAAAATATGAAAAATTCTCATTCAATACCCAAATTTAAAGCTACAATACAGAATGATTTAATTAAAAAATATGACCAATGGGCTCAACAAGTCAATATAACTGTTAAGGTTTTGGTTTTCTGTATTTTTTTTTCTTTGTCTTTGGGAACTTTTGATCATGTTGTTTGTTTTTTGTGGTTTTGGTGCTAGTATCGCTCTGGTAATTTTGAATTTGTATTAGGTTAAAAGAAAAAGAAAAAAGGGCTTGACAAATTTTAAAGATCACAAAAACAATTAAAAACACAAAATATGTAACTAAAAAACAGATTTACAATTCAGAAAAAAAAGATTCTAGACACCAAAACTTAAAAAAATAAAAAACATTTTGGAAAACAAAATTAATTTCCAGAAAACAAAATGAAATAATAGAAAGAACACAAAAGACCTGAAAGGGTAGGTTCAGCATTATGGGACTGAATCGCTGATTAGATGATTATATTCAGTGTGACTTCTGTATGACGTCATCATCCAATCAGTGATGGGTGGTACCTACCTTTTGTGGTTTCCACAAAAAAAAGAAAACAAAAGAAATTTCCTAGAAATAAAAATTAAAAAAAAAAAAAAACACAAAAGCAAACTGGAAAAGTTAGGTACTATGAGACATCACTTCTTGGATGATGATCTTTGTTCATCATTTCAACTGACAGTTACATGACATGAAACGATACAGCATTATCCAGTCAACAATGTCTCTACTTTCTGATGCTTATTTATCTTTCTAGCTCAAAATAAATAAATACATTTGTCTTATTTTATCTTCAAACAAGCATCATCCACAAACTAATTGCAGGCAAAGCTATGAGTGCTGGTTGACTCTACTTGTCCAAGTGCTAAAGTATAACTTTAGGAGTGGAGGGTCCAATAAAATGTGTAAAATTCCCAGGAAAGCTGCAGAATCGCAGTTAAATCTGCCCCTACAATAATCTGTCATAAATGAAAACACGTGGAGTCCTTAAGAGGGCAAAATGATTGAGAGTCACAATTGAAAGAGGAAGTAAAGAAGGTCAAAAAGTGATCTTTATTTTCTTAAGAATGCTTACCTCTGCTATTAGCCAGTGGTAGTTTCTTAACCTTTTGGGTCTCGAATCAAGGGGTCTGCTCAGTTGAACCGGCCCCCTCCCAAATGGAATTAGACTAAAATTACAGCATGAGGTCACCCCTTCCACCCACCAAAAAACAAGGGTTTTGTGAAAATCTTTGAAGAGCATTGCTTGGTATAGAAGTAATCATAAAAACATAAAGCCGCGTTAGAACACATTAAAGCCAGAAACCTCATGGTGGGAGGAATTACAGCAGGAGTTTTATAGAAACAGCAGCATTTTTGTGATATTTCCCAAGAAAACTAAAGATAGCGACGCTCCAAAGTAAACCAAATCGCTTCTGTGGAGCAGAAACCTCCACACATGTAAAACAGAGATATATTTAAGAACAACACAATGTGAGTTACAAACACAAGCCATTTATGAACATTTCAAAATGCAAAGAAGTTTTCAGTTTTCGAGTTTTATGGTCACTTCTATGTTTGTTCCCGTTCATAACACATCCTTTAGGTTGCCCATTTAAAGCATTGTTTTAGGAACAATTGTTTGAAATAAAGTTTGACCATTTGAAAAGGCAGATAATAGTATTTTTTTTCCCATCACATCATATTTATGTTTCTTCCACATCTCCAGTCCACCGCCTTGTTTGAAGACCATTAGTAATGAAGGACTCTTTCCATAGACGGTAAGCAGACAGAACAGCAGGCTCAACTGCATGTGAACCCAAAAAATCTATAACATTATGAGTGTAGGTCAATAAGAGTAATGGACCAGCAATAAATATGTGCATCCGGTGAGCAAAACTACTACAGACATCTTAGATAAACATGTTTTTATAGTTTTATTAGTCAAAAAGGTTTATTAAAAATCTCTTTTACATATAAATTTGATATTTTTTAGCTATTCTTTAATGGAATATATTTGAAACATTTATGGAGGTTTGACAAAAAGAGGGCTGAACACAGATCCCTGAGGAACTCCTGAGTTTGACAGTCTCTGATCTTATATCCAGATTGCTTGAGTTCTGTTGGCCCATCTTAAACAAAACAAGGAAAAAAGTTACAGACTGATGAGTTTTCAGATCAATTTCTGGACATTTTAAGTGCAGCTTACAGTAAATATTCAATTGAAAAGCAAATGTGACTAAAAACTCGGTTTTTACAATCTGAGAATTTAACCATTTTCTATTAACAATTTATTTAAACTCATCAAAAGCTTTAATTTTTAAGTAAGTAAATAAGTAAGAAAGCTTCATTTTTAGCACCTTTCACGAGTAAAATCACAAAGTGCTTTACAGAATAACACAAATGAAAACAAAGAGAGATGAAAACAGTAAAACAGAGCACAGAACAATGAACAAAAAACATTGCCTTCAGCTGTTTCCTAAAAGATGTGACTCGAATAACTTTTGGGATCCTTTGCAATTTGTTTTATTATTGATCAGTACTTCTGTCCTGTGCTGCCAAAGTGGTTTTTAGAATGACAAAACTGAGCAGCTGGCCTTTAGTGACAGTTGGATATTTGTAGAAGCGAGAGACGTTTTCAGAGTTGAGTCTGGTCAAAACAGTCCTCAAAAGAAAAATGCCTTTAACTGCAGAAATGGACAGATGGATACTTGAATGTCTGGTTATTTCAATGCCAAATTATCCTGAGAGCATCCCATACATCGCATCAAGTCAAGAGGTTTTGAATAAACGCCCTGTTTGTGGAAAAAAAAAAGATTGGTTTCATGTGAACTGGTGTGAATGAGAAGCTGTCTGATAGCATCTCCAACCACCCTGTGCTCTTTGTTCAACGACCTCAGCTGTAAAAACAGAGCGTGTGCACATCTCCCCGTCCTCGCCCTGTCCCGCGACAGGTCCCCAGAGGCCAGTGCTGGTGAGGGGGAGTACACCGGAGCAGGCTCTTGGAGGGCCAACCAGATGCTTGGTTTGAAGGAAGCTAAATAACTTCAAGGTTCACTTGGCAAAGCGCAGCAAGGCATACTTCAACACTTCCTTCGCTTTCTCGTGGTGGGTGCGCCTCGGCTGTGTGTTTGGATAAGACAGTGTGAAAGAGCGAAAGTTTGTGTTGCTCTTCAGAGCAAATCAATCTTTCCGTGTTTACTCAGCCGAGAGGTGTCCTGGTGAAATGAAAAATATCAGAGGTCAGGTGCATTCTAATGCCATTTTAGGGCATGAAGAAGACAAACCAGTACGCAGTGAAGCTGCGGATGGAAACTTTATTGTGTTTGAGTGTGAAAAGGGTAAAACACCTCCACTTCTGTCCTGTTTACCCTCCTTCTGCCCCTCGGGCTCCATGAAATGGCCGTGGATAGCAGGCCGTCCCTGTGGAGCATCACTAGCATAAACACACACTCATGAATGGCCTGCATTGAGCCGGCACTGGAACGGGATGCAGAGGTCACCAGCGGACCCCTCCTACTGCGGCGAGGTCACCACGCTGACCGCCCTCATAGCAGCAGAAAAACCAAAGAAGAGGTGGATAAATTCCTGCGTGAGCCCCCTCTCTTCCCTCCTCATCCATCCCCTCTGTTTCCCCAAAGACCGAACTGATAGCCCCACAAATCCCCCCAACTCAGTTTCTGCGCAACTGATTATTTGTTTTGACTGGGGAAGTCATTACTGCCAAAGTATCAATCCTTCAAACTTTTTTTTAAGTGTCTGCCAACAGAAAACCAGGTAACACCAGCAGAAAGTTCTCCAGATGCACCGGAGGCTACATGAAGGCTCCTAAAATAAGCTGAAAAACTGCTAAAGTTAACAAGATGGGGAAGGAGGTCGTTGTAAATCATGGCTACAACAAGGTGAATTAGTTTGACAACTTGAATTTTAGGGTTTCACGTTTCATTTCTGGGTTTACTTTATTTGATTTTATTTTTTGCTACTTGAGTTGTTTCAAGGCTATTGCACGATTAATGACAGAGTCCAGAAGGCAAATTTCATACTTTTCTGTCTTGACTTAAGTCAAATCTTTAATTCTGTAAGTTTCCTCAACAAGATCCAAACAGTTATTTGATGCAAGAGGCTTAACTTTGTGACCACTCGATGACTTTTCACCCTCTAATGACCAGTCCTTTTATGTGGTTGTTATCCTTCTTCAAGCTAAGCATTTGTGTCACTAAAAGTTCTTTTTCGTTTCGGAGCCATTTTTTTCTGTTTTTTTCCACCTGTCTGCACTTCTTTCCAGCAATCATTGTATCACGTTTTTCTTCTTCCCTTGCACATGCACCAATGAGCTTTTTGCACTAAACATTTGAAATATTTCACATCTTCAAAGACCTCTCTCGCCTTGAACACAAACTGTCCTCTGGTAAATAAATGAAAACATACATTGATGAATCTATCGATCCACGATTTATAGAGAATAAATGACCTTCTGGATTCTCAACTATGTGGCACCACAGGAAGTTTTTCTTTTTCAAGAACTTAGCCACGCCACAACTTTATTTCGCCTGTTTTTATTTAATATAATTGTCCTATGGTATTTGTTAATGTAGTTGTTAGGAAGGATTTGAAAGAAGTAAAAAAACTGCAGACTAGACTTTTAATAATGAAGACAGGATGTAAAACATCTTTAAAAACCCATCCTGATGAAAAATTGTGTGTTTGGAGTTCTTAACATGTTTCTCATGTTGGAGAACGTATATAGAGAAGCATAAGCTTAAAATTGCATTTCTGAGTATTTTTTAATTACAGATGAAAAAATGCCACTGGAAAAAGAGCTTTTTTTGCTTGCGTAGAAAATGCTTTGGGTGGGCCAAAACTCTCTGGTGAGGTGAACTTCTAATGAACTACTGCCGCTCTGCAGAAACTATGTCCTGGAAAATGACGCAGGTTTTTTAAAATTCTGGCTAAAAAAAAAGCCACTGGGAAGGCTTTGAAAATAGCTTTGTTTTTATTTATAGTTAATTCTTTTGTTGTTTTAATTGGTTGTACTGCTGATGCAAGCTAAAACTGTATTTCCTAGTTTTTAATAACACTGAAATAAAACCTTTATTCTTAACTTTTTGCCATTTCTGACAGGAAAACAGTTTAAGCTGCTCTTGTGTGCCTTAAATAACCCAGAGGAGCAACTAAAACGGTCTTGAACAGAAACAATTCAAGACCATTCAAAACAAACATGAAAAAAATACCAGAATTCTTATGAGTTGTGGCTGTGCAGAAAGCAGTTTAACCAAGACTCATCTTCCATGTTCGTGAAGAGATTAGATTTTAATTCACTTCAGGGTTCATTGAACAGTGAAGACAGTACAAAAAAACCCCACCAGAATTGGTAGCATAATTTACAATAAAATAGTTTCAATTTTTTATGTGCAAAATGGAAATGTTTAACTTTATAGCTGTCTTTTTAAAAAACAAACAGGCAGTTTTGCACAAAAGTAAAGGATTGTGGTACTCAAAACTCAAAATTAAATGTATGTGTTTTAGTCCAATAAAAGATTTCATGGCAGTTTGTGGATATGTCAAAAAACTTGTCTGTAATTAGAATTTGTAACAAAAAGCAGGTGGAGATATTTGTAAGTGTTGGGAAGCTGCATAAAAAGGGTTTTATTAACTTTTTTTTTTTTTACTTTCTATGACTTATACAAACCTAAAGTGCCTAAGGAGGTGTACCAAAAAATAGCTTTACCTTTATGTTGGAAAGCACTTATGGAACAGATTTTATGTCATGCTAGGAATGTATTTTTTCAATGAGTCCGGTTTCTGTTAAATATATTTTGAAATATATATTTAAAACCAAGGCAGGAAGTCTTTAATTAGAACAAAGTATGAAGAAAATTATGATCATCTACAATTTGAGGAAAGTCTGTTATTTTAGAACTAAAGTGAAAAATGAACCTCCTGTTATACCACCTACAGCTGTTCCAATAATAATATAATAAAAACTGTGGACAAAATCCCTCATTACATTAGTCAACTTTGCAGAGTATTTTTAGCTAAAGGTTTCTTTCATGAGTAGAACTGCTTTATAAAATACAGTGCTCAAGAGTTATATAAACCATGATGAAACAAATTTTTTTCCTGAGGTTTTTGCATAAACCTAATTCATCTGCAGCAGAGCTTCAGCTATAAAAAAAATCTGTTTTATTGAGAAAATGTGAAAATTCACCTGCATTCTGAAGGAGACTAAACGGCAATATCCTGGAACGCCTAAAAAACAAGCATCCCAGTGAAATGAACCCTGATGTGATTCATATCTAAGATAAGTCAAATGTAGTAAACAATGAATTGTAAGTAGAAAAACAAGGTCAACACTCTGAATCAAAACCAGAAATAATCCTAAAAAGTTTGAAAATGTTACATTGCACATTAACATGGTTCTTTTTGATTTTTAAAGACTTTTAAATTCTATGACGATTCGTTTTTCTTCTTCAGTTTTTCCTTCTTGCAAGAGATCATTTGAGGCATTTGTCCTTAAATTGAAGAAAAGTTATATCTTTTGAATCAAGAATTTACTGTTTACTTAATTAGTAGCTGTTCACTGGTTGTGGTTCTTCTTGCATCTTCGTGCAAAGTAAATTAAAATGTCTTCATTTTTAGCTGAACAATAATTGTCCCTTAGTTTCCAGTTTCCAATTAATTGGCTCCAAAACAAATCAGATTTATTTATTTATTTATTTTTTACTAAAAAGTAATATTAAGTACCTGGTGGTTACCAATGTATTTATTTTTCAATGTACTTATTTATTGTATTTTTTCAAACCTTTGTTTAAAAAAAATGTTCATCCAAAAGTTGGTTTACATTTTGTTCTCAAGAATTTTTTTATGAGTTAATGCTAGAAATTTATTTTTTAGTTTGGGGAAAAATATTTTTGTATAATCCAATTGTAATTAAAACATTAATGAAATGCTGTAAATGTCAGTTAAATATATCATTTTGGTGAAGACACAAAAATATTTACCTTTACAGATTTTACTTGTTTACGGTTCAGGTCAGGTCAGGTCAAGAGCAAAAGATGTGAAGAGAAAAGACAATATTTATTTGTTTCTAATTATTTATTGCTATAATATTCTTTAAATAACAGATGGCTACAAAAGAATTCATGCAGATCTTTTGTTTTTACCACCCAAGTTCTGCCATTATTGTAAGAAGTCAGGTTTGGATAAAGTTTGACATAATTTTCATTTTCTGGCTAATTCTCTGTGCATGCGACTTAAGTTTAGTTCTTTTCAAGTCGAGCTGCAAAAGAAAAACGTCCCCCCCTCCACTCAGAAGTGACTGATGTTTAGATGCACATGTGTGGTTGCTCTGCGACATCGCAGCACCTTTCAAACGCCGCTCCATTTAACTTCTCTTCCCTCATCAACAGCAACCTGATCCCCCCTGGTGACGAGCAGAGAAATGGAAACATGCTGATCTGTGGAGCATATGTGCTCATGCTGGACTAATACCAGGTCCTGGACCTCCTACCGCTCCGTTCCACCTGAGTGCAGAGTGACCAGAGATGATGGAGAGATCAAGAGGAGGAAGCTGCTGCAACCAATGAATCAATTACTGTAAGCTGCTTTGAAAACTGCTCATGCACGCAGAGGAGCCGCAGGTTTTGAAGTTGTTCATGCTCATATGAGTTCCCAGTTTAACTAACTCCTGAAAGCAGCTTCCAGAAAAGGTGCGCTCCTTCCGATTGAAATCCTAACCGACCTGGCAACCAGTTCCCATGCTTTTCCAACTGGATCTCATGATGTAATCCAGTTTTGCCGGGAGGCTCCAAATGTATTTTCCCATCATGTTTGAGTTGGCTGCACGAGGAGCAGGAGCGTGCACGAAAAAAGGGGAAGAAAATAAATACCCTCTTAAGCAAATGCGGGCATCATGTGAGAAAATAACAAGGCTAAAGAAACAAACTTTAACCAGATTTAGACATTGTTTTCTTAGGCCTAAAACACAATAGAACATGATTAGAGAAGCTCTGCATATGTTTGGCAAAATGGATTGAAAATATTATTGGAGGAAGTTGAGGATATGTCACGCGTTTGACATCGCCTGTGTGTCTAGAGTTCAAGTTGTTGTCATTTGTTTTGTCTCTTAGGGGCTTTTTATAATTTGTGTTTGGATTTTTAATTCAAATTAAACAAGAAAATTACAGCATAGAGCAGCAGACACATGGCCTGCACACCTGAGCAAACACAATGGTCTGGGCTCACCTCAGCAGTTGTTCTTCTTGGCTCTCCTATCTGCTTTTGTATACCAACCACGCTGTCGTTTTATTGTTATTTTAACCTTGCTGTTTAATGTTCTGATGAAGTTATTCAATTAATTTGATTAAATAAAACCAAAACTATAGGAATGTATAGCTATTTTTGTTACGCCATACTAAAAACAAGATTAAAATTTGAACGTTTTTCCCACGTTTTTACAAAATGAAATAGGCCTAAATAGAGAATGTGTTTGCTTTACAGGCATGTTTTGAATACAATTTCAAAATTTCCACATCAACTTAAAAAAAGAGTAGTTTTTTTAAGCTTAATTAGAGTTTTTTTTTTTTATTGTAAGCTCATTTGGTGTGGTTACTCTATAAGTATTTAGCAAAAATACTAGACATGAATCAACATTTTAAAGACTACCAAAAGTCCTAACAAATAAATTAGGTTCACGATGATAATGTACTTGATGATTATTACAGTTTAAAGGGCAGACTGGTTTTATGAAATGACTGTTCTTTTGGGATAAAAGTGTAAATTCCCTGCTTGCATCAAAGCTCTGATCCCTAGCAGACCAGTTAATCTGCTGTTTGGAGGACACCGCTTGCATGATGAGTGCTCGGAATTAGCATTACTGCTCAGTGATAATTATTGTTGATGATCACAGTCAGCGGTGTGTGCGTCTGTGGGCACCGAGGCTGTGTGGGGGTGTAAAAGCCTCTTTTGCAGCTTAGCTGTGCAGGAGAGGGCAAAATGGAAGCGCAAGTGAGGCACTAGAAGCATTGGAGATAAAATGTGTGAACCCCGACCCCCTCTGTTCTGCGACATATAAAGCAGAAATCATTTTAGTTTGCTTAATATAGAAGGTGGTTCCTCTTTAACTGTCTGAGAACTATGGCAGGTTGTTCAAAGTCCCACTCTGATCATCTTTTGATCTATTTTAAAAGCGTTCCCAGTGGAATTTTAATGACCTTTATGCCGTTTTTAGCCTAAATTAACAAACCTGTCATTTTCTAAGACACATTTTCTGCAGAGTGGCAGGAGGTCAATAGAAATTTGCCTCTGAGTTGTGAGCAGGACTTTTGCCGCAGAGCAACCCCGCTCCCTTTCCCATCTCCCATCTTTTCACACAGTCTCCCGCTAGCTTAAAACCTCTCACCCCAACCTAACACTGCCGGTGCAACAAAAATGGCGAGCCATTTTGGAGCTATCCAGCCATACAGCTCAAACTAAGAGAAGATATGCAATATTTTTTGGGGGACTATAAGATGTTCTGGAGTAAAAGTCCAAACATTCAAAAAGTGCATATAAAAAAAAAAAATTATATGTATAAGTCGCACTTTTGGGAGAATTATCTTTTAGCAAAATACGAGACCAAGTAAGGACATTTCATCTTAAAAGGCAAATCATAACGGATGACCAAAGTATAAAGAACATGCTAACAAGTCAACTAAACTCAACAGACAGCATCACTTCAAATCAAGAATTCTGTTGATTTCTTCATCCTCTGTGTTGCCTCAGAGAAATTCCACCAAGCTCAGCGTAAGACTGAGCAGAGCTTTAGGATCATTTTTAAGGTTCTTTTATTAGCTTAGAAAAGTCAGGTTCAAGTCTGCTGGTGGTCCGAACAATCCGAACAAAAACACAAGGTTGCATTGGCTTTTTCATTTATTTATTATTTAATGATTGCCATTTTAACTACATTTTTTTATTATTTATTGAATTATGTACTGCACTTTTGTGTGCTCTTTAGCAGGAGAAGTTCAGTGTAAATAAACCTAAATTTTGAATTCTTCTTCCGTGTTGCTGTCAGCAGCAAACACTGATATACCTTCCCACAGTGCCCTCTAGTGGTATGCTTTTCTTTTTGTTTTTTAATCACAGTAAAGTCACACCTATGGCCTAACTATCCAAAAACTGCGACTTATACTCCAAAAGATTCAGGAATACCCAGCTGTAGACATCAACAGCCAGCTTCACCCATATCGGTCAAAAGAAACTTTATCTTAACTGGCGATACCAACAGTAATGTTTTGAGTTGAGTTTTAAGCTTTAATAAAAACAATTTTTTCTTTGTTTTAATTCTGTACACTTTGGGGCTAGAGAAGCTTTAGATCTTTTGTATCATACCATCATGTCTGCTGCCAGAATGAATCTAGTCGTCAACAAGTGGATGCATCAGAATGTAGCGGAGCAGGGAGCTTGTGGCCTGCCCAGCGTTCTATGTCACAAAAACGCTTTTTTTTTGTTTTCAAACTGTATTTTTTGGTCTACTCTAGATTCACAATAATTTGTTTAAAAAAAACTCCAAAATGCAATTCAAGCCAAAATGTTCTTCCGTCATCAGAAAAACGCCACAAGAACATGTTAAAAACACAATTATCACCAGAGTGAGTTTTTACAATGAGTCACAGTATGGGATAAGGAATCTGTCAAAAAGAAATGTATTCATAAAGACAACGTTGTGCTTAAATTCATACTTTTGCAGAAAAATATGACTACAATATTTAGTTTTATGTTTAACATGTCTGTTTGAATACAACTCTTGCGTGTCTTAAATCTAAAATTCTCCATTAATAAACTGTCAAAAATACGTCACTGGGTCACAGGCATGTACATTGATTCTCGACACATCTATTCAACCGAGAGAGCATGCATTTTGCTACTCATTTTTCAAACTACAACAGAATTAAACTTTTTAGAATGTTACTGACCCCCTAGCAGGAAGAAAATCTCAATAGTTCTGCGGAAAAAAAGAGATATTAACAGGGATGTCCTTTTTGTTGCCAGTAAGGTGACAACAGCTGATAGGGTAAACAATGCACCAGTGGTGGGAAAAAGAGCAGCAGACACCCCTCATATTAAGTGCAAAAAAGTCCATGTTTGTCAAAAAAAAAGAGAATAATAAACAAAATAAAATAAAAACCGTCTCTCTGCTGCTGCGACATAGAAGCAGGGAGGAACCCGCTTAGCCAGACAGTGTATTCCGGGACAGGGGCCCGAATATATCGATCCAGGGGCTGAAGTGCACTCATTCCAGCCCCTGGACCTGTCCAGATGTGCCTTGTCTTAGCCCAACGGGACAGGCTTCATAGTCTTTGGTGTAGATGGCTGTGACCCTGTGACGTCTCTTTGACAGTGATTTAACAGAACCAACTGAAAACTGACATGTTCAAAACTAAATGTTGTATTCATATTTTTCTGCAAAGCTTTGCACAAAGTATTGTATTTGTGCACAACTTAATTATTACGTTTCCTTTTGAAAGATTCCTTACCCCATACAGACTTAGTCAAGCTTTGCTTCTCTGAATTTGTTGCCATCCTGCAATGATCGCATCAAAAACGGCAGAAATCCTGGAGCTTCAGTCTTCAGCAGAGTCATCCTTTCATGGAGCCCCCTAAAAATGTTGTGAAAGGATGAAGGAAGCACCCAGCGCCACGCCAGGAAGCGCAGAGCAAAGAATATTTGGAAAGTTGGTGCTACTAATGGGGGTTTTAACCCCTCTTCTCAGGACAACAAGAGAGTTTAGTAGGATGGAAGGTGTTTTTACAGTTTCACTCCCCCTCTCTCTTTGAGAGAGCCAACATTGGTGTTACGCAGTAGGTGCATGTTTTCATTCATCAAAACTGCAGGAGAAAGGAGGAAATGGAGAACAGTTTGGTGAAAAGCTAAGCTGGAAAATTCCTCTAAGATGACAGTCGAGACTGACTGTGAGTTTTTCTTGTAAACATTCAGAATGTGTTGGAAAATAAACACTCAATGACTCCCGTGAGTTGGAGAGCATTTCTCAAAACTTTCATCCACAAATCAATTTTGGGATTAGCTAATTGGGACGGTATAGAAAAAGGACCTGAGTCTGCATTTTTGGCTTTAAAAACGTCTCAGAACCGCTCAGCGTGCTAACAGGAAATCAAAGACGCTGCAGGGAGTTTGGGTTCTATCTTTTATGTGGCACACATTCTGGCAGAGACGTTGTGTGTGTAAATCTCTGGATCTTATTGTGGGTCGATGCGTTGCTGTGCGAGATCTCTGTCAAAGAGTGGAACGGATTTGGGCGGCTTTCCAAAATAAAAAAAATAAAAAAGTCAATTGAGGGACGGCTCAAACCAGCCACTTAAAGGCCCCGGCTCTGGCGTTTCCCCCTGCTCCTCGAGGAGTCATCTGCCATGTAGACACTCTGCGGTGGAGTCAATGAGAGGGAAAGGGAGCTGGAGGAGGAGGATGGAAAGAAGGCAAACAGAAGGGAATGCTTGGGGAGGATATTTAAGGAGGGAAAGTCAGGAGCCACATGGGTGGCTTCCAGTGATGTTTTTTCCTTTTGAGTGACAAGGCCTCCATTACTGAGTTATCCGTGACTTCATGCACAACGAAAACACACTTCATCTGCTTTAAACACATTGTTGCATTTGTTGTGGAGGTTCCTGGCTCTCTCAGAGTTTGGGTTCTGCCTGGCGTCAAAGTGCTGCTCTGGGTTTGGGTTACCTGCGGGTGTCACGATGATGAACGGGCTGCTGGAGCTCGCTGAAGTGTTTATGACCGAAAGGCGTTGTTGCATGTAAGTAATCATGCCTGAAGCGGGCAGTCAAAGCAGAGCTTCCTTGGTGAACGCGAGGATGCTTGATGGGGTTTGGGATGCAAATGGTCAGAGGATGTTGCAGTGACGTCCCACAGCTGCCCGGCTCCTGGCTCTTTGGAGTGACCATGAAGAAAAAGAGGCCCATTCCTCTTCTGTTTATTGTTGTAACCTAAGTAGGAGTTTTCGAACTAACCTCTGTGCTTCGTTTCAAGTGGACAGAATAATAAATCTGCTTGTAACAAATGGTTTGTTTCAAGCTGCCTGTTATTTTATCATCACATTCTGCACAAGCGTGATGGATAAGCTACGAGCCCGGGTTGTTTGCATGAGTCCAATGCATGCCAAAGCAAACACGCGCAGGGCTAAAAAAGTGAAAAATGCGGTGAGAGGCAGCAACATAATTCTGCGGCAGATCCCGGATCTGAGGGTTCACACCGGGGTGAGACAGGCAAGACGTAGAATAAATAAAAACACCCCAAAAAGTCTTCAAGCTAAATAAATTATGTGTAGGGACGTATGAGCTTGCACTTCACGATGTGGTGATAGCTCAGAGTTTCTCCCCCGGCCCGTCTGCAGTGAGGTGGCCCCGAGCCAGGCCCCTCAATCGCACTGTCAAACGGCTCTTCATGCATCTCTTTTTTTTTTTTTTTTTTTGCTGCTGTTGATGAAAGTCTCGCTGTGCTTTTGCTCATTTCTGCTGCTGCTCCTGGATGGAGACAAATGTGCTTCAAGATAAAGGAAGCTTAGCTATGACAAAAGGAAGAAAATAGAAATGGAATCACAAAAAGGAGGAAAAAGACGCTCCCTGTGGTCCGGAGCGGCCTCTAATTAGGATAATATGCAAAGGAGCCATTAGTTCCCAAACTTTTTAATGGGGTGGAAAGCAGAGCTGCTTTTGGATAAAAGAGAGGGACCAGCCACTCTTTTCTCATTCTTTTGTATCATTGCATTCATTCTTATCACCCATTTCTAGTTCAGAGACACCAAATCTCAGATATGCTTAATTAAAAATGTTGCAGTTTTGATTCAATTGATTTATTGTAGAAAGTAGAATCTCAAAGAAATTCCCTTAAACTTCCAAAACTTAAATTTCAGAACGAAGCAGTTTTTTGAATCATTATAGGGTATATTTTCTAAAAGAAAAAAACATATAAATATAACATTATAATTTGTCATTTTGTTTGTCAAATATGTTAGAATTGACCTGGTGAATAATCGCTTTTAGCTGCATTAAAATTGTTTCTGAAAAAAATTACATTGGAAGATTTCAAGTTTTAGTTGGGGTTTAATTGAAAAAGTAGAATTTTTGGCTTGATATTTCTCCCACATTAAAAGATGGAGGGTAATATAATACTCCTCCCAAGGAATAAACCCTCCCAGATTTCCAGAAGTATTTTAAAAATAGGCTCAAAGATATTATTGATTATTATTCCTTATGATTATTTTTTTCTACATTATTTCAATTTGAATTTTTGGGGGCTTTCTGTTCATGTTTTTCAAAATGAGTTAATTTTAAAATATATTACATACATTTTTTGAATATAATCTAAATATGTTTTTGCGTTAATTGAAATAAGTGTGTTGATAATATTATATTTTATAAAATAAGGCTTTAAGAGGTTATGATTGATCTTTTTTAAGTTAAAAAAAGAGGATAAAATAAGATCCATCTGCTTATTTTGGGGTCTCAGAAGAGAAAACCTGTAAGTTTAAAAATTAAGGATTTTTTGTTACTATTAATAATTATTGTTTAAAAAAGTATAATTTTGTCTGTTGTTTTTTTTTAAGAGGTGGGGAGTAATTTAATACTCCTCTTGTATTTAAGAAACAAACCAATTATTATTTTTGCTTTTTACAGTTTCCTTTTTAAACTAAAAAATGCGATAAATCCCAATTCTAACGTCTGATTTTCAGATTTTTGCGTCGAAAAATCCAATTCTGATCCACAACAAGAGTTAAACTTCCAAAACTATCCTTCTGCTGGAGTAGATTTCATTTCTTTTCTCAACTCATGAATAATAACTGTGAGTCGCTTTTGCGCATTTTACGTAGCAGCCGGTGTCTCCTCTGCGAGTGTTGTGCGTCATGACCTGTGTCCCAGCAGGATAAACTGCTAACTGAGTCTCAGTCATGCTCAAGGAGGCTGATGGCCACATGATCCAGGACATGTCAAGCTGCCTTTTTAAGCCCTGCAGGGATAATACCTTTACTTTGCTCCCGACAAAACATTTAACGAGATCAGACCTGCATGGAAACCTCATTGTTGGACGAAGAATCAACTCTTATTTTGATTTTTAAGTTTACAAGTTAAACGTGGTTTCGTTTTTTCAATGTGTGCGCTTTTTCCATGCAGGAAAGGACTCAAAAATGTACAGGAGTAGCAATAGGTGGAAATGATAGGAAAGAAATGCGCACAACAATAACAGGAAAAGTTTTCAAGTGTGTTAATATATTTTTCCCACAAAAAAGTATTTTTATTTATGAAATTGGTTATTAACAATATATTTAAATTAAACATATGTTTTCTTAAATAGTGCAGAATTTTTCTGTGTTTTTATTCAGCAGAAACACAGGGGGGTGATAGTATGTAAGCAACGCGGGGAAAGGGAGCGGCCAAATACGGAGCAAATATTCAGATTTAAGTTCTAAATGTTGCGTTACGGTGCATTTCTATTGGGCCTTCCTTCCTTCAATGAAAAACGGCCTCTGTTCCTTCAGATTTCAGCTCCCAGACATCGCATTTTCTGCGCGTAAAGACAAAAATGACTTCCTCAGAAGTGCATCCACATGTCACAAAACGCGAACTTGATGGGAAATAAAGATTAATTAGGGGCAACATGTTTTAAAAATATACAAAAGTGATTCCACATTGGTGCGTTCTCGGTCCTCTTAAATGACGGAGGGAAATAAATCTGCGCCCCAAACTCCTGTTTCACCTCAAGTGAACAAACACAGTCCAGCTGACCTCCTTCCCTGCTGCCCCTTTCCTCCTCCTCCTCCTCCTCTTCCTCTTTGGTGCGTGAGCGCCTGGCTGTCTGTCTCGCGTTGCGTGTTGCATCATCACGCAATAGCTGTCCTCTCGTGGCCTACTGAACTGGCTCCAAGCGCTGCACCGATTTAGCCATCTACTATACGTTTGTTTTGGCTCAGTGGGTACAGACGGCGGCAGCGCACATCCAGTCACGGAAGAGTACAGTAAAGGCCGCATGAAGGGCTGATGAAACATTTACGCTGAGAGGTCTTGACGTGCAGCATCGCGACAGCAAAAGCAGGAGAGCGCAAAATGCGAGCCAGATTTTACGTAAAATGTGCCGTTTGTTTGGCTTTTTTTTTCCTTTTCAAGAAAAACGAGACAAAAACTGTAAACAAAAAAATAAATAAATAAAGATGAGTGGATTTTAAAATCTCAGTGCAGGATGACCCCGCAGGGGCCCCCATTTCACGTGTCAAACGGGAGCAGATAATGAGAGATTTGGCTTGAGGAGAGTTTCCTCCAAATGTGGCCGCAGCTGTCGACATCAACACCGCTGTAAACCTGGTAAAAAGCGGCCCCCGTCTCACCCGGCTGACACCCTCCACGTCCGCTCACTGTAATTAACGAGGATGAGTGTGGGAGAGGTCAAATGGAAACGTAAACCCGTGTGTTTAAAAAAAGAAGTCTCCAAAAGCGCACAAAAGTGAGGATGCGTCTCCAAACGAGTGCGCAAAAAATGCCCCCAAAAAAATCAATAAATTTCCTTTTGTTTTCTTGCAAAATGATATTTATTTTAAAACAAATTGTAAAAATATCACACTTCAGTTACACAATGCTTGCCAAAAATGTACAATGTTTTATTACTGAAATGAACACACTGCATATAATTATTATAAATGTTCTTTCTTTCTCTTTTTAATACAAAATCCAAATCAAAACCTTCAAACTTTTAAGTTTTGATTTATTTTCTTTTTTTCTGTAAAACATGTTTGTGTTTGACACCAATACATGAATTAGCCTTTAAACATGTGATCATCTGGGATCCTGAGACGCCCTAAAATAGTGACTGAATCACCTGATGGAAAATAAAAACATCAAACAAGTCTGATTCACACCGAGAAAGAAATTCATGACATAAATATAGAGGCTATCTTCATAAACAGCATGACTATAGGCACAATTCGGGTTCTGCATGTCCGTCATTCAGCTGCAAACAAACATACAAAAATCCTCCTACCTTCAAAGAGGGGCGTTTTTCTGTTTTTGTTGATTTTCGAAAGTTTCTTGGTCAGTTTTTCAGCAGGCGCCGGTGCCGCCAGCGACTCTGCCCGGAAAGTTTTCGACCGGGTGTAAAACCGCTCCGGGGTGGGCCGTCTGCAGCTGACCCAAAGAAGAGGCTAAGACCGGAACAACCACCGGAGAAGTCCGGGAGGGGCTGAGCGAGCCTCCGATGATGCTCTCTATGGAGAAGGCGGAGCGCTGCGCCGGGGAGCCCGACTTGTGCGCCGGGGACGCAGCCTGTGCGCCTGAGGAGCCCAGGCTGGAGCCTAGCTGGGGGTAAAAGCGACTATTTCTGGATAAGTCCGTGCTGGGGGGCATCAGGGAAGGTGAGGGGATAATGGTTCCTGTATGTGAATGCCTGGGGTGCTGCTGCTGCTGCTGCTGCTGCTGGAAAGCAAAGAGCGCAGAGTGCGTGTGGTAGGACTGCAGCTGCAGGCCGTATCCGCCGCAGCCGTACGGTGCGTACCCGTACGCAGCGGCGGGAAGGAAGCCGTTGTGCTCCCGCAGCAAGTCCTGCGCCTGCTGCCGCTTAAAGCGTTTCCTGCGCCTCAGAAAGCTCCCATTGTCAAACATATCAGCCGACTCTGGGTCCAGAGTCCAGTAGTTCCCCTTCCCGGGATTCCCGGGCTCCCTCGGAATCTTGACAAAGCAGTCATTGAGGGATAAGTTGTGTCTGATGGAGTTCTGCCAGGCGGGGAACTTCTCCCTGTAATAAGGGAAGCGGTTGCTGATGAAGTCGCAGATCTCGCTGAGGGTCAGGCGCTTTTTGGGGCTCTGCAGGATGGCCATGGTGATTAAGGCGATGTAGGAGTACGGGGGCTTCACCAGGGTGTTCTTACCCGCCGGCTTGTAGTTATCCCTGGAGGAGGTGGAGCTGTCCAGACATGGAGATGGAGAGCCGGCCAGCAGGATGCCGTCGTGCATCTGCGCCACCTCGTCGGCGCAGGAGCGCGTCTGGAGCTCCCCGTCTTCGCCTTCCCCGACCACGTCGATGTCAGTCTCTTCCGAGAGGATGGAGGCATCCGACATCTCTGCGCTCAGAGTCATGGCTCGCTCACGGCGGTGCGTCCCGACGCCAGAGGAGGAGGAGGTGGAGGAGGAGGAGGACGGTGGGATGCGCGTCAGAAACTCATGTGATGAAGAGGAGAAGAGGTGAGCGCGCGCCTGAGAGAAAGCCCCGCTTCTATTTCCATATGTTTGCAGTTTATGGATGTTCTGAGGGAAGGCTGCGCGCAGAACCCGACAAATAGGACTGACCAGAATCACCCAGGGGGCGGATCTTTACCCGGTTTTTATCTGACCGCCTGGTCACGTGACGAGGACACGTCACAGACGCAATTGAGAAGAGAGGCGGAAAAAAATAACAAAAAAGATGACTGAAAACTAACAGTGATGGAACCCTTTTGAAAATGTATTATATTTTCCCCTTTTTAACTGTAACTGGAAACTTATATTTATTGCAAAAAATAGCATATTTTTTGAAAACCAAAACGTTTTTGTTTGATGGAAATGCGACTAAAATAGTGCCTAGATTCCGTTTAAGTGCATTTATAACGTATAATAAATTATAATCACATCATCATTAAGACTTTAGCAAACATTTGTTCATTTCAAGGAAAATGACAAAAATATGTCTAATTAGCTCCTCCTATGAGTTTTATTTTGAAAAAACACATGCTTTTAATGGGTTACAAAGGGATTCCACTGCCGGGGTGTGGTGCGCCACATCCAGGCCCACCAGTTTGCGTGATCTGCTGGCTTATCCGCCAGCCACTGGTAATGGAATAGAGTCAGCTGTAAAGTCGAATCAGTCACGGGTCACGCAAAGCCTGAAAGCCCCACATACGAGGCCTTTACGCGCCGCGTAAAACAGGGATCAGTTGGTTCTGGAGTCAATATTTTTATTTGGTGTAAACGCCTTCAAAATGACTAAAAATCTATTTTAAAAGTTTTGTTAATACAAAGGAGAAAAGAAAAGCCGAGCGCGAGTAGGAGTTACGCTGCGTAAAAACCGCGTTTAACCTAATAGACGGAGGCGCGCAGGCTAAAAACTTCTCAATTCCCTTAACATATATTAAATTGAGGTTTCTGACTAGAAGTTTAAATTTTTTAGGTCAATTTGTAACTATTTTTTTAAGCAAGTTTGATTATAGATGCTAAAAATAGAATTTAATTTTGGGGGAGAAGTGTTTAAGATAAAAACACCTAATTTCTCTCATAGTTTAAAAAATAGACTGTTACTACATAAAACTACATTTCTACTTAAGAAACATATTCAAAAGTATATTTGTGTAAATTTATATGTTTTTAAAATTAAACTTAAAATCTTTAGTGTGGACACTGATCAGGTTTTCTATCAAGAAAATAAAAGAACGTGCGTTTTGTTTTCTTTATTATTTTGTATTCTGATCTAAAAAAAAGAGTAAAGTAGAGTCAGAACAACATTTAGGTTTCTTAAAAGCACTTCCTTAAAGACACATGAATGGTGATGCCTGAGTTCTTCCAGCACAAGGCGAGAAGGGCTCCTGTCTAGATTCTGGGACGTCTCCATTTGTCGCCATCTAGCGGTCATTTATCAGTACTTCAGTGTGCCCGGAAACAAACTGGACCAGAGCAGCTGTCTGAGTTCCAACTCATTGGTTGAACATTTTTCAGGATAAATATAAACTATGATGAATCCATCAAGGCATGGGACGTTAAATTATTCTATTTCACAGTAATATAAGCATTAAAGTAACAAGCAATCCTCCCTTCAAATGTGAGCATATTTAGCAACATCAAATTTGTTTGAAATATGTTGACTTATTAAAGGTATCTTAACCAGAATTATATTCAAGCACTTATCTAAAGTTTACATATCTGATTTTCAAAGTCCTAAAAATTGTTTTATTAGTAAGTAAACAAAATTTACCAAGATTTTGTTTCAGTTCTGACTTGATGACATTCTGGAGAGGCTTCACACTCCTCTTGATTCTATAGATGATCAAATTATTGTTTTAGTTTGAGTTATTTAAATTAAGATGAGCCTGCAAGCTTTTTAATACTGATAAAATATAATTTTTGAGCTATATTTTATTCAATATATGTGCTTTTTTTTTAACCGACTCCAAGGAAATTTTTCTCGGTTGTTTTGACACAGTAAAAAAACATAAATTAGGTTTAAATGAAATTACTGTAACCCCTCAATTTAATTCAAAGCAGTTTTATTTATATAGGCCTAATATCACAACCATACCTGTCTCAATGAGATTCACACCAGTATTTATACAAAAAAAACATATAAAGTCGGTCATAAAATATAACAATAGCTGGTTGCTAAACTAAACTAAACAGACTAAGCTAAACTGACATCCCTGCCCTTAGAACAGGGGTGACAAACTCATTTTGGTTCAGGGGCCACATTCAACACGTCTGATCTCGTGGGCCGGACCAGTAACATCACAGCAAAATAACCTGTAGTCAACTTCTTATCTGTAGCTCTGTTTTGGTTTTGGTTTTTTCTCAGTTGGAAAAAAATGCCTCAACCAACATAGCAACCTAATCACTTATTGTTACACATTCATTCACAGAGAACCATGGGTTTGAGATCAAATGCATTTTACTAAAAAATGGTTTATTCGATGTTGAATATTTTACATCTGACATTGAATTAATCCTGATAAAAAAATAAACACCCTGTCTAAAATATAAATGTGCAAATCAACGATAATTAAAACTAAATTAAACCTGCAAGCATTTATGAACATAGGAATTTGGGGTTAACCTCCCTTTCTCTCCTAAAACTTGGCATCATTTGGACGTCACCAGACCATCAGTATCAGGATTCAAATCCTGTGTAGCAAACCAAATTCCCAATCCTGACAGTTGGTTGCCTGAATTTTTTGGCAACATCTGCCTTCTTCTCCAACCATTGATGAGACGCCATCAGTGGCCAGACTGACATCACGTGACCAGTTCAGTCCACATTGTCCAGCACAGTAATAGAGACTGACTACGTCTGTTACTGTGTCCATCATAGGAACCAACTCAAGAATCTTCAACATCTTTATTTAATATAAACAGTTGTGCAACATCTGTGATGTCGGTGCTTTCATCAATAGCGACCCAAACTGCAATGAATGACTGGAGTCTGTCCTTCATTTAGCTGCCCAAGTCTCCTGAGAGATCTTGTATCTGCGATTGTAATCCATGACACACTTATGTTGGCAAAGGTCGATTGCTTTTCACGGCACGTGACTTCTGCAGCCTTCAGCATGCAATTTTTCACAAGTTCACCTCCAGCAAATGGTTTGGATATTTGCACCAACTTGTTTGCAGTAAGACAGCCAGCTGTCGACTGCAGTAAATGCAGACTGCTGGTTTTCAGGCCAGCTCACAGTTGGTTTCTTCTCTTTTCTTAACTGCCCCTACGAATGCTCAAAGTTTTTTTATGGTGAGTCTCATGGTGGCGCTGTTACATTCTTTGAGCATTGCGACCTGTTGGTTACATACCAAGCATGCAGGCTTTGCATTCAAAACTGTCCATTTTTCCTGGAAAGCTCGACACTCCACATCAACAGCACTCTAGAATGTGACCAATTTGGTCACACGTGCAAATGGATTTTTCAGCGATGCGCCTAAAAAAATCTATGGTTGCACCGGCCCTTCTGAGAAAAAAAACAAAAACCATAATTTAAGCGACTCTGAAAGTCTGATTCCTGTGTGTGTGTGCAGGTAAAAACATGCCTCAAATAATTATTGTTTTTGTTAATGATAATTTTAATCTATTTTCAGTGTTCCAAGTGGTCTTTTTAATTATGATTCTGCTGTTTTTAGCCCAAAAAAACCTGCGTCATTTTCTAGGACATGGTTTCTGCAGAGCAGCAGGAGTTCATTAGAAATTCACATCTGAGTTGTGGATAGCACTGTTGGCGTGGAAGTAACCCTCCTCTGATATCCAATCAAATATTTGTTTACATTCTCTCCTGCGAGCTTATAGCCCTTCACAACCCCAACCTAAAATTGGCAGTGCAACAAAAATGGCAGCAACGTAGTGGCAATCCAGCTCCAATATGGCCGTTTACAGATCTATTTGTCTCATAGATCATTAAAACAATGGACATCTCTTTCCAAACAGGAAGTACCTGCTGGTTCCAAGAAGTCAAAATCCCTTTCGACCGCTATGACTCAGTCAATTTATAAACGTAATTCAAACTGACTTGGATCAATCGCTACTGTCTGGCTTCAAAATGACGGCGCACATATCAGGAAGCAATGGTGACGGATTTGACTTTGGATACAGAGATTGACGTTCACAACCAGTGCCAATCAGAACAGAATAAAATATTCTCATCCTTTTAATAAATCCTGAAAACATCATCTGTTGTGTTATGTATTTTGTGACAGAATGTTACACTAAATGAACCCATTAACGAACATCATCATTCTGTCAGTGATGGAATAAACGCAGGTTTCGGTATATATGCTGGTCACTAATAAACGCCGGGTCAGCCGACTTTTTTTTTTTTAATAAACGCCTCGACTACCATTGGTAGATATGCGGTATTGTAGTTGTGCAGTACTGATAAAACAAGCAAAAACAAAACAAAAAGAATTATGGTGTTCAAGTAAATTCGCCTAATTCCAAAAATCCTGTCCACACCAACTTTTTTTTCTTTCTATTTTTTTTAACTCCTTTAATAAGGCTGGGGTCATAAATAATGGTTTAAATAATGTTTAGAAATGTCAACGTGTGGTTGATCTGCACGAACTGCTCGCCTGCAAAACCAAACTCGGGGCTGAAAAACCCGCCAAACCCTGACGAAGATCTTTCTTGACGTCACTTCCTCCCTCCTCTCTCGCTTCCATCTTGCTCCCCGCATGTGTCTGCTGTTAGTGTACAGGTCAGTGAGGAGCTTTAAATACTTTCTTCCCCGCACTGTTTCCCCCTGATACGACGGAGAAAGGTAAACAGGAATCTTTGTCGTCTCGGCGGCTGAGCTGTTTCGGGGTTTGACGCTTACTGCTGACGGTTTGTGCTGCAGTGTGACTGACAGGCCTGTGTCGCTCGGTTAGCTTGGAGGCTAGCCACAGTTAGCATGGAACTTCTACTTTAAAATAAAACACAATTTAGAGTAAATCCTGCTCATTAGATTGAAAAGCAACACATATTGGTTCATATTAAGCAGAGAAGGTGCTGTTTTAGTCGATTTTGCGCATCTTTTTACTGATCGTGCGCACTCGCTCGGTCATAACATCATAAAAGAAAAATGGCCATCGGTAGATATTTCCTTCCAACAGCGAGGAGAAAAAAACGTGAAACCCACCGATTAGCAGTATTTTGTGTTTGTCTTTGACTTGTTCTGCCCGGTTGGTACATGTTACTGCTCATAACCACACCCAGGCTTTCTGAGCCCAGCTCGGCTGTTTGACTTGAATTGTTGAAATTACTAACCCTTGACATGCACGCAGCAAACCTGAATATTTACTGATTTATTAGAGATTCCATTAAATAAGACAATGAGCTAACAGCAATAATCAGATCTGACAAGTGTCAATGCACTGTAGAAATCAGATCACTTAAAATTGTGTGTTTATAAGAGAGTTAAGATTGAGACGTATTATACTGTTTCTAAAATTAGGTTTAATTTATTCTAATTTATCCTCGACTGTAATCTAGAATTTAAATACCAAGCTTACATTGCTGAAATTATTTTTATTTGCTCTCCATGAAAAGAAAATGACTAATTGTTGGACTTTTAGTTCACTACTAACTGTTTATGATTTAAAATTTGAGTTTTTAGATTTGAAGAAAAGTCATTATTTGATAGACAGGGATCAGTATAATTTTCTTGCCCGAATTTCTTAAATTTCCTTAACTTTTATTTATATTATATATCATGAAAATAGTCTTTTTAATCCAAAAATGTATTCAAATAGACTGACTTTTGTTATCATAGTGTATTATCTTTTGTTGTTTTTATATGTTTGAAATAAATGAATAAAAAATGCAGTGATACAAACAAAAACAAGGACAAATGCAAGAACTATTATTATTAAATGAATTTAAAATTAAGTAATCTAAAGCAAGATTTTGGGTAAAGGTCAGCAGAAATGTGTAACCTAGCTTGAAATCTAGGGAATAAAATATTTGTAAACTTGGTAAATCCTTGCTTATCATTTAAAAACCCACTTCTATGAAAAAAGTGTCTTTAGTTTTTGTTTTTTTTTCTTAAATACATGTTCTTGTGTTCTTCTCTTATCATCGAGGACATGTATTAAGCTCAGAATTGTAGTTCTTAATATATTTTTTAATTCAAATCCATGTGAATTAAGATCAGAAGAAACAAATGACATTGGAAAAATGTGATGTAGAACTGTGCAAAAGCTGCCTTAGAAAATTAGTTTTTTTTTTAAATGTCATCATTAAAAGACCCCAGGTTTTAGTATTTAGTCCTTTTTGCCAAACTAACTGAATAGAAATATTTGAAGCAGGAGTTTTTCAGAAGTTGACTTAAACATAGCAGATCCGATTGTTTCAGTTATCTGGTTTCTCAATTGTTTTTTTTTCTCCATTTTAACAGACTCGCTGTAAATAAGAGTCATATTACATCATGCAAAACTACAAATATGCTGTAGAGATCCGCATACAAAGACTATTCATAGAAAATGTAAATACATTATCAGGAATTGGCCTGTAACGACAGACATCAGTCTGTTTCTTCTCAGAAAGTTTCATAGATTTCAACACACTGGCTGTTAAGTTTTGTAATATTGATTTAGCAAATTCCATATAAGATAAAGTTTCTTTTCTAATGAAAAAGGGATGCCTGACTTGTTTCCTGAAAGCTAAAGCTGAATAATTTGTCAAATCCCAGTTTTTACCTGATAAAGTCAAGGTGTCCTTAAAGGGTCATCAACATCCATTTGGTATGTTTGTAGTTTGTTTTATATTTCCTTATGGTTTCTTTGTATTTAGTGCGAGTTCTGTTAATGAAAACTTAACATGAATTGTTCTGAAGTAGATGTTTAAAGATTTAACACATTTGTAGCTACAGAACATATTTGTCACTTTTTTGAATTTGTATTTTTATTAGCAGGATGGCTGTGGTTTGTGATCTGCTTCTTGCATCTTGCTGTCTTTTATTTCTGTAGTTTGCTTCAACAGTTTGTTTGCACATGGACGCCTTCAGTGGTGCATCATGATGTATCATCATTCTTTATTTGTTCTGCAGATGAAAGAAGCAATTATGAATCAAGAAAAACTTGCAAAACTTCAAGCGCAAGTTCGCATTGGTGGAAAGGTAACTTTTTCTCTGGAGGTTAATTTTAAATTCAATAAATGTTTAGAAAAAAAATTTTTTTAGGACAATTTATTCCAAAAGTGTCCTCATGACTGTGTTACAGGTACAGTGTTAACAGCCTCTGTGCTAAAGTCGGTGCAATCTAATGTTTACAGGGAAGCGCTCGCAGAAAGAAGAAGGTTGTACACAGAACAGCTACCGCAGATGACAAGAAGCTCCAGTTTTCCTTAAAGAAACTTGGTGTCAACAACATTTCTGGTATTGAAGAGGTAAGCATGAAGCCTCATCTCACTGTAACATCCAGTCTGTGTCGTTGCTGATTCTAAGCTCTCCACCTATTCCAGGTTAACATGTTTACAAATCAAGGAACAGTCATCCACTTCAACAACCCCAAAGTGCAGGCTTCCCTCGCCGCCAACACCTTCACCATCACCGGCCATGCTGAGACCAAGCAGCTGACCGAGATGCTGCCCGGCATCCTGAACCAGCTGGGAGCCGACAGCCTGACGAGCCTCAGGAGACTCGCGGAGGCTCTGCCCAAACAGGGTCAGTGGGGTCATGCAGCAACCACCTGCTTTCTGTTTGATCCATGATGTAGGGTCGCCAGCTCCTGCAGGAGAAAAGCATCTCCGGCTGTCCTAAACACTGGCATGGCTTTACCGCACCTTTGGGTTAGCAGCTTGCACTCCCAAAATCATCCAGCAACAGCAGAAAAAGTTTTTGGGATGAGGCTGAAGTTGGCGCCTGATTTTTGTCTAACTTTCCACTTTTACAGTTATGGATTACGGGAAAATTTGTGTCACATTTTAGTGGTTCCTACGAAAAAATCTGGTGTACGAATAAAGTTTAAACTTATATTTTACAGAAAATGAAGATAAACTTTACTCTCAAAAGTTCAGGGAAACTGGAAAAAAGAATCAGGCCCCCACTTTAGCCTTGTAGAAGCCAGGCCTTAAAAATACTGTCTGACATTAAACCGTGGCTTCCAAAAGGTTAGAGGTCACTGTTTTATACAACAACTTATTAAAAATTTCAAAAGATGAATAATTTTAAAGTTGACATTTTTATCTTGGAATAAAATTCAAAGGTAATGACGAAGATAGTAAAATGTTTGGAAATTATACATGCTAAAAATACTTTTAACGTTTTCTTCTTCAGGTCTTCAAAATTCTCAAAACTCTACAGGCTTTGAAAATTCTCAAACCTTCAAAGCTTGTATGTTTTTGAGAATTTTTTTCCGTGTTTTTAATCCGAACACATTTACCAAAAAATGTCAAAAATCCTCATGATTTGAAGTAAAAGTGCATAAACTTCTTTTTGTTCTTTGTGAAAGTTAGCATTTCCCTCAACGATTCAAACCTTTGCCTATTCTACAAAATCCTGTGCAAACTGCGGTTAACTGTTTCAAATGTTTACGGTTGTGACATAATTGTAATGCTTTAAATATTAAACTTAACGTGTCAAACTTGGTTTCCCTGCAGCTGCAGATGGAAAAGCGCCGATTGCAGCAGTCGAAGAGGAAGACGACGACGTTCCAGGTGAGTTCAAATTCCTCCTTCCTTTCAACTGTAAATTAAAAAACATAGAAGTCCTTCTCCCTGTGATGAACGGCTTCACACTCCCCAGTTTCTGCTGGAGGGTTGTTTTTCCTTGCAGTTGAATAATTGTAACACGTTTGTGTTTCCTCCGACCCATGACGTTCGTCTGTCTTCGCCAATCAATATGTGAAGCTTAATCAGACGTCATCAGTCTGACCAATCAGAAGTGGTTAACATGCTCACTTCCTTGTTCGGGCTGGTTTGTCTCTGTTTCAACAAAAATTGTGTTTAGCGGCGTAGCTTCCTGCGGGATCTGGTGTCAAACCGCAGAAAAAAGAGAACCAAAAACAAAGCTCAGAGACGTGACTCTGTCCAGTATCTACGCCCGTTGTTCCACTACATCTCCCATGATGCATTGGGTTAAAATCACAGCGTTTCTGCGCTTCAATGACGCTACTCTGTTAACTGATTCGAAGCACAACAAACGCACACAGTCTGGTTTGTGTTTATTAACAGCCAGACATCCTAGTGTTTGGTCAAAGTCATCTTTCTGACTAAAGCAGTTTTCTGATTTATTTTTAAGGACAAATTCAGATTCAAACGTCAGTCACTTTAGAAAAAATTACAGTTTAGCTTAAATAAAAGTAATAACCTTAATCCTGTTTCTTTTATTTTGGTAAGTGGCCAACAGAAACATTTAAACTGAATTGAAACAATGTATTCACCCAAAGGGAAATAAAACATTTTTGGAGAAGTTTGATTTTTGATTAAGACAAAAGAAAAAAACCTTGAATATGTTAACTTTTGTTGAGTTACAATTGAACATAAACATGAATATAATGTTTGTCTTTTTTTGTAAAATTTAAAGCAGGTTGCAGTCATATAAATGTTCAACAATTATAGTTGCTTTGGCACAAACATTTACGAAAATATGTATGTGTAGATATATATATATAGATATATATATAAAAACAAGTCACCTGTTTAGAAAGAATACATTATTGTTTTTATTTTTGTGAAGTTACATAAAAAATGCATATGAATAACCTGGAAGGAAAAACAACTATCTGGGCAAACTTTTATCTAATTTAGTTGAAAATTACTTTTGAAAACTTACATTTTTTATCACAACATTTGGGAAAAAACAGCTGCAACTTCCAGCTTTTTCTGCTTCCTTCATTCTTTTTTTTTTTTTTTTTCCTGAACTGCTTTATCCCTTTCGAGGTCACGGGGCTGCTGGAGCCTAACCCAGCTACTCATGGGCGAAGGCAGGGGACACCCCTGGACTGGTCGCCAGTCTGTCGCAGGGGCCACAGTCACACACGCATACACACTCACATCCACACCTAGGGACAATTTAGAGTGACCAATTAACCTATGTAGCATGTTTTTGGATGGTGGGAGGAAGCCGGAGTCCCCGGAGAAAACCCACGCATGCACGGGGAGAACATGCAAACTCCACACCGGTCCCTCAATTTTTTTTTCTCTCTCTGCTTCCATTTTTACAAAAAATGCACGTGAGATCATGGAAAGACTGTGCATCAATACCGACTGTAGAGTTGCTGCTTTTTTACATTTTTAGGTGCTGGTGTGCCGTGAGATTTTTGTCAAAAAAGATTAAGCACTAGTTTAGATGACTGTAAAAGTTGGTTTGCTTTTCTTTGTGGAGAAAAAAGGACATAGCGAGTGACGGAGCCGCTAGAGGTTCGAGTCTTCATTGACTGCAGCAAATGATGGCATACGTTTCCTTCAATCGGAGCAGTCGTTGGCACAGGCCGTCATCATCCCATTGTTTTCTGCTTATGTTTTCTCTCTGTCCTTCTGAAGGTGAGAGCCAAACATGTTTCCATTTTTGACCGTCTGAGGCCCAACTTATTACAGTTTTCAAAGGGCAATAATCTTGACGTTTGACACTCATCCTCCATTTGTACAGCTGGATTTGAGTGTGGAGGGCTTCACGTGTCAAACGCATTGCACTCTGTGTTTGTAGGGGGAGGAGGGATGAGCAAAGAGTCTCGTGTTTCAAAAAAACACTCCTTTCCTGGTTCTGGCTCTTTTCAGAATGATTTTTACTCATGGAAATGCAACTCCGTCCTTTTTTTTTTCCCAGGTTTAACATCTTCCTTTTGTTGCTTTAGATCTGGTGGAGAATTTCGATGAAGCATCCAAGGATGAGGCCAACTAGAGCAGACGGGAAGTGTCAGAACCTAACCAGACCACGAGGGGCATGACATCATTTTTATTTCAAAACATCCAAAACACGATTTATGTGACAACGTAATGGCATTCTGCAACATGTGCAACACCAGAGCAAACCACATCCTCCGAAGTGATCTTTTTTTTATTTTTAATATTTTTGTAGACTAGCAGTGTTAGCGGTGTTGAGGTGTTTTTAGAACTCACTCCACACATTTCTTTTGCCATTAAACACGCCAAAAGCTTGTGGTCTGTGATCCTCATGTTAGAATGAAATTGTCTGTAATGGTGGTGCTCAAGGCCCCCCTCCTCTGTACCTTCTCTGTTACTGAACCTTAACTCTGTGGCCTACATAACACCACCGTCTTTGGAAGAAACCTTTGCTACTGTCAATAAACAGAAAACTCAACTCTTTTTCCTGTTTGGCTTTTTTTTCTGTTTCAGATTAAAGGATGTATTTCAAAAATCACTACTGATTAGAAGCCACAAATACAAACAAGGTTGTAAAAGGTCATAAAATCTATCAAGAATTACTCTAAATCATTGTTGGTTTCTCTTCCTTTTGTGTCTCTTACTGTCTTTGCCTTTTTGTGTAGATGTGATGCAAACAAAGACGTCTATCTGAATTCCTTCACGACATCCAAAAAGACCATCTAGTGCCCTGGATTATACTGTAATCTCAAAACGTGCTCACTACTCTTTAAATGATACGCAATGTGTTGTCTATTTGTGAGCATCAATGCACGCTAGAGCTCACGTTTTTCTTTTGCAGACTTCTTAAAGCTATTTGCAATAGGCATTTTGTTATAGATGCTTCAAGTAAAAATTCTCAGTAAGAGAAAAATGTTTTCCTGTTAAAATCTTTTAAAAAAATTAAATGCCAAATGAATAAATATGTAGATTGTTTCACAAAGTTATTTGAATGTATCTGTTAATTTGTGGACCATGTATCAAGATGCGTATTGAACATATTAAATCGTGTGAGAGGAAAAGACACCTCAAAATGATGGTCTTTTTGTTTGATTGACAGGTGGGTGGAGACAACAAAACTCCTTTTACTTTGTCCTGCCCAGTTACCCATTTTGGATAAAAGGAATGATCAGTTGATCATCTCTATTCCGCCCTCTGCCTGCATGAGCAGTACTTTCAGGGGCAGGCTGTGGCGGCCGACCCCTCCCACACACTCCGAACTGGTTGGTTTTGGACATAGTGAGGCAGGTGTGAACTGGCAATCAGAACACGGACACACCTGATTGAGCTAATCAAGCATGACAAAGACAGCTAGAAAACAAGCAGGTGAGAAGCTTTCCCCCTAGGAAACGGGAAGTGAGCGCGACGAGCATCAGGCTGTGCTGCAGTGAGTACAAATAAAGCTGTTCTGCAGAATCATGAAGAATTTTTCTTTTAAGGTGATCATCAATTTATTTATTTTATTCTGGTTTGCAGTAAAGTAGCTAATGAGCCTAAAAAATTACTCATTTTCAAGCCAGAAATGGAATTTCTCTGCTTTTCTCCCTAATACGTAAATCCCAGTCTGGACAGACTACTTATATTATTGAGCTGATAGTCCTACTGTGAGGACCAACAGGAGATCTTTGAGCTTAAGTTCACCTTTTTCTTTTTCAAAACTGGCATTTGATTTTATTTTATTTTTTTCCCCTGTCAGGGAAAGTGGTAAATGTTGGATACTATGGATCCAATGACTCACTTTCCATGAAATTCGGTCAAAATCTATTTTTGGGTTTTGTTTCAGTTTATTTGGTATTTTCCACTTATCTTAATGTTATTAAGTAGTTGCAGCTGCTTTTCCAAAATTCAGGCACCCCCCCCCCCCCCCCGCAACTTTAATGAGACACTTGGGTTTTAAATTAAGCAATTTTTTATTGTACAGTGAAATATCACATCTTCAATTTTGAAATCTTAAAATTTTTTAAATAAAGTTTTCTTTAAACCAGAATCTTGAATGTTTACGTCAGACTCTTAACAGAAAAGATCTTTACTGTCTGATATGAAGAATTACCAACATACTCTCATACAGAACGCTATTAGTGTGACGTCTTATCCAGTTTACAACACATCACTGTACAGAACAATAGTCTCAAATAAATAAATTCACAACACAAAGAAACACAATAACACACCTGTGTTTGTTTGGAGCCTCAAGCTGCTCAGGAAAACCATGCAACAAATTTCATAAAAACAATCTTTTAGCCTTTAAAAAAAAAAAAAATCAGAGGAGTAACTTTCTGTTACAAAGACTGTTTAGTATTAACCAAATTATTTTAAATCTAAAAAAAAAAAAAACTGCCCACGATGACTGCTTTCACAGCACAAAACCTTCATGTGCTTCCCGGTAAAATAAATGACAAATGCTTTAACGTTCTCTTCAAGAGGTCGACTCTTCCAGCCAGTAAACCGTTGGCATGGCGCCTCAGCTGTGCTCCTCCGCCCAACTCCCAAACAAAAGTTTACTCTCGGATTCCCATCAGGAGCTTCAGTAAGTGTGCTTCGATGACCTGTTGAACTGAAGACAAATGAGGCCATTACTGTTTGGAACTTTTTCATTTGTTTTTTTTTTTTAAAGTCCCATTCCGATCATCTTTTGATGATGTATGGATGATCAGAGTTTTGATGACATCAGTGGTGCAACAAATGGCGAGCAATATTGGAGCTGTCCAGACGTAAAGATTTGAGGCAGATGCCGTGGACCATGCATCTGTGGAGCGGAGCAGGGAGCTTGTGAACCGCCCTGCGTATTTTCTGTCACAAATGCGCTGTTTTTCTTTTCCAAACATTTTTGCGTTTGCACCTGCTTAACCGCAATTTGAATAAAGAAATGCTCAAAAATGCCATTTGTAGCTTAATTTGCTTTAATATACAGTGGCTTGCAAACGTATTCACACCCCTTGAACTTCTCCACATTTTCTCCCATTATGACCACAAATACATTTCATTGGAATTTTATGTGAAAGACCAACACAAAGTAGCACACAACTATGAAGTGGAAAGAAAATTATACAACAGCTCATTTTTTTTTTTTTTGTTAAAAATAAAAAAACTGAAAAGGGCAGTGTGCAAAAGTATTCAGCCCCCCTGAGTCAGTACTTTGTGAAACCCTCTTTTACTGCAATTACAGCTGCAAGTCTTTTGGGGTTTGTCTCTACCAGCTTTGAACATCTAGAGACTGAAATCTTTGCCCGTTCTGCCTTGCAAAACAATTCAGAGTCAGATTAGGAATATTGGAGGAAAACGGGTTTTCCTCCAATATTGCTCTGTATTTGGCTCCATCCATCTTCCCATGAACTCTAACCAGATTCTCAGTCCCTGCAAAAGAGAAGCAGCCCCAGAGCATGATGCTGCCACCACCATGTTTGACAGTGGGTATGGTGTGTTCAGAGTGATGTGCAGTGTTAGATTTAAAGTTCAGTTTTGGTCTCATCTGACCAGAGCTCCTTCTTTCACATGTTTGCTGGGTCACTCACATGGCTTATGGAAAACTGCAAACTGAACTTCTCGTTGTTTTCCTTTAACAATGGTTTTCTTTTTGCCACTCTTGCATAAAGTCCAGATTTGTGCACGACTGATTGTCCTATGGACAGATTCCCCCACCTGAGCTGTAGATCTCTGCAGTTCATCCAGAGTCACCGTCAGCCTCCTGGTTGCATCTCTGATCAGAGCTCTCCTTGTTCGGCCTGATAGTTTAGGTGGACGACCATGTCTAGGTAGGTTTGCAGTTGTGTCATACTCTTTCCATTTGCAGATGATGAACTGAACGTGGTTCGTGGGATGTTCAAAGCTTGGAAAATCTTTTCATAGCCTAACCCTGCTTTAAAAAGCTCCACAACTTTCTCCCTGACCTGTCTGGTGTGTTCCTTACACTTCATGATGCTGTTTTCTCTCCAATATTCTCTTGACAAACCACAGAGACTGTCACAAAACAGCTGGGTTCTATTCAGTCATTAAGTCAAAATTTGATCAGTCAACAAGCAGCTTCCGAAGGCAAATGGATGCACTCAGATAATATGGGGCTGAATACTTTTACACACTGCACTTTTCAGTTTTTTATTTGTAAAAAAAATATAACTCTTGTATAATTTTCTTGCCACTTCATAATTGAGTGCCACTTTGTGTTGGTCTTTCACATAAAATTCCAGTAAAATATATTTAAGTTTGTGTTCATAATGTGAAAGATGTGAAGTTCAAGGGGTGTGAATACTTTTGCAAGCCACTGTATGTCCTCCATCAGAAAAACTGACATTTCAGACATTTTTCCCAGGTTAACCAGTAGCTAAAAACATTTTTTTCCCCCACACACCGTTTCGATGGCCCATCGCCACCGCCATGTCCATCGCATTAAACCCAGAGTCTGACTCCATGGTGGGATCAGCACCACTTTCTGAAAGCCAAAGAAATGAAGCTAGATCAATTCAAAGGAGATATTTACATACACTTTTTGTTTTCCCGTCTCACCTAACAAGATCTCCACGCAGCGCACGTGGTTGCCGTGAACGGCGTACAGCAGAGGAGTCCCGCCATTCTGAAAGCCACAGAGACATTTCCTGATTTAAATCTGCACTAAATAAGATAACGGAGATGGCGAAACGCATTCTTACCCAGTCATACTCGTTGACATCAACGCCGCAGTCAATGAGCATCTTCACAATATCCGTGTATCCTTTACTGCACGCTAGAGACAACGCACTCTCTCTCCCTTTGGCCAGCAGGTGGGGGTCTGCGCCCTACACAGAAAAGCAAGATACCAGAAACCCTAAAAGACTGACTGAAGAGAAATTTACGAAAACAATCATGTTGCAGTTTTACTGATTTTGATGAGATCTTTTGATGAATTTTCTTACGTTTTGCAGCAGAAATTCAACAACGGCTATTTGTCCGTGTGCAGCCGCCCACATCAGCGGAGTGAAACCTTCCTCATCTTTCAGGTTGATCACAGTTTCTTTAAAAAAAATTAGTGTGGGATTCATTTGGATTAAAAACAGTGAAATTGGAGCCTGTGAAGAGTTGAGACATCAAACACAATCAGTTGTGTATGTCCCTCATTCATTTGACCAATTGAATGGAGCCCTTTTATGTTAGATGCCCGCCTCCTATGTAAACGTAGGTCATTTGGAGGATAATTTAAGTTGTATCTAAATAAAACTGTTGCAGTGAAATTGAAGTGATATATTAGTTTCTGGTTTTGTTGTTTGTTCCTGTATCGTAAGTCATATTGTTATTACATTGCTGATCACTAATAATGCACATCACAAATTTTCCTCGTATTAAACAGCCCTAATTTCCAGAAATTACTTCTAGGTAAATATTTTCTGTATTACATCAGTCTTTTTATTTATTGTATGCACTGCTGGCTGTTTCTACTCTTGTAGATGCAATTATGTAATATGTTCTGATGAAAATTTCCAAACTGATGATTTAACTTCCCTATTTAAGTGTTACTTATGCCAAAACAACTCTATCTGAGGTTGGTGGAGCTATGGTTGAACGTTAGACTATCTTGGAAAGAGGCTTAGAGTGACGTAAAGAAGTATTCATCAGTCACAGATTCTGCAATTTATCCCACTTAAAAACCCACGCTGATCATCTTTTGATGTACTGTAAAAGCATTCCCAGTGGTCTTTTAACTAGGACTATGGATTTTATTTTTTCCAAAATATAAAAAAAACGTCTTTATTCTAGGACACAATTTCTGCAGTACGACAGTAGTTCATTTGAAATTTGCTTCTGGGTTAGTTTGTCTGTTGGTGCACAGTAGGCCTGGCTTTACTTCCCATCATTCTCTTTACACACTCTCCCACTAGGTTACAGCCCCTCACCCCAGCTCACATTACCGGTGCTACAAAACTTGGAGCAATATTGGAATTATCCAGCCATACAGTTTTGAGCCAGATGCCAGCTCAGGCAAGGAAAATGAAGACGTACACGGATCTATTTGTCTGGAAGTGGATGCTTCTGAATGCTGCAAAGCAGGGAGCTTGTGGCGTCCAGTAGTAGCTTCTTTGTCACATTTACAAGCTTTTTCCAATGACATTTTTGCATCTGCTCCTGATTCACAACAATTTGAATAAAGAAATACTTAGAAATGCAATTTTAATTTTTCCTCGATAATCAGAAAATGCTACACGAACATGGTGAAAAATAGAGAAATACTACTTTGCACCACAGTTTTTATCTGAAATCCTTCAACTCTGGAAAACTAGTTTCATATTCCAGGCCTGTTCCTAAACCTGGAATTGACTTAAAAGGACCAAAATGTTCAGCAATAAGAAACTGGTCTTCTGAACCTTTTTAAAGTCACACACATTTCTAGATGTCTTATAATTCATAACTAGCTAACCAAATCTCTTTGACTACAAAAAGAGATTGCATACCTTGTTCAATCCTGCTGGCCAAAAAGACCATCTCTCCTTGTGCTGCCAGCTGATGAATGGACAAAGCTGAAATGGGAAAACATTGATGTAAACTTTTACTGTCAATTTAGATTCAGATCTGAAGATCCAGTAAAATGAAACCTTACAATGCACCAGGAGAGGTGTGGAAGAGACCTCGTTGCCGCGGTGTTTGTTGGTGAGTGTGGTGGACTGTTTGATGGGAGAAAAATGCTTTGTGGTGGACGGTGTGTAAACATGACGCACTTGAATGCCAGGTGAAGGAGAGGTCTGGATGTTGCACTCAGCTAGAAGACAAACATTTCATTTTATTTAATTATTTTACATGCATAATGGATAACAAAGGTTGTACTTTTTTTTAAATCACCTTTGAATAAAACAGAAGCCACCTCTAGATCAGAGTTGACCTGATCCTGGATGTTCTTGCTGTCCTCCTCGTTGAGAGACTTCACAAATCTAGAGCAGACATTCATGTCGAAGCGGTTGGGCAGAATGAATTTGATGCCCATTGCCACATTTTGAGGGTTTGTGTCGTCTGTAGCTGCGCCCACCGACTGCTCGGTTTTGATAGCGCTCAGATCCGGCAAGACACAGATCCCCTCCATGTCCTCCACGGACCCTTCCGCAGCCGACACCGTAACGCCGTCCATCCTGCGGGGCTTTGAACAAAACAAGTAGCCCCTCCTAACCTGAAATACAAAGTCTTCCGTTCAAAATAATCTAATACAGCCCATAACATTTCGTAAAAGTACAATACTCACACTATAGAAGATGTCAGTCAAAACTATTAGCTTCTAGTTAGCATGTTAGCCATTGTTGTTTTAACCTTTCGTGGGTCACTGTAACTCGATATAGACAAAATAATTTATCGTAAAAACATTAAATTAATGTTTAAACAACTGTCTTTGGCTTGACATATTGGTATGTACCAGTCGGTAAAGCATTCTCCCTCTTAAAACCCTTTGTCTTCTGTTGTTTTGATGCGTCTGCATCATCTGCACATGCAGGTGCATCAGATTTTACCTTCCCTCTTTTTTGTTCCGCAACGGCTCGGCGAAAATCATCGCTGTTGCACCCAATGACTTTTAGGAAAGAGATACCACATTGGTTACACCTATAAATCCTAACTTTCTTTATTTGTTTAATATTTGGTAGATGTGAAATGTTTATGCGTTATTTGTATATATGGTCCTAGCAATAATGGTCTTTTTTTAACTTTTAATCTGTAGAATTTTAAAAAGCAAACCTGGCCAATAGAAACTGACATGAACATGACTAAATTTTTTTAACTGATTTAAAATAAAATTTAAAAAATACAAATCAAATGTGCAATTTTGGTAACCACTCTAAATAGCATGAACACAATTTAATTTTTAAACTTTTCTTCTGCCAGCAGAGGGCACTAGTGTCAACCGTTAGTGGCACATTGCTACCTGAAACAGTGCTGTGAATTAAATTTTATTTTTGGAAAATTACAGAAGCAAGAAGCCAAGAAGGGGGTTGTAAAATTGTCAAAAATTTCTGAATTTGTTGAATGTTCTAGTGAATTGTTGCTGCCAGTTCGCTGTGACTTCATTTTTATTTTTATCTGTGGCTCCTTATCATTCAGTGGATAAGTCTGAGGTCAGAACTTGTGGGAATCTTTTGGTTTCTCATGAATGTTGCACATCTCTGTGGATATTTGTCCTAAAAAACTCTGTTGTGCAAAGCTATTATCTAAATGAAGATTGTAAGAGAACAGTGCATTTTAAACACTGTTTAAATTACTATTGCTATCCTGATACTATTAGATCTTTTTACATTTATGTTTTTCATAAAGTCTTTTTTATTGGTGGATGTTTCTGAAATAATTTTAATGAAACAACTGATTACTTGTTGTAAATTTTGTGAACACTATCTAATCAAACCCTTATTAAAGTTTTCGTAAGCCATAAAACAAGTGTCAATCTTTAAAAGTTTGCGTTTCCTTTTACTTTTTAAATTGACAGTATTTAACGGTTCACTCCATATTTGTAAAAGCTATAGGATTTGACCTTTCTTGAAGCTTTTAAGAGTCAGCTTTTATGTGTATTCAATTTGGATTAAAGTTTTGTCAGAAAAGCACAGTTTTCTTCATATTAAAAAAAATATATCTTGTCGCTTCGGCTTTGAGTTTTTGTTTTCTAGAATGTCTCTGTTTTTCTATTCCAGCTGCAGTGAAGAATGCAGAAAAGGTGATTTAAATGGTATTGTTACATGATAAAAAAAAGCCTTTAGGTGTTTTAAATACAAATATTCTATTCACAAAAATAACAATAGCATGATTCGTCTAATCTCATTCATTGAAAGATCTGAATCTTTTGTTTGCTCATGCTAGTTGAGACATAGTCCTTCATTTGTCTCCATACAGCGACTCAAGGTGAATTCGTGAGAACCTTTCTATGTTGTCTGTAGAGGTGTATCATCCTTTCCGCCCCTTTTCTTGTTTCTTTCTTACAAACAGCTGCAGGCAAAGAGCCACTGCTGCCCCAAAGTGTCCATGGTGATAAGAAGCTTGTGATTCACTTCTATAAGAAAAAGTTCCGTTTATTTGTTTCCAGTGCCAAGGCAATGAAATAAAACCTGATTTTCACTCAGTGGTTGCGTCAAACTTGCAGCACTCATGGCCTTGATTTTAACATTTGCACAGAAGCCTTCTTGTTTCCCACCATGGTTACATAATCATTATGTTTGTGTTTTTTGGTGCTTTCAGTTCAAACTATGAAAAAGAAACATCTGTAGCAGAGTTTTTGCAGTTTTTTTTAATTATCAGTGATGACAATGGAGACTATCAATAAAGATATATACTTTCAGAGCAACAATAATTGTTGTACTTCACTAAAACACTAAACTGTGTCTTCCAGAATATAACATTTCTAAATGTCCCTTTAATAAAGGTTTAAGCTGAATTTTTGTCAAACAGAAATAAAAAAGAAGGCTGAATTATTTCACCTTTTTTTCCTGTTTTTTCCTTTAAAAATATTCTCCTCCGCATGTTCTTATGTGTCTCGGTTATGTGTGATTATTTTATCTTTCTAAATTCATTTTTTTCCTTTTCTTCTTTTTTTAATTTTATGTCTTTAATAAAAAGATCTTTTAAATAAAAAAAACAAGTAAAAACAAGTTTCAACTTTTGGTTTTATTAAGATGGAACAGGAACACAAGTTTTGACTTTGGTTAAATACCTGCTCCAATGAAAATTGTGTTTCTGGTGATTTTAAAATGTCCTTGTGGCATTTCTCTACTGATGGAGGATGTATGTATTAAGAAATTGAGGTTTAAACTGCATTTCTGAAAATGTTTTTTTTTTTTTGTTCAAATTTTTTTTTAAACTGTTATTGATCAAGAACAGACTAAAAAATGCCATTTGAAAAAGAGCTTGTTGTGTTGTAGAAAATATGCTGTGTGGGCCTCAAGCTCGCTGCTCTGCTCCATTCTGATGCATTCACTTCCACACGACTAGATCCGTGTACGTCTTCATTTTCCTCGTCCGAACTAACATCTGGCTCAATACTGTACGGCTGGATAGCTCTGATATTACTCGCCATTTTTGTTGCACTGCTAATGTTATGCTGTGGGTGTGAGAGCCTGTAAACTAGCTTAAAAGTGGATAAACGATGAACAGATCAGCAACGAAGAGGGGAAGGGGGGCGGGAATGATCATAGTAGTTTCTCCAAGCGGCGGAGTTAAAAACTCAACTGTGCTTTTCTTCATTCTCAAGACACTTTCTTGTCATTTTAAACTAGCTTACCCTCCAAAAACAGAAGATGCAGCCTCATGTGGAGCTCAGAATTGGGCTTTGTCAAATGAGTTGCTATTTTACTGACCGATTATTTTGATGCAAAAATGTTTTTGTCTTTTTATCCCAAATTCGTTGTTTGGTTCTGTTGATTTTCTGCTTTCTCATTAAAAACAAACTTTAAAGCCTCGTTTCACACATCAGCTGAGATCTTTGCTCTGTGTTCTGAAACTCTGGCACATCATCACCAGTCAGTGTAGTTCTTGGTCTGCTTCCAACTTATCTACAGACCTGCATCCTTCCAAAACAGGAAGTTGTTTTCTTGACTTTGTAGAAATATTCCTTTTATCTGTCACCACATTGAAGTAGGAAAAAAAAAAAGGCATTTTGGTCATCTGCCCTTTTTTAATGCTGTGGGATAATCTTCTGTTCTCAGTGCTGACCTAATAAAATCCATCTGAACAAAGTGAAGTCAAATCATTTAGCTTTCTGATTCATCTTGGCAGATTCAAGCTTTTTACAGCGAAAAAAGTGTTTTGAATTGACAAAGGTTTGAGATTTTATGCATTATTAGAAAAAGTTTTACATTTCTGCACAAAATGTAGTCTTAACTCTGCTGTGTTCACAGATCTGCAGACTAACTGCACAGCTGTAAATGTAAATTGTCATAATTCTTTGAATAAAATTGAAGTTTTACACAGATCAATTAAAAAAGGCCTCTAAAAGTGGTTTCTGTGTAAAGATGAACATTGTTTGATATTCAAGTAAAATGCAAACAATATATTTGGCATCTGGAACATTACTTTAGTGAAGGTTCACTAAATATGTGTTATTACTGTAGTTTTAAGTCCTAAATCTCAAAATAAAAATTCGGAAGTTTCTACATATCATAAATAGGGTTAGATGAGAAGATTCTATCGATAGTTTATTTGCTTGAACAGTTTAGGACCTTTTATTTTTTTTAAAGGGATTTCCATCAGAATAGGTCTGTTTTTTAATGCTGAACAGAGACAAACACAAACAACCCAGTTTCTAACCTTGGGCTCTATCAAAGATGTGACTGAGGGAAGGATGTTGGCCGAGCTGCTTTTATAAATAACATATTCCACCCCTGCAACACAATGTAGATGCCCAAAGGAGTTCCTTCAGCAGCGGAGGCAGACCGTTACACCCTCGGCACAGAAGAGACCTGCACAGAGCCTTCGTAGTGTTTCATTACACTGAGTTATTTCTCCCTGATTTATTTCAAGCATTAAAAATCATCGGATTCTGCAATATAAAATGACAAAACACAGATGTATCCAACCCCTTTCAGAAATCCAGTAATACACTCATTAGAAAATAAAGGAAAAAATACAGATATTAGAAGATGATGCCATTTTCTTGACAGTGTAACTACTCATTGATTACCATCAGGGAACGTTATTACAAAAATCCATCAAACAAAGAAAAAATAATGTAAAGAAGAAAATGGTTATCTCATAATCATAGAGATGTTTGCAGTTATGCAAATATATACACTTGGGTCACATTAGATTAGTCAATAATCACTATATTTAATTAAAGTCAAGTAGAGTTTGATTTATTGATTGAAAAGGAGCAGGAAGAAGCAAACTTGTATAATCCCACCTCTGAGTTATTTCATTTTAAATTTCTGCTTGGTTGTCATATTCCAGTTCTGATCAGATCAAGTGCAGATTTATTGTCACTTGACAAAGTAAAGTGTTCATTAATTATACTCAGAAAACATTCTTACATAATTTCTCATCTTATGGAAAATATATGTAATACTTATACTGATCATCATTAGAATAACATCAATTGAGCAATCATGGCCACACATTGCTGATCAACCTAATCAATAAATTATTGGTTTTCTTACTGTAAAATGTCATTTGTTTTCACAACATCCAAGTTTACACATTCCTTATTTTTGGAATTGGCATAAACACCCCATGACCTTTAGATCGTGTCATCTCCATATTGTGAAACAAGTTACTTTATACATTTTCAAAAATTTCTGGGTATTTAAACACCGTTTGAGCTCATTGTTTAACCTTTTATAAAGGTTAGTGTCGCACATAAACTTTTCCTTGTGCATTTTATCAGTTTGATTTTGAAGTTCCTCCATCCCCTCCATCCTTTTTTTTAACGCTCTTTTTGATTCTAAGCACTTAAAGTCATCCCCCTCTCGAGAATAGATGATCAAATATGTGCTCCTGTACTTTTGGAGAACAGGCTAAACTTTAATTGTTTTGGTTGCTTTTGTTATGTTTATTTTAAACTAAACCAAAGTAAATAATTGGAAAAAAACCTGCAACTTTGTTTTTTTTTTGTTTTTTTTAAATAAATTATGTTTATTTAAACATTAAAGAATCAAACAAGCAAGTATTAATGCCAGGAGAATATGCCAAAGTAGCAGACACATAGCTTCATAAAAAATATTAGAACTAAATGTAAACAACATTAAATTATAGACCCAGAAGACCAACAGTTAAGAGTCTTGACAGCTCCAAGGTTATTCAGTTTTGAATGGGGCTTTTTCTAGATGAAAATGTGTATTTATGGACACAAAATTTGGCTAGTTTTATGATTTTTATTATTTTTTTTGTGAGAGCTGTTGCAACTTTCATGTCTTTGTTTTTATAATATTTTTTTCAAACTTCATTGAATATAAATACATTTACATAAAAACTCAGTGGCCCCTTTATAAGACACGCCTGTCCAACTTCTCATTAAAGGAAATTTCTAATCAGCCAATCACATGACAGCAACTCAATGTATTAAGGTTTGCAGATGTGATCAAGACGATCTGCTGCAGTTCAAACCTATTTCCAGCAGGAAAAGGCGCCATGTTATGAAGCTTTTATCATTTCAGAATGGTTTCTTGAACATCACAATGAGCTCACTGGACTCAAATGACCTCCATAGTCACCTGATCTCGACCCAATAGGTCACCTTTAGGATGTAATGGAATGGGAGATTGGCATCATAGATGTGCAGCCATGTTATGCCCCTAGCATCACAAAAGTCTAATTTTGTTGTTTTTTTTTTTTTGCCCTGAACAACAACAAAGATATCAAAAGATTGTTTCCATAAAACAAATACGTTTATTACAAGAAAGCATAAACACCAACCAACAATAACTTACAAGTGAAGTAAAAGGGCGAACATAGGCCAAAATAACAAACAAAACCCCACCTGTCTGAAATCAGTAAACCTCTTACCTGAAATCAGGGGAAAACATGTACTAAAGAAAATGGCAGTTGACCCCTACAGCTTCACTTTAAGTTAACTAAAAAAAGACAGAGTGGACCTGAACACAGAACACTACAAAGTGCAACACAAACTACATAAAGTGGATGCAGTTGCAGCAAAGCTCCCTTCTCGCTGGCTGCAGATCTACACAGTGATTTTAAAGGCTGCCTCCATCAGCTTGGGTTCAATGGGAGCCACACTCTTACCAGCACCATACCTGAAAGAAATCAGACACACAAAGATCCACAAAACAAACAGAAGTCCCACTCTGAAAGAGACAAAATGAAAATAAACAAAATGCAGAAAAACTAAAGTAAGCACATCCGCAGCTGTAAGAAGCAGACAATCTGCTGCAACTGCATGGTGCTATCATGTCAATATGGACCAAACTCTCTGAGGAATGTTTCCAGTACCTTGTTGAAGGATAAAGGCAGTTCTGAAGGCCAAAGGGGGTCCAACCCACTTTTAGCAAGGTGGACCAAATAAAGTGGCCTGGGAGTGTAGACAAGTGCATCCAAAACACAGCAACGACTATACATTTTTACATAAAATAATTACAGCAAGAGACACGTGAATAAGAAATTACAAGTTAACAAATGGTAGACAGAGAATGTTGTTCACCTCTCAGGACTTACTGTCAGGGTAAGTCGAATCAGCTTTGACCCAGTTGCTCCTTTGGCTTAGCAGAGAGTTTTATGCCGGATTTCCTTCTTGACACAACCCTGTATTTTAATCGGGCTAGGGACCAGCACAGGGAGACCCACTTAAGACCCCTTGTGGCGTCGTGACCGGGCAGCAGCGTGGAGGGTATGTATATGATGGTCTTCAGGCATGCAGAATGGCCCACTTTTTAGAGCAGCGTCATTTTGGGATGTGTAACCACAGCCTAAAGGGTAAATGGAGAATAATATGAAAACATTAAACACTAGATAAAAATTACGCAAGCAGGGACCTACATAATTCCACTGTTTGGTACACTTTGGGAGAGTGACTATTTTTGTTTGTTATAAATTGATTAAATTCAGTAATAAATCCCCCCAAAAGAGGATAAATCTTACTCAGCATTTATGTATCTAAAATTTGTTGTTAAAAATATGCATTTTTTAAAAATAAAATGGGTAATTATGTGTAAGTTTATTTCACTATTAATTTTAAAATGTATTGTGATGCGTTTAAAGCATCGATTTGAAGTGGTAAAAATCCCGTGAGTGACGTCAGCACAGCTCATCTCTGATTGGTGGAAAGTAAATTTAGCGTTTCTGCGAGAATTAAACAGCCTTTTCAGGAAAAGTGAGAATTTTTAAGGTAACAAAAGACACTGCGGTTGAATTTCGTCCAGATTTTCTATATCTCACATCCGGGTCGTGTTGGCCAGCCACGCGGGGCCGTGGGTGCCTGCAGCCCGGTGAGCGCGCGTGTGTCAGGGGGGGCTGGGTCATAAACCAGGCTGGAGAGGAGAAAGAAGAAGCAGTCTTTCCTGACGGCGACACCTGCAAACAAACAGCCGCCTGGCTGGGAGGGAAGCAGGGAAGCGACACCGAAACAGCCCCACGGGGAACCGAAAAGGGCTTTATTGACGTCGGGACTGGAAGTGGAAACTGCAGGAGTTCTTCCAGCGGGCGGGGAGGACGACGGCAGGTAATGGTCGTCTGGAACATCCATCCAAGTTAGCACGCCTCCGTCACGGACGCGCTTTTTATTCACGGCATCTAAAGTTCGGATCTGCTATGACACATGTTTGATTATCGGGTTAGTTTTCACGCGATGGTGCGTTCACTGGCAAAAGTGTGGCTCGAATTATCCAACTACAAGTCCCCTTTTACCACGGAGCTCTTTGTATTTTGAATGCGTGGACTTCACTTTCCTGCAAAAGCAACTGAACGGTTAGAATACGGTATTTGAAGGTCTCTTCGTTGACGTTTGTAGCTTTTTTGTTGCATGGCTTTAAAAAAATTGTAAAAGGAGTGGTGGTTTAAAAAAAAAGTCTGTTTTCATTTTGTAATATTGTGATTAAAGATCCACTCTTGTCAAAATCGTGTTGTTAGCATGTACTTTTGGCGTTTTTCTCACATTTAATGAAAATTGGGCTTAAAATTGTGTTTCTGAGTATTTCTTTATTCAAATGGTTGTGAACCAGGAGCAGAGGAAAAAACATGCTGTTGGAAAAAGCTTGTAGCATTCGGGGTGGGCCACGAGCTTCCTGCTCCACTCCATTCCGATGCATTTACTTGTAGACAACAAAATCGTTTTTAGAATTGTTTTTCTCATTCAAAACTGCACTACAATATTCCAATATTGCCAGCCATCTTTGTTGCATTTGTAATGTTAAATGGGTGCAACAAGCTAGAGGGAGAACATGTAAACAAAGGGATGACGGGAAGTTGGGGCAGGCTTACTCAACTGTCCCGCCTGCAACTCGGAGGCAAATTTCGAATGAACTCTTGCCACTCTGAAGAAGCTATGTCCTAGAGAACAACACAGGTTTTTTTGAATTATTATTTTGGCGAAAAATGACATGATCATAAATAAGAGCACTGGGAAAGCTTTGAAAATAGATCAAAAGAAGATTAGAGTAGGACTTTAAGAAATCAGATGGGTGCACGAGGTAACACTAATGCATAACCTGCATAGATGTGAAGCAAAGTGTCTGACAAATTCTCCTTGACAGCTGCTTCTGTTGTGTGTAATCTCTTTTCTCACGCTGGGTTCTGGAGTTTGGTGGCCTTGGGCCAGAATCGGTGTCTCACATTTTGAACATGTCATTCTCCAAACTGTGGCTGAATCAAATTCTTCACATAATAGCAGAGTCTGGGTGGAGAACGGAGATCGTTTTAGGATTGTAGGTGAGCTCAGGTGATTGTTGCTTATCTTTGGATTCAGCTGGATTCAGGAAATCCACAAAATGACATGGAAGCCATCTTCAGGCTTTCATCTGAAAAAACAAAGCTTTCTATAATGTAAAAAGGCTTTTTAAAAAACAAAACAAACAAAAAAAAACTATTGTATCTGTTTTTTGCAATATATTGAAAAAAACACGTTAGTGTAATTTGTCAGAGAAACCTGCAGGACATCAGTCGGTGTAAATTCGTCTCTTCCTCTGTGCTACTTTTCTGGATTTGACCAAATAATAAAGCTACAAAGGGTTTTGTATGTTTATTTTAGCTGTAAACTGGTTAGTAGAAGTGACCAAATTCACCTAAAAAGTACTCTAAAACTATTAAAGTACACAAATACCACAGTTTCAAATTTACATGCAATAGGAACTAATTTAATGTTAATTTCAGCGGATTCATGAGGTTCAAGAGGTAATTCATCTCAGATTGGACATACTGGCTCTTTGTTGTCTGATTTCTTGTCATCAGCAGTCAATGCTAGCATTGTTCCAAGTTTGACCCAGTTCCTAAACTAGTTAGGTTGTCTCTAATTGGTATCCAAAGCATTAAGTTGCTGTTTGCAACTTCAAATGTTTGGGTTGATTAAGCCTGTGAGCTGGGATAACTGAATTAACACCCTTCTTTTGGTTTTTAAATGGTCTTTTCTGAGTAATGAATTGCATTTGAATTTTGTTCATTTCCTTCAGTTATTTGTGAGATCTAACTTATATTGTGTGCCTTCAGATCAGAAAGCCAAGGTCAGATCCTGTTTATTTCATGGCAAAGACAGCGACAAATGCATCTATGGGGCTTTGCAGCTGATAGCAAACCTCCTCCCAAGAAGAGACCCCAAGCAAAAATGAAAAAATATTTGTGGTTTTCACTCATGGTGGAAAAGTAATTCACAGTTTTTTCCTTAGAGTTTTGAGAGTTCTGGTACATGGAGATCCCATAGAGGGGTGGTTTGCCTCAGAAGAAAAGCATGGTTTGAACATGTCTTTATTGTTGATGCAAGAAAAAAGTGCTTTTGTTTCTTCCTCTTTACTTAAAGACAAACTCCAATGAAAATTTACATATTCTTGTGGCATTTCTCTGATGATGGAGGACATGTATAAAGAAAAATAAGCCTAAATTGCATTTCTGAGAATTTTTTTATTCAAATCGTGACTCAGGAGCAGAGGAAAAATGCAGTTTGAAAAAAATTGTAACAGGGACTTACAAATTACAGGCTCCCTGCTATGTTCCATTCTGATGCATCCACATGCAGACGAAAAGATGACCATGAACACGCAAGTCTTCATTTTCTTCATCCAATCTGCATCTGGCTCAAAACTGTACGGTTGGACTTCTCTAAAATTGCTCGTCATTTTTGTTGTACCATTAATGTTTTATTGGGGTTGCAAAGGGCTGAAAGGTAGTGGGAGACAGATGGGAAATGGGGGCGGGGTTACTCGAACATGCTAGTAAAGCTTTTGTAGAGCTCAGGATGTAACTGTCATTTGTCAGTCAAGGCAGCACCATCCTTTTTTAAGTTAAATTCAAATAAATATTTTAAAAAAAGTGTGCTGGCACAAATATTGACCACAAATGATGAACATGGTTTGTGAAATTGCTCTTTGTTTATTTTTTGTAGAATCTTTAGAGGATCCATCAAAGAAATGCATAATTGCTGGACTTCACAAAGTAAATAGAAACTCAGAAAGCAGCATTATCTGTTGGTAGAGACCCTTTGCTATCTAAAAATGCTCTTATCCTTGACTGGACATTGAAATTGAGTGTGTTTATGTCAACTAATCCATAATTTTTAATAAATATAATGTGTAAATGTTTTTTTTGCTGCTGGGAATTTGTTCCTTTAATTGTTAGAAACTAAGTATATCATTGTTTTAGGCTGGTGTGAACTTGTAAGTGAGAAGACTCATGTATATTTCATGGCACTGACAGTCCAGAAACGTTTTCAAAGATAAATATCATTTTGTTTAATTCAACAGTCTGCAACTGCTTTGGCTGCTATACCACTGATATAATTTCGAGTGCGCTAAAAAAATCGATCAAAAACCATGTAATTGATGAATATTGTCAGTATTGGGGGGCGTATAAAGTTTGTTCTATCAAGTAGTGTTCTGGCATCCTGGTATTAATTGTTAGAATTAAGAGAAATCAATCTTTCATACCATTAGGAGGTGAAGGGTGTGGCCTATTTTGCCTTGTTCACTGCTGATCATCACATGGCTAACAGAATGAGACAGTCAGTCATGCATTCTGACGCCTACAGTTTAACGGGGTCAGTTAATTATAAAGAAATGATTAATGCATGATGGACTGCCAAGGGAAGCTGTCCACTGGAAACACTGCAGATATAAGATTTTCATGCTATTGTCCAAGCTAATCTGCGATGGCAATTTAGCAACCATATAAAAATGCAACAAGCATTTTGTGTTTATGAAGGTTTGACCTATCGTTTAAGCTTCAGGAACAGCCTTGTTTTAGAATTGCTTGGGGTTAAGCTTCATTTCAACCCTTGCTGTTGAGCACCAAGCAGGAAGTCGTTGGGTCCAGTGGGATCCACAGAGATGGTTACTGGAATGAGACCCTGGATCAGACCCGCTCAACCCGATATTTGCCTAGACGCTCATCTGCATCAGCTCAATGTCACGTTTGTAGCATTGGGCTGATGCAGATGAGCGTCTGGACAAATATCAACTTGCACAGCAGAAGCTGTTGTGCGACATGAGTCATGAAGTATTCATAACTGAGCATGGAGCCACAGTGGATCAGGTGTGACGATACAGTTACTACACTGTGCCCTGCCCGAGAGCCTCAGAAGTGTAGCTTTTGTCTTTACCCATGCAAGCAAACCAGTGAAGCACGTTAACTGCTTCATTTTAAACCCCTTTTTTCCACTCAACTGCACTCATCTTGTACTGCAAGATAAAACACTTTTTTGTATACTCCATTTAAACAAGACTTCTTTAGAAACACTAAATATTCCCTAAATGTTCCCTAATGGCTGCAGGTAACTTTTATTTGTCAGTTTAAAGGTACAGGAAAGCGGGCAAAAGCAGCCGCAAAAGGGACTCTTATACCTTGTACACCAAGCACTTGCTAAACCGGTTGAGCTACTCTGCACCACAGGCCTTTCATGTTTGCAGCAGCTGGACCTAAATACTAAAAACGCCCTTACTAGAGGGTATGTTTTCATTTCATTCAATGACTATGAGTCCAAGCAAGTAAAAACAAAAAAAGTCAAATTCTGTGTGAGTTGGAGTGGATTGTGCAAAAATGACTGGTGCATAGTGGTCAATGCTGTAGACCTTCTGTACGATGTTACTAAAAGCATCCTCATCGTGAAGCTTCTTTAGATCTTTGAAGAGACAGCATGTCAAGAAATACACTTCCAATATAGTGTCGGTTCATAAATAGTCCACTATTAGTCAAAACACACATTTTTATGCAAAGAATTGATACCTTCCTTCCTTGTAGTTTGGTGTAGATTTATTATTCATTTACTAATGAAAATTGTGCTTTAGTGTTTATATCGTCTAATTGTGGCATTTTTCTCACAAAGAAGGACATGTAAAGTAAAAATATAGGTCAAAATTGCCTTTTTGAGTATTTCTTTATTCACATCATTGTGCATCAAGAGCAGATGGAAAAATTGCAGCTTGAAAAAAGATCAAATTTTTGACCTAGAAAATACATTGAGCGGGAAACAAACTCAAGTTCTGATGTCTCAACTTGTAGATGTTTTTCTTCATTTTCCTTATCCGAGCTGGCATCTGGCTCAAAACTTCATGGCTAGATGGCTCCAATCTTGCTCCCCATTTTTGTTGCAGTGGTAATGTTTGGTTGGGGGTGCGAGGGACTGTAAGCCAGCAAGAGAGCGCATAAACGGAGAGCTCTCAGAAACAAGGAAGGGAAGAGGGGCGTGGTTGCTCTGTGTCAACAGTCCTGCCCAAAACTCAGAGGGAACTCATAAAGATCATAAAGACCACAGAGAATGCTCATGAAATTGCTCAAAAAGATGATTGGAGTGGGTCTTTAGAGATAGGTAGTCTGTAGTCAAATACACGTGATGTTTTAAATGATTTCAGTTTTCAGTGGAATGTTTCTGTCACTGAAAATGAAATATTTCTATATCATAGATTTTTTTTAAATGCATATTTCAGTTTTTTTCTCAGACACCAGACCTTCTTGGGTTCAAGCCAAAACATTACACTCTAAACAATCAAGCACGTCAGTGCTGAGTGACTGTGTGGTCTAATAATAATACATTTACAGAGTAGACAAAGTGGAGGCCACCCACAGTTTCTGTTGTATTTTGGTTTAACCAGACAGTAACTCGACTGTTTCCTCTCCAGGTATCGAGTGGATGAGAACAACATGGAGCTGAATAGAAAAGAGGTGCCTTTGTATGTAAGTATTTGCATGCTCTGTTCTGTTAGTGACTGGTGTTTGTGGTCTCGTAGAGCGACTTGTTTGGATTGCCCCCTACCCCGCTCTTCCCTAAAACATAAGTAAAACTTTCCCGTCTCCCAATTTGCTCTCGTCAGGTCTGTGCTGGTTGATGTTTTGTGGTGCAGGTGAAAGCCAAACCTGGAGCGCTTCATTCTCATGGGACGCCCACCATAGCTCAAGCTGTTCTGCAATGGATGAGAGCTTCCAAAAGCTTTTAATGAATGTCATCAAAGACTTTCAATGTCTCTTATATGCCTGTTTTTTTTCTTCTATCTCTGTTCTTTTGTATGGAAACATGGGTGGGCCAGGCAGTGAAGCATTACCAGATTTCTGGCGAGCAGATTTTCTGAGTGTTTTGATGTGTCACCATTTTTTTTCTGGAGAGTGGGAGGAGGGTGGTGGAGCACTTAAACGCCCTCTTCTTCTCCATTAGAAGGAAACGGCGTCTCCACCCTCTCTAAGGTCACAGCGCAACAGAAGCAACTCTCACTACTGAATGGGATCCAGATTTCAATGCTGGCTTTGTGCCCACAAGCCCTGGCACATGGCTGTGACATAAAGGCTGCTATTGTAACTCACTTTGTTAAGTTTTACGGTGCCCCTCCACACATGTAACGCAGGGTCAGGCTCACAGCAGATACTGCTGGGCAAGATCAATGGGTAAGTAGGTGTGCTGAACTGCAGGCAGAAAGTGTTGGAGTTCCTGTGTTGAAAGAGGTGTTCCTGAGCCAGACTGGGAGGGTATGTTTGTTCAGAAATGAGTAAAACTGATGGAGAAAATAAAGGTTCCATTCAAGAGTAGGACAAAAAAAAGAGGGAAATAAAGAATCTAACAAATCTTAGTTAGTTTTTTTTTTCAAACAACATAAGCTTAGTTCACACCACCTTCTGCAACGTGCGTGTAAGTGACCACTTTCTATGAAAAGTCTTGTTAAATGTGCATTTTGGGCTTCTACGTTTAGAACTCACACAAAGCTATTCCAGTTTCTCTGACCGTTTTTGGGCTGTATGTACAAATCCATTGAACGGGAGTTGAAAGTTAAACCAGGTAGAGCTTTGATCAAAAGCATGCATCTACATTTGCAAGATTTTCACTGCCTTGACATTTTGAGGAAGAATCACCTTCTTACTTGTCCAGTGTGAACACCATGGGCTAACCGTGCAGTCTTGAATTCTCATGCATTCTTGAATGCGCTTCTAATGCCCGGTGTGAACGTATTCTAAAATGACAGAACTGATAAAATAATAACTGACACCTTCTAATGGAATTAATTTGGTTTCCACAGTTTTAAAACATCTTAATGTCTGTCTCAGTCAAACTGTACAAAAGCAATTATGAAAGAATACAACCACCTCCTCACTTTTTGCACCACAAAGTGCAAACATGCTATCAAGCAAAGCTGTAGGATCTATTATAGTTTTAAACACAGGTGTCAAACTCCAGGCCTTGGGAGCCCGCGTCCTACGTTTTTTTCCGCCATTAAAGCTTCCTTTTTGGCAAAACAAACCTGACTCAGGTAATCAGCAGCATGTAGGGCTGGGTTTCTAGTAACAGTAGGATGTTGACCCTCAAATCCTGGAGTCCCAACAACACAGCTCTTGATCCAAGTTATTGCTTTTGGTATTGCAACAACACATGGTGAACACATTAATAAAGACACATTTTACTCAAATGTAACTAACAAAAAAGGGAAAAGTTGAGAGAAACTCTGAAATAACACCAAACTTCAGCAAAAAATTTATTCAGATTCTGAGATATTTCTGATGTTCTAATGAATAAAGTCGGAATCTACTTTTCTTTTGTACCTATTTCTTTTAATATTATTGGCATTTTGTCATCCAAGTGGCTTTGATCCCTTGAGCCATGTTATTTGCAAGAAATATAGGACAACAACCATAATACTGAAATGTGATCGAATGGAAACAAGAATACTCATTCCACGCACACAAATTTCACGACCCATGCACAGCATCTATGTGATCAACATTCTAACCATGGCCCACATTTTACTGGAAGTTCATAAAGCACTTGTGCAATACAAGAGAAAACTGCAGCTTTCTCACAATTTCGTATCTTAACAGCTCATGGCTAATTACAAGCCCCTCTCCTTCCACTTTCCTCACTGGCGGGTAAAGGGGTCTGTCCAGAGATAAATGTGCTGCTCCGACACTTCTCTCTGAGCACCCAGCAGTTGCAGTATCTGTATATCTGCTTTTGTTTTCTAACAATCTCACATGTTAAACTAATTGAAAATTTTACTACCCCTCCATGAACCACAACTTAATCATGGTGGAAGGGGTGGGTTTTGAGAGTTTGAACCATTCTAGGGACTTTAGTATCTTGAGCAAATGCCGCTGCTAGGGTTTCGCATGGCATTCAGGTCCCAGTTGGTGAGCCAGTCTATACACGACTCTTATAAAAATATTAAAAAATAATCTGCCTCACTCATGTTCCGTGTGGCTTCGCCCAGAGTTGGGGCTTGGATAATAGTGTCTAGTGACTCGGCCTTTACTTACAGGATCCGGCTAGGCTCAGTCTGAGAAAAAACACACGGGTTTCCTTAATTCATTTAGGCCCATAACTTTCAGGAAGAACCACAAGGGGACATTGCCAAGTGTTTGGGGTGCCAGTAAAAGAGTGCCTTATGAATCTGTAAATCTAACTTTCCAGATGTGAAATGTCACCTTACTAAGATGGGAAATGGTTTGAACTTGTATGAGAAGCTATGTGGTATCAGCTAAAAAGAAGGTTGGGTTTGCCTCCAGTTAAAGCGCTGAATCACAACTGCTTGAGAGGGGTTGGACTCTCGTTCTAGAGTTGCCCATCATGAGGGACAGTGAGCTGGTGTCAGTTACCTACTTTAGTCATCAAGTGTTGAGCTTTATCCTTGTTAAACAAAGGGTCCCATCCCTGTGCCCCAGGTTAGAGACTGTTTTCTATCTTTGGTTTTGGCTCACGGGCCGTACAACAGCAGCTCAGAGTACTCGGCTTACATGAAATCTCTAAAGTTACGGACACATCAGGCATGTGATGCGCATTCAAGAACATGTTAAACACGAGTTCATGAATGTGCTTTTAGCATACGGTATTCACACTGGACTGTCACTACTTGGTTGTAACATGTGATCACAGTTGAAAAATGGTTTAATGCAAAATATTGAAGGGGTGGACACCTTGCAAATAACATTCCAGGCTTTTTCTTTCACAGCTCTTTTGTGATATATGAAAGACTTGGTGTCCTGTAATTCTGGACGGGCACAAGCTGCAATTATTAATGCCTCCTCCATGATACATTTTCAAACGGTTGGCATTTCTTTGAATTAAAGGGGACTGTGTCCATTTAACACTACTAAATCTTAGTTCAGCCGGTTTACTTTCAACCGGTATTCAATGACCACATGTTTTGTATGTAGAGCCCAAGAATGGACTTAAGAACTTGCATAGCTTTTCATTAACACAAGCATTTTGAATGCAAATATCTGAAACGCTCATGGAAGTAAACACTGAAGCACAGATGCCAAAGGTGGTGTGAACATAGCATTAAAGGAGTCCTGGAAAGTGTGTGGATGTTCTAGTGGTGGGTGTGAAAGCTCACAAAGCCAATGAGTGTGGAACCTGAAAGACCATGATTTGGAGGAACAGCCTTCTTTGTCTGAACAGTTTTTGACCACAAGGATGTCTATTTGTTTACTTGGCACCAAGACATTCCATAAAGGAGATCAACAAAGGAGATCAACAATTGACATTGTGATTGCGACATCTGACCTTTGGACGTGTGCATTGGACACTTGGGTGAGAACAGAGGCCGAGCTTTGAACGGTCAGCATATACAACTCATCACCAGGTGCTGGTGGCAAAGGAGGAGGCCGATCACACCCAACAGGCTCAAATGTTTTGTTGTCTCCCGTTTTGAGAAGAAGTTGACATGGCTCAGGTGTCTCTTTCGGATGCCTCTTTGGGGAGGTAAACGGTCACGTTCCACAAGGAGAAGGCCTTGGGAAAATCCCAGGGTGTGCTGGGGGGACTATGTCTCAGCTGGCTTCGTAGCACCTGGGGGTTCTCCTGGCAGATCTAGAGGGAGTTTCTGTGGAAAAGGAAAGCCTTGGGCTTCTCAACTAGATAAGTAGAAGTAAATGAATGGAATATCTAACTGCACAGTTTTGTCCTAAAAGCAGCAGAAGCATGCCAGTCACAAGACGTGATGTGCATTGTTACTTCTGCAGCTTTTTCAAATGCTGCAGACCTGACTTGTATTCCGGGAACTGTATTATGCAACACTAAGTTGTCACTTTGAAAGGAGCGGGCCCCACAGGAGTTTTACTGAAAGCCTGTAATTATTAGTTTTGCGCTTAGCAGCAGATTAAATCAGAGGTATGTGTGTCATTTGAGTTGGAGAAAAGGCCCCAACATGATGCTCTCCGTCACCCTCAAGACTTCAGTGAGTTTATTTTAAGTCAGGTGAAATCGCCTCAAGTCTCACTGTATTATTGTAAGGCTTTATTTAATCTTTTGACTTTGAAACAGTCTTGTATAACTCTAAAAACGGTATCTTAAAGTGGGAGTTAGTGAATTTTAACATTATTGGTGCATTTGGAAGTTTGCAGACTAGAACAGGCATTTAGCTTTTTACCATTTCTATTCTATGTAGGTTCAATGATTCAATTCAACTTAGTTTTTTTATATATCCCAATATGACAACCATAGCCATCTCAATGGGCTTCACATCCGTATTTATGCAAAGAACTCGTAAAAATATAAACAATAGCTGGTTGCTAATCTAAACTAAACAGACTAAGCTAAACTGGCTTCTTTGTCCTTAGACCCTCCTACTTGGTGAAGAAAAACTCTTGGAAAAAAAATAAACCTCAGGGATGTCCACATAAAGGAGGGATCCTCTCCCAGGATGAACAGTTGATGTGCTAGAACTGTTAAAGAAGAATTATCTTATCTAACTTTACAACTTCATGTTTAAATAAACAAGTAAATGTTTGAATAACAGCTACATGTTTGAATAGTGTAGCAGATGGGCTTCATCCAGATGAAACTGTGGGGCAGCTGAGGGTGCGAGACGAGCCAGAGCCGAGGTCCACAGCCAAAGAAGGGAGCACAGACGATCGACCTGGAATCTCTCCCGCTCTTCCATAGGGGAGTGAGAAACAGGGACAACATATGAATTGCACTGCACCTAACAGAGGCATGATGAACTAAACAAAATAGAGTACTGTGTAAATGATAAAGAATAGAGGAGAGAAGTAATAGAGGACAGAACTCCAGTGCACCATACTTTCCCCTGTTTCTGACTTCTAGTAGCCTGCTAGCAACTAACTGGTATTGAAATTAGAGTCAACATGTTAATGGTAAGAGCATGAATATAGCACAGATGGCAGATGGTAATAATAACAGTAATATAGAATCTGCAATTTTAGCATGTCAAAATAAATATATTATTAAACTAATATAAGCCTGCATAAACCCACTAAGCAGAGGGAATAGACCGTCCTGGCCTGGTTTATCAAACCATCTTCCCTCTGCTTAACTCTGCGGAGAAGTATGTATAACGGATTTAATGAAAATGAAGTGAATCAGACACAGGGGTAATATGCTCTCTTCTGCTGGTTCTTGCTAACAATCTAGCTGCTAAATACTTTTTAGATAACTTTTAGGACATACTCTAATATATTTCTGATCCTAAATATATTTCATAGGTGAAAAAAATGCAGTCTTAGAAGCCTATGATATGTGAGCCTTAAATGTTAAATCCTGGTCAAGTAAAACTCCTAGGTTTCTAACTATGGGATTGGAAGTTATATTTACGCCATCCAGGGAGACTGTCTGATCAGATAGAGCATCTCAGTTTCTTCTGGTTTTAGGAGGAGGCAATTAATTGTCATGCAGGTCTTAATGTCTCTAATGCAGGCATTAAGTTTCTCTATGTGGTCATTTCAGTTAGCTTAATGGATAAATAGAACTGTGTATCATCATTTAATATGTAACATTTTTAACAGTGAAAGTTAATACTGTTTCCTGATTATGTTTTCCAAAGGCAGCATGTAAAGCATAAACAGGATAGGCCCTAGAACTGAGCCCTGTGGGACTCCGTAGCTAAGTCGAGTGCAATGAGAGGAACGTCTATTTATATTAACAAACTAGTACCTATCAGATAAATAGGATTCAAACCACTGGAGGGCGGATCCTCTGATCCCTATGTCATGCTCTAGTCTCTGGAGTAAGATGCTGTGGTCTATAGTGTCAAAGGCTGCGCTGAGGTCCATCAGAACTAGAAAAGAGATGAGTCCTATTTCTAAGGCCAATAACAAGTCATTAGTGACTCTGACTAGTGCAGTTTCAGTGCTATGGAGTGGTCTGAACCCTGACTGATAATCTTTAAAGTGGCTTTTGTCCTGTAGGTCGCGGTATAGTTGCTTAACTACAACTCTCTCTAGTAGTTTTGAAATAAAGGGGAGATATGATATTGGTCTTTAGTTGGCCAGAATGCCAAGATCTAAACTGGGCTTTTTCAGAAGAGGTTTAACAACTGCATTTTTAAAAGACTGTGACACATAACTTGTTTCTAAAGAGGTATTTATTCTAGTTAAAATAGATTCATTAATTAGAGTGAACATTTCTTTAAAAAGGTTAGTGGGGATTGAATCTAAGAGACAAGTTAAGGTTTTGAAGGACGCAATAACTGATATTTCCACTTGATCTGTAACAGTGAATCAATCTAATGTTACAGAGGTTTCTATGGATGTCTTCATTTCCACAGCTTCCGCCTGCTCTGGGCTAATAGTAGGGATAACTTTGTTCAGCTTATGTCTAACATTTGAGATTTTAATATCAAAGAATGTAAGGAAATCTTCAGAGCTGAGAGTAGCAGGAATATGTGGTTCTACTGAGCTGTGGCTGCTGGTCAGCCTGGCTATAGTACTGAATCAAAATCTTGGATTTTTACCATTCTCTTATATTGAAGTTGAATAGTATTGGGTTCTGGCTTCACACAGATATTTTTTTTTACAATTTAAGAGGATATATATTTCCAGTTATTTAGAGACTGCATTGAGAGCTGTGCCATTTTCTTTCAAACTTAAGGGTTACTTGTTCAAGAGTACTTGTTTCAGCGTTAAACTACAGTGCTACCCGGTTTTGTCTTATAAGCTTAGGTTTCAAAGGGGCAACAGCATTCAGTGTTCTCCTAATGTTCTACATGGCATCATTAATAAACTGATCGTTTTTACTGCCACTGAAACTATGGGAGCTGGTCTCGTAGTAAGTGCTCAGCATGTCACTAAGTAATGGTTGAACTGTGAGTTTAAATTCAGACAGAACGGCCGGATAATATTCCTAAAAGCTGTTTTCAAATTCAATTTTTTTTGTAGCAGTTGCATTTTCTAGTACAAACTAAAATATAATTAGAAAGTGATCTGAAAGTATGGGATTTTGAGGGCGGACACTCAGCTGGCTGAAACATCCAGAATGTGCGACCCGCACTACGAGTAACAATACGGCTAACAGGCTTTGCATCAGGCTTACCATCCACTGAACCGTGCTTTCAACTGTTCTAGTCTGGCCTCCAAATCTAAAATAAGGCGACACTTAACACTTCTACCACTATCCTCACTAAAGGATACTGGATCTTCGCCAAACATATGGCACATTGAGCAGGACAGAGGGGTGACGGCAGAAAATGGAGAAGCCATGCTAAATGCTAAGCTAAGACTAGGGGTGTTTAGCTAAGGCATTTAACGTAGTTACCTACGTTAAAGGCTGCTTAGACAGAAAACAGTTAAAACAGTATTTTACTCACTGAAATGATAAAGATGCTACTTCAAATGTTTGAATACTAAACCAGATAACACTAAGTTAAATATTAGAAAATCATTTCATTGAATAACAGTAGCAACTAAATCAATTATCAAGCAATAGTTGACGCTTCCCCGGAAATGGCGTCACAGGGACCAGGAGAATCAGGATCATGACAACATTGTTATGTTATGGGGATGACAGTTGACTGTGGAACTCAATTTGTCTTGATGAAAAGGGTGCATTGCTGTGAAAAGCTAATGTTAGTCCGCCTCCCCGCTGAAGAAAAAGGCTTGTTATTGGAGCTGTTTTTGTTGTTGCAGCAGGAGCTATCTTGCTCCCCTGACGTCACTTGTGTGTTGACTCAGGAGATCACGGCAAAGAGCCCCACTGCTGGTTTCCTGGAGACAAGAAAGTAGATCTGACACTGTTTTTCCCCAATGAATGAAAAGAAAACATCCCTGGAGTCCAAAAGTATTTCACTTGTGTGACAGGGATCTTGTTTCTGTATGAAGGAAGCCCTAAACAAAACACCTGTCAGGTATATCACATTTCAACACATTCTTCTTAAGGAGGTATTTCTAATTAGACTGCATTCTATAAATGTATCAGGCTTAAAACTGCCCATATGGGAGCCGTGAGATGAAGCTAGAAGGTGTTTAATACTACCTTGTCACTGGATCAGGTTGTGTAGTAATAACGCTGTGAGACAGGACCATAGATTACACAAGTTTTATGTCTTATGGCCTCCACACTGACTCGTTCCTCCTCAGGGTTGAGGAGATGCAGTCCTCGCAAATCCGTGCGATCAAATTGTGTTCATGATTTTATCTGAGGCTTCTTCTGCTGACTGTTGGAACAGTAATGTGGCTGTTCTATTTTACATTTCCTTGGAACCTTTATAAAGGTTGCAGCCGAAAAAAAAATGTCACTCACTCCAGATAAGCGAGTGTGGTTGCCATGGAAACGATGGCTCAGACAGACTTGTACCAATTCTGCTTAGTGACGACATCTTGGCTCCAACACAACGGTGCCTGTATCGCAAAAAATTGCATCTGAGTTGATGGAATTTAATTGGAACCAGAAACTTGTTACTATGGGTGATGTCACTCTTACTGGGTCCAGTTCTCACATACAGTCAATGATCTCCACCTTTAAAGCTTCAACCCAACAGAGAAAGTGGAGAGATGAGAGGATCTGCTCGCACCAAGGTCAACAATTAAAGCACAAATTAGATTAGAAATGCAGTCTTAGCTTGCTTAAAGTTTCGTTTTTTAAGTATAAATTGATGGATCTAGTAGCAAGTAGAAAAGAAGTTGTTTCTTGTAAATTTAGAATAATTAAAATTTGATCTAATTCCTTATGACCTTCTCTGTTCTTCCCCAGAAGTATTCTCTAAACATCTGTGGTTGTCATCCTTACCATAAAAGCATACTGTTGCTCACGGATTCTCACTTTTGACATCAATCTAGCTTCCACAACTATGACTACTATTCCCTAATTTCATTGTGACTCATTGACATTATTCCACTGGGGTTTCCACAACTCTGCACATCTTCCTTCTTCTTAAAATATAGAACTAGGATACTTCTCCTCCATTCCTCCGACATCTTTTTGCTCTCCAAGATTTTAGGAAGAACATTTAATTTTCTAGGATTTTTTTCCTCAAAATAAAATAAATTATTCTCCAGGATTTTAACCAAAGCAAACAGAAAATGCAAAATTATCCAGCCTTTGCAATTATTTTTTGAGAGACGTTTAAACTTCATGAATTCTTTCAATGTCCTCTCTATTGCACAACATCACTTTTTTAAATACTCCTGAACTTTTACTGATTGGTCTAAAGAAAAGAAAATAGACCAAAAAATGCTAAGGGCAAACAATGTTAAACTTTAAAAGAAGAGTTTCATTTAAAAAGTTTTTATAAGTGCCTTTTTTAACCTGGAAATCAGTAAAGACAAGAGCAGTGCCTGTCTGAGAACATAACAAGATCAGAAACCTTTAAAAATAATTTCCTCAAAACGTAAAAATAGAACATCAAGATGTTGCACGAGAGGAAACTTAAAACGTGTAATTCCACAAAGCTGAGCCGTGACGTAAAGTCAATCAGTCGTAAATCATATAAGAGGAGGTCAACTCGGTCATGTGACTCGAGTTGTTGGGTAATCTGGGAGAAGAATAACAGTCACTCCCGTTGGACATTGTTTTGCAACCAGCTGATCTAGTGCAGCTGTTAAACTTATTTTGGTGTAGACACATTACAACGTATGAGAGTGATGGAGAGGAAGCTCGGTTTGCTTAGTTTGGTCTGGGTTTGTGTACACATAACAGGAATGTATGCAATTAAATGTTCCTGCTTGTGCTTCCAAAAGCTGAATAATCCACAGTTGAATTTCTTTAAATTGTGTGAAATAATCCTAAAAATGTAGTGATCTGCAAATGTACTTATTTTAGTTATGTCATTGTTTGTTTAGGAGCAGTGAAGCCAAAAAATTAAAAGCACCTGGCAGCAGCAAGTTCCTCTGAGTCAACAGCGTGTAGATCCACCTTTATTAACACATAGTCTTCATTTCCTGTTGGTATGAGGAGTTTTCTTCTCAACATGACTTTGCTTCATCAGATTTGTTTTCATTTGCCTACACAGAGCTGTCTTAAAGTTCCACTGCATCATTTTAGCTGAGTTGATGTTGGAACTTTGGCTTTACCAAACTTGAAGTAAGGTTTTGTGTCATCCTTGTCCTGTTTAACACTCCATTCAACTGTTATATCACACATTGGCAATGAGGTGGTTTTTTGTTCACATTTTAGGTCACTTTAGCATTTTACTCACTTTTTCATCCACAATTCTTGTTCAGCATTTGTAGCAGCTGGATGGCTCAGCTAGCTGTGTGCAGGACCGACGTATGGAAAACCAGGGTTTGCTTAACAAGGGTACAAAAAGCTTCATTTAGTGTGGGTCCTTGGGAAAGACCTGGGTCCTGTGCCGGTCCCCAGCCTGGATAAAAGTAGTATTTGTATAAGAGATATTGCCAAAAAGCTGTGTTGTTTTCTAGAACAATGTTTCTGCAAAGCAGCTGCAGTTCATTAGAAATTCGCCTCTGAGTTGTGGACGGGATGTTGACGTGAACCAAACCTCCTCCCTCCTTCCTTCCCCATTGCGGAGAGCTTGGATCAGGGAGCTTGTGGCCCACCCAGTGCATTTTCTACATCACAAAAACAAACTTTTTCCAACAGCATTTTTCCATCTGATCCTGAGTCACAACCATTTTAATGAAGAATTAATTAGAAATAAATGTTAAGCTTAATGTATGTCCATTATTCAACAGAAAATGTGGCAGTGTGAGTGTATTCAGTCTGGTTTGCTTAAACTGACACAAACCAGGAACCGCCCATAGACCCATCTTTTTTGGTGGTTTTGGTTTAGCTCCGATTCGCTCAGTTTTTCTCAGTCTGAATAGGCTCTGTGCCCGGAACGGAACTACTGGACCAAAACGACCAGCGTAGCCAATCAATTACATGATGTAGACACAGTAGCGGAGCAACGATGAGACCCAGCAATTTATTGAAATGTATTAAAACAACGTTTAACATGATACACATTGTTTTCCCCAACAATCTATATGTCATAAACACTTCAAAGTCAGTCAGCCAAATATAAAGCTTGACTAAATGAACTACCCAGACAAGGATTGCAAAGCGCAGGACTTCCATTATTCTCGCTCTAATTGGTTTTCCCACCCTTGTAATTCCTGGCCAATGGCTGAAGAGATCTTCAGTCACATGGATTTGTTTACAAGCTTTGGTTCGAAACAGAAATGTCCAGTTGAAGGCAGTCCAAAAACAGACCAAATGCAAGGTTCAGGACTCAATCCGGACTGACGGACTTTTCCAGTCTAAACACATTATAAAAGTACTTTTTCTTTCCTTGTTTCAGGGACAGGTGGAAGCTCAAATAATATTACAAACAAAAGCTCATGTGGATGCAGAGTATTACGTGGTTACAAAAGGCTCAAGACTTACACATGTAACCCCTGCAACGGCATGTGAAGACGGGCGGACTCTCTGCTTCACTGTTCCAGGTACTTTATTCTCAGTGTCGCCCTCTACCCCTTTCCTGTCACTTTTTAACCAATCACTGAGTTCCTTTTGAATTCATTTGATCTTTCACAGGTCATGACTGCGTGGAGGCTGTGTCAGTCACACCCTACGTTTGCACAAAGGACCAAGTTAATCCATGTCAGGGTCAGACTTCCCTTCAATATGTCAGGGATCTTGCCCAGGAAGCAGCCGAGTACTTAAGTGCAAACATTAACCAGCTTGACCTTCAGAACTACATCGACATCCTAAAGAGGTTTCCTGCTTTGGGACTGGCTGTGGATGAGGAAGTCTGTGATGGACTGTCAGACTGCAGACGAAGTTCAGGGAGTGAAGCCGATGTGACCCAGCTGGATGAAAACATCACACAAGCCCTGGCTAACATGGATTACCCTTGGCACTGGGAAGGCAAAGACAGTCAGCCCAGACAAGGTAACGAAAAGTGCAAATCACGTGTTGGGGTCAGAGGGGTAAATTTGTAGATGCCTCATGGCTGTTCACTCATCACTGATATTTTCTGACACCTCCAGGCCCAAATGGGCTTATATGTTCAGCAATGATTTAGACCTGGACCTAAACTCAGTTCAGAGTTGAGGATTTTTCCTCTAAATCTAGGAACATCTTAAAGCACAACATAACCTTTCAGGATTTTTCAGTAAAACCACATGACAGAGATTCCCCTTTCTAAAAGAAATCTGTTTTAACCAGGTGTATTCTGACACTAGCTGCTTTATTTACAGTTTTTGTTTAAGATATATTGCAAAGTGGGAGGATCTTTCTGCAAAAGTTGGTTTATGCTTTTTCCAGTCAAGTTAAAAAATAAATAAATAAATTACTATGTAGAAGTTGATTAGAGCACAACTCATTCATCGCATTCTCTTTCGCTTAGGACCAGCCAGAGGCAGATTGGGTGCAAAGAAAGCACAATTACTGCCATTAATCCACGTCTGGGAGATCTGTCTTGTCTTGCAGATCTCTATGTCAACTATATGAACTGCAGCAATCTTCCAGTGTGCATCATTTCTTCATCCTTGCAATATAGTTGTAATGTAGAATTTTTGTTATATTTTAAAATGTGTCTTTGTTTTAAGTTAATCTATATATTCATCTATTTGAAGTAATGTTATTATGTCTTGGAGCAGTCCTGGGTTGCAAGGACCAGACTTTTTACTAATTCTTTCTTTGTGCGCCTTTGAGCAGAAATTTCACTCCCACCACATACTTAAAAACTCCCCAAACTTTGCACCCACCCAGTACCCAGTGAAAATGAATTTTGATTTGAGTGAATGACCCAACCCCCCACCACCTCGCCTTAAGAATGATGACATTACAGTGGGCGAAACCATCAATAAGTGAATAGGACCAAAACCTCTTATGGGGCTAAAAAAAAAAAAAAACAGACAAAAGAAATTAAAACAAAAGTGTATAGGAAATCTAAAGGATGTTTTCTACAGTGGATATTTGGAGCTTTTCACTGATGACAAATGTGAAGGGGTAGGGCTCTGGGATTTGTAGTTTTTGGTGGATTAAAACAAAAAAAAAACTTTGGACAAAACTTTTTGCTCTGCTAGTCAAGAGGTTAAAATAAACTCTTGGTGACAATTTGACAGGAATTACAAAACTAATACCTAAAAAATTTACCCGAAATACCTTTAGATATTAAGCATCAGAAAGGAAGATGATTAAAAAAAAAAGAACTCACAAAATGCCATGTCATGGAGTTCTTGCACCTTGTTTTAACTTTCAAACGAAGCCTTTGCAAAAATAAAATAAAAACATATCGGACAGCACGCCTTGTGCATGTTCTGCTGTAGACACACAGTCCACAATGAGCAGAGTGCAAGTGTGGCCCTGATTTGCTTAAAACAATCAAATGTTCATGCAAATAGCAAATGCAAAGCAGCGTTCCCTCACAGCAGTGTTGTATCTGCAGAGGCAGCGGAGTGACAATGACATTTTTGTTTATTGGCCTTTGAATGAAGAGTGTGCGCAGCAATTGCTATTGCAGCTCGTCAGAACTGGGTCACTGTTAATGGCAGCATTGTGGAGCTGAAAGAAGCATTTCAGTTTTCCTTTGGTTCACATCAACCAACTCTGCAATGTGTTTTTATTTAAGAGGAAATGAGCAAAGAGAAAATTACAAAACATTTCAGTTTTGCAAATTTTATGACGACATGAATAACTGAATGAAAGGTTCAAGTATTTATAGGAAAAATGCTAACTGTTTTGTTGGAGTGTATTGTTTCATATTAAAGCTTACTTTATTCCTCCATTCATTTGTACTATGTAGTACATTTCATGTATTAACTATAAGAACCAGAGGTATTAAAACATGACTAATCTAATTTTAAGTTAATTTTAAAAGTGATTTTGACTGAAAGATGACTGTTTTAGTGGTAATTCATCATGTCTTTCATCTTATTTTCTTTAGATTCTGAACATCGCTCCAGCAAAAGTCTCCTACAACTTGCAGTCCGTCTGGGTTTGGTCCATCTCACTCGTTTTCTAATCCACCAACCGACAGATCGAAGCGCTTTGACTTCACCGGGTCGAAGCGGAGAAGCACTTTCCCACCAGCCTTACGACACTGTTACAGTGCTGTCAAGGTGAGACTACTATTTCATCTGTTGCCTCTTCATCTTTAAATCATCACTTTTGATTTGATGCCTTTTAAAAGTCCAAAACAAGCAAACCTTAAAGTGATGGAACATGGAAAAATTTTAGTCCTATTTATTTTAAACCAAATCTCCTGATTAAAGCCGTTTTTTTCCATTTGTTAAAAACGTATATATACATATAATACTTAAACAGCTCAGCCAGGGAGAGAAAACAAGACTCTGAGCTGAATCTATATTTGCTTTGTCTATAAACAGCAGCTAAAATCTGCAGCGCTTGCGCGTGCCCTGTGACGTTATTGCCCCTCGGTCAGTTAAAGACCCACTCCGATGAAAATGGTGTTTTTAACATGTTATTGTCACATTTTTTTCTAATGATGGAGGACATTTAAAGAAACCACTGTTAGAAAAGCTGTTGCTTCCCAAAACTGTCCTCAAAGTCTAAAAATCAGTAAATAGTCAGTAAAAAACAAAACCAAGAATGCTGTTTAGCGTACTTTCAATGGCAAATGTGAAATAGAATAATGAGGTGGATAAAAACAGAGTGACTTGCGTGGTAAAGTGGTGGTCAGGACAGAGTTTTCATGGCTGGAAGAACCTTATTTGGGTTGTAGATGGATTCTTGGGGTGGAGGTTGCCTTTTTGTGTTGCCTACGCATGAGTATTGCAGGTTCATCCCACACTCCAAACATGTTTCATAGGTTAATTATAAACTCCAAATTACCTGGTGGGAGTGAGCATGTGGTTGTGTCTCTGTCTGATGACCCTGTGATGAACAAGAGGAGAGTTTTACTCAAAAACATGTACGACATTGCAAATCATTGAAGAACTGTTGTCTTTTTGTTTCCCTGTTCTTGGTTATTCTTTATAATCCACACAAGCATAAAGGAAAAGAAAACTTGCATTCAAAGTTATGGGCTGTACACGTGTCAGTCTTATGGAGGAGGACAAACCTTGTTGCTTAAAACTTGTGAGTGTGTTCAGCAGCTGCACCTTAAGGATTTTCGGATATGTCCTAAACCGAACTATTTCTGTTATGAGACAAATGTTTCTAAACAACCTGCTGTTGATGTGGTCTTTGAATGTCTTTGTAGCACAAATAACATTTCATGTATTCGTCTTGACTTCCTGTGTCATTGCTGGATGTTCTGGATTTCAGCTTGATGTAAACAAGAACATAGCGTACCGATTTTTAAAAGACAATGCTGCCACCCTGCATTTTTTTCCTTAATTAACGAATTTACTGTCGAAAAAGCTATTCGAAAAATGTGATGAGCTAATTGTCTAAGCAGGCCACTACATCCAAAGTTTTTTTCAGTTTTTGTTTGAATCAAATCAACTTGTTAAGAGGTATCTGAAAGATCTTTCATGGTTTTTCCTGCATTCACTCCAAAACGAGACTCTCAGTGCTTAAGTTACTTAAATATTTCCCATTTTGAGTAGCAGACAAAAGTCAAACATGTCTTGTAACTGTGTGCAACCGCGCGTGTTTGGTGGAGCCAATGTCATCATTAGCTACCCGCATCCTTCAGATTCCTGCCTTGCCTGTAGCCTCAGGGCTCACTAGGCATGCATCACATGACATTTCATTGTCAAAACTAATGTACTGTTTTGTAAATTAAAGGGCAGCATTGTTTGCTTTTCTGCATTCATAGGAGACAGTATGAGGGTCAAAATCGGAGTTTCTGAGTGTCATAGTTGCTCCACCATCTCTGAAAGGATTTTGCTGAATCTGGGAAGTTTGCTTTTGCCAAACTGCTGATGTTGGTTAATCTTGGACTGTAAAAGGCCATGGGTACAGTCCAATATACAGCATGGTTTAGTGTATTGTTTATCCGCAAAAAATAAGTACCGTATATCTTCCCATAGCAGCCCCAGAGTTGATTCAAAAAATAGTTTGGAAAGCCTAGCTGCTATTCGCCTCATAGACAGAATGATGGGTAAGCAGAGCTATTATTGGAGACTGGCGTCTATTTGCCACAACATTTCCAAACTTGGTGTTTATTAGAAATCATAAGAGACGCCTATAAGAAGATTTACGGTAACCTAATAAGAAGCACAACATTTTTTCTTGTTTCTAAGGAATATTTAAACTGGGCAGCAGTGAATGAAGTTTATTTTCTCGAAACGCCAACAGGAATTTTGAACGTTTTATCTGCATACACCACCTAAAGGACAAAATTTATCAAAGTTTATCAAACAAATTTGGCATGTAAATTTGCTTAAGGGAGTTACTCCTTAAATCGGGAAGTTTTTCACTTTCTTTCACTTTCTAATAATGTAGGTGTAGTCATGGAATACCGTTCAACATTTTTAATGCCACAGTCAGATGCTAAAATGATGCCGTAATTGTCTATTCAACCAATCAGAAGAGAGCTTAATGTGGGTGGCGCCTCACCAAAAACTGTTTGTGCTGCCTGTCTATATGCAGGGTTTTACTTTTAAGGCTACAGCCTTCAATGCATTAATACAAGTGATTGAACTGTAAAAAGTTTATTGAACTGGCAAGTGAAAAGCCTTAGAAAGAACTTTTATGTGACTTAAGCTGACCTTTTAAATCAACAAGAATCATCGGACGAGGTAACAAGGTTTGATTTTGTAGAAAAATGTATGTTATTACTTTTATTTACCATGTAAATATGAAACTGCAGGTAATAAAGGTTAATAAAATCATCTGTGGAATTTTGCTCATTGCAGTTCCTAAAGTTTCTATGTCTTATATTTCCTCTTCAGTTCTTTGGGATCTGCTGGCGGCCTCCTTCCAGGTCTTTGGTGCTTGTGGTCCGACAGCTCCAGCCTGCTGAGGTTTTGTCCTAGGAGGGATTCTGTTGTCCTCACAGTGCAGCAGGCGAGTGACAGCTGGCCTCAGGACAACATTCTGCTTCTTCGGAAAAGCCTTAAAGACCCCAGTGTCCACAAGATGGTAAGAAAAAAAGCCTCATCATAACTGTGATTGCATGTTGCTGAAAAAAGAATGCATACCGTATATCTTCCAATAGTAGCCCCGGCATTTATTCCAAAAAGTTGGCAGCCGGCCCAGGGTTTATAAGAGACGAGTGTTTGCATCAAACAGGCTTTTATTCCATCACAGACAAAATGGTGATGTCAAAACAGACAACACCACCAGCTCCTTTTTCTGCAGCTGTCTTCTCAGTATCACTCTCCTGCTTGCGCTATTCTCTGACACATTTAGAAACCACCCAAAATGATTCCTCACCAGAATGTTCTATGGCATATGTCACCGCACAAAGTTTAAACGCTAAATTAAATGATCATTTCTTGGCCATCGCCACACTGGCTCACAACACAAGATACTACACCCGCCGTCTGCATGACTGTGCACGACCAATGGAAGATGGGCGGATCATAAAGGAGCCCGGCCACTATTGGAAACCTTATTAAAGTTAAGAGCACCTGTTAGACCCGGTGGCTATTGAAAACCGGCATCAATTATAGACAGGAAACAATTAGAAGTTATACGGTAAACTGAATATTCTAATGGACAAACCTCTACTTTGACAATGCTCAATTCTAAGGCTAAAGAATTTTTGTTTCAGGTGTGTGAAAACGTAGTCTTTTATTAGCTTTGTTTTGAATTTGTCTGAGAGTTTTCATCTTTTTATCCATATGTTTTTTATCACCCTGCAGTCCTGAACAGATTGGTGTTGCAATTCTCTTTCTTACTGCACCTTTGAAGGGAAATGTTGCCCCCACCACATTTTCAAAAACTCACCATAATTTGCATGCATCTCGTACCCGGTGAAGATGAACTTTTGACATGGTGAACAACCCCTCCAAAAAGAATGAAATCACTGTTGGAGAAACCTTAAAAAAATTTGAAATAGGGCCAAAATCTCTCAGAAAAAGTTCGAAATTCACTAATAAAACCAAAACACGCATGTCCGGTATGTCCAAAGGAAGTTCTTTTTATTATTATGGGATGGCCACTGGGCCTACAGCTTGGAAGCCATTTTTTGGCAGTTTGAACTTCAAACTCAATTCTCACATTCTCACTTTTGTATGAGCGTCCTCAAAATCTCACACACAAGCCTATTAGGTCTACAACAACAACCAAGGTTTTGTTGACCTTTGACCCCGGGAAGAGACCACCATCTTGATTTTTTTTTAAAATCCCCTTTAGTACAAACTTAAACCTTCTAAGGATTTTGATATATCCCTTCCCAACTCAAATCATTAAAGTTTTAAAGTTTTCTAGATTTTGAATGGTTTTAGCGTGATGAGCTTGCAAAAGCGCTCTCCCGGTTGCTCCCACATTTTTACCTGAATATTAAATTGAAACTTTTGTATATAAATCCTTGGCTCAAGCTGAATCAAACAATATGAGAAACAATATGATCATGTAAGCAGTGTGGGTGTGGCTAACAAAAAAACCTTTCTTGCCAAAGAAAATCCAAACGTTACTTGTGACGATTCTTGGAGTAATTACATTCACCTGTTCGTTTGTCACCCCCAGGCAACCAAAACATAAAACGGTTGCTCTGGAGAAAAAAACTAACTGAAAGCCACCATTTAAAAAATCAATTTGTCACGTCCAGCTCTGATCATGGTGGTAGGGGCTGAAAGAGAGCGAGAGAGAGGTGTGTAGAAGCGAGTGAGGGCGCGTTAAAACGTGGTGGCGAGGGCATGCCCAGGTAGCATCTGAGGGCCATACAACGCAGCTCGCAGCTGATCTTGATTCTCATGGTCTTTAACCAGCTCAGTGGCCTTGTGGTAGAGTGTCTGTCCTGAAACTGGAAGGCTGTGAGTTCAAATCCAGGCTGAGTCATACTAAAGACTCTGAAAGTGGGACCCAGTGGCTCCCTGCTTGACACTCAGCAATAAGGGGTTGGATTTAGGGGTTAAACCCCCAAATGGTTCCCGAGTGTGGCTGTGACTGTAGCTCACCGCTCCCCCAGGGGAACAGGGAAACAACTAAGGGGACTTTAACAGGTGGTATGACTTTTTTAGTATTGTCATTCAGTTTTAAAATGACCAATTAAGCATCAACAAATTTTTGTTTAAGATCCAAATTCTCAGAGCTGATGCTTCGGAGGAGAAGACAAACAGAGACGAAGGTCATCTGAGCGATGAAGGTAAGAGCATCTGTCTAGAGCGAGTAACACTAGTATTTGGAAAGCTTAATGTTGCGTGAAGCCATGACTCGGGTACACAATGAACAAAAGAGCCCAGTTTGTGTTTGAATCTGTAAGCCACTTTGTCACATGTATCTTCCAACTGTGTATCTCCAGCTGTGAAAAACAAATCCAGGCGCAAATGAACCAAACAGGAACCCCTACTGACTTTTAGTTATTTTTTCAGCATCACTCCTTTGTGTTGTGTGTCGTTCTGACTAGAACAGGATTATTTTTAAAAGAAAAGCAACAATTCTGCTACTTTTATTCAATCTTCTGGCTCCCCAGTGCTTAAATAACTAATAATCAACAGATTATGCAATCCTGCAGATAATTATGAGCCTAATCCCAGGGATTCTGGAAATGCAGGAGCAGCTCATCTGAGTCTGGCTGTGCGTGAGCGCTCAGACTTTACTTTGGAACAGTGGGAAATGAACAACCGCAGATTCACTTGTGCAAACAGTGCTATTGTCCGACATCCATCATTTACAACCTAAAGAGGCAAGAAACTTTTCTCAAAGACCATAAAAGGAGCTCTCTGCACTTTTATTTGCTTTTCATCTTAAAATGCAGAGGAAACTAAAGAAGGAGATTGTTTCTATTGTTTTTAGTCTCTGGCGACATGTTCAGACTGGTACACAACCACACACAGAGATTTGTAGATATTCAGCGCTTAAACCATGATTTTAATTTCTTTCTTTCTTTGGTCACAAACACATTTTCTATTTCTTAACTGTGGCCACTCGTCTTGGTAACCATAGAGATGGCAGATGGTGGTATCGACTCATAAAGAGAGGCAGGAAGCGCACCTCAGTATTGACCTTAACCCTGTCTTGACTTTAGCAGCCTCCCATTAATCCTCTCAGAATAACAACTTCCTAGTATTGAGCGTGTGCTCTTTCTCTGTAGCGGCTGGTTTGGGCGTCTGATTGGTTCATTTTTTGAGTTTCTGACCAGGAGGGTTCAGAAGGAGAGGCGAGTGTTGGCGCTTCATGCAACACAAGTGTGTTCTTTGTTTTGCACAGGCAGGGAAATCCATGTGGAGGAGGACGTTCTGGTGGATAATGTGAGTATATGTGCAGGTGGATGTGGTTTAGCCTCTGGTTTGTGTTTTATTTGCTGAAAAGTTCTGTTTTTGAATATTTTTTTAGGTTTTTGAGGAACAGCTTGTTTTGTCGTTGGATGAAGATGAAGAATACTTGTCCTCATTATCAGGTAATTTATTTTCCTCTGCAAGCCCAGTGTAACTATACTTTTCAGTCCATGACAGTGATTTTCTGGTGTCTGGTGCTTCAGTGATGTACTGCCAATGTTACTCGTAAACATCTTTATGGCAAAATAGTTTTGACTGTGGGTTTGCCACATAATGATGTGGTTAAGAAGCCACAACTGGAGTGATTATTCCTGTGGTAGTGACACAACAGGTCTGGCTCTGCTTCCAATCACATCCTTGGAAATCAATAGTTACTTTTAGGAGCAATCAAATCATGTGATCGGAAATTGGACCAGATCGTGTAGTTTTACATTCAAATGAAATCTGATGTTGCATCCTGATCAGGAATTGGATATTTGTTTTATTCTCATTGTGATCAGTGCTTCACATTTCAAGCTTATTATTACAGGGAAATACTCTGTAAAAGAAGTCTGTATATCATGAGCAGATCACAGGATAAACTGCAAAAACGGAAAAAACGTCTCTTATTTTTTTTTTGTCTTGCAAGACATATAATTTTGTTTAAAAGGTTTTTTGATTGCAAAATAATCGTGGTTTAGGAAAATATGTTGTAGTGACTACAACATTTTTTGTTAAAAGTTCTAGGTAAGACCGTTTTTCTTACCCCATTGTCAGATTTTTTTAATTATTTAAAGATCCACTCCAATGAAAATTGTGTTTTTAGTATGTTCTTTAATGTAATTTCATTAAAAGTTTATTAAATTTGTTCTTTCTTTTAAAGTTTAACCAAGGTTTCGGATCGGGCTCTATATCGGCAAATACTCAAAAACAAGTCAATTTTAATTGGATCGGTGCATCTTTAGTTACTTTTGCTCTTAAAAATGATCAAAGCCCTGTTTGAGATTCTGCTTCTTTCATTAAACTCCTAATCTGTTTTAAAACACCACTTTCTGAGATAATTTTACCTGCAAAATACTTGGGAATCTGCAGTGTCACTTGGACAAAGATAAAAATGGGGTCAGGATTGTCCCACTCAGCCTCGGTTTAGTTTTTCCTTCTCTGGCTAGTCGCCTTGTCATCCCATCCTACAGCTTCCCAAAGTTGGGCAGGGAAACCGCAGTGTGAGCGAAAGGTGGAATGTTAACAAGCTAAAACGGCCTGTTCCTCCAAAAGCTGACATTTAAGACAAGGCATGTCCATTAGCCTGGAAGCGCAGGGCAGTAAACACACATTCTTTCTGGCAAGTAGAAACTTGAGGATGCTCAAGTGTTTCAGGTGTTGCCGTGGTAACCGAATGCTAATTTCCTGTGTTGTTTTGGGGTAATGGACAGGTTCTGGTGGTAGGGAGGGAAACTTGCGGTCCATAGACCGGAGTGTATTTATGTGTCTTTGAAGGACAGAGTTGAGTGAAACCACAGATCTGTGGAAGTTCCAAAACTGCATATTTTATTTTTTAATTTTAACATTTTTTTAGATCAGGAAATCTTTAGACAAATGTGCAGCAAAATATTTTTTTCCCCAGAGTGTCTGGAAGTGCCGTTAGACCCTTACATGTGTCTAGTAAGTTGACTTTTTCTGTATCTGTGCACTGAAAGCGAGCAAAAAGGAGCTGCAGCCTAAAATCCATCCATTTTTGAGCCTCAGTGTCATTGCTGTGTGAGAGCAGCAGAGGAAATGCCTCTGAGATGCCCAGGATTTCCTTTACATTAGAGCAGACGAGGCTGCCTCAAACATCAAAGTCTGGGAGGAAAGCGCTCTCATCAAGGGACACAATTTTCCAGGCTGTGAAAGTAAAAATACCATCAACTGCTGCAGATAATCTGCAGCTAGTGCTGCACTGATACACTACTCCTGCTTCAGCTTCACTTCCAAACACTTCTGTTTTCCAGTTCCTTATTTTATTATCCCATTTTTCTGTTTGAAACTTGAAATTTGAAAACATTTCCAGGAACGTTGTTTTTCAGAAATCCAACATGAGTCACAGGAAAGCCGTTCGCTCTGCACTCTGAAGTTCAGGAAGTCAGTTTTTCCCCAAATTCTGGAGACTTTTTTTCCACTGGGTCTTACTGAACAGGTCATTTTATTCCATTAAAAATGCTTTTTCCTCTTTTCCAGCTGTGCCCAATCACAGCTCAACATTTGGTAGATCAGCTTTGATAGAACTCTTTGGGATTTTATTTTTTAATAGATAATAAGCATTATTATTGTTTTTTTTACATTTTTTTGCACATCCAAAGCTTTCTTAATCACCCCTTTGTGGCAGATTTTTGTCAATTTCATCCAAAAAAAAGGCTAAAGGATTTTATTATTATTAATGTCTTGGTTTGTTTTTATGAAAAATCATCATAAATGTTATGATTTATATTCAGTTTTCTGAACATTACACAAAAGTTTGCAGTTTCATGTTTGTTTGGTTATAATTAAACAAAAAGACAAAATATCATTAATAAGTGCACATATTTCTTGCTTTTTTTAATTTTTTTAACTGCCATGAGGGTGTTGTGAGCCCACAGAACCCAGTCTCAGGGTGGACAGCATCCCACGGGCCCTGACGCTTTAGTGAATAAGTCAGCAAAATTTAAAAGATACTTTTTTTAGTTTCAAAACATTTGATTTACTATCTGTGTGTGAGTTATGTAATGCGCTGCATGTGTCTTGGAAGAGTACAGCTGATGATCAACAGATGAGGGACAAAAAAGAGTCGGTGAACCTCATGATTTTCTGGAAAACAGGCAAAGACGAGATGTGGAGGTTTCATTCCAAAACAGTTATCTAAAGGTCAAACACCTGCAGTCATGCAGCACCTCATCCCGTCAGCCTTTCTTCTCTAAGCCCTGACATTTCAGAAGAAGGACAAATGCAGAGGGCTTTAAAAGCAAGCAGTAAAGTTGACCACCGAGCAGCACATTTTCATGGCATTTTAGATTCTTTTTTCCTGTTAAATCTGTTTTCTGAGCCTTCCAGGAACCCGTCATTCAGTTTAGCTGACATTTTTAATTGACTGGTCCCATTTCTGATATTAAATGTTGCTTCTCACTAGATTTATTGACAGCAAATACTACCCCCCCTAATGGAAACTATGTTTTTGGTGTTTTTAACATGTTCTTGTGGCATTTTTCTGATGATGTGGGACATGTATAAATAAAGTAAACTTAAAATTGCATTTTTGAATATTTCTTTATTCAAATTGCTGTGAATCAGGATCAGACAAAAAAAGACGGTATTTGTGGCTCCGTGCTCAGCATCAAAAACACTTAAATTTACATCAAAAAGTGTCTTTCAATACTTGGGTGGGTGTGTGTGTGTGCAAGAATTACAGACAAAACTTGAGGATCATAAATGTACGATCTATTTTAAAAAGGAGTTGAGGATAAAATAGAGGCAGTGGTAACACTTTTTTAAATATTTTTATACCAAATATACTTTTTCTTTTGTTGATTTAGTTTGCTTTTCAAGTATTTGTTCCGTTTTTGTTTTTTTCCTCTTCATCTATTGATTAAAAAGCTGTCAGTCGCGTGTGATTGAATACATTATTTAAATTGACAAAATGTTGCTTCTTCTATGTTGAGTTAAATTAATTTTAGTCTTCTGTTGCATTTTTCTGCTTTTGACACTTTACTGCTCCCCACAGGTAGAGACAGGAATAGCTGCTCCTCATTTACTCAATTTTCTAAATTTTTTGGCTGTTGGGTTGTAAAAATGTTTTATATTTAATTTATTTGTTCAAATCCTGATTTATTGTTGGATTTTTGTTTTAAATGTTTATGCAGCAATGGTTTGAAGTGAAGGGTTAAGGTTTAAATTAAGATCTAATCACTGGAAATGGTTTTGTGTCTTTCTCAGTAAATGCTCATCTTCTGCCATCCAGTGAAGATCAGCAGCAGTTCAGCCAGACTGCCACCAACGCCGTACTCCTCATGGACACCCAAAGCAGTCTGCAGAATGAGGTGATCACCGCGCCCTAAAGACGACACCTCCCATCCTCGCTCTGTTCAGTTTAACATCTCTATTAACTTTCAGGTCCAGAGGAGTGATGAGTTCCGAGTCCGAGGCGTGACGTGCAGCAGCACGGGGACCGACGACTCTTTATGGGACTCTGAGGACATTCTTCTCGCAACGGACACGCCTCCACCTCGTTTGGAGGACCGTTACTCCACCTCTGCACCCCAGCTGCCCCCCCTCCACAGACTCCAGAGCTGTCCTGCCTCCTCCGAGCAGACAAATCAGAGAGAGAGTCCGCTGGTGGAAACATGCGACCTCAGGTACACTGCTAAAAAAAAAGGTCGCCTAAAATTAGGAAAAGAACACTAATCTTGATTTAAAAAAAGAAAAAAAAAAAAGCCATGTAAAAGTAGTAAAATAATTGTCCATGCAGCTGTAATTTTTTTCTTAATCAAAAATCTTATACGGTATCAAAATATATAAAAAAGCTCCACACAAGCAGTGTGGAAAAATAATCTTAAAAAAGTTAACTATTAGAGTGAATTCAGATTGAATTAAATAGTACTTTTCGGTAGTTTCAAGCTAATAGTTTGTATATTTAGAGTTTTTATGTATCTTATTGTAAGCTCAATTTGATGAAAGTGGAAAAAAAGTAGTGTGATAAGTGGAAATGTCTTTAGAACGAATGTGAACAAAAAGACAAAACAGTCTTATATTACGTTGGATTAGCTCAATAAATCCTTACAGTCTAAAACTAGTACTTATTCTTAGAGCATAATTCTACGTTTGGGTTTCCAGAATTATAATGAATGCCAGTCTAACCTAAATAAAAACATGCTTAAAATTGATCCAAAACTTAAAGTGCAATTTGAGTCTTAAATCAAAATTTTTTATTGCCGAGAGTATGGAGCAAAAGGATTTTGTCCCATTTTAACAGTAGTTTTCTTACTTCTTGCTCATAGTGGGACAGAACATTTTTGAGAAAAGGTGTAAAGCAAAGAGCAGTTAAAACACCGTAAAACCTAGTCAAATATCTCCAATGTCTAAACCCAAGGTTTGAAATCTTTGCAATTCAATAGTTTGCATTGTAATCGGTGTTGGTGTGTGGTTTGTTTTTAACCCAGTGTGAATGTTTACTATTCCTTTGTCTCCAGTCTGGTGTCTCTGGAAGTTGACAGTGAAGAGGAACACGAGCCAAAGTCTCCACTATCCATCCTTGAGAAAACTGGGGTCAGAAAGGAAACTTCTGGTCAGGATCTCACGTGCATCCGCAGCCAGTCGGCCTCAACATGTGAACCCAGTTTGAAAGTAAAACCACTGCTGCAATTGTCTCATCAGATTTTTGTAAATGCACTCATTGGAGATTTTTTTGAAATTGCTAAACTGGTTTTTCATTATGATTGTTTAGGATTTAAGTGGCGATGGTGGTCGGCTGCGCTCCTATTCCTACTCCTCCAAAATCAGTTTCCATCCTCGGTTTTCTAAGGAGCACACTGCATCTAACATCAGCTCCGGTCAGTCCACACTCCGGCCTACACGTACTAACAACTTTCCAACTAAGTTGCTTCTGTTTGTCTTAATAATCTTTACATTTATGCAAAATACTCTTGAAAAATATGCTTGAAGAAGTGTGCACATTTAACTAGAAATGAAGCCTCACTGATTCATATTTACCCTTTATTTAGCTTTTAGATCACAAGTTTTGATTTTATACAAGAAATGACATTAAAGGAAAGAAATGTGATTTTTAAAATTCAAATCTTATCAATGCAAATAAAAAAAAGACAAAATGTTTCTAAATTCTAACAATCCAGCTATGTGTGGCATAATTGAGTGCATGACTTTGCTTTTAGAAAATAAAATATCTGTTAATTAGCTAAATTTTGCAACTATGACTGAATGGATCCAGAAATGCAAAGATTTTTTTTAACACTTTACCTCCCAGATATAACTTTTCTATTTTTCAATTCCCATTTCTCTAACTCAGGGGTCTGCAACCTTCAATGCATAAAGAGCCTCGAAGTCCCACATTATCGTTAAAAAAGTACTTTATTAATATTTCTATGACCATTAATTCATTAATTGATAACATGTAGCTTTTAAATACTTACAATAGTTGAGTTATAACAGTATTGTTTTACTTTTACCTTTGACAGGAGTAGATACAGGTTCCTACCAAAATAAAATACAACCTGTGTCAAATAAGGTTTTCTGCAGCAGATTTACTTAAATGTAAGAAAGTCAAAACATATTTTCTATCATTTTTTCCTTTTACTATAACATATGAAGATGACAACATTGGTGTTACAGTAACTAAAACAATCAACCAAAACTATAAACCCATTTTTAATTAAAATCATTAGAATTTTTCTTCTAAGCCCGAGAGCCACAATGGAGGGGTGAAAGAGCTGCCTGTGGCTCCGGAGCCTCAGGTTGCAGGCCCCTGGGCTAACTAAATTGCACGAAAGCATCACAGAGGAGCCGATGAACAGCTCTTAGCTTGGACTTTTTGTAGTACAGCCTCTATAGTTAACGTTTTAGCCTTCTGTGCCCCATAGATGCTGCGCTCCACAGTGTGAGCCACAGCCGATCTCTCCTTCAGGCCCTCTCTCTGTCTAAATCCACCCTGTCTCTGTCTCTGCTCCACCATGGTAGTAAGTACAGGAAGCCTGCAGGCGTCCCACCATGCTGGCATCCAGCACGCGCTGGCGTCAGTGTCAGTGCTTCTGTATGCTTCTGTGACGCTTCAGGGAACGGAGGTCATTGCTTTAAACCACCCAGCGCTTTTGGAAGTGCAAGCAAATGCTTCCATTTTGTGTTGTTTCCCAACTCTTTGTTTTGTAAAGACCCACTCCGAGGAAAATGGTGTTTTTGGTGTTTTTAACATGCTCTTGTAGCATTTTTCTTTTTAGAATATCGAGCTGAACTGAGCATTTTTGAGTATTTGTGTATTCAGTTATGGGTGATAGGAAAGGGGCGGGGTTGCTCCTCGCAATCAGTTCTGCTCACAACTCACAGGTGAATCTCTAATGAACTCCTGCCACTCTGCAGGAACTATGTCCTAGAAAATTACAGTTTAAAATGTTTTTTTTAATTTAGGCTAAAAACAGCACAATTACCGGGAAAGCTTTTACAAGAGATCATAAAGTGATCGGAGTGAGTCTTTAATTAAAGAAATGGGAAAAGTTCAGCCTTATTTAATTTAAGGTACAAAATGTTTAAGGTTTCTTTCATTTTTGCCTAATGATAGCTTAATTTTCTATTTTTGTAAACAATTATAAAAAAGTCATTGTTACTTATTGCAGGTTATGTTATGTTTATTTGAATCACACAGATTTACAAAAGCAGTAGTTTCTATTTACCTGCTCTCCTTCAGATAATTGTTTTCAACGTGATTAAAAAAAATTATTTTATTGTCTTATTTAAAAACTGGCTGTTTAAAAAAAAAAAAAAAAAAAAAGAAACATGGTAAAAAAAAATGAGAAGAATTGAGAATGTAAGTTTTAAGACCCACTCCAAAGAAATAGTGTTTTAACATGTTATAGTAAGATTTTTCTCATGATGGAGGGCATTTATTAAAGAATTTAAGATTAAAACTGTTTTTGAGTATTTCTGTGTTCAATTTGTGTTGGACCAGAAGCCAACAAAAAGCTCAATTTGAAAAATCTCAGGTTTGTGACGCAGCAACTGCCGATGCCGGGCTAAAGTCTCCCTTCTCTGCTACAATGCTGATGCATCCACTTGCAGACAAATAGATCCATAAGTGTTTTCATTTTATCCGTCTGAGTTGCCATCTGGCTCTAAACTGTGCGGCGAGATAGCTCAGAGGTTGCGTGCCATTTTTTTTTTGCTAAGCTTGGGCTTAGCAATGCTAGCTTGGGCTTGTGAGGTGCTATAAGCTAGCAGGAGAGAGTGTAAACAAAGGGCTGATGGGAAATTAGTGGAGCTAACTTCCGTGCAAATAGTCCCGCCCCCCAAGTAAGAGGTAAATTTCTAATGAGCTCCTGCTGCTCTGCAGAAACTATGTTAAAACAAAAGACAATATTGGCTAAAAACTGCAAAATCATAATTAAGAGCACTGGGAAGGATTTGAAAATAGAAAAAAAATTGGAGTGGGACTTTAAATGTAAAAATTAAATCATAAAAACTGAAAAATATATAAATTTGTCATAATCCAAAGTTTCTATTAAAAGTTGTTGACCTCTGTAGGTTCTTGTGGTTTTGGAAGAAATCAAATTAGCATCTGTGAAATGACGTCTGTTTGCTTTGCTGACATGAAAGGACACTGCCTTCGGTCCGCTCTTTGTGCTGGTCTGCGCTGCTTTGATGTGTTTTGTCCTGCAGAACTGCTTTGTTGCTTTGCCTTTGAGTTGCATCTTTGCACAAATCCATTCACATAACAAAGAGCTCCCTTGGGATTCAAAGTTATCTTTCAATTAAAAAAATCTTTTAAATAAGAAACTCAATGACTCTATATGCTGTCTGGGAATACTTTCATCTGCTGCCTATCTTTGTCTTTTGAAATCTTTTTTTCTTTTTTTTCATAAAAGCATGTCATTTACCAATTACCTTGTGTTCTTTTTGTCCACAGAGCAAAAAGTCTCCATTTCGGATCAGTGCCATGACAAAAGGTATTTAAAATTGCAATAAACTATATTTGTTCTCTAATAAAATTATTTTTTACTGTTGTGGAAAAACCTCTAGTGGTTGTGTTAGTCTGTAACCATGACAGCCAGGTTGTGTGATGAGCACGCACATCCTGTCAAAGTTTGCTGCTGTGTTTTTACGAGGTCCCTCAGTGCTTGTGATGCAGCTTTACATTTACTGCGGGGGTTTTGATCCCTTTTTTCTTTGGTTTTTGAGGACAATAGAGGCGATGACATACAGACAGTACAGCCCGGATCATTTTCCTGTTTTTCATTTTTGTCTGTTTTTGTTTCATTTCTGGCTGTCCAAAGCCTTTTATCTGTTCTTCTTTTATGGCTTTCAGTGTGGTGTTGCTTCATGTGGAAACTGACTACTTTTTAATAGTGGTCATAACCTATATCTAGCATTAGGCTATCTTCCACGGTATACCTTGTAAACCGTTCACTGACCAACATATTAGCTCCTCTTTTTTATTCTGGTTATTCATTTCCACCATAGCTCCTTAAAAATACAATTTGCGCCTGTCCTTTTAAATGCAATAATATATTTTCTTCTCTTAGAAAAAAGATTTGAACTTGAAAAGTTCAAATGAAAAGCAACAAGTTTGAATCTCCTAAATTCAGACCCACTTCAATCATCTTTTAAGCTATTTTTTTTTTAAATCAGTGGTCTTTCAATTATTATTATGCAGTTTTTAGCCAAAATAAAAAAAATGTTATTTCCTTTTAATTTTAAGCTTAATTTCCTATATATATATGTCCTCCATTATGAAAGAAATGACACAAAAACATGTTAAAAACACAGAAAAAAGTTAATTTCTTCTTTGCATTTTGGCTGCTCCCTTAAGGGGTAGTTGCGGCTAATTATTCACTTCCATCTAATCTTAATTTGAAAAAGCAAATAATTAGGAGGTTGTGTCCAATGTTTAGGGGATTTATGTTCCTTTAAAGGTGGAAGAGAAGACAAAAAAGAAATTAAAAAAATGTTAAATTCAAGTCTTCATTTGTATTGGTTGGGGAGTGATAGAATATGATTCAAATCCATTGATAGAAACACCAGCTTTGGAATTTAAAAGCACATTACTAACCAATGCAATTAATTCATACTGTGCATCCTATTTTTATGTTGCCTTTTTATAATTTTCCATCATCTACTTAATCACTACCATTTTTTGAGTAGTTTAACACATAAAAGAAAGAAAAGTGGTCTAAATTAAATACCCTGCGGAACACCTTGAAATTAAAATATAAATTCTCATTTACAGTCCATCTCAAAGGCTTTCACCATTTCTTCTTTAATGTCTGCTTTGATCTTTTGAACCAAAGGGTTCTTCAGAGTGTGTGCCCCTTGCGCTGTGTTTTCCAGGGAGATTAGGTTCCGTAAGCGTGCCCAGTCTGCTGACGATGAGGGCAGCATGGAGCTCGCAGAGTCGCTTCAGCATCTCACCCTGTCTGAGTTTCTCAAAGAGTATGTGGGGAAGAAGGGATTTCTTCTTTAAAGCTTACTTAACCGCGTACTGCAAGTAAACTAACCCTAAACTGCCAGCAATCCGCCTTCACCCTAACAGCACAGCAAAACTCTACAGCCTCGGTGATGCGAAGGACTGTGTCTGTCATCTTGCATGTTCTAACCTTCCAACACTTTCACAGCACACTGCAGCAGACGAGGCTTCACCGTCTCACCAAAACTGCCTTTAATTTCATATGGATGACCTTTTGTAATTGGACTAACCTTTGTGTACTTGTTAGTAAATCCTGCCTTAGTGATGTACATGAAAACACAGCTTAGTATTTATTAGGGATTCACCTCCAACCATTGACTGTATAAGAGAACTGGACTGAGTGACCCCCTTCCCCCTCGCGTTCCACACAGGAAAAAATCTCACAGACTTCTATTGAGAAATAGTCTCTTATTACTCATTCTATTTGTCAGAATAACCATTGTTGAATTGTTTTTTTTTTTTACATATTCTTGGAAACTCTCATTATTTTAAAGACTTTTCATATAACCTTATTAGGTAAATATACATGTAGACTTTAGTTACCGTCGGTTGGGCGACATTACGGACTTAATGAGAGCACCATGCTTTACATAAAAAAATGATGATGGAGACTACTATGAAATAACAACGTTGCCAGAGAAGATATGATGCCATTTAACCATAATTTATTATTCTTTGTAAATAATACATTAATTAACATTAATAAATTTTTCATGTAGTAATGTTTAATAACAGCTTTAAAAAATACTGTGAAATAATACTGAAATTATTATTATTATTAACTGCCGCTTATGGCCATTCCTCCTCTTTGAGCACTTCGGGAGTCGAGGGCGTGTCAGACATATTTTCGACGTTCGTTAAGATCAAGGTTATTAGCTGGTTCCGTAGTTTTTTCATAGTAGTCTCCTTCCTCATGTTTTTATATAAAGCACGGTGCTCTCGTTAATGTCGCCCAACCGATTGTAACTAAAGTCTACATGTATATTTACCTAATAAAGTGATTTACACGAGTCAAACTTAAAGCACAAAAAACCTTGCACTTTTTTATCTTGTTCTTGCTCATTCGTTAACGTTTTAATCCACGTTTCATACGCTGTTTTTTTTTCTATTAAAGCAGATTAAAAAAATGAAAGCCCCGCCCCGCTGCCTCGCCGGATTTGACCCAAAATTTCGGCCAATCAGATCAACCAGAAAGGTTACCGGCCCCCTGAGTGGCAAAAACACCCCCTGAAACTGAACAAGCGGGAAAAAAAATGAGCGAGCACGATCAGAACTGCGCACGCGCTGTGAGAGCGCGCTCAGTTAGGACCGCGCGGTGTAAGATACGCTCACTCAGTTATCAAATACGCGCCGTTCCATGAATGGCAGAGATGTGACGCCATACAAACTGATCAATCAGATGTATCTCTAAAAGTATGTTGGTTTCACGTTGATCGTTCCTCAGATTTTGTGAAGCCCTCATTCAACTGGTAGGGGTGTGGCTTTCTAACAAGCTCACTCCTTATTGGCGAGAGTGGTTGCCATAGAAACTCAGACCAATCAATACTTACTGACGTTGTCTAGCTCCGACATCGGGACATCCGTATCTTGAAAAAAAATGGTAACTGAATTTACTTCATTCGGTTGGTGCTGATATTAAGCCATTTTCTGGACCTTTTTCCAGTTCTTATATAAAGTCAATGCCACCAATACTTACGAATTTGTCATTCTTGGTTTGTTTTTGGTGAAACCAGGAGTCACTAAAAGTTTCTCATCCAAAGTACCAAAGAAAACAAACAAATGTTTTGGTGTTTTACACAGAATCGAAGAGGAGGAGTTGGATAAGTACAACATTCCAGCCAAGACTGAGTCGGAGAAATACAAAGTCATTCGTACCTTCAGTTTTCTTAAGAGCAGGATGTCCAGTACGCGCAACAAGAGCAAGGTAAGACGGATTTTACTTATTACCGAAATCTTAAAGACTGGCTCCAATGAAAATAGTTTTGGGTGTTTTTAACATCTTCTTGTACCATTTTTCTCATGATGGAGGACATTTGAGAAAATTAAGCTCAAAATTGTGTATTTCTTTATTAAAATATTAAATCAAGAGCAGATAAAAGAATACAGGTTTAAAAATAAAAATACAAAATACAATGAGTGGGCTAAAAGCTTCCTGCGCCACTCCATTCCAAAGCATTTGCAGACAAATAGATCCATTAATGTCTCAGGCTGTGGATTACTTTGATGGCGATCTGATTTTATTCACAATTCACGCTATTTAATATCTTGTGGTTAAATGGTTGTTATAGGCTTGTCCTTTTACTGGATGAATGACAATAAAATGATATGTATTTGATCACCATCATTTATACCTTTAAGTAAAATGAATTATTTTTGAGTCTCTTGTTTTCAATCTATGGAAAAAAACACTTATGAAAATGATGATAACGATCATTTGAAAATGAGAGGCCTTAACCGACACTTTACTTTGAAGGTTTATTTACTTCTGGTCATTGTAGGGCATGTTGTTTTTAGTTTAAGAACTTAAAATCCAACCTAATGATGTATTTTAGAGCTATAATTACATTGCTTGAAGTGTATTTTAACTACACTCTTAGATTTATTTAGATCACAACACAATGATTTTAAATTTTGCAAATATTTGTACCGTATTTCCGGGAAAAGATCGGAAATATCTGAGTACTCTGATACTGGTTACAGCCCAATTAATTGTCCGAGCTGGATCTGGTTCAAATTTCTATAGCTCCAAAATTGCAAACCAGTTTTGCAGGGTCTGCTGAAAATATTTCCTAAAAAACGACATGGGTTTTTAAAATTTTGACTAAAAACGGCATAATCGACACGCTTTTATGATAGATCCAAATATGATTCTAGTGGGACTTTAAGATGATCAGAAAAAGTGGTTTCAATCTAAAACTGCTGAATGACGGCATGTATTGATGTTACAAATGTCAATGGGACATTAAGTCTCGTCTACCTGTGACCTGAAACGTTGTTGCAGGCCTCAGGTGTAAAATTTGTTAAACGGCTTTATGCTTTCTGAGAGACGCTAGCAGGAAGTTATTCTGGGAAAAGTCGTGGTGTGGGCGACAGACCAAACATGGTATCTGACAGCTTTCCTTAGAATGATTAACCCCACTTGTTGAGTCAGCAGGGAGATTGGAACCCTCCCCAGCCTGCATCTGTTGTTTACGTTGTGCTCCATTTCCGTGTTTGTGCACTTTTTAATGGTTTTGAAAAAGCCGAGGGGGTGGGGGTTCTTTCACTCTTGAATCCACTCACATGCAGGAGAGTTTACTCTGCAAATAAAAGCTCTTATAGGTGCTTCGGTTTGCACCACATTGACCCGAGTTCATAGGCGCAGGTATCAATCAGCCGTTGTCTGTGTGTTTGGCCTCTTTGTTGATGTCGCTGGCGTGGTTTTCAAAGGGAAAAGGGAAGGACAGAGAAGCCAAGGACAAGCAGCTGAATGGACATCGCTTTGCAACCGGCTCCTGTTTAGGAGCTCCGCACTGCGTGGTTTGCGACAAACCGGCTTCTGGAAAAGACCTCCTGCATTGTCCAGGTGGGTTCAAGTTCAAATCCGACAGTTTTTTTCTGTTGATGTTCACGTGGCCTCGGTTTTCAGCGACCATCCTCCTTTACAGATTGCACTGCTATTGTCCATAAGGCCTGTAAGGAGTCTGTCCCTCCATGTTTGAAGGTTAGATCACTCGCCCTCCCCAGAGCTTTTGTCAGATGTTTATGAAATCTAAAAGAGATTTGTATCACTTAGAAACCTCAGGACAAATATGCCGTTTCCACAGTGAAGAACAGGACAGCATCTCTCCCACAGAGTAAGTTTACAGCCCTCACTTCAAGTTTGTTTTAACCACACCATGTGGGTATTTCCTGTTTTCCATTGTGTCCAGATTTGGAAAATAACAGTAATAGTTACAACTTCCTCTCATTTTTTCCCTCAGACTTCACAGTCAGGGACAGTCCTCGGCTGTCTCCCGTCCCCATCTCCCCTTCTCTACCTGTCATGACCCCAAAGGAGAGGAAAGATGCTGTGACACAGTCATATTCTCCTTCTGGAAGCTTACCCAACAGCGACAGGTCCGGATGCTACGTACACGCTGGTCATGCTAAGCGTGTTCAAGAACGCGGGTTCTTGAACACGCTTTTAGCATATGGTGTTCACATTGGACACTAGTGCATGTTCTCAATGTTGCATAGTTTTGTACATGGAGCCGGAAAACGGACTTAAAAACATGGGAGCTGTTTATAAAACACGCTTGTTTATAAAGACTGGTCGCTTGAACGTGCGTTTCTGAGCCCAGTGTGAACGTAGCATTGAAGTTGATCAGTTAGACAAATAAACAGAAATGTTCATAACTGCTGACACTTCTTTTTTTATTGTTTTGATGTAGTTTACTCAGCGAGAGCTCAGAAGCAGAATTGGAGGTCCAAAAGCTGAATGGCCATTCAGAAGAGTTTGTGGCAACCCCGTTGTCATCCACTTCCACTGACTCGTGCTTTGCTGAAGGTATGAAAAGACCAAATGACCAAACAAATAAATAAAACATTTTTGTAAAACTAACTCATTTAATTTTCCTCTTCGCCTGACTAAACTTGTTCCACCTTAAAGTAAAGACCTTTTTTAATATTTTCATATTTATATTTGAAAAGCGTTGCGTGAGGTGTTAACCTTTTATTTCACTTCCGTTAATATAAATCCTAATCCTTGATTGAAATCATTTGATGAATTTAATCTTAATTCAGAAATTCAATTGATGATTTCAGCTGAACATGACGTTCAGTTTAACTGAAATGCTTCATTTGGTTGAATTTGATTTATTCAGTTGGATAAATGGAGTTTTATTCATGTGTCCATTTCTTTCATGTTTTTATTTCAATTTAGTTGATCCGTTTAACGGACTCTCCAAGTCACTTCATCTCTACTCACCTCACTTTGAATTTGAATACAATTGTTCTTTTTCTATTTTTACATTTTTAAACCCTTTATTTAAACTTACTTTGAAATTAGATTGCTTTACACCAGTTTTTGAAAAACACCACATATATCAGACTTTCAACTCATTTTCATGACAAAAATGCCTAAAGAAAATTAAGTAATTTAAAAAACATCTCTTTTCTGGACTTCATTTTGAGATAAAAACGATATGATGGTAAATGAAGGCTTTCGGTAAAAATGCCTTCATGCCGACTCAAACTAGTGTACAAATATTACATGTTTAGGGTTAAGTACTTTTTTTTTTTAGATGGGTCTGTAAAACAGTAAGAAAAAATAGAGCTTTTCTAAGAAACCTGGTTTAATAAGAACAAAGAGGAAGAAGGGGACAAAAATGAAAACAATCAAACTAAAGATTCAGACAAAAGTGAAATAAAATGAGAATTGACATTCTCAGTCAAAAGTGAACAGCAATCATGGTCTGTTTAGATTTTACATATAGTGAGGTTTATCATAAAGGTGACCTGATGGTTAAGTATTGCTTTAAAATATTGATGTTTGTCCACACGGAGCTTTGACGTTTAAGACTTTAAAATAAAAAATATACATTTTTCTATAAAACTGGAGTTTGCTGTTGTTTCCTTTGACAACCTTTGCTGCACTTTTTATTCAACCCGAAGAGACTAGATTCTTTGACGACAGGCTAATATTTTAGCATAAAAAAAGACAGTTTTAAAATATTTTACAGCCTAAATATTATGTTGAAAATTACAGTACACTTTCATTGTCTAGAGTTGATTAAAGACAACAGTTTTACGTCTCCGTTAGTAAAGTGGTGTTTGGAAACATAAAGAAAATAATCTCATTGTATCCACTTCTGCTAAGCTTTACAAAAAATGCAATCAACCAAAGTGAGTGATGAGATATCATCTTATATTCTGTTAAAGTAGAACCCTGAGGGACACCACATTACACATATTTGCTTTTTTTTAGCAAACATTTATCCAAAAAAGAAAAGATTTTGAAGCATTTGAAGATCTCAAAATACATCCACAGATTTGTATTTATAGACCATAGACATACATCTTTAAATCTCTGAAGTTGCTTGACTCTCTCCTTGTAGACTGTTTGGACTCATTGGCTCACAGCTACAGTGACATCTTGACAGATTCTGTGGACTTTGAGGCGGAGTCATGGAGTCTGACAGTGGAGCACAAGTTCAGCAAGAAGCAGGACAAACGAGTCGCCAAGAGGCAGGATGTCATTTATGGTACGCAGATGTGGGACATTGTCTGTTTCCACGAAAACACGTAACTTCTTAAAACTTCCTATTTGGAATGACATATTTGGAGCATTTAAGTGTCTATAATTTGAACCCCTTGCTGCAGAGCTGATGCAGACAGAGTTCCACCACCTGCAGACTCTGCACATCATGGCTGAAGTTTTCCGGCGAGGCATGAAGGAGGACGTGCAGCTGGATGCTGACGCAGTGGAGCGGGTCTTCCCTTGTCTGGACCAGCTGCTCGCCCTCCACCACGCCTTCTTTGGTGCCCTGAAGGAACGTAGACACAACTCAGCCGTCCTGCAGGAACACAGGAACTACCTGATCCACCAAATCGGTGATGTTTTGCTCCAACAGGTTAGCCTGAAGTCTGGTTCTGCATCTGACTCTTTTTTTAAGTGATAGATTTCTGTGCAATAACATGGTCTCCTGCAGTTTTCAGATGACAGCGGAGAAAAAATGAAGCACGTGTACGGCGAATTCTGCAGCCGTCATAATGAAGCCGTCAGTTTCTTTAAGGAGCTCCAGCAGCACAATAAGAGATTTCAGAGCTTTGTTAAGGTATAAATGCTTTAATTAGAACCTCAAAGACAGACAAAAACGCTTTTTTAATTGGAGAACTTTTTACATTCACAGCAACAAGGAAGTAACTCTTTGGTGAGACGGAGGGAGATCCCAGAGTGCATCTTGCTGGTAACTCAAAGGATTACAAAATACCCAGTACTGCTGGAGAGGATCCTGCAGTATACTCAAGGTTAGTCATCTGCTGCCCCCTGCAGGCTTAATGGATTCTAAATTGATTCGACAGCTTGCCACAAAGTGACGTCTTGTACTGTGGTTGTCAGTAATTCCTAAAAAGTTTTCTTATATTCTGTTCTGCAGAGGAGACAAAAGAGCATGCAGACCTGTCGAAAGCTCTGGCCCAGATTCGAGAGGTGATAGCAGCCGTGGACCAGAGGGTCAGTGAATACGAGCGCCACCAAAGGTTACAGGAAGTGGGGAACCGCATCGACAGCCGCAGCACGGCCAAACTGAAGGACGGATGCACTTTCCGCAAGCAGGACATAATGAGGCCGGGGCAAATTCTCAAACACCAGGGCCTGCTTCTGTGGAAGACTGCCACTGGACGCCTTAAGGGTGGGATGGATTCTGTCTTGTAAGGTTCATGGATTTTGTGTCCTTTACAAACAATAACTAAGGATTTTTTTGTGGTAATTAATTACTTTTTAGATGTCCAGGCAGTTCTTCTCATGGACCGGCTCATCTTCCTGCAAGAAAAGGACCAGAAATATATATTTGCCACAGTGGTACGTCACTGACTTGAACAAAGGCGGATTTTTCTCTTGACAGAAACAGACTTTTCAACCAAGTTTCTCAACTTTCCCTCTACAGGACCAGAAGCCCCCCGTCATTGCTTTACAGAAGTTAATAGTTCGAGAAGTCGCCAATGAAGAAAGAGGCATGTTTTTGATTAGTGCATCGTCTTCAGGTCCAGAAATGTACGAGGTCCACACTTCCTCCAAAGATGAGCGAAACACTTGGATGAGGCTCATCAGAGAGGCTGTGGAAAGGTTTGTGAGTGTATTTAAAACCCAAAAAATAAACATAAACAGAAGTATAACAAGTAACAGCATTATGCAAAGTTTGAAAAGGGCTTTGAATGAAGTTTAGCAACTTATTGAGTCAATTTTTCTATTCAGTCCAAACTTTTTATTTATATAAACAATTTTTTTTTTTGAGAATTACAGAAAAAAACAAATATACTAAAAAAAATCAATTATGGTAAAAGAATTGCCCTCAAAGCATCAATAAATGTTGTTGAGTCCTTTATATCTTTGTAACATATCACTCTTTAAAAATGCTTTGTAATCCTCCCTGCAGTTATTCCATGTCTGAATCCCTCTTGTAGTGTTTTGTTGTCACTTTTCCATAAACAGATTTGATCCTCTCAGATTCTATTTATCATCTCTTAAAATAGGAGAGCCTTTGGATGCCCTTTGGTGTATGTTTATTTTTTATTTTAAAAATGATTTTTTTTTAAATCAACCAGGTCTCCAAATTTTAATAATTTGAAATTGTTAAACAGTGAGTCATAACACTAAATTTTTGTTTCTTTTGCCTTTTCAAGCTGTCCAGAGGAAGAAGAGGAGTGGGCATCTGAATCTGAAGAAGAGAAGAAAGCTGCTAAAGCTCGTTTGCAGAAGATTAATAGGCTGAAAGGTAAAAGTCTTCAGGAGTGTGCTTCAGGACAGTCTTCCCAGGACTAAACAAGTCTAAAGTCGTCAAAGTGTAAATCACATTTCAGTTGTTTCTATTTAGTGCAGACTGCCCACTAAGTATACTATTAGCGCATGGCATGGTATTATGATGCGCAAGAATTGGAAGAAGCAACCGTCACCAAGAGTCCTCAATTCACAGATTTTTTACAATCACATATTTATAATTCATAAAAGTAATTAAATAAAATCCCTAAAATTGTATCTATTTTACTAAATCCTGGAATTTGGTGTTTCAGAGAATTTGATGAGCCAGGACCAGCAGATCTGCTCCTGCCTGGAGGGGAAGCTGCAGATATACACGGAGCTTTCCTCTTTAAAAGGGAGGACGGGAGCTGCTCAGGCGGAAGCGCGACTGCTGGTCCAGCCACAGTCAGAGGAGCTGCCACAGGCTGCCGGGCTGCTGGCTGCAGCGCTGCAAGAGGGTGAATCCTTTCACACAGATAATAGAACAATATGTATTCATGATAGCGATGGATTTTACTGCCACTGTCTTCAACAGTTATGTTCTAACATGTTCTTGAATTATTTGTTTATGTAGTTTGAACCCCATACTTGAAATTTAAAAGATTCATGTGTTTAAAAAATTACAGGTGCTATAGTTATAATTATTTGGCTTTATTATACCTGCATATTCTCTGAAAAAAACAAAGAAAAACCAAAACACCGTTATTTTTTAGTTTTTATACCATTCAGCAGTACACAAACTGGAACTCACGTGAACTTTGTGTCTTACTTGCTTTGTTTCTGCAGCTGAGAACCTGAAGGCCACATTGTCCTCCGACGCCTGTTCTCCATCAGAGTCCAACCAGGACTCGGACACAGACTGTCTGCTCCCTGACACCCCCACAGAACCCACGTCAGACTTCTCTGAGGACTCGCCTGATAACCCAGAGGCCAGCGGCGACACCTGGACGGACGCTTTGGTACTGCAGACCTCCCCTGAGCTGCAAAAAACTGATCAGGGCAACATTGACTCCATGGTAAGTACAGGTCAAAAAAACGTAGGCAATATTTTTAGGTGGTTTCTTACTGGTTGGAGTTCACCTGCCACATATTCTATGAGGTTAGATTTAATCTGAAGGCATATTGAGTATATACAGTATGACTAGAATGCCAATTAAGCCCTTTTGAGTAGTTTTTGCAACAGTTTCTCCCAAAGACGTACAGACTCAGATTTAAATACAAAGCTGCTACCCATGATATTCCAACAGTCCATCAAGCGGTTTGGCTTAGTAGTTTTACCAAGTTAAACTAGTTCAACATTTTGACAGAATTGTGCTCACCGTGTACCACAGAGAATCAATTGGAGGTTGGTAAGTACAACCAGAATAAAGGTGCACTGTATTATAAGGCAGCTTTTTTTACTTTGAATACAGTGAAAGAATAAGTGTTCCTTATGTTCCTGAAAATACAGTTAGGGTCACTTAATTAGCTCTGGTTTAATTGTGGTTAGATTTACAAATTTCTGGCAGAGATGCACTACAAAGCATAAAAAAGGTGGTTTTTTTTAAAACTCTTTTTAAAATTTAAGTTTATTTGTTTTATCACGCTACCTACTACTACGTTTGCTGCATTTAGATAACTCTTTGTAACACAGGGTGTCTTTTATTTTGAAAGAAAATCAAAAGTCTGTCAAAAGTGATATACTAGGTCATATTTTTTAAAATGCTAGTTTTATGTATTTATGTCTTACTTATGCTAAAAAACCTGTTTATTTATATTTATGATAAAAGTAACACCAATGCAAATCAGTGACTTGTGTTGAAGTAAGACTTTGTGGGTCTTGCTGGGTTGTGGGCAGTGAGAAACCGACCTGAATGGCTCTTTAAGTGTTGAAGGTTGCAGACCCCTTCCCTAAAATTGCTGGCTTCCTCTATATTTTAGAATAGAATAGAATTTTTTTTTTCAATCTTTAAATGATCTGACCCCACTTTACTTCTGTGGTCAGTTCCATCTGGGCTCACACTGCATGCGGTCCAGCTCTGGTGCGGACGCCTTAGTCTCTTCGTAACTTGAAAGTGCGAGAGGCACTCACACTGCATCCAGTCCGTTCCTACCTCTCCGGTGTTCCATAACTGTTTTGTTGGCTATTGTTTCGTTGTGAAGTTGGGGCAATTAACGACCTAAACCGGAAATCATGTGAGTGTAAAGTACATTTGGGGCATTTTTCAAAATAAAACCTATTTTCCACATAACACAGTCAAATATGTACATTTAAGCTCTAAATAAGACAAAAGTGTTAATACAAGTTCCGTGCTCACCCAATGTATGAAGACAGGTCTCACAGAAAAAGAAGTGTTGTGAATATAGTCCAGAACCACATTGTAATGAGGGTTTGTTTACTAGTACTTCCTATACAAATGGCGGGTTATCGCGTGGACCTACGTGAGTTCGGAGGTCCACAAGGTTGGCAGCAGAGCCTGTGTCTGCAGCAGGACCGCTGCCATCTGTTGCCAATGCGAGCCATCTGGCGTAGCTAGACTGCTCCGCTGCCGCACCGTAGCCGGACCGCATGCAGTGTGAGCCTGGGGTTAGCATCTAAAGACCAGCACCTCCTTGTGGTGGCTTTTAGATTCACCAAAAACACTTTTTTTTTGCCACAGGTCACTCAACTGACCCATATTTTTTATTCTTTATCTTACTCTATCATTGGGATTTAGTTGAATCTAAAAACTAAAATGATTACAACAAACTTTATGGACCACATATTAGTTACTGTAAATTTGACCACACCTATGCGTGCTCTCCAAAGAGTGTTATAACAGTATCTGCTATCACATGAGGTAAATGTATCGGTGTGTATGAGGAGGACTGATGAGTGGTTAACCTTTCAGACTTTGAAATATTCCACCTGATGAGCTGAGCTGATAAAAGTCTTTCTAAATGAGGTGTCTGATGTCAACAGTGATAGCGGAGATCCTTCAGTCTCCTCCTTTCATCCTCTTTACAGATGCGCGTCTCCAGATTGCCAACTGTTGTTTTAATAATTCAGCGCACTCTGTTAGAATTACATCTTGGTCGTAGAGCCATGAATCATTGATGGGCTCATAATAAAGGGAAGTCCATTTAGTTCACAAAGGTACAGTGACATTAAAAATTGATATGGAAACTTTTTCCAATTACCCTTCCACTGTTCTGCTGCTCTCTGCGGCTTTTCTGACCTGTGAGGTCACTCGCCAGGATGAAGACGAATTATTTTACTGTCAATATCTGCCAGGTTGTGTCCTTAAACTTTGTGGCCTACAGGGGGCACAATTGGAACATGAATGTAAAGTTTGGTCTTTTGTTTGTTCATGTTATTTTCTATTTTTTGGATGCACAAAAGGTGATTCATGGAAATATAACAGACCCACATGTTCTTTCCACTGACAGGTTGCTGAAAGTGTCCAAAACCTGACTCGGTTATTGTACAGTCTTCAGGTAAGAGCGTCACAGCCATCTGGCTTTTTTTTCCCTGTCTTTTTTTCTGTGCTTATATTTTGGTTTTGACCTCAAGCAAACCTTTTCTCGGTGAGAGCGGATGCATGTTTGAGATGCTCGGCTGCTCACTGCAGCATCAGTAAACAGAGAAGCGTTGCTTCTCTTGGTGTTTTGAAGCCAACAATAGAACAATCCAGGAACTCTCCTTACTGATCCTTTTTTTCCTGTGTAAACAAATCATGTAAATTCATGTGGAGTGCATGTGTGCACATTTGCATACAGCATGCGCCTTTGCCCCCTTCCTCATGTGGATTGGGGGTTTTGATCAGGGTGCTGTTTTCCCATTCAAAGTCTTGTCTTGCAAGCCATAAAAACCTACACCAGTGCAATGGTGCTGCTGCAGAACAGGTGGTCAGGAGTATGGCACCTGGTTGGGATTTCCGTCCTGTTTTGTCATTCAAATAGCTGCTGTGTTGTGGCGATTCACTGAACCCATTTTCATGACCTTGTCAACAATCTATTCCAACTGTCTCTGTGCCAGGCTGTCGTGGCCATCCAGGACACCTGCTACGAGGTACAGAGGCTCCTACTGGAGGAGAGTGGGCGCCCCTCACCTCGCGCCCAGCGGGTGCACCTGTCCAGTCCCTGGGCAAACACCCTTCAGGAGCAAGAAAAGCAGCGCAACTTGGAGAAGCAGAAGGAGGAAGTAGCTGCGGCCCAGCGGCTCCGTGACAAACTGCGCCAGGACAAGGAGCGCTGGGAGAGAGAGTGTCAGGCTAAAGAAAGCCAACAGGGGGAGCAGGAGAGCAGACTGGAGGAGAGGGAACGGCAGTGCCAGCTGGCGGCGGAGAAGCTCAAGCAGGAGAAGGAAGAGCTGGATGGACAACTGGAAGAGTACCAGCAGAGCCTGGAGCGGCTCAGGGAGGGCCAGAAGAGCGTGCAGCGGGAACGCGAGCGTCTGGAGAGCCAGCAAAGCTTTCTCCAGACCTGGAAGCACGGGCGGCAGAGCAGCTTGCCTGCTGTCATACCTCACATGATCATCCCTCTGGATGGGCAGCAGGTGGGGGCTTTTACAAGTGATAACACGTCAGTTGGCTCAGCATGAACTCGTGCATTGATTCTTTTTCAAAGGTCACAAAGCTCTCGCACCCGCCCAAGTGCAGCATTTTATTGAGTGTTCTTTCACGAAACTAATGAAGAAGAAGCTTTTCTCAATCACCACCTTCACTTAAGACGCTTCGTTCATTGGCAGCGAGCAGCTCAATCCACCCTTGATATACAACCTGCAATAACAGGAGCAATTTCAGCTTCATTTGTCTCCCTGCTCCAGCAGCTCCCCTCAACCTACCAACATCCTAATGACCGATGGTAATTAAAACATTGCAAATAAAAGCTCAGGCAAAATAATTAAAACCTAAGGCACGTTCCTCCAGGAGCCAATCAATTGTGCTTTAAAAGACTAAAGTTATTGACACTTTGTTTGAGGAGTGCTGCAGTTAAATGTGCCCTGCAGCTGGAAGGCACAGGGGAGCGAACGTGCACTTTTCAGTGTCCTTTAGCAACATTAATGGAACAGCAGGGATGGCGAAACTAATTGGAAAGCACACAGTCTTCCAGTTCTGGGCACGCAGACAAGAAAAAAAAAATTACATTTAGCATGCATTTCATATCTTAAAAAGAAAGATTAAACCAATTTTTTTGAAAACAAATCTAACCCAGCATGTAGAAACATTAGAAAAACAAGATTTCCTTTTGTTGTAAATGCTGTTTGAATCAGAAATTCATATCAATCATTTTTTTTTATCATTTAGGCAAGCTTTTATCAGAGAGGCAACTGTTTTTGCCCTTCAGACCTCAAAGAGTTTTCAGGATATTTTCAAACAATTATAGCAATTTTTCACAAGTGGAAAACACGAAAAAGTCATATCAATCCCTCCGAGAAAGAAGTTCAGGCCAAGATAAAAAAAAGCAGTTTTTAATGAAACTGGGGGAAAAAGAAAGCTGTATCTTAAACCCGACACAAGGAACAAAAAAACAGGTAAATAAAGTGGCAGAGAAGAGTGGAAAATTGCATTTAAAGAGCCTTTTGTTCTTGTAGCATGTTCTTCACGATGGAGGGCATATGAAAAGAAAGTTAAGCTGAAAAATTGCATTTCGGAGAATTTCTTTATTCAAATCTCTGTGAATCAGGAGGAACCGAAAAAATCCAGCAGGAAAAAGATTGTTACTGTGATGTAGGTGCTACAGTAGGCAGGTCAAAAGGTCCCATCTCCACTCCATTCTGATGCATCCACTTCCAGACAAAGAGATCCATGTAGGTCTTTGTTTTCCTCGTCTGAGCTGGCCATTGACTCAAAACTGTACGGTTGGATAGATGCAATATTGCTCATCGTTTTTGATGCACCTCTAATGTTAGGTTGGGGATGTGTTGGACTGTAAGCAAGCGTGTAAACAAAGGGATGATGGGAAGTCGGGGCTAGCTTACTCTGCACCAACAGTCTCATCCACAACTCAAAGGTGAATTTCTAATGCTCTACTGCTGCTCTACTGCTGCTCTGCAGAAACTACATATGTTTTAGTATAAATGTGAAATTTGTCCCCATTTTTTATGTGAAAAGTGTTTTTAAAACACTATTTTGGTTTTGGATAGAAATGGTAAATTAATTTCAAATTGAATGTTATCAAATTGTAAATTCAATCAAATTGTGGACTTGAAATGAGCCCTGTTAATTATCTCAATTTGTAATTGAATAATATTTATTGCAATCGTTTGTTGTGATGGAGTAAAAAACTGTTATTAAGACGGTTTTCTCTTCTGTTGCTGGTAAATAAGTCTCCCCAGGCTGACAGGGTTTTGCTGCTGTATTCTGCAGGTGCATCCACTTCAAATACAAAGAGGAATTGGCCTAATGAGGAGACTCGGGTAACAGTATTACCTTGCTCCCTGATTAATTTACACATCGCCGTGAGCTTTGAGGCCCTCCTGGCCTGGAGCAGATTTACTGTATTTACTTCCATTCGTCTATTTTAGTCAGAGGCAGCGAGAGCTGCAGCAGCAACAAAAGCGTGCAGACAGTAGAGGTACTTATGTTTCCTGGTAATGTTTTAGCCAGAGGCTGTGGTTCACGGGGTCAGAGACGGATCCAATGACACACACGCGTTCGCGCACACGTGCATCGCTCCTCGAGTTGTATCTAATTAGCCGTGCGGCCTCCACACTGCTGAGCAAAGGCCATGTTATTGTTACGAGTCTGGCCATGTGGTGGAAGAGGACGTGAGCCGATGAAGGCCAATCATCCAACAGCTGCTGTCCTCTTCTCAAGCTGCAGTTTGAACTCACATTTTCCATTAAATTCAACAAAAAAAATATATTTGTTTACATCAATTACATTTTCTGAAGTTTTTTCTGATGCCTGATGCAAACATAGGAGTGCATGCATTCACTATAGGAGAACTAGACTAAGGGACCCCTCCCCCCTGGAATTTCAAACAGGAAGTGCCCGCTGGCTCCCTGTTGTTAGCTTCTATGAGACAAAAATGCAAAACAAATCAGCCTTGCTACTGATGAAGCCAAAAGTCTGAATAAGTGAGGACCCCTAATTGACTGTAAATGAGAACTGGACTGACTGACCACTCTCCCCCCTGGCGTTCCAAATAGGAAGTACCTGCTGGTTCCAAGAAGCCAAAATCCCATAGACTCCTAATTAACAGATATGAATCAGTCAATCTATTTGTCAGAATAAACATTCTTGCTCTGATAGCTTAAAAAAAAAATTCTTGCCAATTCAGTTTTTGAAAATATTTTCCGTAGTTCAAGTTATTCAAGATGATCAATCAGATGCCTCAGTAAAAGTAGGTGGACTCTTGTCGAAGGTTTGAAAACATTTGATTGACAGATTATGTGTAGCCTGCTTTCAAGTGGAAGGGGTGTGGCCTCTCAACAAGCTCACTCTTGATTGGTGAAAGTGGTTGTCCGAGAAACATCCATTCAGACCGACTTGGACCAGTCGCTGCTTTCTGATGACGTCTGGCTCCCACATGGCGGTGTCTGTATTGTGAAAAAAATGGCGACTGAATTTACTTAATTTGTTTGGAGCAGGAAGTAGGTAATTTTCTGTGGATGACATCACACTCACTCGGTTCAGTTCTCTTTTACAGTCAATGAAATGTTTGAACTCTGAATTTAACACTCAGTGTCGTCCTCACGAATGTTCCAGATCCAAATATGACTGACATTTTTCCCTCTCCTCCAGGTGTCACCGCCAAGTCAGTCCAGAGGGCACGCCGGTAACGGCTCCGTGTTTGTGAACGAGGCCGTGCTCACCGGGACCAACAACCGCCACCACAAAAGAAATGACCCCAGCGCGCACAACTGCCTCAACACCCTGCTGGCCAGAACCAACAATAGACGGCCTGCGATGGTTCCGCCTCCTCACAGCCAACACTCAGACTCCCAAGACTGGACGATGGGAACCAGGTACCTCTGTAGCCCTGCGGAGACCAGAGGACTTCAGCACTCAAACGCTGGTAGGAAATACCTCCATTCATCCTTTTGCTGTGTATGATAAAGAGGTTATTGATATAACTGTATGACAGCTGGGGGCTGTTTTCACTTTGAGAATTACCTTCTATGCTAATGTCTTCTGTGAGGAATTCTTCATAGAGCGGAGAGCCAACTTGCAATTAATCAGCCTCAGCTAAAACAATTAATCCAAATCCATGTTTAATATGTCAGGCTTTACCTGAAATGTTTCGACATTAGGCTCAAAGTCAATCTTTTTTGGGCAGGAATTTCTCTTGGAGCCTTTTTAGAATATATGCACAAATACAGGTTTGATTTTAATCAGGAAGATTAGAACATTTGTTCATCGAAAAATGAGAAGTGTGAATGTGCCTAATTTTGGCAGAATGTTTTCTTCTGTCATCTCAGTTTTGAATAATTAGTACATTTTTCTTATATTAGGTCAGGGGTGTCTTAAGAGGAAGACCAGATTTGGTGAAGTGAAGATGTGTCAGGGCCTGCCAATCATAACACTGAATGCAAATGACCTATTTAATTTAAATTTGTTTGCAAAGTTACTTTTCATTTCTTCACAATAAGGCAAAAATTCGATTGAATACTTTTTTCTTCCAAAATAACTGTAAATTTCATGTTTGAGGGACCAGAAATTTAATCAAAAATATGCCTGGAAAAGAACAACTTTTTTTAACATTAAAACAGAGGCTTGGGAATGAGGATTTTAGTGAATGCTTCCAATGAAAAGTCCATGTAAACTCATGCACAGGCATTATGGGCGTCCTCATTCAAAACTCTTGCGATCACTTATCGCTACGCAAGTTTTAAAGTAATTTGGCCCCATGAGCCAGACTTTGGACGTGTCTGAATTTGCCAAAAAAAAAAAAAGAGTATAGTATTCAGTATTGATCATATAACTGATGTTGATTTCATCAACTGTCAAAGAGTTACAGTATGTTAAAGAGTGTGTGTGTTATTTAGGTCTCAACAAGGTCTCAAGGTCTCAAGGGTTTGTTCTTTGACACAAACTCAATTGTGAATTGCTGCTTTACGAATGAACTAAATAGATTTCATTTTCATTTTCTATCCAGACACTCTAAACTTATACATTGAATTCTTTAACATGAATCAGACACTTCAACCTCCTCCCCAAATAAGTTTGTATTTTAAATAAAAAATACATTATAATGGAAACAGGCTTTTTTATTGGCTTACATGGAATAAGGTTATACAAATGTATACTTTTATACTACTTATTTTAGCAGAAAAATCCATCTTAATGTGTTGGCATGCATTAGACGCTGCATGGGAGCACTTGGTGATATCTGATTGTTTCGTGACTTTTTCCACCAGTCTGCACAGCCAAATTAGAGCAGAAATGTTCTCTCCCATCTGTGAGCTTTTGTCCAAACCCTCCTGGGTGATTGGGACATGAATGGCACACCAGAGTCTCATTGCTCCACGTGACATTTTTGAGTGAATATTGTTTGGAAACTGCAACTCAGAAAAGCAGGAAAAGCAGAAAAACACAAACGAGACGATGGTCGTTTTCCTAAATACAGCGAGAATTTTGTAATGAAGTTATCTGTTACTTATGATTATAAACCCACTGAGAGTAATATTCAAGTGATTCTACCACATATGAAGCTGTTCTGAAAAATGGCAGGATTAGGGCATGGATTCAGATTAGATTGTGTACATGTAGAGCCAGACAGGTTTCATAAAACCTGCTTTTGTTTTATTTTGTGACATATACAATAACTAAATTGGTTTTGCACTGACCAGTGATGCCTGCTCAGACCGTTTGACCTCCTCCACTAAAGACAACCCTCAGGATCATGTTGATCTTGGTATATTGCTGGACGGTGAACAGGACTGTAGACCACTGCTGCATTGTCCAGGTCACATGGTCCTGTGTCCACTGCAAACGCTCACATGTCTTATTGGTAAAGTCAGCTTTTTACACCCACAGGATGTTGAAAGCGAGGCCACATTGGAAAGGGTTTTCTTTTAGAATTTGTTGGTTTTGGCTCCAATAAGTAAGACACACAGTCAGACCATTCTGTGGGAAACACAAAATGAAGTGTGTCTGTCACCCCAATACAACTGCCTTCCTTTCCTGAACATCTGTGAAATGAAGCAAGCATTGTTTGTACGACATAGTTTTTCACAGTACTCCTACCTTAGTGTGAGTAGTGTATGTACCTCAGTGAAAACAGAGTATTATTCAGCTCCTGTTCTTCTTGTGTTGGACGGCAGAGCGCTCTTTAATCATGATAATGCCAGCAAGATAAAGCAGCAGCTTCCTGCCAAAAGCAGAAGTTTTTGTGGCCGTGAGAACACAAACAAACCTGCGCTCTCTCCGGTTTCACCCGTGTCAGAGAGAGCACTGTGTTTTCAAGGCTGTGGCCCTGGTGAGGTCCTTCCCCCAGCCCACCTGCACCAGGAGTGAGCCAGAGTCCCTCCCCCAACTCACCTGCTTTCCTAAGGAAGGGAAAATCAATAGTTTCTCTATCTAACTCCTGCCAGAGCAGACAACAGCATGTGAATCACAGTTCACAGGCGAGGGTTGACTGATCGGGACATTGATCTGAAAAATCTTTACAAAACTCATTACTGCATGACTTGTCATCGCATCAGGCGAAGGAGGGGTGGAACGAGCGGGGGGGGGGGGGGGGGGGGGGGGGGGGTAAGGGATGCAAACACGAATTAATCTATGTTTCACTCGGGAGGCGCCTGCTTGGATATGTGCACGCGCCATCCCTAATCCATTCAGGTAGCAGGTCGTTCTAATGTTTGCAACAGATGAGAAATGATCATTTCCATTCAGTCCTCCATCAACTTTTCAGGGAATGAGGTCACTGTTAACTGCAGACTTCCTGGAATTGTTTACCAGTCACTGCAGACGCCGTGTCCTTCATTGATCAGCTTATTAACCTTTTCTCATTATTGAGCACACTCAGGCTTGACTCACTTGTTAACAAGCTCGGGGTAGTTGCATGGCAACGCTTTACAGACAGGGTGTGCTCCAGCTAATATCTCAGCACAGTGTGATGTCCTCAGTGGATCATGGGGGTGCTAAAATAAAAATAAAGCTACACCTTTACAACAGAAACTCCTCGTTCTTACTTACTGCACCTCTGTGGGAACTTATCTTCACTTTTTATTAAGGCTCTAAGAGCTTCTGTGTGAATCCTACAATGCTGGGAATGTGGAGCATGCTATTATCTCTTATGTTAAATGTAAAGGAATCTCTTTCAAATGCAAAACGTCTTTTGTGCTGCCACATGGATCGGAATATGATCACTTCTTCCTCCATCGAGCATGTGAAGATTTCCTCCGAGGCATTCGCTGGCACCCAAATGTGCAGCCTTTTTAATTCGGCGGATTTCCATAATTTCTGCCGGCACAATGTAATCTCAGGGAACCAGTTGGATGGAATTTTCTGAATCGACGTTTCATCTGATGACTTCAGATGAATCAGGTTTCAGTGGCTCATCTTTCTGTGTAAGCGCACGCCAGGGATAGACGAGGATGAATTTGTGTCTTGTTAAATGTGATGTATGACTCAGAAACCTGCTCTGGAACTTTGGCAACGCTAAAATATAATTGACGATCATTGGCCCACAGCCAGGAAGTGGATTGGTGTCTCATCAATCAGCATTTTAGAAGGAATAGCAACAATAACAAATCTTAATATCAAGTTACACCATTCAATGTTGCTTATTTCAGACTGTAATAAAACTAGAGGAACAAGTAATCTGATTTAGAATACCTCACAGCATAAAATATATTTAAAAAAGTGTATGACTGAGAAATATCTAACGTTATTTATTGTTAGAAACTAACTTAATATGGCAGGATGATGTGTTTTTTTCTTTGTTAGCATGATGCAGTGTGAAAGAAATCAAGAAATAATTTACATTTATTTAGCTTAATCCATTGTAAACGACAGTCACAAATACAGCTGCCACCACCGCAATGGGGAGGCATCGGCAGAAGCTTCCAGATTTCATCGATTTTTGATAATTGTTAGCGTGGTCATGAATCTAGACGGCGTTCGTCAAGGCAGAATGGCTCGTTTTTTTAATTTTTCCCCAGCTGGCAGCAGCTTGATATGGACGACCGCCGTCCAGAGATATTTTCACATCCAGACACACGTCCAGTCAGAGCTGCTGCCAGCCGGTGATCCACCCTATGGCCGCCCAGTTGTACCTCGATTACGTAATGGCGGCATCCTCGCCTGTTACTGCCCCCGCGCGACTTTAAACTGTGCATAGAGGGCAACTGACCAATGTCAACTTTTAGAGAAAAATTATCTTGTCGCCAGAAAATCGTAACTTTTTCTTAAAACCTCTGCCGCCATCGCGCAGCGTGTAAAAATGCAACTGCTGCCTCCTGATTACAAATGCCGCCGCATGGCCACTTGCCGAATTTGCTGATGAAATGAATTTGTTACCACTTGGTAGCATTTTTGTGATATGTGACTGTAGTTTTAGATCGAATCTGAATTCTTCTCTCACCTCAACACCTTCTCCCTTTCCCTACATTTAGCTCTCTAAACCAGGGGTCTCCAAACTTTTTCTTGTGAGGGCCACATAACTGTTTTCTTCTCTGTTGTCTGGCCGGTGTCAGTTTGTAGTCTAACAGAAAAAAAACGTAACAATCATAGGGTGTGTCTAAACGTAAACATTTATGGTTTTCCAGAAAGCCACATACAATATCAATAACCCTTTTTGGCACCCTTTTTTTAATCAAAATTTGAAAAAGATATGTTGTTTTCTCTGACATAGTTTCTGCAGGGCGGCAGTAGTTCATTAGTAAATTTGTCTTGAGTTATGTTGCTCTCCCAGCATATTTTCTACGTCACAAATAAGTTCAAATGATGTTTTTGTTTGCTCCTGATTCACAACCATTTGAGTAAAAAAATACTCAGAATTTACATTTTGAGCTTAATTTTCTGTCCTACATCATCAAAAAAAATGCCACAAGAACACGTTAAAAACACCAAAATCACGATTTGCATCAGAGGGGGTCTTTTAACCAAGACATTACTGCTTCTTTAAAGTCAACTGAGTCAGTTTTGCTTAAAATGGCATCTTTTTATCTTTTTTACCACTTCCAATGTAATAGATGATGATGCATCGTGTTAAAGTCTGTGTTTATCTTTGGCTTCTGGAGTCGCTTATTTCTAAAAACCACAAAAACCACATTAAAGCAAAAAATTAGTTATTTCTAATTCCATTTCCAAAAGAGTTATCATCCTTGTTGTAACACTTTACTTCTGCTCAGATTTTCTGACCTCCAAGACAGAGATTGAGGGTTTTTATCGTCTCGCTGCTTGTTGATGTCTCATCTATCAGAGGCCAGACCTATATGTTGGCTAAGAGAGCTACTCTAACAGAATCTTATATAATTAATCAAACAGAGACACTTCCCAACGGGGACACAGTGAGGCAATTTATAGTTCACGCCATCTGTTACCATGACAGCACACCTGCCTTAATGCTATACAGCAGCCGACACGCTTAAAAACTCAATTATGCCATCCACACTCAGCTGCACGTCACACACAAAAACACACGCTCTTCTATTTTTTAATTGCGTAATCATGTCACACGTTGGATCTTTGAAGGGGACACCCCGTGCTCTGAAAGGAGTTCAGCTGGCTGCTCCAAAGCCCTCCAGCTAGCCATTTATTTTCCATCTCAAGGGCTCGTAGCATCAAAGCTAACCGTGCTGGATCATTTTTCATTTCCGGTCCCCATCCATAGATCTCTTTTAGTCAGACGTCAAGTGTGAGCAGGCAGCTGTCATTAAAGCCAAACAGCTGATTGCGTTAGGAGCACATTGTTGAGTAAAAGTGGGGTGATGGACGTCCTCAGAATCAAATTGTTTTCCTATCTATGTCATGCTGTGGCGCAGGAGGAGGCAGCAGACCAAACTGCGGCTGCTCAGCTTTATCTGGGCTTGTTACAGATTAGATAAGTGGGTTAAACAATCAGTCTGTGTTTATTGAATAAATGTCTACACATCTGTTCCTGATGATTATTTATCAGTGTTTGCTCAATTATGGAATTTGATACAATATAAATCAAAATTTTTCAAAATAAAATCCTAATGTGAGATGGTTTTGTGTTTTTTCTGTGGTTATTCAGATCACAGCTACAACGGTGAGACCTGGACGTCAGCAGCAAGCGTAGCCAACCCATATCCAGTGTTCCTGCACCCCAGTGACCCTCAGCTGGACCTTAACACGCTGGTTTCCTTGGAGACTGACAGCGATGGGGAGGAGAGCAGGGAGGAAACCATTGTGTACCTCTAAGTTTGGACAGAGTTCATGCTCCTAGGGAGCCAGCACTGCAGCTGTGCGAAAGATAATGACATCCATGAGGCATATATTTAATACTGTATAGTATTTTGTATTAAATATACATCTGCTTCTTTTGTCTCCTTTTTTTGTAAAATATATCTGTGGCAAAAAGAAGATAAGGATTGTGTCTTGCACCTTAAAAGAAGGCACCACTTGGGTGTTCGGTGTCACTTTTTATTGCGCTCTGCGTGGGGTTTATTTTTTCATCCTTTTGTCTCCCACTACCATAACCTTTCCCCTTCCCCTCCCATCTGGCTTTCTTCTTTGCCCTTACTGTTTTTCTTCCTAGTCACACACATTTATTCCTTGGGCTCTGTATTTATTTTATTTGCAGCTGGGGCAGAATAAAGAGGCCGTAGCCCGTATCAGTGAAACACCAGGCTGCATCTCTCCAGCAGGGGATTGTCCTGCCGTCTGCCAAGCTCTCAGCAGAATATTTAAACTGAAAGTCCCACTTTCTTTGCTTTGTTGCCTAAGCCATAATTTATATTTTCTACTTTTTTTGTGTGTGAAGGATTTTATTTTATTTTTTTTTACTGCTGAAACAAGTGTACAAACATGTAAAGAAAAGTTGCAGCTGAATTTCTGTGCTGTTTTATCAGGGATCAATATAAAAATCAAGACAAGTGATATTTGGACCATTATGAGGAAAAACATGAAAAAAAACAATCATGATGATCCCAGATATTTGACATAATCTGAATGTATCATTAAACACCCCCCCCGTTTGTGCACAATTGGTTGTAGAGAAAAATTGTGATTTCAAATCTGTTGTTGCATAATAACCATGAGTTTTGAAACAGCTTTATGCAGAGTGGCTTTTGTTTGGTTTTATCTACACATAGCCATCAATTCATTAACCAAATACACAGGCATTTAAAATAATAGTCGGTCATTTTCCAAAAAATACAAATCTATCTAACAAGCCTCCCCGTGGTCGAAACACAGACTAGAGATTGCTAATGACCCCAATTGATGCTGAACCTTTAGTTCAATTTGGAACAGTTATGGAATTATGGAGTTAGCTCAGACCAGGAAAACAAAGACGTACATGGATTTACATTCATCTCAGAATGGGGCGGAGCAGGAAGCTTGTGGCCCGCCCAGCGTATTTTCTTTGTCACAAATAAGGTATAAGACATATTTCAATCAGCTTTTTTTTTTCGTCTGCTCCACATTCACAACTGTATGAATAAAGAAATACTCAAATATTTAGATTTTTCTATATATATGTCCACCAGAAAAATGCCACAAGATCGTAGAAGACACCAAAAACTCACTTTTCAACAGTGAATCTTTAAATAATTCTTTAAGTGCCTGAAATAAAAGTAATTTACCCATATTGTTGTAGTGAGACCTAAACTTTACGCTTCATGTATCATGTTTGCTGTCCGTCTCTTGTTTTCCTATATTTACATCTGTGCCAGTGTTTCAGATTTGAACCAGCATCTTTTTAATATGCTATCAGATATAAGGTGGTCTAAATTTGATTTTTCTACACTTACAAAAGAACAGTGACATATTTTGATGCACCTTGTACAAATATTTATACTTTTATTTATTTCATACAAAATTTATGTTTTTCTGTGTTTTACAAAGATGTTTACCTGTTGTGAATCATGTTTACTTGCACTGTACTCGTGTATTCAATAATCAGACATGACTGTGCTGACAAGTAAAGAAAGAAAAGTTGACTTTGTGATGGATTTCATGAGAACAAATATGGAAAAAGAAGTTGAAATGTAAACGCAGAAGTTCAAGTTGGGGACAAATCTCATTTTCTGTTGTGGGTTTCCGTGTGCAGAGTCTGGATGAATGCAAAGAGATATGAGTGTGCTGCCCGATCAGCTGCCAGCAGTGACAGGTGGCAAACCAGGTGCATGAATGTCAATGATATGCCGACTGGCTGCAGCTCTGAATTTCAGACGTAAGAACTGCACTAGCATTGGAGAGGGATGGCACGATTTGGGAGCATTGCAGTTTTAAAAAATACACTCACACTTTTATTGGCAAAAATATGCCCCATACTCGAGGTCTGTCAGGAAAAGGTTGGATTGGAGAAGACAAAGACAGCACAACTGGAGCTTCAAGGCTTTTTGTGACAATAATGTATTCTGGAAATACCAGATGTGTCTCTGGTTGTGGCTGCTTGTTAGACAGAGAAACACATTAGAAAAAATATTAGGGTCTCTGCTTCAAGCTACAAAGGGAACTACACAAGAAATTTGAGAAAATCCACTTTCCTACTTATCAGCCACATTTTCCATCCCTGTTAAACATAATTTTAGACAGAAATACATTATTTTGAGTTATTTTTTACATTTCATTTTAAACTCCCAATAGTGGAAATCATGCAAACACTGCAACCCTCGAGGCCTGGAGTTGCCTATCCCTGATGGAGGCAAACTTCCTATTTTCTATTGCTTTTTTCATGTAAAGTAATTTGTTGACATTTATAAGTTTAGATGTTCTTTTTTTTATTTAAAAAATGTATCTCCTGGGCACAATCACAGTCTCCGAAACTACATTTGTAATGTTGTACTGTCTTAATTTGAAAATTGTAAAAGTTTTATGTAAAGGATCACTATAGTTCTAAATGTTTTTTTCTTTCTTTTTTTTTTTTTTTGTTCAAAAGTGACAAGTCATAATCTGATTAAATATTTAAAAAGTTGTCATTAACATTCATTGGGAAAAAAGCATGGCTGTTAAATCAGATAAGGTGGATTAATTTTATTTTGAAAGCTTTTAACCGGAAATGTTTTACGCATGCGCAAATGTGCCGCGCTCGCGGGCCACTGCTAGCAAAACCTGTAGTTTGCAAAGTTTTGCTCTCATGTTTAATTTGTATTTGTCCATTATTTATTCTAATTTAATCCAGTTTCAAATAAAACAAATTAATAAAAAGTAAGGGAGCGAAAAAAAATCAACTGAAACTAAGTTATTGGTATTTTCTTTAAGGTAAGTAACCCCAAGATGACAACCTTTAGCAAACTTCTGTGCTCTATAATAAAAATAAAATAACATCCCAGCTTGCTAGACGCAATATTGGTAGGATTTGTTTTTGGCAACGGAGGTTTAAAATCAGGGTTCCTTCCGATAGATGGGCCACCTCTCCAGGTTGACCAGCCCCGTCATCTGGTTTTAGGGCGCCAGACGTCCGCCCTCGTCCCTTCTCATATTTGGTGGGAGCAGTTTTGCCGGGCTTGGAGCTAAGCCACACATTGGTCACAGTACCTGGTTGTTGTCATCGTTGAGGCGGTTTTTTTCCTGATGTGCACACTTTGTAAAGTCTGTAGAAAAACGTATTCAGAACAAAGAAAAGTTGAATTCAAAACAGAAATGTCAAACTAAGTGCGGTATTCATATTTTTTGCATTCATTTCTTTTTGACGGATATCTTACTTCATATTTTCGTGTATTTTACCAATGTTGAAAACCTATTCAACATATCTTAGTTTACCACTGTTTTACATTAATTACATTTATTTTATGTATGAACTTATCAAATACATCAAAATAATGAAAATGTTTTTGCTATCAATTCTTCTGGCAGTTTTGTGCTGACCTTTCATGTGAAGCCAAAGCAATGCTTTTTACTTTCCTCTCTAACTACATCAGGAATCCATTACATTTATTACTTCTGCTGTTCCAGTGAAGTTTACACTCACTTCCATCAGCTCCTATCGAACTTGGCATGAAACGCATCTCCTTTCATTTTGAAACCATTAGGTGATGTAATCTTTTTTGTGCATGTCGGGAATCCTGAAAGAGGGAAACCTGAACATCTGTTTGAGCAGAAGACAGATTTAGGAGTGATTCAGACAAATATAGGTTTTAAAACTGTGCATTTTTTTATGCTATTGAGTTTAGCATTGATTTTTTTCTGACACACTGTTTTTACTTGCCTGCATTGGGTTGGAAGATTGCATTTTTCGTACTACCAAATAAGGTTTAATGTAAATCTTTATCTGACGTTTGGATGGCGTAGGTGTAGGGCTGCCACGCTGGAAACCTGGGTTTGCTGCCCAGGGCGTGCGTACATCGAGCTTAATCCAGTGTGGGTCCCTAGGGAAGGCCTTTGATACTCGATACTGGGTCCCCCTGTGCCTTGTAATACCAGTTGTGTGTTAGGAAGGTCATCTGGCGTAAAACCTCTCTGCCTAGCCACTGGTGCAAAGCAGTGAAAGCTGGTTTGCTATGGCGACTCCTGACGGAATAAGCTGAAAAAAGGTGACCACTACCTTTATCTGATGTTGGTATGTTATGTTTTATTCTGACAGTATTATGTTAAAAAATTACAGAAGTTCTTATAGTCTGTGTAAACCCATTAGTGTAAAAGTGTAAATCTGTTTTAATATTAGCTCTGTAGTTGTTCTCTCTTGGCCTTTTACTGTGAAGTTTCCTTAATTAAAAGTTGTTGTATTTTTCATGTAGCACTGCATAGACACCTCACCATGTGGCCTTTTTCCACCTCTTATTGCTGATTTTTTTTTTTATCATGACCTTAGTGGAGGGTAACTACTAACAGCTGAAAAAAATATTAAAGAAGAAAACAAATTACTGCTGAGTCATCCGTTGAGGTGAAACATGCTTTGCCATACCCTTTCCCAGGGGTGTGTGGGTAATGATTTTTTTGTTTTAAGGCTCACAGAAAAAACTGCCCAACCCAAATATAAATAACAGCCATTAAAGCACACAGTGAGGGATCTTTTATGAGAAACCTAAACAATATACAGCACGTATACATGTTATTAGATTCCTCTTGGGGTGAAATATGGTTACACGCTCTGTTCAGTTCAAGTTATAAACAGACTCATATGAAGGAATATTTTTCAACTGAGGAATGTGATGTATATTTGGTTGTATTTTGTTTTCATACTTTTTTATTTGCCTTGTTTTGTTTGTAGAAGTGAGTAGTATGACAAAAGTGTGCAAAGCTGTTTGTATGTCCATGATTTTTGTTGGACAAAAGACCCAGTATGACTTTAAATGGCCTTTATTATTTTATTGTTAAGCCTTTCAAAGTAAACCAATTCCATACATATGATAATATATATTCATTACCTTTGGGACACTAAAGAACAAATTATTTATGATGCAAGTTATTTTCTTGAGCTCTTTTCTTACCCAGAAGTAAGACAACCCAATCTCTGAGGCACCATCTTTCACTCCTTGTGGGTACCGTCCATTTCATGATGTCATCCCAGAGCCGGCCTCGGGAGCATGTCTGCATTTCACCCACAAAAACAAACTTGAAACGTGTTTTTCATGAGAAATTAACAAGTTGGTATTGCATGAAATAGGCTCTTTAAGAGGGATTCATCCTCTGGTCTTTGCTTTTGACCCTGGTTTTAATTGGCTTTAGTCATCACTGCCTGTCACACTCATGCAGCTGTTTCAAATTTGAAAGCCATGCTGTTTATGTCTGAATATATGATTACACACGCACTTACACACAGGAATTTCAGTTTCACAGCCATGAACCAAACATCAAAGCTAAGTTATACAGTGCAGGTATGGCATTGTGCCCTGAAATTACATTGGTCTGTAGATCAAAGGTTACTCTTTGTATAGACACACTTTAATGTTGCAAAGAAACTCAAACTTCCCTCATTAACCAGTTATTAGTATTTGTTAAACAATTTTTCCTAGTAGCTCTAAAATAATATTTTATGCTGAGCCCTAATAAAAGAAGCAATAAATTGGCTGCTTTTATTTCCTTCTGCATTTGGCCAGATTTGTTTGGTTTTGTGGAGGCAAATAATTAGGTTTATGCTCCTTTTTAATGGTTAAATAGTATATTTAAGGGATTTACATTTTGTTTTCCATTTGACGAGCATAAAAATTTCAGAGCTTTAGGGAAAAACATCCATCAGCTTGTCTCGCTATGGCTTAGATTCTAGTTTTATAAGCTGGAAAAACTGTAAATATTTGTTTCATGGTATATGCAAGCAGCCTTTTATATTATTAGACTGCACATTTTTATTGTCTGCCATCAGCTTCAATGACAGCTTTATGATGTTTTTTGTCATATTTGTTCTGCTGCTGAATGTTTGAAATGAGAAAGTAAGTGGGCTGACATCTGCTAAAGTTCTTTAGGCAAACGAGCTCCATCATCCCAATAAAGTTAGGTGATTGTTTATGTATCTGTTTTACCTGAGTGAGTTGAAAGTGCTGCAGCTGAGATGCCAGCCAAAGCAAAAAAGTAGCAAATGCTTCAAATGCTCTGGTTGCCTTAGGGAAGTTAGGTGTTTTAGAGGTAAATAAATAAAATAAATACTACTAAATACAACCTGTCAGTCACCAGGTTTATGTTTGGACATGCAGCGGTGCTGTAATGCTCATTAAATTTGAAGAGCAGCTTTGCTGAAAACACCCTGCTTGTTGAGGTTTCTGTTCCTCTGAAGCAGCAAATCAAAAATAAAATGTTAGCCCAAAAAAAGTGCACTTAGAAGTGCTGCAGGACTGAAATGTTGCGTGTAACTCATGGATGATTATAAATCTGATTTACAAATCTTTTTTTTCATTTTTTATTTTTTACCATGAGACAGCTAGTCTTAGTTTATGTATAAAGTTATTATTTCAGTTCAGCTCATTAGTGCAAAAAAGAATTGTAACAGTATTGTCCCATCAGAAAATGTATAATGAGAGGTAATAGATAATTTTCCTTAAGAGTTACTACTACAAAATACTCTTAGTTTACCTTATTATGGGCTGCACAGTGGCACAGTAGTTAGTGCTCTTGCCTAACAGCATGAAGGCCTCCAGTTCAAGTCCTGGCCGGGGGACCTGAAACAGTGTCACCAATGGGGGGACCTTTCTATGTGGAGTTTGCATGTTCTCCCCATGCATGCGTGGGTTTTCTCCGGTGACTCCAGCTTCCTCCCATCATCCAAAAACATGCTTCATAGGTTAATTGGTTGCTCTAAATTGTCTCTGTTATTGTGGCCCCTGCGACAGACTGGCAACCTGTCCAGGGATGTCCCCTGCCTTCGCCCATGAGTGGCCGGGCTAGGCTCCGGCAGCCCTGTGACCCAGACAGGGACAAAACGGGTTTACAAAACGAATCAATACCTTATTATAAAATCGTAATTTTTATCTGAAATTCTGATCATTTCCATTAACTGCTTAATTGTGGTTTGAAGTTCTAAAATCATATTTAGTTTCAAACAGATTAAGATGAGATTATTGCAGATCAAATAATGCACACATTGTGTGTTTGTGTATTTCCTTGTGTTCCCTGATGCAGCATCACATACGGATGTGTGCAAAACTAGATTACATGTGCTGTAAACGGCTTAAAGACCGACTCTGATGAAAGTCATATTTTTGGTGTTCTGATGTCCTTTTGCCGTTTTTCTCATGGTGGAGGAAAGTTAAAGAAAATTAATCTTTTCTTTTTGCTTGTGAATATTCTTTTATTCAGTTTCTGCAGAAACTATGCCATAGAAAACTACGGATTTTTGGCTAAATTTTGGCTAAAAGTTGCATAACTATGATTAAATGAACACTGGAAACACTTTTGCAATACACTAGATCAAAAGATGATCAGAGTGGGACTTTAAAATGAATATTGCGACAGTTCATGCACAACATGTTCATTTTGTTCATTACAGCATTTACCAGCTGTGGTTAGCCTTGAAAAATTACGAAATTCTTTTGAAATACATACTTTTTCTGTAATGAAGTTAACAAAAAGAGGTTGGTGCTGATATACTCTATAAATACAGGCTGCATCAGTCTTTCCACCTGTTGTATGCATTGTCTTGTGAATGGGGTATCATTTTTCATGCAACTGCATTGACCTCCTGTCATCCTGTCAGTGCTCCATTCTTTTTGTCATCTGTTTGCCCAAAGATATTGTTGGCATAAAAGCACCATCTAATAATGAGCATACGCTTGTGTATCTGTGGTTGTGTGTATGTGTGTGTGAAGTCAATATTGTATTCACAAAGGAGCGTTTGGCATCATCTGTCTGAGACCTAGCCTATAAAAAACAACAACAAGCTTGATAGAATGGAGTCCCTTTTAAACACCTCTTTTTAATTGCTGTGTTGTTGGTTTTGTGCAGGGAGGAGATGAGGTTTGTGGAATACCTACACACAGCCGAAACCTGTCAACACTTGAGGAGTGGAGGACAAGCACAGAATGGTGTTCGTGACAGTGTGGGAATGAGTCGTTCGCCGTGGTCCTTCACCGTGACAGTGGGGTGAGACTCAACAAAAGACCCACTCATTAGTTTGACCCACCCACCTGCTTCTCAAAAAGACACTCATTTTCTTTCTTTGTCCTTTAAGTCATAGAGAGCTGCCAGGTGACCGTGCATCATGAATATGAGCCAGTCACAGAAGAAATACTTAGTAATAGATGAGTGTGTTGTGTGGGTTTTAGCCAACGTTGACGTAGAAACAAGTTGTTAAGTAACTGAACTTGTTTTGCATTTTGTTTTCTAAATGTATTACATAAGCACAATGGAAAACTGGAAGTTGGTATAGGTAGTCATGGGTTTTTTCTACTTTGAAATAATGAAAGTGTGAAGATATTAAAAAACTAGATATTTTACTGATTGTAAGATTTCCAAAAAGTTCTTAAACTTCAGTGCTTTGTTTTAAAGGTTTTCTTATTTAGAACGATTAACCCTTTAACACCAGAGCTTTATCCCCGTTGTTGACATAGACCAGAGGTCAAAACTAATTACATTGGCTCTGAATTTTTGGGGCACTCATCAGCACAAGATGTAATTCAAAAGCCAAGCATTATTCTATCCGAGACGGGGCTGTGCAGTCTCCTTCAACTGTTCATGGACAGGCCACATGTTAATTGGAAAGTTTTTGAACTGGTTGAAAAGGAGATGAATTAGCAAGTGGACAAGGCGCTTCTCAGCATTGGTTCATGTGGTTTACACATTGTTCGCAATGCATTTAGAGATGGAACGGAAGCTACAGCCTGGGAAATCAAACACACCCTCTTGGACCTGTCCTGGCTACTGTTGAGCTAAGGCAAGGGTACATCTGGACAGGTCCAGGAGCTGGAGTGAAAGGGTCCTATAAACTGGCCGGCCAAGTGGGGGATCTCACTGCTTGAAGGCTGCCGCTAGCCGGACGGGCAGACAGAAGAAAAGCAGCAGAAGAGAGACAGAGACCCCTCTGCTGCCTGCTGGGCATTTTTATTTTCTTCTATCATTCTACTTCTTATGTTTTTTATCAATCCTCCAAAACGCACACGTCAGATGACTGAGTGAAACGACGTTGAAATCTACGGTCAGAACTGTTTATTATTAAGTTTGAAGCACATCTTCTTATTCAAGTACACTGTTTCTTTGTCATTGCGCACAGCAAACCATTTGCACAGGGGGAAAAGTTTTTACATTTTAACAAGTTCTGGTTAAACACCACAACCATTGAATCTTTCTTTACTTTTTTTCACGTGCTTTAAAATATAAAAAAATAGTATTAATGGGATAAAAATGTCTTTAGTCTTTTCTCTGTCTTTTTGCATTTTAGAACCCCAGAGTACCTTTAAGTTTGCATGAAATTTATTATTTTTTTCCTTTTTTTGTCTCTTGTTTTTACTAAAATAAAACACATTTAATTTATCAAAGATCTTTCCTAAGAATGTTCAGTATACGGTAATTTTGAGAGTTTTCTCTCGACTTTACTTATTTTGCTTTGTTTTAATCAATGGATTGTGAGCTGCTCACTGATAGACCCTCTCTGTCTTCCTTTGATATTGGTTCCTCCGTAGACTGGAAGTAGAAATTGTTAAAAGATAGCTCCTAAATGGACACCTGGTCAATGAAATGGGTCAAAACAAGGTCAATGCTCACCTCTGTCAACCCATGCACAAAGAGGAAATGAAAATTATAGCTCTCTGGGGTAAGTTGCTCTTAGTTACGGGCTCTGCATCCCTGTGATCAGTGGAAGGGGTGAAATCAGTGATGCTCTGCATTATCCAAGCCCCTGCGAATGATGGGTTAAATACCTATGGCTAAAGATGGTCATCATGCATTTCCTTTGGCCATTTAGAAAAGTTAAGACTTGAGTACTAAGTAGTAACTGGCTCTTAGAACAATGGAAGCCTAACTTAAGCTCAGTGATTTACTTGGCATGCAATGTCACCCATCCCATAATCCAGTGACTACACCTGTTTTTAACACGCACACAAGTGCATTTGTAATTATTATGAGAATACACATTTTCATGTAATCAGTTTTTTTTAATCTCAATTTCATGCAGTCAGAGAGAATAAGAAGCAATGCTTGTTAGTAGCTTGCGTGACTGACATTTGCTTGTGTGGATAGATGAAACATTTTTTCTTCTTCTGCACCCTTATTCTTTTAGCAGTTCATTGGATTTGGTTTTAATTGGCTTCCTAAAATTTCATCCTTCAGTTTTCTTTTTTTTTTTTTTTTTTTTTTGACTGTCAGCTTTGGGTCGCGCTGCAGGAACATCTCACTGTAAATCATCCAGCATATACTGAAGTGTGAATCCAGCAGAGAGCTGAAAAAATGACAGATTGATGGCATGACTAAAAATTTCAATCACTGAAGATTATATAACAGATGAGCTGAAAAAACTATGCATTATAGATTGTATTCACTGTTGGAGTCACTAAAAACCTAGTTTGCAGTTCCACTGAGTATTATTAACAATATTCAGTCATAGTTTCATAAAAACTCCACTCTATACCCAAGGATGGAGCATTTCCTGATAACAATGTACTTATTTTTCAAAGAATATAACACGTTTTCTGAATAGTTTGCAATGAGGTGCAACTTATGTGAATTTTAAGAAATACATTTGCTCATGTTTATTATTTTTCTGCTAATAACTGCTAGAAAGCACCCAGGTGTGTGTGTGTTTGTGTATCAGTATTTGCTACTGAAGGCTGTAAGGCCGAACTCAAAGATGACGCAGACTCAGCTGGATAGAATGGTGTTTAACATATGCACACATAAATACAGATACACATATGAATGAAACTCTAGGCTGGAACTCGGGAGCGTGAGGAGGCCTTGGGACCCCCTGACTGTAAATGGCAGTGGAGACACTAGAAGAGAGAGAATGATTATCTCAGCTCAAAACTGCCACAAGACACAGAATAAAGGGTCTCTTGATGGGCCTTGACTCTTTAGGGACTCAAATGTTGGTGGTTGCTCCTGCTTTGGGGGTTTGGGTTGGGGCAAGACATGTGAGGACCCCCTCAATGAGAAGTGGCATCCAGCTCACATCCAGAAAACAGGGTTGGAGTCCAGTGGATGAGAGCCACGTAGAACCAGTAACAGGGAACATGGCAATGGGCAAAAACTCATACAGGCAGAGGAAGAAAAACAGAGGGGAAAAATTCCAAGAAGGCACAAGACAAACTAACAGGCTGTAGGAAAAGGAGAACAGCTCTTTACACTCTAGCACCAGGTGGAGGACAGAAGAGCTCAAATGGGAGGAGACACAGGTGAAGTGAGTCAGACAATAAGGTGACTGGAGTGCAGAGAGAGAGCTGCTGCACGTGACAGACAGCTATGCAGAAGAAAAAGCGCCGCTGTCTGATCAGCAGGCGGAGTCCAAAACCAATATGGAGGAGAATCTGATCATTTTAAGGTGGATCCTAAACGTGTCAGAGAATAGCTATAAACAGATAGATGGTATTGAGAAGACGGCTGCAGAGAAACAAGCAAACATTTGGCTGGTGCTGGTGCTGGTGCAAAGAAAGCGAGCGGAGAATTAGAGAAACTGGTTTTTTTTGTGGGTGTTGGGTGAGGAGGAGGGCGAGATGCTGTGAGTATCGCGAGAATCGACGAGACGTGTGTGGTGAGTTAACTTGGCGGCGCGAAAGTGGTTGAACAAACATTTCCACCTGCTTTTTTTCTTTCCGCCATATAAGTAACAATTACAACAAAATTCATTAAACCTTTAAAAAGATTATTAAGTCCTTGACAGCCTGGAGGACCTGGAGAGCTTCATAGACGAGTGTTTTAATACCTTCGTCATGGGGAAGACCAACACCACCACTCCTTCCTCCAAACGCGGCCGTCCTGAAGACTCTCCCGGGGCCGCCTCTTCTCCAGGCAGCGGCGTCAGTGAAATCCTGGAATCGATTGATAAAAAACTTTCCAGCCTTGATTGCCGTCTAAACTTGCTGGAGATCCTCCATAAAGAATTCCAAGGCCTGCGAGAGTCCCTGGAGTTCAGCCAGCAGCAGGTACAGGAGCTCGCAGCGGAGAACCAGGCCCTCAGAGAGACCGTCCAGACTCTGAGCAGCGACACCGCCCGTCTCTCTGAGGAGAACCGCTCCATCAAAGAAACCCTCCTGGACCTTCAGGCGAGGAGCATGAGGGACAACCTGGTCATCTCTGGGATTCCAGAGGAGGCGGGAGAAGACCCGGAGGCCACGGTGAAGTCCTTCATGGAGGTCCACCTGAAGCTCCCCAAGGAGGAAGTCCAGAAGATCTCCTTCCACAGAGTGCACCGACTCGGAGGAAGGAGGCCTGACAACCAGCGTCCGAGACCCATAGTGGCTAAATTCGAGCACTTTAAACAGAAGGAGCTGGTGAGGAGCCGCGGCCGGGAGCTGAAGGGAACGCACTTCAGTGTCAATGACCAGTTCCCGGCGGAGATCCTCCGGCGCAGGAAGATCCTTTTCCCGCTGAGGAGGAAGCACCTCACCGCCGGGTCTCGAGCTGTTGTTTCGGTAGACAGACTCTACGTGGATGGACGGCTCTTTCGGGACCCCGAGATCACCCCGTGGCTGCGCTGAAGACCCGCAGCTGCTGCGATCAGAACTTCCAGAATACGCTGATGAAACCAGCTAATCTGATTTAAATTAATGGAAAATCGGCTCATCAATCATCCACACCTCCATCTCGTCAAAGCAGTTTATTTCTCTCCCCTCTCATGTTTACGTTGTTTTGTTGTGTTTGTTTTTTCTTGTTTTTCTTTTCTTTTTTCCTCTTTTTATTCCCCACCTCTTCCCCCCTCCTCCTCATATTTAAAAGAACTAAAGGCAACACACCCCCGGTAAGTAAACATTTACTCATGCACGAGAAAGGCGCGCGCACGTACACGCGATCCCGCACACACTCGCCGACATACCGCAAAAACCTCACATAGGCTCATATAGGACACATACAACAAGTAACTCACACAGCCAGAAAACGTTCATGCGCACAAACACACAGCGCTTCTCTGCGCACTGGTCAGCGGGCACGCGCACAGGAATCACAGACGCATGCGTATTACTTAGTATAACACTCAGTCAGTGTAGTCATGTCCAGTCTGAACATCTTTAGCTGGAATGTGCGTGGACTTGGCTCTGGGCCAAAGAGGCTGAAAGTTTTCAACCATCTGAATGATCTAAAAGCAGATCTAGTTTTACTGCAGGAGACCCACTTATCTAAATCAGCTGATCATCTCCTGTGCTGCTCACAATTCCCGTCCATCTACTCAGCTAGTTACAACTCCAAACAAAGAGGAGTTGCTATTTTAATTAATAAAAATATGATATTTACCCATAAGGACACAATTGTTGATCCAGAAGGCAGATTTGTAATTATTAACATATCTGTTCAGAATAAAGATTTCTGTATAGCCAGCATCTATGGTCCCAATGCTGATGAATCCTCCTTCTTTCACAGATTCTTCACTTCACTCTCGGTTCACGCTGACTCCACAATAATTATAGGAGGAGACCTCAACTTGGTCCTTGATGCTGAACTTGACAGACTGAGCACAGCAGGACACCAGCGCACATGGCGATCTGCAAGTATTTTGAAGCAGTACATGGATGAGTTGGGTCTCTGCGACGCTTGGCGCTCATGTCACCCAGACGCTAAAGGGTTTACTTTCTTTTCTCCAGTTCACCACTCACAGTCTCGCTTAGACTACTTATTAGTCAGTAATTCTCTTTTAAAAGATGTCAAGGATTCCAACATTCATCCAATTATCATTAGTGATCATGCACCAGTTTCTGTAAATATTTCTAGAGATATACCCAAACCTTCAGGCTTAACCTGGAGGTTTAACACTTCTCTGTTAAAAGATCAAGAGTTCATTCAGTTCTTTAAAAAAGAGTGGGCAACCTTCTTGGAATTTAATGACACTCCTGATATTTCACCATGTGTTCTTTGGGAAACAGCAAAAGCAGTGATGAGAGGAAAAATAATCTCTTATTCAACAAATAAAAAACACAAAGAGAAAGCAGATCTATTAGAGATAGAAAATAAAATCAAAGATCTAGAGGCTGCTTATGTTGCTTCTGCACAAGAGCACATTCTGGAAGATCTGAAAAATTTAAAGCTTCAGTTAAATGATATCATCAATAAGCAAACACAATTCCAAATACAAAAACTTCGACTCGTAAATTTTGAAAACTCAAACAAATCTGGTAAATTTTTAGCTAATCAGCTTAAAATTAATAAAGAAAAAGCAACAATTACTTCTATTATGGACCACACAGGAAATGTCACTCATGACCCGGTTAAAATTAATAAAACATTTAAAGATTTTTATAAAAACTTGTACACATCAAAGGTCAATCCATCAGAGCAAAGTATGAACTCATTTCTTAATAATGTAACTCTACCCAGATTAAATGAGGATCAAAGCTCAAACTTAGACTCTCCGCTCTCATTGGCTGAACTTCATGAAGCTCTGTTGCTGATGCCCAACAACAAAGCTCCAGGGCCTGATGGCTTTCCTGCTGAGTTTTATAAGGAATTCTGGGAACAGCTGGCACAAACTTTTTATAAAATGGTTACATTTATCAAGGAAAGCCAATCACTGCCACCACACATGAATTCAGCGAACATAATCCTCCTTCTTAAACCAGAAAAAGATCCCACAATTCCTTCAAGCTATCGCCCCATTTCTCTAATTAACGCAGACGTAAAAATTATTTGCAAAGCACTCGCACAGAGAATAGAAAAAATCACTCCTCATATAATTCACCATGATCAAACTGGATTCATTAAAGGTAGACACTCAAGTGATGATGTCCGCAGACTTGTAAACATAATAGATTTTGCCACCATTAAAAAACAGGAAATGACCATACTCTCGTTGGATGCTGAAAAAGCATTTGACAGAGTAAACTGGAAGTTCCTCATTGCTGCCCTCCATAAGTTTGGGTTTGGGGAATCCTTCATTGATTGGATTAAAATATTATATCACAACCCAAATGCATCAGTCAGAACCAACAATCAGACTTCTGACAGGTTTTTTCTTGGTAGAGGGACCAGGCAGGGTTGTCCACTCTCCCCCTCTCTTTTTGCTATATTTATTGAACCTCTGGCTGCAGCAATAAGACAGCGTGAGAGCATTAAAGGAATTACAACAAAATACAGTAATCATAAAATTAGTCTTTATGCTGATGACATATTACTTTATCTAAACAATTCACATTCCATTAGTGAAACCTCAACAATTATTAATGAATTTTCCTCTATTTTTCTCCCCGAAACTATCAGAACTGGTGCAACTAAACTACACCCCGTTACTGAAAAGTATACAGGACGATCTAACCCGCTGGGTCAACCTGCCTCTGTCACTCATGGGTAAGATAACCACAGTAAAAATGAAAATTTTACCCAAAGTTAATTATCTCTTCTCAATGATCCCCACACAACCACCACTAAAATGGTTCCAAACATTAGACTCAGCCATATCCAGCTTCTTATGGAACAATAAACCTGCAAGAATTAGTCTAAAAACTTTAAAATCTGGAAAAAGCTGTGGAGGCTTAGAATTACCTAACTTCCAGAACTACTTTCTTGCCAATAGATTGCAATACATCTTAAGATGGTTAAAAAACAATCCAGAAACCAACCCATGGATGGATCTGGAACAGGCATTCTGTGGAAAGATCAACTTGTCAGATCTACCATTTATCAGCCCAAAAATAAAAAAACTTGACTGCTACCAAAGTAGTAATATAAGCACTACTTTAACAGCCTGGTGGGAATTTCTTAAAATGTCAAACTCTTCAGTTTTACCATGCAAAATGACACCCATCTGGAACAATCCAGACATCCTGATAAATAAAAAAATGTTGCACTTCCCTGCTTGGCAAGCAGGGGGGGTAAGACTACTTGAGCACTTAATTATAGACAGAAGATTCATAACGCACCAAGAACTACAAGAAAAACATGGAATAAATAAATTCTTGGAATATCAGCAACTTAAATCTGTAATTACTAAAACATTTAAATCCAGTGACAATGACCTAAAATTACCAGAACTAGTTACCTCTATGATTAATTTTTCATTGAATAAAACTCTCTCCAAAATATACAAACTCATATGCAACTTAGATAACAAAGTCTCAATTCCAACAACAAAATGGGATGCAGACTTAGGCAGAAGTACAGACACAAGCTTCTGGTCAGAAATTTGTCTAAATACCTTTAAACTAACAAAAAGTCCAAACCTACAACTAATCCAATTTAAAACTCTTCACAGAATTTACTATACTGGACAGAGGATGTTCAAGATGGGTCTCAAAAACTCAGACATTTGTGAGCATTGTGATAGTAATGTACCTGACAATTACATGCATGCTCTGTGGTTCTGTACACCTGTACAGGCTCTCTGGCAACAGGTGTGTGCTGATTTATCAGTCTGGCTTAAGGTTTCAATCACAGCCTCACCTTCACTTTGTGTGCTGGGTGACATGAGTGCCATCGATACAGAGGGAAGATTAGCACCTTTAATCTTCATAACTCTTTGTATAGCAAAAAAAACAATTTTATTAAACTGGAAAAACAAGAAAAATATTAGTGTAAGTCATTACAGGAATCTGCTATTGGATCATATCAGCTTGGAAAAAATGTCAACTAGGAGTTCAAATAACCTGGAAGGAATTCGGGCTCTCTGGTCTCCCATAGCTAACGCCATAACTTAGGGGGCGGGGTTCTTGGGTGTCGCCGCGCCCTGGATGTCTGCCGGGATTTTGGTGCCGGGGTCGGGGCCTCCCTGGCACCTGGTGGGGGTGGGGGGGCTCTGTTAGTCGGGGGGTCTGGTACGGCGCCTGGATGGGGCAAGCGCGGGGGCTGCGTGGTCTCCCGGGCCTGGGCGGGGGGGGTGTGGGTGGTGCATTGGGTGGGGGTCTGGCTTGGCTCGGGGGGTGGTCCTTCTGCGTGCGCTGGGGGGGCTTGCGTGGGGCCCTGGTCCTGGGGGGTCTGCCTGCGCTGGATGGGTGGCCCGTCTGCACCCGGGGGCTGGGATCACTCCTTCTCCGGCCCTGGGACGGGGTGGGGCAACCCTCTTGGGGCCTGCGTTTGCTCCAGGGGAAGTTTACCATGGCGGGGTCTGGGGGAGCGGGCCGGGGGGGGGGGGGGGGGGGTGTTCATGGGTAAGAAGGGGGGTCCACCACCAGTATGGGACCCTTGAGACTTCCTCGGGCCCGCTGGTACCTGGCCAGGCAGCCACAGGGGCGGTGCTTGGGGGGGGGGGCCGGGGCTTGCGCCTGGGGGATGGCCCCCTCTCGGCTCCTCTCTCTTTGTGTGGGGTGGGGGGTGTGGGGCCTGGGGGGTCGGCTTCCGGGCGGTGGGGCCTCTGCCCTGGGGAGACTTGGGCCCAATGCTGGGGGGGGCGGGGGGACGGTTGTTTCACCATCGGGGGTCAGTCTGGTAGCTGTCCCCGACCTCCCCTCCTTCCTCATACAAACACTTATTAGGTTGGAGGGGGGTGTGCTTGCGGAATACTTCGAGGGGCCGAGCCACTTGGCAGTGGTCCCCCCTCTCCGCACAGTTTCGCCCCCTTCTCTTGGTTTTAAATGCACCTTAGACACGTAGGACCCTTGGTGGGGGGGTGCTGGGACATCACTGCCAGCAAGCAGGAGATGTCCTCCTAGTGCTCAACCCTCCAATTTTAACTGCACCGTAGACATTTAGGGCTCCTTGGCGAGAGGGTGATTGGACATCCCTGTAAGCAATCAGGAGATGTCCCCAGTGCCCTGCTCGCCAATTTTAACTGCACCCTTTATGACACACACCCTTCAACCACAAGAAACACACCTCAACATACACACACAAATACATTACACAAGGAAGATGGGAATACTGATCTTCTGTCCCCTACCCCATCCCCGGTGGGGGAACAGGGCCTTCAGCGGTGGCGGCCTTGTCTCTTGGGTGTCGGCCTCCTGGGCCCGGCGGCCCCCTCCCCACGCAGGGAGAGGGATCCCTCAGTCCTCTGGCAAGTCCATGAGCGGGGGATCATATTCCATCTGAGCCTGGAGGGTGTCTGTGTCCTTGTGGTGCGGGTTCTGGTCCTTACCCTCGGGTGACGGGCCCCTTCTAAGTCACAACATGGGAGAGCCTGGTCAGGCTACGTACTCCTTCGGGGACCCCCACTTCTATTGGTCATCCCTCCTCTAGGTGGGGGTAGCCGACCCCTGCTGTGCTCTCTTCTGGATCTCCGCAACTGCCTGGAGCTTCGGAGCGGGTCTCCCTTGGGGGGTCCTGGCTCGTACCTGGGGCTGGGGTGGGGGGATGCTCAGAACTCCTGGGTGGTGGTGGGCGGCTTGTCTGGGGTGGTGGGGCTCTCGGGGGTGGGGCCCCGCGCTGGACCGCCCGGCGCGGTGGGGGGGCTGCTCTCCTGACTGGGCTGGGCCCTGCGCTCTGCGCTTCCGTACCTCACTGCGCTCGGGTGTTGGGGGCCCATGTGGTGGTCCTGCGGGCCCTGGTCTGGGTGCTTGGCCGGACTACCTGGCGGGCGGATCACCTCCATTGACCCCACAGTATGGGTGCGGGGGCGGGCCCTGGTCGGCGCTGCTGCCTCGGCGGGGGTCTTGGTGTGGGGATGTCTGGGAGCTCTCCCTCCTTTTTTTCTTTCCATTCCTTCATCCACTTCAGCTTAACATAACATTCACCTGAGCACAGGCGTCAGCTCACATTTGCGCCTTCAAATAGTGTGCGTGTCAGAATGTAATGCTTTACATGTGTGGGTTGGTATGCACAAGTGTGCGTGTAAACTGGATGTGGACAAGTTTGTGAACACTCTTGGAGCCGGCAGGTATGTTTGTAACAGCTGAGTGTGTGGACAGGCCCCGCCCATTTTAGACCAACACTCACTATTGTAATGGGTATAAGCTTCAGCATTTTGTTGCCTGTAGACTTAAAATTCTACTTTCTCCTTCCATTGGTCATCCTCTGGAATCTATTACCCCCCCCCCCCCCCCTTTTCCCCCTTTCTTTTTCCGTCCGGTCCAACAAAAAGAACACAAACAAAATTAATATTAATAAAGTTTCGTTGAAATTACAAAAGGGGCTTATACCAACATACATTTTGTGTTCCCAATGATTTATAACCCCCGATTGTAAGAGTAAAATCTGTCTAATGCAAGAGGCTCTCAGCTCATATCTGTTTGCTCAGCTGTTGGACAGGACAAGTTAAAAAAAAAAAAAAAAAAAAAAAAAAAAAAAAAAGAGAAACTGGTTTTAACATAGTTTATTGAGCAAAGATGGTCAGATTTGGGTCTCCAGGCAAATGATTCTCACGAAAGCGAAGAGGGTTTTTTAAATGGACATGATGATGCTTCAAAGAGAAAAGAATCATTCACACCCAGTACTAATCAGAGCATAATACAATGTTTTCATCATTTCAAAAAATCCTGCAATATTCATCTGGTGGTGTTGTCTACATTTCTTTTCTGAGTTGTACTGCAAAATCAACCCATTTTCCATCCCCATTCTGTCTGTGATGGACTGTGTCTGGATGCCTTCCACCTGACTCTCATCTGTTAATCAGCCACAGTACACTTAAGCACTGCTCAGAGCCATGATCAGATCACCTGTTCACATGACCCTGCCTTGTATTTGACTCTGGCTCTTTGTCGCCTGCCTGGACCTTACCTGGCCTCTGACCCTGATTAGCTTTGTGGACTTTTAGCTGAGTTTCGCTCCTGTTTGTCTGTCTGAGTCAATAAACCTGCTGCATGTGGAACCAGCTGTCTGCCTTTCGGCTTCATTTTTGCTGTTTGAAATTGTGTGGACATTATCAGATAATCTTTTGTTTGTTAAATATAAATCTTTGATACTAATAAGTTGAGTTTTTTAATGATAATTACATACATTTTAAGATTACAACAGTTAAAGATTGCTTTTTAGTTTATATTTTACTGAATGGCTATTACATCTTTGTTTTTCACACTGTCCCTTCCCTATTACAGTTTCCTGCATTGGAAACTTTTTACCCCATTTTTGGTAGATTGAAGAAACTCTTCAGTTAGTGTTTTAGCGGTTAATAATTTGAAAATATGTATTCATAAGCCCCATAATTGGGAGTTAAGTATGCACATATAACTTCTTCATATTTAGGAACTAATCCTAATAAAGAGCTACAAATTGCATTCTGTCATATTAGAATTGAACAAATGTACCAGAAAAACTTCCCTAAAACAAGATTTGTGCTATTAAAATGAAGCAAGAAACATGCAGATGAAGGTTAGGACAGTAAAACATTTGTTTACATTAAGTTCTGCATTACAGAGAAAAAAAATGTTTTGTTTAATGTTTTTGTCAAGTTAGTCTGGTTGGAAATCAATCACAAAAAGACGAGCACACAGTGTTCTGTTTTTCTGTTAAATGTAGTCCAGATCCCACACCCTCCTGCAGCAGTTCGATTGAAAATGAACCCTAATTAGATCAAAATGTTGTGTTGTGGGGCTTTAAATCAAATCCCCTGAATTCTGCCCTGAAACACATTAATAAGGGCGATAGAATAAGAAGGAAGTCAATAGAACTCACAATGCTCAGCTTTGTTTCCCAGTGAGTGATACGCCAAAATAAACAGCAAAACCTGAGTGTTGGCTTCAGAAGTGGATCAGCAGCTAACAGGATATGAGTGATACTCAAATGACCCAAGAACTGTGGGAATCAGCTCCCAGGGCATCTGTAAATAAACAGTATTTGTGGGAAATTAGCCAGTGGCTGATAACAGCACCGCTAAAGTCAACAGAGACGTATGCAAAAAGTTGCCAGCTTGTAATCTTCTAATACTTAACTCCAAAGAGCTTTGTCCATCCCAAGGTTATCAGCAGGGGGACAAAAACCCAGACACTCCCCTTGCAACTTAATCCAGTGCTACATGGGAGATAAAACCCATTCAACAGATGAACACACAGTGTGCAAGCTACACTTGAAGTTGGTCTGACTTTGAAGTTTTTCAAATATTTGCAAACTATGTCTTGAAATCATTACTTTGTAAAATATTTGTAGCAGGGGAGGATAAATCATCAATTACATTTGGTCATATGATACATTGGTAAAGTTGTGGATTTGATGTCACCTATCAATAATAAAGAAGTTCCCGCCAAACAAACCTTTTCATTGCTGCTCAGTTTTATGGTTAAGTGTGGGGCTGCAACAAATATTTGAATACTGAAACGTCTGCGATCTGTTCCAGGATTATTTGTGACATCTTAGATTAGTAATTATTGATCTCAATACATATAGAATAATAAAAATACACTTCAGTTAATGTAATTATGGCTCTAAAATTGCAGAATATGTTTGATTGATTGATTGATTGATTTGTTTATTTCAAGCATAAATTGGACAATACACGAAAATAATTCCACAAAATTATCAAACTCATTATTAAGACAATGAAATGCATTGATTGAGAGGAAAGAAAGAAAAGAAAAAAAACAAAAACAAAAAAGAAACCAATGAAAAATGAACAAACAAAAACAACGCACTTAAGTCACATTTGTAACATATGTTAAGTATAGTGATTAATAACTAGTCTAGTAGAGCTTGATTAATGTTGAATTGATGTTGAATTTTAAGTATCTTAACCAAACAAACCAAATCCCTTACTGGAAGAAAAAAGTGTTTTTGTAGATAAAAAAAATAGACTTAAGTTCAGTTTACTGAAATAAATTCTGAAAAAAAAAAAAAGTTTTAAATATAGTTGACAATTTAAATAACTGTTATGAACTTAAATTCAAGAATTTTATGAAAATCCCGCAATCAATTATGTAACGTCGTGACTTACTGCAAGCATGACGAAAACCATACCAGAAAATACCGGCTAAATGCTTATCTAAAGTGTGGGAAGTTTTTTGTATTTTATACTAAAGATAAAAAAAGACAATTTAAAAAAACAGTAGCTTGATCAGTGAATTGTTTGATCTTGATTCATGAATCAGATTAAATTGCCACCTAAGAAACAATCCACAACAGAAATGATGCTGATCAAAAGTCATGAATCTTTGTTTTGCTTTTGGATATTTACAAGATCTTTTTATCCTGAGAAGCACTTTGTGTTACCTAGGGTATGAAAAGTACTTCATAACGTTTGATTTGATTTGAAAGCAACGTCCAGTCATAAAGGCTAAAAGAAAAAATGCTTTGTTTGTTGTTAAGGAACAATTTATACTGGATTGAATGAGGACTTCCTTTTTTGTCTAACATGGCTACTCTGTGATCTGTAGTCGACTTGCTTTCCTTTTGAATTAGCCTAGAAGGGTCACAGTGTTGCTTCTTGGGAGAGACAGCCAGGTTTACTTAAGCAAAGCTCAACACTGTCATTTCTAGTTTTCATTAGTTTAAAAAGCACTGACTTTTTTAAAGAAACATTTTCATCATATTGGTGTGTGACCTGCATCAACCTCTTGAATTACATTTGGTGGCATAAACCCACACTAAGCATTGTACTTGATTCCAATTTCCATTTACTCGCCTAACCAGGCCCTTATCTCAGAGCAGTTCGGTGCCCACTGCAGTTAAAGGTTAATGAGATATAAATTGCTATGTAAGAACAGTTCTGTTATGTAGTTCATTTTTCGCCATCCTTGACTGCGTGCCCTCAGAATTCACACACCAGTTTCCAATTATTTTTTTAGAGTTGAAAGTTTAAGAATGAACCAAAACCTATTTACACGCTTTGCTGCATTATCAATAGTCACTGATTTCTCCGAATGGAAAAGCCGTAATGCTACAATCCTATTTAAAGACTGAGATTGTGAGAGAACACCCTCTACCAGTGTTCCACTATTTTGTTTGTTGGTGCAGACTCATGTATTCATGTTCACATGGATACACATCAGAGTCTCAACCTTTGTTTGTGTTTAAATTCCAAAAGAGTTTTATTGCTGTAAAGTACAAATTCAAACAATGCCTCAAGGCTAGCACCTCATTCAGGCGTTCAATTAGTTTATAAAACCACAGGGTAGTTTTTTTTTTTTAAACTAGCACCACAGGATGAAAGGCGAAGAAGTTAAAGTAAATTACTTTATTATTCTGGCATGTTAACTCAAAATTGTTTATAGAATTAAGAGCTTAAACCTGGTACTTTTGATTGGCTTTCATTTTTGATTAACTGTTACTCTTTTAACCTCATATTAAATGCAGAAGCAGAAAGGATCGCTAAAAAAAGATGTTTGGTCCTGTTTCTTTTTGAAATAGTTTTAAAAACCAATTGCATCCACTAATGTCCGATTCTTATCCTGTGAAGAAGTTTGGATGACTTAGACAGCTGAACAGAAGCCTAATTTAAAAAGTTAATTAAAAAAAAAAAGATTTGTTTATCATTTTTAATTTTAAATGGAAAAACAAATGATACACAGATTTGGAAGGAGTGTCTTCATAACAGCTCTCTCAATGTCCTTGGGTTGCCCAGCAAGAGCCCAGACCTGAATCCAATTGAACATCTATGGCGACCTGAAAATGGTCGTGCGCCAACGCTTTCCATCCAACCTGGTGGAGCTTGAGCAGCACTTCAAAGAGGAATGGGCGAAACTGTCCAAACAAAGGTGAGCCAAGCTTGTGGTGTCAAATTCAAAACAACTTGAAGCTGTATTTGCTGCCAAAGGTTCATCAACCAAGTATTGAGCAAAGGCTGTGAATACTTCTGTACATATTATTTTCCAGGTTTTCTATTTTTAATACATTTGCAACAATTTCAAATTTTAAAAAAAATAATTTTTCAGTAAGAAAACTAATGTAATCGATTTTGAAATAAGGCTGTGACATAATAAAATGTGGTAGAAGTGAGGTGCTGTGAATACTTTCTGGATTCACTGTAATGTGGCAACAAAGCATCACAGCAAAAGTTAAGTAAAAAATAATAAATAAAAGGGCCAATATCCAGCAGTATTTTTATTTGTGCAAAGTAACATTTTTCAAGTAGTTTGGTCGACTTCAGTCTGTGGTTCCCTCCTAAGAGTCTTGTGTTAACAGCAAACCTAATGAAGATGTGAAATTCATGAGCCTTCCCAGCCCATGCAAACCAAGTTTGCAGGACTTCTGTGGTTTAAAAGCAACCCAAACACAACTGCAAGACAAGAAACAGTGCAACACTTTAATTCTTTTTTTTAACTGAGAGACATTTAATGAAGGGGGGGACACAGAACGAATTGAATTTTGGTAAGCAATTATAGCTTGTTAAAGTTAACTTATTTTAGGCTTCTTTGTTATTACAGATGGATGCTAACACATTGTTTCTCTGTCCATGCGTCAAGAAACAGGGTTTTTGAGTAAAAACTACAAACTTTTCTTAAAATTGGAAGAAGGTTTGTGGCTTTAGTAATACTTGCACAGTGAGGATCGTGTTGTTTGCATGTATGCACATTCACCTGACCTACATTACATGGTTGTGCTTTCTATGTGTATTAAGTGAAATATCAAACAGTTGTTTTCTAATGCAGGGAGGTATTTTTGTATACCCAGCATTCCAGTGTCCCCATTAGAGCCCCCTCTCCCCCTTAGCTCAAGACACAATTATGATCTATGACGATATAGTGAAAAACAGATTTATACGTGATTAATATAAAAATCAGACAGCAAAAAGGAGAATGTGGGAACCTATTTTGAGCAGTGATGGCACATTCTACTGTGTTTGGATACAGATGCGTGTTAAGGGTGACCGACAGCTCCTGTCTTTTAGTTCTGAATTCATTTAGACTCAGAGCTGCCTTACACTTAAAGCACATTTGGATTTCTCTGCTGTGTTGGCAACAGAATAGAGGTAAGAAGTGTGTAAGCATGATTCATCTGGTGGTCAATCATTGGATAAACTCTGCTGCAGCTATAGCAGAGCAGCTCTTGTGATGCCAATTATAGATCATGTATAATGTGGAGTGTGAGAATATCATGTGTCGCACAGGTCATCTGGGCCTCTCGTGTTTCCCTGAAGTTTGTGAATTGCCTCCTTTTGGAGTGCAGGTGAAGGAAAAGCAGTTAAATGAAGCTAATCCTTTTTGATTTGTTAGTGAAGATAGTTTTTTGATCTGGAAGTAATGAGGGTGAGATTGTTAGATAAAGGTGAGGAACAACTCAAGACTCTGAAGTGAAACTCCAGTATTTTGAAATGTTTTTCCTTTTATTGCTCTGATCTCGGAACATTTTCTTGAGCCTTGTTAGGATTTTTATTTTTATGATCCTGTCAAACTGCCACCTGACAATGTGTTGCTTTGGTGATAAAGGTCTTGTAGTGATTATTAGCTTTGGGCTGAATGAGTTAAAGTAAGAACAATGTGTCATATTTGGCAGCCTTCAGAAGTATAAGAAAATGGCAAATGATTAGCCTTTTGTTTGTTTTCCAAAAGTTTTATTACTTGAAGTGTTTTTCAAAATAAGGTGGAGGAAGACACCTGACCTCAGCAAAAACTTGAACTATTTTTGTTTAAGACCTGCTCCAACCAAAATCGTGTTTTTGGCGTTTTTAATAAGGTGTTGTTGCATTTTTTTCATGATGAACAAAAAAAAGAAATTTTAGATTAAAACTGCTTCTGAGTATTTCTTTATTCAAATTGTAATAGATCAGGATCAGATTAAAAACCTGCTGAAAAAAAGCTTGGGTTTGTGACACAGCAACTGCTATGAAAGGGCCAAAGTCTCCCAGTTCACTCCAGTTCTGATGCATGCAATTGCAGACAAATAGATCCATTAACGTCTTTATTTTCCTCGTCTGAGCTATTTGGCTTTAAAATACATGAATGCAATTTATGCATGCATGCATTGTTTTTTTTAAGGTAAAAATGCTGGTTTCCAGCAGACCGCAGACTCTTGGGTGTTTGGTGTTAAGTGGCAGTTGATGGTTCAGACCAAGCACTTTCAGAGAAACTAGAAAATGAAACCTGGTCAAATATTTTGTCACAGGCTGTTTGCTGTGTAAATAACTAACTGGTTTAGCTACCATGACACTATTGCATCATCCTACCTCAAATAAATGTCTCGTGATCTCTAATTTTTTAATATGAGTTATTGTTTATAGCACAGCACTTCACCAAAGTAATATACTTGATTAAACATAGTTCATTTTTTTATTCCCTAATTTTCTGCACTACAAGGTGCATAGAATTATAAGGCGCACCATCAAAAAATTGTCTCTTTTTCAAACTTTTGTCACATATAAGGCACCGAACTATGACTATAAGGGAACATTAAGCGAGAAAAAAGAGCGGAAAAAAAAGTCAGTCGCTTTATTAACCACGTTCACAGGAACTCTAGAGTTTGTAACACGTCAAACGTTAACTATGTTAGAAGCATTAGCCGCCGTAACGTGTTAACAATACCTTTAACAAGGACTGGGCGATAAAATGATTGTCATATACTGTATGTTGCAATAGAACTTTTTCTCGATAGAAAAATGAGTTAATCTCAATAGTCTTGTGTTTTGGTGTCTGAAATTAACATTCGTCAGTTGTGGGCATTTTCCCCTCTTTGGAGAATAGAAGTTTGCGGGTTAGTCGCTTCATGAAAAGTACAGGTTTGTGTAAACTTAGTCATTTTCATTAGCTCTTCTTTTTATGAACCTCTGTGGTCCTCTCCTTCTCTACCATCTGAACATGAGGTAAACAAGAACACGCAAGAAGCCCCTGACCCCTGCGGTCACTTCACCTGTAAAGTGTTTATGTTTGGATGATGAAACAGCACAACAAGCAGTGATTTTTAACAGGATTTAGTCAGAACTGGAGCTGCTAGACTTACAGCAGCAACAGACAGATTATTAGAAGTGTTGATTTGTTAGATGCTAATGTTATGACACCAATTGTGCTATGACGCTTATGCACTGCTCCGTGTGTCACCTATACATAATCGTGTACTGGTTAAAAGTTGGACAATATTTGCATGGCACGGCCTTTAAGATGTGGCGGATAAATACAACATGATTAATTCATACAACTTGAATAAAAACGGTCTTTTCTAAATACTAATGAAAACACTGTTTTAGCTCTATCTTTGTAGCATTACAGGGTTGGTGTTATGCCAAAAACTGTGACCTGTCAGATGTTGTGCTTAATCCTCCCACCCCCTTAAAGCTGCAGATTTAAAGAGCTTATACCATGCAAAATCAACTTCTTGAGCTTTTAAGTGTTATTATGTATTAGAATGTTCATTCCTCACTACAGACAACCCCAAAGCGATGTTTGATCCATTCACGCATTTCTGAGTATTCCTCTAAAAACCTGTGCTCTGAGCACCAGCCCCTCCCAACCAGCAAAAACGAGCAGTTTCTCATGAACTTACATCACAACAACAGAACAACCCTTTTCAGAAAGAATCTGTGCTGCCAATAACGCCCCTAGGCTAAGAAAACACACTTTCTCAATGGAGCAAACAGTGCTCAGAAAAAACACTTTCATTTTAAATGTACAATACTATACATTAGATTGTGTCCTATCTCCAATAAATGCTGACTCTAACGGGTGTTTATTGCTTTGGACGCTGGGCTTCTTTAAGACACACCCACCTCTCCCCCAGGTTGGGCACAGATTTGTGTGCCAAAAGTCAATATTACATTATATCATAAACGTGGATTTGGTTTTCTCTGAAAGGCTTGAGAATAGCATGATATAGACTCTTTGAACCCCGAGAAACTCTGAAACAAAGTGTGGAATTTTTTTCTCCACAGCATTGTGAAAAAGTGCCACAACAACAGCCTTTCTCAAAACTTTAGTTCTTCCATTGGAGTCCACAGTTGCACGACTGAGATTCTTGACATTTTCTGTCAATTACTTGTATATTTGCTATTGCTCCCTGGAAGTCCCATGCCTTATTACCCAGTTTTAGTCAACTTTTAGCTGTTTGACAGTTGGTTTACTTTCTTGCAGTGCATAGTGGTTGAAGGAACATCTGCAGAATGTCACTGACTTTTGTTTACAAAATAATCTTAAATCCTACGTTATTAATGGTAAAAAGCTTTCGTGCTAATATTTTCTGTTTATAAGACAATATGTTATGCAATTTGTCTGACATCTGTACAATAGTCTGATCTCTTCTAACAACAATATTTATTTGTATCGAGTGAACTTCACATCACCTTTTTTAATTGGCAGTGACCTAATTAGTTTTCCTAGTAACCCTTTCAAAAAGCCTATTTGCAGTTGTAATTCTATCATTAACTTTAGGCAAGGCAAGGCTCTCTTCTTTGTATAGCACCTTGTGTACATACAGGTGTTCAAAGTTATTTATGGAAATGCATGAGCTGTGGAAACATACATGAAGACAAATAACAAGAAAATGATCAAAGTTAAATAACGCAAAATCCAAATAAAAAAACATTGAAGGGTGCAGTATTTCAAACAACAGCAGCAGAAAAGAACAACTTTTGAGTTTGGGCTTAAATATAGACACGACTGGAGGATCTTGGGGTTCATTAGGAAGCTGCTTCCATCCGTGTGCAGCATCGCAGTTAAAAGCAGCTGTTCCCCGTTTGGCTCTGACTCTACGTTCTACCAGCGGATTGCCTTCTCAACTCTACTGGGTTGATGAACCACAAGTAGATATGGCTGTTATTTGGGTCTGACACCATTAACTAATTTATAAACTAAAAGCAGTACTTTAAAGTGGGTTCTATATTTAACTAGTAGCCAGAATAAGAACTCTAGATCAGAATAGTCTGTTCTCATTGTTTTGGATTAATTCTCAAACAACAGTGTTCTAATGGAGTCGCAGAGTCCTAAGCCTAACGAACTAAATGACTGTTGGATTTTTTTTAATACTCTACAAACAAAGAACTGAACTTCTGGAAGCTAAAAGACATGTCTGGACTTGTAAACTGCAGGATGTGATGTAATTAAAACTCTGTCCCAGTAGAGCCCACTGAATTATGAGCTTTGACAGAAATCACTGATTCAAAATGATTGCTTTCACTATCATCTTTTTTTTTTTTTTTTGCCTACAGTCTTGTATAGTCAGATTGGTTTCTTGATAAGAGGATACCATCTAGCTCTTGTGCGATCCTAGACATGTTAGCGTTGGGAGTGGGGTCTTCTGGAACCCACAGCGTGCAGAACTTAAAAATAAATAATAAAAACTTTACTGATGTCTTCGGCAGACATCAAATCCTGACCCGAATAAGCTCAGACTAATGACCCAGTTACAAACTTAATAAAGCTTCTTTACTTTTCTGCAGTGTTTTCACGGTTCACATCTTTTATTGTGATAAATGCTGAACTTGTACAACACAACGCCCAAAAGAGTTGCTTACGTTTGCACACTCAGTCTGCAGAGATTTGTTGTGTGCAAAGACAAACAGTGTATGGCTCATCTCACACTTAGAAAACACTTTAATTAATGTCTTAAATGTTTTGGTGATTGTTGATCTGTTATTATATGAATCCACTTTGGGGAAATATAGTTTAAAGTCTTTTTTTTTTTTTGCAAGCATGCCATTTTTTTTATTCATGCTGCCTTTACTCTTCAGACAGATGGGTAGATGTGGGGAAAAAAGGCTAAAAGAAAATCTCCTTCTTTTTTTCTACCTTTTTCTTCTCATTTGTCCTAAAACTTCAATTTAATGTCTTGCCTTTTTGTAAAATGTGCAGCTTTAAAATACATTCCACTCTTATTTTTAATCATCTTAACTTTTTAATATTGATCTGAGTTTTTCTGTAAAATAATAGGTGACAATAATGAACATCCAATGTAGCATTAGTTGTAAAAGACAAGTAAGCTGTGGTGTTATGAAAAGTATTAATTTTTTCATGTATAATTCAGCCAAATAAAAATAACCTATTTAAGAAACTTAGTTCTTCTTCTACATTGGACATACACTACATTACCAAAAGTATTTGCTCATCCATCCAAATGATCAGAATCAGGTGTCCTAATCACTTGGCCTGGCCACAGGTGTTAAAAAATAAGTCACTCAGGCAGAACAAAATGGAAGAGTTTGGGAACAACAGCAACTCAGCCATGAAGTGATAGATCACGTAAACTGTACCGCCCACAACTTATGAGTTGCTGACTGCTGGCAGGATTTAAGGTTGGGCTTGTTTTCCATCATCCCTTTGTTTACACTCTGTCCCGCTAGCTTAAATCCCCTCACAACCCCAAGCTAACACTAGTAATGCAAAGAAAATTGCGAGCGTTGTTGGAGCTATCCAGCCACACAGTTTTAATCCAGATTCCAGCTCAGATGAGGAGAACAAAATCGTTACTAGATCTGTTTGTCTGCAAGTGGACGTATTGGAATTGAGCGGAGCAGGAAGCTTTTGGCCCGCCAATTGTAGTTTCTATGAAACAACTACAAACTGCTTTTTTTCTTCTTCTTCAAACGGCAATTTTTTGTCTGCTGCTGATTAACCACATTTTGAATAGAGAAATGCTCAGAAATGCAACTTTATTCTTAACCTGCTTTATAAATGTCCTCCTTCATGAGAAAAATGCTTCAAGAACATGATAAAAACATCAAAAACACAAATTTCATTGAAGTGGGTCTTTAATATGAGAAAGAATTATCTAAAGATTCAAAGACTCCACACATTACTGCCCAGCACAGAGCAATCAAAGCCAGTTTGAAACTTTATGATTAACTTCTTTTAACTGCTGAAGTTTCTGCTCAAATTCTTCTTTTTTGGAAGGTCTGTGTACATATTTTTGATAATAAACTGCTTTCTCGAGATTATTAATTTGAGTTAGATGTTAATTGTTTTATTTATTTATTTATTTATTTTAGCCTGGTTTGGAATTTTTAACCTAAGTGCTTTTAAAAGCTGGAACAGATCATCTTGCTTCATGTCCCATAAGCTTACATAAAACTTTTTCTGAATTGTTTTTTTTCTTTGTATAGCTTTTTGTCACTTCTCTATAAACAGTTTTATAAATGCTATATGTGTTGTCATTCTGCTGCACACTCTCGTCTGCTATATGTTACTGTAAAAGTTTTTATAAAGCGCAGGGCTCATGGTTATAAAGCTTGAGGCTAACATCAGTAATAGTTTTTACTGCCCACAACTTACAGCCTTGATCATAAATCATGAAAGTTTGAAGCGCTTTAAGTGAGGTAAACCATCGGTCTGGTATTAGTATATAAGTGTTAACATGTAGGTGTAATATTAGAGGCTAGTATTCAAAGACAAATGAATCCCCAATGAATGTTTAAGAAAATAAAGTGCTGTTTTCCACATGATAGTTTCAGGAACATAAAGTGCAAAGAGAATGTCTGTATTGACTAACCTTAGTGAGGTATATGCATTTATGAAAAAAAGATAGAAATGTATGTTTTATCTGAAAAAGCTTAACAGACTAGAAACTACAATCAAAACACTGTAGCCCTTTCAGAAAACCTGCAACTTTGACTCGCTTCAGAGACACCAATCACAACAGAGTAGAGGTCTCATGGTAGTAGTTCAAGCTATTATCGACCTTTGGAAGACAACTCAAAGCATATCTGACAATCAGCAATGGCAGAGATAGAAGATTTATCTATTTCATTTAACTTTTGTATTAGATCCTGACAACTCTATTTTGTTGTTTGGCCACAGGCCTTTGAGGAATCAAAAGCGAACCCCTTGTTTTTCTCTGCTGTTCTACAGCGAATTGGCTGCACAGTGGTTCCTTTTATTTATCATGGTTGTCACTGTGGTTCACTAATAAAAAGGCTTTTGTGCACTTGGGGCACAGAGCAAGTCTCAAAATGACTGCCATGAAACTGACTGAATTAGTCTGCACTTCAATCACTCATACATTTTCACAGCAGCTGTGTTTACAGCAATGAGGTACATCTTAGCAGGAAGAAGAAAGGTTTATGATTGGAGTTGCAGTGTTTGGGATTTAGCTTGCAGTTAATGTTAAACAAGTCATATGTGGAATGGGTTGTTTCAGCTGCTATGTTTACTTGATATGCTAAAGCTAGTCAAACACATTTTGTGAAACATGTTTTTAATTTGAAGCAGAAGCTTTTTTTTTATTACAGGTGTGATGCTTGGTCTTGGCCATCTTCTGGTGGAAGCCTGATCTAATCCATGACTTCACTCAGTTAATTCCTGGTGCTGCAGTGATGCCATTTGTTTTTATCTGCTGAATTATTAACAGTAGGATGTCATCCATTTGCTCGTTTAAACAAGAGAGAAATACAGACCACTCCAGAGTTTAAAATGATGTCACCGTGTCTGTCGACTCGCAGGAGTGCACCATAGGAAAGTCCCTCTCCTTGGTCTAAAAGCATTAGAGCATACATCACAGCCTGCTTATTTCACTCCTTTATTTCTCAGAACCCTGAGTGTTTCCAGCTTTGAACTAGATTTTCAGTGGGCTTTTTGACTAGATTGTGTGAAATCTTCCTTTACAATATAACTGCTTGAAGCTCTCGCAACTAATCCCCAAAACATGCGCAGGGAATAACCATAGCAACTTAAACTGTTACCAAGTTTTTAACTTTGTTGTATTTTTCACCATTTCTAACCAGTCAACAAGTCATTTGCAATGTTTTCTTTTTTTCAAAACTGCATTTCCCACACTATAATGCACATGTAAAATCCATTATTTCTTCAAAGAAATGACAGTGTGTTCTATAATCTGGAGTGCCTTACATTCTGGTTGTGGGTTTCGTGAATACTCTAACGTGGCTGAAATGTAGGAGTGTTGGACTGTGGTTTTTTACATATTGTGAACTTGGCGTAGTGTAAGTAAATTTTTTTTAGCAGTATTAGTCTATTTTTTACATGCTGTAAACAAGGTTAGGAGTTGTGAATATGCTAACACTTTTAACCTTGCTAATGTGTAGTGCGTTACAACAATACATGTACTGTTTTATCACTGAACGAAGTGAGGTGCTAACGTCACCCATAGAAAATGCCTTACTTTTTCCTGGCTCTTGCGAAATGACGCCCAATCAGTCACCATGAGGACTTTTTGTATATGAAAAGGGCTATATAAATAAAGATTGATTGATTAATTGATTGATTAACCATTGCTTCCTGATACGTGTGCCATAATTTTAAAAACAGTCAATAATGATTGGTCCTAGTCAGTCGGAGTCACATCGCCAATCATGAGTGAGCTTGTTCGAAGTCAACTCCCCTTCCATTGTAGGTGGGCTCGAGACAAACTGTCAATCAAATTTTCGAGGTGGGACCAGTGGTCACCATGTGCTTTTACTGAGGCATCTGATTGGTCAGTTTATAACTTGAAGAACCTGCAATAAAGAACACATTTAATTAAGAAGCAATTATAATTAGAAAGATGTTAAGAAGAAGGTATCTGAGCAAGAATGCTTATTCTGACAAATAAAATGACTGAGTTATAATTGTCCATTCCTCAATAGAAGTTTTGACTTTCTTGGAACCACATAGTACTTCCTATTTGGAAACATGAGAGGGGAGGGGTTAAGATGTCCAGTGAATATACAGTCAATGGTCACATACAAGTTTGAGGTACTGTGAATGCAGTTATTAAAATGTCTGACTGACAGGCTTATCTCTGATGCTACGTTCACAACATGCGTGTGACGCGTGTTCAAGTTCGGGCTTTTAGCAGGTTCTTTAGGGCACATTTAGCATTGGTGTTCACACTTGACTGTCGCTACCCGGTTCTAGCGCATGTCCACCATCTACAGTTGTGCCAGACCACAGTTGAAAAAAAATTTTTTTTTCTTAATCTCTCTTGTCTGGATAAATAAAGGTTAGATAAAAAATAAAATAATTGGTGCAAAATGCTGAGACTTGGGCTTTTTCTTTCACAGCTCTATTCCGATATATTAAAGACTTGGTGCCATATAATTTCAGCTGGGCACAATTAATAATTGCAGAGGGTGATGTAATTGTTACTTGGCTCTTTTATCTTGCTTAATATTAATAATAATTTGGTCATTTTAAATACATGTATTTAAAAGGAGACCATTCATTGACAGGGCACCTTTTTATCAGGTCTACCCTATGGTGTGAAATATACGTTAAGGGTTTGAAAGAAAAAAAATACTTTTTGAAGAAAAGTTCAGACAAGTTTGATAAAATGCATTTTTTATAGGAAACACTGAATATGGAGACTGATTCATTTTTCTACAGCAGGAGCATCTGTCAACCACACAGTCAAACCTGCAGAGTCCAAGGTCAGAGTTTGACCTTGTGAGGACATGACTGTGGACAGAAATGTAATAGACTGTCAGTCTGACATTGAGAGAGGGGAAAAGAAGTAAGGGGTTCAGATAAAAAATCTAAAAAAAAAATGATGCTCAGATTAAAAGGTTGACCTCTTTTAGTGCTGGTGTCAAGGAAGGAGAAAAAAGGAGTCAGCACAGTCTGGCATTAAAAACACTTTTGTTTATGAAGTTTATCACATTGTCTAAATCAGAATAGCATGCACAAGTTTTATTGTTTGTTTTGTTTCACACAGTTAAAATAAATATGTGTACACAATGAATCTTTTAGGTATGTTTGAGCAACACAGCTCAGACATGGAGCTATTTTTATTTTGGACTTGACAACTAAAAGGTGAAGATTTCCAAATCTATGAATTGCAAATGGCCATGTCACTAAACTCAACACTGCAGCTGCTATGCTTTTGGTTTTTATTCTTTGGAGCCTCCAGCAGCTCCATCAAATTGAAGGACAACCTGTTTTGGTGGTTGTCCTTCAGACTGACACAAGAATTTCTGCTCTAACTATTACATTGTATAGACATTCCTGGTCAAAAGTTTGAAAACAACATAATTATTCGAGTATTTTTTTTCAGTTAGAAGTTAAAGTACAATGAAAATCTTGATACAAAAGTGGTGAAATTCCAGATGTTTAAAAAAAATAAAGTAAATGTACGTAAACAGAAAAATTTTGTTCATTTTAGAATTACACTGTTTTCATGGAACATAAAATAGTTTAGGATTAAAATGGTGTTTATGTGTTTATATCAGGCCCTACGTCATTCCTATAGTTTTTTATTTAATTCTTTCCTTATGACTTGCTACTGTCTCTGTCTGCATAAAAGCAGTGCAGGAACATACTGTGGTTCCAAAGCCTCATGAGCTGTCCTTGTACAGTATTGTACAGCTGAAAGTAATTTTCTGATTCAAAAATGGCAAGAAAAAGGTAGCTAACAATGGAAGAATGACAAACCAACATTACATTGAGAAAGTGCAAAGTCAAAGTGAGAAGTTTATTTTAAAGTTACTCAGGAACTGGAGGAAATTGAAGGTGTGGCAGACTCAAGTCATAACTGAATCAGAGAAAGTTCTGAGAGTCAACATCTGCATGATAGGCATCTCTCAGAACAACGTCTGTTGTGGTCTTTGTAAGCAGGCCACAACTTTTACAGTAAATAGAAGACTTTGAGCTGCCGGTTAACGGGACAAGTTGCTGCAAGAAGGTCATTGCTATGTCTTCCGAATATGACAAAGGCTTGTTTGATCCAGGAAACACAGGACAACTAAAGACAGGAAGATGTTATAGACCCCATGCATCCAACCCTGAAAGCTTTAGTCAATGACCAACAACCTTTTTATGCTGTTTAAAAGGTAACAAGTGTGAGCCATCATCACTCCATGTAAAACATGGAGGAGGAAGTGGAATTTTTATCTTAATTAAAACAATCTGGCCAAAGATCCTAAGCTGGCAACTTATGTTGTTTTTAGTGCTCCCAGTTTTTGTCAGATATCATTTTGATTCACATTTAACTAATTCCATTTGTCCCACTGGATGGTTTGCCTTGGTTGTTTTTGTGAATTATTTGAAGGTCACTGTTTTAACAAACAGCACAGCAATATTTCTTGTACATTTTCTGCATTGCAGTATGATTGTTGATTGCTTGTTGATTGTCTAATGCATCACACAATTAATCCAATATAGTCACTGATGGTTTATAAAAGATTTACACATCTTTAAAATGTGAAAAAGGGAATTATACAAGGTATAATTGAATGGGTAAAGAAAGATGGATGAGACGCAGGGCTTGATGGAAAGTGCCAATAAAATTCTTAAAGGAAAACTGCCCTGATGGCCACTGTGGGCTGAATCATTCTTCATGCACTATTTTTACGTAAACATTTTTATTTTTATATCTGCAATATTTGATTGCTTGTTTTCCTTCAGGCCGTATTTTCTTATTCAAATTAAGTTTCTCATTTGTAAAAGAATGTGGAGCCACTGCCAGGGTATAAATTTACACCAACTGCTTCTATTTTTATGCATGTTTGTGTGTTTTGTATATTCTATTCTTTCATTGCTAAACAGCTTTAGCATATTCAAAAACAAAGAAAAAAGATTTTGAGGCAACCTGGCAGTAGTTTCAAGTAAACTTAAAAAGCTTCTTGTAATGATAGCAGATTGATGGCCCTTTCACGATGAGGTAATTATATTTTCGACAAACGCAGCTTCTTTTCCATAAGCATGAGCAATGGAGGAAGTTACTGATGTCTGTTGACTGGGCTCTATTCCAGCAATCCCTTTATGATGACTCAAGCTGGGTCCTGGTTTGCTTTGTATGTGTGTAGTTGTGTGCTTGCGTGTTTCTAACTGACGTAAGCTTTTCTAGAAACTGAAGTTTGAAATGTCTACTTTGAAAGTTTCATCTTTGGTTGATTATGAAATTATCTATATACAGTGGATCAAAAATGCTATGTCGGTCACTTATTTTGCAAGTTGTCCCACATTAAAATAAGAGAGAGGATTGTAATGTTCATCATAGGTCTGAGAGAGAGAGATTCATTTTTTAAAAGTTGGGCTACATGGTGGAGCAGTGGTCAGCGCTTTCATCTCACAACAAGAAGGGCCTGTTTCAAATCTCAATCTCTACCTTTTTGTGTGGAGTTTGTATGTTCTCCCCATGGATGTGTGGGTTTTCTCTAGGCACTCCAGCTCCATTCCAGTCCAAAACCATTCTTCATAGGTTGATTGATTACTCAGAATTGTTCCTAGGTGTGACTGGGATTGTGTGGCCCTGCAACAGGCTAGTGACCTGTCCAGGGTGTATCCTGCCTTCGCCCAACAGTGGACAGGTTAGGCTTTGGCAACCCCATGACCCAGGCAGGGATAAACCCATCCATCCATCCATCTATCCATCCACCCACCGGAATTGAACTGGGGGCTTTGTTGCTGTGAGGCAAGAGTGCTAACCACTGCGCCACCGTGCAGCCCAGAGATTAACAGGGTTAAGAAAATCTACAGATTGATGGATGCAGAAAGTATATACCGATATTATTTAATTACCAACAAGCAAACATGTATTTTGTGCCTTACAGATTTTTTACTTCTTAATTAAGACAGATTTTTAACTTTTTAATTAAGAAGCCCTTCTATCCTCCACTAGTTACTTGTATAAATGTCACCTGTTTCAACTGTTTATCTGTATAAAAGACACCAATGATCAAATGATCTTAAAAACGGTGAAGAACCAGGCCAGGACTGCATGGCGGAAACTGGTCAATGACCTGAAGAGAGCCGGCAGCAACGACAGCAACAAAGGTTAGCATCAGTAAAACCCTGCCATTGTTTCAATGTTCTTTGTGGTTTGTATTCTTCCAGATGTTTCATCTCACAAACTTAACCCTTTAAAAAAAGCATAGAATGTTTTTTTTTTTCCCCAGAGGATTTTGTTTATAATTTTTTCAAATTTTATACCTGGGTCCATCATGAAAGCCTTGCCTTATTCAAACGCTGCCACATGGTTTTGCATGTGCATGCCACAATTTTTTAAGTTTATGTTGTGCCCTTGAGCATGCTTATAAACTGCTGCAGCTTGACTGTAACAGCTTATCGTGACCTTGCAGTCTCTTGGCAGCAAGTTGAGTAAGTGCTTCATTATGGAAGCTATCAGCAGCAGGTCCCCAAGTGTTACACACACTGTCCACCCAATAGTCTAAATCACCTTGGCACATAGGGAAAGCATTTAAGTCCTCTTTAATAATGATTAATATACCTTCACCACAACACAAAATAGGCCTCGGTACACCGCCATCCATCACTGGTATGAAACCCGCTCCTATACATTACTTTCATTAGTAAAGCCTGCAGCAAAGCTGCTGCTTGGGAGGTAGTCTGGGAGGTTGTAAATACTCGTGTATCAATCAGTTATGTGATTTGGAAATAAAGCAAAAGAAACCAAAAAAAAAAGAGAAGAGAGAATTGATTTCATGACAAATCCAATGAATGATCACACTGTGTAGTATACCAAATTAACAGCTTTACTCTGGTGAAATGCCTCATTTCCCAACAGTACTGACATTTGCTAAACACGTTTCTTGCAAACAAGTATTATTATACAGGCAAAGTGAGCAGTTACTAATCTAGGATTAAATTTACACATTTAGATTTGATTGGAAGATGCACTTCTTATCTATTTTGATTTGTCTGTTGACCTGTTTTGTGTAGAAATCTCTCATTTGCAATTCTGTGAAAGTACATTTGTTTTAAAAAGGGATTTTAAAATGATCGACTGTAAACGGAGTTTATGTCAATCTGTATTGAAAGTCAGAACGCACCTCACACAGAGACAAACACAAAAATAGATGCTAACTTTCATCCATCCATCATTTTGGTGGCATTTCTAGCTGAGTCGGAGTCACAGGTTTGTATCACCTGAGGCCAGATGCATAATGCCGAAATCAAAAATAACCTCATCATTCATATTTTGTCATATTTTCAAATATGCACCTACATTTGGTTCAACATTTGAAACATTCATCATAGAAGTAATCATGCGTATTTGCCCATTGCCTTGTTACAATTTGTGAAAAGTGACCTTAGACTCCTTTGTGTGCCTGTACCTTAAATTGCACAACTTTACCCAGATACTAATTAGATAAGTTGCTTTGGTCCTATGGAAAACATAATCATCAGTTAATTAATTATTTGTTAGTTAATTATTTGAGCTATTTGGTCAATTAAAAAAAACATTAAATTACACATATTTTATTCTTAAAATCTTCTGTCAAGTGAGTTTGATCCACAAAAACATATTTTGAGGGTTGAGGAAATAAATGTAAATTTATTAAACCATTAACTATATAAGAGAACTGCACCAAGTAAAGCTGACATCACTCATTGAAAATGTCTTACTTCTGGTTTCAGCAAATGAAGTCTTTGCAGTCATCATTTTTTTCACAATATGTTGAGGCCAGACAATGTAATAAAGCAAGGAATAGTCCAAAACAGTCCAAACGGTTGCTATGGCAACAATTTCTACCAATCAGGAGTGAGATTATTGAAAATCCACACCCCTACCACTTGAAAGTTGTAGTTTATAACTTAAATAAATTGGTCTATGAAAAAATATCGTGAAAAATATATGATTAGCAAGAACATGAGCTAGGACAAAAAGGCTGCAGATCAAGAATAGTTATTTAGGAAAACACAATGACAGTAATAACTTTTTATGTCTTAGTAGAAGTCTCTGGAATTTTAGCTTCCTGGAGCCAGCATTCTTCCTGTTTGAAACCCAAGTGAGAAGGAATAACTTGTTCCATTTATACAATCAAAGGGTAGAACCTATGTTTAGAAAGAAACATTAAGACAAAAGGGCTGAAATGACAAAAAAAAATAATTTAGGTCAGTTAAGTTTGATAAAATATTTGATTAAAAGATAAATCTAGCTTTTAAATGAAGGGGGGGCATTTAAGGGTGAGGATATTCTGGCACGCTGAAGACATTTTTACTTTTACATGTAATATGTCTTACTACAAGACATGTTTGAACTGAGAGTTAATATTTTGGTCTATTGACAAAGAGGAAAACAAAGCAATAAACAATTGTTTTTTTATAGTTTCTACTGCAGTGCAAATCATGTTGAAGATGACAAAATTGAAAATATACTGCTTTACATTTGCTACAGCATTGTGCAAGTTTTATGGATGTTGCAAAAAACAAACAAAAAAAAAAGAATACAACTTTTGCACAGACATTTTTTTGGCCCAAAACCAATCCACGATCTGCAGATTTTGTTGCATTTTAGTTTTATCTTCATTTGTTATTGCCATTGCTTGGTTACCAGCACCAGCTTGTGATTTGCTGCTCTGTAGATTTAATTTAGCACCTTTTACTAAAGCTCAGAGACTTTAAGCTTAAGAGTAGCACAAATGTAGAGCTGGACTATGCGAGTGGATGAGCTGTTTAATTTACATTTTCATTTTACTGGATTTGTTTCAAAAACAAGATGAACCACAACAGTGTCAGTAATCAAATAAACCAGAGGAAGAAACTTTTTTGTCCTCTGCATGCAGTCACTGGCTGCAGCATCAGCTTACAGTTAAAACAAGTAGAAAGACTATCTGCCTTACTTTAGAGTTTTGACGACTTTTTAGTAATATCGCCAGAAGTTCATAGCTGTATATTGGGGGAAGATGATAAATTGGCCTGCAAGCATGTCAAACACGATGAGAAAATCCATTTTAATCATTTGTCCTGACTCATGGTGTCAAAACCAGCAGAATGCTGGGCAAGTTTACAATTACTCACACAATGTATAGCAGTTTTCAACAGTTTTGTTCTTCCATAAAAAATAAAATGCATAGCTGTGTAGACATGCATTACACTGTTGTGCAGGCCTATTCTCAAAAGGTCAACTGCCTGATTGACATTGGTCGATCTGCAGTGCATCTCCCTTGTGTTGCATGGAGAGTCCGTCTCATGACCATTAATTTAGATTGTCTCTGTTGCGTCTCCAGTCCGTCCCCCCTCCTCCCAGTCTCTGAGAAGGGGTTTGTCCTGACACCCCTGTGTTGAGTATTTTGTCCCCCTCTCTAAGTCCTTGCAAAAATCATGTTTTGTGTCATAAATGATGTTTTTGTACTTCCCAAATAACCTTTTGTTGTCCATGGCAAAAATGGACATGGCTGTTATTTGTGGTGTTAATGTGCATTATTGCGTGGGCACGTCACCTTAAATATAAAATTACATTTTATACATTTTTATTTTGAAAGTACAATAGAAGTTTTCTTTTTAAACCTGGACCTGTTTCTAGTTTCTTTGATTTTTTTGATGCAAGATTTGATGCATCGACTGACTGGAAATAGAACTCTTGTGAAGAGCTTGTGTTGCGTTGGAGGAACGGATATCAGACGCAGACATTACAGAGGCAATGTAAACATTACGCTTGATTAATGATTGTTTTTTTTGTGTCAACGTAACGCAGCCGCACCGCAGATGGACCAGTGGAAATCAGGCGTCACATCCTTCTGTAGAGTCATCTAAAAGCCATCACTTGATTGTTTCAGTCTATTAATTCTGGGGAAGGTTTTTGTTTTTCATTATGAAACACGTTGTAATATGCTGCTGGTTGAATAAGTATTGAGCTAAAAGTTCTCCAATTAGCTTAACTGGTGCTGAATCGGTGGTAAATTAGAACCAGAGCCAAATAAAGCTTCAGTTTAAGAAGGAGCTTGACTGTACTTTTATTTCATTTCTTCCAAAGAGCACAACTTCTTCTTGGGAGAATTAGTTCTTTTCCAACTCTCACAAAAACTCTGCTGTATCTTTTTGTTTATACAATTTCTGAAAAGAAAGTTGATTCACAATGGAAGAAGATATAACACCACCCTCATTCAATCAAAGACGTTTTATCAAGACTGTAACAGCAGTCATTTTGAACTGGTTTAGCACCACCTGGATAAATATCACACCCAGCCTCCAAATTCCTTGACATCGTACTGAAACTGGGCAGTGATGATCATCAATCGTCCTGTGAAGGGGGACTGAAAACAAACTTAAAACTGTTTACAAAAACACTGAGAAGACGAGAAGCGTTCCAGTGTTTGCGCTTGACTGTTGTGCTCTTTTCATCCACCCTCAAACACCCTGAGAGGAGCCTGAGTAGATGCCATCAGCCCTGGGTGGTTCCACACCTCCGCCGAACTTACAAACACCCGCAAACACACAAATACTACATTTTTCTCCTCCATCACTCCATGACACAAACGCACACAAACACAGGGGAAACATTTGCACAGGCAAAAAACAACGGTGGAGGAGCATTGAGCAAACGCACAGTTTTGTCCTCGGGGATATCTCAGAATTGCGAGGTGTGACACCTCTCCCAGACTGTTGTTAGTTTCTGCACAGTCAGTTCCAGCAACAAACAAACAAGCAGCACCAAGTATAATTGATTTCTTTCTTACACCGCTTTGAGGGATTAGGCTTCTTTGGTTAAGCTTGCATAATTCATAAGCTATTCTTCAAATATTCACGACAGACATCCTGTCATTTTTCTCTTTTTTCGGTTTTGGTAACTCATTCAAGTTGCCATTTGGTTCATCGACTTTGGCAAACAGGTTTTTTGTCTTCATGGCAGGAAACCATGAAATTCATTTTCATGTTTCTTGCAGCTTCCTGTCAGGATCCTGTGGCTGCAGTCCAGAGAGGGCAAACAGGCACCGCTTGTCATTACTGCAGACGTGCCATGTGACAATTTTTTGGCATAAACATGCCTGTGTTTGAATGAGGAGAACTTTGATCTTCAGCCCACCCAGAGGAGTCCGATGTTTGAGCTGCTGTTGCCATGGGAACAGGTTTTTTTTTTTCTTTTTTTTTTTTTTTGAAGAGAGTACCCCATATTTTTGTCTCTTGCTTGTGACTATGATTAAATACATTGAAAGGCAAAGAGACAACAGAAAACATTCTTGTGATGAGATGTACACATGCTGTGCGCACACGTATCTGTCAGCATATTTATCATCATTAAGGTTCTGCCCATCCCTCTGACTAATCAGCAGAAATGCTGATTACTCAGATTGCTGTGTTTTTGACAGGCGATGATTTAAATACCAAAAGAATCAGTGCGTTTGGAGCACAGTTTCAATAGTTTACTTTATGTCTCGGTATGTAGATCATGACTGCAGGAAGAAAATCTGCCTCTGCTGACAAACATCTTAAAGACCCACTCCAACAAACATTGTGTTTTTTGTGTTTTTAACATGTTCTTGTAATATTTTTCTCATAATGGCGAACACATGTAAAATAATTTGTTTCTGAGTATTTCTTTATTCAAATCGCGTTGGATATGGAGCAGATGAAAACTGGATGTTTAAAAAAATCTCGGGTTATGACGTGGCTACTGCTACGGGCGAGGCAAAGTCTTCCTTTCTCCGTTTCAATTCTTTTCTACTTGCAGCCATTCCATTGTAGCTTTGGCTACAATGGAATCTTTGTAGCTTTGGCTAGCAACCCCAGAGCATGATGCTGCCACCACCATGTTTGACAGTGGGTATGGTGTGTTCAGAGTGATGTACAGTGTTAGATTTCCGCCACACATAGCACTTTGTATTTAAGCCTAAAAGTTCAGTTTTGGTCTCGTCTGACCAGAGCTCCTTCTTCTACACGTTTGCTGGTCACTCACATGACTTATGGCAAACTGCAAACGGGACTTCTTGTGGGTTTTTTTTAACAATGCTTTTCTTCTTGCCACTCTTCCATAAAATTCAGATTTGTGCAGTGCACGACTGATTGTCCTATGGACAGATTCCCCCACCTGAGCTGTAGATCTCTGCAGTTCATCCAGAGTCACCATGGGCCTCCTGGCTGCATCTCTGATCAGAGCTCTCCTTGTTCGGCCTGATAGTTTAGGTGGACGATCATGTCTTGGTAGGTTTGCAGTTGTGTCATACTCTTTCCGCATGTGGACTGGACAGTAGTTCGTGGGATGTTCAAAGCTTGGAAAATCTTTTTCTAGTCTAACCCTGCTTTAAATTTCTTCACAACTTTATCCCTGACCTGTCTGGTGTGTTCCGTACACACATAATTAATTTTTTTTCCTGATTTTCTTTTTATCAAAAGATCTTTTAAATAGAAAAAACTTAAAATAAGTTTTAACTGTTTGGATAAAAATTTGGTTTTATTAAAATGGAACATTAACACAAGTTTTGACTTTGGTTAAAGACCTGCTCCAATGAAAATGGTGTTTCTGGTGATTTTAAAATGTCCTTGTGGCATTTTTCTACTGATGGAGGATGTATATATTAAGAAATTGAGGTTTAAATTGCATTTCTGAAAATGTCTTTTTTGTTTGTTTATTTTTTTAAACCGTTGTTGATCAAGAACAGACTAAAAAATGCAGTTTGAAAAAGAGCTTGTTGTGTTGTAGAAAATATGCTGTGCGGGCCTTAAGCTCGCTGCTCTGCTCCATTCTGATGCATCCACTTCTACACAACTAGAAAGTGGAAAGAAAACTATACAAGAGTTTTTTTTTTTTTTTTTTTACGAATAAAAAACTGAAAAGGGAAGAGTGCAAACGTATTCAGCCCCCTTTTTTTTGAGTGCATTCAATTGCTTTCAGAAGTTGCTTGATGATTGGTGACTGATCAAATGTTGACTTAATGACTTAATAGTCCATCTGTGTGTCATTTAATCTCAGTATACAAATCGTTGGCCTTTCACCTAAAATTCCAATAAAATATATTTATGTTGGTGGTCATAATGTGAGAAAATGTGGAGAAGTTCAAGGGGTGGGAATAGTTTAGCAAGCCACTGTAAGGGTGTATTCAGACTGAATAGAATAATTTGGTCTGGATTGAGCCCTGAACTGTATTCCTGGTCTGTATTCAGACTGCTGTCAAGCGGTCTTTCCTGTTCCAGACTAAAGCTTGCAAACAAAATCATGTGACTAAAGATCTATTCAGTCATTGGCCACGAATTACATGGTCGAGGCAAAACAACTAGAGGCAGAAATTATGGAAGTTCTGTGCTATGCAATCCTTGTTGGGATAGTTTACTTATTCAAACTTTATATTTTGCTGATCAATTTAGAACATTTGTATTAATGTCAGGTACAACACTTTTTACTGCTACGTTCCTACAGCAGAGGCATGTTGCAAGGCGGTAACTGGCAAGATGGCTGCTAAGAAGGTGCGCTGTTAACTGGTTATGACAGAGTGTCGAGAAAACAGTGTGAAAAATGTTATAATGTGTATCACAAGTTGTTTTAATGACTGCATTCATCCGACCACATTTCAGTGATTTGCTGTGTCTCATCATCGTGCTGTTATTGCAAGGAGCTACAAGGTAGCTTTTAGGATGACAACACAGCAGCGCTGAGCGCATTCCGTGTAACAAGACAGAAAAGCGTGTAAGCTGTGTTAAAATAAACTTTCTACCAAATTAACAGTAGGACAAGCAGCAAATTAGACTGAGAGCTAACGAGTCAATGATTGTCAGAAGTTTTCAAGCTTATTTCTGTGTTTATACTGCCAGAACATCACGAATAAATGACTTTCGTGACCCGAGAGTTACTGTAGCACATTTTCAACCCTCACTTTAATCACTTCATTCAGCAATGGACTTTTAAAGACACAGAGAGAGATCTCAGTAATGGCATGTATGTTTACTTGTCTGCTTTATCAAAGCACATTACGCTTTCACAGAATTGCATTGCTGCTCCTTTTTATCATCTCAATTCAATGCTGTCAACGTGAAAATAAACACGAGGCTTTTATTTACAGGGTAAAACATATACATTAAGACTTTTCTTTTCCCTTTTTATATTTTTCAGTGTTATTGTCATGTATCCAGCAACCCATTTTCAGAATCTGCCTAAAGACCTACTCCAATGAAAATAGTGTTTTTGGTGTTTTTAACATGTTTTTGTAGCATTTTTCTCATGATGGAGGAGATATATAAAATAATTTGAGATTAAAAACTGTGTTTCTGAGTAATTCTTTATTCAAACTGTGTTGGATCAGGAGGAAATAAAAACCCACCGTTTGAAAAACCACAGATTTGTGACGCATCAAATGAAATGGATGGGCTAAAGTCTCCTTAATCTGCTCCAATTCTTTTTCTTCCACTTGCAGACACATACATCCAGTAATGCCTTCGTTTTCCTCGTTTGAGCTGCCATCAGGCTCCAAACTGTATGGCTAGATATCTAAGATTTTGCCAATCTTTTTTGTTACTACGTTAATGTTAGCTTGGAGTTGTGAGAGGCTGTAAGCTAGTGGCAGACAGTGTAAACAAAGGAACGCTGGGATATAACTTAGGGTTACTTCAACAGCAACAGTCCTGCCCACTACGCAAAGGCACATTTCTGATGAATTCCTGCTGCTCTGCAGAAAATATGCCTTTAAAAAAATAGTTTTTTTATTTTTGGCTAAAAGCTGCATGATCAAAATTAAAACACCACTGTGAATGTTTTTACAATAGACAAGAAATATGGTTGGAGTGGAAGTTTAATCTCTTTTTGGGTCATAAGATTGCTGGAGTCTATTGCAGTCGTAGTTGGATGAAGGCATGGTACACCAAAGATGGTTCAGGGCCACCGCAGGACGACACAACCACACACAGTCAGATTCATACCTAGGGGTAATTTAGAATAACAAACTACCCTTCAATGCATGTGTTTGCACTCTGAGAGAAACCTGGAGAACCCACACATGCACGAGGAGAACATGAAAACTCCACACAGAAAGATCCCTGCCAAGATTGAAAGCAGAGCCTTCTCACTGTCAGGTGAGAGTACGAGCCACTACACCACTATGCATCCAGCGTCACTTACAACATTGGTAAACAATTTTAAAAAGCCTGGTAACACTTACTGGTAACACTTTGGGCAACACTGCTGCCAAACTGTAATGCAAATTTTTTGCAGTTCTAAGGCTACTTATGTTTTACAGCTAATGAGTTTATTTATTCTTCAATCTGGAGTTTTATATTTTAAGAATATTCAGCAAAACACTTTGCAAATATCCCCAGAGAAAAGCTTGGTGATCGGCCATATGTTTTGGAATAGTCCTTTTTATCGTTAAGGAGTTTGATGTGAAATATTTAACATTTTTTTCTATATAAACTTTTCACAGTTTTTGCTTTTGTGTTCATTTTTGAGTTGAAACCCTCCTGCTCTAACTTGCAAAATAAGAGTTTGTCTTTTCTTTTTCCTAATTTCATTGTTGCCTTTTGTTTGCTCTTCGCCATCTGTCTCTTCTGTTTTCTGAAAATAGAGCGCCACCAGATGCTTTCCATAGGAAGCCGTTCCATGTTCCTCTCATGAAAATCATTGCATAAGCACTTTTTGTGTTGTTAAAAACACAAATGGATACAAATTGTCCTTATTTGACAACCTGGATGCTTAAACTAATGGTGAAAAAATAACCTGATTCATTTCATAATAAAATTAAAAAGTTTGTGAACATGGGAGAAAAATGAAGAACTGTTTTATATGCTGGAAATACATACTTAAAAAATATAAATAGGAATGAAACCACTTCAAAACATTTCTAGAGAGGCCTATCCAATAAAATCTGGTGATCTATCATATCAAAGGTGGCACTAAGATCCAGCAGCACCAGAGCAGCAAGTTTCTGGGAGTCAAAATTTATTCTGAGATCATCAACAAAAGAGCTGTCTCTGAACTGTGGTTCATCCTAAAACCAGATTGATATTTTTCTAAAATGTTATGGTTAAAAAAAACTCGTACTTTTTGAGTAGCAACACTTTTCTCTATAATTTTACTTAAAAACGATAAGTTGGATACAGATCTGTAGTTATCCCGAGTATTTGGATCTAAATGACTTGTCTTGTCCAGAAGTTGAACAAACAAAAAAGAGCGTAGGGCCTCTTGTGTTGGACAGATGTTACTTTTACAAAAATTACCAATGAAGTTTCAGACACAGGAGATGTATATTTGTATAAACCCCTTTTGGAATTGGTTATATAATTTAAAAATCCAAAACAAACAGTTTGATAGTTATTTTGGTTTTATGTCTTTTGAACTCATGAACTTCTTTTGACAGCTAAGTTTTCCAACTGCAGTTATTTGAATAATATCTGCCTGCAGCTTACAGTCAAGTAATTCCTTTTTTTTTTTTTTTTTTTAGTTTAAGATCTGCGCTGTCAGACAGATCTTTTTTTCTATGGTACAATATGTTGTGCGATGCTAATAATTCACTGTGTTAAAAGTTTCTCCGACATTTCTTTCAGCCCTTGTCAAGGAGCTCTCTTGACAGAAATGACCCCATTAACCACAGAGCACACTGGAACTGAGTTTCTGCTGGGACTAATCATATTTTTGAATGATAAATACAGCAACAGAACAGCACCTTTGAAAAAAAAATGTAAATACCTCTAAACTTTATTTTTCCATAAACATAGCTCCTGGTCGGTCGAAGAGTTCAGTTATCTTGCTGCTGTGTTTGCTTTTCTCTCTCAGCCTTTGAAGTGGGTTGTGTGCTTTTGGTTCATGCCCAAACTCTTGATGGTAATTACCTTGTTCTTTTTTTGACTCATAATTTCATCCCTCCGGGGGGCCATTACTGCAGCCTCTACATCTAATTCAGCTGAATTAAAGGAAGCAAGGAGGGAGGAGGGGAAAGTGTTGGGAGCCTCCCAAATGGAGCCTTAAGTGCAGAGAAAAGAAGTAAAATAATTGCTTAAGCTTTTTTTCAAAGGAGGACAAATTGTGTTTAAAGCCTTTATTATTTTTCTGAAACAGTTACTTGGAGGTTTTCAACAAAAATATGTAGTGATATTTTTTTTTGACTAGCAGAGAGTCACCCCCACTGAACAGCAGAGCTGAAACAAAAACTGTAGAACTAGCAAATTGCAATGCATAAAATTTAAAAACAAGCCTTTTTAAAAACTTGTTTTAATTGTTATTTTTGCTTTATGTTTTTAAACAAAGGAGACGCTGTCATGATTTCTGCAGCTTTTACATTGAAACATGAACATGAAAGAAAACCAAAGTTCTATAAACCCTTTTAGAGGAAGTCTTTCACTTAGTTCACCTCCATTTTGGCTGCAGAAAACAAATCAATTGAAATACACGGGCAGCACTTAGGAGATGAAAATAAGCATATCTACGTGTACTTGTTTTGATCTATTGAAACCTAAATGTCTAACCCTTTCTGTAAAGATGGAGAGATGCTTCAGCATCATGGTTTTCTTCATGATCTGTGCTCATTTTGGCACCAAAAAGTGGGATCTTAGGGTGTTTTCCTCACCTGGAGCATTGAACATAAGATTTGAGTTTTGAAGTTAACTGGTTGAACATTCTGGGTGCTAAAAATGTGTTCCATGTTAAATTTTCTGTTACTGTCAGGGTCTTAGTTTCTAACAGCTGAAGTAGAGAGCCATAATCTGCAAGGTTTCATATTTCTACAGCGAAACATGATATTAAGAAATGTGAATGTAACTTTTTCTCCTACTGCTGCTGTGCAGAAACTATGTCCTAGTCCTACCATGTTTTAAATTTTGCATAAAAACGACATAATCATTATTCAAAGACCACTGGGAACGATTTTACATTGGATCATAAGATCATCGTAGTGGGAATTTAAAGGTGTTAGGGGACGGATAGACTGGTTTGGCTGCTTGCTGTGAAAACAGACAAAATGATTCCAGTTGGACAAATATAGTCATATTCTTACAAATGTCAGATTGTTCATCTCTGGGTGAAAGATATGTTCAAGTGCCTAAATGTCATCCCACATAGCTTCCCCTTTCTCTCACTAATCCATGCTCAGATTGTAGTCATGTTTAACAGTTATATCTTCATTTAAGTGGTTCATTTAACATGTAACATTCTTGGATCATCATTCATTCTCATGATTCACTTTGTCATTTTAATTAAGTGGAATGGAAAATGCTCTGTTAAATTAATATTTTCCTACATACATTGTTGTTTGGACAGCATTCATTTTACATACTGATTAAATGACAGGTGATGACAGGTGCTACCTCAGGCATCTTTCATGTAGATGTTGAAAGACAAGTGTTCAGGTTGGAACTTGATCAGCTGACACAGACAATTTGGTAACACAACACTCGACTTATTTAGGCCAATTACAGCTTTTACTTTGATGTGGTGTCAGGCATGTTTCATGGAAGCCAAAGAACTGTTTTGCTTGCTATTGGTTACACCTACCTCAGTAGCTTATGTCTTAGTCACAAATGCCCTTATGGGTGTATATGGGTTATAGACTGCTTGGCGAGCCTGTGGAGATAAAATGTTGTTGTAGTGAACACTTAAACAAAATGTCAAGGGTAAAGTAGGTGAGACGCAGGTACAATCCCAATTTCCAACCCCACCAAACACTGTGCACTACTCAAGTAGTCCATTAGTGCTGTTCAAGTGATAAGTGTGTGCTCCCTACACAGGTGTTGTACATTCTTTGCGGTCTGGCTGTTAGAAAATTAGAAAATTGAACAATCAGAGCAGAGTTTCTGTGTGAATCCTACGGACAGTTACAAATCACTTACTTTCCCCATTCTTGTTGAACTTGTGCACTGTTAGTAAGAGTTAGTACTCGCACCTTACTAACAAAAGTACTTTACTTTACTGTCTATGACTCTCCACAGGCCCAGAGACCTGAAAAACCTACAGCACCCTCACAGGTCTATCCTCTGTGCATCTGGCTAAGGCCTTAAAAAGAGGGGAAGATCTACAAGAAATTGTTTAGGATCTAATCCTCATTTGGTAAAAGCAGACAATCAGCAGAAAAGTTGTATCAAAAATGGTGAGTCATTTTATATATCCTCGTGGAGCATTCATCAACCAGGACAGGTCTATTATGCACAGAAAGAGCAGCAGACAAGGAGGGAATCCAAACACAGCATTTATTTCACAGTGTAGTCAGGATTTCAGACCTCCCTAATTTCTCGGTTCCATCTATAAGCTGCATGAGTCAGAATGAGTCACTGCTTGACCAGCTCACTGGACAGATTCTCTAAGGATATGCAGTCTGCTGAGTGTTGAATCGACTATATCTGACTGCTTTCAGGTCAGCCCAAAACTGAGGACAGAACTGTGATATAACCTTAACTGTCTCAGAATGATCTGGTTCACCTAGACAGGCTAATTGGAGATACTTGATACTGTCCATGTTTAAAACATAGCTCTAATTGAAGAAAGATATCTGCTGATGTGCACATCTGCCTTTTTAATCAGTCCACAATCTGCCTCAATAAAGATTTTCTTTTGGTATATACATGGTTTGAGTCACCATTGTCAACTTTACTACAATCTAGAAAGATCACAAACATTAAAGAATCAAAATTGCACTGATTGTAAAATTGAGAAATCCAATCTGGTTAAAATACACAGAACAAATTTGGCACGCATATGTATGTAGCGATCATTGGCACTCTAACATTATCTACTGTAAAAGACTCAGTCACATTTCACTACAATTCAATACATCATTGAATGTTCAAACACATCAAGCACAGTTGCTAGGCTTGCTGGAATCAGCATGTTTTTATTCCATCTGCACCTCTAAAGAACCATGTTAGAGGGCTGTCTTAAGGGAGAACACATATGATCAAGTGTTTGGTGTTTCATTTTGGAATTTACAAAGTTTGTCCTCTTTTTCTCTATTACATGTCCTGTGTAGTGTTGTTCCATTTATGATAATGGATTATAAATAACATGACTATTTTTTACACATCAAGATGTGGTGGCGTCTCTGGAACATCGCTAAAAGTCCAATACACTGCAGGTTAGTGTACTTGCAGCAACCATTCCCATTGTGTCCAACAATTTTAACTTTTCAACGTGAATGAAAATAAGCATAAAGTAAGAAAACAAACACAAATTCCAAAAGAAACTGCAAAAAATATCAAAAGTAACTTTTCTGTGTTTAAAGACAAGGACATGTCCTTGCATCCCTTTTCCATTGTCACCTCCTTCCATCTGCCCCGCTCACATGTTGTCATCTGGTCAGATACTGCGACTAATAAACGTCTGCTTTTGTTCTCTTTCCTGTTTTGTTCTGAGCCATAGTTTCCCAACATATTACCTCCAGATGTCCAAACAGTTCCTGCATTTTTTGCAGATAAAGCCTTTTTAAACAATTGCATGGGAATGAATTTCTCTGTACTTATTTAGTACAAATTTCTTAAGAGATTGCAAAACTGAGAGCCTCTTATTGTTAAGGTTTCATTTGTGTTCTATTAACATCATACATTTGTAATTCTTCCTTAGACTTCGAACAGATATGAAAGGAAAAATATCAAACAGCATTTTTAAAAAAACACATTTGAGCTCAGCCTACCATGAAACCTGGGAGACGGCGAGCTCAGCTAAAGTGTTTTTTAGACTGTGAGTGCTCCTATCTGTTTGTGAATCTGGTTTATGGGCATGTTGCTATGGATGAAAGAGCGATGGCCTGAACCGAGGTGGAGAGTAGGATTACGTCAACTGTTTTGTTCTTGTGTTTGCATTTAGCCTTGAACACTCTGTGCCTTACAGAGATTTTCCAGCACATCGTCATGGTGCGACCTGAGGTGGTATTAAAAAACACTGACTGTGATGATGCTCATGTTCTATGCCAAAGCTTTTAGTAATATCCATTTTGTCTTTGGTCAGTGCTTCAACCTTTTTTGGAAAGAAGTTTCTCTCTTTCAGTAGATTAACTCTTTAAAAATAAACAAATATTCCGTTTTTTATCAAAATCTTAGTCAGAGCTGGGAATTCAAGAAAATATTGATTTGGTGAAATATCGCAATACTTCATTTGGCAATACTTTCATTGATTTTAAAATGCTGGCAAGACAATATTTAATTAATTATTCATAAGAGAACATATAATTCAGCATCTTACTTTTGCTATTCCACTTAAACACCCGATTGCTAGAATGCAGAACATTTGACACATTAGTGTCAAATCCATTCACATATTAGTACCATTAAGTTCAGCCCACTGTTGTTTTTCCACATCAGAACAAAACAAAGGGAACATTATTTGAACATTTTTGCTGCCATCACGTGTGTTGACCCCTAATCTGCATTTATTGATATTAAAAAGATTGACATAATTTTTTATAGTACCAGCATGAACAATAATCTACTTTCACCCCTGCTGATACCTTATTAAAAAAAAACACACATTTTGTTTTGTCAAAATGTTGAAAATGAAGCAGGCCAAAGTTCTGCTGAACTTTTTTTAAATCTATGCTGAAACATATTTGACTGTGAAAATCAGACAATGTTAAGTGTTTAAAAAAAGGAATTTACCAAAATAAAAGCATCATGAATTTGCTTGATTACAAGCAAATTCTGTATGAGATAACATTGCTGTGCTTAATATTCTGGTCATTAAGTAAAATGTAATTCACAATTTTATTTATGTGATATGTGCAGATAGGGAGGTCAAACTCTGATTGGAAAATTGCTGGTTTGAGTCCCATCCTGTCAAAGTGTTCTTGGGCAAGACAATGAACCCCACATTGCCTCTGGTGGAAGGTTGGCGCCAGTGTTTGGCAGCGAAGCCGCCATCAGTGTGTTAGGTATGTGTGAATGGGACTGCGACTGTAAATGGTAAATGGTGTACACTTAGATAGTGCTTGTTTACCCACCTTGAAGGCCCAAAGTGCTATGCAAGCATACGCCATGGAATTATTGTTTCTGGTACTATCTCGGGTATGTATCATGGTATGTATTGTTTCACCAGACTCTTACCAATACATACTCTTAGTCAGAACTGCCAGTACTGGTGGTGTCTTTTACAGCGTCATCTGCTTAATTCTTGTGTGTTCATCCATAGCTTCCAGGTGAAGCTGCAATGTTACAGTAATCCTGCACAGATTCCTTAGTAAATAAAATAAATAAGGGAAGTCTATATAATTCAATGTAAGATTAATCTGCATGTTTCCCAATTTCCTTCATCCAGATGAAACTATGGGGCAGTTGGGGATGCGAGACAAGCCAGAGGCGACGTCCACAGCTAAAGTCAGGAGCACAGACGATCCACCTGGAATCTCTCTCTCTTTGAACTTCGAGACGAGCCAGAGTCGAGGTTCAGGCCAGGAGAAGGAGCACAGACGATGCACCTGGAATCTCTCCCAAAGGTGAGTGGGAAAGAGGGACAACATATGAATTGCACTGACCCAAACAGAGGCATGATGAACTAAAGAAAAGATTGGTACTGGGAAATGATAAAGAATAGAGGACAGAAGTAATAGAGGACAGAACCCTAGTGCACCATTCTTTCCCCAGTTTCTAAGTTCTAGTAGCCTGCTAGCAACTAACTGGTATTGAAATTAGAGTCAACATGTTAATGGTAAGAGCATGAATATGGCAGAGATAGCGGATGGTAATAATAATAACAGTAATGAGAATCTGCAATTTTAGCATGTCAATATAAATATATTATTAATCTAATGTAATCCCGCGTAATCCCACTAAACAGAGGGAATGGACCGCCATGGCCTGGTTTATCAAACCATCTTCCCTCTGCTGAACTCCGCTGAGATCTATGTATGTATAATGGATGTAATTAAAATTATAATTATTACCCCAAACTTCATTACAGTAGGTGAGGTAGGGGAGCAGTAAGTTAGATATTCTCTGATTACTAGCTATCCTGGTAGTAGTGCTGCCCAAAGAGGAATGTTTTAAGCCAGACTTTGAATGTAGAAACTGTGTCGGCCTCTTTTACATGAGCTGGGAGTTTATTCCATAAGGCAGGGGCTTGGTGGTTAAAGCTCCAACTGTGCTTTTAGAAATTCTAGGAACCACAAACAGTCCTGCATTTTGTGAGAGAAGTTTTCTGTTTGGTTGGTAAGGCACTGTCAGATCTTTAATAAAGGATGGGGCCATCCCATTCAAGGCCTTATAAATTAGCAGGAGGATTTTGAACTTGATTCAATCTAGATTCAACTGGGAGCCAGTTAAGTGAAGCAAACGGATGAGTAATGTGTTCTCTTCTGCTGTTTCCTGCTAACAATCTAGCTGCTGCATTTTGAACAAGCTGAAGACTTTTAGGAAACTTTTAGAACACGCTGCTAGGAAAGAGTTATAGTAATCCAGCCTAGACGTAACAAATGTAGGGATGAGTTTTTCAGCATCACATCTCGATAATATATTTCTGATTCTTGATATATTGCGTAGGTGAAAAACATTCAATTTTGCAAGCCTGTGATATGGGAGCCTTAAATGATAAATCCTGGAGCACCTCTCATGTATTTAGGACCTAGTATAATGAGCTCAGTTTTTTCTGGGTTTAGGAGGAGGTAATTAATCCAGGTATTTATAATAATATGGATAACTTATGTCTAATATTTGAGAATTTTGGTCATTTAAGAGTCTATATTTCCAGTTATTCAGAGACTGCTCTGAGCCGGAGTGGTACGATTTTGTTTCTAACTTACGGGTTGCTTGTTTAAGGGAATGTGTTTCAGCTTTAAACCACTGTGCTACTCCGTTTTGTCTAATAAGCTTAGGTTTCAATGGGGCAACATCATCAAGTGTTTTCCTGAGGGCCTGCATGGCATCATTAACCAACCGATCATTTTAACTGGGACTGAAACTCTGAAACTATGGGAGCTGGGCTCAGAGTAAGTGCCCACCATGCCACTAAGTAATGGTTGAACTGTGAGTTTAAATTCAGACACACAACGGTCAGATAATGTTCTTTTAAGCTGTTTTTTTTTAATTTCTTGGAGCAGTTGCTTTTCTAGAACAAACTGAAAGGTAATAGTTGTGTGTTCATGTAAAATTGATAATGAGACGGAGGCTGCACTGACTTGAGGGAACTTTAAAGCTGTTAATAAATATGAAATGAAACAGCACAGATGGAGATTCTGTCCAAACTCTTGGTATAGCTAACAATACTCATTTAGTCTAAAATGAGCAACACTTGTTGGAGCTATCACCAGTGTGCTTCAATTGAGGCCCTAATTGTCTCTTTGGGTTTCTATTTAGTGAGGGTTCTGCCTGCTCTGACAACACTGTTCTCTCAGGACCTAATTACCTCAACCATTAAACCCAAAGGATGATTGAAAGATAGAAAGAAAATGCTGCAGTGTAGCAAATATTTGGTTTTGTGCACCCAGCAAGAAAGACTCAATAAGTATTATGGTAAACACTGATACTCTGGCTTTCTATTCACTATAATGAGCTAACTGTACTGTGTTTTATTATGCTGCTCTGATTTCAAACCTTCCTCCATTGTTCTGCATGAATCCTCCTCACAGCAGACAAGTAGGCATTCAAGTCATTAAATGTGCAGGAGTGCATGTTTCAAGAGGGAGAAGGGAGTTGCCTCTAAATTCCTTTGAGTGAGGAGGGGATTTCGGGGAAGGAACAGAAAAGATGTAATGCCTGAAACACGCCAGTGTTTGACATAAACAAACACACTCTTAGGATTTCAAAAGCACGGTTTCTCAGAGGGAATTCTCCCATTTGCTGATGAGAGATAGGAAAGCAAATGAAGTGCAGCGAAGTGACGACACTTTACTCGCCCACACACAGTCCAAACCCCTTTCCCCGTTGTCTGTTTGTTTGTTTACTCGAAATTTCTCCTTCCAACAGCCGATATCCATACAATTACCAAAGCAGACATGAAGCCAAGTACAGAAGGAATTTCCCCTGCCTAATAAACTCTGAAAAGCTTGCCTTGTCTTGCATTTGGAAAACATCTGTTGAATTCTTAAGTCCCAACGTCAAGTGCTTGTGCTTCAATCAGTGGGAGACGAGAGGAAGGCAAGTATGCTGCAAGTACCTGTGCACATGTCAGCACAAACATCAAAGGCGGGACGCGTTTCAAAGGGTTCATAATAGAATACATTCTGAAAAATCAATGTGACCGCCCTTTATCATACATTTACTGAATGGCTGATTTTGTTTGCCTTTTAGTTTTGAAATCCCAAGCGTTTATGTCATTTAAAAGCAATTTGGAAACAAGCTTTAAGGCTTTATTCGTATAAGTGCAGCTTTTTCTGTCAATTACTGCCAGCCTTCAGCATCTTCACCCAAAAAAAGCATTTCTCCTGGAATGAACCTATAGTGGTAAGGGATAATTTTTGCTTGATACTCCGTATTAAACGTTGTATTTAGGAGTTAAACTACCAAATGGGATTGAGCATTGCTGTTTTTGGAGGATGGGTCAATTGCAAACAATTTTTACACACCCAGCTGACATAATGGGACTTGAACTTTGTTTTTGTTTACCTTGCCCGCTTTTTTCACCACCAGATTTCTACCTAAATTCAGATTTGATCATTCTAACTGACCTTTTTTCTGGTCAACTTCTAACCCAAGAGCTACAAAATTAACATTATATAGTATTTGAATCTTGTCATACCTGACTTTTACTTTGGTGTAAAACTACCTGAATATTTTGATCTTATAATGTTTTTAGAGCATACCAGACTACAGCACTTTATGACTCTGACGTGATTTATGAAATGTCCCGTTCAGAGTGTAAACCTGTTCCAAAAAGACTTTGCATATAATTCTACATAAAAAAGCTGCAAATCGCTTTGCGTTCTAAAAGACAGTTTCAGAATGAAATGTTTAATTCTACATACACACCAGACATGTGATGTTAGCATAAGGTGTTCACACTAAACTATCGCCCCCCGGTTCTAGCGTATGTAGTCACAGTAGTCACAAGATGCTTGGTGCGAAATGTCAAAGCAAATTTTGTGAGTCCTGCTCCAGGCTTTTTCTTTCACAGCTCTATTCTGATAAATCATAAGATTACAATATTTCACTACCAAATCTGAGTGCTTAATTGGTCAAAGTTCAACTGGTTTAACCTTTGCCATGCATTCAATGGCTGCCCATTGAGAGCGTAGAGCCTAAAACCTGACTCAAAAACTTGCTTAGTGACACATAACGCAGAAACCTGAAACGTGCATATATGTGCATTTATATAGACATTTCATTGGAAATGATCACTTGAACATGTGTTTCTGAACCTGGTGTGAACATAGCTGAACAGAAATTTTGTTCTATGAGAGCAACTGCTTATTCTTTATTTTTGCTTCTAGGAATATATTCATAATCAGTCCAATGAGACAGCTATGGCTGTAATGTTGGGCTATATAAATAAAATTGAATTGAATTGATGTTTTTTTTTTTTTTTCAATTATTTGCAAATCCTAATTATAGAACACATAACCCGCAGTATATAGGTTTATGTAGAACAAAAGCTCCCATGCCAGGGACTGTGTTACACACAGTCTGATTGTAGGCCAACGAGATATGTGGACGTCTAATCAGTCATGTTTGGGAGTTGTTCAGAATTTTATTTTCAGTCAATTTCAAAGTTTTGTCACTTCTGTCTATTTCTTGGAGGCTGTTCTTAGATCACAAAGCTTCGAAGCTGTACATAACAGTATGTTCAGAATTAGGTCTTCTGCAAGCTGAAGCTGCAGGTTTTTAGAATTCAGCCCTGAGCACTCAGGGTTGACTCTCCCACTTGTCCATTATTTACCATTTCAATGTGCATTAGAAATGAGCCTGTGGTGTCAAGCCCCGTACTCCAAAGAACTGAAGCACCAACCCACCGATGCTTGGCTAACTTTCACATCTTCAAAACAAAAAAACAGCGCAGAGAGGCTTTTTAATACACAACCATGAAGTCTTCAGAAAGTTAAAGGCTTTGAAAACTTTGTGGTTATATGACTTTCAACCCCCACTAGGACACTCCCAAAGAAAATAGAGAAAGTGAGTCAAATAAATCCTTTGTAAATGTTTGAATTTACTGTTCTTAAGAGACTACTTCACAGTGTTTTTTCAGTTCTGCCTTGTGCTGTACTCAAATAAAAAATCAAAAGACTAGTTAAGTCAGCTTTATTTGCATAACATGTTTCACAGAGTAGCTATTTTAAAAATGCTCTTTATAGGCTGTAAAAAACATTCAAGTGTTAAAGAAACTGATTATACAAAATCCTCAAAAAAATGTAGATCTGGAATAGAAAGTTTACAGTGTTGAATATGGACTAATGTGAACAAATACAAGAACAGATTAGAGCTGCATCGAAGCAGAGGGAACTTTTAGGTTAAAAAGGAAACAGGTTTATTCGTGCTCAGATGATTACAGCATCAGCAATTCAGATTGGATTGTTTTTAAAAGTACCTATCCAAAAGTTATTCAAATGATGGCCTCAGCAAATGACTCCTGAGTAGCACAAAGTAAAATCAACAAAAAAAAACCCCACAAATCTACTTTTTAATTCTGCCAGATTTTCAAAATGTTTTTAAAACATCAACCGACATCATATGGAAAAAAGGCAAAAATCCCTTCCCCCTCTAACTTTTAGAAAGTAAAAGTGACACAAAAGCACATCTGTCAACTTAAAAGCACAACATGTACAACTAAATAAAGCCACTACCACCACTTACCCAGAATCCAGTGCGGTATTATGTTGCTGTCTGTTTTAACAAATGCTGGCGTTATTCCTGAATTCTGACTGCCTTTATTTTTTTGCCTTCAGCCAAACCCAGAACCATTTGTACGAAAACCAACGTTATGCCAGCAAGCTACAATTGAGATTACAATGTATTAGCCCAAATTTCTAACGTAATGGATCCCATAATATTGTTTTCAAAAGACCATAGGAATTAGACTCTAAGGATCATGTTAAAGTTTTGTACGTGTTTATTTAGCAAATGACACTACTGTGTTTTTTTGATCCAAAAAAAGGGTGTGAGATGACATCTGGCCCAACCGGAAAGTTTCATTAATTTTTCTTTTTAGTTAAAGATTAAATATTAGCATTTAAAAGAAGTAGTTGCAGATCCGTTATTGTTAAACAAAAAGGTGATAGTGTTGCTTTTTGCACACTCAAGGAAATGCACAAACTTATTATATTTGCAAAACAGTGGAATGTAATTAAATGATTGTGTTCTTTCCAACGAAAAACAAAACAATGTAGATTTTTAAAATTTGTTGATAGAAATATTGTTAAAATTATTATAACCGTTATACACTGGAGGCGTCGTAGATGACAGAAAATTAACACACTCTTTGAAAAAGCATAACTCTTCAGTCATTTACACAGTTTACGTAATTCCAACAAATTCTAACACAAAAAAAGCAGCTTTGCACCCTTGTGCAAGACTTTATGGAGCAACGGGTTCCATAACGTAGATGCAACGCAATACAACTTAAAATGTAAATTACCAACGCAAACCAGCTTTTATCCAAATCAAAATCAGCTGGTTTACGATGATTGCATAGACACTTTACTCCTGTAAATGGTTGTATATCGATGCTTTTCTCAGCTTCAGAATGTGCTGGGATTGCATAAATTGTGTAAACAATTGAAGAGTTACGGTAATTCAAAAAACGTTAACCCTGGAGCTAAAGTTACAGTGTTTTAGGATGAAGTAACTAACCATCATGAAGATTTCCTTTTTAAAAAAACTTTTTAAAAGTGTGTCCTATGTTTTACTTTTCGATCTTTTTGAAGACTAATGATTCATTTAGCTTAGTGTATTTATGCTTATAGATGATAGTCATGAATCTGTTGATGTTTTTCAAAAAAGACACAGAGATTTTAATGTTTTGATGTTGTAGCCTCACACTTTAGAAGTTTTCAAGCACAAAAACAATTAAAAGCTCTAAATAAATAGCAAGAGGGGGAGTAGTTTGTCGTTTTTCCCCCTTGCATGTGTATAATCCCTTTCATGACTTTGCTGTCAAAGCTCATTGATTCCTGAAAAATCCAAATGAAAAACCTAATTAAGATTGTGTTTACTTTGTAAAGTTGCTTGGTTGAAACTTGTATTCCTGATAAACAATCCATTGTTTCATGCACAGTTGCCTGTGGCTGTTCATTTAAATAATCACCCCTTAGCAATAAACCCGCCAATAATAGAAACGGCTAATAACGATGTCTGAGAAATCATTATGCAGCCTTTACCAGGCCATTCGTCTTCATATTGATAATTATGTGGGTGGAAAGATAATGAGTCTGATATTATGTCCCAGTCAGGAAGAAGCTGCTTCACCATTTTTCTGGAAAACAGGCGTATAGATGAAAGAACAGGTCGCATTAATTCTACAAAGAAATATGCAAACGTTACAAAGACTTTATGCTCCAGCATTGTTGAGCGGGAATGAAGAAACAGGAAGTCACTATGAAGTTGTTTAACATGCAAAATAAATTTACCAGTGTTTGATTTATTTGGGTTTGGGGTGTGTGTGTTTTTTTTTTTAACATGTTGTGAATTTCTGTCATTTACATATCTTGTCATTTGACATAACATTTGCATATCCTCTGAAACTGCATGGTTTTAACATTTTTTCCCTAAGAACTCATAGGACAGCTAATTGCCAAAAAATGTATGCTAGTACTCAGAGGGAATAAGTAACTTTTTATTAAAAATTCCATTGTTTTACACTCTTATTCTCAACCATGTTTAAAATGAACATAAATCAAAGGCAAATAGTTTGATAAAGATATGAATCACTCTGCACATACTACAACCATACAATGACAGACTTCCAAAAAGTATATTTTCATGGTTTTGGGATCTCAGTAGGAATCTGTACCATCTTTGAAACTGTGAACTGCATTTAAGTTGGGAGAATTGCTCTTGAACTATCTATATAAGTGAATTGTTCTTCATCATTAAAATAATAGTAATTGACTGGAAGTATTCAAAGATTCAAGTCTGAAGGATAGAACATGAAGCTCTGTTGTCTTCTCCGAATTTAGCTAAATGATAAAATAAAGTTTATTTTTTTAGCAAAGACATGTATAACACAGGATGAAAAAATACTGGATATAAATAAAATTTGGTTTTAAAAACTTTTTTAAAAAACGTATTTTCTTTTATATTTAATTTTTTTATTTGGTTGTTAAAAAGTTAAAACTTTAAATACAAGAAAAGACACAGATCCTAAAAGTTCACAGACTAACTACCAAAAAGGATCCAGGATCCAAAATCGTTTAAAATAATTTAAACCGAAATCTGGTTTAAACGTTACTCCGAAATTGTACACATGTGGACAAAATTGTTGGTACCCCTCAGTTAAAGAAGGAAAAACCCACAATTCTCACTGAAATCACTTGAAACTTACAAAAGTAACAATAAATAAAAATTTTTTGAAAATGAAATAATCAAAATCAGCCATCACTTTTGAATTGCTGATTAACATAATTATTTAAAAAAAACAAACAAATGAAACAGGCCTGGACAAAAATGATGGTACCCATAACTTAATATTTTCTTGCATAACCTTTTTGAAGCAATTACTGCAATGAAGCGATTTCTGTATTTGTCAATGAGCGTTCTGCAGCTGTCAACAGGTATTTTGGCCCACTCCTCATGAGCAAACTGCTCCAGTTGTCTCAGGTTTGATGGGTGTCTTCTCCAAATGGCATGTTTCAGCTCCTTCCACAGATGTTCAATGGGATTCAGATCTGGGCTCATGGAAGGCCACTTTAGAATAGTCCAACGCTTTTCTCTCAGCCATTCTTGGGGGTTTTTGGCTGTGTGTTTTGGATCGTTGTCCTGTTGGAAGACCCATGACCTGCGACTGAGACCAAGCTTTCTGACACAAGGCAGCACATTTCTCTCCAGAATGCCTTGATAGTCTACAGATTTCATTGTACCTTGCACACATTCAAGACACCCTGTGCCAGATGCAGCAAAGCAGCCCCAAAACATGACTGAGCCTCCTCCATGTTTCACCGTAGGGACAGTGTTCTTTTCTTCGTATGCTTGGTTTTTGAGTCTATGAACATAGAGTTGATGTGCCTTACCAAAAAGCTCCAGCTTGGTCTCATCTGTCCAAAGGACATTCTCCCAGAAGCTTTGGGGCTTGTCAACATGCATTTTTGCAAATTCCAGTCTGGCTTTTTTAGGATTGTTTTTCAGCAGTGGTTTCCTTGGTCGTCTCCCATGAAGTCCACTTTGGCTCAAACAACGACGAATGGTGTGATCTGACACTGATGTACCTTGGCCTTGGAGTTCACCTTTAATTTCTTTGGAGGTTGTTCTGGGCTCTTTGGATACAATTGGAACGATCCGTCTCTTCAATTTGTCATCAATTTTCCTCTTGCGGCCACGTCCAGAGAGGTTGGCTACTGTCCCGTGGGTCTTGAACTTCTGAATAATATGAGCCACTGTTGTCACAGGAAGTTCAAGCTTTTTAGAGATGGTCTTATAGCCTTTACCTTTAAGATGTTTATCTAGAATTTTTTTTTTTTTTTCGGATGTCCTGGGACAATTCTCTCCTTGGCTTTCTGTTGTCCATGTTCAGTGTGGTACACACCTTTTCACCAAACAGCAGAGTGACTACTTGTCTCCCTTTAAATAGGCAGACTGACTGATTATGAGTTTGGTAACACCTGTGATGTCAATTAAAGGACACACCTGAGTTAATCATGTCAGTTTGGTCAAATAGTTTTCAATCTTTTATAGAGGTACCATCATTTTTGTCCAGGCCTGTTTCATTAGTTTTTTTTTTTTATATAATTATGTTAATCAGCTGATTTTGATTTAATTTTCAATAAATTTTTATTTATTGTTACTTTTGTAAGTTTCAAGTGATTTCAGTGAGAATTGTGGGTTTTTCCTTCTTTAACTGAGGGGTACCAACAATTTTGTCCACGTGTGTAATTGGTGATTCAGTGCAATTCCAGTCTTTCTACAATGCATTTGTGGCTCATTTACAGCAAAAAAATAAAAAATTAATCACACTGCCTCTGTCTATCATGTAGCTTTCCTCTAGATGGATTTTCTTACCCGACAGATATAGATAATGTCAATATGATTCCTAAGTAGCCTATTTTGTTTGCACGTTTTAACTCTATTGTGGCTATGAATTAGTCTGTTGTTTGCACGTTTTTCTCAGTTTGTGGCCCAAAATTAGTATTTTCTTGTTACATTTTAATTTTTCATGGCTAAAATTTATTTCTCGTTACACATCTTCAGACTGGTTTTGTATTTTTCTAAGGAACATCTTCATTTTTTTATGCCAGCGAGGGGGTTGAAGCTGGCACAGTAGTTCACTGATCAATTTACAATTTGGTGCAACCCCAAACAATGCAAATTCTTTTTGTTTTCTTTTTTTAATAGAATTGAAATGAATTGTGCCACACATACAGACTGCTTCAGTATATGCTGAACCTCACGTTGTTCTCTGTCAGATCATTGTTGTCATTTACTGTATCTCAACGTTATGTATTTGACGCCTTCCTTTCTCTTTGTTCTGCCTGCAAGCGTGGGTTTAGAATGGAGGTGACTTAACAAAAACGGACTCAAGGTCCTGATTCATCTAAAGGAAAATCTTTTCTCCCCTCCATCACAAAATCCTTGGGCGTAATTTCTTTTTTGATCCACGACAGTTGTCAAAGCTCACTCCCACACACTTGTTAGCCTTGACAGCAGGCATAGTGTTGATGTAAATGGTGACAGAAAGCGGTGTGCATGTTTTTTTGCAGAGGGATAGGCCCTCAGTCCTGTCAGGATTAAGCCCGAGGTGGAGGGCAGAAATCCAGCGGGAGATGTCCACCCGGAAAGCATGAAGGGAGGTGACGGAAGGAAAGGAATGGTGATCAGCTTGAAGAATACTATTTAACTAATAAGGTGTAAGTTTTAGTGAAAAATTGTCACACTAGTTTATATATTATATTACGTTACGTTACGTTACGTTAGATTACATTACATTACATTACATTACATTACATTTTATTTATTTATTTATATTTGCCACAGTTATTGTGAGGGCCGTTTTTATCTATTTTTTTGTCAGAGTAAACGCAAAACCTAAAACTATTTGGAACATCATAAATGAACATGTTTGCTCAGTTTCCTGGTTTACCTATATCGGTTTTGACCTTTTTATCACAATGAATTAAAAAAGATTTTTTGGGGAAAAATTGAGATATACTTTAAATTTTCTACCGTGCTTTTTAAGCAAGTGACTAAAAAGAACTCTGTCAAGTTTGCATAATGAAAAATGTAGAATGCAAGAATATGGACGTACTATTGTATGAACATACTATTGTTGTGGGACCAGCAAAGGAAAAACCTCGGAAAGAGAGTTCTGTTGTTAAAATTGTTACAAAATGAAATAAATGGATTAAACCGGTATTGGAAAAAAACCCTTTGGATTAAAACTGGGTAGGTTTATTTTACAGTCCAATCTGTGGCAACATTTGGAATTTTTTTAAAGACGTGAGACCAGAAAGTGTGTTAGAATGTTCTAATAGTGTTCAGCTCATTTTATTTTAAAATGTGGAAAAACAACTGTGGGCTGAACTTTATGAAAGTAAAATATGAATGGATTTGCAGAACACCAGGGATATTTATGTGGTTTTAGTTATTCCATTGATTCAGAACTGTGGAGAGGAGCCTATAGAAGCCAGAAATAAATCAGAGGCCAATTATTAAATTAAAAAAAAATGCAAAAGCACAGCAGTACATGAGGCAAATGACATCTTCATTAGTTAGACGTTTCTGACTAGCTTTAGGAGGGGAAAAAACTTACTTGAAAGTTGAAGGGTGTGGTGATAAAAAAATGCAGGAATGGTTGCAGAGGAGTTGTTTACTTGTCCTTCTCCAGAAAAACGGCACAGCTTTGAAGTCTAAACGATACTGTAAAATTCTTCATTTTTTACTAAGAAAACAAGATTTTTGGTGCAGAAATTAGTCAATTTTCTTTCTCTGAACATAGTCTTTCACTATTAAACCAAGAAAATGTTTGCTTTTCTTAAATCTATCTACAAGTACAACAACTTCTTGGTTCAGCAATCTATCTTTAACCCTTTAACACCCGAGAGGTCGCTGGCGACACCTAAATTAAACAAGCTCTTTGACATACCATAATTCCTCATGGGTCTTCCAACAGGACAACGATCCATGTTTACATCATGTAAGCAGCTTTCCATATCGGCCATGCACCAATATGCAACACATTGATAAAAGGAAGTGTTGCATAAAGGCACAAAGCTGCTTTTTCTACAAAAGAATCAGCTGTTTTTTGTTGATTATGTAAGCACTTTACTACTGTAAAGTGTAATATATCAGAGCAAAGCGGCTTTTTCTCCACTACAGAATTACGCTAATTGCGTAAACTAGGGGTATAACGATTAATTTGAACAATGATTCAATTCATATCATTATTTGTGGTTGACAATATTATTCAGTCAATTTGTATTCATTTTTGAATGATTCAATCTGATTCAGTGACCTAAAATTGATCCAGGACATCTTTATCAAAAAATGTATACCAGTGTGACTCAGATAAATACCTGCTTACTGAACAGTGCAGGAGAAATTTTCCAGATTCCTTGTATTTCTTGCAAGATAATCTATTGGTAAATTACATTGGACTGTGTTGATGGCTTGGTCAGTTTTTGCTGCATCACGTGTGCTGTCAGCTGTGATGGCACTTGGTCGTTTTTACGTTATTATCAAATAAACACAGGCTGATGTTGCAGTTTGTTTTTCTGTTTGTATATATAAATAATTCTCCATCAGTCTTTATGATCTGTTCTGTATAAAAATGTGCAAGCTTTTAGCTATTAGGTTTTCAACTCAATATGGGTTTCAAATAGTAAATGGGGCACAAAGTGTGTTTTTGCGGGGATTGAGGTAGTGTGCATCTTTGTGGGAAATTTCCCTCTAGCCTAAATGAACACTCACCTTTGTGTTTGTTTGGTGTCCTGTCAGCCTTTGAACACTAGCCCAATGTCCGGGATGTGAATTGAACGCTTCTCCAGGCCTGTACAGCTGGAGGGAGCGGACGCAGGGCTGCTCACCCTGGCAGACAGCCGCTCCTTTCCCTCTAACAGTGGAGCCTTGTCTGGAGTCCTCCACCCCTGAACATCAACACTCATACCAGGAGCTCATGCTCATCGCAGACCGAGGACATTTCTGCTTCGCCTCCTCCCGGCAAGATGATCTGTTTATTTGTCTCACTTTTACACCTCTGCTGGCAGGACTTGAACTTCACCACTGCAGGGAGAGAATTCTGTAAACATCTCGCATATTTCCCCATATGCCTGAGTGAGTCATAAGTCATCACCCTGTTCTTTCTTATAAACTAACAAACTCTTTGGAAATGGTGCAGAGGAGGCTCTGCTGCTGGCATTCACCAATGACGTCATTGTAAACAGAACCCCACATTTATCTTGGGATATGCACTGACGACTTTTGTGGTGAAGAGGGCTGTGTCTAACCTCATTAAAGAATGTGTGGGATTTTTTGTGCTCCTGGAGAAAATAGGCACCTGTAACACAGGTGACTCCAGACTCAAGAACATAAATTCACGTCAACTTCCAACGGGGAATGCTGGAGGGAGTTTGAACTCAGGTTGTCATATTAGGCCGTGAAGGATGGCATGTTTTCTTCATAAAAAGAGGCTCCGAGAACATCCTTCAGAATCCATTTCCCTTAGTACTGAACCCAGGTCAGAGGACAACTTCATGAAGACTTTGAGTGAAAAAAGACACATCTGTGCAGCTGTGTGTTGAAATTTGGTGATAAATCTTTGTTTAGAATCAGAGTCCCTAAAAGAAGGCTATAAAATCAAAATGAACTTATCAACTAGTCCAAATAAAACCAAATTAAACAGGTCACATTTAATTGAAAATCGGTTTTCTTTACATTTTGAAATGCTAATTTGCTTTTCCATCCTTCTTTTTTTTGCAGCATATTAAAGTTCTTAAGAAAAAATGAAGAATATTGAAGTTTCAAAGCTTAAAGCTACAACAAAGAATACAAATGACCTTCTATCAAGTTTTTTTGTTTTAGCCAAACCTATATGAGTACATTTTTAATTGGCACATATGACAAAGATACAAGCTTAAAGGAGCACATCAGTTGATCTCTTTTATTTTGAAAAACTTTGTATCATTGGTGTCCGTTTGTCAAAGCTAGTAACATTGATCACCGTGCTCCTGGCTTGGCCCTTTTATTGAATTTTAGAACCCTTTGTGACCCATGAGTCCAAAAGTTTGCCCACCCCTGGACCAGAAGCTACCTTTACAGGCTACCTGTGAATGTTTGCTTTATGTGATTTCCTTCAGCCTGACGGCTTGAACAGTAAGGGAGAAAGGAACAGAAGAATCAGAAGTTGAAGATGATAGAGATGTAGTCATTGCAGGCCTCTTTTGTTTCACCCACATGTACTTCATTGGTTTCTATGATTTCTCATAAGCAGTTTATTGAAACAACGTCAAAGAAAAAGTATGAATATGTGGAAGACATCAATCCTTTCTTTTCCACTTCTCCAGGATAAGGGGAGTAGAAGTGAGGAGAAAGCAGGAGGGGAGCTGGATGACCTGAAACGAGAGCAAATATGGCTTAAACAGAAAAAAAGAAGTAACACTGCCAAATATAAGAGCGGTTGCCACAGCAACTCAGAACATCTTATGTTTTGTGCTCTTTCAGAGTACAGCTTTGTACCTAACATTCGTGATTTGATAAAACATTTTTTTTCACAGATTCATATTCCTCACTTTTTTTTGTTGTTGATGCTTATGCTTTTTGCAACAGCTGCATGACAGGTACACGAGACATGAGCGGTGGGTTATTGTCTTCTGGAAGATACAAACATGGTCCAGCAAAATGTGTGATTTTATTAACGGGGACTTGTGTTCTAAAAAAACGGTGTGACTAGTTTAACCCCTCTGATTTAACGATTTATTAATGATGGTTTTGAAAATGAAAATGCAACCTCTTGATCTGGACCTTATCCATGTTAACACTTAATGAAAGAGGCAAAATGGGAACTGAACATGCAAATGTTCTCATCACACAGATAGCTGCAGCAGAAGACGCCACAGCACTGATTAATTGCAATGTCCAATTATTTATAATCCAAAGAATTATGGGCGAGTGTGGGGTCTATTGCACTGGGCCACCAGTGTTTACTGTTGATGTGACAGAAGCAATGAGATTCATTTGTAGTCTGCAGGGGTTCACTGTCTGCTCAGATTCAGTTAAAATCAGCAAAGCTGAGTAGACTGCATGCATTAAAAAGGAACAATCATTTAAAATTACATTGAAGGCAGTGTTGATGTTTTTTAACCCTTTAACACTCGAGCCTTAACTCCAGTGTTGACGTACTTTGAATATCCGTAACTCTTCAATTGTTTACGCAAAGAAAGTAATTCTAATGGATTCTGATGTTGAGAGAAGCAGCTTTGCAGTGATATCCAACAACCAAAGCAATTTGTATGAAGAAATACTCAGAAATGCAGTTTTTCTTTTCCTTTTTTTTTTAAGCTTGTCCTGTCCAACAGCCGAGCAAACAGATGCAGTTTTAATCATACATGGTTTTTAAAGGTCCTCTATTATGAGAAAAATGCTGCAAATACAGACTTGCAAAGTGAAACCTGTACATAGATAAACAAATCACCATCCTAACTAAATAAAATTTTACTAAATATTAAAAAAATGTGGATGGACAAGCTTGTCCGTCTTTGGAATGTGAACAGAAAGGCCAAGAATGTGATGTTATCAACCCTTTTGAGCATGATTTTGATCAATCGAGTAAAATTTCCAGATAAGGTAGAAGAATCTGCTGCATTTTTGATAAATAATAATAGTATGAACAATCTCATTCTTACCAGATACACCCTTGAACCACAAATCCCAAATAAATGACAGGGCTTGGACATTTCAATAAAACAGAAGAGCTTAAAGTTACAACACAGACTAGAGCAAAATCATGCCATTGGTGTTGTCTGTCAACTGCGTTCTGTTAGGGGAAATTGTATTTCCTTAATCCTTTTTGTTTGACTGTTTTGCATTTTCATTTCACTGTAATCAGAGTGTTAAAAGGCAACAAAAGGTGTCTAATCAGCACCATACCTTTTGTTTGCCCTACCACAATCCAGCGGAGGAAGAACAAACCACAGCAAGAATGTTTGATATCTCAAACTAGAGGTGAAATGTTTGTCACAGAGGTTAGGTCGTGTGTCACATGAGTTTTGTGAATCTTTGTTGTCTTCTGTGGAACTGATGACAACTGGTTGGGCCAGTTTCCAATTGTGTTTGTGAGCTTTGATTTGACAACTTCCCACGGTTTCTTCACCCCCATTTTCTCATGCTTTTTTAAAAAAACACTACCAGCTGCTGAGCGATGCACTAAAACCATTACACTGGACTCTCTGAGTCATAATTTGCCGCTTGATTTACTGCATTGACAGCTGAAACACAGATCTGCTGTGCCTTTATAGATTTTTTTTCCCTGACTTTTTCTTCCCCTCATCTTCCTCTTCAACCTGAATGTGGAAGCGATCGCCCTGAGGGTCAAAAAGAAAAGGTCGCCCATTTCATGCAGTACGCAAATTCCAAAGCAAATATCAGGAGCTCGCCGCAAGCAGGCACACATTTAAATAACCCACTTTTCTCAGTGTGAGCAGGGGTACGAACGGATTATTCTAATTTCAAAGAACAGACCTCATAAACCAACGAGAGGGGTAAATGAAGCATACCACGTGAACATCGTTTTTTATCGGCTCTCGGTTTTGTTTCGGGGGGAAAACACGTTTGTTTTTCAACACGGTTAAGCGCTGGTATGAGGAACTTCTTTGTTCCTCACAGGTGTGAGAAGGTATGCAGCTGTGTGTTTATGGAGCTTCCTGCAGACGAAATTGGGGTAATTAGACATCTGAAGCCCCACACATGAAAACATGCTCCTCCACTCTGAACCACTCGCTCAGATACCATACAAAAAAACAAAAAATGTTCTTCGTTTTAAAGACAAATGGACTAAAAGTGTCTAACGTCATGAACAAATGTCAAGGAATCAGGAAGCAGTTTCAAAATGCCACCTTAAGGATGAGCGGCCGAAGTTGTTTTTCTCATAACAAAGATGTTTAAAGGTCAGGTTAACACTCCAGCGGCCTTGTTGCCACATAAAAGCAGACTTTGCATCTGGACCCCTTTTAGCACATGGCACCTCCATTCCACCAATACTGTTTACAAGCATGGGTAAATTGAAAAAAAGCTGCATGGTAGAAGTTTAGACTATAAAGCTGAGTCATTCAAACATTCCTCTCTGTCATGTGCTGTAAGGTTTTTTTTCCCCTCCAATGGTGTATTTGCACTAAAGACGCAACAGACTGTTGAAATGTGTGACCCAGTATTTAAAGCAAATATGCTACTTACTTTTTTTATTCTCAGTCAGTGATTATAGCTGCACTCAGATGTTCTAGTGTAGTCATTAAGGAACCTGCTGCTTTGGATTTTGCAGCAACTATACCATATACAAGGATGAGTTGATGCATGTAAAGGTAGGTCTATACCACAAGCTATTTTCCATAAAAATGTTCTGCTTTTTCAATGTTTACCCTCACAAAAATTCCTCTAAATTCCTATAACTTCTTCTTTTAAAAAAAACATTATTTGCGTACAAGTTATTGACGGCCATTTTGACTACTATCACCATACTCTAGTGACACTTCCTCTTGCTGTAGACAGCTTCCTGCAACCCAAATAACATCTCTCACACATGGAGAGCAAGTCAGTGCTGGAAAATAGCAGAAAGACAAGCCTGGGGCAGTATAAATGAATGGTAATTGCTGACAGAAACTGTATCAAATGAATGCAAAGAAACAGGAAAATAAGTGCTTTTAAGAACTCACCCAAACAAAGTGATAGGAAAACGGAAATGAAAATCACCATGTTGCTTCTAACCACTTTTTTTTTTGACATAACAGTATAAGGCTGAAGTTCCAGTGTTCAAGTGAACAGAAATGTATTTTATACAAAGTGGGTGTGGCCCTCAAAACGGGATTTCATCAGAAGATTTAGGCATTATGCTAATTCTAACATTTACCGAACCTTCAACTTCCTCGCCAATTCTCTTGTTTTGCATAGTACTAATCAAGCATTTCATGCCCACAAGTTTTACCCTTTGCTACTCTGGAGAATACTGAAGGCCATGTATGATCATGTTTTCCTCGAGAGCTTTAAATTATTCCCCAGTTTTGCATTTATGTAGGCATCAGCATATTTTCTGATTATGTCTGCATATGAAATGCAAATGGAGTGCACATCAGTGGATGTGCAGAAGCCGTTCTTCATAAAGTGTGGGTGTCAACAGGCATTGACTTCAGACTATTGAATTTATTGGTGTTGGATGCAGATGAACTTTGAGATGTTTGATGGCATGCACTTATACAGCAATTTTCCACTTAGATGCAGAAAAAGGAGCAACTTGGATTCTGCCTTTATCAGTCATTGACATTTTACTAAAAGGGAGGGGAAAAAAGGGAATGAAACTGGTTGTAATCACAAACATTGTCACGAAGTTGGAGCTTTGTATCATACAACTTTTTTAACTAGATGAGACACACCTTTTCATTGCAAATAGGCCTGTGGAATTTTTTTTCCCTGTTATTACTTCTAAAATTTACTTGAATACAGATGTGAAGAGCAAACACATACACTCCTTCCAAAACCCCCAAAACTTTGTTAAAAAAAAGAGCAAAAAATATTCTTGAGTGTTGTGTTTTTTAAAATGATTACTTTCCGGTGTCATAGCATTTCCAGTTGACTTAGAAGTGGGTTGTTGTGGCTAGCAACTCTGTAGTTACAGCAGCTGTTCAAACTCTTAACAATTGTGGTGTCACTAACGGACACAGATAGCAGTCATTATTAAGCGGTGACAAACTTTTTTAGAGTCTTTAGATTTAGGGGTCAGCAGGTGACAGCTGTTGGGGAATATAAAAGGAGAACTGCAGTTTCTGAAGAAAGAAAAGGCTGAAATACATATAATTTAAATGCCAGAAAAATGCCAAAAAGTGAGAGAAACTAATTAAAATGAGCATGTGGCTGCCGGTGTGGAAAGGACGATCTTTGTACTCGTTGCCCTCCACTCCTGGGCAGGTGGCTCCCACAATAAGACCTGCTGAGTGAGACACTTGTGTGAGATTAAGAGCTGCGATAGGACTACAGGGCGGGAGAAGGCATAAAGACAGGAAAGAGAAGAGAATTTGGGAACAGGGACAGGTTTCAGAGGGGAACCCACCTGGCCATCTGCCAGCTGTATGTCAGCAGTCTCTAGATTAGCAACTATACATTACCCTGGCCTATTAAAATATTAGACTCACTGATTGATGCTGACAACCTGACCAGAGGGTGGTGACTCTGCGGGTAAATGTGTCTGTCTTCATTTAGTTCCTTGTGCCAGTAAATCGTTGTTTAGTTGCTTAAGTCCTTCAGACAGCAAAACTGTGAATTTCTTGAGGGTTTTGTAGACAAAAGCCGAGTTCCTTGCCCTTCAACAGCAATATCTTTCTTTGTGGATATCAATTTGCAGGCACGGCATGCTGCAAACTCGCTGCTGTTCTTTTGGCCATTAGCAGCTGAATGCTTTGGGGAGGTTGTCACAGCAGAGCAATGAACCCCAATGACTCACAACTGTCCCTTTGTATAATAAACTCCTGGCGTGTCGTCGATCCAACTTCATTGCTCGCCCACTCACAGACCTGCATGCAAATCCAGATGAACTTAAAACCTGCTTTTTTTTTTTTTTTTTGGGCTGGATCAGAAAATAATTACATACAACCAGTCAGGCAAAACACAATACAGAATGTACAAAGAGCTGAGATTTAGTGATGGACAAGTTTCTATTACCCAAATCCACTTCAATGCACTGTCCCCCAAGGGTAAGTTACGTTCAAACACAACCTAATCAACCGAACAGAGGAGTCTGACACTCCTGCTGGCAAAGTCAAACAAGAGAATGACAGTTGCTTTCAGAGTAAAAGCAGCCTAAAGCATGGGTAAAGTCTTGTCCTTTATGCGTCGGCTTTGATCATACAGAAGCCACCTGTCTTTGGTTTATTCCTGCTCAAGCAGTTTGTGCCTGCGCTCCACAGAGAAACGCTCAAGGCCAAAGGAGACTGGATCCTCCATTAACAGAGACAGCCCCTCAGCGCGGCCCTTTCGCTCTGAGCACTCTTAGCATTTGGCTGTTTGATGAGATGTGCATGCTTGAAGTGATGACCTCGACCTGGTTCACCTCCTCCAGATGAGTTCCCCAGCTCAAGGAAAGCAGTGAAACATGTACAGTAGATTGTCCTGTCACATCAGCGGTATGGGGCATATCAGCAGAAGATGTTACATGTAACATTGTTCATGTTGCAAGCTTTAAACTGTGGGAAATTTGTACTGTAAGGAATTTAATTCAATAACTGGTTTTCCCAAGAAAGTTATTTTATTTGTGTAACAGATAGAAAAAAAATCTAAGTCTTCCAAATGCATTTTTCTTTTTCTTTAATTTGTTAGTCTTCAGTTGGCAGCCTCAAAAAGTGGTTTTTCGAGTAGAAACATGGTCATCTTAAGCAAAAAGAAACACTTTGATGACTTTTGAACTTGATGCCTTGAAACATATTTTCAAAAGTCTTTGGATTTGTGTCGAGAATATAAAAAAAACCCTAGAGAAAACATCTGCATCAAAGCTGAAGCTTTTTTCTGTTTAAAAGCGACAGCCTCAGGCTGTTGTTGCACATGTCTGACAACATTAAGGACAGAGCAGAGAAAGGCCATTCAGTGTCTGCTTTGTTAGTGTTTTAAATGTTAGTGTGTTTTAAGGGTGGAAACTCTGTAATTACAAAAAAGGACAAAGACTACCACCAGATATTTTGATAACTGAAAAGGGTTCAGACAGAACAAAGACATTTCTGGAGTCATTATCTGAGCATCTTTGGTGTGCTTTCCTTTAAGAATCCAGTAGAGATAAAGTTCAAAAGAGTTCCTCTCTGCCAAGTTGGGCTTACTTTCTTACTTACTTATAGATTAAGGGATATGGTTTTGAAAATTGTTTTATTTCTTTAGTTGTTAAAAATATTGATCTCCACTAAGACTATTCATTAAATCTGTAGATGATTCTCATTGAAGCAACTTCGAGAATGTTTTTCCATGCCAAAAAAAAGCTTTGTATTCAGAATTAATCATTTATTTTAAAAAAAAAGCTTTATTTGACTAACTAGTTTAGCTAATTCTAAGTTTTTTTAAAACCAAGCACACTATAAACTAAAATGGGAAAAAAGCTGCATAATTGATTAATTACATTTCCAGATCTTCCTGCTGTAGTTACAGCTGATCACCTGGAACAGGTGCGTTCAGCGGATTCAAAAATGGCAGAACAGGCTATTTTGGAAAAAAAGCAGGAAAATCAATAAATCCATAAGTTGATATTTAATCCAATCCTGTTAAATCTTATCACATAATTGTACATCAAAACTAAATTATTTTGGTACTTTGTCAGTTAAAGAATCCAGATGTAAATTTGAAAGACTTTTGAGCTTTGCTATCACCTATTTACCAGAAAAAAGTGATGATATATTTCGTCTATTACATCACTTTTATTAATCACACATCATTGACTTTATCTTACCAAAATTTAAGTGAGATTAGTACTAAAATAGACCATAAATTTGCAAACAGCTGATATATTTATCTTGTATTATGCTTCTTTATTAACCCTATAAATTTAATACTTTAAACCATGAACCAAAATCTTATTTTACTTACAAGTGCTGCAACCAATAAGTCTTGCCTTTTTAAGTTATGTAAAACTATTGTAAACACGAACATAAAGCTCCATCTGTCCTTTTGTTTGCTTTTCAGAACTGTCTCTCAGTTTGAGCAGAGATCACCACACTCCCAAACTCTTGTTTTTCCCAAGTTATACAGAAATGTTTCCAGGCCAGCAATGAAATCCTCCAAGTCCAGGGTCCTGGATCTGCCAGAAAAACTCTTTCAAGTTTTGACGTGTGTGAAACATCTCCGTTCTGACAGGTTAGAATCAAATCAATCCAACATGTTTGGTTGATTTCCATTCTCTTAGTCACATTGTACTATTACATCATAACTGCGATGTTGTTTGACAAGGAGCTGCAGCTGCCCCTATTTAGAGCTGTAGAAAAAGATCTTCCACACAACATTAGCAAACTTTTTTTGCTCAGTTAACAGACCCTGAAGCGAGAAAATAATTTAAAATTAATTAAATGTAATATCATGTATTTAGAAAAAATTTAAATGAAGTATCATTTAAACTCACAAAAGCACAAAATACAGCAATTCAACACAGTCATGTATCCAGTGGTTACATAGTTCAATATTTTAAATACAGAAAAAGGAATACATTATTTTCCTGCATTTATTTTAAATTTGAAGTGGAGCAAAAATGAGTCCCGCTTATCTCTGATTATATGAGCACACTGAAAGCAGCTCCTAACAATTAGTGGGCATGCCTTGTTATGAGTAGGACTGTTTCCAGAGCTCATCTTCATTTTGAAATGGGATCAATGTTTGGATGACAGAAAGCCGTCTTTAAATTGTCTTGTAGCTTGTTTGTTTGAATACTACCTTTAAAAATAACACAAAAGCTGAGACCTGACGGTGTCTTGGATTGTTCACAATCATTGTTTGCAAAGACCAGGTGATTTTTAATCTCAAAGATTTGAAATAATCTGAGTCATGTGACCTTACCCCAACAAGCAGCATCATGGGTTCTTCCAAGCAGTTGTCCGGAACAATGAAACTGGGAATAGTTGATGGTCACAAAGCAGGAGAAGCTATTAGACAAAAGCAAAGCCTTTTCAGATGCTAATATCCTCTGTTCGGAATGTCATTAAGAAATGGCACTAAACAGGAACAGTGGAAGTTAAAACAAGATCTGGAAGACCAAGAAAAATCTCAGACAGAGCAGGATTGTGAGAAAAAGCAAGTTATAACCCACGTTTGACTGCAGCATCCCTCCAGAAAGACCTGCAGACTCTGGAGTTGTGCTACACTGTTCTACTGTCAAGAGATACTTGAACAAATATGGTCTTCATGGAAGAGTCATCAGAAGAAAACCTCTTCAACGTCCTCACCACAAAATTCAACCTCTGAAGTTCCCAAATAAACATATGAACAAGCCTGATGCATTTTGGAAACAAGTTCTGTGGACAGACCAGGTTCAAATGGAACTTTTTGGCTGCAATGACCAAAAGTACGTTTGGAGGAGAAAGGATACAGACTCTAATGAAAAGAACCTCCAAATGGATAATGATCATAAACACACCTCCAAATCCATGCTGTCTTACATTAAGAGGCAGAAACTAAAAGTTTTGCAGTGGCCTTCACAATCACCTGACCTCATTGAAAATCTATGGATAGACCTGAAAAGAGTAGAGAGTAACAGACATCCTAGAAATCTCAAAGAACTGGAAGACTTTAGTAAAGAAGAATGGATGAAGAAACCTCAATAAAGAATTGAGAGACTCTTGGCCATGAAAAGCGTTTACAAGCCGTAATACTTGCTAATGGGGGGTAATGTTTGGTCTGTGGTGTGAGGAGAATTAACTACTACCGCTCTGCAGAAACTATTTCAAAGAAAACAACACAAGTCTTTTGATTTTGGCTATAAACAACATAATCATAACTAAAAGACCTCTGGGAAGGTTTTTAAAATAGCTCAAAAGTTTATCAGAGAGGGTCTCTCTCTTTATCTACAAAAGAATGCATGTGAAGAATTGATTAAACATTTCAATCAATCGTGAAGAAAAATAGAGCTACTGCCACTTGGCATAAATATGTTTTTTTTTTTTTATTCTTTTCGATATTGGCTAAAAACTGCACAGTCATTTTTAAAAGACTACAAAAAAATATGGTTGTAGTGGGACTTTAAGATGCAAAGCAATTTTCAGTAGCAGTCCCATTCACCCACACACACATTCACACACTGATGGCGACTGCGTTGCCAAACACGAGCGTCAACCTATAATGACCAGGACCACTGTGGTCTTGCCCAAGGACACTTCGACAAGGCAAGAACCAAACCTGCTATGCTCAGTATCTCTGCACCTCGACAGTAGCTCTTTTTGCCGTGTTTAACCTTCCTGGAGAAATCTACATTTTCTTTACACATAGATGTAATTGCAATTACATTCAAATAACACAGTATTTAGTAACTGAATCTCAATCGAGTGCATGTGTGACAGTACCGAGTACATGGTTATATTTGAAAAAAAAGAAGCTTTAATATGTGCTTACAACATATGTCTTCAATGTAGTCCTGCATCCCTTACAGATATCCTTTTTAGTGATTTTTTTTTTTTTATTTTACCCCAGATGACTTAATTCTCCTTTCATGACAATGTGCCATATTCTTTCCATTCACAGTCTGTTTTCCATTGCCAGTGGTGGTTGTGAGGCAGGTCTGCATGTACAAAGAAATCAAAAGAGAGAAAGAAAGGAGACTTTGGTGTTTGTGTTTATATGTGTTAGTGTCTGTGGGCAAATTTATAGCTTACAGTTGCAGACAGTTTATGTGTGCAGACTTTGCTTGAAGTCCACTTGGGTAGGTTGTCTGAAACAGTATTCCAATACGACAACAGGAAAAAAAAGTCAAAGAGGCTCTTGCTTCTCTGCTGATCCATCAAACCTGACTGTATTCATGTCAACTCAACACGATGCGGCATCAGCACAACAAAACAACTCTGTTTACATGTTTGCCACTATATACTCTCAGAGTCTATGGAGTACCCATACTCCCTTTCAGAAGTGTTTTTTTTACTTAAAGCAGCATTTATTGAATTTGGTTATTATTAGAGCTGCATGTTGGTAAGCAGTCTTTTCTGTTTGCTTGTCTTTGAGTATTCTTGTTGTGTGCCTATAAGACAGATGCTGTTGCCTCATACATATCCTCTGGGAGTCCTTCATGTTTACTTCATCAGATCAAGTACTGCAGAACAATCTTAGGTCTGTTTTCTTTAGTCACTTAAGTTTTTTAAAAGTTCCACAGTTACTTCATTTTCCTTTCTAAGAATGTGCAATCAAGTCAAGATTAAGCATAACAGTAAACCTATCATTTACAAATGTGTGAACAACTTGATTTGTTTACACGTCATTGCAATGGCAACATTTAATGAGGTGTTTGAAGTTGAAATGAGCATGCTTTTTCCTTTTCTCCCTCACCATATGCCGTCTTTTATTATTGTTCACTAACATCTGCATTTGCGATTAAAGTGGCTCTAAGGTATTAACATCTGGAGCTATGTTGGTGATTTCTATTCCTGCATGTGGTGTTACAGCCCAGCTTTCTTTTTCAGTTTTTTTCTTTGAGAAGAGAATATATCTTGATTTTATTTTCTCCAGTATTTAACATTATTATTCAGTTAATCGCAGCTTTGGAACACAGCTTTTTAAGGAAAATTATTAATTTATGGACATAATTAATAATGTTTAGGAATGAATGGCTAATTTGAGCTTTTCCACAATTTGCTCTAGGGAATTTAGCATAAAGTTTTTCTCGTCACTATTATCAATGAATTCAGCATTAATTCTTCATGAAGTCATAGATTCATATTATTTTCACTTGGGGAAAAAGGTGACCAACAAAACAAAAACAAAAACAAAAAATCCTTGGCCGCTCTCTACCTGCAATAACCTCCATCCATAACTCCCGCTGTCTCAGCAGGACCTGAAGGACAATACTCATCCCAGTCTTCATCTCTTCAACCAGCTGCCTTCTGGCAGGCGTTTCAGGTCCATGCCAGACAGAACAAACAGACTCAGTGACAGTTTCTTTCCCAAAGCTGTCACTGTATTGAACTCTAGTTTTGCTCTGAAAGCCATCTGAATCTAGTGTATTTTCAGCAGTTTTTTTTCTCTTTATTTGTCTGTCTTATGTGCTCTCTTTTGAGGGAACTGTTAATAACGTATACTACACTAGCTATAATTAGAAAAAAGGCTTTCAACTCTATAAATTGCATTCATTTATCCATATTCAATACAACATTATTCAGCTGTTATCAGCTTTCTGATATTGAATTATCTAAAATGTACTTTAACCTTTTTTTTTTAAGCTATGTTCATCATTGTTTGGCTTATTTCCACTTTCAGCACTTTATTTAACTTGATATTTGGTCTTTTTATTTAATTTACTCATATTTACCTTTAAGTCAGCTAATTAAAGCTTTCCCTAAGACTTTAGCTACTTAAACAGTTTGCTTTGTACTTTGACTTGTTCAGCTGTTATTCAGCTATTTTCAACTTTCTAACATTTTTCTCATCCTAAGTTAACAGGTTTTTTTCGTAAATCATTTTTTCCAATTATTTAGTTATTTTCAACGTTCAACACTTTTTTCATCTAAAGTACAATATTATTCTGCTATTTTCAGCTTCTTAAAAATTTTCACACCGATTGTTAACAGATTCTCTTTTACAAAGCTTTACTATTCATTTTCTATTTTCAGCTTTCTAACACTTTCGTCATCTAAAGTTAACGGTTTTCTTTTATAAAGCTACATTCACTTTTATTCAGCTTGTCAGAAGTTGGCTGAATGTTGTCCTATACCTTCAATTTGGACTAGTACAAAAATACTTTGGTAGCTTTAGATTTCTTACACTTTGTTCTGTTTATTTATGATGCATCCTAATACTGTTTTTGCAAAATGCTAATATTTCTAATAGGGCTGTCAACATTAACGGAGGCAATTAATTACAAAAAATTAATGCGTTAATATTTAATAAGGTTAGTTATCACACTCCACCACAAAACCATCTTCACCCGGTTCAGGCTTCCGCAACTTATATTCTCAAATAAAACTTAGCTCGTAAAACATTGTGATTAATCACAATTAATCACAACCCAAGTGTGATTAATCTGATTTTTTTTTATCAATTGATTAAATTGATTGGTTTCTAAATAAATGAAAATTTAGCCTTAAAACTTGCGATAACTTGCAATTTTTAGTAGTTGAAAAAATCTATTTAAACTTGTATAAACTTGTTGCAGATACATTGGCATTGATTGTGTTCTTCCTGTGTCTTTGAGGCTATTTGTGTTTTTGTTCTGCTTCTGTGCGCTTTCAATTTCAGTAAATGTTCCAACAAATCAACAAAGTGGCTAATTTCAAAGAGGAAATACAAGTTTCCATCATAGATCATATAAAACCAAAAAGAAAGAACATAAGATATGTAAGATGTGTCCTGGTAAAAGTGTTAGTTCAAAGACATATGCTTAAACACAGAAAAATAATATGCATATGTTGTGAAAAGAAATTAAAGTGGAAGCAGCAACCTCATACGTTAAGACCGAAGGAAATAAAAACATAAAAACTGGGGTTTAAAAGTGATTGAAGCTTCTATTTTTTGGTTGTTGTTTCTTTGGTGTAGTGTTTAAAGTAAGTCCAAAAAAATAAGTGCTACTGTTAAAGTGTAGGATGTATTTGTTTAAAGTGAGGGGGAAAATACCTCCAGTGGTTCTCTACATTGTGATGCACTTTTCCATGACACATCAAGCTGTGAGTCAGGTGGATCTGAGAGGAGAGGAAGAGAGGCCTCCAAACAGACGAACACAAATGAAGCCTAAATTCCAAGCATAGCTCAGTCACGTGAGCCTGAGTCACCACAATGGGTGCGCAGATGCTGAAAGTCACGCTTAAATCCCAGCACGACATCGGAGGTTCCTGCATGACTGGCAAAGAAAAAGAAAAATCCTGCAAAGATACTAGCCTTTAAGCTGCAGCCTAAGAAGGCTGCTCATCCATAATAATGTTAGAAAGTCCTAAAAGGCTTGCTCGCTGTCAGGTGTAGTTAGCAACAGCAGCTCTGTGCTCAGATTGGCAACCAGCCTCTGAATTTCTCTACATTGTTATTCTGTTCCCACTGGGAACTCTGGGATCCTTTTCTAATTGGTCCAGTTGTTGTGATGGTAAGTGAGCAGACTAGAGTAATGTGCAGAATAGCACTGCCCTTCCCCTCCTGTTTTTAATGGAGGTGGTCAACCATCCATTAGGTTCTATGGAAGTAAATACAGGAAAAGAAGTTTTGTTAAAAAAATGTCCTTGGAGTTTACAGACTGCAAACACATATATGCAATTTATGAGCACAGGATTATAAACCGAGACCAAGGATAGTTGCCTGCTCTCTGTCACAAAATAACAATTCTGTGTATACGTAAATACTTCAGGAAAACAAAATCCCAATTTTAAAATCTCAGAGTCACTGTCACTAAAACAAAACCATGGTTACTCTCCCCACAGCCTTCTACACTTTTCCTTTCAGTCTTCAGTCTTGACACTCCTTTGTCACACATCACACCTAAAACCTTCCTTCACCTGCTCAAACTTGCTTACCAACACCTCTTCACCTCTTTCCCACACTCTCTGTTGACCCTAAGCACTTAAAGTCTTCCACCTTCTTCACCTCTACTTCCTGTAACATCCCCATTCCACCTGAGTTTCTCTAATTTTCTCACAGATACTCTCTTCCTTCCCAAACTTTCATTCCTCTCCTTTTAGAGCAAACTTCCACCTTTCCAGATGTTCCTCCACCTGCTTCCTGCTCTTACTATATTTTAAATTACAATGTCATCTGCAAACATCATGATCCACAGAGGGTCCTGTCCAGTCTCATCTGTCAGTCTGTCCATCACCACAGCAAGCAAAGTGAAATCAAACTGCTGTACATAAAGTCATAGGTCATAAATGGAAACATCCGTCAGAGATCAGTTATTTCAGAGCATTTGTGTGACTAAAAATTTTCTTTAAGACTGACTTAAAAAAAATTCCAATCATCTATTTAATGGAATTGAATCTTCCTGTTTTTAATCCTCACGAACAGAACGATGTTTGACATCACATTTCCTTTAAACAGCTTGCTGGCTCTTGTGCTGCTGACTGTGGCTTGCACTGATAAAAACTTGTAAATATGCATGGATTTCTAAACACATGTCAACTCACTCACACTCTGTGTGCATCAGAAGCAAAATAACAATCAGGATTTCAACTTCTGTAAACATTTTTTTCAGTGTATTATTTTACCAATCTTACACAAATCAGAAATGCACTTTGATTAAAAATGAAAAAGAATTGACTTAAAAAATAATTTTTGGTTTATTTAGATCTTCTGGAAAATTTCTAAGACATGAAACCATATAAATGCAAAACAGTGACGCTGATAATTGTGGTGATCAAACGTTTTCTGATCTCGCATTGGTCTGTGCCCTTAACAGGCGTTCAGCTTTCATGTGTTGTTCAGTCACCTCAGCTCTCCATATGCTGCCCGCTGATTTCAGTTATGACAAGCAGCCTTGCCCTCACCATCTGGTTACTCATCCATGTGACAATAAGGAGGCTTCAAAGAAAAGAACAGTAGGACACTTTATGGATCTGAATATATTTTCAAACATTTGTTTGAAAGAGAAAGACGCAGAGCGTCAGCTGGGGAGGAGCCTACATGAATGAAAGAAGAGAATAGGAAAAAAACACAGCTGAGGTTTCAAACTAGCTACAGAAGATTAGCTGAGGCTTCACATTGTCCGTCCGTCTGTCCGTCCGTCCATCCATCCATCCATCCATCCATGCATCATTTTCAGAATCTGCTGAATTCCTTTTAACGTCACGGGGCTGCAGGAGCCAACCCAGCTAGGGTTGTCAGGCAATTGCTACTACACCACCATGCAGGTCTTTCATTGTTCATCTGACAGAAAAAAAAATCAAATATGAAAGTTAAAGAACAGAATTTAGATAAACTGTCTAATGATTAGATCAATAACCAAATTTGCATCATCAGAATCAAGTTTTGAAAAGAACTATTTGGTTTTAGAGCAGATACTGAGCTGTGCAAAAAATTTTATTTTTTATTATTTTTGGCCAAGAAAAATAAAAACTGTCATTTTCTAGGACATAGTTTCTGCAGAGTGGCAGTAGTTGCCTCTAAGTCCTGAGCAGGACACTTGGCTTCCCTGGCTCTCCCTTACCCTCCCCATTGCTGAGAGCTCTCTGTGTACACTCTCCTGCTAGCTTACATCCCCTCACACCCCCAACCTAACGCTATCAGTGCAACGAAAATGGCAAGCAATATTAGAGCAATTCAGCATCACAGTTTTGAGCCAGACGTCAGCTTAGATAAGAAAATAAAGACGTACGTGGATGTAGTCTGCATCAGAATGGAGCGGGAGCTGGGGGCTTGTAGTCCTCCCAGCGTAATTTCTTCATCACAGATAAGCTCTTTCTCAAACAACATTTTTTTCGCCTTCTCCTGATTCACCACGACTTGAATAAAGAAATACTCAGAAATGCAACTTCAAGATTAATTTTCTTTATATGTATGTCCTCCATCATCAGCAAAATACCACAAGAACATGTTAAACACTCCAAAAACAACATTTTTATCTGAGTGGATCTTAAGTGGAACTTTGTCTTTGGACTAATTCTTGATTGTAAAAGCAAATGGAGAGCTGTACATATCTGCAGGGATTTTTTGGTGGAGTTCAGATAGGAGCACAGACTGCAGAAAGGTGGACTAACATGTTGCATTCTATGCAGGTGACCAGACTAGAGGAAAAAAAAAAATCATGCATCTCTGATACTGTTCTGGGGGCCGGGCCAATTGTGTAGGCGGGCCAGATTTGGCCCGCGGGCCGTGATTTGGGACCCCTGCTGTAAACCAAGACATGATACAAACAAAGATCTAGAATGCTGTCTGTACTTTGACTTTAAGTCACCAAAGCCTGGAAATTATCAACCGATACAACTATGTACGAACAGCACTGCCATCTGCTCAGTCTTTATTTACACATTGAGGAGAAAAAAAGTGCAGTTGAACATCTGGAGTCATCTGCTTCATTTGCAGCCAACACATTGAGGTCAGGAGAAGCCTGCAAAGCTGCCTTCTGTACTGTACCTGCGAGACATATCTTACACAAATCTGGTTAAAGGTTTTTTTTTAGTTTTTCTAAGTAGAGTGTCCATAAATCAACCCGCAACTGTGTATTACAAAAAGAAATGTGAGCGAGAGGAAGAGCAGCAGAAGAGACAGACACAGGAAATGAAGGAGGGACTAAACTTGGCAAAGATTAATGTGCTAGACTTGCATTTATTTCCAGACTTTCATGTTAAAGGTCCTCTTGAGTTGAGAGGTTGACTAAAGAAAAAGTCCTATTGGGAGACAGGAAAGCCACAAAAAGCACATTTTCTCATCATGATTTCAGGCTGTTTTTGCTACTTTAACAGCTTCAGTGTGTTGTTTTCTTTCCCTGTTGTGTATTTGGGATTTTCCTCAAAAAATAACGCTTGAAGATTGTTTTTGTGACTTTGAATGATTAAACGTTACAGAATGTGTGTCTCTTAAAATAGCTGGTGTTTGGGGAGAGCACGGTGAAAAAAACCCTCTAGCACCACCAGTTTGACTATTAATATAAATGAATATGGCTCTGCATCATTACAACACTTTTTTTCCTACTTTTTAGTAATTCATGCCTCTTCAGATTAACCCTCTAGGCTGTTCTTTTCTGTTGTATTTAACACACATACTGTTCACTATAGTTATTTATTTCCTTTGGTTACTTTTTGCTCTTTGGCACAATGACTACCCTCGTTCTTAATGACCCACTCTGATGAAAATAGTGCCTTTGGTGTATTTAACATGTTCCTATGACATTTTTCTATTAATGGAGGACATATATGAAGACAAATAATCTTAAAAATGCATTTCTAAGTAGGTCTTTTTTCAAATTGTTGTGAATTGGGAGCAGATGAAAAAATGCCATTAGAAAAAGCTTATTTGTGTTGTAGAAAAAACACTGACTGAGCTCTCAGCAATGGAGAGGGGAAAGTGGGGCAGGGTTGCTTTGCTCCAATGGTCCCGCCTACAACTCAGAGGCAAATTTCTAATGAATTACTGCCGCTCTGCAGAATCTATGTCATAGATAACAACAGGTTTTTGTTTATTTTGTTTAAAAACAGCGTAATCATAATAATTTCAAAAACACTGGGAACGCTTTTAAAAAAGCTCATAGGATGATCATAGTGGCTTTTTAAGTGGCAGAGGGGTTTGCTTGTTTGTTTTGGACCAAGTTTTATTTCAGCTTTCACAGCAGCCAAAGAAAAAGAAGGAAACACACTTCAGTATGCCTCAAACAAGTGTCCAAATGCACCTTTTCCCACAAACATCAGGTCACTTGAGCTAAGTCTGTAGCAAAATGCTGTTATTTGTTCCTCATTCAACCCTGCCCCTGCTTTATCAGTCAAAACCTCTGTTTCTAAGAGGATCAAAGGGAGAGGATTATGTTTGAGCTTTCTGTGTTGAATCAGATAGTTACTGTTTCTTATCTGTCTTCCCTGCACAGACAAGGCAGTTTTTAACTTTGAAAATGTGAGTAACTTGTAATGTCTTTATCCACAACACATTTTCTGTCAGCACAACCTCTCATCTACGAGCTAACTGCTCAAATAATGTCTCCACCAACAGCTCACAGGCAAACTGGCCTCCCATTTTAAAAGAAAGTATTTGTGTAGTGTTTTTTTCTCTCTCTGCAGCTCTGTGGGTGTACGGTTCTGGAGTGGAAAATGGTTTATATGGGCTGCCTTCTACAGGAGAGGCAGATAAAAGCTAAATACATTACCCTGCGAAGCAGCATCCAGCACAGGCCTCATAAATCACACCGTAGTTGTACTTGAACTTGACTGTGTCTATGTATTTGTCTGTGTGATAGTATTTTCTGTGTGTGTGCACGTTCAGTGGGGGTTGGATTCATTCTCTTGATATATTACACACATGACAGTGTTGTTGATTTCCCCCTTTTTTTTGCAGCTTTCATTATTTTGCTGTTATTTGTTTTGCTTCTGCTAAGACTTAAACTCATTGTCAAGAAGAGGCTGACAAATTACATTTTAGGAAAACGTGTTGTATCAGGAGCCATACATCATCATAAAAGTCAATTTTGTGAAGCTGTACGTTCAGTAGGAGAACAAAATACACAATCACAGCTAAAACTAAGACATCATAAGTACTTTTAGACCTGTTTTTTAAAAAACTCACTTGAAAGATGATTGTCTTAAATATTTTTGTTTTTTATCGCAATATTGATCAGATTGTGATCTGCTGTTATCTAAATTACCTGTATATGGGATTAGGGGACTATTATTCCAGGGGCTGAAAAGTTATTTAACTAATCGACAACAGTACATGCAAGTAAATGGGAAAAAATTAAACCACCAAAGGGTAACTACCAGGGTTCCACTAGGATCTATTCTAGGTCCCTCACACTTTTTATTTTGTTCTCAAAGGATAAGTTTCCAAAATAATTTAGTTTCTGTTGTTTGCAGACGACACATCAATATCCTACTCCAGAACAAATGTACCTGTACTAATGGTAACATTAAAAGAAGAAATAGCTATGGTCAAAAACTGGTTTTCTCACTATCAGTTATTTCTGAATAAGAAAAAACAAAGTTCATGATTTTTAGTAATCACCAAAAAGATTAAAATTTAACATTAAATATTAATCAAGTCAATATTTGCAAAGTGAGAGAAACAACATTTCTTGGGACTGTTTTGGATGAAAAGTTAAAATGAAAATCTCACATTAATTACGTTACTTAAAAAGAAGATAAGTAAAAATATTGGAATTCATGACTGAGTAAATCATTCATTTAACAGTCAATGCTTACATAAGTTAAATTATTTTATTTTACCGTATTTTAGTTACTGTCTTACTGACTGTTACCAGTCGGGGTGCGTCTGCTCCAGGTTGAGTGGGCAGGGTCCACTGCTGTTTGTGTTGCTCGGCCCGAATGCTCCGCCACTGATGATGGTGATATTCATTCAGAAGGTAATGTCAACGCTTTTTTATTCCAAGCAATGAAACATTAAATTTGTTTTTATTTATATATTATTATTTTATTTAAAATCTATTTCGTGAATTTAAACATATACAACTAACTGAAGTTTTTATTTTATCTGAATTATTATTTTTAATTTGTTCTGTCAATTCATTAAAAAATAATCAGATTAATATCCCTTTTGGGTTGTGATTAATCACAATGTTTCACAAGTAAAATTTTATTCGACGATATGCAGCTTTCGAGTAAAAACAGGCCAGAGAGAAAATGTTTCCCTTCATTTTTATCGTCTGAAAAGTTTACATTTATAAAATTTTAGCTCAACAGTAAGATAAGCAGAACTGTAAAGACTTTAATGTCTGCAGCATAACTCCAAGAGAACAAAGATGCTGATATACAGCCATAAGAAACAAACATTGTGTTTCTGCACTTTAAATGGTCTGGGTGAATACTTTATTCTGATTGGCTGCTCGGTGTGGATGCACGCCTAAAAAAGAAGTTCCAGTCACTATGTTCTATATGCGCAAGCTTTATCAAAAAAAAACTTTTCTTCATGATGTGGACAAAAACAAGCGTTAAGAGGTAAACTTTCTCTCTGAACTGATCCTATATAGAACCTATCATGACGATCGGCATATATGTATAAATATCGCCTTCCTTTGCCGCTGCAATTCAGGGTCGCTGCCGACTCAGCGACGCACTGTCGTATTACCGTGACAACAGGCCGCATTGCGTATCAAAAAGTCCGCCTTTCGTGAGAAATTGTTCTACACCAAAAATAACAAGAAAAGAAGTACTAAAAATCAATTGAATATTTATTTCTTTTGTAAGTGACCATTTTCTAAATAGAATTGTGTCCGACAAAGTGTGCATTACCAGAAACTGACATGTGCCGCGGAAGCCTGAACCGGCGGAAGACGGTTGCTTTGCGGAGTGCAATTAATTATTGTAAATAAATATTAACGTGTTAATTTTTTTAATTAATTGCGTGCGATATTGCGTCAACATTGACAGTTTTAGTTTTAATACATACATACATTAATACATACATACATTTTTGAGCAGTGTTACTTTGTCTGCTTCGAGAACAGTATGGGTTACAAATGTGAACTTTTAGTTTAAAGATACATTAACAGTTATTTTAAAAAACACAATATTTTACTAATGTCAGATATTTGACTTGGTCCTTTTTTATGAACATGAAGTTTCTTCTAACTGTGGAATTATTGGATGAATAAATTGCTTGTATATTGAATAATCAAAAAACTATTTTCTTAGCATGACAGAAGAATGTCATCATTTATTTTTGCTTTTCTGCATAAGGTCAATGTGATCCAATACTTACCCTGTCAACCAAATCAGAATTGCATTATTGTCATTGTTTTTGCATCAGTGACATTTGAACCGCAGCTCCTTAAGGTCATGCTATTAAAAAAAAGTAGATATTCCAGGGAAGAAGGCAAGCGCATACAATTTTCTTTGTTGACCCTGAAACCAGAAGAGAGCAAACACTGAGTTCTGCATCACAATGGCTCATAGTGCACTCTGAAAATCATCGCTGATGATGAGTTGGGTCTCAGTGGAAGACTGAGGAAGGTTCATGGGGTCGTGAGCTCAATCAGGAGGCAGCGTGTTGTTTTTCTTTGACCTTCACAGAGCAGTGAAACTGTCCCAGAGGTCAAAGTGAAGCTCTGGGAGTGAGAATTATTGCACCCTGGGATTTCTAAATGAATTACAACCAAAGTCGGGCCAAGTACTTCATACAAAACAGTGAATAATATATGTTGATGCAACATTATAGGTTAAGGACAACAACTAGAAATAAAAGCTTTAGTTTTATTACATGATAGCAACAACTTTATTCTGTATTGCACCTTTAAAAACATGGTTTTAGGTCAATCTGGGCAGCTCAATATTATTGGGTCAAAAGTTTATATATTTCAACTGTTAAAAATATATTTTAAACAGTAAATACATTAAAAATTATTTAAGCTTTAGGAGCAAATGTATCAATTTGTCAATTGTCCACTAGAGACTGGTGTCAAAGAGAAGCATTTCAGCATTAAAACTACTAAGGTAGATTTAGCGCTAAAATAAATGTATTTACAGCCAGGGGTCAATACATTTTGTAATTGTAATGTGTTACTTCCTATTTATGGCAACGTTCTCTGTGTGTGTCTGTGTGTTCATGTATGTGTGTGTAGGTGGATTTCTTTTGTTTTTTGTTGTTTTTTCCAGGCAAATATGATTTTTTTGGTGTACAAATGGCAGGTTGGTAAACCCATAGGTGGAATCAACAATACTCTCACTTTATTTTGTCCCTCCTAATTGTCTGTTTTTGGCACAATGTAGCACAGTTGTCAGATACAACTCCTTCAGTGTTTATATGTCCATAGTTAAAAGAAGAAACACATGAGGCAAAGAGGAACAGATCGTTTAAACATAGAATTAGTTACTAAAATTTGGTTTGGTTTAGTTCACAGGAAAACTTGTTTCCCCTTTTCTTGTCTTGTTGGTGTAAGGTTTTAATTAAACTTTTTTTTTCCGAGGCCAAAAGTTTTTTGTGCTGCTTTTTTCTTTTTTCAAAACTAGCCTCCACTGCAAATGCAAATATATATTTCTGCTCCATTGTTGAAGTTTGGCTGTGTGGCTTTTGTCTTTTCACAAACATGAAACAACGTTTCCCTGTTGAGGAGAAAAGCAGCTCATTTGACTCTGAGTAGTTATTTTTTTATGGCCTTTTTTCCATCTTATGGTTTCTTTGCAGGATGATTCCGGTGCACACTCCCTCCTATTTCCTGTTTAAGAAGAGTCAGAGGTCTCCGGTGATTCATTGAGAATTTATTATTCATGATTTAGGTCGGTTGTCTCTGTAAAACAGTATCCGGAATGACTGGAGAGCCACATCGCTTCATCATGTTGGATTAGGTCAGATGTCTCCACTCTGACTGCACGCCAGCAGAGGTCAGCTTGGGCAACTTGCCTGTAAAAACTCTTCTAAAGACTGCTGCACAAAGAAGAGCACAGGAATTCCTATGTGTGGACTTTTTTTTTTACTGATAATCATCTCTTATAAAGAATCCACAAAGGCTTTCTGCAGAAAATTCCTAAATGTCCATATCTTTAGTGGGTTTGTGTTACATGTGTACAAATGATGGTCTGCTTGAGTCTCTCTAAGCCGTCAGTCTGGGTTAAATCTATCTGGAAGGTGAGATCACTCTTTAAAAGACAGGGTGGAGCAGCAGATAGGGATTGCAGATGGCTCGTTGTTCTCACGGTGCCTTAGACAGGCTCAATGAACAATGGCGGAGAAGTTCAGTGAGTCCTTTAACCTTACTAGAGATGTGGAAAGACTTTCATTAGTTTAGTACAAAAAAAAAGCTTTATTAAATCTTTTGTCTGACTTAATCCTAGTTAAAAAAAAAGGCGTTTGTTGTTTCCTGATTTTCATGCGAACATAAAGAATTATTTAGGCTACAGATGAAACCCGATTGTTGCTTAGAAAATCATATGGTTTAGCAATATCGTTGATCTGGGAATGTTTCCTGCTTATGCTTCTTATCTGTTGCAGCCTTATAGTTTATCATCACTTTATGGTAAAGCAAAAAGGTATTTGGCTTTTTTGAGCCAAATGAATCAGTTAAAGATCTGGATACCTGATTGTCATCCACCGTCACGACTTGGCACAATTGCAATTACAAAAGAAGCCGCAGCTCCTATTTATGTGCCAGATGCAGCCACTCGTAACTTTTTTCACATTGCGTTGTTTTTCCATTTTGGTCTATTTTTGTTTTTATGTGAGCTAGTGCATGAGAACCAGCGCACCGTATTTCAACACACTGGTATGAAAAAAAAAATCTGTTTGTGTGGAATCTGATCTTTTGTTTGGGTGTTGTTCATCCACCTGACGCATCTAAAAGTTGTGTACAGAGGAGGAAAAGTTCCTGTCGTCAGAGCCTCTTCAACTCTCAGAGGAAGTGAACTTTAAATAAGGCAGTGATGTATGGTAATGAAAAAGTCCTCCGGAGAGTCAACACGGTTTGCACACACGCCTAGCCACTCCCGGCTGACTCTCACATCTCCCCTCAAGGAAGCATGTCTATAATCTTCTGCATCCATTAAGTGGTTTAAGCACTGCACACTTGTCATGCAGTCAATTTCTAATGAATTCTCTGTGTGAGGAATGGAGGCAATAAAAGCAAAGCAGATGAGAAGAGGATGCTGCTGTGTGCAGGGTGAGGTCTAATGAAAGCAGGGTTATGTATAATGTCTATTCCCCTGCCCATGACCAAAGTCCCAGCTCTGTATCACTTTTATGACACGATCCTTCTCGGATGCCACCGCTCGGCTGCAGGAGAATTCAGCTCCGCCGCAGCCAAGGCGAGGGGATTACGCAGGTTCGCTTTCCAGCTCACGTCTCCATCAAACAGCTCCTTTCTTCTCACACCACCTCTCCTCTATCACTTTGTCATCCACCTGGTTTTCCGATTCCTTCTCATTATTCATTAATTTTGGTCACAAATTCACGTGATTGGGAACCAGAAACAATGGGAAAAAATGCATTTGTTTTGTCAGGAAGTAACACAACACATTATCTTTGACTTTTCTGCAAGGGTGGAGTTGGAGCTCAGAATCACACAGGGACCTTAAATTCTTGTGTGCTACATGAGGATATATGAAAAAGGACAGTAATGCTGAATGTACCTGTAACAGTTCGAAAAATATAACCACATACAGGGCTTGCACGGGTGCTGCAGATTTTTGGGTGGTCAGGGAATGTATTGAGTGAAAATAGGAGCCGCCACATTTTAGAGGGAGCACAAGTGTGACTTGCAGTTCTCTTGGGAACCAACGTAGATTAAAATCATATTTTTAGTGTTTTAAGCATATTCTCGTGGCATTTTTCTGATGATGGACATATATAAATAATATTAAGTTTCATTTTAAGCTAAAACTGCATTTATGAGTATTTCTTGATTAAAATGATTGCAAATCAGGAGTAGACAAAAAAGTCCCATTTGAAAAAGGCAGTACTTGTTATGTAGAAAATATACTGGCCCCTTTATGACGGCACTCGAATGCTGCACACAAATACCCCGCATGCGAATTTCACATGCACAGGTGTATGTGCAAGTGATACGTAAATGCCTGCAGAGACACCCATAGGTTTCCCACAAAAACCATACAGCCAGGTAGCGCACACTAATCACATGAACAGCACCGATGGGCCCTGCTGCCCAGTGCACAGGATTTGGGGGGGTTTGAGAAATAAAAAAAAAAAAAAAAATCCATATGATGTGCCTTCCTGAATCAGCTGACTTGAATTTATCTAGGATGAAATAGAGCATTATGGGAAGCTGTTATGCCAGGTGGTAAACTCACACACAAACTCAACAAACTCTACTCCAATCCCCAGCTATTGAACATTGTTGCATTGGGTGGAGTAACTGCCCATCATGTGGTTGATGCCAGAAATAATCAGTGACAGAATCGATACATCTATGGCTGCAACTCACAATCATGCACATCAGTTTGCAACCATTAATCCATTTCATGCAGAAATCGGTTTTATGTGTTTGTATGATGACGACAGAAAATGATTTGTTAACAAGATGTATTTTTTTTTCCCATTTGATTTTCTTCTGCCTTGATTGCTGCATAAAACAGTCACACTCTGGCTTCATGCTCAGTCTGACTCATGTTTATGGTGATTTGATTTTCATTTCCGGCATTGAAATGATTATTTTACATCAGCTTGAGTCTGTATTCTCTGTCCGTAACAATGCTTCAAACCAACATTCTGTGCAGACAGCTCATTCAGCATCAGACTCCATGCACTGAAGGTGTTATATTAAGTGACGGGGGGGGGGGGGTAATGCGGTCCTCCTCTTTAGTTTGTGAACTGTGTTCCTCCTCACTCTTACTTCCATTCACAATGTTAGAATGTGTTAACACTGAAACGCAACACGTTCAGCTGAGGATGAGTTGAGGATTTTTTTGGTATGCAGTTAATAAACACATTCTAGTTGACAACATCAAAACGTCAACTTATGCAGACACGTAACTTGTGATTTTTAATCAGAGGTGCACACACACACACAAGAAAATTCTATTTAGTGGCAGTATAATCAGATGGAAGATGCTGTGGATTTTGGATTACATCCTACTTACCTGGAAAACTTTACAAAAGGTCATGAAATGTAGTTTTCCTCCTTTAAGTTTCATTTTTATGAACCTAATCCACAGGATTCTCCATCAGCATTTGTCTGCATTTATTCTTTGGCCACTACCATACTTTTCTTGCACACTTATTTAACCTTCTGAATGTTGCATACTTCAAAAAAAAAAAAAAAGAAAATTCAGGATCTCCACACAAACTAAGTAAAAGCTTCCTTTCACTCAAACATAAAAGCAGTCTGGGTCTACAGCAATTCTTTCAAACTTGATCAACTTCCTGCTTCTCTGGAAACATAATGAGGAGTGAGTCCCTGGTTAACTGAAGAAATTGGATCTTGGAGAGGACTGTTCTCATTATGTCAAGCTTTGCTACGCTGGGGTGCTGCTGTTCCAGTCACTTTTGGGCCAATGGCTACATAGAACTGACCCATATAGCCTTGGAATTCAACATGAACAGTGGAGGTTGATCAAATGGCAAGAAACATCTGGAGCTGTTGTTCCTTAGAGCTGCTTCTCTATGGGATCTTTGGGGATTTTAACACTTAAACCAATCAAACTGAGTTTCTATGACTCAGGCACTGGGTTTTCTGTTGTTGAATGTCATTCTGTAATGACATCCTGATGTCTATTTTTTTATCCTCTTTTTTTCTTTTTCACCACTTACCATTTAGTTAAAACATCTTTTTAATTTAAAAGCACCAATAAAGATGAAACTATTGTAACTTGGCATAACATGTCTTGCTGCCTGAACCTTTAAAGGTAAATAAGAGCTCTAGAGAAACAATTAACTACATTTTTACTCAAATGCAGTCAATTTTGCTAATATAACAGATCTTTTCTTATATGACCCAAAAAAAGTAGGTGTTTGCAAACATTTGTTCTGTATTCCTGGCGCAGTATGACAGTTGGATCATGCAACTCTTTTCCTTCAAATTATGCTTTAGAAAAAAAAAACTGTACATCATTACCTTTTAGTCGGGTAAAAATTCAAGTGACGGATGGACAACCTAGAAGCAACTCAAATACAGGTGAAAATTACCACATGGGGCGGCTGTGACGCAGCGATAGAGTGGTCGACCCCTGATTTGAGGAATGCAGGTTTGATTCCCGCCTTGCCCGTCCATGTGTCGAAGTGTCTTTGGGCAAGGCACTGAACCCCACATTGCCTCTGGTGGAAGGTGGGCAACAGTGTTTTTATCAGTGTGTAAATGTGTGTGTGAATGGGACTTTTGTATAGTTTGCCAGGGGTGCGACTTATACTCAGGAACGACTTTTGTGGGATTTTTAAAAATAAATATTGGCTCAAATAGTCAGTTTTTCCTACTAGACTACTACTACTACTACTAGTGGACACAGTAAGTGTATGTATCAATATTTGTTACTGACAGCAACAAAGAAGAAGTGCTGTCCAAAACAAGCATGAAGAATAATCTGATTGTTCTTTTCCTGAACGTCATGATATTTTTCTTATTTCCATCTAGGCATTATTATTCTTGTTTTTAATTATTCCTTCCTCTGACTTATCATCAAACATGCTTACAGAGCCACAGAAGTACCGCTGAAAGCGCCGTCATTAAAATTGTAAATGGGATATACAGTCAATGCTGCCATGTAGCGATGAGGCTAAAAACCTGACTTCTCCAACACATGCAAGAGCGTTGAGTGTACGAACATGTTTTTTGACTAGCTTTGGACCAAATTTAACACACGTCCAAAAAGAAGTAGCAGATGCTGATTTGACGCAGGAATAGCGTTCAATGTGACATCAACATTTTGCTGGATTTGGCAGTTTACTTCAAAGATGCGACTTATACTCCAGAGCGACTTATATACAGTTTTCTTTTCATTATTTTGCTTTTTTTTTAAGGCTCGTGCTACTTTTACTCCAATGCGACTTATACTCTGGAAAATATGGTAGATAATTTATTGTCATAATGATGAGTTAAATGGACTATAGCCTTTCTATGAGGACCTGCGGACTGCAAAATGCGAGAAAGCTTACTTAGAGTAAATGTTGAACAAATGTAGAGGAGTCAGTTCTTAATAAATAAAACACTTGGAACAGGACACTGGCAGACTGAGGACTCTGGAGGTGTGGACATGAATTACTGAACAGTCTCTGTCACAGAGAAAGGCAATGCAAGTTTACTGCTTACTCCTCTGAAAATGGTGGCAGAAAAGGGAGAAGGTCTAATGAAGAGAATACGAATTGTAAATCCTCTTGAAAGAATATGAGAAAATCTCCTGGATTTGGAGTTCCTGAGGTTTTAAGAGGAATCTGCCAAAATAAAATCCAGAAATAAAATCCAAGTTGATTAGGGAGAAAGCCAGGTAGAAAAGTAGATGTAGCCTTAAGCAAGGATGTGGTTCAAAACTTAGTTAGCAACACAGGGGTCTTTAACCCTGTTACTCACGAGCTACTGCCCTGCTTGTTTAGCAGCCAACTCTGCTTCAGTAATCACTGGTCACCTGGATCAGGTGTGTTCAGTCAACCAGAAAATGGGCTCACTCAGTCCAACTAATCAAAAATGACTGAAGCAGGGTTGGCTACAAAACGAGCAGGGCAATAGCAAGAAAAACAGGGTTGGCAATGTCTAAAACAGCATCTGGTCATAAAGTCCTCCTTCTTGAAATGTTTCACCACTTATCTAAGTGGCTTCATTTGTCTGACTTAAAAAAGAAAGAAAAGTTCTAGATCCAGATGCCATGACTTAACTTTAAGACGTCACCTAGATGACTGAGAACTTTCACCACCTTAACTATCAACATTAGCTTTAAGTGATACAGGTTCAAGGACAGGAGCTTTATCTGGCTCTTGACTGGACTTGACTTGAACTTGAATGCGAGCAGGAAAAGCCCTGCAAACCTTCTCTGAAATGCAGACGCCTTCGGGAACCAGGTGAGTCGCATGAGCTTGGTTGCACTAGATCGGACTAGAACAGGGGTGCCTTTATCCACGCCTCGATTGCTTGTGTTCTACATGTTTTCCAACCAACCAACCATTAAAACCCCTTATAACTCACCTGATCCAGATAATCAACTGAAGATAAGACAGGGTTTCTGGAAAACCAGCAGGAGGCCGGGATTTGGACACCCCTGCACTAGAGGGACAAAAAGTGGGAAAGGGAGTGAGTACTTCAAAGCAAAGGAGCATGAGACTTAAGGTGAAGGCTTTTCTGATGTTTCTCTTTTTTTTGTACATTGAATTGCCCCATTGATTTGAATATTCTTTTTATGTTTTGTCATAAAACAGACAATTTTATTCAGAGTCACATACAAATAAGGTACATTGTTGGTCAAAACTAAATCAAGTGCTGGAAAGTAAAGTTGCCTTGGAAAATCCATACAAACCTTCAAGGTCAAGGTCACCACAGACATTTAGGTCTGTATATTTTGACCCCAAAGTGTTTTGCTCAGCTGCAGTTATTGCTCTGGTTTGGTGCTTGAGCAAAAAATTCCTGGCCTGCTTGGAGGCTTGTTCCATGGCACTGTTCCCTGGATTTGAAATTGACAAGGTGAGGGCAAAATGCTGCTGCAGTGAAAATCTCTGAATACAGATTTTATTGTATTTCCATCAAATGTGTTGTGCTCCTTTGTTGCACAACTCTTTCCTCATTTGCAGAACATTTGGGTTTAGTTCTGCAGACTCCATCCCGTTTAACGACTTTGTGCGGTTTTTAACGTATCTGGGAGAAACAGTCAATGAAATCTAGCATCAAGTGGTTTGTGTGGGATTGTTTGATAAACATGGCATTTTTCATTCGGATACTCCCGTATCACAGACCAGAACCAGCTCCTAAACTATCAAGCAACGAGACCACTACAGCGAGGAGAAGGAACGCTTTCCAGACATTTTTCTGCCAAGTCTGTTGGATATTTAAGAAAAGATCTTAGTGTTTGTATTGGAGGAATTTTGGCCTAAATGATGAATAAGCAATGCCTAATTAGAGGGAATTATATTAGATAGGGTTTGTGAAATAGCAGTAAACAAAACCTAAAACGTAGTAGAGTGCCAAGAACAAGAAAACAAAGAGTGCGTGTACAAATTAAATGAAAGAGATTCAGGTCCTGTTTAGTGGTGGAATTTTCTTGTGATTCAACAGGATTTTCTTGTTGTCTGTTGGCACTTGTACACATTTGTGCAGGTTTGTTGGGTGGGTGTCGGGAACCAACCGCTTCAGCAAAGTATCAGGCTTTAAATCTTAATGAGAGCTGCATTTTTTAACTATGCAATTTTTTTTACAGCAACTCGAGTTGCTTTTTTGTCTTTTGGGGGGGGGTTAATAAGCTTAACAGAATGTTTTTCCCTCTGTGGCTTTGGTTTCACAGGTGCAAATAATCACAAACATGCCTCCAAGTTTTATGGAGGACTTTGGAGCGCAAAGTAAACGCAAGGAAAACAGCAAAACGAAAACGTACAAAGACATTACTCAGAAACCTGATGACTTCACTTCCATTTGTTTAATCCTTGCTCGTTTGTTTGTTTGTTAAGCTTAATAATTCAACGGTAGATATTCTAAGCTGTCTACAAACAGAGAGCTGATTCATGCATCCGCAGTAATCACTGAATTTTAATATTGAATTTGCAAAAAAAAAAGCATCTTAGACTGGTCTCATTTGCAATGATGGATTACATTTACTTAGGCAACAGCAAAATGCTTTTGCAAATAAATGAGCCTCGGACCTCCAGCAGCTTCAGTAAACCTGAAGCAAATGAGAGTTAAATGAAAATATTTTTACATGTTTTTTTTTTTTCTAGTTTTGCAACCAGATTGTGTATTTTGAATCTGAGTTTTGCAATAATGAAAAAAAGACTGAGATGGAAGTGTGAACATCCAAAAATGTCTTTTATAGACCACTAGTTCTACAAACAACTGAATGTTTAAATCTCTGTCATAACTTTTTGGTAGCACTCAGTTTTCACCTTTTGTTCAGACTGTGATATCTGAAACCTCTCGAACATAAAAAATGTAAATAATTATGTTATTCTTTTCGATCTTGAGAGATTCACTAAGTCTCACACAAACCTATGCACAACAAAAGAACCAAAATTTTAATGTAAAAATAATCTTACTGGCATGTTTGGCTCTCGGTTACCATTGGAGGATATTTGCACTAAAATCTGTCTAGCCCAATGAATATTATTTTATTTTATTTAAAATGGTTTATTTCAAGCAATTAAAGCAAGAAATAGTACATAAACTGTACAATCAACAAATCTAATCAACAGCAAACTGATCAGGGAGAACTGGAAAACAGGCAGGGTTGTGGCTCTTGAGGACCAAGGTTGGCCAGCTCTGGCCTAGAGTATTAATTAAAGGTTTGCATTTGCTGCATTTACAGCTTTCTGTTTTGGTTCTTTTTAAAACATTTATCAGTGGGTGTGGTGCTACTCTAAAATGTTTTAGGGTTTTTCGGAAACACGCATCAGGTTGGCTGTTTTTTTTTCCCTTTTACAACAATATTTAACATCACAAATCAAAGTTTCTATCAAATTTTGTAAACGTAACTTTTTCTCTTCTAACATACCGGACACTTTCCAGTTACAGCAGGTTAAAGTGCATTCATACATCATTAATATTTTCCTCTACTGGACAAGATCTGAGTCCCAGTTTGACTTCAGTTTAAACCAGTGAGAAGTTCACATGTGAGATTTGACTGAAAACTCAGCAAATCTCAGATAGTTTAACATGAATCAAAGGGTCTGAATCCATCAAACTGCAAAAGTTACTTCAATATTTCAGACTTGACTGCCAAAAAAAAAAATCTTTGTGTGTTTTAGCCACTGTAAAAACCTTTTTTAATATTCATCATATATATACACCAAGTCAAGGTGGAAAAAATGAAATTTAAAAAAATTACTTTGAACAAATAAATCAACACTTAACAAAATTAAAAAGAATATAATGTAATCTTGCTTTTAACCCTCTAGACCTGACCTTTTGCATGGCATGAATTTTTATTTTTTCTGAGCTGCTTGGGGCGACTGGGACCTGATAAACAATTGATCTTTATACATAATGTAGTTTTTGATAATAAATCAGGTCCATAAAGGACAATATTGGAATCCCAATTTTAGTGAATAAGTTAAATATTTGAGGCCGTATGTAGTATTGTAGTCCAGGAACTACCCAAAGTGTGTGACACAAAGCTAAAAGAAAAGTTTAAAAGTTAAAGTCAGTTCATAAAATAACAATAAAGTACAAAGAGGTTCTGTGATATGTCTTGTTTCTTTAAGTATCAATCATTCTTTCTATTAAGTATTTAATGGATGACCTAAGTATGTGAGCTGAATCCACATCCTTGGCTCTGTTGCTGATCCTAAAAATGCATGTTCCCTATTTATGTGACCCTATTTTAAAGAAAAATTAATGGAATCCAATAGGCTTCCAAGAGAATAAGATTTATTGCTGAGGTTCATTGTTGCACAAAAAGAATCTATGAACCACAAATTCTTTTTGGCAGAAATTTTGGCAGAAGTTGATTGCCTTTTCATGCAATAATGAGCATATATTGAGCCAAAATGCTGTTCAGATACCAATGTGGATTTTTTGTGACTTTAAAATTAGGGATGTCAAATTATCGCGTTAATCTCGAATAATTCCTTACAGCCTAATCGTGTTGGAGATTGTTTACAACTATCCTTTCATTTCTGATAATGAACACCTCATTGGCCATTATCCTGGTTATGCTATGGACACTTACAAAATAAATAAAAATTAAATCAATTGTTAGTACTTTAATCTTGCAATCAAATTCAAATTGTTCTTCCCAAAAAGCAACACATTGTCATGGTAACGACCACAAAGCCTGCACTAACATCACTATGCGGCAGCGGAGGAAAGTAGTATACAAGTTCAACATAGCATCATTTTAGAGGGAAAGTTCACCTCTCACTGCTTGTTTTTGTTAAGATGATGAAGCAAAAGTTTGTTTTAAAGAAATAAAAAATTAAGTGTCGATTTCCTCCTGTTACCTTCTCGTGTCTCATTTCCTTTTAATATTCTCCTCTCTCTTTCTTTTCTGCTGCACCCCAAAATCAAATTCATCGAGCAGGTAGAAGGAAACTATGAAATCACTCATGTCTTTTCTTCTGTCTTACTGTTGTGATTAACTATGGAATAAGGTATGTTAACATTATGTATTATAGGTCTGAATCTGAATTGCTTCCCTACCCCTACGACTTCTCCCTATTCCTACATCTTTTCCTCCTATTGGATAAATATGGAAAAAATTGTGTTTTCAAATCCAGATGTTACTACCACGTGATGGCGTGAGGGCGTAGCTGTCAGTGGTTTGAAAAGACATAACATCGGTTGCACAACTTTAAAAAGTCATGCAAAAAATGAAAACTCATTTAAGCGTCATATTGATTCATAAAATAGTTACATTTAAAACTAAACGTGCGTGCTTCAGAAGAAAACCTATGTGACAAATTGTGTTTCTCCTCTGCTTACAAGTGCGATTACCCTACCGGCGGCGAGATAACCAGCTCTAATTCCTTACGGCTCCTCCTTAAAAAACACTTTAGGACACCACTACAGTTTAAATTACCCCATACATTTGGAGCAATAGGGAGGAGCCAGAGGGGCAGGGGCTCAATTCAAATTTAGCTAATTAAGATGTTTTTGGTCAATATGCTTTTGCATTGAAAGCGTAAAGTGTTCCTACTGTTTCTTGAGATGTTACATTAGAGTGTTCTAGACTTAATGTTTTGGGTTTTTTTTCTTTCTTAAATGTTTGTAATTGGAAAAAAAAATCCCCGTTGGTGGTGTAAAATTAAAGGTTGGTCCGTTATAATAGAAAACTCCATAAAGCCACTTTCTTTGTTACATTTTGATCTTTCACTGCGCCTTAACGTCACAAATTTTAATGAAAATATCTCAACGTGAAGCAAAATGAGGCTTTTCACAGCAATTATTAGGTTAGATAAAAATAGATTAACGAGATGAATTAATTACAGATCACAATTAATCAATCACTCAAAAAAATAAACCGCACAGCGGCATTATTTAGAATATCTGCTAAATGTGTTAGCTGGTGGTTATGGTGAACCAAATGAAAAGAATTGTGAGTAAAGTGACCAAAATAAAGTGTCTAGAACAAAAACAGGAAGTGGAAATTCATTTAAATTAGAAAAGCAGAAGTCCTGACAGGATGCTGACATTTTCCAGTATTGATACTTCAAAAAGACTGCATAGTTAGAGTTTTATAAAGAAAGATTGTTCCTCAGTTTGAACCAATACTGTGGGAAAGAACTTATCAGCTAGATCATCCCAGAGCTCGTCTGAAGTTCAGAAAGCCTCATATCAGATAGTAAAGGTTCAGAAGGATGAATTGCAGTGATTTCTGTGGTGATAATTTCAGAATGACTGCAGATCAGTTTCCTGCAGAAAGTGTGTTGTTCAAGCACTGTTTGAGAAATCTCAAACCTGATTCTGGTCTGTTTGTATTGGGTCAGGTCTGTTTTCTTATATTTTTGAGTTATACGTTTTTTCTTTGCTATTTTTATTTTCATAAAGAAATCCTTGACAAAAACTGGTTTAGGTGAAAGTATGTTTCACATAAATAATTCATCTCTGGTGTGGTTGTTTTTGGATTTGATTATTTTGAAAGGAAATGCAGCAAACACACACGTGACCCGAGACGGCCTTGATGAGTCTCTGTCTATTTCTGTCTTTTCTCCCACATTAGTTTGATGAATAACACTGGAGCACACAAACATCAGGGGTCATCCATCAGCTCGACACCAGCTCACAGATAGAGAGGAGGACATGAAATATTAACGCCCACAACTTCTCCCAGCACACAACCGAACTTTGACACTTACAGTGAATTATTGAAACTCTTCAGCAGCCGTACATTTAAAACCACTGATGCACATCCACACAAGAGGATGGGCTGGTTATGTAATCAAAGGTTGTAGTCGTGCTCTCATCCACCTGAGAAGTCATTAAGTATGATGGTTTAAATACTGACAAAAAAAATAACTTTATATTTTTGCCTGAATATATTATTTTGATCCTGGTTTCTGACAATTTATGTCCTAATCATTTTGTCAGCTTCAGTGTTGCAGAAATGTAAATATGTCAAAGTCTCGCCTCAGCTACGCTCCTGCATACTTCTGAGAAATATATTCTAGTGACAGATATATATTCTTAGTTTACAGATTTACTTTCTGAGCTTGAATAAGCAAAATTCTAAATCAAATTTAGATAGTACTCTACTTTTCATTGTCACTGGTACAATGGAATTTAAAAAGTTATCTTTGGTTGGTGCATCATTGATACATTAAAGCAATAACTTAACATAATAAAATTTATAACTAAAAAATACATAAGTGCATCATTCAGTCATTGTAAACATAAAAATATAACCACTTAATTTTCTGCAAATTAATAAGTACATCAATCATGAATCAATTCCTTAGTCTTTTAGAATTTTAAAAAATAATATTGTTCCTTAAAATAATATACTATTTTACTTTTTTACTTTTATCTGAAAAGTGTCTGAGATTTTGGCCAAAAGCAGGAAGGAAACTGACCTATCATCACACGTGTAGCGATTATTATATCATTATATCAATCATTTGTAGTTGGCGATATGATTCATAGTTGGTTCATTTTGAACCATCCGATCAGAAATCAATCTTTAGACAAAAATTCAACCCAGATGATATTTTCCAATATCAATTATAGGGGGAGAAGGAACATGGCGTACCAGCCGAGCCTGTCCGTCATTTCGAACTCCTTTCCCACTGCCCCCCTCACCGGGGGCGGATGAGCAGACTTTATACACCAGAGAAAGATGTCAGTACACCTGTGCTGGATGAACAAAGTAGGTTTGAAAGTTACATCATGACATACATTTGTAGTTCTCTAAAGTAAATCAGATACCTGACTACCATGTAGACTAGGCTTTTCTGATGATTGCATTGCCACTGTCAATTCTCATGTACCTGAGGGATCAGCCAAATACAGCTGTGTACAACATGAAACTGTTTCATGCACGCACAGAACAAGCCTGCAATATACGCTGCATTATTACAGATACAGAGATGGAACAAGAAGCACATGAGCTAAAGACCGTCTACAAAGAGAGATGATGCAGTTCACACCTCAGATAATACATATCAACCCCCCTCCGACTGCTGAATTGGATGAAGTTACTCAACCATACAAACCCTGTTCCTTTGTTGTTCCTCCCAGTTCTCCAAATGGGCCACCAGCAGGGCACTAACAAGTGGATGACAGTTTGTCCCAGCGGGGGACACAAGCAGCAATGAAACCAAAGCGCTTAAGGTTACAAGCGAGGCTGCGTGAGTGAGCCTATTTACATGCCAACAAGCATCGAATAACGGTGAGTAATAGGAGATATGTGAGACAACTGTCGAGATGCGATCATTGGAAGATCCTGATGTACATTGTTGTCCAATTATTTGATTAATTTTGTTTGGAATAGTGTGACTTTCATACTTCATTCTCCTTTTAAAAACTGTCTATAAATTAAAAAAAAAAAAAACCATCAATCTGTTCTCCACAAACACTGCAGTGCAGTTGGTAGCATTGGCTTTGCTAGCATGGGAGCTAATATGTCTTTGAATTAAAAAACATCGCTGCTGTTTTATGTTTGTACATCTTGTGTTTGCATTGGGATGGGTACCAAAGGACAGTACCAAGTTGGTACTGGTACCAGCCTATACACACAAATGTTGGTGATTCATTTTGGTACTTCTTTTAAGGCACGTCAGTCACTTGTATTCAGTTTTGCTGTGCAATTCTAGCCAATCATTTTAGTTTTCCAGTGTGGGCGGAGCTTCAGTCAACATGCCGAAAGGGAAGCGAGTCAAAAATGTGATTGTACTTCACAACAAAAGATTCTAATTTACCAACCTGACAGATGAGGGTGACGTACAACGCTCAGAAAAAAGACAGACGTTATAATACACGTTTGCATCAGTGTGTGTGAAACTGAAGATGCAGCGCTGCAGTTCACACTGTCAGAAAACATGAAATAAAAGCATCAGGCACATTGGCGCTCTCTCCTTTACCCTGTAACACTGCCTCAATACACTCACATGTTTTTGGAACCAATTGGCTTTTTTTTTCCTTTTGAAAACACCAATTCAAGCCCAATTTAGGCACCGGAACGGTTTCAAAAGTACCGATCTGGCACTGGCACCGTTTAAAACCCAAAAGGCACCCATTCCTTACTTACTCTAAAACCTCACGTGACCTCCATCATTTGTGCTTTTTTTTACATCTGCGCAAATGTTTAACCACAAACTATTTGGAATGAAAACAAACACTTGTTGGAAAGTATCAGTTTTTTGAGCGAAATCTACACGTTTATCCAGTGTCTGATTGTCGGATTACTGCTTCTGTAGGACAAACCAAAAACTCCACCATAATCAATTAAGAGGCAGCAGGTGCTCTCAAGGACAACCAGGGTAGGTTTTTTCGTCTTTATTTTTTCAAAATGAAGTCAGCACTTTTATTCCTTAATGTTTAGAGAACTAGATTGTAAAATTTTATATTCCTTTAGCTTTTAGAACAACACAGCCCCCATGAGAAATCAACTCTTGTCAGCCTCGCACAGCGCTCGTTCTCAGTTGTTAAATTTTATGGGCCATGTAATTACAGGTCTGTTTCTTGAGTTAGAGATATGGTGTGCTGTATTTGGAGCATCATGTTTCTGTATGTGTACCGTATACAGTACATGAGGGATTAATCATTTACGGCCAGGCAGATTTGGGGACCTCCAGAAGAAACCGTCAGACCCTTTCCCCAAACATATGTGACTGAAATTGACAGATGGCGCTTCTGATGGGGGTGGAAGAGGGCGAAACAGCGCCTGTAGGTCAGGCTTTAAAGGTTCTTGTGCCCTTTTCAGACACGTTAAACCATCAGTATTCAGCCTTTGAGTTCCTGTGTTCTTAAAGGTTTCATTGCTACCTCGACACTGACAAAGCTGCTGTATGCGTGTGACATTTGACTATTCTGGGATTGCAGTTTGTACAATTAGTGAGATACACGACTACAGTCTTTGAGAAATTGTAATATTCCAACAGCGTGAAGTGTCACATGGGTGTTATATGTGTTGAGTTCTTTTCTACTGAGATTACATTCGATCAAACTATGATATAATCTGTAAGATTAAAGTAGATAAACATTGCGTTCTGATAAGATCATCACTAGGGTGCTAATTCCGACACATTTAGCTGCTGGCAGAAAAGCGGAAACTGTGCTCGTCTCAAAGTGGCTGTAATGTAACTGATGTATCTGCGTGAATAATTCTGCAGGGGGGAGTGTCTTTCATTGATAAAACATCAGCTTTGAGTGTGCTTAATTCCCACATCCCCTATCCACTCCCTTTGATGCCGTGCTTCATGCTTTTGCAGCTTGTTCAGTCGTATTGGAGAAACTGTGTTTTTGCAGTCGTAGATCAGTCTCCAGCACTGTTTTTCAATGACTGAACTTCAGTCAGCTAATAAACCACACTGAATTATTGACAGCGGGTTTAAAAGGCAGTTACTTTCTGGTTGGGAATGTCTTCAAAAAAGGGTTTAAAAGTCTATATTAGTGTTTTGAAAACCTTATATTTTTTTGTGAACAAACCTTTCCCACAAACCATTTGTTTACTCACACAATCTGACCTAAAAAAAAAACTTAATTTATGGAATTTTCGTAGCATTTCTGCTGCTTTTTCATGTTTTTTTTCTGGCTCCCAGTTGAGAAGTCTGATCTTTCCCTATCTTTGTACCCCAGTCCGTCGACCTGTATTATTCAAAGTCCTGCAGTGTGCTATTTCATCTGCTGTTGCCTTATCTGTCTGGCATCAATCTTGACCTTTACTTGTCTTGAGGCTTCAGCAGGCAAGCGTCCAGAGACTTGCAAATGTTTGTGACAGGTACACGTCACTTGAGACTCACAAATTCTCGGTCAATCTATGCTTTGCTCCTAGTATACAAGACTGAAAAATCACTGCTATAAAGGCAAGAGAAAAAAGAGGTTATATAATTTTGCCAGTCCCTGTTTATAGCCTTTTTTCCCCTCTTTTTTAAAGTGTTGTCAGAAATCCCACTATTGTAAATTATTGATACTTATCAATTTGTTAGGAAGCAGGAAGCATCTGTCTAATAAAACTAACCAAAAAAAAAAGTTTGAATTGAATGTCATTTGTGCAGTCACTGATGCGTCTTTTGTCTTTTAACAGATGTTCCAGTGTTTATCCTTCCTGTATTTCTCATTGTTACAGTAAACAAATATCTTTTGTTTTAACAGACATTTCAGTAATAGGAGTAGTAGGAGTTTGTTAACACTCCTACATGTTCTTGTTAGTGCAGTTATTAACATATCAAATATGTTAGTAAGCTTTGAAAATCCCACAAATCACAGTTCAGTCCATGGAAAGAGTATAACACAATTGCAAACCTACCTAGACATGGTCGTCCACCTAAACTGTCAGGCTGAACAAGGAGAACACTGATCAGAGATGCAACCAGGAGGCCCATGGTGACTCTGGATGAACTGCAGAGATCTACAGCTCAGGTGGGGGAATCTGTCCATAGGACAACCATCAGTCGTGCACTGAACACATCTGGACTTTATGGAAGAGTGGCAAGAAGAAAGCCCTTGTTAAAAGAAAACCACAAGAAGTCCCGTTTGCAGTTTTTCATAAGCCATGTGAGTGACCAGCAAACGCGTGGACATGTAGAATCAAATGACTCTGAATCGGATCAGGAAATCCCTAGTAGCTAATATTTAAGTAAATGTACAAATATGGAACATATTGCTAGACTGAAACAAGATTACTTTTGTTTGTCAAAAACCAATAAATCCCACCCGTTTGCATCCTGCTAAGGATTAGTTTTCAATTATTATTGAATATTTGTGACCTATTCTGTTGAAACAGTTCTACTCGGTTATTATAATCTGTTAGACATAAAGAGTAAAAAAGTTTGTTCAGTTTTCTTGTGCCTGGACTGCATAGTGACTGTTCTCACTTTTGCAACCAACAGCAGAAGATCCTGGCATCATTTCTCGTGTTTCTGTTCAGCTCATAACACAAGACCGAGGCAGCTGCTCTTTCCGTCTAACTTAGCTTCACAGCGAGGATTCATCAAAAGTGTATGGAGCTGCAGACAAGAACAGCCTTGAGTACAAACGTGGCATTTTAGAAGGTCGGACTTTGAAGATGAAGTTAAGATGTTTTTGTTAAAAGCTCGTTTTCTCATGTCGAATGCTGTTTTTTTACAATCCGTTTATATCACCTTTGAAGAGGCCATCAAATAAGTTTGGAAAAAATAGACTTTCTTTCAGTTTCCATTGCAGCTTCTTTGGCTAAAGCTGCACAGAAAGCTTATTGATGAGTGTGTTTGCTGGGGGATCTCTTGATTTTTATCACGCAGAACTTGAAGGCAGTGGCGTCTTTGCGTTTGCTGTCAGCTTAATTAATAATCGGAGGCGGAACTGTAGTGTTGCTGAGATAACATCAGATATATTTGCAAGTTTGTGAGAATAACCCCGTTCTGGTTCCTCTTTACCATTGATCGTCTCTGAAGTCCACTGTCTATGTCTTTCAGGATTAGCAATTGCTTTGTCACATTTATTTAGCACCTCTTCGTCGCTGTGAGAGATGGATTAGTAATGAATTCGAGGCCAAACAAGAATTATAAACAAGTAACAATAGCCCTCCCCCGCCCACAGTTCTGCAGTGTGAGTCACTGAATCTCTTTATTTCTTCTCAAAAGAAGGAAAAAAAATAAAAAAGGTAATGAGAAAACAAGCCATTATATTTACGATCGGCTTCAGATCCAGCAGAATGATGCAAAAGCAACAATTCCTATTGTTATTCCCCCTCAAGTTTTATTTCAGGGGAATTGCAGCAGTTTCTCTGTATTTAAATGTGGCGAGAAAGCCTTCAAAGCTCAGGGAAATTCAGTTGAAATCTCATTATTGTGTACACATGCTGGAAAAAACGTTGGCTCCGGGGCAAATTAAATGGCCTCTCCTGAATTGCAATAGGCTTGTTAGGATTTTAGTGTGGAAACGAAGTGATGAGAGGAGAAGCAGGATGGAGTAGTTGTGCAGCACTGCCTCACAAAGCGAGGTTAAACTATAACCCGCTCTCCACTGTGAACCAGCATCCAACACACGTGCTTATTTCCATTGGATTTAAATGTCGGAATTTCCATCTGGAGATTAGCCCAAAGAATTGGCAGGTGTCTGTCTGCATGTTGTGGGGCAGCTTTCTTAAAACCGAATCAGAATTCATCTGTTGGTATCAACATTTGCTTTAGAGATTTGCATAAAATGTCTCAAAACGAGGAAAAAAAACGCCACATGAAAGAAGTCGATCTGAAGTTCTTTTTAAAGTTATGCAGCGATTGGAACAGCCTAATGCTTTGTTTGTATTTGTTTTCCCTGATCCATCAGATCTGTTTACAGTTCATGCAAGGATTATTTTCAGATATAATTAAATCTGGTAGACTGCTACAGTAAGCTCCACAAAGCCAGAGAAAATCATGTTAGTTTATAGTTCTTTGTTTTTTAATTTCACTTAAATTAAAAATGTGAAAGCGAGTGAAAAAAATAATTATTTTTTTTCACCTATTTTTGAACTAGTTTTATAGACACATTTATTTTTGACGCGGAACAGCTCTAAAACGCCTTTATCATCAAACTTGTTTGAGCTTTTAAGTGTTTTATAATGTTAATTTCTCACAAAAAAACACCCCCAAAGCAGTATTTTCATCCATTCATGCATCTCTCAGCATTCCTGGAAAACCATGCTCTCCGAGCACCAGCCCCTACCAATCCATGAAGCGGGTCCTCACATTGTGACGTAGATAAGTGAGATTACCCCTTCTAGGAAGAGTCTGCGCTGCCTGCGCTGCCCATCAGGCTAACACAAACACCCACTTTCTTTGCTGAGCTAGTGGTGATCGGCAAAACGCTTTCATTTTATATACACATCTGTCTTTGCCGTCAGCTTTAGGTTGACATCAAGGAGCAAAAGGCACATTCAGAGATTGGGTCATATTACTTTCAGGTAGGAAAAGAGTAAATCAAAATAACTCATTTAAAAAAAAACAAATGTTAGTGTGCCAAAGATAACATATTATTATCTATGGATATAGTTTACTTTGAAAGGCTTAAGAATAGCATAATGTAGGCCCTTTAAAAAATTGCTAGATTTTTTTTTAATGACCCTTTTCAGTGAAAATTGTGTTTTTGGTATTTAACATGTTCTTGTGACATTTTTCTGATGATGTAGAACATATATTTAGGAAATTAGGCTTCACATTGCATTTCTGAATATTCCTTGATTCAAATCATTATAAATCAGGAGCAGACAGAAAAATGCAGTTTGAAAAAAAAAAGCAAATTTGTGACGTAGAATATATGCTGGGAAGGCCACAAACTCCTTTCTCTGCTCCATTCTGATGCATCCACTTCATTCACATTTCTACACATTTCTAATAAATTCCTGCCGCTCTGCAGAAACTATGTCCTAGAAAATGACACAGATATTTTGATTTTGGCTAAAAACAGCAAAATCATAACTAAAAGTCCACTGGGATTGCTTTTAGAATAGATCAAATGATGTTAGGAGTCGTTCTTTATAGTTACTATTACCCTAATTGTGGAAAGTATCTGTAGAAATTCACATGCAAACTATGCTGTATTGCTGAATATTTTACAGAGGAGTTAAAATGTTGAAGCCAGCTTTGGCAGATGCTTAGAGACGTCTGACTCATCCATTGTTTTACATTGACCAATGGTTCTGTTGTGTCTCAGATGCTTCTGTCGGTGTCCAACATTCAACAGGCACCTCTGTTTGCTGGAAGCTTTAGTACTCAAGCAACTCCTGGCAAAGGGATGCATGGAAAGTTCAGTTTTGTAAAGCATTTAGTCAGAAGTTTTCCTATCTAGAAATAAAAAGCATATGTACAGAAGCAGATGAAACTGTTGGTACCCGTCTGTTGATGAAAGGAAAAACTCACACACTGAAATGATTCAAAACAATACATAACTTAAAATAACTGCAGAATTAACATGTGAAAACTAGTTCCAATCCAGTCATTTTTTGATCTATTGTAAAAGCATTCCCACTGCTCTTTTGATCATGGTCAAGCTGTTCTTAGCCACAGTTTTTTATGTTTCGTTTTCTAGGACAGTTTCTGAGTTGCGGCTAGGACATGGAGCTTTAAAGCTTAATTTTCTTTTCATATGTCCTCCATCATCAGAAAAATGCCACAAGAACATGTTGATTACACCAAAAAAACACAATTTTCATTGCTGTGCGTCTGTAAAGGGAAAATTGTTAGTTTGCAGGGTAACCTCTGAGGTTGCACGCCACACGTCCTCCATCCATCTATCTATATGCATTCAAGGGTTTACACAATGGAGGACTGATGTGTCTGCTAATCTGTCATTCAGAGTTTTAAACTTCAACATGTTAAAATGTTTTTTGAATCAACATGAGAAAAACGTACAAAAACTTGGGCTGTTTGACAGTCTGTGAGTTCCTCCTGCTTCCTGGAAATCCAAACATATGTTCAACTATGATAATATCAGCAGAGTGTTTGCAGCCTCACAGGCTTAATGCAAAGTTTGTTTTTTTGTAATTATGAAAATCTGTCTATGAAAGTGTGCCATATAAACACAATCTTGTTACTTTTGGATAATGACAGTAACAAGTAGTTCTAAAGTTTTATAGCTGTTTGACCTCTTGTTAGCTACAGAAAAATATTTGTTCTTACATGGGGAAGAAATGAGTGATGAGTTATTTAAAAGTGTTGCAGGCTTGTAGAAAGGTTTATTATGAAAGATTCAGATCCATGAATGACTTTACTGGCCTCTGTGTCTGTAAATATACATTAAAGTTGGCTAGCCATCTGTTGAAATCTGTTAAGTCTGAATTGAAACTGTAAATTGAGGACTGAAAATGAAGAGGAGAAAACAATGAAAAAACAAAAGTTGAAAATAAGAATTACAAAACAGCAGCTGTTACAACTATCATTTCAAATTATTAAAATTATTGTTTTAATTTGCAAGAAAATGCTTTTGCATTCATTTATATTTCATAAAAAAGTTGTAAAAGTTCAAACTGTCTTTTAATGAAAACTTTTTTTATTTTTTATTTTACAATTTCTTTTTATTCACTTTAGGTTGACCCTGATTTGACCCCACAGCTTTGATCTAGTTAGATGATGTTGTGAATATGGAAAGAAACTACTTTTTTGACATGAACTTACCTCCTGTGGACATCAGTAGTGTTCTTGTAAGATATAAAGTTAAAAGACCCTCAATTAAGCTTTTAAGATAAAAAATGTATATCTTTTACATTTTATTACAACTTGAAACAGTCCAATAAAGCTATAGTACTTTAACAAGACCACATGGAGTGCAAATTGGTAAGTTGGCTCACTTGAATTACTAGTTATGTTTAAATGCCTCACATGCCATTTGTACAGTGAATAAATGTCATTTACTGTACGTACTGTAGTGACCAGCATTATTCAATAGTTTTTGTGTTCGTTGTTGCCACTTTGTTTCTGTTCTGTGATTCTGTTGTACTTCTGGGTTTGGATTTGTACACTGAATGAGAGATGAATGTGATTGGCTGACTGTGGATGATAGCTGGAAGAGCAAACCAAAAAAGGGGTTGTTGGAGAAGTTTGATGGAGAAACAAAGGAATTTGCTGAGTGCTGTATCCGGCATGGTTGTGTTCAACAGCAACCATAGAGACTGCAAAAAAGTTGACTCTTACTCCTATTATATCCAACTGGATGTTATGATATCATTAGGGAGCAAGGAGAACACACAAATCTTTAGGAAGCCAAAGATAAAAACAGCAACTCCACTTCCTGTGGGAAACCAGCTGACCCAACTGGTGAATCCTTCTCCTTTGAATCTGCGCCATAACCTCCTGCTGGAGGTCACAGACCACATTAAGGATCTAGTGTCAGCTGGCACCCCCACCCTACCCACATTTCTTCCCCATTTTCAACCCCCACCCCCAAGGTTGGTTTGAAGTCAATTGAGTCAAGATGAAACTCTTAACCCAAGGAGACACAGATGTTCACCACCTCCATCCCCGTTTCAGAAAAGTCCCGGGATGTTCTCTTGACACAAACAGCTGTGGTCATCCCACAGTCATTCTGGTGTGCTTTTGGTTCAGGTTTCAAGCATGCTGACTCAGATTTGTGTTGAAAACCAGAACTCAATGAAGACAGAACAGAACTTTTCATCTGGACTAGCATCAAACAGAAATGAAACAGTGCTAACCTGTACTTTCAGACAACTTAAATAAAGACAATTTAATTGGAAGTGTTCCACAACTACTGCACAATGCTTGCCTTATGAAATGTCTATTTATTTAAGCCTAAAGCTGCATTCACACTGAATGCGATTCATGTGTCTATCCGCCCCTTTTTCTCCACGTTAAATCTGCTCGACGGCTGTCCTATAATGTCCTTGACGCCCTGGCCGCATGTGGGAGGATCAACCGCCAAAGTTATCCTGGCACCAAGCAGCCATATTGGATTTTTTTTCTACCCACAGATCGAGGCACTGAAATGATCATGTGCCCAAAGCTGAGTCCCTGATTAGTTGACGCACTGTGTCAACCTCTCCAACTGAAGTCTTGATGCGCGGCATCTGCTGTCCAAATTGCAACATGCCGCGCTCAAATCACGCTGCTGCCGGACTGATGCGCCGCGCTCAATGTCGGGATTGCACTGCAGGACCTCAAATCGCATCTGTGCATTGACTTAACAATGAAACTTAATGCCCCTGCTGCGCAAATCGCGTCCAGTGTGAATGCAGCTTAAAGCCTTTGTCACAACTGCCCTAATGAGCGGGCAAAAAATGATCAAACAAGGCACTCAGGTTGTCTGTAGGAAATGTTAGTGTTGTAGTTAACTTGGTAATCCCGTCAAGAACAAAATGTTCATGCACAATTTTTCTTTGAGTAAACTGTGGGCAACAGGTTTAGCAAACATTTAAGCAGCTAATAAGAGGGAAAAAAATGCTACTTCGTTCATACAGGGCTAAGAAACGTGCGTTTGAGCGACCGCTTTTAACAAAAAGTCTACGGTAAACACAGGTAGGCTTTACGCGCATTTCGGATTTCTGCGTTCAAAACTCGCCTTAAGGCGTCGTTATTTAATTTTTAAAGTTCATTTTCATGATCTACAGACAAAATATGTGCCGATTGTGCAGCTGCCAAAACTTAACCCAGTTCAACTTTGACCAATCAGAGACTTGACTTTGAGAAGGACTCATGAGTAGTGTCCTTTTCAAAACAAGACAGTGCCAACTGGATAAAACTTGATCATAAAGGAGAAATAACTATTTGCGGTTTGTGCCCAGCCAGAATTATATAATCCCAAGTCTTTCATTTATTGGAACAGAGCTGTGAAAGAAAAAGCTTGGAGCAAGATTTCATACCCAGCCTCTTCCAAATGTGAGTACGTGCACTTGTATCGGGTAACAGCAGACCTGTGTGAACACTAAATCCTAAATGCATAGTCAAGAGCCGGCATTTAGCCTATTTTTTGAATGCAACCCATATGCCTGGTGTGTCCATAGCAAAAGGGTGAAGTAGGCGACAAGCAGGCACATCTTACAGATTTTCCTTGTTCAAACTCCCCATAATCTGTGAATAGTTTGTGCTGTTCAAGCGTTAAGAAGGCGCTTTGTGCGCACAGCCTGACAGTTAGAAATGAGGAAACTAGGCAAAGCGCAGTTTGTGTGGGCATCCTACGAACATCCTAGGGCTGCACACAGTCGGTAAGGAGCCAAGCTTTCTAATGATTGTAGTGCTGCATAAATGGCATTATCTGGCAGCATCAACTTACAGCATGTAACTTACATATTTCTAACAAATATGTCACAATACACTAAGCCAAACACATGACAATGGTCCATTCCATTTTCACAACATCCCTGAAGGTGACCACACAAACCTCAAGGGACCTGCCAGACACCACTGTGCTCCCATTAAGATGCAGCCACTCTTCCCTACAACCCAATCCAATGACCGCAAGAAAGACCTGAACCAGTCAACTCAAGCATCAAGATGCGTGTGACGAAAGCACTCGCTAAAAATCGTATTTTGTTAATTATAGTTTATACTTCTGGAATCTAAAACATGTTTAAAACTGTAGTCTTCTTATAGCTGCAGTAGGTAGCTGCCATGTTCAGACTCATTCCAGTCTGCACTGTTGCTATTTGAGAATTTTCACTTTTTTGTGTTTATGTTTTAAATTAAAAGGCACAAGATAGCATTGGTCCCAATACTTCTCTGGATACTTTGAACTGCTCTCTCATCTCCACAGACTTTAATCATGCTTTGATGGCAGGTGATTTTTAATATTAATGTTAACTTAAATAACCAAATTTCTCTGGAGTTTTATGAAACGATTGAAGTATTTGATCTTTTGCGGTGGGAACCCACACACATTTGATCAAGTTCTAACCAAGATAGTGTTGTTTCCAATACTGCTGTCAATGATGTGGGTCTTTCTTATCTTTTCTGTGGTCTATTTGACATGCTGATTTTTCCTGCTGCCTAACACACAGAGCAGCTGTTAGAAGGTGGGTTCTGAATAGAAACAGAACAGCTCAGTTTGACTCATTTTGTGAGTTCGTTACCAATTTCACCATCAAATTGGGGATGATTTTGCTGATTTTCAATGGATAACTTGGCAGATTATTGACATGATTGTCCCTGAGAAAGTTGGATCCATCACAGGCAGGAGAAACGCTCAGTGGAGGGATACTCTGGTAGTGGAAAACTCTAGGAAAAATATTGTAAAAACAATCATTGATCGCAAGTTTTGGTAAAATCTTTGCAGGTACAATTGAGTTTTGTGCTCATCTTATCAACAGCGACATCAATAATTTATGCGTTTTGTTTGCTAATGTTAAAAACTATATATTCTCTCTCTCAGCTTTGGATTTATACTCTCAAACAAGTGCAAGGAGTTTAAATTCCTTTAAGACACAAAAAAACACCCCTCAAAACATCAGAGTGACAAAACAATCATCCATCTCAAGATGGTAATCAGATCTTAGCTTCAGTCTGGCAGGAATAACCAGGTCAGAAAAGGAAAACATCAGTGCGAAAACACTCAAGGACATAGTTCCTGGAACAACCTCATCAGCCTACTATTTGAACAATTTGCTCACCCAATTCTTTAAAAGACTTTGTGGCCTAAAAACTATGTTCTGAAAATTGGTAACTGTTCCAATCTGGTATTTTTTCTACAATTGCTCAAAACTACAGCTTTTATTCCCTTCTGAAGGAAAGTAGCCTGGCACCCGCTTGTGTTTAACAGTTACAGGCCAATTTCTTATCTGAATTTTTATGGAAAAATTTGTTTTTTTAAAGCTCAAGAACTTTTTTGAACACAGTTTGACAAATTTCAGTCAGCCACAGAGACAGCCCCGGTTAAACTAAAAGACATTCAAGTCAACAGTGACACAAGAAAAACAACAGTTTAAGCATTCTTGACTGACAGCAGCCCTTTGTTACTGTGGAGCATCAAACCTTTCTTGACAGATGGGATGGGATCAGGCAGAGTCCACAGATTCAGATGCCATAATGCAGGCAGAGGTTATTGTTTCTATTGCTGATTGTTAATCTGAAGCTAGGTTCACGCCGCCCTCAGCAATGCGCGTTCAAGCAGCCACTTCCAATGACGTTGGCCACATTGAAAGTGGCGAGTGTTTTACATAGAAATGAAAAGTCTACGTAAACATGCGTATATGTGCACTTCAGGCTTCTGCGTTCAAAACTCTTGCCTTCTTGTGGAGCTACAAATAACTATAAATAACTAGTTAGTAATAATAACAAGTAATAATTTATAAAGAACTTAATGGTGTGGGATCCGTATACCTGTCAGATTAGTTGGTTGAATTTTCAATAAAAGAAAGAGCTGTCTGAATCAAAAACACTATATGTTTCTTGACTGTAACTGTAAAAAAAAAGAAAGGCTTTCTAGGTTAATTATCGTTCTGGTGTGAAAATGACCTGCAGACCCAGTGGTATTGTGGGATAACAGATGCTCTGAGAGCAAAGACATACATGGCCAGAGCCAACATGGCCTCAAAACCTAACAAAAAACCTAAAAAATGTCAACCTTCTAGAATTTTTGTATCCAAGATGTTTAATGACGCTGAAACAGAAAGTTTGGTTTTTGTTTGAGCCATTTAGGCCGGCTGAAGAAATGGTCCGTGGAGCACTGACACACAGACATACTTGTATCAAGCAGTGACCTTGAGGGATCCATAAAACTGTGAACCTGTTCCATCACCAATGGACCAGTGCCAGGCCAGAGCCACACTGTCTGGAACAAGAGCCAAAGTGAGCCCATTTGGACGGGACTGAAGCCAAAGTGATGATTTAGTCAGCAAGTCAGGATTTCTTAGCGCTTCATAAAGTGGTCAAAGCAGAAAAAGTGGTGTCAGACAGATCAATAAACCTTTTAACTTCATAGGGATCAGACATTAGTTTCAACTTTTCAAAGAAAAATCTAATTATTAAAGGTTTAGAGATGTGATACTTGCTAACTTTTATGCTAATATCTAAGTGCATTAGCAATGTTAGCAGGAGTGATGCTTTGATCTTCTGTGATAATAAACTCAGACCCCTTTATTCTGTGTGGTGGGGAGGGTGGTTTATGGGATTTGGGGAGGGAAACCCGTTACAGCTGATTAGTCATGAGAGAGGAGGGGGCTTATGTGTACTCCCTGCGTGTGATCTGATAGATAGGGAATTTCTTGCGTCGCGGCTGCCCTCCCACAAAAGTCAGGAGGAGTTGAAAGTTGAAAAGTAGGTCAGTGTCTTATGAAAGGCAAATGAGGCAATAGAAAGAGACAGTGAGGCTGCATATGAGCCAGGGCTAGTTAGAACTAAAACGACGACATTCCCATATTTAGTTTGAGAGACTGCGTTTCTGAACAGTGACACAGCACGGTACGTAAAGCTAACCAAAAACTGAAATGCTAACATTTAAACATTAAGTGTTGTTTTAGAACTGTTCTGACTATACTGTCAAAAGAGAGAGCCTAAAAAATGGAACACTAACATAAAAATAAATTTTATAAGATATCAAACTCTAGAAACAAGCATTCAAAAAGAGAAAAGTAACCTTAAAACTTTAACTGTTAAAACTGAATGTCATAACAATAATAACTTTTTTTTGCTAGTTTTAATCAAATGGTTAGTTCATTTTGATCAACAAAAAACTAGTGTAATAAGTTGAAATGATTCATTTTAGAACAAAATGAGAATACGATCTGAGTACAAGTTAGCCCATTTTAATTAATCCTCATAAAATCCATAATTAGCTCTTATTTTTACAATATAAATCTACAACTTTTTTTTCCAAAATAAGGACAATGAGAGCCATTCTGACTTGTCAACATGTATTATACTGTAAAATAACATCCTTAAAATTAAATCTAAAATTACTTTCAGAAACCTTCAAACCTTCAAACCTTCAGACCTTCAAACCTACCTTCAGAAAGTAAACAGAATGTCAGAACAGGAAAATGTAAATAAAATACCAGTTGTTTTTTTTCCATTATTTTTGAGCCCATCACTAAGATGACAATTCTTATAGAAAAAATGTATAAAATAACCATGTATGGAGCAATATGATTTTGATTCATTTAAATCATAATTTTCTTATCCTAGCTCTTAATGAGACAAAAAATTCTCAACTACTAATTTTGAGAAAAGCTTAGAAAGGTGCAGAGCAAAGAGAAGAACATTTTGAGTATTTCAGAAAACAAGCTTTTTTTATCTTTGTAAGTAATAAATAGTTTGCACTGGACCACTCCTGCTTGTTTCTTCTTCTTAGCTGCAACAGATTATTAGGTGTGATGAAAACTGCAGCTCATGCTTTTGCAGAGGATTTCTTCATACCGCAGCGATTCCCTTAATTCCCTCTATGTGTGCGACGCATAAAGCTTTGAAGAAGACATCTTTTTAAGAAACATCAAGCCCCAGCATGTGTAGAACATCCAGAATGAGGCCCTTTCACATTTTGCAATTTTGCAAAGATTTAAGTTGATACTACAAAACCTTCCTTCAGCAGTGGAACGTTGGCCAAAGCCGGCTCTAATTGCATGACCCTTAAAAGGCTTAAATAAATCATAGAGTGGAAAATTAGCTGAGGTGGTTGGGAGGACATGAGAAATAGGAGGCAGGGATGTGGAACCAGGTTGGTTGTGGGGAAAAACTACAAAAAGGTGCATGATGAAGACTCTCAAATACATTAACCTTGTAAAGCTATAGTATATCATGCTAAATCCTCCTCAGCACTGCTGCCTATTAACCATTAGAGCTTTGAGCCTCGAGTGTTATCACACTGCAGCACACCCGGGCCACAGCTCCACTCCTGCTTGTTTATGGCAGTCCACCTTTAATTTAAATATGCTAGATTAAACTAAGTCCACTTTTCTCCTCAGAATTGCATGAAAGAATTCACGAGCTAACACCTGAAGGTGCTGCGCATTTGAGATAAGAGGAATAAAACACTCTTATCAATTAGCACCTGCACTGAAGCTGCTGATTCAGCCTGTGTGCGCTCAGATATGCAGGAACTGTTCCGTGTTTAATCTCTGCCTTGTTGGTCTATGAGTTGTAGTAATGACTGTAGGTGCAGTTTTCTAATTTACAAGCTTGTGAACTAATCTACAGAAGACGAGATATCTTATCCACAGTTTGAATATTTGAGCATGGGATGAAAGGACTCGTTTTCAATTTAGTGTAAGGAATATAGGGATAAAAAGGTGGAGCTTGTTGTGGAAATGGAGGTTAGGAGTTTTGTCAATAGTGGATGAAATATTACGTCATCCGGGGGGGTTGACCCTTAGAGGTACTATAGGGTTTTGGGTTGTAGGGGCCTGTGGAGGGGCATAGAGATGAGAAGCTGCATCTTAAAGGGAGTGCAGGTGTGTCTTGCAGTTTTCTAGAGGATCTCGCAGCCACCTTAAGAGAAGTCATGAAAATGGAACCTACCCTTATCGTGATAAGTGTATCTCAAAGTATTTGTAATGATAAAGTTAGGTGCACTCACTTCTGATGTACAAATAGTTCTGTCATTTAGTGTCCTTTTTTACACCGCAATCTAGTCATTAGTAAGGTGCGTGGACTGGTCTCCGCTATACATAGGTGTCTGTGGGATGCCCACACAAACCACGCTATGATTGTCACATTTCCTAACATCCAGCAGTCAGTCTAACAGTTAGGCACTTATCACATGAACAGCAATAACGGGCTCCTTGCACAGTGCGCAGGATTTTGGGATTGTTGAAAAATGCAAAGTCTGTACAACACGCCTGCGTCTTACTTCACCCATGTTTACCCTTAAGTGTTGTTGAAGTGTTTGCTTCGACCTGTAGCCCACAGCATGCCTGTAAAGCCCATAGAGCAAAAAGACTGCGATCCTAAAAGTCTTTGATCCCATAAAGTATTTGATCCCAAAAAGTCTGCGATCCTAAAATTTCGTGCAGGTCACTTGAGTGTCATGTACAGGTTTGTTCATTTTTCGTTCACATACAGCCGCATCCACCTGTAAGAGCAGTTGTGACAAAGGCTAAACTAAAAGATAAATATCAAATCTGCTATCTGCTAGTTTCAGGGAACAATATATTTACTGTTTTGTTTAGTTTCTAACCTGAAAATGGAAACCAAACCAAGACCAAAAAACGGAAATCGTAGGAGAGGATCAACTTGGGGAAAATCAATATCTTATTGGTATGGAAAAAGGGTTGTGTCTGCTTATAAAGGGCCCCAGTTAATTTTCAACATGCAAAGTGTACCCTGGTCCAGTTTGGTGACTGTGTGAATGCATGGAGTCTTTGAAGTAACAAAAAGCATGAAATAGGTTCCTCTGTTTTCTTTAATTAGAGCTTTTTTTAGTCAATACCAACCCAAAACAAACAGCTGCATGCAAAGAAAATGCGAATAAAGAAATTACAATTAATTTCTTTTGTCTGCCTAATTGTATCAAATTTGCCAGATTTTTGTTGTGCAAAAGCTTTGCAAAGCAACATCTATCTTTTTATGTTTATTTAATAAGAATATCTTAAACTATATCAGATAACAACCGTAACAGATACAATCTTTTAGTGCACATGAAACTGCAATTTTCTTGATGAAGAAAGAGAGTAATTACACTACATTCTTCCAAACCACAGAAGATGAAGATACTGGTGGTGGATTCCGTTAGTTTCTCAATCCTGTAGTCTGATGTAGGTGTGGTTTCTCTTTATCCTCAGGCATCATGAAAAACCACCTCCACAAAAGTAAAAAGATTTCTCCCATGAACACCTAATTATGTCAACACATTTTTGAGTAACAAAGTTGAAAGACCCACTCCAATGATAATTGGGTTTTTAACATGTTCTTGTAGCATTTTCTCATGATGGAGGATGTATTTAAAAAAATTTAAGATTAAAAAGTGCGATCCTGAGTTATTTCTTTATTCAGATTATGATGGATCAGGAGCAGATGAAAACCCACGGTTTGAAAAAGCTCAGGAAAAAGCTCAGGTAGTTCTACGTACATCTTCATTTTCCTCATCTGAGCTGGCATCTGGCTCAAAACTGTACAGCTGTTTAGCTCCAGTATTGTTCGCCCTTTTTTTTCCCACGCTAATGTTAGCTTGGGGTAGTGAGGGTCTATAAGCTAGTGGGAAAGAGCTTAAACAAAGGAATGTGGAATCCAGAGGCTGAAAGAATTTGGCTTAAAATTACAGACTTTCTGATGAACTCCTGCCGCGCTGCAGAAAATATGTTTTGAAGAAACACAGGCTTTTTGATTTTGGTTTAAAACTGTATAATCATAATTAAAAGACCACTGGCAATGATTTTACAATGTATACAAATATAATTGAAGTGGGACTTTAAGTAGGTGTCAGGAAAACTTTAATTTAATCAAACATCAAATTATTCTTTTGCGTATATTTGTATTTAGAGATTATATAAATCTTGAAAGGGATTTTTTTTCCTAACAAATTTTGTTCAGAAGTCTTTATCAAATTTTGGTATTGAAAAATAATAGTAGTAAATAAAAATGTCCAAATTTAATTTGTTTTTAACAAAAGAATTCCATCATTTTGAAGCTAAGAACCCCCAGGGAATGAGATTTTTCATGAGACGGGGTTGACTGACTTTTCTGCAAGTCATTTCAAGGACTTTGTTCAAGAGAGTCATCATGAAATAAAAATATTTTATGTTTTGAAACATACCTGAATGAGTAACTGGACTTTAGCATGACTTTAGCCAGTTTCACTAACTGTAAACAGTAAGGAAATCAAAATCAATGTATTTTATTAAAAGTTGCTTTAACAATAGTGTCAGTTCTTAGAGAAGCATCTGTTTAAGACAGTCTGTTTTTCTCTCTTGAATATTCTCATCCAGCACTTTTACTTCTTCCAAAGGTGTTACTTTCGTCCATTATGCAGCACTAGTGTTTCTGACTGTGTTCACTGGGCTGCTTAACAGTATCTAACATGCGGCGTGTCTGGCAGACTGAATCACCTTTATTCCAACTTAATTCAAGATTCCCCCCCAACTTCACATGGAAGTCATTTCTAGAACATCCAAAGTAAAATTCCAGGAGGAATAAGTTCTTTTTAGCTAAACAAATCATCTTAAAATCAGACTTAAAAAAATCTTCTTAGCAAAAATATTTCTGTCAAAAATGTACCTTCAAAACATTTATTAATATTTGTCTTTTAGTCAAACAATCGAGAAAAAAACAACTGAAGTGTTGTGATAAAATAAAGTGAAATGTATGGCTTTGAGTGAATAAATAAAACCCTGTTATTATACTGATTACAAATCAGATCCCTTTTGGAAAACTGTGACAGTAATTGCTCCACCAACCAGCGTGGTGCAGACTTCCAAACAACTCTAATTCTTTTTCAGTAATCTGTGACTGCACAGATTTAATAAAACATTCAGTCCCTGCAGTGTTAGGCTAACTGTTTAGTTTGTGCAACTTGTGTGGGCAATAGTTAGAACAAATTAATCTCTTGTTGTATTTGGCTAACAGTTTAGAACATTGAGTTATTTTGAAGCTGAAACAAGTATATTTTATCATCATTATGATGGAAAAATAAAACCAGCTCTGTGGCCTTGTGGTTGAGTGTCCAAACCTGAACCTGGACGGTCATGAGTTCAAATCTATGGCCCAGTCTTACCAAACCCTCAGCATTAACAGATTTATTTGAGAGTTTTAACCATCAAACGGTTCAGGAGCGCGGCTGTATCCTGATCAATATGTATATTCAATTTAATTTTATTTATATAGCCCAATATTACAACACAGTTGTCTCAATGGGCTTCACATTGGTAAAAATATTTACCATGATGTTTAAATTGAAGCAGAATTTTATGACTGGATGCTCTTCCTGACACAAATCACTGTGGCTGTGGACCTCGACCGATTTTCTCCATCTGCTACCCGGAGGATGCGCCTCTACGCCTAGCACTTCCAGTGTGAGAAAGAAGGCGTTTATGGACGACTTAGTCAAGATCAGTAGAGGAAAAGATGTTGAGATGCTTTGCAGCTAGATCTGAAGGCCTTTCGACTCACTACATCAGAAACGGGTGATCGTGGAAAACCGAGGAACTGAACCCGGAGGACTGACCCCCTGTTGGAGAGGGGTCAACATCCTGAAGTAGAGAAGGGGGTATTTAATAAAATAATCATCACAAGAAAAGCTCATTGACAAGACGTCGCTCAGATGTCAGCCTGTGATCCAAACCAACAGTGGGTTGGTCATTAAACAATCAATCATTGAATAGCTTTAAAATGACGTAAAAAGTAGAACAAATTTACAGTGGTTCAACCTGATATATTATCCATTGGTCCTCCATTCAATCAGCAACTGGATCCAACAGAACCAACCCTGCTGTGTTTCTGAAATCAGACAGAATCAGGGATGGTTTGTTCATTCGTAATGAAAATGATCATAGATTGGGCTTTCATGACTCAAGCATCTATCAGCTTGACTTAAAGAAATCATGAATGATAAATAACGATGGTTCCCTTGCTGGTTTTTTACAAATTCTAAAAGCTCTAGTCTTCTCTGGTTTTTCCTAATAGTTCTGTCAAAGCAGCAGAAGAAGATTTGATGGCTGTGGCTTAAGCATCAAGAACACACATGCTGAGAAGAAAATCCTGAGCCAAAAAACTCTGTCATCAACAAATGTTTTTGCTACACAAACCCATCCCGTTCTGGCAGCTTGTTGTTCAAACTTGAATAGTTGTCATCTTAAAAGTTAAGAAGGGTTGGATCTGGTTAATTCAAGGGTGAATGACCAGTTAGTGGCACCAGGTACTGTCCATTTTTTCATCATTGTGATTTTTATCAAATAATTGGCAAACATTGGCCAGACATCCGTGTGCTGTCTGGTTATTGCGACAGGGAAACAACAAAATGTTACTAAATCAAAAAAACGTCTATGCTGTAATGTTTTAGTGCCAAAATGAGTAAAGGTTATGGGGTAAGATACTGTCAAAAGGAAACTATTACTTTGTGCTCAACTTTGCAGAGAAAAAATATGAATATATCATTTAGCTTTACTTTTACTATGTCTGTTTTGAATACAATGCTTGTTTGTCTTAAATATGAATTTCTCCTCTTAAAAATACGTCAAAAATACGTCACAGGGTCACAGGCACAAACATCGAGTCCTGAAGTTTCGATTCAACAGAGTAAGCATGACTAACTCACGGCTCATTTATTAAACTAAAATAGAATTCAAATTTTTAGAATGTTACATATCCCCATGGCGTTTTGTAGCTGTTTTTCTTTCGTTATCCTCTAGTTATCAACTAATTTTGACAAACATGTTTTTTTTATACATCTATAAGTGGAGCAACATGTCTCCTACTTCTTTTTGGTTGTTTTCTACGACTTCTGGGTCTGAAACGATCCACTGCAGCATTGTTTACACGGATTGGCTGCTGTCGCCTGACAACAACAAAATGCAGCCTCAGATCACTGTATTGTAATCTGTTTAATTCAAATTTCCACAGAGCCATGATTATAAAGGTAATTTCCTGTTATGGGATCAGTGTTACAGATCCAATAGCTCTAAAAAGTTCTATTTTATTTTTGTTTAAAGTGAACAATTGATGTTCTGGGACTCAATGCATACGCATGTATACCCTTTTGTTGTGTTTTTGACAGTTTGTAAACAGCAGAAATTTGTATTCAAGACAAAGAAAACTTTGGATTCAAAACAGAATTGCTAAACATAAAACTAAATGATGTGTTCATATTTTTTCTGCAAAGTGGTTCACAAATGAATACTTTGTGCCCACATTTGCAACTTTGTCTTCATGAATACGTTTCTTATTGACAGTTTTTTTATCCCATAAAAGGTTCTGCTGTGATTCCAAGTCCAAATTTGAAAATTGTCCAAATGCAGTCATTTAACAAAACTCATTTAGATAATAATCATTTTAGCCTGACCTTTAATTGATTTAGTGGGCAGGGTTTAGGTTTCTGTGATACATTTAGTCATTTATACTGAAAAGTTCTTTTAGACTGGCACATTGGGTGATGTAGAAGCAAACATGGACTAAAAACTGTTTTTAAAAGTGAAGTGAGTTTAAACATTGAGAGTTTTGAAGCTTAGCTTGTGGCTTTAATCCCCAGACAATTTCTTACTTTTCCCTTCAACTTCTGTTGAAATTCAGGCCAGAGGTAAGTGTTACAGTCACTGAGCATGTGGATAGGCCTGTCTTTTTCTGGAGTGCTCTGCGATGTCTTTTGGTGTCGTGACATTGTCACAGATGGTTCTCACCTTTCTGTCCTGGCTCCTACTTTCAGTGTTCTTTTTCTTCTCATGCTGGTACCCACTTTGAACGCAGCCTGGGGACTCCACGGGTGGAATATTACTTCCCGCGTTGTCGAAAGGGCAAGCTCATTTTGTTCGATAATTGAAATAGTCTGTCGTTTCACTCTATCCTGTTTGGGTTTCTGTTTTCACAGTGGAAAAAAAGAAAAGATAGAGTCTGTCCTTCATTTATTTTCCTGCTTCATATGGGGCAGAAACAGATTTGTAGGCTTATGCAGAAAAGTCATGCCCACAGAGAGCACTGCTCCACCAGCTCCCACTGCTGCCGGCTTCTCTGCAGCCCTGCAGCTAAATCCTCCTGCTAATCTTCAATTAAAATGGCGATAATAGGTGTTTGCCCAACTCGGTGCCCACCACTGCTCCCCTGCTCCGTCCGCCCTTTATGCAGCCTTTCATCAAATGTGTCACACACTCACACATGCAAAGTGCTTGAAGGATTGACCTAGATTGAGGCTACTTCACAAACTAATTTCTGCAAACACAAAGGAGGATTAGCTGAGATTAAGATGACAAGGTCTGAGAAATAGCCAACATTGGCCAATTATAATTAGTGCACTATTAAAAAGTGGAATGTGAGTAATCCACTCTGGGCTTGTTTAGATCTGCTGTGCCCTGAAACTATTATTTAGCTAATATTTCTCACTCCAACTGTACTTTTTCGTTTGTAACGTAGCTACAGGATTGTGTGCATGAAGCCCAAAGCGAACCTTTGCTGGGAAACCAGATCTTTCATTTTGAGTCACAGTTTCTTGAGATTTTTTTTCTGGATCACAATTTTTAAGCAAATCTTGACTAACTCATAATGTTTGGTTTTCTTTGTAGCGGTTCTGATCTTTCTTCTTGTTTTTGCGTTGCGGTTCATTTAGATTGGGGTGTCAAACATCCTAGAGGACCACTTTTTTGGGGGTCCGTGCCCCGCTTTTCTCTGATTACCTGAATGAGGTTTGTTTTACTAACAAGAGGCTGAAAAGGGCAGGGTCAGAGTGAACATTTGCTGAGTCATTTAGTTCTCTTGCCTTATTCATCTGGATTTTCTTTGTTAAAATGCTTCTTTGTTCTGTCATTCTGCCTGGAATGTGTTTACGGGAATGTTTGACCATTCATCCAGAATGTGATGTAACACACTGATTCTAGACAAGAAAGTTTGTCTTGGAGTCTTTGTGGCATCTTTGTACTAAATCAACCCCTTTAACATCACAATTTGGTAAATTTGTGGTTACAGCAGATAATTTTGTCTTTTTATTAGTGTTGTCAATAGATTAAAACAAATAATCAGATTAATCACACTTTTGGATTGTGTTTAATCACGATTAATCACAATGTTTTACTAGATCAATTTTATACAACAATATGCGGCTTTTGAACGAAAAAAGGCCAGAGAGAACATTTTTTCTTAATTTTTATTGTCCAACATGTTTTAATTTGTAAGATGTTAACTCTGATATCACAGAAATGTAATTTGTGTGCACAAAATGGTAAATGGCGTATACTTATATAGCGCTTTTCTATCTTCATTGAAGGCCCAAAACGCTTTACATTCACTGTCCCATTGACACACACTGACACGCTGATGGTGGCTCCACTGCAGAGCACTGGCGCCAACCTTCCATCAGAGGCAAAACACATCAACAGTAAGATAAGCAGAACTCTAAAGACTTTAATTTCTGTAATTTTACTCCAAGAAAACAAAAATGCTGATACACAGCCAAAAGAAGCAAACATAGTGTTTCTGCACTTTAAATGGTTCGGGTGAATACTCAAATCTGATTGGCTGATGGGGGTTGATGCGCACCTTAAAAAGTAGTTCCGGTCACATAGCCTAAATATTCTATATCACTGCGCAGGCTTCTTTAAAACAAACTTTTTGCTTCATCTTCTGGACAAAAACAAGCAGTAAGAGGTGAACTATCTCTGAACTGATGCTTTATTGAACCTATCGTAATGATCAGGATATATATATATCGCTTTCCTCTGCAGCTGCAGTCAAGGTTTGCCGGCCCAGCAACGCATTTTCATGTTACCGTTGCAACGGGCCGCACCATACATGAAATTGTCCACTTTTTGTGAAAAAATAACAAGAATAAAGTACTAAAAATGGATTAAATATTGATTTCTTTTGTAAGTGACCATGGTATAAGTGGAATAATGCCTGACACAAAGTGGAAAACATTCACTTCTAACGTGTAAGTAATTTGCGCTAATATATAATGTTGCTGTAATTTTTTTTATTAATCGCGTGCGTTAATGCGTTAATGTGTTAACATTGACAGCCCTACAAATGTCCCCCCCTATAAATGTCTGTTCAGATACTTGCTTGAAATGAACAATCATCAGAACAGTTTCAAGATAGAGGTGTTCTTTCATGTTCAGGTTTGGACTCTGTGCAGGACAAGATTTTCCACACCAAACCTGGCTCATCCATGTTTTTATAGACCAGGGGTGACAAACTCATTTTGGTTCAGGGGCCACATTCAACACGTCTGATCTCGTGGGCCGGACCAGTAACATCACAGCAAAATAACCTGCAGTCAACTTCTTATCTGTAGCTACCATATTTGGTTTTGTTTTTTTCTCAGTTGGAAAAAAAATGCCTCAACCAACATAGCAACCTAATCACTTATTGTTACACATTCATTCACAGAGAACCATGGGTTTGAAATCAAATGCATTTTACCAAAAAATGGCTTATTCAATTTTGAATATTTTACATAATTGAAGCAACATAGAAGCAAACCCAATAGTAAACTCAAGAGGGGCCTATTAAAAATTAAACACCCTGTCTAAAACATAAATGTGCAAATCAATGATAATTAAAACTAAATTAAACCTGCAAGCATTTATGAACATAGGAATTTGGGGTTAACCTCCCTTTCTCTCCTAAAACTTGGCATCATTTGGACGTCACCAGACCATCAGTATCAGGATTCAAATCCTGTGTAGCAAACCAAATTCCCAATCCTGACAGTTGGCTGCCTGAATTTTTTGGCAACATCTGCCTTCTTCTCCAACCATTGATGGGACGCCATCAGTGGCCAGACTGACATCACGTGACCAGTTCAGTCCACATTGTCCAGCACAGTAATAGAGACTGACTACGTCTGTTACTGTGTCCATCATAGGAACCAACTCAAGAATCTCCACTGTGACGATCTCATCAACATCTTTATTTAATATAAACAGTTGTGCAATGCCTGTGATGTCGGTGCTTTCATCAATAGCGACCCAAACTGCAATGAATGACTGGAGTCTGTCCTTCATTTAGCTGCCCAAGTCTCCTGAGAGATCTTGTATCTGCGATTGTAATCCATGACACACTTATGTTGGCAAAGGTCGACTGCTTTTTGAGGCACACGACTTCTGCAACCTTCAGTCAGGCCCGGTCGGCCCTGGGCTTCATGGCGCCCAAAGCAAAAGAGGATTTTTGCCTCCCAACCCACCCCTTCCAACCAAACTGCAAGGGAACCAAACTATATGCTATCCCTAGTGGCGGAATTGCGCATTGCAATCATTTCTGCAAAGAACCATAACTCGCCGCAGGAATGGGCTAGAAACTTGCTTTTTTCTTTAATGGTATTTCTTTAAAATACCATTGCAACATATTCCCCCTCTACTAAACTTACACTTGGCACAAACAGTCAGACTCTTTTGGAAACTGCCAAATCGAAACTCATCCATCAGATTGCTATGTAAAAGTCTGAAGGACTATCAAGAATGCTCCATAGTTAGGTCAAATTATGATATGAAGGCACAGGTTAAGCTGTTTCCATTGGTGATTCTAAATCTGAGAGTCTTCATGTCATGGGCGTCCTTCAGGGCTCATTTCTTGGACTTCTTCTCTTTAAACTGTACTGGCTCCTCTAGGGCTTGATCATACACACGGATACTGTTTTGATAGCATAGTTACACTTAGACACTCAGCTTATGTAGTTTCAACACCAAACTACTATGAACTTGTAGACTATCTTTGCTGCAGCTTAGAGCAGCTAAAGTATAACCTCAAATTTTCTTCTACTAGACAATGAAAAAACACAAGCAATTGTTCTTGCAAACAAGAAGGAAACAATGATTGTAGCTGAGAGCTGATACATAGGAAACTAAAATCCAATGTTACATAGAAAAATCCTGGTATTAGTAAAGAGGTTTGGTGCTTACATTAAGACTATAACTCACAGGGAAAACTGTTGTTGAATTAGATTTTATTTTATTTATCTTTTATTATTTTCATTTGATTTAGTTTTGAATCACATTTCTGTTACTCAATAAATTTTATGTAATTACATAACATACCGTATTCCTTGGCTTGTCACTCCAAAAACATGTTTCCACTTCAGCAGAGATCACTGCTTTTCAACACTACATTAACAATTTGCATGACATTTTCTAAAGTATGCCTTGAATGCAGCTGCTTAGCCATGAAAACTCATTCAGCAAAACTTTTTATGAACTGTTCTTGAACTAATCTAAAGGTCACATGAAGTTTGAAGGCTTTTAGAAACACAGAAAGTTGGCGAGCTCAGGGCACCGCCTGCGTCAGCATCCACTGACCCTGCTCTGTCAGGTTACATGTTCAACCAGAGATGCTGTCGTTCCCAGTTGCTTCCCCTTAGTTATAATGCCACTGACAGTTGACTGTGGAAGATGTAGTAGCTGGAAAATTCTGCACTTGGATTTGTCACAATGCATAACATACTATCTAAGCACCTTGCCAGATTTCACAGAGCGACCCACAAAAAAAATGCTGTATGAAAAAGATCGTATTTGTGACATAGAAAAGGCGCATTGGAAGCCACAGGCTCCCTTATCCGAGCCCTCAGCAACGGGGAGGGGAAGGGGGGCGGAGTTGCTCCACACCAAAGTTCCTGCCCACAACTCAGAGGTGAATCTAATGAACTATTGTTGCTCTGTAGACACTATGTCCTAGAAAATGAAATAGCATTTTAATCATGATTAAAAGAATACTAGAACTCTTGTGCAATAGATCAAAAGATGTAGATCTTTAACTTTTTATGATTTATTTCTATTTTGCACTTTGCCATAAATTTATTACAAAGAAAATGTGTTAATTTTAATAAAAGTACTTGTCCATGCAAAGGTTTAGTACTAATAAAACTCAATTCTATAAATATTTTCAGCAGTGCTCCATCTCCTTTGCCAAGTACATCAAATTGTTAGTTAAACATCTTTAGAACATCCTGCCGTAAAGCCGCCTTATGTGGCCTCTAAAGCTGACGTTAAATCCCCGTGATAAAGCTCCTCTGACGTGCCAGCCGTCATTTCCGCTGCAGAGCTGCGAGTGTTTTGAAAACTTTTCACAGCACATCAGGGACCCGATGTCTGAGTGACTGTGGCTCACTGAGTCTGTCTGCGGGTGCGTGGAAGTGTGTTCAGGCGCATGTGCGGTTTGCAGTGTTTATGACTGTGTGTGTGGTCCGGCGCTGAACAAAAGTGGGCTCCTCGTCAGTGGAGCTGGCGCGTGCAGAGCGCCTTCAGCTCAGGGCCGAGAGGTGGGCTTTCATCTTCTCCTGCTTGCGGAGACCCTAGTGGAGACCGCATGCCAGAGGAGTCAGGCGAGGGATCCTTTTGTGTGATCAGTACTAGAAGTTTAGGGAACCTGCCCCCCCCGCCGTTCCTCCCTGAGATAAAGCTTTAGGGGGTCAGTGGGAGCCGAGGAAATTTCAGCAGGGCACAGATAACAGCCTGCCAACGGGGGAGGAAGGCAAGCATTGAACGAAACAGTCAAAATACCAACCAACTGTGAGCCGTCCTTCATCCCATTGCTAATTACAAAGCCTGTGGGTTTTCTCGCGCCCCCCACCTCATCCTCACCCTGCTTTACCTTTGCTCCATCTGTAAGGCGGCCGTTTAATTAAGGGGGCTCTCCTAATTGATGAAAGAGAAATGCAACTTCAGACCACAGTCAGACTTCAAGTGCTAATAAAAATGCCTGAGAAATTGGAGTTCTGCACACCCGCCATGCTCATTCATTAACTGTGGTGAGGCCGCCTCACTCCAGAGCACATTCATTTATCAGACGCTAAGCGCCTCACTGAGCGTCTGCTTTGCTTTTCCCTCAGAGATGTTTAATTTCTTTCATTGTTTTCTGAACTTGCTCACCTTTTTCGGTTTGTTTTGGTTTGCAGATTAAGGTCAAAACCTGAACTTGTTTACGCTGCGAGGCCTGTCAGAGCCGAGGCAGAGCTGACCTTCTCCTGACAGCTAGTTTGAAGGGATCTGGGGGAGTTAGTCTGCCAGGAGTGATCGGAAATAACCTTCTTTCTTGTCTCCCTAAAGAAAACAGCAGACAGTTTTTTTTTTCTTTTTCTTCAAAGACCAAGTCCAATGAAAACGGTGTTTCTATTGTTTTTAACATGTACTTGTGGCAGGAAAGTTTACCTTAAAATTGCATTCCTGAGTATTTCTTTATTCAAATTGTGAATCAGGAGCAGACGTAAAATGCACTTTGAAAAAGATTGTATTAGTGACGTGGAACATACACAAGCTCCCTGTTCTGCTCCATTCTGCCGCTCTGCAGGAACTATGTCCTAGAAAATTTTTTTAGGCTAAAAACAACATAGACATAATTCAATTGTTTAAAAATATCCTGAAAATCCCTCAACGTCTTCCTCAGCTTGTACTAACATTCATCTGTTAGTTCTTTTCTCCTGATGTTGCTGCTCAGATTTCTGCAGCAGCTCATGAAAATCACATCTGAATATTTTCTACAGAAAAACAAACAGCAGTTTAGTGCAGGCGAAGCTCACTTCACCTGGGTTCAGCTTCTTCATCATTGCCTCCTGGCCAGCACTTCCTGTGCATCTAAGGCAAGGAAGAGAGCATTTGGTTTGTTTTCAATCTTAGTTAGAGAGTTCGGGCCAGAAAAAAGTCACGGATTGTCTAAGTAGAAAGCTGGCCTTATTTATTTGTTTTTTTATTTGTATCTGCAGCATTTCTTCAACAGTTGGTTCATATCTAATAATAAGATTTCTAATTTCTTTTTACATGTGTATTCGTTCATGTAATTACATGCAGCTCATGATTGAATTCAAAAGTGTTTATAAGCTCCGATTTTGCAAGAGCTTTCACAATCTCTACTGCAAACTAACCAAGGAGCTCGGACTAGAGCGAAGCAGATCCACAGTGTCTGCGTCTTTGTGCATGTTTGTGTGTGTGTTGATGTTAGTTGATTGATCTCAGGTCAAATTTTGTTAATTGTGTTTCGGTACTGAAAAACAAACAGGGGTGAGGGTTAAAAACCCATCTTGGAAACACCCAGAAAGCACAGTTTACTTCTCTGAGACTTTGTATTACAACAGCAGCAGTTTGAGTTTGCTCCCCTCTGAGCTGCAACATAAGAGTAAAGCTCTCAAGGATTGCTTTTGGAAACCTGGGGGATTACAAAGCTTCAACTTGTGCTTAAAATGGTTTTAAAAAAACACATTTTAGCTCTACGTGAGCAAAGAAGGAAAGATAACAATCGGGTATAAAACAACACAATGCTGAACAATGACAAGAAATACTGCAACTACTACATTTTCAGTACATAGGCTACCAGGGGGTCAAATTATGATGGATACATCTGCAATCTCTTCTAAGATCCTGTTTTTAAAAAAAAGCTAAAGAAAAACTTGAATATAGTAGCTGGAGAAATGATAGAAAGCTAACAACTAGCTAGACGTTGAAACATCTTGAAGTAAGAAGTCTATTGTATTGTGCATAAAGATTTATTGCCTGGTTTGTCCAGTGGAAACTGCAGAAGCAATTGTCTTTCTCTAAATATTGATGCGAGGAACGATGTGGTTTTCCCTCCACCAGAACGCCACCAAATGGATCCAAGCCTGATTGTTTTGAAGGATTCCAGCATGGGTCACCCTCGACAAAATGTTGGCCACACAACTCTGGTCTGCGTTTATATAAAACACCCAGCAAAGAATGGAAATAAGTGCTTCTTCTACCTTCCAGCTGTGAATTCCCTTCCATAATTAGAAAGCAGAATTTAATTGATTGTTTTGGCTTTCCATTCACATCAAGAGAGAATGAAGTTTACAATGTCTGGACTTCACTCAGATTGTGCTTTTCTTAAAGTGACGTGAGTTTACCTCATCCACCCACCCAAACCGAGAAGCCCTCCTCTGTCTTCCCCCCTCACTTACCCCAAGCTCAAACCACACCCTGAGTGAAAATCCCTATAACAGCAAAAATTGCAGGGCAAATGCCTTTGAGCCACACTAATTAAAAGACCCACCAACCTCATTTCAAAGCGAACGCAACCAATGTTATGAGCAGTGACTCTGCCCACACTGTTATTACATCTTATGAAGCTGCGGAGCGTTTCATCTTTCTGTGGTTTTCAGCAGCCAGATAAGCCTGAGATAGCTGAGGTAAGCTAAGTGGCCTTAAAAGCATCCCTAAGCGGTTAATAAGTATGTACTAATGACTCCCAAACACATCTTATCACCATAAAAAAGTCGGATAAAACTGCGGCACAACCGAGGGGTGAGCGGTGTTTGGTTTGACAGCCTCATCAATCTTCAACTGTCAGAGGAAATAAGAGAAGGTTTCCAGGACAGTTGAAACGTGCAGGTACGGAGACAACAGAAACTCATCCGTCTTCTTCTGTCAGCTCTGACACAAGCACAACTTCATCTCTCAATCACGCCCTTTCTGTAATCATTAAACACTGTTTTGGTCTGCTTTCTCTTGACAGTCCCACCTTAAACTGGTTTTGTCTCACGCTCCGACTCCAGCTTTAAAATAGCAAAGCGTGTCCAGGATCATGCAGAGGAGGATTAGGAGGGATCCCTGACGCTTCTGTCAGGAGATAAGGTGGTTCAGCTTTAGCTCGTCCAGGATTCAGATTGTATGGTGACACTAACTTTCTCTCGTTTGCTCCTCCCCAGTGGGCTCCAGCTGCCATGATCCATTTCAACCTTATTTATTAAATAATGAGAGGAAGACAAATATTTCATTACTTTTCAACAGTTTGTTTGCTTTATGGCAACTTTAGAGCAGCAGTGTCCAAACTTTTTGCAAAGAGGGCCAATTTTTGTTGAGGGGAAAAAATGTGAGGGCCAACCATTGACCTTCTTTGAACTATTTTAGTAACATTAAATGCAAACAAACTATTTAATTTATTTTCATTTCTTCACATAGAACACAAGTACATTTAAAAAAGTTTTTTTTTTTATTTAATCAAAACGACTGTGAATTTGTCCATTTTTTGCACCGTTCATTCCCAGCTGGTTGTCGTAGCTAGCATGTCTGGTCTATTGAACTCCTTGAAAACAGACACAGTCTCTTGTCATATTTGGCAGACACAGTGATTTCATATTTCACTGAAAAAATCTGCCAATTTCCACTTGTCCTGGAAGCAGTGGCCGTCGCTGTCAGTGCTCCTATTTTTTATTTCTAGTTGATGTTTAGAGATGAGCTAGAAAGTGTTAAAGAAAGGGTCGCACAACAGTGTTGCCACAGGTTTACAGTGAGTTAAAGCATAATACAGCCAGCCCCGATCAAGAAATTATACAGTTGTTATTATACAGAATAACTACATTTACTATTTAATTTTAGAACAGAAACTGAACTATTTTAGAATTGAATAAGGATTTCATAATGTAGTAACTACCATTGCCGGACAATAATTAAAAATGTCTTCTTATAAAGGCAAATTATAGTGTAGTATTGTTATCTTGTGGCTTTTTGATTACTGTTTTTGTGCTAACCTTCACGTATTATCTCTCTGGGCAAACACATCTTGCATCAAGTTGACTTTTTTTAGTCGGCAGATTAGCCACAAACGTCTTTACATGACGTCTGGTCTATTGCTTCACATATAGGAGCTGACTGTAATGCCTGTAATGCTTGATGACCTGATGAAATGGAGCGTGATTCTTTTCTGGGAGTTTTTTTTTTTATTTTAGCAAAACTTGTTGTTAAAGTAAAAACAATAATGAACAATTAAGTTCTCAACGTTTATTTGTTTTCTAGCCTGAAATCAGCTCTATCAATGAGATACAAACTCACATGTACATATTTAATGTTGCAGTAAAGCATCATTTGGTTTGCACTTATCTTATAAGATCTAGATCTGCATGAATCTTTGTATATAGTTGTCACCTGAGAGACTGCCACACCTCCACACACTCAGTGTGCAGGTTCTGTGTGTGCTGTGGATAAGCGCATTAAAACAAACACAGGAATATTTTTCACAAAGACATAAAGGCCAATATTATGTAGTTGCTTCATCTTATCTTCCAATCATCAAGTGCTACCTTCCTAATGCCTTGTTCCCATGCACCTGTACGGGGGTTTGGCTCATACAAGTGCTGTGAGTTTTTGGGTTGTCTGGGTCCATAGAAGGTTGCGTTTATGACGTACTGCTGATGCTGTGGTACGGTGACCTTACGCCACACTCCAGTCATTGGCAAGGTGCACTGGCTCCTTTCTAGAGACCCAGAGAGCCAGCCTTGCTCAGATTCTCTCACATTTGTTCTGGAATTTTGAACCTAAAGCCAGCAGATGCTTTACTAGTTTGTCCTCAGACAGCAACACTTTTCTTTTTGTCTATTTCTAGTGAAAGTTTTTTTTTAATAAAACCCATAAAAGGACGACAGATTGAAGGTCAGTCACGTTTTTGTTGCTCCCTTGTGTTCTGTTAATTACATTGCTTTTTAAAAAAAATATCCTCACCTGATTGGAAATTACGCCAGGTGACGTTCAAGCAGTAAATTAGCTTTTTGCTCAGCATATCAATCAGCTCCGCGTGTCTATAATTTCTGAGGGTGGGGGTCAGTAGACTTTCTTTGGAAAAGATTACAGTAAAGACAAAAGAGTAGAAAATAATGAAAAGAGGGCGCCAGTGTGCAGGTGAAGAGACCTCCTCTGAGTTAATTGCCTCTCATCCTTTTTCACCCCATTCCCATGATAATGCAGATTGGGGGGGGGGGGGGGGGGGGGGGGTGTACCCTGTGGAGGATAAACAGAGAACTAACAAAGACCTATAAGTCATGGACTAAATAGAGCACTAAGGGAAACCTTTGAGCCTTTGGAGACAAAACTAAGAAATCCACTGTGAAAAACCAGGAAATGTCTCTGCATGCATCTCCCTGCTGTTTAAGGGAAACTCAGATAAGGAAAGATTTTGAAAATCTTGCATGATCTGGGCCTGGCATGTTTTCTTTAGCAGTCAGAATGTTATCTTCTAAGTCTGCCTCACCGTTCTGATAAGCAGAGAGAGCTGAAGGTCTTTGAAAAGGACATCAAACTTCTCTTTCATGACCAAAATGACAACATGACTTCCAGCAAAAGCACAACAAAAAAAAAACACATTCAGGCAATTCAAGCTTCTTGAAAACCTCTGACTGTATATAAGAACACCCCCCCACCTGCGTGTTCCGAACAGTCAAATTGGAAACAGAAGACTTTATTTTAGCTGTTTGGAGTAAAAAACACTGAATAATTTGTCTGAAGAGTTTTATCTTCTAGTCCACTCATCTCAGTAAAACCGGTTTCCTTTTGCTCGCCTCATAAAGCTCAGAGGTCAGTGAACAAAACTTAGTGAATGGAACTTTTATTTTGAAAGCACATTTAATGCATTTGTGGCTTAAATCACTCTCTGGGTGTTTCTTCAGGGCAGCTGGATTTTAAAAGTTGACCCAGGAGATGTTTCGCTGCTCATCTGATTGGCTTCTCCAGTTCTAACTGCTGACGGGGAATTCGGGTTATTTATGTTCCAGCTACTTCAGAGGTGTGGCAACAACAAAAAAAAACTTCCCATGGAGAAGCTGATTTAGCTGCTCCATGGGTGGCATGAATATTTCTGGTGGGTGGGCGAAAGGACTGGAGGGCTTTTTGTTCATCTACCTGAAACTTTATTCGGCTGATGAAATCCTCTGAAACGTTCTGGGACACAGTCGGTTTACAGCTTTGGAATTTGCATTCAAATGCTGGACAGGCTGATTGTAAAACTGGAGAGTGTGTGTTGTGTATGTGTGCTGCTTCCTGTACTTGTTCTGTGTTTTTATTAGCTCTGGAAGCCTCCAAGAATGTTGTAGGTTTTTACTCAATCAATTCATTCCCTAAACCAGTGGTTCCCAGGCCACGGATCGGTTTAATGTCAGACAACGTTTTCTCCGATCGCTCTGTACGAGACTGAGGTGGGCTGACAATTTTTTTTTACGCTTTTAGTTTCCCTTATCTTTTGAGGGTAGTTTTTCTTCATCCGCTGTAAAATCTCTGTAGCTGTAACAATGTTAAATGAATTTGCCTGTAACTGTCAAAGTGGAGGCTAACAAAATCTGACACCAACTTTAGCCTCGTCTGACTTTTAAGGTTCAATAGATGAATAAAAAAAAAAAGTATTTGGAGCTGATATTTTCTAAACATAATCATGAACGTGAATCCATCTTACAAGTTTTTTGCAGCTTCATATGCAGCATCCTCATAAAACTACATAAATGCACGTTTCTGGACTCTGCTTTTAAAACTCTGGCATTCGTGTGCAGCTGCGCACGTTTTTCCAATTGTTAAATGGGCTCTACGTACAAAACGTAGTGTCATTGCAAAGACAAGCTATGAATCCAGCTGTTACTGTTTTGTGCCTAATTCGCAAGCTTTTCACCTCTTTGACATTTTGCATGAAGCCTCTTCCAGCTGTAGGTGGCAGGCATGCGCTAGCTGTTCATCTTTCTACATCAGCTTTCACTGACTCATGCAGTTAGTTTAGCAGAGCTTTACGCCGGATGCCCTTCCTGCCACAACCTGGTATGTTGCAGATATGCGCTGGAGGCCTCTCCCACCATCTTCTGTTTCCTCACTATCCCGTTTTTTTTCTTAACTTTGCTGGCTTGTGGGTTTCAGTTTAGCCGTTGGTGCAGCCACTTCAGTGGAGCAGATGTATTTGTGACACGTGACTTGATTTACGTCGAGAGTCTGATGTGGTGGAGGGAATTCGGCAGTTTTTCAAAATAAGACTTCCTTCTGTTCATTAAAAAAAAAAAGTAGGTTATGTTTTTTTTGTTTTTTTATTCCATGAACCGGAACCAACTGTCCCCCGGACCGGTACCGGTTCACAACTTAGGGGTTGACGACCACTGTTCTAAAAAGTTGCTTTAACACACATAACTTATTTTGTTTTTGTTTATTGTTCAGAAATGTTATAGATAAATGATACCTTTTTGGCATTTCTTTTGACTGACTGAACAAAGTCTACCTTTAAGCAGCATTATCTTCATTTTTATGGTATCTACTAAAGTTAACAGTTTTCATCTGATAGTTTATGAACTCTATAAACTTGACGATGCTGCTGTGGGAATCAGAAAAACTTTGGTAAGTTTGGTAATGCATATTTTTAAATAAACAAACTACATGTAAAGCATTATTAAAGCAGAAAACTTACCTTCACTCAAATGTTTGAAAGCTTTCTTTCTTCTCAAAACTGCAAGCATTCGGCTTGCTACCAGTGCAGAGGTCAACACCAGCTATTTCGAAGGTAATGGGCTTCATTAGTGCACATGTCGGGGGTAATTTGCACATTCATAGATGCATGAGATTTAGCTATAATGATGTACCTGTTTAAGAATCATGCAGGATGAGTTTAGAATATATCTATTTTTTGCTGGTTGTAGGAGGTTTGTGTTCTCATTATTTTCAGTTGTGTTTTTCTCCTGTTGGCACGTTTTTCAGACGGTCCATATATACAGAGGGAGTCAGATCCTAATTGGCAGTTGGAATTTTACTGAAAAAGTGTGGAAATTCATAATGTGCGTTTTTTTTTCTTAATGGTGCGTGTCGCTTGTGGTCACAGCCTGCCGTTGCCAGGCAACGGTGACATTGAGGTCCATTGTTTTGATCACACCGAGCCGCACATCCGAACTGGCCACACAAAACCCTGGATGTGAAGCGGTCCAGCCAGGCCTTGGAATAGACCAAGAGCACCCAGAGAATTCAAGGGGGCTCGGAGGGCTGCGCCATCCGGGGGGTCTGGCGGGGGACACGGCTCGCCCCCTGGCCGACAGGAAGTCCAGCTTCCTGTCTTGATTAATGAAGGGGAGCTGAGGGATCACACAGAGGGGCCTCCCACACAAAGAGCCCCCACATTTCACCTTATGTGTCAACCTCCTCTTCCTCTCCTCGCTCTCACGGTGCTTGAGAAAAACCTACCCCTGGGTGAAAGGCAGCAGATAAGACGTGTTTTGTTTTTTTTTTAACGTTGCAGCACATTTTGTAAATGTCAGAATATCCTGTTTACTTCTCCGGCTCTCCCTCCTCCTTGAATCTGGGCGTATTTTGTTGGATGAGGGTCAGGATCCAGTTAAACTGGTGTTTCTCAAACACCTACTGCTGGTCAGGAGTCGTGTCAGGTTGAGGAATGTAAACAGTGAGGGAGCCAGACTCCCGAAGCCCAAACCTGGCAGAATGTGGCGCTTTTTGGTGCTCTGCAGTTTTTAATCGGATGTCAGACTTGTTACAAACCAGGGAACATCGGACCCAGCAAGACTCCGTCACCGCTTTGCAATCCATTTCACTGGTGATCAGTGTTCAGCAGGGGGTAAAGGAAGTGAGAAGGGGAGGCAGGCCAGGAAAAGAGCTGGGTGGTTGGTGGGGGGACACAGAGAGGTGCTTTTTAAGATTTCATGTTGTCCTCCAGCCCCCACACTTTGCAGAAAAAGGTTGCTGTTGCCAAGGTGACTTGACAGAGAAAGGAAAGTATCTGGCTGCTTTGCCTGTTCTTGTGCAGGAAGCTTAGAAGCCAGAGGCACAGATAAGACACATTCAATCCGTCCTCCGCAGAACAAAACCGCACACGCATGATATGCTGCCTTAAATACCTCAAGACATTTTGCGCTGCCATTTTTTTTTCTCTTCCAAATAATCGCTAAGACGAATACCGACAAATTCTGGTGAAATGAGAACAAAAAGGAGCAAAACCTTCCAGTTAAGAGGAAAAAACTCTCATGTTTATTCGCCATGAATTTCACATTGTGAAAAAAATCACATGTACAAAATAACACCATAAAAAATAGAAATTATACTTTACACGACAAAAAAAATTAAAAAAAAGAAAGAAAAAATGTTGATGCACACATGACAGTTTTTTCTGGAATCCTAGATAAAACTGAGCCGAAATGGGGAAATACCACTCGACAATTAGGTGCAAATTGAAGGGGCATTCATTACTTGCCGTTGCCAGGGAAACCCGTGTTCTGTGGGAAAGAAATGCTTTCATCTGATTGGTTGAGTCTCTTGAGTTCGGCGGTTTGATGAGGTCAACACAATGGAGCTGCAATGGTCTCCGTGCAAGTCTCGATATTCACAATAAGAGGAATTTAAGGGCGGCTTAAAGGGGCTGAACGGGAACTCGCGCGGCTCCTCGAGTCCACAAGCACGAAAGAAAATATACACATCTCACCAAGACATTACCTTTTACAACCAAACGCTGTTGTAACAAGCCAATGTTCAGGTCAACTGGACAAGACAAATACACAGATTATTCACAGAGTTTTTTAAGACATTTCACTGATTTTTGGTCTGCAGGAACTTGCAGCTTTTCCTTCTTTTATTTTTAACGTGCATTAATGACACTATGGTGAAAAGCACTGCGGTGTCTGCCCTTAGCAATGCACAGCTTTCTGGGTAGAAGACTTTCTCAACCAAATGGTCAGAACAACTGTGGGATAACACTAAGAGTTACCTCAGTACATGACAGTCCTCCAGCTGTCCTTGGTGCAGCTGCAAAACTCCTGACCGCGCCAGGGTTGTCCTTCCGTATCTTTAGTAGGCCACGGTTCACAAGTAACACCATTTATGGATTTTTTTTTAAGTTTATCTGACCTCAGCCATGTTTGAGTCCAAGTTCAGAACTTTACCTGCATTTTTGTTTGTTTGTTTTACAAGACCCATGAGATCTCTGCGCCCATGTCATTGGAAATGTGACTCATTCCTTTCCCATCCACCCTGAAACTGCTGAAAACCCCGGAGGAGGTGCACCTCCGAGCCTGTTAAAGAGCAAATTCCTCCCGGGGAAGGATTGAACTGTGCAAAATTCAGCCCCACTGAAACCAAAACAAAAAACACAACACCTGGCCATGCATGACATAACCCGAACATACATTCACATACGGATGCAGGCAGAGAAGGAAAAAAAAAACATCTTTTAACATAAGAGTTACCATTTCTATATAAATTAAGACTACATTGCAGCGAGTTTATGAAAAAACTGGTATATTCTCAGCTTGTGTTAAGGTGATTTCTGCAGAGACCATGCCAGTTTGACTGAATCACTATGAGTGGACATGCTCAAAAAAAGAGAAGGTCGTTCACCGTGACTCAGCAAGCTTTGATCAGAAGAACAGAAGCACAGCCGGTCTTATACAGCATTAAGAGTACAGTTCAAAGTGACATCGCTCCTTCTGAGGCCTTCAATCCAGACACTGGAAACAGTTCTGGCAGGCGTCAACACGAAGATCCAGATATGTAAGGTCATAACCTTGGGGTACCTTAACCCCCCCTCCTCTCCTGGCCTCACACAGATCCCCTCGGTCCTTCTCAACATCAGCTGGTGTTGCTCATCAACACCTCGTGCCTGCTGGTGACAGCTAAAGAGGAACTCTTCAAGGTTTGTTTCTGCATCATAGCCATGTCTTAAAAGGTAGAAGAGGAGGGGAGCATTGCTCCTTCATTGTGCCTTTAATAAACCATATTTTTTCAGTCTCCTTCCACGCCTCAGTCCACGCAAAATATCCATCGTGCTTTTTTTTTTATTATTTGTGTCACAAATAGACACAAACACAGACTAAACAGGAAAAAAAATCAGGTTTTGTGATATGTTTGCAGCATGAAAGCTGGACACAGAGTTTGTGCCTCATCGAGCAAGCAGCGGTTTGTTTGAATGTCCCGGCCTCCTCCTCAGAAACAGCTGCCTGTGCCTCGGCGTCCTGACGGAAAAAAAAACAAACCAAAAAAAAAGAACGCAGCCGTCTGTACTTCACTGCTCCCCATCTGATCCAGAGATGGAGAATGTGTGCTTCCTCACAGTTGGGAGACCGGTAGATGATGCAAAACAGGGAAATCTGAGGAGAGAAGAATGACTTGTTAAACTGACTAATGAGCTTTCAGGATGTGCCTGAAAGCGAGCTAAGTCAGACAAGTTAAAAGGTGACTTATTAATAATTCAAACGGAGAAGAACAGGAGGAGGGTAAAAGCAGAAGATGACATACATCAAGGGGAAGAAGTCACAGCCTACAGTGTTTATGTGCCCAGTATTTTCCAATAATCAGCACAGGTCCAGTATTAATAATTACCTTAAGAAAGATGGTTTTAAAAACAGTTTGTACCGTAAACATCTCAGAGGTCGTTTTTCAGAGCCTGACTAAAACACTGCCCTGGTCTTACTGCTGTCCACTCTGCGTCTCCTGCCTGACTAATAGATTTAGTAAATCCAGCAGCTCCGTTTCCTCGTACCGCCTGGCCTCCATCCAGCTTCTTATCTCCCCCTCAGCCCAACACACGTTTCACATCTGAGTGCGTTTTACGCTCACAGCTTCATTCTGACCTTTTCCATTTTTAAAGCGTTTGCTTATTACGCGTCTATCTTTACTGCACAGATGGCTGCAGGCTTGGTGGCCCATCTAATGTGAATGTAATGTCATTAAGTATCTCTAACCGGAACCTTTTCATGCTGTTGGACACACAAAGTGAAGAAGAGCATGTGAATGCAGCCCGGAGATCCTGAAAGCTGGATCCGGTCAGAGGTTCCAAGGATCTTCTCTGAGCAACGTTCCATTAAATTGGGTTTTGGAGCATTTATTTTTTTTACCTTTGACATGGTAAGTAATAGCTCAAATATGGTGGTATTTTATTTTTCTGCCCTTATGTCAAGCCATTACACTTTTCTTTAGCCTTTCGAGGCTTGAGCATGTCCTTAACTTGAGCTTAAGTTTGGCTGAGTCGATCTAAGTTGAACTCTTTAGAATGTCAAACTATCGGGTCAAAATTGTGTGATTAATAGGGATTCAACTATTTGGTTCAAGCCTCGATTTTTGGTTTTGTTTTGGTCCGATATATGATTTGTGTTTTACAAAACATAACAGAAAAACTAACAACCATTTTTTTATTTTCTAATAAGCAAGTAAAAATAAAGATAAACTTTTCCGTTGTTCTCCCCAAACCATGGTGTAATGCAACACAACAGGTGCTTGCTTGGCACTTTTCAACGTAAACATATGCAAACATATTTAGTAGGGAAGCAACAAGACCCTTTCCTCATGATTCGGTTCATTGGTGAGTTTGGCTTTAAGCCGAGAATTGTGGCATCCCTAGTGATTTGTATTCCCACAGGAACTGGAATGAGATAAACCCAATGACTGTATGTGAGAACTGGACCGAGTGAAGGTGACGTCATCCACAGAAAATGACTTATCTCTGGACATGTTAAAAAAGTGCATCAGAGCATAAAAAGTTATTCAGACAGTTATAATGACTGAGTAAAAGCTGATTATTTCTCAACAGAAGTCTATGGGATATTGGCTTCTTGGATCTGCAGGGACTTCCCATTTGGAACGCGGGGGAGGGAGGGGGGAGGGGGGTCACTCAGTCCAGTTCTCATATATAGTCAATGGTTGAACATCAGATATAAACTTCTTCAGAGGCATTTATTCATATTTCCACATAAAATACAAAACAGACTTTTGAAAAATTAAATGGGGCCATTTTTTTTGAGAAACTGTAGATGAAGGTAATCGGTGTGGTTTCTGATATTTAAAGATTAATAAAAAGTTTAAGATACTTTTAAATTTCAAAGAAAAGTCTAAAAAGGCACTAATTAGTAATTCAATTAAATTTTCCTTTAGTAATTCAACATAAAAGGTTTTTTTTTTGGATATCAATCTGTTATCTCTTTGTTTTTTTTTGTATATTTTTCCTGTTAGGTTTGTTAGAATGAGTCTAGTTTTATGTTTCTTCTTCATATCTTGAAAACGTGGTCAAAAGCATAAAGATGTCATTAATCCAAGGACTGTTGATTCATATCATTGTGCTGCTTGATATTTGCCTTTTGCGCCCATAAAAAGTTTTCCAGAGGAAAACTGTTAGAGGAGGAAATCTCCCATGTTGTAATTGTTCCCCAGGGAAGAAATGGGCTTTTTCCAACCCCGTCACAGCATCAAGCTCTTTGTGTGAGGTCTAACAACTTCCTTTTCATTCCCAAACAGTGTTTTTTTTCCTCTCATACCTCTACATTTTGTCTCTTCACCACATTCTGTGAGCGGACTGTCAGTTGCCATGACAGTAAGGCGTACCGACAACAAAATGTTTTTTATTAAATTGGTGGCAGGATTATTCGTTTCGCTGAACTTTGTGTTTCTGTGGCTCAGAGAGGGTTAAAATCTTCACTCTAGTCTTTCAGGGATGAAACAGGAGAGAAATAATAAGTCTTAAAAAAAAAGATGTCATCCTGTAAGGAGAAGAGGCAGCATAGACTCGCAGGAGTGAAGCTGCTCTGAGCCGTCGCCTCACATTATCAAAAGAGAGACACGCAGAGCTGGGCAGCTGAGAAGTCACTCATCTTTGCTCTTTTTCATTCTCAGGAGCCCAAGGCTGGCAGGCATTAAAAAAAATACTGAAAAACGAAATGCGGGGGGCATCGGCAGAGGATTTGTGTGATGTGATGTGATTTTTAACCCTGAAGTGAGCAGAAAGACCAGGTTTGCCAGCTGACTACCCATGTTCCACATACGTCTGGGTTGTTTATCATCAGAGCAGGGAGGGGGCAGGGTTGGAGTAAAACTAGGAGGATATAAAATTGAAGCAGAAGAGACTGTCAAGTCAAAAACGATAAATCCCAAAGGCGAGATGACTACTCTGAAGGATGATCCGTGTGTGAGTGGTCTGAGGAGAGTAAGACTAGAGTTGTCCAGCTCTCCCTCATTACTTCTCTGTTACTTCTTGTAATTGATGATTAATGGTGTCTAACACGTTGCAAGCAGCAGACTCAATCCCTGCCACCCAGGAAAAAAAGTGCATAACCTCATCAAGGCAAGCCAACTGAGAGTGGATTAGCCTCACTGGGGTGTCACAGCCTTTTGGTGTGAGACTTGTCTAATTGGAAGACCCCCTTTTTCCCTTTCAGAGAGATTTCCCCCACAGGGGCCATAAAAGTATCCTATTCTCTTTCAATTACCCTTTCTGTCCTTCGGCCCATCCCCACAGCCACATAACTCACTTAACTAACTCGCACAAGCCCCGATCAGTTCCATCCCGCAAGTGCGCCCTTCATCATCTCAACGTTCCGTCCTTCTTTAGGAAGATGAAGAAGATATGATCCTTTAGAATCAGAACATCTGAAGCTCAAGAGGAACACAAAAAAATAACGAATGCTTCTCTGAGGCCATGATTCTCTTGTAAGGTATCATACATATTCTAGAATGGTATAACATTGCTACACTTTCCACTTGCCTCCAAGGTTTAGGCAGTCTAATCACAATAACTACAAAATAAGTGTATTAACCCTAAAACATAGCGTTCCTTTACAAAAAATGTGTTGAAAGAATTGTAGGCATACAGAAACACCAATGGAGTACCAAATAAATAACTCAACCATTTAACTACTCTTTAAGTGTCAGTTGGGGAGAATAGCTATGCCCAATATGTTGCCCTCCAGCTTTTTGAACACTAAAAAAACATGTCTTGAAGTCTTGGCAACTGGACTTGAAATTTTCTTCCTTGAAATGTGAAAGTGGCTTCATCACTTGGATAGTGGCGAAACATTTCATCAAAGAAGATTTTATGTCCAGTTGCCACCAACACTTTTTAGATGTGGTTAAGAGACCCAAACTGTCAGAAAATACGACAGGATATGTAAAAAGGTTTATCGTACCTGATGGAAAAGATGCAGGAAGTTTGGGATTCAAGCTGGGAGGTGTTTCCAGGTGCTGACGAAAGCCGTAGGAATGAGCGAGTATGGCACGGTAGTGATGCTGTTCCATGCATCGAGGGTGGGGTCGTAGCAGTCAAGAGTTTTACATCGCTGCGTTCCGAAGTATCCGCCCACGACGTAAAGTTTGTTTCCCGATGCCACCGCCTGGCAGCTCATTCGTTTTGCGGTCACATCACCCACTTTTGTCCACTGATAATTCTCACTGCTGAACTTGTAGGCTGAGCATGCTGAAAATTCTGTATCACCGCCCATGACAAAGATCTGGTTTCCCAATACCGCAGCAGCTGTGTAACGCCACGGCTGCGGGCAGGATGCTGGAACACTCCAACGGTTCTCCTGCGGGTCATAACACTGGACCTTGGGCAGTTTGTCATGGGAGACACTGGTCCCTCCGAAGGCAAACAGCTTAAGCTTCACACTGACGACTGCCGCATTACTCACTCCTTCTCTTAAAGGTGCCACCATGGTCCACTTGTTTGCCACAGGGTCAAACTGCTCCACCTGCTTGAGGGACACGGATGGAGAAGCTGGCAGGCAACCAGTCGCTGCAGTGTGTCCACCAACGACATAAAGACAGTGTTTCAGCTCAGTAGAGCCATGACCAAAGCGGGCAATCAGCATGGGGGCAGCCTTTGACCATTCCTCATGGACAGTATCATAGACCCAGACATCTTTGGACACTCCGTTCTCTGATCCTCTTCCACCTGTAATGTAGACTTTACAACCAATGGCACAAGCACTGAATTCTTTCCTAGGACTGGGAATGTCAGCTTTGGGAATTATTTCTTTGGCTTTCTGATCAACCAAGTACAACTTGTCACACATGAACGTCTGTCCACCCAGAAGAAAGAGGGCATGGCTGGTTTTTCTTGGTCGAGCACATGGGCTGTTGACAACGCCGTCATTCTGTAGGATCTTAAGCTTACAGCGTATAGCCTCATCTACCAGTTCCTTACTCTTTGCCTGAGCGTTGATCAGCTCCTCTGTTGACACGTTCTCCATCAAAAAGATGGCGGGAAGCAGGGCAAGGCGGACTGTTCTCAGGAGTTCGGGAAGATGGCAGTGCCTCCTCTCCAGATCGTAGTTGATCCAGTTGAGGGCAGTTTCATAAACCAGTCTCTCATCTTCTGTCTCTAGCTCCTCATGGGACAGCAGCTGCACCACCATGTCTTTGGGCAGTTGGAGGAAATCCTCTGTCTTGCAAATAGCAGGGAAGTTGCTGAGACACATGCCCCAGGAGAGCTCTGACAGCTTGGTGCACTGGTGGGCGTCAGACAGCAACAGCATGCCAAGGCAGTTGGATGGGTGAAGGTTTCTCTCAAGGAATTCAGCGCAGGCGTCTCGGATGTCTTGAAACTCCAACATGTCTCCAGCTTCCAGTAGGGATTCTGCATTCTCTTCGTTGATGACCACACGTGACGAGTACGCATAATCCAGCAGGAGTTCTAAAACCTCTGGATGGATGGAGTCTCGGAAGTCCACCTCACTGGCCTGGCTTTCTCTGAGCCCACCACTGAACATGGCCTCAAAGTATCGACTGCAGGCAGCCAGCACGGCGCGGTGGCAGGGGAAAGTGCGGCTGCCGGCGTGAAGCAGGACGTCTGTGAAGAGCCTTTGCTGCCGCAGAGAGTTGAGGTGCATGAGGACGCTGTCTGCGTAGGAGGACTTGTGAAAAAGGTAAATGTTCATGGAGCCAGTGCTGGCTCTGGATTTTCGGTTCTCGTGGACGCACACAGACATTTTCATTGAATCCTGAAACAGAGAGGAAAGAAGAAGAAGAAGAGAGGAAAGATCAAATTAAAGCATTTCCTATTTGATATCCAGATCAAAATAGAGAAAACCTTTTAAAAATGTTCACAAGTTATGGTTTCTTCTAAGGCAAAAGACTGGGATGTTTGCATGCTTTAATAACAAAGTCAAGTTCGTCTGCTAGTAAAGTAGGTCTAATTTGCCTAACAAATTGTGACTGGTGCACATGCAAGCAGTGTGATGCGGATGCTAAAACACTGAATCATTCAGAGACCATAAAAAGATGAGCTGCATGACTTAAAAGACTAGGAAACCCCCTCAAGAGAAATAAGAGATCCACTGAAGAAAAATGACAAAATGGCACACATCTCAGGGTTATGTAGGTCAACTGTCTCCTTATAAATACTCCTCCACCTCCAGCTTTAAGAAGTGATAATCCTCATCTTTGATACTCCTCATCTACAAATAAAGTGTCCCTTTGTAGAGAACCGATGAGTCAAGAGGAAAGAGGGAAAAAATGGCAGGACTGTTAAGCCTCTCAAAAATGTGCACAATTTATTTCAATCCTCCCTCAGGAAAAGAAAAAAAAAACACAGCTCGCTCTTCACTGTCCTCGGTCTGTCCTCACACAGAGCTAACTTTCATTCCACTCAGTTTCCTACACATGTCAAACGCTTGGCGTCTTCCGTGGACGCCACAGATTATGTACACAGACTTCAGAATTTCCCGCTAGCTCAGAACTCTGGCTGGGGGGGTTCCTCCAACAGACCGATGTAATTGGACGGAAGATTGCTCTTTCCGAAAACCAAATCTAATTCTGCCAGCAGTGGTCGTAGCATGTTTGCTTCTTAACTGGAAACAAACAGCTGCAGCGTGTGGTCACCTTGAAACCCGTCAGTAACTATGAATTCCAGAGATTCCAGGCTTTGAAAGACAACAAAGGTTTTGAAAACATTTGTGCCGCTTTTCCAAAAGCACTGGAGGAAAAATATGCGTGAAATGTGTTGACTCTCAGTTTTTGCATTTTAAGCGAGGTTTTATTTTTGTAGAACGTTGATTGGAAATGCTCTTGGCGTGGTTACTGTTTTTTTTGTAGTGTTTGTTTTGGATAATGGCAATTATTCCACTACCCACTGATGTCATCCATTGAAGTCTCACTCCGATCTTCTTTTGAGCCATTTTAAAAGCATTCCCAGTAGTCTTTTCATTATGATGATGCCGTTTTTAGCCAAAATCCCAAAACTTTGGTCGTTTTCTAGAACAGTTTCTACAGAGCAGCAGTAGTTCATTAGAAATTCGCTGGCCACCGGACGCAAGCCGATCACCACTTACCGTCACCCATATGTGTGCACACTCAAGCTTACAAGCCCAACCTAGCATTACTGGTGCAACCAAGATGGTGAGCAATAATGGAGCTATCCAGCCGTACAGTTTTGATCCAGATACCAGATTGGACGAGGAAAACGAAGCTGTACATGCATCTAGTCGTCTATGGATACATCAGAATGGAGCGGAGCATAAAAGTTTTTGGCCCGCCCAGCACATCACAAACGCACTCTTTCTCAAACTGCATTTTTTCGTCAGAAGTGCTCAGAAAAGCAATTTTTAGCTCAATTTTCATGATATAGCTTGTGTGTTAAAAACACCCAGAACAATTTTGATCAAAGTGGGTTTTTAAGGATTTCCGCTTTCCCATCTTTGCATGAAGTAGGCTGAAGGAGCCTCAAAGGGTTCATCTGCAGCCGAACAGCCGAGAAGAAAAGGTGTCTCTATTTTCCATAAATTGCATCATCATCTGCTCAGAAATTAAAAGAAGAAACCTTCAGAAGTCCAGCCTTTTGAATATGAAATCAAACTTGAGACCTGCAGCTACACATGCAACATTTAGCAGGCTTTTTTTTTTGATGAGGAGTGTCACTGACACCTGAAGCGTGGCGTCTCCGTGAAGAACGCATTAATGCACTATGAACCCGATGTTTGATCTTTGTGATGCACAAAGGAGTTTCAATCTGAGACTTCCTCCTCAGTCACCATCTGTCAGTTTGTGATTTTCCTTCTTGTTGAAATTCCTTTTTGTAAGTCAGATTGACGCTTTGAGCAAAGGTGCACGTGTGTCAGAAGTGCACTTGTAGCTCGTCTACCAAAGTACTACTTATTGTGAACAAGGCACCAAACTCTTGCATCATTCTCTGACTTACTGGAGAAATATGCACTCTTATTAACTCTGAAAGGTGACACAAAGAGCTCAACCACAACAATCATGGTGAACGTCTGCCCAGGACCTGTGTGTCATCAGAATCGGATCTGTCATGACTTAAAGAAACACAAAACGGAGCGTGACCTTGGTCCGGCAGGATTTGTTGCATTCCAGCAGCGCCAAACCTGGTAATCTAATGAGCACATCTCTGCCCAATCTCCACGCCTCACGGTCACGCATGTGCAAACTCCAGCTCTTCTTTTTTAATTAGGAGTTGTAAGAAGCTTGATTTCAGTAAGTGATTGTAATATCGCAGCCTAATTAAATAGGTTTTACATATGCTATTAATTGGCATGTTAATAAAATTGACCCTCTGTGGTTCAGGCCCAGAGGCAAAGTGTTTGATTAGTGGGAAAACAAGTTCAGAGGGAACTCATTTCCTATTTGTGCGGCAGAATCAACAGCTGTGATTAAGGTAATGTATGGCCTGGTTGAACTCGTGAGCTTCTGGGCCCTCCCCAAACCAAGCTGCTGAGCCCCATACAGTCATTTTAATCCTCTTTATGGCTGTTTTCAGTCCACTTAGTGTCTCAGTTTGGTTGTTTTGCACTCAATTGGTAATTAGGGCTTTTTTTTTTTACCTTCCTTCTTTCTATGGTTAAAGATTGGTTCTGTTTTTGATCTTATGTTGGTGTTTTAATCTAAATAATTTCATGAATTTACAGTAAATTGATGGAAATAATTTGATAAGAATTTTTATTTTCCTCCTTCAATTCAAATGTATTTTAGATGTTTTCTTCATTCAGATCCATTGTTTGCTACATTGTTTGTGTGTTTTTTGTCTAGTGTATTACATTTCTGGTCTGAGATCGCCTGTCTTCAGAAAAGGAGCCATTTTTGTCAAAGAGTAATGGAAAAAAATCAGAAAACGGCTCATATTCCTAAAGGCTACCAACAGATTCAGCCTGAATGTCAGCATCTCTGAAGTTTTGATGCCCAATATCCTGAGAAATGTTTTCAGCTGAAACGACCTTAACATGCCTCAACACTATCTCTTCGTGATAGCAAAAAGACAAGAAACATCCTTGCCCTCACATATTCCAGCATTCCAGCATGTTGTCCACTTTCCGACCTTCTCCAGTAAATGCTACCTTCATAAGAGAATTTTCTCAAATTTGCAGAAACAGTGAAGAGCAGTAAACCACTTTACCTGTTTACGAGTCATCAGAACTGAAGCTGAGAGAGGAAGTCATTATTTAAATTCATCATTTTTATTAAAAAATTGACAAATAAATATCAATATTTCGCTTTGTCCTAAAGTCAGATTAAAGATACTGCCTTTAACACTTTTTTGAAGTTAGGTTATAACGCATTTCTTTTTACATTTCTGCAATATTGTTATAAAGCACAACACCAAAACTTGAAGACTTTTATAGAACAATGATTATATCCATTGGGAGCTCAAAAATCTGCTTCTAGTTTAAATAGGTAAATTGATTTCGTTTTTTGACTAATGGAAAACCTGGAAGAAGTTTTTTTTTTAAAAGGTTTCAATCAGTTCTGCTGAGAAAGTTCTCCTCACACTAACTTTCTGCTGGATCTCAGTTTGGACTGTTATCCAGACATAACAAGCGCACTGAAGACTGAGCAGTAAGAGGGTATTTTGTCCCACAATTCCTCCCTTTTTTTGGAGCAGACTTGACTTTCAGGAAGGTGGAAAATGGAAATGAGTCTTTCGTTAGTCCTGTCTGTCCTCAGTGGATCTTCTGGAAATGAGTCTGGGAGAGATGCCCTCATTCCCTGAGAGGAAGCAGTTCTCCGGCGCGCACATGCAGCCTCTGGACGCGATCCCAGCCCGCCTGCAGCCTGTTTCAAATCATTGCCAGGTGTTCGGAGCCGCGCGCGGACGCAGGAAGAGGAGCCTCCAAAGTCGGCTTTGAGGTGGCTTTCCCTGGCTGCAGAGCAGACGCAGGCGCCAACACCTGATGCCGCCCTCAGGCGCCTGCAGCTCCGAGGGAACACAAAGATCTGGACAATAATGCACTGGCTGGCGTGCATGCATGCGGCGAGTATGCGCGTTTTGGCATCACGAACGCGGCGCTTTTTTGGAGTTGGATTTGTCCTCCAGCAGAAGCGGAGGGCGCAGCTGCAGAAACTATAGCAAAGAGGGGAGTTTCTTACCTCTCTGGGTGAAAGCAGGAGTTCAACTGCGCCCGCGGTTTCCCTCGGACATGCCACTTCTGACAGAGCCACGGTGCAAGCCTTTGCGCCCGCGGAGGCAACTCCTTTGTTTTACGCACTGCAGGAGAGCGCAGACACGGTCAAAGGGGGAGGCCGTTCTCCGCCGGGAGCGAGCGCGGATCCAAAGCAGGAAGCGGGAGTGAGGAGCTGCGGTGCGGAAGGATGTTTGGAGGCGTCGCTCCGCTGCTGCTGTGGCGCTCCTCCGCCTGCGCTCCCACTCAAATCAATGGGTGTGTTTACACGGAGCAGGGGGGAGGATCAGGAAACGGAGCCGGAGACAAAGAGGGTCATGCATGCATGTGGAGGGAGGAGAGGGAGGGGAGGGCTTCCCTCCTCCGTCTGCAAAAACGAATAACAACAATAATGATAATACAAAAAAAAAAAAAACTTGACAAAAGCTGCCATATTTTTATGTATACATTTATTTTTACATTACAAATGACACTCTTATGGCCTCAACAGCAAAATTGTGTTTTTCACATCAAAATTCTGCTTTTAATATATAACTCAGCAAATTCTATTAGAATATCTTATCTCTATTTACTTAAAATATTCACAAATTAATTTTTTTTCGGGAATTTACAGTAAACAACATGACAAGAAGATCCCTGTTTGAGTCACAGGAGCCCAACCCTTGGCCCTCTGAGATTATAAAGACATTAGTGTGGTTCTTGTGGTAAAAACCGGTCAGTTTTACCCCTGAACGTCATGTGTTAGTCATGTCTGTGGCGGTGGCTGCGGCCCCCGGGGCTCCACTGATGTTGTTTTGTATGTTTTCTTGTCATCCTGTCATGTGACTATTGAGTGGGAACAGAAATCTGGTTTCTTTTATTCATAAAAGCCTCACTTTTTTCACTCCTCACATTAATGATTAGGAGCACATTATCAGGCTGAGCACATTGACATGGAAAGAAGATCCAAAAGTGGCAGAAAAAGCAGCATTTCTGTGACAGGAGCGACCCCTGGTGGACAAAAATCTTCAACTAGTTGTGTTTCAAAACACTTTTAAACGTTATTTTCTTTGAAGGTGTAATTTGATCATAAGAAATGTCCTTTTTATTAATATTAGTAGATGCTTTAAACCTATTTTTTAAGTTAGCTGGTTTCATAATCTTAAAATATTATCTTTGAAGGAAAAAGGCCTCCTGAAGATTTGCTTCTGTTATAACGTTGTGCTGAAAGCCTAACCACTAAAGACAGTTTATGCAGTTATCTGCACACACAGGCAATCAGTGACTGATGATCTGTGCTCGAATATAAGAAGTGAAATGTTTATTACAGGAAACCGTCATGATAAGTGCATGTGACATGAGAGACATCTGGTGGAGAAGATAACTTTGAGATAATTGGAGGGGTGTTGAGTGAAACAGTCAAGGGCAGATTCCTCAAAAGGTCTGCTGAGCACGGACGGCAGGGCTTCAGGAGCCTGCAGGGCCCCTGATCTTATTAAAAACCCAAACACACACAGATAGACAAAAAAACCCACAAGAGACAAATATGAGGTGATGTGGAATTTTGGAAATGTGGCTACAAAGAGATTGAAATAGATTAAAGTTAATTAAAAATGTATACAAATTGAGCTCAAAGTATATAAAATAGTTTTAAAAGTTCCAAATTAAACTTTAAAAATAATAATTAAACCCAAAAATTGCAAAATAGTAAAAAGAAAAAAAGAAAAGGCACCAACGTAAGCTAAAATACTGGCATAAAACAATTACATTTATAACTGGTGCTTTAGAAGCAGAAGTAAAATGTATATTAGAATACAGACATTCATGTAGAGATGCAGTCCCACTCATACTATATTTTTAATCATTGAAAAATTGTTCCCAGTGGTCTTTTAAATATTTGTATGCTGTTTTTAGCTAAAATCAAAAAGCCTGTGTCGTTTTCTAAGTCATATCATATGCAGTTTATCAGAAGTTTGTATCTGAGTTGTGGGCAGGACTGTGCAGAAGTAAGCCTCCACTGATATCCCATCATCCTTTTGTTTACACTCCTGTTGCTAGCTTATTGCCCCTCACAAACCAACGCTCACATTAGCGGTGCAACAAAATATAGCTGATATCAGAATACATCAAAATATCAGAGCTATCCAGCCGTACAGTTTTGATCTGGATGCCAGCTCAGACGAGGAAAACGAAGATGTATATGCATCTATTCGTCGTCATATGGATACATCCGAATGGACCGGAGTTGGGAGCTTGCCCAGCGTATTTTCTACATCTCCTGATGCACACGAATTTTAACAAAGAAATACTAAGAAATGCAATTTGAATCCTAATATTTCAAATACATGTCCTCCATCATAAGAAAAATGCCACATCAAAGGTTAAAAACACAAAAAAGGTCAATTTTATCGGATGGGGTCTTTAAGGGTTTCTATGTAGCCTAATATGTTTTCTTTTTGTCAGTATGGTGGAGAAATTCTCTGCTATTAATAAATTGAGTTCCAAACAAAAGCAAAACCTTTAATAAAAGTGTGTGACGGATAAGCAAACACAAGTTCAAGTTCCACAAGCTGAACGGGAACGGAGAACTCGTTTTCTGTCCCCTGCAGCGTTTGCTCAGTCACTCACTAACCAAAGTAAAAACCTGTCAAACAAGTTGACTGGTTTTCCCACGAGCAGTGTAACACTTCTTGGTTTTGAGGTTAAAAAACTATCATTTTTTGGGGGGAGCTTGTTCTCTCAGGGGAGCAGCTCCCAGGTCAAATGCATGCACATGTTGCGACGTACAGCTGGTAGCATTTAAGCTGTCAGAGTTTCTAAAGGTCAGTTGTATGAAGACGCTGGTTACTCATCTGCCAGAAGCACAGAGATAAAAGGAGCCTCTGTCTGAAGCTGTGGCCTGACCTGGTCACAAGATCCCAGATCGGTTAAAAGCTTTGATTGAATTGAATGAAGCTGCACAAATGCATCTCATTATGAAAAATATTCAGTTGTTGTTGTTATTCCGAGTTTCCATTTGATTTCACTGCAGGATTTTTCACCATCACAAAGCAGAACAACATTTGTTGCCGCCTCTGTTACGCTCCCTCTAGACCTTTGTCACATAGTGGTGACACCTATTTTACCCCACCATGTCAGTGGGGTAAAATGTTCACAATCTGCAGTGTGTTTCCTCATTTGTCTTACTTATTTACACAACACCCGTCTTCCCTCTGTTATACTTCTGCGGCATAGTACAGGTGAAAAGAAACGTCACCCAGAATAAGATCATTCTATAATTCCAAATTAGATTGAAATAGGGAATTTTTAAAATTATTATTGTAGTTTGTTTTATTGTTAAAAAAAAGTATTGTTTTTGTGGTTTATGTGTCACCGCTGACAATAGATGGTTCAAACCATTAGCTGTTTACAAGAACTGGAGTGCAACTGAGTTATGAAAGTTCTAAACTGGAAAATCGGATGCCTTTATAAAAATATGCTGTCTCACTTTCCTAATGTTTGACAGATTTCTCCCTGTGGTGGAGCGATAACGTTTTATATGTTTTTTTTTTGTTTGTTTGTTTTTATTGACTCGTGTTAAAAATGAGGATAAAGACAGTTTACGAAATAAAATGAGCCATATTATTATGTAGTATTTCACTTTTCATATTTATAATGTTTTATTGCTTTTAGGTTTAAATGCATGTAACTGGTTAAAACTATGGAGTTTTACGTATGTTGAACCGAGTGTTTTGTTTTTCAGCTTTTTGTCGCCCTCATCTGGTCAAAGTAGATAACTGCAGTTTCAGGCTGTGTTACAGGAAATTTCTCCTGCTTTTTTTCGCAAACTCAAAAAAAGATTAAAAATCAGATCAAGCATCTTTACTATCAAATGGGACGTTTTAACTTCATTGAAGATTTATTGTAATAAATAATTCCTCGAATTTCAACCCTTCCGGTTGTTCTGACAGCGGTTCCCTTTCATAAGTCGGAATAGATTCATTTGCGCGTGTGTAGCCCCGCCCCCTCGCAGGACTGTAAATCCTTGATCGGCGCTCGGGTCTCGTGACTCTCCTGCCAGCATGCGCGCGCTCATTGTGTCCGTTCTGCTGCTCCTGGCTCTCAGCTCCTGCCGGGGGACGCAGGACAACCTCCTGGACGAGGATGTCATCGAGCCCGTCGCCCAGGCCTCCAAATACGGCTCTCTGTGGCCTCTGCCGCAGAAAGTGCAGATCTCGGAGGTTCCGCTGAAGCTGAGCGCAACCGCGTTCGAAATCACCGATGCGAAGGGCTCGACCGCCGGTCCGAGCTGCAGCCTGCTGCAGAGCGCCTACAGGAGGTGAGACGCTGCGTTAAACGCGCCGTGTTTGCTCATTAAAGGTGTGGTGGTGCGTTCAGGGACCGGTTTCCCTCTCTTTGCAGGTACTTCGATTATATTTTTGGGGGCCCTAAAAAACAGAAGATGAGCAGAAAGACACTTAGTGGCCCCTTGGAGCTGACAGAGTTGCAGGTGTCGATCACATCACCTGACTCCCAATGTGATGGTTATCCCGGTGTGACGTCAGACGAGTCATGTGAGTCCCTACTTCCTGTTATTTTGTTTTAAGAATGTTCATTAAGGAAGCAAAAAAAATATTAAAAAAATCCGCATAACCGTTATATAACTATATATTACTGTATTCTCAAAAACATTGGCATTGATCTTATTTAATCTTAATTAAATTAATCTAAAGTCATAAGAAATCTGATTCTGAAAACTATATTTTTTATGTTTAGGTTTTTGTCTTTTGTCTCACCAACTCAGGAATTTTTATCTAAAATGTATTCTGATGTTGTACAATCAGCATCTTTTTAATTTAAGGAAGGAGTCCCACAGGGAATTGTAATGGAGCCCCTCTTTTTGCCTGTTTTTTTTTTTTTTTTTTACATACAGCACTAAATTCACAGCAGTGTGTTTTTTTTTTCTTAATTTATTGAACATAAATATATTTACAGAACAAAGCAAAGATCATAAACATTTTCTACTAGAATAAATATAGCAAAGTGCATGTGAATAAGAAATTATAAGTATAAAACAATGTTTGTTTCACCAAACTTCTGCTGTTGGCAGGAAACAGGAAACATCAAGAAAAGGTCACTTTAGTTAAACTAATTCTGCCTAAAACTAAAAACAAAAACAAAAAAAAACAAAACAATGGATTTTTCTGTCATAATCACACAATTATTGAGACAAATAAGATGTGTAAATGTAAAGAACAATTAAGAGAAAAATACTGTGGTATAAGACTCTCAGCTTAACATTAAAAGTTTTTTTTTTGGCAAAAACAAAAGATTTTTTTAGATTTTTAATACCTAAAACTTTTTAGCTTTACTTTGTTGTAACTTTCTGTTTAATGCTGTGGTTTGACTTTAAAGTAACCAGTTACTACTGGCCTTTTAATTTTTTTTTTGTTTGTTTTTATACATAAATGTTTAATCGGGTAACTTTACTGGAGTGCAGGGATTTTCTGCTGTAGCCGTCTCTTCACCACTACCAAGTAGGGATTATGTGGACCTTAAACTGAGAGATTAACGGTGACAAAGTGTTTAAAACCTAAACAGAGCTGTGATAAGCAGAAACTGAAGATGCAGTTTACCGCTGTTTTTGACTGTAGACGAGCTCTCTGTGGAAGCGCCGATCGCCGTCCTGAAAGCACCAACTGTCTGGGGAGCTTTGCATGGTACGACTGTTGAACACTGTTTAAAAATGTCCTATTATTGTACTATTTAATGTACTGCATGTACTAACGCACTTTCTCAAAATACATTTAACTTCTGTCATTTTAAGATTCTTTAAAAATGTATCTTTGCATCCAGATGTGTAAACATCTGACTGAGCTTCTCTGAGACCCATTTTGCGGATCACAAGTCAATATTGAGTCTTGGAGATAAACTGCATTCCATCTCATCTGCTGGAGAAGATAAAATCCCAGAGTTATTTGAGACTATTTTCTGTTACAGTTTCTAAAGTTTTTTTTTTAATTTCCGGTCTGAATCAAATATAAAAAATCTGCTCAGAAAGCCAACTTCTTTTGGACAAACGGACCTTTAAATCCACAACTGTAGGCGTCCATTGCAAACATTTCTGTCACTCAGATTATATTTTGATGCTTTAAATTGTGTTGACAGAATATATCACAATCAAATCCTTCTAAGTGTTAAAAAGGATTATTTTCTTGGAAATTAAATCTCCAGGAAGCAGATTGGGAATCTGATTTATTTATATGTATTTGTTTATATGACAAAGAATGTACAGAAGAATTTGTTATGAACCAAAAGTTTTGATAAATTATTGGATTATTGTTCAGGCTGGGTGCTCCCACTCTTTGTTCTAATCTTTTTTAACTCCTAAAAAACGAAAAGTTTGGAATCTGGATCAAAGCCGTATGGCTGGATGGCTCCAGCATTGCTCACCCGTCTGTTACACCGGTAATGTAAGGTTGGGAGTGAGAGGGACCAGCAAGAGAGCGCATAAACAGTTGGGTGATGGGAAGTGGGGGCGGGGTTTCTCTGCACCAACAGCCCAGCTCACAATTTAGAGGTGAATTCCTAATGAACTATTGCAGAAACTGTCAATGACAGGATGTCCTGAATGTCTGTAAAAGATCTGAGTAGAAAGGATTGATATACATTTTCCTAAAACTCCCTTTCAGGACTGGAAACTTTCAGCCAGCTGGTGTATGAGGATGAATATGGAGCTGTAAGTATAGAGTTGTCAGTTTCTGTCTCTGCTGTTATAAAACAAGGTTTTGCTGTTTTACTGGAATTTGGATTTTAAATTAATTTGTTTTGTTAATTCTCTAACTTTTCCAGAAAACTATCAATTCCACAAAAGTGAGCGACTTCCCGAGGTTTGCTCACCGAGGCATCTTACTGGACAGCTCGCGCCATTTTCTCCCCATTAAAGTCATCTTAGCTAATCTGGTATGGCATTTTTCCCAATAAGATTGAATTATTTAACTGAACGTCCTTGTTTAATTTACGCTTTTTGTTCAAACAGGAAACGATGGCGATGAACAAGTTCAATGTTTTCCACTGGCACATCGTAGATGATCAGTCCTTCCCGTATCTGAGCCGAACGTTCCCACAGCTGAGTCAGCAGGTCAGTGAGAGCGCCGCGGTTCTGTTTTGACATCGGTTCAGGACGTGGCGTTAACTCCTCATGGTGTTCTCAGGGAGCTTACCACCCCTACACCCACGTGTACACGCCTGCTGATGTGAAAATGGTGATCGAGTTTGCTCGCCTGAGGGGCATCCGTGTCATCCCGGAGTTTGACACCCCAGGACACACTCAATCCTGGGGGAAAGGTGAGCTCCCGCCGCTTTTAGCCGCAGAGCTTCACTCTCTTCATCCTTGATATCTGCCTTCATGTATTCCCTCTCAGGCCAGATGGGTTTGCTCACTCCGTGTTTCTCCGGCGCCGCGCCGTCTGGCACCTTCGGACCGGTGAACCCCATCCTAAACACCACCTACGACTTCATGAGCCGCTTCTTCAAGGAAGTGAGCAGCGTGTTTCCTGACGGCTACGTTCACCTGGGAGGTGACGAGGTGGACTTCACGTGCTGGTGAGACTGCCAGACAGACGCCCTGATTTCAGATGTGGCAGATGTCAGCCGCTGCTCTCATCCTGCAGGAAGTCCAACCCGGACATAAAGAAGTTCATGGACGAGCAAGGCTTCGGACAGGACTACAGCAAGCTGGAGTCCTTCTACATCCAAAAGTCTGTTTGCTTTTCTGAGCTCAGTAAGCATTTCCAAGTGGAAAACATAAATCACATAAAGGTTTTTACTTTCTGCTCTTCTAGACTTTTGGATATCGTCACCACAACCAAGAAGGGTTACATCATCTGGCAGGAGGTCTTTGACAACGGTGTTAAGGTAGGGTCCAAATTCTGAGGCTAAAGTCGGGTTCTGATGTTTTTTAACCATAAATGAGATATCGATTTCCACTTAACCCATAACTGTCACAGTGGAAGCTAAAAAAAAGAAAATCGCACACCAACCTCAGCCTCTTCTGACTTTTATGGTATAATATTTAAAAAAGAAAGGCTATTTTCTACAAGCTACTGGTCCTGCCTGGAAATACAAACGTTTTGAATATTGATGCAAATGTTGTAAAGTTTCCTTTTGCAGAAAAGAGGCAGTGATGAAACAGATGAACCTTTGACGTCAAAATAAAAGAAAGCTCCATTTAACAGACAAATACCAGGAGTTAGTAATCCACATATGGATTTATTGTAACAGTTGTTCCCACTCACCTTAATAATACATCCATAATATTCAGCAACTGGCTGTCTAATGTTACGAGGATGCTGCTAATAAAGTTACTCAAACAGTGGATTCACGTTCATTCAAAAGTTCCACACAAATCAGGAATAACGCAGATTGGAGGGATACTATTTTCTAGCCATAGTTTTTTTCTCTCTTAAACAAGTTTGAAACATTTAACTACGTTTTTTTTCTTTAAACAAAAATGTGTTGCATATTTGAGCTGTTGAGAGCTCCAGATTCACAAACAGCAAGAAGTCACAACAAAAGAAACAAATGTATTAAAAACAGGAACATTTGAAGCTAGGCGAATGCTTGTTCGAGGTCTTGGTTCTGCAAACTGAAAGCAGGAGCTTGGCTCGTTGCAGCTGAAGCCAGACACAGTAGTGCATGTGTGGATGGGCAGCGGGAGTGATGCGGAGATGAACAAGGTGACAACAGCAGGATACACCACCATCCTCTCCGCCCCGTGGTACCTAGATTACATTAGCTACGCTCAGGACTGGCAGAAGTACTACAAAGTCGAGCCGCTCAACTTCAACGGTCAGTTCTGTTTGAGGGGACCGGGCAGGTTCCTGCCTGTTCTTGTTCAGCAGGCTTACACAAAAACTGCACAGCTGTGGATTTGAACGTGGAGCAGCACGCTTGGTGGTTCAGATGTTTAGGGGTTGATGCTTGTTTTGGAGGAACAATCCTAAAGAAAAAGAAAGCTTTAATTTCTAAAAAGGAACAGTTTGAAGCACAACGGCTGGGAGGTTTTCTTTTGTCCACGTTCCTCCTTCAAAAAGCTCCATCTGACACCTCCCATGTATGTGTGCTGTTTAGCTGAAACCAGACACACTTATCCACGTTTGGAAGGGAAACCAGGAACAATACCAGAACGAGATGGCAAAAATTACCTCGGCAGGGTACCAGACCCTGCTTTCCTCTCCCTGGTACCTGAACCGTATCTACTACGGCCAGGACTGGCAGAACACTTACAAGGCCGACCCGCAGGATTTTAAGGGTTTGTGTTTGTTTTTTGTATTAGTTTTCTGTCATAATGAGATGGGCGTGATAAGACCATTAACTGGATATGGGAACTGGACTGAGTGACTCCTCCCTCCTCGCTTGCCAAACAGGAAGTACCTGCTGGCTCCAAGAAGCCAAAATCCCAGAGACTTCTATGGAGAAGTAAACCGTTTTTATTCAGTCATTACATTTATCAGAATAACTATTCTTGCTCTGATACCTTTTTTTAACATGTTCTTGATCATCCTAATTTTTTTAATGATTTTTTTTTTTTATAAACTGACCAATCAGATACCTCAGAAGCATGTCAAACATTTGAAAAATGTGATTGACAGATTCTCCTGAGCCCAGTTTCTAATATAAGGGGTGTGGCCTTTTAACAATCTCACTCCTGATTGACAAGAGTGGTTGCCATAGAAACGACTCAGAAAGGCTGACCAATCGCTGCTTAGTGACGTCTAGCTCCAGACTGAATCGACTTAATTTCAATGAAGTCCGAAGTAAACCATTTCTAATAGGTGACGTCACACTCAGTCCAGTTCCAGTACAGTACGACCCGAATCCATCAAAAGGCCAACAGCTTTAAATTGAACCAAAATTTAATGGCAGATTTTGTGTAGTTGGTTCAATTTGAAGAAATATACCCAAATATCGGCGATGTAATCTCTTTATCACTTCTGATTTTTATACAAATAACTCCAACCTATTGGATTGAATTTGAATGTAAAAATGTCTTTATTTTTATATAAACACTTGAAAGTTATTCTGATTGTAAATTTGAAACATTAAAAAAAAACAAAAGAAACTGAATTGACTGTAAATGAGAACTGGACCAAGTGAGCGATGTAGTTCAAGGAAATGAAGTCAATTCAGTCGCCATTTTTCCATGATACAGACATCACCGTGATGAAGCCAGACGTCATCATTTAGCAGTAGTTGGTCAGAGTCTGTCTGACTCAACATTTCTATGGCAACCGCTCTCACCAATCAGAAGTGAGCTTGTTGGAAGTCCACATGCCTACAGAAGAATTTGTCAAACGTTTTGAACGTTGGATTTTAGACCACCCACTTTTACTGAGGCAACTGATTGTTCAGTTTTAAACTGGAATAACTTAACAATAAAAAAATCAACCCCCCCCCCCCCCCCCCCCCCAAAAAAAAAAAAAAAAAGAGAGAATTTGCAGGAACATGTTAAAAAAAGTTAGCAGAGAATTAGCAGAATGGTTATTCTGACAAATAGAATGAGTAGTAGCTGTTTATTTTGGCTTCCTCGAGCCAGCGGGTACTCAGTTTAGCTTTCATACACTGCCAATGATTTTAATATGAAAAAAAATCATAGAAGTAATAATCCGACGTGTTTTGTTCTTCAGTCTTTGAAGGCAGCAGATTTACATCACATCAAACTGACCTGGATTAGAAAGCTGAGTCAGATTCAGTAAAACTTTATTGGCAAAGATAAAGTATCTTAATCTTTAAGGTGCAGTCTTTCTGGAATACTGACCCTGAAATCGCATGTTTTTGTTTACAGTTGCATGAAAAACCTGCTTTTTGTCATGTGGAACAGTGAGTTCTGCTCAGGATTTAGATCTGTTTCTTCATTAACGTTCGGCCTAAATTCACAAATCCACATTATTCACCTTTAAATCCTAAATTTGTCACTTCTGTGTTAGTCTGTGTAAGCCTGTTGAATAAAGATAGGCAGAACAATTAATATACATTTTATTATTTAATCTTTAAATATATCGTAACTCGTAATGTTTGACACTTTTCATCAGGAACGGAAGAACAAAAGAAGCTTGTGATTGGTGGAGAAGCCTGCCTGTGGGGGGAGTATGTGGATGCGACCAACCTAACACCCCGACTCTGGTAAGGTTTCGGGGGGGGGTGTATCTAACGGAGATGGTCACATGATCAACCACTAATTTGGCTATGTCTTGCTCTCGTGTGAAGGCCTCGAGCGAGCGCCGTGGGGGAGCGGCTGTGGAGCGCCAAAGAAGTCACGGACATCAACGACGCTTACAGCAGACTGTCGGCGCACCGTTGCCGCATGGTGGAGTGAGTATCATGGGACGATTGCAGTTTATGTGAAACGAAAATTTTTTGAACCCTTTAAAGACCGAATATGTCCCTGGCAACATCCAAATAACACAGTACTTTAAAATATTTGACCATTTACGTGCATTTAGCCACTTTTCTCTGCGTCAGATTCAGCTGATTCACGTGGACTGTGTAAGCACTTAACGTAAAGTTTTGCATAGCAGCGAAAGGCTGATTTTCTCTGCTTCAAAACTCACTAGAATAATGCTAATCGCCTAAGTGGACACATTGGACATGTGACACGCGTTCAGAAACGTGTTAAAGCATGGAGGGATTCTTTCTCTTTTGTCTTTCTACTGTTTACTGCAATTCTTGCTCCAGGATTTTTCTCTCACAACTCTATTCCGATATTTGTAAAATTCTGGCTGGACATGAACCACAATTATTAATTTCTCCTCCGTGATCAATTTTCAAAGAGTTGGCACTTGTGTGAATTAAAAAGGACACCATCCGTACATTACTACCAAATGCCAGTCCTTGATTGGTTAGAGTTCAACCTGGTTTAACTGTCAAACGTGTGTTCAACGGCTGCGCGCCTTTTCTGTAGAGCCCAGAAATTGTCGTAGAAACTTGCGTAGCTTCATGTGAACGCAAGAGTTTTGAACACAGGAGCCCAAAACAAGCATTTACGCACATTTCCATAGACTTCTCATTGGAAGTGGTCGCTTGAACATGATGAACAGCTTCGTATCACTGCTTCTTTGGAGCCGACTGCATATAAAGTCATATAATTACAGAGGTCTCTTGAATGAAATCAGAGAAGTATTTAACTTTATTCATTACAATCATTCGAGAGTCTTTAAGGTTGTAAAACACTGGCCCCTCACATTATCACGGTTCATCTTTCAGGGTCTCTTGTGTTTTATGGATTCGTTTCCCGCGTGATTTTTTTCATGTTATTTTCTTTTTAATATTTTTTTGATGCACAATGTTCTACAACCTCATTAACCAACAAGGTCAGCCAATCTCCTCCGTGCCGTCTCTCCTACACAGATCCGTTCAGTTCTGCAAACATCTTCAGTCGCTGTCGCTTATTTTTCTATGACAGTTTGAACTTTGAGAGTTTAGACAAGTTTAAAAATGTGTTCACCTACAGCAGGTTAGTGTTAGAATGCAACTCCTTCTATACACGAGGGGGCACTCTACAGCTTAAACAAGCTTTTATATAGAAATACATCCCTTAAACAACAGACTCGCTTTATAGGAGTGTGCAATACTTGCTCCAGGAAGTACCCAGTAAGTATTGCTGGTGTTTAGTAGAAGAACCAGTACAGTGGTCTCTCATTTATCGTAGGGGGTTACATCCTAAAAATAGCTTGAAATGAAAAGGAAGATCGGATTGCAAGTGAATATTTATGTAAATTTGTAAAGCTGAACACATTTTGCACAGGAGACTGACTGACTGACGAGGTCAACAGCCAATCTGGACATAGAACATAACGCACTGTTGAGATGAGACAAAAAAATCAGCAAGAGCCTGAAAGGTTAACTTTCATATAGCGAGGGACTGCTGTATATTTAAACAGCTTCTTGGGTCTCTTTTTATCTAAAGATGAAGCAGAATTCAACTTCTCTAGAACAATCAACCCGTGTTTAACTACATGTTTGTCTCTGGAAGGCGAGGGATCCCAGCTGAGCCGCTGTTCTCCAGCTTCTGTCGGCACGAGTACAAAGGCATATGAGCCCCTGAAAGGCTGACTGGGAACATAAGGGAATCGAACCTGCATCCAATCAACTCCAAGCCTGTTTTTTTTAAAGGAAAAATCAAATGCTGCCTCTTTTTCTGCAGTGCTGATGAACACTTCTTGATTATGACTGTTTTACTTCTCTTGTGGTCAAACTGGTGTCAGGAGCTCTGCCGTCACTGAACCACAACTGATAAATAATTAGCTGCAAATTGTTTGTACATTATGTACACTTTTGTGAATATTTGCCAGAATAAATCTTTGTCCTTCGAGACAATCAGAGTCTGATGGTTCCTGCGAGTCCTCCGTCTGGGTCACAGCCGGCCAGCCACTCGTCTGAGCAGATTGTTCTGGTCCTGAGAGCTCATGGCCTCATAGGCGTCCAGCTCCAGGGAGAAGGTGGCGTTGCCGGATGTCAGGGTGCGCAGAGTGGTGGAATAGCCCTGTGACAGCAGTAAAGTGGGGGTCATTGAAAAACAAAGGGAGTTTCTGATGAACCGCAGACTCACCATCATCTCTGCCAGCGGCGCGCTCGCCAGCAGCACCTTGTTGTCATGACGACTCTGGATGTCTCTGACCACCCCCCGTCGTTGGGCCAAGTCTCCCAGCACGGCGCCGAGGTGCTCCTCTCCCACGGTCACCTCCAGGGACATGACGGGCTCCAGAACCTGCCCTCCTGCGAGCTTCAGGGCCTGCAACCAAAACGACAGCTGCAAATCTTCTGCACTCCTGCAGCTGACGCTGCACCCGGGTTCCAGCTTCACCTTCAGCATGCAGCGAGACACGCACGCCGACACCATGGTGGGGGACGTTCCTGCTTCTGTGGTAACGCTCTGGATCAGTGCGGACACGCCCTGCACAGGAGAACCCAGCACCGGACCTGACGGAAGACGAAGAGGAGCGTCAGATCCTGAAGCTCAACCCATCAAGTCACAAACAAACACATGAGAATAATATCGATGCTTGAAACCATTTCAATTTGTAACTTTTTGTTTGAAGTTTGTTAAAGAAAATAAAGGAATCAAGAGAAGCTGGAATGCAACGGTTCTACTTGTAAGATGCAATTATTTCTTACCCAACAAAGAATGCTGTTTAGAACATTGTCTCTTTAAAGATAACAAATCAGATTAAGATTTGAAAACACATCTTAAAGACAAACTCTGATCATCTTTAGATCTATTTTCACAGCGTTCCCAGTGGTCTTTTAATAATCATTTTACAAAAAACCTGTAACGTTTTCTGGGACAGTTTCTGCAGAGCTGCAGGAGTCTGAGAGGTGGGCGCAGAGTAACTCCGCCCCCTTTCCCCTCACCCCCACTTAGAGCAGGGAGCTTGCGGCTCAGCATATTTTCTCGATCTTTTTCAAACAACTTTTTTTGTCATCTGCTCCTGTTTTACAACAATTTGAATAAAAAAATACTCAGAAATTCGTTTTTGTGCTTAAATGTCTTTACCCCTGTAACCCTGTTGATGCAAATATCAATCAAACCCCTTTGGCTCAAAAATGTAGCATCTACTTAAAAGCAAAACCCTTCAATTACTATTTTTTCTTAGCTGGAATTAAATTCAGGCGTCACAGGGTAATACATGTCCTCCAGGGCATCAAAAAAATGACACTAGAACATGTTAAAAACACCAGACAACTTTTTATCAGAGTGGGCCTTTAAAGTGCTTGACTTTCAGAAAAACAACCAGTTAGTGTACCAGCATGAGCTTCTGTCTCTTTTGGAAGGAAACTTAATCTGTTCTGATGGATCAGAAATGTAAACAACAGATGGATTTAATTCATTGAACAGCAGAGTTTAGTGCCTGTAGGCAACACTGATGCTTTGGATTCCAGAAAAAAGTCCTGTAGTTGAGAGAATTTGAATCTGGACATGTCTGTAAACCTGCATTTTTCTGTTTTAAGTTCATTTTAGATTAAACTTACCCCTAGTTTCATATTTTGTCTAATTCTGGGGGACACAAACCTGGATTGGATTTTTTTATGTTTAGACGTGTTTCGTTTTTTCAAAGGCACTTAAAAGATGCACAATTTAGTGTCTTAATGTGGAGAAAACAACAAGTCCAAGATCTATATTTAAATTTACATGGCATCAATCAATAACAAAGTCACAAATATTGAGAGCAAAATGTTCTTTAAATAAACTAAAACTAGATCTGCATCAGATATGTTTAGACTTCAGTAAAATATTCTATCCTGATTTAAAGAACTCATAAGAAGAACGAAGTGACCCAGAAACAGCAGCTGTGATTTGGCGTTACCTTGAAGACACGAGCTGTCGACGCCGTTCCTCACCGCTTCCTTCATTTCTGCTGTCAGCTGTTCCTCAAGCTCCTTTGTGCAGGTCACCTCACACGCAGCGCCCTCTGCAGGTCTGATTGTGAGCTGCACCGTTACCACATGTCTCCGCTCTCCCACCGTTCGGTCCAGCGTGTCTGCGTCACACATGCATACAGATTGGAGTGTTACTGCCAGCGGGCGGAGGGCGGCGCTCGCACGATTCTGGGGGCTGTACTTGTGGCGGAGGCCTCGTGCAGAACCGTCTCTCTGTAGGCCACCTGCAGGGGGCCCAGGTGGGCCTCGATGCCGTACTCTCTCCTGATGCGATCGTGGAGGATCTCGATGTGCAGCTCTCCCATCCCGCACAGGATGATCTGAGGACAAACCGCCAAAGACCTTCAGCTGAATCAGAAGAGGAGCAAAACCTGAATCCAAAGGGGGTTTTACCTGACCAGAATCAGGGTCCAGCCTGACTTTAAGGCTCGGGTCTTCTCTCTGAAGACAACTGAGAGCGTTCTCCAGATCTGCCAGAGGAGAGGTGAGACGTGAGGATAGCTGGAGGTGAAAAGTCTCTTGTGTGATCAGAACACTGACCCGCCTGCTTGGCCATGGTGGGGGGCTCTATGGTGCAGAAAAACACTGGATCAGGGACTTCCACTCCAGAGAGGAGGATATTTGGATGTTCTCCCTTTCCGGTCCTGCTGTGCTTCTGGGCTCGTCGAGCAGCAGCTGCAGCAGACGCTTTGGAGGAGACGATGGTGTCTCCGGTGACGGTCTGCGAGAACACAAACTGTTCAGAGCGGCGCAGGAACACTCAAAGAGGAAGTCCTGCTGCTCTTCTACCTGCTTCAGTCCCACAGTGAGCGCGATGTTTCCTGCAGACATGGAGGGGATTTCCACGTGCTGGTCAGCAAACGGCACCAGAATCCTGCTCATCCTCTCACTGCAAACGCAGAAGCATTAACGGGGAGGTGGAGGCTGTTCAGCCTTCTGAGTACCGAACGTCACGTACGTGCAGTTCCTGTTCAGGTTGTGGACGGCTGTCTGCGGTTTGACGGCTCCAGAGTAGATCCTTAAGAAGACCAGAGGTCCGCGCTGCTTGTCATGGAGAACCTTGAAGGCCAGCGCACACAAATCATCTTTGTACCACCGCCTAAAGACAACAATCATGGCCTGATTAGGTAAACATTTCTGCTGTATTTATTAAGAAAAGAAAGTCCAGACCTGCTGCACAAAATATAAAACTTTATGAAACTTTAAAAATATTACAGTAAAAAAGAAGACGAGTGTGTGAATTTGTTTCCCCAAATAAAATAAATGAATACAGTTTGGGAGGAAAAAAGCCTTTACTTGTATAGTAAATATCTACAAACAAGATTTTAGAAAATATGAAGGTAAATCCCAACCTTTCATTTCAAATGTTGCTGTTTCTTAAAACTACGGTGGCTCTGAAGTGCAAATCAACAGATCAATCAATGTAAAACACATTAAAGACACGAAAATTAAAAAAGCAAAACAAATCGTGAAAATTCTAATATTTACATTTTAGAAATTTGAAAAAAATTCTAGAAACAAAAAATAAAAATCCCCAAAAAATTGAAAAAAAAAAATCTTGGAAAACCAAAATAATTCTTAGAGTTTTGTAAAAGATTGTAAAAAGATTGTATTTGTGATGTAGAAAATACAGCTCCAACATTGCTCGCTATTTTCATTGCAGCATTAATGTTAGACTGGGGGTGTGTGGGGCTGTAAGCTAGTGGGAAAGCATGTTAGTTATTTTTGACAGGAAAAGGGGCGGGGTTGCTCTGTGCCACTGGTCCCACCCACAACTCAGACGTTTTTTGTCTAATGAACTCCTGCTGCTCTGCAGAAAATGAGTCCAAGGAAATGACACAGGTTTATAATTTTGGCTAAAAATAGTATAAACGTAATTCAAAGACATGGGAACGCTTTTATAATACATCAAAATTGATCAGAGTGGGTCTTTAAGGTAAAGAAAACACATTAAAAGCAATTTTTTTGGTGATGCGTGTCTAAACTTTTGTAAAATCTAAAAGTCTGGACTTGTTTGGGGAGGTCTACTCACACCAGGTCATGGTGGCGTTCATCGGGGGCGGGCAGGTACGCAGTGATGGCATCCAGAAGAGGCTGAACCCCTTTGTTTCTCAAAGAGCTCCCGCAGAGAACTGGAACGCCTTTGCGGGTCAGAGTGACCCGCCTCAGAGCCTCTCGAAGCTACAGACACACACAGCTCTCAGGACTGAGTTAATAATCAACACACGCTGCAAACGCAGTAAAAGACTCACTTTGACAGAAGGAACCGCGTCAAAGTCGTCGCTGAATTTGGTCAAAAGCAGCTCTGCAAAGTCGTCGTCCAGATCAGCGACCTGAGGTGCAGAGTCAGAAGACAGGAGTTGGATTTTGGTGTTTCAAAAGCATCCAGTGTTGCTGCTGTTAGAGTTCAGGCGTGCACCTGTTCAATCAGAGCTGCTCTGGCCTCGCCGACCTCCTGCACGAGTTCTGGCTCGTCAAATCGGTCTAAAGTTTGGGTGTCAAACACTCGTCCATCGTCCCTAGCAGATCCTGGCTTCCATATCAGCTTCTGACTGGTTAACAGGTCAACCACACCTGAGAAGTTCTTACCACTGCCGACAGGAACCTGGAAAGAAAATACTCGCTTATACACTATCATGAGGTGCTTATAAGAGCCGCCAGCTTGTTTAGACCTTTAAAAAGGGGATTTTTAAATATGCAAATGTAAATGTCAAGTAAAGAAACATTTTTGAAAAGTTTCAGGCAAATTTAACAAACTCATGCAGAAACTGCACTTATATTTAAAGTACTTCCTTTCACATTTAAGTAGTTAAACACAAAACAACATGAAAGGTCCAGAATGTTGCATGTAATTCATCTGTTGACCACAAGGGGCGGTGTTCTATAAGAACTGTAATTGCCTTTAAAAAAATAAAATAAAAAAAGCAACAGGAGGAAATCTAAACTCATGGAGGAAGTCATTTACTCTGGATCGATCCAAATACAACAAACTTTTCACAAAATGTTGCATTCATTCATTTTCTTACAGAATTGTATTTCTTTCTAAGAAGATAAAAGCTTACAAAAACTTGCGAAACATTCTAAAATTCACCAAAAAAGATAAAAACATAAAAAAACATGAAAGCTCCCAAAAAAGCAGCAGCAGAAGTGCTTGTGTGGCCAAAAGCAGGAACGCTGGCAAACTGAGCTGAGTTTTCACCCAAAATCTTAGTTTCTACAACAAACAAATACCTCTTCAGAGACAAAATCCGCTTATTTGTACAAGAAAAATAACTAAATACTAGATATTTGAAAAGGCAGTTTTTCAGATAAAGTAAAAATAAAAAGCAAAGATAAAAAGAAACCAGGGAACAAAAAGAAATAAAAAGTTAAGAAATAGTTGGATTAAAATGTGTTCAAAATGAATACAATTGATGATTTTCAAATTGTAAAACATTTAAGAGCTTTTTACGAGCTAAGCTTCTCCTGTAGTATCTATTAAACTAGAAAGACTTTTAAGGGTGTAAATATTCTGAACTATTGTAAAAGTACATTTACAGTTCGTTGTTTATATACATGTTTGTTAACCATGTCTTGATAAACAGTAACAATAAGAGCTGGTGGTGGTTTTTTTTCCCCAAATGTTTCATGCATCCTTACCTGCAGCGGAATGGGGTTGGCTTTCAATTTCTGTCTTATGCTCTCCAACGATAATTTGAAGCTGCAGAAAATGATCGGTTTATAGTTATATTTTTTTTAAATAGGAATTAAAAAATGAACAAATGAATTCAGTCACTCACTCTGCTGTTGGTTTGTCCATCTTATTCAAGAAACAGACACAGGGTATGTTGTGCTTTTCCGCCTGTCTCCATACAGTCATTGTTTGAGCCTGATGCAGTGTTATGTTACAGCCAACAGAAGCAGCCATTAAAAGTATGAAATATCCTTTTAAATATTCAAAAACAAGCAAACAAATGTGTTTCTTTTAACCTCCACACCGGCAGAAGCGTCAAACACAGCGACAGCTCCATCCAGAACGCGAAGCGCTCGCTCCACTTCCAGCGTGAAGTCAACATGTCCTGCAATCACACAAACACCTCTCACTGCTCCACCTTTCAATTGATCCATGCTTTGACAAACAAAACGCTGTACCTGGAGTGTCTATGAGGTTTATTCTGTGACTGTTCCAGTCGAACGTGACTGCTGCTGACTGTATGGTGATGCCACGCTCCCTCTCCTGAGCCATAAAATCTGTGACTGTATCTCCATCATCAACATCTAATAGCAAAGAGAAAGAACAAACTAAGCAAAAGCTGTGAGACCTGTGGGAGGCAAATATGGAGACATACGTCTGCACCTCCTAATGCCCTTGTGTAGCCAGAGTAGTACAGCATCCTCTCTGTTGTGGTTGTTTTTCCTGCGTCAATGTGAGCCATTATACCGATGTTTCGGATCCTGAGGGAATGGATCACAGCTCAAAACAAGCCCAACAGACAAGAATTTACTGATTTATTTTAAAAAAAAATCTATTTCGAGAGCTAAAACTTACTTTGAGATGTCAGGACTGACCACTGCCCGCAGCGGCTTTACATCATCTGTCACAAGATAAATATTTTAAAATCACAGTTTAGAAAACTCACATTTCAGCATCATAATGCAAAGCAACAAATTTAAAAAGTTTTATCAGAGAAAAAAAAAGATCTTTCAAAATCATTAGAAAAAGAACAGAAATCTATAACCTCAAAATCTGAAACATATAAATAGCAACAGTAGGATACTGTGTCTGATTATAAACCAAACGTACCTGGAAGAAATCCATAATGTCTCTTTATAAAGCTGACTTTACATCTGCAACCCTGTCGCCCAGCGCTGACTAAACAACGTCCCTGTACATCAAATATAAGAGTTGTTTTTGTTTGTGCTTCCAGACTTAAGTTACAGCTTTGGGATTTGGGGGAACACTCGTCCAATCAACAAGAATTCACTGTTTAATCTACGAAAAGCAATAATGGTTATTCAAACAACCAATCTAAACAAGATGTGTGTAAAATCCTAATCATTAAACTTGGACAGGTCAATATCATAGGAACTTAATTGTCTATACTGTTTTCTCTTAAGCAAATATCACTATTTTAATTAAGTTAACTTCTATTATTGTTGTTTACTTAAATGACAACAAATAAACAAATATATTTAATTGAAAAGGTATTGGACAGCAAATATTTTAAAGTGACAACTTACCCAAATCATTCTGATAAGTGTCTGTAAATCTGTAACGCCTCTCAACCGTTTCTCTGTTTGAAAACTCCTCTGCAAGCCTCAAAGCTCCAAACATGTATTGATAGCTTCAGACATATGCAGACTGAGAGAAACGATGTTCGTCTGATTGCTTAAAAAAGGACCAACGCTAAGAATGAAAAAGAAAGGAAAGTTTCTCGCTACGCACATGTAATTAAAATAAAACATATCGTTAATATACCCTTGAAAACAGAAACAGGCATGTAACTTGTTTAAGACATGTTGCACACAACCCAAAAGATACCCCATAGAAACATTCAAAACCTTTTCTATAGTTCCGCCAATACTTAAAAAAGCCAGCTCAATTTTTCAAAATTTAGTGTATTTCAAAATAGTGTTTTTAAATTTTTAATTAGATAACTATTTTTTTGAAAAACAAAATTTTTGACAGTAACGGGTCAAAGTAAATATTTTTCTAAAACGTTGCTATTTCCTGCAACGCACCGGATGTGCTGTCGATCACGTGATGACGCACTTCCTCTACACATCGGCCCGGGGGACAACAACATCGATAACCCCCAGCCTGGAACGAAAAACACCAAATCATCGGTGTATTTTGTATCTGTAACGATATCAAGAATATTTTTCATCAGACATAACATCTCCACCACAAAATGGTAAAATGCGTGATCCCCTTTAATTGTGATCGTAGTCATGTTAGGGCTGCTAAACGCGCTAGCAAGTTATGCTAGGAGTTAGCTGTTAGCGTGGGGCGACGTCACGTGTCACTCAAAATGTTTAAGTTTTTCGAGCTTCTTGACATTATATTACTCACAAATGACTTATTGTAAGGATTTCAACTCTGTTTTTACATCATGGGTAACTAACACATTCCGGTTTAATGTATGCTATACTGAAGCTACATCCGGGAGATTTTCAACTCACAGTAATGTCTTGAGTTGAGTCTTGACACATCTTTGTTTATCCTCGATTATTGATTGATTGACATGGTTTATTTAGTAGATTTGTTTTTCTGATATGAAAAAACTCTGAATAAGTGGCTATATTATGGTCCAATTCTAATGCATGTTCAAAATGATCTATCTAATATAAAGCCTAATCATGCACTCATTAGAAACGTAGCAAATTTTAGTTCATTGTTGAACGATAAAACATGCACTTATGTACAGATGGCAGTAACCCTATGGAAATGTCTATATTTTAAATTAGATACGTTAAAAAAAGTATTGAATGTGTCACCTACAATGTATGTACGTTATTCTATGTCAAGAATTTGGTCAAACTGGGAGGGCTTATCACATCAGAATATCAGAAATGTTTTTTGTTTGTGTGTGTGTAGCCTCAGAACGAACACATTGAGCTGCATCGCAAGCGGCATGGCTACCGTCTCGATCACCACGAGAGGAAAAGGAAGAAGGAGAGCAGAGAAGCTCACGAGCGCTCCCACAAAGCCAAGAAGCTGATCGGCTTGAAGGCCAAACTGTACCACAAACAGAGACATGCAGAGAAGATCCAGATGAAAAAGACGTAAGGAGGAAAGTTGTGATCAATTCTTTGGTGTTATGCACAAAACTCAACACACAACCCTTTGTTTATAGCATCAAAATGCACGAACAGAGGAAAACTAAGCAGAAGAATGACGACAAGACTCCAGAGGGAGCAGTTCCAGCCTATCTGCTGGACAGAGAAGGACAGTCCAGAGCAAAGGTTCTCTCCAACATGATCAAACAGAAGAGGAAGGAGAAGGCTGTAAGTAGAAAATCTTCAGGGTTCTATTTTTAAATCACAAAGAGACCAAATGAGATGTAATTTCTTTGTACTTTTTTTGTGCAGGGTAAATGGGAGGTGCCTTTGCCAAAAGTGCGCGCTCAAGGAGAGACTGAAGTACTAAAAGTCATCAAAACAGGAAAAAGACAAAAGAAAGCGTGGAAGCGGATGGTTACAAAAGTGTGCTTTGTCGGAGATGGTTTCACGCGTAAACCTCCAAAGTACGAGCGCTTCATCAGACCCATGGTGAGAGCGCAGGAAGCTTCTATCTTCTGCTTTTATTGTCTTCCTTTAAATCAAAGGCCCAAAAACCTGAAATGGTTCTGGCTCTGTTCTGTTAGGGTTTACGCTTTAAAAAGGCTCACGTCACACATCCAGAGCTGAAAGCAACATTCTGTCTCCCCATCCTCGGAGTGAAGAAGAACCCCTCCTCCCCCCTCTACACGTCTCTGGGCGTCATCACAAAGGGAACGGTGATAGAAGTCAATGTCAGCGAGCTGGGTCTGGTTACACAGGGAGGAAAGGTTATCTGGGGTGAGTTGTCCGTTCTGATTCCAGCTGCACAGGACAATCGCTTACAACTGTAAAATTTGGTTGAATCTAACTTTGTTTTTGGTCAGTCAGTAAAATGTCTGTGTTGCTTTTCAGGTAAATATGCCCAGGTAACAAACAACCCAGAGAACGACGGCTGCATCAACGCCGTTCTGCTTGTTTAAGACTTTCAGGATGACAGCAAACTGTGCCTGCGTACTCTTAACTTCTGTTTAAGAGTACAGATTACATCAAATGTTTTGGACTTCATCTCTTGGACTGTTTGGAATATCAGAAAGGTTGATTGGAGCATTTTCTGCAACAAGCAGGAGAAGCTGAGATTAAAAAAAGTTATGTTTCAAATAAAATAGTATGACAACTTTTACGTTGTTTTCTTGCATTTGTTGAACAGATATCCTCTGTTTTTATAGGTTAAAGAAAAGTATAAGTTATCCTGCAGAGAGTCAAGAGTTAATTAGAAATGTGCTAAATTTTCTCAATATATGCCCTACATCATCAGAAAAACACGTGTTAAAGACACAATTTTCCTCAGAAATATGTTTTTTGTTGATGCTAATGCCAATTTTGTCAGAGTTGTGAAAACAGCAAAAAAAAAAAACCATCAACATTCACAGGTTTATCATCATATATCAGATGTCTAAATGTATTGAAACCTGGTGTTCTCCTGAAGCTCCTGAAAAAGAAACAGGATATTCTGGATTAAACTGTCAATTCGCCAATTTATCTACCGTAATCTACTGGTTCTGATATGAACAACACACCTATGCTTTTATTTAAAACAAAAAAGCAGCTTTTTGCATTACAGGAGCAACAATTTTGTGACAAAAATGCGCAAAACTGCAGTTTTCCATTTAGTCCACATTTCTCAACATTAAAACACCTGAAAATAAACCATGACTAAAAGCTAAAAGGAAAAATGTACCCACTTTTAAAAAGATTTAGACTTTTTACTCCAACATTACCAGACCTGAAAGGAAATCCGTTATGGTAAAAATGCAAGAATAATTCAGCAAATCAATTTAGCTTTTAGTTTTGCTGTTGCAGGTAAGAATAAGACTGCAATGTGCTTTTGATAAAAGCAGATTAATCATAAACCAGCTGTGAAACTTCCAGAAAGTGCTCCATGTGACTCCATAACAACAATGCAATAGATGTAAACAGAAATATGGTTTATTCTGAACAGGATTCACCACTTTTCTGCAGAATTTCAGTTTGTTTTACAGAAACACGCAGCACTGATTTATCCTCATAAGTGTCTGCAGCCACATGAAGTAAAGGCGGCGTCTCAGTTTTATCAACGCACCTGATGTTGCACTTTGCACACCATTAATTTCCTGATAACAAAACTCACTTTTTACTCATAACCTCCACACTTCTGCAGTTAATCCCCATCCAAATAAAAAAAAAACATCCTTCTTTTTATGTTATTTTTTCTGTTTTGGTGACGTTACAGCAAAGACACCTTTATGCTGCTTTTTACAGGACTTCAAGTTTGGAAAAACCAAATCTTCACCTTCACCGTGTAAAAAAACAGATTGTTAGCGGAAACGCTACAGCATTATTTTATTCTAAAAAACTGTTTTCTAAATAATCTTCTTATCCTAATCCCAGATCTTTAAAAAACCCAAAAACAGTTCTCATCTCACTTTATGTTTAATACTTACAAATTAGCTTCACATTTGTAGTGTAGCTGAAGAACCACATTTGTTTAAAATCTAAAATAATCCTTTTAAAAAGGAAAAAAGAAAAAAGAAAATAAAAAAATAATAAAATAATCACAGAAGTTGTAATAAATGATAAAGGTATTTTAACTGAATCAAAGCAGAGGTTTCCAGGACTGAAACTAGAAGGAGAAATCATTAAAGACCAACATGGTGTCAGTAAAAGTGAACAAAACCCTTTTCAAAGCAGTATAAGAGCAGATGAGAAGCGTCCTAACTGCTAACAAAGGTTTGCATTTCAATCTTTTTAATTTTTCATGAGGCCGAGCTCATTTTCAGCTCCATATGAGACGCAACAGCGTCCCGAGTTTGAAGTTCAGACAGAGACCTCCAGAATCCTCTTCTGTCGGCTCCACTTCCTGTCTTTCTCCTCTGGTTGTCAGAGTCTCTTAAAAGTGCTTTCAGTGACTCAACACTGTCCATAACGTCAGACGCTATGTGTAGTAGTCCAGTTTGCTCTCTATCGTTTTGCAGCCTTTGACAGAGAAAACTCGCTCTGTTTTGGGGAAATAGACCAAATCTTTGGCGACCTGGTTTGCCACGTCCAGGTCCGGCGTGCCTTCGCCCTCACTGGCTCTGATCTTCATCTCAGCCATGGCGCACTGGACGACGTGAGAGTACTCCAGGGGGAGGAAGGGAACAAAGAAGTCCACCAGGTTTTTGTCAATCAAACTTGTGCGAAAAAAACCACCTAGAAGAAAAGGTCACAGAGGTCACTGAGGAACTCCTGCCACAAATCCAAACCCTGCAGATACGTCCACTCACTTTGGTCGTTGTTGAAGACCGAGAGGGAGATGGATGTTTCCAGGTCTTTCAGATCAATCTCTTCCCGATCTCGTCCTGCTCTCCAGAAATCTAAAGCTGTCTGAACGATGCTCTCACCTCCAGCGTTGCTGTATGAGTACAGTTGGTTTATGAGATTTCCAAACAGAAAGCAGCTGGACCAGTTAAAATCTTTGATTTTAGTACAAACATTTTTTTGTTTAAACAGACACTAAAAGCTTAAAAAATGTGACGTCATTTACTTCAGTTACAAGTAAGTGCAGATACAGAGTCCCTGTCTGATACTTTTGTAATACATTAAAAAAGTGAACAAATACTAAAACAGATTCAGGTTTTCCACTATTTTTTTCTTCACCTTCTTTTCTCATTTAACACTTGAGTGAAACAGTTTCAACAACCAAGTCAAACTTTTAACTAGAAAAATAGGAGCTAATTATTAATGTGAGAAAGTTTGGTGACTGTAGTGACTGTAGTTTTACGATTTTCAGAGCTATAGAACATTTTTGATCTTATGTGATTCATATCTCAATTCTTTTGCATTCTGCTGCACTTTATAGCAACAAAATGTTTAGATATGTTGATGATACAGACTTCCAGTATGTGTATGTGTAATAATATGCTTAAAACATAAAGCACTAATAATAAGGACATTCAATTCCTGATCGGAGTGAAACATTCCATTTCAATCGAGTATGAAACTATGCGTTTTATTCCTGACTGTACTACTGACAGTTTTACTCCTCCAAACCTCCATCCATCCATCCATGGATGAGTCCATCAGATGGATTCGTCGATGTTTTATAGACAACATTTTCTCCAGCATCATATACATCTTTAGCCCAGCAGTTTATTTATTAATTTTATACATTTTTTCTTTATTATTATTGATTCTACCTTAATGAAAAAAAAAAAAAAAAAAAAAAAAAAAAAACTCAGGAAATTTTTAGACCCAGAAAGATCCTTTTTTTTTTTTTTTGGAAGAATCATCAAATAAAGTTTTTTTATTTAATCACAGCAGATGAAGTCTTACATGAAGAATTGTTTCATAACAGTTTTCTATACCTGAGAAAGATGAAGATTGATTTTTGGTAGGAAACTCCATCCAGCTTGTCATAGTAATCCAGGTACGGCTTGATGCTGTCGATCAGGCCCGGATGCATCTTGTCCATCTCATCAAAGATGAACATCGAGCGCTCACAGTTGCTCACGTTGCCTTTGATCCACTGCTGCAGCTGAGACTGAGAAGCAACAGCGAGTTCAGATTTGGTGCAGATCAGGATGTCGGCCTGAAACCTCTGCAGTTCCATACCTTGTAGGTGGAGATTAGACTGGGATGCGGGAAGTGAAGCGTGGATGTGAAGACGTGGACAAACTTGCTGTGCATTCCCTCTTTGTAAATGTTTTCTGCGATCAGGTGGCTGACAAAGTTCTTCCCGGTGCCGGTCCAGCCGTGGAGCGAAAGCACCAGCGGCTTTTTGGGGTGGTCGTTGCTCATGAATCCGTTCACAGCTTTCAGTATGATGCGAGACGCCAGGTGCTGTCCGAACAGTTTGTTTTCCAGATCCGTCCTAAGGCCTGGAAGGTTCAATGGAGAAAATCAGCATACGTTAAACACCATCATGCAACATCCAAAAACAGTTCTTAGAAAATAAAGATGGCTACAAAGTGAGGAGATATAAGAACTCCAAAGTCAGATTGATAAAATCCACAAAGAAAAGTGTGTGTGTGTTAGTGGGCGGCACCAAACTTTGAATCAGGTGAAGTAATGAACTTAAACAGGGTTCAAATATTAAGAAAATCCATGAAGAAACTTTTGTCTCACAATATGGACATGAGAGAACCTAAAGGTCACTGGGAGTTTATACACATTTCAAATGGATGTGTGAGCTTACAAGTTGTGAAAATATGAATATTTTCTGATAACAGGTACTACATTTTTGTTAATCAATGTGTATGTTAACTGAAATGATATGAACATGTTTTCAGAATCAATGAGCTTTTGATTTGTAGTGTTATGAATTTTTACTGTATTATTGCATTATTTTTATGTTTGAATTAAACCAATAAATCAAAACCAGATAAGTTTCTCTGAAATCCTGTTTCAACTCTTGCAGACAGTTAATTGCATGTTTTATAGTATATTGCAACAACTGCTATATTTGCCTATGATAAACCAAAACCCCCCAAAATTGTGAGAAATTTCTTTAAAATTCCATAAAAAAATGACTTGGCTAAACTTTTCTGACTGTAACATTCATCTGAGTATATTGTAACTCAATCAACCATAATATCTGCCCCAATATCAACAAGCGGATGGATGTGATGGTTCAATGAAAAGAAAAAAAAACTAGAAAATGTCCCACGGAATTCACTGACACTCCTTTACCTACATCACCAAGTTATTACTTTTATTAAAAACTATTTAAAACAGGATCTGTAGGATTATTTGGGCCTTAAAGGTCCACTCTGACCACCTTCTGATCAGGTGTAAAAGCATTCTCAGTGGCCTTTGATTATGCCATTTTAGCCAAAAATTTAAAGACAAAAAAAAGGTGTTGTCTAGGACATAGTTTCTGCAGAGCGGCAGTAGTTAATTAGAAATTTTCCTCAGAGTTGTGGGTGTTACTGCTGGCGCAGAGAAGCCCCATCACTCTTTCCCTCCCCGCTACTGAGAGATGTCCATTTACAGACACTCCCGATAGCTTACAGCTCCAACTTAAGATTACTGGTGCAACAAAAACGGTGTTCAATATTGGAGCTATACTAATGGTATGTTTAAACTTGAAAAGTATGCAAGTTGCTGTTGCATCGCTGCTCCACACACATGCGACTCTCTGTTTCAGTTCAATTTATTTAGCCTAATATCCCAACCAGAGCCGTCTCAATGGGCTTACACCGGTATTTGCAAAGAACATAGGTCAGGCAAAGAAATGTAGACTACGCTGAGAAAACATCCCTGACCTTACACCCTTCCTTCTCGATGAGAAAAAAACTCATAAAAAACATTATTTTGGGGAAAACTAAGAAACCTCAAGGATGTCCACATGAAGGAGGGATCCTCAACCCTGGATGGACAGGTGATGTGCTAGAACTGTTAAAGAAGAATAAGCTTATTTAACTCTACAACTACATGTTTGAATAAAAGGTATATTTCTAATAAACAACCACGTGTCTAAATAAACAGCTACAGGTTAAAATAACAGCTAAATGTTTAAATAAACAATTACATGTTTGAATAGTGAAGCCAACATGTAGCAATAGTTTCATCATGTAAAGAGCGGCTGCAGTAGTTGTTTTAGTTCAGTTGTTCCACTCCTAGCACAGAGCCTTTTCAGACGGAGAAATATTTTGAGTGAACTGGAGCTCGGTCCAATTGGAAAAGAACCGAGACCCCCAAGAAAGATGGGTCAGAGAGCGAGCGGTTCCTGGTCCCAGACCAGAGTCCACTTGAGCGTATTCAGTCCGAAATACCGAAATGAACTCTGGTTCACTTTCATCAAACCAAATGTGTTCAGTCTGAATACATCCTAAGACGTACATGGATCTAGTTGTTTACAAGTAGATGCATCAGAATGGAGTGGAGCACATTCACAATATCACATATACAACAAATAAAATATTTTCAAAACAGTATTTTTTTCATCTGCTCCTGATTCACAAGGATTTGAATAAAGAGATACTCAGAAATGCCATTTTGACCTCAATTTTCTTTATATATTGTGCCCAGCATTAATGACTACATTTTTCAGGAATCCTTTAGGTCCTTTCAGAAACAACAGATTCTATGAGATTCTACAAAATACTCCCAGAAATGTGGGCTATTAATTGCAAACAAGATTTGTTAATTTGCACACACAAAAAAAGTGATTTTGACAACTAATTCATTCAAGTCCATGTTGCAAAAATGTAGTCTTAGAAGAAAAACCACACTTCTACAAAATTCTATTTAACAGGAGTCTAATGATTCATTTAAGATGTGTCCAGGACACAGGTGACTATAAAAGAGCATTACTTAAAGAAAATTCCTTCCCATTTCATGCTGTCAGAAATGGCTCCTCATAGAGGAGAAATGTCACAAACACTGAGAAAAGAATCATTTCTTTACACAAAAAAGGTGAGGGCTCCAAGAAGATCAGCAAAGCTTTACATATCAGTCAAAATACTGCAGCAAAAGTGATCCAAGAATGTAAGAACGACGAAAGTGCAACCATCTTACAGAGACGTCCAGGGCGTCCACGAGAGTTAACACCTTAACAGGAGCGTCTTCTGATGGTTGAAGAAAATCACCTTGCAAGTTCACTGCTGTTAGCTAAAGAAGTAGAAAGCCAAACTGGAGTGACATTTCCCCATGACACCATAGTGCACACTGCAGAGGAATGGCATGCATGGAAGGAAGAAAAAAAGAGGAAGACAACTGGTGCTCAGACAAAATTCTAGCTGTAGTAATTTTTTGATGCAGAGTTTATTCATTTTTGCTTCAACCAATCTGAGTAAAACTGAAGATTCTGTGATCTAAGCTACATTATCCAACTTCATTTTGTGTTTTGGAGTTAAAAGGGTTCAATAAAACTCATCCTTGTGGAAAGTTTGGAAATTGTCCTTTGGTTCATCAAGCAACTGATCAAATTTGTACTTTAAAGATGGTGAACACATTTATGCTGAGCACTTTACGTGCTCCATAATCAGAAAAATGTTACAAGAACATAATCAAAACACCAAAACCACAAGTATCATCATTCCCTTTATGATTATCCCTTTTTATTTAGATTAGGCTGAGCAGTCTCCAAAAAACCAAACAAAAGTTAAGTCCTATTGATGTAAATGGGTTTAGGCTGGTGAATAAAACCTACAGATGTCAGCACATTCAAATGAATCCAAGAACAGAACAAACCCAAACGCGTCCAAGAAATGAAACATTTTGGTTTCGAATTCAATCAGAAAACTTCTATCGGCGCAGACTACTAAAAGACTACTAAATTTATATTTTAATAGTCAACGCAGCTAACGTAACAAATGAGCCAAAAAAAGTAGACAAAAGGGGCAAATAAGTTATCTAAAGTGTTTTTTCTCTTCGTTCTGGGATTTGTGAAATTTTGCAAACAAACAAGGACTAAATAACGTAAACGGCTGCTAAGACACATGTAAGCAAAGAAATGAAAGCTTAATACGTCCTTTATTCTTATTCTTCAGCCTTCACTCACCTGTCGAGTTGTAAGTCAGCCATCTGGAGTCGCAAGTCTCTCGTAAAAAATTGTAAATCGTCCGTCCGAGAACCGCTCCGACACTAACAACTACGGTTGTTGTGAAAGGATCAAAAGCGTCCACTTGCGTACCGGCTGTCAGCAAGGCGTTCAACGCACACAAAACTTGCACTACTTTCATCTTAAAATGCGATTAGATGTTAGCTACATGGAACACGACTCGGCTGCATACACACAGAAAGAGAAAACAGCACAAACAACTGTTAACTGGCTTCTTCCTGTTCAACAGCGAACTTCCGGGTTCGTCACAGGCATTTGAAGAAGAAAAAAAAAAAAACGAGCACGAGCCATGTTCAAGCACACGAAACAGATTTTTAAACAACAAACAGATTTTATTAAACGTATTTTTTTCTGGAACAGTTATATTTATAGCTTTTAAAGTTATTATTGTTGTTTGAAAAATGCAACAAATGTTAATGTCTAATAATCTTCATAGATAGGTTAAACAGTGTTGCAAAATCGAGCAGATGTCACAGAGCTCTGTTCAAGACTACTCATGAGTTGAAAGTGATGCAAAATCAAACAAATATCAACAAATTCGTGTTGAACAAGTACTTTTGAAATTGAAAAATATACTAACCTAATTCTGGTTGTCATTTTACCAATCAAAAATTTAAAATATCTGTTTTTTTTATTTGTTTCCAAGTTAGCAGAGTTTAGCTAAGATTTGCGTACACTTATAGGCGTTTTGACTTTTGCGTATCTGCGGATGTGTCTTATGTTTGTATTTACCAGTTTTGTTGAAACTTATCCACTCTGGTCGACAGCACTCGTGGAAGTAGTAGAAGATGTTCTGGTAGCTCGCTAAAAACCCAGTAAGAGCCGCTGCCATGCCCACTGCTATGGTGGTACTGATGGGTTCTATGGCGGCCGTAACACCCGAGCAGACCAGAACACAAAGCAGCAGGACGTATCCCTTCTTCAGCCTCATTATGCCGCTTCAAGAAGCCCAGCAGGTCTTGACAGCGGAACCAACGTCCAGTTAGCTGACGGAGCGCGGAGGAAGCTGCGGTTCTCACGGACGTTACGTCAGGATCCAACGTTTCTTTTTCTATTTTTTTCTTTTCTTTTCTTTTCTTTTTTAACAATTACAAGCCCAAACAACAGATTGAAAAAAATAAAATAAGATAAATAAAATATTCCAATATTTTAAAATTATTGATAAAGATTCACAGCAATTTGGGTTCTCACTTGTTTTCCACGTGGGGGGGAAAAAAAGTAAAATTCCTTAAGAAAGACAAATTTTGGTGTGGATTTCAGAAATTTGCTTTAATGTATAAATAATTTACAAAATATGATTATATACAATTGTGCAAATTATAATTAATTATCAAAACAAGAAAAATGTTTTCTTTTTTTTGGTTGAAGGGTATGTAGATACTTAGTGAAGTAATAAAACAAGTCCTTTCAAAATTTTAAAGTAAACATACACACAGTCACAAAGGAAAAGTTCTGTTGTTTCTTACACGTTTGCAATCAAATCTAAGCAATCAAATCTAAAACGCTTTGAATGAATCAGAGTACGGATAAACTTTGATCATTTTAAAATGAATCTCTTTGTCCAAAGATCTTTGCTTCCTTATAATGTCAAATCGTTCATATGGTTAAATAAATAAAGTTAAATTCTTTTTGTCGAAGTCTAGTCGATTCATGCTTGAAATTAAGTTGGAGAAATAGGGTCACTATAAAAGAAAATAAACAAAAATATAAATACAATTAAATTCATAAAATTACGAGAAAAAAAGTCAGTATCTTAAGAAAATACACATTTTAATTTATGGTTTATAGTTATGGCCTCTTTATCTTTCAAAACTAAAGTTCTAATTTAATAAAAAAAAAATACAAATTTAAAAAATGTAAAAATTTATAAATTTACAAAAAGCAAGTAAATCAGATTTTGAATTGTCACAAACATACATTAAACAGGTAATCCTTGATTATCTTTGTTGAACATTTTTAAAGCTAAATATGACATTTTATTTATGAAAAACATGACTTTTCCTTGTAAAATGACGACTTTACATCTATGACTTTATAATCAGGCATTTGTTTTTTTCCTTTTCTTTCATGGTGGTCCTACTACTCTTTCCTATGAAATTCTACAGAGAATGTGAAATATTATTCCTCCAAGGTCTATGTTATGGAAGTAAAAGTACATAAACATTTTGACTTACTTTCGCAAATGTATACACAAACAAACATAGAAAGTAACAAGTAAGCAAGTTGATTCAAATTCAAAATACATCAGCATGAGCAAGACAATGACTGGACAGAGACTCTCCACATTTACATGACTGGGGCAATTTCTAGACTATTTTACTCATAAGAGTGAGTGGATAGAATTTGTTTTCTGAAATATTCATTTATTTCTCTGGAACTAAGAGTTCCCAATCCCTAAAAACAACCTTACTAGCATTACTATTGACGCTTGAGTGATATTTTACTCAAATTAAATGTTCAGAGACTCTTAAGTTACTACAATGGATGAATTTAGAATTCGATGGGATTTCCTTGTAAAATAAAGGTTAATATATATATTAAAAAAGACATAAAACGTATCTCTCAGTAGGATCAATTAACAATATTTGACCATAAAATTGAAAAGAAAAAAAAAACTATGACCATCATCCTCAAGGTGGTGCTAGAAGAGAAGTCACTTATTGCAGAAGTAGACATTTCTGAAAAACATGGATGTCTTAACAGAACTAATAATATAAATAAAGACATGTAAAAATCTGACTTTAAACTGCAGGTGGAGAAAAGTTTGAAGAACGTCAAAGTCAGGTGGATAACTTTCACCAAAATCAATAATTGAACTTCCGGTTGATTTTCCTGCTTTACTGTCTTTTTTCTTCTTTTTTGTTGTATTTTTCAACAGTCACTAATTCTGATTGTATTTGATTCTTCTTTTCAGTGATACTTGAAGATGTATTTGATTGGTGTTCCAGCAGGATTTGCTTTCATTAGACCTTCTCAGTGTGGCTTTTGTTACTTTCATGACTGTGGTTGAGGGCTTTCAGGTCTTACCCTTCCTTCAGTCGGCTCTTCTCTTTAGTGCGGAGTCCTCTGCTGGTCAGAGAACAGGAGAGGGTGGACGGAGGGGGCAGATCAGCTTCTAATCTTTCTCTAAACAGAGGGCACTGCCACCACACTTTGACCTCCACTCCTCCTCTGGTTACCTCGGCCAATGCTTGGCTGAACCCCCACGCCACTGCAGCGGGGGCTGGATCATCACTCAAAGAGTCAAAGCACATTCCTGTCACCCAGCAAAGAAGCAGGGGAGCGTCCGGGACAAACTGGGAACAAATTTCAAATCAGTACAGAAAAATGAGTCCTGTTAAAAATGCATTATGTGGTACCTGTTATGACCAGCAGAGGGAGCTTTAAGATCCCCAGATCTGATTTATTTTGGGATTTGAATTACAGTAACAACAAAATATGTCAATGAAGTAAAGAGGATGAGATCACCCTGCAGAAATCTGAATTATTTAAATCAACTTTCTTTTCACTTTGCATTAACTATTGAGAGTCAATGTAGTCACTTTTTTTGCTCTAAAAGACTCCTCACAGCTGTCAAACCAAAGAGAACAAAGCAAATGTTTTAGTTTATATCCATATCAAACCATTTTTATCAAAAAATATTATTATAAAATGAAGTGGTGAATGTTTTTACTTAAAATTTTAGCTTATTCAGGGATTTTCAGTTGGCCAAAGACATAAAGAAACCTTTGTTGCTCCTCAAAAATCCTTAATATTTAACCTAATATGATGTTGTTTGCTAAGCAGACATTTAAACTAACATATTACATGTAAAAGAGTTGTTTTATTAAGCTAAATTTAATATTTTTCTCAAGTTTTACCAGAAAAAAAGAAAAAAAAGAAAAAAAAAAGTGATAGATGCACATTAGTTCCTCTCAGTGATCAAATAATTCCAAATCTTTTAAAACATGAGCTGCTGATTTTAGGAGAAACAGCGCAGAAGTGTGAGCTTTGTACTACTGGTGGTGCTGCACACCTTCTAAGGCTTCCTTCATCTTCATCAGAGCTGCTGGCACATAAGGTGAGTGCAGTAACGACTGAGACTAACTCAGCAGCACTTTTCCTCAGAAGTGTTAGCATTGATACATGCTTTCAGGCTTTTAAAACCCATAAAAGCACTCAAAATAATCCTGTTTACTATATCCAACTCTTCTTCATGGTAAACCTTTTATTTGACTCATTTTCACATCTTCTGGACTCATTTTCAGTCAATGAAAGCAGATGATCTGAGTTAACAAAGATAAACAAAAAAAAAACATTTAAAAATCATTTAATTTTAAAGAACTTTAACAAAGCTCTTTGAATAAAGTCATTCTTCAAATTTTGTCCCCAAAACCACAGAGTACATCAATAAACAGAAGGCTTGATCTCCAGTAGACAAATTTCCCACAGCGGCAGCATTGCGGTTCTATCTTGCCTTGCGTGTTATAAATAAGCCACCATTTTTCTTGAGGAGGGTTGGGGTCATTTAAATAGAAGACTGTATTTATTTTAAGGAACACTAAAAAGCCTTGATTTCTTTTCAAAATACGACAGTGATTTTGGGGGGATTTTGTATGTTTAGCAAGTTTGGTTTTGATTTGTGAGATTGTTGAAAAATGAGGCTGTACTGTTCTGATTCATCTGAATGCGTACATATGCTGGATTATTGTTCTGATGCAAGTTTTTGAGACCTTTAAACCCCAGGTAGATGTCAGTAGAAATGTTACAATGTCAAATTTTGAAGTTGTTTCTGAAAAATCAATCACAAATAAAACAAATTATTAAATTGCAGCTTTTTTTATACTTAGTAAATGTTTTAAAAGTACTCTAATAGAAGTCTTAACATATCCAAAGATTAGATGACTACAGGTTGATGAGCAGACCTCCACCATTTATGGAGATATCTTTCACTGTTGGTGGACCTTTAATAGTGTAACAAAATAGAGATTTCTGACATATTTACAAAACGATGGATATTAGTTATCTAATAGACATCTTGTACCTGCTGGATTTTTTTAAATAAGAAATTATTTGCTCATTTCAATCACACAATAAGAAACAAAACCTTCGGTGGCTTCAGTTTAGATGTTGAATTATACTAGAGTCACTAAAACTTTAAGACGCTGACGCAAAAAGAAAGCATGTATTGTTTTAAAAAAGAGCTGGTTTAATTCAAAAATTAAGAGTTTATTTGATCAAAACTGTCACCATTTGCCTTTGAAGTAATAGTGTTGCCACTAAAATGAAAAGAAAAGTCGTTTTTTGAAATGACAATTTCCTAAACTGCAAACTCAAAGTGCAGTTTTTAAAACAGTACTTTTTTGTTCCACTAAAATAGGAACAAAATTTTGATTTTTGTTCTAATTTCAGTGGCACAAATATTTTGTTTCCGCCCCACAGTTGGACAAGTGGGCGGAGCTGTTCCTCCACCATTTGCTGTCACGCTCCACTCCATTTTTCTTAGGTTTTAAAAAGTCTAATTGTCAGGAAAATCAGCTCCGCTAATTGTTTAAGTTGTTGTGAGTAAATATTAAAATAATTAATGGCAAAAACTGTATACAATTTTTTACAAAGACAAACATGTAAGAAAAAAAGAAAAGAAGAACACTTTTGACCATTTTGTACTATTTCATCTTCACAATATAGATTTGTTGGATTTTTTTTTTCTACAATGGGCTACATTTACATTATATGTTCATAATATTTCGTTATTGACCCAATTGTAACTAAAATGTTATTTTAAATCTATATCGTGTATAGATGCAGTGAGTGTGGTTACTGTGAGGAGGAGAATACGAAATGAGATGGAGGCGGAGGATGCGCTGCGGGGATGCCTAAAAGCAAAAAAAAAAACTTTTGAGTCTATTCATACTTGAGATTGGACTTAAATCCTATATAATTATTCATATCATATTTGATACAGACATTTCTTAGACCCATATCTCAATGGCATGATCAACACTTTCCTTAATTGTATTGAACAAATTTCTGCCCTGCAGTTCATCATCAGTCCACTAGGGGCAGTAGAAGAGCTTTTCATGCTCATTTAAAAATGGCTGCTTACATGACATCTCAAAAACACTGAAGGTGGGAAAAGTTTGTTAATTTTCTTAATGAGTGATCTAGTGTTCTTTATTATTTTAAAATGCTTCTTGCTGTATTAACAAGGCTAAATTTGTTCATAATTAATTCTTTATGATACAGTTACACCATGTTCAAAATGTGTGGCTCAAATTTGAGACAGCGGATACAGTAAATAAGGTGACTCTTTTCCACTCATGTCAATGTTTCTGCATTTTAAATTAACATTGTTGTGAACAAAAACTTACCAAATCACCCAAGGTTTCCTAATTGATACCGTCTTTATCTCAAATGATATTGAATTATTTATTTTTGTGGATTTCAAACAAAGCTTTACAGGGTTAAAAACATTTTTTTACATTGAAAATACTTTTTTCCTTTGGAAAATGCAATCCTTTTGGCACAGATTTCAATGAAATTCATTTTATTTCCATGAGTTTCAGCATCTGGTGACCACAGCTGTGTTTAAGTTCTGTCCATTGGTTTGCAGATGGAAACGAAACCTGAAAGTTTCAGGGATTCGTTGGTCACAGATAACCTAGAACACCTGCATCCAACATATGTGTGTCTCGGAGAGCGCTTTGTGCTTTTTTCCCCCCCTAGACTTCAGAGCAAAAGTCAAGCTTCAGGTGTCTGCAGAGAAATGATAAGCTGCTGTGGTATTGTTTCTCTTGATAATTCGACAAAAGCATGTCCCACCCTTCAGGAGTTTTCCCACATCAATCTGCACAAAAGCAAATGTCCAGCAGCAAATATGAAAAAAACAACACAGATCTGAGCTTGCAGAACAGAGAGCAACAAAGGGCGAAGTCGAACTCTGCATGGAGGCTGAGTACAATGCTCATCAGCATCCTACAAACAATCTCAAAGCTGTCCCCATTGTTTGATGCCAGCAGTCACCATGTAAACATCCCTTCTGCAGCCAGTCCCAACTAAATTCAGACCCTGACAGGAAGTGATTTCATATCCAACATCCGCCTCAGACTTCCTCCCTCAGGTGGCCGACATTTTTGGCTTTGGACCTTCCACACCAAGGAATCTGGAGTTGTAAAGGAAGGGCTGGTTCCACGTTGTGCCCTGTCTTTGGATGTTGCAAAGAACAAACACTTTCACTTGTTCCAGATCAGTTTCGTAAATCTTCTGAACAATTGAGAACACGCATGAGAAGATTCATTTTTCAACGGTGTAAGCAGGTGAAAATGTCACTGACAAAATCCTAGAATTATTGAAACAAAATCTCATTAATTTATACATAATAACTTTCATATTTTTATTTCAAAACCAAATGTGTTTTATTATAAAAGACAATTTTAAAGAGATTTTGATTTAAAATGACTAAGTTATTTTTCAACCAATTTCCGCAATAAAACAAAGGAAAAAGACCCTAAAATTAAATGGACAAAGATATAATATCCAACGATAGTCAACGATTTACCCCCATACTTGATGGATAACAACAAAAAAGAAGACAGACTCTAATGTCGCATAATTCAAACTTTGATCAAGAAGTGGAAAGGGGTTTTGTTGAAACCAAACCACAGTCACAACATAAGATACAAAGAAACACCAACAAATAACCTCAGCTTTGATCCAGGTCTTTCTGAAAAATTGTGGCGTGGATGTTTCAAGATGTAGAATAAGGAAGCACCTGAAGAAAATGGGTCGAGTCGCCAGAAAAAAGGCTTCTTTGTGCAAATGTCACAAAATAGCTTGCTTACAATACACTAAAAAGCGCATAGAAAAAACCTCCAAATTTGTGGACTAAAGTAATTTGGAGCAATGAAACCAAGATTTAACTTTTTGGCCACAACCTTCAATGCTACAATTGTAGAGGAGTCCCATGAAAAAAAGCTGTGAAAGACGACGGTGGATCACTGATAGTTTGGATGTGTGAGCTACAAGGTACAGGAAGCTTGGTCAAAATTAATGGCAAGATGAATGCAGCGCGTTACCAGAAGATACTGGATCAAAGTTACACTCTGCAGCTCAGAGGCTGCTCATGACACACACTTGGACATTTCAATATGCCAATAGGCCAAGTCCACCGGTCACTGGTTCCAGCAGAATAAGGTGAAGGTTGTGGAGTGGCCGTTTCAGTCTTCTGACCTCATTATTATTGAGCCACTTTGGGGAGATCTGAAACGGGCAGTTTAAGCAAGACAGCCCAAGAATTGAAAAGAACTTGAAGTTTCCTGCCAAGAAGAATGGGCTGCTTTACCGTCCTCATCCACAATGACCACAAGAGTCTTTAATGATGCAAAAGGAGACCACACAAGGTATTAAGGACTGGGGTATGTCAACTTTTGAACAGAGTCATTTGGGAAGTTTCTGTTAAGATAATTTAAAAAGTGTTAACACGGTTAACTGTTTAACAATAAATGGCTTAATCCAACCATTAACCAGGATTGGAAAAAAGTTATTTCATAGTTTTATATTCTCTGAAAAAAAAAAGCCTAGAATTTACAGTTCATCTTAGGGTGTGTAAAACTTATCAGCACAACTGGATTTTCAGATGCAGTCATCTGATTTAGACTTTTTTCATTAGATTTTCTATCTTCATCCTAATAATGATTAAAGGTGTTGCTCTAAGTTCCTCCAGCTTCATAACCTGAACAAATCCATTCCAAGGCTTTGGAGACAGACAACTACATTGAGGCACTTGTTTGTTTAAATCGCTAGTGTGAGTGTAATCTGATACCACAAGGAATGAATAGATGAACACATGCAGAACTTTTTCTAAAACTTGGATTATTTCGAAGCTGTCAGGCCAAGAATCATCTTAAGGGTTAAGAAGCTGATTAAAGACTCAGACAAACTTGTCTGCCAACAGAAAACCTCTAAAATGAAGCTTTAATTGTTGATTTATTGTTGGACTTTTTAACAAAAAAAATACACATCAAGGATTTTGTCATTTCTGGATTAAAAAAAAAACGTTTTCAAGTGAAATGTTAGAAAACATTTATCTTTTTTTATTTCCAGATCTTGGTGACCTCAATTAGTCTGAGTCGATCAAGTTAGTGTTAATGACACAATGATAGAGAGCAGAGGTGACCAGCAGAGAAATTTGACGCATATGGGAGAGGATTAATAGCTGTTATTAAGACCACAGATTTTGATGGAGTTTGACTTGTCTAAACAAGTGTTTGCCAAGATTTCATGTGACAAAACAACAACACGACGGCTTTTTCAAGGCAACAGCTTAGATAAGAAAGGCTGTTTTTTCAGAAGTGCTGCAAGGACGTGACCGGACAAACACCCCGGAGACGTCCTTCCAGGGAACCTGCCTTTTCACTTGTGCTCCTGGAGTAAAAGTTAGATAAACAGACCCTGAACTGGGGTCACAAACTCTTCAAACAGCAGAATCTTCGACCTCAGTCCACCTCAACAGTCCAAATGAGTTGGTTTGAACAGATCTGAAACAGCAGTGAGACTTTTAAACCTTCCCTCAGTGACTCCCTGCAGTGATGGGGCCTTGGGAACAACCTGCCACAGACGGAGCGAGGAAACGTCAACGACATGAACGGAGGAAGCGGTGGAGAAGCGGGTGGAGGGGGGCAAACAAACAGAGGTAGTTTTACACCCACCTGCTCCACCAGCTGCTCTCCATCAGCTACTGACAGGGAGAGGAGAAAAAAAAGGACATCGAACAGGATATGTTTGACAAGGCGTGATCTGTCAATGCTAAAAAATAAAAGCACTAAGAAATGAATAGTCTTGTGTTTTCTTTTTTCATCTATGTTAAGTGTTAAGTCTATGTTAAGTTATGTTGGTTTTCTTTTCTAGTTAGTTAATTTTATTGATTTAACCGGCAGCTTTTAGCAGAAAAGCAACCTTATATCAGCAAAATAATATACATTTTATGACACCAATTAGTACAGACAAACTAAGAAATATGTACAACTTTTGAATTCTACAAGTTAATATTTGACAGATTTAGATACATTCTAAAGAAGATATTAAACAGACTACAGATGTGTTTTTAATCACTTTTGTTTTTATTTTTTATTGACAGACAGAACCTTTAACTTCGATCATCTTTTGATCTATTTTAAAAGCGTTCTCAGTGGTCTTTTAATTATGATTATGACGTTTTTAGTCAAAAAAAGGTGTCGTTTTCTAGACATAGTTTCTGTAGAGCGGCAGGATTCTTTAAAAACTTGTTGAGAAAGCAGAGCAAAGCAACCCCATCCCCCTTGCCCTTCCAGTTGCTGACAGCTCTTTGTTAACAGGTTCTCACGTTAGCTTACAGTCTCTTACAACCCTAACTTAACATTACCGGTGCAACAAAAATGGTGAGCAGAATTGGAGTCATCCAACGGAACAGTTTTCACACCAGGAAAACAAGGTCTTACATGGATCTAGTAGTCTACAAGTGGATCAGAATGGAGAATAACAAATAAGGTCTATTTTGAAAACGACTTTTTTATATGCTTCTGATTCACAGCACTTTAACAAAGAAAAACTTAGAAATGCAATTTTAAGCTTAATTTTTGTAACATATGTGCATCATCAGAAAAAAAGGCCACAAGAACACATTAAAAACACCAGAAACTCACTTTTTATTGTAGTGGGTCTCTAATGTACAGCGTGCTTACACTGTCACACAACAACACAAAAAGAAAACAGAACAAGAAGGTTTGCATAGTGCAAAAAGGATGCAGTTTGCATCCTTTCAAAAGAACAAACGGACATTTATGATTATGTGCTCATAATCTGAAAATCCCTGAAAAGCAACATATTAGGATTAAGTGTCTTTTTTTATATTCCAAAAGAAATATGAACTGGTAGAAATTACTTTTCTAGTTTGGTTTTGTAAAATTCTAAAGTTTTCATGGTTTTCAATGACTGCAGTCAAATCCTCATCCAAGTTTGGCTTATTTGTTCTTTTAATGTTTCATTTCCTTCACCAGCTTTTCAAATTTTACATGGTCCTGGTAATCCGTTACGAGAAATTGGTTTGGATCCTCACTCATCCATTTTGTTACGAGAAAAAAAAATCAGACTTATAAGAAAAACAAAAAACGACTTTGTTATTGTAGGTTTTAGCTATTCTCTTCGTAAGAGATTTTTGAAAATCCTAACACAACATGGAAACAAAATGGAGATGAGAATAAAGTCCTGGAAAGTTGAAGCCAAGGGACGATAGAATGAATCTCTCATTTATTTGCTGTTTTTTAGTTTCTGTTTCAAGTTTTTTTTTCTCTTTTCAAGTAAGTGACAGAACATTGTAAGGTGGGTAAACAGATCTTTTTGTTTTATTCTATTTTAAAGCAAATTATGATGATTTTCTTTAATTCCAAAAGAAAAAACACATTAATCACTTTTGCAGAAGAAATGTTAGAAATAAACAAACATAAAAAAAGGATTTACTGTATGATGAGATAAAACAGTTCTTTTAAACTTCATTTATTGACATTTGTAATGCAAACCAAAAATACTTTTTGAAAGAAAATGTGCTCATTATTAAAAAAAGGTACCCAGCTTGGAAAAATGAGAAACTACTTTCAAAGAAAAAATATGAACAAGTAGAATAGAATGAATTCTTCTTGTATTTACACACAAATCTTGTGAAATCTGCTTTAGTGTGGAAAAAATGTCAAATAAATCTGTGGCTGCTTGTGATGTCATCTGATATGAGTAAAACCCTGCTTTGTCATAGAGTGTCCACTTGTGAACCTTATGATTGGGAGTTAACCACTTTATGCCATTTTTAGAATGTACCATTTCATCAAGGCTTTAATTTAATTTAGCATCACCTTGAATGGAATCAAACACTGAAGAAGATTTTTTAAAGTAATTGCACTGCAAAAACATTTGAACATTTTTCTTTAAATAAGAAAAAACAAATCTGCCAATAGGTTAAGAAAATGGTTTTACCAAGGATTCTTATTTTAACAAAAAACTTTAGTCAGAAGACATCTTTTCTTAAACCAAAACTATTTTAATATTAAAATATTTTTTCACAGGATTATTTTTCCTGCAAAGCAGAAAATAAAACATTTTTTCTGGAAACAAACAACTTTTAACTTTCTTAATATTCAATTTTTTGCAGTGAAGGCGTTAACTAACAGTAAAAACAGCAACATTGTTTTATATTTAAAAAAATACTTTGATCCAGTTTGCATTAAAAGGTAACAGGGATTGATAACAATTGCAGAACATTCTTATTTTTTTTTTTTTAGTAAATGTCAGTTTAAATAGAATCAAAAATGCTTCTTAACCTCAAGAAAATAACGAATCTTACCATACATTGCACAGTATTAACATTTGAATGTTGCATGGATAATGTTGAGAGGTCCACCTTATTGGTTAATCTGGATTAGGACAGGCAATTCAAAAAAATGAACATGAATTACTGTATTGTCCGTACAGGATTGGAAGGCGCACTGCCAATGAATTGTTTTTTTTTCAAACATTTATAAGACGCATCAAGCAAGACAAAAGAGTCTTGGATAAATTCATCAGACTTTATTTGCTGCATTCACAGTAACTCTAGAACTTGTTTGTAACAGGCTGCGTGTTAGCCGAGTTACAGGTGTTAGCGTATTCACAAAACCTGTAGCTCCCGGCCTTGTCTGCAACTTGTAAAACTACGTACTCACCTAGAATGTGTTGTGTGCTCAAGAACACGCTGAATGTGGGTTCTTAAGCCCCCTTTATGATGCTCACACTGGACTATCGCTACCCGATACCAGCTCATGTACCTACAGTTGGAAGAAGCTGGATTCAAAATGTCAAAGCGGTTTAAATCTCGCGACTCTTGCTCCAGGATTTTTTTTTCACAGCTCTATTTTGATATATTAAAGACTTGGTGTTTCCCTTGGGGGGCCCTGGCTCGTACCCGGGGCTGGGGTGTGGGAATGCTTGGCATTCCTGGGTGGTGGTTGGCAGCTAGTCTGGTGTGGTGGTTTTTCGGTCCGGTCCAACAAAAAAAGGAGACAAACATGATCAAAATAAATAAAGTTTAGTTTAAATTACAAAAGGGGTTTATACAGATATACACCTAGTGTGTCCAAACATTTATAATCCCCGATTGTAACAGTAAAATCTGTCCAACACAAGTGTCTCTCAGCATAACTGATTGCTCAGCTGTTGGACAGGACAAAAAGACTCCAACCGCGCACAAACTGCAATTATCAATTTATCCTCCATGATCAGTTTTCAAACAGTTGGTTTTTCTGTGAATCGAAAAAGGCGCTACCCATATGTCATTGAATCCAAGTCGCTGATTGGTCAAAGTTTTACCTGGTTTAGCCTTTTACACCTGTACAATTGCCACACGTTTTGTAAGCGGAGCCCCAAAACAGACTTAAAAACTTGTGGAGTTTTGAAATCAGAAGCTCAAAACACGCAAAGCTCAAACTTGGCATTAAACAACCGTTGCCGTGACTCCATGAACTAACTTTGTAAATAACACAGAAGAAAACCAAAGTCCGACACCGCTGCAGGTTTGCGAATACATGACACCCAACACATCAAAAAACAGACTGACTCTACCAAAACCATCATTAGTGTGACCACACTAACCTCCAACCTTGTTAGTAACCCATAAAAAAACACAGTCTGACACCACTACATGTTAGCCGTGTTAAAATAGTCTCAATAACAACCTTGCTTTCAAATTGTAAAAAACAACAGGCTAACATTTGGACAGAGTGCTGTGTACATCTCAAAATGGCTTCGACATCAGTAAACACAACCAGAATCCTTCCATATTTAGGGCGCTCTGGATTAGAAGGCTCACTGTCGAAGACTTTTACGTGCGCATTGCAGTGCAGAAACACACTGTATGCAAAGTCTACGTGAAAACAGAAGTGTGTCCTAAAACACACACTAAACCCGTCCCCCTCCCAACAAAACCTGTTAATGGACACTTAATCGAGATGCTTGACAAAACCGAGGCTGTGACACAAAAGTTCAAAGCTTTAAGTTTCCTGACAAAGATGGAGAGCCAGAGGTTGCTGAAGCCATCTGCAGCCTTTCTGCCTCGCTACTCATTTACTCTCCCTCTTCTGCACTCTGACCCCTTTTTACTCACACACACGCACAGGCGTGCACACCAAGGCACGCACTCACAAACCGAGATAAATAGAGATTAAACGGCGAAAGTGAATCGGTGCAGACAGCCGAGCGACGGAGACACTGATAAGAGCAGCAAGTGAGGATGGTGATCAATGGCCCAGCACCATCTGTACAAATGTGTGTGCTTTTGAAACTTTAACCCCCACACCGCCGCAATTAACTGCCACCCTACACCGTGTTAGAAGACATGGAGGAAAATAAACTTCAAACAGAGGCTGCTGGTACGTTTAAGCACAACTTATGCATGTCTTTTTTATTTTAGAACTTTTCTTCAACAAAATCTTTACTTTTTTTTATAGAAAAGTGAAAAGACTTAAAGCCACAGTCTGTAAACACAGCATGTTAACTTGCAAATTTGAGTTCTTTCTTACTATTTCTCTTGCGCAAAGCGCCTTCATGTTTGTTCACATAATAAAAGACATTTTATGAATTTCTGCCTTCGTTTTTTTAAAACAGAGACTTGTTTTCTTTACCACTGCCTGCACGAGCATGATTGATCCACCTCCATGCTTTACTGTTATAGAAGTGATCTGTCATTACTCTTTCCAAGTATTACTTGCAGTCACTGTGAGGAAACAGTTTGATGTTACAAAAACAGTCTGCAGGACTCATTTCCAAAAATTTAAAAGAAGCTATTCTCAATGCACAAAGCAAACTTTTAAAATATTTTGCCGTGCTGTTTTATGTTGTTTGAATGATCGGAAGTAGAAGACCTCTAAGGTATTGGCTGCTAGAGAAGCACTTGTCAGACTAAGAAGAATCTTTCAATTTGTATTTTCCAACAGTTGCTAAAAAGACTGGAGTTGATGTTCAAGCAATGGAGCAAAATCTGCACACAAAATGTTTTTTTGCACATTTTTATTTAAGTTAGGTTGTCAGGAACTGGGAGTGTTGGACCAAATATGCAGGAAACCAGGCTTGGTGGGAGAAACACAAACATTTGATCAATAAACTTCAAACATCAATAAACAACAAAAAAGAAGGCAAAAGAAAAACCCAAAACAGGCACCTAAATACAGTGATAATTAACTGAAATGAAGACTGCTGGGGATGATCATGAACATTATCGTGGTGTGACGGATGGAGGACAATGGATTTTTTTCACAATTATAGAGACTTTTGATGTTTTTCATTGCTGGTCACTGTTGTGACCTCATGCAGAGGAAAGGAGAGATAACATAGGGCGTCCAATAACTAGTCATACATTTGAACAAATATCTATAAAACGTAATTATCTATGGTAAAACATAACACCGGTATTCACAGTTCCTTTAGATTTTAACATAGTATGTCTATAATTTTTAAATGAATATTTTTTTTTACATAAATAAGACTTTTCTATGTGGGACATGCTTTTTACCGTCTTTCAAGAATCAGTAATGTGTATAAAGTTATTCATAACTACCTTTCATTTAAGGTGAATGACAAATAATGATAAGAATAAACAGTAAGACTCAAAGTACTTTCACTGCACATAAAAACAGTTTATACTGTTACAAACACAGTTACAGTACATAAAGACTTTTTGTTTTTTTCAGCAGACTTCTGGTCAGATTAAAACCTTCCTTCAAGAATTGTGTCTAGTACAAATTAACAGAGAATTTTCTTCAGGAAATTGTGCTCAATCCAGCAATATAAACAAACTTTTAAGAATAATAAGAATAATAAACTGCATCCACTGCTTTCTGTAAATGCTAAAATTGCACTTGATAAGCATTTTTGCTGCATTATCAGTTCAAAATTGTCTGACATTCAGGGTAAAGTGATAAAAATCTTTCTTGCCCCGTCAATAGTTTTGGAGATCAAATTGTTCTTCTTTCCCTTCAAGATTCAGAATGAAACACAGATTGTGCCCAAACTTTCCCAGGACACAGTAAGAAATTTATCATTCAAATTGACATCAAATTCATTTGAAAAATGGCTCAGCGCTTTATTGTCTGCAACTATTTTGTGTCATGTGACAGACATCTGGAGTTCTTCTAATCAAAATAATCCACTCTAATTAGAATATATACAAACTCCACTGGAAAACTTAAACAGTTTCAAAACCAGCCACCACGTTAAAAAAAACAAAGTCAGATGATTTACAACAAAACTATAATTTATTGTCTTCAGATAATCTAAACTTTCAAAGTCACTCTCCTGTTAGCTCCCATAGCCTTCACACTGCAGAACAGCCATGAATTGACATAAAAATGACCTCTAGAAGTATTGCGACTACAATACTGCAGCATAAATTAATACCCAAGCATTTGTAACAAATAGAAAAGATAAATCCAAAATTGCAGTGTATAATATTTTACAGAAGATGGATCATGTTGATTGGCTTTCACTTCCTAAACGAAGCACATTTGAAAGAAAATATAGTTCACCAAGAAACCACAAGAGGCTTTTTATGTAAATTTTACAAAGAAAACTTGAAGTTGAACTTACATGTTGCATGTGCAGAGGTCTTTTTTTTTGGAATGCCAGTTTACAGCCAAATCCTCAGTTCTGCAACATAACTTGACACGGTTGTTAAACCTTCACAACATGCCCATTTATTTGGAAAGGTTAGGGTTTGGTGAGGTAAATAGTTATGACCTCCAGGCTGACACCAATTCAGCCCAAAACAAACTGCTGAGTCATATAAACCCCATTGACTGTACAAGACAACTGTTGCTTCGGGTTCGAACAAAATGAAATAAATTCAGTCGTTTTTTTTTTTTTTTTTTTTTGCAATATTGACAGCGTCGTGTTGGAGCCAGACAACGTCAGTAAGCAGCGATTGTTCTGAGTCAGTCTGAGTCAACATTTCTATGGCAACCACTCTCATCAATCGGCGTGAGTCCAAACCTTTATCACTGAAAAACTTGCTTGAGAGAATCTGTAAATCAAACATTCGAACATTCAAGGTGACACCACATACTTTTATTGTGGCATCTGATTGGTCAGTTCATAACTTGAATAACTTGCACTACAGAAAATATATATACTTTTTTTTTTATTAATATTAGCAAAAAATGGTTAAAAGAGGCTAATTTCTCATTAGAAGTATATTAGATTTTGGCCTTTTAGGGCCAGTGGAATCTTCCTGTTGGGAGGTGTCACTCTTCCAGTTCTCATATACAGTCAATGTGTGACCCCCCACCCCCAACATTTCTTTCAGATGCTGGGGAGGCCTGTCTCTGGCTACACCTCTGGAGCTGCTCAAACTTAGGTCTTCTTTTCTAACTGCATCTTTGAACCCTGATAGAAATACTGCTGTTACTTGTTTTTCCAACAACAACAAACTTTATGGTTATTCAGTTGGATCAACACGTTCTGGCCAACTTCATCAGAAGTCTTGTTGCGGACGGCAGAACTTCCTGAACTCCAAAAACCATGGCCACAGGGCACTTTAAACATTTCCCTTTGTAAGTGGCAGTAAAACTTATGAGCACATAAAATCAGTTTTGGGGTTTCAGGCAGGAACTAAATGAGGTTTTAATTTGATCTACCAACACATTTCCAAAAAAACTGGATGTATCTTTGTGGGTTTCCGCATTGAGCCAATCAGTGGCAGAGAAGGAGAGCAACAGGACCAAATCTATTGATGCATGCACCATTTGAAATTAAGTTAAGCAACGAAAGAGCAGCATCTCTGTGATGGTGCCTTCTCATGTTCCATCAGGCTCCATTTTCGACCCGATAAATCCACAAACCCTAACTGACGGGCTCCCTGGGAAGACGAATGGGCCTGCAGAGGCTTGTGAGAACTTCCGAAAGCTCCTTTGGCCAACAACAGGAGGAGGGGAGCTGCTTGGGGGGGCTGACGTCCCCCCACGTTAGCAGCCTCTAAATCCTGTCACCAGTCATAAAGAGACGGGCGCACATGGAAGTGTGCAAATTTGCAAAATCACAACAGAATTTCTCCCGGCATGGGATGTCAGCACAGCACTTTATTTCTCAAACTGACAGTTTTTCTTGCATGGGGGTGGGTGGGGGGGTGTGGGGGGGTTGTATTTCAGTCCAGGAAGGAGAGGAACATGAATATCTGCACAGGAAAATCATCTTGTTTTCTGTCCTCGAATGCAACCTAATCCTGACATGGATCAGATGAGGAGGAACCAGATTTATTTTTCTGGAGTTATTTTTAAAAACAAACCTGCACCTCTTCTGCCCGTGTGCCTCCTGTGGTGAAATATGGATGGAGTTATACGTATTGCTTCATGTTCTCCTCCTGTGGGGCCCTCGCACCACATGTTGCACACACAGCACAATGTGCAAAGGCTTTGCCCTGCAGAGAAATGCACAGAAGGTGTCTATTTTACACCTTGTTTCATTGTTACCGAGCAGCTCCATCTCAGCGGTGGGACTGCAGGAACAGACCACCCCGCTTGTCTACATGATAGATCTCTAATCCTGCAAATGCAGCTTTTGTTAGACCCTGATCTCAGTCAAGCCTTCCCTCCTGTTCATCCCTTCGTCTATCAGCCTGCAATGTGACTCACGTATTATTGTAGCCTTAACGCAGGGAAGCACCCGCTGACCGGAAGATCTGCTTCTGCAGATTGAGCTGCAGACTAAAAGCTTCTTCCTGCCTCGCAGGCCCTCCAACGCTGTCTGCAGAACCAAGACGTAGAAGCCAAATACTCCTGTAAACTTTCGCGAAACAATTTCTGTCCAGTTTAAACAAAATTAAAAGCCGTGTACGTGCAAAACTGACACTGTTTAACAATCATCAAATGTGCAGCAGATATGTTTCATAGTAATGTGCTGCACAGGAACACTACAAATCCTGGTATTTTCCACTATGGGAGAAGCAGCGCTTTTTGCCATGTTTGAGAGGAGAAATGTGCATGAAGAACTTTTGTCCCTTCTTAATGAATCGTGGCTACATAAATAGTCAAGGGAAAGGTGAAACACCATGAAGGGAGACAGCCTCCATCAGGAGTCAGACATGCTTCCCTGCAGTCGAATGCTATGTTAACTGCAAGTCAGGGGTCACAACAGGTTTGAATTGACTCAAATTTGGCAGATGTTACAAATGCAACCTGCACTCTTCACTTCCAGTGCATCTATATTTATGCCAGGGGGCTGAATGTAGATGGACCCCCCCTGATTGACAGAAGAGGACCAAAGATGGTTAAAAGACGGAGTTGAACGTTGGGGTTAACAACATAACACAACGGGCGGGCCAACATAAAAGACTGGAGGAGAAAATCTGGACGTATTTTCATGAAACGTCTTGCAGGGTGGGGTTCGAGGGGGGCGAGCGAGCCTGCAGGATCGAGATAATTTCAGAGGGGAGCCGACAGGAAGCGTTCTCACATCACTTCCTGTCTTTGTCCCAGCCGCTATTTTTCAAGGTTTGGAATGTAGTTCCTGTCAAGAGGTGAAGGAATTCAAAACAAGTTCATCAGCCCCTCCATGAGGGAGCTGCGGGGGGGTAACAACGCATTTGTTCAGTGGAGTTCTGCACTGATTGGTGTCATACATTCATGTTGGGTGTGGCGCATGTCTCGTGTAGAGTTCAGGATCTGTAGGAGAAACCTGGAGGCCACACCTGCTTCACATCAACACAACCTCAACAGGAGATGTTCGTACTTATCTGGGTGCATACTTTTACTTTTGCCAGGTTTTTGCTCGTGCCAATTCCCCGCAGTTAAACAAACCACCAGAAAACTCCAATTCAACACATCGTATGTGATTGAGTTTGTTTCCACAGGCTTCCAACACCTGGAACCCCCATGGTCCTGCCAAAGGTGGGGGTGTCACTCATGCTGTCTTTACATTACCTTTAGTAGTAGGTGAGTATACGTCTCTCAGGACATCCCAGTGATGCCCAGCTCTGGACACGAACACAGAAACCCAGCTTTCTCCGTTCTATGAATGACTCCACAGGAAACTGTAGTCAGCAGCTCAGGGACTTCAACTCAAAAACAGCCAATCTTTGCAAAGCCCAGTTAGACAGCCCTTCAAAAACTGTGCGCACGAATTCCCACAAATGAAACAGTTGCTGCTTGTTTGACAGTGGAAAATCATTTCACCAAAAATCAGTATTTCCTGCTGCAGTGTGAGAAGAAGAAAATGAAACTTTATTGTTCACCTCATGGGCCCCAAGCTCAGCATCTCTTCACATTCTAACTTTTTAATTCTAACTTTTGACTGTTTAAGACCATTTCTTTTGCATAGATAAACGATGGGATGACCTGATCATGCAGGAAACATTATGTAACTAAAAAGATTTGCAGTATTATTTGGAAAGTGCAATTAGTAAGATTTAAAAATGTCAAAAAAGCTTTGATGCAGTTTAGTGTAGTTTATTTTAATAGAATAAATGGAGGAAGTTCTTGAAAAACTGCCAACATTTTCAAAAAGTAGTGTGACTTGTTACCATGGCGACCAAGACAATGGATTGCTGGCGCCAGCACATGATCATAGGACATTAGGTGCCCCTGCCTCCATGGCACCGTGTTGGTCCCGCCCATATTCCTTGAAGTTCGGGCGTCACTCCTCAAGCTCTGTGCACACACCTCAATGAAATCCCTTTATAAGCTCCCAAAAGTAAAACTACAAAGTATTTTGAAAGGCAAAAATAAAAAATGGAAGCACAAAAAGGTAAACACGTCTTTGTAACTTGTCAAGTCAGGTCTGTTTGTCTTTAACTCGGTCTACTATCCCTCCTTTTATCACCCTACATTGACTCCATTTACCACTTAGTCCCACATATAGCCAGACTTATCACCACAGCGCTGTGTCAGCAGCAGGGAAAGAGCAGTCTGCACCCACTTTAGCATTTATGGTACAACAACATTCTCACTGTTCTTGCTTTAGTTGAAAAACTCAAATCTTTGACAAAGCTACAGAGAAAAACTGCAGAGTTGAAGTGGAAAAGATTGCATGCTTCTGGATAGCAAATAATTCTTATTGGTTGTTCAGTGTTACACACAAACTGACACACATTTTGCTTTAGAGCTAAGTACACACCGGGCATTTGATGTGTGTGCTTGAACGTTTAGCCCATGGTGTTCACACTGGACAAACAGGGAGGGGTTTCTTCTTCTTCTTTTTCTGTTTACTCTTGCATCTCTGTCATCTACAGGCTTGGTGCAAAAATGGGGAAAAAATGGTACAAATTTTGCAAATCTTGGTCCAACCTTTTTCCTTCACAGCAATATTCTGATATATGAAAGACTTGGTGTCATCTAATTCCATCCAGGCTCAAACCACAATTATTAATTTTCCTACATGAGGGACTCCATCCATACGTCACTACTAGGGATGCACCAAATATTCGGCCACCAAATAGATTTGGTTATATTTTGCAAAAAAAGTCCCATTTGGCCTTCGGTTGGAGCAATTATAAACAAGACGGAAAACTGGCATGTATGCAATGATGCAAGTCTGGTTAATTGATGTTGTAGCACCTTATTCAAAATGTCGGCAGTGTGGAGGTATTTAAAAGTTGCAGAGCGACAAAAGAACTGCAATTTTGAATGTGCAGCAAAATTATCAAGAGGGGTTACGTCTGCTAAAACCTTTAGCAAATTGATGCTTTGATAGGATACAAATATTAACTGTCGTTGAAAAACATGTCTATAATGTATTCCTACGTATTATAAGATAATTTTAAAGACTCAACTTTCTCTTTTTGATAACTAATTGATAACTCTTTGGTATTCTGCCATGTGTTTTAATCATTATTTAGCTTTGGCTTCGGCCACAAATGTTTTTATGTTGGTGCATCCAGAGTCACTACCAAATCTACAGTAAGTCCCTGATTGGTCAAAGTTGGTTTAAAGGGCTACATATGGCTACACATGAAAGCAGCAGGCCAAAATGTGCGTTTACAAGCGCTTTCGTAGACTTTTCATCGGAAGTGGCCGCTTGAACACGTGTTGCTGAGCAAAGCTAAAGATTTCCAAACTTTTTGAAGGTTTTGGTTCTGCATTTTTCCCAGATAACACTGCAGACTAAAAAGACGGCAACTGGTGAGGACGACCTTTTATCTGCTAAAGTTGGGGTCATCTCCTTGTAACCAGCAATGACGTCAAACTGGAGACGTTCACTCACCCTTAAACATTTTGTGGCCCATTAAGGCTGCTCCGCTGATGTGTTTGCCACAGTTATCGTCTCATAACGGTTGCGGGGAGCGGCTGTAGAGGAGCCCATTTGTCTTGTTTGCAAAAGGCCCTTTTGCTGCAGCGACTGTTGGGTTCATCTATGAGTGAAAGTTATTCCATTTTCACACTCTTTCATTAGTATGACGGACAGATCATGGGGGAAACAGAAGGTTTGGTGATTCTGGGGCTTTACGCTGCAGGATCTGAAGTGTTAGCATGACGTTCGGCAGACACATTCATAAAACATCTGAACTAACTGTCAGTTCAGTTTTGCCTCGAGTCGCTTTCCACAGCTAGACTGTGTAATCATGCAGATTTTGAGTGAATGTCCGGGAGAGTGTTGCTCAGGATTTAGGGTAAAACCGGAGACAGGCAGGAGATCAGATAGCTGTAAACAGCGACTGCTGAGCTGAGCTCCTGGGGTTCAGCGACGGTTTGACATAAATCTACTCCTCAGTCTCTGCTTTATATAACATAACGGGTTCTTGGCCATCTGTGTGTAGTTAGAGAGCAAGATCCTTTTTTAATGAACCCATCATTAAGAACTTAGAACAAATCAAAGACTCTGAGCCGGAGCCGGTATTCCCTTACTGCGTTCCACTGACAGTTGTATGCAAGAATTTGAACTGGGACATTGAACTCATTTTAAGGAGTTCCATAACTTAACCCTAAATTTGACTTCATAGATTTACATTTAACCAGAACAATCTCTAGTGTTTGGTTCCATGAAACCAACGGATTTTAGTTCACCAACAAAATGACTATATAGTGGTCCCTCGCTTTTTTTTTTTTCATTTTTGAGTCATTTTGCATGCTATTTTAGCTTTCTTTTTTTCGTCTCCTATTCCGAATGCTACAAAATTTACATACATTTTTGATCGCGATCAGATCTTTGTTTTCATTTAGTAAAAATGGACTTATTTTTATTTAAAGGTTAGAACTTAAAGAGTGTGAGAGAGTGTAAAAATGCTCTTATCTGTCTGAGAAAAGTGTATCAAGTGTGTAGTGGGAGGTTTGGAGCCTTAAAAGATCGAGAAATACTGTTAAAACTAAAGATGACTACTTCACGGATTTTGTTATTTTTAGAATAAAAATGAGGAAACACTGTAGATACATTTTTTTTAAGTTGTATAAAATATACGTTCTTCTCAAAATGCATTAATTGGTACAAAAACAGGAAAAAATAGAACCGAAAATCTTCTTTGTCTTGGTTTTTCACAATTCAAACATAAACCGCGAACATGAACAGTGGTTGCTGATCATTGACTGTATATTAGAACTGGAAAGACCGCTGGCTCCAAGAAGCCAAAATCCCATAGAGTTGTATAAAGTAATAAACATCCATTACTCAGTCATTGTATTTGTCAGAATAACCCTTCTTGCTCTTCTGCCCTTTTTTCACATGTTCTTCCTAATCTGATATATTTTTACGATATTTTTTCTGTAGTTCAAGTTATTTAAGCTATAAACTAACCAATCAGATCCCTCAATAGAAGTGTGTGCGTTTGAAACATTTGATTGACAGATTCTTCCAAACCTGCGATCAGGTGGTAGGGGTGTGGACTTCCAGCTCTCGCTCCTGGTTGGTGAGAGTGGTTGCTATAAAAATGACGACTCAGACGGAATCGGACCAATCGAAGCTTACTGACGATCTCTGGTTCCAACATAGGGAAGTCCGTATCATGAAAAAACAGTGACTGAAAGATGTTGAAGGATAAAAAATAATATTCAAACAACATAAAAATATGGTTTCACAATCATAAATGTGAAATAACAAAATAACTTCTAGACCGCGCTTAAAAACTTCTCACAAAAGTCCAACAAGAGGACTTTAACGTCTCCTTTTATTTTCATTAAATAACTTTATCATTTCTCACTTTTTTATTCCTATAAATAAAAAATCCTAGCCTATCCAGGCTAAAATCTAGCACCTTTACATTAGTTTTTTTTATGTTTCTTGAAATGCAATGTCCCTTTCTTAATAAAACTATATTTAAAACCTCTAGGAGCAACATCCATTTTATTTAAAGATGTTGATAGCAGGTAAACTAGATTTGCCAACAGTATTTAAAAATTCAAAAACACTTACGATGTCAGTTTCTTATTGCACTAAAAATGGTGTCTGGGACATCTTGGATCATCAATCAAAGATCTGTAGATCTGATACTGCAAAGAAGTAAAGGTTTTACTTTTATTGACACCAATGAGGCTTAGTAAGAGAGCCTTAAAAAAAAAAAAGAAAACAGCGGAGACAATAAAGTTCAGCGTTTAGATGGTGAAGAAGGGGTGTGAATTGAAAATCCACAGAACATTGAGCTCAGCATAACACGGCTCTGACTCGGCTGCAGATAGGATGAGACCGTGGAGTCTAGACGCCGGCGGTGAACGCAGAGCAGACTGGTGAGACGTTTTGGATTAGATGGAGGTGTCGAAGAGGAGCGTTTGTGTGAGGCAGCCTGCAGGGCATCAAGACAGACAATTGTGAAATCTGCAGGAGACGAAAAGATTCCTAAACAGAACACAGATAAAATTCTGAGGACCAGGAGTGGGAGGACAATTATGCATGGAGGTGAATGGAGTGTGAAGGTGTGAGTCTGATCTTCCAAATTAAAACGCAACAGAAAAAGCTGATTCATGTTTATTCATGTTTATTGCGTTAGGAATTAAAAAGTTACTTTTGTCAAGGGAATGTAAACACTGAAGCTAAAGCTCCTGTGTAACAGTTTTACAAATCTGAACACTTTGATTAAGGAATACAACAATTACAGTTTTTCAAGTCATCTTGCACACTAAACTGTTCACATTAAAAAGTTTTAATAAAACTCAATTCTGAAATCTTGTAGAATGTCCGCTAATGATACCTGGGCGTCATCTTTATCTGCAGCCAGGTCCCCTCAAATGCTCACTGATGGTGTGTGCAGGTGATATGTAAGTAAGTGCAGGTCACCTGCGTGCCCCATACAGGTTTGCCCATTCCCCCCCACATCTACTGGTGAGGGCAGTTGTGACTAAGGACTAATTCTTTTTTCACGAGGTGGCAGCCCTTTTAGATCCTACAGACTCAAATTTGAATACAGTCTTGACAACAGTACTGTTTGAAATCTGATTTAGGGACTCTTAATAAATGGTAATGGCCATTTTTGCACTAAAACCATCTTCATTCTCAACATACTGATTACAGTAGCAATAAGCTTAAAAGTTGAGGTTAAAAGTTTAAATGTTACCTTTACAGAAGGAACGAAAGTTTGCATGGTATTCAAATGTTTGAAAACAGCATCTCTTTCGGGTTCGGTTAGATGTTCCAGCTCTTATTTTGAAAGGGTAGGGTGTGGTGTTTATTTCTCCTAGAAATCTGATAAGCTTTTTATCCGCTTTTCCTTTTTTCTTTTTTTTGTTCTCTGAATTGTTATTTAATGTAGAGTATTTCACTGTTATAACAAGCAAGAACTAATTCACCATCAAATTTGCTGGTTTTTTCACTTTGCTCCGATGGTCTCAATGAGCCAATGCTCTTTCTTTGACAGGAAGAGATGACAGCTGGCTGGCCGGGCAGAAACCTTCTACCTTCTCTCCATTCGGCAGTGTGCACAGCATACTTGTGGATGTCAGCAGATTGGAAACAGACGGGCGTGTATCAACAGTTTAGGGGGCTATTCCAATTTCTACCCACATTTTCTTTCAGCAAAGTTTCAATAACAAGATGACAAGTCAGCCATCCAAGACTAAACTGTGTGGGAGACGGGCCGATGTCATGATAGCATGAATTTTGGCTTTCGCAGACAACAGTCTGTTTGTTTGCTCATTAGCAGGCTGTGCAAAAGCTGCAGGATTGGTTTTCATAAACGCTGGCGGAAAATGAGCAAAAGATGTTTCTGTTTACGACTCGTTAGATCATTTATGCATGAACTGTTTTAATCCACATGTTCTCCTCCTTTAGCATTCAACATTTCTCCCAAAAACTCAGCAAAGCTGGCATTCCAGCTAAACTGGTCAGTTCTTTCTGTCCATGACAGCCACTCAAAATCGGTGGTAAGGCATCCAAACAGGAAGTGAAGCAATGTTTCCAAAACTGAACTGTCAAAACCAAAGTCAGTGGATGGACTTAAATCTCCATGATGAGGAAGCACAAACAACGGTGGAGCGTTTATTCTTCACGGGTTTGCTGAAATGAGCCACACACATGGCCTGTGCTTCCCAGCGCTGATGGAGGTACCACATGATGTAGATATATGACTGACAGGTGCTCCTCACTGTTGTGGGAAAACAGTTTGAGCTGCACCTGGTTGGCAACTCTTTCACAAGTAAACAATGTGTCTGTTTGTTTAAAAAAAAAAGACTTTTATTTTGAAATGAGTGGATTTATGAACACGTTTGGGAAGGAAACAAAATCACGATTGTTTCCCAAAATGCACATTCCTAACATCAACATGGAATCGAACCACAATATTGGGAGTTTAGAGGTTCCTGCAGTATTGAATGCATCAACACAGCCTTTTTACACCGTAGTTACGCTCATGTGTTCAGTACAACAACCTTTCTATTGCTTTTGAGTTAGAATGTGTCAGTTTATCTGATAAATAATCTGTCCTTGTGTTTTAAAAGTTTCAAAAAAACAATTGAAGGTGAAAAAAATTTATTTTTGTTTTTAAAACTTAAAAACAGAAATTTTGAAGCTGGAAATATTTAAGTTTTTATTAGAATTGCAGTTTAATTTTTTTTATCCAAACACCAATATTTCAGCTTGAATTTTTCAAGTTGATATATTTGGGTTTCAAATCTTTCTGGCCCTGATTTCTCTCCACAATGAACGACTCCTGCTCTGCAGAAACTATGTCCTAGAAAACGACAGTTTTTAAAATTTTGAATTAAAACTTCATAGTCATAATTAAGAGACCACTGGGAACGCTTTTAAAACACATCAAAAGATGATCAGAGTGCGTCTTTGATGGCAAAAGTTGGAGCATCAAATGGAAAAGATGGATTTATTTGAAAAAAAAAGTCTGAAAATAACATGTTAGACACTCAAACTGCTTGGAAGGACATTTTCAATAATAAATGTTAATCTTCTTTGTCCTCTGTTTAAAAAAAAAACCCTCAATTTTTGCCAAAATGTATTAAAATCAAGATTTAACTTTAATTTCAATGATGAAACCATATCTGAAGCGATGTGAAGTGAAGATCAACCTGCAAATCAGGTGTTTTCACTACATTTAATCCTCTTTCTCTCGCACTTAAAGCTAAAAATCTGCTTTCTAAAAAGGATTTTTGTTCATAGCAAGAGTTTAACCAGGTAAGTCCCAGCAGAAACCCTGTACTTTTGAATTCAAATGTCCTGACAGTTACATGATATGATCTTCTGCTAGTTGTTCTGGGCCTGACAGGGTGTCTGTTCTCAAACTCAGAACTCAGAATTTTCAGATAATAAACTCTATTGTGGAGACTGGATGATGACATTTTTGGCAGAATTCATGAACAGAACAGCTTTACTGTTTATTCCAAATGTTACTTGAGCTTTTCATTCAGTCTGCATCAGTGACTCATTTCCTATTTGAAAATTTTATAAATAAATAAACTTTAGAACCCAGAACTCGAGCTCATCAAGTTCTTGAATATTTTAACTTCCCGAAATAAGTTCTTTTCATAAAGGAAATTTTTCCGGGTTTTCCTCATGAAGTCTTGAGCAACAATCAGCAGGATGACTAGATAAGGGCAGACTCTGGAATCAAAGGTGACATGGGAGGAATTTGGATTGTGGCCTTGGAGAACAGGATATCCTGTTTCACTACTCAGCATGAAAAATCAGAGCAGAGAACAGTGGGCTTGTCTCTGGATTTACAAAGAACCGCTGGACTCAACCGTGTTTGGTATCCAATCCAAACATGTGGCTGTTCAGTTTTACACTATTATCACAAGAGGACCAATATTCAGATCATCTTCCGAATTAAATACTTATAAAGGTGCATGTTTCTTATCTTAGCTGAATAAAGTCATTTTTTGAGTCACTTACATGAAATAATTAGATTTAAATCTGTGATCAATATCCATGTGTCCCGTTTTGGGTCACTGAGGTTGTTGGAAGCTCTCTGGCTCATCATGAGGCAAAGGCAAGTCGCCGGCCCCTCACAAAACCAAGGATGGACGCTCTTCTAAAAATATCATTCATTTACTAGTAAAGTTTTTTTTTTTTTTTTACCAAGCGCACAGAGAAGAACATGCGCTTGGCCTCCACCCAGGGTCCGGTGAAAGTCACCGTACTGCGAGCGACGCGGATGATCTGGTGAACCCAGACACGGCATTGTGCTTGCTGGCATCTCTGTAGAACTCTCCAAAATATATAAACACAAGCTCCTCGCCTCCACCTATAGAAAAAAAGAAAGAAAGCAGAAAATCTGAGGCCTGTTCAGCTCATAAAGACTGAAATAAATGCTCACCAGAAACAGAAGGTCATATGACTACAACTAGTTAGGCCTTGGTCCCAACTGACCCTAAAGGTGGATATGGGCTGTCTTCATGTGGAAAATGGGCAAATCTGTGGTCAACAAGCTGTTTACATGAGAAGTGCGTGCTCCTCGTGCAGCCTGACTGTTAGAAATGAGGAAATTAGACAATCAGTCATCCTACAGGTGATCATGTATCACCTGTGCACCTCGTGCGTGCTGCAGTGAGCAGCCAGTGCGCTAAGCGAACCACAGCATCGTCTGTGTGTCATCAGCGCGTACAGCATTATCCTTACAAATACTTACAAATACTAAAAAAGCCTTTAAGGCTTTACACAGCAGAGCCATCAGTGGAGTGAAAAACAGGAGCAAACACGCTTAATAAAAGTCTATGAAGGCTAAACGTTAAGTTAAATCAAAAACAAATGAGAAAACAGTGACCATGAGCTCAACATCTTGCTATTTTAACTATTACACTTCAGGCTATTATTATTATGTTAAAGGCTTAGAGTTACAGAACAATACATGAGCAAAACAAGAACAAGAATATTTCATTAATAACGCGATACACTACTTTGTTGTAGGAAAAAGTCACATCTCTCTGACTATATCAGAGAGTAAACCAAAAACTACAATTCCCAGAACCCCACAGTCCACATTTGGTCTCTTTAAAAGGCTCCAAATGTCCTCTGTAGAATTCAGTGGTTGGGAGAGGTTCAGAAATGTCCTCCATTGAGACGTTTTTACGATATGTTACAGTCATATTTTACAGTTTGGGAAAGCTTTTATTCCCACAATTACTTTATTTGTTGATTTCCTGGTGAACTTTACCTTTTCAGGCTGTCTTCTTTCAAATGAAACGGAGGATTTCTCTTGATTTTGAGTTTCAACCAACAGTTTGGAAAGGTGAACCACCAGCAATGGCAACAGGCCAGCATGAAAATGCACTTGAAACCTCTTCAAAATACATTTGAACATTTATTGTTGGGTACGGCCACCCTCCTGCTCTTGCTCCATCCAGGGTCACCGCTGCTGCCCTTTAGCAAAATCTGTCAGGCTCTCTTTGACGCAGATCCGTTTCCTGTCAGAGTGAGATTTTTATTGTTCCAGGGGTGCAGCTTCCCGAATCTGGCTCTCCCAGCCTTTTCCTGTTTCCTCTCGAAGAGGAAGCGCTGCTTTGCTTCAGCTTGTTTCCCCTCCTGAATCTTCTCTGGGACAAATCTGGAATGCTGGCGTTTTGGCTCGATGCTGGTGGCGGCCGAGTCTTGATTTCAAAGAATGAGAGAGGCATTCCCTCCCACTTTGTTCTTTGTTAGAGACGTTTTCACATAAGCGTGCATCCACAAACATGGAGACCTTCACATTCACAAACAGACCCTCACTGGGTTGTCATGCACCCCCCTTATAGGGAGGTGGGCGCTCACCTTCATTCATCAAGCGTTCCCATGGTGCCTCAGCACGTAGGCCGTCTTCTTACACCAAAAAAGTGTAGTTTGTGTGTAAGAAGTGCCAGAAAGTCCGTCCAAACCCTTCAAAATATGTGATTCCTGCTTATTTTTAGATATTCATTTATGAATTTAGACTTGATTGACAAATATGTGCTGGTTTCATCAGGCTGCTCTTGGTTTCACTTAGAAAATCAACATCTTTTCTTAGATCGCATCAGCTATAAATACTGATAAGCTTCCAAATTTATAATAAAGCACCTTCTTGTGGATGTAAACAAATAATCTACCCCAATCCGAGCTGACTTCAAGGTCCTGAAAGGCTAAAATCCCAAACTTTCTGAATGAACTTTTACTGAATGTGTATGTTGGAGCGGTGGTCCCCAACACCCGGGTCATGGACTGGTACCAGTCTGTGAGACAGTTGATACCGGGTTACTGAGAAAAAAAGCACGACCTACATGTTCGCTGTTTTTTAAATAATCTAATCTTACTGGATGTTTTATTTTCTTCACCACATCTGACTCATTCTTGACGCATGTTAAGCCGCTCGGTCACGTGTGTCCAAAACACATCCAGTATTTCCCTAATGCAGCTGCCGCTAAACCTAAACCTCAGAGCTAGCAAAGTTAGCAACAGAAAAAAAACAAACGTGTTTGGAAAGTTTCTTTTCGTAGAAAAGAGCTAATGAGGAAACAGAAGAAGAGCCCTAGACTTGAAAATAAAAGAAATCTGCATTTAACAGACAAAAACCTGGAATCTTTACTCCAAAAGAGATGGATTTAATGTGACAGTTGTAACATTACTAATGTAAAGTGGTGCACGACGGCACAAAGCCACTTTCCTCTGCAACAGAATCAGCTGGTAAGCACTTCACCACACTTTTTGGGTGTTTTAACATGTTCTTGTAGCATTTTTCTTATAAAGGATGAGATTAAAACTGTGTTTTTGAGTATTTCTTTATTCAAACCATGTTGGGTCAGGAGCAGACAAATTCCCACAGTGTGAAAAGGCTCAGGTTTGGTGACGCAACAACTGCCATAGTCTCCCTGCTCCGCTCCAATTCTGAATCCTCCGATGGAAGACAAATAGATCCGTTCACGACTTCACTTTCCTCGTCCGAGCTGCCATCTGACTCAAAACTGTACAGCTGGAGGCTCTGATATTGCTGGCTGGTTTTTGCTACGCTGATGTTAGCTTGGGGTTGTGAGGGACTTTAAGCTAGTGGGAGAGAGTGTAAACAAAGGAATGTTGGGATATAACGAAAGGCTACTTCCTGCTCACAGTTCAGAGACAAATTTCCAATTAACATCTGCCTTGGTGCAGAAAATATGTCTTAAAAAAATTACACAGGCTTTTTGATTTTGGGTAAAAACAGCATAATTAAATTTTTTAGATTTTACTGTAGAGAAAAATGATAGTTGGAGTCATCCTGGTCAGATTCCCACTGAGACCAACCCAATAGGAACCACAAACACTTACTTCAATCTTTAGAAAAGTGAGACAAAGATTGATGTCATTGTTACTATCATGGTAAACATAAATGAAATGTTGTTTTTGGCATAAATAAAACACAAACGTAAATAGAAAATAGCCTATTTGCAAAATATGATATAAATGATGACTTCTGACAAAAGTTAACATGACTTCCTTTCAAAATAAAAGATTGTGTCCCATAAGATCATCTTAGTGCAGCAAAAGAAGGAGTCAGTGTAATGTCATCAGTGATTTAAAAAAAAAAAGGTTTATTTTACTGTTTGTGATGGATTTTTGCAAGAAATTTAAAAATCACATCACTTTCAAACACAAAAAAATAAAATCAGAGCTAATGAGGTAGCACTTACCGTATACCCTAACCTACAAGGCACACTCAAAATCCTTAAATTTGTTCAAAAATAGAAAATCTGCTTTATAACCTGTTCCACCTTGATTTGGGTTAAGATGACTGACCTCCTGTTGCGGTACACGGCACACAAAAATCTGTTAAAATGTTTTACTTCGATTTGAGTTGAATAAACGTTTTATTTTTTCTTTTATCAAAGAGCCACAATGGACTCCGGAGCTGCGGGTTGCAGACCCCCGATGGTGAACGGTTGAAGAGTTACGGTAATCAAAAGGAAGTCAGCATTGGAGCTAAAGCTCCAGTGTTAAAGGGTTAATTTGTGGATCAAAAACTTCAGAGCACTAACTTGTCCTTATGATTTCCACTGGTTCCACTGATTGATTCCTGTTGTTTGTGGTTCTTAAGAAGCTAGGATTGAGAATCGAAGCATTTGGTCATAGTGTGGCGTTTGACCAACTGTTATTACTGTTTTATTTCTTGCCAGTTGAACCGTTTCTTACTGCGGGAGTTGTGAGGTTTTATTATTTTTTTTTTGACACAAGCAAATCCAAAATGGAAGTTAATTTAAAGACACACCTTAGACTTCAAATTTCCTCCTTAGGATCTCGTCTTCCAGATCTCAGACATACATACATATTGCAGCTTGTGTTTCAATAAGCTTCAAAGAAACTTCTTTCAGTTTTAATTTTGAAAGAAACTGAGATTAAATTAAAGAAAACAAAGTCTTCTAAGATTATTTTAATGATTAAATATCTACTTTTTTTTTTTAATCTCCAAGGGGGTTTCATCTTTCCAGTAAAGTCTGGGATGCTGGTAGAACGTTCTAACCTATTATGAAAGAAAGAACTCCACCTCGGACAAATTTATTTTCTTTCTTCTTAAAAGAACTCACAGGTTATGTTGTCAGTATGTTTGCACTGATCCAATCGACCAGTCTTGAGTTGAAAATGTTTCCCAAGCTGCCTACAAGAGACTGTGACCATAAATGCAGAAGAAAGGGAAGAAACGTCCTCCTTATCGTGCAACTGGAGCTTCAACAAGCTGCAATTTGATAGATTTCATCTCCACAGCTGTAAACATGCGACTATTCGCTCCTGTGCTCTCAAACAACAGTTGTGACCTGTATTTATTCATTAAAACAAAAATAATCGGATTTCTGTGCACAGCAAAGGCCTCTAGGCAAGGCCAAGAGGTGAGAAAACTGGAGGCCCTCTTCAAGATGTCTGCTGCAGAATGGGAGCTGAAAAGTGCTTGAAAATCAGATTCCAGCAGGATGGAGCGTGTTTGTGCAGGAGAGGGGTTTTATCAGCAGCAAACAGTCACAGGAAGTCCGGTTTGGGATTGTCCATCCAATTCCTGTGTTCCACAGGAAGCCTTGCATAAAAAGCAACTGAAAAACGCCCAAAGACATTTCATTTGTCGCCGGCCGGCTCGCAGGGAGCACCTTCAACAGTCTTGGGGGTTTTTCACTCTAGTGAAAAGCTTTAAAAAGAAACTAGCAGCATGGAGAAGACCTCTAAAGCAAGGGTCAGGCGGCTGGCGCCCATGGCCGCCGCTCAGCCTGCACTCGGGCACTTACCTCCAGAACCAATTCTCCAAGGGTAAGACCGCATCATTTGTATTTTCTCAACACCAATCGATTCTTTTTGATGACTTTTTAATATTTTATGGGGCCAAACTTTGGACAAAAAAGTGTTAATTAAAAAAAAAAAAAAAGTCCCATTATACTGCAGTCAGTATGAATTCCATACAGTGGATAAAGAAACTTCATGAGCACGGATTTGACATTTTGGACACTGCAAAAGTGATTTAAAAATGCTAAATGACAGGAAATAAGCACAAATAGCACAGGTTTGTACATTTGTAATAAATATATTCTCTGAATTTAGTCAGCCCCATTATGGGGTGCGTGAAAAACACCACGGGGCAAGACTAGGTGGGAATTAGGGGTATCATATCCCTCCAAGCATCTAAAATGAGAATCATCATTTTAGTTCATCCATCTGTATCTGATTTGATATGTCGTAGGTTTTATTTTTGCATTGTGTTGTTGCTTTGTGCGATTTTTTCTTTTTTGTTTCACTGTCTTTTGCTGTGATTTTTGTTTCATTAGTTTATTTTGGATTTTTGTGAACCATCACATGGGGGAAGGGGGGTTACATTGTCCCTGTAGCCCCGTTTCTATATCCGGGCTTTGTTTGCAAATAAAATAGAGGAGCATTGCCATGGGGTCAAATTTGGATCTCCTTAAAATCCTGAAAACCAGATTGAAAATTGAAAACAGTTTTAAAACATACTGGTCACCGATTAAGATAATTATTTTTAACATATAAACAATAAATATTCAAATTATTTAAGGTAGGCTCAGCACAACACAATATCTGGTGTGCAGAAACAAGCAATTAAAAACAAACAAACTTTATGTCCCTTCAGGGGCTCCGTAAGTAAAGTCCAAAAACCAAATAAATAACATAAATAATATGTAAAACAATCTAGTATAAACTAACATATATTACATTTGTTATTGTAATTTTAAGAAGTAAAAAAAGTACAAGTCTAAATATGTGGGAGTAGAGTTAGAAGACAAGCGGCGTGTTTTGCGGGCATTCCCGCAGCCGTCAGTCCGCCCGCGAGATGAGGCGAACCATCCGTGACGTCACTGGCGGGTCCCCCCTCAGAGCAGCCAGTCTGAGCGGCGGGACACCCAGCTGGAGGAGAGGGAGGAGGTCCTGCCATCACCCCCCCGTGCTCCCTGACAGGAACCTGCGTGGACTTCTATCCGTGGACTTTTTCCCCACTCTGCAGGAGAACCGCGGCTCTGAACGGCGCTTTTCCCGGACTCACCTCCATACGGTTCGTGTTTGTTTGATGCTTTGCCGCAGGCGCTTCTGAAGGCTCGCGTCCGTGTTTTCTCATGTCCGTGAAAAACCCAGACTTTCTTTCAGATGTTTTTGAGATTGAAGTTTTGTGAGTTTGTGCTATAAAAGTGTAACCCCGCGTGCAAGCTGCGGAAAAGGATGTTAGTCTGTGAAACAGGGACCTCTCGTGGCAGCTTTAGGAACTGAACCTCGAATTTGTTTAGGTGCCAAACGCTCCATAGGCGCATATTTATATAAAGTAGAAATAAATAAACAAGTGTGCCGTTGCACTATAAACTAGAACTGCAGCTTTTTTGTGTGTGAATAAATGCAGTCCTTTTCTGGGCGCGAGGCCAGCAGGGGGATCACTGAGAGACATGCAAGCTGTCATTTGAGGATCAGCATCACCTCCATGATAACTGAGGTAGATTACGGCCCCTCGACCTGCACCCGACTGCAGCACTGGAGAAGATTTCCCAAAGGCTTCACTGTGATTGAACACACCTGTGGGCTGGTTTCCCCTGAAGAGTCATGCTTGCACAACAGGTGGTTTCATTTTGGTTGTAATCTCATGCTAATCTGTGTGAAGGCACCTTCAGAGGGTGGGATCTTCTGGATTGTGGTCCAAATTCTTTGTAGCTGCAGGATGTTGTCAAACTCATGATGCAGAATCTCATTTACGGGTCCAAACTCACTCGGAAACCAGTGTCTTCTGTGTTTTATAGGAAACATTAACTCCCAAAGTGCAAACAAGACACACTTCAGTGCTTTACTGCAGGTCGTAAAAGCTGTGTCCACAGCGCGACCCTGAACTCGCTTTTATCGCTTTGAAAATCCCTTAACTGGAAAACGCAGCCTGTTTGTAAAAACACAGAATCGTTGAAATGAATGATTTCAAATGGGCAACAACATTAGTCTGCAAGTTTGGCAGCTTTTAACAGTATGGACACATCAAACCACCAGTGGGCTAGTGGTAGAGTGGCTGTGCAGAGATTGTGGTTCGATTCCTTATACAGGTTATACAGACTCTAAAACTGGACTTTTCTGCTTGACCCTCAGCATTGAGGGATTGAAATGGGGGAGGGGGGTAGTCAAAGGTCACCACACTCAGCTGAAGAGACTTCAACAACATCAAAAACTCAGCAAATTTGTTGTTTGACATACGTGTTAAAAAGCGGAGGATGTGACTAAGATGTAAAAACATCAAATTAGACCAAAATAATATTTGGAAAAGGTTTCAGGTTTCACTTTTTATGATTTATTGCAATAACACTAGTTAGTTAAAGATATTATATTTGGTTTTTGGGACATCATAACAAAAAAACATAAAACAAATAGCTGAGAATAAAGTCATTCAATTACGAAAAAAAAAAATCAACAAATTACGAGAATAAAATGGTGAAATTATTCTTAAGAAAGTTGAAAGTTAGCTTTTTGAAAACAAAATATCACAATTAATTTTTAAAATGTTACAACAGAGACAACTGAACATGACAGTTTTTTATTTTGCAGACAATTCAGAGAACTTGGAAGGACATCACACTGTTCAAAAACCTCACTGAATCTGATTTACTTTTTATATATAGAAATGTACGACTTTATTCTTAAGGAATAACAGATTAAAAGAAAGCACGTCTTTTTCCTTGTAAAATGATAACTTTTTAAGTCATAAATTTAGGCTTTTGTCATCTTGAAATGTTGACTTTTTTCTCATATATTAAAAATATTTATTTTCTTTGGCGGTGGCCCTTACACTTCACAATAAATTTGACTTCAGTTCATTTCTAATACTATGATGAATTATATTTAAAAATGTTGAAAAAGATTATAGTAAGGAAAATGACTCCTTGTGACATCTCAAAAGTTAAAAAGGCTTTTATTTTGAAAATTTGATTCAATTTTTTATCTTGTTTTTGAAAACAGTTTTCTGAGCTTGTTTTTTCATTGTTCATTTTTCCATTTGTCATTTGCCATTTTAAGGTGAATTTTTTAAATCATTTTTTTGGTTTGCTTTGTCTAAAATGTTCTGGATTTTCGACCTCCCACGGTTTTCTCAGAGCTGCGTCCCGCCTCCTTTCTGCTGCTCAGAGGTCTGCGGAGATTTCTGAACCTGAATGCCCTGCAGACAGTTTTTCATCTTTTACTTAATGACTTCCGGTTCTTACATGTCCGGGTTCAGGAGTCTGGGATCTGCTGTTTCTCATCCGCCTGGTCCTTGTCATCCGTTGATTGACGGGCCAAGCTTCCCTCTTTGCATGTTTAACATTCACGGCGAATCTAAAATTGACTAAAAAGCCGAGTCCATCTCCCTGGGGGGATTTGAAATTAAAGCTTGACCTCTGGCTGCAGAGGAATTGCATTATTTCTATTTTTTGTGCAGAAACCAGCAAAAAAATGCTGCTTTCACTCGCCGATATCTTAATAAACCGTCTGTTTGCAGGTAGCTGGAGCTACACATCCAGCTTGAGGCTGCCATCCACCTCCCTCCCCTCCCCCATCATCTTCCTCCTCTCCCCCCCCCTGGCTGGCATCGAGGCGAATGTGAGCGACCCTGCGAGGGGAACGTGGGAAAGAGGAAGACGATGTACCGAGCGCTGCTGCTTTCCTCCTCCCTCCTCATCGTGATGAGCAGTCCCCAGTTCCACGCTCACCGCGGGTAACCCCCCCACCCCCCTCCACTCTTCCTGTGTTTATTATGGTCTGTCATTTTTGTCAGCAGCTCAGTCACAACCTCAGACACACATGCGCTCGTCAGAGGTGTTTGCTTTTGCAGCCACCTCGTTAGAGCTGACACTTTCAGACGATCCGAGAGATATTTCAGGTGGTCTCAGGTTGTTAGAATCCCGCCTGGAGGAAGCGCACCGCCTCATTTGTAGTCGGTAAAATAAATAAAATGAGGGGTCAAGTGGAGACACGGAGGTCAAAGATCAAGTGTGACCTATTAAGGGGCTTTGTAGGCTTTCAGAAGAACTTCTCTAAGCTGAAGTAGGAGCATTTCCTGCTTTAAGTATTTCTGTTTTTTTTCCCTCGCAGGAGGAGGGTGTGCCAGCAGGATGTCCGTCACAATGTCGTCATGGTAACAGAGTCCTACGTCCAGCCAGTTCACAAGCCCTACATCACCATGTGTCAGGGCCACCGCCTCTGCAGCACCTACAAGTAAGAAGCTCTCCTTTAGCCAGAGTCTCCACAGATTCAAAGATGGCGTCTTATTAAGGGCGTCACCAACAAGACATGTTTAGGAAGGGAAAGGGTCATAAACGGTCACGACCTTTACACAAACGCTTATTCAGAGGGCAAGAATGAGAGGAATCTAAACAGCTTTCGTTGACTATGTCAGTACTAACGTGTTCTGCTGTTGCCTGTGAGTAATGAGGAAATCCATGACCCTCACAGGACCACGTACTCGCTGGCTTACCGGCAGGTCAGCAAAACCGTGTCCACTTCACATTCAATCCCAGAGTGCTGCCCGGGCTGGAGACGGCTTCACTCTCACAACTGCAACCAAGGTAACCATGTCAGAATCAAAAAAACAAAGTCAGGAGAAAACTCGGAATTTTACTTCTGAAGGGAAAGAGACGCTGTCCAAGAAAATGTACATCTTTCTACAAGCACCCGCTTTTCAGACATTTAAAGACCCACTCTGATGAAAATAGTGTTCTGAACAGCTTCTTTACTGATAATAGAGGACATATATAGAGAAAATTAAGCTTAACCCTTTAACTGTCTGCTCAACCAAACAGTAAAGCACATTTAGAAAACATTTTATTAAAACAGATTCATTTTTTAACAATTAAAACATGTGATTTACTCTCCCAAAGCAATAAGCAGCAGAAAAAAAACCTTTTTTTTTTTTTACTGATTTTGTCTTGGTTGGCCAGTTCAAATGTCATTTCTTAGTATTTTTTTATCCAAATCGTTGTGAAAAAAACAGGCGATTTGTGGCAGAGAATACACTGGGTGGACTACAAGTGCCCAGCTCCCAGCGCTCTGCAGAAGCTATGTCTCAGAAAACCACACAGGTTTTTTTTAATTTTGGCTGTAAACACCATGATGAATTAAAAGACCACCGGAGTGGGACTTTAGCTACTTAGGTTTCCCCCTAAAACAACTGAAACTATAATATGGAGCTTGAAAGGCAGTTAGTTTGAGTTTAATGTTGCTACTTTGGGTCATCTTAATGGAAATCTGACAGCTGTTTGAACCATAGTGACTGTTGTGAACTCAAGTTTAGATCTGTCGAAGTAAATAAGACATGTTTATTTGGACTTTTCCTTCTGTTTTCTTCGAAAGTTTCAAACGTAAAGTAACGTTTATCTGTAATTAATAAGCTTTGTATTGGGACTTTTTAAATTTCTTTATCTCCTGATGAACACTTGTTGTTCAACTCAAAATAATTACAATAAATCAACAAAAAAAACCCCGGAAAGTTTGGACTTCTGTATTACCTGCTAACGTGATGGAAAAAAAAGATAATTTATTTCAAGTTAGTACATGTTTGTGAAGCTTGAAAAAATGGTGAAAAGAGGTTGGGGATGTAACATAAAAACAATCTGGAGGTTGAGTGCAGGCTCTACAGATGAGATCATGAAGGCTGTGAGGCCCATTCACTGTAAAAAGAAGTCCAAACCGAGTCCGAAATGAAAACAACCGAGCAGGAAGCAGCACGTTTGCACCATACAGTCATAAATCATTGTTATCATTCATTCTTTATGGATTTTATTGTATATTTGGTTCAGTAGGAATGTCTTTGTTCAGTTCACTTGAGTACTGAAGGTCAAATTCCTTAATAAAGATTACAATTTTGATTTTTTGGAGTTTCAGTTGAAGTTTTGCGAAATCTTTTTTGATTTGTAAGATTTATTTTTGAAACTCTGAGAACAAGACAAGTTTAGAACTGTTGGCACAAAAATATATATTAAAAAAATGCTTTGAGCTTTTTCAGATGCCTGTCAAATTACTGCAGAAATGATGGATGAGAGCATTCCTCTCCGTCTGATCCAATCTTCCTCCTCCCTGAAGTGGTTTATTGATTTGTTGACAAGAAAAAGGCTCCAAGATTCCCACTGATCAGACATGAAGTGAAAACTGCAAACATGATTGTTGTAGTTTGTGTTGATCTGATCTTCCAGCCGTGTGCGGACAGCCCTGTGTCAACGGAGGCACCTGCCTGAGACCCAACCGCTGCACCTGCCCTCCTGGCTGGACGGGCGACCAGTGTCAAACAGGTAGGAACCTTCAGAGCGCCACGCAGAAGCTGAGAGCGCTCCAGTGCATATTCACACCCGTTCTCGCCTGTCAGATGTGGACGAGTGCGGCGGGACGCATCTGTGTGTCCAGCGGTGTGTGAACACAGCCGGCAGCTACCGGTGCGCGTGTGGAGACGGCTTCAAGCTCGCCGCAGACGGGCGTTTGTGTCACACCCTTCCTTCCACCCCTCCTGTTGTTCCCACCCCGGACAAGGACACAGGAGTGGGTGATCGGAGTGATGCAGGTGAGCAGTGAGCAGAATTTTGATTTTGAGCTCATGTTTTTGTGGCTCTGTTCCTCAGCCGTGCAGAAGAACGCAGCATGGCCAGCTTTGCGGTCCATTATTACTTTTGGTACGCGCTATGCCACTCTCAACTCGTACCGTGAGTAATAATGCACTGCGACTGGTGCCGACTCCGGACCGATGCCGTAAAAGTCACTTGGATTCCTCCTTTGAGTCCCGTCTGCCTTTAATGGAGCTCATGTGTTGCAATCCTGCAAAAAAATGTTGTCTTGTTGCCTCTCGAGGAGAGAAAGTTTATTCCTACTTTCATCTTGTATCTTAGTAACAAAACAATCAAACACAGTTGAACCTTTGACATTCTTTTCCAGCTTTATTCAGTTTTATTGCTCCTGTGGGAAATCATGCAACATGAAATTTTACAGGAACGTTATCTTTTTTACTTTCTTTTTTTCTAGTTTTGGGGATTTTTTTGTGTCTTTAAATAAAAAAAGAGGGGAAGGACTGTCTCCTATCATTTCAGAGATAGATATACCTTCATGGAAGTGAGAGTGCGCCAGTTTTGTCAGGCCCAGGTTCAAACTCTTCTGTGTTTATCGGTGTTTCTGGCAAAGAAAAAAGTGACACGAGTTCAACAATCTGCTGGATTCCACCTCCTTAATTTGATGGAGTGCTGAGTCAGCAGAAGTCAGGAACACGCATAAAGAGTGGGAGATCTTTGTGATTTTTAAGAACAACAGCATGTTTGCGGCACGGCTGAAGTGTTGTTGCAACAGGTCCTGCAGGGGACGGGCCTTTGGTTATATGTGTTCAGGAGGGGATGCTGATGCAGATCAGAAATGTAAACACGGGTTCAGATGTTAAGAACTCTCGCTCTGCCAAGAGTTGCTGCTTTCCAGACTTTTTTTCTTTTCTCCCACTCTGTTCTTGGCTGGGGTTTGTGTTCTCATTCCTGCTTCGTCAACCTCGTCTGCTGGGGGTCACCCCCGCCTCCCTGTTTTTCACTCTCCTCTCACTGTTAGACCACATCTGGGAGAAATCCATCTGTCTGCAGAAGTGCGACCGCAGGCTTTACCCGGACACTTCCTCCTCACAACTGGAGGGATGAATGTTTTGCTCGTCTATTTCTGGTGCCTTCTTTTTTCTTTTTTCCCCCTCTGTGACCTATATTCCTCCAGTTCTGGCAGTTCAGAGAAGTTGCTGGAAAAAGCTGCATGATTTAGTGAAGCTTCTGTGGAGTCATAAGCTGCATGCTGATGTGGGTCCCTCTGCGTCCCCTGCAGGTGGACGGGTCGGTCTGGTTGAGAATGTGACAGAGGAGGTGAAGAGTTTAAGGAGCAGAGTGGAGCTGCTGGAAAAGGTACTCATAAATGTGGTTGTCACTTGAACTCTGATCCCTCCAAGTAAAATTTAATAAAAGCATCAAGTTGCTGTCCATGTTTGAGTGTATTTCTACGAAAAGGCATACCCCAGGGCCCTATCCTGGCCCCACTGCTCCTTCCTTTAACAGTATACATGTCTATAAAACCTTCTAGCTGCACTTTTATGCTGATGAGTCTATATTCTACTCTTTTGTATTTTTTAAACTGTCTGATACACTTTAAAAAAAAACCAAACAAACAGAAAATGCATAATGCTGCCACCGCTTTGGGATGTTAAGACCACTCCTGGGATTTGTTTGAATTTGTTGATAAAAAAGTGTCAGCTTTTGGCTGGACAAAAATGAAAATGTACCTCTCACATTTGGAATTTTCTGCGACATGATTGCTAGCATTATTGTGCTGGTACTTGACTATGATGACTTCATGCACTCTACCGGTTCATAGTTCTGCACCACCCTGCTTTCAATTCAACTACAGCTAATGAACAACTATTCATTAAAAACTGTTTTATGGGCTAAACTTAGCTGAAGTCTATTTTATTTAAACAGAAAAACTCAACAAAAAACAAGAAGTTGCTGTTTATGTTTAAGTGTATTTCAACAAAAAGGAGTGCCTCAGGGCTCTATCCTGGCCCCACTGATCTTTCCTTTGTGCACTAACCTTAACATTTTAACTTAACATTTAAAATGCTATTTTTGTTTTCATTGGTCTAATTAAATGATATAATATTACCTGTTAATTTATAGATAATAATGGTATATACTAGCCCTTTCTTCACAAACTCATGAGTTCCTGTCCTTTGCAGCAGTTGCAGTTGGTGTTAGAGCCCTTCAGCAGCTTCTTCCCACTGTCGTTGGACGAGGGCCTGACGGAGAAAACCACTTTGCTCTCCCATTCTTTTCGGCAGCTGGACCGCATCGACTCACTCAGCGAGCAGGTCGGCTTTCTGGAGGAGCGCCTCGGCACATGTGAGAGACCACAAGCCTCACCGTTGCTTATTCAGCCATGTAACTGAGCATCTTTGCATTAAAAAACATCATTTTGAAAATTATCTATAACTTTATGAATATAAATTAAATAATCCTTTTTTTCACTCATAACATTTAAAGATCCTTTGGGTAATGAAATGCTTTCAATTTTTTTGTTCGATCAGACTCAGAGATAAATTTGCTCTTAGTATCTGATCTAATTACAACAGAATAACAATAAAATCCTTTTAGCTTTAATTTGAACAAGAACAAAAAAAAAAACTAAATTTACTTTTAGTTATCCTTAAGTGCTGATGTTTGCAGATTTGAATAAATAATTTCTAAATGCTACTATTAAAAAGAGTACACAAGAATTCCAAATTAATTCCTCTCTTTTGTGGTAACTTATGGAAAGTTACACGGAACAAAATTAAAAAAAATACATTAGAAATGAGTAAATCTGCTTTTTTCAAATAGAAATAAACAGATTTGTATCAATAAGTATTCTTTGCAAAGGATACTATTAAAATAATAAAATATCTGCAAGTCTTACTTTTCAAAAATTTGAAATTAAATAACCTTTCAGGAAACAATTAAACTGTCCTGACTCGTCAAATTCAGAGGATGGAGCCAGTGGAAGCACAGAAACAAAGACATACATGGATCTAGAAATCTAGTGGATGCATAAGAATGGAATGGAGCAGGGAGCTTGTAACCTGGCCAGCATGTTTTTTTTTTTTTTACGTCAAACGGGCTATTTTTTTCTGCTTTTAATTGGAAATAAAGTGGAACGTGACATAGTTTTCTCAGCTACATCTTACATTTACTGCATTTTGTGGTAACTGTTTCCATCTTCCCTTCTTACAGGCTCCTGCCAGGAGAATTAGCGGCAGAGCTCGGCCTTCACCCTTTCAGCGACTAAGAATGTGCGCTTCAAGACGGCTGCAGGACAGTGATGACAGACGTCTGAAAGTTGTGTCAGTCTTTTGTGACTCTCATCATCCCCCCTTTCCCCTGTTCAAATGAAGTTTTGAGTTCTGCAGCAGGAGAACCTGGTTTCATCATGATGTCATTGTCGCAGCGGTTCAGTCAAACCCTCAGGGGTTTCAGAGTCAAAGTAGCCACTTAGTGTCCGTGTTTGCTTTACATCAGTGCAGCTGTGTCCTCCGTCAGAGGGCTGAAACAATCATCTGTATTTATGTATTTAAGTTATGATTACTTTTAATCATTTCCCTGTGCTCCAAAATACATTTTTACTTAGTTTTGTAACTTTTGTAATAAAAACATTTTCCAAAACAACATGTGTTTATAGATTTCTTTGGAGCACTTTCCTTCTGGGTGTACAGGGTGAATTGTAATGATTGGATGCAGAATGAAGTCTCCCTGAGATCCTACAAAAGCTGCATCTGGAAGTACAGCTGATGCTGCTGTGGGCGGACCCTTGCCTGCCCTGGAGAGCTCATGGGCTACATGTGGATCAGGAGTGGGATTAAAGGTTCATCAGTTTACAGACATGATGCAACAAAGCAGCAACCATGACCTCTAACCCAAATGACAAAATAGGACATGAAAGGGAAGCATACTGATCTTCTGAGGAAAACACTGCACTGTAAAACAAGGATTTGTAGGCAGAAAGTGGTCTGAACTGGTTCAAATCCCAGCAGGGACTCTTCTGTGTAGAGTTTGTGTGGGTTTTTGTCATTGCACTTCAGTTTCCTCCCACATTCCAAAAACTCACTTCATTGGTTGATTGGCATCTCTAAATTTCACATAAGTGTGAACTTTGCAACAGACTGGCAACCTGTCCCCCCCCTTTACCCAACATTAGCTAGTATAGGCTCCAGCAACCCCAAAAGGGATTCAGCTGGTTCTGAAGATGGACAGAAAGGGTCTGGTCCTAGGAATGCATTTTCCAGTTAATGACAGTATGGAGCTGCATGCAAGCAGAAGGTACTGGGGGGGATTTAACATAGTTCAATATGTTTACACCGAAATGTCTGATATTTTAATTTGGACTCATTTTTCAGCAACATCCCGAATATGGTGTACAGGTGTACATGGCAAGTGGTCTTTTTTTAAAGTAAAAAAAATTTCAAATAATTATAATCAAGGGAAAATATATTAAAATAGTATAATCATCATACGACTAGAATTACAAGCAAAACTACCACACCAGAAACTACATTGAAGAAAAACAGGCATATCCATCTTTTTTTAATGGCATTACCTGCATTTAATTCTTTGTAGTTGCACTGTTTTTTTGCTGAGTAACAGTAGCGCCACGTTTGTGAGCTCGCCACACTGACACCATTCAAAATCTAACTTCTAATTCCAACATTTTTTGCCCAAGTAGCTTCCTAATGAAGAGTTTAAAGGGGGATGGATCACAACCACTTGTAGCTGGAACTAAAGGGGATTATTTAAAATTTTATTCAAGATGATGTCCACTTCCCGAGGTCAAAGGTCACCAATACCTTAGTTGTGGTTGTACGCTAAAGCCGGCGGCATTTGTGAAATCTTGTGACGTTTGATTTCCCCACATAGTGAAAAATCACCTAATTTTACTTTGCAGTAAAATAGCTGTTAAAGTTGTAGGTCCTGTGACCATGACATAATTTCAAAACCTTTTTTTGGATGTCCACATCACGTGTTTTGGTTTCATCAGTGGGTTTTTAAATATATTTTGTAGTCTCATAAGAGGTATTTGCCCCACTCTTCTTTTTGACGGTTTCTGCTGCTGGGATGTCACTTTTTTTGTGGCGTTGGGGGATGGTCGTTCACTCTGCCTGAATTTCATTTTCAACAGGTGTGAGCAACTTTTGGTGACTTTGGCGAAGGGGGAAGTTAAAAACAACCTGGTCTTTTGGATCCAGGATGGCTACGGGGCGTAAATCCAGACGGAAACGCTTCAGTAAACGGAGCCACACAGTAAAAAGAGATTTTTATTTCCTGTAATGCAAGGCATTCACTTTTACCCAGAACAGGTGAAATCAAGACTATATTAACAATATTAACCAGATACTATAATGGGCATCTAAACCAGGTGTGTATTTTACACACAGTAAAGGAAATCGCACTCACACACACTCTCCCGTACACACACACTCATACACAACAGCGCTCTGAAGGATGTCAGCATCCAAATCACACTTTGGTGAAAAATCCTCATTTCATTTTGCACACCTGAACTTGCCACAGAAAAGTGCTTCAATAAAGTTAAGAATACTTTGACTTTTTTTTTTCTTCCATCTGCCTGAAGGTCAACAGGCAGGGGTGATGGGGGTGTTTCGTAGAGCCTGCTGGTTACACAAATCACACATTTAAAAGTATACAACCACCGTGAAATCAACAGGAAATAAATAAAATGAAAACAAACTGAGCACATGTGACACCTGCTGCTTTTTTGGGGGGAAGAAAACGATTTGGTCGAGTGCTTTTGGACATTCAGAAAGCTTGCAGCGGGGGTCAAATCTATAATCTGAGAACAGAAAGGTGAAGTCTACAATGAAATGAGTCATCTGAATTTACTAAAACAAGACGCAGCGGAGGACCCAACAACATGAATCCAGCCTCCTGCTGATGCTCTAGCTACGTACACACTGGGTATGTGATTGAAGTATGGGCTCAATGCAGGTTCTTGAACGTGCTTCAAGCATATGGTCACACCGGTCTGCCGCTAACCCCTAACCCTGATCCCAGCGCACACACCTACAGATGGTGTGAAATGTCTAAGTGGTGCAAATCTTACTCTAAGTTACTCAAAGTTCAACTGGTTTAACTTTCAACACGTTCAATGACTGCATGTTTTGTACGTAGAGCGCGGAATCTGACTTTAAACGTATTTAGCGATGCAAATGAACTCATAACAAATAAACATTTTATTGCAATGGCATACTTGTAATTTTCTTTACAAAGAAAACAAATACGTTTTTTTACTGTCATTTATTTATTTTTACACAATGTTCATTCCCAGTCAGTTTGTGTTGTCTGTAAATCGTAATTTAGCTAATACCAATCAAGAAATCGCACAAACGTTTGAAAAATGCTGGGGGCCGCATATAATTCATTTTAAGACGGCAGCCTGACGTGGGCCAGACTTTGGACATGCCTTACTGACTTTTCATTGGAAGTGGTCGCTTAAACGCGCATTTCCAAAACCCAGTTTGGACGTAGCATAAATTAGCATCTACACTTCAAATAAAGACGTTTTGGATCACGTGACAGCTTTAATGCTGTCAACATCCAAAGTTTTAATTAAGGAAATATAAACACCTGTAACAAATAAAAATATCCCGAACGCTGTGTTACATTCTCAGGTGGTGCTTTGAGGGCAAAACAGGTGAAAGTGTTAAAGGCAGTGAGCAAAAATTAAGACCAAAATGTAAGACGAAAAAAACTCCATCTCGTTAGTTATTTTCAGTACTGAACAAAAATCAAGCTGAACAATCGCGAAACAATTCAAAGTGCAGCAGCAGCAAACCTAATAAATTTAAGGCCAGAATTTCCGAAATAACCCGCACAAAACACACACAAAACATCACTTCCTTCTTCTAAAATCTGGAATAATTCCTTATTTAGTCAGTCAAAGAAATTATTGGGTTCAAACTCTGCTTAGGAGCCAGATTATTCAGTCATGAGGAAAAAAAATGTCAGTTAATTTTAATAGAAAACAAAAAAAAAAAAAACCTTCCAGCAGATCTGCCTTTAATCATTGGTACAAATGTCAGTGATTGACTAAAGAAGCCATCGTTGGTTCACAGAAAGGGTTCTTCATGGCACAGCAGGTAGCTCGCACTTTGGAACATTAATGCTGAAACACTTCAGGACGTGAAGTCAGCCGTTTTTTTTGACACATCTTCATCACTGAGGTCTTTCCTATGAAACAAAAGCTTTTCAAAAGCAACAGAAATACACATAAAAACGATATTTTATGAAAACAAAGATCAAAAAAAGAAAAAATCTGCGACAGCCGTTTCTGCAAACTGTGTTTTTTTGGAAGTAAACAGAAAGACAGAACGGCACAAACTGATGGGTTAATTCAGCACTTCCCTGCCTTCGGACGCCGTCGCCGGACGTCATGGAGCTGCTGGTCGTTGTGCTGAACCGCCAAACGAATGCAGACAAAAACTGACCACCTTTCACCTCCACAATCTTCGGTTTTAGAAACCGAAACGAAGAGAAAAAAAAAAAAAGTCGGGAAAATTGAAGGAGGAAGAAGATGCTGTGCTTCTACACATCCACACATGTGGAACCAAAGATGAGTAAATCTAAGGCAGCATGAGAGGAACACATAAATAACCGGTGACATTTATGAACAGAATCTGTTTAACACAAGGCAGATGGAGACAAAAAGGAAGACGAAAGCCAAAGAAAACGCTGGAAACAAAAGAGCCAAAGACAGAGCCTGGCTTTCCAAAGCCGAGGCTCAAAAGCAGGCATGAGGGTGCCACCCCGAAAGGCATGCATGAACGACACACACCCACACCGTTGGACTGGTGGTCCGTCACTCCGCCCGCGGTATGCAGAGCACCGCAGAGGGTCAGGACCGACTGTGCTGTAGAGTTCAGGCCGACTGCACCAGGCGTCAACTTGACAAGAAGGTGTTTCGAGCAGTTTTTTGGCTTGGAGGATGTGACAACTTTGGGGCTAGGAAGCGGGGAGGCTTGGGGGCTCTCCGAGAGGGGGCGGGACTATGGCAAATCATAAGTGCCTTGTTGGCCCGTTGCTCTGGGTGATGGAGTCAGAGATCTCCAGGAAAGCGGAGCGCATCACCTGGAAGGATTTGTCGGCCAGAGAAGACACGTCGTCTGAGGTCATCCCCTTCGTCTCGATCTTTGGGAGGATCTTCAACCTGATGGTCCCTGCAAAGGCGCAGAGCGTCACGGACCTGACCACGCCCATCTGCACAAGCAAAAGGACGGAAAACCAGGCAAATAAAGGCAGATACCTGAATTGAACTGCTTTTCTTTCCGACGGTAGAAGTTACTGTAGGAGGAGAAAACAACGGGTATGATGGGAACCTGAAAGAGAGAAGGAGCAGCTGGTAACTTATCTGAAATAAAAGCACCAAGAATCAACAAGAACTTACAAAACGGAGGCTAATGACACTTCCTGTGATTCACAAAAATACAATTAAGAAGAAAACAATACTTTCTGTAGAAAAACAGTTAATCAAATGCAATTTTCCAGCACAAGACCAAATATTACACTTTGTAATAACTGATCAGTGTTTAGTTCTTTTGCGCTAAATCAAAACACTAAAATAATAATAAATAAAGACTTGCTTAATTTTCAAACCTTATGTTAATTAATTGGCACATTTCTATAGTTTCAGTCAAGCCATGAACTCTAGAGCATTTTACATTAAATCTGTTTGACAAAAACAATATCACTATTTTATCAGAGAAGGGAAAATGAACTCAGAGAATAAACATCTTTGCACACAAAGCAACAACATTAACTGTAGCTTTGCTCAAGGGCAAAAGCAGAGAAACCTTTTGATTACAAACTAAAGTCAAGCCAGATTTATTTAGAGGTGTAACCACTAGGTGGCTCGTTGCACAGAAAAGCCAGTTTCCAAGTTAAATATAATAACAAAACCAAAGCAGAGGGTCATTTTACAAATTATATTCATTAAATTGAGTTTTAATGGTAAACTTATTCAAACATGAACCACAGCTCTAAAACAACCGGTTTTCTTTCAAGCGCGTTCCTTGAAATCTCAGGCTTGTTTGTTTTTGGAAGGATCAGAGTTTGGTGACACCATAACCGACCAGAATGAAGCCAACTGCAGAGACGGATAAAAATCTAATTTGAATGTGCCCCAAACAAACCAAGAAATGACACTTTTCCACTCCCTTGTAATTACATGGACTTCTGCTGAGATTGTTGGCCCTCCTCTAACCTCTGGATTTTAAACATTTCATTTTTTCAGAAGCAGATGGAAAAAAAAAAAAAAAAAAAAAAAAACAGAATCCTGATTCGGCTTCATGGACCCCTTAAAAAATGTGTAGCCTGAAAGTAATGTGTTTTACAACCACAAAAGTCTACAGGAGGCTTTACCAGTTTCTAGCTGCTTTGATAACAGAAGAACATCAGGGTTTATCAACTATACTAAAAACAAGGGATGATCCCAATTAGGGTTTGTGGGTTTTTTTGGCCCTGATCTGACACTCTTATAACACTAAATAAATGACTGAATAAATAAATAAATAGGTTCAGGTTATCCCCCTATTCGTATCAAAAAAGGCTCTCTCATTTTGGCTAAAAACCGAATAGTCATGATAAAAAGACTACTGGGAACAATTTTACAAAAAAAGAATTTGGTTGGCTTTAAGGAAGTCAACTATTAACTAGTAAAAATAATGCAAATGTAAGCATGAATTTGATTTTTTTTTTTTTAATTAAAACACTTAATTGCTTACATAAGCAAATAAGAGTGCAACAGTGTCATAAAGTAAAACTAATACAAGAAAATGCTTTTTAGAGCTGTATTCCAAATGTTACCTGTCCTTTGATGGTTTTAAGAATAAAACGCAAGCTAGTAGGAGAACAAACAAACCCCCAGCAACAGAGAAGCTCCACTTCAACCCTGCCCACAAGAATTTCTAACGTAATCCTGTCAGTCTGGAGAAGCCATGTCTTTAGAAAATGACACGTTCTTTGATTTTGGCTAAAATCAGGATAATCATTATGAAAAGACCACTGGGAATGCTTTGAAAATAGAGCAAAAGATGATTGAGTGGGACTTAGTGGGCAATATTTTCAAAATGCAAAAGGATTTCAAGTAAAAAGTATTCAATTATTGTTGTTTGATTGCATCAAAGGACTGGAAGTCTTCTGTCTGAGTACACAGAATAAAATCGGCACCAGGATGAAGACTGGCAGCCGTTCACAGGTAGAAGACAGCTCATGCAGGTTTAACGTCCCCCACTGGGAGAGGTTATCACTAGAGGCTCACATTAACGTTTCCACACAGAACACGCAGCATCTAGGATGATGGAGTAAAAAAAAAAAACAAAACAAAAACGAGGGCCTCATTTCTGATGTTAAACTGTTTCCAGAAAAAGGGTACACAAATTTAACCAATTGAAGGCATTAAGGGGCCCAGGAAATGTTTAAATACTGGACTAAACCAACATCTCATTCCTTTACACACACAAGCTCAGCACTTCAAGCCATTTCTGTGGTCTCCACTGCTGCTAATGGAGGCCGACTCGATTTCCAGGCCCCCAAGTGGCCCTTCATCGGGACAGACTGAGCCAAATGGGTACCCCCGCCCTCCATCCCCCAACGCCTCTGGGGACTGTCCTGCTCCCACTCAATCTGAGAGTCCTCATGAAGAGGCTGCAGCACTCAGAGGCAGCAAACACAGCCTCCGAAACGGTCTCCTGTGTACAGCCAAGCCAAAAGGGAACACGAAACCAGATTGTGTTCATCAACCTCCGAAATAAGTTAATCTGCTTCTATGAGAGCAAAACCACTCAGAACGACTCAAGCGATAAATGCAAGCATCAAAAACAAGCTGCAGAGAAGATCCAGAAAATCTTCATTTGAAAAGAAAACGATGCTTGAAGTTGGGTGCCTCCCAGTCCTGATGAACATCAGATCTTTATCTCAGTCCGCATACTCCTCAACATGCTTTCCTGAAGTGAACAGACTTGAGGTTTCTGCCAGCATTTCACTGTTCTTTAATTCACTCCACCTGTCTGACCCCAAGTGTACTATGAACTCCCCAGCAGAGACCTCCCACCTTCACGCATGCTGATAATGCTCAGAAACGCATGCAGCTCAGCCGCAAAGCGCTTTGTAGTAACTTTGTGTTGAGCTTTCCCTCTGACCTGACTGTAATCCTCTGAGGGAGAGAGTTAAGCAACTTATTCTACAGAAAAAACAAACATTAAAGGTACAGTTTGTAGCATTCATGAGGCCGAGCACCATGCTCAGGCCTGAGTTTTGGAGGTATTTGGTGGTGAGGTGATGTAAAGCTGATATAGCTCCCCCATGTGTCTGGAAGCAACGTTTCTAGCACCCCGATCTTCTGCCAAAAGTTTGCAGAAGTTTTCTGGACGTCTGCCAGAGACGTCTCAGCCCGTCAGTCAGGGTCAGCAGAACACAAAGGAAGAATCTGTGCGTTAAAGCACAGGATAGGATGATTTAATGCATTACAACAGGATGTGGAAAAGGACAGTTTGCCCTCTCCTCTGCTGAACAGACAAGAGCTTAAAAAAAAGGTGAGGGAGTTTAAGGTTGAGCAATTTAAAATAAAGTACTCACTTGCGCCTGCACTGCCAGGTGGAAAGCACCTTTTTTGAAGGGCAGCAGGTCACCTTGCTGGTTGCGCGTCCCCTCTGGGAAAACCCACAGTCGGATCTGTGCAGGGGAAAAAGAGGAAAGTCATTGTGCAACACCATCCCCGGAATACCTTCAACTTAAGCTCATCTACCTGGTCCTCCAGCATTGTTTTGGCAGCATCAGACATGACACTCTTGGCGTCACTTGTCTTCTTGCGATTGATGAAGACGATGCCTCCTAGCCAGCAGATGAGACCCACCGTGCCCGCGTAGACTAGCTCTTTCTTGGCAATTGTAGTGCAGCGGTCGGGTAAGATCTCCATCATGCCTGAAGAGGAAAGACACTTATTTAAGGCAGTGGTTCCCAAATTTACGTTTTGTTTAATTTCTGATTCTGGTTTGGAAAACTACTGGATTCTGGCCATCACATGCTTATTGTCCTACTCCAATCATCTTTTTAGCCATTTTAAAATGTTCCCAGTTGACTTTTAATTACGATTACGTCGTTTTTAGCCAAAATCTAAAAACCTGTCGTTTTCTAGGACATATTTTCTGCAGAGCGGCAGTAATTCATTAGTAATTAGCTTCAAAGTTGGGGCAGAGTAAGCCTGAGCTTACTTCCCATCGTCCCTTTGCTTACACTATCTCCCGCTTCTCTGAGACAAATTTCTTATGAACTGTTGATGGTCTGCAGAAATTATGTCCTAGAAAACTACACTGTTTTTTTGGCTAAAAACAGTATCATCATTTAAAAAGCACTGGGAGGGCTTTTAAAATAGTTAAAAAAAAAAAAAAAAAAGGATTGGAGCGTGACTTTAAAAACGAAAAAAGTTTAATTTCACTCATTTCGAATTCACTACAAAACCACTGGGTAGTAAACTGATCTCCATTCATTTCAACGTAAAACAGCCCTAAAACAGAAATGAACAAGCCCATAAACCATCTCTAAATCGCTCTTTCCCCTACAACTAAATTAAATATCCAAGACAACAGTACCAAGGATTTTTTTGTAGAATCGTTGTTTTTTTTTCCCAGGTAAACCTGGGCGAGGCCTTTTGATCCCCCATTGAATCCTCAGCTTGACAAAGACTATTCTGGGTGTGTTCTTTCAAGTTTGTATGAAGTTTGGTGAAGTTCATCCATCAAAAGTAACACCCGCCACACACCTGAAAAACCAGCCCTTTAGAAACACATGGGTCATCTCAATATTTGCCTGTTCTTTTATAGTCCCATCAGAGTCCAAATCCTCAAGCAGCCAGTGCTCAATTATGCTGCAGCACGGACCACATCATTCAAACTAGTCAAATGAACCAGACCTGCAGAGTCAAAAGTCCTTTGTTTGATAAGAACTGACAAGTTAAAAGGCCAGAGGCAAAGCTATTAGAGTAAAAACACGATACATACATAACAGAAACATTATCTTAAACATTAAAACTTCATTATAAACAGTGACTAGCAAGTGAAAAATTAAGTAGCATAAATCAGACAAGTAAAAAAGTCGAGTGAGCACCTGGCTAACGTCAGAGCATTTCACCACAAGACTCCAATCATCTTTTTGAACAATTTCAAGAGCGTTCCCAGAAGTCTTTTAATCGTTTTTATGCAAATTTTATTTAAAAAAAAAATAATCAAAAAACCTGTGTAGTTTCAATAGAAATTTATCATCGAGTTGTCAAACTGTTGAGGCAGAGCAACGCCTGCTTATGATTCACACCGATTTGAATAAATATTCAATAAAGCAACTTTAAGCTTAATTTTCTGAAAACATGTCATAAGAAAAATACCACAAGAACATGTTAAAAACACTAAAAACCACAATTTTTAAATCAGTGAGTCTGCAAGAAGTTTAGAAAACAACCCACTGACTTTGTAATTTTTAGTATGGATCAAACTCTGAAGACCACATGTATCAAACTGCATGCAATAATGCATCTTATCCATCAGTCAAGTCTAAAAATGATCTTTTTACCCAAAACTATTTGATTAACTTAAAATAACAGACAGAAAAACAAGAAGTGATCTGCAGTAAAGTAGTTCTGCACAAAATAAAACCTAAAACAAGTCTTAACTGTCTATTTTCAGTCTCCAAAAAGGAACTTTCTGGTTTGTGGGAATTGAGTAAATTTGTTTTAATTACTTCCCAACAGCGCATGAATGTCTGCATCAATGAACAGATGTTGCACAAAAGAAACAGGAAATTCTTTGGCCACTGAGAGACAATTGCAGGGTCAACTCTCAAAAACAAATCTACGCCTGGGAACGGAATGGCAAATTTCCCACTTTGACACTGACAACATTTTTCCAAACAGAAAAAAAAAACAGGACAGCGTATCGAATAGAAGAAACAGCCTTTGTGTGAAGAGGATTAACAACTGCTGAACAGAACAGATGTAATATGACAGAATATTAAAGCTTCATGAAAACCAAAAAAGAATTCTGTAACTTAATGCACATCTTGGCAACAAGAAAGAGCACAGACTTTAGACTGCATCATCTCCATGGAATTAGGAAAAGTGGCTTTGCCAGTTAATAAATGTGGCCTCCAAAACCTAATAGTAGCGTGAGCTTTCCCTGTTCCACGTCATCCCTCTATAGTTGCATATAAGCATGAATTCCATCAGATAAACTGGGATATCTAACTTTATTGATGGGAGTTGACTTCATCCTTCCTCCATGCTTGTTGGGGAGACGCCAAGCTCACAACATCAAAGAAGAGCTCAAAAATCAGCTCAATAAATGATAAGAAACAGCAGAGCAGGTGTGAAACAAGGCTCAACATTAACAGGGTTTGAAATTCAACTCCATCTGGATGAGTCTCCTTGCAGCAGCAGCAGCTAGGAGGAGCAGGTTATTAACGGCTGGACGTGGCAGTAACCGTGGTAACTCAAACCTAGAACAGCTTCGTGCTAAGTTTCCTCAGCTCTAATTAGACGCCTGACTCCCCCCCGTCACCACATTGGCCTTGAGCCTGCCCCCATCACGCACAAGCAGACACACAAACCCAGGCTTGGCTCTAGAAAAGAAAAAGAACACCACACACCTCAGCTGAATCTGACCTTGCCTCTTAAATGTACAACCAAAGGTTCAAAGCAGAAACCCCCCCAAAAAAGATCAAAGTGCATTTTAAAACAAGTTTAGGTTCACACCGAGTCAATCCTGGATTCAGCTTCAATCAAAAGCTGACAGCTCCAACAGCTCACCATTTGGGGGCGCTTTTGCCGTGTATAAGCTCAAAACAAGAAGAAAAAAAGCTAGTGGAACAAAACCACCTGGACTTGTTAGAATTCCTGTAGCGATTCCTGTTTGTATGCATAGGTGTGCGTGTGAACGGTATGTTGACAAGTTTGTGAAGACTCTTGGAGCCAGCAGGTATGTTTGTAACATCTGAGTGTGTGGACAGGCCCCGCCTATTTTCGTCGAACATTCACACTTTACTAATGATTATAAACTTCCAACGTCTTGTTGCCTGTTGTGCTATGATACTACCCTCACTCCCCTGTAGTCATGCCCCAACTTCTGTAACCCACCCTTTTCCCCTGTCTTTTATGCCCCCAGCATCCCTCTTTCTTAATCCCCCTCTTTTTTTCTGTCCGGTCCAACAAAAAGAGGGATACAAAACGCAATTAATATAAATAAAGTTTAGTTTAAATCACAAAAGGGGTTTATACGAATACACACCTCGTAACCCCCGATTGTAACAGTAAAGTCTGTCCAACAGACGGCTCTCAGCTCACATGTTTGCTCAACTGTTGAACAGGACAAGTTTAAAAACAAAAAACAAGAGATTGATTGACACGGTTAACAGCCAATTGGGGTGCAGAACACATTACACTGTTAAAAAAACATGTCAAGTTGCACTGAAAAAAAATCTGCACGACAGTGAAACTGCAAAAGGTGAATGGCAATATAGCAAGGGAATTCTGTACACTGAATACTTCCTTAGACTAAATTGGAACATTTTAAGTTTACAACACATATATAGATTATAAAAAATGAATTTCAATTATCCTGCATCACTTTAAGCATAGACTAAATACCCTGGAAGTACACATAAATCGACTTCTTTTTGCCAAGGGTCTTCAGACACAGATCTTAAAAAAATTCTATAAAGATGCACTGCAATAAAAATCGTTTTTTAACATGTTCTTTTAGCATTTTTCTCATGGAGGACGTATACAAAATAATTTAAAAATCAGAACTGCGTTGAGTATTTCTACAAATCGTGAGGGATCAGTACCAGATAAAAAATATGTATCTTAAAAACAAACAGATTTTTTTTATTTTGGCTGAAAACTGCATAAATCATAATTAAAAAAAGACCCCTGGGGACAATTTTACAATAGAAAATAATATAGATGGAGTGATACTTTAAATAGTGTGTGCTATTTAGGTGTCGCTGGTGACATCTCCAGTTTTAAAGGGTTAAAGCTTTGCCTGACAGCCAGCACTTTGTGGAGAGCTCCCACATCTAGATTGACTAACCTTTTCTCCTCACTGAGACGATGCCAATCGGACTGAAGTCGCGCAACAAATGAAAAGTTTCCAATTCAGGACAACACTTTAAAGTAGCCTGGGCCTGGTGAGAAAGAAATGTGGCTTTATGCTGGTCAAAGAAATTAACAGTCTAATATGTGGCCTTCGTTAACCTAATCATCAAATGCACTCAGTTTGACAGTCGGTTGTTTGTCGGCTGCATACTGTAGCGATATTTGGTCATGTAGTGGAGTCCATACAGGCTGTGGTGAGTTGAGCTCTGCAGCGGAGCTCCTTCCTAACCAATCTCTGACCGACATCCAGCTAATTCCTCTTTTGGTTTTCACACTTGAAACCACAATTTCATGGCTCAATTCCTCTTGTTATGCGAGCGTGTAATGTTACATTGTGACATTTAGGAAGACTTCTGTTCCACCACAAACAAAAGGAGAACAATATTCAGTCGCTAAGTTCTGACTGCAAAGTGGGCTGAACACATAATACTGTGCAGACAATCAGTGATGATGACTCTTAAACTGATGAAGATTATGAAAGAAAAAATCCCAAAGAAAACAATCCCAAAAGGACAGGGTGCTCTTACTAATCCCTTTTTTAAAACAGATTAAATAATCTAAAATAGAAACTAATCAGTGAAGTAAATAACAAATAAACCTTTGATTATAAAAGATTAAATACTTTTCATATAACTGTCCCAGAACACTGACATTTGGAAGCATCCAACAGTCACACATCAGTTTAAAAGGAGGAGATTTAAGTTAAAAAACTGTATAAAGACAAAAAAAATGTCTAAAATACAAAAAACTATATCTAAGACTAGCAACTTTATAAACAATAACTAAAAGTGTACAAATTGACAACAAAAGGGACATCAAATGCAATACATATACCAAGATAACCTGTATTTTAAAGTGAACTTCCTTAATACCACTTAAGTAAAGATTTCAAGTAGAGTTTTATAGCTATGGAGTTTCAAATCAAATAAGATTGCAAAAGAACAGAAAAAGCTTTGTCTCTTCAAGCTAAAAACATAGACTTGATTGAATTTTTGACTCAAATAAAAGTCATTTTAATTTGTATAAGAGAGCAAGTAAGAAAAAAAAACTTAGTAATTTTGATCATTTTTCTGGAAATACTTCACTCACCCAAAACATCCAGGGAGCTTTGGTGGTTGGAGATGATTACATAGGGTCCTTGTAACTGCAAATGTTCCTGACCGCTCACTTCTATTCGGAGTCCTAACAAGTATTTGACGTGGCGAACCATGAAGCGGATGATCCTGAGGGAAAGAAAACCAAAAAAACAGATGAGCAGGTGGTCCTCTATCAGAATGATAACCAATGATTCCATAGTGAATGATTACAAAAATATTTTGGTTGTTCTTTTTCCCCAAACAGCGATCCAAGGATGTTTTTGGAACGAGAGAAAGACAAGCTTGCCAAAGGGACCTTGATGAAATTAAAAACATCAAACAACAGACAGATAAGTACGAGAAACAAAAGTTTGATAAAGAGAAATGGTTAAACATTTGAGAACAGCATCTAAAACATTGAAATGGAAACTCTTAAACATGAAAGATGACTAAAATTGACATTGATTGTTTTAGAAATAAAGTTACAAAAACCTCAATTCCAAAAAATAGTCAGAAGTAACTAGCACTTACAGCTTTGTTTGCAATTCAATTGGTCCAGTTGTTTCTAATAACGACATGAGTCTGACATTCATGCTCTACATCTATGTCATCTTTGTGGGGTTTTGTTTTTAGCAATAATTAAAGCAACGCCAGAGGAAAGTGTACCGCTCCAATAACTTTTAGGAAACAACCATCTGCCATTTTTCCTTTATGTGTCTGAAACCCATCTATGTGAAGTAAAGGAATCCCTGGAACCAGATTCAGATGTAGTTTTTTTTAAAAAACGCCTTCAATCATCTTTTGATCAATTTTCAGTGTTCCCAGTGGTCATTTCATAATGATTATGCTGTTTTTAGCTGAAATAAAAATTAAAAAAACTGTGCTGTTTTCTAGGACAGTTTCAGCAGAGCAGCAGTAGTTCATTAAAAACTCACCTGAGTTGTGGCTTATCTGAGAGCTCTCTATTAACACCAGGGATGTCAGGATGCAGGCCTCGATGGCCGGTGTCCAATGTGTTTTCCAACCGACCTGTCACTGAAGCTCCTTATTGGCTAAACACACCTGATCCAGGTAATCAGCAGGAAAATAAAGCAGGATTTCTGAAAAACCAGCAGGAGGCTGGCCCTCGAGGCCTGGAGTTGACACCCCTGGCTTACACTCTGTCCAGCTATCTTACAGCCCCTCACTCTTCCAACCTAACTTTACCCCTGCAGTAAAATGAAAAGCAATAATAGAGACATCCAGTAATCTAGCCAGATGCCAGCTCAGACGAGGAAAATAAAGACATACATGGATCTACTTGTCTACAAGTGGATGCATTCGAAGCCGAGCAGGAAGCTCTTGTGCCTCACTCGGTGTATTTTCTATGTAACAAATACAATATTTTCAAACTGCATTTTTTTGCTCCTAATATGTCCTCAATCATCAGTAAATACAGCAGAAACATTTTTTAATTGTACTGGGTCTTTAAAGAGATGTGTTAACATGGTTTCTGGAATAAATCAATTTAAGGGGTTTACATTTACACCTATAACCAGGTTTCCACATCCCCAGGACCACGCAGGGACATACGTAGATCGGAAGCTATTTCATGCTGTTCAAAAAACAAAAAAACAAAGACAACATTGGGAACTATGCAAGGTGTTTGAATGATAGAGGAAACTTTAAAATTAACTTGATAACAAATTCTACCACCTAAAAATCAAAGACATTATTGCTTCCAGTTTTATCTTACGTACATTTTAAGCCAGACTGCTCGGTTTTTCTCACTCAGAGTGCCTTTTTTTAGCTCAGATACTCAAACACCTTTTTTATTGGTTTCAAAACTCTACAGGAAAAACAAACATGTTTTATTTTTAAAGCAACTCAGATGAAAAAGATTAAATAAATCTTTATCTTTCCCCACCAAGTAAAATCTGTTGAGACACCGCAGGAAAACGCCTTTAACCTTTATACTTCAACGCAATCTTTAGATAAATTTCAACATCACAGCGATAACAGTTTAGAGGAAAAGCCTCAGAATCCAATTCCAAGTGCTAGTTTATCTGCATTCAACTAACAAGTGTGCTTTCTGGTTTCTATCGACACCAATCAACAGAACTTTTACTTAAGTCTCCGCCAGGATCTGTTTGTGATCTGCTCCCTTTGGCTTTGTAGATCACAACCACGTTTTCTTGTAAGGAAAGGTTTTATTAAGCCTGGCAAATCAGATAAGAGCAGAACTTGACCTGCTATACCTAAAACTATTAAAGCAACAAGCAGCTTACTCCTGCTCAGCTCATTCACAAGATAAAAGGTCAGGTTAGGGAGGTTTTCTAGTGTTGGGAGATAATCACATGTCCATAGTTAACTGTGTAAATGATCGTCTTACTAACAAAAGAGGTAAGAAAAAGGAGCAAATGAAAAGTTCTGTGTTGTTTCATTGATAAGCTCTTAGGTAAACAGAAAGTCTAAAAGAAAAGTCCAAATGAATCTATTTTTAAACAACTAGTCATTTAATACTAAGCATGTTGCAGATCAACATGGGTCACTGTACTACTGTGCCCTAAAACAGTGGACCATCACACACTGGTCACATCCTCTGCCAATAAATGTCATGGATATTATACAAACAGGCTCGGCCTGTTGTGATAGATCCATGAGGGGGTCTCCTGGTAGCCCACTGATTTTTTTTAGGCTGATCCTTTAAGCACATATTTACGAGCGACCAGCACAAAAAAGTGATGGGTATTCATGTTGGCCACATGTAATATGTGGAGCCAGGATGCACAATGCTGCATTGCCCGCACGTATTTTAAGTACGTTCAAGGCTAAATGCTGTTGTTGGTCGCACTTCAAATTAAAGTTAAACTTAAAGTCCCATTAGATGTCACACACCTAGATGTGTGAACTGTGTTCTCCAGATTTGATCCATCCCCTGGAGAAGCGTCGAGCTGCGGAAACATCCGCTCTCAGGAACCATTTAGTGGCTTAACCCTAACCACAATCGTAAGCTTAACCCAACCTTTGGATCCGTGTGGCCAAGAAAAAGGTACGAAAATTGACTGCACGTATTTCGAAAATAGACACTTTTTTTTTTTTTAAAGTCCTTCCCATCTGTTCTTCTGTCCCTGCACTAATCCCTTAGCCATTTGCAAAGAAATGTTCCACATACAGCCGTTCTCGTGTTGCACGCCACCGGACTATTTTTAACGCTCAAGTGACCAAAATGTAACAGAGAGGATTCTATCATCTTCAAAACCAAAAGATTTTTCAGAATAAAGATTGTTCAGACTTTTCGCTCCTCTGACTAAACTTTACAGCTCAAGTGTTTGTAGGTGTAGCTGACAGAATCCGGTTATTTTTCCAAATAAAATAAAAAAATTCAAAATAAAAGATTGAGTCTCAAAAGAAAAAAAATGATATAATTAATAATTTCCTCCACAGTCCGGTGCCAATTGATCCATAGACCATGGGGACCACTGCCCTAAAACATTCTTTGCCTACTCTGCTCTTGATTTAAAAGGATTTTCTGTGAAAAAGGTCAAAAATGCCTCTTTAGGGATTTTTGAAAGTTCCTCGAATTTTAGGAGGCCCAACAACTGCAAAGACTGAGTGAACGCTCAAGTGCAAGGACAGCGCTGGTCCCCCACAGACGTTAGAGACCATTGCACAATAAGAAACCTGAGCCTAAGTAATTCTGAGCAAGAATACTAATCCCGACATTTAACAAGAATCAGCCTAAGAATAGATGTTGGACCCAAACTGAAAAGTCTGGAAGCCATTGTCTATTTTTCCTATTTCTCCAATTTATACTGGAGTAGCTCCTCGTTTCTAAAAAGCAAATATAAGCTGCACTCAAATATAATGGCCTGTTTGTAAACTGTATTTTATGGATGCTTTTGAGCAACCGAATACAAGAAAAGCTTTCTAAGTCAGCAGCAAAGTCAGCAGTCCAGCTCAGAATCCAGGCTTTGTGTGACAGCAGATGCCTGTGACAGACTTCTCTGTCCTCATGAATCCCTGAGCTTTTCCTGCTCACCCCGGCGAGTGCGCTTCCAGTTTACCAGTGAAACGCCACCCTTTAAAAGAAGTCTGACCCCAACTTTGGTGCTCTGTCACCATCAACAGGTCCTGATAACCTTATTGCAAAAGCAACTGCACTACAAACGAAAAAGCCAGTGCACAGAGGTTTGCTGAAGCAACTGAGAGCTGCTGTCAGCAGTTCAAACCAATTGGATGGGCCTCATAACTATTCAAGTACCTGGAGTTTAATCAGGAGGAAACCTGCCATCTGGCATCTGTCTCATTGAGGTAATTACGGAAATGCAGTCACTTGTATGCAGCAATCTATCCTCACTGTCAAGATTGGAGGAGCACAACAGGGACCCCCCTGTGCGGCAAAGTGGACACCGACACCCCTCATCTGGCTTTGTCAGCTGTAAAATAACACTTTTACACGAGGAAGACAGATTTACCTTTATCCTCTGCAACGTAGCAGCTCATAGCAATGAGCAGAAGAATGGGAATGCCTATGACAATACCTTTAAGAGCGAAAGTATAAAAGATGATTAAAAACTAAATGTTGCATGATGGGAAATGTCTAACAAGTCAAATGTTCCTTAAATACTGTCATCTAGTTAAGAATAGAGTCAAATTTAGTTAAATGTTGAGCCAGGAATGTAAATACATATATTTTAAATATGAAAATAAATCCTCTTCAGTTATGTGTAGTGCTGGTTATTATTATTATTATTATTAGTAGTAGTATTATTTTTTTGTAAATCCAAAGTGATAATAATAAGTAAAATAATGATACTAGTAATAACATGACTATGGAATTTGGGGCAAAAGTTATTAATTTATGGGAGATAGATTAAAACACAGATTAAAACTGTGATTTCGCAATATACAAAACATATACATAAATATAAAAAATATACACAATTCATGCACCGGGTTAAGTGACTGCCTTGACAAGAGTTTCTTTAGGTTTAGACTGAACACTTGTGACACACTCTGATATAAAGTTCATTCATATTTTTGATCAAATTACCAATAAATGTTTTTTTTTTTTTAATTCAGACTAATATTATACAAATACGAGCTAGCATTTTTGGCTAACACCTTTCTAATGTCAATGAGTCAAGAGAGCTAATGTAGCATGTGTTAAAGAAATGTATTTAATATCATTTATGACTCGAAATTTGAAATGAAACTAAATATACTAGTTTAATAAACGTCCCCTATATTCAGAGCAGTGTAATATGTTGATTTTAGGTTAATTGTTTGCTAAACTGAGTCCGTTAGGTGATCTTAATCTGAATCTTTAAAAATCAACAACTGCTAAGTTAGCTAACGAGCTAGCCACGGCTAGCTGTCAGGCGTCTGGAACTCACCTCATGTTTTCAATGTCCCTGCCTCCGCTTTTCACCACGCTCATGGGGATCGCCAGCAAGGCCAAGAACATCATCCAGGCCACGTAGAAGAACTTTTTGAAATAGAAAGCGAACGTGCTGCTCGTCCACAGCAGGAGCGGGACCAGCAGCAGCGGCGAGACCATCCACAGCGCATCCATAACGGCGACAAACTCCAGTAAAAAAGAAAAGAAAACAACCCCAGCACGGTGGATGGAGCGGGGGCCAGCCGGCTACGATGCAACGGAGACCCTGACGAACATCACACAGCTGGGGAGAATTCCTTCAGTCCGCCCGATAGACGGCGATGCTGGACCGTGGCTGCAAGGAATGAACATACAGATGCTCATCTGTTGCTAAATGGTATCATGAGGTGGAGTCAAATCGTCATCGCTTGATTTTTTTTCTCTATTTCCGGTTGCTTCACAGCCTCTGTGTCAAATGTCCCCAATCATTTAAAAATCCAAGCGTTTTTCCATAATTTTCTTTAATCCCAATCTTACCTCTATTAACCAGTTTCTAAAACTTTTTCAATGGTCAGCCCCCATAAAGTCAGATGACAGCAGATTAAAGCACGTGATGAATAATTGGATTAGCAGCTATAATCCAGTCTTTAACTGTAATCTGACACTGTCTAGCAGCAGTGACAATGAAGTCTGATGCACGTCTGGGAGCACGGTTTGACGTGATTTGGAAGATTAGGATCTGTTGGTCATTGAACCTGATATCAGCATTGTCATCAGATGACTTTTTAAAAACAAAATGAGGATTCTGTTTACTTAAAAGCATCAGATTAAAGAAAAATCCAACTGAAAATCAATTTTATGCATCACAAACGTGCAGGGGAAAAAAAGACATTAAAGCAGAGCATGGCAATGGATGGCCCACAGGCGCTACCCGCCCACGCCCTCACCCTCGCCGCCGCCTTGATGTGCCACTTTTTTTTACCCAACCTTACTTGCTAGGCAGTCACAACGCACCCCTGACCCCAACCCCTCCTTATCTTTCTGTAAGGTTGATCTGTATGTGACAAGTTGATGTAAAAAGCACTTTTTTTCAAAATGGCGGGTTTTTTAGTTTTTTTTGCCATTTTCTTTTTTTTTTTTATATATAGCAACCATTTTATCTTTTTACCAAGTGGGAATACCGAACAGATGGACATAAGTTTCGGAGGAATCTGCAAAAGTAAACTTTTAGATTTCTTTAGCAACAAAGGTTTTTTTGTTAGCCACGCCCACATTCCTTTTATGTTCATATCCTGCGTTTTATCATTTTGCTCAGCTCTAGTCAGGGATCAGCATGTTAAATTTTTACAATATTGCAATAAAAGGTGGGCGAGTAAATAGGAGAAGGCCCCTTTTGCGAGCTCGCCATGCGCACTCCGTTCAAAATCTACAACTTCTTATTCCAACACTATTTGCACAGTAGGTTTACCTTTATGCTTGAGAAGTTACAGGACGATAAGTGAAAATCCCTAGGACGAGTTCTCATTTGTAGTTGGGACTTACTGTTATTTAAGGTGGGCTCTTCCTGAGGTCAAAGGTCGACAAAACCTTAGTAGTCATTGTAGACTTAAGATGGCGGCATATGTCTGAAATTTCGTGAAACTCTGACAAAAAAAAGCTTCAAATTCAAAAATGTAAAAATCATCAAATTACAGAATTTGACACAAAATGGCTCCCAAGCACTAGGGCGTGTGGCCATCCTATTATAATTTTCAAAGTTCTCTTGGATATTCCCAACACGTATTTTGGTTTCATTTGCGTATATCGTTTTTTTTTTTGGCTCCATATGTGATTTTGGCCCTATAATGCTTTTGATTGCTTTGATGTCATCGTCTCGCCAAAAATGCCAAAAATCCATTTTCAAATTTTTCAAGGTGTGTGCAAATTTTGGTACATTTTGGTTCAAATGCGCAGAAATGTTAGCAACTGCAAAAACAATATGGTCCTTGCAGTCAGGGACTGCTGCTGCGGGCCATAATACATATTTTGTAATTGATTAACCTGGTTACCAGTAGTCTGATTTTTAGTGCACAACCAGCTTACAGTCAAATTAAATGTACATTTACTAGTAAATGCAGACTTACCTTGAGCTTTTTTAGGTTATTGCTCTTCCTTGGAATTCCCATTGATCAAGAACATAGATTGGTAATATTTTCAAACTGTTAATCTGACAATAAAACAGATTCTTAAGCTTTCTTCATATGCAGTTTGCATCTTAAAGTGGAACTGTAAATTCTTACTTTATACCTAATTTTGTGTCCTGATCAGCTTTGCATCACACATAAAAAGAAATTTGACACTCTGTGTTTTAAAAACCCTTTTGATATTGTGTTTATTCTATTGTTTAAGATGTGGGTGTGTGTTTATAGGAAAACGGCCTGTGCAGGTCTGCTCATGCACGTCTTTGTGCAGCAGATTTTATGACTCGCCTTTCCTTATCCAGTGTTTTGGGGAATTTAGGGGTGTTTTTCTTCCAAGAAACATAGTATAAAAGAAAATATATAAGACAATGCAAAAACAAAAAGTAAGTATAAATAACCCTGTGAGGCTGCAAGGGGCTAGAGAAATAAACACATTTCTGTTTATGCAACAAAACAAAAAATGTAACAAAAGTTTGGGGAAAACAAAAGAAAAAAACATGAAACATTCACAATTCTGAAGGACTTAACTGTAAAGCTCAGTTTGCGCCACCCCTCGGCAACATATCTATCAAGCAGCCACTGCCAATGAAAAGTCTATGTACACGCATACATGTATGTTTCCCGCTTCTCTGTTAAATGTCTCGCATTTGTATGTAGGTGAACGTTAAGTTAAACCAGGTTGAACTTTGACCTATCAAGGACTTGGATAAGGTAGTGACGTATGGATTGCATGACTTGTAATTTACAGAAGGACCAACTGAAAATTGATCATGAAGGAGAAATCAATCAGCCTGTTCTAAATGTACATGGTGGACATGCGCTACTAAACAACAGAAAAAAAACTATTTGTCCAGTGTAAACATCATGGGCTAAATGCGTTTATGTGCCTGGTGTTTCTGTAGCCTCAGAGTCTCGGCTTTAACTCATTATAACATCTTTGAAACCATTTATATTACGAGTGTGAGCCAGACCTTCTCATCTAACATGATGACAAATGTGCGTCTGGGAGAATGGTGAAATGTCCCCAATAACCATCATCCAAGCTGTAGAAAGTCTTCCTAGTAGAGGGGTCTGCATCCTTTAGCACTAGAAGAGGCATTTGGACCTGTTTCTTTCAGACCAAAATATTTCAATTTTTAATGTAATAATATCGTTTCAGAAATCCTCACTGTTGTGCAGCAGAAGACAAGAATAGATTCTTTAAGCTTTTTATAATACCAAATTACTCCCACTTTGGATTTTTACAGTTGATTTCGATCACTTTTATTATCATTTTGCTAAGTTGTCTGAGATTTTAAAAATCTGAACATGAAGGACAAAAACAAAATCACCCAAACTATAAATTCATTATTTATATTTAAGTTTATAGCACATTTTTTTTTAAAGACAAAGAGCCACAATGCAGGGTAAAGGAGCTGTATTTAGCTCTGAAGCCCCAGTATGAGTCATTATTTTTGGCAATACTTTCAACAGCATGCAGTCAGCTTTCATTTGCACATTTTTTCTAAAAATGTCTTTTTTTTATTTCAAAGCTTTCAGGAACTAGTAAAGTAAGACCTAAAGTTCACGAAGAAATTTAAATATAACTAAACCGAGACATGATGAAACAAAGAGACACATGGAAAATGTAACAATCAGATGAACAGCGACCCAGACCTTGAAATGCACCAAGGATGATCTACTTCAATCAAAATAGCTGTGGATGATTACCAATGAGAAACTGGGTTGACTGACGTGTGGAGAATTCAAAACCTGAAAACAGAAAATGACAAGAACCATGAAAATATGGCTGCAAAAAACAAACTAAAGTACACAGTCCCTGCTGCTGTAGGGCAAAGGTGTGGTACACCCTGGACAGGTTACCAGTCTGTTGCAGGGCACACTATCACCCCCATATACACACACGCCTGGGAACTGGGACCTCCACACTGTGAGGCAAGAGCACCAACCACTGCACCACAGTGCAGCCTAAAACTGTCATCATGGTGACATTTAAAACATATTTTAGTATTTTAAAGTGAGACAGTGTTCACACTGTAACACACACATTTGCTAACATATTTTTTTAAAGTACCACATCGATTGGCTCCCTGGCAGAGTTAGTTAGTCAAAGAAACAACTTTGAGCGTGTTCCTTCATCAGAGGACTGTGACATTCCTTTGTGCAGGAGCCTTTTCAGTAAGTCAGTCTGGTCAGTAAGGAGCACAAGTGTGTGGAACTGTACCTGAGGAGATTCAATTAAAAACAGCATGAAAGACTTCACTAAAAACACCTATAGCTACCAACACCAAATAGTTCCTTATTGCTTCTACAGCTTTATTTAGTAAAATAAAATGAATAAATAAAGCTAAGTTTTTATCAAAACTGTATTGATCATGATGTCGATGCATACAGTTAGCCACAATCGGAAACAAAAGAGCAGTCTTATTTTAAACCTGAAATACGTCACACGGCTGCGTGCATAGAGCCTATTGTTCTTCTTTTCAAAACTTTCATGTCAAATATTGCACATGCAAATAATAACATTTGGTACTCCACACTACGTGCAAATGACAAAAAAATGTCACATTTGCCAGGAAAATGAACATAAAATTCAATGAAGCCATGACCATTGCAAAATAAAACAGGTAAAAAAAATAAAATAAATAAACAAAAATAATAAAGGTCAAAGATTCTGCTAAAGTTTCAAATGTGACCATGCTTCAACGGTTCTAACAGCTTTTTGTTAGTACAGGATTCAATACTAATTACATACAGATTCATTTCTTTCCAGGGTAACATAAAACGCCATTTTTTTTGCTAGAATATTTACACTTAAATAAATACGTTGCCATAATTATAAGTAAGTTAACTAGATACATTTTTTTCTGCATTAAATCTCTCTTGAATAAAATATCCAAAAACAATATGTTCGTAGAATAAATTATAGTCTTCACACAGATTGGTTGTTATAAACAAAGTGCAGTACCAAAAAAGATGAGGCACAGTTTCTGGTGAGGAATGACCAAACAAACGTTTATGTCCAGATCTTTTTTAAATTTGAAAAACTTTGTTTCACAGGGTGAAATGTATGAATATTTTAGAAATACATTTCCTTAATTTTATGGGTCAGGAAATATCTTTGGGATAAAGACCAAACTTTTCTCCATTCAATTCAATGACCAAACTTATTCCAGTAAGAGATAAATTCAGATTATAGATGGAGAGAAACCCATTGTATGATATCAGATTACCTTGTGGATTTATCAGTTGTGTTACAAGAGAAATGTTTTTTTCAAACCAATTTTCAAGAAAAATACTCTTGTTTTTGTGTAGAATATCTGCATTATTCCAAAAATAATAGCGCTATAGAGAAAAATTATGTTTGTAGATCAAAGTCCAAGCCAATAACACCTGTATGATGAAAGTTAGAAAGTTTTAAAGGGATTTTTGCATAGAGTCCATTGTGTAGGGTAGTCTGGTGTGTGTGTATCAAGGGATCCTATAAGTACTTGTGCATCCCCTAGCGGTAGATGGAAAAACTGTGATTTTGCCCCCCCAGTTTTCCAAAAATTTGTATCATGCAATATAAATGTAAACAGTTTTACCAAAACTCTAGATTTCTCTTGCAAAACTAAAACTTCTTTGGCCTGAAGTAGGCAAATCTCAAGTTTTAACTCTGATAAAAATAATATTTTTGAATGTTTTCATATGTTCTAGTTGCATTTTTATGATAATGGAGGACATTAATAAAGAACATTAAGCTTAAAATTGTATTTCTGAGTATTTTATTCAAATTGTTGTGAATCAGGAGCAGAATAAAAAAAGGCGGTTTGAAAAAAATCCTATTTGTGGGGTAGATACTATACTGGTCTGGCCACAAGCTAACTGCTCCAAAATCTCAGCAAAGAGAGGGGAAGAGGGGGCGGGGTTTGCTCCACAGTCCCGCCCATAACTCAAGAGGCGAATTTCTAATGAACTCCTGTAGCTCTGCAATAACTATATCCTAGAAAAAGGCACAGATTTCTTGATTTTGGCCAAAAATAATCATAATTAAAAGACCACCAGATCAGATTAGACCAGCCCAAATTTGTGTTAACGAAAATTATTTTTTGCCTTGTAAAAAAACATTGAATCATTCAGAGATTTTACGGTGATTTACTCAATAATTCCACATGTTCAGTCTTGAATTGCCTTGTTTAGAAACCTGCCATCACCTTAACACATACTTAAGGCACATGTCTAGTTGGGCCATTGTACTAATAAAAACATGGTAGTAGTGACCAAACATTGTAGACTTTGAAAACAAATTAAAATTTTAGTCCCTGTAATGTGACCAGCCAGCTCCACAGCCTTTGACAGACAGGTTCTCAAAAGAATTCTTGATTAACAATACTTGCAAGAAACAGTTGTGTGTGTCCTTAGGCATATATATGTATATATATGTATATATATATATTAATGACAAAGTTTCATACATTATTTTCAGTTCCGTAAACAGGATCTCATTTCCATATAGAAACTCAGCCACAATCCCCGTCTACTTCTCAAAACTCCAGAGCTTTATGGATACTTTTCCATAGTGTGCAAAAATATTTTCTTTTGAAGGTGTAAATTGACACATCCTGAAGCAACAATCAGGGATTAATACAACTAATTAAAGAGTAGATAACATTAGAAATAAAAAATAATGATTAAATAAAAATTCTGTATTTATAAAAGATTCTGTTCTTTAGTTTTTCATCAAATAGAGAGTGGCTGCCTCTCCCTCACTGAATAAACTGATTAACTCAGTGATTGATTTGCTCACCACACCTTACTAGTTTGTTTATGCAAAAGCTAACAAATCTCTATTTCCTCTGAATACCTGCAGTAAGAACATGAGATGTTGTGACTAAGCCACAACAGAATCCTACAAGTTTACTGTGAAAATGACTTATAAAAGGGTTTTATAGGCAATACAGAAAAACTATGACCGAGGAAAAACTTCAAAAAATTAAAGTTATTTAAAGGTCGTTACCACACATGCTAGAATTGGACGTTTAATCTTTTTACGTCCCTTAAGGTGGCTGTATGAACCTCAAGGCACACAGCTGCACTCCCTTTAAGATGCGACCGCTTCTTTCTATGACGCTCCACAAGACCCGGCCAACCCAAATACCTGCAGCTCGTACCGGTGCATCACGCAACCAAGTCCTAAACATTACAGAACATTCACACACACACACAAAAAAACATTTTCTGGAAGTGACTCAACAGCAGGTTGTGAGTACGATTTTCTCACAAGTTTAGGAAAGGAAATGAAGAATTTCCTGTACATGACAAACAAGCTGTGATCCTAAAAAGAAATATCAGTACAAGCACATGGAAAATGCAGCTGCTTGGATGCAACTACATGGTAATTTCTTGAAAATTTATTTGCATTTTATGCTCAGGTTGATCAGTTGAAATATTATTTATGACACATAGCAGTCACTGACTGCAATGACTACATTGTTTTGGCAACAACGGAAAAAAAGCTAAAAAGTCCTCAAAGGAAAATGATACAAATAAATAATAATAAATACATTTTTTTATCTATTTAGCAAATTAGAAAACTTATAGTTTTAAAAAAAAAAGTATTAAATGTTTCAACTAACTTAGCGTTGTTGGTGTTTTGATGTGTTTTGTGTGCCACTAGAGGGGAGCGTAGTATAGCTAAAATGATCAACAACATCTAGATTTAGGAGAAAAAAATGATCTGAATCATTCTGACAGTGGTAATAAACCCTGAAAATTGCAGGAATATTTTAATCAAAATGACCAATTTAAGTTTTGTGCAGATAATAATGCTTTTTTGGGTTCTTTTATAGGTAAAAAGTGCAGTACTGTGCTGATATGAAGTCATGAAAGTAATAACTCTGAATGGGAGACACTTTTTTTTTTTCAATGAACCCATTTCTTAAACAGGAGAACATAGTTTTTGTTGCAAAAGAATATAAATTCACAAGCCTTATCAGGACAAACTCACCAGGGGAGTATTCAATGAAACATCTGTCATGGGTGGTGACCTCTCTGAGCCTCCCAGCACCCCCACTGTGTGCCTCCCCCATTCAAGCTCTTGCATTTCAAAACAGACCCTGTCAGTCAGAGACACTGGGAGAAGCATTGATGGAGGCTTTATTGGATAGCCCTAAAGAGAGCCTGATCCTCTCCGCCGACCTCTATTAATGTCCTTTTTTTCTTCACCCCCGTAGCAGCACTGCCTCCAGAAAGCGTTCACGATGGGGCAGATGGCCGTGCAATTCACAACCCACAAAAACTTATTTATCAGCTATTTTAAAAAAACAAACTTGTAAATAATTTTTAACACAATATATTAATAGCAATGTTAAAACAAGTTTGAACCAAGAAGTCTTCTCCTTAATTAAATGATCATCTTTTAAACTATTTTCAAAGACTTCCCAATGGTCTCTTCAATTATCATTATAGCATTTTTAGCTAAAATATTTTTTTTTAAATTGTCGTTTTCTAGAACATAGTTTCTACAGAGCAGCTGTAGTTCACTAGAAATTCACCTCTGAGTTGTGGTGGTTGGTGTTAAGTGAACCTGCTCCCCTACCGTTTCCCTTTTCTGAGAGGTCTGTTGACATGCTTTCCTGCTATAGCTTACAGCCCCTCATGCCCCAAATCTGGCATTACCAGTGCAACAAAAACGGTGAGCAATATCAGAGCAATCCAACCATGTAGTTTGGAGCCAGATGCCAGCTCATTATACGTCACATTATACATCGTTATACCTTCTGTCTCCTGTCTTTGGAGATCAAAATAAGAAATGTCCTTGATATTAATAATAATGGAAAACTTTTGTTCTCATCATTATTATTAATACTATTGCCTATTTGCTCTTTCAGATTACTGTGCTCCGTTGGTTCTGATAATCTTTAACTTTTTAAAATGTTTGCTTTTTATTGTTCAGCTAGTCAACGTAATAATATTTAGTATCAATTTTTAGTTATTTTGTATATTTTTTTGAAAATATGCTTTTGGAAAATGACTAAATTACATTAGATTTTTAGTATTTTAACATGACGTATCAAACGGGGGGGCCTCTATGGGTAGCCAGTGGTTTTTCAGGGTCCCCGCCCCCCCATGGAGGCGCCACTGTCACGCGCACCAGCAGCTGTCACTGCACGCGGGTGCCCGCGCGCTGCATATAGCCAGACTCTCCTGTTTGAAGGTTACACCGCAGCTTCTGGCCATCTTGTTATCAGGCATGATGAGGCGCTGAAAGTATCATATCATAAAGAAACTCGTAAAGGCGCAGGAGCGGTTTTTCTTTCTGATTTGTTTTGTTTTCCCACCTCTTCCTCCCACACACGGCCGGTGACGAGCCCTCATCAGAAAGAGAACAAAATCACGTCTTCCTCCGCCGTGTGTGCGCAGAGCAGCTCGTGCAGAGGCAGCTGTGGATTAATTCGCCAGGCTGGAACCATGAGCTGGGGGACGGAGCTTTGGGTGAGTCCCGCCGCACTTGTACCGTTAACAAACACCACCTTTTCCCCCCTTTAGCCTATAAATAGCCTCTTCTGTATAAGTGCGCAGCGGCCCTATTTTTTCCTCGTATTTTGCGGTCAAACCGCCGCTCAAACGCGGCCGTAAAGCGTCCTTAACGAGGGAAGCTAATTTCTTGTAATGAAACCCACCGGGGATTATTTCTGCTTTTAGCGCGTTTGTCATTAGCGGTGCGGCGTGAATAAAAATCCGCAGCTGACCAGTACACACACACACACCCCTTCTCGGAACCACAGAGACAGAACAGTGCCAGCAGCTTGTTTGGAGCGCAGGTTCGTGTTGGACCGGGTCTAGCTTAGTGTTAGCATGTTTTAAACATGTTACAAGCAGGTTAGAAAAACGCTGTCATTACAGGAAGTGCACTCATTCACCCCAACTCTATTGTTTACAGCTCAACTACTTTAGTTAATATTACATCCACTTTAGTATTGTTCCTAAAATAAACAAACAAACAAACAAACAAACAACATTTTGAGGTTAACTCATAAGTATTCTCATTCCGTTATCAATGTAGCTAAATATTTACAACCTTTACTGTGAATCATGTTTGATCCACTATGTTAGTCAGTGGCTACACTACAGTGGATGTATTAATTTGTAAAAATCCTTACAAATGTTGGGTAAAATGTCTATAAGCATGTGATTTATTTAATTTTTCAGGCTTTGCTAAAGAACCCTAACCCTAATCAATACCCATAGAGTAGAAACGGGTGATATATCAGTGTCAGTATTGGTATTGTCCGATTTGTTTATCGGTATCAGTCCAATATGAAACATATCTACAGATATTGTTCTGACTGTTGCAGATACCCTATGTACACTTGTTCCTTATGAATCACTGAGTAATTGTTCTGACTGTTTTCTGCTATATTTTATTTTTTGATAAGGATACATGTTGTTCCTAATAGATCCCTGGCAATGGCAGGCTTATTGTTTACAGTTATGTCTAATAGTAAAAGGCCTGAATGTTTTTAGAGATATTTGGTTCTATGTGATTCCATGCTGTATGTTTAAAAGTTAAAAAGTAAAATTGTGGATTTTTGATAAAGAACCAGGAAGGAAATTTATACTTTATGCTATTGTACACATTTATTGGTATTGTATCAATGAGGATGAAACACTTTCACATGAGGGGTCTTATGCCGTAATCAATATGTTTTCCTTTATCATGACTGAGTCAAATAATGACTCCTGAAAATTATTTTAGAAATATTTTTAGTCTACAGCTCATTCCCCCAAAACTCTCTTTCTTAATGTTAAGGCCGTCCCTGATGTTAGTGGATCAAATCCTTTGTGAGCAGCAGCAGAAAAGAATAAGAAAGGTGACCTCACTGCAGAATTCTTCTGCTATGATTTCATCTGACTGACGTCTGAGAAGCTTTGATCTTCACTCCTCTCTCTAGCCTTCATTAATCTGACCACAGCTTCTCTGTGATAGTCGTCTGCCGTCTTGTGCAGTACACAAAACATGGATGTAAGAAGCAACATGACAAAAATGGAATTCTTTTACGACCTGATAATAAGCAGTTCTAGTGAGTGGAATTCCTTCTGTCTGCGATTTGTTGTACAGGCTGCTGTTGTTTTATTGCCCAAGGCAGTGAGTTGTTGCTGGTCTACGTCTGGCCAACATGGAGTGAGCACTTGCACCTGAAAGATAGGTTTCAGCTGTGTTTAGATCTTCCTGCATTCAACATCTGACCATCCTTAAGAATTTGGGCTTGTCTGTTGCAACAGCTCTGATAATCGCACAAAGCAAACACAGCCCTGAGCGGCGGTGCTCATGTACATATCGGGTCTGGAATATGTTTGCAAGGATTCCTCAGCTTTTGCCGGCTTTTCCCTCCAAACTATCCGAATCTAATCCAGACACTTTTCAACTGCTCTCTTGTGGCAGTTGGGAAACCGAATGAGCATAGTGATCATCGACAGGTGGTACTTGCTACTGAAAATGCTTACAGCTTGTTGTGTTTTTGAAAGTATTAAAACACATCAAACTGTCTTGATCTTAGTATACAGTGACCAGATCAAATTGGGATTTTTAAAAAACTTTTTTCATATGAATAAGAGTTGTGACTTTTGCTGTGTCCTGTTGCCCCTTGGAATCAGTTATTAAGGTGCTTTTAAACTTGGGCTGTTTGGATCATTTGCAAACAAGCCCTGGCCCTGTTCACCTGTTGCCCAGACATTGACTGTATAAGAGAACTGGACCAAGTAACTGTGTCTACACCCATAGAAAATGGTTTACTTCTGGCTCCAATGAAATTAAGTCAATTCAGTCGTCATTTTTTCAGGATTTGGACCCTGCTATGTTGGAGCCAGACAACGTCAATAATCAGGGATTGGTCTTTGCAGTGTTTCTATGGCAACCACTCATGTCAATTGGGAGTAAGCTTGTTGGAAGTCCACACCCCTACCACTTGAAAGCGGGAAAATCTGTTACACGTTTTTATCAACTGACGTGGGACAAACTACTTTTATTGAGGCATCTGATTGGCCAATTTATGACTTTAATGACTTGCACTACTGAGAAAAAATTAGGAGTAGCAAGAACATATGGAATTAAAGCCGCGAGTGGCGTTGGATGGCCCGCAGGAACTACCAGACCTCACCTTCACCGCTACCTGCCCACCACCTCTTTGTCCGACTCTAATCACCACTGCCGCCCTCGCTGCCGACCTCTACGTGCAACCGCCACCCTCACCACCCTACTTTCACTCGACCTTACTTACTGTGCCACATGGCACCCCTGACCCCCTTGAGCTGCATGTCAGAAATTGATATAAAAAGCCTTTTTTTTCAAAATGGCTTGCCGTGATGTCATCGTCTTGGGAAGGGTTAGAGTTTTGTTCACTTGAAAATTTATTTTCAATTTTCCCTAGGTGTGCGCAAATGTTGGTGACTCTTCTCTCATGTGGCGGTGGTCAAATTTGGACTCATAGGTGCAGAAATCTTTACAGCTGCGAAAACAATATGGTCCATGCAGTCAGGAACTGCTGTTTTTAGGCCAGAAAAAAGGTAAATGAGGGAGAATGATTATTCTGACAAATATGACTAATAGTACTTCCTGTTTGGGGGGACGGGGGGGACGACGACCTCACTCCAGTTTTCATTTACAGTCAATGGGGCCAAAGAAACCTCAAGTGTTACCTCTGTTCTAGAAATAAAACATTGTAAAAGAAGACATGTTCCATCACACATGGGGATGCATGTTGCACACCACTCTTCTCATCCTCTTGTTGCATGCTGTAAACAGGAAGGAAAGCATAGCAGATGAGGGGATTTAGTCAAGCAGAACAGCAGAACAGAGTTTTTCAACATCTAACCAATGACACAGTGATGGTGCAAACAGGTCCTGATGTCAGGTTTTTTCTGCTTCATTGAGATGGTAATAATCTCAAATGTTGCCACGTTACGGCTGGAGTGTTTACACTCAGACAACAACTGGGGCAAATAAATAAATGTGAAGGGTGACGTGTTTTTTCTGCTCTGTGATTCCTCTACGAGTTAACTGCAGAAAACTAAAAGAAACTAAAAAGTTTGATGTTGTCACCTTTCTGTCTTTTCATTATTAGCAACATATTTGTTGAAAATAATTCAGCATAAGCAATATCAGGATGTTCATGAATATATTTAAATGTGATATTTCAGTGAGGACACTCTTAATCAGTCAAAATGAGTAATGTTCATACATGCTTTGAAAATATAGACATTTATTTTCTATATTTAGAAAATAAAAATGAATGTGGATGCGCAGCAGAAACACTGAAGGTGTTATTAAGCAAGCATCACTTACACATTCAAGTCAAGAGGAAGTGGAATGTGGTGAAACACGTGATGGCCTTTCTTGTTTTTTTTTTTAAAGGGTAACTTTTTCCTGTCATGCAGTGGTATTAAAAAGACACCATGTCTCTGGATCAATTCATGCTACAATCCTTGAAAAGAGCTAAAATGAAGGGCTAGCTTTAGGATCCAGATGACACCTCAAGCATGAAGCTGTCAATCTGTGTTTCTAACAGTGATTCTTATATATGTGCATTAGTGTTGACAGTAAAAACTACTAGCAGCAGTTTGCCTGACTGCTTGGTCTGTAGATGGAGGCTGATACTACCTTCTGCTGTGGTGAGACCACCTCAAAAGTCTCACTTCTCTTGTGGTACATTTGGAAAAAAAATGAAGATCTTATACAGATGCACAGTTCCACTAAATCTGTAGGATGTAAGTTCACATCCCTGTCACACATGGCTGATTGATGAAGCAACATGGAGAGGGTTGAAACGCTTCCCAAAGACCAGCTAAAGGTGAGTGGGACTGGGCAGCAGGACTCCATTAACAATCAGGGGATCAAACAGGTTCAGAGTTGAATGTTTTCGTCCAAAAGCTGTTTTATGGTGGACATTCCTTTTGATTGTGTTTTGGTTCCTCCCATCCCACCTGTGGTCTTCATGTCAGGAACGTTTCTGCTGTTATTTGGATTTGAGACCAGCCTGGTGTTAGACTAAGATTTCCTCTTCATTTTCTCTCACCATATATCACGATGAGCCAGTCTTCCCCCCCTGGGTTTAGCCTCATCCCCCACAGCCGTTCACTTGACATTCAGGACACTTGCACGCCTGAAATCTGAGCTACTTTGTTTCTGCCTGTCTGTGTGCCCAAGTCAGTGGGGGTCAGAGACTAAACCCTTTTGGCAGACTAAAACAGACCCTTCCATTAAATCTAATAGAATCATCTCACACCTGCTGACTCAGAGATACTCCCCCAGGTCTGTGTTTTCTGCTTCTGCATTTTTAAAGCCCTGTAGTTGTGAAATATCCAAATGCAAATGCAAACTTTAGTATCTTTGTGGATTTTTTAGTTCACTGCTCATCTTATAACTGAAATGTGACTCAGTCCTTCCCGACAAAGTCTTGAATCATTCAGAGCCACCTCTGTTGTTTTTAAGGCAGCCCCTAATCTCCGTTTGACTCAGAAAATTGTTCAAGCGTTGGCCTGAAGTCTCTCAAGTGTTTGCATAATGTTACCTGAGCCTCGTCTCCCTCTGCGCTCTAATTGCTGCATTGTTGAAGAACATGTCGTCATGTGATCAATTCTGCAGGAAATAACACAGTTTTTACTGAACAAAGGTTTATGGATGCTTGTATTGAACCACGTCTGTCCTCGTTGCAACTTTGCTGAGACATCTTCTCATTATTGGCTTCTAGGTATTAGATGCTTGGATCTTGAGCTGGATGATATGGCCAAAAAAAAACATCTCAGATTTTTTCACACAAAATTCGATTTTTGATTTTAATTGATTTTTTTTCTTCCTGCTTTTACTTTCTTTAAAAAAAATTGCAAGTGACAGAATATAGTTAACAAAGACTATTTTATTTTAGCATCTGCTAAATACAAGCTGTAAGACATGTTTGTAGATCAATGCAGCAGATGTTTTTTTAGCTACCACTCGCTTAAGCATCTCATAAAAAGAAACACTTCTCGCACTTGACAGAGTGACTGTTTGAGGTGTTGAAACAAATTTGTCCTACTCCCATTTTTTGCAGCTATGACCTTCGAGCAGGTTTTGCTGTGTGTGATTTGATGCAAGTTAGAAACCACAACCCCACTGGTCAGCATTTCATTTTTTACTCACCAGCCAACTTGGCCGGTGGATGAAAAAAATCTACTGGCCGGGCACATTTTCTTTCAGACAAAATAATACATTATTTTACAAAGAAAAACTATAAGTATTATTTTAAAAATGATATGTTGAATGCAAAGACGACAAATGACTGATTCTATGTTTTTGTTATGCTATGACGTCCTCTAAGTGTCACGGATTTCAAATCCGTCTTTAGTCTCTGCTTTTGGCTTTTTCACACCTTTTATGAAGTGTTTTATTTTCTATCTCAAATGTGTTGTTTATTCTCTTTAGTACAGCTAACACATCAGTCAGTCACCTTTAGTCTGAACCACTGACACATATATATAGAATGAAAATTATTTTAAACATATTTTTAAGAAAATGACATAGCATAAAAGTACTATATAAATAATATGAACACATCTTTAATGTCGTCTAACTGTAAACTCAAACATGCTGAGAAAACAAGGACATATTTACTACAGGGGAGCAGATTGACAGAAAATGCTCTTTTCCCCATTCTGCCTCCAGTTGAATCATTTTTATATGAAATCATAACAAAACACAGCCTATAAGCATTATAATCTTTTGGATTCTTGTCGTTATGTGATGGACAGTAAAGATGCGGGGCTGTCATGGGGGGGGGGTTCAACTCAGCACTGCCTCTGTAATGTTAGATATTGTTGATGAAGTTTCATGTTTCAAAATGTATATAAAATGAGTAAAAAGAGAACATGAAACAATTAAAATATCTAATAAGTTTCTAAATTTCAACTAAACGCCAGATTAAAAAGGTAGGTCTTGAGCCTTCCTTTAAAAATATGAAATATGTCTCTGAGGCCCAGAGGCTCTCCGGGAGGCTGTTCCACAGTCAGGGTCCGTAAAATCTGTATGAGGCCTCACTGTTTTAGTTTTGACTTTAGAAATAACCAAAAGGCCTTGTACCAGAGGACCTCAGTGTCCGCGAGGGCTCATATCCTAAAATCATATGAGATAGAAATGATGGCCCAAGAGCACAAAACATTTCTACACTAGTAAAAGAACTTTTAAATCAATTCTTTTGTTTGCTTTTGAACTTGCGGACTTTGAAAGCAGGATGGGTTTATTTGTGTGAAATAATTTGCTTCTCAGGTAAAAGAAAAAGAACAAAATAAAAGCACAAAACCTGGATTTCAATTAAGAGGTATAAGTGAGTCCGTCAGAAGCGATAAAACACTGGAAAATAGAAGCAGCTGGATAAATCTATTGCCAAATTCTGAACATTGGTAATATTTCTCTCAATAAGTTATTCACACCGTTTTTTGTGTATCAATTAAAAAAAAGTCACATTCATTTGAAAGATTTGAGCCTTTTTTGACAATAAATTAAGCAGTCATCTCACAGTGAAAAAAGAAAATGTGTGTTGAAACAGAAAAAGACAGAGCTTCTGTTTTGGATGGAGTTGAAGTTTCACTTTGAGCTCATTTGACTTCTGTTATTTGAATCTGCTGCACTGAGACGCCTTCCAAGGCACAGACAGAAAACTTTTTTTTTCTTTGATCTATTTGTGAGCAGAAACTGTAAATGAGGCACAGGGACGGTTCATGCACAGAAAGTACACCATCATCCACCCTCTCATTTATCCCCACAAAACTCGTAATTATAAACTAGTGCAACTTGTTTGTGTGTTATTTTTTTCTAAATTGCATAACCTCCAATGCATTCACTAAATGCTTACACCTACTGGTCAGAAGCATCTGAAATCTATATTTGGAGGGGAACATGATGTTTGTATGTTCTGTAGAGGAACAGGTTTTGAGGAAATGTTTCATGGCAGAATCTGCCTCAACATGAAAATCCTCTAAAAACTCTAGTTTTAGTCAGAATTAGTCAGAATAGTCAGAATTAGTAAGTTTGAAGCTCTGCAGGGGTGTGATTTGCTCACTGTAGACAGGATTAACTCTGCATTTAACCTCTATTATGTTCTCTGCTGTGCATCAGCATGTGTCTGTTAGAACGTGATGCAAGCATCCTGTTTAATATTTGTCTCATCCATTGTGCAAGATCTTTTATGTTATTGGTCAAATGTTAAAAGTAGGCGTGGTCAAAGCTGAATTCATTGCATGCTGAACACAGTGAGAAATCTTATGGCTGTCTGTTTACACCCTCGTTTTCTTCAATCAACTTCAGACACAAGTTTGTGCAGTTTTTTCATGTTTACTTCATTGCTCAGCTCATGCGTAGTATGAAGACAATAGGGAATTTATGGGGGTGTTGCTTTTATGTTTCTAGTTAAAAATTGAGTATGAACCTGGTTTGTGCACATCATATCTTTCTTCTCCAGATGAAATAAAAGCTTTGGTTTTGTACTTGTGGCCAATCAGCCATCTGGACCCATACCTCTACAGCTATGTCACAGATTATTCTCTTCATGGTCTGAAAAGAAACTTTAAAAAAAACAGAAAAAAAGGGATCAAAAGTTTGGGCACCCAGGTAAAATGTGATATAATTCTGCATAAAGTACCCAAGGACACATTAAAAACACCAGTTTTTAATATGTAAGAAAAAAAAGCTTTATTTCTAAAAGCCATCCTCTCTTTAACTTCTTCACAGATGGCATCAAGTTAGTGTCCAAAGTTTGCTGAAATTTTGACAGCCCAAAGCATGAAGTCTCAGCCTTTCAAAGGGGGCGGTGCATACCATAAATTCTGCAGGGTGTCCAAACTTTTGCACACACTATTATTTGGTTTTCTGATATTTTAAAAGGGTAAATGATGGTAATTACGCATATTTTTTACACATTAAAAGAATGTCTAATCTGTAAACTGATGCCTTTAGAAGATTTTCTAATCTTTTCTTGGGTTCTTTATGCTCGATAATATAACATTTTACCTGGGGTCCCCAAACTTTCAATCCCTACTGTATGTAATCTACAGTCAACTTTTGTTGAATAATCTCTTTTCAGTCGTGAGAAGTAAATACTATGCCAAAATATGTTGATTTAAAGGAACAGCTTGAGTACTGTACTGCCATTTATAATTGTCTGTCATACATAAAGTCAGCTTAAGCTATCTTCACATGTAACCGTACGGTGGTTGCAGGTTTTTGGGCTGTCTGGCCTGTGGAGGGTTGTAGAGAGGAGCGGTTGGTTCAAGGCACATTTTAAGGGTGTGTACAGGTGTGTCTTATAGTTTCTTTGAGGCTTGTTGAAAAAAGGATGCTCAATTGTTGTGCGTGTGGTAACGTGAAGTATTTGTAAGTCTAATGTAAGTTGAACGCACTTATGAAATTTGAATATCGCTGTTGCACGTTGTCCTTAGATCACACTCTTGTCATTAGTAAAGCATTTGTCACAACTAACCCTTACAGCTACATAACATGTAGTACGACATGCCTGCATCTCAATTACTTCACCCTTAAATACTGTTGTGTGTCGTACAAGTGTGCACTATGACCTTTTGCTCACAGCGTGCCCATGTAAAAAAAAAAAAAAGCCAAACAACATTTGGCTCTACAGCTTCACCAAGCGGTCTATGACCTTTGCGATTTTGTGCAGGACACCTGCGTGCCCCATTCACGTTTGCTAATTTTTCACCCACAGACAGCCTGCACCCATCCGTTAGGGCTATTGTGACGAAGGCGTTACACAATCAACACCCTACTTGCTTTATCTATCCAAGTCACTCGATGTTATCAACTTTTGGTCCAGGAGAGTCTGTATTGATACCAATCAAACCTATAAATACCCAGAGTTTAGAGATTTCTAATGTTTTAAAGTTATTATTTGTCTTTATTTTACCTTTTTCTTGAGTTCATAGTTTCTTTTGTTCTAGATAATGCTTTATATAAGAGTTAAATGGCCTGATATTTCAAAAAGAACAAAAACAGCTCAGCAGGAACAATGGCTTGTTGTGTGTTTGCTAGCTTGGTGGGATTAGTGCTCCAAGCAGCCTAATGGGTGTTAAAGGTGCACACAGGGGAGCTTCAGTAATCAGATTAATAACAACCTCATTTAATCATGTTCTGTACTAGTTACTTCATTTTGGTTCTTTCCATCATTGCACTTGAAGCTCCTCAGAAGATGGGCATGCTTTCTGACTGATACGTGTTTTTTCACTGGTAGACATGAGTTAAATCAGTTTGTTCTATCAGCAGTTGTCCTCCGTTGTTTCGGTCCTGGATTAAGTTCATGCAGAAATCTTTTTTTCCGTTTGTTTTTCATTCCTTTTGTTTCCTAAAAATCTGCAGTCATGCTGCGAAGAAAAAGTGATTTTTTTGTTTTCCGGGACAACTCTCTTTCTGTGAGAAATGATAAGGAAACGCATAAAGAAGAGGAACCGGCACCGAGTCCGTTTGAAGAGTACGTGTATGGACTGCTGCAGATTAAGACGACCAGTGCTGTAAGTGAGCGGAGTCGGAAGGGATTCATCTATTTAGTCCAGCTTTTTTATACTGAAAATATTCACCACATCATTATGATTGGAGTTTTGCAGTATTTGTGGCAGAAGTCACAGCAAAAAAGCAGCGAAAACAAAAAAAGTGAAAAAAAAAGACTTCTAAAGAGCCCATTTTCACAAAAAGTCTAGAAAATAAATTTTCTTTTTGATTTCTTTGAATTAGCCAACATTTTTTTGTAGTTCCAATGACTTACAAGTCAATGGTTATATTTTTCTATTACCTATTTGCAGGAGTGTTTTATAAAATAAATATCTCACTTGAGCTAAAAAAAAAAGAAAGAAAAAACAATAAAAAACCACTTTATAGTTTATTTACCTCTCAACCAGCCTTCCAAAAACCCATATAGAAGAATAAACTGCAGATAAAAAGCCTCAGTTACCCCAAATTCAAAGAAAATATGTCAAAAAAGCAAAACGATTAAGATGAAATATTCAAATTACAATGCAGCAAGCATTTTTAGCATTACTGAAAAGCAACCAGAAACAAAAAAGAAAGTTTACACAGGAAATGTGATATGAGATCCACAGCAAAATGTCAACATGTACGCCTGCTGTCTTACAGCTTATGGCTACTTTGTTATTTCTGTAAATGTCTTTATGGTATGCAACAGGAGTTTCTCTCTAACACAGAGATCTAACACAGCCACTAACAGCTGGTCTAATTTTTTAACATACATCCACTACAGTTGGTAGAAGTTCCATTTCTTATTTCTTTGTAAATAACTGTTGCTTCTTTTGAAGTAATCCAAGAGTAATCCAGATTTGATTAAAAATCTGGAAAAAAAATGTTTAGTGGAGATAGGAAATAAAGCATGGAGGGATAACTTGTTTCATGTTGTCGTTTGATTTTGCAGAGGGCTAAGAAACATTTCCCAGCTTTTAATAACTGAAATCACCAAAGGCAGCTGTTCTGTGGTGTTGCACATGATTTTTTTCTCTCGTGATTCCTCTGACACCGGGGTTCTACGGGGTTAAAGGCCCATTGTTCCACCCCTCTTTCTTAGACAAAGCCTGGAGTGTGTTTTAGAGGGGGTTTGGCATCTCCACCAAATATTTGTTCTTGCCACTGGACGCCCACAGGGCTGAAGGACAGCACATGGCGGCAAAGATCAAGTCATGGATGACAGTAGATTCAAGTGGTTCTGCTCAAGCATCAACTATTTGAGATGTTTTGATTTAGTCAGTGAAGCAGAAACGCTTTTGCTCAAACAATTAGGTTACTTGTTTGTTACTTTGATTGACCAGATGGTAAATTTGAATTGTTTTATATTATAATCGATTCATTCAGTGTGAAGTCAAGCCCACAAACCTGCTCTTTTTCTTGGTCAGCACGTTGGATCACCAATGGCTCCTTGTTCCTTTGTCCTCCCACCAGCTGAACATCTGTCTTTTGTAATGTACCCCCCCACCCCACACTCTCTTTCTTCTATATACAGCATACTTCCTGACAGTGGTGGGGCTTTGTCTAAACCACCATTCACTGACAAAGTGAAAGCAAGACCCTAAGTTTGGAAAGTCCTCAACTTTAGTTTGAAACAATGAACCCTGCTGTTGTACTTTGTGATAAATAAAGCAACAGTAACATGAGCTGCGAGTTAATCATTTGATTTATTTGTGCATTTTTGAGGTCAAAATTAGCTAAATTTGTCTTTATGCTGCATTTTTTCTTGTTAAAACAGCTTATATGCAATTACAGATTTTTAGGTATATAAAAAAATGTCCCCCCTCATGGGCTTATCGCTATCTGTGATTACCATAACAATAACACCACCTTTTAAAGGAAATCCCCATAGAAACGTCTAGTCAGAACAGATCTTCTATAATTGTTGAATTCTAGGTATCCTCATAAAATGTGCATTTATGTTAATACATCAGTTTTAATATGAAATTAAATGAAACATTTTGTTCATATTTTCATAATGAAAATTAATGTATGTATTAAATTCAAACATTTGTTTCCAGTCCTTTAAAAAAGCTTTTATACACAAAAAAGCAAGTACAAAAAATACATTAAATCAAACATTTTTGTTTGATTGTTTGCATAATGTTTTTTTCTGTCATCCTGAATCTACCGTGTTTGTCTGTAGTAAAGTTGCACCTCTAGCTCCAGTTTTTCTTTAAGCTGTCTGTGGAATTGCGACAAGAGACCGGAATTTGTGTCATTGGTCTCTGGGTATGGGACGCAATTGAGGGATTTGGTCTTAAGTGGTTGCTAAATAATGTGCATTAGTTCAGATTAACTGCTAGTCTCAAGCATAAACCTGTTCCGTAATCCTCAGCCTTACTTAAGAGGGGCTGTTACAGACCAGAAGGTTAATCGTCACACAAGACTGTTTGTTTTCTTGCCAGTTGTAGGCAACAACATATATTTAGCAACATTTGAGGAGCTCCTTTGTTCTCTGCTTTGAACCAGTTTCCTAAATAATATGAAATAGGTGGCTGCATTGTTGGGTTTATTTTTCTTTTATTAGGTACAATAATAGTACAAGCACTGCAATGAGTGGGAGTGTTGTCTGAAATAACATTTACAGTGGGCCTGGTTCATATCCTGAAAGTATTCCAGAAACAAGGTCAGGTGTCAGAGGCTCCAGATCAAAGACTGGGAGTGAGTCAAGGACATTGCAAGGAGTTGGGAGCCTTTGAGAGGAGGATGTTGGAGGAGGATGTGTGCTAGTCTGAGCACGAGACTGGTAACTTTTTAGCCAGCTGAACAAAGCAGGTCAAAGACTGGGATTTTTGTAAGAATTAGGCTCAAGCAACAACTGTTTTTATACAAGCATAAGGCTATATTTCTATAAAAAAAAAGGCTTTTAGAAATTCACACCAATATCTATCAATTAGTTTCACTGTCAGTCAGGATATGCATTTCTGCTAATGGGACATATAGATCTACTGTTGTTCGGCTTTGACCATGTAGCCATGCTAACTGTATATGTGTCTAGACATTGACTGTATATGAGAATTGGACCGAGTGAGTGCGACGTCATCCATTGAAAATGTCTTAACTTTCGGCTCCAACCAAATGAGGTCAATTGAGTTGCCATTTGTTCATGACGCCACCTTGCTGAAATCAGACAACGTCAGTGAGGAGTGATTGGTCCAATTTGGCCTTTGTCAACATTTGTGTGGCAACCACTCACGCCAATCAGGAGGATCGGCAGAATCTGTCCTATGTTTTGAACGTTTGACCACATACTTTTTTTGAGGCATGTGATTGGTCCATTTATAACTGGAATAACTTGCACTACAGAAAAAATATCAAGAAAAAAATTATGATTAGCAGAAAAAGAAGAAAAAATCCTCTTGCAAGAAAGATCAGTTATCACCTCAACTGCTTGTTTTTTCTTTTTTTTCTTTTTATAAACAAAGGTGAACTTGTGATTTGAGTAGATTAAATTCAGTTGAACTGAACAAAACTGCCTTCTTGTGTTCAGTGATCCAAGAATTTATGAGTATGGTGGATAAATGAACAAGCAGGGTTGACAAAGTTATCAGTTCAGAGAGAAAGTTCTCCTCTTACAGCTTGTTTCTGTCCAGACGATGAAGAAAAAGTTTGTTTTAAAGAAGCTTCTGCAGTGATAGAACATTTGGGCGATGTGACCGAAACTTCTTTTTTATGTGTGCATTACCACTGGGAAATATCACTTTTTAATCCACACCCAGCAGCCAATCAGAATCGAGTATGACCATGGTATAAAAAGTTATAGTTGGTATTGGGAAACAAATATTTAGACATATTGTCACATCAGTTATGGTTTATTTCCTTTTGAAAAAGGTTTAATGTCGTGTTTACCCTTTCTCCTTCTATGCTAAGTGTTCAGAACTTCAATAATAAGGTGTAGTAAGGTGGATTTTGTGTGTTGTTTTAGATACATTTTCCACTTTCTGTAGTATGACATAAAAACCTTTCAATTATCTCAACAAAGAACAATAGTTCTAGTTTCTGCAGCTCTATGTTAAAGTTCCACTCCAAGTATATTTTTATCTATTGTACAATCATTCCCAGTTGTCTTTAATTTTGATAATGCAGTTTGTAGCCAAAATAATACAAAACTGTGTTGTTTTCTAAGACATTGTTTCTTCTTAAGAATGCACCCTCTGAGTTGTGGGCGGGATCATTGGTGCATTTTAAGTCTGCCCCTACTTCCCATCATCCATTTCTTTACACTCTCCTGTTATCGTACAGCCCTTCACACCCCCAACTTACAGTACCAGTGCAACAAAAATGGTGAGCAATATCGAAGCTATCCAGTTATATATACAGTTTTGCTAGCTTGGACAAGGAACACGAAGACTTACATGGATCTAGTTGTCTGCAAGTGGATGCATCAAAATGGAGTAGAGCAGGAAGCTTGTGGCTTGCTGTCATACATTCTACGTCACTGCTATAAGCTTTTTCAAACGGCATTTTTGCGTGTGCTCCTGATTCCCAATGATTTGAATAAAGAGATAATAAGATATGCAGTTTTAGGCATTATTTCCTTATGTCCTCCATCATCAGAAAAATGTCACAAGAACACCAAAAACGCAGTTTTCATTTAAGTGGGGTCTTTAAGTTTATTATTCTATATGAATATAGAAAAAGACAAACTGTGGAGCAAACATGTCAGCACTCTATAATTTACTTGGAAACAGAAATATCACATTAACCACATCAAACACTAGGAAATTCCATTGTAATTACATTTTGCTTTGTCTTTCTTTTGTTTCGTTCATAAATTTTAGCCATAAGATCACTTTTGTGATCATAAAAGTTTGCCTTTGCTGTGGTGTTAAACATTTTACCTTCTGGAATAGCATTAGGCTGATATGATAGGTAGGGAGAGGTCAGACTACTTTCTTTGAGTTCTGCTCCATTATGGCTTTCTTGCTGGAGCTCATAATTTATTAAGACGCTGTTTGTGTTTCAGCTTGGAAGTTGCTTTAATAATGGCTTTTCCATTTTTCTGTAAAGACTGATCCATCATGAAGCCATTGTTTAATATTTTCCTTTCAAATTATTAAATTTTTACACCAACGAGACCCCAGTAGGTTAATGCAGTAGCGCCCCCTTTTTTGTAATCCCTTTCCAAATAATCCCGCTTCTAGTCATTTCTATTCCTTTCAAGCCCCCTCCCTTTGTTTGTCTGCTCTCTCTCTCTCTGTCCTCCTCTCCCATCCCACTTTATTCCACCTTACGCCTGATAGAGCATTAAGCCTGACTGCTGTGGGCAAGCGTGGCCTCATATTTAGAGCTCGCCGTTCAGCGAGCAGCATCTCTTCTTCCCCCTTCCTTTTTGGATCTTGCTTTTTCCAGAATTTTGGGAATTACTCGCCTCAGCCAGACCGTTGTTTTTTTCTTTTGTTTTGAAGTGAGAGTGAGGTCAGCTGATATTGTTTCCACACCAAGCTCATGCTGATCCTCACTTGCTACACTTTGGGTTCACTTTGGATACTTCAAGGTCTTGTGGATGAACGCTCCGATATAAGCAAACGCTTTTTTGCCGCAATCCTTTGGAATTTGAATGGTCCTTTTCCAGATTTTGACGTCTCATTTGGATCTCAATCTTCACTGAGGAACAGTGGATAAGATGGTTCCCCTGCACAAAAGGGTAATCTGAGAAATGTGTGCGGAGGAGTAGAGGAAAGCTTGACGTTCTTGCTGTAGCTGTAGCGTAGCTGTGGTGACGTGTGCTGCTTTTTTGCGCTCCTCATGCTTGATGAGCAGTGAAAGATGTCTGACGGCATATTGGACTGGAAATGTGTCACTAAATCGAGGTGGGAGGAAGGACAACAGTAGATTTGTGTGAAAGAAAAAGCGATGGGGGGGGAGGAATGAGGACTTGTCTCCTTATTTCAGTGAAACGTCTAATTGTTTGCCTTTAATCTCGTCACTCTCCTGTTGATTGACTTGTTGATGAGCAGTTTCTCATTGACTTACAATGGATACTGGAAAGTCCCCATCATGTTGTTTGCCACGTTCTTGTGAATCCGGAGTTATTTTAGAGCAGATTTATAGAGATTTTGCCACACTTGTTTTTCACATAAATGTCCAGCCCTGAGAATCCAGAAGAAAATGAAAAAATAATATTACCCAAATGAAGATAGCTTGAGTTACTGCAGACTTTTGTTGGTTCTTTAGCCTACTCACAGCCACAACCGCTTCCTGTGTCTCATCTCACTGTACGTTTAGAGCAGGATGCTTGATATAGAACCTGCATTGCACAGCCTGGTTTGCTCAGAGTCAAACAGTTTTGTGCTGACATCTCCTTGTTGTGTCTATTTGGACTGCATCAGAAGCCAGACATGGTAGAGGAGAGGATGGGTCTGTGTTGGAGCTACACTAAGGTCGTCTTTTTAATCCCTTTTTTATCTTTTGAAGGTTATATCTGCTGCGGTGCCATGTGGCTGCTCTTGCAAAGCAATTTGAACACTATAGCCGCTGTTGGTAAATGATGGACTAGACAAACTTCTCTTCTTTTTTGAAGTGACAAATTTCATGGCGTGACCTCAGCCAAGTCAAAGCTCACTACTTCCCCACATTCATGAGTGAATTATGAATAATGAGTTCAGCCTGAACAGCTGCATTTGGTTATCCGTGCAGAAGGCTAATGCCTGCTTTGCTGTGAGTTTACAATTTCTTTGGGTAACGCACCGTTCTGGAAAAATATAACTAAATGGCAAAGAGTTGTACATTGACAGGCTGATACTTCAGGTGGTGTGCAAGTGCAATTTGTCTGATCAATAGCAGAATAACTGATCATCAGGTACATTTTAAAAACATTTTGATTTAGACAGGTCAACAAGAAGGATAAATTCCCAACAGCTTGTTATCAAAATAAGATTTTCATTGTGTCCAAATATTCCATTTTTTAAAATGCTGTAACTTAAAATGTTTTTTTGTTTTGGAAAGGGTAAAATATCACTGGTCCTCCAATGATGTAATGACTTTGTCCTCTTCTTCCCTGCAGGATCAGTTTGACAACTTGGAGAAGCATACGCAGTGGGGGATCGAATATGTGGAGAAGTATGCCAAATTTGTCAAGGAGCGATCAGATATTGAAATCAGCTATGCAAAACAAATTAGGTAAGTCCCATCTAAAGACATGTGATTCGTCTTTGGATTTGCAGCATGAATGTTTTCTTTCGATGTTTAACCAGATCATCATGTGGCTCACTCTGACCCCTGACCTCTCTGAGGATGAGGAACCTCTAAATAGAAGCTTGACATGGGATGTAGCACACAATTATTGAAGACACACATTTGTAGGCATGGTTCCACTAAGCAGGTAGCTTCATTTTACTTCAGAGGGTTTGGAATTCTTCTAGAAGTAGATCAGTCAGTGAAAGTTTAGTCTACTACACAATAAATGTGACATCCAATCAGTGAACGTTGAACTAAGGTCAACAGCTAGCAACAGTGGAGCTCATCCAGCTTTTAATTATGTCATCTACACTTCTGCAAATATTAACCTTAACTTTGACTGTAAAAACCAATCAATACACAATTAATCAATTTCGTTTTTTCAGTTTTTTTTTTTAAATAAATCTTTGCATCTTTTTTTCTGTTGCACACTCTTGTTTCAGCTCCGGTAGAAACGGGCTGTTCAAGATAAGCTAACAAACATTCTACACGACTATCAGCTCTGCAATGTAAATCATTGAGGTTTGAGTGATGGCTGCAGCGTCAGTACATTGTTGGTAACAGATTAGGTAGTAACTTAGGTTTTATTTAAAGGGGCAAATAACCAACAGAAAATTCAAATGCAAAGAATGAAGAAACATCAAATAATGGCATCAGCCAGGTTTGAAAAACAATTACATTGAAAATGTGTTGTGCTGGAGTAAAATCAGGAATTTGTTTAGGAAAAAAAAGAAAATCAATCTATGACAAATGAAATCCATTAAATCTGAGGCTGCAATGTTGTGATCGCAACAATTAATGCAAATTCACTTCTACTCTTATCTGTGCCCTAAATCTTGACAGTCACATGTTTGTTAGAGGTGACTGATGTGACGAGGCTGAGTGGTCGTTTCTTGCATTCGGTCAGGTTTCTCTCCTTGGCGTAGTTATTGGTAGTGATTAGTGGGCAGCCTTTTTAAGACGAAAACTACTCTTCAAAAACTTTTAGTATGGCCTAAGCATTGCCAAATGGTACAAAAAGGGTTTTAATTCAGATTTCATGGATGCCATTGAGGAGATAAGCATATCTTTTCATAGACACCATGAATGTAGATGTAGAGTCAAGCAAGAGTGCTTGTTCTTCTTCCGTTTTGTTTCCTCCCTTTATTCTTGAGTGTGTTTGTTGCTGGCTTCAGCTTTAGGCAAAGGAAGTCAGGTTTGTGGTGGCAGGGGGTGGAGCATGTGTTTCCATAGAGACAACAAGGTATCAGCTGAATCAACTCAAGGTCTGACCCAGATTTTTTTTTATATTCCTCTGACTGCAAGTGTTAGGTCCGCCCCCTTCCCCGACCTCAACACATAGACTGTTGTGATACAGATGCTGATTTTTTAAAGCCTTGATTGCACTGGCAGTCTGTCCCGAGAGAATCCATCCATCGCTTAAGCTCAGCCCGCTCAGCAGGAGATATACCCCCTTAAATCTGCAATTTTCATCTGCAAAGAAGATGCCCAATATGGCTAATTCCTTAAGCATTAACCTCCTGCCCCGTATTTTAAAGTGAGCAGCCACAAACCATCCCAGAATGAATTAAAAAAAGTCCACTAACAGGTCTTCTGAGGACCAAAACACTCTTCTGTTTGAAAAGTGGGTCAGCTTGACATAATAGGACTGTGCGGTGTCTACATGCCTTCTCTAATCACACAAACCTACAACCTGTCACACAGCTGCATTCTAGAAAAAGAGGTTTTCATCCTATATTTATTATTATTATAATATTTAAACAAATAGATTGTTGTCCGAAGACTTTTACCCCATCATATAAACGGCAAGCAGCCCAAAATGAAACAAAACATCCACAAACAGAAAGATAAACTCAAGCCTTTGGGTTCTCCTTAACAATACCTCAAGACTAATCACCCTTTTTAATCAATTTAGCTCATTAGTTAAAGGTAAATCTTTTGGCCACAGTAACACCAAAAATACACAAAGCTCTTAGCTCTGAGACTAATGGAATTGTCCCTTTGATCTGTCTGTGATTGGTCTGTTGTCAGACAGATTTGTCCTGCGAAATTGGAATATATCTGTTTAGAAGAAACAATACTTCTTTTTCAAAAAAAGGGTGTTATTATTATTGAAAAATTACATGTAGTTCTTCATAATATGGTTTTCAAGTTTATTTCTCAATTAGGAAACTTTCAATTTTAACTATTGATGGATCGACTACAGTCTTAATCATTCAAATGTATGGATTTTTTTTGGGGGGGGGGTTTGCATTTTATACCAACTATTTATGAAAGGATGTTCAGAATAATAATCAAAATGTCAGCAGTCAGGTCATTCTAAACTAAACATGGATCAGCAGCTGAGCGAGTTTGTTGAGTTTTTTTTGCTGCAGTAACTGATATAATTTACCAATATCTGAAGTTTTAACTCTTTGCACCCTTTCTGTCCCCGTGCCATCCACACTCTGGATTTAATCCATGAATAATCCTCTTCCCCTGCATTGGTGTAAACAAGCACAATGCTTCAGGCTAGTGTATGCGGGGCACTAAGGCGGCCTCCTCCCCCAGTGCCAGAATGCCATAATCCACAATAAAACGGGAATAAAATCCTTCTAACAAAAGACACTGGTTACGGTAGAAAAAAGTGGTACATGTGTTTAAGTTTTTATCCAGTATATGCAGACATTTTAACAACATTTAATCAACTTGAATACAAATTTTATCCATGAACACAGCCACATATGAAAACAAAAAGCTGTCCAGTCAAAACTAGCATGTCCCATATGTAATGAATCTCATCAGTAAAAGCACAATCTGGAAGATGTCATGTGGCTGCGAGGGAATTAAAGGGTGAATGGGAACCATGCTATAATTAGAGATAGTGCGTGAAGGATGAGATACAGACGGATCTGCCCAGCAACAGTCCAAACAGTGCAGAGGAGTTGAAGAGTGGGGGCTGTTCCCACAAAAACCCAGATAATCTTCTAGATTTACTTTTATACAGTTTTTCTAACATGTGCATTGGTTATTGATGAAGGAATAAACCACGTTTGATAAAAATATGCATTTGTGTTTCTTAAACTAATAGTTTTGATGCTGAAAAATAGTGCATAACATTACAAATGCTTGTAGTTGGCTGGATTGATGTGGAATAATAACAAATAATAATAATAATTGCAGCTTTGGTATATGATTTGCTTTATTTAGACTTTTTATTACAGTTCTCTGTGTTATTTCATGCAGTCGTGTTAGTCACAGTGCCCATGTTTACTTTAAGCCTTAGTCACAACTACCTTACGGATAGATATGGGTTGCCAGCAACATGCAACGGTAAGTAAAAGTGAGGCAGATATGACCAGGCATTCCATACAATTTTGTTCATTTTTTTCAACCGCTCACAAATTCTACAGACTGCGCAAAGAGTCAATTAGTGCTGCTGTTCATGTGATAAGTGTGTGCTCCTTGTGTGCAGCCTGACTCTAAGATATGATCATCAAAATGTAGTGTGTGTGGGCATTCTACAGGCGTCCTACAGGCAGTTAAGTAATACATGCACACCCTGTGAATGCTGCATTCTCACACGGTTAGTAAGGGGCCAGTACTTCCACCTTACTAATGATTAGAGTGAGTCCATCTTCGGAGCGTCACTTCTGCGTTGCGTGGGGAGTCCATCTCACAACCGTCAGTTTACTTGACCTCTGTTGCGTCTCCGGCCCGTCCCTCCCTTCCCCCTGGGTTCTGCCACCTCCCTGTTATCACCATCCAAAACTTTGGAAATCAGGGCCCATGCTCTTCTTCCTCACAGAGGTCTTGTGTCATGAATGCTTTTGTACTTCTAAAATGAAAACTTTCAACCAAGTGAACATGGATACTGTTATTCACAGTCTCAATGTGCCTAATCACATGGGCACGTCATCTTAAATTAAAATTTAATACATTTTTATTTTGAAAGTACCACAAAATTATAATTTTTTAAAAACCTGGACGTGATTCTTTGGCTATTTATTGCAAAGTTGACAAGTAAACGGACCAGAAATAAAACTTCTGCTTAAAGTTTGTGTTGCGTTACAGAGAGACGGACTTCAGAAGCAGACATAACGGAGGCAATGTAAACATTCCGACTGCTTAATGAAAATTCTGTTTTTTGTGTCAAAGCAACAAAGATGCTCTGCAGACGGACCATTATGAATCAGCCTCAAGAACACCGTACGACAGCATCACCTGTATGTCATTAGTGCATGCAACGTCCATTAGCTTTACAAATACTTAGCGGTACACCGACCGCACACACGACAATGGTGAATTCAATTTTCATATCGTTCCTTGAAGTGGCCATGCAAGTCTCAAGGGAACTGCAAAACATACCTGAGCTCCCCTTGAGATGCAGCTGCACCTCTATATGACCCTCCATGGGCCCACTCAACCCAAAAACTCTCAGCACCTGTACAGGTCAACCGCCTGTACAGGTGTATGTGACTAAGGCTTGATAAGAACATAGGTTTGAATGTCTTATCCATTTTTATTGACAGGGTCTTCCATCTTTGTTCTGTTGCAGGTTGAAATGAGGCACATTTAACAGCTTTATCCATTGCTACCCATTCAAAGAAGCTGGCACAGTAACACATTTCCCTTGTCAGTACACACACACACCTCTGTTTATGTCACATCTCTCTTTGTTTCTGCCTCACCGTCCACTAACATACAGCACCAGTCAATACAAGGACAAAAGCTGCTCAAAGAAAACGTTCCCATTTCTGCTGCTTGCTCGACATTCACCCTCCAGAGGCAATGATTAATGAGACAAAGAGAGGGACGGGGATGCAGTTGCAGGAGCTGAAAGCTGATTGCATGGTGTACTGGATCCTTTAGCTGGTCCATAGCAGCAGAGTCAGGGATATGTATTCGAAATGTACCATAAAATAGCTTCTTTGTGAGAAAACAGGGAGAAACGTCTGACAGGCCTGAACTCTTTGTCCTTACAGGAATCTATCAAAGAAATATCAGCCCAAGAAGAACTCAAAAGAAGAGGAGGAGAGCAAGTAAGTCCGAGTTGACTAATTCCTATTTATAACTTTACAGAATACTTTCAATACAGTTTACAAAAATAAAAAAAAACCTGTGTTGCACATTTATTTTTAAATACAGCAAAAGAATATTTATGCAATTTTCAAACCATACCTAACTATTTACAATCGTCTGCAGCGCTTTCCAATCTGACACAGATTGTTTTTTTTAACCAAACCACGCTGCAACTGGTGCAGTGACAGAAGTTCATCATGAAGAAAAATAACTCTTCTTCATCCTCAAGATGAAAAGGTGTTGGTGATCTTCACCAGATCGGAGACACAAAAGGATGTGTCGTCAAAATGTGGTTCACTTTAAAATTTAGTGCGTATTTCCACTCAATAAATAGTATGAATTATAAGAAAAGCTCTTATCACTTACTAGTCAAAGGTTTCAGTTCCCCTAGAACAGGGATAGGCAACTCCAGGCCTTGAGGACCTAATTCCTGCAGGTTTTTCAACATACCAAGCTCTGGCATGTTCTAATTGGCTGGACACACCTGAACCAGGTAGGAAGTCATGAGTAGGGCTTGGATATCTGGAAATCATGCAGACGCTGCGGCCCTCGAGGCCTGGAGTTGCCTATCCCTGCCCTAGAAGATTATTTTACAGCCATATTAGGGTGCCCATCAAATTAAAACTACTTCTGGAAAAAGTTCTTGACCTAGAACCCTAGCGGTAGGGTGGTCGTCCTCTGATCGGAAGATTGCAGGTTCAATTCCCACCTTCTCGTCCATGTGTCAAAGCGCCCTTGGGCAGGACACCGAACCTCAAATTGCCTCTGATGGAAGATTGGCGCCAGTGTTCGGCAGCGGAGCCTCCATCAGTGTGTGAATGTGTGTGTGTGAATGGGACTGTGACTTTAAAGAACTTTGGGCCTTCAGTTAAGACAGAAAAGCGCTATATAAGTATACGCTATTTAAGGATTTTTCTGATTTTCAGACATAGTCGATGTTTAAGGAAACTGTAATAATTTTTTTTCCACAAGTCCACACCGGAAAAGACTAAGTCGATATAAAAGATCAAATTAAAGAGCAAAGTTCCAAATAACCCTTTTTTGTTTTTTAATCTCACAGCCCTAAAACTTTGTCTTTACATTTTGATATCTTATAAAATACTCCATAGAGTTTGCTTTATGTCTCATAGCTGTGATGGTGTGGCCACACCACCTTCGTCCTTCATGCTTTTGTAACTCTGCTGCTTTTTGTCCTTCCAGGTACACATTCTGTCGAGCCTTTCTAACATCACTAAATGAGCTAAATGACTATGCGGGTCAACACGAGGTCATAGCAGAGAACCTATCCTCTCAGATCTCCACTGATTTGTCACGCTACCTGCAGGAGCTCAAGGCTGAGAGAAAATCAGTGAGTTGATTTTTAACTGTATTTGGTTTGCTTTTCTTTTCTTTTCACCAGATATTTCAAAGAAAGTGTTTTTCTTTTACTGCGAGTTTATATACATGCAGTTTTCCTAAAGTGTGGATGACTGTATGTGGTGTGGGTGGTATTCTCATCCAGGTGGAAAAAAGGGCTTTCTGAGGAGTCTGTCTGAAGATCTTTTTTCTCTGTGAAAGGAACTGAAGTGAAGAATAAAGTACTGCTCAAAGGCACTCTGACCTGCTCTGTTTTCAGAGCACACATTGGCGTGCAAATCCAGTGAAATATGGAATGCTGCATTCACTCAGACCATTTTTATTGAAGGCCAGCTTTTAGCGACAGCAGGATGGGGGATTTCCAGTGCCTTCAATGGAGGGGATCCTCCAGCCGTGTCATTGAGGGGCAGCTGAACTTTAATCTGGCCTTTTAGCGTGTTCACGTTTGTGTTGCGGAGGGTCCTTGAGCAGATCTTTGCTGCTCACAAGCTGCAGGATGTCGCTTTGACACGTTTCATCATCTGTATCCTCTTTAGTTCTCTATTTCCCTTCGTATCTCAGCAGCTCCCCCCTTTTTTATCCTGATTGTGTGTCTGTGAAAACACCCCAAGCTGTGTCAGGGCCGGGGCGGGGGGTTTCCCCATCAGACCAAAACGCCTATCAAAAAATGTTTTGCATTTCATGTGCAGACACTGAGCCAATAGTTCCATTCTGTATTTGAGACGGTATGTAGAAACTTAGTGGCATGTCCATACATTGCAGCAGGGATAAATGATGTCACGCTGAAAAGGCAGCAGAGAAGGAAAAGTCAAGTCCCAGCTGCTGAGAAAAACCTCAATCGAAAGTGTCTTTGTGTTCACACATTGGCAAGAAAAGTGCTGGTTGTAATGACTCCAGCTTCACTCTTTCATTTCCTGTTTTTACTCACATTTCAGTTGCTGTTCAATTACCAAGTTATAGTTTTTATGCTTTTTTTTTTTTTTTTTGTCTTCTTGTAAGGAAAGGCAGTCAGGTAGACAGACATATTGAGGCAGGGCCAAAAGACATTAAACTGGGGTTACAATCAGTTTAAAAGGCAGGTAAAATCCTCTCTGCTAACCCAAATGCAGAACTAAGGTCCACATACATTCTTATGTTGGTGTTCTGTAACTATTTCCACTTATGTGGATCCATCTCAGTGTAAAGCTCATTTGCAAAAAATTACATTTTTAAACTTGTTAAAGGTAATCGCTCCAGTTCACGACGCAAAACAAATATATTTCTTAGATTTTATTTACTCAAAAAAATTACTCCAGAACACAGCTTTGTTTTGCTATGCACTGTTTAAAGCTTAATAGTATGAGGTGTAATGCTACATATTGGTCTGGGTTAATATGGGATGAAGAGCCTAAGACTCAGTGGACAATGAGCTCAAAAGATGTTCGGTCAGCAGAATGCTGTTCTCTCAGGAGCTTCAATGTTCTCAAATGAAGGCCCAGCTTTAACTTCCTGTTTCATAGAGACTCATTGTTACAAGTTTCATAACTACCATCTTTAGCACAGAAAAAACAATTCTGATTTACATGTTGGTTACATCCCAAGACAAAATGTACCAACTTGACTAAATGTTTCCTGGGCTTCTTTTCTATTAAGAATAGTGATGATAATCAGGTTCAGGTGAAGTTTAGGGGTTGGAGAAAAGTCGATTATTAGATGCATCGATTACGATCCATAAACGATTCTGAATTGTTTTATGAATTTTAAATTATCGATATTCGCAAAATTACTATGATTTAAAGTCAAACTAGTGTTTTGGAAGAGCACACGAACATGGCTCATCTTGCAGATTGTGTCATCCAGCCTTCGCTTAAAGCGACCATTTGGAAACCTTTTTGCTTTTATAGCCTCAACGGGCAAGTGTCTTTGGATAAAAATCATATGGTTGCAAGTTCTGTCACACCAAAATTAAATATGCAGGGAGCAAAACAAATTTGAGAAATCAGACTGTATGGTTCAATCCGCAGAAGGAGGGAAGAAACTCTTCGGGTGTTACTAGTGTGAGTTAGGCTTCAACAAGTACTGCTGTAAGCACTTCCAACAGTCACAAAAATGACTGTTTTCTTAAAACAAGACTACCTAAAAATGCACTTCGGTGGAGAAAAGTAAGTAATTTTAAGTAATGGTAAATGATAAAGAGAATCGTAAAGAGAAAACATTTCTAAAAAACAAAGCAAATACATGACGCATTGATAATCGTTTCATGATTGAATTGCTGCCTCATCATGAGGTGCCTCAAGATTCCCACCCCTAGTGAAGTTCAGCTGTTTTGAAATCAAAATATGATCAAACTGTTAGTTAGCAAGTGAGTTTATCAGTCTGACCGCAGTACCCAGCACAAGAGATCCATCCAAGACACCCCCAGGACATGTCAGAGCACAAGAGCCATTGTTTTCTGCCCTCTCAGTGTGGGGCACTGGCTTTTCTCTGCCTGTAGCCTCTTCTGGTTCTCATCCTTTATTCAAAACTTGACAAAAGCTGCATGTACACCATCACCTTAATGACATCTGTTGTGTCTATGGGATGTTGAGATGGTTCTCAATTGAAATGGAAATCACCAAAACTTGGTCAAACTGAGTAGAAAAGAGCCAAGTGATGCTGCAACTGTATGACGACAAGTACCTTAGGAGATGCATGGAAATCCTGCAAGAACTTTGACAGACACTACAATGAAGCTGAATATGAAGCTGGATGCAGAGAGAGAGAGAGAGAGAGAGAGTGCAATCTGAATTTGTAGTTACAAAGTGAACAATACTGGTGGAAAATATTCTTCTTTTATGCATTTCAAATTTTCCGAGTTTTTGATGAGTTTGAACAAAGTTTGATGAGTTTGTAGCCTCATGCTATGTTCACACCAGACATGTGATGCAATGTGTTTAGCATATGGTGTTCACACTGGACTGTTGCTACCTGATACTAAGGGATCCCGCCACCTGCAGTTGGGAGAGACTTGATGCAAAATGTCAAAGCCGTGCAAATGTTGTAAATCTTGCTCCAGGTGTTTTCTTTCACAGTTCTATTCCAATAAATGAAAGACTTGGTGCCATTTAATACCAGCCGGGCTAAAACCGTAATTGTTAATTTCTCCTTCATGATCAGTTTTCAAACAGTTGGCGCTTCCATGAATAAAACAGGGACACATCAATTCGTCACTACTAAATCTGAGTCCCTGATTGGTCAAAGTTTGACCTGCTTTAAACCTTTAATGCACGTTAAATAGAGACTTATTTTGTTTGTAGAGCCTGAAAACATTCGTAGAAACCGGCGTAGCGCCACATGAACATGAGAGTGTTAAACACGGAATCCCAAAACACACATATACCCGAGCTTACGTAGACTTCCTCGGTGGTGTGAATGTAGCTTTAGTCACATGCACTCATCCGAGAGGTGTCACAAAAATGGAATGGAATGCACGATTGTTGTTTATGGTAAGTGTATTGTGAAGGATTTATAAGGCCAATGTAAGTTGCATGCATGTGTGTATGACGTATGGGTGATGGTGTTGTACGGTGCCCTTATGCCACATTCTAGTCAATGGTAAGGTTCTGGCCCCTAGCTTACTGCACGCACACACAGCGTGTGTACATAATACTTCAGTGTCTGTCCCACCTACTTCACCCTTACTTACCTTTGGGTGTTTAATATAAGTGCTCACTATGACCTGTCCACTGCAGCATGCGCAATGAAAAAATGTGCTTGAACATTTTGGGTCTATGGAGTCACTGAGCGGTCTATGACCTTTTGTGTGGGCAACCTGTATGCCCATACAGGTTTGCCCACTTTTACCTGCAGCCTGTATCCACCCCTAAGAGCAGTTCTAAGACTTAAATACGTTTAAGCAAGATGGCATGCATCTGTTTTTATAATGGACTAAAACAGCTCAGATCCACACACCAGGACATGCATTGATGTGTGGACATGCAGACTCCTTTAATCCCAGATGAAGATTTGTTTTCTAAGTGCTTGTAGTCTGTCTTGATCTGATCAATGAATTAAATTCTCATGGGACAGCTTGTAGGAAAGTCTCACTTCAGTTGGTTTATCATTGCAGCGAAGAACTCTTTGATAACCTCTGAATGCCTTTCACGACACTATCAATACACGTATATACTTTAAATAATGTTCCACATTAAACTGTTCTGTTGTTTGTGGTTTTTGGTGTCAGATTTAGGGGTTTTACTTTCCCCAGATATTTTATTCAACCTAAATGAGATGCATTTGGGGCATTATTTAGTTAAAAAAATGTGTTGTTGACTGCAGTTGCTTGTCAGGGTCCCGTTTCTGTGTGAGATGAAACACTTCCTCTTAAACCAGGGGACAGTTCTTTATTTCATTCAGCTTCCCTAAAAACTTCAGGAAATGAGAAGTATGACTCCTAGAGGTAAACCAGGGCCCAGTCATTCCTCACGTTACTGAGGGTGAGATCAGCCATGCATTGGTGGCAATTTCACATCGCTCAGTTCCAGACGGCATACAAACAGAAGTCAGCAGTGACTTCCTTTTGCTTTCTGATGCTCTAAAATACCAGAGAAGCTAAAGAAAAAGCATTCCATTCTTTCTGGTGGCAGTTGAATTGCAGCATTAACATTCAGCTCAGCCTTCAGCCTCTGAGTACCCAGAGGATGCCTCATCAACAGTCTCAGCCAAATTCTTTGGCAGATCAACTTGATGTCAAGAGAAAATTGTTGCACACATGACATCCAATCATGGTTATTTTATTAAAACAGTCAAGCTTTGGTGCTGCTCTTTTAGGATTCCACTTCCTGTGGATATAAATGTGACCCACACAGACCAGACGATTTTACTTTGTCCGCAGTAAAACTCAGTCCGAGATCCATCATGGCTTTACTGCTCCCTCCAAAGACATTCACGCCTGACTTCTCAACTATAGTTAGTTTAAAGCTGTATTGAACCAACATTTCTGTGTTCATCTTCTTGTCTTTGCATCATTACCTTTGGCAAACTTCCATCCATCATCATCTAAACCGACTTAATCCCTTTTGGGGTGGTGAGAGGGTGTCATGGGATTGCTGGAGCCTATCCTGTCAACTGTCGGCTAAAGGCGGGGTACACCATGGGATGTCTGGTGCACAGGTAAAGCAGTCAACCTCTGATTGGAGGATAGCTGGTTCGGTTCCCGCCCTGGCCGCCCAGTGTCTTGCCCAATGAACGAGACACTGAACTCCATGCAGCTCCTGGTCGTTGTAGGTTGGCACCAGTGTTTGGAAGCAGAGCTGCCATCAGTGTTTGAATGTGTGTGTTCATTGGTGAAGGGGACTGTGACTGTAAAGTGCTTTGGGCCTTTTAAGAAGCTAGTAAAGCACTATACAGAGATATTTACCATTGATGGGTCACTGGTCTGTTGCAGGGCCACAAGCTCAACGTTTACTTTTAGGGACAATTTAGAATCACCAATTGACCTATGAAGCATGTTTTTGGACTGTGGTAGGAAGCCAGAGTACCTGGAGACCCCCTTTGGCATACTTTTATTTTTAAATGAACTCCGATCACTGTGATTTCTATCTTTTGTCCAATATCACTCCAGTCTGTTGGGTAGTTTTGAGTAATATTTCTGAACATGTTAAATAGGATTTCTCATTTTATTGTTTCCAAAGAAGGAAAAGTTACTCTTCAGAGTAATCTTTTGAACACATTATTGGTTACAATTTGAGATCACGAGATTTCGTGAACTCATACAGATACATTCAAAGGGTAACGTTTGTTTTCTTTTTGGTTCCTTTCTAAACCACAAAAATGAAGGTGTGCAAAAAGATGAAATCATGGATAATTGGATAAACATTTTAAATTAGTTTATACTGTAAAAAAAAAACTAAAGTAAGTTATTAGTAAAATGTCAAAAAATTGGTCGATAGTCGAGAAATGTATCCGTCTTAGTGAACATGTTTGTATTTACAGTAGATCTGAATATGCATTGGGTAAAGTATTTTTGATTTATGGCATATTTTCCTATTTGACACAAAGTTTTGTTCTGTGTGAACTGTATCCTTGGCTTTTGGGATGAGCTTCAATGTTTATGATGCTTCAGCCTAGTCCTTTTAGGTTAATGTTGGTTATTCTTTAAAAGCATTAAAAATATGATGTTTTAAGAACCAAATCAACTTCAAAAAGACTCAAATCCTGTCTTGAGATTAAATAAATGTTCAAGACTTGCTTACTACTGTATGACATAAGTGTAATAGAATTGTTTTCACAGGTTTGTAAGTAACTTCCAGTTGTTGCTCAAGTCATTTATGGTTGGAAAGAAATACTAACTGCATGCAGGTACTTGTTTTTACTGAAATGATGAAACCAATGTCAACTGACGGCATGAGGAGAGGAGAGCGGAGACTTTGCTGCAGGCTTTGCTCACAACATGGGTTTATGAAGCTTCACGAGAACAGCATGTGCTCTGGTTCACACAGTATCCGTCCCCTATCCTATGATTTATGAATTCCATTCCACTGTCTGCATCTAAGTTTAAGTTGGTTTTATGTGTGAAAATGAAAATCCACAGAAATTGTGAAAGTGATTTTCTGTTTGTGATAAAAGTGGAACGTTTTTCTTTTAAACAAAAAGTCTTTTTTCTGGAACTATCAACTTAACATTTCTGAAATGTGTAGCTATAATCCTAGCTGCAGGGCTTCTTACACTTTCTGATGACCTCAGTGTGTCCTTGTCACCATTATAGATTTATTCAAAGTTTATAGTAAGATGGAGACTTCCTTTTGATGTGCCTCTGGTTTTTAATCTGTAAAGACACTGAGGTCCAGTTCACCTGATTTGAATCCCATCAGTTCGTTAAAGCTAATGTTTTTGTTTTTTTTCCTTCCACAGCACTTCCATGATGGACGGAAAGCACAGCAGCAGCTTGAAAGCTCGTGGAAACAGCTGGAGTCAGTAAGTGACCACATTTGTGCTCACATTAGAAAAGCAGTTATAGTAAAGTTCACATATTTTTCAGTAGTCTAGAAAAAGTCTGCATGAAGCTGTTCTGTCTGTTTTACAGCTTAACATTGGTTGAAGTTTTTTCATGATTTGAACTGCTCTAATGGTTTTCAGTTCAACAGAGAGAGGGAAGATTGAAAGATAAGGACAAAAAAATGAATTAAAGTCAAATGAAAAATTATAGTAACATTCCTCTAATCACACAAAAATTAGGAAGCAGTGGAGGAAGGACCCACAATGCAACAGACCAAACTTTGTGCCAGAAATCTGAACATTTTAGGAATAAACTTCAACATAACAAAAATTAGGGAGCAGCAAAAGCATGACAAAACTAATTATCAAGCAAGAATGACCTGAAAACCAGACACTTATACATGCTGATGGCAATTAACTGAAATGAAAACAGCTGTGGATGACTGTGAACATGAATCTGGAGAGACTGTGACAGGGACAACTCCAAACAACATGACCCAAAAACTTTATACAGACTTCTCAATTCAGGGGTACAACATTTTTATGTAACATTTTATTTTTTTATTTTATCTTTATTTTATTATTTTTTACATTTTAGCTATGTAGGAAATGAATCTATTGATAAAAATGCAAAACTGGCTTTTAAAAAGCAGAATCTTGATGTCTGTGTGAGATTCAGTATCTGAACCCTCAACTTACAACAAGAAGGTTAATTCACCGTACAGGCTGGACATTTCCATCCTGCTTAGCAAAAGCTCAAATAAGTTTTCATGTAATGTACAATATGATCCTTATAGAACCACAAAACAAAAAGATGCAGTTATCTATTCAAGAATTAAATTAAAATGTTTGATCAAAAGTAAAGTATTGCAAATATGGCAAAAAATAGCAAAGAGCTAAATGCCTAATGTAGCTATTTTCATGTAAATGTTACATATTTCCTTGTGAGCTCATATGTAGCAGCAGGGCTATGTACATGCAAGATGTGTAAAAAAGTGGGGTTTTGAGAATAAAGTGCTATATTAAATAAAAGGTGAAACGTTTGGATAAATTGTGTTTTTGACGTTTTAACATGTTTTTGTGGCATTTTTCTCATAATTGAGGACATATATAAAATAATTTAAGATTAAAACTGTGTTTCTGAGCATTTCTTCCTTCAAATCCACTTGCGGTTTAAAAAAGCCCAGGTATGTGATACACCAACTGCAATGAGCGGGTCTTCATTTTTCTCGTCTGAGCTGCCATCTGGTTAAAAACTGTATGACTGCATGGCTCCAACTTTGCAAGACGCCTTTTTTTCTTTTTTTTACTATGCTAGTGTTAGCTTAGGCTTGTGAGGTGCTATAAACTAGCGGGATAAAATATAATCAAATGGTTTACAGGAAATTAGTGGGGCTAACTTCCTGCTCCAATAGTCCCACCCACAACTCAGAGGCGACTTTCTATTAAGCCCCTGCTGCTCTGCAGAAAGACTTTTATATTTTATCTAAAAACTGCAATATCAGAATTAAAAGACTGCTGAAAGCAATTTAAAAATTAAAAATAATGTAGTTTGAGTGGGACTTAAAATCATAAAATCAATGACTAAAATCATTCAAACTGAGCTTTATTTTACAACTGAAGATACAACTTTGGCTCTATTGGTTTTCCATTACATCAATTTATTGTATTGTCTTTAGGCAATAAACAGTCAGTTTGAATGAAAATATTCATAATTTGCTCCTGAAAGTTTCACTTTTGGTCAGTTTAAATAACTCATTATGTAAAAAATCTGTTTTTTTTGTCTTAGCAAACTGGTTTTAAAAAATAAACTTGAGAATAAATTGAAGTTTAAGGAACTTAAAAAGAATTTAAGGGGATTATGAAATTAATAGAAATGAAACGATTCAGTAGTGATAACCAGGCCAAGTTTTGTGACTGTTTTGAAAACTCTTAAACTAAAAGTTCTTGTTGAAGGAGTTGCAGGAGAAACTTCCCTGAACCGCACTTCTCATCTCCGCCTGGCCCCTTTGAAGAAGCATAGAAATATGAGGGAGATGCATCACGGCCTTGTCCTCCTCAAACCTCTGTGCGCTCAATGATAGCATTGTGAGGGAGGCGCAGAGGCACAGTTCAGAGTGCACACTGGCCCAACAAACACTGATTGTTCATACACAGGGGTCGAAAGAGGCTTGGATGAATGCTTGTTTTCTGTCCACAAATGGCCACTGTGAATATTAGTTTAATCTGCAGGCTGCAGACTGTAACAAACCCGGCTGCTCTGTCACCAACAGAAACTCTGCAGAACACACAAAGCCAGGCCTTAAACATGTATGACGTACGAGTTCAGTAATCATTTGAATGTCACAGATGAATGCGTGTCTGGATCTACATAAACGTTGTTTCCTCTCATTTCAGTGTAAAAAGAAGTTTGAGAGAGACTGCAAAGAAGCAGACAGAGCACAGCAGTACTTTGAGAAGATGGATGCTGACATTAACGTGACAAAAGCTGATGTAGAGAAGGTACGTATGCGATGAGGGAACATGAGCGTGTGCTGCTCCCCCTATGCTTCACACAGCAGCCTGGCACGCCCTATCTATGACTGATACTGTAATGTAACGTCTGTTGATCTGCTGCCAAGCAAATCTAATGTCAGCAACAGAGGAGCATCCGCAGGGCTCTGGGAGGCTGATGTTTCCCTCATGCGTGCAGTTTGCCTGCATTTCTGTCAAATTATTAACTCTGTGATTGGTAATTCTCATGGCTTCTTCAGCAAATACATGCAACAACCATTTGACTGTCTGAGCCCCCCCCAAGGCTTGGAGCTGATGTCACTTCCTGCTGTCATCAGCAATTAAAAGAAGCCTTCTTAGATCTAAACATTTTACCCCGCACAGCTCTCACGCTCGAAAGGCATCATGGGTCAGCACGCCTGTTTCTGCTGCTTCATTAGCTGCTGCAGAGCCGTGCTCAGTGTAGGCGCAGTACAGAGCCCATTTTCATGCAAACACCCACAGGAAGAAAGAGTCTTTCTGCACTCTGGACACACAGCCAGACATTTACAAAAGGCAAAGCCTAATGGAGATCCGCAGTTTACCTCAGAATTAACTTTTGTTTTTCTCCTGCAGCATGAAAGATTCAGACACAAACCAACCACCACTTGGCCACATTTGACTTTTTTAGATTTTATCTAAGCAGTCCATGCATTTAGTATTTGCATCTCCTTTGGAAAATCAGTGCTCTTTTGTTTGTGTCTGAGTAGACCTAAAACTGCAATTCCAAGTCCACAACATCAAAATGTAATCTAAACACATTTTCTCTTGTTAATGCAAGAAAAAAACTGCAAGATTTATTCTAAAAAAGCAAAAAATATATATTTTTTATAGCTTTTCATGCACTTCTACAGCCCTTTTGTAAATCAAATTATTTACTTTAGTGGAAAAATCCCTCCTAATCACAATATTTAGTCATAATTTAAAAGACTCAATAATACATTTAGATTTCCAAAATTTGAAAATGATGTTCTGATTTTTAAATAATATTGAAAAAACAAATAATGTAATTATTTTTAGGAGCGAATAGTTGCTTTTTAGTGCATAAAATAAGACTTTTAAAGAGTTAAAAGAAGTGTAAAAGGAAAATGAAATATGTGACATTTTTAAATGAAAACGTTGAATACTCGAATACTTGAATACTTGAAAATGTTTTCTTGATTATTGTAATGTACTTATAAAAATACTCGTTAAAACTTCCTATTGAAGTCTTTTTTGTGCTATTTCTGTTATTATTTTTATACTGATTTATTTTTAGAGATTACCTAACTTTGCCCAGTTTTATTTGACACAGTTAATGGATAAAATTTGGACAAGGTTATTAAAAAAAGACTCCTGGTAGTAAAGGTGATGAACTGGCCAAAGCAAAGTTTAGATAATGAATGTTTGGATGGGAGCTGCAAAGTTTTTATTGCCTGATTTCTGATGTTGTCCTTCAGTGGCTGTAGAGTTGAGGTTTCTGTGGGTTTTTCCTGGGAAGCTTCAGCAAACCTTGTACAATTCCCTGTTCAAACTTTGGCAAGCAGATCCTTTGGTTTGGGTTTGTCTTTGCAGCCAAAGCAATCCTCAAAAGGTTTACGGATTTATGTGAAAGTTCAGTTGCACTCATGCGTAAGCTGACAGACATCCGAGTCAAAAACAGACTCATTGGTGCTTTAGCTTTGTCTCCAGCAGTATAAAAAGTTATTGTGTACCAACTTCTTTTTTTTTTGATTGAGTGATGGCATGCCTCGTGGTTCAGGAAGTGTAACTATGGCGACCACTTTTTTTTTAGCTGGGAAAAGTTAACAAACCTTTGTGTGTTTGTGCGTTTATTTTATGCCATACCCTGAAGCGAGGTTACCATAAGGTAGGTTGGGCAGATTTGTGGAGCAAACACATTGTCTCGACTTGTGTCTCAACGCACAAACACACATCATACTGCCGAGTCAACCTGTCTGACTGTGATCGAAGCTTTTTGCGCCATCTCTCGATGTTTATATGTGTACAAAAACAATGCTCTGAGAAAGACAGCAGGAAGTCTCTGAACTGTTGGCAGGAGAAATAACTACCAGATGATGACAACAGGATATGATGTGGCTGCAGTTGCTCGTTTCAACATTTTGCCACCTGCCACGTTGCCACGGTGACAACGCAACTTCAACACTGCTTAACACAGCACTTTGCATGAGGCAATAGTAGCCAGTAGAGCACTTGAAGGCTTTCCACCGGCTGACAGAGACTGTCACATTTGGTTTTTAGCTTGGTGCTAGATTTTACATTACTTCACTGAAGGATAGTTTTACACTGAGGTGCCGTGCGGATAATATGCTGTAAGTAATGCACCTCAACTCCTAAAGATCTCCACTTCCTTTTACTCTCTTTAGTTTTGCCTTAGACACAACTGCCCCTACGAGTAGATACAGGCCAACTGTGGGCAAAAATCGGCAAATCGGTGCAAAATCGTAGACTGGAAAGCGCTAAGGGTGAAAATGTTCATGCAACTTTTTTTGAATGAGAATACTGACAGATCATAGCAAACACTTATACAACAAATAATGCTATGTGAGTTCCAGTGCTACGTTCACATCAAGGAAGAACGTAATAAACGTGCACGCGGGTTAAGTATATGGTTCACACTGGACTGTTGCTACCCAAGCCTAGCGTATGTACCCGCAGTTGGAAGAGGCTTTGTTTAAATCCTGCAAATCTTACTCCAGGCTTAACAGTTGTCATTTCCATGTATTGAAAGGGATGGCACCCATACGCCATTATAAAATTTGATAGGTTAAAGTTCAACTGATTAAACTAGGAAGGCACGTTGAATGGCAATATGTTTTGTTTGTATATCCCAAAAACTGTCTTAAAAACTTGCGTAGTGACATCTGAACGCAAGAGTGTTGAAGGCGGAACCCCGAAACCTGCATTTACATAGGCTTTTCATTAAAAGTGATCGCTTGAATGCACGTTGCTAAGGCTGGCGTGAACAAAGCTTTAAGATAAGAAAGGGTGAATTAGGTAAGACACAGGCATTTCACATACATGACAATCGTATGTTTCCTGATGTCCCTTGAGACCACCTCAAGGGATCAGCAAGACACACCTGCGCTCACCTTAACCTTTTCAGACCTGGCGTCCACATACGTGGACATCATATTTTGGGTTATGTTTCCATGGCAGTTAATTCTGCTTAACTAGGGACTTGTGACGACATGTTTAGATGGTTAGCGGAAATATTAGCTCGGGTTCTAAGAGGTTAAGATGCTGCCACTACTCTGTACAATCCTCCACAGGCCCAGACAACCCAAAAAACTACAGCACCCGTATGGATTAACCCCTGTAGGGGTGTGACAAAGGCCTTAATCAAATGGAAGTGAAGGGAGATAGTCCTAGATTTAGGAAATTGAAATACTCTGGGTGCAAGAAGTCATTTCTAACTATACACAAGTTCACCAGATCACAATCACAGGCCTTTAGGGAGATTCTTTGTTCCTGCTGACCTTATGAAATCATGTGTGAACAGGCTTGAGAGGGGATGGAAAAAGGAAACAGATATGAGTACCTATCGGTGGGAACAAAAACTAGACACTCACACACCCCACGCTGTCTAGCTGAGATAATCTCATCTCCATCTGCTTGCTTTGGGTCTGTAATACGCTGCTCCTGTTCCTGCTCCTTTCCTAACTGTCTGTTTCTCCTCACTTAACACTAACCCAATAAAAAGAATCAGTTACTAGCATCCCCTGCTAAACCTGAGGCAACAATGCCAAACCCACCACCCTGAGGCAAAAGGAATAACTCTGAAAATGTTTGTTCTGGCCCTCACACGACGTAACTTTGAAGGCTGCTCCGTGACTTGCACCTGTGCGCGTCCACGAGCTCCATGTTTCTGTGTGCGCATGTGTACACACTAATATAAATGTGCTGGCTAATAAAGGGGACACGTCGGTTGAGAAGTTGACGTGCACTTTTTTTCTCAGGCCCGGCAGCAAGCTCAGGGGAGGCACCAGATGGCCGCCGACAGTAAGAACGATTACTACTCCTACCTGCAGAAGTACAACCAGGAGCAGCATGAACATTACTACACTGTTATTCCCAACATATTTCAGGTAAACACAATAAAAATGGCTTTCAAACGGAATATAGTTTCATTTTTATAACTGATACTGTGTCAGGATTGTGAGTTCATGTGACCCCAACCCACACCTCTAAAAATAACACGGTAGACTCGAGCACCAGTTATTATCGAATAGTCAAGTGATAACGTTATATAACAAAACCTTTGAAGATTCATCATAGTATTAAAACCAATCTTTGTTGTAATAATACATTATTTCTTTGTAAATATATAACCTTGCTGGGATGCAGAAACTTCAAGATATGGAAGAGAAAAGAATTGAGAGACTAGGGGTGTGTATGAAGACATTCGCCGAGGTGGACCGTCAAGTGCTGCCCATCGTGGGGAAGTGTTTAGACGGCATGACCAGTGCTGCTGAGGGCATCGAGCCGAAGACTGTGAGTACACACAACCATAAAACTCACTAAGTCCTGCTGACCACAATCCACAGGTAGTGGAAATAGGCTAACACTGAAGCAGCAAGTCTGCGACCTGCATGGGACTCTTGAGGGGGCTGTCCCAAACAAACTAGTGAGCAGCAGCCTGCCTTGAAACTCTAAACTAAGAGCAGATTGAGTATGTGGGTTGGCCTTCTCTTTATAGTGAGAAAATCAATGATCCAAGCAGTGAAGTGTTTCCCCCTTGAGCCTTTTGTCAGCTTCTCTGTGTTAAAAATATACTTGGTAGTTCCCTTTAAAGGGCCATTACACAGAGTTTGCACAGCAAGCTCACTTCACTGGCTCTGAACCGAAGCTTGAGGAGGACAGTTAGCTTAAAATTAGCAGATGATGCTACAAAGATTTTCATCATTTTTTTGTCCAGGAAACATTTGAAAGTTTTGAAATAGTTTTTATTTGGTTTAACCCTTTAACACCAGAGATTTAGCTCTAATGTTGACCTTTGTATTACTGTAATATTACATACATATAAATATATGTGAACACACCTTACTGTTGCTATTCAAAAAAGTTAATTGTAGGCTTTTATTTTAATTTATCCTGCTTTTTTTCATTTTACTGATCCGAAAAATGATCCTGGAAAGCTGTGTTTTTTCCTGTTAAAAACAAACTGCATTTACTTTTGCTAAAGGAAGAACCTAATACTGCCTCAGTCTGGAACAGAATCAGGATTTTGACCTTCCCACCAATTTTATTGTAAACTACATTGAAACAACCAAGTGCTGCAAGAAACAAAAAGTATTATAAGGTCTCCTATACAGCCATAAAGATGTTAAAAAAGGGCAAAATCTATACATTTTATCAGGCCGTTCGTTTTGTATTTTCCAATCAAATAGAAATGAGGAGAAGCTATCTTTAGAGGGCGCGGAGCACAGCTTGTATTTGTTATTGGCTGTTGATGTGCAGCCATAGTTTGATTTATTGCTATTTTTATGTTTTTTTTCTTGCATGCTAAAATAGGAGGCAGCTTCTGTTTTAAATATAAACAGTACAATAAATTGAAATGTCACATGTTGGCTGCTTGCTGAATGACAAAAACAAGAGTGTCCTGCGGGATTGCATCGTATGTGTGCTGAGTGCATGGCGCAGCTCCAGGGAGATGACTCCAGACTGCTCTGCTGCAGTAAACAGCAATGATGGGGAAGGACATGTCACATGTTTCTTCCTCTGCCTGTGTCTCCTCCACATTGTGGGGAAAACAAAGCAGATCTTTAACCTCAGAACTGAAACTCCAACTGTCTGTCTGTATCAGCGGAGACAGGTCCATGCACTTCAGATGATAAACACGCTCCTTCCCGTGTCACAAATACGGATGCTTCCTCTGTTTTTTTGAGATACCCTTAAAACATGTGTCTTTTCCTTTTTACTTTGTGGAACAAAAGATAAAAAACATCAACGCAACACATACAATCTGAGCCAGCATACATCCTCTGTTTTATCATTTCAAAACCAGACTTTGATGAACGGCTTCATCTTTTCTTCCTCCAGGACTCCAATCAGGTGGTTGAGTCCTACAAGTCTGGGTTCGAGCCCCCAGGTGACGTGGAGTTTGAAGACTACAGTCAGGCTATGAAGAGGACGGTGTCGGAGAACAGTCTGTCCAACTCCAGAGAGGTCAAAGAGAAGCCTGCTGGCAAGAGCAAAAGCAAACTGTGGCCTTTCATTAAGAACAAGAACAAGGTAACACAGGGGGATTTCTGAACACGAGTTAGAGCAAAGCGTCACTGGTTCAAGGGTGCTGCGTTCACATGGGGGTCACTTTGCTGATGTGGGATGAAGGGCTGGAGTTATAAATCCCGATAATCTGTTCTACCTTTTTCAATAGTTTTGTGTTCACAGTAGCCTCTGCTAGATTACTGTCAATGACTGTTTCTATGAGTTACTCATATGTAGATTTATGTAGATTTGTTTAGCTCTGAGCTCGACATATTCTTTGCTGGTTCTCTGCTAGTATTGCAGTTTTTTGTTGTTGTTATTATTTGCCACCCTCCTCCTCCTCCCTCGCAAGCGCCCACACCTTCAGCCTCCCCTCCGTAACTCACTCTAAAGTATTTCTGCCTTTCTCTATGGATGGACTCAAACTGGCAGACATTAACACACTGTCAGATATGACGTAACAACCTTCCTTCACTGTTTTCCACTGATCAATTGTCAGACTAGAGTGTCTAGAGCATTGCAATCCTGCTTTTGAACAAGCAGTACTCATCTGTCTGTCTTATATGGGCTGGTGGCGCTGTTGGTGCTGAGTTGGATCAGAGTATGAGTGTGTGGGGAAAAAAATGCCTCAACATAAGATGCTGTGTGTGTGTTACTAAATGAAAATGCTTAGAAGGGGGCACAAACATGGCAACATAATCTAGACAGCTCATAAGGCTGCCATACATGTGTATTACAGGAGGAAAAATCAAAAACAGAGTATTGCCTTGTAGATCTGTGGTAATGGCATTCTTAATTTAAAGAACATAAATGCTGGATTACTCACTCATGCATGTGCACTGTAAGTTTTCGTTGGTACTAATTACAAGTGGTCCCTCGTTTGTTGCAGGAGTAACGTTTGAAAAATAATGAAATCCGTGAAATCTGTGAAGTAGTCAGCTTCATTTCAAAAATTTGTAGATATTTTTAAGGCTGTAAAACCCATCACTGCACACTTAATACACTTTCCACAGACAAACATTAAAATTTTATATTTTTCCATCTTCTTTCAACTTTCAAAGTTCAAACCTTCATAGAAACAAAGTCCAGTCATTGACTCTATATGAGAACTGGACCGATTGAGAGTGACGCCACCCATAGAAAACAGCTTACTTCTGGCTCCAACCAAATGAAGACATTTCAGTCACGAATATCAGTATTTGCCAATTGGCCCAAGTCAATCTGAGTCAACGTTTCTATGGCAACCACTCTCGCCATTCAGGACTGAGCTTGTTGGAAGTCCACATCCATACTACTTGAAAGTAAGCTACACAAAATCTATCAAACGTTCTAAACATTGGACATGGGGGCTAGCAGGCACCGCCTACTTTTGTTGAGGCATCTGATTGGTCAGTTTATAACTTGAATACTTTTCACTACAGAAAAAAAATCATGACAAAAACAAGAACATGTTTTTCACGGTTTTTGTGACAAACAGAATGACTGAGTAATAACGGTTTATTTCTCAGGAGAAGTCTATGGAATTTTGGCTTTTGGAGCCAGTGCGTACTTTCTAGTTGGAACGTAAGGGTAGGGGTAACTCAGTGCATTTCTCATAAACAGTCAATGGTTCTGTATTATAGCACACAGCCAAAGATCTGCTTGCAATCAAAGATTAATCAAATTAAATTAGGCAAACTGAATGCATTTTGTACAGGAGACTCAACATTGAGGAGATTGATTGACACTATTCTGTAGCCAATCAGGGCGCAGAACGCAAAACTGCTGTCAAAAATGTTAAAAAAGCATGAAATATTTCAGAGACTACAAAGAGTGAACTGCGTTAGAGCGAGGGACCACAATGCTGCTTTTAGGTTTGCTGAAAACCCCTGTCCAGTAGTGTCCTCAAGCTCGGCAGGAATTGAGAGAAAAACGGGAAAAGGATGTCCAGAAAAGCATCCAGCATGCGCTTCAACTGATTCTTGTGCCGTTTGCTTTGTTGCAGCTGCTTGCTTTAACACATTTTACTCTTCCTGCTCACTCCGGTTGTTTTGTTTTGTTGAAACTGTTTCCATGTCTTTTGTGTTTGACAGTTTATTCCCACAACAAATCTTCTCAAACACTAGGTTTGGCATTGTTTTGGTTGTCTTTAATTTCCCTTTGGGTTTTCTGTTGTGTGCTTATTTTTAATATTTGTAGGAGCCTTATTTATTTCGTTTTGTGTTCCCTCCTCCTTTTCCTTCTTTTTTGTGTTGGGATTTTTCGCCCCTTCTTCTTCCATGTTTTTCTTCCGTTCCCTCTCCCACTCGGCTCCCCAACGTCCCCCCTCATATCGGTAGCTCATGTCCCTGTTAACGTCCCCTCGCCAGCCCCCTCCTGCCCCCCCAGCCTCATCCCCACCCTTACCCTCTGCTGTTCCCAACGACCCCCAGTCTCCCAAGCAGCACAAGGAGCCCCTCTCCCACCGCCTCAACGACTTCATGGCCTCCAAACCCAAAATGCACTGCCTCCGGAGCCTGAGGCGAGGGGTAAGTGTGTGTGTCCATCCAGCTTTGTGCGTGAAAGTGTGTGTGTTTGCACCTGTACCTGAGCTCCAGCTGCACTGTATGAGTGAAGCAATTTCCGTTTGCCGTCAGATGAACTCTGCTCTCAACCAGGAAATGTTTTTGACCCTTATAGCTTCACTCATACACTGCGCAGCCTCTCTGCTTCTCTAGCATGCTTCTCTCGAGGGTAACTAAATCTACCTTACTTGTCTGACTCACCAGCTCTTTTCTCATGTTTTCCCTTCATTTTCATATTAGCTGCTTTCACAATGACAGTTCCTGTAACCCATCTCCCCTTCCTTTTGACAATGCATTTGCAACTCGCCTCAGCAGCCCTGGCAGCATGGGGATGACTGTGCGCTTGTCTTTACAGTCTGAGCTGGAGGCAGGTGGTTTTGTTTGGGTTTGACGACACAAAGAAGAGAAACCTCATGATAAGAATCAAGCTGATATTATGGGAACAGCCCGGAGCATAACTTTAAAACTTTCCTCGGACAGTTTTGCGTTTTATCAACATCAGCCCCGTGTCCTGGTTCATGTCAACAGCAGTTCCTGTTCTATAGACCCACGATGTAATAAGGGAGTCGCTTGTTGAAATGTCACTGGGGAAGGTCATAGCACAAGCCCCCTCCAGCTTTCCCTGAATTCAGGAATGGGCGTTCACTCTCAACGGTTCTTTCCGGCTTCCACAATTATAATATACGTCGAGTTTGTTTGACCATTCTTGAAAGGGCAGCAAGTGCTGCAGCATAAACACTGCTGTGAAACAGTGTAATCTGGAAAAGCAGCAGCAGCCTGCTCTGTACTCGTGTCTTTATGTATTGTGCAGTAAATGACCGAAAGCAGCGCAGAGAAAAGGGAAGTTCTCTGTTCTGCTGGCGCCTCATAGATCTTGCAGGAAGTGCACATTTTTTAAAGCGGAAGTGCTGCAACAGCTCAAGAGCAGATAGAAAAAAAAGAATTCAGAGATAAAACAAGATTCATTGTTTGTGACTTGTACAATTTGAAAAAGACTGAAGTCCGACTTTGGCTACATTTCATGCCCAAGCTGAGGCTGACTTTATGAGTAGCTGGGGACATTCAGTAACTTTGTATGAGGAAGTTTCCTTTGGACTAGTTCTAGTTTTAGAAGCAAATCACCTGGTATTACAGGTATGTAAAATCAATCAAGAATACAAAGAATTCTTTAGGTAAAACATTTTACATAGTGACCCCCTATTTCCCTACACACACTTTTTCTGGCAAAACTTCAAACCTGGATCCATTTCATAAACAATGACAGCATGTGCAATTAGAAATGTAAGAATAAATGCAACTTTTTTCTGGCCATAATGTTTGATTTACACTGAAACAGTATAAAACACAATGGGAGAAAGGTTTGTAAACTTACAAAGAAAAAGAAGATTACTAATAAAACAAGCCATTCATTGTTTCTGTGTTGGGCATTGTCATCCATGTCATACAAATATTAGTAATTAGTTTGATTGCAGTATGCAATCATTTTTATTGATTTTAGAAGAAGCACACCCTTTGATGGACCACTAACATTGGTAGAGGTCAGAAAGTTAGAATTACTAATGGGTTACATCACTGTTGTGTTGTGTTTACTGGGAAGTAAATGGTAATAAATGGAATTATATTCCAATGTACTTTGGTAATTTAAGTAGCCAGTTGGTTTTTACTGTTTAATGAAATACTACAAGAGTTTAGCAATTCTTGCACATGTTCGTATTTGTAGATCAGTACACATCATGGAATGAACTGGAGCAGCCTAGCAGTTAAACAAATGGTTGTTATTTCCTATATTATCAACGGTTGTTGTGGCCAAATTACTGTGGTTCCCAGAGTAAATGGTTTCAGGTGTTGAATATTTTATTTCTCGCCCCGCTCCATTCTGATACTTCCACTTCCAGACAAAGAGATCGATGAACATCGTCGTTTTCCACGTCCAAGCTGGCATCTAGACTCAAACTGTACGACTGGATAACTCCAATATTGCTCGTCTTTTTTGTTTCACCGGTATTGTAAGGGACTGTAAGCTAATGGAAGAAAGTGTAAACAGATGAATGATGGGAACCGGGGCAGGCTTACTTCAGTTCCCCCCACAGTTAAGAGGTCAATTTCTAATGAACTCCTGCCGCTCTGCAGAAACTATGTCTTAGAAAAAAAGGAAAATATATCAAAAGAGGATTGGAGTGGGAGTTTAACTGTAACAAAGAATTGACTCTTTTTTGCTTAACCCTACGGTGCAGAACTAAATTCCAGTCTTTAATAAAAGATGCAAACAAACTATTAAAACACTGCAATTGTCCTCTAGCATTTTTAGAATAGAGTAAGGCAACATGAACATGCCTGTGGAGTTTGCATGTCAGCTGACACCGTGGAAAGATGTCTGCCGCGCAGGAGACACTTCATGGCGCGTCCCATCCATCCACACTCATGCTATATGTGTGCGCGTGTTTGTGATGCTTGGGCGATAAAAAAGCAACCATGTTATTGTGGGAGTCCAATTAAGGCAGTATAGAGTATAAGTCTTTTTTTTTCCTCTGAGATGAATTGACAAAACCTTTTTCTTTGACAACCACCACAGCAACAATCTCCGCGCTCGCTCTTTTATCAAAAAGAGCTCATGAAGAGGACTCTGGGTCAACCCACATATGCTTTTGAAGCAAGGCAATATGTAGTAAGTGTGTGAGGGGAGGTAGTAAGTATCTCAACCTGTGCGTTTGTGAGTGCCGGTAGGTGTGTGACTCAAATAAAGAGAGATTGGATGTCAATTGATTGCTCTTTATTTGAGACATGCGCGGTGTTTGTAAGGAAATTGTTGACCGAGCGTTGTCTCGAACAGGTTAGTGTCTGTGATTGGTTCAGGATTGATCGCATGGTTCAGAGTGGTGCAAAATAGAGGCGAATGATCGGGAAAGATGACTACTGCACCCTTCATAACACATATCGACCAGAGCTTCCTCAGCAGGCATCTTTAAAGGGGTCAATTCACAAAGTGTCTCAAGCACCTGAACACGTGTTTACAGGTGTGACGATGCCTTTCATCCCACACAGCAAGTGCTAAATGAAACTTACACTTATGGACATGGTGTTAGTCACACTTTGGACCTGTGTTCAATCTGCAGTGCCAAGAATTCACCCCTCCAGGGCTTTCTGTGTGCTTTTACAGCAGCCGTAATGTTGAGTAGAACCATAATATATTTGTATATCCATGTTTGTCTGTTTCTGTTGAAAGTAACTGGAATTTATCTTCTGTAGCTTATCAGCTCTTTAGTGGCCATGTGAGCAACCATAATGAAGCTCTGTGCTCCACTTCATATCAATTATTCTTACATTTCAAAGGTTTTCAAAAAATGTAAAGGTGAAAGAAGTCTTTAACTTTGGCACATAATATAATACTATATGCAGGAAAGGGACAAGAACATATGTGATTCTGGAGAGATTTTCAAGTTGGGTTGGAATTGAAGTGGAAACCAAAGACAATTCACAAAAGACACAGTGAAAAGTTTAAAAATATATGTAACAAAATCTGGGTTCTAATCAAAAGAAACTTGGAAGAATATTTACTTAAGGTAGACTTGCACAACAAACACAATTAATCACCAAGTCCATCTTATCCTTGGCAAGTGTTCCCATATGAAGCTGTATGAATGCCACAGTTTTATACACTTCCTATTCCATTCAGCATACACCAGTAAATGAAAAGCGCTAAATGTGTATTATTGAAATTTTCTACTGGGATTTTTAATGAACAAGACAACATTTTTTGGAGTTTGGTTTATGTTGTGGATAAACGCTTGTTTTGAGCAGTTGGCATGTTAGATGAAGTTCCAAGTAGCTATTGTGCTATTGTTATGGCGCCACGGCCCGTGTAGTGTTTACACCGTACACAAGGGTCTACTGAACTGTTCTCTGGCCCACTTCTGCTTGACAGCCTCAGAATCTGTTCCTCTAACTGTACCATAGCATGAAACAGAACAGTCATACTAGCCCAACCAACCATAGTTTGGGATCAAATGTACTCGTTCATGGTATGGATTAACAGACTGATAAGCATTTGAGGGGGGTCGCCGGGTGTAGGAATTGGTACCAAAACTTGGTAGGAACCATATAAAAACATTGATTTTGGTGCTTTATTTCAAACATGACAATTTTTAATCATTTTACCCTTCCAGCAATTGTGGGTGGGCTCATATAACAGTGAGTGAGGCTGTGAGGGTGGGCGGAGCTTCAATTAAAATACAACAGTTTGGCTGTACATCATAGCAAGCAAATTTTTATTCAGTGAGCTGATGGAGAAGCACGAACTGTGCCAATGCCCCCCAACAAAGCTGAGGTTGTGGCGATGAGACACGTTAAATACTTTAGTGTGAATGAAAACGGAGATGCAGGGCTGCAGTACAGACGGTCAGAAAGAATGAAACAAAGCATCACCTTAAACCTGATTCTGTCAAATCCAAACGGTGCCCGTCCCTAGTCTGGAGTCAGCAGCAGAAACTGGTGGTGTGAAGCAGACCTCGTAGTACACCACGAGACGTTTGACTTTGTGTGAAGGGTTTTTTATGTGACTCAGTTGGCTCGCCACAGATCCAGTATTTTTGGTACTTTTTACTGGACTCAACACCTAGACGTTTTCACCTAACGACAACGATCACACCAAAACCTACAGCCAGTGATTTAAGAACATTTTCTCTTCAAATGTTTCCACTTAGCCCCTGCGACAGACTGGCGACCAGTCCGGGGGTGTCCCCTGCCTTCGCCCATAAGTAGCCGGGTTAGGCTCCGGCAGCCCCGTGACCCCGAAAGGGATAAAGCGGTTCAGAAAATGAATGAATGAATGAATGAATGTTTCCACTTATGTGGTTTCTGCTCTCAGGAAGTAAGATTAAGCTAAAGTTCACATCACTCTTGAACCGCAAAAGAACCATTTGACCGTTACAGAAAACTGATGTGTGAAATTGCTGTAAGGATGTTACTGTCCAGGTGATTGAGTGTATTAGCATAACAAAGAGAGTCGAGCTCCTCTGTCCACCAGTCTGTGAGCCTATAACAGGATTACTGGTCAAGAGCTGAATCTCTACCAGCCAATTGTTGTTAACCTGCCCTAATCATAACGCTCTCCCCTCAAAAGCCATTTAGCACATTATGTAATCAGACTTTCAGTTCCTAATCACTCTCACACAGGCTGGTTTAGTTTGTTTTCCCCATAAACACTATGTTTTTAAGTCTTCAACTGTGTGTGTCCAGTATCTGCCTCCATGTCTTCACACACCCGCTAACTTAGTGATGTGCTTTTAGCGCCATCTGCTGCTTCCTCATGTGTGACGGCAGCAGGAAATAATCAAACCATAAACCTTAAACTTGTCCCCAGTTAACCCCCCTCCATTAATTTCTCTGCATATTCATCTGTCTTTTCTCATCTAAATTCATGCTTTTTCATTTGGTTGGGCTTTTTTTTACCCCATCAAGTTTTAATTTCTTATTTTTTTTATCCATTGAGGTAAAAAAATGTCAAACTTCACGGCTCGAGAAAAGAGTTGTGGCTTTATGCCTGAAATAGTTTCTGAAAGAGCTTTTTTATGACCCAAGAGCTTTTGGTAAATCCAAACCCTTCATCCTCTAAGCGCTTTACCGCCTTTTCCTCGAACGGTGAAGTCTGGCAGAATAAGGCCTCATTATGAAGTGCAGGTGAACTTTTATTCTGTAAAGGAAAGCAGTAGGTGGCTGTGAAATGTCCCTGATTCTGACTTTTGTTTATTGTTTTGTCTCCCTGCTGCTCCCTGCCATTTTTCTTTCTTCTCTCCCTCCCCATGAAGCTTTCCCTCAAGCTGGTAAGCATGACCGTGTAACCTCACGAATGTAGAGGCATGACTGCACGCATGTCACGTCTCCCCAAGTAACTGGTTGTCAATAACTCTGTGTACCCCATTGTGTTTTGTTGTGCTCCTTTTTTTGTTTTGGATAAAACACGTTTTCGGCTGTGACACACTGTGACTTGTGTCGCCGCCTCATTATTTTTTTTTTTGTTTTGTTGTGTGTTTGTTTACTATGTTGTTGGTGTGTTGTCTCTACCAAACTATATCTGTGGTCTCTGTGGTACAGATAACACTCAATTCCCACGTCCGGAGTCTCATTGAGGTGATCAGACTTACTCTACGCTCTACCTGTTCGTCTGTCTTGTAGTCCTTGCTGTCTCCACACATCGTCTCCAGTAACAAACACTAACCTGATCACATGTAGAAGTTCTTGACCTCACACTGCATGCATTAATGGGTTCTTTTTTCTTGAACTAACAGACAAATCAAGCTTTAATGGGAAGTCAACACATTTTCTCTAGATAAGACAAAGGAAAATTTGTGGAAATTAAATTTTTTTTCATTTAAAAAGGGGTAAATTCTCTTAAGTTACAATTCATTAAGTCAATTTTCTCTTACAGAATTGGGATTTTGATTTTCTTGAAGAAAACATTTATCATGCCTTGTAATGTCATGAAATGTTATAAGTTTATACGTTTATAACAAAAGCAAAACAAAATGATGAGCTTGCGAGGCTTCTTTGATTGGTTTTTTTTAAAATGGCTTTTTTTAAAGCTAGTCATTGTATAAAATCATATTTTGACAGGCAGGTATATCCGTTTGTTGGATGCATAAAAACAGCTTCCAGCTTTATTTCAGCATTTTATTACATTTTATGACTCCCAACTTGTTCTCACCATTGTATTTGTTTGGATATAGGACAGTGATCTTCAGAACCTTCACTTTTTTTAATAGAATATATGATTAATTTTCTTTGAAACAGCTTTAATTGTTTTTTTTTGTCAAAAACACCTAGTTTTTTAAAGTTATTGTTTAAGAATTTCTTGTTATATTCACTAAAGTTTTTTTTTTTTTTACCAAGACTAGCTTTGTAAAAAAATTAAAATTTGTTCTAGAATTTAAAAATGAAAATTAGGCAATATTTGATGAAAAAGTGTCCAATTTGAAAGTCAGTTTGGTCTTTGTGTTCCTTGTTTTTACTGAGCATGCTCACTGTTGCTTCATGTGTACGTCTGGAGTGCTGGTTAAGAAAGCATCAGAATTAACGCCTGAAAAGGGACAAAATCCTGTCAAAGTTTAATTTAATTTACTGCAACAAGTCAACTCACTGTCAGAAACTATGGAAAATAGGCAGTTAAAAAGTGGTGGAGAGATACTTATTAGTGGACTAGTTAATACAACTTGTTTTCACCATGTTATGTTTAACTGTGATAATGTGATAATGGCATATACTTTATACTTCCAGAAAGCCCTGACAGCGTCACAAATTGGGAGTGTTTCATTTGCCCAGAAAATCATTTCTTAAAACACTTTTTGTGGAATCAGATTTACGTTTCAAATTGAGAAATCCACTCCTACATTTTAGTCCGAAAGAATTACGTCTTGAAGTTTGACCTCATAGAAAACAACATACTGTAACCCATTGATTTCATCCTATCAGATGATTAAACCTCACTATACAAACTGACAGAGGAGCATGATGTCCCTGCATGGTGTTGTGTTGCATGTCCATTTAAGTGTTGCATGCTGATATTGGTTGCCATGGAAACCTAGCAACTGTGTAGGTCATGTGCAGTGAACGGCAGCTGTAACATCCCGCGCAGTCTCAGAGGCGTCCATCAGCAGACTTTCACATCTCTAGTCCAGACCGGCTGCACGTTTTCTTAAGTCAGACTGAAGGACAGCTGAAGGTCGCAGCTCATTAACCGACAGTTTTTATACCTAGAAATGCATCAAAGACTTCTACAGAGCTCTGAAATGCTCAAGAGAGCAACTCTTTTAGAGAAAAAGCAGCATTTTTGAATCAAATTATTTGAAAAGACAGTTATTTAGTCTAAAAAGTATTTTGTTTTTAATTTGAGACAATAAATACAAATTAAAATTCAACTTTGAATTGAAGTTTCTGCAATAAGACAAAAATAAACAAAAGAATATTAGGTAAAGGGAAATTATTTTTGAAACAAATTTCCTTTAGTGCCATTTGAGTACCTTCTGTTTTGTCTTTCAAATAAAGTTTAAAAACTCATTGATTTCAGTTTAGCCTCATCAGTAAACCTCTCACACTGATGGTCTCCTTTTAGAAAACACTCAATACTGTCAGAGAACATTCGCGCAGCTTCAGATACATTATAGCCACCTGATACTGACACACCACAGGAGCTTTAGCAGCCAGATATGTGGCCTTTATTACATTTCCGATGGATCAAAGAGGATATTAGATCAGGAACTGAATAGATGAGATGGATAAATGTCTGAACCTTTAGTGTGTTAAAGTGCAGCTGTGGTATCTCCTTCAGGAGGCTTTTAGAAGCTAAATAATTTAGTGGATTTAAAGTTCAGAGGCTAACATACACTGCACTTCACTAAAATAGTTTAAAACCTCCAAAAAAAAATTACCCACTTTAGATGTGTGTTTTTCTCACAAATCTTGTTTCTCTTGTCTTTTTTGTCTCTTTTCTTGCTTTTTTCCATCTTCTTGTTGGTTTAGGGTTCCGCCCCTGAGGATTTCAGTCACCTGCCTCCAGAACAGAGGAGAAAGAAGCTGCAGGGCAAGATCGATGAACTGAAAAAAGAGATTCAAAAAGAGATGGACCAGAGGTATCTTCTCGGAGATTCATTGCTGCTTTCATGCAGAGATCAAAGCGAATCTTCTTCCTGAATGTTCAACAAATGTCTCCCCACAGAGATGCTCTAACGAAGATGAAAGACGTGTACGTGAAGAACCCTCAGATGGGAGATCCGGCAAGCGTGGAACCCCGGCTAGCAGAGATCGCCATGAATATTGAGAAGCTGCAGAACGAAGAGCAGAAGTTTGAGGTCAGTTCAACATCACATGTTAGTGTTGGCGAAGCTTTTTGTTTAGGTTATCTCAGGCAGTAAATAATGACGAACTCAAGCACTAATCTCCAGCTGGGTTAAGTTCAAAGAGAGCTGTCGTTGGGCCATATTTGGAGCGGATGAGATGCAGCTGGAGGGTTTGGCTGCACGTTCCTGCAGGCCGAGGAGAAGAGGCCTGCTTTTGCCTGAAATATTACAAGAAGATTTTCTTTTGAGTGTCTGGCCAAACGTGGAGATCTCTTCACCTGCAAGTAACAACTTCATAAAAGGTTTTACCTTTGAAGCCCAATGAGTTAAATTGGAAAAAAACAAAAAAAAACTCTTTCTAACTAAAATGTTGATGTTTCAAATGCAAAAAAAGACATTTTGAATGTAGGAAAGAAAAAACTGCATTTAGCTTTGATTTGTTTGTTCAGCCTCAGTGCAGCCATGTTTGTAGTTCCCTAAAATGAGGAAAGCTGCTTTATTATTAATATCAAACATGAGTAGAACTACAATCTTCAGGAAATAAAAAATCTTTCAATATTTAGCCTTAAATAGAAATAAGTATGGGATAGAAATACTTCATTAATTCATCCCAAGCTGGTAAATTATGCTGTTGTAGCAGAAAACACATTTACTCAGCATGCTAAACACAAACTTGTAATGGTTAAAAAACAAAAAACAGAATGGCCATTATTTACAGAAGATAGAAATATAAGAATGAGTACAAAAACAGAGTGCAATTTATAATAATGCTGTAGAGCATAAGCAGTGTCCTATGAAAAAGACAAACCTTGTGCAAAAAAAATAAAGCTGTCCATAACAACAGGACCAGACTTTTTGCAGAAACATGACTTTAAAAAATAAGCTTAACTGTGACAAAAACATGATCTGGCGGAGCAACAAAAGGAATACAAAGCAGATGAACTGAAAACCGGACACTTCTGTGCCGAGGAAGATTAACAGAAACAAAACCAGTTGTGGATGATTAGGAACATGAACCTGGAGTAGCTGTGACAGGGAGACCGCTCAAAACAACATGACTAAAAACCTAAAATAAAATGATGGATTGATGTCATAGAAGGTGGGAGGAAAAGGAGAAATGGAGGTGGTATTATGGGATACAAAGAGTTGTTGGGAAAATGGGATTCAAGGGTCAAAACAGACTTGAATGTTGGGAACTGTCATGATTCAGGTTTAATCACTCTCAACTGAGTTACAGTCTTTATGCTGGATTTACTCCACTCCGTATGCGGTGCGTCTCCCTTTTGTTGAGCGGGAGGTCTCGGTTACGTCTCTGGTCCGTCCTCCCTCCCTCCATGGTTTTCAGAGGAGTGGTTTGCTCTTTCACCTCCATGTCGAGTACCGCTCTTTTTACTCTTTTTCCCCCACACTCTCTCCTTCCTGAATCTTCCTTCACTGAATCCTTGTAATATGCATATTTTGTGTCATATATTATGTTATGGTTTTGTACTTCCAAAATTAAACTTTTATCGTCCATGACAAGAATGGATTCTGAGGTATTCCACTGTGTCAACATACATTACCGCGTTTATTTTGTGCACGTCTTTGTTTTTCTTCCTGAAAATGAAGCCAGGCTTTAAAAGACTAAAAAGTAAACCTGCGTTTGTGTTTTTAGAACTGGTTAGCAGAAGTGGAGGAGAGGATGCCCTCCAAGAGTGACACCCACCGCAGAAGTGTCATCTATGAGACCCAAAACAGCACAACAGTGAGCAACAACTGTGCACAGGACAGAGAGAGGTATGGTATTCTCATCAGACCCAGACAGATGACTTGTATCTGTTTGTGAGAGGAGGAGGCAGGGAAGTGGCGTCTGTTTTCACGGTAGTATTTACTGTGTCTGTTGGCCCCTGAGCAGCCCGGACGGCAGCTACACAGAGGAGCAGAGCGCAGAGATTCAGGTCAAAGCCGTCGCCAACCGCACCTCCTGCGCGCCCGAGTCTGACGATGAGTTTGATGAACTGGAGACTATCGGCACCTGCAAAGCCTTGTACACCTTTGAAGGTAATTGCAGCTCAGATTGATGTGAGGGGAGAGCTTTGTTCTTAGTTTACGGCTGCACCCTAGCGGTCGTTTGTTCTAGAAACAAGTTTGATCCATTGACTGTAAATGAGAACTGGACAGAGTGAGTGTGATGTCACCCATGGAATATGGCTTACATATGGCTCTAACAAAACAAAGTCACCTTTTAAAAAAAATCTGTCAACCAAACGCTTCAAATGTTCATCCAGCAGGAACCTTATACACTTTTAATGAGGCATCTGATTGGCCAGTTTACAACTCCAATAGCTTGCACTGCAGAAAAATATAAGTTGGCGCGAAGCAACCTCACCCCCCTTCCCATCACCCATCAGTTTACACACTCTCCTGTTTGTAACATAACTAATATAAAATGTTTTAGAATGTTTTTGGTAACAGGACATTATCTTGATATCCATTGCTCTGTTGAAATTGAATAAAACAGGTCAAAATACATATGTCCGGCCGCATTTATGTGGTTGTCGATCTGCAACAGATTGTGTAAACAGTGCTGCAGTGGATCATTTTAGACCCAGAAGTGGTGAAAACTGCCAAAGAGGAAGTAGCAGACGTGCCACTCCACTTATTAGATGCCCTAACAATGCAGCTAATTTCCATACTTTAGATAGAAATTAGCTCTGAGAGCTATAGTCTGGTACAAAACCTTTTTGATTTATTGTCTCTGAAATAAACTAAATAAAAGCTAAAAAAGCTGTGAGAAAATCAGATTGTGTCAATTTCATATAATTTAGGTATTCCATGCACAGGGAGCCACGAGCAACTATTAAGATAAAACATATTTATTATTTTTTTTCTTGGAATCAGTCGTATGTCACATGCAAAATTTCTAAATTAGGTTCCTTTTTATTATTTAGTAGAAAAAACACTTTTGAAAAACATATGAACACACTTTGGGACATGCTGTGTGTTTTAGAATTTCTTGTTTTTATTGTTTTAAGTCTGTAAAGCAGTTTACATTATTGTTGCATGAAACATTCTTTAAACATCAAGTTCAATTGTTTTTTTAAAAAATCAGTTTGTTTCATTTCCTTGTTTGTTGCTGTCTGATTTTCAACTGTTTCATGATTCAGCATTTTTTAAAAACTCACTTTGATGAAGTTTTCTTTAAAAAAAAAAAAAAAAGAAGTTAGCTTAGAGTACTTCCTCTTCCTTTCTTCTTCATTAACGGGACTTCTTCCTGCAGGTCAGAATGAGGGCACCATCTCAGTGACAGAGGGCGAGCTGCTGTACGTCATAGAAGAAGACAAAGGAGACGGATGGACACGAGTCAGGAGGAACGAGGAAGAGGAGGGTTACGTCCCCACATCCTACATCGAGGTCCTTTTGGAAACGAACGCCAAAGGTGCTATGACATATATTTAACTAACAAACCAGTGCTGTCATAAATGCTTGTGTGCGCCACTACGTTTTCAAGTGCTGAGTGGGCGGGGCTAAGATCAAGGACTGTTTCCACCTTCTCAGAGGGAAGACCAATCAGATTTGTGGATTCTTCTGAGTCTTACTGCTGTAGATTGCTTGGTTATGTTCATGAAGCTGAATGAAGACCGGTCCTCACTGCAGTTCACTGCAGCGCCATCTAGAGAGCGTAACAAACTGTGAAGGCCATCATCTCAATATGTACTTTTTTCATTTATATTATATTGTACAATTATTTTTACATATCAGATCCAAGTTCAAAGTCATGGTTTGATCTGTGAAAAACCTCTGAGGACACTGGTTCATTCTTTAAATAGAAGTTCCTGTTTGAAAAGGACAGTGGAAATCACGGCATGTCCCTTAGATCAGTGGTCTCCAACCATCGGGCCGCGGACTGGTACCGGTCAGTTGCCACAGATTCTCTCAGCTACAGTTTTGATCACTTTAACTGTAAAGTCGTCGTTTTTAACCACTTCTGACACGACACTAAATTAAGAGGCCTTAATTGTGTTTTTGTTTTTTGTTTGTATGTTTGTGTTTTTTATCAGAATGTCATAACAAGCAACAAAGGAACAATCAAGCCAAATACAACAAAAATAAAGCAATTAAAACAATTGTATATGTTGGCAATGGGAAAAGAGGAGAATTGTGGGTATTTTACTCTGAGGAGATGCCCCAGTCCTACTGCTGCCTTTTTGCAGACAAAGTAACCCTTAGTGACGTGCCTGTTAGAGGGCGGTATCCTCATGCACTGGCTTTAACTGCTATTGAATGAAACAGAAGAAGAAGAAAGGATTTGTACATGTACATAACTCATCTAAGTTTTCATCGTCAGAACACAGTGGATTCATAAAAAGTCTTTTTAAAGGGTTCAGATTTATGAGCGTGGATGACGGTTAAAATAAATAAATAAAGTACTGAACGTGTGTCCAAATTTGGCTAAAAACCAAAGCGTTAGATAGTCCCTCTGGTATTTTAGGAGTTACGTAGTATTGTGGGAATTTGGACAAGGCCGGGGTAACTTTTGTGCACCCTGACCCTGACAGCGCATGTTGTCCATCAGTTTTGGTCATTTTATTCAGGAGCGGCTCGCAGAGCGGAGGGTTAAGTTTTACAATGACAGAGTCTGGCATTTCTGGTCCTTTTTCCAGGCCAGTGGTAAAGACGGGCAAAAGACTTGGACTGGGCTCTATGGTGAGACCTGGCTGGACTCTGTGGTGTCTCGCATGAAGCTGCAGATGATGAACTTCACTACCACAGCGTGACTAAACCGACAGACTCTCAAAGTGTTTCTCTAACAGACAGCTTTATTTGTTGTTTTTCCTAGCCTTAACCGTGTGCCGTGAATGAATGTTGGGATCAGGGTTAGTTCTGTCAGGTGTAACGCATGCTGAAGCATGTCTGTCTGAATTTAGCATGTTAGCGACTAGTTAGAGATAAAACTGTTGGGAAATACAGCAAATGGTCGCAATTTTCACGGTGGTGTGATTGGTTCTCACCAGAGCTGGTTTGGATGGGTAAACTGCTATGTTTGCCAAGAATTGGAAGTCCAATTCAAATAGGAAAGTTTCTGACTGGAGGGTGTTAGTTTGGATAGAAGCAGATTTAGAGGAAACAACAAGACTTACCTCTTAAGATGCACCCACTCCTCTCTGACCGTCCACGGGTCCATCTACAAACAAAGAAAACAGAGTTTCTAGTGTGAAAGCAGCCCATGAATCATCAATCAAATCGTGTCATTTTTCTGCAGTCACAGTTACATTTCCCTCACTTTGAGAAAACCAAATTGAGAGTTGTTTGAGACACTCAAGATAATTATTTTAACGTCAATGTTAACACCACTGATGAGACTTTTTGGCGCATGTTGTGCTGTTCCTATGTAAATTGTTAGACAAATGAGTGAGAAAATTGTCGTCTATTTGTATATTTTTTCCACAGTTTTGTTTCATGAGCCATTGCTACCCAGACAGATATGATCCTTACACGCAGATTCACTTTTCTTTATGTTTATGACACAGGAACTTTATTTTGAAAAGCTCTCCTGAATGTTTGGGTTGTTTCCTCCAAACTGAATTGTTCACTTCCCTCCCCCTTTTTCTTTTTGTTTGTGTGTATTTTTCTTTCAAATTGCAGATTCCTAAAAGTGCGATGCTGGCTGAGGAAAAGCAGGGCAAGCAGCCTCAGAGAAGCTCCCTCCCCCAACCCCAGCACACTACCCCACATGAAACAGAGGGCGACACCAAATCATAGCGCCGCTGTGTTTACCATTAAGCTCCAAACAACAACTGGGAGGCGATGCGTCCGTTTCTGTGCAGCTTCCATCAGAGTAATCCCTGAAACTTTGTGCGTTCTTAACGTCCCGTCTCGCTCCAAATGACTGCATTTGCTTCTTCAGCAAAGCTTTGCTTCTTAACGGGACTTTCGCCATGATCCAGCTGCCCCCCGCCACGCCGTCACCTGGCCTCGCCGTCACCTGGCCTCGCCTTCAGGCGCAGGAAGGGGGTGTGGTCAGAAACAGGACGCTGCTGGAGAGCGGATTCATGTGTGTTTGTGGCCCCTCCCTCTAAAATCCTCTTCACGTTGGCAGGTTTCTGGAGGAAGACAGCGCTGCATCACACCCCAACCTCACCTTTGTCCCTGTCCTCTCTCTGACCACCCCCCCCAGCTGCTTTTCTGGGTTTTTGTGCAACAGCTTAGGGCGTTGTGGCGTGCTGCATGCTTGCCCTGTCTTCCTCTGAAACCCAGTGGCGTCAGGTCAGCGTACGCCTAACACCCCCACCCCCGCCGCCAGCCTTTGCGTTCTGTTAACCCCTCCCCCCGTTGCCTGTTCAAATGAGCCCGACTGCTACTTTTTATGTTCGGTGCCTGTGGATTTTTCTTTTTTTTATTCTGGTTTTAGATCTCTCCGGTCAGCGAGCACGTTTCCCTGATTTCTGTTTAGGCTCGAGAGCATCCCCAGCCCCAGCCCAACCCTGTTTTCTGACCCCTCCTCAGATAGGTCACATGTGTCTTTTGTACTTCTTTTTACTGTATCTTTGTGATTTTTTTATGTGAGTTTTGATGCAGGTTTTTAGTTTGATGCTCCGCCTACTGTTGATGAGAACAAACTGTGACGCGCAGTTTCCTGCGAACGACCCGATTTAGGCCTTGGACCGGGTTTCCGTTCTCTCCGAGAGCGAGCCACCAAACTCCACTTCTGTCCACGTCTTTTCAACGGCACATAACGAAAAAGATCAGGCTTTTGGTTTTTCTTTTATTACTTTCTAGCTGGAAATCTGTTGTTGCTTGATTGATCGTGACGGCACGTCTCATAACAGCAAAAATGACTTTTGTTTTTTAAAAATGGTGCAGCTTGGAGACTGCACATGGAGACTGAAAGGATCGTTTTTATTATGAGATTCCTGCGTCAACCACTCCTTCACTTCCTGTCATTTATGTTTAATTCTAAAAAGTCCATCTTTTTCAAACGAAGATCTTTTTAGTCCCAGAGTCACCGGTCTGTACAGAAGAAGAAGAACAAGAGAGAATATATATGAGTATATAAAGTTTAAAAAGAAGACATTATTTTAACTATTGGGAGTCTTACCACAACTTTATCTGCTTTGCAAAGTAAGACTTCTCTTCCTTTGAAAGGTCTACCAAATGGTGAATTTTGCACTTTTTTGTTTGTGTTCCATTTGGTGGCTCGTGCTTTTGTTTTGAAGCACTGAATTCTTTGTATTGTGTTTACTGTGCCAATAAAATATGCCTGAAAAATGTACGTTTGTCTTTGGGTTTTTTTGCGAACATACCTCATTTATTGAAACATGTTAAAGGCACTATTTTTATTTGAGTGGGTCTTAAGATGAAAGCATTCGAAAAGCACAAGAGGAGATCAATTTTTTATTCTATTATTCAACATTTTTAAGGAACAACATTTTTAATGAATTTTAACCTTTGGTTTATTGTTGCTGCTCTAACTTTTATCAGATGCTCTGACATTATAAGTGATGCAGAAAGAATGAAAAACTTAAAATCATCACGTTAATCGCAGTTAATTATTTCAAGACATTTTAACGTGTTTTGATTCTATTGTGTTTCTCCTTTTCATGTCGATGTAAATGCTTCAATGATGTCCATTCATGTCTGATAATGCACACCTGGAAGAGCATTATCCCTTTAAACCATCGTCATTTATGAACAAAATAAATATGAAATCGATGATTAGAATTTCAAACCTGTCCTTTTTTTAAATGTTTAAGTTGTTTTTCACAAAAGCAGATTGGTGCATCGTGTTGTCATGGTATCAGCTACAGCATCTGCAGCGATCTCACTCTGCTCTGGCTGTTTCCTCTCTGAGGAAAGTGATCGTCATGAGAAATGAAACAAAGCATCGTTTCAGAGGGAAAGTTCACCTCTTAACGCTTGTCCAAATGATGAAGGAAAAGTTTGTCTAAATAGTCTAAATAGTTCAATTCCTTCAGCAATAAAAAAAAAAAACTTAATAAAGCCATTTTTTAATTTGTATTTTACTGTGACGCAGTGTCACAAATTTGAATAAAATACCTCAAAATGAGGCTTTTCACAGCAATTATTAGGTTAAAAATAATTTATTTTAAAAATAAATTGTCTAGTTTAATTAATTACAAGCCAAGATTAATTAATTAAAAAAAAAAAATTCCATGACAGCTCCAATTTAGTTGTCAGGTAATTTTAAACCATTTCCCACTACTTAGAGACTTGCCATTCTCCTAGGTGACCAGCAGAGGGAAGTATTGGATCACCTTAAATCTAAAAACATGGAAAGACTTCCTTTCTTTGTTTTCATGTCTTCATGTGTGTTAAAAAAACGTTTTTTTTTTTTTGTTGTTTTCTTTTGTTGTTGTGAAGCCTAAAAAATGATTGGAAAGTCGAAAAAATGTAGGCTAAAACTCAGTCATTTAAAGAGTCAATAAACCTCCCAACACATTTCTCTTCCATTTGACCTAATTATGGACAAATGGAGCGAATTTGTTGATGATTTGACCTTTGAGGACAGAACCAGGTGAACATAATCCAGCTGGTAGCAGCTCTCTGTAGGAATATTACAAGAACAAGATGTTTTCTCATCACAACTGAAAGAAGAGAAAGTGGGTCGAGCAACAAAAGAACATACAATGTTCTTCCAAAGAACGATTCTAAAGACCAAATTCAAAGCCATGAACTCATTCTGTAAGAACTGAACTCAAACGGCTTCAGTTGCATTTGTTGCTGCAAAGACATGCAGTGACATCACATAACATTCAGACTGTTTTGGCCCACCGATGTGAAGCTTGAGCCTGTTGGCCTGAGTTCAAATGAGAGCAGTTTGTGAAGCAGATGCTGCTCAGACCTCCAGCAGCACTCGTTTGGCTTTTGCATCCTGGAAACCAGAACTAGCTCCAAAATGGCAGAAGATAGAAACTCATTTCAGCAGGATGGGACTATTTCCAGGGCATCTTCTGCCCCCCACTTTTCTCTGCACCTGCCAGCCGCCTGGAGAACAGATCTTTGTGTAAAACACAAGAGCTTCATCTCTGTGGTTTAGTGAAGTAACTGCACATTTCCTTTTCAAGTCAAAATGGCCACTGTTGTAGAGCTAAAAAGCCACTCTTTAAGGGATTTTTATTTTCAAAAAAATATTTTTTATTTTTCTTCTTCTATTTATAAAAACCTTTGTGCTCTAACTTTGTATTTTTTTTACTTTTAGAACCATATTTGACACGAATCTCAAGAATCCCAGACCTTTTATTTCCCTGGAGATGCAAAAGCAGTAGAAGCCCATCAAAAGGCATCTTAATTAGCCTAAAACACAGAAAGGCTTTTACTCTGCAATCAACTTGAATGGCCAAAATGTTTGGTTAAATACTATGCCATTTTATACTCAATTATGTCAAAAATAAAACCAAATTTCAAAGTTTTTTTGGGGGCAATAGTTGTTTTTCCAAGCTGATTGATAGAGTCACATCTCCCACTTTAACCAGCTTTGGCAAAGATTTCATTTCCTTCTTGTTCTGTGAAGGAATGAGCAAAATGTAGGCATTTAAATTAAAATGGCTGCCATTTTTCATTTCCTCAAGCCAGTTTGAAAATGAAGAGTTGGTGATGCAGTCTACTGTGTGAAGCATATGTGTAGCTGAAGCTTAATGGAGGTTGTATTGTATCAAAAGAGAAAAGAAACATTTGAGGCAAGATGGCCGCCTCCCCACATCACGCTTGACGGGGGCGGCCATCTTGCCTTAAATTTTTGTCACGACTGACTTTTTACATCTCTCTGGAAGAAATCATAATTTAACGTTAAAGTGTATCTTTTTTTCATTTCAGTTCTCGTCAAAACACCGGTTTGAGCAGCTGATGCAGTGACATCATTCAGTGGGCGGAGTCCTATCTTTATTTTTCATTACATTTTTTACTGCTCTTACTGTAGATTCGAGGTTTTATGAGTTTCTAAACGTGTTTTTTTTCCAAACCCCTTTAAAAAAATCAAAATAAAGCCTAAAGCTGTACAGTAAAACACTTTCAAATTAAAAATGATCTCAGCTCAACAAAACAGGTAATGTGGTCTGTGATGAATAAATCTTGAGGAGGCTTCTGCTTCCAGCCCATCAGGATTTATTAAACCTGCGGCAGACTGAACATCCATATCTTTTCAGGCCCAAACTAGCCGGAGAACAATCTCTCCTGGATGATCTGAATGTATCAATCATCTGCTGATGGATCACACGCTTTGAACTGGTGTGGGATTTGTTCAGACACGTCTCCCTGATGAATTCATAATTGGAGGTGCCACGTTTCATTCACATCCTGTATTTGTTCTCATTAAGGACTCTTTTGCACCTTCTGGGTTTTTAAGATCAAATGTTTGGTCATATTTAATGTGAAATGTGTTTCATGAAGACAGTTTGAATGGATTTATAGTCAAAAAGCCTCAGGTGACATGAGAGTCTTTGGCGATGTAACCGCCCGGTCTGAGAGCCGTCTGTATCGTCTCAGGTCTTCCTCAGGCATTACTGACGGCAGAACCAGGGAGGAAACACTGGAAACATTTTTCCGGTTAACCATCATACTGTAAGACATTTGCGCGCTTCCAACATCAGTCGAATCGCTTCTTAATAAAGCAATACAGGAACAATTTTGACGGTTTCATCTTAAATATGTTTCATTACTGTACTTTATAACCGTCAGAATACAAATGAGGACAAAACGTTTCAAACTAAAAAAATTGGTTTTCGTTTCCCTCCTCCGAGCTGGAATCCGGCTCAGAACTGTACAGCCGGATAGCTCTGATATTGCTCGCCATTTTTGTCGCACTGCCAATGTTAGGTTGGGGGTGTGAGGGGCCGTAAGCTAGTGGGAAAAAAGTGTAAACAGAGAACTCTCAGATATGGGAGACAGAAAGGAGAGGCAGAGTTTTTCCACGCCAACAGTCGGAGGCAACTTACTAATGAACTAGTGTCGCTCTGCACAAACAACTGTTTTTTTTTTTTTTTTATGTTAGCTAAAATAGACAAAAATCACAATTAAAAGACCACTGAGAACGCTTTGAAAATACATTGAAACATGATTGGAATGGGACTTTAAAGAAGTTCATAAACGTGTCAAAGAACCACAAGACTGTTGGTAAAAACGGTAAATGGCATAGACTTGTACAGTGTTTTCTACCTTGTTTGAAACCCCAGAGTGCTTTACAGTCATAGTCTCGTTTACCTGCACACAAACATCCACACACTGATGCAGTCAGACATGGTGACAACCTATTACCAACATTTGCAATACGGGGTTCAGTGTCTTGCTCAAGGACACTTTAACATGGAAGGTGGGAACCGAACCTGCAGTCTATCCAGTTTGGACAAGACTTGACTTGAAGATGCAAATTGCTCGTGACAATTTGTTGACGAGCTTTTAGTGTGAAAGGGTTGAAAAACTGAGTCACATCTAGTGGCTGTAAACATACAAACATTCCACTCCCCAACTACTGAAAAACAACATAGTGAGAGACCTGGATTTTAAAAGAAATTTGGATTCCTTACTTACTTCTTTTGTTTAAACTCCAAATATGACGTCATCAATTTTCACGAAGTAAAAGCCTAATAAAAACATGCATTTTATGAAGACGATTTATCAATAGACGGTGTGGTGATGATTGTTCAAACGCAATGCATTGTGGTCAATATTCACTAATCTAGTCAGCATCCATGCACACTGGTTTTTCGCAGAGAATTATGGGAAATTTCTAGGTTAATGGATTTTGGTGTAGTAGATCCGGACAGCACTACAAAACGGTGCACTGTGCAGTGTGTAGTGACAAGATGTGACATCAACTTATTGACACTGGAGCATCGACTAGAAGTTACAAAATAAAATACCAAGAAAGAAAAAAAATCCACTCATAGCAAAAATGCTTTAATTATAAACCTAAACACATAAAAAATAAACCTTTTGTAACCACAGCTCAAATGTTTCCTGAACTTGCGGTGAAAATGAGCCACCTAGTGGTTATTCGGTGAACTGACTGGGCTCCAGTTTCTGCCTCAAACCGGAAGTTTTGCCTTTGGGTTGCATCTGATGGGGAACAGTTTGGAAAAGTGTTGTTACAACCATAACTATTTTGACATACAATAGAACATACAATAGTTAAGCCTCATGTGAGCTAAAGTAAGGGGGAAATACAGAAGTTGTTTCAGCAATATAGTAAACTCACAGTAGAGAAGCTTTCTGAACTCTGCTGCAGTTGCACGCCGTTTTAGGTTAAGATTAATTTGCCTGCCTTAACACAATCTTTATTGTTACTTGTTTGAAATAACATCACTCTTTAGTCTTTTATATACCACAAATGCAAAATAAATGAGGTTTTTTACTGAGAAAGAGGCAGCAGGAAAACCCTGATCCTTAGTTTTGTTTCTTTAATAAACTTTTGCTATTAAAAAAGTACAACCATGTATCTAATTCTATATTTTCCCATTGCGTCGAATTCAATTAATTTGACCAAGATATCTCCATTTTTAAATGATATTCCATACACTGAACTGCTCTGATGCTGGATGATGTCCAGCAGAAGCCTGACCAACCTGAGCTTGTTCTGTTTCACTCACAGATTTGTCTCGCAGAGACTTGACACGACCTTGCACGCCGCTCAATTAGCTGCCATAAATGTGGCCAAAACTCTAATCCCACAGGAGCAAACATGAAAGACGGGAGGTTCATTAGCATTTCCTTAAGCTGTTTCTCAATGTCTCTGCCGTCCAGATATCCTGAATCAACACGCTGGCTTTGCTGCCACAGCTGTGGACTCCTGCCACACTGCTTGGACTCCAGTCAGAAAGCTCATTTGATCCCCTCATCTTCATCCTCTCAGAATCCAGAAAGTGCTGTCCTATCAGCCTGAGCTGGCCAGAAGAGCAGTGCAGTCAGGTGGAGCTCTGGCTGGATTTTCACAGAAAACGGATGGACTTTAAAGCTAAAAACAGATGAATTCTCGTAACTTATTTTGGAAAAATATTGACTTAACATTTGTAGACATTGTAGACTTTTAACATTTTAACATTTACTTCTCAATTCCAGTCATTTAAAATATAAAAATGACCCTAATTAATGTAAAATATGTTGTTTTTTTCATATGACAGAGATTGAAAAAGGGATTTACCAGGATAAGCTTATGCGGGAAAAGGATCTACCTTTTTTTTCTAGAAGGTGATTACACCCTTCTAGTCAAATCTGATCAAAAGCTTTGAATCTTTAGCAGAACAGATGAAATGTATTCAATGAGTGCAGGTTTTTGAAAGACTTCTTGGTCGAATTTAGGTCCAGACTAACAAGACTAGTCCAATCTCCACTTCTACTAGGTATGGATTTGAAGCTGTTGTTGTGTTTGGATCAATATTCCATATAGAAGAACCAGTGATTTTCCCCTTCAACATTTGATGTCAGCTCCAGACCATGACAGCACCACCACCATGTCTAACTGTTGTCTTTGATAAAATGTTAGTTTTACTCCAGATGTGAAGCGAGAACAGTAGAACATCAATAGAAGCATGTTTTTCTGCTTGGTCTATGACCTCCTGATGAGTCCTCATTGTGTTCTCGAGTGGTTGGTCATCGCTGGAGAGATTCTTCCGTTTTTTGGTTCATGACTCATAATGCTTCTTGCTTAAAAAAATATTGAAAAAAATGTGTATTTTATTCAAAAATAGTACATTTATGTCAGCTTAGACAGCTTTTTTCAGTTGACAAATGAAGCAACTCCTCAAACTCATATTTCTGTGTCAAACCAGTTTTTCTTAAAATAAAGAACAAATTAAACATGGAAAAATTAATACAAAAAAAAAACAGACAGAAAGGAGATAACAGTCTGTCAGACCAGTGGAAGTAGAGACAGTAAACTGAAACATGAAATTGTCTGGTTGTTATGAGGTGAGTGAATGTTACCTTCTTCCTGTCGGAGAAACTGAGCAGCCGTCTGACATGGAAAGTAAACCTCTGAGGATCAGCTCGGTCTGCCTCGTCATCAGGACCTGGCGTCTGGCAAACTCATCAGGGCTGTCGCCTCCTGCCCTGTAGGTGTGCTTTATGAAGTCTTTGCCTCAAACAGCGTTTCAAATTTATTATAAAAGCTGTTAAAGCCGCCTAAGCTGTCTGGAGTTGATAATTTTCCATAAACTGTAGTTACTTTATGGGCCTTTATGCTTGACTGCCACAGCTACTAGTAACATTAACAAACCAACAGCTGTTAATGTGCTTTTATTTTGAAATGAACTAATTGCTAATTGATTTTACACTTTAAGAAAGCTTTTTTTTTTTAGTTGACCTTAATAACTTTATTAAAACTGATTCTTCAACACCAAGAAGGCACAGATTTGCCTTATTTAATGCATTTTATGTTACTGTTTATGTTATATTATGTTTAGTTGATTTTTTAAATGGTGGATGTAAAAAGAAGAAAATCAACCAAAATCCAAGACAGAATGATGGAAAATCATTTTGATTTAATGCCAAAAATAAACTAAGTCCAAACCAAACCAGTAAGGAACAGGAAGAACCAGCAGCTGAAACTGTGGTTTAGGCTTCCGCGTTCAAAACCTTTGCATTCATACAGCAGACCTCTGGGGCTCTCGGACAAAACTCATGACCTTTGAAAGTTAGGTCAAACAGGTCCAACTTTGACCAATCAGGGACCTGGATTTGGTAGTTATGTTTAGATGATGTCCCCTTTAATTAAAAAATGAGAAGCCCCCCCCTGCTTGTCCAGTGTGAAGACCATGGACGACATGCACCTTCAACAACCTGCGCTTAGCTTATTCTTGAACGCACACCACTTGTTCATTAACAAGAGGCCCTCAGCCATTACCTGTTCACTCAGCTGCTGGACAGGACAAGTCAAAGGAAAACGACATTAGTGCTTATATTTATCTTTAGAATTTTGTCTTCTACTCATTACTGCAGGAAGAGGAGAAACTTGTGAAAAGCAAAATCTGCAAAAACAGTGCAAGAAATCGGCTCCTCCATGTTGGCGGCATTGACAGCAAGGAAGGTTCTGGCTGCAGTTCTGTGCCGTGTGGTTCAGCGTTGTGCTTCTGCTCTCGAGCCGCCATGACTTATGGCACGCCAGCGATGCTTACACAAGGCCTGGGGAGGGGGCGTGTCTGCAGATCCTTTTCACTTTCTCCGCAGCAAAGCCTTCGGCTGCTGCGCCTCTTTAATTACCTGCAGCTAATTAGAGACAAAAGCTGGGGTCAGAAAACTCAGCCCGCAATACTCACTTGTTCTTTGTGCGCTCTCCCTTTTTTTTTCCCTTCAACCCTCAGAAGGTCTTTTGGAAAATCTGCTGGCCCTGAAGGAGGAAAACTTGAGCTAAAGCTCCGTAGTGGATGTGTCTGTCTCGAGTAGAAGAAGAGCGTTCATGTGAAGGTCTGTCAGATATTATAACGGTTTCTGAGCAAAAGAAAAGTCACCCCAAGAAAAACAAAAAGAGTGGAATTCCTCGGCTGACCTCTCCACCTTTGGGTGTAATTTGGATTCAACAGTGGCTGCGAGCCATGCGCTTATATTGCAGAGTGATATTGTTACCGTAAGGCTCATCGAGTGTCATCATTCCCCTTAAGATCACGTGCCCACATAGGCGCTTCTGAAAAATGACATTTGGAAACAGGCGTTAAAGAGGGTTCCACCGGGAATACTGCAGTGTGTGAGAGTTAGGAATGCAGCACAAAGGCCGCTCTGTGTCTGCTGCCCGCTTCTGTAATCTTTGGACCGTTTCATCTGGTATGACTGAAGCTGTGGCAAACCTCCAGACCACCTGACCACCCCCGATTCCAAGAAGCCCTACCACAGAGAAACCAGCGTCCAGAACGGGAAACGACCCCCCAAAACTCCCCGAGGAGACGCCGTGGTGGAGATGTAGCCCCGCTAAACGGACGGCGCTTTCCCTACGAACAGAAATGACTCATAGATGTTGTAATGGATCAACTCGCTCTGAAGCTTCTGAGGTAGTCTGTTTCCACTTCTGAGCCATGTTCTCCACCCCGATGACCCAACTGACCGCTCCACTTAAAGAGGCTCCGTTACCATGTTCTACTGGAACACGTGGAGGAAACAAATGTCAGAGAAAGAGCTGGAAACCGCCTTCATGAAAACACATTTGCAGAGTTTTGGGGGGATTTTCAAAAACGATAGCTGTCCAAGCTTTTGTGGTCGGCTGACCTTTGGTCACATGAAAGTTCTGATGAAGACGAACAATGTTAGGCGTGTTCCTTTTGTTCAATGTGAGCTTTGTAGCTGAACAAACAGACCAGACTTAAATCTGCACAGCTGCTGATCATCAGTTAACCAGATTCCTTCATCAACTCACTTTTCCACTGTTTACTGTCATAATTCCAACCAACACTTGTTTTCTCATCTTCATTTTTTGCTGTCGTCGCTGTGGTCCAGATATTAGCAACACTTTGTTTTGAACGTCCAGGGAGCAAATTGAACTCAGGTGTGGACCAAACATGGGAATTGTGGCTCTAAAACGCAAAATAATGTTGGATTTAAGTATATAAACTAAACAAGCAAAATGCACTACTGTCACCAGCAGTAAATATATTTTCAAAACAAAGTGTTGGTAAAGGGTTTTCATTTTCAAAGTAAAGCTATCAAGTGTTTTTCATAAAATGCGACTGAAATCTGATTTTTTGAAATAAGTTCTCAGAAATCCCAATTTTGTTTTAGTTGAAAGTTTAAATTAAAAAATGACAAGACTATGAACTTAAAAACTTTCCAAAAATCTTGTGATCCATTATGTGACGTCATGTGACTGCAAAAATGGCGGAGAAGTTGTGTCGGAACATGTCTGCAAAATGTTCAAAGTTTTCTTGCTTTTTCCACTAAAGTCAGTTTACAAAACATACTTGTTGGAAACACTGTTGTCAGTGTAGATGAAAAAACTGTGAATCTTTTCAAGACATTTTTCTGAGATGATGCTGCATCTTCATTTACTATCCTCTTAACATTGATCTACTGGAAGTGTAGTCAGTAAAACTTTGAGGAGAACATTTTCAGGATTTGCTCCCTCATGATCCAAAACAACAGTGATGTTTAAGCTTTGTTCCCTGCTGAAGTTAACCAGGAAGTTGACATTGTTTAAAATGATAACTACTATTTCTTTCTTTCAGAATCGTTGAGTTTTCATCTGTTATGTTTTATTGCTTCTGTTCTAAATAAAGGTTTAGATAATGATGTTTGAACATATAGTATCTTCATTTTCATACATCCACAAAAAAGACAAACATAACTATTCAAACATAATATATTAGATTAGTAAATTCATCTGTGAATGTTGATTTTTAATTGCATTTCCACTGATCATCAGCGTTCTTCCTTAAAGCGTTGGCCATTTTCTTGACCAGGTATTTGGATCTTTGGAGACGTGTGTGGAGCATTCATGAACAGTACTCCATAAACCTAATAATTTACCTCATCACTGATGACGTAATAGCGTCTCACTTTGTCGTGGAAAATGGTTTTTGGCGACCAGAGAAGAGAGTGAGTTTAACGACTAAACTGTAAAAAGTCCCCAAAAGTGAAAACAGGCAAAAAATCCAATTTGTCCAAGTCGAACCATAACCAGAACAACAGAAAAGTTCTTACAAGCAGCAAATGTAATCTGAGGGGCAAACAAAGAGCATCTGTGATGGTCACAAACTGAAACCAGGTGTGATCGTGGCGTAGGAGGAGGAACAGAAAGAAACCTTGAAATTCTTTCATTTTCTGAACCCATTTAATTCTGTTCAGGGTCATGAGATCTGCATTTTCTCCTGCGGTTACTGGAGTAGAGGTGCAGAGATCTTCAGTCCATCTCAGACAGAAAGGAGAAATGGAAAGGGTCTGGCTTTTTTCTTGTTGCCAGAGACAAAAAAAAAAGTCTTTAAAACCTATTACAATAAAAAACATTGTTGTTCTTTGACGTCTAGAAACATAAGCAGCATCATCAGGGTTCCTTGAAACGATAACATTTCTTTACCTGTTTGACATGTCAATCCATTCATTTTCTAAACCTGCTTCATTCCTTTCCGGGTCACTGGGTTGCTGGAGCCTATCCTACCTACTAATAGGGGACGGCGCGGTCCAGCCTGCAGGGGTCACCAGTCCATCGCCATGCAACACAAACATGGACGCCTGTTAAACCGAGCAGCCAAATGGTCAGTATAATAGTATAATTCTGCAAATATTATTCTGATCAGGAGTGCAGAAAAATACTTTGATGTTCATCTAATCAAGAAATCAATCACTGATCACGATTATTGTTTAGGACCAATTCTGAAAAACGTGCAACACAAACAGAATGGTGTCATCTGCATATTGAATTGATATAATCACTAAGTCTAACAGAAGGAAGTTCCTACAGATTCGTTCCATTTTTTTCCTTTTTTCTTTACTTAACTCAAAAATGTGCTTCTATTCTTTTTAGCGATTGATCATTTTCCTTAACCTCAGCTCGTATTAGAAAATACATTTTTTAATTACAGAGCGTCCAGTGTTTATTATGAATAACTGTGTGGCCTCTGGAGATTTGGCTCATTACCTTTTGTGCACCTTCCCAACTTTTCCTGAAACCTGGATCAAACATCCCTGCTTTTAGCTTTTCTAAATCCATGGAGTTTATAATGCTACATTTTAGGAGTACATTTTTGCGTTCCTAATTTTTAAATCTGGGAGTGTTGCTCTTTTAATCACAATAATTTAAAGTCGAACTGTCACAAATGGACTGATGGGAGATGTAGTGTTTCAGTAGTACTCCCTCTGGTGACTAGAGGGGGAGACAGAAAGACTAAAAAGAACCTGTTTAAAAAAAAAAGTAAAAATATATGTATTTGAAGTACTTTTAGAAAGTAGTGAACCTTAAGATATGGCATTGTATCAATGGAAATCTAAAGAGCAATAAAAAAGCTAAACAACATAAACAAAACTTAAAAAAAAAAAGATTAGTAACTCAGAAGATAAAATGCACCGTTAGAAGTTGACACATTTAAAAGAATTTTTATTAACAAACAAAGAAATTTGCAGCATAAAAACACAATGATTGAGAGTTTGTCTAAGTATATGACCTTGTAAAGCTCCTTGAAACCTTTTGAGTTTTTGGATTTTGATTGAATTTGACCAACAACATCCCTCTTCAGTGATCATAACATAGTTTATCTCAAATGACTTTTTTGAAAAAGACATTTTTCTCTGGAGGTTTTTCAGTTGACAGTTCCATTTTGCATTTCCACGTCAATTATCTGGGATTTTTTGGTGACATGGCAGCATGTCAGGGACTTTTCTTTTTTTTGTCTTTCTGCTTATTGTGAAAGAATGGATGAATCATCTCCGACTGATTTACTGATCTCCTGTGTGAGGGAGGATCTCCACTCGGACTGGATCTGGAAGCAGCTGAAGAATTTGACAGCTGTGACACATTTTCATGTCAACTGCAATTGAAATGTTCAAGTTAAGCCGTACAGGCCTGAAGTGAAGCCTCAGTGTGGAATTTAAACAGAGATTTTCATTGGATCATGGATCCCAGATGGTTGAGATCTTCATCATCTGCTTCTGATCAGGCTGTGACGCGTTTCATCGAGAGGAGCACAGATGTCTTCAGTTATCTGTAGTTGGACGTCTAGCGCCACCTTGAACACGCTTTGCTGTACCCCAGCAGCGGATTGCAGAATCTAACCTGTCAGTGGCTTATTTTGAAAAGGATGCATGCTGGGAATTTTGTTTTTTTAGGTATGGACAGAAAAGGCACACAACAGAAGATAAACCATCAACGAAAGTCAATTTAAGTATTTTGAGCAGCATTTCCAAACTCCACAGTTCATGTCTTGATTATGGCGCTTTTGTTTATTGGGTCATCAGAAATCCTGTTTCCATGACAACATCTTACTTGGGGAGTGTGTTCTTTGAAATAACCCAGAATATTGTGTGAGCATGCCGTTGAAGGGAAATTGGGGCAAAATTCACAGTATTGTCCTCAATCAGTCAAATTAGTAGCTTTATTGACAGTGAACCTGTCATAAAAACTGCTGACATTTGACCTTTTTGACTCATAGACGTTAAAAACAGTTCAGGGCAGGTTTGAAACAACCACAATTTCTCTGCAGCTACTCCGAAAGATCGATGTGTGAAAGCGATGTAGGTTAAAGAAGCACATTGTACATGTCTTATGCCACATTTGCCCTCATTCTGGTGTTTTGAAAAGATTTGCTGTCCCATTTCTGCGACTCCCATGAGAACACTGAGAACCTCCATTCATGTTTTGAGCCATCCTGGAAACTCCCTGACAAAATCTAAACAACTTTAGAGTCGACAGTCAGAGTTATCGCAAACACATGCTCGTTGCTTGAAGACTGAAATGATAAAAGGCCCCCTGTGGTTCCGTTAGAATTGTTGCAAAAGAAGGTGGATGAGAGGACTTCTCATTTCAACTCCTGGAACTTTGGCTTTCAGCGGCTAACTTTGGCAGAACTCTTCCTTCAAGAGATGCAAACATGTTTCTCCCTAAAAGCATCAAAGATGAGCAGAGCAACAAAAGAATGTGGTCATCTAAATAGGAGACCAAAAATAGTTGAAAACTGGATCAGTCTTTGAAAGGGATCAACAGTCTGCCTGATTAAGAGATTTAAGGCTTCTCTTAATTAAAGCAGAAAGTACAAATTCATTCTCTTTGTTTGCTTTTAAATTTTATATCCTCACAAAATCTTTTATGGCAAAAAAAAAGAAGGAAAGTCCCAGACAGGCTCCAGTGCGATTGTTGTGGGTGGGCTTGGGAACTAATCTTTCTTGCCAAAATGAAGTTTTTTTTAAGCAAATGTCAAATTAACTACCAAACCGCTTAGCTGTGCTTCAGACATGTGAGTATTGATGTGTAGTGTCACTCTGCTTCAATAGTGCTGGTTTTGTAGCTGCTGTCTGTTAGACTGTTTTGAAAAACATATTGCTTATATAAAGCTTTTATTTTGAAAGTTTAACAAATAAACAGGATGGAAATGATTTCTGTTGACACCACTTAATGCCCGACAACGGTGGCCGTTTAGGTTAAGTTGTTCCTCTCCAAGCACGTAGCATATTCAGACCGCTGACTGTATGTAGAGAACTGGACTGAGTTATGTTATTAGACCCACTCCAAAGAAATTATTGTTTTTGATGTTTTTAACATGCTCTTGTGGGATTTTTCTTCTGACTGAGGTTAAATGAAAAGACAATTAGGCTTAAAATTGTATTTGAGTGTTTCTTTATATTAAAATTGTGAATCAGGAGTAGATGAAAGAATGCAGTTTGAAGAAGATTGTATTTGTTACATATAAGCTCCCTGTTCCGCTCCATTCTGATGCATGCACTTGCAGACAAATATAGATCCATCAACGTCTTCATTTTTCTTGTCTGAGCTGGAATCTGGATCAAAACAGTATGGATAGACAGCTCCAAAATTGCTTCCCATTTTTGTAAGAGAAAGTGTAAACAGATGGATAATGGGAAATGAAGGCAGGCTAACTGCACAGGAACAATTTCACCCACAACTCACAGGTGAATTTCGGATGAACTACTGCTGTTCTACAGAAACTGCTCCAGAAAACGACACAACTGCTGCTGGTTTTGGCTACATATGACATAAACACAATGAAAAGTCCACTGGAAATGCTTTTCAAACAGATCTAACAATGATTGGAGAGGGTCTTCAGGATGCCGCAGTCATTCTTCAGAACATTGAGTTGTGCAAAACGCTCGTTTTTCTCCACAAGTTCTTTTATCTTGCAGGACTGCAGAGGTTTGTGGAGTAAATGTGTGCTGCTCAAGTAACCTTGGAAGATAAAGTGCACATTTGTCATCCATATTTGAAGGATCTCTCACATTTTCCCTGTTCTGGACATGACTCGGCTGTAAAAAAAAAAACGCTGAGCTAAAACAGAAAGCTCATTTTAGCCTCCATGATTTCTGGCAGTGTCATTGTTCTTCTGCATGATTTGATGATTTACACCCCCAATGTGGGTTTTTTTTTTCTTTAAAGAGGCTTAAAAATCAGTTTTTTAGGGCTGTAGGAGAGTTTCCTCCTCCCAGTAGTGTTTGACGGCCAGGATCCGGTCCAGCTGTGGTGTGTAATGAGGTTTGGGGCAGAACTGCTCTGTTATCCCTCGCTGGTCATCCCTCTTTTCACGATCCCACAGAGCTACACGGACCAACCGTGAGTTTACGCAGCCTCGTCTTTCCCACTTTTTACAATTTATTTGCTCTCTGGTTGCCTAGCAACCGTATAAACACTTGGTTACCATTTGTAGACGTATTTCCCTCCCTTATTAATGCCAGTTAACCCTAACTGATGTTGAGGTGCCATCAGCAGGAAAAGTTTGATGCTCCTCCATTACTTCAATGGAGTTTGTGACAAACAGGCTGAAAATGTTCAGTTAATCAGGACCAAGTTTTTCTTCCAGCATTTTTTTTTTTATTTTTAAATGCTCTGGGAACTTATCGACTCTTCCGGTTTGTGCTCCCCCCTCTCCTGACATGAATGTTTTCTGGAAAGATGGCGGGGGGGCGGCGAATGTCTCCGGCCGGCCATGACATCACCCCTGCACACATCTGGAAACACTGGAGCCAAACGTGTGTGTGTGTGTGTGTGTGTGTGTGTGTTTGTGTGAGAAGGGGAAAGCTGCAAATAAGAATGGGAGGAGGGGGTTGACACATCAGCAATCCGGAAAAAAGAAGTAAAGAGGCAAATAAGAAAGATTACAAAAAAAGAGAAACAAAAAGATCAATTTGGTGGTTTTCCTCTTCTGTTTCTCCAAAATACTTAATATTCACGTCCAAACAAGTGTATTTCAATAAAAAAAAAAAAAAAAAAAAAAAACTTTCTTAAAACCAGTCAGAAAAACATTTTTTAAAATTAAAATCAAATCTTTAAAGCATCGTTTTTTTTTTATCTCAATGATGATCATAAATATTCTGCAAGTTTTTGATGCTTCAGTTGTGGTAAGTTCTCATTCTAGCCACTAGAGGGCGCCTCTTCATGTACACCATGTCCCCGGCAGTGATCTGACATCCTGGTGACTGCCTGTCAAATCACCAGAGCCCAAACTTTTAATGATGGTTGTAAAACTGTTAAAGAGATGTATTAATCAGAGTTCTGATTTATAAAGCTGTCAGGGCGAGCTTAAAAAAAACTATAAGAACTGGGAAATTCACAGATAGAAAGTTAGAGAGTGAGCTGCATGTGTCAATTATTATTGGTTCAAGTGGATAAAAAGGTCATTTAGAAAGCCCAGGAGGCAATTGATGAATCCACTTTTTATTTGACATTTTCTCACTAAAAATATATTTATTGCTCTTTTTGGAGTCGTGCAAAAAAATAAATAAAAAAGGTAGAAATGTGCTTGAAAGTTACATCATGGGAGCAAAGAAAAAGCAGTTCTCTGATAAGGTCTGAGGAGTTGCTGTGGAATCATGGAGTTGCTTTTTGGGGAAGTGATTGTAACCCGACCCGGTTCTGCAGTAGCTGCAGCCTGTAAGGCGGTCGTCTCCAGCAGGGCCTGTGGAGCACAGCGGACCGCAGCAGAGCTCTGCTCTCCAGAACCCTGATCCTGAACTCTGCTGGGATACCACCACAGCCACAGGCACTCCTCTCAGCCTGTCATCCTCCTCCTCCTCCTCCTCTTCCTCCTCCTCCTCCTCCTCTTCCTCCATGTCTTGGTTGGGGCAGATCGCAGCTTAACTTAGGACAAACGTGTCCGCCGTGACGGTGAGCAGCAGCCCGTCATGCTCTCATTCTTTCCATGACCATCATTTGGTCATGAATCTCTCCTGTGGGGAGGCTGATGTGGTATGTGTGTGTGTGGGGGGAGTAACTCCCACCCCCATTGGTGAGAACAAGGCATCCGACCCCATGGGGTTTTCCTTTCTTCAGTCTGGAAAAGTGGAAAAAGACCTGACTCACAGGGTGATAAATTCCTTTCCTATGTTGGAGGATTCCCTGAGGAGACCGGCGCTGGCACGAGCGACCGCAATTAACCAACTGATGAAACAGAAAACAGCACCCATTCAATCTAAAATAATTTTATAATAATAAAATAATTCTAAAATAATGATAAAAAAACACTCAAAAACATGTTTTACTACATTTTTTTACAACTTTCCCAAATTCTCAGATTTTAGCTTTGATTTCTTAGTTTGGAGTTCGAGCTTTAAAACATTTGTGTTGGAGTTTGGGTCTCTGGGACTGAACGTTCGATGAAGAAGAAAACAGAACGTGATGGTGACCAAAAACAATAGATCTGCACGACAATCATTTTTGGATGGAAAGCGTTCCCAGTAGTCTTTTCATCGTGATTTTGCCGTTATTAGCCAAAATTTGCAAGCCCTTGTAGTTTTCTAAGACAGTTTCTGCAGAGCGGCAGGAGTTCATTAGAAAATTTGCCTCAGAGTTGTAGGTTGTCTCCCTCATTTCCCATCATCCTCTCTGCCGCTAGTTTACAGCCCCTCACAACCCCAGGCTTACATTAGAAGTGCAAGAAAAACAGCGAGCAACATCGGAGCCATCCAGCCGGATAGTTTTGATCTATTTGTTTACAAGTGTAAGCGCCAGAATGTGCGATTGTACGCAACAATTACAAGCTCTTTCAAACGGCATTTTTTCACCTCCTCTTGATCCACCAGGATTTGAATAAAGAAATACGCAGAAATGCAACTTTTATCTTATTTTTCTTTAAACAAGTCATGAGAAAAATGCAACAAGAACATGTGAAACGTGGGTCGACTCAGCAATCACTGAACAAATGCACTGATGGATAAATATGTGAGCTCACCAAACACAGCTGTGAGTTCACAAATCATCGAGGAATATCAATACTTCCAGCTGCAGTCTTGCTTTGCCATCATCTCAACAATTTGGTGATAATGGAGACCAGCAAACAGCAGTCTGGGATTTTTCCTCCTGTTTTCCCGCTCTGCAATTCAAGTGGAAGATCAAAACAACGGACTGGAGGGAAATTTAGAGACAGTTAATGGCCAGACTGAGAAGGACTGATGAAGTTGCGCAACCAAGTTTGGCTCAAAATGCTTTTCTTCATCTGTGAAGAGAGTCTGAGGAGTTATCTTGTGTCTTCATCTAAAGTGCAACTAAAAAGTCTCTCAAAAACTAAACAAAAACTGCAGCTGGTGAAGAATTTAGCAGATGAAATCACCAAAGGGCTGAGAAAAAGAGCAAAGAGGAGGAAATGGAAACTTAAAAAATACATGTTTTTTTATGTTTAAAAACTAATTTCTTTAAAAAAAATCTGGGAAAACTATCCCACTCTTGTAAGAAGATTATTTTAAAGTCAAATTGAACTTTATGATCAATTTATCTTGTTTTTGAGTTATTGTATATTTTATGTTTTACTTAAATCACCTCCCACTTTTGTGAGGGAGAAATGTAAAAACTTTAGTTAAAGATATTGTGGTTTGGGTTATATTATATTCTGAGCTAATCTATCTCTGGTAAAACACTGCACCAATAAGAAGGACCTCACCTAAAACGCATAAAAGAAAAAGTAGCCATTTAAGTGGATCAAAGCTGAAAATGTATTAATGACATCAAACTTATGGAAAATTAACTTTTAAAAGATACTGAACCAAAACAAAAACCGCTCATTTTAACATCTAAAATTAAAAATATAATGAACAAGTTGAAAAACGTATATTTCTTCTAGAATTCTGCACAGAAATTGAAATATTTTGGGCTTTTATTTCACATATCGTTGATGACATGATGATTTACAAGTAATGAAATAGTAAAAACAGAGCAATAAAGGTAAAACTAAGCAGAATAGAATATTAGAATTAGAGTCTTACAATGTTAGAATGTTGTTAAATAACGTTGGAAGCATCTGATGTCAACACCCTAAATAGGCAGATTAATCCCTTAAATAATCCTTTAAATTATCTCTCAATCTGGGTCTGGAATCTGCTGTTTTAGCAGAATGACATCTTGCAATAGGAATACACGTCACAGATCATCATCACACGAGCTGGTTGTTCACACACTGCTGTCTCCGAGCATAGAACCAGGAAATTGAGTGGAAGGAGAAAAAGGTGCAGCCGAAGAACCTCAGCCTCCAGAGGAGTGTGAGGTAAAATCCATTCAAGTGTTTGGGGGAGTAACAAAAGGCTGGAGTCAGAGGATCAAGCGCTACCGCACGCAGACGAACACCAGACACGGGCTACAAATGTCGCATTCCACGTGTAATACTGAAGCAGAAACAATGCCAGAGCTGTGTAATGTGGGCTAAGAAGAAAGAGAACTGATCTGTTGCTCTGTTATGGATGGTCTCATCCTCTCAGATAACAGTACATTTTACATTTGATTTAAAAATCAAAGTTCTAGAGTATGGGGGGAGAGTGGGGAGGCACAAACTTCACTTTTATCGACGTTCAGAGAGACGTTTCTGATGGTTTTGGGGTTCCACGTCATTTGTTGGTGTTGGTTCACAGGTCCATATCAATGCAGACGTCTGCAAAGACATTCTGTTGCATTTCATGCTGCTCTCTACCAATGAGACGTATGGAGATGCTGGCCTTATTTTCCTGCAGGATTTGGCATCTGCCCACACTGACAGACACCAAAAGCTGCTTCAGGAATGAGAGGACGAGACATCAAACCCAGCAATGGAGATGACCCAAAGGCATATGTCGAAGAAACCTGGGTTTCCATGTTCACACCGCGGTTGGAAACACATGTCCGATTGACCATTTGCAATGAGAAGTCTATGTAAACACGTGTAAACGCACGTCGTGGACTTCTGCAGTCAATACTCTGATAGTTACTTATCGCTCAACAGTCTGTATTTCTATGAACAGAACGCGCTGCAATTGAACGCATGCTAAAAGATAACGCAGTTGAACTTTGACCACTCAGGGACTCCGCTTTGGTTGTGACAAATGGGTAGCGTTCTTTTTAAAAGATCGGCGGACCAAAGGGAGCAATGAACAAACGCAGTTTGTGTCCCACCAAAGTTATACGACACCAAGTTTTTCATATTCAGAATAGAGCAGTAAAAGGAAAGGCCTGAAGGAAGAGTCACAGGATTTACTTCTTCCAGCTGTAGGTACATGTGCTAGCACAGGGTACAGCATGTTCACAAACCAACGTTCATCCCGTTCTTGAACACGCCACATATGTGAACATACCGTAGCTCCAGGCTGCTTTTCAACGCTTGAAGAGTTACGATAGTTGTAAGAATAAAAACATTAACGCTCCGGAATACAGGCTTAAAATCCAAAAACGAGTTCCTATGTAAACAGAGAAGGTTTTTCAAAGTATACACGTCTTAACATTTGATTTCTGTTTTTATAAACCTCAATAAAAAAGTTGAGAATTTTGATGATTCCGTTAGTTGTGAGCAACTTCCCTTCTGAACTGCTGGTGTTCAGTGCAGGAATCCCATAGTCAGCGTTTTAGAAAATGACTTCTTTCTGCTGTTATTTTAAGGACTTTTGCTTTTATTTTCGGTGAATCCGTGGGAGCTCTCAGCGACTGGACATCCGACCCAGAGTTTGGGGGCTTTTTTTTTTTTTTTTGGTCAAACCTGGATTTCATTTCTGTGAAAAATAAACAAAAGGACAATCTAGCTATTCATACAGGCCCACTAATGTTTGAGTTTTACCATCACTTGTGCAACTCTCAGCATCTTTGGATGGATGTTTGATGCTATTCCTTCACTACTTCTGAAGGAAAAACTGAAGTGTGGGTTTGCTTGACCGCATCTAAGTCTGAAGATCGATTATAAAAGATCCTGCATTTAAGCTTTTCCTTCAAACGGGATAAAAGACTCAGAGAGGAAGTCGCTATTTTCTCAATCCCTGCTGCTGTAGGTAAATGCTTGTCATTCCCACCTTCAGAGCTTTACTTTCAACAATCCCCCTTTCACTTGGCAGCTTCCCCCCCAACTATTGCCTTCCAGGACCTGAAGTAAAAACAAATGAGCTCACTCTCTCTTCGACTCCTGTTCCCAATTTCTGAGTCGAAAGATCTGACACAACTCCAAGTCTTTGAATATTTGACCCATTCAAACGAACAGGGACCGTATGTTTTTATGTGTCGCAGAAATGCACAATTCACTGAGCTGGAAGCACAGAAACTGTAGTTAGAAACAGTTCATTCAAAATCCCTAAAATGAATATTTTCCCTGCTGTTTTCTCAGTGTATCAGTGTATTTGCACTGTGCTAATATGAAGTCGATTTGTTTTTTATTCTTCTGTGGTCCATAAGATCTTGACGCGACCCCAGACTGTCCAAAAATGAATGAACAGTTGGAACAAACAAGTCTAAAAGTTGCTGAAAAACCCAATAAAGTGGCTTCAGCGCTCAGGATTTGATGGTCTTCCGCCATAAAACCCATTTTATCAGTGAAAATTGTGTTTTTGATGTTTTTAACAAGCTGTTGTAGCATTTTTGTCATGATGGAGGACATGTACAAAAAACTGCATTTCAGAGTATTTCTTTATTCAAACTGGGCTGAATCCATAGCAAATCCAAAAAAGAAGGCATTGGAAACAGCTTGTAGCAGTGATGTAGGTGTTACAGTCGGTGGGCCATCAGCTCCCTGCTCTGCTCCATTCTGATGCATCCACTGGCAGACAAATCAATTCATTAACATCTTCATCTTCCTGGTCTGAGCTAGCATCATGTTCAAAACGGTACGGCTCGATAGCTTCGGAACTGCTCGCCATTTTTGTAACTAATGCTAGCTTGGGGTTGTGAGGGGCTGTAAGCTAACGGGAGAAAGTGGAAACAAACCTGTCATGCTGACGAAACTACAGTGTGTCTTAAAAGAAGGACATGATTTTTGGTTTTTGGCTAAAAATTGAATAATTATTAATGAAAGAGCACAGGGAACGCTTTTAAAATCAATCAAAAGATGATCGGAGCGGGACTTTGAGGTGCGGCTACTCATCTACAACCCTCTACGGGGTTGTAGACGGGCCTGGACAATGCACAAGCCTGCAGCGCCTGTACGGGTTAAGATGGTCTAGTTCAGAGAAAATATATAACCAATAGTAGAATTATCTTAAATATTAAGCATCTCACTTGCCTTTTGGTAGTGTCCACTCTAAGACTGGGTCCCAATGCCTCCCTGCTTGATACTCTGCATTAAGGCGTTGGATTGGGGGGTTAAGCCACCAAATGGTGTCAGAGCACAACTGTGTCTGCAGCTCACCTCTCCCCCAGGGAATGGGTCAAATGCTGAGTAAAAATGTCACATTTGTGACAGCTAAAGGAACTTTAAACCTAACTAAAGGGTGAAACTGTATCAGAACCTGTTTTAGTTTGATAGTTTCCATGGTAACTGTGATCTGTGATCTGCCCTCTGCCAACCCCAAAGATGGTCATGTCATCCATCCAACCAAGACCAATTTCCTAACTTTTTTAAAAGTCTTTTAGCTTTGTTGTTTTCTTGGTAGGAGAGGACATTACCACATTTTGGTCCAAACAAAGTGGAAGAAACCATTTGTTGGAAAACGCCCAGTGAAATTGTTCTACAGCTAAGGGCTAAAGGTCCCTGGGATTTTGAAGCTCCCAGACTTTTGATTTCCTCAATTGTGCCCCAAACTTAAACGAAAGCAGGCTGTATTTAATAGTAGCTGAACATTTCAGGCCTGAAGGATTTTTTTCATCTCAGGGTTTCAGGCTTTTGCATTCTGTTGGGAGGCAGCTGTAGGATCACCCTTGCTCTGGATTAGTCAGTGTCTGCGCTCAGCCATTACTGGGAGGAACGGACTATTAAAACCCATATTGAGGGAAATGACTCCATACACGCTTTAGTGTTTACTGCCTGAAGCAGACACTCTGCTGCAGAATCGTGTGTGTTTCTGAGAGCAAATCCAAAGACATGTGCTGCTACCATTAACATAAACAAACTGTTGTAGAGATATTTCAAGTAGACAACAGCAGAGACTCTCCAGACCTTTTCTCGGTAATTGTTCAGCTGTAAGAGGATCCACAAGAATGGATTTTCACGTGCGCCACTAACAGACCCGAGGAGGCTCAGAAAAGCCTGTCGTTCTTCATAATTTTTTTTGCATTTGAAGCACATTCATCTCCCCATCCTCTTCATTCTGTGTCTAAAAGTCTTGAATGCCACATCGGCAGAGCAACAGATGTTTATTTTAAAGCCTTTACCAAGATCACCTGAACGTCCAGAGGAAAGTGTGACTTTATAAAATGTTCTCCTTCCTCCTCCTCCTCTTCTGTCATCCACCTCTGGAGCTCCCTCTCCAGCAGAGTCGCATCGGTGTAGAGGAAGGGGGGGAGGAAGAGGAGGTATGGTTTTGTTTGACCCGTGAGGCTGACAGAGGTGGAAAGAATGTGCTGTCCAGCCGGTGAACACGTTAACACAGAGGGGGGAAAAAACTCCATACAAGCAGTTTTCCCACCCCCCTCACCCACAGTTTACTTATGCGGGGCGTAGAGGGGAAGGGGGAAAAGAAAATACAAATGCTAAAGGAAAGGAAAAGGCTCCAAACGAGGGTTCTCGTTTAAAAACATTTGAAATAAGAAGCCAAACTTGAGGGGTTTCCGTTCGTTCCCTCGTCAGTTTCAGGAGATCTGAACTCGGCATCAGTCACAGCCAACACAAGTTTGACGGCAAGAAAGATGAAGATAAGGCGCTTAGAAGTTCCTGAACCTAACGGAATTGTGTGTGGAATAAATGGACACAGAGATCATAAAACTCCTTGAAAACAAACACAAAAAGAGAAAATATAAACGTTTCTGACACTTTAAATGTTATTAAGAGGGTTCTTTTTGGTTATTCACAGAATGGCATAACTTCTCTCTAAATTATAATGAATAAATGCTCTAAAAAGAAAGAAAAAACACTTTTATAACATGTTGCGAGCCAGCGTAGTGACGTTCAAAAAACGCTCATTCTGTCGTGTTTAAACTTTGCGCGGTGGCATACGCCAAAGAACAAAGTTCCCATCATTCCCATTTTACCATGCTCCCATAATTGCATTAAATCTGGAAATATTCATCTGGTGTTGTTTACATTTGGTGACCAAATTTCACAGCAAAATGAACCCATTAACTATCGCCATCTTGTCTGCGATGGAATCTAAGTCTGCCTCCAACAGAAGCCCGTCTCTTTTAAACGCTTGGCCGTTTAAATTTTTGGAATAAACGTCCGTGCTGCTAAAGGCAGATGCACGGTTAGCAGAAGCAACTGTTACTACTTATTTTTTACATTGTGAACACATTTCTAACACTGTCCATGTTTTTTTTTTTGTAATGCATGTTTGATACTTGCCAACAGACTGTAGAACTGTGTCGTGTAGCAGCTAATTCAAGAAATCTCATAAATCAATTGTTGTACATCATTCTTAACAAACAAACAACTAAACCGATTTTTGATGCAGCTAATCAATTTGATTATGAAATAAGAAAAAATGTCACCTTTTCTTTTGTAACTATGTTAGTTTTGATTAGTCTTTTTTTTTTGTTGCCATTTTTCTATGAACGTCGGGTTTAAGGTCAGAAGCACAAAACATTTCCCATATTATGACACTCCCACCGCCATCTTTTCATTCTCTCCAAACGTAGAACCTGCTTCTGAGGAAAAAGCTTCTTTCATCTATTTTTCCATCTTTTAGCTTCATGTTGGATGGTTCAGGCCTCCATGGGCGGCCATGTTGCAGGGGTAGAGCGGTCGACCTCTGATTGGAAGATATGACTGTGAATGCATCTGCTAAATCTTATTTAATGCAATGAAGCCTATAGAGTTCACAAATCTGGAATAGTTTCACCCAAACTTTAACACCAAGCATTTGTGTTTCTGTTTTTTTCAGGTTTAACAGTGTCTCTCTGCCGATCTCTGTCAGGCAACTCCTAAAAAAATGGATCTTAGGGTGATGGGGCCTCTAAATTTCTCATAGGTGTGAACGTGCGGTTTTTCTCTGTGGGGCCCTGCGATGGACCGGCAAACTGTTCTGGGTGTGCCCCTTATTTGCCCAACAGTAGCCGGGTAGGCGCCAGCACCCCCATGACCTTGCTCAGGACTTAAGAGGCTTAGAAGAGAAATGATTCAATGAAGTCATGTTCATGCTGTTTAATCTGACCAGACTCATCAGAGAAGTCAACATTTTTCCAAACTTCAGTCCAATTTTGGTAAGCCATGCAAAAAGGAGCTGAATGGTTTGCTTTGTTGTTTCGTCTTTCTCCTGCATGTCTGACTTCGCCATCTCCGTGCCTTGGTTGAAATGAGTGGGTTTTTTGATTACTGCTGCCTTCAGGTCATATCGACCCGGCCCAGTCATTCTTCCATGATCTCTGGCATCAACAAGGAATTTCTGTCAGAATCATTTCCTTGTCTTTGAGTTTCCCATCAGGACAGAAAAGTACAAAATGATGCTGTTTCTCTGACTGTTATCATGTCTTGTCTACATGATACTTAAGAGGCCTTTTTTCATGCTATTCTTAAGCATTTCAGAGTAAACTATTTCCATGTCTATGATTATATATTACATTTGGCACACAAAAGAACATATTTTATATGAAATGTGAGTCTTTTTGTGAGTTCTTTTCCTACCCGGAAGTGAGACACCTCGGCCTCTGAGGCTCCGCCTTTTGCTCCTTGTGGGTCCATTTCATGATGTCACCCTAGAGAGGACCTCAACAGCAAACAAAAACAAACAAATATCCGAACTTTTGCAAAGATGGATGTGTAAATGAAAGCTCTGCGGAGAAAATGGTTGTTTGGGTTAGCCTGGCGGTAGTGCTGGCAGCGCAGAGGCTTCCTGTTGTTCTCACTTGTCTATGTCACATTTTGAGGTCCGGCTCGTTTTCGTGGGTTTGGGAGGGACTGGTGCTCAGAGAGCAGGGTTTCAGAGGAACACTCAGAGATGTGTGGATGGAGCAAAATACCACTTTTGGATTGTTTTTAGTGAAGAATTAACATGATAATACACTCAAAGCTCAAAAAAGTTTATAGACCTTGAAATGTGCTGCCACCGGACTTGCTGCCATTTGTGTATTAGCGTTGCAGTAAGTTTAGGCTTTGATTGAGCAAACATGAAGATGAGGAAAAGCATGGAAGCACCAGAACAGAGACTAAATGCTTGCAAGGTCATTGATGTTTCCTGTTGTTTCAGCAAACAGCAAGCCCACCCAGACAGCCTTAGGTGTGTGTGTCTTTGCTTGTGTGTCTGCTGTTGCGCACATGTGTAGGTGTCAGGCCTCCTCTGGAGTCTGTGGCTCTGCTAGAAGCAGCTAATGAAGAACAGACGCACACCTGTTGGCTGGTCTCAACTCCATTTCCTGATTCGGGATGAAATCCCAGTTGAACTACATGTCAGTTGACGGTCACTTGGGGAACGTGGTTTTTGACGGCGTCAGAAGAGGGTTTCCAGAGAGGGATCAGAGAGGCTCAGTCGGCCCATGATGTGACTCCTTCAGCCTGGGATGACTCAACCTCAAACTATCTCTTTCCAGGCAAAACATCCATGTCACCACTTTCCCATGAGCCCACTTGCTTCCTGATGTCTAGACTAACTTTACTAAATCGCAAAACTCTCAGTCTGATTCAATTTTTGTCCTCATCTTGACTGTTAGGAACACGTGAAGTCCTCACATATCTTTTTCCTCTTGGTTTGTGTGACATTTGTTGCTATATTCAGCTATCTTGATCAGTCCCTTTTGTTTTTTTTATTTCAAACTTCTTATCAGCTGCCTAAAATTCCGTTTCATACCTTTATTTATTTACCCTTCAACTACCCAACCAAGATAAAATGAATAAAGAACATATCTGCTGTGGCTGATTCACTCGCAAATGAAGAGCATCTATGATGAACATTAAAGACCTCTCATCTTTTTTAAGTTCCACAAACATCTTTTGATCTATTGGAAAATCGTTCCTAGTTGTCCCTTAATTGTGCCATTTTTAACCAAAAAAAAAAAAAAAGGTGTCATTTTCTAGAGCATGGTTTTTGCAGAGCTGCAGTAGTTCATTAGAAATTCACCTCTGCATTGTGGGCTGAAATGTTGGCGTGGAGCAAGGCGGCTCTCATTTCCCATGATCCCTTTAATTACACTGCCTCCTGCTAGCTTACAACCCCAAGCTAACATTAGCGGTGTAACAAAAATGGCAAGCAATGTCAGAGCTAGCCAGTCGAAGAGTTTTGAGCCAGGTGCCAGCTAGGACACAGTGGATGCATCGGAATGGAGCAGAGCAGGGAGCTTGTGGTCTGCCAATAGACACTTTTCACTGTGACGTCAGACAAAATGACGACATCTCTCCTTCTATGTAAAGTTACTTATGGTTTATGGGTCTGGACAGGCAAAGCTGACCACTTAACACTATTTGACACTTTAACAAATGTAACTGAATTTTTTTTACAATATGTATTTGAAAAGTGTCCTCTCTAACTGAATTTGTCTTCCTCTCTTAGATCGATCCCAAATCAAAATAAAATAAAAAAAACATTTTATAATCCTCCAATTGATAGGGATTAATCATGATTAATCACTATTTTTTAACGAATGAAGTTTTATACAATAATTTACGACTTGAACAAAAAAGGCCAGAGAAAGGATTTTGTTTTTGTTATCTGAAATGTTGACATTTATAAAGTGTTAACTCAAAAGTTTTTTTTCGTGTGCAAAAACACATCCACAGTAAGATAGACAGAACTCTAAAGACTTTAATGTCTGCAGTATTACTCAAAGAAAACAAAGCAGCTGATATGCAGCCATTAGAAACAAACGTGTTTCTGCACTTACACACGTGGACAAAATTGTTGGTACCCCTCAGTTAAAGAAGGAAAAACCCACAATTCTCACTGAAATCACTTGAAACTTACAAAAGTAACAAATAAAAATTTGTTGAAAATTAAATAATCAAAATCAGCCATCACTTTTGAATTGCTGATTAACATAATTATTTAAAAAAAAAACTAATGAAACAGGCCTGGACAAAAATGATGGTACCTTTATAAAAGATTGAAAACTATTTGACCAGACTGACATGATTAACTCAGGTGTGTCCTTTAATTGACATCACAGGTGTTACCAAACTAATAATCAGTCAGTCTGCCTATTTAAAGGGAGACAAGTAGTCACTCTGCTGTTTGGTGAAAAGGTGTGAACCACACTGAACATGGACAACAGAAAGCCAAGGAGAGAATTGTCCCAGGACATCCGAAAAAAATGATAGATAAACATCTTAAAGGTAAAGGCTATAAGACCATCTCTAAAAAGCTTGAACTTCCTGTGACAACAGTGGCTCATATTATTCAGAAGTTCAAGACCCACGGGACAGTAGCCAACCTCTCTGGACGTGGCCACAAGAGGAAAATTGATGACAAATTGAAGAGACGGATCGTTGGAATTGTATCCAAAGAGCCCAGAACAACCTCCAAAGAAATTAAAGGTGAACTCCAAGGCCAAGGTACATCAGTGTCAGATCGCACCATTCGTCGTTGTTTGAGCCAAAGTGGACTTCATGGGAGACGACCAAGGAGGACACCACTGAAAAACAATCCTAAAAAAGCCAGACTGGAATTTGCAAAAATGCATGTTGACAAGCCCCAAAGCTTCTGGGAGAATTTCCTTTGGACAGTTGAGACCAAGCTGGAGCTTTTTGGTAAGGCACATCAACTCTATGTTCATAGACTCAAAAACCAAGCATACGAAGAAAAGAACACTGTCCCTACGGTGAAACATAGAGGAGGCTCAGTCATGTTTTGGGGCTGCTTTGCTGCATCTGGCACAGGGTGTCTTGAATGTGTGCAAGGTACAATGAAATCTGTAGACTATCAAGGCATTCTGGAGAGAAATGTGCTGCCTTGTGTCAGAAAGCTTGGTCTCAGTCGCAGGTCATGGGTCTTCCAACAGGACAACGATCCAAAACACACAGCCAAAAACACCCAGGAATGGCTGAGAGAAAAGCGTTGGACTATTCTAAAGTGGCCTTCCATGAGCCCAGATCTGAATCCCATTGAACATCTGTGGAAGGAGCTGAAACATGCCATTTGGAGAAGACACCCACCAAACCTGAGACAACTGGAGCAGTTTGCTCATGAGGAGTGGGCCAAAATACCTGTTGACAGCTGCAGAACGCTCATTGACAAATACAGAAATCGCTTCATTGCAGTGATTGCCTCAAAAGGTTGTGCAACAGAATATTAAGTTATGGGTACCATCATTTTTGTCCAGGCCTGTTTCATTAGTTTGTTTTTTTAATAATTATGTTAATCAGCAATTCAAAAGTGATGGCTGATTTTGATTATTTAATTTTCAATAAATTTTTATTTATTGTTACTTTTGTAAGTTTCAAGTGATTTCAGTGAGAATTGTGGGTTTTTCCTTCTTTAACTGAGGGGTCCCAACAATTTTGTCCACATGTGTAGATGGGCCGGGTAAATACTCTATCCTGATTGGCTGCGTTTGTGTTCAACAGCATGCAGTTGTCAGCTTTGTCGGACTAAACCCATAAACCGGAAGTAACATTACAAGGTAGCTTCAATGCTGCCATTTTGTCCGTACAGTCACACGAAGGTCGATTGTAGTTTGTACAAAATAACAACAAGCTTTTTTAAACAGCATTTTTTGCTTGCTCCTGATTCACAACGATTTAAATCAAGAAGTGCAGTTTTAATCTTATTTTTCCTTATTTACGTCCTCCATCATGAGAACAAATCCACAAGAACGTAAAAAAAACCCCAAAACACCATTTTTATTGGTGTGGGTCTTTAAAATCTGGACCTCCTTTAGGTCTTTTTATTATAAACATTGTTTAGCAAATTACCACTGTATTAAACCAAAATCTCAGAGTTTTCATGTTTATTGTCAACCACGTTTCACATTGTGTCACTGGATCGTCTGATTCCCAGCTCTTCTCATTTCTGTGTTTGTTCAGCAACAACAGATTCTAGTTCGCCTCAGGTTTGACTTTGATTTAGTCTGTTTAGTCCACAGAATAATGTTACATTTATTAGCTAAGATCCGTTATTTCCACTTGTTTAAGAGCAGATGGCGTTGATACGTTTTTTTTTTTTTCTTGACTGTGTTGGGTGCCTCTCATGTTTTTGGACACATCAGGTGATAATCTTCTTGATTTGTAACAAGTCAATGTATTCCATTAAAAAGATCCTGTTTCTCTGAGCTGCTGGCTGTAAAACGCAGCTAGAGTAGAGGCTCATGAAATGGTGCTAAGAGTGAAGTCCTGCAGCTTGGGAGGACTTTAGAGTGATGTCAGTGTGTGAGCAGTATAAACCCAAGATAAAAGTAAACAACCCCAGTTTTTACAGAGCTCAAAGCAGGAGGCAGAGCTGGAATCCAGCAAATATCCACTTCATTTCAGACACAGCTGTATAAAATTCAGTTGTTTTTTTTGGGGCCACACCATAATGACATCTTCACCCCTCTGCCGTTTTAGCAAGTGTGAAAATTCCTCACAGGAGCTTGTTTTTTTTTTTTTTTTTTTTAAGCTTTGGTCAGACCCACCTTAAAAGGAATGCTCCTGACAAGCCCAGGGTTTCCATAAGTCAAATTTAATTTGGTACCACCTGACACCTTAATTGAGCGGGAGCTACCAAAAGTGACAGCTAAAAACAAAACAGGCAGCGTTCCGGCCACATCTATCCAGCGTGACCATACTTTCAGTAGGGTGATTTACTGCCCCACTGCTAAAAGTAGTTCACCTATGAAACCCCAGTTTATTCGCTTTACTGTCATTAACTAAATTCAAACCTAAATGGTTGTTTTAGGAGAATTTAATTTTGCATTTTACAGTGTGGTGTTGTTTTGTTTGCTCTGTAATCTTTACTGGGGCTTTTTCTACATTCATTCTCATGCTCTCATTGCATGTACGTTTTTTTCTGTGCACGCCCACTTTTAAAAACATGCATGAGAGGCTGACGTGAGTGAGAGCTCAATGATTTTTGCTTCCGAGTGGGCTGGTTTGCTCGACCACAATTTAATGGAAACATCTTGTTTTTTTTGTTGTTTTTCAGTAAATATATGTTGTTTTTTTCCAGGTAGTGATCCACACATAATAATAATAATGGATTGGATGATTCTGCACTTTTCCAGAATGTGTTGCCATTAATTATTCACTCCTCATTCATACTTGGCGATGGTGAAATACTGGCATGACCACAGCTGTCCTGGGGCAGACGTACAGAGGTGTGGCTGATAGTACATGCCTACGATCCATCTGGCCATCACCGAGACATTCACACACCAGTGGGGCCACACTGGGAGGAAGGAAGGTTAAGTGTTTTGCCCAAGGACACAATGAAAAATCATTGGTAGACTCGCTGAACCACCTGAGCCACTGCTACCTCAAGGAAGCTTCATGAAGCATCGAAGCCTTCCATGCAGTTGGTTCACTCCAGCGGTTTGCTCCATCAGGACACCTAAAAAAATATCTGTGAGTGAGAATTTGAGAAACATTTAGCAGAAACCCTGTGAATAAAACAGTCAGTAAAATAAACTAGTGTGAAAAACATCTACATTGTAGCATAATGAGTACATTTATACATGCAGGCGACTTTATCAGGTACACCTTGCTTTCAGGTTGGACCTCTTTGCCTTCAGAACTGCCTTAATCCCTGGTGGCATAGATTCCACGAGGTTCTGGAAACATTCCTCAGAGAGTTTGGTCCAAATTCTCTTTCAGTGATCGCATCACACACCACAGCCCAAAGGTCCTCTAATAGGAGGAGATCTGGTGACTGTGGAGGCCATTTGAGTCCAGTGAGTTCATTGTCATGTTCAAGAACCCAGACTGAGATGATTCCAGTTTTATGGCATAATGCCTTATCCTGCTTCAAGTATCAGAAGATGGTCCACTGTGGTCATGAAGGTATGGACACGATCAGCAACAATACTCAGGTAGGCTGTGGCGGTGTAACTATGCTCAGTTGGTACTAAGGGGATCAAAGTGTGTCAAGAAGATTTCCCCCACACCATGACACCACCACCACCAGGATCCATGCTTTCAGGGCGGTCATGGTCCATCTGCCTCAAGGTTGGGCGTATTCCGTGTTCAGAGATGTCCTTCTCCATACCTCGATTGTAACCACTGAGAAATCAATTTTGCTGATAATTCTTCTTCACTCTAACTAAACATAGGAATTATGACTGTAATGCAATGCTTTATTGTTAGGATAGCACTTGATTAGTGAGGATTTGAAGACACCAGACGTGAAAGAAAAAAGAAAAGAAAGATGTTTGATGAACAAGATTTGGAGGATTTCTTCACATTTGCAGATTATCTGGACTGTAAATCCCACATTCCTTGCCAGTTTAACAGTTTTTAAAGAAAGTAAGCACACTTTCCAACAACAACAAAAAATCCACCAAGAAACAGCATAACCAAAACACAAACTCCAAAGTTTAAGAGAGCCAAAAAATAAAAAGATCAAGATAGAGTAAATGAGTAACTGAAGTTAAAGACCATGAGTGAGTGTGTGGATATGTGTGACTGGGAATAGGATTTCTTTGGGGACTTTTGGCCCACTTCTTTTGGTCTTTCAAAGAAGGTAGAAAAGCACTACTCAAATATACGCTATTTACCTAAACTACTGAAGAAAATTATCTAATTGACCCAAGATCAGGGGAATATATTCAAAAGAAGGAAAACTACGAAATACAAATCAGTGCAAAAAAAAAAAAAAAAAAAAAAAAAAAAAAAAAAAAAAAATCAAATGGGTTTTTTGATTAGTTCACTTTACACCAAAGAGTATTTATCTTAAACACAGTCATTATTGGTTACTATAGCCTTCCGTGAAGATAACGAATGTTTCTTAGGGGATCTCATATGTTTTCATGATCCACCACATCTAAAGCTACGTTCACACCGCCCTCAGCAACGCACGGCCAAGTGACCAATTCCAATGAATAGACTATGTAAACATGCGTTTCAGGCTTCTACGTGCAAAACTCTCACCTTAACACATTTCTGTGCAGGTTTCTGTGACTGTTTTGAGGCTCAACATAGAAAACGAATGGTCATTGAGCGTGCATTGAAAGTTAAGCCTGGTCAAAGTTTGACCAACCATGAACCAGGTACTTGGATTTGGTAGCAATGCATCGATTCCTTTTAGTTGGAAGAGAAATGAATAATTCTGGTTTCTGCCCGGCTGGAATTGTATGACATCTAATCTTTCATACATTGGAATCGAGCAGTGAAAGAAAAAGCCTGGAGAGATTCGTGAGATTTCACACCAAGCCTCTTCCAACTGTAGGTGGTGGACATGCGCTGGTAAACAGCAAAAAAAAAAAAAAAAAGAGAGGTCCCTCCCTGCTCATCCAGTGTGAACACTATATGCTGAAAGTGCTTTGAAGAACGCGCATAATGTGTGTGAATTACACATTCCCGGTGTGAATGTAGCTTAAAACAAAAACAGATCGACCTCACTGTGTTTCTGTTAGCTTATCAGATGTGATAAATTTTCATTTCTTTAGCTTGATTTCAGTTCAAAATGCCCTTTCTGAAATACTGCTGTTTACATTTTTCTCTGGAACAAGTGGAGGTCTTGTCTGTTTCTTCTCCGTGACGCCGGGAGCCTCCCTCCCGTGATAGCGAACATCCAACCAGTCAGAGCGCTCAGTCAAGACATAAACCTCAAGGAAAATGAAACACAAGAGTTTATGACAGGCTGCTTTTTCTGCCTGCTCATCTCAGCTCTTTATAGGTGTTCCCCTTCTGCTTTTCATATAGTTGAAACTGACAATAGGATCTTGGATGACAGGTCAGAGTTAATGACAATCCTGTCATCCAAGGCAGAGCTGGAGGAAAAGTAGATTAAAGAGTGATCATAGAGAGAGAAAGTTGGAGCAGACACATTACAAAAGATGTTAAAGAACTGAGGAAAGAGGATCTGAAGGAAAGGAGTCAAGAATACAGGAAAAATAGGAAGAGAAAGCTTTAATAAAACGAAAAAAAACTACAAAGCGGGAGTGGAGGAGGGAAAAAAAAAAGTGACGGAAAGTTCAAACGTGGGAGCTGTGAGAACGTGAGGCAGGCGGAGCAGCCAGTGATGCAAAGGGGTGGGATGGAATTTGCTCAAAAGTGGGAGCCAAGGCAAAAGTGCAGCTGTCAAGGACTTTTGTTCTTCTTAAAAAACATCTTTTTGTCCTTGTGCAGCTCGTTTTAACACAGAAATGTTAAAAATGCAAATTAAGAGACCAAAAAAAAAAAAAAAATACACATATTTAACTACCAAACTGAAAAACAAAGGAAGGCAAAAGCACAAGAAAACAATACACTCAGAAGAAGGAAGAACCTTGGGCTACAAATGGAACAAACTAGAGGAGAAGGAGGTGAAAGTTTGTAGATTTATGCACCAAGTCCTGAGAGATCAACATAGATGATGAGAAACCACAAGAAAACAGGAAGAAAGAAGGAATGAATAGTATTTTCTCTGTGCACCATGTATCCCTCACCCTCCCTGTGGACCCACGGCCAGCACATATGTTTCTGCTATTACACGATAGGCTCCGGAGAAAATATAGGAAAAACTGTATGTGTGTGTGCATTGGGTGTGTGCAAAGGGAGAAGGGGGTGGAGTAATAGAGACAAAGCTGCCTCTCCAACAATGAGCTCCACCTTCATGAGCCTGGAGTTTTCCAGTCACGGCCAAGGAACCTTGCTACGTCCAAACTCTTCTCTCCGTTTCTTTTTTCCTGCCTCCCCGAACAATAATGACATAACCTCAGAGTCAGCCAGACCCATCAGCAGAATTACTCACTCCTCTGTTTCAGATCAGAGCAGCTGTTTTCCACCATCCTAATCCTAAAAATTAGGTTGGAAATATGGACCCAATCTAAAATTTAAAAGTATCTTTAGTGCTAAGACAGTCAAACCCTGCAGAAAGAGAGTCAGCTTACTGATGGGTTCGGTTGCTTCATAATCGGTCTCATGATGCACTTTTGTTCTTAACCTTCCTAAAATATATGATTGTATCTGAGAACTGCACTGAGTGAGTATGATGGTTTACTTCTAACTCCAACTACATGAAATCAATTCATTCACTATTTTTTTCATGATATGGATGCCGCCATGTTGGAACCAGACGATGCTAGTAAGTAATTGGTCCAACGCGGCCTGAGTCATCATTTCTATGGCAACCCTTCTCACAATCAGAAGTGAGCTTGTTGGAAGTCCCCACCTCCACCATTTGAAAGCAGGCTACATGCCAACAAAACAGTTTATAACTGAAATAACTTTTACTATAGAAAAAATACAGGAAATATTGAATTAGCAAGAACGTGTTAAAAAAGGTAGCAGAGCCAGAATAGTTACTCTGACAAATAGAATGTAGGGGATTTTGGCTTCTTGGAACCAGCGGGTACTTCCTGTTTGGAATGCCAGGGAAGAGGGGTCCCTCTGTCCAGTTCTCATGTTCAGTCAATGGTGTTGTAATTAGGGTTGGGGTTCATTGAGGAGCTGCTGTGATAATCCCACAAGGAGATTTGATGCAAATTCGGAAATACCTAATATTGCAGTCCCTCAAAAGACCACTGGAGGCTGGAGTCAGTAGGAAGGGATTTCTCATATTGTATCTAATGTTAAAAAGGCCAACTTCAAATCAAAAGAAACACAAAAGTTTCAAAATAGGCTCAATCCTTTCTGCTTTTTTTCCTATTCATGAAAACTCTGTGCATCTGAGGTTTGGATATAAATAGTTGAAATTTGCTTATTTGGGCACATATTGATTGGCAGGTGGGTGGAAACAGCAACACTTTCACTCTACTCTTCTCCCACCTAATTAGCTATATTCAACATGTTGTTGGGTTACACAAACATTTGTGAATGTGCATTCCACTTCAGGTTTTACTATTCAGAACCATAAACGTGAACACAGAGGTTACTGGTCAAGCAAAAAAAAAAAAGTCTGTTATTCCATAATATGATGAAAAAGAATGACCCCAGTTGTTTTACTGGACATCAAGTATAAGGTTTTCTGTCAATGTGTGGAACTCCAAACAGAAAATCAGTTGATAAACATTTCTGAAGAAGGAAAAAAAAAAAAAAAAAAAACCAAAGATTCAAACATCAACGCCAGAATCAGAAATGAGGTAAACTTGAAAATAATCTAAAACCTGAAAACCAACGAGCCGAGAAACAGAAACAAATGAGGAGAGCATGGAACAGAGAACAAAAACCAGGGAGCTTTATATACAAAGAGGGCAGAAAAGGCCAAATGAAGAACAGCTGGGGCGATTAAGAACCCAAACCAGGTGTGAACATGAAACCGGGCACTGAAACACAACGCAGAACTAAACAGAAACGAAGGTTAAGCAACAAACAAATCTAAATACAGAATCCAAGTTCAAATGAAGAAATCAAACATAATAAAACTGTAAACACAAAGAATCCATTTACACTTGATGGCAGATCATAACACTTTTAGGGACTGTTCTCTCCAGAATCTGACAATAAAACCTTGTATTATTAGGTCCAACAAACAGTCATGCTTCTTCCAGGCCATTTTTGTTTCAACAATTTGTGTCAGAAAAGTGTTGATGGTCCAAAAAGATGAACAACAGGTTTTCAGTTTGAATCAACCTGGAAGTGAAACCTTTTTGGCAACTTATACTTCTAATGATCAAACCTGAATACTTGAATAAGTACTATCTAAGAGAACTCCGAATAAGAAACCCAACACTTCATGGAAGGTTGAGCGTGAGGTCAGTGCCCTGACCTCTGTAACACTTCATCAGCTACAGACACACAGAGTTGTAAAGAGTACCTGAAAACTATACTTGAGTAAAAGTACTGTGAAAATTACTCCATTACAAGTGTCACCAATCCCGAAAAAACTTGCGCAATTGTATTAAAGTACGCAATTTTAAAAGAACGTAAGTATTTTACTCATACTGAATGTAGGGTCAAAGAACACCAGGAAATGTGAAAAACAATTCTGTTTCACTGATTTTTTATGAAGATTCATTTCCTTATATTTACAGAAGTGAAATTTAACATCTTTAATATTTCAAAATGACAAAATAGGGTAACAAACTATAAACAAAAAGTCACACTCAAATGTTCAAAACAAGCACAAACAATGTTTTCATTCATTCACTCTTCATTCACTCAAATAAAAAAAAAGAAAGCAGTAAAACATAGTACGGTAAATTAAAATTCAAATGACTGTAAATGATGTAAAGGGGCAGCTCTGATGGCAGATAAACCGATGGAGCCAATGGATGTCCAAAACAGAATATGTATTTATCTAAAGGGCTGGACTTGGTAATCTTCAAAACGAAGAAATACTTTTATGTTAATATGTTTTTTAGTTTATGTTATTAATTATATATTTTGTTGAACTTTTATTTAATTATTTATTTATTTTTTAACCCTCTGGAAGCGACAGACGCCCTCTGGCACCCGCCGTGCAGCCGTGAGTTTAGTTTGCAATATTTATGCCTTTTTTAAGTTTTCTGGAAATAAAAAAGTTGAATCATGTTCCTTCAGTGCCTCTGTTTTGTTTAATGTAAAATAAGAAATAATAATTTCAATCGAAACAACCTGCTGATGATTACACATTTCTCCTATGAGCCACAGAGCGTTCAAACTTGACAGATATTCATGTTTAAATTATATCGTGATTTATATTGTTATCATCTGATATAATTTTTAAAAAATGGTGTTATAAAAAATGTACTATCGCCCTCCTCTAAAACATTCCAAAAGGTCTCTTGAAACACAAACCAAATGTAGAATAAATGTCTGGGACAGACAGAGACGACCAGAGAATTTGTTTTCTGAAGAAAGTAGCCTACACTTTGGAAACACAGCTGTGTTATTTCTTCTCTTCATGATATCTGTCTCGGCTGTCTCATTTTCCTGCGGTCAGTCTGTGCTCTGTGCTTTACCGCCGCAGAGATCACTTTATGTTTATGAGTTTGTTCTTGCAACAGTTGTTCACTCTTGCAGCCCTGCATTGAAGCCGTTGTCCAGGCTGTCTTCAAGGAGATTCAGAAGCAGCTACAACCTTTTCCAAGAGTATGTGGACGAAAAGAGATTTAGGACCAAACATAGCCAACAGAGACAGCTGTAACATCCCAGATCTAACATTCCCCATGTAAATGAGGCCAGGTATCACATTTAAAATACTTAATCAAAATCATTTGAATTTATATTAATTAAATTAAATCAAATCAAACTTTATAAAAGCGCTTCTCATCCATTGTGCAACCCGAAGCGCTTTACATTTAAAAATAAAAACATACACAATAAAAACCCAACCAAACCCACCCTTCAAAATCAATCAACATTTTAAGAGTGTTTGATTTAACTGATTTATTTTCAAATGTCATCAGAAACCTATTCTATTTTATTGCTATTGATAACCTTCTCATCACGAGTGACTTAATCTGAACAAAAGTAAAACTGTCATCGATAACGCTTTTAATTTTCATGCTAAAAACTTTTTTTTTTCTCAGTTTTTTGCTTTGGATTTAATAACAGCATTTTCTAAGAACATTTCAGATTCCGCATTCCAATACCTTTGCCAATGTAAACACAACAGCTGTGGAATTTCTCTGCCATACTGTCACGCCTTCTGTTCTGTTTAGTTTTCTCTGTCGTGGATTTAGACCCACACACAGTTTGTTTGACAGGCCTCTCAGCTAAAAGCTGATGGAGAAACGTTTCCAGTTTGTTAATTAACTGATAATGAAATTAAATAAAAAATAAAACTTTCTTATTCCAATACCAGATCAGCATGGAGCATGTGTACTGTGTGTTTATCATTAGACATACTTGCAGATGGAACTTTCGGATTTTATAATGAGATATTCCACTTTACGTAGAACATGGGAAAGTTAAGCCGAGTTTTGGTGTAAACCAAACAAAAGAGCGAAAACAATAAAACAAAACAAAAGTCTAAGCTCACATGCAAGTGAATCCTGGTGCGGTTCAGCTGGAGTGAAAATATTTTCTACTCCAGTCCTGCAAAGTACAGAACAGTTCTTGATTCACGATTTCACATTTCAGTTGAATTTCAAATTATATTCTGTACTGTTAAAATTTTTTTGTTGGGTTAAGAAAAAAAAACATAACCAAATAATTGATCTATTAAATTTCTAACGTCAAACTTTCATTAAAAAACTTAACCTTACACCTGCTGGTCGCAAGTTGGTGTCATGTTAGGCAGCAGAGTCACCATCAGTGTATGTGTGAATGCAACTGTGACTGCTTTGGGATTTAATCGTTTAACACCAGAGCTGTTGCTCCACGGTTGACGTTCTTTGAATTTCCTTAACTCTTCAATCATTTTTGCATTTACCATAATTCCAATGGATTCTGATGCTGACAAAAGAAGCTTTGCATTGATATACAACACTCTACAGTAGTCGAATATTTGCGCAATCAAGGTAAATTAACTGATCCTGATGCAGAGGAAAGTGGCTGTTGTATAATCTGTTGGAACTGTTTTATCTACATAAACAACCACAGATTCACAACAGTTCAAAGAGCGCACGTGTTTTTTTTTACCGTCAATGCCCACAGCTAGAGACTTGAAGAGTTAATCAAGGTTAAAAAAAAGTGTTTTATAGGCACACACTATTTTACTCAAAGTTTTTAAAACATGTTTAAACTTTAGAAAGCACCAAGCCATGAATTATGTTCACCATAAGCCAACACTGTGCCAAAACAAACAGTTTTACTCATCATCTCTTTAAATCACAATCTATCCATCAGACATGTCTAAATAAGTCAGATCTCACAGTAAATTGTTGATTTTTATACTATGCCCAACATTGTACACATCTGATGTTTTTAACATCTTAAATTGTCAGACATAAACCCAAACAAACAAGACAGTGAAGGAAACTTAGGCTACAGTGCCTGTGTGACACAATTTCCAATAAAATTAAAGAGGAATGTGACAAGAATAGACACTAACAGGGCAGTTAAACACTTTGCTTTATTTTTATGGTGTCATTGTACAACTATCTCTGAGACCTGGCAACCAGAGCAGGAGGTTTGATTTCCACCTCAAGATGCACAATGATTTTAAATTGATATATTGGAAATAAACTGTACGGTGGTGCAGTAGTTAGCGCTTTTGCCTCACAGCAAGAAGGTTCCCAGTTCAAGTCCTGGCTGGGGGACTTTAAAACAGTGTCACCAATGGGGGACCTTTCTGTGTGGAGTTTGCATGTTCTCCCCGTGCATGCGTGGGTTTTCACCGGGGCCTCCGGCTTCCTCCCACCATCCAACAACATGCTTCATGGGTTAATTGGTCACTCTAAATTGTCCCTAGGTGTGGATGTGAGCGTGTGTGGGTGTATGACTGTGGCCCCTGCGACAGACTGGCGACCAGTCCAGGGGTGTCCTTGCCTTTGCCCATGAGTAGCCGGGTTAGGCTCCGACAGCCCAGTGACCCAGAAAGGGATAAAGCGGTTCAGAAAATGGAAATAAACTCAATGTTATAACTATTTTTAGAACATAATTTGTTTAAATTCTGACAAAGAATTATTTCAAGCATAGAAACAGTCATGTCCTTCATATTAAATTAACTCTGGCTTTGACCTACTCTTGATTTTTTCTTAAAGATAATTATTCCATCTTTTTCAAGTCACATGGATTTGGATTTTGCCGAGTTGGTAAAATATCAGAGAAGATTCCTCTGCTGGGTTCAGCCTTGAACTGCTGGAGGTATTGGTGGGTGGAAGGACGTCAGAAAAACTTTTTACCATAACAAACTCAGTGACCTTCTGCCTTCATGCCAGGCTGTCAGTGTAATAAAGATCATTCGGTTCCCTCCTGATTCCACTGAGGTGTGCCAAGAAGTGCTCGAGGCAAAGACTTCTGCCACAAAGGAAAGTTGTCTATTTACTGAGGCATGCAAATGCTTAGGCACTGCAGTGAAAATCTAACCAAAAAAAACATGTCGTCCTCTAAAAGCCTGGCTTGTTCAGGTCAGGTGATGCACATTTTCAGGCTAAATACTTACCAAGATGTTCTGTCAATTAGAAATCATGTGCTCCTGGAAGAAACTCAGAGTTCTCGAAAAAGGAAAAAAAAAATCTGTGACCTCAAAGCAAAACTAAATTATTTTAGAAACTTTAAAAATGCGGTCAGTTCATGGCAGGAAGGATAGAAGTCCTCCCTGTGCATGAGTGGATTTTCTCCAGCTCCTACAGCTTCCTCCCACAGTCCAAAACATGCATTGTAGGTCATTTGGTGACTTTAAATGGTTAGATGTGAATGTGAGTCTGTGTAACCCTGTGTTAGACTGGCACATCGTCCAGGGTGTACACACCTTCACACGACAGTAGATGGGATAGGCTCCAGCAACCCTTTGACCCAAAAAGGATTAATCCGATTGGAAAATGGATGGATGGAGAATAAAACTCTCCATTTTCTTTAAAACCAGTGCTTTTTGAATTATTCTGCTGTTCTGCTTATTTAGTGCAGCAACATTTGTACGCTTTTATTCTAAACGTCTTTGTAAAAATCTGTTTCTAAACCTCAAATATCACAAGTCTACTAAATGGCATCAAATACAGGATTTGTGCTGTGCTATGCAACATCCACCAAATACAAATGTATGCACCTGAAAAAAAAAGCGTAAAAAATGTTACAGAGATTAGAGTGGTCACGGTGTCGACCTGTGCAGCACTCAGTGCTCAACGGGAGATAGTAACAAAGCCAAGAATGATGGGTTCAGTGGGGATATTAACAAAGGAAACCACAAAGTCCACAAAGGTAGACCTGAAAATATGCCATGGTCCTCACATCGCTTCCAGCAGTTTACTGAAAACTAGATGACTAAACACTTGATCAAGTATGCTTGGTTGTAAGGTATTTTATTGATGTTTTACTCCCTGGATTATCTGAAAAAATCGGTTCAATTGAGAAGGGAATGCCAAAACATTTATGTGGATTTTTTTGTCTTCTACAATGAGCAAACCAAACTTCTTGGAAATGTAATCCTGGTGTGTACAACAGCTGCTAGACTAGAAAAAAATACCCTTTATTGTCATGGTACCAAAAGCAAACACAACCAAATGTAAAGGTGCTAACTAGTCAAGGTGCAACAACTACACCTATTTTCATGCAATATGAATGTAATTACATAACAAATTCAATTCATAGATATGGAAAAATTACACCCCATAAAAACCAGTTTTAGTTGGGGGTTGCTTAAAACAAGCTCTAACCACCTCCTCACTACACCACCTAAAGCAATGTTCACACCGATATTTGGTTGGCAGGGGCATCCAGTTTCCTAAGTTCAATTATCTTCACTTTGGCAAAAAAATAGTGTCAAGTCCACCAATCAAACCAACACGGAGAAGCAGACTGTTTCAATTTGTTCTACTCCTAAACTAAACTCCTAAACTTTACAATGTTTTTTGTTGCATCAAAAAATAATAAAAAGGTCCTCAAATTTTTTTCCTTGGTTCATTTTTCCATCCTTGGACTAATGAGGGACAGCAAACTGTCAAACTAAGTCTCAGAGAGATGGAGGTACCCTTGAAAGCCGGCGTTATTCAGATGCAGATCCTGCAGCAGATGATGAGCCTCAGCATACTGGGAGAGTCTGTGAATGATCTCATGAACCCAGATATAGAAATGTGATTACAGACCCCTTCAAAAGCTCTTCAAAATAAATAAACACAATCACTCAAAATTATCTGTGCCTTCCATACATTGGCTAAATATGATATATACAGACAATGTTTTCACTTTGCGATGAGGTTAAAAACTTTTGACCGTAGCTCCTCCCACACGAGGTGAGAGCAGCAGGTTTACAAATATCCATTAAAAATGTGACATAAGTTAAAACAGAGGTAAAAATTACAACCTTTTTGTAATTCATGCAACTATAAACTGACCCTAACTCCAACAGTTTAACTCCAACACTCTTTTGGCGTCAATGATTTGCTGCCGTCACACTGTAGTAAACCGCACTGGGATTCACTTGCAAGTCATCTTTGACCCTTTTAATGTGAAGTAGAGAACTAGAGATTGTTTTACCCTCTTCAAACTTTAGATAAACTTTCACATCTTTCAGACAAAGCAGTCTAAGGTAAAAATCCACAATGATGATCCACAATGTTTGGTGTTGATTTTACTTTATTTTTTTTTTCAGCTGTTTCAGTCGTCTGTCTCAGTTTTCAACTATAATCTGATTTCCCATGTGATGCTGTGTCTACATACATCTCTTCTCCAGCATATCACGTCAAATCCCCTCAGCTGTGTGCCAAGCTGCAGCAAAGTTGACCGCAGACGATGATAATTCTTCTTGTGTAGTTCAAATGGCTCATTTTTCTCCCAATTTTCTCTTACTAAAAAGAGCACACTTTCCTTGCCACCATGCACTTTAACAAGTTTCTGGGTGTACTTTTCCCCTCCTTTTTTCTTAGGGTTGTATAGCTTAATAATTCCCAGCTTTTGAGAAGACAAACTTCCATGCTTTGTAGCCCCCTCTTTCCCTTTGCCTCCCACCCTTCTTGTAATTTTGAGAAAAATCTGGAAGGGGCAACTCACCCTTTCTATAAACCCCCTTTTTTGTATACCTTGGTGAAATGCTTCGCTGGATTGTTAAACTCCTTTGTTCCGTTGTAGTCTTGTGTACCGAATGTTGATAATTTTTTCTGCCATGTGTGGGTTCCAAATAACAAATTTTCCTTTCTCTATTTATCTGACGGGTGACTTTAAAAGTAAACTTACAAAAAAAATCAGGCAAAAATGTCAATGCCAAAGACTTGGATCCTCAACGAAGACATTCCCATCACATTGTAGCAAAAGTATTTAGAGGCATCTGACATCTGCTTGGAATATGGCTGGGTCCAGGTTCTGCAACGAGGACGGAAAATAGAGTGAAAGAAAGCAGGAAGGGGCGAGCAGGGAGGCGTAAAAAAGGGAAAAAGACCAGTGAAAGGCATATGAATGGAGGCAGGCAAAAGTAGGAGTGTGGGACAATGAACAGAAAGGCTATAAACCCGGAGATGATTGTCTCAAAACACTAGATCCAGAGTAAGCCTACCTTAAAACCGTGCACACATGCACCAAAAGTCAAACACGCACCACAGAGTCACACTTCAAAGAGCAGAGCCAAGGCAGGCCTAGGACAGTCTAGACATGCCTTTCATATCCACTACCTCTGGTCGTTTTGGCCATTGTACAGGTCTTTTAAGTTTATCTTTTTCCATCTCTACCTCTCTAACATTGTCATTTTGTTTTGGCAGTCTTTTTTCCATTACATCTAATGCATTCTCACACAACTTTGTTCTGACTTTGCACGCTGTAAACTCACGTTAGCATGTTAGCATTCTAAGTTGAGAATCTGTAGTGTTGTGATGTTTATCATCACTGTTGAGCAAGAAAATGCAAGAAATCCTATTTGTAAATGTCTACAGTAAGATGGTTTATGGGCACAGCAAAAAAGAAAAAGTATAGGACTGTATTTCTTTGCCTGTACAAGTCTGCTCATCACACATCCACACATTTTTACAACATCAATACTGTCTAACCAAACATACAAGTGCGATTTAGATTTGAATTGAATTTTTAGATTACTTTCGACTTTGGTCACAACTTCACATAAAAGTTAATTTGAAGTGGTGTTTAAAGTTCTACATTGGCTCAATTCCATAAATAGATGAGTGCAGCTACTCCAGATCTGATTCGTATCAAAACCCTTATTTTCACCAACAAAGTCCCCAAGAAGACCAAATTCCAAGTGTCACAATGGTTTTATATCAAAGGTATTTTTCAAAGCCTTCGTCCTATGTACATGTATGGAGAGTTGACCTGGGTTTCTGGATTTTGGATTGTCCAGGCCGGTGGAGGCTCATAGAAAGGAGCAGCTTCATCTTAAAGGGTGTCTTGCAGTTCCCTTAAAGCTCATGCGGCCACCTCAAAGGACATCATGAAAATGGAACGCCCAATTGTTGTGCGTGTGGTAAGTGTAATGTGAAGTATTTGCTAGGATAGTGTAAAGTTGCATGCACTTATGACATTTGGATGATGCTGTCATTAGCATATGGTGGCCACACAGGTCTGTTGCTACCTTAGACCATAGACAAGTGGTCACACGTTTGTTGTGAGCGTAGCATTAGGCTTTAGTGACTCTTATTTAAAAAGTCATCAGTAAATTGAATCTTTTAAATAATACAGACTAATATCTTACGTTGTAATAATTGGCATCTTTCATAACACTCTAGATGGGATTACAAGTAAGCAAAGACAAAGAGACAAACAACAAAAGTTAAAAATAATCAAATATAATCCATTATATTATGTAATAAATAATAAATAAAAGGTGCGATTTGAAGTGTTGAAGATCAAGTCTTTATTTAAACACTGACGGGGATTTATGTTGCAGAGTTCATGTTGTAGAGAGTTCCGCAGGTGATGAGCAGATCTGCTGAAAGTTCTTGACACCATGGTGGAAAGAGGAAAAAGTAGAGAGGAGAGGTGAGAACTCGAGATGATCTGAGGGTAGACAGAGCTGGAGAGGATCAGAGAGATATAGAGGAGCCAGGTTGTGAAGAGTTGTAAACGGGACAATAAGGATTCTTATTTGTTCTGGTTAGACATTTTAGAGAAGATAATATTTTTAGTTTCATCAGTGTTTAAGACACAACTAAACACACAAAATCAAGTCTGTCTTTTTTTTTTTTTTTTACACATGAATTTTATAAACATTAACCCATTATAAACTTTCCACCAACTTTTGGTGTCAGAAGTGGGATGCGCTTGAAGGCTTTTTAGTCCCACCAGGCTGTAACAAGTAAGTGTCTTGTCAGCAAAATCATTGTATTTCAATGTTTTAAAAGACATTTTTAGGCAGAAAGCAGTGGCCACAGTAGAAGGAGCAGGAACATCAAATGTATTTGCAACTGTCTTGGATTGCTAGTTATGCAAGAAGATGATCATGGACACAGATATCAAGTTCTGAGGTGTTGAATGAGCCAAATGTCATACCGGGCTTGAAAACCAAAACATTTTTCAAATACTTTTCCTAAAGTAGTATTCCACATGTTTTCCAACTGCAATAGAGCAGTTGATGCTTTTGTAAGTGTCATTGCAACTTCTTCATGGCAAGCTTTTTCTGTTTAACAATGCTTTGATCACACGGTGTGAAAAAATAGTAAGCTATGAAAATTCTTCTCTCATGAGTACCAATTTGTGTGCAGAATAAGGTTTAATGATAGATATTGCTGGTGCATCTGGCCCCTTGAGCACATGCTGGAGACACCAACAACCTTTGAAGAAAAAAATATTTTGACATCTTGGGTTTGGAAATGATTAAAGGATTTGTCATACAATTACTCTGAGACCGATATTGTCACGTTTCTATAAAGCCACGCTTTACTGGGCACAATCCAAGTTAGATTAAAAGATTAAAAATGGAACAAACTCCAAAGTAGGATAGGAAATTTTAGATGAAAATTATTCAGAGTGGATAAGCAGGGAAACCCCCTCTCTGATACAAATCTCCCCTTCCTGTCCCTCCAGACGGAACCAAAATGAACTTAAAGACATTGAACAGACGGTGAGCGAGGAACACCTCAGCTTCAGGATGGTTTCAATCTTAAACAAATCCGCATCTGTTCTTTATGTCATGTTTATGGAAGAAGTTAGCTAATGCAGAGTCAGTCTGTTCTAGTCTGGATATGTAATGGAGAAAAGTCTTTACAAGCACTTTTTGTTAACTTTTGTGGGGTGGTTAAAGAAGTGTGTCATTGGCCACATGAAACAATCTTCAATGCTGGGATTTCTGACGTGGACTTTGCTCTTTTGAACCACTCCTACCACTGACAATAAGGTTTTTTTAGACATCTATCATTTTGTGTTCTACATTCATATTGCACTTTAGTATTCACTTGACAAAAAGCAACCACAACAACCTTCCAGGGTCATCCCCATCCCTCTTTATCTGCTTGTTAAGCTTCTTTTGGTCTCTTGCTCTGCTGCCATAAAATAGAGGAAACGTCACAATCCACAGGCTTGAAGAGGATCGACAAGAACTTGTTGCAAACATTCAAGACCCAAAGATTTCTCAAGAAATACTGTTTACGCCAGACTTACACTGGTCCGTCTTCGATGCGTCTCCCTGGAGTTGCGTGGGGAGTTCGTCTCGACTGTCAGTTAGTTTGTATTGTCTCTGTTGCATCTCCGGTCCATTCCCCCTCCACCCTGGCTTCTGGAGGAGTGGTTTGTCCTGCCACCCCCATGTCACCAACACCCAAAGCTTTAGTAATCAGGGTCCATGCCCTCTTCTTCTCACTGAGTCTCATACAGTAAATGATATTATGTTTTTGTACTTCCAAAATTAAACATTTGTCATCAATAGCAAAGATGAATGATGGTGTTTTTTGCTGTGTGCAACGTGCATCGTTGCATTGGGCAATTTCTTGTGTCAATGCAATGTAATGGACCTGCTTCACAGAAGGACCGGTGTAAATCAGCCTTTACTCTACCAATTTCTGTAAACAACCTCAATGTTGCTTTTCCATTTGAGGCTGCTATCAAAACAAACATATTTGTAATCCTCTCACAATGGAAATAGTGTTTGGCTTATTTGTCAGCCCCTCAAGAGGCACTACTCATCTCCTTCGGCTCGTTTGCATTCAAGATGCCTCAAAAGCACCAAGCATGGCGGAATAATCAGAGCTTTTGCAGATAACGAGGTTTTCGGATATGATTGAAATTCAAGTGATAACAAAGTCAGAGGAGAGAAGGAAGAGTACATTTCCCTGAGGTGCCCATGTGCTGCTGACCAGCTTCTCTGAAAAGAAATGTTTGGGTGCCTGACAGATAAATGTAAATTCTCAAAGGGGCGATACTATTTACCAGAACATAATTTTCAAATATTTCACAGTTTAAAACCTTCTTCTGGAACATACTTCTGCCACAGTTGGTCATCATAGATGCACAAAACTCATGAAGCTGACACCAGAATTTCCAAAAGCCTCTTCCGTCTTTAACCAAGCCCTCTTAGCCCTCCAATCTAACCCTTTGAAGTGTTTGGCAGGGAGCTGAGGAAGGTTGTCATTCATGCTGGTGGCATTGTCTTGAAATTGTGTCACATCAGTCTTTTTTTCTTAAAACGTTACTACACGCATCTAAATGCCTTCGTCTGTCAGGCAGATGGGCATTGGGTCCCATTTTGAGTCTGGTCCCGGTCTTGGAGCGGAATCTCTACAGTATGCCAATGAGGTTTGTACTCCAATGGTAGCTAGCCTCCATGTTTATTTGAAAAATGATTCAGATGGCTTAGAGGGATTGGTGATGGGTAAACAGGGTTTATTTGGTTGTAAAATATGGTATGGTACGGTACGGCAAAACATGGACAACAACACTAAATGAACATTTCAGGATTTAAGAAATCATCAGTAAAGCAGGAGGATATAATTAACCTCTAAAGACCTGGTGTCCACATGTGTGGACAATAAATGTTGGGTTCTATTACTACAGCAGTTAATGCTGCTCAACTGGGGCCCTGTGACTGTGTGTAGAGGGTTAGCTCAAATATTATATTGGGTCTTGAGAGGTTAAAGCAGTAAACGTTATTACTGATAGCTGAACGGAGAACGTAGGGGGTCATTGGATTTGACTGTTTTCTACACACCGGCACTTAACGGAGACTGGCTTCTAGAGATTGATGTTTTTTTATATCCCGCCATCTCTTCAAACCCGAAATTTGTTGAAAACGGGCGTCAATGAGAGTTGGGCCACTACTAGAAGATGTGTACTTTGATTCCAAAAACTAGAGTGACTTAGAAAATTATTGAGCTGTGTCACATCGAGAAAGATAGTAGATATCCATCACAGAAACTTATGACCTCAAAGACAAATCTCTTGTTTTAAAATGTTCTTGAAGTTACGGTAGGATGTTAAAACTTCATTATGCTCTCACCAATAATGCTCATCTTTTTCTAATGTTTCCCATTTTAGTTTTTCTTTTTTTAACCTAAAAAAAATTCTTCCTTCTGTCAGTTTTTCCAGCTCGCTAACAGACATCTGGTTTTCAACTGCAGCCACGACATTGTCACGGCTCCAACTCTTATGATCTTTGCAATAGAAGCGGCAAGTTGCATCCATAAAATGACAGACATCCAGAGAGTGCCACTACAGTTACAGGCACGTTATGAATGGGCAAGTTCGGCTTATTTCATCTGAGCTTTAATTAAAGAAGACTTCAGAAGTACAATTCACAACGTGCAGATGCCGCTGCGCTGGTAGTCCGCTTTCCAGATGCTGTGTTTATCAGGACCAGTACAGATTTGGCCAGGCGCACAATGTTAAGATTTTCCATAAGAGCGCTGCCAAACCTCGAAGAGATGTCTGTAATAATTGTGCTGGATGGAAACTCAGTTTGGAAAAAGCCGTGTAAGGAACCAGTAGAGTTAATGTGTGTGCGTTTCCATAATATTGGTGTGTGGTACAAAAGAAAGACTCATCTGTAAAGACTGTGCAATATCCCAAGAAATCAATTCATTTTTTTGTTAACTCAAGCACAGGAAGGAACGAACGCTGCTTTTCCAGCCCTCATGTCTGCATGCTCCATCTGGCTGCTCATGCTTCCTTTTAATATGCTTGTTCATGCATACACCAAACATGAGATTTTCTTAGCCAGCAGAAAAGGAGACTAAGGTGAGAAGGATTCTTCCCTTCGGCTTATGAGACCCACAGGCGAATTCTTTGCATATTTGAGAAGGGTGCTCCTGGTGTTCAGAAAGACCCATAATCTGCAGCAGGACACAAGTGTATTACAGTCTAAGTGTGTGTGAGGTGAGAACATCCACCGGGAAGATCTGATTCAGAAGTCAGATGAGCATCTCTGAATTTTAAGAATGCATTTTTAAAATAATCATTTCAATTAAAATGTGACAAAAGTGGCACACATGAATGTGGTTCTAACTGTTCAGACGATGTTACACTCATCTAGGAACATGAAAGCATACTGATTTACAGTTTGAACTTTAATTTTCACATTTGCACAATAATTGCCACTTAAACACATCAGTTAGTACAGCACAAGGCAGGAGTTTGACCCTGTTGTGACACAAAAAATGAGAGGTTGGTCTAAATGACTTACATTCAGAAGTAGTCTTCTCTGAAATGAAAAAAAAATAAAAGTTTTTTGTTAAGGGAAAGCCTTATGGAAAGAAAATCTTAAATAGGCATTTTGGACAAGATATTTTGCATGTTCTTCATATTTGAAAAAAACGACATTTAATTCCTACAATTTTCTAACCTACCTTAGTTTTTGGACATGAAATCACACCTGATTATACGTCAAAATATCAGTAGATGGAGAATGAATGGTCTATTTTCACCAGATTACAGGGTGCATTAAACAAAACAAATCAGACAGATGATGTGAATCAACTACACTATTCAGAAGAAGAACCAAGTCACAGGCGATTGGTCAGAGGGGTCGATGGGAAGTTTTTCTAGCTAACTGTTTTGTTATTCATGTTTGCCTCTTCATAATCAGCTTTTGAAGAGAATGTAAAGCTTCACACAAGCAGTCTTGAAAAAATGGTGTTGGCATACAGTGTTCACACTGGACTGCCGCTACCCGATGCCTCCACATTTAGAAGAGGCTTGGTGTAAAATGTTTAAGCGGTGCAATTCTTGCTAATCTTGTTCCAGCCTTTTTCTTTCACATCTGTGTTCCAATATAAATAAAACTTGATGTCATATAATTCCACCCTAGCACAAACCTTAATTATCATTGCTTGTTACTTCCAATAATAAAATAGTTACACCATCCAAGGGTCAAACCTGACTCCCTCATTGGTCAAAGTTTAACTGCTTTAACTTTTAACGTGCACTCAATAAATGCAGAAATGTGAAGCCTGAAAATGGTCTCAAGCAGGATTTGGTAACACGAGAGTTTTGAACATGGACGCTCAAAACAAACATGTACTCTTGTTTACTTAGATTTTTAATAAAAATTCGCTTTTCACAGTGTGACGACTTTTGGTGGGGGTTTGAACGCATCTTGCCACAGTCAGTATGAACTTAGCTTAACAGGACAGAAAAGTCCAACTTTATTCACAATAACTCTCAACACTGTTGAGTTGTAACTACAAAACAATACTCTCATTTTTTTACCTTCTCCTGTTAAAACACAGCACATATCTCTCCACCAGGCTCCTGACAACGGTACTCATTAAGCCCCCAAAATTCTTCATGTGCTGCGGCTTTGTAGCTTACCAAAGTTGTCCCAAAAGACTTGTTCTTTAATGACATGCATACATACATAAGGTTATAAGGCACACTGTCAGTTTTTTGAGAAAATGAAAGGATTTTAAGTGTGCCTTAAAGTCTAAAAAAATACCTTACATTGTTAAAGATTTTTTGATGCAAAATTTTCAAGAGATTAACTAGAGAAAATAGAGATTGTAAAAGAAACCTGGGAGCAAAATCCAATTCTACATCAAAACATAATGATAGGTGGTATACTTTAGAGGATTATTGCTCCTTAAGAGAACTGAATATATCACACTTCTTCAGTTTTGGTCAGAGATGCTCCCATGTTTTTTTGCAGATCCAAGTCTCAAAAAGTTCAAATGAGTTGTTCTAAATGATCAGCATGTTACTTTAAAATTAGCACAAGGAGAAACTGTTGTGGATTTGGTGTGTCTGTGCTGGCACAGAAGTAACAAGAAGACAGAGATATCCTGGAGATAAACTTAAACAAGTCATGATTATTTAGGCCCATGTTAGTCCAAATCTCATTTTCAGACTCAACACCTTTGACCAAAGAAGTATCAAGTTTGGTACGATAATGGGAGCTCAATGGAGAAAACATCATAAACTGACCGGACATTTGGTTCAGTACCTAGTTTCATTATATTGAAGCTTCTTTCTCTCTGATCTCCACTACGCTGGCTCTACACCAAAATGTTATCCAATAAAAAGCCTAAGCAGTTGGTTTACTGCAAAAAATAACTATTGTATGATTACCAAAGATCAGTATGGTGCCTATAAACACATGGTACAGTGAACGGTACAAGGAATTGTCTAAGCACTAATGTATGGAACATATTTTATTGGTTTTATGCGCTTCTCGTTACCTTTTGATGGAGAACAACTTCTTAACCCAACAGAGCTGAGTGCAAGGAAATAAAAATATACAACAAACTTACACAATAATAAAATTCCATCCAGATTTGGATGCCCCCTTCCCTCCCTAAGTAATATCACGTATCTTTTTTCGTCATACAGTCACACCATCACCGCTGCAGCTGGCATGAGCTTCATCTCCTTCACTTCACTTCCATCTTCAAATCTCTGATTAGCATATCCTGCTGGCTCTTAATTATTACAGCCTGCCTGCAATGTTTAATTTATGACATCAAGCTTCAGCAGGACTAGTGGGAGCCAAAAACAGGCGCTGCGTGCCACATGTGAGTCCAAGGTTGTGGATCTGCATGGATGCCTGCCTGCAGAGCTGGGTGTACAGTCAGCCCACAGGCAAGAAGTGATGCAAGGTTTTTCTCAGCTGCTTTCAGAGTCAATGGGGTCACTCAATTACATGAAAGAAGAAGCGCCTCTGAGGCACTCTCAAGATTTACAGGTGGTCATAACACATGTGACACCACTTAAGGTTTTAGCAACGGGAGCATGTTTATGTTCAAGGCTTTTCATTACCGTGTCATGGATTCCATAGAAATCTATGTTTGGGGTGTGTTTCATAGGAGACCTGCACCCAAACTTCTTGATGCAAGTCCATCACACTGGGATACAGAGGTGGAAGGTAAATAGTATACTTTACTACCTTCTAAATCCTCGTGGATTCTGAGCTGTAGAAAAGTGGCTTTGTGCCACCAGGGGCAACGCCACTTTTCTCTGCGTCAGAATCAGCGTGCTTACATTGATTGCGTAAACACAATGGTGCCGTAAAGAGTTGCATATCTGCACAAAGCTGCTTTTCTCAGCTTCAGAATCTGTTGAGATTACATTACTGCGCAAATGGTTGAACAGTTTCGGTTGTTCAATGTTGAATGGTTACGAGTGACCCAACACACTTGATTTCAAACTGTGCAGGAGAGCTGGAGCTCACCGAGGAAAGAAGAAGAGGCAAACTCTGAATGGAAATCAGTCTCCAAGAATGGAACTGTACCTCCAGTGTTTTTAAACTACTGGAGCCTTTTCATTTAGGAATCTCAATGTTTTGGACCCACTGCATCAAATCTCCTTCTTAGGAGCCCATGCTCCAAGAACAAACCAAAGACTGCTTGTAGGCCTTTTATGCTGATTGGATTTTTACCAAAAAGTACTCGTACATTTCAGTTTTTCTAACACCTGAGCATGAGAACCTGGCAGTACATCCTCTTTCCTTTCTGACAGGGTCATCGAGTCCATTTAACATCACAAAAAAAGCAAGTTTTCAAAAGGACCCTAAAAGAGCCCCTTTTCCCTTAAGAAATCTTATTAAAACCACTCAAAAAATAAAGCAATGAAAAAAAAATAATGTTATTAATTCAACTTAATCACTATTAGGAAAAAACTGTTGTCAGACTGAACTCCCACGATGCACACATGATGACATCATACTGGTCAAAATAATCCTTCGTACGCAAACTGTCAATGGCGTGTAAAAAGGTTGGGAATTGATCCAGATCCTCATTGACCAGCAGTTAGCAGAATCAGGCTTTGACTTAGCATACATTGGCCGTGCATTAGCATGTTAGAGCAACTGTTTACTTATTTGGTGTTGATTGATTGGTAGCTGCTTTAGTTCTTTTAATGTTCTGGGTGAGATGGTGGTTTTATCACAGTTTTAAACATGTTCTAATGGTTTAAATTGACTTGATAGAATAATACAGATGGCATGGATGAAAATGTTTAATTTAATGTGGCTTGAATGAACCAAACTCTCACCATAAGGCTGCATAGCCACTGCAATCCTGGCATCCTTCTCTTCCAGGATCACCGAAACCACATTTCTGCTGGCTATCTCCTTCGCACCTTCTTCAGATTAGAAAACTTCATTAGCAATAAGAAAAGATTTTTCCTTTGCCAACTACTCCTGTCTTTCTAGCAAAAGACCATCCGCCCTGTTCAGTCTCCGCACTAAAGAAAGCTGCGAGGCTCATTAAAATGCTTTTTCTGCCACAGCTGCTGAGCAAACAAAATGTTAACTGGCAGACATGAGCCACTCTGACTAATTTGCTCTGGGCTCAACTTTCTTCTCCCTCTTCAGGTAGATGCTGTTCTGACTGCTAAGTAAACTCTGGAATGGATGTCAAACACAAAACAGACACGAGGTTATGCTGAGTGAGCCACTGGGCAAGGCTAAAGCTGCACAAACCATTTAAAGCAGTCTCTGGATTTGGCTCTTTCATTCTCAGCCTCTTGTTAAAGTGTGCAGCCTGAAAGATATTGTAGTTACACTTGGTTGAAAACTGGCAGCAGTGCGTTCATGACAAGCTGTGAAGTGCGGAGGCAGGATCTGCAAGTGTGCCTCTGATCTTCACGAGGACTATGTGAGCCGGAGGAGGAAGGTTTATCCGTTAAGGTTAACACACGTCAACCCTTTTCCCTAGTAAATGAAGTTTTAGACTGGTTTCTTACAAAAAGCAGACCATCGGATTGGTGGTGCAGCCTGTTGTCACGGTAACACGACAATGTGCCTCCAGCGGCAAAGGTCAGCAAAGCATCCGTTCAGAAAGAAAGTTCACCTCTTTCTGCTTTTTTTTGTCCAGAAGATGAAGAAAAAACTTTGTTTTCAAAGAAGCCTGCACAGTGATATGGAACATTTGGGCTATGTGACCGGAACTACTTTTTTAGATGCACGTCAACTCCCAGCAGCGGATCAGATTTGAGTATTTTCACCCGGACCATTTTAAGTCCAGAAAAACAATGTTTCTTTCTTATGGCTGAAAATCAGCATCGATGTTTTTGTGGAGTAACACTGCAGACATAAAGGTCTTTAGAGTTACTGTTGATGTGTTTTGTGCACACAAATTGAACTTAAAAATATAAACATTTTAAACACTATAAATTAAGGAAAAATGTTCTCTGGTCTTTTTTTTTTTGTTCAAAAGTCGTATAAAATTTCCTTGGTAAAACATTGTGATTAATCACAATCAAAAGTGTGATTCATTTTTTTAATCAGTTGACAGCACAAGTTTTTTAAAGCTTAACATGTTAAAGACAGACAGCGATATAGTTTTGTAATTAAAGACGAAATACCTCAGACATGTTTATGTACCAACCATGTGACTTTTCTTTGCATTTTTCTTGGGACACTGATGTTGTGTGGTAATACCCTGCTATCGGTGGGTTAGGACTCAAACACAGAAGACTAACTCAACTAAAAAAGATCACATCACAAAACTGTAACTCAAAAGCCAGACTTTTCAGCTTTAGTCAAATGCACGTGCAGAGGTTAGACCTGAGGGTTTTTGGGTTTTCTGGTCCTGTGGAGGGTCGTACAGAAGAGCGGCTGCATCTTAAGAGGTGTGTCTTGTTTGAGGCTCGTGCAGCCAACAAGAAAATTAGTTGAAAACAGAATGTACGCTTGTCATTCATTTTTGTCCAGGCCTGTTTCATTAGTTTTTTTTTTTTTTAACAATCATGTTAATCAGCAATTCAAAAGTGATGGCTGATTTTGATTATTTAATTTTCAATACATTTTTATTTATTGTTACTTTTGTAAGTTTCAAGTGATTTCAGTGAGAATTGTGGGTTTTTCCTTCCTTTACTGAGGGGTACCAAAATTTTGTCCACATGTGTATGCTGTGTCAACTATGGCCTGTCGTTTGTACTATGCATATTGAAAAAAAGTGGGCAAGAATCTTTTAGATCTACAGCCTTGATATTCTTTGCTGTCTGCCCGATACGAGTTTCATTTTTTTCCTGCAGACAGCCCGTACCCACCTGAAAGGGCATTTACAACTAAGGCATGTAATGTGTGTCATTAAATAACAGAACACAGATGTGGATGATCCACAACAAAATCCCAAAACTGAACACAAATACAAAACCATAACTAAAGCTATAACAAAACCACACTGATTGATACCAATCTGCACAAAACGGTCAAAATTTTAAAAACAGAAAGAAATAACATGAACAGATACAGCCATTTGAGGAAGATTATTTTTTATTTACTATTTTATTATATTTGCTACAACTAAAAGCATGGTTCAGCAAAGCTGTTCTTAGGTGCATAGCATTGATTTCACATCAGAGCCTAAATTTATGAACAGCTGTATTTGGGTTTGTGTGACCGGACTTAGAAAATCCAGTATTTCTCTTCAAAAGACTTGAATTCATCCCTTTTTATTTGAACTTGATCTGCTCACAGATTCTGCAAAGTTGTGGTTGAGGTCAGTGGGTTCTGTCAGCAAAATGTGAAACAGGTTTTAGTCTTTAAGCCAGTTGTTGATGTGGTGATGTCAAAGATTCAAAGAAGATCAGGATTTTTTGTGTTTCTGGAGCTACATGTCTTCTCTATTGTCTGCTAACTATAGTACTCTTCCAATGGGAAGATCGTGAACCTGATGGTTGTAGTTGTATATCTCGAGTGATTCGGATTGCACCTCATGATGGTTATGGAAAGAAAAGCCGGTTCAACTGCTCAAATCATTTCCCCTGTAACCTAGATTTCCAAAAACGTTATTAAAACCAAATACATGGGGCTTAAAGACTTCAGGTGGTCGGCGTAGACAGGACGCCATTATTTCTTTGCACCAAATCAATCATATCAGTGAAACAGAGAGTTCAGGTCTGTCAAACTACTGTTTGTCCACCTTAAAACATCTTTAATCTTGACTGAACAGTGGAGTTTGAAATGTTTTGTTAGAAATATAGCAAAATAAAAAAGGTATTAGTTACATTTCAGGACAGGGTATAGACATAAAGTCCTGGTTCATCATATTGATGGGTAATCCATTCATTCAGCTGTTGCTTGTCTAACGTGGAGCACTGATGTGACCTACATTGAGTTGCATTAAAATAAACCCTTCCTAAATGTTAAATAGGATGAAGGAAAGCTGAACAGCATTAGTGGAAGACAAACATTTTTTCTGAATTTCCCAGAAGAACTTTGTCTTTCTTGAGCCAAAGGAAGCAGACATTTCATTTAAGAATGAAACCTTATTGCAGTTTGCTTGTGTTTCTGTCAACGATAGTCGCCTCCTGAGAATATTTCAAGCTTTCAGTTAAGGGAAAACATAAACAATTTTTTTTGCAACGTGTTAAATATGCTGGCTCACAGCAGATGAAGGAAGAGCTTGTCGTCTCTGGTCATTGCAAGAGCCATGAGAGCGGCCTTCCATAATTACAATCACCACTACAAACAGCCGGCAGGGCGGAGCTGGGATGGAGGGGGCAGGAAAGGAGACATGGGTAGTTAAATATTGAGATGACAGGCGACAACTGTGGCCCTTTAATCCCCCCCCTTCAGCTGAAAGATTTTTAAATGGATGCTTTAGTCTCTTCAAAGGAACTGTTAAAAAAACAAAGTCATGTAAAAGGAAAAGTTACCATTATCACTTTTTCTGTTTGGTTTTAAGAGATCTCAACTCATGCTGTTGTTTCAGCCAACAGTTAAATTAAAAACAAACTGTCGAGTGATTAAATCCATTTCTTGTATGTTTCAGACAGTGATAGTGACTTCAAATGGGAAAAAGCATGACTTAAGATTCACAGCAAAAGTGTTTAAAGCCTTTGTTAGGATCTGGATTCCACTTTGGCATTTACACTAATACATAATCTATCTCTTTTATCTGCATGTTCCTGCAAGTCCTCGGAGTCTGTGCACCACAGTGTGTTTCTTGTTTCTTTGGTTTTGCCCTCTGGTCTATTATTCACGCCTAGCATCAGTCATTTTCTTTCTGGCCTCTTTTACAAGAAGGAATACGTTTTTTTTCCAAAACATTGGAGGAGATGAGCGGCAGCTGAGATCAGGTAGGAGAGAGTGTCTCAATAAGCATCAGGATTTGTTTTTTCAACCTCTGATGACAGACACGGTTGTGTCTCGTCCCGTGTGTTTATGTGTGCTTAAAGTTTTCCCTCAGAAGAATGCCACACCGTAAAGCCGTTTGCGATGAGAAAAATCTGGCACCAGAGACCGTCACACATTTCAAGATGGAAAATATGGTGTCTTGCCATGGGCGGCTCGTGCCAAACAAGCTCTAACTATGCAGAACAACAACAGTGCGCAGCAGATCGAGAAGGCACTGGGTTCATCTGCTGGAAGTGCCTGCAGATTAATGTAAAACAAATGAAAATCAATGTGTTTTCAGAGTTTCATAACTTGGTCAAGTGGGCAATGTAACACCACAAACCAAAAAGATTTAAAAAAAAATGAGAAGTAGAGCAATCATGTTTCAGATAGCTGTCTGAATCAATAAATCAAATCAAAATGAAAAGCTGATGCTTTAGATCTTTGTCTGACTTACTAAACTGCACTGCATTAAAGCGAAACCTGAGTGTAAAGCAGTGCAGTTCATGTTTATCTGGACTTTATTCTATTTAAACATTTCTCTTAAAACGCTATGGTTAAATTCAGACTGAAGCATCAGCTGTGTTCTGTAATTTATCCTCATCCCAACATCTGGGAGCTTTGATCTGAGCAGAGAAATCATTGGTTATTGCTAAAAAGTTTTTAAAAAGACCTAAAATGCATGTTTAAACAATTAGAAGCTTCTTGCCAAACAAAAGGCCAGAGTATAGACACTATGCACACATACATGTCAGCTTATGACTTAGCTTACAGTTAGATAGCGGCTGAGAATTCAGAAAACCTGCACCGGAGCGCATGAAATCTCAAGGTCGTGGACCGTTCCTTAAGCCCTTTGAATGAAATTGTTGATGTGTATTTTTTCTGCAGGAGACAGAAACACTTATACCACACAAGGGTGAAGTAAGTTCTGCGAAATACACGAGGGGTCTGAGTGTGATGTCCACTTGAGCATACTTTCCTTGCCTGCTCCAGGCTTGCCTATTTTTTGACTGCAGACAGCTGTAAGGGCAGTTGTGACCACCGCTTTACTAGTGGCCAGAGTGTGGTGCAAGGGCACCGGACAACAGCATCACTCAGGCTTCAAGCAAACCTGATCCAGGTAATCAACAGCAGGTAGAAAGATTCCAGTTGGACAATGTTGGTTCTGTTGGACTTGTGGGCAACACTCAGCTGTGAGGGTTCTCTTAGACCAAAACCATTACCATTCCAACCACAGAAAGGTCAACATGTCCTTTGGTTAGAGGACGAATGAAGAGAGTAAAACCCCAAAATGGAGTTGACTGATTTCACTGTGGCGAGACACAGATCCACCTTAATCACAGGGGACGGCCCATAATTTGACCCTTTTATTTGACCACAGAGTTAAAGTTATATGCTGGAGTGGTCAACTCAGACAAATTGCTTTGCTTTTCATTCAAACTTTTAGCTTTGTTTTATGTGTGGAGGACAGCTAGGTGCAGTACTAAAGTACTAAAACTGCTGCTCACAAACAAACAAAAAATACATTCTAAAGATGAATACTCATCTACTCCTGACCTTTTAACACCGGATTAGGTTGACACCTAAATAACACATGCAAACCGATGAAATTACGGTAATTGCAAAACAGTAACAAGTTATGCAAGTTGAAAGCATGGTAACGCTGGAGCTAAAGCTCTGGTGTAAAAGGATTATTACATACCGTTACATTTGTATACTTTATTTAAGTTGGTCAACATGACAGAAAATATTGTTATTCCATATGTTACAGATGAGGGGAAAAGGGCAGACAAGAAATGTATGCTGAAGGGTTTTTATAAAACATGTACATATGCTTGTTTGTTTGAGTTTTAGTCTGATTTTTAGTTTGGAACAACTTTAAATCTTAACAAGTCATGATGTAATAAATCAGAAACCAAAACATAAAAAAAAACAAATACAATAACTTTTGTTTTCTGAATTTTTACATTTTGGTTTCTGGAATGTTTTGTTTTCTAAAACATAATGCTGTTTTTTTTAAATTATCTTTGCTATTTTAATTGTCATTTTGCTTTTTAAAAAGTTTTTGCTTTGAGTTATTTATTTATGTGATTTTATACTTCAGGGCCAAAATAGGAAGACACAGCAAACAAAAGAAAAGTATATGCAGTTGAGTTTAACATAAAATCTACACATTTGTTTTTTCAAAGTAAGTTATGGGTTTGTTTAGAATTTAATTTTAATAAGTCATGAGGTGATACATGTGTTTCAAATTCAGAGCCAAAAGATCTATGTCCTTAAACTTTAACAAGAAAGAAAAAAACTTCTTGAAATAAATTATTATTTTGTATTGAAATTCTGTTTGGTTTGTTTTTACTTTGAACATTATTAAGTTATTATTCAAAATGATAAAATATTTATATTCCAAATATTGCAGAATGTTCCTCCAGATAAGGGGAATTGAGTGGAAAACAACAGAAAAGTATGCTGTGGGCTTATATATCACATCTCTGCATATATTTGTTTGTTTAAAGCTAATTTTTTTGGTGTTTGAAACATATTTTTGTCATATTTAGTCATGAGGTGATGAACTTGTTTTAGGTCAGGGGGAAAGCCACAAAGATTAGTCCTCAAAGATAAAAAAGTTGAACAACTTTGGATTCCTAACATAAATGTTTTTCTTTTTGTTTTTACCACTATGAATATCTTCATACAGTAATTATAAAAATGACATAAAATATAGTTTTTCCATTTATTACAGAATGCCAGATGTAGATTTATCTAAAATATGCATATATTTATTTGTTTGATGCAACTTTCAGTTGTTTTTTTAAAGTTATGAAGTGATCAATTTGTTTCAAATTCAGGGTGAAAGCCAAAAAGATTTCTCTTAAAACTCACAAAAGTTGAAAAACTTTGGATTGTTGACATATATTAAGAGTTATAGTGAAAAGACTGCGTTATCTGCTTGCATTTGCCACTTTGAATGTTTTAGAGAAGAAGAAAAAAACTTTTGTTCAGGGGGAAGAATTCCCAGCGCAGGAATTGTAGGCGTGAAACTTTTCCTCTCCGCGTTTTCCTCCCTCCTCCGGCCAATCCCAGGCCCGCCTCTATTAAAGGGACTCCTCTGATTTGTCCGGGTTTCCTGTCTGCGGGGTGAGTGACAGCCCAAGTGCTGGTTGAAAGGAGGGGAGGGGGGGTAGACTATTTTTTGCCCTGCGTGTTGCCCCGCTGACTTGCCTGCTGCGTGACGACAAGAAGGCAAAGGGGGGAACATTTGAGCAGGGAGGCGCAGAGGTGCGGGACAGTTCAGAGGAGCAGTGCGGGACAGACGGCGCGCATCCGTCAGCCAGCTGGAGGAACCCCACACCAACAAACCCCTATGGCTGCTTGAGAAATATCCACTCACCCCCCCTTTCCCCTTCCTTTTTTCTCTTCTGGGACTTTTGACTTCTAACTTTTTTTTTTTTTTGTTCAAATCAGCAGAAGTTTGTTGCAAGTCTTAATTAGTCGCTCCAAGTTGAAGGCGCACTTGCCGTGCACGGCACTTGGCGGTCATGGATACCCATATAAGATGGAAAGTTAAAAAGAGGATAAGGGACCTCCAAATCACTTTAGCGGTGATCCTGCTTTTTGTCACGTCGCGTGCAACTTCAGGTAAGACGCGGCGGCACAGTGATGTGGGGTGACGCGCTGCAGTTTGGATGACACTTCCTCTCCCCCATTCCTCCTTTCAGGCTGCCTTTGATGCATTCATCTTTGACACTGTTTGACTTTTAAAGTCGTTTGTTTTCTGTTTAGGAGGATGTTTAAAAGTAAGAGTTGGAGTTGCCAACTTCTTCCTCCATTCCTGGAGGTTTGCGTTTCATCAGGTTCTACAAAAGTTTTGATCCTTTTTTGAAAAAGTCCAAAATGAAATTTTTATAGGGATGTCTTGCTAATAAAGTTTATTTCTGACTCTATAAAGACACTTTGCTGGCTGGCAACTTGAAAACGGGCTTTATTGCTTTGACAGAGATCAGAAGACTTCATTGGGTTCCTTTGTTTTTGAAGACAGATGAGAAAGATGAGCAGAGTTTTCATAGAAAGGGAGGGACTGAAGCTCTTCTGAAGTGGCAGGGTGGAGCCCTCTGAAGGAGTCCAAGAACCTTCAGGCCTGTTCCAAAGCTCCATCAAACAGAAGTTTCAGAAAGCTCATGTTGGATAGATCAGGACCTCCCAAAGTTTGTGCGTTTTGGTCCTGCAGAAGGTCTAGAAGTTATAAAGATGCCCATCTGCATCATTAGCACCTGAAGTTTGGCTGGTTGGAGGTAGACTCTGTGGTGAACAGGTGGCCTCTGGATAGTGGAACTGAAAACGCTAATTCTTCTACACTAGAAGATGCTTTTATCACAAAAATGAGTCTTTCCTCCCTACAAACAGACCATTACCTCAGCTTTATATCATTTTGGGGTAAGAAATGTGAATCGGAGAAACTTTTTTTAGAAAAGAGGAGGGGTTTGTGTTTAGACTTGGTGGGATGTTCACTGTAGTCATTCTGATGCTGGAGGCTGGATTTAATCATCTCTTAAAACTGACAGAAAGGAACCAGACTCATGTAAGGGATCCTCGAGGGTCCTGAGACACTTCCTGAAACCTGACACATGCCAATGGGAAATACAAACTGTGTGCCAGCTACGTGTGAGATGTGTGCAAAACCCATTATCCTGTAAATCATTTAACTTATCTCACCCTTTTGGTCATTTGGCTTGCAGGAGACAATAATTAACAGCACTAGAGTGCTTTTTATACTTTTAGGTAAAAAAATATCCAATTTTATGGCACGAATTAAAACGATCAGATATTATGTCAGATAAGTATTAGTCTTTATGACTTCAGGGGCAAACCTTACCGTTTGCATGTAGTTTTTAGAGAACAACACTGTAACTGAAAAGGCAATTCATTGCCTTATATTGAACAAAAGTAAAATAATGTACTACAATGAAAGGAATTTACCTGCCATTAGTGTTGAACACTTTAACACAATACTATAATTTAAAAAGGAAAACCCTTTTTTGCTATATTATTGAAATTTTTATAATAGAATTCTCTCAAAATCAAATTTTAGCTATATTTTGGTATGTAAACACTGAACAAAATTAATTAAACTTTTGATTTTGTTTTTAATTTGGCTTTTCAAAAATGTCCAAGGTACTAGCATGCAAAATTTCATTGTGCTAGATGCGTTGTTGGTAATTTTTGTGAAAATACTAACTATACATTTAAAAAGTTTCTTTCCATGACATCATACTAATCAAATTTGACAAACTACAGTCGTTTTTATTTTTTAGTTTGTTAAAATAAAATTTGAAAGCTAAGCTAACTCTGGAAGCAGCTAGCTTAGCATTGTTAGCCTTTCTCATGGGATTGTTCCCATGTGTTTGTTTATAAATGTTTGTTCACATTAAATCATTACTATCACAACATATTACTTAGATTGTTGCATGATGTTTGTACTAAAACATTTTCTAGAAAGTTGGCTAGTTAGCTTATGATGCTAGGATAACAAAAGGAGACATTATGGTGAATAGCAATTTAAATATTACATTTACACTTGCATCAATGCATGTCCTTAAATGATGCATAAGTTCGTGTTTCATGGATTTTAGTTCATATTCTTGTTTTTTATTGAATTGATGGGAAAAGTAAAAGGTGTTATTTTGATAGGGGAAGCCTACAAGACATAGAAGTCAAAAGTGAAAAGAAAGGTCAGAGTTCAAAGGTGAAGGTGAGGACATCTAGCTTGGTTGTCAGGTTTACAGTTTTACTGCCTCTGGAGAAGAATGTATTTCTTGTAATTCAGTGGAAAAGAGAAAGCGTAAACGATTGTCAGTTTTTTCAACTTTTGTTCTTTTTTACTTGATGAATGATTAATTGTGATTACATTAAACTGCACAGGTATTTAGTTCATTCTTGTTGCTTTTAGCTTGTGGTTTGATCCAACTGGTTGCAGTGATAAGAAAGAAAATCATTGTTCAATTATCGCTTCATTGTTTTGTTGTTTGTTTGTCTTTTTCATCAAAAATGCACCACATCTTTTTTTATTAAGCTTTAATGCATTACTTTATCCTGTTTGGATGGTCTTCTAGCATTTGAGTTTTCACACATCGTACCAACTTAAAAAATAATAATAAAAAAAAAAAAAGACATTCTTTAAATGCTTTCCATTAATGAAAACAAATATGAACTTTCATCAAAGTAGTTGTTGACCTCTGAAGAAGGTTTTCTTAAAAAAATCCTAATCTTTGGAATATTTTTTGGAATAATGCTGTGAGCTGAGATTTGCTTTTACCTAATGCGAGTTTTACAGGGATACATAGAAGAAGACGTTGCTCTTTTACTGATTTTTCTCATCTGGACTCAATAAGTTCTATTGTGCTGTCTGCGCAGCCCTCCAAAAAGTAAAAAAAAAAAAAAAATGTCTTCCAGATGTTTTCTTCCCATTCTTGCTGGAACAGGGGAACACGAAAAACGACTGCTGTTTTTTCTTCCCACTCTTTTCGGGAGAAAATGCACCATCCTCTGGTAGCTTTGGAGAAAATTTCCAATCGAACAACATCTGCAGACCTACGGAGGCAATTGTAATAGCCTTTGGCTTTTTGTCCCAGCCAGGTTTGCACATGTACATCCAGGGTCATTAAGAGGTTCTTTTTGTTTATGAGGGTTCACTTTATGACAGGGTTAAAGGTCAAGAACAGCTTGTCCACAGCTGTTTTTCATCCTCAGTGTCTTTATATCTGAAGAACCCATCTTGAAGACAATAGATGGTTTTTAAAGATGCATGTCATTTGTTTGCTTTGTACTTTTCTTGATGATTGTAAGAAGCTGAAGTTAATGTCTTCTTCCACATGTTATTCAAGTGGAAGAGATTCTGCTGTAATTTCCATTTCCAATCAGAAAGTCATGCTACTACTTGGATTTAACCAGTAGAGGCCAGTTGGTTTAGCTCTTACTAGTGAACCATCTTTCTGTGGGGCCTACAGCTTGAAATGAAAGGCTGTTGTTTCTTCGTGAGGTTCATGAATCCATCCAGGGGTCATGCGTGTCTCCATCAGATAAGCACAAAAGCATAAAAAAAAGTGTTCACTTTGTGTTTGTATGTGCTTATTGCTGTGGCGCTGGGGAAGGAATCTGGGCTGCAGAGAGAAGCAGTGACCCTGCAACCGCATGTGCCACTGCAGCCAGTAAATGCAGGCTTTGTGGAACGGATGCTGCGAATCAGCTCTAATGCCTGATAATAACACGGCAGATAAAACAAAAAAAAGGCACGACTAGTTTTTGACCTGGTTTCAGAGTTAAGGAGATGCTTTGTGCTGCACAAGCCGTGCATTATTTACTGCATCCTGAACAGTTGATTGTCTATTCTTTTTTTGCAGACTAATGTTAGGTCAAATTATTGTTTTGAACTTCTCAATGGTGCTCTGTACTCACAGTGTGCTTGGTTAGAGACCAGCTGCAGCATGGGTTCATTGGAAGATCATTTCAGGTTACAAGTGAAACATGGGTAAATCTCTTCTTCTAGAAAAGCAGCTTTAGTATTTGTTGCTTCTTGGAGACTTTAGTAACTTTTGTCATGTTTCTTACACCATCGTGCACAGCAAAGTTACAAGATATGTCTGGTCTAGGCTTACAATATGCTTCTCTGTGTTGGGATATTATAATCATTGAGCATGGAGAGCAATGCATGACTCATCCTTTCCAACCCCAATCCCCCATCTCCAGCCAGAGTTTAGCCACAGCTTTGGTGGTAGAAACACTGAGCGTAAGCATATTTTATCCCAGAGAGGGAAACACAATTCCCTCTGGTCGGTCAAGAAACCTTATTGTTGTCATGTGGGTTCTATTTTTAATGTTATGAAGTGAAGGAATTAGCCTAAAGCTTGAAAGACTGATAAAAAAACATAAAAGTTTTTATGTCTGTTCAGCAGTGTTTTAGTGTTTTGCAAGAGGGTTTGTTTGTTGTTCTAGTTTTTGTTTTGTTCAGGTTTGTTTCTGGTTTCAAAAAGGGGCTGATCTTTAGTTACTGGACAGATTGTGTTGAAGTAATATGAAACAAAGTTTGGATTCCTGAAAATGTATGCAGAAAATGAGAAACTTTGTATTAGTGATACAAAAGAGTAATACAGTGGTCAGTTACTATGTCATGATTCACCTTTTGAGGCCTCGCTGTTTGTTTGGTTTTTTTTCAGTACCATTTTTTTTCTTACCGTGCATTGTGTTCTGCATCGCGATTGGCTGAAGACCATTGTCAATCAATCTCCTGCGTGCCGTGTCTCTGGTAAAAAGCTTGCCAAATTGAGAGAAATCTTCAAAAGCAGATCTTTGTGTTTAATCTGTTATACTGGACTTCATGTTTCCTACAAAGGTTGAGAGTTTAAATAAGAGAAAAGTGTGAAAATGTTCATGTTTGTCTGAGAAAAGTGTTTAGAAAGGAGTTTTATAGCTTTAAAACATCTGTTATCCTGCTTCACAGGTTTCCCCTATCTCAAGTTATTTTTACAATGTAACTCTCATAACAGTTGAGAAACCCCTGGAATGTATTTCTTTGTATGTTTGTATCTAAACCAGTCAACAGCTGTTGTTTTTTTCCTGCCAAAAAAACACTTATAAAAGTCAGTTACTTCTATTGACAATACAGAAATGCACAGGTGGTGTACAACTTTACCCACTGGTTTGCATTGGGCCCATTTGATTACATTATGTCAGCTGTTTTCCTGTCATCTTTATCAGATATGATTACATTAGAGTCTATTTAAAAATGGAGGAAATATGGATCAAGAAACAAGCCCAACTAATGCCAAATAAACCTGTTCTAGTGCTAAATATCTACTATATTCCTATTTAAATTCAATTTTGACCTCCAGTAGAAAAAGTTATGGTATTGATAGAAAAAAATCCTTCCCAGTACTGTTGTATTGGTTATTAAATACAACCTTTTACATGATACTAGTAAATGTTGAAGTAAAGGAGACTGAGTAAAGGGAAGCAGGTCCATTTTGGCAAAGAAGAGGATGACATAATTTTTAGTCCAAGTGGCAATGAATGGAACTTATTAAACTGAGTTTCAATGGGCCCATTAGCAACCACTGGGTCACATGATCACCAGATTGTCCATACTTGATACACCTGTGGTTGCATCCCTTGTTTCAGATGTACCAAATACATGGTTGCTCAAATATATCGCTTGATCATCTAAAATTTGCGGATTAAGATTTTTTAAAGTTTGAAATTGTTGCTGTTAAATTAAGATGTGGAAAGAGACATGTACAGGGTTGTATTCTTTGCTAAAGTTTTTTCACCATGAAAGTCCCAACATGTGCAATTTGTAGTATCTGGAATGAAAATGAGGCACGAAGGGCACACCACTGAAACGTCTGGGACATCTTCCGTCTGTCTTAGCTATGGAAGAAAAGAAGAAAACCACAAGAAACCACAGGAAGTCCTAAACTGACTGGAGTTCACACTTCTGTTTTTCTTGAAGAAATCGATTATCAAGCCTTATTTATAAAACCGCACCAAAAATGCAGAAACTAAGGACTTAAACACAAAAAAACCCTAAAACATTCATATATTCATCATTGGTAGTTTTACACCTTGTGTTGAAGGTTTTTTCTTCTTGAAACAGATTGCTTGACTTGATTGAGGTTTGCTGACAGTCCTGGGTCAGTTTGGGGTTTGGGCCGGGTCATTACAGCTGATTTTTCCTTTTGAGCCGGATTGTCTTAGGTCTGATGGTATTCTTGGGGGATCAGTGACCTGTTGCAGGAACTCTGACCCTGAACCTAGGGCCCAGTTTTGACCAAAGCAACGAGTTCACAGTTGACTTAGAGAGTGAAAGAGGCCTTGTTCCTACAAAACAAGCCCCAATCATCATCATCCTCATGCCTGACAGTTTGCATTACGCTTTGGTCCTGACACCATCGTTCTCTTGTGGATCCCCGGCTACATTGCTCAAGTCATCCTATAGGGTTTTTTTTTCCCAATGCAATTCTGTAAACCTAAGCTATGCTTTGTGTCAAAATCTACTCAACTTTTAACCTCACATGCTAACTTTAGCTGGTAAAGTCTATGAGGACGTTTTTTTCAGTTTCTTATGCACTAGCTTTGGGTACTTGTTTTTTTGTTGTTGTTGTCTTTTGTCTTTTCTTCATTACTCTATGACAAGACTTAGAATGTTAAGATTAGACAGCAACCTAACAGGAAAGGATGTTCATAAATGCCATTGTGCCTGCAATCTTGTAATTAAATTTGGAGGTAGTTTTTCTAATACTTATTTTGCAGAACAGGTTTTGGTTTGGGTAAATATTTCATTTTCTGTGTTTCGTGTTATTATTTCTCTGTTTAACTGCATTGGTTGAACATTCATTAGACCTCAAAATTAGCAACAGACAGACACGTATGTAATAGGATTACACTAGTTCTTTTTTTATTTGCTAATGTGACTAGTAGCGTATTGTCACCACTGTAGGTGGTGGACAAGCGCTAGTAAAGAATAGAAAGGAGAAAAAAAAGCCCCTCCCTGCTTGTCCAGTGTGAACACCATGGGGTAAACGTTTAAGAGCTTGTGTTTAGCACATCCTCAAACTATGTGTGGCATGGCATGGCGAATCTGTAGCTTAAGACAGGAAGAGCAAGAGAAAAAGCAGCAAAGTTCACAAGGACTATGGTTTGGCAGCCCTGAACCTTAAAATGTAACCGAGGGCACTTTTTACACGGACGTGTTTATTCAGTGTCAGAGTTTGCTTCCTCGGAAAGAATGCCTCTTGTAAGAAGACTGAAAACTAATTTAAACTCTAATGCGGACTAAACGAGCAGACAGCTTTAGACCAAACCAAAGCAGGAAAGGGTCATTCAGGTTAAACAGCGCAATAAGGGTTGGACGGAAAATAGATGTTTGGAAAGATTGAAGAAGCAGTAAGATAAAAAGCAAACTGAAGTCTTATCCTAGTGAAAAAGTACTGACCTTTAATGACACTTTCAACTGGTTTGGTGAAACTAAAACAAAAAAAGGCCCACAAAGGATTTTTCTAAAGTCTAAAAAAGGTCAGTGGGTGGGACATCAGTTTAAAGGTTTAACTGTAACCTTCTGATATGAAATGCTGATAAATGTGTTTACTGTGATCTGATGTGTTGTCAGAATTAGTTGTTTGTGCAGGAAATGTAGATGTAGAAGTTGTTAGTTTGACCGGGGACATGAAGTAGGACGCACTTTTGAGGATTCATTGGAGTTGATTTGGTCATAATTTATTTGCTCATGTCGTTCCATTCAACCACAGGGTTGATGCTGCTCGAGTATGGCGTTAGTTCAAGTGTCAGAGGGAGATGGATTAACGGCTGAATTTGCTTCTGCTGCATCGCGTTGTGAGAAAAGCTTTTCTTTTAGGGTGGCGTTTTGAAGGGTCTCACCACTGCCAAAACTCTCAGTAACAGTATCATTATTTCTTTTATAGTTTTGCTCAGAAATCTCACTTTTTAAAAATAATTCTTACATTTACTCGTGTTCTACTTCATGGTTTCTGCATTCCTGTTTGATCTAAAATATTTGTAAAGAATTGGCAACTTCTAAATAAATGACAATTTTTAAAAACATTTAAAAGGATACAACTTAATTACATTACAAAGAATATAACTTAATAAATAAATAATAAAATTAATTTATGTTTGTGTTTACACATTTCATGCTTTTGCATTTTATTTGATTCTTTCAGTTTTTGCGTTGGGGTTAGTCTGCTGCCCTCCTCCTCTCCTTCCACAGCCATAACATAATGAACATAATGCAATGTTCAGAATGTGCTTTTGCTCTGTCTTGTCTTGTTGAAAAATGCATTCCTGGAAAAGATGTTGTCCTAAAGCAGCATTTATTGTTGTGACATCTCTGTATTCATGTTTTAAATTGTTATTTTTTTTTTCACACATTGTGAACTACACTGTCAGCTTTTGTTGCCTGATGCTGTGCATTTGATCTATCAAGGATCTGAGCAGAAGCCATGTTCCATTCATTCAATTCCCTCTGTGTTCACCTGAGAAATGTGGAGCATTTGTGAGCCATAAATTGTTTGTTTTATGTTTTTGCAGAGGAGCTAAACATAAATGAGGAAAAGGTTAGTCAGATGAGGAAAAGAAAATGGTAAAAAAGTTCAAACTCTGGGTCAACGTTGACTTATTGACATCAAACCAGGATGGTTTTCAAATGTATTAGTCATGATGGAATCATTTAATAGTGAGATTCAAAGTATTTTGGACCGTGTGTCACCAGTAGGTCTTGAAGGACTTTCAAAGCAGCTGAAACTAGCATAAAATAATGGTGGATGCTCACTGCCCACTGACAGTTCATTGTTCCAGAGCTTCCGTACCATCACTACTGTTGGAAGTTGGGAGCCAGTTGATGTGTCCACCATCCCCTGTCAGTAAATGGTAATTGAGTTTTTACTGTATTGGTTCTGAGTCGTCTTGACTGGATGCTTAACTTTGTAATTCTGACTTAAATGTTTTTTTTTATTAGTACCAAATTTTTAGTTGGAGTTTTTCCTTCCAGATCTCAATTTAGAAATTGAAGAGCTATAAATTAACATGTTTGCCATTTGGCTTCTTCCTGGTTCCAAGCTTAGATGGTTCTATCTAACCTGTCATCAGTGTCTCTCTTCCTCACATCAATCACCCTCATGTCCTTCTTCACATATGAACCTCCTCTTTTGTCTTCCTCTAGACCTCTTTTCCTGGTGGCTGCAACCTCATCATCCTTTTATCAACCATAATCACTCCTCAACGTGTCCAAACCGCCTCAGTCTGGCTTCTCTGGCTCTGAAACCTGCCTCCACCCATTCCAACCTGCTTGCACATCTCTCTTCACCTCTTTTCCACGCTCTCAATCATTTTTGAGTGTACTTAAAGTTCTCCACCTCTCACTATACATCACAATGTTGTCTGCAAGCATCATAGTCCACGAAGACTCCTTATTTGTCAATCTTACCATCAACACACAAAATGATCCACTTTCACCTCAAGCTCGTCTGTCACACCTACCAAACACCTCACCTCTGTCTTTCAGCTCTCAGACATGTCCGGAGCAACTCCAACGTACTTCTCTTCCATTCCAGGCTTCCTTATCCAAATCACAGCCCTTCTCTCCACATCCTTGTTCTGTCTGTATCTTTTCTTAAGATCTACAAAGACACAATGAAGCTCCTTTTGACCTTCTCTGTTCTTCTCCAGAGGCGTCCTCAGAGCATCTGTGGTTGTCTTTCTTTGCATGAATTCATCCTGTCACCTTCAACTACTTTTTCCCATATCTTCATTTTGATTCTTCATTTTTATCCTCTAGTTTTATTCCTAAAAATGGGCTCTAGTACACTTGTTCTCCATTCATTTAGCATCCTCTTAACATGAAGCCGGTTATTAAAAATAATCCTGCATTTTGTGGGACAAGCACCAAATTTGGTTTGGATCTTTACGAATGGTGGCCATTTTGGATTTTTCGACTGCCACATCTTCTAAACGCGTTCATACATTCACAGGAATGTTGCCAGGAAACATTGCCTTTCCACTGTTCGTCTTCACTTCATTCTTGCTGATCTTTGCTTCCTACTGCTCCACAACATACACCTTTTCTTCTCTCTAGGATTTTCCTCATTCATCAGCTCTTCAAAGTTCAACGTTCTGCTTCCACTTTTCATCCCACATGTGGAAACTGTCAACACATTTCCATTCCGGTCCCTTCTCATTCAAACCTTCTGCACATACTTCCATTTCTCTTCTCTCTTCTTTTTGTCCACCCTGTCGTACAAGTCCACATCCACCATTTGTTTGACCCTTGCCAATCCCACCTCATGTTGCATCTTCTTGTACTTTCTTTTAGCCAACCTTTTCCTTCTTAACACACTTCTGAACACACTTTTTTCAACCAAGTCTCCTTATCTACTTCTTTCATTCCAGATGACACACCAAGTACTTTCCTCCAGTCTCTGTCAGTAATTCATCTTTAGGGAGACAGCAGGTCATGTTTGGATTGATCTTCAGCTTAGAGGTGCAGCACATCAGTGAAGCACAGCAGAAACTGAAAGGCTTCATCCACCAGTCCTGCATTGTTTTTGGAAAAAGTCACATTGTTGTAGAAGATTCTAGGTTCTCGTGTTCACGTTAGTGACGGGATGAGGGTTACGTGTGAAGCTGGCTGAGTGAGAAATGACAGGACGGTCAGAGCTGCAGGGCCTCCTTTATCAGACATTTAAAGTCACCTAGTTAACTGATCTGCAGTGGGAGATTTAAAAAAAAAGCTCAGGAAAAGTTGCAGCAAGTGGGTATAACGTAAAAATGACTGAAGCTGGAACGAAGGAAGACGATATAGGGAATGAGAAATGCTGAAAAAAGGAGATAACAGTTATCACATCCGTGCCTTTGAATGACTATTCCTGTACCTTTGGTGCTTTAATATGAGCTTTCAGAGGAACACTGGAATTTTGACTCAGTTTTTCCATTGCATTCGGGTGGGCGGCTGTAGTGATTTATCTCACTGGTGTGAGCTGCAGCATGGAGACAGTGAAGTAAACCATCTGGTATTCCCACTGTTAAAGCAATAAGAGGCTGGTTTTAAGGGCTAAGGGTATATAAGAGATGTTCAGGTCTGAAAAACAGTTCTTTGGATTGTTTTTTGAGGTGTTTCTGCATGGAAAGTAAAGACGTTCAGTCTCAAAAGTCTAGAACCTTTTTTCTATTACTATTTAGCATTAGGACATCAAAGAAGTGGAAAAGCTATTATGTGTATTTTGTGAAAGCCATTCTGCAAGTGGATAATCAAACACAGTGTTGAAACTTCCTTAAAACCTTTGTACCAACTGTCCTTATGGGTGGATACGGACTGTCGGTTGACGAAAATTGAGCAAATCTGTACAAAGCGTACAGATCGCCTATACAAAAAATAAATAAAAAAATCACAGCTCAGTGAACCCGTAGAGCAAAAATGTTTATGTGCCTTTTTTTCCTACAACCATGCTGCAAGCAACAGGTTAGCACTTATAAAACACACGCAAGGGTAAGAAAGAGTAAAGTACATGAGACGCAGATGTGTCGTATGGATTTTCCATGATTTCAAACCCTCCAATCCTGTCCACTATGAAAGAGCAGCGCTTGCATTATTCAAATTCTTATTTTAAGTTCTTAACAGGGTAAGACGTCAAATAACTTCTGTACTTGTCCACTTTAAGAAAGCATGAATGTCAAGAATCCAAATGTTTTAATAAGCATTTAAAAACTGAAATCATTCATCAACATTTAAATGTTAAAGAAATGTGTTTTGTTTACAATACATACAATTTATTGAAAGTGCTAATTTATGAATCATTCACTTTCTAGTAGGAAAAATGACAATCATCTTAACTTTCCATCATAATGTCAGATTTTACTAAAAAAGGCAATAAATAAAACTACTTGAATGAAGGAACAAAACAGTAGCCTGTCCACATGGAGTGACATCAATTAGAAAATATAGACATATTTTCAAAAATAAAGAATTCTGTCCCTCTCTTTACATTTATTTTCCTTGTCTGTCCCCCTTTTCTTTCTTGACTTTCCTTATCTTCTTTTTGGTTCATTTGATCTGCTTTTCTTTTTCCTATTTTGTCTTTCTTCCAGCACTTTTGGAAATATGGAAACACATTTCTTGCTTTCTTTTACCTTTTTTCACAGCCACTCAGAAACATTTAAACAACATTTAAAAAAAACCTCTTCAAATCATTTAAACTCTCCCATGTTTCATGATAGTTATGGGATTCCAACCCAGATATCATCTAAAAATTACTAGACCCAAGAAAAAAATGCTGAAAATACTAATCAGTGATTAATTAATAATTAACGATTATTATTACTTCCTTATTTGATTGAAAGTCCAATGCTGACAAATATTTAATGACATTACATCCAAAAACAAAGGAAAGAGATAAAAAATCAGAAGTTCTCGTGTAACGTAATCTATGATGAACAAAAGTGGAAGTTGTTCTTGTATTTTTTAGTTTTCACAATTGTAGGTTGGGTAAAATGTAAGCAAATGTTCTTGTGAAACATAATAAAGAGTAATTTGATAAAAAATAAAACTGGTCTTGTGAATAAATTTTTTTCCAAATTAAATAAACATTAGGAACCAAATTAGCAATTACCTGAGACTAATTCAAAAAGTACTTGTTCTTGGAAGTTTTGTGTGAAACAAACAGCAAACATTCTCCCAAAAATATATACATGCATTAAAAAAAAAAAAAAATATATATATATATATGTAACATGTAATAATAATGTTAAGAAGGTCAAAAAAATGTAATTAGGTTCTGTGTAAACTAGAAGGACAATCAAACCGACTTCACGTGCGATTGTGTAATCTCCGTGCTGCAGAGCTCGGTGTCTCATGCTTAAAGTGAACAGGAAATACGCAAAATACACTGATTTTCAGGATCAAAATGATTAGAATCAAAAATATAAATTGCATTTATGGAACCTCCAACCCCACCTTACTGGTTGAAATGTTGCAAAAAGGAACTGCAAGTTGCCAAACGATCACAAAACTAGCCCCAATTATGTTGTCCCCCCGACATAAGCGATTTTTTTTTTTTTTTTTTTTGCTAACAAAGTTAAAAAAAAAGAAAAAACAGCACAAATGGGCTGGAAACCACCCAATCTGGCAACACTGCCTCTGCTCCTAACTCCAAGACAGCCAGTTCTCGACTTGCTGGTCACTCATATGATAAATCGTATACTATTTAAATGATTTGGGGAGTTATTTTATGGCAGAGTTGAATAATGATGAGCAAAATATTCATTTCAGACACTTTCATTGTGTTTTCAGCTTGGGGCCCACAGATTGTTGGGGGCCCCAGGCGATTGCCTATCTATGACATTTGGTAAGTCTGCCTCTGTAGACCCAAAAATCTGCAGCACCTGTTTGAGTCGACCCCCACATGGGGGTTTGTGACAAAGGCTTAAGCGAGCAGCAAAACAAAAAAAAATAAGACAAAAAATAAACGTAACTTTATGTTTGATTACTGCTAATACATTTTACAGCAAAACATAGCTTTTTGGTAAAAATTATAATTTGTCTTGGATGTAGGACCCAAGTTAAAACATTAACTGGGTTAGCAATAGGTTAGCAAAATTATTTGCTGTGTTATGACTTCTACAATAATTTCATGAATGAATGGACTGAGATATTGGAAAGCACCCAAAATATCTTTAAAAAAAATGTTCAGTATATAACCATGTAGGTTATCTACCTACATATTGCCCCAACACATAACATTTTCAAATCCATTTTTAACAATAAGTGTTCCCTGTCAGAAGCTTGGGGATTTATAAGAGATCAAACAAAAACTTTGTGGTAGCATTTTTTTGTAAATCTAAAAAAAGGAAGTCTACAACTGGAACCTTTATTTTGTTTTTTTGCTGAGGTTTGCTTTAGTTATAGCTAGTTGTTTTTGGGCAGGAATCTCAAAGCGTAGCCTCATTAGGAAGGGGTTAAATTCCCTCCAGTCTCCTTCCTCCTGCTGTTTCTTGCATGTGCTGCTTTTGGTCCAGGTCACTGGGTTAGTGATCTGAAATGCCTGAACTAAAGCTGGTCCATTAAAGAAAACTGAACTGATACTGTGAACTGAATCACTGATGTTTTGGTCATACATTTGTGATTATGATATTTGTACAGATCACTAGCATTTGTTTTTCAAGAAAAAAGAAATCAATATGATAATAAATTCAATAAAGTCTTTCTAAAAATATTTGGGAAACAACATAAATAAAATGTGATAAACATGTAAAGTAACATCATAAGCCATTTAACACTAAATGGTTTTTGGGTTTTTTTTGTAATTACATGTACATTTTTCAAAAATAATGTAAGCCTGTAAACAAAGAGCTGTAAAATTAAGTTTTTACTGTCTATTTAGGCTTTATACAAGAATGCTTGCTTGAATATTTAATAACAGTTGAAAACACATTCATTGGTTGACAAAAAAACATGGCCGATTTTATTCTCACACTAAAAAACTTGTCATTATGTGGTGAAAGTACATGCCATATAAATAATAGAAAATGTTGAAATGTGGATCTGGGGATAAATGCTTCGTTTTTTTCAATCCTGGAAAATGCTGCTTTTTGACTGACGTTTGTACAAACATTTCATGTAATGTTTTTATTCCAATGAACTACTGAAAGTCAGTTTATTTCATTTATTTCATTTCATTTTCATCCAAAGGTTATTAAGTTCTACATTTAAATCCAGTATTTTTTGTAGGGTTTTGCAGCAGATTTCAACACACTAGGCTAAATCAATAAAAAACAGTGCTGTCAATCAATTAAAACAATAATTTGTGATAAATGATTTATGATTTGTGATTGTGATTAATCATGATTAATCACAATGTTTTACTAGGTACATTTTGTATAACAAAATGCAGATTTTGATAAATTAAAAGGCCAGAGAGAAAATTTTCTCTTCATTTTTATTGTCTGAATTTTTTTTATTTTAATTTTTTATATTACTCTTTACTCGACAAGAGAATAATGAAAGAATTTCAAACACTTAAGGATAATCATAACTTAGAAAAAAAAAATTACAGATATTTGCTACTACGTAACTGTATTAAGCAGGAGATTCTCCACACCATGGATGCACAGGAACCAGTACAAAGTGAAATATTAGCAGCATACAAAGGAAAATGTAAAAAACTTGTGCTATCTAGACTTCACAAAGACTTTATGAGTGAAGGTTTTGAACAAAAAAAATCTGATTGGCTGCTAGGTGTTGATGTTCACCTAAAAAAAGAAGTTCCGGTCACAAATGTACTATATCACTGCGCAAGGTTCTTTAAAACAAACTTTTTGCTTGATATCATGAACAAAAACAAGCGGTAAGAGGTGAACTTTCTCTCTGAACTGAACTCTGAACTTTGCCGCTGCAGTCGAGGTCCAGCGACGCTTGTTGTGTTACCGTGACAACAGGCAGCACCACCAATCAAATATTCTGCTTTTTGTGAGAAAGCGATCTAAACCGAAAAAATAACAAGAATAAAGTACTAAAAATCAATAGAATATTTATTTCTTTTGTAAGTGACCATGGTATAAACGGGATAGTGCCCGACAAAGTGTCCATTTTCAGAAATTAGTGCATGTCGTGGAAGCCTGAAACCTCCATCACAAGCAGAAGACGTGTAAATCTGCGTTAATAAATATAAACGCGTTTTTTGTGTGTGTGTGTTAACGTGTCAATGTTGCCAGCCCTAGTAAAAATACTCAGTTTTTGCATGTCTTTTTGGGGTTACATAGCCTTGTTTTAAGTTATCAAAATAAAGGCTCAAATTGTTAAATGTTGCATTTCCTGAAAGACTCCAATTTCAAAAGTTTTTAAACAGTTTTAAGCAAAATCAGGTAAAATTAAAAAATGGAAAGATAAAGAAGTCTTCACACTCACACTGTATGCGATGTGAAGGGGAAAGTCTTTCAGTCTTGATTCAAATAGAGACATCTTCATCTGTCAGCATTCTGACACTGCTGCAGGTGTTTTCTTCTCCCCTCAAACTCATTCTAATCTTGGTGCCCAGGCATGACTAAAACAAACACCAAATTTTTATTTTTGGCCACAACATTTGTCGTGGCTTTCTCCTACATTGCAACTATCCCATTTTTTTATGCAATGACACTTGCTGCAAGGTGGACCAGCGGTTAGCACCTACAGATGACTCAAGAGCAATCCTTCCTACCAAAAGAGCCCATTTTTAGGCCGAGATTGACTCCTGCAAGGCCAAACTGGTGTGCTGTGAGTGCACAGGCCCTTAATTACTCAATGTCCTCAGCACCAGGTCAAGCATGTGCCTGGAGTGCTAGGCCTCACTTCAGGAAGAAGAGAAGGATGGGGTAAAAAAAGGGGAAGAATGTTAATCCCCACCCGTGAAAAAGGTCTTAATTCACTTGTCTGACACCCCTCCTCATGTCAACGGAGATGAGTCACCGTCTGGAGTCTCCAGTTTAGTTACAGTGGCTTTGTAAATATGTGCGTGTACATATAGATGGTTAGGAGAATGGGATCCACTACAGCCTCGGCACTAAGCTAGATGCAGGTTTATGGATTTTACTCAAGCTCTGGCTCAGACACAGAGAGAACAGAAAAGCTAAGAAAAGTCAGAAATGGAGGAGATGTTTAGAATTGCATTTTTCAGTTTTACAGTCACGTTTAGCAAATTGTGAACGTTGCCTCACAAATAATTCTATAAAAAGACACAAAGTTAAGCACTTCATTTATGAAGGTGCTGATAAAAGGTCCAGTTTTATTCTCAATAGTGTTATTTTCCCTTTGGTTATATTCAACTGTGGTTATAACAGTGGCACTGGAAAGAGCATTGCAAAGTTTGTCTTTTGGTTTAATTCTTTTAGCTGTACTTCTTGGTCACAAACAACTACACATGGCTCTTGAACATGTTTTTGAAAGGCAGTCTCTACTTCACCCCAGTTTACACAAATCCATAGTACAAGAAAGATAGGGAAGCTTTTCTGCAACACGGTGTGGACCGTGAAAGTAAAAATCTGAGTGATTGAAGACAAAAATCAAGAACATCATTTTGCAATACCAAACTGGAAGTATATATCAATCAGAAATGTTCCAGCTGATTGGCATTTTTCTCACGTGTTACATTTCCATGTGGTTGTGAGCTGAAGCTTTGCAATATTATAAAACCTTAAAGGTTGCAAGAAAATACACAAATTATCCTCCATTTGAAATGAAAAAAACAGTTTGAGGCAACTGCGTGACCAATTGAGAGTAAACTGATTTTGCTAATTTATTTAAAAGCATTTAAAATTCCAACAAACAAAACCAGGAAAATAAGCGTTTAGTCAAAAATGTATTGTCTAGATTCCAGCCGTTCAGATAGTTTCTCCAGAACTTTGATTTGACCAAGAACAGGCTTTTTAAGGAAAGAATGTTTGAAGAAAACTGTAGCAGATTAGGGGTCAATATTAGTGGCTAAATCATCTTTGGAAAATCCCAGCTAATGGTTTTTACCGCACATACCTGAAATTTGCTAACTAAAGGATGCATTTACCTTCATCTGTGTCATCTGCCTGCAGGCAGCAGAAACTTTATAGTTGATTTCTGGCTCTTAAAAGAGTGCTACAGTGTGGAGGTGTGTGTAACGTATGGAAAACATGTGTTTATTTACTCATAAAAGAGTTTCCTGGAGTTCTGAAGCTTATGTTTGCACAGCATTTGCACTCTTCCTTATTTGTATCATTTAGCAGTATGGCCATTTAGGTGGTAAAAGAGGGACTTCAGAGTGACAAGAGGGCAGAATGTACACAAGACCGAGTCATCCAAACAGCTTCTGTGTATTTGTGGTCAACTTACCTTCTGGACACGAGGGACTGTGGTCAAAGTAAGAGTATTTTTAGCCCCTAGCAGTAGAGGTGTTGGTTTTCTCCAGGAACCTGGTGTGCTAAGTGAGTAAATACTTCAATTTAAGGAGGTGAGGGTGAGACCCATACCTGTGGTTTAGGAGGCTATCAGACCGGCTTCGTCAGGAAGGTTGACTGCTGTGAAAGAAGCCCATGAATGGCGGAGTGTGAGAATATTAAAATCAGGCAGGATGGGAAAAGGGAACAGGTCTTAATGCCTACTTTAATCGTGCAGCCAAAGGAGCAGCGCTCCGTTGGGCAGCCTTTCCAGGCCCTCGCCGTCTGGCTCACCTCCAGCTCACCCTTGGACCCATGAGGATCTAAAATGTCCAATGAATTTAGGGATTTCACGCACAAATAAAAGGAAACTGGCAGTTTAGTGAAGAGATGTGAAATGATTTGGAATAAATGGAATCCTGATGACAGTTCCTTCCTCTGCTAAAAACCTCTGGTCTGTCCAGGGATCGGATCTTGTCAGGGAGGATTAGCGATGGCAGCACACGCACAGCAGATACCATGGTACACTTAATGTTAACTGGATGTTCTCCAAAGTCTGGTTATTTTTTCCATGCAGGATCTGTTGATTCCTACAGTTAGTTTGAGTTTTTGCAACTGGAAATTGTCAGTGTTTTTTTTTTTTACATTTGTTTATGAACCAATATATGTGGTGTCAGATCTCCATTGTTTCATAGATGGACATCATAGATGGTGTTAGATCTGTGAAGAGGAAATCTTAAGCTACTTCTGATGCTAAAATTGCTGTAAAAAAAGTAAAAACATGACAGTATTAGGACTATATGATAAATTACTATTTCATAGATTGGTTTAATTCTCATACTAAAGTTACTCTTATATTTTTATATTCTTATTTATCTTGTTTTACCTAATCTCATGAAACTACTGCCAAGAAAACCTACAAATAGTTGATAAATAAAATCAAAATGATGAAAACGTATAATTCACAAATATTGTTTAAGATCAAGTGATTCTTATTACTACACATAACTAAGAAATGTAGCTTCAGACCCATTTATGTGGAAAATAATTTCTGAAATGTCATTTTTATAGACAGAGTTTTTGGGATCCATGGATTAGAGATTATTTAGATTATTTTAAAGCATAACGTGATACGTTTTATTACTAAAGACCATATTTTTTCCTGTTGGTAAACACATTGTGTTGTTTTTTGTCTGGCCACATAAGATTGGTTGTGAATCACTAGCATGCACAAGCTAACAGTCGTTGCTAGCTAGATTTTCTCTGTTCATGTTGTCATTAATATCTAAATTGATTGTGTTTTGTTGGACAGACAACATCAAAAATATTGATGATAATTATACACAGAGTATCTTGTGCAGTCGCACAGGGACGTAAAGTCCTGGTGAAATGTGGGCTAAATTATCCCAAACATTTCTTATTTCACATTTCTTGTTGTTGGTAAGGTCACAGTAAGATTGTAGTATCAAAGAAAACTGCTCTGACTCAAACTACATTTTTCTTCTAATATAAAATTGTTCCCAGTGGTCTTTTAATAATAATCATGCATTTTTAATTTCCCAGCATTCCTTTGTCTACACTCTCTCTCACTAGCATATAGCACCTCACAAGCCCAAGCTAACATTAGTGTGTGGCAAAAAAAACAAAAAAAACAGTGAGCAATATGGGAGCTATGCAGCCTTAGAGTTTGGAAGCAGGTAGCATCTCAGACGAGGAAGATGAAGACATTAATAGATCTGTTTGTTTACAAGTGGTTGCTTCAGATTTGTAGCGGAGAAGCGAGAATTTGGCTCGCCCTGGCAATTTCTGCGTCACAAAACCGGGCTTTTTCAAACCGTGGGTTTTTATCTGCTCTTGTTCCAACATGATTTGAATAAAGAAACACTCAGAAATGCCTTTTTAACTTTAAATTATTTTATATGTGCTCTCCATTATGAGAAAAATGCCACACGAACATGTTAAAAATCGTCTCTGGTGGTTATATGTTGGCAGCAGTGTTCGGCAGCGAAGTGTGTGAATGTGTGTGTTCATGGATAAATGGGACTATGACTTTAAAGCACTTTGGGCTGCAAGGAAGGTAGAAAAGTGCTACAGAAGTATAGACCATTTACTTTTTACCATTAAGAAATATCAAAAACACGCCTGTCCTCATGAGATCATACATAGCAAATAGCATTGTTTTGTTTTGATTTTTTTTGTCCTGGAGACGTTAATTTGATGGAATTTATTATTTTTTTGTCGTTATTAGCTTATTTATTTAAAAAAATCTGTTTTTCAGTAGACTGTAACTAAAGACTTTACTGCTGGTTTTAGATTAAACGATATTTGAACAATTGAGGAGGAAAAAAAAAGCAATAAGTCAACTTGTCATCTTTCTGCTGCGAATAAAGTTTTCAGTCATGTTTAGAGTCTGGTGGGTTTGTTCTTGGGAGAGTTCATAATGTCTATCTTGTGTTTTAAAGTAGTTTGACTAAGTTGTTGGGCAGTGAGTGGACAGATGTAGAACAGCACAGTACAAGTTGAAAAATGACAGCTGAAATGAGCCGCTTGTTTCCCGTCAGACGACAGTGAAGCTCATGGCTTGTTACCGCTCAGCTCTTAGAATCAGTCTCATTAAAGGGAGCCCTGTAATCACAGTGAATGATAGGCGTTCTATGATTTGCGGGTTCCTTTTTTATTTTTTTTCCCCCAATCTTCGTTGTAAGCCGATGACAGATAAATCTGTCTCTTTGTTTAGCCTCTACTAAACTGCTTTCAGATGTAGAACAAGCAAAGTTGTGCTTTTGACAAGCTATGAAGGAGGGCATGGGGTGATTTTACACAAGCTGCCGCATCAAAGTTAGTGTCTTTCTACCTCAGATGAAACGAGAAGCACTCATGTGTTTGACTAAGTCACATTACATTCCTTTTCTTTGACTAATTAGGGTATCAAATGATCATTCTGAGTCAGATTTTTCAGACAATGAAGGAAAAGGCTTGGTTAGACAAAGAGGAAGTTTTCCTCTTCTTTGCTGCACAGCTGTGGAGAAACACGTGCGGCCACAGTGTCTTCAAATGAAAAGCTCTGCACACAGAAATGTGCTCTGCTGCACATGAGTCATGCATAATGACTTCCAGCTGGAAGTTGGTGCAGATGGCTCTGAAGCAGCCCTTTCCCTAGGAGGCGGATGCCGCAATTGAAAGCTTTTCGTTGCAGGCTGTCATAGGTGTTGCTAGGAGCTCGTGGTGGCGTTCATGTGCTGCTTTTCTAGGGGCGTGTGTCATCATGTCATGAGAACGTTTGGCTGCAGGAACAGCTGTTTGTTCTGGGTGGTTTTGGCCAGTGACTGTGTGGTCCAGGGTCAAACTGCATGTCACATTGTTCTGACCCAGTGTACATCTGCGGTGGCCTTGGTTACAGCCAAGAAGACCCGCTCGAGAGTGTGCAAATTACATGGTTGTGGTGGGAGAGCCGCCGCAATGGACTCACCATTGAAATGAACCAATGGAAGGACTGGTTTTTGCTCAGCTGTAACCCGTGATCATGGGGATCTATAAATGGGCACATCTTTCTTTAGCGCTTAAATGGAAAACATAAATCCCCTCTGCTGCCCTGCTGTGACATCCTCTGCTGAGTAATCTGTCCTTCTGAGTCAGCACAAGACAGAAAATACAGGGAACGGAGAAAGAATTTGCCATAATTGGGTCTTACTTTAGAGACAGACATTTTAGGGGTGTGCTTAAACAGCCTGCATCTATTTGGGTCGCACAAACAAACCATGACATTGCACATTCTTTCTGGCTTTTTTTTTTTTAATGTAATCTAACTTTGTTTCTGTTTGTCTCTTCTCTCTCTCTTTTTTAGTGGAACCAGCTGACCTCTTGAAGATTTTAGATTTTCACAGTTTACCTGAGGGAGTTTCAAAAACGACGGGTTTGTGCTCACATCGAAGGTCGTCGCAGGGACCCGATGTGGCTTACAGAGTATCCAAAGATGCCCAACTCAGCGCCCCCACCAAACAGCTGTACCCAGGTGAGTGTGTTCAACACATTTCAGAGACTGGGGTTCAAGCTCACCAAGTTGCATCATCATTTTTACTTGGAATTACTTGGAATTGCTCTCACAGTTTCTCACAGACTCTAAATATCTAGTCCAAAGTTCTACGTACACTTTTTAAACTACATGACATTGACTAAAACAGACATATGTCAAGCGAAGTGGACGTAGCCGAGACTTCTGGGAAATTTCCAGAGCACTGGACTTGTAGATACCCCTACAAATTGACGAACGCCCTATATAATGCACCAAGTAGTGAGTAGAGAGGGAATTTGAATGAAGCACTCATTTAAATTGCATGCAGAAATTAGCAACTAGCTAGAAATGTTGCATTTTGGGAAAATACGTGAACAAGCCTCTGATTTGGACCAATGAAGACAGCAGATTTTTGTAGAAATGTGCAAAATGTCTACAAATTTTGCTTTAACCGTTAGCACCGGAGCTTTGAACTGCTGTAACTCTCCAACCATTTATACCATTGATGTCATTTTAGCAGATTCTAAATCAGAAAAAAAAGAGCATTGTGATGATATTCAACACTTTACAGTAGTAGATGTGTCTACGCAATCAATGTAAACCGACTGATGCAACACATTGTGCTGCATAATGGTGCAAAACTAATTGGAATTCCAATAATGGCAGATAGAGTTAAAAGCTCAAAGTGCATGTGTTCTTTGTTAAAGGGTTTGTTTATTATGAAGATCTCCTTCAAATTTAGTCAAATTTCACTAGATACCCAATGACGGTTGACGTTGGAGTTGTATATTTTGAATATAGAACTGGAAGTGTTCTTAAATGCTCTTGTCCATTGTCACAGCTGAACACAGTGTGTTATATGCTACGTTCACACTGGCGTTGGCGGGCACTTCCAATGAAAAGTCCATGTAAACATGCGTGTTTCTGGCTTCCACGTTCAAAAAGTCAATGCTCAGGCTCCACTGACAAAACGTCAGCATTTTTGCACACGCATAACAAGCCCTATGTATACGTAGCATCAGTGCTCTATCGATTGTACACGTGTCACTGTTTACATGAGCTTTCTGAGATTTGACATCAACTTCTTGGCAGGCTACTTCAAATGTACGCTTTATTACCTTTCCTTCTGTGCTCTCGGGTAGCAGTTTTATTTCCATAAATTATCGTTGGTTGTCTTTTTGAACTATGATTCCATAATTACATAAGGGCTGAACCCTTTCCTTTAAGCCCCATATTTCTCAAAAAAAAAAGAGAGAAAAGGATCAGTGTTGAGGTACACCCAGTATCAGGGAGGAGCTGTCCCATTGAAAAGCAGTGAAAACAGAGGTTGTAGACGGGAGGGAAGACTGGATTTCCACTTTTCTGTGGCTTCAGTCGTGCTGACGTGGCTCTGAGTCGCTTTTCTGCAAAAGCACTTATCTTTCTCCACTCCTTCTCCAGCACTCTTTCCTTCACTTTCTTCCCCCCTTTAAGGTGTCATAACTCTTCCCCTCCGTCATTTCCTTGCAGTGTTTTGCTCCTCTGTGTTTGACAGCAAAAAGACCCAACTTTTCAGACAACAACCATCAAAAAGGCCGAGCTTGAAAGACGTGGAGGCTTCCCGTCCTCCTCAGATGCTTCATTGGCCTCAGTGGACCTTTTAATCCGTGCCACGGCTCTTCCTTTAAGCTTAGAGGAGAGCTGCGAGGCTTTTGAGGCCTGCGTGCCCTCACACGCTCTTCAATCAAACAAATACTGTTCACTTTGATGCTGTGTGACAGCGGAGCTCCATATGGGCCTTTGTTTAGACACATAGGCTGTAATTACACACATGCTACTCATCCAAAATAACAGTCTCCATCAAACAAAGCATCTGTAGGGGTTCATAACAGGCACCATAGTCTTAAGGTGCAAACAAACTAAATAGCTGTCTGAGGCTTCGAGGCTTTAGCGTCCAGTTTGTGATGTGGCCCATCTTTTGCCTTAACATCAAAAGAATGGCCGTCTTATAATTTCCAGATTGTGTGATTATTTTCTACCATTCCACCTTAACCGAGTTTGCCGCCAAGTTGGACTAAATCCCGACTGTATGCTTTGCTGTCATAATCCTGACTCTGAAAGGTCAGAAAAAAGCCCAGAGTTCTGTAAAAATGGAGGATATACTGCAGCCTCGTGATGTGGTAAAAAAAAAAAAGTTCTCTGTAGGAGAACACACTGGCCCGTGACCCCACAACCACAGACAGTGCGCGATGATGTATTGGAAAGGAGCGAGTACAGACGTGCAGTCATTAGATGAAGACATGGAAGAAATGGTTCATCTGACACTGCAGAAGCACTGAAAACAGAGGAAGCCTTTCTTACCTCAATTATGTGAAGCAGAAAAAGGGAAACTGACTGCAGTATACAATAAAACATAAAGGTCAAACTGCAGCAACACTATTGAGGGCATTGCTAATGACTTACAGGATTTGAACATTAAAAACTATGTTTGTGAATGCCAAAGAATCCCACATGAATACTCTCAATTTTACTGCTAAGATTTTTAAATTTTTTTCATTATGATGCACAAAGTAAGAAAAAAAGGTTTTGGTTTTAGACTAGAAACCCATAAAACGATGTAATTCTCTAAATATGTATTACAAAGCAATTAGTTTTGTTTATTTCTTTCATAGCTGCAGTAAAAAAAGAGGTTTGCCTCAACTTTTCATACTTCCTGTTGCTGCAAAGCCGGGTTATGTGTTTAATGTTTTTTGAGAGATTTTTTGTTTGTAAAATAGGAGTTCAATAATGTATACATTTGTTTTTGTAAATCTATTAGGCTGGAAGATGTAAAGCAAAGAGAAAAAACATCAAAATAAATCTACAAATTATAGTTTTGAAAAATATTTTAGCATAATGATAAAAAAAAGAATGAACTAATTGTGTGAAATGATTCATTTATGATCATTTAATTGATCATCATTCATATTGAACTTTCCAGCTTTTCCTATGTTTTCATCTTAATTCAACCTTTCTATTTTGCTATTTCACAATCAGGAAATATACAAGATTAGGAACAGGCTGCACTGTTTAACAAGCCGACATTTATCACTGATGATCACTCTATGGACAGGTTGGCATGGCAACAACTGGAGCAAATTCTGGGATGTTAAAGGGCAGATACTCTGCTGCAAATGATTAATTGCTCTTATTGCTGTTTTACCACTAAACTTCATTTCCTGTTCTCATCGATTTGTACTCCTGTTACTAAACCTGCTCTTGTTCATCTTTTCTTACACCTGCTGTGTTTCTGCCTTTGATGCTGTTAACGTTGCATGAAGACCTCCACTTCCATTCTTTGTCCCCCCTGATCCACCTCACAGTGAGAATCTGAGAAAATCTCTGACTGTGGAGCATTGACAGTATATGAAAACTGGACTGAGTGACCCCTCCCTTCCTGGCTCCAAGAAGCCAAACTCTCATAAACAGCTATCCGTTGGTCATTAGATCTGTTAGAATAACCATTCTTGCTCTGCTCTCTTTTTCTAATATGTTCTTAAGAATCCAATGTTTTTTTTAATAACTTGACCAATCAGAAAGTAAAATTAGGTTGTGCCTGCTGGCCCCCACGTCCAATGTTCAGAACGTTTGGCAGATTTGCTGTAGCCAATAACAACAGACCCTGTCAGGCTACGACTTAAAATGTATATAGAGAACTGGACAGAACGAGTGAGACGTCACCCATAGAAAATGACTCAGAAATTTGGAACACAAGTCAATGCTGTAGAGGGGCTGAAGGATTCCTTTGGAAAATAGCTGAAGAAAATCGAGAAATAAGGAAATTATTGGTTTTTCTAACTGGAACCTCCCACTTTTAGGACTATTCCATATGAAGTTGGAAAGCTAGCTAAGCAATGCTACAAATTCTTTCCTGATTGAAGTGAAAAATGCTGTACTACCGTCTTTGGCAGACTCCATTGGGGGTGATTCCAGTGTAAACCTTTAGTTCCTCTAATCCTCTGTGTCAACACGCACTCTAAATCTGAGCCCAGTAATGAGGAGCGAGGTATCGCTCATCTGCTGGCCTGAAGCAAAAAGACACATTCCTGGGGGTAAGAAAAACAGAGTTTTGTGCCTCATTTAATGGAATAACGAAAATGTGGTTCACCTTTGTAGTTCAACCCTTTACATAAACCCCCTACCTGAGCTGACCCGTCTTCTCCACTGAGCTTTAGCGATGCTAAAGGCTCAGCTAGCCATAGATTTTGACGCCAAACTCTCCATCCCAGATTTGCTGGGTATTTCCGTCCTCTCTGTCCGGTTATGCCACGCAAAATTCCATTTGGGGGACCTGCCAAAGCATGTGCACCCCTCATGATTTGAAGCGCCACCTGGCATTGATGAAGGAACTATATGGAAAGCCAGGAAGGCACACAGACTTTACTTCCAGATGGCTGACAGGGTGAGACAGGATGAAAACGAAGAGTCAAGCATAAAAAAAAAGCATTTTCCAAACTGCGCCCCGTTGTCCCAATTCAGCCACAAACCCCGTCTCCCATTTCTGCTCGTCTGGGAGCTAAAGAGCAACAGACCGCTACTGAATTTCAAGTGGTTCTCTTTTGTTTATGTTAAACATAATCCAAACTGTTGGATTTTTATAACCTCAGTGGCTCTAATGCACACTGAATACCTCATTTTTTTCCCTGAAGCACACATTTGCCCACATTAGTCCTCTCAGATGGTTGGAAAACCGGCTTTTTCTCTGTGGGAACTTGAATTGCATATGTGTCCCATACTTGTGCAAAATGAAGGAAATAGTTCAAGCTCCACAAAGAAGCCATGCAGATTTCCCTGATATCTTTCATGTGCTTGCATACCAACACAGTGTTGGTATTTCCATTTCTTCGATTATTTTCCCCCGTAAAAATTCCTGCTCCCTTCCAGGTCGTCGGTGTGTCTGTTAGACGCATCAGCTGTAGGAGAGCAGAGGAGAGTCTGAAGGATGGGTCCATCCAAGTCTCCCAGGATCACATGTTTTTACCATCAATGCTCCTCATCCTGTCTTCTTTTTTCCCCCTCCTTTCTTCCTCAATTCTGCCAACACAGATTAAACCTAATCTGATTTTTTCCTACTGAAGTGGTTCTTCAGATCCACCTGATCCACGTCTGTCAACAATATTCACGAAAGCTAGGGGTGGAATCAATGATTCGATTTACAGTATAATCCTACGATTCCTACAAAAATTAAATACAGATAATGGAAAATACCATTTGGATTTGGATATCTTTGGATACCTCTGGATAAAAAATCCCCTGGATCAATTTTCGATCAGTAAATGGGATCGTTCCAAACGAACAGGGATCGATTATAATTTGCACCGACAACCACCAGTTATGATAGGAATCGAATTGTTGTCAAGATGAATCGCTACACCTCTAATGAAAACTTTCCCTGTCTTGTCAGGTGACGCCTTTCCGGAGGATTTTTCCATCATGGCCACAGTGAAGCCGAAGAAGGGCAGCCAGTCCTTCCTGTTGTCTGTTTACAACGAACAGGGCATCCAGCAGCTCGGCATGGAAGTGGGTCGCTCCCCCGTCTTCCTGTACGAGGACCATTCAGGCAAGCCCAGCCCCGAGGACTACCCTCTCTTCAGAGGAGTCAACCTCGCCGACGGGAAGTAGGTGCCCTCGTACCTTTACTCTTTCACCCAACAATCACTGTAGCGTTTCTCCATTGACGAACACACAAAAACAAGAGGCCCCTGCTTGGTAACTTGGCCGATTGTAACCCAGTAAGTGTGTGAATTAACTTTACCTCCCATCCCAGGTGGCATCGAGTGGCCATCAGCGTGCACAAGCAGAGCATCACCCTTATTCTGGACTGTAAAAAGAAGACCACCCAGAAGCTGCTCCGAAGCCCCCAGCCCGTCATCGACACAAGAGGAATTATAGTGTTTGGAACTAGAATACTTGATGAAGAAGTCTTCGAGGTAGGCAGTGCTTTTATAAATCAGTGGAATATATCATTTTGGATGGTTTTTTTGTTGTTGTGGTGGTTATTTATACCAAAGTGAACCTCTGAACAACTTTATTTTGGGAGGGCAGCATCTTGGTTCTAGTTTTCAGTAGAGAGATGTGGGAGCGGTCTATGTAAGGGATAATACCGGATGAGGTGTCCATGATCAGAAATAAATGGAAAGTAAATATGCAAAAATGGAAAGTAATGTGCAATCTTCAGTTGAGAATTCATTTTAATTATGACTCACAAAAGCTTCCATAGATCCATGCTAAGGCACTTTTCTTTGCAACAGAATCAGTTGACTTTTGTTGAAACTGGAGCTACAGCTCCAGTGTTGAAGGTATAATGGACATCCTACAGCCAGTCGGAATCAAGGGTTCACCCATACCATGGTATAAGTGCTGGTCACCTCCCTGTGTGCGCTTTGCTTTAGGATTAGGAAATGTTGAAGCCCCACCAACCTCTACAAACCATAAATCCAACTTAATTCTATGTGTCCGTTTTCCACATCCTCCACAATTGAACTCCACTTCCCATCATTCTGTGTGTACGTGTGTGTGTTTTATTTCCCTCTTCCTTAAAGCTCCACTTTCTTTGCGGCTGCTCACTTTGGAAGTCTGTTTTCTCTTTCAAAATCACAACGAGAGCTTTTACCCTTCCAGAAATGAGGCTGAATTTTGTAGCTTTTTAGCTGTCCAATAGAGACAGGAAACTCTCTGGAGACACCTGATATGACTCGGTGTTTGAATGGATAATGAGTGTTTTCTGGTCGGATGTTTGAGGCTGTTAAACATGACCTCTTGTGCGGGAATCACATGCAGTTCCAGCACAAGGAATATCCTTTGTCTTTGTCCCCTCAGCTTGTTTAGAGGGGAGATTAGTCCATGAGGCCTAGGGCCTCGATAATAATTAGTAACAGAGGCTGACTGATGTGACTGATGCAGCGCCAGCCGACCCTTAACCTTCCCTCTGCTCCAAGAGAGCAAACAGAAAGAAACGTGACATCACCCTCTCTGCAAGCCCCTCAGAGGCACTTTAAGCTTCAACGTTTCTGTAGCTCGAGCAGACAAAAATCTGCTGTACAAGACTGTTCACACACACCTTGAACTAAGCAATGAGGCAGAAATGTTTTTCTTACTCTCGCTGTAATTTCTCTTAACTGTTGTTTTGCATTTAATTGGGCTAAAGTTTTATCCTATTGCCAATGATGACGTAATTATCGCTGAATTGGGGCAACACCATAGAGGTTCAGCTATCAATAACAGCCCGGTTGTTACCGTGGGAACGGCCATAGGGTTTGCAAGATGTTCGGAACCCTCCTGCTGAGTGTCTGCCGGTCGGGAGACAGGACAGGCTCCACTGCGTGCAGAAAATGGAAAATATGCCACATACTTTCCAAATTATACTCAGGCTGTGCTGCTCTGCTCCCCTCACTCCCCTCTTTCTACTCCCGCCTGATCCCGGCCTGACTTCCACTCAAATCAGATATTACCGAGAGGTGGTTAGCATGAAATAATACACTGAATGCTTTGAATTTTACTGCCTCACTAGTCAAATTACAGACGACTGAATGACTGTGATTTCCACTCAGTTGAATTTTTTTTTATTCTTTTGTCCAAATTCAATTTTTGAGGCAGGAAAATCATTATTCTAATAGAGAATGATAATATTTTAGTCCTTTCTTCTCAGAAATTTCCCCTTTCTGCACACAAACTGACCAAAATGACCATAAAACTAATGCCAGAAGCAAGTTACTTTCCTCTCTGGCCTTTTGCTGAGTCTGTTTCATCAATTCGCCATGGAAACCAGCAAAATGGAAGTAAATGGAAAGGATGAATTCCCAAAAACCAGTGCATGTTTGTGTAGCATCAAAACGTTAAAGTGAGGTCATGCAAACTTGACCTTTGACAAAACCTCCACCTTTGCTCAGTTCAATTCCTGGAAAGGAAAAAAAAAACATATTTAATAGAGAAACCAAATTGGTTTTAGATTGGAAATGTAAAAAAGGAATAATATTTATTGACATTGTGTTGAATTGTGAATTGAATCAAATCATGAACTTAAAGTCGACTGTTTTTGGACCCTAATTTCTATCCTAAGAGACATTAGACCCAAAAACTTTCAGCATAAATAACACAAATGAGCCATTACATGTGGCGTTGGTGTGGAGAATGCTCAAAAATAGTTACCTACTGTAAAAAACATATTTTTTTACCAATAGGCAAAAAACTAAAAAGAGAAAAAATATCAAAATTCTGTACAGTGTTGGCTTCAAACAAAACTTGCCTTTGAGTTTCCAAAGTTAATCTGATGCAGAAATTTTAAAAAAATCCACACAAATGCATCAACTTAAAACAGGGGTCTGCATCGTGAGGATCTGAAGGCACATCTGGCTCTTTTACCAAAACACAATAAAAGGTTTAGTGGTTTATTATTAGAACATGCTTACAACACATATTCTTACCCTATGCTGCACAACAGCAGTGTCTAGTTGCTGTTTAGAGGCAGTTCTTCAAGAATAGAATTTTATTTCCTTGTAATTCTGTGTTATGTTCATTTTTACATTTTTTAATTCAAGTAAACCTGTCGGAGCAGGAGGATATTATTTGACACAGGATGTCTTTTATTTTGAAAGAAACTTCTATGTGCTTCTGTGAAAAGTAAATACAGATATGTATTATAGCTAGAAAACACTGTAATAATTCAGTTATTATGAACATGTAAAATCTATATTATATAAAGGAAATGCTTGATAACCATAAATCATAAAGAAAGTGTATTTTGCTAAACGGTGAACTGCAACTTTGAGGCTCTCATTGGTTTTTGGTCCAAATGGGTTTTTTTAGCATTCAAGGTTGCAGACCCCTACTTAACAAATGAGAAAATGTAAAGCTATGATGGAAAAGTACATTCATAGAGCCCTATATGTTAATATTGTATCTTACAAGCAATATTAAAACCATTATTTTGTCTTCTTTTTATGTAATGCTCTGCTCAACTCTTTGTGCGCTCCATTGAGGAGGTTTTTAGAGGCCCCCCACCTCTTAATAACCTGGTTTCTTTTGAAACTTCCTGTATAAAGAATTGTGACATAATTTTTCCTTTGATTAAAAGACCAGGTCACATAAAATCACAGAAGTGATATAATTGACAGCTTTTCAGATTCTAAACAGCTGTTAGTGAACAAGTAGTGCTTTTATTCTGAAGTGGTTTGTGGTTTTGTAACTAAATAAAGACTATCTGCCTTCTTTAAGCACCATTGTTTTTCATAAAGCTTCATATGAGTGTTTGCAACGCCGTTATTATGGGATTTTGAGGCAGTGCTGCAGGCAGGTTTTTACCCGCTAACCAGTGGTGGTCGGCTGGAAATGGAGCATTGGGTGAAGGGGTTACCTTTATAGCAAACTGATCCTCAGAGGACTTCCTGACACTGAAACCTATGCTCACTGTCTCATCAGCATACTGCCATTTTTGATTTCTGGGTCCACACTTGTGTTTTTTCTGAGACTTCAAAAAGAGCAAGAGCTCATTTAATGTCCACCTGCTGGTTTTTGGTTGCATTTAATGTAAAGCTACGTTCAAATTCGGCATTTGAGGCTAAACGCAGGTTCTCCAACACGCATTTAGCCCTGGGGTTGGCAAACTACGGCCATGTGCGGCCCATTAAGCTACTTAATTTGGCCCACCAAACTGGAACAAATGTTATGAATAATCCTCATTAAAGTTTTATTTTCGCTGAAATTCTGGTGTTTCTCTATAAATGATGCTTTACAAATAAGTTAAACCTTGTCTTGGTGCAGAAAGTTTTTTCTGCATTCATATGCTGTTGGAATATTTGTTGTTATTTGATGTTCATGTGTGTTTTCAGAGCTGGACAGTCATTTTCCGATCATTCCAACAGCACACGAACACAGCTGGCATTTGTCCCTGATGGACCTCAACCCATTGGCAATAATATTACAACAAAAGCCTCATTTTAAACTAAAAACTCAAACATTGCCCATTTTAAAATATATATGTATATCAGCTTTCTAATAAAAGGAAAGTATGTTTTTGTCCTGATTCCATTTTATTTTTGTCTTTCTTGAATGAGGTGGATCACCTGAACATCCCCTTTATCTGCTCCTGGTCCGGCCCTCCTGTCAATTATTCATTTCTCTTCCATGATCAGTTTTCAAACAGTTGGCACTCCCATGAGCGAAAAAGGGATGCCATCCAAACATCATTCCCAAATCCTGCGTCGCTGATTGGTCACAGTTCAACTGGTTTAACTTTTGGCGCGTTTGTGCATGTAGAGTCTGAAAAACAGTCTGAAAAATGTGCATGGCTACACTTTAACGTAAGAGTTTTGAACGCAGAAGACCGAAACGCACATATATACATTTACGAAGACTTTTCATCAAAAGTGGCTGCTTGAGCGCGAGGGCGGTGTTAACGTCGCTTAAGAGTTCTCTGGTTGGTTTGACGGCAACTCTGGTTCAATTTTTTTGATCTGTGTCTTACAAATTGTTTGACCAAAAAAAGGAGGTTTTGATTGAATAAAACCCTTGTTGAATGCTTAAGATGAAGAGGAAGTGAAGAAGACTCAAGGAGGGACTGAGAAAACTTGGGATCTTTACTCTGGAGGGACATAGAGAATCTCTCCCCGTTTGGATGCCTGTTTTGGAACAACTACACGTAACACGTTTCTCCACGTTTCCTTGATATCTGAAGGAACAAAAATGGTGGACAAAAAATGAGGTAGAACTGTTGGGTAGGGACAAAAAGAAGAGCTCTTGCTGAGTCTTTCGGAGTCTTCTCTGTGACTAGGATATGGGATGCAGTGGGGCTCCTGCGGTGCATCCAGAGCCAGGAAAAAGTAGTAAAACTTGCAGCACATGAGCTGGATGCTCGTAATGAGGTTTTATATTTGACTGGCCTGATGAGGTTTGCACATCCTGTTTCCTCATCTTTGCCTCAGGAGTTCATTTTTCTACCATTAACTCAGCAACCAGCTTTAGCACTTCACACACTGACAGCATACAGTGTGCTGGTTTACAGCAAACCCCTCAAATCTACAGCTTTTTTTTTTCCCACTCAGTAGCTTTTAAAACTGTGGCTTTGCTTTGAATAAATGAACCTCGGAGCAGATTTTTGTGATAAAAAGGCTTCTAGAGGGGGGTCGAAATGCCGTAACAGTTCGCTCACTGTTTAATGCCTGGATAATGGCTTTTCTTCGGCTGCCGCATTAGAGAAGAACTGGAAATTTGATGCCCCTGCTAGGGCATTCATGGCTCCTTTGGTGCAAAATTATGAGGGAGTGTCAAGCTCTGAGCTTGTGTGGTTTAAAAAAATAAAGAAGGAATGAAACATATCTTGAGGATCTGCTTTCAAGTGGACAGTGTAATTGGTGAATGTGAGCTCATTAAACAAAAAGTACACTGCAGTGCACTGAAAGTAAACAAAACTATAAAGACCCTGCAACAAATACCCGGTTGTACACTTTGGGTCTCTTATGAGTAAAAATTCCCAAATAAATGTTACATCTGCACACTAAAAGTGCTTTGAATCATGGTACTGTAAAATAAAAAGAGGAAAAAGTGTTTGGAACAAATAAATGTCATCATGTCTCATCATTCTTTTTCATCGTTCAGCTATTTCAACTTTTCCAGCATTACAGATTTTGCTCCTCATCCCTCTTTGGGGGTTTGTCCAAAGAAAGTTCAGGCATGAGCTCATGAATACCTGCAGCTTGTGACCTGTCAGTGGAATCTAAGATCTGTGACTTAAACACAACAAACACACATTTTTATGTACAGAAGACGGGATTTGCGTCTGTAATTATTCACCCTCTCAAACAAGGCAATAAAACAGTCTTATTCCCCATTACGGTTTGGGTAAACAGCTGTCAGTTGGTCTCTGTGGAAAGCTGAGGCGCCACATATTCGGCCTCTAAAGAAAAAAAAAAGGAACAATAAAAAAACCAAAATAACACTGATTTAAGTACAAGGAAGATCAAGATTTCTCACACGAGGTGGTGATACATCCTCTTTTGTTGTAGCTGTAGCTGATGCAGCAGACAACGGCAAATTTCTAATTGTTTATGTCTTGATTCAATGGCCTTTGATGTCTTTAACTGATCCTTTAACACCAGAGCTTTAGCTCCAGTGATACGTTCTCTGGATTACTCTGATTGTTCAACCATTTACCAAATTAACACAATTCCAGCAGTTTCTGAAGTGGAGGAAAGCAGCTTTGTGCTGATAAGCAACACTTTACAGTAGTGAAGCAACTTAAATCGGCTTTGTGCCCCTTTATTCTTAGCTGATTTACATTGATTGCAATAATGACGAAGATTATTAGACACATTAGATGTGGTATGTATTGTACCATCTGGTGCACAACTACGAGCCAGCACTGAATTCAAGTAAAGTAAAATCTGGTAATTTGTTTTTCTTTAAATATATTTAGTATTTTTCAACAGATATGCTTTATTTACCTGTATAATACAGCGACTTGTGTCTTTATAAAACAACTACACCAATACAACATCTTTCCACCACAGGGCGTTTATCATGGGGGATACATTCTGAAATGACCCCCCCAATAAGTGAAATCTCCAAAGTGGGATTACAGATAAAGCTGTACAGCCCCTCATTTCAAACTTTATACACTTTCCTCAGACAGTCGTGAACATTTTCACACTTTTCTCTTGTGTTTAAGCTCTCAAATTTCAAACCTTTATAGAAAATAAGTCTAGTATTTTAAAATGAAAACAAAGGTCTTGTCCCAATTGAAGATTTGTGTAGATTTGGGGCACTGAGCGTGTCTGTACAGGAGATTGATTGACAAAGTCATCAGCCAATCAGAATCCAAAACCCAATGTGCAATATTTAAAAAAAAGAAAACACAAAAAAATTGCACTGCAATTATCTGCGAAGGAGCAAGACCATGAAAGGTGAACCGTGATGTGGCGAGGGGCCGCTCTTTTACCATTTAGCAAGAAAAAAATACACATTCAACTTGATGAATCCAATCAATGTCTGCTACCAAAGTTTGCTTTTAGGTCCTGCCAGACGTACCCAAAAGCCCAGGTTTTGGAGGTGCGGTTGCTTCTGAGCGTCTCAGTTTTGGTGGACCATTTTCCCTGCTGTGGTGCTGCTGTATCTTGAAGTTTTAATCTACAGGACCAAAGCTGGAGGCGACAGGAGCTCTTTCAAGCACTATTTAAAAAACTGGAGCCTTCTCAGTTCCTGTACTTGAATTTTGATCTTTGTTGTGGTGAAACTGCAATCTTTTGTTTCCCAACATCTGCTTTAATGAAAGTTTAGTCCAAATTATCCCCCAAATCAATGCAAGAGTCATGCAATGCTATTTAGTAAATATGGAACAAGGAGAAAGTTGAGGCTAATTTGCGTATTAACCCACACTTTGTCTTAAAAAACACATGAGATGTTGCAAATTATAAGACTGAAAATGGACTAATTGGAGGCAAAAATGCGAATATGACTTCCATAAATCCAAAGCATTGTTTTGTGACACATCTGGTGTTTTTGAACTCAAACCACACCAGTTACATTGAAATTCAAGTTGAAATTGTTCCTGATGTGTGAATTGTCTTGCAGTTTAGTCTTGAGAGCAGTTCTGGTGTTCTGATGATTCATTTGGTTGGCTGGAAGTTGTCGTGTATGTCTAACATCAGCAGTTTGTTCATAATCTCCAGTTTTCCGCATGAAACCTTTTTCTCAGACTTTATATCAAGACTTGACTTCAAGTTTTACAGAAAAATCAGACAGATTAGTGCATACCTTCCCTATATCCACTGCTAAATCCTTTATAGTGAGGTGGACTGCCTGAAGAGATACACCAGTACAATCTAAGACCCAGAAAGCACAGCTTTACCTTTTGCCATGATTTATTCAATGAGACTCTTCTGAAAAACGGGTTTGAGGCCCTTCTGAGAAGAACCCCCTTATTCTCTGTGGTTCTATCAAAAAGCAACTTTTCTCTTTCAAAGTGTAGCTTTCCCACTGATAAAATCAAGTCAGAGGGGAAGCAACGTATTTGAGAGAGATCTGAGAGACGTTCTGACTGCAATCCTGCCCAGCTGGATGTTGACTTGCAGCAGACCAGATGTTTCCTCATGCGGGATTCTTTGAAGCCAATGATTGATGGTGACCAATAGCTGCTGGAGATTAAAGCGTAGCTCCTTTCACTGTGTGTTCCTCTGTATATCTTTGAGTTCTGTTTAGGAAACACCAGTACAAGCACGTGGTTCTGAGTTCTGGTGTTCACCACCTGCATTTTAGGTGAAAATCAAATGTTCCTGCCTTGTTTTGTCTGAACTGGAGGTCATGCTTCATGGACCAAGTGCAATACTTTTTTATGCATTAGTAGCTGCAGGGAGGATGGGGTTTCCATCATGGATAACTCATGTCAGATGTTTGTCTTTCACCCTCTTATTCTTCACGTTATTCCTTTACTGTGTCAGCAAACCCCAAAGTGTCTCTTCAGCAGGAGATTTCCCCAAACTTCCAAGCCAAACATTCAAAATGGACTCCTCATGGAGGTGGGGGAAGGTTTTCCTCTTCCCAAACGAGCAGGAAATGGGAGCATGGCTGCCTGCAGTCCTGGGAGATGTGGGATTGAAATGGTAAATGATTAGAGTTTTGTTGGAAGCAGGACAGATTTCCCAAATGAAGACAGTAGCGGTGGAGACTGGATAAGTGGGGTGGCAGACGGACCTGTTGCTGTTGGCTGAGCACTGAGATTTGGCTGCAGTTTAGAGGAGCAGGTCTGTGTGGGTGGAAAACCCAGCTGATTTCTGGAGATGTTTGTGTCCACGTGTTTCTGTGCTACCTATGCTTATCCAGGTCTGTGGACAGAATGGATCTGGTTTGTTTGGTTGTGCTGATTTATATTCCCTCAGAACCAGACCTCTGCAATGTGTTTTTTGGATTTTTTTCTTTTTTTGGTCAGGTTGGATGGAGGCGTGTGGGTAAATATAGCCCTTTAAAACCCACTGCATTCATCTCTTGAGTTATTTTAAAATATTTCCCAGTTTTTTTTATGATGAATGTGGAACTTTTTAAGCCCAAACTTGTGTCGATTTTTAAGTTTGTGTGGGGAGGCTGGAGGTTGGCAGTCTGAAACCGGCTGATCATCAGACGACTTTGGGGGCCTTGGGGACTCTATCAGTCCGTCATCACACTGCTGCCTTCCTGCCACTCGCCTGTCAGGGACCTCTACTTAAAACCCGTATTTAAAATCTATTTTGATTGGTCTTTAAGTTGAATTAAATGTCTTTTTAAGCAGTACTATGATTTTAAAAGCTGTAACAGGGACAATAACTGATTTTCTAAGGGATGAAGAAACAGGAAACACTAATTTGTGCTCCTGAAAATGAAAGCGTTTCAGATATCAGTTGTTGATTTGCTTCCAGAAAGGAACAAAAAAAGGAGTAAAAAAATTAAATACAGATATGGTTTTAAACTTTTGAATTTAATTTAGAGGAGAAAACTATGAACTCAGTCTTTCCTGGATTGATTGTTGCTCAGATTTATTTTGGCTCGTTTCTCACCGGAGCACTCTCCTGCCCCCATCTGGACGCTGCCAAAATGCCCAGCAGAGATGGGTACTGGGGGAAAACAGCTTTCAGAATAAAAGCTTTCTTTGGTCAAACGCAAAAAAATAGAAATCAATCTTTTTTTTTGTCAGTGTCTTCTGCTCCCATAATCGAATTGAAAGATGGAGCCTCATTGTCATGGAGAGGATTGATGTGCTTTTTCTCTTAGTCTTCATCTTGATGAATGTTAAGTGAGGTCAGCTTTTACTCTTACAGCCACAGGCAATGTCTTTTCCTCCACAGCGAGGCAGTGAGGGAGCCTGGAGAGGAGCAGAGTCATGTTTCACTGGAGCCTGCTCTGTTTTTGTCTAAAAAAAATCTGCGCTCTGTTGGGCCAGATGCACATTTGATTTGCTGTTCTAAGAGACTTCTGTGTTTTTCGTACCACTTTGGTTTCTCTTATGTGTGTACATTAGCACAATGCACCCAATGGTACTTTTTTCAACAATTTTCTCCTCTTTTTCTTTTCATGTTTTAGCATCTGAGCTTCAGAAAAAGCCTCATTAACGTACCGAATCCCTGAGTCTGTATTTCTAACTGCTGCAGTGGGAATGTGGGCTCTGTGTACACTAATGATTTAAATATCTCATGCCTTAAAGGGTCGCTGAACCGAGTTGACGACTCAGCACCAGCATACAAAATTAGGAATTTGGCATTAGCATACAGCTGGTGTACAGTATAAGAGTATTCACAGCGTTTGCAAGTAAAACAGCAACTTGTTTTAACATTTGACATCAGAGTTGGTCGAGTAATAGATGCGTGAAAAGTGCAGCTACGAGTGAAAGACAGGAAATCAGATCCAGCTTTAGTTCATGGCCGTGAAATGATGAAGATTTGGATTTTATAATGCATTAAATGTGATTTGATTTTCAGAGTACTACTAAAAACATACATCTTACTTTATTATGAGCTTCATTAATTCAAATGTTTTTCCCTGGAAAGTATTTTAGCATTCTGAATGTGCTCTTTATTTTATTAACTCAGATCTGGATTTAAGATACATGTCATTCCTATTTCCTGTTTTGTAGCTCATCTTCACATTTTAAAGATTTGATTAAAGATCCACTCTGATTATTTTTGTAATCTTTTTTCTGTATTCCCAGTGGTCTTTTCATTATGATTTTGCCGCTTTAAGCGAAAGCCTGTGGCGTTTTCTAGGACGTAGTTTCTGCAGAGCAGCAGGAGCCGTGGATGGGACTGTTTGCGTGGAGAAACCACGACTTGAGGCCTATGTAGCGTATTTTCTACGTCACAAATACAGTTTTTTTATCTGATTCAAAGCAGTTTGTATAGAGAAATACTTAGAAGCACAATTTTAATCTAAATTTTCTTCAGGCAGTATATATATCAAATATTCACAAGAATATAATAGAAAAAATCACAAGAACAAGTTAAAAACACCAAAAACACCACGATTGATCTGTGGATTAGTGTGGAAACCCTATTTTACTTACATTTTAGCAGCAGTTTGGATATTGACTGATTCCAAGAGAAAATGTTGCATATTTTCTCACATCTTGTGTCTTCACCTAGTAGAGCGCTGTTGCTGCCATAGAAACTATTGGATGTGGGAAAAGGATAATTGACAACTTGTCACGGAGTGGTGGTGGCGAACCCAAAATGCAGGAGACCAGGCTTGATGACCATTTAATAAATAAAGTGAAACTTGACAAAAATCATGGAGAAACGAAGGAGATGCACTGAGGTCGATTAAGTAAATGAAGACAGCTGTGAATGTTTAACCTGAACCTAGTGAGTCCGACAGGGAAAACAGAACTTGACAAAAGCATCACACGCACGGAATCCTCACACAACTAAATACGTTAACCCTTTAATACCAGAGATGCGGACAGGTACACGGAATACATTATGCGTTTCATTTACCATAACTCTTTCAGCATCTGTCCTTTTTCCATGATTCCAATGGATTCTGAAGTTGAAATTCAGCAATCAAATCGAATCAGCTAGTTTACGTTGGCTACGCAATTGCAACACCACTGTAAAATGTTGCACATCAGTACAGAGCTGCTTTTCTCTGCTTCAGAATCACAGAAGTAACGTACATGATTGAAAAATGAACTTACAATGACCTAATAGCTAAAGCTCTGGTTTTAAGGGGTAATCTAATGAAACATGGTAAATTTAACATTATTTTACATATTTTTCATATCTTAGGTTATTTGCTGTGCTTCCTATGTAAGAGTGTGCACTGTGTTTACTGTAGAGCACTTGACCTGAAAGCGCTTTCTCAGATGAAGTTCAATGAGCACTGGTTTCTGTTATGGTAGGCCAATGATGCTGCTGACCCTTAGCAAAAAGAAACTTAAAGTTTCTTTTATGAAGAATACTTGAGTATAAGTACAGGAAGTCTACCATATAGATGTAGTGTGGAAGTAACTTTTTCACACTAAATCAGAACATTTAACGTTTGCAATATGTAGATAGTAAATAAAAAGTAAAATTCAACTATGCTGCCTCACTTTTAGCATCAACTAAGTATACTTGTAGTACACCCAAAGACTACTTTTTTGCTAAGGGAATCTCTGGTATTTTTAAACTGTGTGTGAGCAGAGATGTTTAGAATCTGTAGAGAACATGTTTGCAAAAGCAAAAGCTTTCCTGCTGAAATGTTTCCAGACTACTCCTTGTTTGTGCAACAGTAGCCTATAAAAGGCATTGGCCCATTGTGCTGAATGTAGTTGAGGAAATATTGGATTTTTGGGCATCAGAATGAATTGTGGTAGATATTCAACACTGGATGTATAACCTGATTTCTACAAGTAACCTGGTTGTCAGAGCAACCTTCTAATGATTTTAGAGGTCTCCATGCACAGCAGTATCCTGGTTGCATCACCTTCACTGCCTCACTGGGACACATTTGCACCTTCTAGTGTGCTAGTGTTTCATTAAATGTTGAGCATCAGCAGCCTTTTTAAATCCTCATGAGCTTTTAGAAAAACTTTTTTCAGGAAAAAAAAAGTTATCTTCGGGTTTTCTTAAACTTGAAAGCTGGTTATGAAAACCAGATACTTTGTTTTGTGTTCGATGGACTGAAATGTAGGAGGCATCGGTTGGGTGGCCAAAACATAAAACTTTAAATATTTAATAGAACATGAGAATAAATAATAAAACCCAAACTTGAAAAGCAAAAGAAAAAAGGGTGACAAAACAGAAGATCTGACTTTAAAGAGAAACCAAAGTCTTTCATAGACCGAGCAGAATTGAACTAAAAGAGAAACAGCTGTGGACGGAAACTAAACCTGCCGCTTTGACTGACAAAAAGAAAAAAAAACACCAAACCAGAACCTAACCTGACCATGAGAACAAATGACTTATTTCAAACTAAAAGAAACCAGTCCTCTGTGTGAAGAAAGAATCAAAAATGTCTACTGGTTGTGAAAGTATTATTGTTTTTAACTATTTTGACTAATACTGCATTAGCAAATGAACAGATGAAAGTTCATCTTAGATTTTCATGTTCCATGTGACTTATTTTTGATTTTTACATTTTAGGATAAAGATTTAGTTTAAGTCTGTTGATCTGCAGAAGGTTCTTTAGAAATGGTCTTTACGTGTTCTATATTTACCAAGAACCCTCTGAAGGAGACTGTAGTCGAGCACTCAAAACATGAAGAAAACTACAGTGTCCCCTTGTTATATGGTGGTTCAGTTAGGGTCTCGCTGTTTCACGAGATTTTTATTCCATATTTGCATGCTTTGGACCATAATCTCTATGAAGGTTTGAACTTTGAGAGTTTGATCAACAGAGAAAAGTGTGAAAATGTTCAAATCTGTCTGGGAAAGTGTGTAGTGAGGAGTGTCACAACGTTAAAACATCTGTAATCCTGCTTCACAGGTTTCATCTTGTGCAGGTTGTTTTCAGAACAAAGAACCACTGTCATAGATTTGTTTTTTGTATGTGAACCAGTCAGTGAAAAGTCAAATTCTTGTATTGACAATACAGAAATGCACAGGTGGTCCACGGCTTTACCCATTAGTTTATATTGGGCCCAATCCATTTTTCAGCTGTGTTTTGCTGCCATCTTTATCAGATCTGATGACATTAGAGCCTTTCCAAAAATGGGCAAATATGGAGAATCAGTCAAGCTAAACAAATGTCACGTAAACCTGTTCTAGTGCTGAATATCTGATGGTCAAAGCCACATTTCTGTTAAAGTGCTATTTTGACCTCAATTAGATAAAGTTAAGGCATTCATAGAAAAACAACTTTCCCAGTACAGTTGTATTGGTTGATAAATACAAGCTTTGGGTACAAAGACTTAGAATGTTTAGAATGATTGTAAAAAATAAATATTTTTCACTATATTACATTATTTTCAGAACATATCTCCCACAAACAAGGGAATAATGTACATCTGAATTGTTATATTTGCCTTAAAAGGAGGAGCAAGAGCCAAGTATGGTCACCTGGCTGAGATATTTCTGTCCATTTTTTAACAATTTTGCTTCATCACTGGCTGGAAAACTGTCCTGGGTGTACCCCGCCATCACCTAAAAGTGACTGGGATAGGCTCCAGCATCCTCGTGACACTGTAAGGGAGGAAGAGGTTTTGAAAAATGGATGGATGACTGTTTTATCACCTGACCAGTTCCACGTGTTTTTGGAGATGTGGACACTTGTCAAATATTTCCTTGGCAGCCATGCATTCCCTACTGTCCATCTCACAGTCTGGTGGATGAGTTAGCAGGATCTGATGGGGCTTTTTCCTCTTTCCCTTCTTTTCTCCCTGTGCACACGCCTAGGACTGTTGGTCGCTCTCAGGGTTTTTTTGGCATAAATAGGATTCATAATTTTGTCCTGCTGAATTACACTCCCACCACTTGTCGGGTTAATATACCCTGGCATTCCTCGAGTTGCTCAGGGAGACAGAAAAATGAGTGAAAAGCAGAAACAGAAACCCACCAGAACAGAATTTGAATGGGTGAGAGTTTGCTCCAGACAGGAGGGATGCTTTGTTGTATAAAAGACTTATTTTTCATTAGGTTTGACCTAATTTCTACTACTAAACGCCCGCTAGCCCTGACATACGGTTTTACTCCAGTGAGGGAGGCGTGGATGAACTGGGAGCTGAGAGCTGCTCCGAAAATTTCCCATGAGCTCAGACTTTCTAGATGAGTGTTTGGGAAATTCTGGCGTCTCTGTCTTGGAGGAGAGGACGGATATTCAGGCATTAAGTCTAAACTGATAGGACCGAGCAGGAAAAGTTATGGTGAGCGCCTCTGTATGGGTCATTAACCAATCGGAGACAAGAACTTCAGCACAAGCAGACATATTTTATGTCATGTATGCATATAGATTGCAGTATAAATCCAATCCACTTGTACTTGTTTTCAAAACACTCCTTGTAGGGTTTCAGCTGGATGAACGCTCCAATGGATTTTCAAACTTTCAGCTATTGACATAATTAAAAACACTTTCTCCTCTGCAGCTCCCACAGCTAGTTCCCCCATAACTCTGAGTGTGTGTTTGTTTCTGCTGTGTTGATTCTGCATTTGATTGATGTGGAATGACATCACAGCCTTTGGAAGACGGGATTGGGACGTGTTTGGATAGATACCGTTAAGTGTCAGTGCCATATGCATTCTTTTTAGAAACATATGGACAGCACACCCAGCTCCCCACGTAGCCTGGGGATCCTTCAGAGCCTTTGCACCCCCCCTCCTCTGTCTCTTGTTCTCTGCTCACGTTCTGTCAATCTCTGGGTTTGTCATGGGAGCTTTTTTCTTTCCCAAATCCTGCTCTTCCCTTCAGCTTTGCACACTTTGGCTCAGGAGATACAGCTCTGGAAGTTACACGGGGGCAAGTCGGGTCCCGAGTCCCGCTTTGCACATGTGAGGCTTTGGTCTTACGCAACCCGGGCCTCCTTCCCTGCTTTATGATCTGGAGCAACGTGAAAGTCTGCTGTAACTCCTCAGCTCTCACAGCCTGATTGCTCATTGCACCCGGATGACCTTGAGCTGTTTGCAGTGATATCACAGCTTCCTGTTTTCTTGTGGTTTCCAGGGAGACATCCAGCAGCTAATGATTGTAGCAGACCATCGTGCTGCCTATGACTACTGTGAGTACTATAGCCCTGACTGTGAGGTGCCAGCGCCAGACCAGCCGCAGAACCAGGACCCCAACACAGCCAATGTGAGTAAAAGTACTTCTCAAAGTAGAAGCTGTGTAGGTCATTTTTGATGGAGATGCAATTTTGCACTTTAAATATTTTTCTTTCCTCCATCTGCTGCTAAAGCATTTCTTCACTAACTTTGGTTTTAACGTCCCACCCCGAACATCTTTTAATCCATTTTCAAAGCATTCCCGGTGGTCTACTCACTATGATTGCCATTTTTAACCAAAACAATAAAAAAATAAAGGATAAAGAATCTGCAGAGCGGTAGTAGTTCATTAGAAATTTGCCTATGAGTTGTGGGCAGAAACATTCAAGCAGAGAAAGCCTTTCCCCCCTTCTCATCATCCATCTATTTGCACACTCTCATCCTAGCTTACAGCCCCTCACAACATACTTCGATTACAATTTTAATCTTAATTTTATTTATGCGTCATCCATCATGAGAAAAATGCTGCAAGAACATGTTAAAAACACAATTTTTACCGGTTTTAGTAAGAAGTTCATTTAGCAACTCGGAAACCTGTTTTGTGCTTCTCTGGCTGACCTCGCTGCAGCTCATTTTCCCAAATCCATAATTGTCTTCAAATTAGACCTTGATTGGTTCCTCCTCTAAAATAAGAGCTCTTTAGCTCACACAGGAGAGCTACGAGCTGCCAGAGCAAAAATGCTGAGCGAGAAGAACGGGGGTTATTAGGCAGTGGAGTTAGTCAATAACGTTCAGGAATGATACGGAGCCTGCCATAGCCTGTTTGGCTGCTGTACACGTGGAATGTGAGTGTGCATGTTAATCCTTAAAACTGCAACAAAATGGACTGGGAGCTCTCCCTCTTGACCTGTGCTTTCCCCAGAACCTACAAGGTCCAACGAATGTGACGTTTTCTCAAAGAAAACTGGTGTCACACTCATGACGAGACACAGTTAGTCGTTTTTATGTTGCTAAGTTCAACAGGGAGCTTAATGTGTGTTTGGTTCTACAGCCAGACAGCAACAGAGCAGTAGAAAGTGTTTCAAAAGGTCCCGTCTCTTAATCCCACCCTCATTTAATGCTGTGTTTTTCTCTTTAAGTTTACAAATACGGACAACTACTACTACGAATACCCCTATTACGATGACTTGGGAGGAAATGAATATGATTCTAATTCCTATCCTGACTCATTGACGGGAACAAAGGTAGTCTGACTTTAAAGGTTTTTTCTTTCAATGAGCTGATATTAGAAGATGCTGCTGCCACCAACATGCTGTGCTGCGCGTTTCAGGTGGAAGATGGAGACAGCAAACTGACCGAAGCGGGAAGCGTCTTCACGCAAGGTACCGGCGGCTCCACCAGCTCATCTTCTGGATCGTCCGCCAGTTCGTCAAGAGGTTCTTCAGAAAGCTCTTCCAATGCTGCTGCCGGTGGAGACAACAGCTATGGAGGCGAAACCTTCGACTACAACTACTACTACGACGGAACAACGCCTGCGCCTGGAGCCGACACTTCCAGACGGGTCACCATCACCGATATTGGCATCGATAGCAGGCTGGACATGGAAGCAGGGGGCAGGATTGACCTGGAGTCCAGGACTGAATTAGAAACAAAGCTGTCCACCAGCAGTGGAGGATCTACAACAACATTCACCAGCAATAAAACAGCAGTAGGTGGATTCAAATGTGCCTGATGTGTTGAGATGATGCAGTTCTGTCGTTTGCTATGCGCTAAAGTGTTTATTCTCCGTGTTTGACCCACCACCTGGGGAAGTGGTGAGCTGCACCGCGCTCGGTAACAATTTGGTGGTTTAACCCCCCCAACCCCTTAATGCTGAGTGTCAAGGAGGGGGACAATGAACCTCATTTTTAGAATCTGGTATAACTCAAACTTTAAACTCACAAACTTCCAATCTCAGGGCCGACACTCTACCACAAGGCCACTGAGCTGGTTTTGAGCTGGGTAGTCGTCACAACTGGCTCTCGTCCTAAAGATTAACCGTCTAAATCAAAAATGACCGTCTAAATCAAAACACGGTTTTGATTGGATTTCAAACAAAATGAAGCAATTTGCTGGTTAAAAGCCAAAATAAACAATAAAATAATCTGCTGAGGAGAGAGAATGTCTAAGAAAAAGTTACAGGGTTAGGATTTGATCAAATTAGAGGTGAAAATTTTGCTAGAGGGAAATGAGTGACAGACTCCATCTCACGAGCAACAGTTTGCTTACATTGTCTCATGTCCAGTAGCTCATGTTGGGCTCTTTGCTCATCTAAAACTTAAGCAACCAGGCCCCTTGCTCTCTCCTTCTTCACAAAGTCCTTCTAAAATGCATGTTTTGTGTCATAAATAATGCCATGTCCAAAATGTCACTTTTGTCATCCATGGCAAAAATGGACGCCAGCTTGACCATGTGGGCACGTCACCTTTAATATAAAATTAAAATGTTTTAAATTTTTATTTTGAAACTACAGCCAAAGGTTGTATTTTTTTTTTTTTTAAATCCGGACCCGTTTCCTGGTTTTCTAGCTTTTTTGCTGCGACGTTGACGTGTCAGCGGACTGGAAACAGAACTCCTGCATGCAGCTTGCGTTGCAGAAGAACATATGTCAGATGCAGACATGACGGAGATGAAGTAAAAGTTCCGAATGATAAATAAATCATTTTTTGTATCAACTCAACACACAGCAGATGCACAGACCAGTGTAAATCAACCCTTTCAAAGGGCCTCAAGAGTCAGTTTTTCCCAGGGCCCCAGATAGCTTTCGCACACCCCTGTCAACAGGGTAAAAAACGTTTCAATGTTTGTTGCATTTGTTTGTCAACAGGAAGAAATTGGCTACGAATATGGCAATGAATATGGTTACGGAGTGGACGATTACTACTCCACTGGCAATGTTGAGGGAGCTGACGGCAGCAGCAGCAGCAGCAGCAGCAGCAGCAGCAGCAGCAGCAGCAGCAGCAGCAGCTCCACTGTTGGTGGAGGCAACTTCAACAGCAGCTCCACCATCACTCTTTCGGGCGGCTCATTTGGAGGAGGTACCGTATCGCTCGGCGGTGGCTCGGTTTCCAGAGGTGGTGGTTCTGAATCAACCGGAGGCACTGTGTCCGTTACCACCGGGATTGGCCAGGAAGGAGATGACGACTACCTGTACTCTGACAAGTTCAAGGAAGATGACATCAAGGTTGACAATCTGGATGAATACGGGGATTATGGTGATTACGACCCCGGCAAAGTGCTTCCTGCTGAGACAGACGAGTACTTTGGACAGGTGAAGGAAAAAAAGAGTTTGGCAATCGGTTTTGACAAGAACGAGGCTCATGTAGGTTGTGTCCTCTGCCTGCAGGTCGATGGACTTCGTGGCGAGAAGGGGCAGAAGGGAGAACCTGCTATAATCGAGCCTGTAAGTAACACTGTTTGAACAAGTCAGATCCTCAAGTCATCCTCCATTCTGAAGAGACTTGTTCCACAAAAACCCTCATTTGGACCCACTAGACTTTCTTTTTGTTGCTGCTTTTTGTAGTGAAAACCACTGGAGAGTATCTGTGCACACAGTTTGTGTACATGTGAGGGGAACAGAGACACAAATGCAGGTATTCACAAGTGGGTCGAGGTATTCCGTAGGCTTGTAGAGATGAACCAGGCACCGTCAGGTTTTGCCTCTTGCTGAACCTTGTTAGCCCCGCCCATTTGTGGTTTAATGAATTCATTACATGCACATCTGAAGTGACAGGCAGGAGCATGTAAGGAGCCTGGAAAGGTGAGAGGCTTGCTGCCATGTCAAGCTGTGCGCAGGCTTGTGTCACGTGGTTGGGCGCAGAGATATAAATAAGATAAACGAATTGACTAATCGTTCGTGTGCTTGTGTGTTTCAGGGAATGTTGGTGGAGGGTCCGCCCGGGCCTGAGGGGCCGATTGTAAGTGCTTCCTCTTTTAAGATGAGATGATGATCATGTCAGCCATGTTTTATTTGCTTACATCAGAAGCTGTCGTGTTTATTCACTTCATTTAAGAGGCAGAAAACCGCCACAAAATTTCCTTTGTCTCAACCACTGCCAGTTTCTAGTCGACTAAGGGTCTTCTGTTTGAAACAGGGTCTCCCCGGACCCCCGGGTTCTTCTGGCCCTCCAGGCAGCCCTGGAGATACAGGGGAGAGGGTAAGCAGCAGTGATTACAGCAGAAAGGTAGAGAAATACACAACCCAAAGGTTCATGTGGGATGTTTTCCGCTCCAGGGTCTTCCCGGTCGTCCTGGGCTTCCTGGCGCTGATGGTCTGCCAGGACCCCCTGGAACTGTCCTGATGCTGCCTGTAAGTGACTTTAAATACTCTCATTTAAGTTTAATGAATATTTTTTCATTTACCTTTCTGTTGCCGTTTTGAGGCCAGCGTCTAAACCCGTCTGTCCAGGAAGTTGCAATACCAGCGCCGGATCATTCGGTGATCCGTCTGAAGCAACAACAGTTACCTTATCCTCCTCCACTCTGGTTTTTTTTTCCTGCATTTGGAAGTCTGTCTCCATTCTGATTAATTGTACAGATGTGGAACTGCGGTTTTAGTCTGGCTGAGGCATGTGGCAAACTTCATCCGGACACAGACTATCCACTGGCAGCAAGCTGCAAATCTCAGTCCTTTGAGCTCCATGTCTAATGAGAAACATGCACCATGTTTCACCCGTGTTTCAGCACCTTTTTGGACTCGGTGCGACTTGTACCAAAGTCTCTTCCAGATTTTTATGTATCAAGTTTTTTTTTTGCCAAACTCTGAGTCAGAGGAACATTTAGTCCCAGACTAATGAAGGTTTGCTGTTGTTGATAGGAAATATCAACAATATCAATATAGCCAACATCGCTAGTCGTGGCACAGATTTGTGTTTAGTCAGCAAAGGAAGAGAACCAGACAGGGAAAAAAAAAGACGACAATAGAGGATGGGTGGAGCTGGGGACTGCGATTCTGTAACAAATCTAAGTGAACAGAAAATATGACAGAAAGATGATAAACTGGGGTTTTGGCAAAACCCATATGAAAGCTGTTTATGCTGAGTTCCTGTAGGAGATGTAATTGAGCTCTGATGTCCTCTAACAACTGTTTGTGTTTTGCTTCTTGGCACAACGCTTTTTGAAATCCTGCAGCTTTTGCCATTTTATTGTCGCTATCATGTAATCTGACCCCCACCATCAAAAAAAAAAAAAAAAAAAAAAAAGTTCAGTTGTATCACAAGGAAAAGTTTTAATCTAAGATGTAATACCAAGTCCTGACCACCAGATGGCAGCAGAGCAGCCATGTGCTGGTCTTGTTTTGAGCTATCCTGTGCTCAGCATCAGCTTTGGGGTGTGAAACCTATTATTTAAGGAGCAGAAGTGAAGAATTGCTACTTGTTTTGTGTTCAATTTGTAACTGGATCAACGTTTAAAAAAATGCCATCCCTGTTGCAGTTCAGATTCAGTTCTGGAGGGGATTCTGGACAGAAAGGACCCGCTGTATCGGCACAGGAGGCCCAGATGCAAGCTATCATGCAGCAGGCCAGGGTAACAGACCACAACTAGACAAATGTTTGCTGCACAATTTGTCATAGCAATAAGGAAATGTATTTTTCTTTTGATTTGCTTTCACATCTTTCTTATGTTTCTTTAAATTAAAAAGTCAACACTGAAAGATAGAGACAGAAAATTTCCTTTTATTCACGAGAATAAATGTTTTAATGAACAAAACTAAAGGTAGAGTTAGGAAAACGTGGTCAGACTGTTGGTGGAAGAAAGACATGCAAAATAGTTGCATTTTTTGTCCAAAGTAAAACATGCTAATCATAAAATCACTTACTTTTTCCACTTCTTAAATAATCAGTAATAATTTTAAATTCTTTTTTTTCAATTGTTTAATACAGTTCCTGCTTTTTCTTTTTCAGTTGGCAATGCGTGGACCCACGGGTCCCATGGGATTGACCGGAAGACCCGGACCTCTGGTTTGGGATTCGAACTTTCCCTCTCAAAATCTAAATCTTCAACTTTTGTGTTTTCCCCATTTTCATACATGTTTGGTTTTAATTTCAGGGTCCTCCAGGTGTTTCAGGCCTGAAGGGAGAGTCAGGGGAAGGGGGCCCTCAGGTGCCGTTCTTTTTTAGATCTTTTCATTACCATGAATATTCTTTTAGTGAAATGTCTGAGCTTTAAAATCCACAAAAACAACATCGGCATGTCGGCTTTTCACTTCAGGGACCCCGTGGACCCATGGGATCTGCTGGACCCCCTGGAAAGCCTGGCAGACGGGTCAGCAAAAAAAAACCCTTTTTGTTTTATTTCTGAATGTTTGTTTGTGAAGAGCGAGCAGGAAGGTTCAAATCCAGTCAGATGGACTTAATAAGCCATAAAATCTGCAAACAGATGTGCTGAATGGTTGTCCGCTTTCAGGGCCGTTCTGGAGCTGACGGTGCCAGAGGAATGCCAGGACAGACCGGACCCAAGGCATGTATTTTCCCAGTGATGCTAAGCGTCTCATGGTCATGGCGTTTTTGAATTGTGTTCTTTTTGTGCTCATCAGGGAGACAGAGGCTTTGATGGTCTGGCTGGACTTCCCGGTGAAAAGGGCCACAGAGTGAGTAGATTTGGCGGTTCATTTAAACATTTTTCCAGTGTGAAAAACTGATCTGTGTTTGTCTCTTCAGGGAGAAGCGGGTCCTCAGGGACCTCCAGGTGCTCCTGGAGAGGACGGCGAGAGGGTAATACAAGAAAAAAAACACTTTTCGTTTGACTTTGTAAACATTTCTTTATCCCATTGTTCCATCTTTGAACCTCCGTCCTCGGTCTGCTCAGCTTGACCTCATCCCCACCTGCTTTCCTGTTCCCTCTGTGACCTTTGCTTTCTCCTCCATTATCATTCACTGTCTGCTCCTCAGCCTGACCCGCTCCGTCTCTTTCACAGGGAGATGACGGAGAAATCGGACCCAGGGGACTTCCCGGTGAACCGGTGAGTGATCGCGCGTTTCATCGTTCGGTGGGGAAGGTTGTACGTTTGGGGGTGGGGGTGGGGTACTGTTAGCGGAGATGTTGTTGTGATGAAAGACAGCGGTTGGATGAGGACGCTCATGCTGATGCACACCCCGGGATGCTCAGAAACATCAGGGAGGAGGCCAAAGGAAACCTCAAAATTCTGTCATTTCCACATTCATCCACCAGGGGGTGCTGCATCAGTTTTCAATACCTGGTTAGAAACCAGAGGCTGGGAGGCGATGTATTAATAACTGTGGGAATCATGTTCAGCTTTCATTTTCTCACTTTTGGTTATTTCAACAAGCAAAACTCGGGCTGCTGTTTGTACTGATGCTGTTCTCACAATCAATCATTTTTTCAAATCCATTTGTGGGGAAAATATATTTCCTCTAAGACACAGAAAGTTTTACAGACAATTCTCATTTACTTATGAACTGCTGTAAAAAATCCAACATTATTTCTCTTTTTTGAGGGAGTGAAGCCTTTAAGTCTAATTCTGCTTGAATTATCAGTATTTAGGTTCTTTATTGAAATCTTTGCAATAAAAAAAAAGAGTACGAATAAATGTGACATGGTTTAAATGTATAAAAAAGTCATTCATTGTCAAAATTATGAATTGAATTCATTAACATAGGGAGAAAAAAGGTGTTTTTGTTGATAAAAATGACTTTTTCAGTGGTTTTGAAGTTTTGTCTGCGTTAGTCTTTGCTTTGAATATTGCAGACTAATCTAAAAAAATGTCACAAATGTCCTTTTTAGTATAAATTCAGTACACTTGTGTCACTCTAAAATAAACAACCCTAACCCTAACCCTGAGTCTCCTCAGGGTTAGGAGATGTAAACATGTGTCTTTTCTGGACATAAACATCAACAAAGTTAAACATTCGTGTAAGTTCACCTCACATGTTTATATGATTTTTTTTTTTTTTTGAAGGGCCCCCGCGGTTTACTGGGACCCAAAGGACCCCAAGGACCTTCTGGACCTCCTGTAAGTCTCTTCCTACAGATTGTGTTTGGAGAGCACATCCCAGCTTTCAGCATCTCAGCAGTCAATACTCACAATAGGGAATTAAAAAAATCAAAGATTTTTCTAGAAAAGGGCTGTAAAAAAGACTAAACTTCTCTGTTCATTTGTATATTTTTATGACAAAAATGAGCTTGGATCGAATATTTGTGTTTTAATAACCTGCACTTTTGCATCAGGGCGTCACTGGAATGGATGGACAACCTGGACCTAAAGGAAACATAGTAAGTGAAGCAGCTTAAACTACTGACTCGTTTACTTCAATCATCTCGGGCCCTGTGAGGCTTTTCCTGCTCCATCACGGACTCCAGCACACAAACCGGCGCCACACAATCACAGCCGCACAATTCCGGCTCAATTTCCACAAAGTGCCTGGTTGTAATGAGAGGATATCTGACTGCAGCAGCTCGTCTGCTCTGTTGGGATTCTCCTAACAAGGTGGAGATGGAAGATCAACAACTTTCCCAAACTCCTGCACTGAGATAACACCACACCCTGGTGTCCCCCCACAGGGCTCCCCTCCCTGTTTGAGCTTCAGCAGTTTCTTCCATTGACAAAGTGAAAATCTTCTGCTATCAATGGGAGTTATTGATCCTAATCCACTGAGTTGGTTGTTGTTAATCCAAGATGATAATTTGTAAGCTGGTTCTTAACTACCAGAAGCATTTATATTGTGTTACTTATTTAGGGTCCTCAAGGAGAACCGGGTCCACCTGGACAGCAAGGCAACCCAGGTGCTCAGGTTCGTACACAACAAGTCATGAAGCATCACCATTGTACCCATAATGCATCTCAGAAAATCTCTGATCGAGTACCTTCTCTCTATAGGGGCTTCCAGGACCTCAAGGAGCCATCGGACCTCCAGGAGAGAAGGTAAAACGTTCAGATAGATAACGAAAAAATTTGGTAAAATTACAAAAAGAAAAACAAAAGTTGTTGCGTTAAAATGCTTACATTTATAAATGATCATCTAGATGGTTAAACTGATTTAAACTGAGGAGAACACTATTTCCATTGTAGTAATACATTTATAAATGAATGTGAATACATTTTAAAACAAAGGTCAACTATATCATATATTAGTGAGGGATTATTTAAATCCAGCCTGATTTAACCTGACACAAAAGATGTATCTCTATTTTTGGGGTACAGTTTAAGTCAGAAAAGAATATTTTAAAGATGAAAGAAGTGAATAAAAATAAAAAAGAAATCCCAAAATGATTTAATTTCTACAACCCATAAAGGGTTCCCATGGTAGCATTGATGTGTTGTTAATTGTTGTTTTTTTTCAAGTTCATATTATTTGAAATACTTTTATTTCACCTCTGGTCATAGAAATGTCTCAAGATGCCCCAAAAATAATTTTAAACAAAGCTCCTTAGGTTATGACCTTTGACCTTTAATGCAAGGAATCATTTGAAGTCTGAACTCCGACTTTAGATAACAAACTTTGCTTTTTTGTTATGCAGACAAACTGTTGTCAGTTTACATCACAAACATTTAAGAAACTGTTCTTAAATGATAACAATTATTTGCATTATTTTAATGATTTTCCTGTGTTCGCCTTACAAAGATCACTTCCTCATTGGTAAACAATCACACACAAACATGTTTCTCCTACACTGAATTTGCTCTGGCAACCGGAAATGGTGGTTGCTAAGGAAAATTGAAAAACTCATCATGACATAGAGTCATGAGAGTTGGAACATACATTATTCAGCCCCATTCCAGGAAAAAAGTGAATGGTTGCTATGGAATTATTGCTTTTATAGAGGCATTTATAATGAATAAAAATGGGACAATACTACCAACGGATGCAAAATGAACCATATGTTCTTTCATTTAAATTTAAATTGGATTCATGCCACAGTTGAGCCACTTTTAATATTTATATGCGTAAAATAATTGGATTCATTCACAACAGTGATAAATGAAAAGTTTCTTTTGTATTTGCTTGTATTTCAAGTTGCTGTTCGAATCCAAGTACTTCTCCTTTATTTTACTGCAAAATCATTGATATCTGACATTAACATATTAGTATTCATTCTAGATATAAAGGAAAAAACAACATATTACTATAGATGTTAAACCTGTATTTGCTAACCTTTTGTGGTTTTTTTAAGGGTCCAACTGGAAAGCCAGGATTACCAGGAATGCCAGGAGCTGACGGTCCACCTGTGAGTCCCACATTTTCCTTTTCCTGCAACGACAGCATCTTTAAAGTGTGTTTGCTCTTTGGTTCCCTGTATTTTGGGATTAGTGTTTGGTCTAAAACATAGTGAGATAATCACTGGACTGAATCATGATGCTAACACCTTCACACAGCTGCAGCACCAGCCGTAAACAGCACACCCGCTCAAAGCGCTTCATGTTCACACGCAGACACCTGCAGGAGTGACACGTGTTTTTGGAGAGGCACCAGGTGCCATCTTGGAGGAAAATGGGGCAAGAGAAATTGAGAGCTAGAAAAAGGATGGTGTTAAAAAAAAGCTGGTTTTCTAAGTGACTCAGCCTTTCACAAACACGTTTTTTAAAGTATTTTTGCGTAAATTAGTTGCGTACATTCAGCCGTATTTCTCAGTTCTCTTGTATCCATTTACTAACAACCTATCAGTGCTTTGTGTCGTTAGAATAGAGTCCATTTCCACATCAGTTTTCTCTCCTCTGGCATCATTGTGTGTTTAGTAACTTCTACACTGCATGCACGTGCATGCGCATATTGTGCAGTCCCAAGATGGCTGCAGTTGTGGCTTTTAGAGCCCAGTAATAGCTGCTAGTGCCTCTAAAATGCAGTGCATTAAGGATAAAAAAATCCCTAATGAGAATGAACTCACAAAGCCCTTTTTCCAATTTCCCAGTTAGATTCGTCCTCCAGCAGTTTTACAACCTAATCTCTCCTTTTAAAGAGCTGTTTTCTGTTATTTATGGTGGTAATTATACAGAAATGCTGTTCAGTAATATTACAATTAATAATTTACAGGGTCACCCTGGGAAAGAGGGTCCAACTGGAGAAAAAGGACACATGGTGGGTTTCTCTTCTCTTCCGTTTATCCATTTAGCCTGCTTTCATTCATTCAAACTCTGTTACTGCTCTTGTGTCCCAATTTAGACCCATTTGCATAAAATATTCAGCATTAAAGTAGATAAAATAAACTCTACTGACTAAATGTGTCTCTAGGGCCCTCCGGGACCTCAAGGGCCCATTGGTTATCCTGGACCCCGAGGCGTAAAGGTGAGTATATTTAGGCATATTTTTTTTATTTGAATATTTATGAGTGTTTTTGCAGCCAAGCGTCTTTGTTTCCCATGGTGAGTGATTTAGTGAAAAGCCCGTAAATGAACAGCACGAGTCGGTTCAATTCCTCTGTGTTTACATGAAGATGTTGTTGAAGAACTGGAGCCATCTGTGACCACGTCAGATGGAGCCGAGCCCAATCACAGAGGCAGTTCTTCTCATGTTATTCACCAACAGAGGAAAGACAAAAGCAGCGCCGTTCAATAATTCTTCAGCGTGTCTGATCCGGTCACTAAAGCCTCCATTTAGAGGATGTCCCTGTAGAATGGCTCTGATTTCTCAGAAAGATTTTAATGATTGTCAGGATTTAGACCTTGAACAGACTTAAAGACTCACTCTGATGAAAATCCTGCTTTCTGATGATGGAGGACATATATTAAGGAAATGAAACCAAAAATAGCAATTATGAGTATTTCTTTATTCAAACTGTTGAGAAGGGAAGGGGGGCGGGGTTGCTCCACACTAACCCCAACTCAGAGGCAAATGTCTAGTGATGTACCTCCGCTCTGCAGAAATTATGTCCTAGAAAAGGACACAGTTTTTTAAAAAATGTTGGCAACCACTGGTAATTGACCTGTCATTTTCTGTTTGCTGCTGCATCGCAGGGCGCCGACGGCGTGCGTGGCCTCAAAGGAAACAAAGGTGAAAAGGTAAGAGGGCGCAGCCAGGAAGAGATGGGACTTTTGCAGCTGAAAGATGTTAAGGCTATTCATGGTTTCCGTGGCAACGGAGACCTTATCGACGCAAACTGAACTTCCTGCTCATTTTTTAACCAGGGAGAAGACGGATTCCCTGGATTCAAGGGAGACATGGGAATCAAGGGTGACAGGGTGAGGCTTATTGTTTTTTGTTTTGTATTGTCACACCTTGACTTGATAAAATCAAAACATTCAAACTTTCAAACAAAGTTCAGGAGAAGAGCGATCAGATTATCCTTCATGGTGGTCTTTGACTCCACCCACTGATTATGTCATCAACACATCACGCACGAAAGCTGAGTTCCTGATTGGTTGATGCGACGCAAATTCTTCCCAAAGTTCAGATCTTTCAAATGTAGAAAGATTGCACTGAAAACATGCAACCGCTTTACCGCCGCTTTGACGCCCAAAACGCCCTGCAAGACCACCCAACACGTCTGTACATTGACTGCATTGACTACATTGAGCGCAGCTTAAGTTTCCTTAGACTTATCACCTTTGCTTTGGCTGCCATGTTCCACTAAAAGGGTTTGACCAAAATTGTGCAGCACACAGACACCAGCAGTTTTCCGTTTATTTCCCTGTCTCTTCCCAGCCAGTCCTAACCTCTCCGACTGCGGGAGAAGAGTTTCGCTTTCGTTTCCCCTTGTGAAGGGATTTAAGCTGTCAAGTTGCAGGAAAAATGCCTTCTCGGATGAGGGACATAACTCAGCCTTCAAACATCACCGCTGTCATATTTTACTGAGCCGTCTGCTGAAAGGAGGAAGGAATCAATGCCACTTTGAACGGCCCCCAAGTCCCTCAAGACACTTCAGCTTTCCTCTGGAGATGTTAAAGATCTAAACGAAAGTGAAAAGGAGACTGTAACTTTTGAAGCAGCTCGTGTGGTTGCCCAGCTGAAAGGTTTTTTTTTTTTTTTTTTTTTTGATGAGGTTTGCTTGATTCCGTTTCATGCGTTGGAACAGACGGGTCCTTGCAGAAGTACCTGGCTGTCAGGGCGAGTTTGTACTCTGTAGCATCTGTCCTGCAACCAGGCAGGAATAAGAATCTGATGCCTTGAAGGGCTTTTGCTTTAACTACCCAAAGGGGTGAATACGGGCTGTCTGCAGGCAAAAAATTGGGCAAACAAGGCACCACGCCCCACACGAAATATCAAGGTTGTAGACCGCTTGTTGAGCAAAAATGATCATTAACGTTTTTGTCCTATGGCCACGCTGTGGGTGACAGATTGTAGCAAACACTTAACACTTAAAGTTTAGTAAGTAAGGACGTGAAACGCATGCAGGTCGTAAAACATCTTGGTCAGTAAGGAGCCTGTACACGCACCTCACTAATGACCAAAATGTGGCGTAAGGGCATCGTACATCGTCACCCATACGTCAAAAGCTCATGCAACTTCCAACGGCCTTACTTCACGATACACTTACCACACGAATGACAATCCTAAGTTCCATTTTCATGATGTCCTTGTAACGGAACAGCAAGAGACACCTGCGCTCTTTTTAAGCAACGGTCACACTGCCCTCAGCAGGACACGTTCAAACAGCCACTTCAAACAAAAATTGATGTAAACACACATACTGTAATTGCACATTTCGGGATTCCGCGTTCACGCAAAGCTACGCACAGTTTTTAAGACCGTTTTGGGCTTTACGTACATTGAACTTGCGTTGAAAGTTAAATCAGGGACTTGGATTTAGTAGTTTCGTATGGATGACGTTCTTTTTAATTTGGAAATTGATCATTAAAGAGAAATTAATAATTGAGGTTTATGCCCGGCCAGACTTATATGACTCCAAGTCTTTCATACATATTGGAATAGAGCTCTGCCTGCTGCTCTCTATGACCCTTTGGACAACCCAAAAACCTGCAGCAGCCGTGCGGATCAACCCCCTGTATGGGTGCATGTGACTAAAGCAGTTACTGAAGCAGCAGTTTTTAAAGAACATTTTTCAGAAGAAATGATAGAACCTTATTCATTCTGCAGGAAAACTCACTTTTATTGGTCCTGCTTTTCAAGTAAGCAAAAATTGAAGAAATAAATCATTAAGTTTAGTAGAAATCCAGACATTCCCCAAACTAGCAGATATTTATTGCCTCTCTAGAATCTGGTTAAAAGCATCCAAACTTGTGTGAAAAAGTTTTCTCCTTCTCACATACTGGTAGATCCGTGTCCACCAGGCTAACAGATCTAATAAAAACTGCCCCGCTGAGTGATGTTCTTTGTTATTTAGGGAGAACTTGGACCTACAGGGCCCAGAGGGGAAGACGGTCCAGAAGGGCCAAAGGGTCGCTCTGGACTCCCCGGAGATCCTGGTCCACTTGGCCCCATTGGTGAGAAGGTGAGTTGCTGTTAGCTGGAGCATGCTGGAAGGTCACAGACAACAACTCACTTTGCTGATTGGTTTATTGCGTGTTTCGAAAGAAAAGAACACTTTTCTCCACCTGCTCCGTGCTCCAATCGGAACAAATTGATCCGGATTATCCGGATCCTATCTATTATTTGTATTACTTTAAGTTGAATTTCTTCGTTTTCCATTTTGTTTATCCGCTCTGAGTGTGGATCCACCGTTAATCGCTTCTCATCGTTTCTACGGGTATATTTGTGCTTTTCTAAGTGCTGCTTCACAGAGAAGAGTGCACCGCTGCACTAAATGATTCATGTTACTGTGGATGCACCAATCTGGACGGATTCCTGGGAGGTGCAAAGCAACTTTGTGTAAAGTGCGGGGTCATTTGGTTTATTGCTTTGGAGCAGAATAAAAAAAAAAAGGCGACTAAAAGGGAAATAAAAACTGAAGATTGAGCTGAGATTATATAAAACTCTGTACTGTCTCTCACCTAAAGTAATAAGTCGGCGAACGGAAAAGTGTTTTGACGGAAAACAGATTTTCTTCTATAACTGGCTGGATTTTTTCTTGTTTGTGACAGTCAGAACAAAAATGACAGTTTTATAATGTTACTGCTTCATTTGTGCTTATTTATCTCTGACACTGCAAAAACAGTTTCCTGTTTTCTGAAACAGGAAAAGAACACGAACCTTAAGAAGAAAATACCTGGGAAGTAATCAAAATGATCTGTCCAAGTGGCAAGTCATTTTTACTTAAAAACAAAAATTATATCAAGAAGCAAGGAGTTTGACAAAAGCATTCAAAAAAGGAAACAATAGCTAGACTTTTTTCTTCCTTTCATTGCTCAAAATCTTCTCGTCATTGTGTTCATTATCCAAGTACAACATGGAGGCCATCTTTGTTTGTCTTTATTTTTTTCACAAAAATAAAACCAAACTGATCATTAGAATCAAAACACTTTGCATATCAGTGGGGAACATGTTCATGAAACCAATTTACGACCATATAGCACAAAATAGCAATGATTAAACCTGTTATTGAAAATTGAACACTTCTGTAACTGGTGTTATCCTTAAAATGTTCAAAATAGATAAAAGTCACCAAAACAAGGTGACTATAAAGGAGCATTTCTTGTTCAGTTGGTCAAGGATTTCTGTTTTGATTAACTTGAATCCATCTTTCTGCTTTTTTTTGTTTACAATGCTATTTTATTTATATATTATTATTATAAATATATTATTATATGACCCCTATTTTAATCTCTAACCTTGATTTTGAATAAGAAAATGAAAAAATTGTGTTTTATGCTGTTTCCTGAAGGGTAAACTCGGAGTTCCTGGTTTGCCGGGATATCCGGGAAGACAAGGACCAAAGGTAACTAGCAAGCACTTTCAGTCTCACAGGTAACGACATTGAACATTGAATTAAAATGCGTGTGTTTGTATATGAATGCAAGCTCAGAAAGCTCCAATAATCAAAGCACCTCCGAGTGCTGCAGCCTTCAGCTGCTGCTGGATCACAGCCGCCGTCCTGCTGCACACAACAAAGCCGCAAACATCTCAGAGAAGAAAACAAAAGGTTTGTCTCTCAGATGATGAAAAACATTGTCTTTGTCGCCTACAGGGATCTCAGGGTTTCCAAGGCTTCCCAGGTGCCAATGGAGAAAAAGGAACTCGGGTGAGACATTCGGTTCCCACAAACCAACACAAAAACCTTTTTATGATTCTTTTACTTCTGTATGATTCATCATTTGTTTGAAGGAAGGCCCATTAGCTTCCCTGAGAGAGCTCTGGTGGAACATACAGTTTCTCATTTGTGAGGTTTATGAGGTCAGACAGAAAGAGATAATGAAGTCTCCCCAAACATGCAAAAGATTGAATCCTTTCCTTATTAAAGAACCTCCCACCTGCTAGCACTGGATTATTGTGAAGATGTAATTTATCTACTCAAGTATGATGGATTATTTTCAAACTGGAACGCAGTGGTTGATGCTAAAAGGTAACATTTGTGTCGAGCAGGCAACCTCCAGAGCCACATGTGACGCTTTGACCCCTCTGTGACTCTGAAGAAAAACAGTGTTTTTATTTTAGAAAGTAAGGTATTTTTCAGACTGACCGGTGAAATAAAACAAACTTTATTCAAGTCCCTCACAAACGGTTGGAGCACTGATCACTTCCCCAGAAACCTGACTACAGTACCCATAATGCTCCAAAATCAGCTTAGTTGAAAATAGACAGATTTTGAGCGCCGTGTACCTCACCAATCAGTTTGAGGTCAACTACATTTTCTCCTTAAGGCACACCGAATTATAAGGTGGACAGTTTAATATTAAACAAATATTTTAAGTCTCCCTTCATTTGCTCTGATTCCATTTTAGTTTGTCAGATTTGCACATTTGTGGCTGGGATGCACCAACAATAATACAATGAACTTTGTATAGTTTTTATTTTTAAAATCACTGCTGACATAACACCATCTACTATTACATTTGTTGCACTGAGATGGTCCAATATGATAGTGTCTTTTATTTTGAAAGGAAGCCATGCAAACCTCAATCAAATGTTGTTAACTGTTTCATGTCAAAACAATTATGTTTATGTTTTATTTTTACAAAAAAAGTGTATTTATAGATATTATATTAACAAAACTATAAATGCAAATCAGTGTTTTATTTTTCTAAAGGGTAGAGTTAGGGCTCTTACTGGGTTGTGGTCGATGAGTGATCGGCCTGAATGTCTGGAGGTGTTGAAGGTTGCAGACCCCTGATCTAGAGGATTCTATCCTTTGATCTCCCTCTTTTTGGTGTCTGCAGGGAACTGGAGGGAAGCCAGGCCCCCGTGGACAGAGAGGACCGACGGTAAGCCTTACTCAGCACACTCCAGCTTGTCCACAGATGGTGAACTTGGCACCTGGGTGACTGTGGCGGCTCCACCCGGCCACTCCTGAGGGAATACCGCCTCTCAGGAGCCTCGTTTGGATTTCTAATAGCAATGTTTGTTTTCTTCAGGGGCCTCGAGGGGAGAGAGGACCAAGAGGGCCGACAGGAAAAGCTGGACCAAAAGTCAGTAAATACAAATTCACCCTAAGCTCCTGTGTTTTTCATTATTAAAGAAAAATGATTTAAAAATGTTTTATTTGGGAAAAAAAAGCCCCAAAAGTTCTCTGAAATTGGTCAAGTTGTGGGTCACCATCTCCTGCAGCCATGGGCTCTGTTGTTGCTATGGCAACCAGACGACTGAAGAAGTTTTAATAAATGAAGGTCTGGCCCCCCCTATCCCTGTCTAAAATAGGAAACACATCCTGGATACAAAACTATTTACTGAGAAAACACTGGCATTTATTTGGAGAAAATCTGAATTTTGGGGATTTCCTTCAAACATTAGTATTCATAAATCCATACTTTGCTAAGATGAAGACATTTGAAAGGTTTAGAAAACATCCCTTTCATAGTTTTCCAGTGGTGACCTCGTTAAGTCACTTAATTTTATTATCTACATGATGCTATCTTTTGTCCTCTTACTATTAATGTTTTTATTAATACTTCTGAATTATATATTAGTTTGTAATCTGGTACATATTTCATTTGTGTATAAATATTGTAATTCTTTTTTAAATGTGAATGCTTTATACTGCTGTTTTTAAACACATTTTTGTAAACATTTCAACATAGAATAGAAAGTATCAAATTATTTTATAAGCAGCATTTTATATGCTTTTTCATAGTTTGACCTGCATTTCTTTACTTACATCGCTTTAGATTTTCTCAGAACAGCAGATGTTGAGGCTTTTTGTTTTGCAATTGTACTAATTTTGGTGATTAGGTTCAAAATCTATTAGTAAACCTTTGTCAAAAAAAGTAGGTATCAAAACAAACCTATTGCTTCCTAATAAAGAATTTTCTTTGGTTTAATTTTAATGTCATTTTGAGCTACAATCAACATTTATTATTATTCTCTTTTGCTCAGCAGTAACAATAAAATGGTAGGTTAGGTAAACCAAAAACCTTTTATGTTTATATTAGAAAATGTCTTCATAATTTTCCGCCCAAGACCTTAAAAGTAAACTTGAATGTTTATCCACTCTGATGAATCTTGTTTCTGGTTTTTTTAACGTGTTCTGGCATTTTTCTCATGATGGAGGACATTTGAAAAGAAGATTGAGCTTAAAATAGCATTTTTGAGTATTTCTTTATTTAAATTGTTGTGAATCAGGAGCAGACGAAAAAAATCAAGGTGGAAAAATGTTGTATTTGTTACGTAGAAAATACAATGGGCAGGTCACAAGCTCCCTGCTCAAATTTTGTTCTTGAAAAGGAAACAGGGATATTTTATAAAGTTGTGCCTAAATACAACAATCATAAATAAAAAGATCAAACGATGATCGGAGTGGGTCTTCAAGGGGAAAGGAATCCCCCAAAAAAGCCATTAACTTTGATTTTTGCTTGTGTCTCTTCAGGGTAACTCAGGAACTGACGGCCCTCCTGGACCTCCTGGAGAGAGGGTACATACATTTGCTGATGATGAACCTTTTTATTGCGATCAGTATTGATATTGATCTTAAGTCATGTTCATTTTAGGGTTTGCCAGGATCTCAGGGACCAACAGGTTTCCCAGGACCAAAGGGGCCTCCTGTAAGTCTGAACTCAACAAAACGAACTTCTGCTTTCCACAGTTAATGGTATATTCATGGTTTTGGGAATTTCACAGGGACCCCCAGGGAAGGACGGCCTACCCGGACATCCTGGACAGCGTGGAGAGACCGTGAGGAGATGATCATTAAGCTCTTCTATAGTCCACAAATTTGGTTTTCAGATGAATTTATAGTTTAATTTGGGTATTTTAGGGCTTTCAAGGCAAGACCGGCCCTCCTGGTCCTCCAGGTGTGGTTGGACCTCAGGTAAGTTGCAATCACTAAATTATTCCTGCTTAATTTACATTGCTAACAGATGTGTTTTTTGTAATAATAAAAAAAAAGAAAGAAAGATAAAAGGTTTGCTTTTTTGGGAAACTGCATCTCGTTGCACATGCAAAAAAACTCAGGCTGCAAGTTGATCAGCCAGAGCTCTTTAGTTCAGCAAAAGTAGATTTATTGTTTTGCCTGCGTTGTGTGAGCCTTTGCATCCATTATGCATGATCATTTAATAGACTTCCCTCCAAGCAGAGCTGCTAATGCCAGTGTGTGGAGGCTTTAATGGGTACTAGGCCTCCCACACAGCAAATGTTCAGCTTCTTCTTCTCATGCGCTGTCAAAACGCAGAAACTTGGTGTTGTAAATTATGGATTTTATTCACTTCGTCTCTGCTAGTGTAGTTTGTGTTCTTCACACCTCCTCTGCATATTTCTTTGAGTTTCATTTGGTAAATTTTAAAGAACTGTTTTTGCAACTTTAGGGACCAACTGGTGAAACTGGACCAATGGGAGATCGGGGTCACCCAGGACCCCCGGGCCCACCCGGAGAGCAGGGTCTTCCAGGTGCTGCAGGAAAAGAGGGAGCTAAGGTTAAAACTTTGAACGTTTCTCATTACGTGTTCGCAATTCTGTTCAGAAGTTCCCAAAAATGATCAGTTCTTTTGTGTGTCAGGGTGACCCAGGTCCTGCTGGGCCTGCTGGCAAGGATGGTCCTCCAGGTCCAAGAGGTTTTCCTGGAGAGAGGGGTCTGCCTGGCCCTGTGGTTAGTGTTATTTCCTGTTATAGGACTGATACATATTGCATTGGATAGAAGATTTCTTTTATTTTATATGGCGTGTCAAAGTCGAGGCCTGTGAGCCACATCTGGCCCACCATGTAATTATATCCGACTCACAACATCGTTTTATATTGTTGTTATTAATGGCACTGCAATATGTTGCGCTGGAAACATAATAACTACAGGCCCCATCATGCAGCAGCCTCGTCAAATCAGTATTGCCAGATTGTACGTTTTCCTGCCCATTTGGACAGTTTTGATGCTAAATTTGCAGGCAAAAATAGCTTTGGGCGGGTGGACATAATTTGTGCAGGTTTGAGATCGGCTCGATAGATCCTTAATGAAACATGTCTCAGCAGTCAGGGAAGGCAGTGCCAGACTATTCTCGCAATCGTAAGCAACTTGGACAGGATATTTGTATTTGTATTTTTTTGAAAAGCAAAATATGATTTTTGATGATTTAAGTTGTTTTATTCTGAATTAATATTCCTGTTTGTTTTTATTGATATTTATGTTTAAAAAGTTTTGAAAATGTAGTTTTAGTGTGTTCAAAAAGTGTTTATCCTGCTCGGCCCGCGACATAAGGTGTGTTTTGGATTTTGGCGTCCTGTGCGATTGAGTTTGACACCCCTGGTTTACGCCCATTGCACAGGAAAGTTATGTCGGATCCTTCAAAAAAAAAAAAAAAAAAAACCTTTTCCAGATTTTTACTATATTATAAATGATACTTCAAGCTTATTAACAAGCAATCGATTCTTTTCTTCCACCATTCGAGGAATCATGTATTATTCACAGCACCAGCTCCTCCTAAGCCTGCAGCCTGTTTGCTGCTGTATTGGTAAATAACAGGCTTTTTCATCTGATCAGCTCTTAGGAGACAACCTGAGGTTTTCTGCCTCGTGCTGAGCTAGTTTGAAGATAAAGAGTTGGTTTTGAGGCAGGATATGTGCTTGCCCAACAAATGTTTTTGTTTTCTGAAGCTTTGATTTGCCATCGCTCCGCAGGGAGCTCACGGCCTGAAAGGCAACGAGGGTCCTCCTGGACCACCTGGCCCTGCTGTGAGTATCAGACATCCATATCTTTACTCCTCCTTTCCTGCTCTGTCTTCATCTCTGGAAAGTTTCTCCTCTGCTTATCTAATGCTGATTTTGTGCTTGATTTTGTGCTTTAGATGAGTTGTAAATCATGTATTTCTTGCTTTACATTGACACCGTTGCAGGGTTCCCCTGGTGAGCGAGGTCCTGCTGGCCCAGCCGGACCTACAGGCCTCCCCGGACGCTCTGGACCTCAGGGACCTCCGGGACCTGCTGGAGAGAAAGGCGGACCGGTAATAAACATTTCTTTAAACATCTAAAGCTATGTACACACCAGGCATGTTTATTCTTGAATGCATTGAACGCAGGTTCTTGAACGCGCTTTTAGCAAACGGTGTTCACACTGAACTTTTGCTAACCGATACTAGAACATGGACCTGCAGTTGGTTTGAAATGTTGAAGTGGTGCAAATCTGGCAAACCTTGCTTCAGGCTTTTAATGTCACAGCTCTATTCCAATATGTGAAAGACACAAACCACACTTATTAATCTCTTCTCCCTAAACGATTTTCAAACGGTTGGAACTTCCGTCAATGAAAAGGGACGCCATCCATACATCACCACCAAATCCGAGTCCCTGATTGGTCAAAGTTCAACTGGTTTAACTTTTGGTGCGCGTTCTATGGCCGCACGTTTTGTGCTTGGAGCCCAAAACTGACTTAAAACTAATGTAGTGACACATGAACGACAGTTTTAAACAGGGAAGCCCAACATGCGCACAAATGAACGTTTATATAGACTTTTCATGGTCATGGAAGTGGTCTCTTGAACGCGCGTTGCAGAGGCCGGTGTGAGCGCAGCTTCACATGCAAACTTCAGGACAGTTGATTTTGCATCTGACAATATTTTAATAATAGGGAGAGAAAGGACCTCAAGGCCCTGCTGGAAGAGATGGTATTCAAGGACCTGTGGGTCTGCCAGGACCTGGAGGACCTCCTGGACCCCCTGGAGAAGATGGAGATAAGGTAAAGTACACATCTTTAATGTGATATCTGTTTTTTCTGCCCACATTTCTGTTTCATCCATGATCCATTTTGGACTATCACATAACTTCACATCTTTACCAGTGACCCTAAAACTGTATTTGAAATACTTTCTTTGATTTTATAACTTTTAAAAGGCTAATCAACCCTGTAGGCCAGTGATTTTGCTCGTGTCAAAAGTGACACATTATCCTGTCTGAAAACATTTACAGTCCGATCCGTCGCAGGGATTCTAAGAGGATGGTATCTTATCCTTTGAAGCAAATCTTCCTGCCATGCAGAGACGCACGGACCGCTAAGGATGTTTCCCGTGCAGCTTATCAGAAACCCTGCATGCAACTGTTTACACAAATTCAGACACTTCCACATCCAAGTCCTGTCTACATGGACAAGACAGCTCTGAGAGTTTCATTTAGGAGACAAAGGGAGTTGTCTGGCAAAGCCCCAGAGCATGTGCCTCCAGTTCAGAGAAATAACAAACAGCAACACAGCAGAGGCTTTAAAAAGCAGAGCAAAAGGGCCCAATTTAGAGTAGCTTTGCCAATAACTCATAAAAGTACCTCAGGTGTGAAGTGAACTTTTAGAGACATAATCAAATATAAAGTCCAGAGAGTTCTGCTTACCATGAATATGAAGATTGTTGTTTGATCATTTCCCAGGGAGAGATTGGAGAGCCGGGACAGAAAGGAAGTAAAGGGGACAAAGGAGAACATGTGAGTACTTTATCCTCGTTGCATTTTTTATTATTCCAAATGTTGATATTTTGAGCTTTTACCAATTTTGCTTTGAGCGGCTCATTGCTGTGTCTTTTCTGCAGGGTCCTCCTGGTCCCACCGGACCTCAAGGACCTGTTGGAGCACCGGGTCCTGCTGTAAGCGTCCTATTGTTGTTCCCTTCTCCTGTGATTTACTGTATTGGATTTAACTTTGTGCTGCTTTGTGCAGGGGGCCGACGGTGAGCCAGGTCCCAGAGGTCAGCAGGGTATGTTTGGCCAGAAAGGAGACGAAGGATCAAGAGGCTTCCCTGGACCTCCAGGTCCAGTTGGATTGCAGGTTAGAACAATGCTGAGTATTTTCTGCACTTTAGGGTGCACCTGATTTAAAGACGCACATCAATGGTCTGGTTTTGAACTACCAGTATGGCAAATATTTGACACACTGAACTAGAAGGTGCATCAAGCGAAACAAAAGAGTCAAAGATTAAGTCCTTCAGACTTAATTAACTGTGTTTACAGTAACTCTAGATCTGGTTTGTAACACGTTAGCCGTTTAAAGTGTTAGCCGCGTTAGCGCATTCACAATGCCAGAAACTCCAAACTTTGTTTGCAATGAGAAAAAAAAAGACTGATAGTGCCAAAACAAACGTTACTGTGACTACATTAACTCCTGACCTTTTTAGTAACATGTAAAAAAAAAAAAAAAAAAACTTTCCAACGTCACTACATGTTAGCCGCATTAGCGCATTCAAAAAAACACCCAAGCTTGTTTGCATTCACAAAAAAAAATTCACGAAGTTAGTAACACGTACAAAGAAATAAAAAATAAAAATAACAGTTCGACACCACGTTAGACCTTTTAGCATATTCACAATCCACCGCTGTCACTGCTACATGTTATCCACATTAGCCATGTTAGTTTATTCACAAGAAAACTTGTTTTTCAACTTCTAAAAAAGACAGATACCTCTAAAACAAACATTGCTATAACTACATTAACTCTCAACCTTGTTAGTAACAAGTAAAAAAAAAAAAACATACAATATGACACCGCTTAGTCGTGTCAGCTTATTGACAATAACGCTTAACCTCATTTGCAATTTGTGAAAAAACTCAAAAAAATCACTTCGACATTAGTAATTACAACCAGAATGAATTCAAATGAATTTTAAGGCACATTATCCTCTTTTTTTTCGATTAAGATTTTTAAGTGTGGCTTATAGTACAGAACATATGGTAATGAAAGCTTAAGGAAAATGCATCTTGGAGCATCCTAATGAAACTGTTAACTCCTCAGGGCTTACCTGGTCCACCCGGTGAAAAAGGTGAAACTGGAGACGTGGGTCAGATGGTGAGAGCAGTTCGTCCACACCTTAATTGAATCCTTTTACAGATTAGTTCTCATTCTAATCTTGGTTGGCTCTTTCTACTTAAGGGTCCACCTGGCCCTCCTGGTCCTAGGGGTCCTTCTGGACCTCCAGGAGCTGATGGCCCTCAGGGACCTCCTGGTGGCATTGGAAACCCTGGTGCTGTTGGAGAAAAGGTAACCCCTTCACAGGATGTAGACACGTATACATAGAGCTGAAAGTAAGCCGATACGGCCCGGCACTGTGTACCAGAACAAGATCTGGTGGAGGTACTGCGTACCATCAGGAAGGAGATCCGCTCTCTGCTGCTTTAACACTCATACAGAAGTAGTTGTGGGTTAAACAAACACATTGAACTCGTGCATCTTACAGCGTGCGTTTGATTTGTCGTAGGGGGACGCTCAATTCATTCACAGTCAAGTAGACATATTTCTGTGCAAGTTGAAGGTTGGTTAGTTTTTAATGAGACAAGAAAACAAATGATTCATACAGTTTTCTGAACAGTATTGTGATTGGTAGTTTGAGATAAAACCTAATGCAATGGTAAAAGTGAAAACGTGGCCAAAAAAAAGCATTTTATTTGGAAAATGTAATTTTAAAACGAAGAACAATGCAGGGAAGATTGTTCAAGGGGAAGATTGCAAGCGAGGATGAAGGTGTAGAAGCTAAAATTAGTAGAGGAGAAGAAGAAAATGAGAAAGAACGAGTTGCATTTCCTGCATTCGTGAAGTACAATAATCAATTAAAAATTTTTTTTTCCACAACAGACAGAGGATTTGTTCTCATCAACATTTACCTGTACTAGCGTTGGAACCATTCATTTTGACGACGAGACGTCATATAATAATGTGTGGTTTCTATTACGATAGACTATTATTCATTGTCAATATTGGGTCATTTAGTACGATTGACTGACCTAAAGTCCATCCAGGACATCGTTACCAAAAAGTTCAACCAGTGTGACTCAGAGATAAATACCTGAGTACTGACCAGTGTAGTGGAAGTTTTCCTGATTTCTTGTATTTCTTGCAAGATAATTGAGTGTGAATTAAATCTGTGTACAAACAAACAAGTAAACAAGAATGAATGCCAAACCATTTACATTTTAGTTTGATAAAGTTCAGCCCACTATTGTGTTTCCACATCAAAATAATAGAAAGGGACCATTCTACCACACTGTATGGTCTCATGTTTTTGCAAAATTCAAAGTGTTTCCACACATTGGACTGTTATGGTGACTTGGTCAGTTTTTTTTTGCATCATGTGTGTGTCTGCTGTGATGGAACTTTGCTTTTACGTTATGGTAAAATAAACCTTCCATGTCTCAATCCAAATGTTTTGAATATTGTATTGAATATCATCAGTTTATTTCATTTTGAAACAATTTGGTAATGTTTTATTCGATTCAATTAACAACGTGCTTCAGACAGATCGGTCTGGTTGGATAAATCAATTCATTGATTAATCATTACACCCCTAATCTGCATTTACTGCTATTAAAATGATTTATGTTGGCGTGATTTGTTATGGTGCCGACCTAAATAAAACCTTTACCCCTGCTCATATGGCGGTATGCGCAGAAATGCCACATTTTCAAAATAAAAGTTCAACAAAACCAAACTGATTCTCAACAGTTTGGATGCAAAGAGAAGAAAGAGTCATGCGGCTAAATTAACCACTTAATCACTTAACATAACCATTTAATCACTGAAAAGGGGGCTTATGGTCTCGTCATCGTACGCTTTGGAAATGATGAGAAAATGCGTCTTTGCAGCTGCAATCTGTTGCGATGATTTGATTTATTTTGGTTGGATCAGTCAATACTTTCACCTTTTGCTCCTTTATACATTATTCCAAGGAGAGTCCACACACACACAAAAACACACAAAAGCAAAAGCACGCGCAGCCCCATGGACTACTAATCGGGCTTCAGCTGATCTGGCGTTTTATAAGCTGGCAGGAGTCCTGCACTTTTCTCCGGTGATTTCTCAAGCAGTCCCTTCGGTGGACGTGAGCCGGGTGTTGGGGGTGGGGGACTTGAACATAAAAGCAGGCGCGTGTTGATCAAGCGCAAGCTGAGCTTTTCAGAGAGGATCTCCAAATGCTTGGAGTGGATTTTATGACAGCAGCGGGAGAGGTTTTGGGAAAACAAGTCTGACATTAATTAGAAGACTCCATTGATGTTGAAAATACAGAGGTGGGCGGGGGGCTCATGCTTGAGAGGATCTGGATGTGCTTATCATTGCACATCGCAGTGGAGCTCTGGCACTGCCGAGCCGGCAGATCGATTTGCTCCGTCCAAACATGACGTGGACTAATATTTTGTCTGAGAAACTGGTGCGGCTGACTGTATGGCCTCGCGAGGAGGACAGCAGGTTTATGTGACAGTGAATAATGAGAGCGGCTGTGCAGATAGTCCAGTCAACAGGGCCAGTCTTTGATAAGGCAGTAGGACAAGATGTATGGCCGGGGTCCAGCGAGAACACTAAGGTCAGAGCATTTTCTTTCTCCAGCCGCAGTTGATGGATTGAAATCTCTTGTGTCGTCTCTTTCTGTTCCCATTTGGGTGACAAGGGCGTTGAGCCGGTCAGGGCTGCTGCAAACGAAGGCAGTTTTTAGAGGCACGAACCAGCGACAAATCCACTGACCGATAATGTATCTCTCCTACCTAACAACTCCCCAACCTCCTGTTTCAGGGAGATGCTGGTGAAACAGGTGAGCCAGGACCTCAGGGAGAAGTCGGGCCACCGGTGAGTTATTGTTTTTTCTTTAGTTTGAGAATTGATTTTATTTTCTTAATCAGTCAGTCATTTACCGTTATTTGTTTATGAACTTTGTCATCGTCTTATTTTCATTGTTGGGAATTCATTTAGGGTCCAAGGGGAGAACGTGGAGAAAAGGGAGAAGCTGGTCCTGCCGGTGCTGCAGGACCTCCTGGCCCCAAAGGCCCCCCTGGAGATGATGGTCCAAAAGGCAGCCCAGTAAGATCTGATTCCCCCTTTAACCCTCATTGTTTGGGTGTCAGGAATCATTGTTTTAAAACGAGTCCACTCGGCTGGATCCCTTCCTGGAGTGTTAAAAACAAATGGATTGCCTTGAGACCAAAAAGGTTACACAGCTTTTATATTTTTTTTAGGGTCCAAGTGGCTTCCCTGGAGACCCTGGCCCTCCTGGAGAGCCCGGTCCAGCTGTAAGTTGGACATCAAATTTCAGTTGATTTGTTGATTTATGAGGATTTCACATCTTTTGACCAAATTTTCCTCTTAATTCAGGGTTTAGATGGTCCACCTGGTGACAAGGGAGATGATGGAGAGGCCGGTCAGCCTGTGAGTGTCATTTTTTGAGAGTTTTACACATTTTTCTTGAGAGATATAAATATGAAACTTCTACATTTTCATTTTTCATCCAGGGTTCACCTGGACCCACAGGAGAATCTGGTCCTTCTGGACCACCAGGAAAAAGAGTAAGTACTTTCAGAAAAGTGTTTTATGTTACCAGATGTTCCCACGTTGTAAATATTAATGCAAAAATATGTTTAATAGGGGCCCCCTGGACCTGCAGGACCTGAGGGCAGACAAGGAGAGAAGGGAGCAAAGGTTACTTGAAAATATCGTTTAATCAGAATTTTCTTGTTCATATTTTATGAAATTCTTACAAAATGTGAATGAATTTTGTTTGTTTGAAAGGGAGAGTCCGGTATAGAAGGTCCTCCAGGAAAGACAGGCCCTGTTGGGCCTCAAGGTTCACCTGGCAAGCCCGGTTCTGAAGGTCTTCGGGGTATTCCTGGTGCAGTTGTACGTAACACACTATTCGCCTTAAATATTGATATCGGTGATATTTTTATGTACATTTTGATTAAATAAACACAGACATTATATGGTAAAAAATGAAAGTAACAGATTTGTGTTGCTTAAGGGGACAAGTTGGATTGAAATGTGACAAAAAATTATCAAATCCTTACAGGGAGAGCAAGGACTGCCTGGTTCTCCAGGGCCAGATGGACCTCCAGGACCAATGGTGACATTAGAATAGTTGTTTCTGATCAGACTTCCATGACGTCCTGTGAACTCATCTGGCATGTTTTCCCCTCAGGGTCCTCCTGGTTTACCTGGATTGAAAGGAGACACTGGTGTGAAAGGAGAAAAGGTGAGTCACTGCAGGATTGATGGGAGAGGTCTGCAAAAGATTCCTTTAGACCAAGACTTTGGTCGCCACGGTTTCCTAAAATAACCTTATAAACCTGTGTCAGGTTTTATGAAGTTTTTTTCTGGACATTAAATTCATGTTCGAGCATCACTGACCAGCGGATCATGGATGTTCATACACCTTGTTTTATTGTCCCACAGGGCCATCCGGGTCTTATTGGGCTTATTGGGCCTCCAGGTGAACAAGGAGAGAAGGGCGACAGGGGTCTTCCAGGCCCCCCAGGTTCCTCTGGCCCTAAAGGAGACAATGTAAGGCTGGGACAGAGCAGCTGTAGACTCAGGGGAATCCTAATGCTCACTCTTGTCTTAAGAAAACTGTTTGTGTTTTTATTAAACTCACTGAAAACAGCCTCAGATGTTTAATGATTCCTGTTTTGAGCCATATTTGATGAATTAATGTCCTTCACAGTTTGCTTTTGATGTTAACCTTTTGTGACCATCTCTCCTTCAGGGTATTGCTGGTCCTACAGGTCCACTTGGTCCCATTGGTCCACCTGGACCACCTGTAAGTCAGTCAATCGCCTGTTTTGCACTGTACTTCCTGTTTATCAAGACTCATCTTGATGACTTTTTCTGTCTCTTTAGGGCCCTCCAGGTCCCAAAGGAGCAAAAGGCTCATCTGTAAGTGTTTAATTTTGGTCACATTCTTACTAAATGGATGGATTCCCTTCAGTCTAGACTAAGACTTGGTTTAATCTGTCCTGGTTAGGGTCAAACTGGACCAAAGGGAGAGACTGGCATCCCTGGACTTCCTGGTCCTCCTGTAAGTACTTTATTCTTTTGATAATTCTCTTTTTTTTTTTGCGAAAGTGCAGTTCTGCCATCTGTATCCTGATTTGATTCTGGGATTTGTCTTGTTTTATGACAGGGCCCTCCAGGTGATGTCATCCACCCGCTCCCCATCACAGCTCCAGGGATGAAGGGCAGGACGCGCAGAAACATAGACGCTAGCCAAATGCTGGACGACGCAGCCATGGACGCCAACTACAAGGACTACGACGACGGCATGGAGGAAATCTTTGGCTCGCTTAACTCTCTGAAGCTGGAGATCGAGCAGATGAAGCATCCGCTGGGAACGCAGAGCAACCCGGCAAGAACCTGCAAGGACCTGCAGCTCTGCCACCCTGACTTTGCAGACGGTACAGATCACTTTGTTTCAAGAGTCCAATTCAGGGAGTTTTTCAGCTTGATGCCTTTTTAAAAAAGATTGTTTTTATCTGCAGTTTAAAAAAAAATATCAAATAGTAAAATATAACCAAAAATAAAAACTTTAACATGTGGTTTCACATGTAATTTTCATTTCAGTTTGGTACAGCTTGTTACTGCACAGGCCTGTAATGTTTTTCAACTTATTAATGAAGCAAAACAAAAACTACATGAATTTGCTGAATTTTATTTTACTTCAGATTTATATCAAAGACATAGAATTTGGATGGAATGAATTAGTCTCTCTTTTAAATTTCCTCTGACTACTCTGACTACTCACCAACGTGTTCTGACTGATGAAGGCTAAATCAAAGAAAGTTGACTTCAAAGTGGTTGTTTTGAGAGAAAAGTTGTGCCCATTTCATTTGTCATTTTTTAAAATGTGTCCCAAACATGGAATTTGCAAAAATGGGAGGCATTTGAGGGACAACCAACCATAGGACTGGGACTGTCCATCACTGTAAAGACTGCATGAATAAGACCATAACCCTTTAACACGTACGGGACATTTTGTACAACCTGGCTTTTTTTTGGTTTGATTTTGATAGAAAACGTTATAGCAAAGTATAAATTATGGTTTGATCCTTATTTTCTTTTAAGTGTTTTAGCTTGAACTCAGCAGAGAAAAGCTTTTCCAGACATCTTCATTTATTAATTGTGACTTTAGCCTTGCAAACGAGGAGTGATATTTGTCATAGAAGTAGCATAAACTTTTGTTCGCGGGTGAAAGCAGGGTTCCAGGACTCTGTTTTATGCCTTTTTGCGTTTCAGGATGATTCAAATATGGACCTTTTTATTCTTAAGACACCATGAAGTTTTGGAATTGAAAAATGAATAATTGGTTTCCTAATTAACTATTAACCAGTCCATAATGATGGGAATTCATGCACACATATGGGATTTTAATCGGATCGGAATGATAGGCTGTACCCTCATTCTCTCTGTGCTTTCCGCCTCTCCCTCATCTTTGCAGGCGAGTACTGGATTGATCCGAACCAGGGCTGCTCCCGGGACTCCTTCAAGGTTTACTGCAACTTCACAGCAGGCGGAGAGAGCTGCATCTTCCCCGATAAGAAGTCTGAAGGGGTACGTGTGCACACAAGCAAGCGGGCGGGCACACCAGAGACGTGTCGGGGTGTTGGAGGATTTGGTGCGTGGGGAGGCTGCGGCATAAAAGCAAACATTTTCTGCTATTTTCAGCCTCCAGTCTGTGATTGACTGCAATACAGTGTAGGCTGAAGACGTTCCACATGAGAAAACGGTTCTTTTCTCCTCGCAGAGGGGACTAACTGCTGCGAGCGCTGTATAAATAACTCGAGCATCTCAGGATTTGTGACTTCTGTACCTGCTCGTGTACCAGCGTAATTAGCCTCAGCGCAGCCGCCCGGAGTGATGCTGACAGGACGGCGTGCGAGATGATTCATCAGTTATTTTACAAGCGTAGCTGGGGGGGTGACAACTTCCTCGCCCCAGCCTTGATCACCCCCCCACAGATCCCCACTCTGTTGCCTCAGCACCACTTTTGGAGGTGCCTCTCATAAACAGCGTTTGGCAGGCGGCAGACGCACTTTGAGTTCATTATGCACCAGTGAGCAGAAAAGAGGGGAGCGTGGAGACACTGTTCCCGACTCCTTAGAAGGTTGTGAGGCTCCACAGCGCTTCGGTCCTACAATCCCACTCTCAGAGGCCTCAGAGGAGCAGAGGTTCGTGTAGGCCCAGAATAATGAAGCTGACTTTACAGCACGCTGGCGTTCAGACGCTCTCATTTGTGTCAGCACTGGAAAAAAAATAGCCAGCGCTGTCACTTTTAGTATTTAAAATAAAAGCACTCCCCCATGTGCTTGAGATGGTTCAAATGAGGGTACATTGCTGCTGCTTTATTGTACAGAAGCAGCTTTGAAATCGAAATTTATCTAATACAAAAAGTTTGTAGCCAAAGCCACTGGGCTGCAGCTCGACTGACTTTTTTTAAAAAGAAAAGATCTTATTTATTTTTAAGTTTCATGACCTTTTACAAGAAATCTGGAGTGTTTATTCACCATTCTTTCAGTTTTTCCCCTTTACAAAAGGGGTATTACATTACTGCAAAATACAAACATGACGATCATGATACTCACATCAATTCTTTTTCCAGGCAAAAGCTGATTTTTATTTACTATTTAACTGCTTTTTTTTGGTATATCTGTTTTTTTTACATAGTTTGGCTCTTGGTGCGACTTATGTGGGATTTTTTAAATAAATAGCAACAGCCGCTAGAGGGCACTGTAGGTGTGTGTTTCAGTATTTGCTACTGACAGCAGAAGAAGAAGCGCCGCTCAGTTTTACCTCGAGCTTTGCAGAATTGTTCCATAGAATGAAGAATTCAATGGATTCATTAATTTAAAGTGATATAAACGTGTTTAGTTGAATTGTTAGCATGTTATCTGAATAACTGTTCATATTAATATGCACTAATATTTGTTTTATGAAGCCAAATAAGCATCAATATGTTTCGGTAGTCTTTTCTTGTTATCTATTTGGTTATCATGATTTACCTTTTAAATTAAATATCCAATCTTGTTTACATCGTTTTTTTATGTCTCCCAAAAGTGCGACAGATATGATTTTTTTCTGGCTTTTGCAACATACTCCAAAAATGACTTATGATCCAAAGAATATGGTAATAGAAGAGTTTCCAATGAAAAGTGCAGCCTGATCTGTTCAAATTCTAGAAGAAAATGTTTATTTTATTTTAAAAAAAGGTTGTAGGAAAAAAAATAAACAAAATAAGGCATTAAACTGAATAATGAATCATCATTTAAGTTTCAAATAAGATTGAAAGCATTTCAAGAGTTCTGCCTGCCAAAATCAGATTAAGTCTCAGATTAAGATTTTTCTTAGATGTCCGATGACACATGACGCATTAGACTGAGTCATCGGAGACTAAACAAGGAATATAAATAAAAAAACATGTACTTAATTTCCCATATTTATACGGAATTCATTAACCCTATAATTCGGATAAACTGAAATAATTCCTAATAATTGCTAATACCTCAGGTAAGGAGTAGGACTTTTGGTTCGTGCTTCTACTCATTTTATTTTCTTTTGAGCTCCCAAACAAAATGTAAAATATTGTAAAAAAGGCTAAATTCTTCTAAAATTGTGAGAAGAACGTTTCCCCCTCCTTCAGGCTCCATCAAATTGGTTCATTTCAGTCATTTTATCGTCGACCTGATTGTTTTTTTGCATGTTTTTCTGCTGAGTTTCTCGCCAACTTTGTCTTGTCTGGTGGAAGCAGGTGAAGGTAACCTTGAAGGCAGCATGGGTTTAATGTACGCCATCTCAAAGCAATAGATTATCTCTGGTCCATCCTTCATTATCGCATTAAGCCTTTGATGACAGCTCTTTATCAAACTCTGCTCTCTAATTACGGAGACATTTTTCACTGTCACGGCTGGGACCATTAGAGCCGTCTCCTGTTGGCCAACTCACAGCTTTTAATGGCATAACGAAGTTCGAGCCGTCGGCTCTGAGCACCAACAAAGACAGAGACAGCCCGTCATTTCAAAATAAATCAATGTGTACTCCTGAATTTTTTAGCAGCAATTAGCTACCAGATGTGTTTTCTGGAGGGCAAAATGGGTTAGAAATATTCTGCTTTGCTCCTCTGGAAGACGCCTCAGAGGGCGAAAAAGACTTAACCCTTGGGAATCCAGGCTAGAATTTCCCCTTAAAAACGGTTTTGTTTGGCATTTTTAACCAGCACAACCTCACCTTTAATATTTCACTTTTTTGTTGTCTAATAGACTTTCTGTATAAACACACTGGACCAAAAATGGCGCCAAAAAAGTAAAGAGAATTAAAAAAAAGGAAAGTAAAATACAACCTTTTACTTTGAAATGTAAGCAATGTCTCAAGTGTTTTTGCTTTGCTCTGCGCACATTTCAAAATAAGACACAATCACCAAAACTACTACTCCTTTCATCTGAACACATAAAATGCCAGAATACTTCAGCTGCTTTTATACGTTCTGTCAAGTTACTTCCTGAAACAAATTGGTCCTTGACTTGAATAAGTCCTTGACTTATGGGTCAGTGTGGAATAAAAATAACAAAATAAATGACTGATCAGAAATCCCACATCCATTAAATAGCTTAAAACTTCCAGCTTTCATTTGAAAAGTGGAAATTGGTCATGTGATTTGGACACTAAAGGATCTGCAGACTCCGAAGGGTTAAGGCTGAGGGGTGTTTGTGACAGTTGCATCAAATCCATTTCCTCACTTTAACCATAACTTTTTCTCCCTCCTTCTCTGGCTTTTTTTTTTTAATCCATGCCCCCAGGCTAGGATCACATCTTGGGTAAAGGAGATTCCCGGCTCCTGGTTCAGTGAATTCAAACGTGGTAAACTGGTAAGCCACACCCCCGAGTTTCCCCTTCCCCTCCCTGAATGCTTCTCATATTTTACAGAGCAAAATGGCAAAATGGCCCAAAGACTCGCCGGGCACTTGGTATAGTCACTACAAGAGAGGTTCTCTGGTAAGTGGCCCCGCCTGCGGTCCCAGAGTCTGGGCTGAGGTTTGGACTCTGTGGACCTGAGGCTCTGTCTGCATGGTTCTGGTTCTTCATTCTGAAGTATGTATCAAGCCTGGCACGTTGCACGTTTCTGCATGATTCAGAACCAGCTGCTTTCACTTTCAGTTCAGCAAAATTCAGCTAATGTCTCACAACTCAATGGAGGAGAGCGATGTGGAGCGCATAGAGAAGGCTCCGAAGAACGTTTGGGTCACTCTGACATAAAGTGAACATGAAGAAAAATTCTAGTGCGATCCCTTACTGATCCAGCTGAAAGTTGAAGCTCACTGACTGCAGAAAAACTGAATTTACTAGAATATGAAAAGCAGTTAATTCAGTGAAACAAACAAAACAATCACCAGCAGATTTACGGTACAATTATTTTTAAATAAAAAAGAGGATATTTTTTTCTAGTTTTTTAACTGTAGATAAACTAGTGCTATCGTGCGATTATTTTTTTGTGCGATTAATTAATCATGACCTGTAATCGATGAAATAATCTATTTGTAATCTAACCTAATAATTGCTGTGAAAAGCCTCAGTTTGTATTTTCATTTAAAGTTTTCCTAACAGAACAGATTACCACCCTTTACTTTTACACCAACAGAGGGGATTTTTATTTCTAATCTCAAAGATTTATCCCATACATAGTTGGGATTCAAAGTCGCACATTGATGATGTCACAGCAGTGATAGAGACGTGCACTGAAACTGATGCAAAAGGAGTTTTCAGCAGAAAATAAAACTTAATGCTAGTAAACAGTTGAACCTTTGTTTTTTTATACTTTAGAACAAGAGATAGATTAAATTAGATTTACGCCTTTTTAAAAGAATAATGCGCTAATTTGTCTACAGAATTTATCACAATCAATGTGATGATTTGACACAATTATGTTTCTTAGTGGTTAAAGAATGCTTCTAACAAGTTTTAATTTCATGCTAATAAAGAATCAACTTATCAATGCAGAAAGAAACTCTTTTTTTTTTTACTTCTTTTACCTAAAAACCTGCATATGAGCAGTTTCAACCAAACTGTAAACTTTTCAATGCAGACTTTCTGAATTTAACATTCACAGTTATAAAATGCTATGAAAAAAAAAATCCACTTCAACCTAAACTTTCCCCCAGTAACGGTGCATGAGTTCATGAAGTTTGTGGTTGTAAGGAAGCTAAACTAAGCTAAACTTCAGCTGAATCAGGGAAGACCATGCTCGAGCGACTGGACGTAAACTGGGTCAAAAGAATGGCGTCTAAGAGAACTCCATTGAGTTCCGGCTGTATTCTGCTACATTTCTGCTTCTTTAGAAAAGCTTCTGGTGACTGAGTGCCTGAAACCCCCATGACTCCAAAGGTTTCCATTCGTTTGTAGTTTAAGTAGAAGCAGGAAAAACTCAAGGCCGAGGCTAACGAAACCCGTTCTCCACACACATAGCTAGTTTCCTTCTCCCATTCCCAGTTTGTCTGTGTACCTCGGAGTCAAACAGGTCAGGCGCTCAGTCACAAGCAGGGGCTTCTGGGTTCTCAGTCGTTGACTAGCAGCTGCGGCGATAAAGAGTTAATGTCACTGAAGATGCTGACCGCATCCACACCGCGTGGCAGGGCGGGGGGGTCCAGAGCGGCCGGGCAAAGAACAAAAAGCATGGGGGAGGCCCAGCCAGCTCTCAAGATGAAGCTGACACTCAGATGCAACACCAAAGTCTGGATTATCAGGGTAATTAGCGGGTCAATCAACCTGCTGCACAAATGGAGATAATCTTCATTACCAGCATCTGAGTGTCAGCATGAGGCTCCTTAATGCACGCAAACGCAGGCTGATGCACAAGAGCGAGTCAAGAAACAAAGAACAACCCATCCGGGTCATCAAAGGTTTGCCGCTGGAGCCTGCATGGCGAGGATTCTGCATGGCGAGGATTCTGCATGCAGTCTCCCAGTCAGTCTTGTTTGTCTGAAAGACAAAGACACCATGTGGATCTAATGGATGTCTGATGGTTGGTATGCAAATTGACATTAAGAAGAACCGGGACTTGTTCCAGATCTAATTAGTCAGGATTATTTAGCACTATAATCATCTTAATAGGATATAGCTGGGTTTTCTGTTGCACAAGCAATGAAAGTGTGATTATAAGGCAATTAACACATCATTCCTGCCCCATGTTCCCTACTCTGAGCATTGCATTTTCAGCATTTTAGAATAATTTGCTCATACAGCTTATGTATCTTTACATAAATACTTGACTCAGATTATAATTGGGTCTTTAGTTCTGCTTTTTTTGAATTCAGAGGATCGACATTAAACCGTAAGCATCAGCACGGCCTCCAGGCATCAGCCGTCCTCTCTTATACTTTACGCTTTACACACTTCATTTTTAAGCCTTTTCTGAAGAACTGAAAGCAGCTACTAAAGGAAATATGAGTTATGTCCTATCTAAACCATCTAAAGAGCGGCCATGTCATAATGACACGACCAGGAATGTCCCAACGTGGAACAAAAAACCCTTTGAATATGTCCTAACAAAAGCTGCAGGGGCAGTGCGAAGCCAAATCTGTTTGCTAACTTCAGAGAAACACAAAAAGACTAAAGTGCTCCGGAGTTGGAGATGCGTCTGAATTCAGTCTAAAGCTCATGCCAGGAAACTGTATCCATCCTCTTGTTCTGGTTTAATTCCTCATACAATCCTCACAAACCTGGTAAAATGTCCTGAAGTTTCATGGGTCAAACCATACTGAACTAAGGTGTCAAATCAGGTGTCAAACGTCCCCCACGTGGTTGATGACTTGTTTGGGATTGATGAGATGCCCTAGAAGTTTGCATTTCTATTTTATATTAGTCATAAATCTTCTTGGAAATGCATTCTACTCAAATATGAAAGACCTGGACCGAGTGACCCCGCCCCTCTTGCGTTCCAAACAGGAAGCGCCAGGAAGTCAAAATCCAACAGACTTCTATTGAGAATTAAAGCATTTTTGCTCAGTCATTATTTGTAAGAATAACCATTCTTGCTCTGCTACTTTTTTTTTTTTTTAAAAACGTTCTTGGTTTTCCTTTTTTTCTCCGTTTTTTTTCTGTACTGCAAGTCATCCAAGTTATAAACTGACCAATCAGAAGCCTCAATGAAAGTCTGTGGTTCAAAAATGGACAGATTTCGATTTAGATTAGAAACTTTGACTCAAACAGACCAAACTCTGCTTGTGGACGACGTCTGGCTCCAACATCTATAATGCAAGAAAAAACTTTTTTTTTTTTATTGGGTGATGTCACACTCACTCGCTCCAGTTCTTATATACAGTCAACGGCTGGGTTTTACTTGACTGTTTGACACTTTTAGACAAAGTCATTTCTCCTTTTTTCATCATTAGTCTACTCAGTGGTGTGTCTACTTTGACTGAACTTGGTGCCGTGAAACATTTAAACAGCATTTATAACAATGTCTCCGACTGTTTTGAGGGAATTTTTAGGAACCTCTTTCATAGATCCAAGAGCTCTGTTTCCATGTTGTTAGGATTCCACATGAATGCTCTACCAAATTCTGTGCCTGGCCAATTCAGAAGTAAATTTGTTGCCTAAGAATTTGCTCTTGATTTAGTGTCTGACTGTAGCATGCAACCAGAAAAAACTCTTAATTTAACATCCTTGTAAATTGAATGACTTTCTATTAGATTTTGGTACATTTGGAGAGTTCTTACCAAAGTGGCTGTTTCCATTCTTAGATATTTTTCAATAAAGTTTTGGATTTTGCAGTGCAATAAAAGCCCAACATGAATAACGAATAATGAATGAATTTTCAAAATAAAAGAAGATTTAAATGTGTCAGTATTTTTTGGTAGAATTTGAAATGGCAGAGCATGTAGCAAACAGAAACACTTTAGTCTAGACAGGCTTGAACTTCCCGTTTCCTTTTTCAGCTGTCTTACGTGGATGCGGAGGGTAACCCCATCGGCGTGGTTCAGATGACCTTCCTGCGTTTGCTGAGTGCCGCAGCTCGGCAGAACATGACGTACAACTGCTACCAGTCGGTGGCCTGGCATGACCAGCAGCAGGACAGCTACGACAAGGCCATTCGCTTCCTCGGCTCCAACGACGAGGAGATGTCTTACGATAACAACCCCTACATCCGCGCCGTAATTGACGGCTGTGCGGTAAGTTCCTGGTTACTATGGTTTCAAAGCGAAACTCTTTTTGCTTTTTTTTTATAATTATTTGGTGATATTCTGTCTTGACAGTTGAAAAAGGGCTACGAAAAGACAGTACTGGAGATCAACACACCAAAGGTAGAACAGGTGCCTTTTGTGGACATCATGTTCAACGATTTTGGAGGATCCACGCAGAAGTTTGGATTCGAAGTGGGGCCCGTCTGTTTCATCGGCTAAGACTTTTTAACGGAGAAAAGTGAACAACTGAAAAAAAAAAGGACAAATGTGTTTGTAAAAAAGTAACTTTTTGGGTTTTTTTTTTCCATAAAGCAACAAGTATGAGTAAAAAAAATCGAGAAAACGGTGAAATTCTGTAGGAGTAGAGGAAAAAACCTTGAAACCTCAGTGTACCTTCTACATCACATGCAGGTTTTGAAACTGGATGCCGTCTTTTTTCTCTTTGACACACATCCTGGCCCTTTTTGGCCAATATTTTTATCCCAGCCAGTCCTTTTTTTGCTGCAGACTCTAACACTTAAAAAAAAGTTACGTAGTGCTTGTTCATCATCCTTTCCCCTCCATCGGTCCGCCTGCTCCCCCTCTGCAGAAGCTTCATTTTGTGCATACCCATCTTTCCCATTCTCTTGTACATTCTGTATATTTTTCCTGTTATTGTTTTTTTTTTTTTTTTTTTTTTTTTCTCTTCTGGCTTTAAAACATGCATGTGACTCTGTCAAAATTGTGAGGTAAGAGATCTCGGAACATCTAAATTGTGAGGATATTCGACTTGTAAATTGAAAGTGCAGAAGAGCACGACCTGTCTTTGTGGAACACGCTTTGTTGTAATTTAAGAGCAAACATGGAAATAAAGGACGAAAACACGCCCTTCAACATTATGTGACAGTTGGTTTGCAAACAGATTTAACTCCTCCTGTGTCCTCTGAACTGAACACCCACTGTTGGTGGCCATATCATTAACTTAATCCTTTTTTTCCCCTTGAAATATTCATCTATGCAGTGGGAGGTGACGTCATTTTTTAAGGAAACACAAAGAAATGAAACCTAGGTGCTATTTTTGTTTCTCTTTTCTGTGGTGCTATGTATTTTTCTAGTTGTGTTTTTGAATGAAAGAACATTTGTGGCGTTCTGGTTCCAGGCAGCCCCGCCCACCCCACAGACTCGCATCACCATGTCCGGTTCTGTGCTGCACCCAGTTTGGGTTCTCGTTGTGGGTGCTTGAGCGTGTCACCTTTGTTAATATCTTCTCCGAGATCGCAGAGGGTCGCTAGCTTTAGCAGGCCGCACTTAAACATCAGGAAGAACGCCGTTTTCTTGTGGGGACTAGTCCTTTTGGATCATCCGTGCCACAGCAGAGTTGCAAAGAGGACATGTGGACCTTTTTTTTTTTTTTTTTTTTTTTATTGTTGAAGGGGTTTCAAAGCTTGAAACATTCTACCAAAGTTTATTCTTGGTTTTAAGTGCTTTGAAATCATGTTTGCGTAGGAAATAACTTGAAACAAACACAAGAAATCACCTAAATAGATTAGAAATTTGAAACCCGTTTCCTTTTCCCCTTAATGTTTTCATCAAACTATGCACTCTCTACGCTTATGACCACTAGTACTTACCACAGATTACTTTCAACTCTTCAGTTAGATTTTTTGGGCTTTCAGATCTGTGACTTGAACCATTCCTGCTAAGTTTGTTTCTTCAGCAAAGTTTTTCCATTCCGTTAGGCCCAAATTGATCACATTGCTCATACATATATTAAGAAAAAAGTTATTTTTTTGATTTGATTTTGTAAATTTCTTAAGAAAAAGGAAAAAAAAACAGCAGTGTTGCTGCCATGTTTGGCTTTATTTTGTAGATTTCCATTTTTGATATCTGTTTTGTTTTCACAGTCTTGTCAAACCTGTGTAAGGATAAGCGAATAGAAGATTTTATTGGTTTTAATGTCAATAAATTCAAGTTTACTGTGGCCATCCACTCTTGTATGTCTTTTGAAGCATTAAAGCTCATCTGTATGCATGAAATTGTAAAGTTTTTTTCTCTTGTTCCAAGTTTGTAGAGTTCTTCATTCATCAGGAAACGGCTTGTTTTTAACCAGACGGGGAAATGAAACAAAAAACCACAAAGAAAAATCTACATTGTGAAGTGGAAAGATAAATATGAATTTGTAACTCTTCCAAAATGTTGCTTTGTAGTATATTTATTGTATTATTTAAAATAAAATAAATGATACCATAGTGGTAAGTGTAACAAGCCCCCTCTTTATACACACAGGAAAACCAGCCTTTAATTTTGCACATGAAGTTTGACAAAATTCATTTTTTATTTGGCTCACATTTCTTTTCTGACGTGTTTGTGTGAAGAGGCTTTCTTTTTTGGGAGTTAAAATAACAGAAAACACTTAGATGTCGCTCAGGTTATCGTTTGCCCTGCTACTGGTGCCAACATTGTTGAGTGACTTTGGTTTTACAGATGCGCCACAAGAGGGACTATCTCAAGCTCCGTCATCCGGCAGTTCGGACGCATCCGTCAAACTCCGTCCTCCTGGATTCACTTGAGAACTTTTGCCATTTCCAGCTTTTGTTTCTTAATCATGTAGTTTGGGTTTTACTGTAATAAAAAGAGGATTTGTGAAGAGCTATGGTGTGAGTTTTTGGCAAGGCTTCCTCTAGATCCTGATAAAAGATATGTTTTCATCTCTACGGAGCTCCACTAATTTAATAATCTGCTAAGATTGGATCTTTGCTGGGTGAAGACGGCTCGCGGCACTTGAACCGTCTCATTAGGAGAAGACCTTGGACAGCAAGCAGCAGCATTAAAGCAGCATTAAACAGATCTATGAATATGAGAAATAGAAGGTTGTTCTGCATGTTGCAACGTTTAATATTTAATGTGGTGTTTACCGGGTAAATTCTGGATGATCTGAGCTCTCGAGGCAGCGTCTTGGGTGAGTAATGCAAGAAATGAAACTCATTTCCTCCTGCGGAAGCAGTAGCAGCAGTGGTGTGACGTGGGACATCTAAATGAGTTGGGGGACAATGGAGGACTCGGCTTTGTCCAAACGAGGCGACAATTCAGAAGGCTTCAGCTGTCTCAAAGTAAAGCAGAACAAGCAGGCCTTTCCTCAGGGAACAGAGGGCAAACACTCCAGGTGTTTTGTAACATATGAGGATAATTAAGGTTTTAGTTTTGAACTAACCAGAAACTCGGGATGTTGTCAGACTGGAAAAGTCTGTTGACTTGGACTGAGTCAGCTTAATTTTGACCTGGATCCAGTCCTGAACCTTGCCTTTGGTCTGTATTCGGATTGCCGTTAACTGCACTACTCTGTTTCAAACCAAAGCTTTTGAACAGAACTGCGTGGCTGAAGATCTCTTCACTTATTGGCCAGGAACTACGAGGGCAAAGCAAAGCAAAGAGAGAGAAAATAACGGAAGTCCTGCGCTTTGCAATCCTTGTCTGTGCAGTTCACTTGTTCAGACTTTTTATTTCGCCTGTACGTCTGGTACTGCACTTTACTGTTGCTTTGGTACGGTGGCGGCATGCTGTAAGGTGGTTACTGAAGAGACTACGGCTAAGGACGTACGCTGATCAGCGTTTATGACATAAATTGTTGGGAAAACAGTGTGAGAAGCAATGTGTATCACATTAAACGTTGTTTTAATGAGCATGCATTCATCCGACCACCTCTGAGTTGCTGGGTCTCATCGTTGCTTTATGTTTGTCGTGACTCATCGGTTGGTTCATTCCTACTCTGTTTACATCCCAAAAACCCCAGCTACGGTGGCTGTTATGGTTCAGTTGTTTCACTTTGAGTACAGAGCCTTTTAAGACTGCAGAAACTCAGAGCGAACCGGATCTCAGTCTGATTGGAAACAAACTAAGTCCACCTCAACAGATGGATTCAAGAACGTGTCCTGGTCTGGGACCACGGTCCATTCAGACTGAAAATGTGTTCCAGGTCATCTGGGAAACGAACAATGGTTGACTTTAAGCGAACCAAGTATGTCCAGTCTGAATAAACCCTTAGAAAAGGACAGCAAAGCTGACAACCAGTGTGAATGGCTAACATCGTGGCTTAGGCAGATGAAGCATTGAAGCCTTTCATCGGTTCAGGCCAGGGCAAGGCTTCTTAAAGCTTTATTTACTTCAGCAGAACATCGACTGGATATAAAATAAACAAATAAAAATAGAAGAATCTCTGAGAAATGAACCATAAGTCAAAATTAAAAAGTATACCAAATACTGTATATTGTGGAGACACACATACATGCGGTAACACTTTATATTATACAAGTAATATTAAGTAACTGCTTAATATCGAGTTAACAGACACTTTCATGCATTACGAAAGTCAGAATTCTCTCCTTAACTACTAAACAACGACATGGTGCAGGACTAGCTGGTGTCCTGGATTTTCAAAGCAAATCGGACACTTTCCTCACTACACTTTCATTTTTTAAACAGCAAATATGATGTCACCAGTTTCACGAAGTGAAAACGTAATCATTACTAGCATTTTACTGAGACTATTTGTAAATCCATTGGGTTATGATGTTTACTAAAGAAATACATTTAAATGCTTTTTTTTCCAATGAAATTGTTCAAACGCAATGCATTGTGGTCCATATTCTCTATTGTAGTGAGCATCGATGCACTCTGGTTTTTTGCAGAGAATTCTGGGAAATTTCTTGGGCAGCTCGACAAAAAGCTCGACAAAAAGCTCGACAAAATGGCGAACGCACTACATGATGAGCGGTGAAGTCATAGCCTGATAGTATTATTGAATGCAGTAGTTAGAAGTGAATTCTAAAGTGTTTCTAAATCAACCGTGCTGCTTCCCCATTCCCTCACTGATGGCAGCTCTGCTGCCAAATACTGGCACCAACCTTCCACCGAAGGAAAATTGGGGTTGGGTGTCTTGCCCAAGGACACTTCGGCACACGGGCGGGCATGGCGTATATCGAACCTGCAATCTTCCGAACAGATGTTGACAGACCGCCCTAGAGCTGCACCACAGCCGCCCACATACACAACACAAACAATTATTACTGTAGAATACATATTCTCTGAGTCTCTGGTATTTTTCTGGCTTCTCGTGTCTCTTTTTCTTGACTTTGCCATCACTTGGTACTGCCACATGTTCTTCATCCACCACTACAATGCCTGGTTGGTTTACCATGACCATCCTGTCCATTTTTTGTTTCATTTTATTCTGCTTCACAGCAGTATGTGTGGATTTTCTCATTTCTTTCCTTCACACTTTACTGTTTCTTTTTTGCAGCTGCTGCATCAAGGCAGTTTCCCCACTGAAATAAAGGCTTTCTCATTTTTAAACTGACAGAAAAACCACCTCCTGTCGTAAACAAAAAAGCAATTCAATAAAGCAATAAAGTGTAAAAATCTGCTCCTATGAACAGCTTCAAATTTTTATTTTTGAGTTAAGAGTAGGCGTTTACATGGCAGACCCATCCACACTGCTTTAAGTGAACCAAAGCAGGTTGGGAAAACTGTCAGCTTGCAGCACCAACCTCTAAAATGCAAATATTACTCAATTTGTAAAAGTTTGTTCCAGCAAAATCAGAATAAAACAGTTGACGGTCAGCATTTCAGATACTGCTTAAAACATGAAGATATCCAGAGACGCATGAAAACGGTGGAAGCAGTTCCTGCAGAGGAGATGGAGTTCCTGCACATGTGAGCTTTGCTTTGGGTGGCGCAAAAATCAAACCAGGAGGAGACATTTCAAAGTGCTTTCAATGAAGGATCTGAACCTAAAACGTCTCCATTTCTTCAGCAGATAAAGAGTCAAATCTTTAAAGATCTGGAACTGCTCACCTTTTGTACTGAGCGATTGTAAAAACGTCCACTCAGCTTTTCAAGCTTCTGAAAGAGAATTTTAAAGCGTTCCTAATTAAACATGTGATATGATCCCTACTTTTTGCCACAGGTAAAACTGTTGACAGAATTTCTTTTAAACATAATTCACTTTAATGAGCTGACTAAGCTTATAGGGGGTTTTCTAGCAGGCAACTTTTCTAAAGGAACTTTTAGAAGAGAAGAAAAGAGAGATTTATGTTTGAGGAATTAAATGTAACAAAAATGAAGACATTTCAGAGAAACTGAACCAGCTTTGAAAGAAAACTTACTGAATTCTGCATTTATACAAAAAAAAACAGTTTGGTAAGAAGCAGCTGACAATAAAGGACAAGAAGCCCAAAGTTTCATGGACTTTAACATATTGGGAACATAATGACCTGAAGCAGAAACAGCTGAGGGGATTGGAAACTCAATTCACAGGAGTGAATGGGGCAAAGATGGAGAGCATGAACCCAAAAACAAAATAAAAAATCTGTTCCAACTGTACACAAGTGCAAGATGTCAACAATCTGGTTTAAAACAATGTTTATGAAGGTATGTTGAGATTTTCATGTAGATTTTTTCTCCCAGTTTATGCTTGATTTAGCTTTAATTTGGGCTTTTTTGTTAATTATTCAGGATTGACCAATTCTGCTTTACTTTGACATTAATCTCAACAGTTCAGCATTGTGGGGTTAACAAGCTGTTTTTCAGAATTATGCAGTTTCCGAATCACATTTAGATTTAGCCTGTTGAACTTTTAGCATTCAAGACATTTTTTTAAGTTGACTTTTTAAGATGACTTTTCATAACTGCATTTTGCTTTCTTCATATTTTGTTTGCATTTATTGGCTTCATTTTAAAAATCATCTTTAATGTTGTGCCACATTATGTCGTTTTCTTTTTTTCACAACTTTTTCAACAGATTTACTGTTATTTATCATACTAATGCTCAGTATCAACTTTAATTTTCTTTTTCACACTTTTCAGCCAATTAATCGTGTTTCCTTTAATTTACTACTTTCAGCAGTCCCACTTTTAACCAATGATGCAGCATCATGTCTAAAGTAGTATAACATGGCATTACAACATCAATCTTTTTCCTTAATGTTCTTTCTAAAAGTGCACACTTCGTCTGGCACTATGCCGCTTTCACCATGGTCACTTACAAAAGAAATAAATATTCAATCGATTTTTAGTCCTTTATTTTTTATTTTTTTGAGGTTTAGATTGCTCTTTTACAAAAAGCGGACCTATGGATCTATTTGTCTGCAAGTGGATGCATCAGAACTGGAGCTTGTGGCTTTGTGGCAGTAGCTGCGTCACAAACCTGAACTTTTTAAACTGATCCATCACTGTTTGAATTCAAATACAATCACAGCTTTAATCTTAATTTATTTTATATATGACCTCCATCTTGAGAAAATGTTGCAAAAACATGTAAAACACACCCTTTTCATTGGAGTGGGTCTTTAAGGTTGTTATGGTCTAAATTAGAGAAGTGGAACTAAATTGTTTTTATTTTTAGACATTTTAAGAGTTATAGTTTTGGATTAAATAGTTGTGTAATTCAAGCGCAAAGCGTTCAAATATTTGATGCAATTACAATTTGCTTAAGTGACAATTCCCATAAACAGAGTGAAAATGTACAGCGCCCATTTATTTATCTGAAGCCATTTCTTACATATTAAAGATTGCTGCGTGTGCATGTTCTGTGCTTGCTGGGGAGGAGCTGACAAGTCAAGTACTGGATGTTTAAGCGAAAATTTGGGACGTAGCCCCCGTGACGAGACACGTAATTGCTCTGAGCCTGTGGATATACCAGGGCCTAACAGGGCCCATTCATCGCCATTGCCCGGCACCACTGACCTACTTACATATGAATCAGATAACAGGGAGAGAAAGAGACCGTGTTACAACACGAGTGCTGACATATTCCAATAAAAATACCCAGCTCCTCCTTGCTGATAGACTTTAAGATGGAAGAGGGGCTGTAGATCAAGTTGTTGGCTTTGTAATGCGATTAGAGCGAGCCCACCCATGCATTTGTCAAATGTCACTTTACATGTGCATGCTGCTGCAGTTCCAGCCTCACTGTTATCTCTTCACAGGGAAGATGACTGACAGCAAAAAGAAACACGTTTCTGCTGTTTGACAAAAATGATAACAACAGGAACAAAGACTTTAGCTGAATCAAGCAAACACTTCATTATAGAAACATGTTTTTTTTTTTTGGTAGATTTCTTTTCAGGGTGCAACTGGTCACAGTGGTTGCTGGAGCCTATCCTAGTGTCTTTGTTTGTTTTGCCTTAAAGTGTAAAAGTGAAATAAATGGAAAACAGTTTCTACAAAGGTTCACAGTTGTGCTCAGCATTTAAAAAATAAAAAAAATGACAGTGAGCAAAGTTTACTAGAGATGTAACCATTAATTATTCAATTTTTTCTGCTACAACCCAACCAGATTGATCTGTCCGAGGTAAATTGTTAAATCGAATTGGCCTACATCATTATAAAATCATTTCAAAATGAACTAAATCAATTGTAATTTTTATTGGAAAATATTATTAGGATTGAGACACAGTAGGTATATTTTTTAACTAAAATATAAAACGATCAAACCACAGCGGAAAACACACACGTGATGCAGCAAAAAATGATCAACCATCATTACAGTCCAATGCATATCGAAATGTGTGAGTAAAAACAATTGACTGTATGAGAGAACAGGACAGAGCAATTGTGATGTCACCTGTAGAAAATGCTTCACCTCCGGCTCCAGCAAAATGAGGCCAATTCAGTCGCCATTTTTCTGCGATAAGGACATCACCATGTTGGAGCCAGACGACAGTGACTGGTCCATGTCGGTCTGAGTCAACAATTCTATGGCAACTCCTGTCGCCAATCATGAGTAAGCTCGTTCAGTCCATACTGCTGACGGCGGGCTCGAAACAATCTGTCAATCAAATGTTAGAGGTGGGGGTCAGCGGGCACCACATGCTTTTACTGAAGCATCTGATTGGTCAGTTTATAACTAGAAGAACTTGTAATAGAAAGAAAAATATCATAAAAAATAGGATTAACAAGAAGATATTAAGAAAAAATAATCAAAGCGAGAATGGTTATTTTGACAAATATATGACTGAGTATTAGCTTTTTGTTTCTCCAAAGGAGTCTAGGAAATGTTGGCTTTTTGGAGCCAGCAGGTACTTTCTATTTGGAAAGTGAGGGGTCATTCAGTCCACTTCTATTATACTGTTTCCCAATTCCTCTAGGGGTACATATGTGCACTGAAACTATTGAATTTCTGTTGGACAGGACAAGTTAAAAAAAAAAAAGAAACTATTAAATTGATGAAGAACTAACAAGTTCAAAGACATAGTTTGTTTCTTAGTGGAGCATACAAGACTAAATTCATCCGTTTTCTTTGGAAACAGGTTGTGCACTTATAACTCATAATATGAATAAAGTTCTTTCACCGTCCGCTCATTTAAAACTATCAATAGGTTCCAGCCACAGTAAATAATTCAGAAGGCAGATACTGATGGATCATCTGAAGTTGACCTGATAAGTATTTCTTTCAATTAAATCCTCAAATTGTTTTCTATAGTATTGCAGTTTGAGTATTACCTTAGCTCAGGTTTTAGGACATCACTCTCACCCCTGACTATTCCCGTTGACGCCGTTTATAATTTGCAGCCGTTTGCTAATTTGGCCTCGACTGTAAATCTGTCCCAAAGTCTCCACTGAGCAACCACTGCTCCTCTATTTTCCCACATTTTTATAGTTCAACGCTGCAAAGACAGCGTCAAATCATCTCCAGTGTTCTCTGTGGGGCAAAACAGTCATTATACTTCCACAGACTTTACCCATCATCTCACAGCTCCAAGTCCTCCATCATTAGCACATCCAATTATATTGTGAAAAAAAGGTAATTTAAAAAAAAAGTACTGGAAGCGTATTAAGTCTGAAATGAGTCACAGTGAAGGCGACAGGAAATACAGCTCGATAAGACAATTCGTTCAGCAGGTATGGAAGAAACTGACAGTTCAGTGCAACTGTGAAAACAGAAAACAAAAATGGGTACTGTAATTGAAAGAAAAACCTGGTTTTTAAGCCCAAACAACTCCAAAACACAGGCAGACTTTAATATTTGGATAAATATAAACCTGGATGAACAGAAACGTTTATATTTCACACAGATGTTACAACTCTTGGGTGCGCTTTGAACACAGAGTTTCTCCCAAACTTGTGAAGATGTGATCCAACCTTTGTATATATTTGGAGAACTGGACAGAGTGAGTGAGACGTCACACATAGAAAATGACTTACTTCGGTTCCAAACAAGTGAAGTCAATTCAGTCGCCATTTTCCTGCGTTATGTCCATCCCCATGTTGGAACCAGACGTCCTCAGTAAGCCGTGATTGGTCCATTTCATCTTAGTCTACTTTTCTATGGCAACCACTCTCTCCAATCAGAAGTGAGCGTGTTAGAAGGCCACACCCCTTCCGCTGAAAGGCAGAAGAGAATCTGTCAAATGCTTCAAACGTTCAACACAAAACTACCTACTTTTATTGAGGCATTTGATTGGTCAGTCTATAGCTTGAATTACTTCTGCTACTGCAAAAAAAAAAAAAAAAAGAAATCATAAAAAACTTGGGATTAGCAAGAACATGTTAAAAATATGTAGCAGAGTAAGAACGGTTATTCTGACAAAATAAAGTTGTTATTTTTTCCTCAATAGAAGTCTATGGGATTCCGTTTTTTGGTACCAGCGGGTACTTCCTGTTAGGAATGCAATGGTTACTCTGTCCAGTTCTCTTTATACAGTTAATGGATCCAACCAAAAGATGCTAACAGATCCAGAAGTACATCTTAAAAAGATTCTCTGATGACGGAACAAAAACGAGACGTCTCCTCTTAAAAACAACCTATCAGATAGAGAAACTTTCAGGGGTGAGATATCGTTTATCAGAACTTTTTCTTTTCAAAATTCTTTGTAATCCTGTAGTACAAAAGAAAAATTGAGTTGCAACAACTCGACTTTTTTCAGCTACTGCAACTTGTATTTTTCAGATATATTTTTGTAAGATTTAGGCAAGAATACAAAGATAAAGATTGCAAAAGACTAACAAAAGTCTCTGAATGTTCCACTAAGCTGATAATAAATGAAATGATAAAAGTGGTTGTTTTTGTAGGAACATAACCTTGAAATAAAGGATTTTTACTTCCTTACATTCCTTCATTTCTCTTTAGTTTGAACCCCTTATAATAAACAGACTACTATTCACACAGCTCAGACTTGAGAAGAAGTTTAACACCATTAATTGGATGACTACCCATCATGCAATGTGACCATCAGTGATGGATTCATGGAAAATAACCGTACTAAACTGACAGTTTATGGAAACGGCTTGGTTCCAGCCGTGGAGTTCTGCATTTGGATGCAACACGTCAAACTACAGCACATGTCTGTGGCTATTTCTGATGGTACGTTAAAAATGAAACTGTGATCACCTCCAGTACAGTTTCCCTAGAAATGATAAATAACTGAAACATTTTTGGAAGAAGACCATTACTAGAAAAACTGCATTTCCTGCAGTAATGCAGGTGTGACGGCATTAAGCATTAAATTAGCTGAACAATAAGCTAAAAAAGTAGGTAATAAGCAAATATAAATTTAGTTTAATTAATGAATAAATATGATACCAATATCAGCAAAATAGCAAACATTTTCAAGTATTCAGGGTTATTTCTGGTCAGAACATAAAGGAACCTTGACTTGACCTCTTACCCTCAACAGGGATGCAACAACGCCTCATTTAAACATGGTGTAATCTTAGCAAACAGAAATGTTTGTCTCTTGGGAACCAGGAAAACAGTTTGGTTTGATGCACACGTGCACCGGTCTGGCCCCCGGACCAGGATGGAGGGAAATGGAGGGAAATGGATTCTTGCAAAACAGTCTTTTAAAACTAAAAAAGGGTTAAAAAACTATGTTTGAATGAAAGTTGAAAAAAATAGGACTGTAATTTTACTGTTGCGTTGAAGAAATTCAAATTAAATAGCATACTTGAACGGGATATGAGTGAAGGTTCTAATTCGGATCATTTTGTCTCAGTTCTCTGAGGACCCACTCCGACTACATTGTGTTTTTGGAGTTTTCAACATGTTCTTGTGACATTTTAAAAACATGAACGAAGAAAATTCAGCTTAAAATTGCAATCCTGAGTATTTCTTTATTAAACTGTTGTGAATCAGGTGGAAACAAAAAAAAGTCATTTAATAAAGATTGTATTTGTTACAAGCTGACTGGATAACTCCAATATTGCTCGCCATTTTCGGTTGCGAGTGTGAGGGGCTGTAAGCTACCTGGAGAGCAACATGGAGGGGAAGGGGGGCGGGGTTACTCCACGGCAACTCTGAGGTAAATTATTTATTGAACTACTGTCACTCTGTAGTTTCTATGTCCTAGAAAAAGACACAAGCTTTTCTGTTTTGGGTTAAAAATGGCATAATCATGAGTAAAAGCTCATCGGAAACGCTTTGAAAATCAATAAAAAGATCAGATCTTTAATGGTTCATCCAGAAGACTCATCCAAGGAAGCCAACTTTTAAAGTCAGGGTCCCTGAAGAACAGAATCCTGTAAGTGCACCCAAACCCATCACCCAACCCAGTAGGATCTTTTTTTAATTTCATAAATCAAAAATGACAACATAAAGTAAACAAGAACTTTCGTTTTTTTGATGAGGAAATCAATGTAAGAATGGAACGCGTGTTTAAAACGTGCTCCTGTTTGACTTCCACCAACCTTGAATAATGTGTGTACAGTCTTAAAACACCTGCAAAGCCTTATGGGAGTTGACAGCATCCCTAGACAGTCGTTTGTGCCGGCACTCAAATTTAATTAGACGTGGAGCAGACCCTGTAAATCTAATTATTCGTTTCATTTTTAGATGATTAGAGCGGTGAGATTAGAAAGATCAGACTGTCTTTTGTTTGAGGTGGGGAGAGAGGTTAAGTTTTAAGAAGAGTTGAAAAGAAATGAAGAGTAAAGGTTTAGAGGGTAGGTGAGCTTGGTGATAAGAGCAGATGGTTGGAAAAAAAGCTAGAAGAAAAGAAGGGAAGAATGGGAGATGTTTGATGTGTAAATCTGCCACGATCTTTCCCTGCAGACATGCAGGTAAATAACACATGAGTTAAGGCTCAGCCTTGAAATCATATTCAAATAATTGTCAGCAGATATCATTGGCGTGGCAGGATTTGTTGGAGCTCCTCTTCTTTTGCTTCAGTCTTCACTGGAGATGGGAGGGCAGGAAAATCCGGAATGATTTCATAGTGTGAAATCATCAATACTAAAGACTTATTAAAGCAAACAACAGAGTCTTTGTCATGTGAGGTCCTAATATGTGAAATGCGGCTTTGAGGCGATGGGAAGGGTTTGATACCGAGGAAGGAAAAGCAAACAATGTGACTTTGAAACGCCTCTCAGCAAGATGGGCTTTTGTTATACTCATGTAAAACTTCACATTTGATTTAATGAGATCGTTTAGCTTCATGTCCAGAAGGAACGGCATATGGTCCCGCACTTTTCTCCCACTATTTTGCTCCAACACGCTGTTCTATTTTCAGGATTCTTGAGGATCAGCTTTGAAGCTGCAGGCTTCTGCGCCGTGCTGCGGGGGGCTCCCCCGTGGAGAGACGGAGGTCACGGAGCGCCGAGCGGCCCCGGACCCAAACAACAGCCAAGGACGGACTCAAATTAACACAATTAATTACTTCCCAGAGACTCCGTGTGACGCTATGGAGGTAAAAGGATCAGCAGACAAGATGAGGTTTGTGTACTGCAGACATGCAGCTTGACAGGAAACTCATGCAATTCAACCTTTATGCAAGGTTGACTGAAAATGAACCGTATTTCTGGATCCCTGATACACAGATCCAAGCAAGTAAACAAAAAAATATCAAATATTGTGAAAGAAAAGAAGCAGTTTTTGCAAATGAAATTACTCCACGCAGAAAAGCGCAGGGAAACCAAGCCCCAGCGCATGTTTATTTGTCTAGGAAGACGCCAGAACAACTAGAACATGCTGATATATTATAAGTGGAAATTTATTTATGGCAGATTTGTTTCATCTCGGCCTCTCCTGAAATTGACTCTCCAGTGAGCAGCATGCCAGTTAGGGAGGCTTGCCGTTTGATGCTGGAGAGGAGATGAGATTTCTGATGGCTTGACATTTGGAGACAGGAAATAGAGGAGGGAGGGCAGGGGAGAGAGGGAATGCACACTATGAATAACACAGCCTTCAATATATGATATTTTCAGTATGGTTGGCTGAGAAACTCAGAAACGAATGTTCTGTCAGGAGATTTGTCATTTTTGGTCGTGGCGGCATGAAAGCAGTTGTTTTTGTTCTCTAACTTGCGTTCTTTATACAAATATATCGTCATTAATTCAAACATTTTGAATCATTTTATGGAAGCCTAATATCTTGGCTTGAAATCTAAATCATTTTCTGTTTTGTAAGTTATTGTACTAAACAGAAAAACTGTTTTATTATTGTTTAACTGATATTTTCTTTGTATATCATCTTCACTGCCCCTTGGATTTCTACATTTAGAAGACATTTAGACATTCGTCTTTAATCTCTTCAAAGAGTCTCTTTCTGCTCCCTAGTTTGCTGTTGATGGAAGATTCCATTGCTGCGGAGGGACGGGGGAGGACGAAGCATTTTCACATGAGCAGTCTTATGCCAATTCAGTGATTTAGGTTTGACAGAAGAGTTTGTCAGTGATTTTTTTGACACAAGTAAATAATCCTGAGCATGGAAATGATTTAGACAAGTGTTCACCTTGGGGTCCTTAAGATGTCGGGGGGGTTCCAGGCAGTTGCTTTCTTTGCCGAATGGTAAGTCTGCCCCTGGTAGCAAACAGTTATTAACCTTCATTGATGTAATTATTGTCCTCGTTCACTTGCGTTGAGTTCTCTTTTTAAAAAAAATTGTAACTTTTGGTTTTTAGTTGCATTAAGACACACAAATGTGTTTATAGTGAGATACGTCCAACAGCATTAAAGAATTATTAGCTTTTGCTCATTTTATCTTTTATTTAATAATCTTACATTAATAACACATATTTCCAATAATCACCTAGAATTACATCCTAATGCTTAGACTCCAAGGCTGCTTCTTTCTATTATAAATTCCTGCTTAATGATCTTAAATTTCCATTAAAAACTTCAAAATCTTAGTGCAGTTGCAACATTTGGTGTGACAGTCAACACTTGTGGAAATGAAACAGGAATGTTTCATGTTTATTGCAAACAAACAAATACTCGATCATGAGTGATTTATCTGCTTCAGGTGTGTCCAGCCAATTAGAACATGCCAGAGCATGGTATGTTGGAAAACATGTGTCAGGTAATCCGACATATTCTGTGTAATAATCTGGGATGGACAGATTACACAAGTGTAATTAATAGAGTCAAAGTGCAGAAACTTTCTTTTTTTAAAGTGCTTCAAAAAAGACTTTTGACATGTCAAAGTGAAAGTCTACATAAATCTGGTGATTTTATGAGAGCATGAACTTTCAGGGGTTCTAATGTTTCATTAGACTTGTGTTTCTAAAATAAAGTCAGTGAAGGTTTTCATTCATAACAGAATAAAGTTGGATGTAGCAACATTGATCTATGACCTGTTTTCCTTTCTTTCTGTTCTAATCTATCCGTTTTCGGAACCCCTTGAATCCCTTTTAAGGTATTTTTGGAGCTCACCTACTCACCCCAGCTACTGTTGGGAAAAAGTGGGGTTCACCCTTAACAGGTCATCAACCTGTTGCTGGTCCACACACTCCCAAATATACTTCATTTAGAGACATCAATTAACCCATGAAGCATGTTTTTGGACTGTGGGGGGAAACCCACACATGCACGAGAGATACATGCAAACTCCACACAGAAAGGTTCCAGCTGGAATTTGAACCAGAAATTGAATCTTTAATGGAAACAGAGTAAAATGGCAAACTTGAATTGAATTCATCACAGATATCAGTGAATAAGGATGAATCAGTTCTGACAATGGTTATGATTCACAAACAGCAGAACATTAAATCCAAACAAAAACAGAAACAACAATGCATTTCTTTTTCATCAAAGACTCAATAAACTGAATAATTAAAACATTTTTTTTAGTTGAACTCACACAACAGGATTGTTTGGCACCAAACTGCTTTTTCTTCATTGAACAAGTAATTAACAGTATACCTCTAAAAAACCCACAGTAAAAACAGCTGCTTTGATGTTTTAGTGAAACTAATGTGCTGGAGTGGGCTCATGGTTTTGTGCAAATCAAAGAATATAAAAGAGAGTTTAATCATCTTAACAGCAGAAGATGACACAGCCACAAATGTGTGCCTGTGAATTGTCAAGATGATGACTCCACCCCCAAGTGTAGGAAAGTATATGAGACCTGGAATAAGTAATGTGATGTCATCCATCGGAAATGGTTTACTTCCAGCTTCAACCAAACAAAAGTCAACTCAATCTCTATTTTTTGACAATACTGATGCCACCAGTACGCAATGATTGGTCTGAATCAACATTTCTTCTGCAATTACGCTCACCAACTAAGAGTGAGCTTGTTGGAAGGCAACACCCCTACCTCTAAAAAGTAGGATGTCAATCAAACGTTTCAAACGTTGGACAGAAAAAAAAAAACAGTTTGAAAAAAACAGGATTAGCAGGAACACGTTTAAAAATGGCATCAGAACCAGAATGGTTCTTCTGACAAATGGAATAATGGAGTAACAGTTGTTTATTTCTCTGTTGGAGTCTGTGGGATTTTACGTTTCTGGAGCCAGCAGGTACTTCCTGTTTGGAATGCCGAGGGGGAGGGGTCACTCAGTCCAACTCTCATATACAGTCAATGTAACATCGGTTGACATTGGTTAAAGACCTGCGATACCAAAGACGAGCAATACTCAAACCACTGATGGGGATTTAGGCTTTGGTCAACATCTGTGCTGCGACAGCTCACACTGCAAGTTGTTTATTCGTTGTTTTCAGCCAAGCCTGGTGGTGAAGAATGTCAATTTGCTCTCTTCAGTGGATCATCATCTCCCAGCACTCTATCAGCATCTGTCCAGTGGATTCCAATGAATCAGGTGATAAAATCATGTCAGTGTCTGCGCGCTCAGCTGAATATTTCACGTCGTCGAAAGAAAACACGCCCACCCCCACCCCCCTTTACCTTCTTATTAAACCATTTGGTGAATGACAAAAGCTGATGGAACATGCATTGATTAACTTTTAGATATTTGTATTTACATGAGTCACAGTACGCTTCTTTTTTTATTTTGTTGTAACATTGCTAATGAAGTCAGTTCTCTCCTTTAAAAATTGCAGGAAGAGACATTCAAAGCATCTTGAAAAACAACTGATGGCTTTTAGCCTTCGTCAGGTTTGGTGCATTTGATTTTTCAGGCTGTCGCTTGAATGAATATTTAAATGTTTGCAGCCTTGTTCAAAACAAAGTGCAGCTGCATGCATATTTTATTGCTGCATTGTCATTTCCTGCATTTATTCTACTGTTTACAGCGGGTTCCATAAGAATGTGACCTTTCAGATTTTGGAAACTGCCGAAGACAAATTTAATTTCTCATTGATTGGAGTCAGATGCAGTTGATTGAGTTTGCCTTTTCTGGCCGAAAATAGACTGAATGGAGAAAAAAAAAGGTGCAAAGATTCAATTACAGAGGTGCAAATTTAACGCCGGAGGTCATGGCGCTTGGAGGTAATTCATCACTGTCACTTCAGCATCAACACCTCAGGAGCAGGTCAGAAAACATCCTCCGAGTCAGCCGCTGCAGGAGCAGACACGCCACGGGAAGGTAAAGTCGTGAAGCTTCTCTGGCCCTGCGTGGCGCTTCCGTGTCTGCATGCCTGTGGTGAAGGGAGCTGTTGGGTCCAGAGAAGTTTGCTCAGATCAACTCTGCTCTGTCCGAAAACGCTGTTGTTGTTTGCTTGTAACCACAAATTTAAATGCACATAAACTTTCCAGTAAACTGAGGAGGATTCATCAATAAAAAGATGAAGACATGGAAGCACGTTGCATTAACCCTTTGATGCTCAACATGGGTCAAAAGTGACCCAGCTGAGATTTTATTTTTGATATCTATGCAATAAATTAACATTATCCTTCAGTAGTCAAGCTATTCCTCAATTAGCTTGTTTTAGACCATCACACATGATTATTTCATTTCTTACTTTTTGAATAAAAACTGTCTTTGTATCACTGCCCCTCTAGTGCGTAACATGGGTCCAGAATGACCCATTCTATTTTCGGTTATTTCCTGTATGACTCAGCATTTACACAATATAACTTTGAAATAGGTGCAGTTTCCATCCTGAACATGGAACGGTGGATCAGTTCTACACCCTCTTTAGGGTGCAGGACAGTTTGTGGGAGTTCACTCATCCAGTCCATATGTGTTTTGTGGATTTGGAGAAGGCGTTTGACTGCATCCCCTGTAGTGTCCTGTGGAGGGTGAGCTGGGAGTTCGGGGTCTGGGAAGCCTTACTGAGGGCTGTCCAGCCGTTGTATGACCGGAGCAGGAGCTTGGTTCGCAAAGCCGGCAGTAAGCTCGGTCACCCAGACAGCTTGGAATAGAGCTGCTGCTCCTCCACATTGAGGGGAACCAGTTGAGGTGGATTGGGCATCTGGTCCAGATCCCTCCTGGATACCTCCCTGGGGAGGTACGCTGGAGAGACCATGACTCTCAGCTGACCTGGGAACATCTCGGGTTCACTCCAGAGGAGCTAGAGGAAGTGGTCGGAAAGAGCATCTTTGCTTAGACTGCCCCCCCCAACCCGGTCCCGGATAAGTGGAAGATGATGGATGGATGGAAATTTGAAATAAATTACATTTGATCAGTTATTCCTCCATGTTTTTTTGTAAATAGCTTGTTTTCTTTTTGCCACAAATAAACATTTCTCATTTTTTCTTTCTTATGGTTTGAACTTCTTTCTTAAGCTTTTGTTTCTCTACCTCAACTTTTCACACATGGGTCAGAAAAGACCCAAGTGCATTTGCTAGCTCCAGCACATGGAGTGAAAAGACAGGTCAGCACAGATCTCTCAAAACATTTGTCTTGCTTTTTAAATGTTCTAAGGTTGTTCCTAAAACATTACCTACCTAACATTACCTAAAACATTTTTGATGATAATTATGAACTATGTGTAATATTTGATTAAGTTTAGTTACTTTAAAAGTAAGAACATTATTTGTCAAAAGGATACAACTATTTATTAGCTAGATAGTGGTTTAAAACCATAGTTGTCCATAAAGTATGACAAGAAAAATGGAAATAATAATCAGTGTTAATACAAAACAAGATTTGTAAAGAATGCATTGAATTTTCAACCGTAAAAAAATGTATTTCAAAAACAGAACAAATAAAAAAGCTCAGCCATCATGAAAAAATGCAGAAAACAAATGCGGATCAATTTGACCCATGTTGCACATTAGGGGGGTGTGGATACGCATCAAAGAGTTAAAACAATGTTTAAAACAACACTGCTCATGGTTGAAGTTAGGACATGTCAATGACATATTTTTATTTTTGGAACCTGCTTTACTTGTGTCTGAGGTCATGGGGTCACTGGCATTGAGCCATCTGTTAAAGTGTGAAGGTACGGTACACCCTGGACAAACAGGCTACATCTTTAGCTCACACAACTGCCCTTATTGGTGGATGCAAGCTGTCTACAGGTAAGAAATGAGAAAACCTTAACCGGCCACGCAGGTGACCCACGTGAAATATAAAGACCGTGGACAGTTCAGTGAGCTTGTAGAGAGAAAATGTTAATGCACATTTGTTTCAATAGGCATGCTGCAGGTCACTTTGAATGAAAAGTCTGTTCATGCTGTTTTGGGCTTCTGTAGTCAAAACTCTTGTGTTCACATGTAGCTACACTAGTTTTTAAGACCGTTTTTGGGCACTACGTACAAATCCCGTAGCCACTGAAGGCGCTTGAAAAGTTAAACCAGCCGAACTTTGACCAGTCAGGGACTCGGATTTGGTCGTGACGCATAGGTTGCATCCTTTTAAATTCATGGAAGGATCAACAGGTTAAAATTGATCATGAAAGAGATATTATGAATTGTGGTTTGTGCCTGGACGGTATTATATGACACAGAACAGTTCATATATTGGAATAGAGCTGTGAAAGAAAAAGCCTGGGGGGAGATTTCCTCTTCCTCTTCCAACTGTGAATACATGTGCTAGTTCAGAGTGTGAACAGTTCATTCTTGAAGGCCCATGACATATCTAGTATATGCATAAGGGTAAGTAAGGGTGAAGTTATTGAGAAGCAACCTTTCGGACTTCTCAAGGAGCCTGTTAGTGTTCCCATGACACCGTCAGTGACGTGTGGGCTGCTTGTGGTCCTCTTGCAAGAAGACTTTAGTTAAGATCAAATGCTTGATTTGCTGTTGAGAAACAAACAATGAGAACTTTCCAGTTGATCAGATGGAATCAGGTGGTTTTGTGTACAGAGAAAAGGGGATTCAGCAAGAACAGATGGGAAGAAACAGCAGACATTCAAAGGAAAAACCGGTAACACTTCACCACTCAGGCTCGGTTCTGGTTCTGTAACAAGAGTTCCACTCGGAGATGGTGAAGCCAAAACAGCTGGACTGAGACTGTCAAGCCTGCTCCTCATAATGTCCAGAGCCAGACTGACTGATGGGGTGAATAATTCATCTAATGGTACTTAGCTGACAGGGCTCGCTGCTGTCATCACTCGTCTCTCCTGGCAGCCGCAATTACACACAAACACACACCTCCTGCACAATGCCGTCAATCACCTTCACTTTAACTTGCCGTACACACTTTGACCCAGTTTTTGAGCGTTTTCTCTTTGACTGAACCGCAGCTCTGCAACCTTTAACACTTTAGGAGCCATCGGGATCAATTTCTCACTGACCCCAATCTGGGAAGAGTTTTATTTCACCGTTTAAAAAAACGAGACACTGATTTGCATGTCTGTCTTCTTTTGTTGATGAACCAAAACCTAAAGAGATTTTTTTCTGAAATATGAAATAATTGTTAAACAAATAAATATATACAAAGGTTTGCATGAATTCCTTTCAAAACAGAAGACACTACACCCACATTTGATCATCTCAGTGCAGCAAAGATAATAGAAGGTAGTGTGATGTCAGCAGTGATTAAGAAATAATAATTAAAAAAACATTTATTTATTTTTTTGTTGGTGCATCTCAGCCAGAAGTTTGTAAACCTAACAAACTAAAATGAAATCAAAGCTAGAGTGACTCTTATTGTATTTTTGGACCATTTGGCACACTTCAAATCCTTGAATTATACAGTATAAAATTATATAGTATAAAATCTGGTTGTGTTTAGTGACCTTAAATGGATTTTTTGTGGTACACTGCACTCAAAAATCTGTCCAAATGTTCCACTTTGGTAAACTACAATGCTGCACTGATTGTTCTTGTTAAAAAAAAAACTACAAGAATCCTAAATGATCAACTGCTGCAGGAGTTTGAGTCCAACTCAGTCAAACTTTTACCTTTGTTTTAATTTTTATGAAAAAGTCATTAACTCTCAGCCATTCTGACAGCTGGACTGGGAAATGCAAAGCATCCCTCACGGAAAATGCAACAAAGATGTTTGATGATCAAAAGGGGGTTGAATCAAAAAGGTCTGGGTGATGCATCTTTGATAGTGGCAGCTCAGGAGTCAGGGAGCATTAACATTTGGAGGGGAATTACCCCGTCTCAGGTACTTTAACACAGTTAGTGACTGTATTCATTGAAGCTCCAGGCATGAAAATCTGCAGATTTTTCACTTTGACTCACCTTTCCTTAACTTCTGTTATTCATACTTTACTGTAGCTCCGAATTTAAATCAACACAAAATAACTTTTACTTGTAGATGTAGCGTGAACCCAAGACAGTATGCATGTAAAGCTGTGTGACAACTTAAAAATAAAATACAATTTTTAAGCAGGACTAGGACTGTTGTCATTAGCCGGGGGCCCGATGATGATCAGACATCAATCTGGTGATCCCAGCCATCATGGGTCCAAATGGAGAGATGGCATTGATGGCATACACAAAACTAATCATGGCGTTGATAGCACCACTGCGACTCAGAGAGCTGAGAATTGAGGATTTGCGGTTGATGCTGAGAAGAATACGAAGAACACAGAACATTGTGCTTCTTTGAAAAGCATGTTGTCTAAAAATGTGTTAATTTGTTAACTGACAAGATACTTATACTAATAACGTGCGCTCAAAATCTCAGTTGGGAAGGACCAGTGGTGCTGAATCGCCCGCTTTTCATATGACCCTGTGCTACAGGGGGGCAGAATAAAGTTTTCCTCCATGCGTTCATTCTAAAAGTTGCCATATTTTCATGAATTTTAAGGCTTTATAGCAGAAAACAAACCTAAAATGTACAATAAGCTGATGTTGCATGTTTTCTACTTCTGTTTCCATACACGTGTTCCTCTCTCATCCATTTTAACATGCACGAGTGTACAAAGTGATGCTCAGCAGAAAATGTGGAGACCGCAGTTGTCAATTTGTTTCTAATAGAGTGGAAACCCACAAAAACCCAGATGCCTCTTGATGCCTTTTGATTCCATTTGTTGCTGTCACTTACAGTTGGACTCTTTTCAAAGGAAGGTGCAGCTGCTGCTGTCAGACATGTGGATGCCACACAGGTGTATGCAACCACCGCTTGGCACTGTACCATCTGTGACAGCTCCAAAATTCACAGCGATGTCTTCTTTAAAGCTTCAAAACACAAACTTTGCAGATTTTTTTTTCTTAAAGAAAGCAGAGACCGATTTTTATCTGTGAGGTTTGTACAAAACAAGTGGGCTGTGATGCCTTTGAGGGCAGAAAAACAAAGCTCTGAATGCTAATTAAACTGTGACCCAGTTTGGAGGAAAATTCAGGGGCACAGAGTTAACCCGCCTGCCTGCCTGCCTGCCTGGAGGAAAATGCCAACGTTCCTGAAATCTGCAGGATTGCAGCGATATGCCTGCTTGACGAGGTTAAGAGCACATGCTGCTTATTTTCACAGCAACCAGGCCTCATCTGCACCCGAGCATCCTATTCAGTCGAGGGATTTTGAGCTTTGATGAGAGTGAAATCCCTCAGCAGTCAAGGAGGGGGGGGATCATTATGAGAACCACGTCTCCAGCAGCGGCTGGGAGCTGCAGCGTCTGCAGAGGAGCAGCTGCTGATGGGATGGAATCAAATCCTGTTTGAGAGGGAAGGTCGTGGCCATTGCCCGTCTTCTTTCCCGCTTCCAAACATCCTCCAGGATTCTGTTTTTTTTTTTTTTTTTTTTTTTTTAAAAGCATAAAAGATGCAGGACTCCATACAAACTGCTGAGTATTTACAGTCAAACATTTGAAGCGTGTGTTTTGCCTTTCATCCTTCACAGCTGAGATTTTCCTGCAAATGTAAGCAGATCTGAACCGACTGCTCCACGCATTACTATTTAAAGGATTCCACGGTTAGTTTGGAAAAAAAAAACATTTGAGAGACATAAAGAAGAAGAAGAAGATAAAAAAAAATTGTGTAAAATCAGATTGCACGTCTAAATCCTGGCAAAAAAGACATTTTTATAAACTGGGATGGTAAATTAAAAGAAGGCTAACCAGTTTTTGAGGTAAAACTGTTTTAAATAAGATCTGTTCACAAAATCCCACTCCATCGTCTGGATGGCAGTCGATTCAACAGCGTTTCTGTCTCTCTCTGATGGTTTGCGGTCCCCCATGAACCTGAGAGGGCAGAAATCAAACCAAGAATAAAATTTTTTTACAATTGTCTCGATGAAACACCGGCATAGCGAACGCAATGCTCCAGCTCCATGGGCCCTTCGACGACCGTCTAAAGGGCTAAAGCGGGTTAAGAAAATATCAGAGGACTGGAGCATGAGGGTCCTGTGCAGTATTTCCATGTTCCTAGCATAGCACTTTTCTGGACTGAGGTGTCTGATGTCATTTCCAGGGATCTGCTGTAGCCAGTCCTCCAGTTTGGGGTTTACAGCCCCCAAGTGCTCCAATTACCACAGGCACCACTGTCACCTTCACCTTCCAAGCTTTCTCCAGTTCTTCTGAGTCCCTGGTATTTCTCCAGTTTCTCATGTTCCTTCTTCTACACGTTACCATTGCTTGGTCTGGTTGGTTCTCCATTACCATCCTGTCCATCTGCATCTTGAAGTCCCACAGGATCTTTGGTCTCATTCTCTACCACTTTCAGACGTGTTTCTCATTTTAACTTTGGTGTCTCAAGTCCATATTCTGCACATGTTCCTGTGTACTGTTCCAGCCTCTTGGTTATAGCGCTCCATGTATGCTTTCTCTGCCAGCATCTTAGCGGCTGGATAGATCAGTTGGTTAAGTGCACGTGGCTCGAAGGAAACCAGGGGCGATTCCTATCACAGCAATCGGAGAAATCAAGGAACTGGTTTACACTTACAGCAGTGATCCTTGAGATGCTTGGAGAGCAACCAATACAGAAAACAATACTCACTATGGAAGCAACGATTAGAGGCTAAGATCAAGACAGCTCGGATGAAAGTGAGTCAGATGAGAGAAGCCCAAAGAGGTGCAATATAAAGCTAGTTCTTAAGAGATACAGAAGAAACCAATTCAAATTTCTACAGTAGAAACATTGGGGGAATTGCATCACTGATGGTAAATTCTACCTTTTAAAAATGATTGTCATTCATTTTTATGACTTTTTGTGTTTAAAACTGTAAAGGCATAAGTAGGAATGATTGGATTTGATTACATATATGATTTGTATAATAGTTCTTGATACTCTGAATTGACAGTTGGGGTGCTTGGGAGTCCCTTTTGAGGAGCAGCATCTGGCTCGCTTCCTCCATGGAGAGTCAAACAAAAGCAGGAGCAGATGGCAATGAGACCTCTCCTTTTGGGAAGTGAAGATGGCGGGCTGCGACCCAAAAACCTCCTGAAAGGAGGGCAGACAGAAGGGAATCATGATGGGTACATTTTTAACCCACATTATGGCATGTATGTTGCAAAGATCTAATGCTCTGAAGCTGGAAGCTGCTTCATGGTTTCCCATCTGAGTGGTCACCAAATCCAGAGCTCATTCCACCTCACAGCAGACATTTAGACCAAAATATTAAATTTAAAGAAAATGAAATGTGAGCTGTTATTAGTCGATGTAAAACAATACATGCAATGGAATGTCAGATTTTTCTATTAAACCCCCTTTTCAAAGTATTTCTTACTAAATGAAAATCAGAATCGTGGCATTATTTTTGGAAAGCTTTTCATGGACGATGTTCAAAGAGATGGAAAATCCTGTTGGAGAGGGCAGTTAAACAGGAAACCATCACTGAAGAGCTTCCACAAGCTGGCTGCATTCCACAAAACAAAGAGGAGCTTGACACCATGATAAACACAGAGACTCCAGGATCATATGAGCATTTTTATCATTGTTGTGACACAAAAAGCTGGAAATTGCCAACATTTTTCAATGCAAAGATACATCAAGGTTGTGGGCATTGCCCTGCCAAGAAAAATTTCTGGGGATTGATGGTAATTTGAGGAGTTGTTGCAATCGTGACATCCGCAGATCTTCCTAATATTACTCAAGTTGGAGCAAAAGTTGAAAACAAAACTCGTGCAACAGGTGAGTGACTTTTTTTCTGCCCTATGCTAATTGTCAAGTCAACAAAAACTACAAATTATTGGTCAAATTTCAGATTTTTTCAAGTTAATGAAATAAAAATTTTAATTTAAGTTAAAATGAAAACCTTCAAGTTAAAAGTCTGGCAACAACAAAGCTTTGACGATAGTATTTTGACGAGAAGAGCTTCCATATCATTGCTGATAAAGTGCATTAGTGGAACCAAATTTACCAACAACTTTAAAAAAAAGGAGCAAAATGAAAAACAACTGAAAATTTACCGATTTAAATACCATCACATTGGTCGTTTACAACTACGAATAAATGACACTGACCCCCACCCCCCACCCCCATTAGTAAATATTTTATTCGAAGTTATGGTGAAGGTTTCAGAAAGGTGGTAAACAAACATAAGAAAAGTTGTTCCACTGCTTGGAATAAATCCTTGAAACTTTGTATGCAGTTTAGTGGAGCTTTGCTTGTTTTCATTCCTCCCCTCCCATTATTTTTTTACATAGTTTTAATCTTATGTTAACTTTGTTTTTGGATTCATACGTTTTTATTTTGCCTCTATACTTTTGATTGTTGTTCCATCATATAGTAAACAGTTTGATTCTCCATTTTTGGGAATTTTGCAGTAAAAAGAAAATGCACGTCTCTGAGTTGAGTTTTTTCGGACATTGTCAGGTTCATTGTCAAATTATTGTGTAATACAATAAAAAAGAAGAACCCTGGGCTGTACAGAAAAGATGCCATAAGTTTGAGTTTTAAAGACACGTTATTAGAGCAAAATTTAAAGTAAAAAACCCACAAAAAAGCTCTAAAATACTAAGAGTCAATGAACAGGTTTTTAAAAATTATTATTTGTCCAGTTATTATAAGTCAACGACACGGAAGAAGATATATTAAAAATTGGATATTTCTGTAAATTAAGCAATTTTTTTTTTTGCTTCTCATTACACTTTTTTGTTTTTTTGGGTGAGTGGACATTTGGGGTATTAACATGTACAAGTGTGTGTCCATCTGTTTCACAGCTTGAGTCCAGTCTGCCTCAGAAAACAGCCTTGCAGACATGACAAGGGTGACAAGTGTTTGATTCACTTCTGCACCGACAGAGATAATAAAAGCAGATTAAAGCTGTTCTGCAATTCTTGCACGGAATTGAATTAGGAAGTCTGAACGTCTTCCCGCCATCTGTCCTTGTTGACTCATTTATTTTCCCTTTTTTTGACTTCTCTTTTTCTCCTCAATGATGGCACCAACACCGGATGTAACATGCTCGCCTTCTCCCATTAATTTCAGATTAAATGAGGTAAAAAATGGTGATTTGCACTGGGTTGGGGGGAATTAGTTGTAGGTCTGTCAGATACCCCGAGGTTGCAGACCGCAGGAAGGAAATTGGATCTAGAGGGAATGAGGGCAAGCTGTGTGATGTCATTTATTACAGTGGATTGGTGTGAAAGGTGGGACATCAGTCATTACAGAGAGCAGTGAGCACAGCTGAGCTGCATAAAGTCCAACTTACAAAGAGTTGGCACCAACTTATGGAGCAGCGCTGCTGTGTGGGAGTGATCCACACTCGCTAACTAACCTGCCATGTGGGTGGCTTCCCAAGAGCCAGCCCCCTCTGCATGTAGAGGTGGGAATCTTGAGGCACCTCATGATTCGATTACGATTCAAGAGGCAAAGATTCGATGATGAAACAATTATCAATACAGCTTTCAGTCATTATGTGAGTTTGGAGTTCCTGTGAGGTACGGTTCTGTCATGATTGAAGTCCAAGCATCACATGTTAATGCTGTCCTTTTGGCTTTCAGCTTTCGTCTCACAGCAAAACTTGTTAAAGTCACAGTAGCAAAGGTAGCACCAGAACGGTTTCTACCCTCTTCCTCCTCCTAATGGAGCTGTATCACTACTGATACGTTGTGTTCCCTACATATTTCGTTTTGGTCTGATAGAGCTAACACACTGCATGACTTTGATCCAAAGCCAATCAGCCGTCGACACTGGAGTCGCGCTGGTCGTATGACGCGATCTGCAGGGTCAGCATGTTTGTGTGCTCTTCAAAAAATGTTTTATTGAAAAATGCCCCTCATTTAGTTTTGTTTATTACTTTTACTTGAAATAATAAAAATGTTTTAATTATCGATTAGTTAAAATTCATAGAACAATGCAGATTTGTTGATGTATTGTAATCAATGCATCAAATAGTTAATTATTTTTCTTTCTGCGTGACGTTGGTACCTGAGAAACCCATATGATAAAAGCTCTGCACAGCACATTTTTGATTTGAAGATTCATGCAAAAATCCGTCCATCCAAACCCTGATAATAAAATAAATTAAGGTAAATTCAATTTATTTATTTTTTTACCCTTTGATGAAATCCACAAAAACATTTCGTAATACTGTTTTCTTTTATGAGATAGACTATCATTTATGATACGTTTGGTGATTTGGTAATTTTTTGCGCACAATGTTAGTCTAAGAAGTAAAAAGTTGTTGTTCACCTTTTGACTTATCCTGTCAGGGGTCAGGTGGTTATTCATAAAGTAATAATTGATTTAATATTTATTTCTTTCCTAATTAACCATGGTTCAAGCAGGCTGATGCTCTTCCGAGGTGTCCATTTAATGCATGGCGTAAAGGCGTGAACTGTTCAATGCAAACTTCTGCTAACGGACGCCTCATCAGGCATAATCCCTCAGATAAAGTTTTGAAAATTAGTGAAACTTTTTCGACAAAAAGTGTTTGAGATTTCATGGAAGCAGACATTTTGAAATGAGAAGGAAAAGCCCTTCTACAGCCTCTAGTGGCATGTTGATGAACTACAGGGTAGAAAACATGGACCAAGGTATACACAAGGAGTTTTTAAGGGAAGTTTGGATTGTATTAATGAGATCAGAGTATCAGAAATGCTTGTATTAAATATTCTAAGAATGGGTACAGTAGCGTGGAGCTAAAAGGTGTGGTGCATCCATGATTCCTGATCAAAGCTCAAATTTTGTATGAATTTTTGAGCAGTTAATCTACGGTTAGAGTCCCCACTAAACAATATTTTATGTTTCAATAAAGGAACCTTGTTATAAAAGATTAAGAAGCAGATTCGGGGTCTGAAAATTCCAGGATACCTTGGACATGTGAGGTTCAGAGTCAACCGCTGAGTCATTTCATCTGATTTTGGCAAAATTGAGCCTCGGAGAGACAATAAGGCAAAAGAACAGGGAATTTAGCTGGCAGGCAGGCCGGAGGAGCGTTTAAGCACCTGATTCTCAGCCTGGACAGATGGCAGGACGGCAGCATGATGGCACAAGCGTGCAAAGACAGAGAGGAAGAGGGAAAGGCGAGCACTTCACACGCTTTCCGTGTTTCAATGTTCCCTCAGGTTTGTGGCAAGAAATCCAACGTTTCACCGAGATAAAAGTCTCTCAGCGAATCCCATGACGATCCCGGCGGTGGATCAGCTGTGGATAGGTGCCAAAGAAGCAGTCGGGAGCCACTCGCAATACCGGTAGTGAGTCACACTTCCTGTCCACAGGCCGTTTTTAATGTCATGAGCCGCGGCTGTTTAAAGAGCTCCTCAATTCAGCAACCATCACACTTTGCCCACCATGTTCCACATCCTCCCCCACCCAAATGTCACTGGCCTCTGAGGTGTGAAGACTTCCTGCGCAGATGTTCCTGCATCCTGACGCTCTGAGTCTGCCTAATGTTTTCGAAAGATTGAAATGGCTTTCATATCAAGAGCAAATCTGTGCGCTGGCATTAGCTGTGGCACGCACAAATAAACCCTGCAGCGGCAGCATTAATCCATCAATGGAGAGCTCTGTCTTCCCATCCTTCCAGGATGAAGAGCCGAGCTAATAAAAGCAGGGGCTGACACCGGCTGATGATAACACATTATCCTCTCCGTCTAATCCCCTTTCTAATTAGAGAAGCCATTTTAGATCAGGGAAAACAATAAAACAAGAAAACATGAGCGAGTGGACTCCGTCAAAAGCCACAAGACACATTAATAATCTGCATGAAAAACATTTGATCAATGATTAGCAAATAAAGGATTTATAACTAAGTTTGGTTCAAATTCATGCAGCAGCTTTAAAGCTCAAATGCCAAAGCACCTTTAACTCACTTGACTTTCCTTCAGAGATGTTCCTGTTTGACCTTGAGGTGTTTGCAGGTCATAAGTCACTCGATTTTCATGTCTCATGCAAACTAATTCATCCTTACAAAAATGTTGCAAATGTTACAAAATAGGTTTTAAGTTGTTTTAACTTCTTTGCTCCACACCATTCCAAGCTGGGCTGTATAGCTTTTAATTTGAAGTAATTCTAACAGCATTTTTAACGTATTTTTATTTTTATGTTTCAATGTGAGTGTGGAACTTCTTGTTACTAGAGTTTAATTTCTTAATTATAAGATTTCTTGTGAAGTAAACATGACTTGTTGCACAAATGATAATTTGACTACTTTCTAGTGATTTTCTTCCAAGTACTTGCAAAGTTTCCTAAATGTAAGCCTACCTGTGTGTTCTCATTTGTGTTTGTGTGTACATGTTTTAGTTGTTCTGCCATCCCATCTTTTTGCCATTTTCCATCTTTAATTTAAATTAAAGCTTGAAAAGAAAGCTTGTTCTTAAATCCAGAGCAGTACATGTCTTTGTAACATTATTTTTTTAGAGCAGTGCTAACGCCTTGTTGGCTGCTATGGCACTGAGCCATTATTTAAAGAATTGTATTTTTTGCCCAATAGGGTCATAAGTCATATGGTGCGCCACCAATGAATGGTCTATTTGCAAATTTATAGAAACGCGTTTAAGCAACCACTTTCACAAAAAGCATTATGTAAACGCACGTTTGAAACTCTCACATTCACACTTCACTACCCATGTTTTTAACAACCATTTTCAGGCTCTTTGTACAAAACATGTGGCCATTGAAAGTTAAACCTGGTCAAACGTTAAGGGGCTTGGAGGTGGTAGTAACGTATGAATGATGTCACAGAAGTGTCAAAGAAAAGAAGTAAATGAAGATGCCGCTCCCTGCTTGTCCATTGTCAACACCATGGTCTCATAACCAGGGGTGTCAATCATAGGGGCCAGATGGTTAAACTAGCTCAGTCACGAAGAGAAAAAATATAAAGATGTTGGGGAAAAAAAGTACATTTCTAGCCCATTTTCTGTGGCGAGATATGGTTCTTTAAAGAAAGGACTGCAATGCACAATTCTGCCACTAGGGGGAGTTTAAATTCTTCCTACCTGTAATGTTTTCCTACGTTTCCCTACGCATACGCAGACCAAAATTAGGTAATCATTTTCAGTTTTGGCAGACTGCTCATAATTCTGTCCTACCTCTGTAATCTTGTGGTTACTATGCTGTTTCTGTCCTTTTTGTGACTTTAGGTTACATTTAATTATTTGCTTAATGCATCTAAGTCAACTTATCTCTGGACTTTTAGCCAAGCTTAACTTCAGGAACTTCACATCGCACCGCAACTCACCGCAACAGCAGATCCATGCCGACAGTTTGGGTAGCTATATCTATCATTTTTTACTACGGGTAGGACAATCTCACACCGGCATGACGAGAGATTAAAAAAATAAACAACATATCTTTGCAAGCGTGTGCCATATCTGGGTAAGATGCAGTTTGGTTCCCTGCAATCCTCGCCGCTGTTAAGTTGCTGTAAAAATGATCGGGTGTGACACCACAATTACCAAAATGTCATTGTCTAAAAGAAGAAAGGTTGATGTGGAGTGCTGCGCTTTCCAGGAAAGATTGACAATTCTATTTATTCTCCGAGCTGAACGCAAAACTTTCATGCTTGGTATGCAACCAATATTTAAGTGTTGATGAGATTATCACAGCTTGATATTCTTGAGTTGGTTCCTATGCCTAATAATAATTAATAAGTGATTAGGCTACTATGTAGGTTGAGGCATTTTTTTCCACCTGAGAAAGAAAAGCAGAGCTATAGGTAACAAGTTGACCATATGTTATTTTGTTATCATGCGACAGTTCAGATCAGACAGGTTTACTGTGGCCTTCTGGTTATTTTGTGCATTGTCGGTTTTTTTTATTTTATTCTTTTGAATGACATTAAGGGTTTTGGTAGTGCAGAAAACCCGGTATGCTTGAAAAATTAGCTACAACAAACATGAATTATTAAAAATCGTGTTTCAATATTTAATTCAGAGCAATTTAGTTTCCATCCTTTAAAAATGTTTATGAAAAATGATTGATCTGCTGCAATTCAGCCTGAAAGTGATGTAAGTTTGGTGGAAAATGGATAGATGGGTCATACTGCGGTTCTCATTTTCTCTCTCCCCGTCTCATAATTTCATCACCGCCTCACTATTGATTTTGGCTGGAAGGTGCCACCATATGTTTTTGTGTATCTATCGTGTTTTGAGGCAGGGGGGGTGTGTGTGTGTGTGAAAAGATGCTCGCGGTAACACAATCTACTCCTGTCACTCATCTCTCTTTCCAATTATCTTTGCTCAGTCACAACAACCCCACCTGCCATCCACCTCCACCACCCACATCCACACAAAGCTGATTCTTTTTTTTGTCTTTCCTATTTTGTTATCCAGCAAACACTTATTGCTCGGTTGAATTTGAATTCCCCTCTCTCCTCTTGTGCTGCACATTCTCTGTTTCACCCCATCTCTTTGTTTACCTCATCTGTCTGCAGCTTCAGATTTAAACATCAACCGTCTATTTTTATGGGATTTTTTTTTTTTTGCTCCCTTGTTCCTTCTCTATATCAAACCACTTGTGACTTCCTGTCTCCTTTGCCTTTCCTGTCTGAGCATAGTGGGAAATCGTCAATTCATCTTCTCATGGCAGAGGAAAACAAATGATTCTGCTATTTTTCTGCCATTTTAATGGCTGTTTTTGGAAAAATTAGCCATCTCTAATGCAGTTCAGTCAGGGCCTGTCATTTCAAATCTCAAATGTGAATGAAATGAAAAGATGTCTTGAATTTAGTTGATAATATCCTATATCTGACGAAAGTTGGAAAACATATGTATATTTATCTATACATAAAACAATATTAAATGACCTCAATTGACATTTAAACTACAGATTTAACCACTAAATGGCGTTGCTGCACCAGGTGGTGTTAAATAATTCAGCTGTGAGTACATCAAAAATTGACTTTTTTTTTTTATAAATCTCCTCTTTTTTGTCAGTGTTTCTGTTTTATTCTTTGCTGAGTCTTTTGAAACACTATCCCAAAGTCTGTTTCCCTCAAAAAACAAAGTTTAGGATCTCCACTCAAACAGTCCATCAGGTCTGACTCTGCAGTTTGGGCAAACTTCTACTCATGTCGCTTTGTATTGATCCAGTCCATTGGCTTTGACCTGTAGGTCTGCTTTTTGATCTGACCCCATAAGACGGCTCTCAATAGAAACATTGAAAACGTGCCTTAACAGTGATGCTACTCTGTTTCCACAAAGGTCTAGCTCAGTCCTTATGATTGTTTTTTTTTTTTTTTTGCAGTGATAAAGAAAATGTCCTCTAATATCTGTGATCAAATTCAACTCATGGTCAAAATCAGCTGCTTTGATTTGAAAAAAAAGCATAACTCTTTTTAACAATGGAGCCGTCGCAGACGACAGCAAACTAGTACACGCTCTTTGAACTACTGTAACTCTCCGACCATTTACATAATTAACGTAATTTAACTGGTTTTGATGCAGAGAAAAGCAATTTTGCGTATTTGTGTAACACTTTGTTAATAAAGTTTTTACCTTTAAAGTTGGCAAAGTCACTTCTTTCCATGTCAGAATCAGCTAAACAAACACCTTGCTGCTGTAAAGTGTTGCACATCTCCACAACGCTGATGTAAAACACAGAATTTGCCAAAATTAATTCAATTGCGTAAACCGTGAAAAGTTGCAGTTACACCACAGATAGTTATAGTCAAAAAAACTGGAGGTAAAGCTAGTCTTTTGACTACTGTAACTCTTCAGCGGTCTAGCCAATAATATTTTTTAATTATTTTTTTTCCGGTTCCGGGTCAATGAGCGCGCACCTGTCGGCAGATCTGGTAGCAATCGTCATCTCCAAGCGACTTAAAACTAGAATTATCGCAGAATTACTGCAAAAAAAGTAGTAAAAAAGAAAGCCGACTTTGGTCCCGAAGAAAAGCCAAGCAACAAGTGACAACGACGATATCAGAAAGGCACTGAGCGAAAGGTGTTTTTGTTTGTTCGTTTTTATGTACAGCACCGTGAGCTGCTGTTTTTAATTGAAAGGTGCAACAGGAAGAAAATGAATTTTCATGGACAACATCCAAGTTAAGCTGTTTCCTCTAATGGAGCTTGAATGTACTTCTTTGTCATGTGATTTAATGATATTTAAAAATTCCTAATGACCTGAATATGTGTTGGTAAGGTATATATATTTGATTTGAAGTTATGAATCGGATAATGATAATTAATGCAAAGAAAGAGATAAGACAGAGCCGCAGTGGGACTATAAAAGTTTGCTTCTTTCCACTCCTTTTCAAGCAATCATTAATTTAATGCCTGATTATCCTATTTTTGAAACATCTTTGTGTGGATGTCCACTTCTGTGATTTGTATTGTTCATGCATTATTCTTGCTTTGATCGGGTGAAATAAACAATTTTCAGTCCAATCCAATAGGATTCTGAAACGGAGAAAAGCAGCGGATATGCAACCCTTTGCAGCAGAGTGCTTATGTGATATTTGGTAAACAAGGTAAATGCTTTGCAGAGAAAAACGGCTTTGCGTCATTATGCAGCACTTTTAATGGTAAAGTTTTGTATCGACATGCAACACTTTACTAAAAAGCTGATTCCACTGATTACAGAATCAGCAGAACGGGTCATGTCGACATCTCAGATGTTAACGGGTTCAACTTGGGCTTGTTTAGTGTCTTTATGTGTCAGGTGGGTAGACCCATGAATGGATTCAATAAGTCTCCCTTTGCTTTATCCCGCCCAAATTCCCATTTTTTGGCATGTTGTTTAGGTGGGCGGAGTTAACCCAAACCAAAATGGCCGACCATTTTCAGGATTTTTAAACTTTTTTTAAAAATTCACATCAAGTGAAAATTAACCCCCAATCAAAAAAAAATAATAAAAAATGCTAAAATGAAGTTTAGCATTTTATTTTTTTTATTTTTTTAATTTAACTGGTTCGATTAGTTATAATGTAAAAAAAGTACTATTTACATGATACTTTTCCTCACAGCTCCAACCTATTTTTTTCAGATGCAATTCATATATTAACTTTGGTTTAGTTAGGTAAAAACAGTTCGTTTTTAAATCATTATTTCAATGACAAGCAAATAAAACTTTGCTAATAGTTTGAGGCTAGCTCTGCCTCACTTGGCCAAAGAAAAAAACTCCTTCCAAACATGAGACTAAATCCTGAGACCAAAAGCTGAATCCCTGATCCAGTTTGGTGACCTGGAAATGCATGGCAGCTACGTTTCCAAAAAACAAGCCTCTCTGTTACTTCTTTGAAGTTAACTTGCCAAGCTGCTGAGTCTGTGAAGACACTTTGCTGAGCCCGGAGAATAAACTGGGGGATAGTAAAAGGCCTGGTGCAGGCTTTTTGAGGCGTTACTTTCATCATCTCTCCCTCCACAGGACAAAGTACAGCACATTTACTTGTGGACAAAGCGCTCTCAGAGCTTGGCAAACACCCAGTGTCAAGAGTTATAAAAGCTTTAGACAGCTATGAGGAGAGCGATGCGCAATTTGTGGGGAAAATGCTCTCATCAACTTTTAAAGCTGGGCGGAAAAAAGCAAACAGGATCTGCCGAAAGGAAAAAAGTGATATATTTATACACCTATAACAGGTAACAGGGAGTTTATCTGCATCCGATACACACAAAGTGGAGTTTGGATCAGACTGTTTGTGTTTTTCTCACATTCTAGCTGTCACAAAACTCAACACAAAAACAATATTGTGTACTATTTTAGGTTGTTGAAGTGAGACGAGCCCGCGGGGTGTTAATGTCAGAAACATCATCTCCTCTACTCCGCAACTTTTCAGCTCAACCGCCGCTACAGCTGTTCAATAATGTAAATCCACTGAGCGGAAAACAGAATGAGCCTCTGGCTTCTTCTTCAAGCAAACCCTGTAACGTAGTTACTTCTTTCCGGGCAGCGTGCTGGTTTCACCGTTCATTTACTGTAATATCACATACCCCTATTAGCTTGCTGAGAGCTGCTTTGGCAGATAATAAAGCCTAATGAAGGCAGTTGATGCTCCTGTGGGGGAACTAAATTTAATAGACAACTTGGTTAAAACCTGCATTGGTAAAAAGGGGAAATCTCAAGTTACCGTGATAAGGAGACGTAGAGTCTACTCATTTTGGTTCCAGGCTAACCTCCCTGTGCAAACAGTTGCCTTGTTGTCTGAGTTAGAAAGAAAAAAAAAAACTTATGTTCAGTTTTGTTTGTGCCAATCATGGAAGAAGGTTGTTACTTTCATTTTACAGTTTTAGGTTTATCATTTCATCCATTTTCTTGAGTTTGAGAGAACTGGACCGAGTGAGTGTGTCATCACCCATAGAAAAGGGATTACTTCCGGCTCCAACCAAATCAAATCAATTAAGTCGCCTTTTTTTTTCAGATACGCTGGTGCTTCACTGGAGCCAGACAACGTCAATAACTAAGGATTAGTCCGAGATGGTCTGAGTCAACGTTTGTATGGCAATGTTTGAATGGTACCGTCCATTTGAACCTCCTTAAAATGAGTTGACACTGAGTGGGATTTCCGTGGCAGAGGCGTCCAGTTTCAGTGTTAGGTCAATGTGCAGACATGATCTGAGGTCCTACCGTGCATTCCGGGCATTATGGCAGCAGCACGATTTGACCATTGTGGCGTGTCCAGAGAGGGTAAACCAATCAGGGACTTGGCTTGGGACATGTGACTTGTACAATGTTGCAAGTTCAGGCTTCGTTTCTTTTGTTTGTTTTTTTTAATATAAAGTGAAAATCAAGTAAAAGAAAGAAAATCTAAACTGTGTGGTGATGTTAAAAAATGCTAATATGAATGCAAACTTGTTATTACTGGTATTTTATTCTCATTTAACTTGTTTGGTTAACAATATCATTATATAAAAAAAAAAAATACTGTTTACACTGGACTTTTGTTTATATGTAATCATGTACGAAACAATCAGTGGGTGGAGTCCAAAAGAACAATAGGAGGAGAATCTGATCTGATCGTTTTCTTAATTTCATCCTTTCTTAATTTCTTAATATCATCCGTGTCTCCATGCATGGATTAGGCAAACAGACACCGCTCCATGTAGTGATCAGGATAAAAACATTTGGCAGAAGCTCCTCTCACACGTATCTGGGACAACAAGTTTATAAACACAGTTTTGGACAGGCAGCTAGCAGCAAATTCGATGCCTTCCCAAATAGACGCTGCCAACAAGAACTTGACCCGCAAATCAGGTTTAGTGTGTAACATAAAAACATTTGCAAAAAACAAAAAGTAAAAGCACTCCATTGTGATACGTGAGCAGTGATGTCAATGATTTTGGAATAATGTGTTTTTATTTAATGTCTTTGTCTTTAAATATGCTAGCTCAAGAATCCTTCCTTTGTTTGCCATCCGCTGTTTGTTTGCCGGCCCTGACTATCTGCTTCTATGTTGTCCGTGCTGCTAGTGCCTGTTATAAAAAGCAAGACTGGCAAGATTGATTGTATGAACAACTACAGACCATTGGCCAGTACGCTTAGTAAAGTTTCAGAAATGCTTTTATTATATTTTATTACCTCTGGTGATAATCAGTTTGGTTTTAAAGCTAAACATGACATTTGTATCTATGCTTTAAAAGAAATTGTCCATAAGCGCATGCATAATTCGTCTGTTTTTGTGTGTTTTATTATTTTCAAAGACATTTGATTGAGTTAATCACACCAAACTTTTTTAAAGATGATCAAACGGGGTGTACTGTGGCTTTATTGTAAGAATCTTATCATACTGGTACACTAATCAGAAAATGCAGGTCAGATGGGGACCATGTGAGCAATGGGGTGAGGCAAGAGAGCATGCCATCTCCAGTCCTCTATGTCAATGATCTGTCAAACGAAATGAATGCATGTCATACCGGATGTTTGAGTGATAGTTTAAGTAAATCATCTGATGTATGTGGATGATTTAGTGGTTTTTAGTCCGAGCAGCTGTAGTTTGCAAGAGCTTTTAAATGTCTGTTCCAGTTATTGTCTTAAAAATGATGTTTTAGACAATGCTAATAAGAGTGCTCTGCTTATTAGAACTGATGGGACATTGAATTTTCCTGCTTTTAAAGTGTGCAATATTGAGCTTGTTGTCTGTCATCAGTTATAATGTCTTGATCATGTTATTAATGATAATATGACTGATGATGACGACATCCACAGGCAATGTTGTCTTCCATATGCTCAAGCAAACACTCTTGCACGCATGTTTTATTCATGCTCTGATCATGTTAAAATTACTTTATTCAGATCTTACTGCACTGCTTTGTACATGCCACACCTGTGAATTGACTACAGGGTATCAAGCATGCAAAAGTAAGAAAGTAAGTATTTTATTTAAAAGGCCAAAGACATTTCAAGACATTTTATACGTCTAAATGCCTCAGAGAATGATATTATTTTAACTTTCACCAATACTAAGCACAGCACTGTTAAAAATCAGTTTCCAGTCTGGAGGTTCTGGTAGGGTCCCATTTTTAAGCCCTTCAGATTTAAAGTTTGTAATATGTTTTTTTAACTTGGATTCATATCTTGTTATTTGGACCCTGAGTCCGTAATAAGTTATTCTATTCTTATCCTTTAAATGTGATCAATAAGCACTTCATATTTGTTATTTGACCTTATTAAAAGTTATGGATTTGATCAATGATCTTCACTTGGACTGGTAAAGTGTAAATAACTAATAAGAAATTAAAAACTGGATTTAGATAATCCTGTAAAAAACAAAAAAAAAAAAAAAAGGGAAAGGCAAACCTAATAGGATTGGGATTACATACATTCCCTTACTCTCACTCCTTTTCAAGAAACTGATTTAATTAATTTTGACAAATTTCACACTTTAAGTCTCCAAGAGTTCCCATTGGTTGTTAAATTATGGTTATGCAGTTTTTTGCCAAAATCCAAAAGCCTGTGTCGTTTCTTAGGACATATTTTCTGCTGCGGCAGTTCATTTAAAATTCGCCTTGGAATGTGGGAGAGACTGTTGGTGCAGAAGTTAGCTTACGTTGAGATCCCAGCATGCACTAGTTTACACTCTCACCGGTTAGCATACAGCTCCTCATAAGCCCAAGCTAACATTGGCGTAGCAAAAAAAAAAAAAAAAAAAAAAAAAAAAAAAAAAAAAAAAAAAAATCGAAGAGCAATTTGAGAGCTATCCAGCCGTACCGTTTTGGGCCAGATATCAGTTCAAAAAAAGGGAAAATGAAGACACTAATAAATCTATTTGTCTGCAAGTGAAAGATTTAGAAATGTAGCTGTGAAGGGAGACTTTGGCCCGCCTATGTAAGTTGCTGCGTCACAAACCTGAGCTTTTCAAGCTGATTTATGACAATTAAATAAATACTCAGAAACACAGTTTTAATCTTGAATTCTTTTATATAGATCCTCCATCACAAGAAAAACCTGTTAAAAAAACATTTTTTATTGGAGTGGGTCTGTAAGGGATTCAGTGTGTAATGTATTTATGATAATGATTAAGAGCAATTATAATGTCATCATATATTTCTATTGTTTGTATCTTTATTATTTTTTGGATGGATAGCTTGAAATAAAACAATTCCAGATTCTAAAACAGAAACCAGCAAGTTAAAAAACAGAAATAGAAATGTCAGCAAGAGACTTAGATAGAATTTTCCTGAATAACATTTAAATGTATACAGCTTTTACACCTATGAAAGGTGGTCATTTTGAAGAAATAAAATATTTAGAAAGTATTTTAGTTTTTGAATTCAGGACTTTTTATTGCAATTCCAGCTCCTTCTTTGCATCATCCTTTCATTACAGAGTGCAACAATAACATTATACTAAATAGTCATTAAAACATTTTGGGAGAATCGCTGTTTTTAAAAACTTTTGATGAGCATTCAACTATAGAGGTCCTCCTGCAAAACAAGAAATTATAAAATGAAATAAAATGACTTTCCTAAAACAGAAAAATAGAACAGAAGTAATTTCTGTCTAGAATGATAACATAAACTCAGGCTGCAACGTCTTTTTTCAGCTATAATAACGAAAACCTCACTTCCAGTCCGTTTAAAGAGGAAATAAAATATGGCAGGTCCTCCTCCAATGTAATCTTAAGGCACTTTTAAAAATAGCTTCCACCTTGGGCACAATTCACATGTCATCCGTCACTCATGCACTGGGCCTGTCGATCTCGATGCTCAATGACAAGTGAAATGCTGAGGATAAAAAAGAAGGACAATGGGTCATTCCTCACAGTCGAAGCCACACTATGACACAAAAATGTGAGCTAATAAATGGGATTAGAGCTGCGCATGAGGCTCACATCATCTGGTATCTTTGATAAACACTTCACAGACACAACGATCAATTTATTTACCTTCATGTGAGAAAGCAGTGAGGAAAAGGGAAATGGAAAAAAAAAGGTTTCTAAAGCGAATAATTGATTTCATTTATTATTGAATATCTAGAAAAAGTCACAGTAGGACAGTCACCACACAGTGGGCAAATTGATGTTGAAATGACTCCAAATCAACATCAAATTAATCTCAGATACAAGTTTAATATGCAAATCAAATTGATGTCAAAACTTTAATATCGATTTTACATCATGATATGTACCTCTTTTTGATGTCATGTGCATTTTAGATTTGGACCAATAAATTAATAAAACTAATAACAGACGAATAAAACATACAATAAGTGACTTATTGGAATACATTTATACAAAAAAAAAAAAAAAAAAAAAAGTCATTTTTTTCAGTGAACAAAAGAAAATTTGGGAAGTTTTTCATCTAAACCAAAAGTCTTAATATACCAATAAACATGTGTGTCTGGGGATCTGAATGCATTTATGTTGGTGCAACAGAATTTATTATGGTTTCTGTAACATGATGATTGCAGCAGATGACCTGACCCTGCTGCTAGTGTCAGGAAATGGTGGAGAAGGACACACAATGCAGGAGACCAGGCTTGGTGGCAGAAACAGAGACATTTAATTAAAAAAATCAAAAATAAAAAAACAAGACAAAACCTTGGAGAGAAAAAAAAAAAAAAAAGTGGCAAGATAGAGCAGACGAACTGAAAACCAGACACTTAAAAACACTGAGGTTGATGAACTAAATGAGGACAGCTGTGGATGATTAACCTGAAACGGCTGTGACTGACGAGGACAACTTAAAACATGACCACATATAACAAAACCCAAACTAAACCACAAAATCCTCATGATTGTGCTCTTAAATATTTGGTTAAAGTAATCTTGATGCTATTTGTAGTATATTCATTTGTATGACAGGAGTTGAACTTTTAAAAAAGTGATACAAATAAAGAAAAATGTAAATCTCTCAGAACTGGTGATTCTCTCAAAGTGAGATCTAATCATTTCAAAGGACCTGTGGACAAGATTTTAAACATTTGTATTCAAGTTGTCACAGTGTTTTTTCAATTCAGTTTCAATTTTTAGAGGTACACTATAGAATGAAATAACACCTAACAATATTTAATGTTGTTATCTCAACAATTCAAGTTGAGGTAACTTAGCAAGATTATGTCAGATCATACCTAACTTTATTACCATAACTTATACAAATCTAGTAAAACTGCACCTTGATGTTGATGTCATCATGTTACAGCAACATTAATAAATTCTGTTCCGCCAACAAAACTGCATTCAGGTCTCCCAACACAAATGTTTATTGCCAAATTAACACATTTGATTTAGATGGGAATACTTTCCAAATGTTCTTATGGTCACCCAACAAATTGCTGTTTTTGAGTATGTATTGCCAAATTAACCATTTATTGTATGTTTTATACGTCTGTTATTAGTTTAATTAATTTATTGGTCCAAATTTAAAATTCACATGACATCAAAGGGGGTAGCTATCATGACGTCAAATAAAAGTTTTGACGTCAGTTTGATTTGCACATTCTACTTGTTTTTTACCTCAATTTGATGTCGAGCTTTGATGTTGATTTGGCGTCATTTCAACATCAATTTGTCCACTGGGTATTTCTAGATTCACCGCTGCGACTGCTGGGATATGCAGCAGCGTTGAATTATAGGGTGCATTCTAATTCAGTTTGTACCAAAACGAAAACATCAAATATCCTTTTAAGCCACATGCTAAGATTTAATTCACCCTAAATTAATTGAATTAGGCCTAAATCCTTCAGAAACAGACGCATGGAAGTCAGTTTGATTTTAAACTGACGTGAGTTTGAAGTTTAATATGTAACCATCGCAACGGTATCAAATGAAAGTCAACTGCATTACCCAGCATTCTTAATTTTGTTTTTTTCATGTGAGATTGAATTTCTACTGTTCATGTTTTTCCCCTGCGACAGACTGGCGACCAGTCCAGGGGTGTCCCCTGCCTTCGCCCATGAGTAGCCGGGTTAGGCTCCAGAAGCCCCGTGACCCCGAAAGGGATAAAGCAGTTCAGAAAATGAATGAATGAATGTTTTTACCACATGAAAACAATAGTATGACAACAAAAGTTAAAATAACATTGTCCACTAATTGGATCAAACATCAACTCAATTTTGAAATCAAGCTGACGGTATGAGGAAGCAGACAAGAATGGTTCTTATAACAATTGGATTTACTGCAAACCTGCATTTATTCTGGACTGAAAGTTAGAAGTGCAAGCTAAACAATCACAATCAGGGAAGCAGCATTTAACAGAGGGAGTCACATCACTGGAAAACAGTGTGAAAGTTACTACACCCCTCATCGAAAACATTGCTGCAGACGGGACTAAAAATGTGTGTGAAAGAATTTGAATAAAATCTGGCTGAACTGTTTGTAATTGTGAATGCAAATGATAGTTGATTGTTTCCCTCTCAAGCACAGCTGCTGCAGCTGTTTAGGTAAGAAAAAAAAAAGACCAAAAAAGGTAAAAAAAAATCTTCAAATTTAAAATAATTTATTCAGAACACAAACACTAAGCTTAAATTCAATTCAATTCAATTTTATTTATATAACCCAATATCACAGCCATAGCCGTCTCATTGGACTGACATCAGCATATTGCAAGAAACAAAAAAATCAAACATCTAAAAGTAAACAATAGCTGATTGTTAAAAAGACTGAGCTGAACAAACATTGCTCTTACACCCTCTTTCTCAGTGAGGAAAAACTCTAACCCTACAAAACTATAAAACCCTATCTTTTTTTTTTTTTTTTTTTTGTGGGGAGAGATCCTCAAACCCGGACGGACAGGTGATGCGCTAGGACTATTAAAGAAAAGTGAGCTTAATTAATTCTATAACTATATGGTGGACTACCAAGTATATGTCTTATAAACAAACAAGTATAGATAAACAGACACAAGTTAAGATAACAGCTAAATATTTAAATAAACAACAACATGTTTGAATAGTGTAGCAGATGGGCTTCATCAAGTAGGAGTTGTGGAAACAGCTGGGGTTGCTGGCTGAGCCAAAGAGAGGGTCACGGACAAAGACCGGAGCGGGAGGAGCCAAAGGCGAGGTCACAGCCAAAGACAGGAGCACAGGCGAGGCGAGGTCACGGCCAAAGACAGGAGCACAAGCGAGGCGAGGTCACGGCCAAAGACAGAAGCAGGAAAAGCCAAAGGCGAGGTCACGGCCAAAGACAGGAGCACAAGCAAGGCAAGGTCACGGCCAAAGACAGGAGCACAGGCGAGGCAAGGTCACGGCCAAAGACAGGAGCACAGGCGAGGTGAGGTCACGGCCAAAGACAGGAGCACAGGCGAGGCGAGGTCACGGCCAAAGACAGGAGCACAAGCGAGGCGAGGTCACGGCCAAAGACAGAAGCGGGAAAAGGCGAGGTCACGGTCAAAGACAGGAGCACAAGCAAGGCAAGGTCACGGCCAAAGACAGGAGCACAGGCGAGGTGAGGTCACGGCCAAAGACAGGAGCGGGAAAAGCCAAAGGCGAGGTCACGGTCAAAGACAGGAGCACAAGCAAGGCAAGGTCACGGCCAAAGACAGGAGCACAGGCGAGGCGAGGTCACGGCCAAAGACAGGAGCACAAGCAAGGCAAGGTCACGGTCAAAGACAGGAGCACAGACGATCCACCTGGAATCAGAAATCTCTCTCGCTCCCCTGTAGGGGATAGGGAAAGAGGGACAACATGTGAGTCCCATTGCACCAAACAGAGGCATGATAAACAAAATAAAATAAAGCATTGGCAGATGGCAAGTGATGTAATGAAGATTGCAGGTGGAGTGAGTCGTGGTGGGAGAAGGATACAGACCCTGGTTAGGGTAGGGGACAGAGGAAGGGGGGAGTGGGGGTGGGAGAAGGATGCAGATAGGTCGAGATAGTATAGGGATCGGGAGGTCAAGATTGAGGGAATGTTCCAGATAGAGATAGGTAGGGGGTTGGTAGAAAAGGAAAGAGAGAGATGAAGGAGAGGGGGTTGTGGACTTGAGTATGTTGTGTGATGCTGATGGGACTTGGGGGTCCCTTGGAGTTTGACTGAGTGTAGTGGGATTTGGTGATCCCTTGAAATAAGGTGTAATGTTTTGTGTGTAATATTGTGCAGTTGGGATTTGGTGGTCCCTTGAAATTAAAGTGAGTTACCCCTGCCGTGCTCTCTTCTGGATCTCCGCAGCTGCCTGGAGCTTTGGAGCGGGTCTCCCTTGGGGGGCCCCGGCTCGTACCTGGGGCTGGGGTGGGGGGATGCTCAGAACTCCTGGGTGGTGGTGGGCGGCTTGTCTGGGGTGGGGCCCCACGCTGGACCCCTTGGCGCGGGGATTGTGTGTGTGTGTGTGTGTATGTGTGTGTGTGAGTAGGAGCGAGTAGAGCCAGTGTGGTAACCTTCATTACAGTAGGTAAGTCAGAGGAGCAGTAAGTTAAGTAGTCTCTGATTGCTAGCTAGCCTAGCAATAAGCCTGTCCAAAGAGGAATGATTTAAGTCTAACTTTGAATGTAGAAACTGTGTCAGCCTCTCTTACATGAGCTGGGAGTTTATTCCATAAAACAGCTTGGTGGCTAAAGGCTCTACCTCCAACTGTGCTTTTAGAAATTCTAGGAACCACAAACAGTCCTGCATTTTGTGAGCGAAGTGTTCTGTTTGGTTGGTAAGGCACTATGAGATCTTTAATACAGAATGGGGCCATCCCATTCAAGGCCTTATAGGTTAGCAGGAGGATTATGAACTTGATTCTAAATTCAACTGAGAGCCAGTGAAGTGAAGGAAACACAGGAGTAATGTGTTCTCTTCTGCTGGTTCGTGCTAACAATCTAGTTTAAAGATTGATTCTAAAGACCCACTCGGATGTTTTTAGCATGTTCTTGTGGCATTTTTGCTCATGATAGAAGATACATGTCAAGAAAATTATGTTCAAAATTGCATTACTGAATATTTCTTTATCAATGCCCGTAATGTGCTGAACACTTGTTTAGCACATTCAGGACATTACTGCTTGTACTTTTGGTCTTTGCTAATTTTCAGATTTTTAAAATTTTTACGCAATGTATTCGATGTTTTTAGCCCCATTGAAAATGAAAGGGGAAACTTTTCAAGTCCTTCAAAAACTTTCTGCACTTTTAAAACTTGTGCAATACTGGTATTGAAATGTTAACCACGCTGAGGACATTCGTGCTTCTACTTTTGGTATTCATACCGTTTACGCATTTTAACATCTTGCGCAATTTTTACTTTTTTTTTTTTTTTTTTTTTAACGAAATGCTTCAAATTCTTTTTGCACTTTTGAAATAATGCAATATTGGGATCAAAGGGTGCAGCATGTTGATGACTTTTCTGCTTGTATGTTTGGTAGTAATACCTTGTCCCCTTTTTAATTTTACGCAATTTTTACGTTATTTTTTTAAACGAATGTCTTTAAATTCTTTCTGCCCTTTCAAACCTATGCAATATTGGTATCAAAACGTTCAGGACATTCTTGCTTGTACTTTCAGTATTCATACCTTATAAGCATTTTTAAATTTTAGGCAATATTTACGATTTTTTTTCCCGAAATTCTTCCAATTTTTTGGCCACTTTGCACCTTAGCAATATTGATATCCAATGGTTCAGCACCCTCAGCACATCCATGTTAGTATGATAAATTTAAGTTGAGCTAACATTTAATTAACATGCTAGGTTTTTTTTTTTTTTTTTTTTTTTTTTTTTTTTTTGGTGGCTAATTTGGCATCTATTGATGTATTTTGGGCTATAGTGGAGTTAAGCTAGTATTTTAGCAACACTTTTTCACTAAAATGGCATTTACTGATGTTTATTGGGCTAATTCTGAGTTAAGCTAGTATTTTAGCAACATGCTAACTTTTTTCGTATTTCTTTTTGGTACTTTTTTTTCAGCAAATTTGATCATACTGAAGTTTTTAGGGCTAATTCTGAGCTAAGCAAATATTTTAGAAATATGCTAACTTTTCTTCCTATATTTGGCATATAATGAGGTTTTTTGGGGTAATTAGTACTTAAGCTAACATTTTAGCAGCATGCTAATTTTTTACCCCCCTCTATGTTAGCATATACTGAGGTTTTTTGGGCTAAATTAGATTTCATTGTGCACTTTCTGCAATTTTAAGACCTTCAGCAACTTAATCATTATACAAATAGCTAGTTCTAGTTCAAATAGTTGTGAATCAGGACTAAATAAAAAAAATGCAGTTCTGAAAAAGATTGTTTTTGTAGCATAGAAAATATGATGGGCGGACCTCATGCTATGATTAATCCACTTGCAGACAAATAAATCTATGTACGTCTGTTTTCCTCATGGGATCTGGCTCGAAACTCTACAGCTGTAAGCTAGTGGAAGAGAGAGTAAACAGAGACCTCTCAACAGCAGAGAGGAGAAGGGAGCTCTGGAGAAGGGAGCGCAGAAGGTTGCTCTGTGCTGACAGTCTCGCCCACATCTTGGAGATGAATTTCTAATGAACTCCTGCCACTTTGCAGAAACTATGTCTTTGAAAACAACACAGGTTTTTATATTTTGGCTAAAAATGGCATCATCATAATTAAAAAACCACTGGGAATGCTTTAAAAAAATAGATCAAAAGCTGATCAGAGTGGGGCTTTAATACAAGAAGAAAACAAGAATTTGGTCAGTCAAATCAACAAATCTAAGCACAAATAAAAACATCCTGAAGTTAAGGCTGTCTAAGTTAGCTATTAAAATAAACATGAAAGAAAAGGTATGCTGTACAAGCATATGAAATACAGAGTTAAAAACCATGCTTACTTTACTTACCATACTTATACTTACTACTTATATACTTACTAAGATTTTAGGGGAATAAAATACAATTTGAAATCATTTGAAGTCATTTTTGCTGGTTTTGGGACCACATGATTTCTTCTCTGCTTTTTGCAGATGATTTTACATTTTGAGTTAACCACTGCAAAAAGCTGAATTTGACAACTGCTGACTCCGTATGGAAAAGACCAAGCTGCAGTCAAACTAAAAGATAGTAAAAAGTAAGTAAATAAGTAAGTATAAAAAGTAAAATGTACTGAAGAAAAAATTATTTTTTCTTATAGGCATTTGTTGTATTTGCTTTGTTGCGTTCGGATTTATTTATTTTGTTACTTTTTCTTATCACTTTGTTTTTTTCTAATTTGTCTTTCCAGGCATGTATAGAGAAATTCTGAGAGGGCAGACCTCATTTAAGACTGCGTGACCTTGAAGCAACACCAAATGCGAGCTACAAACAAGAAAAAATTCAATTTATTACACACTAACTCATTCGTGTGGCAGTTTTTCTGAAACTGAGAAACAAAACGTGCCTGCAAACACACTTGAATGCAGCGAATGATGCAATATCCTCTCCTTTATCCAACAGCTCACCTTTAGCGTCATCATATTTGAGCATCTGCTGAGTGACTTGCTCCGCCGCCCCGTACCTGACCTCCAGGTTTACCTTTCTGCTCTGTTTACCACAGATTCTCTAATCATTAAGACCCCGGTCACCACAAAGATGATGCTTTTCGCCATTTATATTCCCTGTCACGCCCTCCTCTGTTCTCCTCCTGGCCTTTTTCCCTCGTTCTGAGGAAATCCGCTAAACAACCAAGACAAACATGATTACAGGGATCATACTCTGAGCGCAGACATCTCCTGAAAACATTCTCTTCATATGAAAAACAAAAAGGAACAGGCTGCTGCCACACAGACAAACGTTTGGCGAAAGATGCATGTAAACATATTTGTTTATGCCCTATTTTGTGCACGCTTTAAAGCCAAGCACATAAAATATTTATAATGCATGAAGCAGTGTCACCAATTCCACTGTATGCTGTGATACATCAGCTGTAGGATGTAGAGACCTGCTGCCACAAGACAGGAGGATTCAATCAATAATCTTCATCCCAACGTCCTGGAGCTGTAAACCAGCCAGGATTATTGATCCTGTGTTACCATGCTTGAAAGTGGAATGCTGTACTTGTGCTAAGGGGCCTGTTTTTCCCCCACAATATTTATGGTCTATGTAGTACCATCACCAACTGGTTTAAATTGTATGTCTGACAAAAATATTTTTAAAAATGTACATTTTGTTTGGTCATTTTTATTTTTAAAAACGATGTCAAAAGAAAAGATGCTGACTTCCATATTGAAGTGCCCTTAAAAAGGAAAGTATCTGCACAGATGTGGTTCATAAAACAAGTAAAGCCTTGTTTTACTCCCTTGTTAAATACCCAACTATGCTTTTTTCCCCTCCACAATAAGGCTAAAGCTACATTCACTCCAAATGAAATTTGAGCAGCAGGGGCGTCCAGTTTCAGTGTTAAGTCAATGAACAGACGAGTTCAGAAGTCCTGCGGTGTGTTTTAAGTGTTGGGTGTGGCAAGGTGCCATATTTTGGGTTGGCGTAGCAACACGACATTTGAATTTTAGCTGAGCTTTGTGTCCCATCAACCAATCAAGAACTCAGCTTTGGCCCCTGATGTGATCAACATCAAAACCTAACATGGGGGAGAAGCTGATCGTTTTGTTTGGTTGTGTCTGAAATCCTTTACTACTAAGGTCTCTGTAGAGGAGCTTTGTTACGTTTTCGAATCTAGAATTTCAAAATCCACAAAAATGGCATATGTACACCACAATGCATTGCATTCGAACGATTTCTCATTTGAAAAAAAATCATGTAATTTTATGTTTTATAAAGTGGGATTTTACCCCGTGTAAAATGTTACATTATTGTGCATAAAGAATCCAAGGAAAGATTGAAAATTCTACAAAAGACATCAGTTTACAGATGAAACACTCATTTAATATGTCAAAAAAAGGCTTTACTTCCATCATTTACCCTTTCAAAATAACAGAAAATAACATAATAGTGTGTGCAAAAGTTTGGACTCCGTGCAGAATTCATAGTATGCACCGCCCCTTTTGGAAAAGCTGCCTGACAGTGTCATGGATTGTTCACAACCATCGTTTGCAAAGACCAGGTGATTTCAATCTCGAAGATTTCAAATAATCTGAGTCATGTGACTTTGCCCCAACGATCAGCATCATGGGTTCTTCCAAGCAGCTGTCCAGAACAATCAGACTGAAAATAGTTGATTCTCATAAAGCAGGAGAAGGCAAGACATTGTTAGAATTTTGTGTGATGTTTTTTTTTCTTTTTTGTATCATTGGATATCTACACTTCATCCTATTGCATTTTTTAAAAACATCTCTTCAGTTACTGTCTGCTCGCTAACTTGCTGTTTACGGAATATTCCATCGCTGCAGAGGAATGGGGAGGATGAAACGCTTTCACATGAGGTGTCTTATGCCATTTTACTGATTTGGGTTCTTAATGACAGTTAAGCAATAATAAATGTGGAAATTATTTTAAATGTATTATTTTAAGTGGGGCCCTAAAGGTGTTGGGGGCCCCAGAATATCGACCACATTTGCCTATGATTAGTTTGATCTGTTGAAATGCAGAATTCTCATTACAATCCAGTTTCTCACTTGACAGCATTCAACGCCCTTTTCCTATACAACTGTTGCTCAAAGCCAAAAAAAGTAAAATAAAATAAAAAAAAATAATAATCATCATCAGAGTCGGCATCTAGTTTGTTATTTTTTCAAAAAAATATGTATTTAATAGCACATAATTAAGCGTAATACCTGTGTGAAGAGGTTATATTTGGTCATTTGAAGAACGGAATCCCATCTGGGCTTGTGGACATTAATTCAAATGGTATTATACATTCCATCATAGAATTCAAGGTCTTCACACCCCCTTCCCACTGCCAGCTGGAGACATGTGCAGTGTCAGATTCACAGCGAGAGACGTTAATGTGGGCTTAATGTTAATAGGACATGCAGCCGGCATGAAACTCCACTTCCTGCATGCATCAAAATAAATTTGGCTCTGCCTTCTCAAACGTGAAATATAAAACTGAGATTTTGGCAAGAAAGCAGGTATATTTATTCGGTGTCCTGTTGAAGCGAAAATCATCTACATGCTTTCTGCCAGCTGCACATCAGCACATTCCAACATGCAGTGGATCTGTCAACACAAATCTGACTCCGGCAGCCAACTCTGTTCACAGGCAGCACTGATATATGGAGATGTCACTACGGGAACCACAACTTCCTCCTATAAAATGAATAAAATATATACGTCTTGTCAGGAGGCGGCTCTGCAGGGTTACGTTGATTTACAGTCCACTATGCTGCCTCCTGAAATAATAAAGAAGCATTGACTTGCTGGAGTAATCGGAACCATTTGATGCTTCAGGCCGGATAAGTGGGCATGCAAGCTCAGCGTACAGCTTTGAAATTAACATCCCTGCTTAAAGTTTTAATAACCAATGTGAGTCCAAAGGATGAGAACTCTTGAACCTAAAATCGACTACCATCTATATTGTTTTCTGATAATATTTCTACGTCTGCTTGACTAAGCTGAGGGAAACGTGTGACATCACATTTATTGTTCCACACCGAGCATAAATGATCACCTGGAATTATTTATCCCCAAAACATGAATCGTTTGGAAGTACTGGAGCACAAAAACTTAAGGTTTAGTTCAATTGACTCGTCTCATACTGTTACGTTGCCTTAGCAACAGCACAAATTTTAAAGAAATGTGTTTTCTCTGAATTTTTCTAAACTTTTTTTCTGTCCTGAAGTCTTTAAATATGGTTCTATCTTTTCAAATGCCTTTAAATGTTATGACCTTTGACCTTACTGGACAGTGTCAGTTCTGGTTAAAATTTCTGGGTCAATTCAGCAATGCTGGTAAAATAAGGAAAACATTTCTTTCTGTTCAAAAGGTAGAAAAAAAAATTGGAGAGTATCGTTTCGCCACAAAGTTAGCTGAGTCTTTTATGCATCGATTCGTGGACCATGTACTGATGCGTATGAGTATTAGGGCCACAAACAAAAAAGAATATTTAACATTTAAAGAACATTTAAAGTCTTAAATTTGCAACTAAAACCTAGTAAATGAAAGACTTTTTCTTGTAAAGGTAGGAAATAAAATGCTTTCGTATGAAAAGGTCCAGTTTTCCTCTTATTCTTTTCAATGTTCTTATGCTAACATAACAGACTATTTTCATTCCTCTTTGCTGTTTTGTGTTGAAGCGCAATGTTTCATTGGGGGAGGGGACGTATGTAATACTATATTCCTTCCCCTATAGTGTTTCTTGTGCGCATGACAGTTACATGACGTAAGGGGACAAATGGACTTCTGGGTATGTGAATGATAATGACAGAATAAAGTGGCTGCAAACGTGAGTCTATAAACTCCTTATTTTACATATGAAACTCTGCATTACCGACTCGAACCCCAGAAATCCGGCTACACTACTAAATATTTTATTTTGAGTCGCCAAAAGGTTTAGAATTTCTTTGTTTTTGAAACCTATCCTATTCAAGCACAGCTCCAATAAACGGACAAATTTGGTGTTTTTTCTCGTTCATTTATGACTTTCGTAGATTTACTACTTATTAAGTAATACATTTACAGCTTTAAAACATGTACATTTATGATTAAAAAAAAAAGGTAATAAACTTAGCCTATGGCTTTTAAAGTAAAAAATATTCGACTTTATACTCGGAACTCGGAACAGTTGCCACTTTTTTTCTTGCAGATGTACAAATTAAAGCCATAATTTTAAAAAGAATTGTTTGGCTCATGCACTGTCTCCGATACTCAGTTATACTGTAGATGCATATCGAATCATGTGAGATGAAAAGCTTCACAACTTTTACCACACAGATTATGCAAATCCTAACACAACAAAGTACATTTAATGATTTGCAATAATAAATTTTATGAAAAAGTATGAGGGCCACCATAAAAGAAAAAATAAGAACGAGAAATAGTTGTAAAAAGTATGAGAAAAAAATAGTTCATGTATTACGATAATAAACTCATAGCACTCTGATTGAATTTATGACAATGAGGTTATAATTTCACAAGTTAAAATTTAAACATTTCAGACATTAAAGTAAAATTAATGAAAAAAATAGAAACAACAACAAAAATTAACCAATGTGTTTCAGTATGAAAGACGTAGAGCACATTGTAAGCAGATATTTTAGCACAGGTTTCTCGAATAAGGAACTACTGGGTCTTTTAGTGAGTCGACATTTTGTTGATTAAAAGTAAAAGGACATTGAAAAGAATTGTCAGGAAACTGGGCCTCTTCAGAATAAGATTCTTGAACCACAAGGAGTGGGTTTCTGTTGTTAACGCCGTTGGCAGTTTAGTTGCAGAAGTCCAATTGCCTTATGGCACATAGATACCAATGATAAACAAAAGTTTTATGACAATGCCATAAATGACTGCACTGATGGATTTAATCAACATGTAATGTGGATGGAGCCATGCACAACCAACTTCATTTTCAAAAAAGCAAGGCTTTTTCCTTGTAAAATTATGATTTTTTTTTTGTACTTATGACTTTATGTTTGCATAACAATTTTTTTGTCTTTCATGGTGGCCCTAATATTCCGTCGTAAAATTGTGAACATTTGTTTTCAAGGGAAAGACAGTTTCTTTTCTTTTTTAAATAGATACATTGTGTAGATACACTAATTTGTTGCAGTTGTTGTATGTCTTAATTTGAAACTTATTAGAGAGAAGCTCAGACGTTTAGGTCCAATTTATTTGAAAAACTTCGATACATGCAGCCTAAAACTGATGTGTGGCGATCGGGCTCAATCATACATCTGGAAAGCCCATTCTCAGCTCACATAATGAAAGGTTAAGACGTGCGGTGAGCGAATGCTTTGTTCAATTGAAACTGATGCAATTACATGGTGACATTTTACCTGATTGGTGGAGCAATTACAATTCCAGACCGGGCAAATTAATGAGGGAGCAAACTCCAAGGTGCTGGATGTGAAACACAGCATGGTTTGGATGAGAACTCATTCTTTTTCCCCCAGAAATGATGTTCGACTCAACCTATAATTTTTTAGGGACCGAACACTTATTTAACCTGATGGCAAACGTGCCTCTAAGCTTCAATTTAAAACTGTATTTTATTATTCTTCGGAAAAGAGCAAATGACCAGAAGAATTTATTCATTCCCACTTGTTCAAATGTTTTGGTCTACAGTATTCCCTCATTTCTCATGGGAGTTGCGTTCTAAAAAAAAAAAGCCTGCGATTGACAAAATCTGCAAAGCATTCTAAATGTTTTGAAGCTGTAAAGTCACTCACTACACACTTCATATACTGTTCTCAGACGGTCATTGACATTTTAATAGTTTTATCTCTTGCTTAAACTCTCAAAATTCAAACTTTCATGAAAAAAAGTCTAGTATCAAAGAATGAAAACAAAGAATTCATTTTTTATTTGTGCAGTTCCCTCAATCCTGCAGTGAAATTCAGGCCCTGATTATAAAGAACGTGTTAAGACAAAGGTATCAGAGCAAGAATGGTTATTCTGACAAATTATTTAGATGGTAGGGACATCAGCTGGAGGTGACATGGGTAGAAATTAATATTGGCAGAAGTGTTATGATGCTTTGGGCCATGTCCAAAGGTTTCGCAGCGGGACCTGGTGCTATTGCGAATATTACTTTGATATTGCTGACTCTATCCACAGCTACAGCATGAAGGCCATGGAGTCTTTCAGCATGACAATGAGCCCTTCCACAGCATAGAAATTGATCAGAAAAGGTTTGAGAGGCATGAGGGGCGGTTAAATAGTATCCATTTGGCTTTAAGCTTTGCAGAGTTAGGTATAGTTGACATTTTCTTGGATCTGCTCCAAATGTCTTCTGTCTTAATGGTCAAGATTTTACTTAAAAAAGAGTACCATGTTTTCCACATTATAGGGCGCATCACATTATAAAATACACTGCCAGTGAAGGATCTATTTTATGTTATCTAGAAGGCACACCAAGCTGTAATGCGCATTAAAAAAAAAAAAGACACAGCTATACGTTAGCACTTTCACAGTATGTGTGACTCTTAACTCAGTTTGCAAAATGGAAAACAAAAACAGATTGTGATTACGCTAACTCCCAACCTTGTTAGCAGCACGTAAAAAAACACAGCTACACGTTTGCCCTGTTAGCATTTTTACAATAACACCCAACCTTGTTTGCAACATGTGAAATAAAAAAAAAAACTGAGGGCCAGTAATTACATCCTCTTGGCGACTGATGCTGGAGACCATGTAGTCCTGGTTCTGCTGAATCTATCAGCACCAATCGACACAGTTGACCACCATGTATTAATATCTAGGCTCAAAACATAATAGAACAGGTTTACATAACGTAAACAGGCCCAGTCAGTTTAAAAATTGCGTTAAAACTACCTTACATTTGCACCAAAGGCTCCACCTGCACTGCTGTTGTGGTGCAATTACGATAAGACGGGAGCCACACACAAACGGCAAGTTTGGTCTGGTTGACAACCTGCACTCTGTCATGCTCCTTCATGAGACTCTGTTTCCGGTGGCGACACACACAATGACATCAGACGGAAATGTCTCATCATCATGCCCTATATACAGCTCCTGACTGCTGCCCTGGAACCCCCCAACCAGAGAAGACCTCCAGCCTCCTGGGTCCTAATGCCTTCCATGTACAACTGTCCTTGCTTAGACGGCCATCATCCCTGTGACCGTCAAGACTCAGGCGGGAGCTGGAGGTGCCTGCCGAGCAACATTCCCTGAAGACCGATTAACAGATCTTGGGAGGGGATGGACGTTTCGATGCTAACCTGCTGTTGTTCTGCGCATCCGTCCCCCCGAATTCAACTCAACTAGGTTACGCCCACCCGTTGCTCTGTTGGTTCTGGCAAACTACTAGTGCTGGGATAGTAGCCTGCAGAGGGTTGGGTGCAGCCTCGTTCAAAACCTGGGACCCACATGGAAGAGGTGATCAAGACCCCATACTGTCTGAACTTGGGACTGATGAAACCACTACTGCTTCTGCTACACCTTCATCAAAAGAACTCTCACTTGAGTCAGACAGTGTTTGTCTGGGAGAGTCACCATGCAAACCAGGGTCTGGACTCTGTTGGTCGTGCTGCTGTTGAGGGAAGACAAGACCTTCAATTAGGTTCTATTGACATTTTGGGCTCATCCAGCGACATCTCTAGGGCAGATTCTGTACACTCTTGAACTTGAACATACCACACGTGTACGTTTTTTTTTTTACTTTAACAGCTCTTGTCTAAAAACCATGGAGGCTTTTCTGCTTTAAATGAATTCTTTTGTGACCACAAGAACAGAAATAGGTCAAAACTCTTATTTTTAGCATTTGTGTGCCTGTTTTTTCAGTTGTGTGAGTTAGAAATGTGCAAAGTGGTTAATAAATGACTTTGTGGCATGTTTTGAGCAGTCTAAAGAACTTCATGCAACTTTTTTTTTTTTCCAAGGGATAGTAAATAGATGTGTTGGAGCTCTTCTGCAGCCAAAAACAAAACACACACCTCCATGATCTCTGGAAGTTTCTCCAGATTCTCCTGGTGTTTCTGTGTATTTTAGGCTTTTCAGTAATGCTGTTTGACCGGCTACAGAATCTGCCTCAGGCTTTCAGAGCAGAAATATTACAATCATAATGAATACAAGGGAAAAAAATGCAATGTGGGGGTTTTTAACAAGTGCTTATACACGGTGTATTAGGATGATGAATTCCCCAGCCTGGGCACCCTCCAGACACAGTGGAAGGAGATGAAAAGCGTGTCACAGAAAGAGACTCAGAGGAAAGTGTGAATAAATATAAAACAAGGCAAACACCGGGGTGCCTAGGACTTGATTAAAAACATGCAGTCAGGGGATGTTGTCAAAATAATGCGATCCATCACAAAAGCTAACAAATTACAGCAAAATTTTCACCCATTCTCTGACACAGCCTCTCAGCACAAATGATCCTGCTTTGAGCTACTTCATGAAAAAGTAATCACTTCATCCGGGCGCTACCGACACTTGTCAAAAACCAGCCAACAAACAGTAATGCAGATTAAAGCCTGATCCCACTTAACTGCTCTGAAAATTAGACATATTTAACACACAGAGGATGTTCTGCTGTCGGGTTTTAGCACAAAGGGGTTTCGCACTTTGGTGTCAGCAGCAGCTTTACAGCCAGTGGAGTTTGCAGTTGCCACTTTGAAGTTGCAGCACTCAAGCTGAGATGTCTCAGAGTAACTGATGCATCACCATAAACCCAATGCTCCCTTTGATGCACTTTGAAACTGTGTTAAACTTGACTCTAAAGCGCAGCTGTATGACGTTCAGCTATATTGAGCTGCATTCAAATCACTGCAAAACAGACTGGCTTCATTCTGCAGATACAAGCCCACAATCACTGCAAGAAATGCAGATTCAGATTCAGATCGCTTATGCTCTGAGGTTCTGTCAAATCCATGAATGAGGTTCATTTGATTCAGCAGCAGTCCTGGACTGCAGGAACCAGACTGTTTTTGCAGTGGTACCAGGTGAAAATAATTTTTGGGCGTAAGAAACAATAAATTAAGTTTGAGTGAATGATTGATTCCTGCGAGAACCACTTGTTACCTCGAGTGTAATCAACACTGCTGTGAAGTAGAAAAAATCCAAGGTATGTACATCCTAGCCCCTCCCACAGGCCAATTCAACAAATCATTTTATTCTTTTCCAAAACAAATTTCTACCATTCATTTACAAAATCAAGTACAAAATCAAGAAAATTTAAATCCAGTTCAAACTGGATTTCAACTTCTGAAATACAAAACTTCTTACTTAAAAAACATGAAAATCATTTGCATAGGAAAAGAAAAGAACAACCTGATGTCACTTCCTGTTTTCGGGTGTGAGTAGATATGTATGACAATGTGTACGGTACTCATGGTTGAAAGTTTTTGGTGGGCATAGCTTGATGGTGAGTAGGGCTGCACAGTATGAGGAAAACTTACGATGTGAGATATTAGAGATCAATATTGCGATGACGAAATGACTTGCTGTACATGAATAATTAGCAAAACCAAACAAAAACTTAGCACATCATTGCAACAGTTTTATTCAAATAAAAGTCCCCATAAATTATACTCCAAATGACCCTCGTCTGCATAGGAGGCAGAGGATTTAAAGGGTCAATCTTATTGGTCAAATGAGCTCAATTTCATTTACTAAACACTTCAAGCTGCCATAAGATTGTCTTGGCATGTGTGTAAGCATTTACTTTAACAATTTATTCCAATGTACACTCTCTTTTGCGATACGCATATTGCATAAGTTGATATCGCGACAATGATCAATTTGCGCTTTATTGTGTGGGCCTAATGAATAAGTACAATTCTATTTAGAGCCAAGAGTGCGGTCTTGACAGCAAAATTGTATGCAGGCGTGCGTGTGAAAGGTTTCTTTCTTATAAAAAGAAGAAAAAAAATCGTAGACTGATGTTCAGACGCTGTCCTGCAACCTGTGACGTTGCTTTGTCACAATCATCCTGTTTCTGTTTCAGGTAATTATCCTCAGCATTTCAATCAGTTTTTTCAGCTTATCAGTGTCAGGTCTTCTGCTGTCCCATCCTTTTTTTTTTTTTTCCCATGTTGTCAAATTCAAACTGCCATCCACATTCCTAAAGACTGTGAAAGAATGGATGATGTGCAAAGTTTTTAACATCTTGGGGTTTTCTTAAAGCCATAGTCTTAACTGCTCTTTAGGGGTGGGTACGGGCTTTGTGTGGGTGAAACATTTGCAAACTTGTATGAGGCACACAGTTGGTCCGTGAAAGTTTCAAATTTTAGACCTTTCAGTGCTTTAGAGCTCAGAGGGAAAATGTTCATGCATGTTGTTTCAAAGGGCAGTGACAGGCTGTGGTTGAGTAAGTGAGCTGCAGGCTGGTCACGTGATAACTGTGTGCACCTTGTAAACTTCTTGCACACAGTCCGACTTTTAGAAATTAGAAAATTCGACAATCAGAGGCTAGTTTGCACCTACGTAACCCCAGCACACGCTGTGAGTGCATCATTTGCAGTGAGGGGCCAGGACTTGCTCCTTATTACCAGCTAGAGTGTGGCGAAAGGACACCGTACAACAGCATCAACCCTAAGTAATAAGTGCATGCAACTTATACTATCTTTACGAATACGTCACAATACCCTTACCACATGCACGTTACATTTTTACGTTCCATTTTCATGAAGTCCCTTTGAGGTGGCCCCATACAGGTCATTCCTCGTATGGGTGTATGTGACCAAGGCTTAAGAATGTGCAAACGGGTATTTTCTAGGTGTCAAATCAGAGGGGAAGCAGTCTTTGCCAACATGAGCCCCAGCAAAAACATGTCGAAATAAGAGTGCTGCCAAGTAAGAGGCAAAAAAGAAACATATTTGCAAAATGACCAGAAAAAATAGCTGTCATAAAGTAATTTTAAAGTAAAATATTTACCTGTATATTTTGTACCCCATGTTTTGTTTAGATCAGGAGTCGGCAACCTGAGGCTCCAGAGCCACGAGCGGCTCTTGTATCCCTCCACTGTGGTTCTTTGGCTTTAAAAAAATGGAAATGCTTTGAAAAAATAACAGGTTATTTAGTTTTTTGACACAGAATGTATTTTATTTTGAAAGGAACTTGTATGTACTGTTGTCTAAAGAAAAATCAATTAAAATTGCTATACATCTAGAAAAGTAAAAAAAATTAAAATTTAATTTTTGTAGATATTTCAAAGCTACATTTTATAAATAAAAAGCTTACCGGATGCAAACCTTTGTGCGCCTCTGAGGAATCTTCACCTTCGACCCAAAATGTATTTGAAACACACGACAATGTTGGAATGATTTTCTAAGAACTAAAAAAAAGCAAAATTAGAGTCTTTTGTATTACTTTCTCTTATAACATATGTAAAGGAGAAACCAAACATGGAATTGAGTGAAATAAAACTAGTGTGAAATGAGAGCGAACTTGCCATCAATGTTGAAATTTAGGCTGAAATGATGATGAAATCTAGAGCCTAACAATCCTCATTTGAGGTCATGAGGAAGATGAGGCACCGCTGCCAGCTCAAACACTGTAATTAAGACCTTCACAAATCTGGCAACAGCGAGAGAGCGTGTTGGTGAGACTAGTCTGTCCTCCAACTCCCACTCTCTCATCTGGCTGCAGCAGCTCTTAATTGGCTTTGACGTGAACACGAGAACCGCGCAGAGATGCAGCGAGTGATGAGGAGGGTCTGTCCATACGACAAAGCTCATCTACCTCCTTACCTCTGTTCCCCCACTATTTATTTGCTTATCTACAGAGACCCTGTCTGACATCTGCTGCTTCATTCCAGGCTGACCCGCACGACCTCACATCATCAATTTTCTATACAGTGGATGTGTTGTGATACATGGATCTATGTGCCCCATCTTCCCTTCAGTGATTTGAGCCATATCGTGTCAGGCAAAGACTGTTACACACTAGCATAAATCAGAGGGGTAGCAGTCTTTTACTGACATGAGCCCCCCCCCCCAAGCAAAAACATACAGAAATAACAGTGCTGCCGAGTCAGAGGCAAAAAAAAAATCACAAGGCTGAGCTGCAGATGCAGTTCAGATCCTGCATACAGCAGATGAGGAAAGCATGCAATTAATAAATCTGTGAAATTCTCAAACCAAACATTTAACGAGAAAACAGACGGACAGAATGAAAGCATAAAGAAGTGATGCATGTTTTGGTGAAACCAAAGCATAAGCACATGCACACAAAAAAAACCCGCCTTTCCTTTGGAATGAGCCTACACAGGAGGTGAGGAAGCATGACATTTTTTCAATTTACAGTTCTGTGCTGTTGCTGTGAATGTCCGTATCAGTCAAATCACAGAGAATCAAAGGCAGGGCCTGCGGGGGTGGAGGGGCTGCAGGTTCTTCCACCCCAGGCGGAGAGTTTCCTTTGTTTACCATGGCAAAGTGTGTGGATTCAAGCCTAAACCACCTGCAGGGACAACAGAAATCAGCTTGCATTGAATGTCATCATCTTGAGCTGGAATACCAGGGAGGGAGCGATTCAAAGGCGGGGGGATGTCCCCTTCCCTGTTTCCACTCCACTGAAAATCCTGTTTTTGGTGTTTTTAACATGTTCTTGTGACATTTTTCTGATGATGGAGGACACATATTAAAAAAACTTCAATTAAAATTGCATTTCTGAGTATTTCTTTATTCAAATAATTGAGAATCAGGAACAGAAAAATGCAGTTGGAAAAAGCCTGTAGCTGTGACGTCGATGCAACAGCTGGTGGGCCACAAGCCCCCTGCTCTGCTCCATTCCAATACTTTGCAGACAAATAGATCTATAGATTCATCTTCCTCTTTTAAGCTGCCTCTGGCTCAAAACTGTACAGCTGGATAGTATTGCTCACAATTTTAGTCGCTCCGGTAATGTTAGCTTGGGGTTGTGAGGGGCTGCAAGCTAGCAAGAGATCTCATAAACAAAGGGATTATGGGAAATGAGGACAGGTTTACTCTGGGCCAACAGTTTCACCCTCAACTTAGAGACAAATTTCTGATGAATTAGCGCTGCTCTGGAGAAACTACATCCTAGAAAGCAACATTATTTTTTTGTTTTTTGGCTAAAAACAGCATCATCATAATTAAAAGGATGCTTTTATTTTAGATCAAAAGATTGGAGTGGAACTTAAAAAAAATAAATAAAAATACCATAAGCCTCATTTTGTGCTCCAGATAGGAACAAATAACTACAACTAGATATATAGCATTACCTGCGAAAATGCTAGTGTGAATGGTGTAAGGTGAATCTTGCCGCTGAAGATGCTAGAGCTATACCTGAAAATGCTGAAGCTGTAGCTAAAAACGCTGTAGCTGATAGCTGAGAATGCTGAAGCAATTAGCCTGAAAAAACTGAAAAAATGTATAATTTACCCACAATAGTTAGCCTAATGCTAAAATTATAGCTAAATTCCAAATTAGCTTTAAAAAAAAACTAGAAAAATGTCTAATTAAGCCAAACCAGCTAATAAATTGTAAAAACATTAGCTAAACTCAAAATTAACTTGAAAAACTGAAAAAAAGGTCTAATTTACCCAGAATATTTAGCCTAATGCTGAAATTATAGCTAAATTCCAAATTAGCTTTAAATAAAACTGGAAAAATGTCTAATTTAGCCAAACCAACTAATAAAATATAAAAATATTAGCTAAACTCCTAATTAGCCCAAAAAACTGAAAATAATTTCTTATTTAGCCAAAACAGTTTGCATAGTGCTAAAATATTAGCTAAACTCAAAATTAGCCTAAAAACTGGAAAAATGTTTGGATCAGCAAAAACAGCTAGCATATTGCTAAATAATACCTAAATGCCAAATTAGCCAAAAAAAAACCCAGTAGTCCCAAATTAACCAAAAATGCTAGTAGCCTATGTTGCAATTTTATTAACTAAATGCCAAAACAGCCTAAAAAACATCAGTAAATGCCAAAATCACAAAACAGCTAGCATAATATTAAAATAACAGCTAAATGCCAAAATAGCTTAAAAAAAAAACTCAAGTTCATCCCAAAACACATGAAAAAGCCAGCATGCTGCTCAAATAATAGCTAAATGCAAAATTATCCTAAAAAAAAAAACTCAGATACCAAATTACATTAACTGTAAAAGTTCAATAATCTTACAGAAGCTAAATTTAGTTCAGACGTGTAATTAAGTGAATCCGACACAGATTTAAAGTTAAAAGTACCTTAAGTTGTTTTGCTTCTAGGTGTGTGAACTTTGTGGTCTTCATTTGACCCATCTCTTCTGAGAGTGATGAGCTGCAGAAACAACCACCCGCAGGAAACAATTGATGGCTTACCCCCCAATACAACACCTTTATGTTGAGTGAGTTCAGTGTCAAGCATGGAGGCACAGGGTCCCATTTTCAGAATGTTTGGCATGACTCGGTCTGGATTCAAACTCACGACCTGCCAGTTTCAGGGTGGTCTATCACAGGTCCCTACATTAGTTTGTCTTCGAAAGGGTCAGAAGACCTGTGGAATAAATACAACAGTGTGTATGTGTCTGTGTGAGCATGTGTTTGTGTGTGTGTGAAAGAGTTCTGCAGTCGCCATGGAAACAGCTCCTTTTGCAGGCAGAGGTAGAGAAGGAGGGGGGCTAAAGCTTTTCTCTTTGAAAGGAACAGTTTTAACATGGCTCAAACACTCCTATTTTTTATCTCTACGTAAAAATGAAGACACCAATCCAGAGATGATGAAACACATTCAACATCGATGAAATCTCTGATCCTGCAGCTTCTTTGATTAATAATAATAATCTGCAGCGCTGGAGGTGAAGTATTTACTCGCAGCTAAGATTCCAAACAGCCTAATGTTCTTCTTGTATACAGTCTTGCTGAGCTATCAGGTCAGGTGGACAGCTCTATGTATTGCTTCCAGTTTTAAACAGCATTTGCTCTCTGACATTTATCATTTGCTATATTTTCCAGCCTCTTTATCCCAGCATTAATAACGAAAAAACAAAGACATTTTCTACACTGCTGTTATGCAATACTTTTTCAGGAATTGGCCTCCTCTATCAGTGGTGACGCTGCATGAAATCCTCTGATTGTGTTTGGATGCAAGCTTGAAAGTTAAAAATGTTAAATATTTCCCAAGAAAACATTTTATTGAAAGAAATTAAAAAAGATAGAAAGGAGGACATGGACAGATGCGCGTGTTCTGTTGATACTGTGTCTCCTCCTGCCTCTCTTCCTTCTCATTCGAAGCACACAATCCAACACCTTTTATCCTCCCAAGGTCTGAAGGCTGAATGCTGATGGAGTGATTATCCAACGTATTAAAACCAACTCAAGATCAACACACGGGGGGCTGTTAAATCATACTTTTATGGAGCTCTCTCTGTTAGCACAGAGCCGATCAAGGTCACGGACCCGTCACGACTGGGTCCTCCACGCACTAGATGAACAGAGCGTTACGAGACATAATGGAATGGAACATTTCTTCAATAGTTCTCTGTGGCATCGACCCTGCAGAGAGCAAGGTGGAAGGAAAGTGATGAAAGGGGGAAGTAATGGCAGTTTGCCTTAGAGGAAAGATACCAAATCTATTAGGAAGTAAATTTAATCAGAGCTCTTTTACTCTGCCGCTTGCTCCTTCGCGCTTTGACACACAAGCACATTTGGAAAATAGAATTGAGGAAGAAAATAATTCAAAATCTGTGTCTTTAGTTTGATCAACTCTGTTTAGTTTTTGGTTGTTTTGGTAATTTTTACACACTGAACAAAAATATAAACAAAACACTTCTTTTTGCTCCCAATTCTCATGAGATGACAGAAGATCTGAAACATTTCCTACATACACAAAATAACAATTTCTCTCAAAGGTTGTTCACTGTCCCTGTCTAAATCTGTGAAAGTGAGATTTACTTGGTTGAGATGTGGACCATGGTGGGCGTGGTGTTATGGTATGGGTAGCATATGTTATGGACGAAGAACACAGGTGCCTTCTATTGATGGCATTTTTAATGCACACAGTGATGAGATCCTGTGGCCCATTTTTGTGCCAAATCAGCAAGAACATCACCTCATGTTGCAGCCTGATAATGCATGGCCCCATGTTGCAAGGATCCGTACACAGTTCTTGGAAGCTAAAAACATCCCAGTTCTTGCATGGCCACCATACTTACTGGACATGTCACCCATTGAGCATATTTGGGATGCTCTGGATCGGCGTACGTCAGCAAGTTCCAGTTCCTGACAACATTCAGCAACTTTGTACGGCCATTGAAGAAGAGCGGAGAATCCATTCCACAGGCCACAATCGACAACCTGATCCTGGACTTTTATTGTGGCCAGTCTAAAGCACACCTGTGCAATGATCCTGCTCTAATCACAACTCCTCTTGCGTGGACACAGGCTGTCTGTGGCAGAAAAACGGGAAACCAATGAGGGAAACGCAGGTGGCCCACACAAAATATCAAGTTCGAAGACCATTCTGTGAACCCGTAGAGCAAAAATGTTCATGCACATTTTCCATGGGTATGCTGCACATGATAAGTTATACTTGTCTGCACATAAAGCAGTGCAGTAGGTGAGGCAGATGCATGCAGATGCAGATTTTTCCATTTTCAACCCCCAGATCTTGCGAACTGTCCAAGGAGACCCCTTTAGTATTGCCTGCATACCAACTGCATGCAGCGCTTGTGAAGTCAGTGAGAGGCCAGTACTGGTATCATTCATCACTATCATCATTACGACAGCATCACCCGTACGTCATAAGTGCGTACAACTTATATTATCCTTATAAATACTTTACCTTTCACTTACCACTCAAAAACAATCGGACGTTCCATCCCTTGAGGTGGTCGCACAAACCTCAAGGAAACTGCAAGACACTCTTGCATTCCCCTTAAAATGTGGCCACACCTGTCCAGTATCCTCCCATGGATTGTGGATAGGTGTGTGTTTAGCACTCTAAACAACCCCAAAACCCACAGCATCCTTCTGGGTAAACCCCCTGCATGGTTGCATGTGGGAACGGTTTATTGTACTTATTGTTAGTTTCCGTCTGATATTTTGTCGTCATCGCCTCTCAGTCTGTACTTTTCATATTTTAGTAGTATTTAATAACATGAATGTTTATTGGAATAGTCTGTATAACCAGTTGAAACTGTGATCTTGGATCTCTCTTTCTGACCTTTTTGAGCTCACCTTTTTTTTTTTTTTTTTTTTGGATGTAATGACCAATTCTATCCATCAACAACTACATTGGATGGTGAGTTACACAACTGAACTTTGGTGTTGCCAAACCAAAATTCTAACATAAAAAAGGGAAAAAAAACACGTCCTTTATGTACTCTGGATAGGAATAAAAAGAATAATCACCAACAGTATTGTTTTGTGTATATGGTTTTTTTTGGTCAATGCCAGCCCCTGTAGGCCGAAGCCAGGGTGCACACAGGATGATTTTCCTCTCTATTGCAGACCTAACAAGATAAATCTCTATGGTCTTGTTCCTCTGGATCACTGGTAGTTTATGCTTGCTTTTGTGAAACGGCTGACCAGGTGAATCACACACAGCCTTGTCTGAGAGGTCTTCAAGACACTCCTGGTCTATCTATCTCCAGAGCATTTTTCCCTTTGCCAAAACAGTGAGTTTTTTAAAAGGTCTGAGTTTTGTGCATCCTCAGCTGGACTCTGTGACCAGTTCCTGACCAAACTCTTAACCCATTCAGTCTTTTATGGCTTTGAACACCTTCCTTGAACATTTTTTTTATTCCTCTCACTCAGCACAGTTTTCTTTGGGAAGGGCTACTGTGGGGACACACATTTGTTTTGATTTATATCTTCGCATGTTTTGTATGATTCTATTATTCTTATTTTGTACTGAGAGTTACACAGCGATGTAGCGATTAGCACTCTCACCTTCAAAAAGATCTTTTGTGCTGGGAGTCCCAGCCTTCCTGTGTGGAGTTGTGTGTTCTCTTCAAGCATGCGTGGGTTTTCTCTTGGCACTTCAGCTTCCTCTCAAAGTCCAAAGACAATCTTAATAAGTCAACTAAAGTTTCTAAATTGCCCCTTTGGTATGAAAGTGACAGTGTGGTCCTGCAATGGACTGATTAAGTGTCCAGATGTATCCCACCTTTTCCTAATAGTAGCTGGGATTGCCTCCAACAACCCTGTGACCCTGTTTCTCATCACGTTTTCTCTATGTTTAAATAGTTTGACATCTAGTATTTTGTTTCATCTAGTTGTGCTGCAGTATTTTTATTAATTCCTTTAATTTCAGTTGTGTTTTTCATGTTCATTTTAAATAGAATAAAGGGCATCGTGCTTTGAGGGCCTTCCTGCATTAAGTTCCGACAAAACCCTCATTTCTGATGCAAGAATAGAACAAGCCTTCGTTCTCTTTTTCTGACCTCCAGTGCACCCCTAATGAAGACTTTTTTTATGTCTGTTCTGCAAACGAGACAACTGAGTAATTTGCAGCCTTGGCTCAATGGGCAGGGAATAAATCTTGATTAGAAATATCAATACAAGCATTAAATCAGCTCTAATGTCTGTGAACTTTCATTGAATTCTTTCAAATTGTGGGGGTGCTTCATCATCTCCTGTTTTCCCGTCATTGTTTTTCCTTTTTCCCTCCGCTTGCTCACCACTGCCCTCATCATGATCTTGGCCCCCATGGATCTGAAAAGGACAAATTTCAATCTCCTCATCCACAACAATCAGGCCATGATTAGAATTTTCAAAAAGCTCAAAAATATGAAAATGAACCAAAAACGTCTGCGTATTAATCTGTGGAATCTGTGAGTGTGTGTCTGTGTGTTCCCTCACAGACGCTGCAATTAAAGCCTGAAAGACAAAATACCAAGCCACTGTTGCCTCACAACACATAAGAAACGGTTCTATCAGCAGTAAATGAATGGTCCGCTTGCTTGCAGCTTGGTGCTTTTGAGACTACATTCTGGCTGGCGTGCCGAGCGAGATGTGTCACCTGCTGTCCAGTGCGTGGGCTGTGTACCACCATGCAGGGAGGGGCTCCCGCCAACAAACAAATGCTCTTCTTGATGTCTGAAGTACTCCACTTATGACTCACAGAATCCTTTCCCTGTAATGAAAACCCACTCTGAAACTTTGCTTCAAGCTCTGCTGGTGCAGACTCTCTGCAGCCGTATGCATAAGTTATTGTTTATTCAAGTTAGAGGAGAGATCTGATTAAAATCAACAAGGCCGCTGTCTTGAAAATTTGTTTCATCCTAACAGTCATGCAGAACAAAGCATTTTGCTCCGAAGGATGCTCCCATACAATTGTTCTCCAAGCTCTGAAGGTCCTTCAAATGTATATCAGATGTTTGTCCTTGTGCATGAGTCACTTTACATAGAAACATTCATTATTTATACAAAATAATAGCTACCCAAAGTATAAAGCTGTTTCATGTTGATGCAGAGCAGAAAGCTTCATATTTTTTTTCTTAAATGCCTGATGGCTTTTGCTCTTGTGAGTATAGCGCCCACATACAGAGCTTGGGAGGAACCTTGATGTTAAAGAAAGAATAATGTTATGAGAAAAGTGACAAATCAACAACTCTCGATCTGTGATACACTCTGTCCACTATATGCTTACTAGTACTGGATTGGGCTCCCTTTTACCTTCAGAACTGCATTAATTCTTGGTGGCACAGATTCAACAAGGTACTGGAAACATTCCTGGGAGAGTTTGGTCCATAGTGAAATGACAGCATCACACAGTTGCTGCAGATTTGTCGGCTGCACATCCATGATGCCAATGTCCCTGTGGAGGCCATTTGAGTCCAGGGAACTCATTGTCATTCAAGAAACCAGTCTGAGATGATTCCAGTTTTATGACATGGTGCCTTATCCTGCTGAAAGGAGGCATCAGGAGATGGTACGTTGTTGTCATAAAAAAGTGGCAGGGTCAGGAACAAAACTCAGGTAGGCTGTGGCGTTGCAACCACGCTCAGTCAGTACTAAGGGGAACCAAAGTGTGCCAAGAAAATATCTCACACCATGACACCACCAGCAGCAGCCTGAACCGTTCATACAATGCAGGATGGTTCTGTATTTTAAAGTTGTTGACGTCAAATTTTGGCCCTGCCATCCAAATGTCATGGCAGAAATGGAGACCAAGACCAGGAAAGGTTTTTCCAATCTTTAATAGCCCGATTTAGGTGATCCTGTGTGAATTTTAGCCTCAGTTTCCTGTTGTTAGCTGACAAGAGTGACACCCAGTTAAGTCTCCTGCTGCTGTAGGCCGTCTGGATGAACGTGTTGAGCTTTTAGAGATGTTCTTCTGCAGACCTCGGTTGCAACCAGTGGTTATTTGAGTTACTGTTGCCTTTCTGTCAGCTGGAACCAGTCTGTCCATTCTCCTCTGACCTCTGGCATCAGCAAGGCTTTTCCACCCACAGAACTGCCACTCTCTGGATATTTTCTCTTTCTCAGACCATTCTCTGCAAACCCTAGAGACAGTCGTGTATCAAAATTCCACTGGATCATCAGTTTCTGAAAAACAAAGATCAGTCCATCTGGCACCAACAACCACACCACATTCAAAGTCATTTAAATCCTCTTTCTTCCCCATCGTGATCCTTGGTTGGAACTGCAGCAGATTGTTTTGCCCATGTTCTACATTCCTGAATGCACTGAGTTTCTGCCATACGATTAGCTGATTAGAAATGTGTGTAAACAAGCAGTTGGACAGGTATGCCTAATGAAGTGGCCAGTGAGTTTATGTTGAAACAACAAGTTGCCAAAGACGTATGTGTTACTAAAACCCTTTCTCGTCTCAGCATGCATTTGTCCTTGTCAGTCAAGTTCTAGCTCAAACACCTCCTCCGCTGCTTTGAAGCAACTTTTGGAAAACTGCAGAGATGACAAGGGCTTTGAAAGTATGTAAACATCACCACTGGGGAGACAGGTATCCTCATTTATCCTTCAATCAAGCTGACAGAATAAGAATTGAATTTCAAATCCAGTCACAAAAGTCCTTTCTTGTAATCGGTCCCATTATTTTTTCCAATAATTTTTCATTTTATAACTACAATTGTTTCACAAGTGTTGACACTCCACTTGTTTAACAGTTTTTCAAAGAAACTCTAGGATGGATTTGTCCCCCTTTTTCTTTTTTTTTTTTGTCTTTTTTCTTTTTTTTTAGAAGGATGGTTTCATAGGAATGAGTGACAACGAAAACAACATTCAACTTACTTTTTACCATTTACAGAACTACTATTTACTTCTTTTATCAGTTTGGAGGCTTTTTTCTGTTGTGCCCTACATTTGTTCCTTGTACAAGTTCAAATAATGGTTCTTCCAATTGAATTTAACTTAAACATATAAAAGCTTTAATGAATTGCACTGTGAGACTTTTGTACCCAACTCAGAAAATCCAAATGATGTCAAAATGGGGCTTTTAGGTGCACCGTGCAGTGGGCATTTCAAACGTTAAATAAAACAATAAAAAATAGCAGACAGACAAAGTCACAGACTTAAAAAAAACAGGATGAGAAGACATAAAAGTTTTATAAAAAATGTTTTTATATCTCTTAAAGTGCCTTAAACCAAAGAAGCACTAACGTTTCTGAAAATGACCAAATAAAAAAGCATTTATAAGAGGTACCCGTAGCAAATTCCTCCTTGTGTTGTTTTAAACTTTTTTTTCAAAACAAAACCTGATGAAGTTTTACCACAAAACTCTGCAACAAAACCCAAGCTGCCTCATCCTTAGGTAATGAAACATGGCGACCATTACTATCCATGCGGTGGAGTCACCAGCTTTCAAGCCACATAATTGCCTTAATTGAGATGTTGCTCTTTCTGCTTGTGGTCGTATGAGTCATTTTGCTCACATACATTAAAACACAAAAATTACATTTGGTCTAACTGATGCCACATTTTTGGAGAATCAAGAGTATAATCATCCACAGTTGAAACCAGAACAGATCTCATTAAGAGCTAAAAGGAGGTTATTTTTTATTAAACTCACAAACCAGGTTTTAGGGAACAGAACTATAAACAAAAAACTGTTTTCTTGGTTAGAAACTGTGCCATGAAAGCCCGTTTTTCAGAAAAGTTTGTCCATCTCAACAGTTGACTCACAAGCTAAGAAATAAACAGTTTATTAGGAAAGCTTTCAGTTTTCTTGGAATCCTTCAGGTTTTACAAGCTATTTTTAAACAGAAAGAATGGTTTCACCGGTGACAAGTGAGGCTGTCATGATTGGATAAAAGGATGATCCATCACTGACTTATTTTTACTGGCAGGAACAAGTAAAGGTGCAACATTTTGTACCGAAGTCTAACACCAAGCCTCTGAACAATTAGAAGAAAGGAAATGCAGGATGGTATGAAAACATTTAGGTTTTTTAGGAAAGAAATGATCACAAAAAAAGCACTGAAACTAGAGCAGGATGGTGTGAACTGCTGATTACTCGAGGAGCCTTCAGGCCAGGAAAATATGGTGGACCTGTTTTGATTGGTTGGGGGAAATTATTAAGAATTACCTCCTCAATGTGTTCAGTTTGCCTTTACGCTGACTTTTGAAAAATGCACCAAACTACCTGGCCAATACCATGCAGTTTCAGCTGCTGCTTGTTTGTGGTGGTATTGCCAAAAAGGAGCACTGACCTGGACAAATAAGAGCAAGAAAAAGAAGAGAACCACTTTCCACTACTCCATGTTGATTTGTGATTCCTTAGGTTCACAATGTTTCAAACTGTTATTTCTTGTTTTTTAGTTTGTCTTCCAACTAAAATAAGAACGTTTTATGCCATGAAGTAATACTATAGGTGTATTCAGACTGGAACTATCTGTTGTTTCAGGCCGCTTAATATGGTCTGGATTGAGTCCTGAAGATTGCATTTGGTCTGTATTCAGACTGGCGGATGATTTCTGTTTCGGACCAAAGCTTGTAAACAAAACCATGTGACTGAAGATCTCTTCAGTCGCTGGCTAGGGACTACAAGGGGAGTCAAAGCAACAAGAGAAAGTCTGTGGTGCAACACTTTAAAGTCCTCATCGGGATGGTTAACTTATCAAAACTTTTTATTTCGATTACCAGTTTTGAATGTCAGAAACAACAAGTTTTACTTGTTACTTTATTACGGCAGAGACGTGCTGCAAGATGGTTACTGGCAAGAAGACGTGCCGTGTGTGCTTTAACTCAGAGGATGCTAGCAGCTGCAGTACTGAGAAGATGTCAAGGCCTCTCTGATTGTTTAAAGAGGGAGAGCGTGAAGAATTGGTGGCTGACTAAATACTTTTTTGCTCTACTATATTACAAATTCTATCCTCTTTTTTTGTAGTTTAGATCCAACTTTGAAACAGGGTGTGCTGTTTTGGCAAAAAGATGAATGTACTATAACAGCCATTCTGGAGGTGTTCCAACTACTCGTTTGTCTTAAGTCTCAGTCACATGCATCCGTATGGGGGTTGACATATACGAGTGTTTTTTGGTTGTCCGGGACTGTGGAGTGTCGTAGAGAGGAGCAGCGGCATCTGAAGTGGAACGCAGGTTAGTCTGGCAGTGCCTTTGAGGTTTGTACAGTCAAATCAGGGGACGTCATGAAAATGGATTGTACAATTGTCATGCGCGTGTTAAGTGTATCAAGAAGTATTTGTAAGTGTGGTGTAAGTTTCATGCATTTATGGTGTTCAGGTGATGCTGTTGTACAGTGCTCCTATGCCACTCTCATTAGTACGCCGCGAGCACTGGCTACTTACTGACCACAAGGAAATACTGCACACACAGGGTGAGTATGCGATACTTTAGTGCCTGTAGGAAGCCCACACACACTACGCCCTGTCTAATTTCTTACTTTTAACAGTTGGGTTCCACATAAGGAGCCTGCAAGGAGCACGCACTGATCACGTGAAAAGCCCCAACAGAGTTCTTGGATGGTTAGCAGGACTTGGGAGTTAAAAAAATGAGCAATCAGTTTGACATGCCTGTCTCACCTACTTCACCCTTTCATACCCTTATGTGTTGTATAACTGCTTGTATATGAAGTTGTATAACTGACTTGCTGCCAATAGCATACCTATATAAATAATGTGTGCACATTTGCCCTCGAAAGTCTCACAGACTGGTCGACGATCTTGATGTTTTCTAAATGTCAACTGCGCACTCCATACAGATTTTCCTATTTTTCTCCCTCAGACAGCCCACATTCACCCATAAGGGCAGTTGTGATTAAGGCTTTACCTTTGCTTGTTTCAGAAAAAAATGTGACACTGGTGTCATCTCCATCCATCCACGGTTGCTTAATCCTAAGTATGGTCATTGGGCTTGATTGGAATTTATCTGAGGGGCAATCTCACCAAACATTTAGTCCACATACAGTACATGATTCACATGTAATTTCTTTTTTTTTTGTTTTGATGCAGCTGCATTCAAACTGTGTGATCCGCACCAAAGTTTACTTGCAAAGGGAAGAAAACCCCTCTGGTGATCCATAAATCGCATAACCTTTCACACCTTCCTACTCATGAAAACAAGCTGTGGTCTGAAACCAGCAGCCTTGATACCAGTTATTCTGCAAACATACCATAAATAAAAACACAAGATTTGGATTAAAAGCTCGAGAGCTGAGCAACACAGGAAGCATAAAAGTGAAGCAAACAGATTACACGTCAGGAAAAATCTATCAGAGAACAACAGAAACCAACAGTACGGCAACTGAGGTAGTGACAAAACAAGAAACAGGTGTGGTAATTAACAGAAAGCAGGTGTGAGTACCAGATGGGGAGCAGGGCTAAACAGAGCTGACAGTCAAATTAGAGGCAGCTGCAAAATATTGAATTAAAAAAAATCAATATTCAAAAAAAGGAAACAGAAAATGGATGGTGGCACATTTCGGAAGCCTTCCTAAATAACGAGAAGAGAAACTGCTGAACATGACCTTCAAATCTCAGCTGCACGGAAAATTGGTGATCAATAAATCTGAATGGGCACCTTGTAGAAGCCATTTTCACCCAATATAGTTCGTAGCTGAACTCAAAATAAAAAACAAAAAAATATAGGAATGTAACAAATAAAAGCAGATGCAAAGTCTCATCTCACATGGACAAAAACTGATCACTGAGCAAACCATTCAAAAGGTCCAACCCCACGTTTTTGGGGTTAAAGCTCCCTTTGAATGAGATCTGGGAAAGGTGCATGGACTTATTTTTGGAAAGTATGGTACAAATAATTTTCAAAAACAAAGAAATTGTTGATGAAAGGCCATCACTGAACTACAAATTCCTGTTTTTGAACATCATGTTTCAGCTGATTGAGGCAGGGGACTATTCAACATCTATGCGTAGCAGCCCAATGTGCAAGTACTATATTACTATGTTTACTCAGAAGTCGTATACTGCTGGGTTTTGTTATTTTAGTTTGGGTTTGGACCTTGGTAGACTTGGTTTGCAAGCTTTGTCTTTTTGCATTTGTTTAGTTTTGGTTAGGCAGCCCTTAGCAGGGAGCGGCTGACTCCGCTCGGTATTGCTTGGTCAGATGTCTTCCTGACCTTTTTTCTGTTTGGCTAAGGTTCTAATTCCCGTTATTGTTTTAACCAGCACACTGGTTATTTTCCATTTTGTTTTACTGGACAGTTTCTTTTTCATTTTATAAACTGTGTTCCTTTTATTCCTGGTCTCCAGTCTCAATAGGTTGTGATCCCCTGCGTCAACCCCCCTAGACTTGAGCCTACTTTACCTATTGGGGACATAAGATACTAAATCATTAGGATTATATTTAATCAAGGATCTGGCATTTTGTAAACAGTTTAAGCCTCAACCTTCAGAGAACAGAAACAACTCCATCAATTTCTAATAATGATAATTTTTTCAGAAAAATTTATGGAAATGATGCATAAAATATTTTAACAGGGTTCCATCTATACTGAAATTCAGACCTAATACCTGCGGAATAGAGGGATTTTAGTGACCCTGAAGGGCTTAAAGTTGTGTGCACAGAATTGGATGTGTCTATGCTTTCAATTTGTGTATTTCAGGTCTGACCCCAGTACGGGAAACTTCATTTTTAAGAATCTGAGTACATTGTAATTTGTTCTGATTACAAACAACCTGAACAAAGAAAACTATTTATCTCCCATTGTTACTGGGTTTTTTTGTATTGCTCTGATTTATTACTTGAATTTTTAGCCACTTTTTTTTTTTTTCGATTTCAGAATGATTTTTTTTTCTCGAGTTTCATAACATAATGCTGATCTATGGATGATTCCAGCACACAAAGGTAAAAAAAAAAAAAAAATAGAAGCGTAGAATCATCTGTATATGAACTAAATTTGAAGTCTTTACTCAGACTTAACACCAATATGTGTGATTCAGTAACTTAAACATATGTTGCTCAACAAAAGTACCATGTAGTAAAATATATACAAAATAGAATTTGAAAAAAAGTGCAGTGAGCTGGCACAAAAGGTGCACTGGGATACAGTGTTCCCTGGTTCATCTTTCTCTGTCTCGTTCTTTCATAGATTGTTTTCAGCGCTACTTTGCATGACTTTTTTTTCCCTTACAGCGCACTTTGTTCTGTGTCCTGATTGCTTGTTAACCTTGTCAATCAATCTCTTCTGTGCTCTGCCTGCACAGAAATAATAGACGTGCAGTTTTGCCAAATCTGCATTAATATTTGATTGCAATCAGATTTTTTTTAATTAAGGTTTGAACTAAGTTTTAAACAAGAAAGAAAAGTGTGAAACATTAATATCTGTCTGAGAAAAGTCTATAAAAAGTGTAGTGAGGGGTTTTGGAGCATTAAACATATCTATAATCATATAATAAATAAATAAAATCATAAATGTCATCTAACGCGGGCTATTAATGGAACACAAACCCCGCAATAAATGAGGGAACACTAAAGCAAAGAAACCTTTTGGTTGGTATGTTCACACCACACACAATCCACACATCAGATTTGCACCAGCAGCCTGTCCTTTGCTGCGAGGCAAATTCGCTACTCAATGCCTGTCCAAAAATGTGTTCATAAGCCACGTGTGGGAGGAGCTACTGTCAAATGTTTTTAGTATAATCGCTACATGGAGTGGCGTCTGTGTATTTCTCATTTGCAATGCACAGAAGATACAGATGATGTTGAGAGATCTGGTTTATTTATTTTTAAGAGTTCTACAAAAACATTGTATTCACGTCTTTTTGTATGTGTTTAGAAAACCATTTAGAGACCCTCTCGGTGTGGTGAGCTTCACTCCTGATGTGAGAGCTGGGTTTCAATGACAGCTGGCGTTTCCGTCTCTCTGTGATCCAGATTGAAGTCTTGCTGTCCCTCATTAACCGAAGAGGTTAAAAATGAAAACAAGAATAAAATTAGGGGACCTTTTCATTTTTTTCTCGATGAAAATAAGAAAATATCAAGTCCAGGAGTCTTGAGCAGGCAGGCTGCCTAAGCTGCGACCCCCATACTGCCTCCCAGGGTCCAGCAAAGCAAGCTCCGCTTCCTGGGGGCCAGCGTAACAGGCGCAATTGCTCCAGCATTATGGGCCCTGTGACTGATTGGCAACCTGTCCAGGGTTTACCCGCCTTCGTTCAACAGTAGCCAGGACAGGCTCTGGCAACCCCACCACCCAAAAAGGGATACAGTGGGTGAAAACGGGTGGATGGACGTTCAGAACAAGAATCCTTGCATCAACTCGCCATATTGGATTTATACTTCACAGTTGATGCAGCGCTACCAGTTGATGATCAAATTGTGCTGCTTCCAGACCGCCATGTTGCAGGACCTCAGATTGCATCTGTACGACTGACTTAACTGGCCACACCTGAAGCATGAATCACGTTCTTTGTCAATGCAGCTGAACCCTTTAGAACTGAGTGTGTTGCCTGCGAAACATTTGGACAAGCACTCTTTGAATTACTCTAATGTTTTAACAGTTTGCTCAATTTGAAAACAATCCAACAGTTTCTGAAAGCTGAAACATTGCACTTTGTTGTCAATATTGTGTCATTACAGTAATCTCACCCAAATCTCATCCTAAGCCAACGAGTAGTTCCTTTGTTTTCCAGGAAGACAGAGCTGTGGAGCGATACAGAGAGCCTTGCGGGGCAATGAGCGTTTTTACAACAGCAAAAAAAAAAAAGAAGAAAAATGTCACCAAGACAATCTTTCAGGGTAAAAAAAACCTCCATGGATGTTCAGAGATGATTTTGAAACTGAAGGAGCAACGGAAGGAGTCACTTCTGGTGAGAAAACGTAACGTTTGAGGAGCTCTATTTCCGGGTAGTTTTTACCCTGAAACATTTACTGCATGAGATAAATGTAATTCTAATGTAAGTTACCTTATTTTTGACATATAAATGATCTTATAATATAAGCAAATATTCACGTTTGTTCAGGAAAAGCTATGATGTGTAATCACAATAAATTAATAATATTTTTGTCATGTTTCCTGTGTCCTGTGAGAGTCTGTGGGCTGATACTGATAAGGTGCTGGAGGGCCAAAGAGGGAGAAAACCTGGGGATACTGGAGGCCCTGGTGATGTGGTCAGAGACCAACGCTGCTAACCACATCAACAAAAGTGAAAGACAGATGCAGAGCCTGATGATGGAGACCCTCACCCTCTAAGGTTCAACCCCAGATGCATCCCACATGTCCAACCACCTCTAAATACAGGAAACCCATCACCAGGTGAAATCTTTTCCTACTGATGCTGGAAATTCTACACCAAGAGCACTCCCTGGAAGTGTGAGACTTATGATATGGGCCTGTGCCTGCAGCCAGACAGAAACATTCATTGGCAGCATCATCAAGGCCTTTGAAGTGCCAAGGAGGAGAGAGCTGCCCAGTATGACCAAACATTGCCTGCACATATTTTATATTGTATGCACTGTGTTTGCAAATTTAGAGACAAAGATACAGAAATGTTGTTGTACATAGTTCTTTACTTGTCCAATTTAAACTTCTAACATGAAAAACCTGTTGTTCATGTTCAATTACACTGTTTTTCTCACTAAAAACTCTAAAAATCACATATACATTTTTTGTTTTAATTTGTATTAAACTGTTATTATACACTTTTTTAACAGGGGGTAAATTGTGAAATAATGATAGATATTGAACATTCCGTTATTTCTGGGGAAAAGGGCAGAATCACTCATTTTCAAGACATTCTCTGACTATTTCATAGTCAAAATTATCGGGAATAATAACAAGCGGACACTTTGAGGCTTAGACGTTTAAGGGTTACGTTTAGATCAAGGGGAATAAAATCTACATTTGAGGTTGTTGGCTTGCCATACTTTTTCATCTCCGTTTTCCCCATAATTGACCAATTTTACCTGTTTGAATCTACATTCCGAGATCATTTTTAGATGTAAGTCATTAGGTTTACTGAATGAATATTGTGTTTGTTGTTGAAAAACACAATATTGGTTCCACAGTGGCAGTGGCTCGACATCGTGGATCGGCGGCGTCCTGCGTGTGTTTTTCTCCCTTTGAATCTCCCTCTCCATCGATGTAACTTCCGCTTCCAGCTCAGTGCTCCGCTGCCGTCTCTCCCGTTTTGTCATCCAGCAAATACAGCAGCTCAAGGCGGGGAGGTAAACTTTTTTCTTTTTTTTTTTTAAAGCCAAATACCCCAGTGCATGTTCGTAGGTGAGGAGAGCCCGATGTCCGCCACAGTCCGCCGCAGCAGCGAGTGAGTGAGTGAGCGCGCGGGCGACATCGCGAGCGGACACGCGCCGAAGACACGGAAAGGAGGATGCTGCGCGCGATCCAAACCCGCCGTTAGAAGATAAACAAATATTAAAAACATTAGGAAAAAAATCCGAATCGAAGCGCAGAAGAGGAAAGGACTGCTGCGTGGGGTGGGTGGGTGGTGGTGGAGGAGGGGGGGACGCCACGGGACCCGATCTGCATGTGAGACCGCTGGTCCACGCACACCGGAGGCAAGAGATGCAGCTCCTCACCCTGATTCTCCTCATCTTCATGGGCACAGAACTCACCCAAGTAGGTTTCATCTTTTGATTATTATTATTATTTCTTTTTTCCTGCCTGTTAAACGTTAATTGGCTCCAAATCCTGCGAGATTGGCTCATTTCTAAAGGAAGAAATTAGCCTTCCACCCCTCTCAGGCAGATAGATTAACGCCCGGGATTACATGATGGGAACGCAGAGATCCAGTTGCTGACACGCAGGGAGATGTGTCAGTAACCTGATTAAAAGGAGATGTCCGGGTTTGATCAGATGCAGCATTGTTTTCTGGTACCTCATTGGCTTCTCTGCAGCTGCACACCAGGGCTCCACAATCTAATGTCTCCCAGGAGGAGCACTGAGCATGCTCAGTGACCACAGCGACTCCATGTGTGAATGCAACAACAGCTATAATGTATGTTTGTGCTTGTTTACTATGAGTCCTTAAAGGTACGGAAGGCAGAGTGGATCAATTTACTTTCAGGCTCTCTCTGTTCTGGACTAAAAATGTGAAATATTTTGTCTTTGCTTGGCAATAAAGTCGTATTTTTGGATTTATTGTGGATCCGGCGAAGATGGGGAGGAGCAGGGGAAGTATCAATACATTTGCTCCAACAGTGGCAAACTCAACAGGGACATGAACTAGTTTCAACAAAAAGGATGTCAGGTTTTTTGTTTGGTTTTGCTTTAAAGGAAACGGGGAGTTTGGGGTTGTGCACGTGGGTGCAGGCCGGAAAGCATGTGTGTGAAGTTTGCAGAAAGCATTGAACTTATTGAAGATCCTTCAGAACTTTTCAAGAGCAAGAGGAGAGAATCTGGGCAAAGAAAGATGCTGCTGGGTTACTCATCAGAAAAAGAGCCTCCTCAGTGGTGACACATCAACTTGGGATGCTGAACAACAGTGCCTCCAAAGTTTCCCACTTTGAGGCTCTTTTAGCATCAGGCCTGGTTTCTCCTCTCATAGAAAAAAGCTGGAGAGGCCGTCATCCTGAAGGATCTCACTCAATGCAAAGAAACCTAGCAACAATGTTGTTTGGAGTTCAAGGGGTTTGTTCTGGTTTCTCTGCACTGGGGTTCATGAATTCCAAAATGCGTGGTGTAATTGGCAGCTGGGGTTTGAGGGTATTTATTATTCAGTATGACTGGCTGAGCGACAAAGCACGAGGGGGGAGTGAGCAGAAGAGGAGTAGGTGGCAGCTCAGTGCATTTAGCAGAGCATCTGTAGGCTGGAATTGTGGTTTTGTTTAATCTTTTTCTGCCTCCTAGTTGCTACTACAGCAAGTGCTGCTTTACAGGGATCAGGACGGACGTGGTTGATCCACAGCGTCACCAAAGTCACCTTTTCTCACGATGTGCCCCCCACCCTTCATTAAATCCAGAGCACTTTTCATTAATGGCAGACCTCTGACATTTCCGATCGAACGGGGATCCATACATAACTGCAAGGCTTTGAAAGGGGATGTCATTAGAGACCCTGGCTATGCCCTGCTAAACTGCACCTCATTACATAAGTCCTCACTTGGACAGGAGACTGGGGCCAGCATCTGACCCCATTCCCCCCCAGTGATCTGTGGATCAGCCCTTCACAGTGGGAGGGCTGGAGGTGCACAAAATTAGTTTAATAAAAAAAATCCATTCAATTTACAACTACAGCTTTCTCAATGGGCTTCACATTGGTATTCATGCAAAGAACATAAAGTCAGTCATAAAAGCATAGTCAAAAGCTGGTTGCTAAACTAAACAGAATAAGCTAAACTGCCCTCCCTGTCCTTAGACCCTCCTTCTCGATGAGGAAAAACTCATAACCCTATCTTGGAGAAAAAAATAAGAAACCTCAGGGATCCCCACATGAAGGGCAATATAGAACTGCTAACGAAGAATTACCTTATCTAACTCTACAGCTACATGTTCAAATAAACAGCTACATGTATGAATAGTGTAGCAGATGGGCTTCATCCAGATTAAACTGTGGGGCAGCGGGGTTAGCAAGATGAGCCAGAGGGGAGTGGGAAACAGGGACAACATATGAATCGCACTGCACCAAACAGAGGCATGATGAACTAAATAAAATATAGCACTGGGTAAATGATTAAGAATAGAGGAGAAAAGAAATAGAGGACAGAACTCCAGTGCACCATACGTTCCCTAGGTTCTAACTTCTAGTAGCCTGCTAGCAACTAACTGGTATTGACATTTTATTGAAATATGTTAAAGGTAAGTTTCATGTAATATGGCACAAATAGCAGATAACAATACTAATAACAGTAATACAGAATCTGCAATTCTAGCATGTCAGTATAAATTTATTATAATCTTATATAAGATCACGTAAGCCCACTAAGCAGGGAGAATAGGCCGGCATGGCTCAGTTTATCAAACAATCTTTCCTTGGCTTAGCTCTGCGGAGAAGTGGATATTCTGTGATTAATAGCTATCCTGGCAGTAGTCCTGTCCAACGAGGAATGTTTTAAATTGAATGTAGAAACTGTGTTGGCCTCTGAATATAAAATACAGATTTTTTTCCCTTTTTTTTAGATTTTCAGTTAATTTTCCAAGTCATTGACATTTATTAAGAAAGGAAACACAGTTAAAAAATAAAGGACAGATGAGCATTTTAAGAGTCTCTGCTGGTAAACACGCCCACACCACAAACCGCATCAGTAGCGATGAACTGAAATGTCACAACATCTGCAGATAAAAGTGACAGATGATCTTCAAGAAGTTTAAAACCAGCAGTGCTGAGTGGGGAAGATCATGGACCAAAACAAAAAACAAGCAGCAAACAAACCAGCAGCTTTTATTTCTGACATAACTCGCCTATTCAATAGAATTATTAAACACATGTTTTTATATCATGTCAATTTTTAAAGATGTTATTATTGTTTGTGTCTCTAAACATATTACATATTTTTATTATGTTACTTATTCTTTTTTTTTGCAATACTGTTTTTGTATTAGTTAAACTATGTTTTTAGGTGAATGTAGAGTAAGATTTTTTTAAATGTGTAAATATAGGAGTTTTTATAAAATATAGATTTTTCAGCATATTATTCCTACCAAAATAAAATTGTTTTTTATTTTATTTTATTGCATTACTTGTTTAAATTAGTTTTCAATCAATATTTTTTTAAGTAATGATTTAATTACTTTTAATATATATTATTAGTATGTTTTTAGATTAAAACTGTTTGCAAAATGGGAAAAGAAATGCATACCATGGGTGGTATTTATATTTCTACTCTCTAAAGAAATAATCATTTTAGTGCGCCTTAACCTACAGTAATTCCAGCAAAGATAAAAACACAGTTATTAAAGGTGAATTTATATCTTATGTTATTTTTAAAGAATGAACGCCCCTTTGTGCATTTTTATACCTGCAACGCCACTATCCGCTACACGATGGCGCCAAAGTCCCACGAATTGAGACATCCTCCTCTCATGGAGGCAGCTTGCGTGAGCATCCCATCATTAAAGCCTCTCCAGAGTGCTGTGACCCGTGCGCCTCTGCAGCATCTTCCAACACGCCATGTCGGACATGCGTGCGCCGCCGTGCGCGCGTAGAGTCCGCGAAGACTGCACTTTTACCGCGCACGCCGCTCGCTGTGATGACAGGGCAGGCAGCAACGAGGGAAATGTCATTGTGTGCTATAAATAAGCTGTCAGCATCACTGTGGGCGCACCTGCTCACTGTCACCCCCCAGGGGACAGCCGGGCTGATATGGAGCAGTCTGAAGACGGGCCATCACGAGCAGGCTGACATCATCGCGTCTGGCGTTCCTCGTAGTACCTCCTCCTTCCTCCCCATAACCATTAGGAACCGCCTGCGTGTGGAGTCAGTGGTACTTAATCACAGCGCGCCGAGGCGGGAGGCGGACCGACGGGCGTGAACCAGCGCGCGGGACAGAGGAGCTTTCAGAGGACGCTCTGCGCTTTCACGCACCTTTCTCCTCCGCTGGACGCGCAGCTTCCTGCCCTCTCCCGTGGAGTCCGACCGCCACCCCGGAGATGCCCACGAAAAAACGAACCGAGCCGGAGTCCCGGTCTGAAGATGAAGATGCTCTGGGCACCGCGGCTCCCCGTTTCCGTCCGGAGTTTGTGGAATGAAGACGGATTTAACGCAAGAAATTGATTGAAAAGCCCGAGCGGGAAGATGTCGGTGCCTTTGCTGAAGATCGGGGTCGTGCTGAGCACCATGGCGATGATCACCAACTGGATGTCGCAGACCCTCCCCTCGTTGGTGGGGCTCAATACCACCAAGCTCACGGCGGCGCAGGGGGGGTATCCGGACCGAAGCACCGGAGTAAGTTTCACCTTCATCTGACTGGCCGCTTTTCCCGTCTGAAAGAATGCAGCCAAATTACGCACGCGGCTCTGTCACGCGCTGAAGATGAAACAGTCATAAATCTATCTTCTTTTTCTGCTTCTGCATCTGCTGGGTGCAGGGAAAGTTGCCCTTTTGCTCTTCTCTGCTTCTAAAAAAAAAAACCCGCAGATTAGAGGTGCTGCTGGCGCGAGGCGCGGGCAGGTAAAACGGATCTAATTGGAAAAGCAGCAGGAGTCCTCCTCCCCTTCACAAAGTGTGTGAATGAAGCAAAGAAAGCCAAAGCTGAGAGTCAAAATGAAGCTCTGCCAGAGCTGCTCCTGCAGCGCATCCATAATTAAAGCACTGAGAGCAAAAATGGATTTAGGCGATCCGCAGAGGATCCCTGCAGGCGCAAAAAGCAGATTTGATTGGTGAAATGTGGGGGGAGGAAAGCAGGTGGGGCATTCTTCCTACTCTTGTCAGGACTCCCCTTTGATGGAAACGCCACCTGGGATTGTCTGTGTGATTGCTTCTTTGGGATCTGTCACTCCTTACTAATTGTAGCAATCAGCAGGTCTGTCCGGGCGCTTTTAATTGCTAATAAAAGGGAACCTCCAGCCTCCTGCTTGGACTCCCATTCGATTAGCAAGATGGAGCTAAAAAAAGAGGGAAAAAATTGACTTTTATACATACATATGTTACTATCTTGACATTAGAGGCCAATAACTTTCTATCAAATATATGAATATTGATAACAGATAAATATTTGGAGTCCAGTCAGGTTCTGCAAATATAAATATGTTTGTCTTATCTTACTGTTCTCAAATTCCCTATGCAGGGGTGCTGCCTCAGTTTTTGGGGGACCTTGGGGGACCTTGGGCAACCCCCCACCCCCCCCCGACTATCTGCTACTACTACAGTACAAACCTTACCCCACACTTGCCCTCACCCTAATTTTTGAGTTGAAATAAATAAAACAATAAAAATAAAACAATAAAAATAAAACTTTTAGACATACATATGTTATATCCTTTTATTTTGAAGGAATCCCCACTCTGCTGTAATCATTGTAGCCCCCCTTCCACCCCCATATAACATGTTTTAGCTCCACCCCTGCACATCAGTATCTTTTAAAAGGTGTTTATAAAGGTGTGTCTCTCTGCTGTTTTTATTAGAACTGTGGTAACATGATAAACGTGACAAAATTTTATTATATTTTATTCTAGAATAAAAAATAAAAACAAAAACAAAAAAAAAAAAAATCAACCATCAATACTAATTATCCTAAGTTTCACTTTGAACAAATATCCAGGCAAAAATTGTAACAAAAAAATAAAAATCACTTTAATAAATTTAAGGTTTTTCCATTTTCTGGAAGTAAAAACCTATATTTTTCCAGTATCTAAGGATCAATACTGACCTCATTTATTTATTCTGCATTCGATCCTCTGTGTTCAGGTGTTGCCAGCAAACCCAGAGGAATCGTGGCAGGTGTTCAGTTCCGCCCAGGATAGCGAGGGGAGGTGTGTCTGCACCGTGGTGGCGCCCCAGCAGTCCATGTGCTCACGGGATGCCCGCACCAAACAACTGAGGCAACTGCTGGAAAAGGTAATTATCGCTTAACTCCCAGGAATCGAGTTGGGCGATGATCAGGGTGGATTTTTCTTTTACTCCGTTTTACTCCTCTACACACGGAAGCATAATAAGATTTGTAGTTATAGAATCGCCTTCCTCTGCTTGTTGTAAGAATAGAATGCATGCTCTAATGAGCTCCCTGGAAACCCGATGCACCATGGGAGGCAGCTGACCGAGTCTCTGTTGAACTGCAACACCCAAAGCAACAAATTGCATATGATGCAACCCGGCTCAACACTCAGACTGGGAGATTAGACTCCACACTCACACAAACTGAGCAGTGCTTTGCGGAAAAGCAGACACACATTAGCAGTGAAGGCTTGCAGGTCTTTCAAAGAATCTCACCAGATCCACAACATTTGTGGATGAAAAAAAACAGCCTTGGAAACAACAAATGTCTGAACAGTAGGCACTCTTCCCTTGCACCATGTGTCTGAGGCCCCTGACTAGTTGGCCTGATGTCAGAGTTAGTGAATCACTTCAAGATCTGTGCCAGAGCCACTAAAACATGTTGAAGCCTGTTGCATTTCTCTACAGTTCACACCCCAGTACAAAAAAGACTATTGTTTTGGCTAATGTGTACCAATGAAATCCCAGGTCCAGAACATGACCCAGTCCATCCAGGTGCTGGACCAGCGCACTCAGAGAGACCTGCAGTACGTAGAGAAGATGGAGGTCCAGCTTCGGGGTCTGGAGACCAAGTTCAGGCAGGTGGAGGAGAACCACAAGCAGAACATTGCCAAGCAATATAAGGTACGCAGCCTGTTCTTCAGCATTGACTCGACCACCATTTTTCATTCATAGCTGCCTCATTCATTCATGCCCCACCAGACCGCTCATCTGTGTGTTTCCAGTACCTACACCACCCTACTGGAATACAGAGAACTCATGTTTACATTTCAAGTTATTGAGTTATTGAGTTTATTCTGCAGTAGATGCTACTATAAACATTTTTGTAGCTCAGAAGCTAAATAGTTATTATCTAATGAATTGTAGGTAAAACCATTTTAAATCTTATGTAATATAATCACAATTTAAAACAGTAAAAGTCCCTGTTAAAGAATCGAAATGTGTAGTAAAATTGAATGAGTTTTTGATGAATTTGACTTCACTAAACCGTTTTTAAGTGTTTATATTTTTAACACCATCAACAATTGCTAATAAAATGTGCATCTGTATGTTAATGAAAATAGTTTTTTTAAAGTGATGCAGGTTAGTTTTTCACTTGAAAGAAAAAAAAAAATCATTAGATCTATTTACACTTATTTTACTACTCAAGATTAATTTACCGGTTATGTGGAAAATTACACTAAACATTTTTGATTAAAAAATAAATAATGAAAATAAAAATTAGTTTTTTTATTTACAGAGAGTTCTGGGAAATTTCCAAGCCACTGGATTTTGGAATTTTATATAGTACACCAAGTAGTGAGGAAACTTGGACACAACTTATTTTTCTGTTTATTTGTGTCTATTAAGCTAAAATCTCAAAATTAACATTAGCATTAGGAGGCTAATGTTAGCATGCTACCTCAGTCTTAAGCTAATTCTCGTTTTAGGATGTGTAATTTGATCAGTTTCAAACATCAACGCTTTACAGTATTTTGATCTTTTCTGTCTGTTCGATTCAGACTAAATATATTATGAGACAAAAAAAAATCAGAAAAAAGAAACAAGCAGCAGCAAATTCAATGCTACCAAGCAGACAGATTGTATTAGCTTCTTATTCTTATTAGCTTCATTTCAGATCCAACAAAGATCTTCAACTCACCTGTTGGTTTGTATCTCACTGGACTCTTATCGGTCATGGTTTCAAAGAAATATTGAATGGGATTTGCACAGTTGTTCATACTAATTTCCAGATTCTTGTTTTTCCTTTGATCTAATAGGTTTTAAGTATCAGAAGATGTTTTTTCATGTTGACACTTTTTTGGAAACTAATTCAAGAATGGTTAGAGACGGATTTGAGGCACCAGCAAAACATTTTCTTAAAGACTCACTCCGATGACAACCCCGTTTCTGGTGTGATTAATACGTTCTTGTGGCATTTTTCTGGTGATGTAGGACATGTACAAAGAAAACTAAGCTTACGTTTGCATTTCTGAGTATTTCTTCATTCAAATCGCTGTGAATCAGGAGCAGACAAAAACATGCTTTTTGAAAAAAAAAATGTTATTTGTGACAGAAAATGCGCTGGGCGGGACACAAGCTCCCTGCTCCGCCCCATCCTGAAGCATCCACTTGCAGACGACTAGATCCATGTACATCTTTGTTTTCCTCGTCTGAGCTGACATCTGGCTCAAAACTGAACGGCTGGATTGCTCCGATATTGGGGGTGTGAGGGGCTGTAAGCTAGCAGAAGAGCGCATAAATAGATACCTCAGTTATTGGTGATGGTAAAAGGGGGGGCGGGATTGCTCCGTGCCAAGAGTCCCGCCTACAACTTAGAGACAAATTTCTAATGAACTACTTCCGTTCTGCAGAAACGATGTCCTAAAAAACAACCGTTTTTTTTAGTTAAATACAGCATTATAATAAATAAAAGACCACCGGAAAGGCTGTTTAAATACAATAGAAGATGATCGGAGTATGTCTTTAATTAAATCAACATGAGTGTAAGACTCTGAGAACCCCACAATTATCCAGACATTTTGGAGCTCCATTGATTTATCCCTGGCGGTTCCGATCCAGTGAGATACAATCCTTTTTCATCCTTCTGCTCATACTAAGTTGCACCACTGCATGAGATGGAAGTCATCTTTCATTCTGCCAAAGCCATGTTCAGTGCATGCCTGCAGTTTACTGTGTCCAAGTGCAGTGTACCAAGTGTGTGTGCGCGCCTTTGTGTGTCTGTTAGTCAGGCCAGTAAGCTCCAGCCCCTATCAACAGTTTGTCATTTTCTTGCTTGCAGGGCTAACTTTAAGACATGTAAAGAGAGCCACAGGGAAGAAGAGGCAGGTCAATTCCAGATTCCCCTGAACTGGGCCACAGAACTGAGAGTTTTTGGGTGTTAAACAATTAATTTACCCTTAGCATCATTAAGACTAAGAAACCCCATCCTTCTCCCAAACCAACCCACTGATTCCTGCATGTTTACTTCTGTCAAAGTTTTTCCATCTAATCGCTTTTTTCCAAGCATAAATATAATTATTCTTATTGCTGTTATTCCTTTTCTCTTTCTTTGGCTTTTGTCTATGCATATTTGGTTACTAAACAAATCTCTGCGTGAAGCTATAGACGTAAAATTCGAGACACTTTGTTGTGTGTGACATGTAAAAGCATGTAACCCTTAATACGATGTTGCATTTTAAACGATGATGACCAATAAAGAGCTTTCCCAATTGTTGTCCGTGTACCGAGGGCTTGCTTTTTAAACGGCTACTCTGCCGGATCGGAGCCACCTGCTCTGCTCGTTCCAGCGGGTGGACAGTGTTCTCCGGGTTTGTTTGCTCAAACACACACTTCCACAGAACAGTAAAGGAAATAAACACTCTGATAATCCACACTGAACATGGACACAAACAGCACAGAGGCAGGCTTGAGTTAGAGTAGTCAGGCTTAGACAGGTGTTTTTTTTTTATTATTTTTCTCTTTTTTTTCCCATTTCTGGACAGCGGGGCTCCTTTTCTCGCGCATGACACTCAACCGAGCTTATTCTAATCCTTCCAGGCAATTAAAGCGAAAATGGAGGAGCTTAGACCATTGATACCAGTGTTGGAGGAGTACAAAGCCGATGCCCAATTGGTATTGAAATTTAAGGAGGAGGTCCAGAATCTGACGTCAGTTCTAAGCGAACTACAGGAGGAGATGGGGGCCTATGACTACGAGGAGCTCCACAACAGAGTGTCAAATCTTGAGGAGAGACTCCGAGCATGCATGCAAAAATTAGGTAGGCACAGAAAGCTGTTGGCACACACTCTACCTCAAACACATGCATGAGTTTTGTCACTACTGGACAGAGGTGGATCCTCAGAAGATCTGGGGGACATTTTTCATTTCTAAACACTTTAATTATAATTTAACCCACATGATTGTTCAGGAAGACTCAGGGGCAACTTTCGTTAAAAAAAAAACACACATTGTATGAATTTTTTATGGCATCACTTTTGCTTCATTCTACAAATCCAGGTGAGTGTTCAGAAATGTCTCCATCAATATTTTGAAAATGTGTGTGTAGTTTCAAATGTTGATCAAATATTAATGCCGTAAAGCTCATAGTGTCTACAGGACGAATAACTTCTTCGTTTTTATAATAAGTCGCTATATATTTGAAACATACCCGACATGATTGAGTCATCACCAACTGTTTAGTTGTGACGTGAAGGGCGGAGAGCGGGGGGCGGAGTCACTCGTGAAACTGTGACGAGTGACTCCGCCTCAGTGACAATCAGCTGTTTTTATGCACGCCACACCCAACCACGAGTGATAAAGACGGAACTACTCTGTCGAAACATGCCAGGTATGTTTTAGGGATGAGAGAAGAAAAAAGGGTTAAGACTAATGAGCATGAATGAGCAACAGATGCTTGTCAATATATCAGGTGTGCTGTAATGCCACGAAGCAAAATTTAAAATCAAGCACCATTGACAAAACCACAACTAAGAAAACAACAAAGTGATTTTGTTTTTAAGACCCCCTCCGATGAAATTAGTATTTTTTGTGTTTGTAACATCTTCATGCTGCATTTTTTCTGATGATGGAGAACATATTTGAAGAAAATTTAGCTTAAAATTGCATTTCTGAGCATTTCGTCATTCAAATCTTCGTGAATCAGGAGCAGGTGCTAACATACAGTTTGAAAAAGATTGTATTTGTGATGTAGAAAATACTCTGGGGGGGCCTCAACCTCCGTTCAACCTCCATTCTGACGCATTCACTTGAAAATCCATGGATCTTTGTTTCCCTCGTCTGAACTGGAATCTGGTTCAGGACCATGGATAGCTCCAATATTACTCTCCATTTTTGTTGCTGAGGTAATGTTAGGTTGGGGGTTTGAGGGGCTGTAAGCTAGCGGGAGAGCACGTCAACATGGATGGGGATGGATGACGGGAAGGGGGAAGGCTCATTCTGCACCAAAAAGCCCCGCCCACAACCCAGAGTCGAATTTCTAATGATCTACTGCCTCTCTGCAGAAACTATATCTTAGAAAGCGGCAGTGTTTAGGGATTTTGCCTAAAAATAGAATACTGATAATTAAAAGACAACTGGAATGCTTTAAAAATAGCTCAAAAGATTATCAGAGTGGGACTTCAATTAAAAAAAAGATTATGTAAACAAAAACAGTACAATTTTGACACTCAAGTGACAAAAAGCAATTTTTTAGTTGAGAATGATGCATCCCAACTTTACCATTTTAGACAAGTTCCTAATTTTTATGGACTATAGCTTGCATAAATTAACCCAGAATTTTTTCCGTTTATCCCAATGTCCTATATTGAAACTGCAGTCATGAGTGACAGACAGATACAAGAGATGATGTGTCTTCCGTTTTCAGTTTGGTCAGAGCCTTATCTTTGCTTTTAGCCCCTGTCTCAGTCTCTTCACACCTCTGTCACAGCCCACAGTGCTAATAGATGCACACCCACATGGTGACTAAGACATATTACAAGAGCACAGACACGTACGCGCAGCACATCGCGGGTATATTGTGTCCCTGTTTCACGTTTTCTGAAGTGCAAAAAAGAAAAAAGATGGAAACTAGCCACCAAGCTTGTAGAGAACAATCTGTAGCTGTAATTTAATTCAATGTATTCACAAAAAGTTTGGGAAAAAACACTGAGTTGGTTTCCTGCTGGTCATGTGCCTCTGGTTAGACAGCCAGATGAGTGGGGACCTGCGGGACCCAACTGTAGCAGATGAGCAACATCAGACGCATTGAAGGCGAGGTCACCCAGCAAGAGACGGGCGCAGGCGGAACAGAGGGCAGCTAGCCCTTTCATCTTCACATGGTTGCAAAGGGCACTCATGCAAAGTGCTAACAAATACACTCTCCCACCACTCAGATGAATCTGCAGAAGGTCACACGCTGCATTTGCATCAGACGAACAACAAGCAAAAAAATGAAAGAGAAAGGAAAAATTTGAGGAGAGACTAATAAATTGTAACTACTGATGGAGGGTGGAAGGAGAGCAGTGGAGAAAAAGTGAAGGAGAGTGAATGAACTATCAGCAGAGCTGTCCTTCAAGCTGTTTTATGCCAGAGAGACTAAGAGCCCAGCTGCTGCCGGGAAACAAAAGCCATCGATCAACAGGACATGCCAGCTTGCTGGGCAATAATCAAATAAATAAATCTTCCCATGTTGGGCCCCTGCAATGTGGAGACACAGAGAGCCTCAAGGCAAACTGAGCGCCTGCAAATGAAAACACTGATAAATGAAGCAAAGCGCTCACCTCTGCGCCAAAAAGCAACACTTCTTACCTACCGTTCGTTTTTCATTGTTTTTTTCAAGAAACTACATAATTACATTTCTCTTATTACAAGCAGCCTCATTTTACCCTTTAAAAAAACACGTGTTGCCACAAACTCATAAAGATTTGCAATATGATCAAATTGAACAACCTATTAAAATTTGAATAATATTGTTATCTAAAGTAATTCGAAGCTAGTGCTAGAACGGATTTTAATTTGAAAACATGGAGGAATTTGTTTTCTTATCAGTTAGTTGTATCAGTTAAGCCTTTCTATGATGTGTGTGAATGAGACGGAGTGGAAGAGTGAGGTTACAGGGAGAAGAGATAAAGAAGGTGGAGGATTTGAAGTATCTAGGGTCAACAGTCCAGAGTAATGGAGAGTGTGGAAAAGAAGTGAAGAAGCGAGGGCACGCAGGTTGGAATGTGTGAAGAAAAGTACAAATAGAAGAGTTTCAGCTCAAATGAAAGGAAAAGTACAAAACTGTGGTGAGAGCCAGCCATGCTGTTCGGCATAGAGACAGTGGTACTGAGGAAAAGACAGGAAACAGAACTGGAGGTAGCAGAGATGAAGATGCTGAGGTTCGCTTTTGGAGTGACCAGGATGGATGAAGACATGAAGGCAGCTGGTGTTAGAGGATGCAGAAGACAGGGGTAGATGGAAGAAGCAGTGGTGTCCCCTGAAGAGAAAAACCAAAAGGATAAAAAGAAAAAGAAGAAAGCCCTTAAATTTAAATACTTGAAAATGTTTGCTACATGTAACTAAAATGGGTTTATAAAGCTTATTTTTTAAGATAACTTAATTATAATTGAAGTAATAAGATTTAAGGCTCATTAGAAAGTTTTAGCCTTAGTCGGGGGGTTAACGGTTGCTGTGGGGTTTTGGGTTGTCTGGGTCTGTGGAGGGTCATAGAGAGGAGTGGCTGCATCTGAGGGAGACCACAGAAGTGCCTTGGAGTTCCTTTTAGGCTCTTGTTGCCATCTCAAGGACTGTGTCAGTGGGAAAGGTCAATGAAGCATGCCGTGTTTGTGCGATTGATAATTGTATCGTGTGTATTTGTAAGGATTATGCAAGTTACACCGACATATGTGACATACGTTGGAGCCAGACAACTACTGTCGGCAATCGTGAGTGAGCTTGTTTGAAGTCCACACCCCTTCCACCAAAGACGGGCTTAGAAGACTCTGTCGGTCAAACATTAAAGGTGGGGGCCAGCGGTCACCACATGATTTTATTGAGGCATTTGATTGGTCAGTTCACAAACTGAAAAAATTGCAATCAAGAAAAAAATTAGGATTAGCGAGAACGTGTTATAAAATGTATCAGAGCAAGAATGGTTATTCTGACAAATAGAATGAATGACTGAGTAATGGCTGTTTATTTCTCTATAGAAGTCTATGGGAGGGGGGGGGGCACTCAGTCCAGCTCTCATGTACAATCAATGGTACTTAAACAAACAGTGACAGGAAGCAGGCTTGTATTAAACTTTCCCACTGGGATCTATCATTGTTTGTCTGTTTAGACATTTATTAATGTGTAAAAAAAGTTTCAACAAATATATAAAAGAAAAGGTTTGTCTTGTATTTTAAGTACAAAGATTGTTGGCTAAAACATTAGTTAGTTGAGTCTACTTTAATAAGCAGACAGTCACATATGCTCCTTTAAACATTTTGTAAATTGCAACCAGATAAATAAAAACACCTAAATCACAAAATAATAAGTGTAAAGAACGGTTAGATTGAACTATTTTGGTAGGTTTAAAATTTTCAGCAAAATTCAAACTTTAAAAAGTAAAAAAAAGCCATTTAAAAACTTCAATATGATTCTAAATGTCCTTTTTTTTCTGCAGGGGCAGATTGTATTTCTGTTATATCAACCCCCACTTGCTCGGGCCTTCAGGAAAAATTCAGGCCATGGGTGGATTAGGTCCCATTTGGATCTCCAGGACTCAGATCCATCAGTGCATACCCCTCCTGTGTTGGTAGTGGTCATACAAAGATAGGAGCATGATTAAAGAGAGAAAAAAAATAAAGGATTGGTCGATTCATTGATGCAGACTGTAATCCCCACTGCTGAGCGTTACATAAGGGACTCAGCCTGGAGAACAACCACCTCGCAAAAAGAAAATGTCAAAATAAACTGATAATCTAAAAGAAAAATGGTATTCTAAGAAAAAAAGTTTTGTTAAATGAGCTAGCTAAATGAGTTTAGCAAAGAAAACCGTTTTTCTCATCATTATATTTTTGTGTAATAAAAGGGAAACTAGGCTTTACTTTGATTACATTTCCCTGAATAGAGAACTTTGTTAAACAAGCCCTTATGAAATCTGGTGCTGACAGCAACAACAAAAAAGAATCTGGTCTGATTAAAATGTGAATTTTAATTTGCTTTTTTGGAAAAACTCTTGTGTTCTGTAACGTGTGATCACAGAAACTATTCAGGGAATCAAAAGAGTGGAGAAGAATTAAGGAGAGCAAGTAAAGGTGCATTCACAACGAATGCAATTCGTGCGGCCAATTCGCATGCCTCGCCCCTCTTTCGCCGCCCGGCTAATTCCCAGCTCGCCGTGTGGCCAAAAATGTGCTCCCTACGCTCGCCACCCCAGCCGCATGTGGGAGGAGCTAGCAGCTAATGTTTTTAGCCTGATCACTACATGAAGCGGTGTCTTTATCTCATTTACAATGAATGGAAGACACTTTTTTTTTGAAGACCTCTACAAAAACATCGGTGATCACATCTCCATGTAGATCGAGGGCCATTAAAAATAAACGAACGAACATATAAACCATCTACCTTCCACCCTGTGGCTCCAATTGCGCAGCAGGACCTCAGATCGCCCACATAAATCAGAAGCCACAAACAGATTGGAGAAAATGCTACATTCACACCGGGCATGTGATGTTCACACTGGACAAGCAGGGTTGGGCTTCTTCTTCTTTTTCTACTGTTTACTAGTGCATGCCCACCACCTACAGCTGGAAGATGTTGTTGTTCTAGGCTCCTTCTTTCACAGTTCTATTCCGATGCATGCAAGACTTTGTTTTTATAATTCTTGGCACAAACCACAATTATTAAGGTCTCCTCCATGACCAATTTATAACTTGTTGGCTTTTCCGTGAATGGAAAAGGACATCATCCATAGTCACTACCAAATAATGTGATTTGAACATATATCTTGAAAACAGTCGTAGGAACTTGTGTAGCGATGCGTGAACACAGGAATTTTGAATGCGGAAGCCCAAAACATCCATATACGCATGTTTACATAAATGTTTTCACTGGAAGTGGACGCTTGCACTTGCTGAGGGCAGTGTGAACGTTGTTTTATTGGTAAAGATGATGTAGCAAGAGGGAAAAGTAATAGTCTGAGCGCTGGTGGGACTTGCTGACTTGTTTATATGTTTTTTCCTGGTCAACAAGTACCACCCCTAAGTGAGACGCTGTAGATGTCATGACTTTTCCAGACTCTTTTGGTCTGATCAAGTTTAAAGGCAAACCAAACAAAATGTGAAATTACTACTTTGTCACACACAATGCATTTGCTGTTTGCTCTGACTCAACTGAATTCAAAATGGCAGCCTTGTAGATCTAACATGTTTTTAGTCATAAATAATAATTTTGTATGCCAATTGTCTTGGTTGCTATGGTAATATTATTCAAAACTCATAATCCTGGAACATAGTTCTAAAGCTGAGACCTGGTTACAATTGGGTGTCAATTATTTTGAAACTCAAAGCACATTTAGTGACCAAAACTTTTGGTTGTGTCAGAATAAATTGTGTCACATCTTCGATGTTGCTATGGTGACAGAGTTAGCCCGGGCTCACACTGCATGTGGTCCAGCTCCGGTGCAAATTCCGGAGTCTTTACATAACTTGAAAAGTGCAAGAGGCACTCAAACTGCATCCAGCTGCATCCAGCTGCTTCAGCGCTTCGTATGCGTTTTGTTGGCTTCAAATTTTTGCCAGACGCCAGAGCGGGCTGGAGCACTTTACTGTGAAGTTGGGGGGAAATGAAACGACCTAAACCAGAAACCATGTGCACAGTGTAGATCTAAGTGCATCTGGTACACTTTTCAAAATAAAACCTATTTTCCACGTAACCCAGTCAAAAATAAAAATTTAAGCCACACATAAGGCAACAATGTTAATACAAGTTCCATGCTTACCCAGTGGATAACGAGTCACGCAGAAAAAAGCTGTTGTGAATATAATCTAAAATCACGGCAGAATGAGGGTTTGTTTGTTGCATGAAACAACGTGAGATCGGAGGGCCGTGAGGTCGGCAGCATAGCATAGCTACTGCACTACCGTAAAGTGTTTTCTCCCGTAAACTTTATCAGCAGTATCTAATATTTCAGAGGCGATGTTGTTGCTATGTCGATTGCTACCGTATTACTTCAAAGCGTTTTCTATTGTAAACTGTTGCAAATCTGGGCAAAGCTGCTTTTCTTCGCTTCGGAATCCATCGAAGTTGCATTAATTGTGTAATTAGTCAATCAGTTACGAAGCACATGTTTATTCTTGTCACCGGTTCCAGTATTCAAGGCTTAATCACACCAGTGCAACCGTTTGGTAAATTGTAGACCAGAAAAACATTTCTAAAATACTTGTGAAGATTTGTTTCTATAAGGCAAACGATTCTAACGTGTTTTGAATCAGGAAAGGAAAAATGTTTTGTGGGGTTCACAATTTCCCCTACGATTTGAATTTAGTTTTTCTACAAAACATCACTATTAACTGCCTCTCCCGTAGAGGTGATTCCATATTGTTTGCCAGAGGGAGCAGAAATGGCTCTCGTGTGACCTTGTGTTTGTCTCTGCTGCAGCTAAGCTGCCGTGCCTGCACATCTGAACAGACAGAAATGTGCTGCAGAGTAAGCCACAAATTACATTATCTTGGAGACAAAAACATGAAGAAGAGGAAGTGAGAAATGAACATGTTATAACTTCATAGTGACATTGCGTTTCACAACAATAAAGAACAAAAAGGACAGTGTGGGTGAAGTCAACAAGAGATTAATGATAAATTTGGAGGAACATTTTCTAAAAACAAACAAAAAAAAACTTTAATGAGCAGGTTTTACAATTCTTGTCCATAAATTAGCCAATTAAAAGGACTTTAAAGTTCTAATCATGAACTTCTTGATCTATGTCCATTTAAAGTATTAGAAAAGAACATCAAATCATCATTTATGTGGTATGAATGAATTCACCTCAATGTTTGCCACATTTACATCACCACCTCAATCAGCACTAATTAACACAATGGCTTCCTGCGGGTTTCACTCAGGAACAGGAACCAGAGGCTTTCCTCACCTTTTTCTAAGTTTCTTCCATTTCACAAGTCTACACACGGAGAGCAAAAGCAGCACACATTAAATGTGAGAATAGAATAATCAGCACCTCTTAGGAGGTTTATTATGCAAAGGATAGAGCAGTCATGGCAACAGCTGGACACAAACTCCCTCATCTTTAAAGCAAAGTGATCAGTATTTAAATGAAACTTGATATAACTGGCTGATTGTTAGTCCGAAAATTATTGGTCAAAAACTCAATGGTTCCAAAGTTTGCATTTCTATCAGTTTTTTATTTGTTTTCAACAACCATTCACAAAAGAGTTTTACGAGTTTTTTTTTTCTGTAACAAATCTGAGAACATTTTACGATTGGATCAAAATGCAAAGACTGACTTATTGAAGAAAAATAAAAACCCTGTGCAGCATTTTATCACCCAGTGTGGTGAAATACTTTTGAAAGCCTGGTACAACTTGTCATAAATAGTTGCAGCCTAATTACTGAACAACTGCCAAACAACCACAGGTGTTACCACTTACCCAAGAAAGTGTTTTCTATTTCCAGATGTTTCCAAAGCTATCAAAAGTGCCAAATCATTAAAATAGGACTCTTTAATTAAACTAGCGGTACTTAAGTTCCATTGGATGTTGGAAAACACTCAATTTTGCCAAAACAGCTATCTCTTCTTTTTAATCGCGTGAGTTCCGTCCTAAAGATGTGATAAACAAAAGCCGCAAAGTAGTAATCTTTATTGATTTTTTTATGATCATTACAGACGTTACAGGTTTTAAGACCCCTCACTACATACTAAATGTATGTAAACTCTCAAAGTTTTGTAGAAAAAAAGTCCAATGTTACAGAATGATTTGCTCGTGATCAAAGATTTATGTATATTTAACAAACTAAACCGATTCTGTACAGGAAGAGATTTCTTGATAACTGTCAACAGCCAATCAGGACGCAAAACAAAATGTGCTGTAAAAAGAAATAAATGAAAATAAGCAAAATTGCTCTAAAGAAAATGTCCAAAACTGGACTTTGGTCCAAAAGTTAACCACATTATAGCGAAGGCTCACCGTTGTTTTTTGCATACCCAGTCCATACTCTTAATTTGTTGACTCATTTAGCAAGGAGTGTTGTACAGGGACCTAAAATGAGGGTTTTTTTCCCCAAACATCATCATTTACTGGTATGAAATGGTTTTGATCAAAACTAAGATGAAAGTTATACTTTTGTTGATGTCAAAACAATCACTTGGTTGTGTTTTAAAAAAAAGTGTAGCTGACCCTTGTGGTGAAAAGTTTTTGTCTTTATTGCATCAAATTTGCTTAAATTTGCCAATTTTCCAACTTGGAAACCAAATGATAAATTCTCCCGAAATATAGAAAGAGTTTGTGTTTTAATATCAAATTTCTCTTTTTTTTTGGTTGCAGCATGCGGCAAACTGACGGGCATCAGTGAACCCATCACCATCAAGACGTCAGGATCCAGATTCGGTTCCTGGATGACTGACCCACTGGCGCCCGAAGGAGACACTCGAGTATGTACAGTTCCTTAAAATGACCATCTCAACATCAATGAGGGAATTTGGTATGGGGTTTGATGGTCCAGAAAAGTTTTCAACAATGTTTACCCTTTTTTAAAACGGACGGAAACGTAGCATTGATTTAAGCAGAATAAACTATTAGATTAAATCAAATGTACAGTTCCATCAGTTTGTGTTCAAATGTCTGAAAATAGATGTCAGAACAGACTGGTAAAACAGGAAGTTTTTCCTTTTTTTCCTGCTGCACTAATGCAAAAATGTCCAGCTGAACCAGCCTACCTCCTTACGAGGTTTTAGACTATCTACTGTATCTGTAATGTTGTCTTCATTTCACAGCTCTGGCAGAAGCAGTCCTGGTTGGAGTTAACGAAAACCTTTTAAAAAAAATGAGATTTTTTCAACTTTTCACACAGAAAAAAAGTAAACATGCCAGAATTGTTTCCTTATTAAATCCAATAAGTGAAACTCCATTTTGTATTCACTCAAGTTTTATTTTATAAAACAAATATTCAAACAAAGTCAGCACTTTATATTAAATCACTAGCGAAAGGTGTTAAGACTGAAAAGTAAAGAATAAATCTGTGACTGTTGGAAGATGTATGCAGGGGGAGGAGAACAAGAGCCTGTAAATGAAGAGAAAGGGTTTGTGCGCTGCTCTGGCTTCACGAGAGAAATCAATAATATCCAAAGTCACACAATAAACTTGAGAAGTCTCTGCGGCATGCGGCCCCACATCTGCGAAAATATCCAGGTTTGGTTACCTCTTGAAGGCAAACTGTTTCGACAGTACAGGCTGAATGTTGGTATACATGTAAGTTCTCCCACCTGGATCATTATTATTATGATGAAAGGAACATATTTTAACCAGGGAATAAGTTTGCTATGATAAAACACCTTCCAGAACTGGAAGTCTTCCACTAGAACGGGAAGTGCCCCAACATTGCTCAAAAACACTATTTTACCTGCCGAACCCAGTAGTTACTGGTTTTCCTGTTTTAAGCTTTAATTAAAGTTTTTTTCTACAAATCTGAACACTTTTGGGTTGGGGTTAGTTGTAAAAATTCTGCTTACGACTGACGATTGCAGGCGTCATCTTGTCTGCAGCCAGGTCCATCTCGAATCTTGACTCACTTTTTCTAAAATGTGTGTAATTGTGAAAATGTCTCAACCCAGTCAGGCAGTGGAGATGCTAGGAAGTATTAGAGCATGTTGAAGTTTTGCTTCAACTGAGGTTATTTGTAAGAAAGTCACTAATGCAGATTTTGTTTTTGGAATGATGGGTATCGTTCTCATGTATGCTGACATTTGCCCTCTGCAGCTGTCATCTGAACTCCTTGTATTCAGAAGCTGCAGAAACACTTGTGCTGACTCCCCAAAGGAGGTTCGGCGTTAACAATTGACTGAACATGAGAACTGGACCGAGTGAGTGTGACATCACTCACAGAAAATGACTTTCTTCTGTCTCAAACAAAATAAAGTCAATTCAGTCGCAATTTTTTGCAATATGGACGCCGCCATATTAGAACCAGACGTTGTCTGTGAGCAGTGATTGATATGCGACCTGAGCCAGCAGGTAGCACCTGCTTTTTATCAAGGCATTTCATCAGCCAGTTTGCACTTCAGAAAAAATATCGTGAAAAAAACATGTTATTAAAGGTATCAGAACAAGAATGGTTATTCTGACAAATATAATGACTATAGAGAGTAATATCTGTTTATTAGCTTCTAGGAGCTGACAGGCATTTCCTATTTGGAACATGAGGGGGAGGAGTCACTTAGTCCAGTTCTAATACACAATAAATGGTGCTAACTTATTTGGGTCGACTGTTGATGGTGAGGTCAGATTAATTCGGGATGTGCTGTTGGTTTGCACCGACAACTGATGAAATGTATGGTCCACAATTCTTGATTCTGTCCTCTTTTCTTCAGGTCTGGTACATGGATGGTTACCACAACAACCGTTTTGTGCGGGAGTACAAGTCTATGCATGACTTTATGACGTCGGACAACTTCACCTCACACCGGCTCCCCCACCCATGGTCGGGAACAGGTCAGGTGGTCTACAACGGCTCCATCTACTTCAACAAGTTCCAGAGCCACGTCATCATCAAGTTCGACTTCCGCACCTCATCCATCAGCAAGTACCGGCAGCTTGAATCTGCTGGCTTCAACAACGCGTATCACTACGCCTGGGGCGGTCATTCTGACATTGACCTGATGGTGGACGAAGGAGGCTTGTGGGCGGTGTACGCCACCAACCAGAACGCCGGCAACATTGTGATTAGCAAGCTGAACCCCAACACTCTACAGATCATCAAGAGCTGGACCACCAACCACCCCAAGAGGAGCGCTGGGGAGTCCTTTATGATCTGTGGAACCCTCTACGTCACAAACGGCTACTCAGGAGGCACCAAAGTCTACTACGCCTACTCCACCAACTCCTCCACTTACGAGTACATTGACATTGCCTTCCAGAATAAATACTCGCACATCTCCATGCTGGACTACAACCCGCGCGACCGCGCCCTCTACGCTTGGAACAATGGACACCAGGTCCTCTACAACGTGACGCTGTTCCACGTGATCCGCTCAGAGGAGCTGTAATCCGGAGTATGTTCAGGAATCTCATCGTGTTTAAGAATATATCTGCAACATCAGAGACAATTGCAAAGACTTTTCCATTTCTACAATCCAGAACTCCATCAGTCATGAATGCAAAAAAAATCAGAATGTGCGTAAGAAGAAAATATAAACAGAACCTGAGGGTTTCATTCCAAAAACGTGGTTCATTAAATAAAGCAAATCAAAATGATGATTGTAAAAAAAAAAAAAAAAAACAGTTTTGTAAATAAGACTCAGTCAGACTTTACACTATAACAGCTGTAGATTTTATTTTGATAGGGCCATTGTTTTACTTTGGAATGAAACTCTTAAATCATTTGCCATACTGAAAAATGATTGTAAACGTAGAGTGTGTATCAGACTCAAAAAGATATAAACAGATGCCAAAAAAAAAAAATTAAAGAGGGAAATCTCACTTCTTTCTTTATTTCTATATATAAAGGAATACTCCAGAGAGGCTCCAGATATTTAGCGGGAAGCCTCCGAAATGAACTCTTCATGGTCAACGGGGTCCTGAAATAAAAGACTGTTAAGAGACTGTTAGACCCCACGACCCATGGACAAATAAAAATGAAATATTAAAAAAAAGGAAATTAAAAAAAAAAGGAAGGGTCACTCTTGTCAGAAATCTTAACAGCCTAAAGCGAGGCAGTTCATATCGTTTTTATCAGTAGCAAATCTAAAGTCTTAAGAGAAACAATAACATCCACAAAAGACCTGAAGGCACTGACTGTTGAAAGTGCTGTTCCTTTATCTGATTTTCCTTGTGTTTGTGACTATGTGAAAAAAAAGCCTTTCTTTGCATGAATATTTTCTATCACTTCCGTCGGCTCTTTTTTGGAATGTCTTTTTCTGTTTGATGTGAGGGTTAAAAAAAAAAAAGAGTGACATTAGAATGGAAAGAAAAGACCCGAATGGAGTTTGAATATTTGCAAATATTTTATGCTTTTTCATTTTACCGTCTTCCTGCTTTTCCTCATTGGTTTATGCTTCTTTGCAGTTTTTTATTTTTAAAATGTCTTGTATCACTGTAACTGTTTTGGTCCCTTTTTATTTATCTATAATACTAACATCTCTAAAGATGAAAAATCTATATGTAAAACAGAATGTATGAGGTATTGTATCTCAATTAAGGGTGCTTTTATCTTGAACTTACATCCTGCACCTGAAGTAGAACGGAGGTCTTTTTTATAGCGGATAATTCTGTCTCACGTTGTGTATCCCCTCCCACCCTACCCTGCTAGCGAAGGATAATGACGTTTAAATGTACGCCCTCTGCGGAGGATGAAAGCTTTTCACACTTTTTGCGCTTTGCTGATCATGTGTTGTATCTGAAAAGAGGTAGTTAACGATTCGTGTCAATAAATATGAAAAATCTGGCGCTCAGATTGTTGCTTTAAGGAGAAGCTCCCTAGTGGAAGCAAGAATAGTGCCTATAGTACGTAGTTAAAACTGGTGGTCCAAAAACTGCAAAGACTTTCTGAAAAAACCAAGCCAGAAGACCTCACAAGAGGACCCAGGTGGCTGTAGCCTTGATACTACTACCCTTTCAACCTCAATCAGTGAAACCAACGAAAAAGATTTTACCTTAGCTACTGGTGTCGGTAGAGTTGGTGAAGAATAAGGGGAACATTGTGTAAGAGAGGACCTACTATCAATTGAAATCATATTTATTTCTTTAACCAATATCACACAATACAGATGTCTCAATGGGCTTCACATCTGTACTTAAACAAAATAATATGTAGTCAGTCAAAATAAAAACAATAGCTGGTTGCTAAAGTACCCAGACTAAGCTAAACTGGCATCCCTGCCCTTAGACCCTCCTTCTCGGTGGGGAAAAACACTTAAAAAAACGATTTTGGGTAAAAAAAGGCAGGCAACGTGCTAGAATTGTTAAAGAATTATCTTATCTAACTCTACAAATGCATGTTTCAATTCAACTACATGTCTGAATAAGCTTGGGGTGCAAGTCGAGCCAGAGGCGAGGTCCACGGCGAAAGATAGAAGCACAAACAATACACATTGAATCTCTCCAACTCAGAGACGTGAGGAAAGCCAGAGGCTAGTTCCATGATCAAAAACAGGAGCACAGGCGATCCACCTGGAATCTCTCCCGCTCTCCCGGAAGGGAGTGGGAAAGAGGGACAACATTTGAATCACACTTCACTAAATAAAGGGATGAAGAACTAAATAAAAAAGGGATAAATGACAATGAGAAGAGGAGAGGTAATTGAGGACAGAACCCCAATGCAGCATACTTTCCCCAGCTTCCAACTTCTTGTATCCTGCTAGCTACTAGTTGGTATTGGTAAGCCCACTAAGGTGGAGAAACAGGTCATCATGGCCTGGTTTATCAAACCATTTTCCCTCTGCTTAGTGCAGCAGAGAAACATGTATCATGGAATAAATGGAAATTATAAGTATTCTTCTAAACTTCATAACAGTAGGTTGTGTAGGGGAGTAGTAAGTTAAATATTTTCTGATGGCAGACCTGGCAGTAAGCCTGTCCAAAGAGGAATGTTTTAAGCCCAACTTTGAATCTAATACCAGCAACCTTGTCCATAATAAATACAATAAATGTTCCACAATTTTCCACTGAGTTGTCCATAGAGTTTCCACTCCCATCTGAGTCCAATAATGAACCCAACGTATTAGAAAGGATTTGTTGATCACCCGAAGCAGAAGAGATAATGTTAAAGTCACTGGATTCGACTGCCATTGATGCTCCTCATAGGCTAAACACACCTGATCCAGGTAATCAGCAGCAAATTCAATAGGATTTCTGGAAAACCAGCAGAAGGCCAGCCCTTGAGGACTTGAGTTTGACACCCCTGGTGTAAACGCAGGATAACTGAGTTTTTACCAATAAAATCAAAAACTGGAAAAAGTCCCGCTCCCATACTAGCCTTATTAAAAAAAAAATTTTTAAAAAAGAACTGGAATATGTTGCTTAAAATAAAAGAATTATGCTGCAGAGAAGTGAGTTCTGCTTAGATCTTAACAATAGTTGCATGGATTGAAATTTAATAATTTTGTTTCTGGTTGGTGATTGTAAAAAAAAAAAAAAGCTTTTTAAAAATTTCAAAATATTAATCTAATCTAACATAAATCCCATAAAAAGATTGCATGCATCATTTTCTGGGTTAGATTGGCTTCTTTTAAAGAAAAACTGTCCACTTTTTGCTCACTCAACATTTTTCACTCCTTTGATCTTCAGGCCAATAACCATCTTTCTTCTCTCTCATCCTCAAGCAGTTCGTCCTCACAGCTCGTTGTTGCTCCAACTCCCTCATTGCCTCTTAGTCTTCTGATGTTTCAATCGATGAATAAATGATTGCTTCTATTTTCACCCTGAATGCTGAACACAAACTGCTTTGTGCCTCAGAAACAGATGGAATTGGGGAGATGAGGAAAAAATGAAAACCTGTTCAGCGTTGGGTCTTTCAGCGTTTAATACAATGACGTTTCACTCCAGAGATGAAAATGTTTGCATTTTTAAACAGTCTTTTGTGCATCTAGAGACACTTCAGTCCCACTTACTCACCTTCTACATCAAACAGTTCCACTTTTCCAATTTCATAATTTTATTCTGCTGGCTATCTTGTTGTCACTCCTGCTCCAATGTCACATTCACATATAAAAAGGGACACTTCTTTGTGTGTTCATACTTCGTCCTCTGAATGCCACGATCTCTGCAGCAGCACTTCTGGGACTAAAGCACAGACGCAGCGAGCGGTGTGACCTCAGTAGGGTCAACAGGAAGGTGGACTGTTCCCCAAGGACCACAGCACGTCCGACAACAGGCACACATTAGGTTTCTGTGGCGCAGCAGTAACTATTTTGAAACACAAAAGTTTGACTGACTGTTCTTATTGTTAAATAATTTACCATTAATGGCTGAAGGTTTTGTCCTTACAGAAATGTAACTTCCATCCATCCATCTATGTTCTTTACCCGCTATAAGCATTTCGGGGTCACAGGTATAATAAACTATCGTTTGGACATGTGCTTGCTGTGCTTGAATTACTTTAATGGTTTTTTGATTGAGGCTGTTTGGCTTTCAGCTCGGCCTCTGCATCTACTCATTTTCTACTAATACTGGTTGAATTGGAATGGACTTCTGAGATAGTTCTGAGATAACAGTTTCTGTGTTCGTGGAACCAAAAACAGATCTATAATCTTTATTTAATGTGGTTCTAACAAGTTCTTTTTTCAGTTGATCATCAGTAGTTTCTTGGCGCTTCCTTTTGAGTTCAGAGATTTCTGTAGTGAGTGTTACACAAGCATCCATTTTTTTAACAATATCTGGTGTTGTAACACTGCTACGTAGAATTGGCTCATGATCAGAACTTGTGCTTCGTTTTAATATTCTTCTGCAACTCCTCAAGATCATCCTTTGAGCAAAAGTTTTTCAGTTTTGACCTTATTTCCCTTGCTACTTGCTTCCAAGAATCACAAGTTAAATTGAATTTTTTCGTATGTTTTTTGATGATCATAGTATGCATTTCTTGACCCTTTTGTGTCAGAGTTGAGCTGGAACTCAGTGACATTTCTTCAGATTTATCTGATTCTTCTGCTAAATGTGACATTTTGCTTTATTAACAATTTAAACTCAAATATAACCTAAGGATGTCTTGTGTCTGAATTCAGCCTCTTAGTTCTGATTAACTCTTCAAAGAACAATTGTTTACATCAGACCTTTTTCACATTTTAGACAACATAGGAGCAATAATATGGACAGTGATATTACAAAATGCCAAAACCTTAAGGTTACTGGAGTATTCATTCATTCATTCATTTTCTACACCCAATTTGTTCCTTTCAGGGTCGTGGGGCTGCTGGAGCCTAACCCGGCCACCTGTGGCAAAGGCAGGGTACACCCTGGACAGATCGCCAGTCTGTCCCACGGCCAGTATCACACACCAATACACACATGCATTCACACCAAGGAAACTTTAAAGTGACCAATTAACCTAAGAAGCAAGTTTTTGGATGGTGGGAGGAAGCCAGAGTTCCCGGAGAAAACACATGCATGCATGGGGAGAACATGCAAACTCCACACTGAAAGGTCCCCCAATTGATGATGCTATTTCAGGTCCCCCAGCCAGGACTTGAACCAGGACCGCGAACCCCTGTTCCGCCATACAGCCCAGTTACTGGAGTATTGATTATTCTATATCCAGCCCTTTCTGTTAACAGACATGAAGGTCATTATGGCTCTATGAACATTATTACACGCTTTCGTTTTTGACAGAAATCCTTTAAATCCTTAAATATACCCCTTTTCAACAAAAGACAGTATTGGTCAATTAATACATTTAGAACTGAGCATAGAGTCTCTTTAGTTTCCAGTCTTTTTGTTCGATAAACTCATCACTGCAGGTGAAGCTCTACCTTCCATGTGTGGCTAGCTTTACTTGAAAATTATGGAGACCAAAGACGACGGCATAGGATGATGTGCAGGTGATGAGCTGGTCAGCTTTGGCTTTTCACAGTGGTGCCACGTGTAGCAGTGAGTTTTCACTGCAGCTGCCCCTTTTTTGCCAGAACGAGACGATTCGAGCTTCAAACAAGTGCGTACTTTATTGAAGTCTTTGGTAAAACCATCCAAAGAAATACAAAAATGACACCAACATTTGACCTCATTCTGCTTCCAAAGGTGCTAGTTCAAAAGAAAAAAATAAAGTGAACTGTAGACTCCATGCAAGCGTACCATTCTTGTGTGCGCAGAAAAAAAAAAAAAAAAAAAAGACACTTTAGTGCCACATGAAGGACGACTCAAATCTACGACAGGTAAAATAATGTACATTTTAGAAAAGAACATTGACTGTCATTTACAATACCGGCCCCCTAAAACCATACACCCTATTAAAATCACAGCACAAAAGACAGATGGTGGTTTAGGATAACAAGAAGTTCTAAAAAATATGTGATTACTTTCCAACAGTTCTCAATATAATGAATGAATGAAGCTTTATTTATACGACACCTTCAGAAAACAAAGAAAATAAAGTTGAAAATTAAGATCAAAATTCAAATTACAATTACAACAAGCAAAAAAATACATAAAAATTATATTTAAAAAATAAATAAAAATAAATAAAATGCAAACGAAGTTTTTCATTGACATTTAAAACTGACCAACAGACTGCATTGTATAATACAATGAAAGTAAAATGTATTTTATGATCTGACATAAAAACATAAATGGCACTGAGAATATTTAGGTAGTTTTAAATCATTGTTATGCTAAGGAAGGGAACAAAAAGAACACTTAGAGTTACTCAGGAACGATCCATTAGTGCAGAGCTGTAAATATTGCTCATTGGAATGAATCACTTTGGTGAGCAGAGGAAAGTAAAAATACAACCCAGGTTTCCATCAGAGCTGGAGGCAATGTGAAGGCCCAATGTTTTACAAGCCTGGAGCGAGTTGGAACACCAGCCGATATCACATCAATACAACCGTAAAAAAAAACAAAAACACACACACACACACACACACACACACACACAGCTGAGAGAGTAAAACAGCAATGAAGCCAATTCATTTTAATTATAGCCCAATAAAACGGCAAAGTCAGATAAAGTCAGATGTCTCCTTTGTGATTCTTTGCGCTTGGGCTTTGTTTACAGTGGTTCGCTTGTCTGCAGCTCCAACATCTGCTCCTTCCTAACATGACTTCTTAGCATTTTGTGTAAAGCAGCATTCCTATGGACAGACAGAAACAAAAGTAGCATGCAGACAAACTTCACCATGTTCTCTTTTTGGGAAAAAAAACATCATAAGTCAGTTTTTTTGCCAAATCTATTTACTAATTAATTAAAAACTCTAAATCACGTTAAGATGAATTGTTTTATCTGGAAAGACAAAGACGTGAACAGAAACGATTTCATTTTTGTATATGTTTTGGGGAAAACCCAAGGATTTTAAATGTTCAAAACTCTCCTGTTCCAAGTTGGTTGTGTGATCCAGCATTAAAAAGGTGATCATCTAACAGTATTCTAAGCTTTTGCAATTAATCAGCTAATTCTAACATGAAGAAGTATGGCTTTGAGCCATTATGGCTTTGCAGACTGGCGACTTTTCTCCACGTCAGAAATTACATCAGTGGTGTAAACGGTTGAGGAGTTACGGGATGTCAAAGAGCGTGTGCTGTGCGGTTGTGGTGTCACTGGTGACATCTCTCCTGTTAAAGGGTTCAACCAAAAACAGAAAGAAGTTGTTAGAATGTGATCCCATTTGCAGTTTTACTTGTTTCCTGATGTATTTTATTTTGAAATAAGCCATTGTCATTTCCTGTTTGTTCTGTTCAGGTGTGATGAGTTTGTGGGTGTGTCTGAATAAATATGGCAATCACTCTCTGCTGTGTGACAGTTGAGAGTGGAGTCAGAGGAAAAAGTAATTGTTTGCAAGTCTAATTTATCCAGTTAGTAGAGAAAATACATCTCAGTGCTTTAGCACAAAGCAGTCCAGGTGCCACGCAACAACGCTGTGGTGTTACAAACCTGTCAACAGGTTATGGGCCCTGAAGAACCCCGAGACTGCCAAAGTGTTTTCCCACTGTGGTGAAGAAGTTGGCACCATGGGCCGACGAACAGCTGATACAAGCCGCTGGTCATGGCTTCTGTTGGATGGAGATGAGAAAAACTATGAACTTTGGGAGACTAAATTTCTGGGTCACCTTCGACTACAAGGATTAAAAGGCACCATTTTGAACAAACCCGATGACGACGAGGACCCTGCTATAAATGCGGAGGCATATGCTGAGCTGATCATGTTTCTGAATGACAAGAGCCTGTCGCTGGTGATGCGGGAGGAACTATAGCTCCTGAGAGACTATTACCACAACAGAGGAAAGCCTTGTATCATCAGTCTTTATACTGAGCTGCCTTCACTTAAAAAGGTAGAGAGCGAAAGTGTGGCGGAATATATCATTCGGGCTGAGACCGCGATCACAGCCTTAAGAAACGCCGGTGAAACCTTGAGTGATGCCCTGCTGGTCGCTATGGTCTTGAAGGGGTTACCAGAATCATACCAACCATTTGCAATCCATGTCACACAGCGAGATCAAACCATTTCTTTAGCTGAGTTAAAGACAAAATTGGGGAGTGAGGACACTGAAAAGATGCTCCCTACTACAGCAGGTGACAACGTGATGAAAGCAGACGTGCACCACAGAGGAACCCTTGGATTTGGATTGTTCTGTGTGATTGGTGTCACTTCTGTTTTTGATTTTGACTACTAATCATGTTATTTTTAAAACATATTCACTAAAGTTGCAACCATAGTCTGATATTGAACAAGTTTACAATCTATGGCTACCGTAAACAGCTTTTTCACAAGTTTGAAAGCCCATATGGTAAAGCCTTTTTCCTTTGCAGTATGGGGACCAAGGGTCAAGCCTTACTTGAGTCTGCATACTTGCGGGAGAGTGTGCATTTGTATTGCTAACAAGCTGCAATGGCAAAATGTGTGCCATCTGTGCACACAGGAGACTTCACACTTCTTCATGTTCGACTTATGCCAGTATTCTTTTCAGGGACGCTGGCCAGTCATCACATGGAAAGAGGGAGCAAACAAGCTTCAGCCTGTTAGCCGAGCACATGCTCACCACAGTGGCTCGCTATGGGAACTTTCTGCACAACACATTGTTTAAAAAAAACAAACATTACAAATATTTACATTCAAGCATCTGAAAAAAAATGTTTGTTTTTTCCAGAAGATGTTATAGGATGTTGCACAATGAAGAAAAACTTTTTTTTCCATGATCACAGGCAGAAATATTCTTTTGCTGAGATTTCTTTTAGCTAGTTTTGCAGATATAGATCATAAAGTTAGTGTGGGAGGAACCAAACCCTTTAAAATGTACATTTTTAATCAGTCTTTTCTGCAAAGAAAGACCAGATGTCAATGCCAGAGTGAGCCAATTTTTAAAGACTGGTATTTCATTAACTTATTTGCAAATATAATCCAAAGCAGAATGAATTATTCCACACATTTCACACATTTTTGTATTTTTGTTAGCCCTCTTTGGAAAGTGGAGACACACATTTGCATGAAAATATTTAAGTTGTTGTTTTTAAAGACATATTTTCTGCAGAGTAGGTGAAGCTTATTAGGAATTTCCTTTTGGATTGTGGTCACGGAATAGCCTCACTAATTTCCCTGCGTTTTTGTTTACGCTCTCGCTGGTGACGCAAACATTAGTGTAGCGAAAACATAGAGCATTATCTGAGCTTTCCGGCCACACAGTTTTGAACCAGATGACAATTAAAAAGTCAATGGATCTTTTTGTTTGCAAGTGGATGCTTCAGGATGGGAGAAGGGAGACGTTGCCCCCGTCGCAGTTGTGTCACAAATGAGATTTTTCAACAACCGGTTTTTAAATCTGAAATTTGAATAAAGAAATACTTTGAAACGCAGTTTTAACTGACAGAGATTTAATGCTTGTAACATCTGAGTGTGCGGATAGGCCCCGCCTATTGACTGTAATGATTATAAAACTTCCAGCATATTGTGCCCATTTTATGATTCTACCCCCCTCCCCTGTAATCATCCTCCAATTTCTTTGACACCCCCCCCCCCCGCTTTCCCCCCCTGTCTTTTGTACCATTACCCCCCCTCTCCAACATTCCTCATTTCTCCCTTCTTCTTTTCCATCCGGTCCAACAAGCAAAGGATACAAACATAATCAATATAAATAAATTTTAGCCTAAATTACAAAAGGGGTTTGTACAAATATACACCTTGTGTGTCCAAAGATGTACAACCCCGATTGTAACAGTGAAATTTGTCCAACACAAAAGGCTCTCAGCTCATTTTTGTTTGCAGTTGAGCGGGACAAGTATAAAAAAAATCCAAGATTCATTGCAACATTCATCTAAATCTAACTTTCGTGAAATAAATCAAATTTTATGTTCCATTAGTTGTGAAGATATACAATTTTGTGTGACACAATTTCTACATTTCTTATATTTTGAGTCAAAAAATGTAAAGTAACCAGGTGTAAGGAGCAGGAATGGATGCTGAGAGTTGCTTTTATTCTGTTCAGTTTTGCTGCATCGATCTAGCCAATCCTTACTTTCCAGAGATTGTGGGCGGGCTCAGATAAGAATGGGTGAGGCAGTGAGAAAGGACGGGGCTTCAGTCAACACACCAAAAGCGAAGAGAGCAAAAAATATGGCTGTTCTTAACAGCAAAAGATGCTAGTTTAGTGAACTGATGGACAGGAGTGATGTGTACAATTCTCTGCGAACAGACCATCTTCATGGCGACTGTCAGCGCATGTGAAAATGCAGCGCTGCAGTCCAGACTGTCAAAAAGAATGAAATAAAGCATCTTAGACAATTCAAGTGCTCTGTGTCCCCCTGTCATGTTGCTTTGTCACATAAAAGTTTGTTGGAAAAAAAATTGGTGCATTTTTTAACTTCTAAAGCATTGGTTCGGACACGGTTTATGCACCACAACTATTTCAGAGGTACTGGATTGAAACAGGTAAAATCCAAACGATACCTGTCCCTGTTTGTGGACTGCTGTTGAGGTTGGCGATGTGCCCATCCCACTTCAGGCTTCCTTTTCCCTGTGCAGAATCCAATTGGACAGATCATCCATCTTGTATAAACAGCTCCACACTCCAGATCAGGATCAGGGTATGGACTCAGGCACAGTATTGTCCAGAAGCACAAATCAGCAACACTGGAGTTGTGCTTGTGACCACAATCAAATAAGATCAGCTGCAGCATTGAGTTAAAACATATAAACATACCAAAGACGTGACTATATTTCCATATTTAGGTCTTTGGGACACACTACTGGCTTTATGTTTCAGGGTCACAGTTTGGTCGCACCAAGCAAGGTCTTTCGAGCAAAAGGATGGTATGATACTAAAATCTGTCCTGGGGCTTTCAAAATCGTGCCTGTACCCAGGGAAAGGTCGAAGACCCGGAAATGTGACTACGGTGGCCCTAAAGTGCGAATCACATCGACAAATTACCTAATGCAAAGAAAAAAAAAAGATAAAATCCCAGAAACTAAAATGTAAAAAACAACACATGTTGGAAAACTACATTTCCAGAAAATATCATGAAATGTTAGAAAAACTAAACACAATGAGAAACAAGAAAAGGTCGATACTATAGAACATCACTGATTGGATGCTGAAAAATTTTATAACTTCATGTCAAACAAATTTCAGTTGAAGTGATGGACTAATGATGTTATTTCTCTTCCAGTCAGTGATGCTTATAGTACTTACCTTTTCCAGATTCCGTGAAAAAGAAAAAACCATTTCAGAAAGCAAGAATAATTTACAGAAATCCAAACGAAATGTGAGAAAAAAAAAAGCACACTAAGAAACTGATAAATATTAGTTTTGCTTCTTTAATCGTCATTGTGATCTTTAATGGTTTTCCATCCAGTGATTAGTTGATGTGATTTGCATTTCAGGGCCACCGTATGTGACCACTGTGGGTGCAGCTAATGGAAGAACCTGCTTGACTGTCAAAATGAAAACCATCACGTGTTGATTTCACGTCATGTATTGAGAAAAATCAGGGCTTTACAAGTCTTGTCTAATGACTGCTGAGTGAACAAATGCATCCCGTGAGTCTGGGTTTTTAGGGTTCCAACAAGCAAGAATTGATTTCAAGGTTTATTAATGACTCAAGTACTGGCAACAAATGTAAATTCCTCCCCTGTGCATCTTCCTCACTTGGACCCTGTGTCTGATCCATCATCAGATGTCAATAACACAATTACTTTAAACCTTCTGGGCCCTTCTCACACCTCTGTACTGTCAAATATTTTCAATTTGGAAACAAGCCCTTGAGTTCCTGCTGCTCCTATGCAGGCACGGTGTCAGCACGGCCCCATTACTCCGTTTCACCTTTAGTCTTGACAAAATCAGCACAAAAAAAAAAAAAAAAGAGAATTAGATTTAAACAGATCAATACTTGCATGAGCTTGCCTTTCTGCAAAAAGCGTTGTGTAATTACGTGCTCCGTTTATCCATCTACGTCGCGTGTTGGAGCGCCTGACCTGCGCCCCCAGCTCCCGTCACACTTTGTCACCTCGCTCCGATCCAACCTTGGAGGAAAAAAGTAATCGAGTTACATCGCTGCTCCCCCCTCTCTGTTTCAGTCAATAAGAATGCAAATAAGGAGTGACAGAGCAATTGTGGATTCCATCACAGGGATGTGGAGTGAAGGAGCTTGGTCAACAGACTCGGCCGAGAGTTGGTGATTGAGCTCTTTCGGTATCTGCTGCGATTCATCACCGTGTGAGTATGTGATGAAGAGCATCATCTGTTAATCTGAGAAGAGTCTGCAAGTCACACAGTGCCACCAATGATAAATGACATTAGATACACTCCGAATTGCTGCTGATGCTCAGATCTGTAGTCACTGCAAACTAATGTGAACCAGCTATCACACTATGTTCCGCTCCAGCTGATCGTCATGCTTTCATTTGTGCAGAGAAACGGACAAAGTGACGCAGTTAGCAGATCTGCAAAATGTGCTTCGCAACCCCACCGAGTAGCATTCACCCACGATAGAAAACTGACGCAGTCGGATCTTCCAGCCTCTGGCCCCAGGTGCACTGAGGCAGAGAGCAGGCTGGAGCTGAACTGTGTGCGGTGACAGTGACATCCATCGCACGCAATGAATAATCAATGAACACCATCTGGTGCATACAACGGGGGGAGCGAAGCTCCAATCGTTCACTTCGGGATGGGTTTCTTTTTCTACACTTATTCCTGTGTTTGCCGTTTTCACCTGCTTTTGTCCTTTTATTCCAGTAAAAATCGACACTCTCCTTTCCAATCTTTCCATCTCCTCCATGCTGCACTGGCCCCTGACTGTCTCCCATTTTAATTCATTGGTGCAACTCACCGGGTTAATAAGACAACCCTGCGCCCTTTGAAAGGACATTCGCCTTTATGCTTCACAGTCACTGAAGAGCTTGTTAGAGTGCCCTAAAAGTACAGGAGAAGTCCAATAAAATCATGCACAGTTCTGTGTCCAAACCTGCTGAGGCTCCTGTGGAAAAGTAATTGTCCCCTAAACCTGATGTCTGACTGCCCCACTTTAGCAGGACAGGAGTCAAGCTTTAGTTCTAATTGGAAGGGAGTCTCTCGCATGCCTGTGGATGGATTTTGTTCCAGTCTTCGCCCTCAGCCTTCTAATTGTTGTTCAGGTAACCCTTGGCGTGTTTGGATAATCATTCTGCTTAAACACCTAAATGCTTGACCCAACTTTTTCCAGAAATTCAGGAACTCAAGGTTTTGTTTGAGTAGAGCAAAAAATCTCATGACCATCATACTTCCACCACCATGTGTGATTGAAAAATAACTATTCTTAAAAAAAAAAAAAAAAAAAAAATTTACCATTATTCTCTACTATTATTATTTTTGCATATGCTCCAATCAAGTCTAAAATAGTGTTCTACGCACATGCAAAACAGTATGACTTATTGTTACTCAAGGATGTTTAATTACCTGTATTACTGTCAGTACAGTATAAGTACCTGATTATTAGTTACGAACCGGTTGATATCAAATGTAAAGTAAATGAGTAAATGGTATGGTCAAGTCGGGGTGGGATTATATAAGTTCGCTTCCTTCCACTCCCTTTCAAGCAGTCATTTTCTGAAGTCTTGTTATCCTATGTTTAACCTGACTACTGTTGCAAATCTTTGTGGGTGTTGATTGTGTAACACATGTCTTGTATATCTTGTCTGCTTGAAATAAACCATTTCAAATCAAATCAATCAAATCAAAATCAAAGAATCTTTTTTCTAATGGGTAAAATTCTGTGCTACTTATTATAGATTATTGATGTCACAGGAAGCACACATACAGTTTTTTTCTTCATTTTAAAAGTTCACACAATTTTTGCCCAAAAGGTTTTGGTTCTAGATGACAAAAAGAAGATAGATGGAAAATGAAGCTTGCCCTTTTTACCTTTTTTTTTTTTGAGCAGGAGGGCAGGAAAGGGAGCAGATGTGTGGAGTGTTCTGATAAGAAAAAGAAAAAACATGAAATCTGGACACAAACATGCATTCATTTTGATTGAAAATTCATACCTAAATTCTACACAGATAAATGTGGAGTCTTATTTCACAACTTTTTGTTTGTCTTATTTTATAGCCAATTGCATCAATGGATTGATGTCCCTCTTTGATGTCCAACTGACAAAACACACAAGAATGTATTTAATTTAACACAACAGCACAAAACCAAAAAATATGAAGTCATTGAACAGCCTATAACATTATTTATGTATCAGAAAACAGAGTGACAGCCATGTTTTTTATAAGAATGTTGGTGTGGTTGAAAATGGTTCACTTTTATTTCTAAAACACTGAGGAGTACGAGGAAAACATTCCTGTTTAAAACACAGCACAAACAAATTCATGGCAGCAACTGCAGAAAAGCCAAGAAAAAAAAAAAACTAGAGCCAGGATTTACATCAGCAGCTGATGTCATCTTAAACATGACAAACCAACAGGGAAAACAGATGAACTGACAACCAGACTCTTAAATACACTGAGCATCATGAACTGAATTGGAGACAGCTGTGGATAATCATCAAATGAAACCAGGGGAGTCTGTGACCGGGATGGAAAACAAGTCCAGAAACAGCACTATAAGGACCAGGAACACAAACCAAAGCAAAGGACACAATCTTCAGAACATGCTCCATAACACAAACAGAAGCCATTTTTGTAGCAGAATTTAATGGATTTTTAATTGATTTGCTCATCAAATGTGTGTTTTTTCCAGTTAAATGACACTAGTGGTATTTCTGCCACTGCAACACACTTGTTATTTTTAATGATCTTTCTTTAAAAAGTGTTGTGTTTGCACATATTCCCAACAGTACCGGGGTCCAGGGGACTTGTCTTCAACCTGTTTAACACCGACTCAAATCCCCTGTTCCCCTTTCTCTCATCCAGAGCAGCCGTCTTTTTATTTCTCAGGATGCTTCCTCTCTTTTGTCGCTCCCTGAGAACCTCTGTGTGGAGCTGCGCTTTTTCATCTGCCACATTGCATTTGGTGTCCACCCCATGAAGTAACAGAGGCTTGTCAGTCCCTGTTTCTGCAGTCTGCAACAATCTTGTAATTGAGCCATCAAAGGCGTGCACGCCGTTGAATTAACAGACAATTAAATGCTTGTCTGAAGGCGTCTTATCGTCATCTCCTTTTCCCTCTGGTTTTCTCTTGATTACAAAACTACATTGCTCAGTGTAGCAGCAGCAAAAGCAAAATGATCACAAACAGCATGTTTATTGGAGCACAATGAGCTGCGGTGATAGTATGACTAAAAAAGCATTTTCATTTTGGGTTTCTAAAGGATCTAAATCAAAACAAACCCTGTAAACCACCATGACAAACAAATAGACAAACATGGCATTTAGACGTAAATGTAAAGTAGACAAAAAACGACAAAGACAGAGACAAATGAAAAAGGAGAACAAAAAGAGTCAGATCTTAACTGAACTTTTGTCTTTCATTTATTTGCTTTCTCATTGTCATATTTAGCTTCACATCCACAGTTATGTTTATACATATTTCTATTAAGTTATTAATTTGCTTTAAGCTAAAACGTTAACGTTTATAAAAATGTAACTATTTTTTATCCCACTCCTCCTGTCATTTAAAGCATTTGTTGTGATTTCTTCAATTGTTGTTTGAATTAAATCAATAAACCAAAAACACCTCTATATGAAGGGAGGCAGTCAGTTTTTCCATCACATAAACTTGTTTTCGTTTTATTTTTCCATTCCTTTTTTTTATTGGTGCTTTGATTTTTCTGGCTTATTGTAACACTTTTTCCCATACATCCTAATAATACATAAAGTACATTTCTTTGTTCCTTCTTGAAGTTGTTAATGTAGTATATTTGAAGGTATTTCCTTTTCAAGTATTTGTTCAATTTATTCTTTAACTTTGATCCAATAATCTTTGATGATAGGGCCGTCCCAAAATATCTGTTTGGTCTCCTGTTTTTTTCCCACATTCTATGCTGTGATGACAATTGTTTGTTGAATTTAGAAAGGGCCTTACGTGCGTAGAAGTATCTCACTTCCAATACCCTTTTTTTTTTACTGCGTTTTGGTATTCAATGATAATCTTTTATAAAATGAGAAGTTAGATTTTTATGTGGAATATGTATTTTAAAAATGGATATTAATAACTGTTTTATTCAATTTGGAGTTTGTTGATTTTTGTCTTTTTCCAGATGATTTGTAATATAGTTTCCAATTTGAAAGTATCTGAAAAAAATCGTTTGAAGGGAAATCGTACTGTTCTTGAAACTGCGACAAAGATCGGATATGTTCTCCTCAAATAACTTGTTTAAAATACTGAGTTAGGGATCTAAACGTAAAAAGAATGACTTATTTGACTTCAGCTAACCCTTTAACACCGGAGCTTTTGCTCCAGTGTTGACATTCTTTCGGCTATTGTAACTCTCCAACCGTTTATGCAATAATGTCATTCCAGCAGATTTGGAAAATGAAAAAAGCAGCTTTGTGCTATTATGTAAGACTTTATGTTTGTAATATGGTAGCAAAGTCATTTTTTTCTGTACCAGAATCACATAGATTCACAGAATGCATAAACGGTCAAAGAGAGTGTGGCATTAAGGTGTCGACTTCTCCTGTGTTAAAGGGTTAAGTGTACTGAGATGTGGGAGGGGAGCATAGCAGAACCCACTGCTGCTTGCTCAGAACAGTTTGGACAACACATCAATTCAAAAGTTCTTGTTTTGTGCCTGTTATTTTTATTTTACCATCGGAAATTTTTGAAAAAGCTGGTGAAATGAAAGGGGATGCTTATAAAAATAAAAAACTGCAAATTAAGCTCGAGTTTTCTGGCTGTTTACATGTGAAGATAACAAAACTCAGAAGAGATTTTATCAAAATAAGAGCTTTGAATCCTCAACTAATCCAGTTGTTGGTTAAAAAAAAAAAAAAAAAAAACAGGGGTTTGTGGTATTTCCAGTCTTAAAAGGAGCACGCCTTCTGCACAATTTGTAGTGCACGTTACTCTGTTTTCTGCCAGATTTTAAATAACAAAAATACCTCCAGACAGGGGCTGAAATGTAATTTTTGAAACACTGGCCAAGTTGGCCGGTTGATTACAGAAATCTGCCGGCCAAACATATGCTTTATCAGCCAAATTCTAAAACTATATTACACAGAAATACCTTAGATATTTTACATTTTTTGAATTGTTCTGAATTTTTTTTTTTATAAAAATGAATTTGCATAAAACTTATATAAGTATAAATAGCATGAACGCGTCACAGGACACACAGAGCAGCTAGTTAGCACCATAGCATTAGCGGCTAACAAGCATTAGTGTCTAACAACAGCTCTGTCTCCAAATCAAATCTGTCTGTTGCTGGTTTAAGTGTAGCAGCTTAATCCTCCAGTTCTGACGGGAGCCTATTATAAATCACCACGTGTTCCGCTGTTTCATCAACCAAACTAACGCTGCACAGGTGAAGTGAATTCAGGGGGTAGTGTGGTGTGTCTGTTTGTTTATCTAGGGTCCAGATGGTAGAGGAAAGATGACAAAGAAATTGACCAGAAGGAGAGCTAATAAGCATGACTAAGTTTACAAAAATATTTACCCTCCATGTGGTGACTAACCCTCTAACTTTACTCACCAAAGAGGAGAAAATCCTGGAAACTGACGAGTGTTAATTTCGGACCCTTCAAAATAAAAGTCTATCATGATGGGTTCATTTTACTTTCAAGAAAAGGTACTTTTGATAGCTATCGTTTTATCACCCAGCCCTATTCAGGCAACTACTTTTTAAGGGTCTATGCAGAACTGGAAAAGTCTGCAATCTTTTCATCAGATAAAAACATTTTTTGCATTCTAATATGAGAAAATAAAATGCAGATGACTTCACAGTGCATAGGAATCCAAACACCTGGGAGATCCTAAACAAGAGTAGGTGCAATCAACAAAAGACAGGAAATGAACTTTTTTGAAAACATCAAGCTGTTCCAGTTTTTCTGAGAAATTTCATCACAGTTAAACCCAAAATTAGTCAAAATTACTGAGATTTCAAATGTTTTCCATGTTGGGTATGAATAAAATATGACTGAGGTTTGCAAGCCATTGCATTATGGCTTTTCTCTTTATGCATGTTCATGGCTTCCCAACTTTTGCAGAGTTTGAGCTGCAATTAGAGCTAATAAAAGCCAGCAAGGATCATCGTCTCGGGGAAAAAAAAGGTAAAGTAAGCAAAGACTTCATTAGCTGCAGAGTTTGAGCACCCTGCCGGCTTCAGGAAGGAGCACAGAGACTTGTGTGACAGCTCATCAAGCCCGCATGCAAAGAAAATGCTAACGTTTCATCTTTTTACTGAACAGGTGAGCATTTGAGTGACAGGCTTGTGAAGAAAAATCGGTGCAGCAGAGATGTGTCACACTGGCTGTCTGATAAACAGTAAACACATGTAAACTTAATTTCTTTTTTTATTGTAACTCTGGGAAAGCTGTTGAGATGCAACCGCTTCGCTGGAAATTCTCACTTGGATGAACTATGGATGCCTGGGTTGGGACTGACAGAGAGATGGATCTTTTCGCATAAATTTTAGATAGTAAAGCCTCAAAGTGTGCGAGCTGCAGATATATCCATGTGGAAAAAATGCTGACATTTCCCGGGGAGTGCTCCAAAACTGATGTTTTTTGCCTGTTACACAAGATGCAACATTTAGTGCAGAAACAGCAAGCAAATCCAATTCAGTTTGCCCCTAGCCAAACAAGCCTTCAATGCACCCATCTTTGCTATTTTTTTTATTCATTTAAACACTTTCCTTGCTTTAAAGCTTTACTTATTGTTCAACTTTTATATATATATTTTTTTCAAAAATGACTGTGTGAAAAGATGATGTTTTACATTTCTGACATTTTGATCTGGTTGTTTTTACTCTGATTATGTTTGGGTCATGCAAAAAAAAAGGTTATTTATTGATGCAATTTGGGGTTAAAAGTGAATTTTTTGCCTTGAAGTAACCTCTGCGTGGATGACCTTTGGTGTTTTCAGAGCCCACTGATCTCCTGACGGTCAAATCTCACAGGACACGGCATTAATGAAGGTGTTGCTTTTTTGTTTTCGAATATCTGGAAACATTTCCAGCACCTTTCATCTAAAGAGTCTGCAGAAGAAATCACTGGTCCTTGAATTAAATAAAAAAGCTTTAGGCTCCTCTTTTATGGACCCGACTTTTTTTTTTTTCAATATGAGAGGTTTGTGTCATCTCTACGTTAAAGAGTGGGCTAAACCTTTTTCCTAATAAAGTTTGTTGCTCAGGTTGTCTTAAGTGACCCTGAGCCAAATCTGTACACACCTTCTTTTCCGCATTGTAGAGCACACCAGATGGTGGGATGGTGAATGGTCTATTTTTGAATTTATGTCAAATGTAAGGCACGCCAAACTAGAAAGGGCATTAAGTGAGACAAGACTCAAAGATCTGTCAGTCAATCTGACTTTATTAACTGTGTTCATAGTAACTCTAGAACTTGCTTATAACACGCTACAAGTTGTTAGAAGCGTTAGCCACATAAGCATTTATTGTGCTTTACAATTTACAATACCTGTGACCTTGTTTGCAACTGATACCACTAAAACAAGCGTTACTGTGACTATGCTAACTCCCAACCAATGAGTTATATCGGCTAGAGACGCTATGCTAGCCTTTTACCATTGTTACCAATTTATGTGAAGAGCGATCGTATTGGAAAGAGTAGTTAACAGTGGTTTTGCCAAACAACGGCAAACATGGCTTAGTAGATACAGTAAAAAGTGACAATAAAATGCTTAATTAAGACTCATCCAAGTATGACAGATTTCAAACTTTTCTATCAATGCCAAGGAAAATTGGTTGTGGTAGGGCAACACATACAAAGACATGTTGTCCAGTGGTGGGCAGCAGCCACACAAAAAAAAAAAAATTTAAGCATCTTTGCAGTAGAACAACATACATTGAAGTACAATCAAAAACACATCGACCAATAAGCACATTGATTCACAAGGATGAAGGGTCCACACAGTCGGGACTCCCACACGTCCAGCCTTGCAGCAGCCGTGCATCAACACCGCCCTACAGAACAGTCAAGTGGGGGCCTAGAAAGAGATTCACCAGGACGTCACCAAAGCGTCGAAATCTAAGGACAGGCTCATGGAAAGTAGAGGAATGCAGGTTTCCATGACAACTAGCTTTTCTTATCGCACTTTCAGCTGATTCATTTTGGCTCAGTCAAGGGAATGAGCCCTTGACCTGGGAACGACTGATTAGAGATGATTTGTTTAAGTGCAGGTAGACACAGCTTCTGCCTGCCTGCTGAATGTCCAGGAACTACTTATGGCAGATTATTCACTGATCCAAGTCAATTTTCATGGTTTCTTCCAGGTTGACCATAACTCGCTCCAAGCTGCTTAGCATCTTCCCAGTGAGACTTCGTTGCAATTCACGCTGGCGAAGAGAGAATCGATATTGTTCAATCCATTCAGTTTATCAGGTCGAGTCTGTAATGCTCTAAGTGTCTCATCGCAAAACACTCCCACCCCGCCTTTCGCTGTTCGCATTTTTTTTTTGTGTTCTCGGCCAATCACTGTGGATGGTCACCATCACTGAGTCAGGTTATGCTGGAGATTTCTTACAGTTCATCCATTCAAACAGTTTATCTCCTCACAGGGTATAAATGTATATGCTAGTTTTGTGGTAGAAGGCTGATGACAAAAGATTTTCAATCAAATCTGCCGAAGTCAATACTGAAATACACTCCAGAAAAGTTTATCTCAACAGAATCATCTGAATTGGATTCTAGGTCACTTACATTTAGGTCACATACATTTGAAGAAATTAATCTGTCCCAGTCGCTAAAAGACTTTATAATAGGATTTTATCTTTTGTTTTTATGATACCAGTAAGTAAGCATTTTAGGTATTTAAGTGATTTTATTTTCAATTTTACTTTTTACTCTATAATGTGCGTTTCTGTGTGATAGGTCGATTTTGTAAAGTCCCCACAGAAATACTGGGAGCTCCAAAAAAAAAAAACATTGCTTTTTCTTAAAGTCTGTTGTGTTGTTGTTATATTAAATCATACCTTTAATAGTAATCATTCTGCTGTTCAGGAATAAACATGTGTAGCCAGATACCAGCTCGGACGAGGAAAACAAAGACGTACATGGATCTAATCATCTACAAGTGGATGAATCAGAATGGAGCAGAGCAGAGAGCTTGTGGTCCACCCAGTGTAATATCTGCATCACAGGTAAGATCTATTTAGAACTGCATTTTTCATCTGCTCCTGATTTACAACCATTCCAACAATTCAATTTGACTCAGAAATGGAGTGTTGACCTTACTTTTTTTTTATATATGTCAGAAAAATTCCACAAGAACATGTTAAAAACACCATTTTCTTTTACTGACCAAAAAAACAAACTTTGAGGAGTCAAACCCAACATGAATAAATGAAGATCCTCATTTTGTAAATGAGAAGATACTCCAAAAAAAACAAAGAAACTTGTAGAGCTTAGGAATTGTCAAATGAGAAACAAATGCAAACACAACAGATGCTTTTCAGCCAGCAGTAAAACGGCTTTATTGCTGCAGGGAGCTATAAAAGCCGCGGTCTGTGACGCCCTGGGAATTCTTTGTAGTCCAGCAAAAACTCTCAAAAAGATCATGAGGAGCTCATACCAGGCCAGAATTCATTGTGGGGAGTTGTTGACTTGCACCTCCATTGACCCATGAATGCTAATCTGTGATGAAAGGCCGGCACATGGGGAGTAAAAACAGCCAGAGGACAGGCGAAGAAGAGTAGTCCTTTGTGTGGAGATAATCCCAAATGTCCCATCGTTCAGATTTTATTTCAGCTTTACTTCTTGGCTTGAGATTATGCGGAGAGGATTTCCAGCTCCCTCGCCATCTGACTGCTCATGTCCTCAGTGAAACGCAGAGATGCAGATGGCAGCAGATATGCAGGAGCAACATTACTCGGTGCCACCAGCTACACTCAGATTACACATTAACAAGACAATAACATCCACGCTTTCAGCCTTTACGGTTCAGAACCATCACAGCCACTTTGATCTGGAAGGTGCATGCTGCTGCAGGTTTATTCTTGTGTAATTAAGGTGAGGGAAGAAACCGGAGCTGTCACCGCTGCTGGTTTCTCTGAAAGAAAAGGAGGGCAGCAGCGGTGCCAGCTCTTTTTTTAATTAGGTAAGAAGGAAAAACATCACATTTGAACCACTCATATGAAAAACTTTAAAAATGACTTGAAATTTAGGATGATTGCCAGAATGCAGTGAAAACAAAGACTAAAGTGGGAGTGGCATTTAGTTATCCTCGACAACATTATTTGCTGATTGTACTTTTGTCTCCGCCCATCTGTCAGTCAAATAAACCACTATGTGAATAATGCACAAATTGAATTCCATTATAACCTTGAAGAAATTAACATTAAATAATCAATTTTATTCAAAGTGCCTTTCTTGCCACTCATGGACACTGTACAGTATAAAAAAATCAGCGAGAATAAATACACATCAAAACAGGAGCACAATAAAATCAGCCAACAGATGGATGACTAATAAAATCAGAGTGAAAAGGCAGATTTAAAAAGGTGGGGTTTGAGTCTGGATTTAAACATGGGTAACGAATCAATGATACAAAGACCCAGAGGGAGAGAGTCCCTGACTGGCTGAAGGCTTGGCTCCCCATGGTGACCAGTCGGAAGGGGCATACGGAGAACTGCAGAGAAGAAGACCGGAGAGAACAGGAGGGAGTGTAAATAGGGAGAAGATCAGATAGATAAGGTGTGGCCGTGTGATAGGGAACTTTGAAGGTGAGGAGAAGAAGTTTGAAATGTATTCTGAATTTGACTGGGAGCCAGTGGAGTTACTGGAGGATGGGGATGATGTGATAAAGCGGTGACCACTACTAGCTGTTTTGAAATTTTGAGATTTCTGTTTGTATCATAGTTAGGCCTTTGGCAGCTTGATGGTGTTGTGAAGTACTGTATAAATAAAGTTTTTATAAACTCGGCTGTGATCCCCAATTGCTGCATGCACATTCCTGGAATCTCTCTTTATGGCATCATCCTAACACTACTTGTAAACATATTCGCAATATTTTATTTTCCAAAGCAAAAATTACTTTAAATTTCCACACAAAATCAGAAAAACAGATTCAGATTATGACAGGAATGTGAGAGGAAATGTTTGGCCTCAGGGTTGAATAAATAACTGAAATGAAGGAAGCTTTTGTAAAAAAAAAAAAAAAAAAAAAAAAAGTTTATAACCCATATTTATATCCCAACTAAAGATATGAATTTAAATATAACCTAAAGCAGCTTACACTGTGTGGGTTATTGTGGATTATTTCATCCCCCCTCACATCCACAACTCTTCTTAGTATCTACTTACTTCTCTTTTGCAGTAGTTAAATCATAAACAAAGTTTGACCTTCACAGGCCTGCAGATTTAGTATTTTTTGTTGTTTTGTGTTTTTATATGAAGGGTACTACTGACAAGAAAGTGACGTTTACTCAATATTTGTTTGCATCCTTTCTTGCACCAGGCATGGAATATTAGAACCAACATTCAAGACAAACAAGAGAAGGAAACAACCGAGTAACAGGTGGCGTCAGTCAGCAGGGGCGTCTCTGAGGTTGTAAACAGAGGCAACCACCCACTTATTTTACATAAAAAATACAGAAATTTTTGTTTTTAGCTTTTATAAACAAATTATTAGATAGAAAAAATGCATGAACTCAAAGCACAAAATAACTTTCAGCAGCTTAGAAATCAAGTTTCACGATTGATAGTGTTTTTTCTTATATAGGCTGTGTACAAATTACCTCACTACTCCCTAACCTCTAAAAAGCTATTTATTCTTTGAACATATACTACTATATATATTACAGACATATAATCCATTATTCATTACATTAAAATTTTAAATGAAGCTGATTAAAATATTTTAAAATTATTGCATAAAACACATCAGAATTGTTTGTCACACAGTAACCAAAGATGTATGCAAAGTACATATCGTGTAAAAGGATTTGAGAATGTTACGGAGCTAGAATTGAGATGTTAGTTTTGTAACGTGCACACATTTTGAAAATATAGGTTAAGTTCCAGGCTACAGGTGCAAAACAAAGCCTGCAAAACATTTTTAACCATATTTGGCATGCCAGGATGAACCAGTTTCGACCAATCATGTTTCTAGAATCTCCATCCAATCACGGCGAGAGCCGTGTGTGGCTCTGCCAATCAGAAATATTACTACAGATGCTACTACAGAAGCTTCTTGCATACGTAAAGTTGGACGCTATAATGACGTTGTCGAGATTCCCGTTCACTGCTGTGCTACAATTGTATAAACAGAGCTTGAAAAACAGATACATACAAATACAATTCAGGAACATCTGAGTGAGTTGACTCAGAAGAGTGAATGTTTATGCTGCTCTTGTAGCTCAGGGATAGGCAACTCCAGGCCTTGAAGGCTACAGTGTCTGCATGATTTCCAGATATCCAAGCGTTCCCTTATGACTGATTCCCTGGTTTGGGTGTTCATTTTTTCATTCATTTTCCAAACCGTTTAATCCCTTTCGGGGTCACGAGGCTGCTGGAGCCTAACCCGGAGTAACTGCAGTGTAAAATTTGTTTTGCTTTTTCAATTGTCATTATGATTTTTTAAATGTTTTTGCATTGAGCAAACAGCACTTCAGGTTTAACCTACAAAACAACGCATATTTTAAAATTCAGAGTAATCCTATTTTTTAAAAATTGCTATTAAACAAGTAATGATGAAAAAAAAAACTTCCTGCGAATGAAAACACGAAACACGAAATAAACCAGAATTTAAAATGCACAGATCAGAACAATCCATCTGTGGGTTTAAGTAGCTTTTTCCACAGGGATGCTACAAAAATGGTCCTAGCATCAAGTTCTAAAATCAACTCAGTTTGTAAAATCTACAAATAAAGACCTTTCTGCTAACACTTCTAACATTAATTACAAGCCTAAAACAGGGAAATAGTGAAAAAATCCCAGGCAGCGATTCAAATATGGAAACGTTCTCTGGAGGACTCACAAACAGAAAGAGCTGATGAAGGCACTTTAACATCTTCACAGCTAATTACCACTTCCAACTATGCTTTACTGAATAAGTTTGCATTTGCAAATGCAGTGGGTTTGGGTTGCTCAAGAAAACACAAATCCCTGTATTTTTAAAAGTGCTTGTTCTGGTTATTAGCAAGTGCAAATTTTTTTCCAAAGAATCTGCCCTTTAAGTGTCAGGGTTGACGTGCGGACACAAATGCAGACGGACTCGAAATAAAGAAAAAATAGATTTAATGACTCGAGAGAGGACCATTAAATCAGAGCAAACAAAACCACCCGACAACCCGTGCAAGGGAGACGAGGGTATATAACGAAAAGAGAGGATGTCCAAATGGAAAACAGGTGTGCAAGGGGGGAGGGGACATCTGAGGGAGGAATGTCAAGTGACCTGGGACAAACGGAAGACACAGGAAGTAACAACAAAATAAAACCGGAAATGACTGTAACTGAACTAATAAATCGACCTGGTTCCAAAAACCCTACAGTACCCCCCCTCAAGGTGCGCCGCCTGGCGCAGAAGGGGGCTGGTTCCGGCGCCGCCGATTAAAGTCTCTGATGAGATCAGGATCCAGGATGCGAGAAGCGGGTTCCCAGGAACGTTCCTCAGGTCCGTACCCCTGCCAGTCCACCAGGTATTGAAGACCACGACCCCGTCGCCGAACGTCCAACAGGCGACGGACGGTGTAGGCCGGTTGGCCATCAATGATGCGAGGAGGAGGTGGCGGAGGGGACGGCGGTTGAAGGGCACTCGTGACGTGAGGCTTAATCTGCGAGACATGGAAAACCGGGTGGATGCGCAAGGTCCTGGGCAGGCGTAGCCTAACTGCCACAGGATTGATGACCTTGACGATCTCAAATGGTCCAATGAACCTGGGAGACAGCTTCTTGGACTCCGTCCGAAGCTTGATGTTAGCGGTAGAGAGCATGACGAACTGGCCCGGTCGATACTCAGGAGCTGGAGTTCGCCGGCGATCCGCCAGTCTCTTGTTGGTCTCCCTGGAACGCAACAAGGCTGCCCGAGTCTCCCGCCATATGCGCCGACAGCGACGATAGAGATGCTGCACCGATGGAACCGCCACCTCCGTTTCCTGCTCGGGGAACAGCGGGGGTTGGTACCCCAGGGAACACTCGAAAGGGGACATACCCGAGGCAGATGAGGTGAGGGAGTTGTGTGCATATTCCACCCACGGCAACAGCGTGCTCCAGGAGGCCTGGTGTCGGGAACATACACACCGGAGCGCAGCCTCCAGGTCCTGGTTGGTCCGCTCCGCCTGCCCGTTAGACTGTGGGTGGAAACCAGAGGAGAGACTGGCAGTGGCCCCGAATGCCCCACAGAACGCCTTCCAGACTTGCGAGATGAACTGGGGTCCTCGATCTGAAACCATATCTGCAGGGATGCCGTGTAATTTGAATACGTGTTCTATTACCAGTTTTGCCGTCTCTGCCGCTGAAGGGAGTTTAGGCAAGGCCACAAAGTGGGCGGCCTTGGAGAACCGATCCACTATGGTCAGGATGACGGTCTTTCCAGCGGAGGACGGCAGGCCGGTCACAAAGTCCAAAGCAATGTGTGACCAAGGCCGACCCGGGATGGAGAGTGGGTGTAATAGTCCAGCAGGAGATTGTGTGCTCGCCTTGTTCTGAGCACACACCAGACAACCAGAAACAAAGTCCCGGACGTCCTTGGACACGCTGGGCCACCAGAACCGACGACGCAGAAAGGATTCTGTCCTGCGGATCCCGGGGTGACAGGTGAGACGGGTGGCATGGGCCCACTGGAGAACTCGAGACCTGAGAGAGCTGGGTACAAACAGTTTATTGGGAGGACCACCCCCCGGATCTGGTTCCTGAGTCTGAGCGGACCTAATGTCTCTTTCCAATTGCCAGGAAAGGGCGCCCAGCACACATGAGGGGGGGAGAATACAGGCCGGTTGACTATCCTGGGAAACCGGTTCCTGCTGACGGGATAGGGCGTCCGGTTTAACATTCTTAGAACCAGGTCGATAAGTAACCATAAAACAGAAACGGTTGAAAAACAAAGACCATCGAGCCTGTCTGGCATTAAGCCGTTTTGCAGTCCGTAGGTAGGACAGATTCTTATGATCTGTCCAGACCACAAACGGCACTGTGGACCCCTCTAACCAATGCCTCCATTCCTCGAGTGCTAGCTTGATAGCCAGCAGCTCCTTATCCCCCACATCATAGTTGCGTTCGGCTGGAGAAAGCCGACGAGAGAAGTAGGCACAAGGACGCATCTTGCTATCCGAAGCCCCCCGTTGGGACAGGACTGCACCCACTCCTGTGTCCGAGGCATCTACCTCCACAACAAATTGTCTGGACGGGTCTGGTTGAGCCAAAACAGGGGCAGAGGTGAAAAGATGTTTAAGCTTCTTAAAAGCTGCCTCTGCCTCCTCAGTCCAGAAAAAAGGGGAAGAGGATGAGGTGAGAGCTGTGAGCGGCGCGGCCACCGAACTGTAACCCCGGATGAAGCGACGGAGGAAGTTGGCAAACCCCAGGAAACGTTGTAACTGTTTCCTGTTAGAAGGGGTAGGCCACTCCACCACCGCTTTCACCTTAGCCGGATCGGGTTTCACCTCACCCTCAGAAATAACAAACCCCAGGAAAGAAACAGACGGAGAGTGGAACTCACACTTCTCCGCCTTAACAAAAAGTTTGTTTTCAAGTAAACGCTGGAGAACCAGACGAACATGCCGCCTATGTTCGCTGGCAGTCCTGGAAAAGATCAGAATATCGTCCAAGTACACAAACACAAAACGATGAATAAAGTCTCTTAATACGTCATTGATCATTGCCTGGAACACAGCAGGAGCATTACAGAGACCAAAAGGCATGACCAGGTACTCGAAATGTCCCAAAGGGGTGGTGAAGGCGGTCTTCCATTCGTCTCCAGCCCTCATCCGCACGAGATGGTAAGCATTGCGGAGATCCAACTTGGAATAAATCCGAGCCTCCTGCAATGCCTCAAAAGCAGAGTTCATCAATGGAAGGGGGTAGCTGTTCTTGACCGTGATCTCATTCAAACCCCGATAGTCTATACACGGTCGGAGCGACCCGTCCTTCTTTCCCACAAAAAAGAAACCAGACCCCACTGGTGATGACGAAGGTCTGATAATCCCAGAATTCAATGATTCAGCGATGTATTTCTCCATGACCTCTCTCTCGGGCTTAGACAGGCTATACAACCTGCTCTTAGGTAACGTAGCGCCAGGTTGTAATTCAATAGCACAGTCATAAGGTCGGTGGGGGGGTAGAGAGAGAGCTCGTGATTTGGAGAATACCTCAGCTAAATCATGATATTCCGGTGGGATTCCGGATAGATCAGGTGAGGGCGGCTGCCCAACCGGGGTAGCGGGGTCTTCCCCAGGAGGCCGAGCTGAGCGTAGACAAGAATTGTGGCATTTCTCACTCCAGCCGGAGATACGACTGGAGGACCAATCAATGACGGGGTTGTGTGCCAGAAGCCAAGGGTACCCCAGAACCAATGGGTTCTGCGCAGAGGAAAAAATGAAAAACCTGGTGGATTCATGATGGTTGCCAGAGATAATCAAATGAACTGGTTTGGTTATGTGGGAAATGGTGGCTACCTCTTGGCCGTTTAGGGAGATTACTTGTAACGGCCGAGGTAGTGGCTCATAAGCAAGCCCGACTTGCTTAGCTAGCTCGGCGTCCATGAGGTTCTGCTCTGCTCCTGAATCAATTAAAGCTTCAATAGCTCTCCCCTTACCCTGAAACACAACCTGTATCTTGAGTAAACAGGCAGTAGGACCCTTATTAGTGAGCGCCAAATCGCCGCTCGTCAGCGCGCCCACTCTTACTGACGAGCAGAGGAGTTTGGGCACTCCCTGCAGAAATGACCCCGCTTACCACAGTAAAGGCACTCACCTGAGACCATTCGTCGCTGTCGCTCGTAAGCAGTCAGTTTACCCCGGCCAAGATTCATAGGTTCCTCAAGAATAGGTGGTGGGGTTTCTGTGGGAGAAACAGCAAAATCAGGTGAGTCCGAGTTCCTGCGTCCAACAGAACTGTGTTGGAAGCGGGGTGTAGATCTGCTATGCTCCAGTTTGTGATCCTGAAGTCTGTTATCGATCCGGATGACCATGGCGATAAGCGGTTCCAAGGAGGAAGGCAGCTCTAGGGCGATTAGTCTGTCCTTTAACTCCTCGGAAAGTCCCTCCACGAATGCGTCCATGAGCGCAGTGGTGTCCCAACCACTAGTGGAGGCCAGGGTGCGGAACTCGATAGCATAGTCAGCTGCCCTTCTGCCCCGTTGCCGAAGTTGCATAAGGGCTCGGGCTGCCTCTCGGCCCGGTTTGGTATGCTGGAACACCTGCTGAAAAGCCTCCAGGAATGCCGCGAGAGACGCGCAGGTCGGTGCTCCACGCTGCCACTCAGCCGTCGCCCATGCGCCTGCTCTTCCGGTGAGGTGAGAGATGATGAAGGCCACCTTAGCTTGGTCCGAAGGATAGTGAGGCGCCTGCAGTTGGAAGTGGAGCTCACACTGGGTGATAAAAACCCGACAGTCCCCAGAATCTCCCGAAAAACGTTCTGGTCGGGCTAATTGCGCGGTGGGAGCGACCGGAACACTCTCCCAGGTCCCCTGGATCGGTGTGGGAGGCGAAGGGCGTGCCGCGGGAAAAACCGGCGGATGTTGAAAACGCTCCGTCAGTTGTTCAAAGCGTTCTCCCAGTGCGGCGAATTGCCGTTCGTGACGGCTCGACATCTCGAGTAATCCTTGTCTCAAGCATGACATCTGCTCCTCCTGTTGGCGGAGTAATGCCCGTAACGTCTCCGCGTCTGCTGCGTCCATTATACTGGTCGGGTGGTAATGTCAGGGTTGACGTGCGGACACAAATGCAGACGGACTCGAAATAAAGAAAAAATAGATTTAATGACTCGAGAGAGGACCATTAAATCAGAGCAAACAAAACCACCCGACAACCCGTGCAAGGGAGACGAGGGTATATAACGAAAAGAGAGGATGTCCAAATGGAAAACAGGTGTGCAAGGGGGGAGGGGACATCTGAGGGAGGAATGTCAAGTGACCTGGGACAAACGGAAGACACAGGAAGTAACAACAAAATAAAACCGGAAATGACTGTAACTGAACTAATAAATCGACCTGGTTCCAAAAACCCTACAGTAAGTGAGAGATGCCAAAACACTTTCAACTTGAACGAAAGCTGGACAAACATATAGGAACTACAAACTGCGGGGGCAGCAGTCTAAGGTTCCTCAGACTTCCCTCTCCCTGGCCACTTCCTCCACCTCCTTTGGAAATAGACCCCAAGGTGTTCAAGTTCAAGTTCTTTATTGTCAATTCAACATAATATATGCTAGACACACAGTGAATCGAAATGGCGTTTGCTTACTCTCCCATGTGTAGACAAGAAAATAAAAAAACAGAACCAGAAAATATCAACCTACCAATAATGTACAATCAGAGAATGCAAATATGCATATGTGCAAGACTGCAGACAATCATTCCACACAACAGGTGCAAATGTTCTGCAAAACGGCATTTGGTGCAAGAATATGCAGATATCTGGCTAGTGTACAGACTGGTACACTCTGTCTGCTCCATGACATCAACAGCGTGACAGAATACATAACATTCGCAAAAACACCATCATTCCCTCAAGGACTGTCTGCTGCTACCCCAACATGCCAGGGATTACAAGTGACCTAAATTCCCTTCCCTAAATGTGAAGAAGAGGGCCTTCAGGACAGGAGACAGAGAGTGACTGAAGATGGTGCAGCACCAAATGAGAGAGAAGTTGAAGGAATGTAAGAAAACCTTCAAGGGAGTTTTGAACGTGGAAGCCCGATATGCAAAATGACATGCATTTCAATTAAATTTTTGTTGGAAGTTCTCCTGTTTTCAGCCTTCTGTTGTTTTCCTTCTACCCAGGTTCATGTAATCAGTCTTCATTTGTATCACCTGTTCACATCTGCATATTTACTGCTGTTTCTGCTCACTCCAGCGCTAGTTTGTTTGCTCTATATGCGAAGTAGGAGGGTGGCTGTGGTGGTTCCCGATTTGGCTAAGGTTTTTTGTCCGTGAGTTTTTGTTTGTTTGTTACCTTTTTCTTTTGTGATCTGACCTGCTGGAGTTTTTTATGTTTCCTTTAGGAACTGTATTTGGGATTTTTTAACAGCTCTTTTCCCCATTGGAGTGATGAGGATCTCTCTGTGTGGAACTTTTTTTCTTAAGGTCCACCTGGATTCTTCTTTAGCTCATTGTTTTCTCCTCATTGACTCTGATTTTGTCTTTGGGTTTCCTCTACATGGAGAATTGGGGTTAAGGCAGTAGCATTGGAGATCGATCTTTTTTTTTTTTTGTAAAAGCTGGCCCAGTGTGAACGTAACATCAGAAAGACAACTGTCAAAAGTTCACAAGTCCAATTTCACTTACTACTCCCTAACTCTTTGAGAGATTACGCACATCCATTGTACTATCCTAACAACAAATATGACCATTTTACAAAGACTACTTATGAATCCACTGTGTTATAATAAAAACTTGGATGACTCATAAGGAATAAATGTACTTTCAAACACAATCCATTATGGTCAATATTTACCAATCTAATGAGAATTGATCCACACTTTTTTTTTTTTTTTTGAAGAGACTTCTGGGAAATTTTCAGGGCACTGGACTTTGGAATAGTAGATTTAAAAAAAAAAAACACGATGCTCTATAGTACACTAATTGGTGACTAGAGAGTGAATTTGGACACAGCTTTGGTCTAAAAGTCCCACATGGAGGAATCAGTTTAGGAGTGTGAAGGCTGTTACACTGCAGTCTGAACGCTACAAACTCTGTGAAGGAAAACATGTAAAAATGGAGATCCTAATGATTCAGCCGAATCAATGCAACTTGACAAAAACAGGAAGTGGATGAACCATGAAGTCTTTATTTTCTAATGCCTCATATTTCCTCTCGGAAGAGTCGCTTTCACCACAGTTGCAAAACACTTCGGAGATTTCAAAACCCCACACAGACTAAGTGGCACCAGCATGAAGTTCATAAATCTTTAAGTCAGGCGTGTGGAACTGATTAACAAAACTGTGATATGAGGCAAGGTCATGAAGGAAAAATCAGTTCTTCTGCATGTAGCTGTTCTGGATTTGGTCTGCATTGGGATTTCTCTGTTTGCTGTTTCACAGCTTGTTTAGCAAAGGACACCTCTGTATTCTTTTTATGTAAAAATCACATTCAGCAAAACACAAAATGACAGAAACGTCTATGACTTCACCATAAGCTTTGACCTTCACTGCTGCAGTGAAAATCAGCCCCAAAAATTCACTTTTGCCAGAATAAAATAATCAAACCAAATGTGATTAATCACAGCCTCTGCGGGTCTGATTTGATTGCTGTGCTTACTGATTGATTTCTTTTTATAAGGAAATGAGGTAAAGATGAAGACGTTCCAGTGACATACATTACAAACACTTCATCAATACCACACAGAAATATTTGATCAAGCTGACTGATGCTGACCTTAAGCTGGAGGCAAAACCCATAAAAGGTCACGGAGGGAACCAACGTAGATTTGAGTGGAACAAATGATGCAGAAACTGTCCACTTTGGTAATAGGGTTATTGATTTCAAATGCTGACAAAACAAATTTTTATTGTGTATTATTCAATTGTCCTTCATAATCAATGTTCAAGCAGTTTACATGAATTAAAAGGGACACTGTTCAAACATCTGTATCAAATATTGGTTCCAGATTGGTCAAAGTTCAACCTGGTTTAACTTTTGAAGCTTGATCAGTGGCCACACATTTTGTACGTAGAGTATAAAAAAGGTAATAGAAACTTGAGTAGCAACGCATAAATACATCCGTTTACATGGATTTTTTTTTTTTATTGGAAGTGCTCTCTTAAATGTGAGCAGTGTATAGTATGAGTCGGGATGTATATGATATTGCCACATATGCAGCTTTATTTTAATTGTATCACCAGTCTCTTGCCATATGTCGGTAAAGGTTCCCATTCATGCAGGTGGTATGGTCTTGAGGTTGAGTCATAACACCTGGACCTAAAAATGTCTTTCTTTGAAACACTCGTCCAAGTGGCTTCATCGGTCTGAGTGGTGCAGGATTCTGTTCACATTTATATATTTCAGGTGAGACACACATGCCTGCAGTTGAATGGCTCATTACAGAGAAACAAAGATGAGAGACCAGAGTATACGCCCCTCCTCCCATATTTCTGTATCCCTAACATAGGTTCGCTAGGTGTGGTCTCGTTGGGATTTTGGTCTTCTTAAAAGAGTAACAAAGTAAACAGGAGACACATTGTCTCCCTTTCTGTTGAGAAAAGAGTTTTTCACATGTCTCTTGCCATTACACAATGCAGCACTAACACACACACGCACAGGCACACACACACACACACACACACACATACATATATATATAGATAGATAGATAGATAGATGGCCCATCAAAAAAGTCCTTGTAATCATCATTACCACATTGTTCAAACTGTAAATCTTTATTTTATGTAAAATCTGATATTTGAGGATTAATGGGAAATAGCTCCTTTTTAGCGATCAAGCGAGCTCTGCCGCTCTCTGCGTCACACTCGGCGATGGGCGGGGCTTTTATACTGGAGCTAAAGAGCAGGGTGACAGAAACCTCTGAAATGATGTGGGAGTTGACTGATCACAAAATTCAACTTTACTGGCTCGTTTCAACCTCTCGGTGGCAGCACATAGACTTTTAGACTATAATTTCAGGAAATAAACGAGTTTCTTTGAAATAGTCAAAATGTTGGCATGGACCAACATTCAGCGCTTTTAAAGCCCAATTTGTTCAAATCAACAGCCATAAAAATTTGATTTACTGTTTAGTACCCTTTAAGGATTTGCAACATTTGGTACTTCTTGGTTTGTGTAAAATTTAGGAGTAGAAGGTGGGGAAGTGTACAAATATACAATTAAAAAGTATGTTTTGTACTGTTATGAGCTACTTCCACATACATACCCGCACCATGCCATTACAACACCAAGCAGGAAGTCTTGTTTTATCTGCCTGGGGGTCTACCCATCTGAGGGTTGTCATGTTGGATTGTCCTGATTCTGTTTTTAAAGCAAAATGGGGACTAACATTATATAAGACACATAGAACATAGCAGTTTTTTTATTTTTTTTACTTCTGTAGAGCTTTTGGAAATTAGCCATTCTTAAAAAGATAAAAATCGGAAAAAAGTACACTTTTTTTTAGTAATATAGAGTTTCTCAATTTCCCTCTTATTTTAAGGCCTCAAAACCATTTGAGATCGAGTCCATCTTCTCCAGAAAGCACATTTCATTTTGGATTACAAAGTGAGGTCAACAGACCCAACCTGATTTAGGTTTTCTGTTTCATTTTCTCCTCATCCGCTCAAAAGCAGAGAGGAAGCGGCAGGAGGAAATGGGGATATGGGGGTTGGTGATCCCATCATCTTATTCAGCACATGAAGGCGTTTCATCCTCCTTTGATGCACTGACATCTCATATGAAGGGTAGTTTTGTTTCAGAGGATGTATATTAGTGTGCAGTAACTGCTGCTTGATGGAGACGAGAACATGTCTTTTCCCATGAGGAACTTTGATGTCTTTGTTTCTTGTAAGACCTTTTTTTTCCCCCCATGGGATGGGCCATTTGTTTAATGTACTTAGAGCTGTTTACCAGATTTTCCCGTTTTTGATGTTGCACCAAACTAAACAAAAATCTCAAGGAGGTAAAATTAATGGTTTAAGTGCAAGATCTGCTAAAAGCTCATCAAAATCCACTCCATAAGAGAAAAATAAAACAAATGCTCAGTGGAAAAACAATAAGAAATAAAAAATAGGCCAAGCAAGAATTAAAGCCACGAGTACAAAGACATATTAACATAACTGAGTGGACACCACATCCAGATAGACACATATATAACAACCAAATACAGCACGAGCCAAAGCTTCATGGTCAAATGAAGCCATACAGTGATTAGTATTCTCCTTCCCTTCTGACACAGGGCTGGTCGAAAACCACTTGTTTACTCATTTTACTATTTGTGTGTATAGTGACAGGGAACGCCCTAAACTGCTATATCATCTGCTGAGTTTTACTGCTCTTTGGGATTCAAGCAGGAATGTACGCTGCTCGACACCCGGAGCTCCGTACAACTATTAACCAAGTTTTTTGTAATATTTGACCATTTTCAATAAATGTCTTGGTTTTCTAAGCAAAATTTTTGTCACTCACTTCATCAACTAACTCGGGGAGGTTAGCGGAGGTCTACCTCAATAAGAGTCGATCACTGCTGAAGGCAGGTTCTGGTTTTGGAGTACAGCTAGGATAGAACAAGTGAGACATTGCTTTTAAATGATTTATTTGAAAAACACACACACCCATATATGTGTATATATATATATATATATATATATATATATATATATATATATACAAATGTATGTTTCAAAATTCATTCATTTTCACTGACTGTGGGTGGAGGGAAAACGATTAGCAACAGAATAGAACCAAAACAGAAAATGAGTGCAGGAAATAAGAAAGAAATACAGTCCTCATGCTTTGAAATTTAGAGGCACGAATGGTTCATTATTAAGATTCTTTAACCATTTAACACCAGACATGTCACCGGTGACATCGAAATAACACTCAATCTTTAACGTACTGTAACTCTTCAACTGTTTATGCAGTCAAGATAAATCAGCTGATTCTGACGTGGAAGATTACCATGCTGGCTTTGCACTGATATGCAGCACGTTACTAACTTAAAGTGTTGCATATCAGCAAAAGACTTTCTCCGCAACAGAACCCACTGGAGTTACGCTAATAATGTCAAAACTTGAAGAGTTATGTTAGTCCGAAAATTGTCAAGACTTGGGCTAAAGCTCCTTGTTAGAGGATTAACTTATGTTGAAATAAGAATGGAATTACATCTCAATTTCTATATTCATCAAAGACTGAGCAGATAACCAGAATTTCACTAATTAAAAAAAAAGTTGAAGTTTCAACTGTCGAGTGGCGAGGAATCTTTGGAAAAAACATTATCAGATGCTTTTTGAAAAATTCCCTACAATTCAAGGCAACATGTGGTTAACCCTTTGACTCATTGAACCTATAGCTTTAGTCCCATTGTTGACATTCTTTTTACTACCGTAACTTTTCAACTGTTTACACAATTAGCATAAGTCCAGCTGATTTTGAAGCAGAGAAAAGCAGCTTTATGCTTAACATTTTACAAGTGCTTACGCAATCTATCAGCTAATTCTGTTTGTGCAGAAAAGCAGATTTGCGGCCTTATGCTACACAATTTTCTCTGCATCAGGATTCCTGTTTAACGCGTAAAGGGTTAAAAAGTTACGGAATGTCACCTGGAAATTGTTACCCCTCTCCATGATCGGCAGGGTGAATGCTATCAAAATGGTTAGCCTACATAGGTTTCTCTATCTATTTCAAAATTTACCAATATATCTGAACGCGTCCTTTTTCAAAAAAGTTGACTCAATAATCCTGCCATTTATTTGGGGCTGTAAAACCCACAGAATATCTAAAGCTCATCTGCGGAAATCTTCCAAAGAGGGTGGTCGGGGTCTGCCAGACTTCAGACACTACTACTGGGCAGCTAATGCCAGGGCCCTCACCTGCTGGAAGTGTGAGTGTCTTGATGTGGGGGGCACTCCCTTGTGGGTGCAGCTGGAAGCTAACACTGTGGAAAAGTCATCACTCCCGGCCCTTTTGTTTTCCAGCTCTGCCCCAAGATCCAAAATACATCAACATAACTTTATCCTAAAAAACTCCCTTCGCATCCTACACCAGATAAAAACAGTGTGCCGGGCTCCTAGCGCCTCGATACAGGCTCCCATTTGCCAAAACCATGCACTCATCCCTGGCCAACAAGATGGAGCATTCATTGTCTGGAAGGAAAGGGGTATCAGATCCTTTTCAGATCTCTTCATTGATGGTCATTTTGCTTCATTTACACTGCGTAGTTCAAGGTACAGAATTCCTAACTCCCATTTCTTCAGATACCTTCAGGTCAGACACTGTGTTGGGGAGTGGTGTCCACATCTTGATCTCCCTGCTGCACACCCCCTCTTTGAGCACCTCTCGCTACCCCCTGATTCCAAATAGATTATATCTAAATGTGTTTCTTGTTTCTCTACCGTGGTTCCCTCTGACTCGATCAGAGAGGTTTGGGCCAGAGATTTGAACTGTGAAGTGCTGGTACACCTCTGGAATGAGGCACTGTCCAAAATCCACCACTGTTCCATTAATTCTCGTCTCAGGTTGATTCAGTTTAAGGTTTTGCATAGACTGCATTATTCCAAAACAAAGCTGAACAAAATATTTCCAGCTGTCTCAGTCAACTGTGATAGATGCAACACATCAGAAGGTACTCTGGGTCACTTATTCTGGTTCTGTCCATCGTTGCACAGTTTCTGGTGTAAAATCTTTAAATGCTTTTCAGAGGCGTACAACACAGATATTCGGCAGAATAGCCACCTGGCCGTTTTTGGGTGTTCTTCGCAAAGTTCCCAAACGCCACAGCATATACAGACGGCGCTACGGTTGGGAATGGTGGTGGCTAAAAAGCTTATTCTGCTAAACTGGAAATCAAAAACTCCTCCCTCCTTTGAACATTGGCTGGCTGAGATCATACTTGCCATCCAGCTGGACAAGATGCAGCTCTGCAGAGCTGGCTCGCAGAATAGATTTGACACTGTTTGGAAACCTTTTCTGGCTCACCATTCCATACCATAACACTGAATAACAGGACTCCAGGTGGGGAGGTGCTGGATCTGGGTCACTCACAAATGTAACATTTCTTTCTCTTTTTCAAGTTGTGTCTGGCTGCAGCATTTATTTATGTATTCATTTTAAAATCAATATGGTAATCTGGCAATTTTTTTTTTGTTAGTTTTATTATCATTATTATTATTATTATTATTTATCTCTTACTGTTAACAATTGTGTTTTTGTGGGTTGTCTCGCTGTTCTTTCTCCCTTTGTGTCTCTGTCACTGTACGCTTAAACTTAAACTGAAAACAAAATATAAAAAAAAAAAAAAAGTTACGGAATGTCAAAGACCATGAATTATTTAGTTAAAGGGTTAACTGTCCATCCTAAGGACACAATGACTGTCAAGCCTTAGATGAGCCCATGCCAATGGAGTTTAAGAAAAGAGCTCAACTCAGTTTCAAATGAGTTTTTTCACCCAACTTGTGTTCCAATAATTCTAAACATGCGAGGCAGATGTGTCGTTTCTGCACGAGCCGTCCACCCTTTTTCACCCGTTCAGATTTATACCACACACAGATGACAACAAATGCTAAATAACCTTGTCATAATTATCCCCATTTTTCACAGCATTGCTTTAAATCCTGCTCGGCGAAGAGTAAACGATGTCTCATTTTCCGATAGCATCGAACAGTGATTCTCTCCCTGCACAAGAAAATCTATTTTTGGAAGAAAAGAAAAAAAAAAACAAGCGTTGCAGGGGAATTAGAGATTCTTCTCCCAGTTATTGAATAATTTACAGACCTCGCCAGTGTACTCATTAGTGCTACAGTAGGCAGACAACAAGAGGAGTGGGGAGGTCAAATAAGACGAAGTCTATTCAGGGCCGAAAAAAGCTGTGGAAGACATGTTAAATGCAGGAGAAGAAAGAGGAGAAAGGAAAATAACATGATTTCAAGGGAGGATGAAGAAAAGGAGGGTACTGCTTCTGTCAGTGTCATGATTAAAAGATTTATGTGACTTGAAGGAGGAGAGGGGTAGACTCTTCCCACAGCTACTCCTTCCTTTGTCTTCTTTGAACTTGGATGTGTCGGCAGGATAAGGGAGCTCAGTTAAATGCGACTGATTGCTGAGACGAGGTGCAACTCTGTCTTTGAATTAGCAGGTCCCAAAGCACCCTTGGCAGGGAGAGTTGAAGGAAGGAAAGAGAAGAGAAGAGGTGAGGAAGGAGCAGAGGGAGAAGAGTTCGAACTAAAAGGCTATGAGGGATGGTAGAGCAATCAGAAGCTTATTCATTAGGTGCATGTTACTAAAACTGACATTCCTTTTGGACTTGTAATGGCCCAAAGTGGAAGATTGAAGAAGGTGCTGGGAAAATATTGGGGGGATGTTTTCTATTGATTGAGAACTGGAACGAGTTTGGAATTAAATTAAGTCAAATCAGTTGCCTTTTTTTTCACCATGTTGGAATCAGACATCATCGGCAAGCAGTGATTGGCCTGAATTGGCCTGACTCATCATTTCTATTTTGCTGATCAGGATTGTTGTCTGTGGAGATTGTTCAAGGCTGATTTACACGAGCTTTTTTGCAGTGTATCTCTGTAGTGTTGACACAAAATGTTTGAACATTTGTCAATCAGTCGGAATGTTTACATCACCTTCGTCACATCTGCCTCTAACGTCTGTCCCTCCACAACTCAACCTTTCTGTAGAAGTTTTATTTCTAGTCTCTTGATGTGCCAATTTTGCGTCAAAAAGCCAGAGAAAAGATTTGGATGAACTACTTGACACACGAGTGGCGGGACAAACCAGTCTTCCAGGAGCCAGGAGGGGATGGACCGGAGATGCAACTTAAACAAAGAAAACTGACAGTCGTGAGACGGATGCCCCATGCAACACTAGTGTAAGGGACCAGGGTAAATACTGCATCAGTCAGTCAGGTTGTAGAACTTTTTTTTTTTCTCAAAGGGCAACTGGACATTTTTTTTTCTTTAAGGTATTTCACTTCTCATTCAAGAAGCTTCATCAGTTCTAGTGCGCTGGTGGAGAGTCATTTACACTCTCAGTCAGCTGCTTGTTAACTGCTTCAGAGTCAGTGTAATCACCTGGGAGAAGTTCCTTGTTCTCCAAGTCATTTGAATGCATGTGTAGATGAGTGTGAAGTCGTCTGAGGACTGATGAAAGAGCTGTTTGTAAATAGAAGGTAGGTGATGGCGTAGGTGATGGCGTGGTCCTCCCCCTCTGTTGAGTGAAGGCTGTTCCACTTTACCATAAATGGCCTCTTCGACTCCTCTCTCAAACCAAAGATCCTCTCTGTCCAAAATGTGCACATTACCATCCTCAAAGGAGGGACCCTTTGAGGATGGTAATGTGCACATTTGTAATGTGCAAGTGGTCTGCTGAACGACACCCTCACTCGTAATCATCTACACATGCATTCATTATTCAAATAACACAGATCCACATGCAAGCACCACATACTTTTATTGAGGTATCTGATCGGCTAGTTTATATGTTGAATAACTTTAACGTGCAGTACAGAACAAATATTGTAAAAAAAATAAAATAAATAAATAAAACAAAACATAGGATTAGCAAGTACAAGTTAAAAAAATAACAGAGTAGTGATTCTGACAAACAAAATGACTGAGTATTAGCTGTATATTTTTCAATAGAAGTCTATTTTGGCTTTTAGGAGCCGGCAGGTACTTCCTGTTTGGTATGCCAGGGAGAGGAGTCACTCAGTCCTGTTCTCATATTTTACCAACAGTGTTTACACTGCATGATAGGACACCGGTAGCAATGAGCTTCATTCAGCGTGGTCTTTCGGCAAGACCCTTTACGCTACTGCCTAATTATGTAGCCTTAAAAGGCGCCAAGTCTGTCTGTAGCGGTCCCCAGTCCGGATAAAATACAGGGTTGTGTCAGGAAGGGCATCCGGCATATAAATCTCTGCCAAACCACCTGTGCGAATCAGGGAAAGCTGAATCGCTGTGGCGATAAGCTGAAAGGTGAACAACTCAGTTTGAATGGATGGGAAAAGCAGAAAAATTAGATCTTTATTTTTATTCTTTAAAATACAAGCAAACTAAGCCACAAGTAAACATTTATCAGTTACTGCTGCTGAACAGTTGAGGGTTTCATTGAGAGAAAAAAACTGTGACTATGAAGGAAAACAGCACAAAGAAGAAACCAGCTTAGAAGGAAATCAGTTCAAAAAGTAAAAATTGACAAGTAAGTGTTGCTGGAATGAAAGCATTTTCACTATGAAAATTTAATGTAATGTTTAACTATCACGTTCAAGCTTACACAGGTTTCTGGAGAACAGAGGATGGGGCTTTTTTTATGTCCAGCTGTTTTTCCTGCATTCTTTGCCTTTCCGTCTAACTTTAGCACTTTTTTCCTACATGACTACACATATAAGATGTTTCCTGTTGCATACAATAATAATTAAATGGCTTTGAGTGGACTAAACTTCAGTTTAGTCTGTTCTTAAAGATAACTATTTAAATTTAAACTGTGCTTTGCCTTTATAATTGTAGAAGTGAGAGCATTGCTTTGTAATTCATGTCAAACAACTAAATGACATTGTGAATAAACTGTGAATAAAGTTTGACTCATGAATAACACAGTTCATTAAAAAAAAAAAGAAACTTCCCATCGACTCATCATTGCATGCCTCTTGGCTACTCTTGGCATTCTGGGTAGTGTAGTCGTATCAGTTCTTCTGTTCTAAATAGTTAATGTATAATATGTACTCTAACCTTATGTAGTAATACACCCTTTATTCTCTGTTTATAGACATTATACTACACAACCAAGTGTGCTTTATGGTACAAAACATGTTGTTCACTGGCCTTGTTCCTTTTTAGTGCTCCAAGTTGGCCGTCTGGTTTCACGCTGTTGCTGAACCGCACCAATATTTACTTGCAAGTGATCTCAGACCCTTTTTTTGGAGAGTTCCCTGCTTTGACATAGTTCAAAAAGTGAATTGTGTAAGAAAATGAGCTTTGTAAACAAACACATCAGTGTCATCCCATGTTGACACGACTCTGACCCAGATTATATCATCAGGTAATTGAAATGTATGAAAACCCCAGGTACAGTGGTTATATTTTTTGAATCACACACAAGCCTAAATGTTATCAAGAGCTTAAGCAATTTTAGGAAAAAAATAGCACAGAACTGTGTAAAATCACAGTTTGGTGTTCCTGGATGCCTATAGGCTGCTACAGACCGATGACATAAAACCTTCACACCAAAAATCCCTGTCCTTGATTTCCTTCCTCTTTTTCCCTCCAGCGGTTCTGGTCTGTTCCACAGCTCAGCACATATACAGTAAAATGTGGAGCATCCAGACCATGACAAATCAACATGCATCTCTTCTTTTCTGTGTGCATCTCTGAATATTTCATAAACGGCACAGAGCAGATGTTGCTGTAAAATGCATCAATATTTAATGCGCTCTCTGTCTCCCTTTTTTTGCTGTTTTGTATTCCTCTGACAGCGGCGATGACGGCGTTTGTGTTAGCCTAACAGCCACTGCGGTTTTGTCAATTAGGAGGCGTTCAGTCTGAGCTGCACTCCGCTCGGTGCTTAATAGAGAAAATAAGTCACAACGCTGGAAAAGCAATAGCGGCATAAGCAGAGTGCCTATTTTCAGGTGGCTAATTAGTGAGGCTTGCTCTTTTTTTTTTGCATTTTAAGTCAGTCTCTCATTCCAGTCCATCATATCTTTCAATGAACTCAAGTTAGATCTAACAGTGTTAGTTAATTTTATATGAAATATGTATTAAGGTTGCGGAGAAACATTTGGATGTTACACAGACTCAACATTGATTGGATTCAAACTGGCAAAGCGACTCGCTATGAATGAACATGAGGTGAGATTAAACATATTTCTGAATGTCAAACAATTCCGCTTTTCTCAGCCCACTCGGATGCGTAATCTTTATTTGTCGACACAATCGCATATGGCTGACTCTTAAACCACACACTGCTCGTTTTGGATTAATACGGATTAAAAAGGGAGAGGGGTGGGGTCCCAAATTAATCTGGATTACCAGCAGCCTCATCCTCTCTGGAAACAGCAATTCCCTTGAGAGTGGAAAGCCTGTGGCCATGGCGTTTTCTTTGACCTGTTTGCAGCATGAGGTGGTGGTGCAGATTGAAAAGTGGAATATGAATGAGAGCTTCCTCCCATAAGAGGTTCCATTAGAGATCACTTAAGGGGCTGCGGTCCATTATTGAGAGGTTGTGAGGGGGTGTGAAGAATCTCTTATTTAAGCCAGGAGTGGTGGTTAAGTGTGGACATTATGACTGCAGCGTCTGCAGCTTTATGATCAATGGGCATCTAAAACAGGAATGGTTTTAGACGCATTAAGCTATCATTTCTATTTACTCGTCATATTTATTTATTTATTTATCTGGTCCTGCCAGGGGCTTGGCAAACATTTTAAAAGTGTATGCTTGCATCGGACCAAAGGGATATGCTTTCACTTCCTGTTTGAAGCTGGTTTGAAAGCAAAGCTGATTCGGTCAGCCGCTATTTCAGTCATTCTGGAATTGGAGAAGACTTGCGCTTCAAAATGAATGACCAGTAACCCCTTACATTTCTGATTTTCTGCTACTTATTCATCACTAATAGGTAATAAACTGTCAAAGGCTTCCGTAGTTCAGCTTACAGAGAAATTGTGCTTTTTTTTGCATTACCGTATATTTGTTTCGTGCAAAACTTGGTGCAACCCTCTTATTCTGATTAAATGCAGTACCGGGTTGCATGAGGTAAAGTGAGACTTTCAGTTGAGTTTAATAATGTAAAATATGGCAAACAGAGGAAAGGAGATCCTTTTGCTCTCTTCATTCTTTTGGACAACTGTTTGATGTCAAGTCTGGCATTACATGTGACTATTTTCTTCTTCTACCATGCTAAAAAGGGCATGGTAACAGGGTTGCGTGCATGTTGTGGGACACATGTCCCATTGATAATAACTTATGTTGGAAAAACTTGTTTACTAAAACAAATGCCCCTACAGTTACAAGACACCAATTAAACAAATAATTAAAAAGCTGAATTTTAACTGTTTTATTCAAGATTTCGTTTCGTGACATAAGGAGGGGTGGGACAAAAGAAAACTGACTCTAGACTTCTTTGATATTTTTGAAACCATTTTCAACCATACTTTTCTTTCACTTTTTTGTAGATTTGGCCTTAAGATAAGAATATTTACTTAGAAAGTGCAAGTTTTTGGGGGTTTTTAGCATTTCAAAATGTCCTCCAATTCTGGAATGACCCATTTATGTTTTTCCAGTATTTTCTTATAGGTTTGGGGTTTTTTTGTTGTTGTTACTCTTCAGTTTGTTTTGTCGCCTTCAGTTTATGTGGTTTGTTGACTTGTTTTAAAGAGTTTGTTTATTTTTGATTATTTGTGTCAATAAGTCTGAATTTTTTAAAATAATTTTCTATTGACAATGTTCCAAAACCTACTGCATCTTGAAGTTCTAGCCCTCAATCGTGCTCTACTCAAAGACAAATTTCTGTGCCCGACTATGCTGCAGTCTAAGTCCACCTCTCTGGCCCTAAACACTCTCAGTTTTTTCTGGTGGAAGTTCTTTAGAAACTGTAAGAATTCCACATACTTTCTCCAAAGGGTTACTTTGGATCATTACACTGTTACTTGACTCCCAGTATTGTTCCACCACCACCCTCTGTTTGCCAGTGTTCTGCCAACAACTCCAGCTAATAGTCATCAAGGGAAAAGTCTAATCAGAAGTCAAATCCATTGTTCCCTGCAGACAGTTTTCAAGGTGCTGCTCCATTTCATGGATGCCTATAAGAAGAGCACGTATTCCGTAATGTGGCTTTCCACATTTTGGATCTTCTCAATCATCAAAATCTGTCCGCCTGAGTCGTTGCTTTATTCTCTATCTCCAATGTCAGCAATCTCTTTGGGATACATCTCTGCCTGACCAGTCCACTCGAAGTGGATCCAACTTTCAACACATCTAAAGTCAAGCCCATTCACTCCTTAGAGTTTAAGAATGTAAGGTTCCCTCCATTGGGGGAGTGTGATACGTGAACAACAGGTAAACGGGGCTCGAAAATGACTCACATCACATAAATGTTGGCAAATTTTAGGTCCTTGAATTCACCAAAACATGATACAGGACATTTGAATGGCAGATTGCTATTTTTGTGTAGCTTTGTAAGTACCTCGTTCTGTAGAACAAATGTCACACATGGAAGTGCGTGACAACTGATGGGACTTTAACTTTGTGAATTTGTCCTCACTGTCTTCCACTTTAAATACAGAAGTTAATCCTTAGTCACAATCATCTTTATGGGTGGATATGGGCTGTGGGTGAAAAATACACAAACCTGTCCAGAGTATGCTGGTGGCCTGCACAAAACATCAAGGTCGTAGATGGCTGTGTGAGCCTCTCAGCCCCTTTTCTAGGGTCATGCTGCAAGCGACAGGTCATGGTTAACACCTACACAGCACGCAAGTTTAACTGAGGGGGGAGTAGGAGAGATTCAGTCATGTTGCACAGACTTTATCCGTTTTTTAACCCCCAAAATCCTCTGCACTGTGGAGAGGACACAAGGAGCCCATTAGTGGTAAGTGGGTAAATGGCGTATACTTGTATAGCACTTTTCTACCTTCCTTGAAGACCCAAAGCACTTTGCAGTCCCCTTAGGATGCAGCTGCTCCCCTCTATGACCCTGAACGGACCGGACAACCCAAAAACCTGCAGGACCTGTACAGGTAAACCCTCCATATGCAGGTTGAGGCACGTCTGGGAAATGTTTGGCATCAATTTGTATTCAATCATGCCCCATATAAGATCAACATAGACATGTGCAAAGAAACTAAGAACCTCTGAAAGTAAGTACAAGATAATTAAAAAGTATTCGTGAATGTGTTTCACAATTGGTTTCAAACATTTGCAGCTGCTGTGAAAAAGACTTGTTAAAAATGAGTTTTTTTTCCTCTTGTTTTCATTTTAAGAATCTGGCTGTAACATTGAAAAAAAACTGGCTGATTCTCTTCATGATTAGTCTTTTTCTTTATACAGATGAAGGGTCTACAAGGCCTTTAAAAAGTGTATTGACTGATGGACAGCAAAGCAGAAACACAACCAGATTGATCTTCAGAAGCCAAGAGAACTAACTTTTTTTTCTCTTGTTCTTCCAGGCTAGCTCTGGTAAGTGTGCATCTCTTAACACATTCTGTGCCCTTTATCATCTTCCCCACTCAGTCATCTCTCATGGGAAGAGCTGATACATAGCATCTGAAAGATTTTTGGCCACTGTGTCTGGGGGAGGATGAACCGAAAGCACAGCAGCAAAATGGTCTCTTTTGACGGGGTGTCATTTCTCTTACAGCTCAGTGAAATTTGCTTCATTCCTGCACGGCAGCTGCCACCAATAACCCTGCAGTTTGTTTTAAAAAGACTTGAAGATTTGCTCTGTATTTGAATTTTATGGCTGAGTTCCTTTCCTGGTTGATGGAGCATTAGGTTAATCCCCTTTTCAGGTCTTTTTTTTTTTAATCACGTTTGAGCGCTCGTTCATACGTGCTTCGTTCTGAGGTCACAGTGAAGGTCAGACGATGCTGAAGCTTCACGGATCCCAACAGCGTTTTTATTCTGAATAGGGTCCCCATTTGAGCTACCAAGCAAATGACTACTAAAATCATTAAACTATTACAAAAAAGGCACATTGGATCACTGACAAACATTTTCTAAAACACCTTAGTAACTCTCAAGTCTGTATCTCTCTGCATCTGGTAGCAGCTGGCTGCCTGCCTGCAGCACTTTTACAGGAGTATGCATTTGGAGATCTGATAAATAAGATGGTGCCAATCCATCTGAAAGTGCAAATGCATGTAATCAAATCCTCTTTGAACCTCAAGAGGACAGAGACAGTGGAGCAGAGCCAAGCGGAGCTATGTGTCTGCACTTTTTCACTCGAACACAAAGATCATGTGCTGCATACCAACGGTTTTGCAGACGGCGCAGTGGTCTAATTATGTGGCAACAAAAAAAAAATAATAATAAATAAATAAAAATTAAAAAAGTTATTATGTGGCAACAGGAGACGACCTTTTACAGGCCGGTCGGGGGTGGGGTGTCATTTGTTGGGTGGGAAAATAACAAGACAACACTTGAGTGAGGCAAGGGCACAAGAGATGGCAAAGAACGAAACAGGGCCTAAAGTAGACTCCTGAGTAACTCCATGTCAAAAAACACTCATTAAAACTGAGCGATGTTAGAACTGTACTTTCAAACAGGGCGGAGCTACGGGGGCAAAGGAAGGCAGTTGCCTCTCAGCAAAAGCTTTGCCCCCCGACATGCCCTCCAATTTTTCAAGAAGACCTGACAGCACACAATAAAATGGCGCCAACGGGTTAGGAATCTTCTTGTATAGATGAGCAAATTCTGCTTCCGGCTAAAGTTGCAAAATTTCCGCTTCAGCTAATGATGTGTTTAATGATGTGTGGGCGCCATCTTGTCTGCAACCAGGTCCCCCTCCAATTTCTGGGTCAATATTAGTATCGTAATTGACAAAGACAAAAAAATGGATTAAAAAAGCTTTTTTAATTGTTTCTTCAACTATTCTTTTATTAAAAACACCTCAGCTAAAAATACTTTTAATATTAATGAAAATAATAAATAAAAAAACAGTAAAAAAAACATTAAAAAACTTCTCCCTTTGCTTCACATCCCTTTTGGTTCTATCCTTATTAGTTCATGCTCATTTGTTGTGTCTTAAGTTTACTTTTCTTGCTGTTGTTGCATTGCTGTTTAGTGTGTGTCTGTTATGATGATGAATCTTCCGCTTTGGGTCACACTTGCTTTGTGTTTCTAATCATCACAGCTGCTTCTCTTTTGTTAATTGTCCTTCAGTGTACTTAAGCCTGGTGCTTTCACTCACTCACTTTCAGTCCTTTTCTCTTTCACATGTCTGCATTTCGTGTCATTGTGTTGTTTTGTGGTGTATATTATAGTGATGGGCACAAGAAGCTTCATGAAGCCTCAACACGTGTGCACAGGGACTTCTAAACTGTCAATTCCACTACATGTATGGCCTCTTAACAGCCTTTGTTGTTTAGAGCCATTTGTTCTCATTAGTGTGAATTCGTGATTATTTTAGATTTTTTTTTATTTTTGTGCTTATGTCTTTTTTTTGTAATTCATTCTTCTGCATGTTTGCGCTGCGGTGTAAGAGGACATCAAATAATAAACCCCTGCTCCAGATGAGAATCGTCCTCTGCGATTTTCTTCATATCAGGATTTTTTTGGCCGGTTCTGAGTCAGCTGATGCCATCAGGAAGGGGGTTGCGCTCCTCTGTGCAGAGATACACTGCAGCACCTCCTTTGAATGCAAAAGCTTCCTATGAGCGTCTTCATTTGTCTGAGTTTTTGTGGCAAACCGGAAGAGTCACGTGACTGAAATAAAATCTGCAAATATGCCGGGGAACACCGTACTTCTGCGGCGACATTTATAACAGGAATTTAATCTTGACTGAAAAACAATTGCCGGCGGCTAAGAGGAATACAGCTGGAAGAAGGAAAAAACGTTGCCTTATGAGCGCTATATTCCATATAAGGCGTCTCCACTGCTCTACATTCCAGTGGTGGTGTACCTTACACTACTGCATCTGACGCTTTGCAAAGCACTTGGTGATGTGTGGCTTGGATGCAGCTGATCACCATGGAAACCATTTCATGAAGCTCTCTGCGTACTGTACTTGGGATAATCTGAAGGTTTCTTGAAGTTTGGATCTCTGTAGGAATTGACTGTCAGCAACCTCTTTGCACCATGCGCTTCAGCATTCACTGACCCCTCTCCATTAGTTTATGTGGTCCACCACTTCATGGATCAGTTGCTGTTGTTCCCAAACTCTTCCATTTTGTTTTGATACAGCTGACAGTTGACTGTGGAATATTTAGGAAATGTCACCACTGGATTTGTTGCACAGCTGGAGTTCACTGAGCTCCTCAGAGCTTGTGGCAAAGCCAAGTGATTCGGACACCTGATTCTGATCATCTGTATGGCTGAACAAATACCTCTGGTAACAATATTGTGTAATGACTGTCCTGTTAGACGGGAAAATGTGAAAAAGGAGTGACGCATGATTTTGTGCTTTACACTAGAATGACAAAGTAGAAATCTGAAATATTATTAAAATAGTGTTATTTTACATCTTTTCTTTGTGCAGTTGGGAAGTTTGTGTTCAATTATCCAGATAATATAACCTTTTCTAAATGTTAGGTCTTGTTCTTCATCTTTCTACATAGCTGTCACCTGAACTCCATGATTTATGGTTCATACTATAAAGTGAGTCAATTCCTTTTGCTCTTATTTGTGTGTTGACTGATGCAAAACCAGGTTCTAATGACAGTGCTTGACATCTACTTTTTCCCCACTGATTTCCAATTAGTTTCTATCAGTCATTTCAAGTTTCAAGCTCATTTATTGCTTGATGAATGCTGTCCATTTTCCTTTCATGTTTACACCCCGCTAACTTTCAATTCGACAAATAATGAACAGTTCAAATGGCAGAAGAGCATTTTTGAAAAGAGCAATCACCAGCAACCCGGAGTTAATGACTCCCAGCAATGTCTGCAGTAATGAAATTGCATTTATGTGGAATTCAGAGTGCTTTAATTTTTTAACAAAGGTTGCCCCAGTAACCGCTGAGTGCTAACATCTCAAAAACATCCAACCCCACTGCAAGCCTAGGAATCTGCAACATCATAAATATGCCAGGATACACGTGCTTTAGCTTAACTTACTCTCATACAATGCTCTGTAGTTTATTATTTCATCTACCTTTTTTAAAGAAATATTGCTTTCTGATGAGGATTTATATGTTTGATGCAAAGATCTTTGAAGCTTTTAAAGTAAATCTGCATTCAAGCCGCATTTATTTAGTAGATTAGCTCAATTTTGAAACATCTACATTTTTATATTTCTTTTATTTGCAGTACCTAAGTAACTTGCTAAATATCACTAAGTGGCTTCAGAATTTTACTTCACTGAGATATTTTTACACTAAAATCATATCTAATAAGATTATAAAAATATTTGTCAGTGCCATCTTACTATAGTATAGCATCTTGTCAGAATGATTCAGACATCATATGGACGTGCAGATTCGGTCTAAATTGCGTCTGTCCATCGGAAACCAGTTCTGGACGTCTATACAACCTACAAACTATGTCCACTATTTTGACGTCTAAAAATGACCTCACTTCAACGTCAATGTTGGTTCAATATTTGAACGTCAGATTAACATTATAATTAGACATCATATAGACGTGCAGATCCAGTCTCTTGCATGTCCGTCTGGTGTAAACCAGTTCTGAACGTCCATACAACGTTCATTTATTTTCCACTATTTTGATGTCTAAAAATGACCTCACGTCAACGTCAATTTATTTAATGTTATATATTCCCATCAGATAGCACTATAGTGCTATGTCAACCGGATGTGCTACGTTAGCATAAATAACATGTAGGAAGCAAAGCTAAATATGCTAGCAGCTAGCAAAAACAACAAGCAACTAACTTTACGTCTGAAGCCCCGAATACAGAGGTCTCCAACATGAGGTGAAGCTGTATAGGACAAGTAGCTGCACAAGCAACATATTTGTACTTAAGAGACTTGGTGTGTGACTGCAAATTGTGCTTACATATTTCCAGTAACTTGTCTTTTTTCTACTCTTGCAGAAAGAATGATGGAGTTTGATAAGATGACAACAGAGGACTTTGTAAGGTTGTATGCTGCAGAACATCTGATCATATGAAGCACAAGCAGAGAAGTAGGGGTGGAGGATGTCAGAACTGCTCTGAATTATGAAGAAACCCCAAGCTCTGTAGTATTTCCCTGTTGTTGAATTTGGTTTTTATTCTTGTGGAGTATTTTATCTAATAAATGACTGACAAAAGAATGCATTATTATTTCATTTAATGTACAACTACAAATGAAGCTGTAGAAAAATGACCTGGAACAGTTGGCTGCTTCTGGAATGACATGCACAGAGTTGTATAAAATGATGTTTAAGTCCAAGTTTGACGTTGAATAAATGTCTTCGACCACATATGGACTACAGTAAGCCCCTTAAAAAACCTCCTGCATACGTTCATACTGAACGTTAGGAGGACGTCACAAAAACACGTCGCCTGGGGTAATGTTCTGCACCTTCAGCCTACCGATACCCGACGTTAAGAACGATGTGGAAATGACGTGTTCACAACGCAACTTTGCCTAAGACTTCCATGTCTATCATGTCTCTGAGTGTAACTTTACAACAATTGCTTGATGTCAGAAAATCTGAAGCAAAGTTTCTTTTTATAAACCATAGCACAAAGAAAAGCTTTAACTTCATTCATTCATGATATTCTGAGAGGGAAAAAAGTTTGAAAATGTACCTTTATATAAAGTATACTAAGAACGCATGTAATTTTTATTTAAGGTCAAGTTTCTAACTGCGCTATGTGACAAAAGTTGCACAATGAGTGGAAACAATTATCCAGCATGTCATTTGAGGCATTATAGATCGCATTATAACATGAGAATTTTTAAAAAATATTTCTACTTATGTTAGACGTAGCTAAATACGTTTTTGTTGTTGTTATTTATACAAGACTTTTCTTTCCTATTCTTGTCACATTTGTATAAGGTAACAAAAACATGCAACAAAAGTATTTTCCTTTTCCTTTAATTCCACACACGGTTTTCCCTAAATTCAAACAGCAAAGAGGATGATGCAAATGCCACTTTAAAAATGAGGACTTTTGCAACCATTAGAGAAGATTTATGTTTGTTGTTTTCACTTCATGATGTTTAATGAAATATGCCTATAGTTGTGCAATTTGTACACCATTAATAGTTTACACAGACATTGCAACATAAATCAAAAAACCGTAACAACTGAAATTATTTTAGTCCATTTTTTATACGGGAAAATGAGAGCACAGAAGATTAACTTGTACTGAAAATCTTCACAAATTTATGTCATCACTTGAATCTAAACAAAATATTACACTATTTGTTGATTAATCTATAAATAAGCACGTTTCATATGGTTATGCTATTTTATTCTGTTAATTTTCATTTTTTACACATATTCTTTTATGATTACATTTCCTTAACTATTAGTATTTTTTATATCCTAACTTTCACCTGTAAATTGAATATTTTTTCATAGTCATCCCCTCTCTATTGGTGTTTATTATGATTGCAGATCCTAAACTATAACTTAGTTGAAAGAATAAGGGTTTATGGGAAGGCCCATGCAGTGTTGAGGCTGCTTCACTTTAAGATGCAAAACCAGGAAACTTCGGAAGCATCTCTGGAAGGCAGTTTGATTAATGAGATTCCTCTCTGTTTTAAGTTTGTTCCTTATCAAACCACAAACTGCTGAGTCCAAAGGAAGTAAAAGGGCCCATAAACGAGTGTGTGACAGCTCTAGAGGCAGAAGTGGAACAAAGGCAGGACTGAAGCCATTCCAGCAGCTTCCAGTTATCACGATCTCTCAGTACTTCTTCACCAACACTCTGGGAGAGACCTGTGTGTTATTTTGGATTTGCTTTAAGTTTTACTTTTTTTTTACTGGAACTTTCTTCTCTACATGATTTGTGTAAAATCATCAAATTTAACTAAAAGTGTATTTTTCTGAAAATGTGAAGTTGTGGACACGTTGGGAATGTGATGAGCATTCAGCCCATGGTGTTCACACTGGACAAGCAGGGAGGGACTTCTTCTTCTTCTTTGTTTTCTACTGTTCTCTAGCGCATGTCAGCCACCTACAGTTGGAAGAGGCTTGGGGGAAAATGCCGAAGAGGTGCTTATCTTGCTCCAGGCTTTTTCATTCAAAGCTCTTTTCCGATATTTGAAAGACTTGGTGCCACAGAATTCCAGCCGGGCACAAACCACAATTATTAATTTCTCCTTCGTGATCAGTTTTCAAATGTTTGGCACCTTGGTGAATTGAAAGAGAGGCCATCCCTTCGTCTCTACCAAATCCAAATCTCCGATTGGTCAAAGTTCAACCTGGTTTAACTTTCAGCAAACGTTTGATGGCCACGTGTAAAGCCCGAAAACCGTGGTAAAAACTTGCATTGCTACGCATGAATGCGAGAGTTTCGAACACGGAAGCCTGAAGCGTGCATCTGCGCACACTTACATAGATATCTATTACTTATCTGAAGTGACCGCTTGATTAAGGGTGGTGGGAATGTAGTTTGAGGATTAATCCTTTAGTCTCTGAAGGGGCAGCATGGCAAACAGCTGATCCACAATTAAGTAGGCTGTTAGGCCAGGATCCAGACAGGAGCCCAAAAAGAGGAAAGCGGCTTGATTTGCCTACAGTGCCCCCTACTTGTCATAAAGAGGACATAACAGGTGTTTGATGGATGCGTGCAAAATTTTTCTGCAAAAAGAAAAAATAGTTGCATTTGTCTCTGTCTGTTTCTTTTATTGACACATTCCTCTTTCTGTTAGCAATGCAATACCATGAAAAACAATTGAAAATCAGTGAAGTCGGGTTGTGAGTTAATTTCATAGCCTGGTTGTCAGTCTTCAAGAAATCTGCCGCTGTGAAAGTTAATCGGCCATTTTTGATGCTGGTAGATGATGAGCTTTATTTATGTACCAAAAAAAAATAAAAAACAAAAACAGTTCGGCAAGAAAATCCACAACAATGGACTCTGTGCTCGCTCAAGATCACTTCCATTATAGGATCACCTACAGTTTAAACGAATCCCACGTTCATGCAGAATAATCTGATGCCAGCTTACCCCTGAAAGCTGCATTTCAGATTTACTGCCACTTTAGAGATATTAACATGGTTTCTTTAAAGCATATAAGGCAGTAATGTTAAAAGGCTGTGATGGACAGGAATACTGGAGGGTTTGACGGAGATCTAGTGACAGCAAGAGGTCGTTTTTGTGAACATTCTGCCACTTTTGGCCTTTTTTACTGATACTCCCTACTCTGGGGTTCAAACTTTAAGACATAAAGGGCTCATTCTTCTAATTTCTTCAATATTTATAGAATGTATTTATTTTATACCCTCATTACACCCCCATCCTCACTATTCAAAATCAATTTTGTTTATGGAGCATTTTTCCTGTTGCAAAACACCACAAAGTGCTTCATAAGATAAACAAATAAATAATATACATCACAATACAGGCATTTAACACGAACAATCAATGTAATTAGTTAAAATATAAAAAAGTATAAAACCTACTTAAAGGTTTTGAGTTTTTGTTTCATATATGTTCAGCTCATCTTAAATTTGTCACTTATTTCCAACAAAAGAAGAATTACAATGTAAAATGTAGTTTGTCAAAGAGTGATTTTGTTGTTTTTATTTCTCATATCCTGTTTTAACCATGATCAGTCTTCGATTATGTTACGCTCTCTTTGAGGTCAGGGCTTAAAAAGAGCTAAACATCTTCTAAACGTGAATCCTGTGATGGGTTTAATTTAAGGGAAAAGGGGGAAAAATAAACTGCATCCACTGCTACCTTGCATAAATATTCTTTTGTAATAAGTAAAAGTAAAATTTGCTTTCCTTCACGGCTTTGTTTAGTTTAGATAAAAGTAAAATGTAATGTATAACAGTTTAGCAAAAACAGAACTTTTGCAGAACAAATGTTGAGACAACAACCCCATGTGCTACAAGTTCTTTGAATAATTCTAATACTCTTTAAACAAATGTTTAAGTACACAAGACTTTAGTAAATTGAATTTGGAACCTCAAACTTTGAGTTAATACAAAAGGAAAAGTGTCTGCAAACCTGAACTTTTATTGTGGCGGTACTGACTTCCTCTCCTCGTACTTTTAGCCTTGTATGTCTTCAGTTACAACAAAAATTTAATTTATGTGGGGTTTTTTTGTATCACTGCTCGACACTTTTGTCTTTCAGCATCTTTTGTTGCCTTGCTTCACTAGTTTTTGTGGGGTTTATTTTGGTGTTCTGAGTTTTCTGCCCTCTTATTTTGACCCCTTTTTATGGAGTTTCTCTTTTACACCATTTTCTTGCTCCAACTGTTGCACACCGCTACCTGAGAACAACCAAAAACTCTTGCTATGCCTGCATGTCCTTCTTAAAAGAGTCTGTAAAAATCCTGTCCAGCATTTCAATTATTTGTTCTCCAGTTGCTGTGATTCATGCCGATCAGATCAGTGCAGAGGTTTATGACTCCACTTTAAAAAAAAGACTAGAAATGTAATCCAAACTGGGATTTCAAACATGTTTTTCTAAATTAAAGTCCACTGAGATTCTTGATTGCATATTTTCTTGACAGTTTGCTTTATTTTTGTTCAGTTCAACCAAACTTTAGACTTATTTGTAATTAAAAACAATGAGGAATCTTCTTTAATCAGACACACATGAAAGAGAATGGAAATCACCTACTAGCTGACAAAATAAAAGCTCCCCCAGTACTTTTGTGTAAAACCAATCTCTTTTTAGGATGCTCAGCTGAGCAGGAAGGCTTAGCCAGTGGGGTTCTCCTCTCGGATTCCTTGCCTTTTGTCTCCCCTGCCCGGCGGAAAAAATGCCTAAAGTGGCACTAATTGGCACGGACTCTGACAGCTATCCACTTCTGCCTGCAGAACTTTTAATGACATAACTTGCAGCCAGCACCATCTAGACCGTATCCACCCGTTAAAGGAAGTCTGAGAAAATACACTCAAGCTGTGCACGCTCGCTGGCAGCGACTTCTGTTGCTCTTTGCACACAAGCAGACAGAGCAGCCGTCTCTGGCATTCACACATGCATGTGATGCTGCAGCGAGGCCCAGATGGATGCAGTCTGGCAGAGAGGACACAAAGACCCCATCATCTGGTTGCTCGAACTTTTGGACCGGAGAAAAAAAAAAAAAAAAGGATTGAACACCCTCATAAAATCCTATAAAACTCAGATTTTTAAATCTAGCACAATCTATTTTACCTTCTTTTCCTTATACATTAAGCCTAATCTGATTTATTTTCTTGAAATCCTTAATTCGTATTCTTTTAGAAAAAGGTTTGTCCTCGGTAGATCCAGAGGAAAATCTTATAACCCTAAAAGAACATACAAATGCAGATTCTCTTAATCAGTATTCATATAATACCAGCTCATTTCAGCGAGGTTTCACGTAAATGCGTGCTCTCCATGCTCAAGCACAAAGGAGCAGAAGGCAAATGTAGAAGAAGAGGCTCTCGTCTAATTATTTCTGGCTCTTTTCTTCCACTGCCAGTTTTTCAACACTCCCATCACATTTAATCTGGCTTTCAGACGTCCTCAGCATCACCCAGGAAAGCATCAGCAGGACTGTCTTTCTTCAACCTCTCACGGCTGCACACTTTCTCACAATCTACAATCACAGGCCACTTCGTTAAGCACACTTGGCCAAATGCTCGTTAATGCAAATTGCTAATCAGCCAATCACATGGCAGCAACTCAGTGCATGTGGACATGGTCAAGACTGGTTCCAGCTGATAGAAAGGCAATGGTAACTCAAATAACCACTGCTTACAACCGAGGTCTGCAGAAGAGCATCTCAGAACACTCAGCATGTTCAGCCAGATGGGCCACAGCAGCAGAAGACCAAACTGGCTGCCACTTCTGTCAGCTAAGAACAGGAAACTGAGGCTATAATTCACACAGACTCACCAAAACTGAACAACAGAAGATCGGAAAAAACGTTGCCTGCTTTGATGAGTCTCCATTTCTGCTGCAACATTCAGATGGGAGGGTCAAAATAAGACGTCAACAACATGAAAGCATGGATCCATCCTGTCATGGTGTGGGAGATATCTTCTTGGCACACTTTGGGACCCTTGAGCACCAACTGAGAATGGTTACAACGCCACAGTCTACCTGAGTATTGTTGCTGACCACGTCCATCCTTTTATGACCACAGTGTGCCATCGTCTGAGGGCTACTTCCAGCAGCCATAAAGCTATTGTCATCTCAGACTGGTTTCCTGAACATGACAAGGAGTTCCCTGGACTCAAATGACCTCCACGGTCACCAGATCTCAACCCAATAGAACACCTTTGGGAACGGGACATTGGCATCAGGGACGTGCAGCCAACAAATCTGCTGCAACTGCTTAATGCCATCATTTCAACATGGACCAAACTCTGAGTAATGTTTCCAGTACCTTGTTGAATCTATGCCACCAAGGATTGAGGCAGTTTTGAGGGCTAAAGGAAGTCCAATCCGGTACTAGCAAGGTGGACCGAATTAAGTAGCCAAAAAAATGAAGTTAGCAGAAGCTTTGGGATTCCATCAGTGAAAGTCTTTTTTCTTTGAAGATTTATTTTCTGCGGACAGGAGCAGGGATCGTGACTGCCGTACAGGATTTTAAAAATAAAATCTGCTTTATTTGAGGTTACTTGAGCTTCCGGACTGTAAGATGGTGCATTAACTGAGAAGGAGAGTAATCACTCCATGAATAGCGCATACTAATACAAAAAGAGATGATGATCCAGGGGGAACAAAAGGTCTTCCATCCACAGCAGGTGCTGAAATTGCCTCCTTCCTCTCACAGCTGGTCTTGGTTCAGTGTGCAGCAAATAAGAGCAGCTGGAAACTGCGAGGCGACGCCATCCTTCTTTCCCCCACTCCAGTCTGTACATTAAACACACCTCACTTTGGCGCCACATGGCCCCAGAGAACGGCAAAGGGCTGTCTCTGCAGGGTCACTGTGAGCAGTAAACAAACCACGATCGCTGGAAGAGACGAGCGACAAGAAAAAAGTCATTTTTCCTGAAACTAGTGGAGCAAACTGGTTTCATTTTGATTATGTAGATGGGAATGGAGTTGACAAAAAGCTTAATATACTTTCACAAAATCCAATTATACATGATTCCCCAAATAGTTGTAACAACTTTTGTTCTGTAATTTTATTTATGTAGGATAGATCAAGTCACATGTTTCAAGAATTTGCTTTAATGTGAACGTAGCGTAACAAAACTTCCAGATGCAGTATCTTAATTTTTCATGGTCTTACATTGATGTCATTTGTAAGATAAATAACTTATGGCTCCTAAAACTGTGATTCTTAGGTTGGTTTGTGACTGGATTGCCCTTTAGAAGTGACTGTAAGTCCAAAGGAGCTCATGTGACCCCACTCAGGATGAGGCGAGTGTAGATAATGGTTGGATGGATAGATGTGCTTCCCCTTTTGGGTATGTGCACAAAAGCGGTCAGTTCAAGCCTCACGAAGGCCGACGTGGACAGCACTGTGAAGCCGTGATCAAGACTTCAAAATGTCACTGAACAAAACCAGTCTCTTCCTGTGGATGCGGTCTGTGCTGAAACCTTTTATAATCTTTCCCCCTCTCTGCTCCTGTTAGAACATGAACAAACGGCACCATTTTAAAAACGAAAGTTCTAAAGATTAGTTGGGAAGTGTAATGGCCTTGAAGGGTTCAAGATCACAGGCTGGTGAAACCAGCGTGATCTTAAGGAGGAGTTAAGTAGTGGTCATGTTTTCTTTAATTAATCTGTGAGCTGTAAGGGACACATGAGAGAAGCCCGTATGAAGCAGAATCAATCGAAACGGGAGGAAAGGGACTTGGTTGGAAAGGACATGCATGCAGTTTCTCAGTCTGGAGCTAAAAAGGCAGAAAGCAGGACAGAAGAAAACCGAGTTTGAGATGAAACGAACTGTTTCTCTTTTCAGTTTGACATGGATTCAGCCGCTCCTTTTCCACTTCAGTACAGACAGAAAATAAAACGTTGTACAGACTGATACGGAAAGCTTTTTGGATTTTAAAAAAATAAAGAAAATATCTAAAAAATATTTTTTTTTTTGTGGACTGTTGTTGCTTAAAGTACATTTCTAATTTAATTTTAACTTCAGAGCCAATTTGGTAATGGCAGTACAGATTTTTTTCAGAGTAAAAGCATGCAGTACTAACTCCTTGACACCAAAGTTGTTGCTGGTGACAGCTAAAGAACACACGTTGTACGTACTGCAACTCTTCAACGGTTTATACGAACCATCAATTCAGCCTCAGAGAAAAGAGGTTTTTCATGTCAGCTTTTCACAACACCGTACTATCAAAAATTGATGCGTAATTTTGTGAAGCCGCTTTTCTCAGCTTTAGAATCCACTAAAAAGACATGAATGGCGTAAACAGTTGAAGAGTTGCAATGGTGGATGACCCCCTTCAATCTTCGTTTGATCCATTTTAAAAGTATTTTAATTAGGATTATGCCGTTTTTGACCAAAATAAAAAACCTGGCTTGTATTCTATTACAAAGTTTCTGCAGAGCAGCAGGAGTTCACTAGAAATTCACGTCTGAGTTATAAGTGGGACTGTTGGCACAGAGCAACCCCACCCCCAACCCCTTCCAATGAGAGCTCTCAGTTTACAGCCCCCTTACCGGTTACCGGTGCTATCTCGCCACAGCAAATGCCAACTTGAATGAGGAAAACGAAGACCTACATGGATCAAGTCGTCTGATGCTGTAAATACGATCTTTGTCAATCGATGCTTTTCTTCACTCTTGATCCACAACAATTTGATTAAATAAATGCTTAGATGTGTATTTTTGAGCTTAGGTTTCTTTTATATCTCATGTCTTTTATATATTATTAAATGGAATGGCACATTTTATTTTGAAAAGATCAAAACCAGGAAAATGTTTGTAAAAAATAGGTACAAAGATGGAGTCATTCTTGTGTATTTGATACTGTCTGTTTATAAGAGCACTGCTGCACTGTATTGATTGTGTAATCCATAAAGTCCTCTGGTCTAAACAGATTATCAAAATGTCGAGTATTAAGATACATCGCCCCCATTACACATACAGCCTCTCCTATCTGCTTCATTGTTTCTCATGTGCCATTGTGAAGCTCTGAATGCATCATAAGTCATTATATTTCAGTGCGTCTTCTTTCTGTTCCTGCCCACCTCATATTTCATGGCCCTTTCTAAACCTGCAACCCCCATAAACCCCTGTCACGTATTTCTGTTAGCCTCTGCTCTGAGCGAGCACATAAAATATCGCCTGTTAGAGGTTTTAAATAAATTTTGCTGCAGAAGCTGCATCATTTATTTTCTCTGGGACTCCAGTGAAGCTGATAGCAGGAGCCTGGAAAGCAGTTGGAGGGCTAGAGGGGGGGGGTTAAGCCACTGAGAAGGGAGCCTGTTGGGACACCAGGAATCCAGGTCAACGCTGAAGCTCAGCCAAAATGGGTCCACAGATGAAGCATCATCTGAAACAAACAAATGCTTTTCTAATGTCGTTTTCTTTATGATTTACGATGTGTTTAAGTCATTTTTTAGGCTTCATTTTGACCATGTGTTCGCAGCAGCTGCAGCGACTGCAGGTTTGGTAATTCAAAGATTTGGAATGTTGAGACCGTCCTCTTCACAGCCAACAGTGAAGCACTCCGACTTGGATCGGGATCAAACAGCGTTTCGATGGGGGCCAGTGCAGCACACAAACAAACCAACAGAGCAGCCCTCATCCGCTGGAGAAACCCACCTCCAGCGATCACTCGGGCTGGTACACAAACCTCCGCGCATACATTGAGCGTCTGCGATGCATGGTTCTCTCCCCCGAATATTTCTGGGCTTAATGACGGCTAGCTGAGGCCATGGTTTTCCATCTGAAACAGAAAATCTTTTGATCAAACTCCAAGGCTCCAGCTGGCTTTGAAGATGGAGGTCTCCATCTTCTTGGCTAACCTTTACAGCCACATGCTTGATAATTAACACAAAGTACATCCTACATCACCTTGAGTGTGAGGAGCACGGAAAGAAAAAACTCAAGAAACTAGGACTGGCTGTTTATTTTTTTGTGCATCATGATCTCTTTTGGGAGAAGACAGCCACAATGGTCGTCTGGTGTCTGGTGGTTTGTCATGTCTCCGCTGCACCATTTCAAGATAAGAATTGCGTTTTTGTAGCCAGAACAAAACATGTGTTTTCTCTGGGATTCCAGGCTGAATAGCCTGCATCAAGAGACAGGAGTGAAAAGTTGCCCCCTAAAGGTCTGAGTTTGGGTGGAAGAAAACACATATCTTCACAGATCAATATTTTTCCACAGCAATTAAAATGTAGTCAACTCTCCGGCTGCTCTGATCGGTTACAGAAAAAACTTCACATTGTGGTTTAAAAGCCTGTTTGAGTGACGATGCTTGAATGCTGCTGTTATGCTGTTGAGTCTCTGTGGACAAAACTAGCTGCTGTTTGACTAAAGACAAAACAAAGCCTGTTTGACCCTCACAACCATCGAAAAAATGGTAAACATAAAATGATTAACTTTATATTTCACCACAGAGACAATATTTAAGAAGAATGGCCAAATAAAGACTAAAACAGAAAAGATTTCAACTTTACTGTCATTGCACATTTCACAACGACACAGCAACGAAATGAAGTTTGTATCCATTCAGAAGGGATTCAGCAACAGAAATAACAAACAAATGATCATTTTAGAATAAAACAGGTATTAACATGTATTTAGTACGCAAAAGGATCAATTGTTTAAAATTCAACGCATTAAGTGTAGGTAGTGTAAGTGGTGATGTGTTATTGTTGTGTGTGTGTGTGTGTGTGGGTGTGGGTGTGGGTGTGGGTGTGGGTGTGGGTGTGTGTGGGTGTGGGTGTGTGTGGGTGTGGGTGGGTGGGTGGGGGGCTACAGTCTATTATTGATGTTTTTGATGTGTGTGCACGAGTGCGTGCTCAGACCATAAGTATACATCTGGACAAATATGTACTATTGTTTACTTTAAAGTTCAAGAATGAATCCAAACATGAACAACGGGTTAAAAAGCTTTAGGGCTCCACTTGTGAAACGACAAAACTGTTATACTTTTATGGTACAAATGTTTTGCAGGACAATTCTTGAAGAACAATGAATGTGACTGTATATTCTCCAGGCATGATATATTCTTATACTGTCCGTTCTTTTTTGTTTTATGTCTTGAGGCATTTTTGGAATGTTTATTTTTACGCAACACAATTACTGTAAGCAAAACTATGTCCAAGTACCATGTTTGCTCAAAAGTGAGCCATACAAAATCAACTACACCCAACCAACTAGCCATTGATAATGTTGTGCATCTTAAGTGTGAACTGTTTTACAATAATTATTATATAATTGATTTCACTGACCTGAAACCATGGGGTCTGTGTTACACAATACTTAAAATCTGTCTTTACTCTGAACTATGAAGCTGCACCACTTGATGGATTGTTGAAGCATTATGGGTACTGTAGTCAGGAACCTGGTTGGGGTATGTACTGTGCTTCAGCATAATGAACTGAAAAGATTATTGTTTTGTATTTTATTTTACAGCCATTGACTGGATGTGAGAACTAAACTAGATGACCCCTCTCCCTTAAATTCCAAAGAGAAATAGCCGCTGGCTCCAAGACGCCAAAATCCCAAATAAATAAAAATAAACACGGCATGAACGTAAACACAGTCATCATCTATTTTTACTGTGACCCCAAAAACCACGATAAGCAGAAATTATTTTACACTAAAACTCTTCTGTCAGCCAAAAATACACCCTGGAATTTCTGTCAGGATAAACCATGATGGCTGCTGTTTTACGTACACGTGGAGGCTCAAACCACCTTTGAAACCAGCTTCAATCTTTTTTTATCCTTAAAACAAACACAAAGCAAGTGTTTGCCTTGTATTACCAGCTTTAGATAGGCTACAGAGCCGTGTCTGTTTGCCTTTTTGGAAAAGCTTTGAAAAAATGGATGAAGACCCTCTTGAAGCTCTGGCGGGGGTGTGACCCAACTCTCATCTGTAACGGTTCATGAATGCCATTAGGACTGTTTGAATATATAGTTTTAAAACATTCCAGATTCAGAGAAAAAAAACTGTTGCTACCATCAACTCTCATCCAGCTGCAGAAAATTCTATGTTGGAGCTTGCACCATATTTTGGTTGAAACTGGGCAGTGTTTTGGACAATCATGTTTGGTTCAACAAGAAGATTCAAGGTCACAAACTGCCGCATGAAAAAAACTGTGCTGCAGCTGTATTTAATAAACGGTGTCAGCTGATGAAAAGATTCAACATTGTAAATGTTTTTGTGACAGCATGTAGCCTGGACGTGCTTTGCGGTTTTGCTCAGGCCATCATTCTGTTAAGGCCCAATCAAATCCACCAAACCCTGATGGTTCCTTCATCACAAACTGTCTACCTCTCTCCACCTGTCAGTGGGTCACCAGTTTCCTGATTGACAGGAGGCAGCAGGTGAAACTGGGACGCATCATATCCAACAACTGGATTCTGAACACTGGTGGCCCACAGAGGTGTGTTCTCTCCTCACTGCTTTTCTCCCTCTGCATTAATGACTGTATCTCAGGAGTACCTTCTGTAAAACTCCCGAAGTTTGCAGACGACACCACAGACATTAGACTCATCTGAGACGACTCCACCGTCTCACAGCACTGCAAGGGGATCTCCCACATCGACTCACTTTATTATTGTTTATTGTAATGGCTGAACATTTAGAATACAGCAAATTACACAACATCATAGATATATATTTTTTCAATTATAAGCACTAAACATTTGACTATGTGTCTCAAAATTGAGGTAAACTGCTGAAGTGGAGCATTCAGGAGCCAAATTTAAAATAAATGAGTTGTTCAGGTTACAATTAGCTTATTTTATTTTATCCAAGTTTGAAAATTAAAGCTGAAAGTAAGAGGGCATCTAAATTTTAAATTGTGATTGTTGGAAGCAGATGCTGAAGGTGATTGCAGGTTTTTGTTTAATCGTAGATGTAGAAGATGAATCGTTTTAGCAAAAAGAAATGAGATGCGGAGGGAAGAGATGGATGAGAAAAGGAAAAACAAATTAGCAAAGACTGTTAGACATTAGTTCCATCTGGACTTACCAGCCTGTCAGAGATCATTTGTCTTTAAGAGACGCGTCACACCAGCAGACCACCTGCCGGCCAAAGAAATGCAAACAACGTCCAGCTGGTGCTGCAGGCGGAAGCCACCTCCACGTCACTGTCTGAGAACACTTTTGACTTCATCACTGAACGCTGGAATTATTGGCTGAACAAGACAAAGCTCATAATTTCATTTACAAAAAAACATTTCCTCTCCATCAGGATTATTTTTTTCTTAACATCATTTCTTAGCTATTAAAAAAAAATAATCTGAGCCACAAATAAATAAATAAAAAAACGGAACTAAACTGCTTTAATGTTCAAAGCATGACTTTTTCTAAACTACTGATGCTGAGGCCCCATTGTCGCATTCTAAGGCTCTCCAGGCTTCCCAAAACCTGCAGGGCATCTGTCCATTGAAGTAGCTTTGATCTGAGCTCATACCTTTTTACCTGCGTTTTTAAGGGTTTTAACAAATGACATTGTTTTGTGCTTACAGTTATCTGCTGGGATCACATATACACAAACAAATAAATATTGACACAAATAAAAAGTCAAAAATTCTATAATTTTTTTCTTAAAATGAGAATACCTGGTAAGACAATTTTTCTGACCTCAATGGAAGATTGTTTTTTTTTTTTGTGGTCAGAAAAATGTTCTTACCAGGAATTCTCATTTTAAGAAAAAAATTATAGTCACAAAATCGTGTTTTCTCAAAATCAAACTATTTGTTACTGAAATATTTTCTTGATAAGATTACTTTTCTTGCAGCAAACAAGACATTTTTTCTTGAAGCAGTGGTCTTGTTACTTTCATACGATTATGTTTTTGCAGTGTATCAGGGTTGATTAAGCTTTGGTCCTATCAGAATTGTACAAAAATGTAAAGTATTTAAGGGCACTATGACAGCAGGGGGAAGAGCATGGCTTAAGAAAATAAGCCAGTCTCTGTTTTTTTGTGAGTTTTATCGTGTGGGAGAGGCAGAGTCACCAACTAAGGCAACCCAAAGTCAATAAAAAGAAGTTAAAGCAAGAAATTCAGGTAAATATGGAACAAAGTCAATCAGGTGGCAACTGACAGGAAGAAGACAGAAAAACAGCAATTTAAACGATAGAATAGAATAGAATAGAATAGAATAGAATAGAATAGAATAGAATAGAAACGCTTCATTGTAATCATACAAGGAGCACACCAAAATTAAAGGCGGCCATCATGTCAAGGTGCATTTTGAATCAAAAGTCAATAAATAATACAAGCTCAAGGTTTAAGCTGTTTTAAATATGTTTTTAAAAAATCACTTTCAAAACTTATAAATATGCCGCCCATCTTGATCAAGTCATCTGGAATTTTCAAAGGCGGATCTGATCTGATCTGATGTGAATAGACTAGAAGATTTGATTGGATGTGGAATGCTCAAGCTGTCGGAACCCTTTAGTTTTTCCTTCAAAATGCAATGAAAACACTGCTGCTCATTTAAAAAAAGCGTCTGACCGAGAGCTAAAGGCACAAAGAAAAAAAACAGTTGCTTCACTGATTATCATGAATTAACTAGCACCAAACTGGATTGAGCTGCACCACAGCTCATTAGCAAGTGAACCTAAAGCTCTCCATCTTAGGTGGACTATGGTTGGTTTAATTGGTTCAAACCAGAGACCAGCTAAGCTCTCACACCTTTCAAAGAAGAATTAACTGTTGTCTGATACAATGAAAATGCCCTTAGGTTTTAGAAAAAAACAACAACTTTGTATTATATCTTATAAACCCAAATCCCCAAAATTGCCTTTTTAAAAAAATAATTAAGTTTTCTTTTGCCTTGTAACTTTTTACAGAGTTTAGATTGTTTTTGCAAGTTACTGTCAGAACACATGGAAGACCGTAAACAGTAAAGCTGTTTAGATGAGGTGCTGGTCTAAATTCCAATAGACTCAAGATTCAAAGGGTTTATTGTCATCTCCACAGTAAAGAAACCGGTTTCCCTGTACGATGAAATTCTTACATCACTGTTCACTCTGAATGCCATAAAACGGTTCAAATAAAAAGATAAAGAAGGGTATTCACGAGATGTCTCAAAGTAGCTTAATAGCTAAACATGAAATACAAAACTATAATCTTTGCATCAGTAAATGACTAAAGCTATTTACACAGTAGCTGTTGTTCGAATTCAGCTAAGAGGTTTCTTATATTTTTCCCCAAGATAGGATTTTTTTTTCAAGATTTGTGAGTTTTTCCTCACCGAGTAGGAGGGTCTAAGGACAGGGAAGCCAGTTTATCTTAGTCTGTTTAGTTTATTTTAGCATCCAGCTATTGTTTCTTTTTTTATGACTGACTTCATGTTCTTTGCATGAATACCGATGTGAAGCTCATTGAGTTGGCTCATAGTCCAGGTCTCTTACATGAGCTGGGAGCTTATTCCATGAGACAGGGGCTTGGTGGCCAATGGTTCTGCCTCCAAATGTGCTTTTAGAAATTCTAGGAACCACAAGCAGTCCTGCATTTTGTGAGTGAAGTGTTCTGTTTGGTTGTTAAGGCTCTATGAGATCTTTAATATAGGATGGGACCATCCCATTCAAGGCCTTATAGGTTAGCAGGAGAATTTTGAACTTGATTCTAGATATAATTGTAAGCCAGTGAAGGTAACACAGGAGTACTGTGTTCTCTTCTGCTGGTTCCTGTTGATAATCTAGCTGCTACATTTTGAACAAGCTGAAGACTTTTTAGGAAACTTTTAGAACACGCTGCTAGGAAAGAGTTACAGTAATCCAGCCTAGACGTAACAAATGTGTGGATGGGTTTTTCTGCATCGCTTCTAGATAATATATTTCTGATTCTAGATAAATTGCACGTGTGGTAAATGTAGTTTTACAAGCCTGAGGTATGTGAGCCTTAAATGATAAATCCTGATCAAATAAAAGTCCCAGGTTTCTTACTGCGGATGTCAGGAGTCAGCGCTCTGTCTCCCCCTCTGGTCACCGGCAGGAGCTGTCTCCAGTATTGATGGCAGAACTACACATCCACCCCAGTGCACAGTGTTGGAAGGCCTCCCACCTGATTCTCATCGGCCAATCAGCCACAGGACAAAAAAGCGCTGTTTAGGACCTCACTCAGTGCAAAATATCGTTTGTGCCTTTCTGCCTGCATACTGACCGGTTCTTTCTGTTTTTAAATAAAGGGGAGATTTGGTTTCAAAGGGGCAGCAGCATCAGGTGTTTTCCTGAGGGCCTCCATGGCAACATTAACAAGCTGATTGTTTTTATTGGGACTGACACTATAGCTGCTCTCAGAGTAAGTGCTCAGCATGTCACTAAGTAATGGTTGAACTGTGAGTTTAAATTCCGACACAGAACGGTCAGAGAATGTTCTTCTTCAAAGCTGTTTTTTAATTTTTTTTTTGAGCAGTAACATTTTCTAAAAAAAAAAACTGAAAGGTAGTTAGAAAGTGATCTGAGAGGTAATGAGGGAGGACACCCAGCTGGCTGATCTCTATACCATGAGTGAAGACAAGGTCCAGGATGTGCTTGTGACAGTGAGTGGGTTCATTTGTGTGAAACCAACATTATCTAATAAAGCTACAAATGCGTTTTCTAGACATTGACTAGAGATATCAACATGAATATCAAAACCCCCTACTATTATTATGCTATGGAAATGAGTGCCTGTCTGTCGTATGCCTCCTGCACTGCATCAGTGCAGTGCAATAAGTACACAAATCACGCAAAACAACAACAAAATACCTGCATGCTAGAGCGACCCAAGAAACACATTTGCATTGTGGGGAGCTATGTTGTCACAAAGGAGAGCCATTAGGAATGCAAGTAAAGATTTATTTGTGTTACAGAAAAAAGTGCATGAAATAGTTCTATAATCTTTAGCTGTTAGTCTCTGGGCCGATGGTGTCATTCATGGTTGGGATGAATTTGGACCATAGATGAATAAACCCCAGAGCCTGATGATGGTCAGAAGCCAGACCATTCCAAATCATCACTCCAGATAGAGAATGGGGTGGTAGAGGGTTGGAGAACTAGAATGCAAAGAGAGAGACAACCTTTTATAAATTAAAAGTGAAACTATGATTATGATTGGTTGAGATGTAAGGCAGGTTGTTAAACATTAGGACACGAGGCTTTCAGGTTATGCCTTTGTTACAACTGCCCCTATGGGTGGAGACGGGCTGTCTGCGGGTGAAAACCTATTCGAGGCACATGTAGACCTCTTTGTGAGCCTGCAGAGCAAAGTTGTTCATACACCTTTTTTTCTGTGGTGGCAGGTCATAGCGAACACTTAAACAGCACACAAGGTTAAGTAAGGGTGAAGTAGGTGAGATGCAGGTATGATGCATGGATTTTTCACTTTTTTCAACTCCCCGAACCTTGAAGACTTCGCAATGATTGGATTGGAAATTATTTTAAGCAATCAAAGCAAGAATAATGCAAACACAAGACAGACAATAGATGTTTATATCCATACAAAGATACATCAAACATAGGATAATTAATCATAAATTGATTGGAAAATCTGCATATGTCCACTTACGCTAGTAAGTAATTCAATTCTAACTCTTGATCATTAGTTAGGAGCCTGTTAGTGCTGTTCAACTGATAAGTGCTCCATGCGCACAGAAATTAGAAATCAGGAAACAGAGTAACAGTAATTTGTATGTTCTACCAGCACTTATGTGTCACCCGCACACCCCATAGATGCAGCATTTGCAGCTCAATAAGAAACCAGTATTCGCACCTTACTAGCATGAGGCGTCAGGGCACCGTACGACAGCATTACTCTTTGCTTTGCAAGTGCGTGCAACTTATAAATACTTCTTGATCCACTTCCCATATGCTCCCTCAAGATGCGGTCCATGTGACTTAAGGCCTACACTTGCGCTTTTAGCTCTTGTGGATTCATTCTTGACAACCTTAATTAGATTTATATAAGATAAAAGCTAAAAGAAACCACTGAGACCATTACAAAGGGTTTTGTGGAAAGAAAATGTAATTTTCTTCTCGTTTCTGTAAAAACAGCCTCGATAAGTTCTTTCTTTTTTAACAGATATTTGTAATAAAAGCATCTACTTTTCTTCTAAGCAGCACTTTTGATTATCATCATGGAAAGTTCAGTCATTTCACTAACTCTTAGAAAGCTCAACTTCATCGGACTTTTTGAGCATGAATGAAAACTTAAAGGAATTCTTTCATTCAGCTGTTGTTGGAACCAGGTTTTCAGACATGCAAAGTCAAGGTCTCAGAAATGTAGAGAAAGTTTCCTTCTGGTTTGCTGACGTTAATTGGATGCATCACTGATCATGAGGAGTGGCATATCATCTCTTTCATGTCGTACACTTTTAATTAATTGCTGCTCAATTATAAAGGAGATTAGATAAAGCCAAACAAAAGCAGCTCAGAGTCTCAAATCCAAGTTCTGATCTGCTTCGAATCAAACTGCGTCAGACTTCATTGCTTTTTAATCCTGCTGTTTTGATTCATGGTTTTATTTGCCTTTGTTCAAGTCTTCTTTGTTCCCCAGTAAAATCTCTAAGCTTTACATCTCTTTGTTTGTGATTCTCCTGCTTCTTCGCTGTGTGATGTTCGTGGCCTCGCAGAAGTAAAAACATGAATTGATGCAAGACTCCTCTCCCATTTTTTGAGAAAGCGGTTTATTTATTCTTGAAAGATTGTTCTCAAAGCAACCAAAACATTTCTTAACTCCAGACTTGTCAAATAAAAAGAAAATGTCAAACTTTCCCTTTAACTTTCAATATTAAGAAATAAAAAGATCTTTGGGGCAACGTTCCTCCCTGCTCGCCCCAGACCAAGCTCAAGCTCATCCGTGGGATGGATCCAGCTCCAAGTCCTGCTCCTTAGGTCCCTGCTTCAGACCCCGAGAGCCCCTCATCCCCACTCCCAGCAGGTAATCAGGAGAGATAGAGCTTTGCAAGCAGTTTATTCACCAGTGTAAGCTTGTGTTCGACCAGCAGCCTCTTAGTTATTCATCTGATGAGTCTAAAGTCACTTACATTATGAGTTTACTTTCAGGGAAAGCCTCTGCCTGGACTGTAGGGTTATCTGGCGTTAATTCTCCCCTCTGTGACTCTCTGGTGGTATTTACTGCAGAAATACGACGAGTTTTTGACCATCCTCTGCAGGGCAAAGTGACTAGTAACACCTGCTCTCCTTATGCAAAGGTTCGGATCCGGTTTCAGAATATTCCATTCATTTCCTGATTTTAGCTGCTGAGTGTGGTAGGGATGAAAAAGCGCTCATGGACATATTTTACCGCAGTCCTAAAGAGGACATCAAAGACGAATTAGCGGCTTGCGACGAAACGTCAAATCTAGAGGGTAGATCCAGTACCATCTCCGACGAGCCCGTTGTGTTTGGCATGAGGTCCGGGCGGCTCTCTCCCGTACTGCCTCTAGAAACCACGCAGAAATAGTAGGGTTCTGACCCTGGACTACAGGCCGGGACAGAAGGTTTGACTGTCCTCCTGCTGCAGTGTGGGTCACAAAAGCTCTCTCCACGATTCATTGGTCAGTTTGGAATTGACCGTGTCATCAAACCCAGCCTTCCATGTGTCTCTCCTGAAGCCTGTCTCCTGCAGCGCTCTTGGCCCTCCGGTCGAGCACCCTCCACCCGCTCTGGTCGTGGGTGGCCATCCGGCCTTTTCTCTTCGCCGCCTTCCGGATGTCTGGTGGCGGGGTCGTGGTCATATCTTGGTCCTGCAGTTTCTGCCTGCCGTCCAGGTGGTTATGCTTTTGGTTTCTTTTCTCTTTCTTTGTTGTTGTTTTGGGCAAAATATGTTCTTTTTTTTTTGCTTCTGCAGAGTAGTTTGGGCAGGTGGGCGTGGCTGTCCTCATCCTGGTGCTGCCAACAAAGTTCAAGCTAAACGTGGACTTTTTCCTATGTGATTCATGTGCTCAGGTCACAACAGAAACACGGAGGTGACCGTCCTTTTTTCATATCTGACCGTTCAATGATGTCGATAAAAGACTTATGTTACTGCGTTCTGTAACTATGTGCCGTGTTTTCATTTTGCTCTAGATTGGCTAATTTTTTCAAATGTTCCTTATTTATAAAAGGCTTATTTTATATAAAGCATTTCGGAACGAGATGGTGTTATAAATGTGTTTTAAAAATACAGATTTATTCATTCAGACTCTTACTAGGTGTCACCTGAACATCACAAAACCCAAACAACTTTGTACAGATTTGAAATTAAATGTGTTAGTTATGAGGAAATGTTTTCAATTTTTTTGTCTTACTGAAACATTGTATTGTTTTTTATTTATTTATGTATTTATTTAAGCTTAGACACACACCCAGCTCTATCAGCTTTGGGAGAAAGCACACTTTTCGAAGGGAGAGGAGACCGGAGAGGATTTTAAGTTAAAAAAAAAAGAAAAACGCAGACAGCAGCACAAATATGACCCGGGGTTATAATATTCCTCCTGACAGAACATACCGAAGCAGCGAGCTGTGATTGAAAACCCAAGACGAAGCAAGCAACGCTGCTTGCATCTCAAAACAACAGCCTTTGGTCATAAACATATAAATAAAAATAAATAAATGTGTTGCGCTTGTCATATGAGGCACCTCAAACATGCTTTGATGTTGCCTAGATTCTGTTTATTCCTCTTAAAGTCCGTGTCAGGTTTGGCTGTTGCTTCATTCCTATCAGGACTGATTTCTGTTTTCACATTTATGGAAGAGGTGAGGGAGGGAGATGTAATGAAAGTGACTCGTTGTGGGAGACAACAAAAAACCCTGCCGAAACTAGAACTTTTTATTATTTTATTGGATTTCTTTGTCAGTATTTTCTTTTAAATTACTTCTAGTTTCACTGGATGTCGCACAGTTTTTGTCGAAGTGTAAATAAAATGAATCTTCATATCTATTCTGTAATTAAATATGCCTTCATGCCACAATAATTATAATAATAATGTCTAATAATAATTATCTTAATAGTATCTTATTAAAGCACAGCAGTTAGACGACTTCTGATGTCATTTTTGGAACACAGACCATGAATGATCTTCCTCCTATTCATATTTCCTGAGCTGAACTCTTCGTCACAGCCTCACCAACGCAAATATTGTTGGAGCAGCGTAGAAAGCAGTAAACGTCAATGCACAAGATTTGCTTAGTTTGAATAATGGATTGTTTTGCAGGAAATAGATTTTAGGAAAAAATACTACTATGCACAAGCATTCAAATATCAGTCATTTGTGGGGAAAAATGCTCCAAAGGGAAAAAAAAAAAAGTTTGTTTTTTTAGACTCCAATGTTGATGTGGTTGATTCACATGTAAATTTGTGTGCACGCCCAGCATGGCTTTTGCTGAGTTTAAGGCTGCTGGTCTCAGGGTTGGTTCACTACAGTGAAAGTCCCGCAGTGAGTTTCACAACTGGTGGCAAGTTTTAGGTGGAGTGGCAAAAGTTATGGAGCACTGAGCGGATTTTCCATAGATGAATCATCTGAAAATTTGTGTCACGTCAACCAATCAGGAACTCAGCTTTTACAGTGACCTGCTGATGATGGTATGAGTGGGAGGAGTTTAAAACCGACATGGAGGATCGATGTGGTAGCAATAGGGAATCCGTTTTTACAACCAGATCATTCTGGCTGAGACAAGTTGTTAACCAAATGGAATAGAATCAATCTGTACTGTTATAAAAATCCTTTCAAATGAAATTAACCGATTATCAATCTTTAAAAATGTCATTTGGACTGAGGGACGTCGGGTTTATTTTAATATAACCTAAGAACAACCAAGTGACATCACAGCGTACAACACAAAAATGATCAACCATTGCTAGTCTCATGTGTGAAAACACTTAGAATTTTGCACAGATGTGACCGTACAGTGTGGTAGAATGTTCCCTTTGGATTCTGTTGATGTGGAAAAACAACAGTGAGCTGAACTTCAACTAAAATGTGAAGGGATTTGACATTCACATCTGCATGTGTTTACTTGTTTTGTTTCACATATACTTGATTATCTTGTAAAAAATAGAAGGAATCTGGAAAACTTTACCTGCACTGTTCAGTACCCGGTATTTATCTCGGAGTCATACTGGTTGAATTCTTGGTTAAAGATGTCCTGCATCCGTTTTAGGTCAGTAAATCGGATCTTTCAAAATGAACTAATAACAATGAATTGTATCAGCAACCACAAATTATTACATGAATTTAATCATTGTTAAAATGAAGTTTTACACCCCCAGTTAGCAAGTCGTCAAACTGGGTCACTCTCCAAAAGAAACAAAATGAAACTAATTTCTCAACTTTGTCAAATTAGCTCCTCCCACATTTGCCTGCGCAGGTAATTTGTGAACACACTTTTGAACACAAATGGAGAATTTGCAGCACAGCCAAGCAGAGGCTAACTCTTCACATGAATTGTGTTAAGTGTGAGATCAACATAAGCCTCAAGTGTACTGGGATGTGGGAGGGCAGCATGGCAGAACCCACTGCTGCCAAACGGTCATTTTGGTGTGAAAGCTCACTGAATAACTGTCTCGCACCTGACAGACAATGACATTCTGTCTTTTTTGTTATTGTTTGAATTTTGAAGCTTTTTTTTTGTGCAAGCTGATGTAAAACTTTATTTACACTCTTAGCAGCTTATTGATGCTGAGTAATGAACACTTTGAAAGATTGCTTTTCATTGATTAAAATCCACACTTGGGGGAAATGAGTCGTCTGTGTTTTATGGTACTGCTCTGCAGACAGCTGGTCGAATAAAAAAAATGTTTGATTTCTGGCAGATTTTTTTGTTGCATTTTTATCTTTACTGTAAAATTAGGGGAAATATTCAAGTTTCCCACTGAGGGAAAAGTGAAAACAACAATATTGTGCTTTTTTTCCTTTGGCACCAAAGAGCTGAATTGACTAAAGCTGGTTGTAGTAAGCTGCAAATTCCAAATATCCAATTTCATTTTTTTAGCAAGGGTGAAGAAATAGGATACTGACACTCAAAAAAAGTGGTGCTTGTGAAACTTCAGCGCTGCATGAGTGAATATCTCAATTTTCGGAGAAGTAAAAAGCTTATGCACCACTACGTTTTCTTTTTAGACATTTTCTCTTGACATGAAGGTCTGCAGAGGAAAAAAAAAATCACTTATTCAATACATCAAGCCTGAGCCCTGCAGCAACAACAGCCAACTGTGCAAACACACTCCTCTGTGTAGACCTGATGAGTGAGTTGATTTAGCCACAGGCGCGTTACTTTACTATAATTATGATAAATCTGCAACAAAACATATCAGCTGGTTTATGCTGCTGATAAATGAGTTGACTTTAATTACTTATTGAAATAGGTTTGTACAACATTTTACTCCTGCAACAAAACAATGAGATCCTGTGAATAATTATGTGCTCTTTTCACAGACAATTTGATCCTTTTATAAATAATTTAAATTGTTAAAAAATGTAGGAAAGTACACTGGACCTTTATGTAGGAGCCAAAAAGAGAGAGATTTCTGCACAGCGTGTTCATATAATAAATATATATTTGATTAAAATCCGGTAACAATCATGGTGTAGAAGGACAGAAACTCAATCAATACAAGGACTTTTTCAAAAGAGGTCTGTTGTGATTGGTTACAATCCATGGGAATCAATCAGTATTCCTTATGCTCCAGTACAGTAAATATTTAAAGCAAAATCCAGTTTTTCATTTTCTCGATGACCCAAAAGTGTGACAAAAATCACTGGCTGGAGTTTAAATGCTAGCGTAAAACATTTTATTGTCCCCAAACATAAATGATTCATTCTTGCTGTGGGGCTCTTATTTAGTATGGATGCAAAAAAAAAAGGTGTAAAAACAAACAAAACATGAAGAAGGGGGAAAGAGTGGTGGGTTTTACGCTGCGGGCTGTATGACTTTCACTTGTCGTGGTACATTCCAAACCTTTTCTTATCATGTTCTTGCTAATCCTGTTTTTTTTTTCTGTAGCGCAAGTTGTTTAAGTTATAAACTGACCAATCAGTTACTTGCGGTGTCACGTCCAATGTTTGAAACATTTGACTGACAGGTTATGTGTAGCCAGCTTTCAGGTGGTATTTGTTTGGGCCAAATCCTGATTGACAAGAGTGGTTGCTATAGAAATGTTGAAAGTTAGAGCATTGTTTTAGTGAGCATCCAATGGGGACTTGTGTCTCACCTGTATATGCCACTTGTGTAGCATTTGCGTGTGGTCAGTAAGAAGCCAAAGAGTGCACCTCAGTAATAACTGGAATGTGGCATAAGGGGATCATTCAAATCACGTTGGATCAGAAAACCAGATGCTTGAAAAGGCTCAGTCTAATGACACAGTTAGTGGAATGGACATTTCAAAGTCTCTCTTACCACTCCGCCTCCTTTCGTGCATTCATTTTCCACGTACGCCTCTGGCTAAAATCTGTACAACTGAATTGATCCAATATTGCTCGCCATTATTTTTGTGTCGCTAATGCTAGCTTGGGGCTATATCTGGAGGGTGACAGGGTTGCTTCGAGCCAACAGTCCCGCCCACTAGCTAGATTTATATGTCTAATGAGTTACTGCTGCTAGGCATAAAATATGTCTAGAAAAAAATGATTAAGACTTTTTGATTTGGGTTAAAATTGCTCAGTCATCATTAAAAGATCACCAGGAGCGATTTTCCAAAGAAAACCTATGGTTGGAGTGGGACTGCAAGGCTTTTTAGACTCACAGGATGAACTGAATTACAACTGTTTGGACCACCGCTTTTCAATACATTTCTTAAATGTGGCTAAATTAGGTCTTACTTGGACGACTAATTCCTGAAAGTTTATAAAGACTTTATGAAGAGTGCCTTGTCACCACTTAAGTGGTTGCTCAAAACCATATCAACAAATCAATCAAGTGTAGCTGGAACAGATCACGGAGCCGAGCTGTTTCTAATCTGCACCACTTTCCTCCTTATCCTTCACACCCTAATCTCTCTGCAGCCATTTACCTTTTTTTTTTATATGTTCTTGCTTTTGTCATCTCTCCCTGGTTAAACAAGAAAGCGGCACAATCTCCCACACAGTTTTCACCTTATCTTTTCACCCATCTCTCCCACTCATTGCATTTTCTTCTCTGCTAAAAATTCATTTCCCAAGTATTTTACACAAAAGATGAAAGAGAAATATGCATTGAACCATATACTGTATATGTGAACCTGCCGATCATTTATAATAATGTGCTCAGTCACACTCACACAAAGCGAGGCATACGTCCCCTTTTTCACGCCATCCCTAACAATGATGGATCCATCAACTGAAGTCTAAGAAGCACATTTCCACTTTTTAGTTCGAATGACCAAAGAATATTTGAGCTGTCTCGCCATTTGGACCGTTTCCTCGTCATGATTTTATATTTTTAACAATCTTGGCTGCAAAGACTTTGGTGCATTGGTTTATCACGCCTTCATCTCACAATCAATTACGACCAGAACAGATAGCGTTTGGGCTGGAATGAGTTTGACTGTGAAGAGTTCTGTGAAGGGTACATTTGAAGAGGATGATGGTAATTACAGAAATCTGGAGCCTTCAAAGAAGATTAAACTGCAATTCACCAGTTTGAGTAAACACCATAAACTAAGGGGTGTAGTGGTTGGCACTTTTGCCTCACAGCAAGAAGGTTTCGGTTCAAATCCCAGCAGGATCCTTTCTGCGTGGAGTTTGCGTGTTGTTGTTATGCATGTGTTGGTTTTCTCCAAATACTCCTGCTTCCTCCTACGGTCCAAAAATATTCTTCATTGACACAAGGTGTGAACATGCGATGGACAGGCAACTCATCAGAGGTGTACATGGCTTCACCACACAAATTGTTAGGATAGGCTCCAGCAACTTCATAATAATAAAAAAAGGACTAAGCAGAAAATGGATGGATCCATTTAAACCCGAAAAGTGATCAATTACAAAACCACACTAAGAGAAGTTTCTGTTTTAGCTCATTTCAACAGCATAATTTAATTATGTTAATTATATATATATATATATATATATATATGCTAAAAGTGTTCCCAGTGCTGTTTTTCTAGGACATAGGAGCCATAGATGGAGCAAGCCCATCCCCACTTCCTGTCACCCATCTGTGTATTCGCTCCCCTGACATTAGTCATATGCAAGTCTAAAAGAAACTAATGGTTGCTTAGAAAATGTGATACATTATCTTAATGTAGTTCCATAAAACTTATTCTTTTCATGTTTATCACACCAAAACATGCCAAAAACAATTTGTGTTGCCCTCTGCATAAGCATCCACAGCAATTTGAAAAGCAGCTAGCTCGACTATACAAAGTCGTGTTGTGCTTTATCTCTCATTGTCATATCAAAGGGTGACTTCGGCCGTGAATCTGTGCTCTTATGGATCTCAGGGGGGCTGTCAGGAAGGAGGTCGATACCATTCTCAGTGCTGCTTGCAGGTTTAATTACCATTGAGTTTTTTTTTTGTTTTTAAGCATAAGAGTTTGGACAGCATGTCAGGGACAATGCGTTTAATTGAATACATTTCAAAAGTGTCTGAGAAGCCTCCTGACTTTTTATGATAGATGAAATTCAGATTTTACACAGTTATCCGCACGTTGTTATGGTATTTTGGTCTATCAAGCCTCATTTAAATCAAAGATCTGGCAGATCTTGTGGATCTACTTTGCCCTGCACACACTTGATTTATGATTTATCACTGAAAATGGTTTTCCATCCACGGCACACCGGCGCTTCTCTCGAGCCCCCTCTGACCTTGTTTTCTGCCTTAGATGTTTTCTTCTCCCTTGTTTTTGGTCATTTGTTTTTCTTCTCTTCCTCTTTGTTTTTATGGAATTTTGCCTAAATTTCAGTTTCTAAAGTTTCATTGGTGTTTTTTTTCCCGTTTCAGACACAGCTGAATAAGAACGAGCCCTCTTTCACTGCTCTCAGTGCTTAATTATCATCATTATTCTTTTCAGTCCTTTAAAGTCACGACTGCCTTGATGGCACCATGTTTCATGAATTGAGAAAGTCTGCCAGCAATTGCTTTTAACTGGCGACTTTTTTTCTTCAATATTTAGTCATGTGCAGAGATCTGTACAAGAGACGGGAGTGTGAGATTTGGACTTGATTCACAGTTAGGTCTTACATGCAGAGACTTTAACCTCAGGGAGTTCTCCATTAGATTAAACAGTTTTCAATTTTCTACTTGGGATGCAGCACAAAAATGCATCATAAAATGGTTTGGCTGTTGGGAGCGAAGAGAAATCTCACTTTCAATTTTTTTTTGTAAATTTATAAAACAAGAAAAAAATAAAACAGAAGACAAAATCTTTAAAGAGTGGAGGACCTTTCGGAAAGTGCAAGGCTATGTCCAAACTCCTTCACTACTCACTATATAGTGGGTTCTCCATTTTGTGCTTTCTAAATCTTTAATTACAAAATCGAGTGCTCTAGAAATTTCCCAGAGTTCTCTGCAAAAACCAGTGTGTACCGATGCTCACTAGATTGGGGAATATGGACCCCAATTTATTATATATGAACAATTTCTGCAAAAACATGTATTTAAATCCACAACACGAGGTAGTCCTGCAATATATAGTATTTTAGTAGTTGGGGAGTAGGGTGGGAATTTGGACACAGCCCAAGTCTACCAAAGAATGCAATTACAAACCGTCCAGGAAGTCCTGAAATAACCGGAAGAACATGGAATGATGTGCCTTGAAATCAAAAGTTCATTATTAAAGAATAGAGGAAACTGGACCAAAAGTTATGAGACTTTCAAAGAATAGAATAGAATAGAATTGAATAGAATAGAATAACTTCCTTTGTCCCCTGTGGTCAATTCAGTTAAAGCAAGTGTATGAGGCAAGACGTCAGCAAACAACAACACAATAAAAACATTTCTATACAAATAAGTCTACATAATAAAAAATGAATATAGAAATAAAAAATAATCTGACTAAATCATAAAATATGATTATTATTAGAGTTATAATAATTATTATTATTTATTATTTGAGTTATTAGAGTTCACACTTGATGGTGGTAGTGTCATGATCTGGGACTGCTTTGCTGCTTGTCATGATGAACCAATAATTGTTCAGTCCAGATCAGAAATTCCTGCAGAAGAATTTGAGTTTGATGCTTCAAACTGACATTCTTTTTCATTCTTCAAGAGCACTTTAAAGTTTTTAAAGGCCAGGACGTTATTTATAAATTCTTTATAATAGCATCAATCATCCTGGAAACACCCTCCAAATTGCATGTATGTATTGTATGTAACAGTATGTTACACAAACTACTGTGTCTCATAAAAACCTTTTTCATCCACCCATCCATCCATGCATCCATCCATCCATGCATCCATCCATGCATCCATCCATCCATCCGTTCTCTAAACCAGTTTGGTCTCTTTCCAGGTCACGAGAAACATTTTTCAACCTAACAGGCCACACCCCTTCCACTGAAAGTGGGTTACATGAAATCTATCCATCAAACGTTTCAAACCGAGCAGGCACCACATGGTTTTACTGAGGCATCGGATTGGCCATTTTATATCTTTAGTAACTTGCAATAAAGAAATAATATCATGTATAAAGTTAGGATTAGCGAGAACGCATTACAACATTACTTTCTGTTTCGAACGGCGTCCTTCTATATAGTCAATGTCTTTTCCCTCTCCAGTCTCAGAAGTGGTTCCTCTCAGACACTGAATTGCTGAGAAAGAAATAAGAGCAACAGGATGATTCGCAGTCGGCGCTGCTTCATAACTCTGATGAAAGCGGTGAGGTCGGCCAGCTTTCAGCAAATCTCATCATCAGTCCTCTCGAAGGCCAGGATTTAATTATCTACACAACCAAATGGTCCACTTTCACCTTCTCAGCAGATTATTTTTGCTCCACCAGGGTCGTGAGCGCGATGTCTTTGCCTCTCTTCGTAGGCTCGATGGTTAAGCAAGAGGAAGAAAGCTTTCTTGGTTTGTGTGCGAGTGCGGGCATCCCTAATGGGGGTTGGTACGATTGCTTGGTAGCATGATGAATAGGTGTTGATTCAGTTTTGGGAGGGGTGCCGTGGAGCTCCAGAAATAGGTCCATGTAAAATTAATCTTCAGACGTATAATTGACCCAGATGTGGTGGAATCTCATTGTTTTTAACGACATCAGATGAATCCCTCGGCTAAGACGGCACAGCAGCGACAGGAGGGGCTAAACAGGCCTTGTAGATGAGCCACAAAAACGAGGACAAGATGAAAAAAAGAGGGGAGACGAGAGGAAATAAAGAGGGGAGAGAACAGTGTGGACTTCCTCGGAGAGCATTGTAATGCAACTGCTTAATGTCTTACTGTTGATCTCTGTGACTCTAGTGGGACCTCATTAGTTCAAGCCAAAGAACTGTGCTCAGCCGTCTTTAGCCTCGCGGGAAAATACACAAATTATGCTGTAATAATATCAGCTCACGGCTACAGCTCCAAATAGTTTGCTGCCCAGACCAGCAACCTTCCAACATCTGGGGTGATTTAAGAAAGAACACGAACGAAACAGATTCAGACACGGCTTTGATTATCCAGATTATCCTAAGCCTGAACCGCAGGAAGACGGTTGCTTCACGGAGTGTAATTTATCAGCCCTAATACACATATTAACATTTTATAATTGTGTTTGTTAACATTGACAGCCCTACTCAAAACACATCTACTTAATTCACAAATGATCAAATGACGGATAAAAACAGAACCTAAATGGTAACTAAATGACCAGATGAAACATACAGTTGTGCTCATTAGTTTACCTACCCCGGAAGAAACTATGGTTTGATGGTCAGAGAATATCAAAAGTTAAAACACATTCATTTCATTCATAGTTGGTGGTTGGATTAAGTCATGTATGGCCAAAAAAATGATGCTTACTCTTTTTAAAACATAACAACAACAGAACCAATCAGCTTCCTCCATCAGCTATCTTTAGTCTTCCTTCACTGCATCCATAAAGCTCCTCTCTGGTCTTCCTCTACACCTCTTGCCTGCAGCTCTAGACTCAGCATCTTTCTACCAGTGCATTCACTGTCTGTCCTCTGGACATGTCTGAACCTTCTCAGTCTGGCATCTCTTTATCTCCAGACCCTCTAACATGTGCTGTCCCTCTGATGGACTCATTCCTGATCCTGTCCATCCTGGTCACTCCCAAAGAGAACCTCAGCATCTTCATCTCTGCTACTTCCAGGTCTGCTTCCTGTCTTTTCCTCTGTCACTCCAGACTTCCTAATGCAATACCACAGTTACTCTCTAGACATCCTGTCATAAGCTTTTTTCAAAGACACGTGCGGCTCTCTCTGACCTTCTCTGTACTTCTCTATCGACATCCTCTAAGCAAATATTTCATGCTTCAATTGCTAAATAAGCAAACAGGTTGTTTTGTCCAGCTTGAGATGAACTTGGAACAAAACTAATGTAATCACCCATGAATCCAAGCTTTTAATCAATATTGAAAAATTCCTCTTTTCCATGGGTTAAATCCAGTTTCACTTCATCTTTTTGTCTGAATTATTGCACATCAGACCTGACTCCTGGTAGACAGGAGATTTAGACTCATTTATTTCTTAACAGAACAAAAGGTGGTTATAAAAGAAATTCAAATGTAAGATTACTTTGCATAAAAAAACTGAAATAGATTTTTAAACTGAGAGCTCCAGTTACTTTAATCAATTCACCTGCAGTTTTATGGAGGTGTTTTAGGTAATGCGTGTTTGTTAAGAGAAAACTGAGATTTAATATTGATCTTTCCCCAGTATATGCCAGATCCACAAACCTAATCACAGCATTCACTTTTTCACCCAAGAAAAGAGACTAATATTTACCCAGCAAGGCAGTAAAACATTACTGGCATTTGTTTTCTTCCCCTCGGTATTTAAATTGACAGGAGTCGGATTGCAGGGGTGATTTCCAATTACACCAGGCTGTGTGTGGTGTGGAATAGCTCTTCCACATTACAGATAAATTATCAAACTAAACACATGATAAAAACCAGGCTGTTGAAAGGGCATTGTTTGAAAAATATTCTGTTAAATTAAACAAAAATAGGCCTGGATACCAGAAAACGTCTCCAATCAGACTACGTCTCCAAGTCTCTGGGTGAAAATAGGGTACAGTGGTCTCTTGTTCATTGCATTATTATATATTCTAATAATAATGCAACAGACAAAATCTGCAAAGTGCCCTTTTTTTTAGCGTATCAGTCAAGGATTTTGTATGGTTTGCTCAGGGGAGCGACTTCCACACAGGTGTTACTTTTTTTATTTATTTTTTTTTAAATAAATAGACTAATCGGTTTGTTATTTTTCCCACCAACAACCACTAGAGGGCTGCGTGTTTCAGTATTTGCTCCTGAAAGCAACACAGAAGAAAAAGTGCTGCTCTGTCTCAAACCTGGCTTGGCTGAGTTATTCAGAAGTTTTGCACTTTTCTTTTAAAAGTGCAAATTATAGATGAACATTTTTTTTGTCTTTCTTATTGTGCTTTTTTTGGCTGATGAAACATAGACTCCTAACTCACAGTGTGGAAAATACTGTTGACAAATGTATTTTTTAAACCAATTACATCCGTTTTAAGACTGTAAAACTCAGCACTACACACTTTATAAACTTTTTTCAGACGTTAACATTTTTACACTTTTCTCTCTTGTTTAAACGTGTTTAAAAGTCTTCGTGGAAAAATTCGTCCAGTATTATAGAATGAATGGACCATCACATGGCCACAAAAAGAGATCCAGTGTAACCACAAACCATCCATATCTTCTAAACTCTCTTTATGGTCACGGGGTTGCTGGTGCCCATCCCATTTGAAGGCAGTGTGGTTCACCGATCAGTCACAGGGCTAATAAACACAAGCTCTACAGTTTATGGACTGTAGGGGGCAGCTAAAGGACGCAAGGAAAATCAAAACATGCATATATCAAAATGCAAAAACCACAAAGGACGCACCCAAGTGGGAATCAAACCAGGACTGTTAGACTGTGAGGCAGGTTTTGCTTTGGTGCAACCTTAAGTAGGAACATCTTTGCTTCCAGGAACTATGGGATGTGTTACGTCACTCATCAGTACGCCCTCATTCTTAACCAGATACAGAATTGTGTGCCTTCTTCTCAGCCTAATGCAGTCATATTTTTGCCTTTGAAATCATGGATGTTTGTCTCTCTGTATTCCCGACAGCTTTGCTAGTCCTCATCAACCCTGTTTCTCCACCAAGAATGATGCTTTGACAGGTCTGGCCCTTTAGCACCAGCAACCAGTGCTCTAGTTCATTCATTTGTGGTCTGAGCTCAACCAAAGTATACACTATGATGTTGGCCCCTATCCCAAGATTCTCAACATTTATGGACTTATTTTTTCTGCCAAGCATCACAAATAAATTATTTCTTATATTTGCAAGATCTCTCCTTATGAAAATGTGGTAACAGCTGCAACATGCAGCCCATCTGGAGAGAAAAATCTCACTTTTCTCAGCAGAGAACTATGGCCTCAGGCTTGCAAGAGTCAACTAAATGTATGCAACCAAAAACATAAACTGCAAGTGTTATGTGATGTTTAAAACTTACATCACTGATTCTATTTTTTTTTTTTTTTTTTTTTTTTTTTTTTTTTACAGAAGCTTCTAACAAATTTAAAATAGTGTATCTGCATGCATAGCAAGGTAATTCATTGCTATTTAAGGATGCTTAATGACTTAAATCAGTTTTGGTACAGTAGTAATATCTGATCATAAGTTACAAACCGGATGCTGATGACAAATGTAAAGTAAATGTTGTGGTCGAGTCGTGGTGGGGTTTTATAGGTTTGCTTCATGAACATCATGTGATGCCTAGTTGTTTGACATGGTTTTTACGGATGTAAACCTCTGTTGATTGTGTGACCTATGTGCTATTCTTGTTTGAAATAAACCATTTCAAATCAAATCAAATAATAAACAATCTTGGAAAAGCAATTCATCTTGTAAAAGTAGGATTTCTACTTGAAGGATGAGTTATTTAAGGCTCATATTTCTTGGTTGCCACTGGCCACGCTCACTTTGTTTTTTAAAGTGCAAACTGCCTTTTAGAAAAAGGCCAGAGTGAAAGCCTCAGAGGAGTGCTTCAAATCCCTCAAAGTTCTGGACAAACAGACATTCCTTGTGTTGTTTTTTCATCTTCCTGTTTGTGAGCGTCTGCCTCACAATGACTCATCCTTGCACAGACACGTTTTAACGCTCCCGCCGCAGTCACACTTACCTGTGAAAGTGTCACTTTCAGATTTATTTTCTGCTCCGCTTTTGCCTCATCCAAATGTGAGAGTTCCTTCACTTAACCTTCTCACTACAACGAATGCAGACAAATACAGAACAATGTTTGCAGAATTATTTAGAGAATTATCATTTTTGACACTAAACGAGAACTTGTTTGTAGTTGTAATATTTTATCACTTCAGTTCCTAACTGCAGCTTTTCCACGGATCCTGCTCTGACATTTTGTTGGCAGTTTGTTCATTATTACTTATATCACAGAGAAAAATGAAGAGTATTGATGACTGAATCTTGTACTAAAGCACTGAAATGTCCTCAACTGCAAGAAAATAAGCAAATTACATGAAAGAAATTATGAAATCTGGAAAAGATTTAATGTCATTGAGTAACTTGTTTCTGTATTTGCCAACATCCGAACTTTTGCAAAGATGGATGTGCATTTAAAATGAAAGCGCTTTGTCCGTGACCTGTTAGGACTCACCGGGCTACATCCTCCTAGCTCCTGTGTTTTGATCCGGGACCCTTTTGACTTTGTCTTTGCCTGCCCCTCTTGTTCTTCTGCCATTAAACCCGTTGCTAATGGATGCACACGCCTCAGAGCCTTTGTTACATGACCATTAGGTCAGCAGAGAAAGTGGGTGTGTGCGTTAGCCTAGAGGTGCATTCACACCGAACGCGATTGGCGTGGCGCAAATTGAGCAGCTGGCGCCAAAGTCTGGAAACACCGTAAACTGAGTGGCCGCCACGGCTAGTTAGAATTTAAAAAAATCTGAACTCTGGGGAGAAGGCTGCATATCCTTAACCAATCAGGGACTCAATTAAGGAATACTCAGAAATGCATGAAAGGAGCAAAATACCACTTTGAGGTAGTTTAAAGTAAAGAATGAACATTCTAATACACTTAAAAGCTCAAAAAGTTCATTTTTCATGAAATTGGCCATTAAAACCAGATTTGGTAGTGACATTGGAATGACCTCTCCTTTAATTCACGGAAGTTCTAAACATTAAACATGAAGGAGAGATGTATAAATGGTGGTTTGAGTCCAGCTGGAATTATGACACCAAGTCTTTCAATATCAAACTAAAGAGAAAAAGCTTGGAAAATATTAACAAGATTTAGACTCCTTGAATGTTCCGCACTAAGACTCTTTCAACTGTAGACATGCGCTAGCAAACATGCGCTGGTGAAATGATTGGATGACGACATTTGTCCATCATTTTAACCAAAGGTTATTCGGCATGAAGCTATACTGAATACGCTCTGTACTAATCATAGAATTTGTTTTTTTTAAATACGCAGATATTGAAGACACATTTGAAAAAAGTCAAAAATCAAGCATCATCATCCAATCAGCGATGTCCTACACAACCTCCGTTTGTGTGTTTTGTTTTTGAACTTTTTGTTTTCTGAAATGTTTCATTTTTAATGCGTTTATTTGTTTGGAATTCTGTTTTGGTTTCTGGAATTTTGTCATGATTTATTAAATGAAAGGATATCCTCTTGAGTGTCTGTTTTGCTTTTTTAAATTGTTGTTGTGATCTTTAAAATGTTTTAGCGTCGAGTGACGTGATGCAATTTGCCCTTCAGGGCCACCGTACCTAACCCTACTTGCATCCGATTCAATCTGTGAACACTTCAAAAGATGGACATAAGCTTCAAGCTGCTCTTGACTCTCGCTGTCAATCGGTCCGTTGAGGGTCAGATTACATCGTGAGAACAATTTCCTCAAACTGCCCTTCATGCGATCAATTTTTTATGAGCTAAATACAAAGTTCTGGCTCGGCAGATGATTCAGGACCAAAGCTACAGGCCACTTTCATTGTGGTAGATCAATCAAAATAACCTAAAATAAAACCCAGCTACAAATCCTCAAAGCCTTTCTGAAGGACTCAAGCCAATAAATTTTGTCCGCAGAAGATTTCAAGTGAAATGTGTATTTGAACATCAGCTGCATTCAGTATCAAGCTGCCACATTCTCTTTGTTTTCTTTGACTATGAAACTATTAAATTGCAGCAGCACACATGGAGACAAATGAAATGACAGCGCTGAAATGTTTACAGCCCAGCTGGTGACATTGAGCCTTGAACAGTCAAATAATGGTTCTTTCATCACAGATCTATAGCTAACCTCAAATAACCGAAACCCAATATATCAAAGCACAGGCCTGCATCGTATACTGGCTGACACATTTTTATCCTCATATCTTTTATCCTTCACCGCCCTGTGATGGATGCTGGTGTGTTAAGGGCTGTGAGAAACCACACATGTGTGTGAAGGCATCTCTCTGGTGTGCAGCTTAGTGGGTTTTATCAACAGTGGTGAATGTGTGACTTTGTCAGTCTGCCACTGGTTTCAGAACTACAGCCACCTTGAGATGATTTTCGAGCACATCTCTGTGCATCAGCGGATCTCACATGGTGCAACGACAGTCTGATGTATAGAGTCTTTCATCAGGGAAAACATAAAGAGGGATGGATAAAAAAGAAGAGCTAAGGTATAGAAAAGGAATAAAAACACTTAGCAGATATGGATGGTGTTCCACAAGCCCAAAACTGGGAATGACTGGACTGAATAAGACTGTTGTCCACATTTAGCAACGAGGTTTTAACAGAATTTTAATCTCAGAGTTTTGTAACAAACACAAAATGGTTCCTTTTAACTGTGTGAATCCATTTTCTTCTCTGACAAGGAAGGATTTACTCCCTCAGCTTTGGAGCACATTCATTCTAAAGAGAAATACAGAAGTTAGACCAGAGGAATGAAGGCAAGCTAGTCAGAGAAATGTTCAAGCGAAAGCCAAAAACACAGACGCAGGTAGACTGCAGAGTACTTAAAGACCCACTCCTATGAAAATGTTTTTTTTAGCATGTTCTTGTGGCATGTTTCTCATGATGGACACATGTACATAAAAAATGAAGCTTAAAATTACATTTCTGAGTATTTCTTTATTCAAATCAATGGGAATCAGGAGGAACCAGTTCAAGGCGCATCTTAAGAGGAGCGCATGTGTGGCTTTCAGTTCCCTGGAGGCTTGTTGAAGAATATGTATGATTGCTGTGTGTGTGGTAAATGCAGGCTAATGTAAGTTGCACACTTTTATGATGTACGGGTGATGCTGTCGTTTGTAGGATTCCCTTACACCACACACTCGTCATTAGTGAAGCCTTAGTCACAACTGCCCTTTGGGCTATAAACTTTGCGTGCAAAGAATGGGCAAATCTACATGGGGCACGCACAGATTAAGCTACCAGCACTTTGCAGGATTGGGTGAGTCGAGTAATCCATACGCCCTGCCCTGCGTCTAACCTGCCTCATCCAACCTTGATCCAACACCCTTGCTTGTTGCATAAGTGTTTGGTACGACCTGCAGCATTGCAGCACGCTGTTTATTTTTCAATAGAACATTTAACTCTTTAATACTGGAAATGGCACTGGCGGCGCCTAAATAACACACTCTTTGACATCCTGTAACTCTGAAACTGTTTACACAAACAACACAAATCAGCTGATTCTGATGCGGAGAAAAGTGGCTTTTCATTTGGGTTTTGCACTGTGATGCAGAACATCACTAATGAAAGGTGTTGCAAAACGGCGTTCAGCCAATTTTCTCGGCAACCGAATCAGCTGATTTGCATTGATTACGTAAACACTTCACTACTGTAAGGTGCTGCATTTGGCTTCAATCTTCTCCCGGTAAGAAATAGACTAAATAAAAAAAAAAAACCCTCATGTAAAAGTTTTAGCTCAGCAGTCAATACTCGAAAAATCTGAATTCAAACTGAAAGAAAAAAGTCGGAAAAACGTAGCAGCTTTTACTAATGGATACATTAGTTTTCAATAAGAAACTTCACATTTATTTATCTATTTTTATTCAAGTTTTCAGACTTACAAAATACTCTTCAAATTTGCAAATGTTCACTTTTTTTTGTTTTCTTTTTTTTAATTTTATTTAATTATTTCTTTTTTTTATTTACAATGTCTTCTCAAATTTCCATTATTTTTTTCCAGTTACAATCTCTGTTTTTCAATTGTATGATCTGTTTTTTTGTCATTTTAAGCCGATCCCGATTTGGCCCTAAAACGTGCTGCATTCAATTAAAAAAATATATATATTGTTTTTAATTTAATGCATATGAGGAGAGATAAACAATCACATAATTCCTTTAAAGTTTTTTGTTTTTTTTAAATGTCCTGCATAGAAATAACACGCATATTTTTAAAAAAAATGTACAATGTTTTGCCTTATTGTGTGTACTCTCACAGATCAGTGTGTTGTAGTTGAGTTTTACATATTTCAAAGAGTAACAATGACATGGAGCAAAAAGTGAGTGTTTGTATTGACTTAGATCAGTGTGAGCAAATGCTAGAAATGACCAGCTCACCCGAAAGCAGCAAAAGCGAGCTCTTCACGAAAGCGCACAAGTGCAGAAATCCCAGAGTCCCTGAATGCACCTCCTGTTGCGGCGAATGTGAGTAATGAAATATGCGCAATAAAGTCCCAAAATGTTTGAACAAGCTTTAGCAGCAGACCCTCTAAAGTCATGGGTGTGACTTTGAGCCCCTGGAAGAGACACTGAACAATGCCTCACCTGCCAAAGTGGGAAGTGGATTCTTTTTCCCACCAATCGGAAGCTTCACCTGCATTTGGCTGGTGGACGAGTGTTCATTTAGAGCCCTATAGATATAAAATCCTTATTTCAATACACTTCTCTTTTACCCTGGATGAAGACCATCTGTGTCTCCATCATTGACAGGTTGCTAATGTTTCGTCAGTTTTCACAATGCCTTCAAGGATCAGATAGTATTTCACCTTAAACCTTTGTGTTTAAACAAAAAGGCATAGAGAAGATGCAAACACTTCATTATCTTTATCCTAAAAGCATGTGAAACCAAGCGTACCTGACCGAGAAGGATTTCTTTTCGTCTATGCTGTCCTACTTTATTGGTCCTAAATTAGTTCCCACATTTCATTTCACATTTTTTCCAGATTTCTTTTCAGCCGTTGCCAGGTCCTCATCAATGATCCTCTGTTTCCCTTTTAATTTGGTCCAGTTCTCAGCTTTCTTGCATCAACAGCATTTTACTTTTAAAATCTGACCGGTTTTTCTCTTCGGTCCAGAGCTGAGGTCCTTCACCTTTAAGTTTTTGAAGTTAAAGATGTTTGATCTCCTTTCCTCCTTTTATTTCTCTTCACATCCATGCTTTACTTCCACTGCTATGACACATATCAAAGCACTGGATCTTGCCTCAACACGTACTGGAGATGTAAGTGATTAACGTCCATTAGCTGCTCTGGGATTTGTAGAGTTTTCACCTTTTGTGTGAAGTGTTTTGAACCTTTTCCAAACATGTGTGATTTGCTACAAGCAGTGACAGGCTTGAAAACTGCAGGCTGCAAGCCAAGCAAATATGTATCAGCCGTTGCACAAACACAGTTGCTTTGAAAAGGACAGCCTTTGGATGCAGCAGGACATTCTGAACCCCTGATGAAAATAAAGTCTCGGGACAGTAAAAAGCCAAGGCCACACGGATGAGACAAGATTCAACTCCCCGCTTTGACAGACCGAGCGTGCTTGATGCTGGGGGGGGGGACTCTGAAGTCACTCCAGTGTCATCTGAGCTTCTGTTACTTGAAACACGTTGTCAGTTTCAGACTTTTCTTTCTCTTTATGCCTCAAAGTCCAAGGTGTTCGTAAGGGACTGTGCCTTTCTAACTGTCCCCCATGTGGTATTGTGAAATATTCTGCTTTGTAGCAGCTCCGATAAATCCTATCAAATGATGTAACTATTTTGAGCTCTTCATCATTTCTTCTTTTTGTTTGGCCAGATGGTTCATTTCTGCTGCAGATGGAACCCAGTTTACAGTGCATTCTTTGAGATTCTGGTGAAGAGATGGATTTGGAGGGCAAATCCAATCTTGATAGCAGTGCACCTTCCTCAGTCATTGTAGAGAAACTTTGTTTTATGCACGAGTGGAAAACAGGATTTGTAGACAGTTGCTAACTAGGATGTAATGTTTTTCAGCAGGTTTGCATGTATGTCTAAATGTTAGAGTCTTAGGAGAGGAATTACCGTGAGTGGTTGTACTGGTATGAAAAGCTGTAAATGATGCAGGTTTGTTTAAATCATTGACTGTATGAGAGAACTGGACTGAGCAGCACCCCACCCCCGGCGTTCCAAACAGGAAGTACAAAAACTGAAGGTTAAAGTCGCTTGAAGACGATGAAGATGAAGGGAGGCAATGACACTAGTCTGCTCGTGACCTGGAACAGGAAAAAAGACAGAGATTGATGATGTTTCAAAGAGAAAAGAAACGCTTACAGCCAGTGCTAATCAGAACAGAATACAATGTTCTCATCATTTCAATGAATCCTGAAATGTTCTGGCGTCGTCGTCTGCATTTTGTAACCAAATTTCACCATAAAATGAACCCATTAACCATCACTATTCTGACTGTGATCGAATAAAAGCTGCTCTCCATTAAACGCCAGGACGGCTGCCAAATTTTTGGACTAAATGCTGGGGTTACTATTAGAAGGCATACGGTAACACAGAACTGTCCCAAACGTTTGCGCCTCTTAGCCTAACTCTGCTCTCTGCTTCTTGTACGGTCATTTTCTGAATCTGTGGTCTTCTTCTTCGGTTGAGGTAGGGACATGCTTTATACTATATTTCTTGTCGATTTAAGATTGGCAACCAAGTGAACAATCAAAATCACACAGAGGTACTTCAGTAGAATACAGAAAGGCTTATATGCCATATATTGATTTTTTTATAGTGGTCAAGAGCAACAAATAAACTGATTAGCTCTGCAAAGTCCGTCAGGTTGAACAGATGCTAACATCAAATCTCTGCAGATATCACGGTTCTCATCCATTAAGAATTCTGTCCGCCTCTGTGAAAGAGTAGATCTGATGGATTAAGAGCGCTTTAACCTCAGGCACCCTGCAGGATTTCAGAGTAAATTAGTTAAGCAAAGGTCAGCTGTTTGACACCTGCTGTGCTGGAAGTCAGCAGGCTTGGCAAAAACTGCCTAAAGAGTGGCGAGTAGATGTCAAGCATCTTAATCATTGGGGATTTTTCTAAAGTGGAACACAATAAACTAGAGAGGGATGGTGGCAGCAGTGAAGGAAGGGAGACCATCCATTTGAGCTGTGGATTGTTACTTTGGTAATGATCTGCTTCACAAATTCATAGATCAAACCACAGCTCATCTTAACATATTATGTTTAATATACATTTAGTTTTGTTTGTATACTTAAAATCCAACATTATTCTGCAATTTTAGAGTGATCATTACATTGCCTGAAGTGTATTTGATTATACTAGTCAGTGATCTTGGATGTCAGAAATGTTCATACTTGAATTTTCAGTAACAGAGCAAGCATCTGGTTGTTCAGATGCTCGTTACAGCTCTGCTATCCGTGAACTTTCACTTTAATTTGCTATCAAGACTCGCAGACTACTCATTCTCCTCTTTTAGATCAAGAGTTCCCGGAGCAGCTCATGGTGTTTCACGCATTCTGAGGCTCCTCCTCCAAAGCATCAGCACCAGTCCTACCAAAAAATGCCACCTTCAGCCCTGTAAGTCCTACTTTTAAGATCCCAATAAAGAGAAATGAACAAAAAATGCAGACTACCAACAAATGCCAAGTGACATGTTTTAGTGACAAATCGCAACCATGTTCTTGAAACATTTAGCGATGTAACTGTTGAACTCGTTGCTACTGCATTGTTTGGATCTTTTAAAAGGAACCAAGCCCGGAATCGATCACACAGCTTTCCAGCCTGATGCTACGTTCACAACGACCTCGGTAGTGACGTTCAAGAAAAAGCCTGGAATAAGATGGACGAGATTTGCACAGGCAGCTGTGCGTGCACGCGCTGAGACTGGGCAGTGACAGTCCAGTGTGTACGCCATACGCTGAAGGTGCGTTTAAGAATGTCTGTTTAATGCATTCTTTAAAGCGCATCACGTGGTCGGTGCGAACATCACATTAGGTTGAATACTCTTCTACTAGACGCCAAAGGGGCTCATGAGTATCACTACTGTGTCAAAACAAAATCTATAGATGCTTTTTGAAGTTAAACTAGCATGAAAAGATCCTATACTCTGGATGACGAAGTGGGGAAAAAATCAGAGCATAGCTGTCAACAGATGAGATCTGAAGGAATTTAAACTCTTATTAGTAAAGTTAGGATTTTCTACAGAAGTTGGAAAAATGTTAATGCGTTGTATTGTTTGTAAAACCTTACGTGCGTGAAGATAATTAAAGCCCTGCCTTCCTAAAAATATGCTGCAATGACCTTGTCACCGCATCTCACCACCACTTTCGGTGTTTTATTCTTTAAGGGCTGTTAGTCATTTACACATGAGTGGTGTGATCACACAACAGGCTGAGAGTTTCTTTTTTAATCCCTTCACCTTCTCTAGCTTGTTTTCCATTTGACAGGGCACGATCCAGGATTGAAAATGTCACTTATTTATTTATTTTTTGGAGGAGGAGGTGACATTTCCATGGATGGATTCACGCCTTTAAGGTGAGACTATTGGCTCCGTGGAGCAGCCTTCCTGACAGACTGGCTCCCCTGGGAGGCCTCAGCTCCGCACGGTGAGTCATGCACTTCCTGAGAGATTGTCGAAGAATCCTCTGGTTCTGCCGAAACCAGTTTTTAAGCGAGTGAAACTTACAACCAGAAAGTGTATGTAGAAATCGCTGGATATTAAAAACTGTCAGGGAAATTGAGTTAATCAGCCGAAAAATCCCAATTTTACCAACACTCTATCCAAAATCAGACACTTTTATGCTCGACAGATTGTTTTTATTAGATTCCAGTGTTGCATCACACAAAACAGCACAATGAAAAGTTTAGACCAAATATATTTAAAGAGTAGCATGTTTTCTACTTTTTTTTCATCATAGTGAAGCTTTGTCACAATTTCAATAAGGGAGAGCTACCTCCTATATGTTGATTCTTTACTCCACACGTCACTCATCAATTTGTCCTCACTCACAGCCAATCACAACCAAATGTTTGCCTTCAGATTAATAGAAGTTCCAGACATTTCTTGGCCCACCTTCGCCCCGTTCTCCCCTTGGCTCTTCGATTCGGCACGATCTGGCCATAACTGTCATCAGTGTCTGGGCGTCTCTTCACTTGGTCCGAGGTCATCCCAACCATGCAATATGTCTCCATTCTCCATTCAAAATCCTAGTATATTGTTGGAATTTATTGGAGGATAGTGAGTAAGTGAGCAAATGTTGATTTCTTCAGCACTTTTCACAGATAAAAGAGTCTGCAGCTGTCCAGGGGATGGGTCAAATGCAGAGAAACAATGTCACACCTAAAGGTGCGTGGCAGCTAATAGGTTTTGAACTTTTAATGGGGCTGTTTATGAAAAGCAGCATCTCATGGTACATTTGCCAGAGCTAAATAAATGTTAATGCTTGAAGTGAGCTTAGCAGGATAAAAATGCATTTCAGTGAGGAATTCACTTTTTTAAAAAATACAATTGCTGGTTTGGTTTTCACTCCTCCAACATACTGTATTCTTTTACCTGTTGATAATTTCATTCCATGTGGGATCTCCAGCAAATCCAGGATTTCTGCTTTTTTTTGTTCATGGTAACAATATGGTCCCCGAACACACTATAAAATGCATGTCTGTGGATGGATTTTGGATAACTTGAATGTCAATAATCAACGATATTGTCTACCATTTTGCAGTAAATAAAGAAACAAGAACTGTCTTTTTTATTTCCTTAAAATAAATGTGAAAACTCAGTTGCTCTTGTGTCCCCCTTATGAAAAGCAATTTTTAAGTGCATTAAGTGTATGTAGGCACAGTTCATGTCCTAAAAACTGAAGCTGAGAAGGCCCACTGTAGTGCAGAATTGCTCTGGTCCAGCAGAAATAGGAGGTGCAGGCTCAATGAGCAGAGGCTGGCATGTTCACGGTGGGACAGATGGCTGCGAGGGTCCATATGGGACAGAGAGCGTTTCCAAGCCTTTTACTGGCATCGTGTGTCAACAGGAGCTCATGCATGTGTGCGATTGTGTGAATCTCTGAGATTTACTGAACCGTAAGCGCACCTATGGAGGTGCAGGTGAGCGCAAGTGCACTTTAGTAAATTTGCGTGAATGAACAGAACAAAGATTATTCGGTGAAGCCACACGTCGCCATCTCCACGGGTCAAAGCGACCCGCAGCATGGGCGGTTTGGCTTGGAGTCACAGGGCCAAAAACACAGCACACCAACATCAATCGGTCAGCGGCACATGGCCCGCCAAAGATGCACGAAACCAAGCTGGAACAGTCATGACCCTGCAGGAAGATTGCAGAATACAAGTACATCCAAAGGGGGCGGGCAGTGAAGGAATAGGATTTTCCATCAAAAGGTGATGGAGGAAAAATCAGAAAACATTTATACACAAATCTCTCCAATGCTTTCAGCAAAAGCTTCTGCATCAGGTATGAGCGTCAGCATGACTGACAGGCTCTGCATGTATAATTTATGTGAGCATTCCTTTGGTGTGCTCTTCAGCTGCTTAATCTAATCCAAGGATCAGCGCCAGGCTGCAGTATTAGATAAAGGAATGCGAACTGCGCGGGAATTAGGTCTGGAACATGACGGATGGGCACGGACAGTCGGGGTTCCCATTTGCTTGTGATCATGTCTGATACAGTCGTTTAGGAGAAGCAGAAGCTGAGGGACAAATGAGTGTAATCGCTTTCCTGAAAGGATCTCTGAAACGAGTGCGTAATGAAATGTATAATTTATTTATTTTTGGATGCTGGAGGGCCCCATGAAATAAACATGAAGGAGAGTAAGGAAAGGGGAGTAAAAGGCAGCTGGATAGACAATGTGACTGAGGAGATACAGAGAATGGTAGTGGAGACGGAGTGAAAGTGAATTACAGACAAAATGAACACAATAAATATGCCTTTTTTTCTGTGACAGTGTGGCTGTACATTGTTTTCTGCCTCTAAAATGAGCATGTCTGTATCTGGCTACAATGCGCATGGTCTATAGTGATAAATAGAGTGCTAATACGGAGAAAGAAAAGGCAAAAATTTAAATGAATTTACATGAAGTTGGTGATCGTAAAACATTTTTGAATCGCCTCCAAAGCTTTTCACATTCTATTGTCTGAATTCACATTGCACCCTTGAGACCAGATTATTCCTGTTGTTGTGTGCACATTCAAAGAAGCTTTTTGCTATTCCAAAAGATGTGTAACCAACAACATCACCACATGGAGTTAAAGCATCTGGTGCCTGTGTTTCAGATTTAAATGATGATACCAGCTGAATGGTAGCGTTTCATTTTCCCAATTTGTTTGACGTGATTGAGAACTTTCCTCATGGGGTACCAAACAAAGTAGTGGGTTGCTGTTTTATTTTTTATTTTCTTGGCTTGCTTGTTTTTGCATTCATGTTCTGTTCAGTGTTTTTTGAGCTCTAATCGGCCCAGTTGTGATTTGAAGCTCTAATTGCTAATTCTTTTATGAAAATCTGTGTTTTTCTAAATAGCTCCAGCATGGGTCATTCGTGTTCCAGGTTGTTCATGTTGACTTTGATCAGGTTCAAAACCAGTTGTGAATTCCTTTTGGTTGCTTTTAACTATAGATAAAAATTTGTTTTAATTTCTGCAAAGATTCATGTAGATTTGCCTCTTTGATCTGCAATAATCAGCATTTGCAGAAAGAGAAGCATGACACATAGGTCAGAATTTATTCGTGTTGACTCTCAACATTGTTTATTTGGAACACAAAGTGCATAACAATCTACTTTTACAAGTCAAATTGTTGAAGTACAGTACGTAATGACTACAGTACCCATAATGCTCCACCATAAAAAAATGGCTTTGCATTTCCAGCTCCAATGAAAAAAGTAACATTTTTTTCATGATTTTTAAATTAGCATTTTTTGAAAGTCAAATGTAGCCTTTTATAACTTTATTCAACACAAACAATAACAGTCAGTAAAATTATTTCTAGTCATTTGCTTCCCAACTGTAGTTAAAATATAACCATCACCTGCTTTCAAATTATAATGCAGTAGATCATTTCCTGAATACCAATATACTTTTGTTTTAATGTCTAATTAAAAACTTAAAATGCTAGGAGAATTTCATTGCTTTATTCAGAAGAGTTTATTTAAACATGCTTTTATTGTTGCAGATGGAACATGTATCAGTGCTCTTGGCATGAATTTTAATTAAAGAACTCAGTAATTAACTGGAAATGAGATCAACAAATAAAATGGTGTCTGATTATTCAGATGCCACATTCATTACTTTTATTAGTGTATTTGTGGTTTGGTAATTATGGTGCCTTTGACTTTACCATATGAGAATATTGTATTTTTTTGTTTTATATACACAAGTTTGAAATATTTCTATAGAAAGGGTGAGCTGAGTTAAAAAAACGAATCACTGACAGTTTTTCTAAAATAACATGCACACTATCTCTTAATATTATTTTAATTCTTACAGGCATGCTGGCATTGTCAGCACTACAAGATTTGTTTTTCTCAGATCAGAGAGCTTCTGGCCATGTGTCTTCATAAATCTTTTATGACCCAAAAGAATCACAACTGGTATGCCGTGCAAACTCTCCTGGTGGGATCTAAGGCCTGAACTGGCTAGAAATAACATTTGGTTATATGATTCAATAATACATAGAAACTTTAGTTGCTGCACTGTGGTGTAGTGGTCAGCACTCATGCTTCATGGCGAGTGGACCCTTGTTCAAATTCTGGCTTGGTCCTTTCTGTGAGGAGTTAGTGCAGTCAACCTCGTGTAAGGTTTTCTCAGGATCTCCAGTTCCAAAAACAAGCTTCAGAGGTTAGTTGGGGTCTCTAAATTGCGAATGTGTGGCCCTGCAACAGGGTGTACCCCCGCCTTTGACAAGGATAGGCTCCAGCAACCACATGACCCCAAAATGGTTTTCAGCAGTTTTCATTAGTTTGACAATAAATTAAAAGGTGAATTATATGCTCAATTCAAAAATCAAATTTTTGAAAACAATAGTTTCTTCAAATTCAGACATTACAACCGCGTGCTGACGTCATCAATAGCCACCAGTCATCTACGACAGCGCATAGCTGCCAGTGCTTGGAAAATACATAACATCAGAAGTCATCCAAAAACAAAGACATTTTAGGGTAAAGTTCTGTGCTTTAGAGCACAACCATGTGAGGAAATGTGTTTCTCCTCCGCGGCACAAGCACATTGCGGATCACCCTACCGGCGGAGGGATAGCCAGCACTTAGTCACTACGGCTCCCTTTTAAAAAACACACAACAGCTTCAAATGTTCCTGCAATTGGAGCAATGGGGAGGAGCCAGAGGGGTAGGGAAGGAATTTGATCTTTTTATCTTTTGTTATAAATCGCTGGATGAAACAAAAGTTTGAAGAAATATAAACTTTAACTTTTGGTTTTTAAGGGTGAATATTGCCATTTTTTCTGCCATATTCTTCATCATCCTAAAAGTCAAAATCAGCATTTTTACAGCTTTAACATCTTTCACAATACAGACACCCTTTCAGATTCAGTCCCTGCACTGACCTATTTTAGTTTTTTCATTTTGTCATTAACTTGATTTTGTATGTTTCCGCCTCGGGTTTCTCTCTTTTTTTTGTGGTCAGAACAATATTATTTTTGCATCTGATTATCTTCCTCTTCTTCCCTCTGTAGAATACTTTTTAGCACATCCAAAGGGTTGTGCAGCTCGCTTATAAAACGCTCGTGTGGCTGCTTGAAACGCCTCGCCACAAAGCAGTGCCTCCAGCTAATGCATTTTCTATGTTGCTGCGGTGCAGAACTCTGAGGTTTTATTTTCAGCTCCACTCCGAATTGCCTTAAAAGAAATATTCCCATCTCACAAAATATTCTTTAGGAGGGTTTTTAACAACCTGCTGAGCTTCCCGCCTTTATAGATCCTGGATTTATGATTGCGGTTTTGAAAATATAAGCTGTGAAAAAAGCACCTTTGTTGCATTGTCTGTCAGTTCATAGAGAAAAAAGGAATATTAATTTGAAAAAGCACAAAACAAAGCTGTGCAGTCATAGACATTTCCCAGTAAAACCTTCATAGTAGCATAGATTTAAGGCTGTTTGAGGTGTCAGAAGACTATGAAGACATGAGTTGCTGTGATAGCTTCAGTAGATATGCCAGAAAACTGACTTTTACCCAGATTGATGGTAAATAAAACCAACACTGGAAAAGAGTCACAGGGATTTCTGTAAACTCTTCATCAATGTTTTATTTTGCACATACTGACTGATGCAGCTGCTGCACATTGACTTGACATATAAGCTGGTAAAAGTTCTTTAAGTGCAAAAATCACCTACAGCGAGTTACAATTACCTGGCAATGAAAGATTCAAATCCATTTTATTATTGTCAAGCAAATCTCGACTAACCAGTGTTTTAGTGCAGCATACATGACACAAGTGGTAAGATTGGACCATCTCAAGAGATAAAAGCAGATCTTGAGAATTTGCTTGGGATCCAACCAAAACAAATACTGAATTAACATCAATATAACTTGCAGCTTGTACTATCAACACATTGGATTGGAAAATGGTTCATTTCAAGCAATCAAAGCAAGAATAATGCATAAACAAGCCAACCAACAATGAGTATATCTCCATACAGTTGCTTGAAAGGGAGTGGGAGGAAGTGAATTTATAGAATCCCACCCCAACTCTGCCTTTCCATTTTCTTTACCTAAAGTATCATTTTCCAGTTTTCAATTTCTGATATTTATACCATACCCACCCAGATTCATGTCATTAAGAATCTTTAGGTATCACTAAATCACATGATAAAGATAAAGTACATAACGTTAAGAGGCATTAGTAAAAAAAAAAAAGATTCTTATATTATCCTGTATGAAATAGAGTAAATAAATATAGCACATTTTTCAAACCATAAAGCACACAAAAAAATCAGATCATTTTCTCATATACTAACAGTATACCTTATGTATACATTCCAGTTATGTTTACTGAATCTAACTGATTGTCTGATGTATACGGTGCTAAAAAATCTGTCAAGATAATTTAGAAAGCTTGATGGATTGTTGGAACACTATGAGTACTGTAGTCAGGAGCCTGGCGCAATGATATAGAATGAACAGGAAAGTGAGTTGATTATAAATGATAAATATATTCTTTCTGTTGGAGGCATAAAGAATGGACAAATGTTGGACCATCCACAGGAAACTCCATCCAAAAGTGGCAGAAGAGTTTAAAATAGGAAGTTGTCGGTATCCGGGTATCCAGTCCCCTCTCCGACCACCAGAGGGAGCAATCGCCAGAGTACTGACAGCCTCTGTTCTCCTGTACACTCCAACTCCCAGCATGCCTGGTTGCCTGGTTTGCCTGGTTTCTGATCTTTGCCTGTCTCGACGCCTCCCGCCTCGCTCCTTGTGTTTTTGACCCTCGCCTGTCCTCGACCACGCCTTGTCTTATCCTCCTGTGCTTTTTCAGTAAACCCTGTTTGCACATGGATCCACACGTCTCCGCCTCGCCCTTACAGAAGTCTGTAAATTGACCAAGCACTCAAATTTACACTTTTCTACACATTTGAAAGTAATTTCCTTCACATTTCTGTTTTTCTTTTGCTCCACCTTTGTTACACAAAGCATTTCTGCAGAACTTTTTTATTTATTTGATACATCTGTAAGACTCCATCGATCCACTACAAGTAATCCCGTCTCTGAAAAATGATTGCAGCTTCGCCTTAAGCTGTCAGGCAGAAAATATTGCAAAGAAAAAATTGTTTTGTCTGAATATGAAGCTCCACAGAACCCAAAAAAATAAATTAATTAATGTCCTTGTTAAGTTAGACAAAGATACTATGGACCGCAGGTGGGTAAGGAAATTAAAAGTCATCCAAAAACACGATGCAAGAGAACCGGCGTGGAATGAAAGCAAAAACACACTATTTAGTTACAAGCAGCAATGGAGGAAGTGCTTATTGCACGAATAAAGAACACCATGAAAACCAATTTAAAACACGAAATTATTATGCAAATGTGTAAATCTCAAATGAACAATCCCTCACCAGATGCTTCATGTTTTATGCAGTTGACATATCTCGCTCTGATAATTTAGTTTTCTTCAGCAAAAATAGGTTTTCCTGAACAACAGAGAACCTGTGTTCTGGAGCTGAACCGAATTAAATGGCCAAAGTGCCTGTATGGATGACAGGTCCGGGTGAGCAAACACCTGGCTGGAAAGTGGGCAAGTCATGAATAAAATCAGTCAGATTCATGTTGATTATATGAGATGTTAAAACAATGGAGTATGAGCTTTTCAGTCTTCCATGAAAATTCTCGAAAATCTTGTTTAAATCCAGCTAAAAAGACAACAAGGCATAAACACATAAACACTGAGTATCATTACTGAAGGGTTTGACCACACGCTAAATTCCCTCCAGTTTGTGCTGCCTAAACATTTGAAATGACAAACTTTGTGTTTCCAGTCAGTGTTTTTTTTTTTGTTAAAGCTGGTTAAAACTTCCAGGAAATTGAGTACATTTTACTGGTTTCCATCTGGCCAAAGTAACTCCTGGAGGATTTGTTCACCTGTTCTTATCAATTCTGTTGCTATTACTTTACCATGGATCTTAGAGGCAAAAAAATCCAGTATGTTTTAAAATTCCCGTTGACATTTTTTTCTGTGTTTGTGTTTATTATGCATTCTTTTTGCATGTTTTCCAGTGCATGGGTGATTTCATTTCTAAAAAGTCAGATTTTATTGATCTTTCATTGGGTGTCGGGATTGAGAATGTGTTGAGTGAACTACACAGACCACTGAGAGATGGTAGAGCATGTCGTGAGTTTATCTAAGTGTGCCCCCGTTCCTGCTTAGTTTTGCTACATCAAGATTTTCTAGTATACTTTTTTTGTCTGTGAGAGACAGAAGGCCTCATTCTGAAAATTATATAAATAACAGGCAGCAGTGGATGCAGTTTTTTTTATTCCTGATTAGGCAAGGAAGATGAGTTTGTTGGGGTTTTTTTGTCATATTTCTTTGTTTGTTTGTTTTGCTCTATTACAACCCAGCCAGACAAAGGGATAATCTACTTTAACTGTGTGGCTCGACAGCTTTAGTTTTTTTTCTTTTTCAGTTGTGCTCTAGGTTTTGTTCATGATTTTTTTGTCAAGTTTTCTCTGTCAGTCAGTTAGGTTACCAATTATCCACAGCTGTCTTGATTTGTAATAATGGTCCTCTGTGTACTTAAGCGTCTGATTTTTTTAGTTCTTACTTGTCAGGTCATCTGCTCTGTTATCTTTTTGTTTCTCTATGAATTTTGTCATGTTTTAGTATGTTTATCAAATGTTTAAGTTCGTGCCATCTAGCCTGTCTCCTGTATTTTGGGTCCTGTCTTACTGGTTTCAGCCAAAAGCATTTTTAATTTCATGGAGTGGGATTGTGCTCTCACTGCTTTCCTCATCAGTAAAAAACAGTAATTAGTGTAACTGTAACAATGCAACATTTTGGATGACAACAAATTCATTTTCTGATGGTTTTTTGATGAGTTTTCATAAACATCTGCATGTTGAAAGTACCTTTTTAAACGTACCATCTAAGACTTCACAATTCATCGGGCAAAATGCTGACTCTTTTTGTGTCAAAGACTGACAAAACAATTTTCTTTCAAGAGAAACAATTTTTGAGTTGGTATTTTTTCTAAATGAGCAAACTATCATTGTCATTTTTTTTATCCCAAGATAATTGCAGAAACATTAATAATTTGAATTCCCACCTCCCCCAAAAATAGCAGATTTAGTTGTTTTTCCATGTTCTTTTTCCCTGGAGAGCAGATTTATGTTCACACCCTGTTATTAGAGAATGCAACACATTTGCTACTTGGCATTGGTTTTACTCTAATTTTCCATTGTCTCCTGTGTAAAAGGAAACATTTCACCAAATTTCCTTTGAGGTTCATTATTCCCTCACAATGGTAGATGTATTTGTGAACTAAACAGATTCAGTCTGTGGAAATACAGTAGTCCCTGAGGAAACTGTAATGTAATGGAGAACCTCTTATTTCCATCCGTCTTTCGTTTTGCAATTCTCAATATTGTAATTCTAGTAAAACCTTTTAACTTGACCACAAATGTCTGTCATTCACTTGGTTTCTGTTGATATCTTCCGTTAATCTGACTTCTCCATCCTTCCTTATTATTCCTTAGTTCATTTCCAGTATTGAGGTACTCCAAAAAAGTTTATTGAAAGTGAATACTATGAAGGTAAATGTCTTTTTTAACCTGAGAACTTGATCTATAACCCTGGCAGCTGAAATGTAATTAATGACGGTGCTATCCTCATCAGTAGAACAACTCTTTGAAATTAAAAAATGGGTCTTCAAGACATTTTTTTTTACAAATTCTGACCATTTTTTTTCTTAAAAACTAGTCCTACTCACATTTGAGAGTTTGTCATCATTCCCAGCCTGTTTAACCCCTTCATGCCGTAAGTCCTTAATTTGCAACGCCCTATTAAATCCAGGACTCCACTCAAGCATCAAATCAGAGATAAAGTCAGGTTTAAAAGTTTTAAAGTTGAATTAAATAAAGTCCAGTTCACGCTAAAACTACTTTTTTTCTGTTTTTAGAATGCATTCAATGTGGATCATTGTTCTACAGAACATCACAAGTACCCTTGCACTCAATAGTTCCACTCTGATCATCTTGTGATTTACTGGAAAATCGTTCCCAGTGGTCTTTTAGCTATGATTATGCCATTTTTAGCCAAAATCAAAAAACATGTCTTTTTTTCTAGGACATAGTTTCTGCAGAGCGGCAGGAGTTCATTTGAAATTAGCCTCTTAGTTGTGGGAGGGGACCATTGGCCTGGATTAACCATACTCTGACTTCCCATCATCCCTTTATTTATACTCTCCCACTTATAAAACAGTCCTTCACACCCTAAACCTAACATTACCGGCGCAACAAAAATGGTGAGCAACCTTGGAGCTATCCAGCCGTGCAGTTTTGACCCAGATGCTCAGACGAGAACAACGAAGACATTTATGGATCTAGTCAGCTACAAGTGCACGCATTGCTATGAAGCGGAGCATGGAGCTTGTCTCCCACCAACTGTAGGACCTTCTGTAAATCATTGCCACACCTATTTTTTTCAAACTGCATTTTTTTTGTCTGCTCCTGATTTACAACGATTTGAATAAAGAAATACTTAGAAATGTAATTTTGAGCTTAATTTTCTTTAAGTACATCATCCATCATGAGACAAATGCTGCAGCATGTTAAAAACAAAACGCCTCAAACTCAATTTTCGCTGAAGTGGGTCTTTAAGGTCTTGAACTGCAGTTGAAGGAGATTCTCTTGTAGGGTTTACTGGATAACCTCCTTTTTTGTAAATCATCAAAATCCCAAAGGTGTAAATTTATCCCAAACCATCATACTGCCACCACAGCATTTGACTGTTTCTGAATAGGGTTTTTCTGAAACGTTAGTTTCATGCCTAATGCAACACAAATGCTTTTCAATAAAGCATATCTTTTTCTCACTGTAACAGAGTATTTGTCCAAACGTTTGGAGTAAATCCAGAAGCTTTTGTCGTTTGTGAGACAATCCTTCTTTTTGAACAGCTGGTCATCACTCCTTGAATGCTTACATGAATCAGTTTTTTGGCTCATAGAGAGGATGTGAATGATTTCTGACCTCAGACAAGTGATTTTTCAAGATATTCCAGTGTGCCTCAGGTGTTTGTAGACAGCTACTGTTTATGTTCATTTAAACGATATATTTTTAATTTAATCATCAGATCTGTCAGTGCTTAGACCTGAAATCTAATTTATAATCTTAATAATGGAGCCTCGTCCTTGGGGAAACTTTTTCCATTAATAAACTGTACTTACTTTAATCATTTTTCTGCACTATTAATTTTTTTAATCATTAAATATTTCCAAAGTCTACAAAGAAAATCCAAAAGGGAATATAAAAATACTTCACTCCGGCTGTCATTTTTCTTTTGTAGGTTTTATCTTTTTCATTGATGAAGCACGAGATTGTCTAGAGAGAGAACAATGGAACCGGGAATCCTTTCTGCAGGGCGTTCATCATGACCTGGAACTGCATGCGTTTGTAAAGCGCCTCCCCCACCTTTATTTTCCCTTTCCATCATTTTATCTCCATCGTCTTTCCTCTTCATCACTCCTGGGTTCTGGCGTACAGATCCCAGTCGTGCATAAAAGAGTGGAAAAATGTGCAGCACAACAGATAAGCATATTAAAAGGTTTGGGAACAGAAACGGATGCATTTCCTGTAGTTTGCATGGATGTTGAGAGGAAAGGCTGCTGCCCTGTGTTAAAAAGTCCATCTGAAGATGCTGTGTTGCAAACATTGGACTTCACACTTCCTCTGTAACACACTAATACTGTGTCAGGCCCAGTGTCGACACTTTAAGGAGATGCAAAGAGGCTTATGCTGAATCAAAAGCAATCAGTTTGCATTTCATTGCATATTGTGGTTCTATTAGCCTGCATAAGATTAATGTGATTTTTTTTCTCCCAGAATAATTGTTCGTTTTTTTTTTTATGTTGTTGTTAGGAGAATCTATTTGTACTTTGGCAACATTTATCTTGAAGATGAACATCTACACATCCATTTGTACAGCTTTTTTTGTATGATATACTGCTTAACACTTTACATTAACCATTGATGCAAAACAAAAATCATATTTTCTACGCTATAGGGCCAACCAGATTATGGGGCGCACTGTCAATGAATTGTCTATTCTTGAAGACAAGGTCCTCCAGACTATAAGGTCCATTAAGCGAGACAAAAGAGTCAGAGAAAAGTCTGTCTGTCAGTCAGACTTTGCCTGCATTCACAGTAACTCTAGAACTTGTTTGGAAAACATTATTCACATCAGCCTTGTTTATGAAGTTGGATTCTACTGAGAGCAATTAGTCTCAGTGGATTTGTGTGTGCGTGTGCATAATTCTTGATTTGCAACTCATACAATACATTTTGTTCTTAACTGTGTGTGTTTTTAATTATGTATTCACATGTACAAAAATGACAATGTGGTCTCTTATATAGTTAGTTTTAAAGCCTGAAATTGCCATAACAAATACAAATTTGGCATACAAAGTGCTACAGCGATGGAGTAAGGAGTCCCTGTACTTCCATGTTCCATTTAGATTAAGAAGAGCCAGTAGTGGAACAACTGCTGTGATTTAAAAAAATTAAAAACTTTCTAGTTTTGTAGGACATAGCTTCTGCAGCGCGGCAGACAGAATTCATTTGAAATTCACCTCTGTGGAGGACACGACAGGGGGAGTAAGTCTTCCCTCATTTCCCATCAACGATCAGTTTGCACGCTCTGCCGTTCACCTATAGCCCCTCACACCCCCAATCTAACATCAGTGGTGCAACAAAAATGGTGAGCAACATTGGAGCTATCCAGCAATACAGTTTTGAGCCAGATGTTAATTTGTCCATGATCATGGGAAAATTAACCAAACACGTTAAAAAACAATTTTCATTGAAGCTGGTCTTTAGGATTCCGTTTTTGCAGTGCATTTCTATCATAATAAAGTACTCAGTTTCTCACACCGTTTTCCTATTTTCTAGCTTGGACAATGAAAACAAACCATCCGACCTTGTCCTTTTGTTACAGACGCACTAAAGTGACTTGTGGGATTTGGCTGTTTGTTGATAAAGGCTGAATTTTTAGGAATGTAGCTGCATGATAGATGTATTATCTCAGCATGCACTCTGCTGTTCCTCTTTTCTTTTGTGCATCTCAGCCAAGGATTATCAGCCTCCACCTTCCACAGACGCCTTCTTAATTCATCTCTTTCACATTACGTCACCTTCCTTCTCTGTGTTTTCCTGCTCTGAACCGAAACCAACCCCCGATTTCCTCTCCTCGGTTTCTTCTGCGAGATATTCGCCATCTTCCGACAAAACATTTCTAAAATATCCCAGCTTATGTAACCTTCATCTTCCTAAATATAAAAAAAATTGAGAAGAGATGGTGCTTATCTCTAAGGAGAGAATGTTTTATTTACTTGGCGTGCACCTGAACTACACATCCTACCACGAAACAATAAGTGAATGAATCTGGGTCAGGATGGGCCTCTGAGGTGCGGCGCTTTTCCATGGGAGACGGCACAAACCTTCTCTCGACTGCTGGTGGAGTAGAAACAGGGACAGCTCTGAGGAGATAATGAGCGCCACAGTGTTGTGTGCATGCACATCTGTATGCATGACTGCTGTTATTTATGAAAACACATTCTACTTTTAATGACCCAACAAGAAATCCCTCCACTGATCACTAAAATCCATCATGAACTAAGTGGTACATTATTCAGGTCTGTTCACATGAAGTATGCCGCGCTGCATACGTGACGGCGTAACTGAATGCAACAACAATAGCTCCTGTTGCAATCACGCTGACAATGATTGGAAATGTCACAGCCATTAGCCGCGTAATCTTTTGCTAGCTCGACGTACCCATTCCAGCCTGGGATGATGCAAGCCCTTGATAAGGAGCATGTGGGGGGATCAAGTTAGCATTTGCTGGGCGTGAGCTTTCTCATTTAGATTCTGTCAGGCTATTACTGAGGTATATAAAGAGGCTCTGATCCATTAGAGCAGCACAGCCAAGAGTTGAAGACTATAATTACACACTAATTTATCCTCCCATCCAGAATAGAACAGGCAAAGGATTGGGAAAAGGGAGAGAAACGGCAGAGAAGGAAGATTATAAAAAGCCCTGGACAAAGTGAGAGGTAACACACGGTGAATTATTGTAAACAGTGAGCAGAGCAAGATGAGACAGGGTGAATTAGCACTAACAACATCACAGAAAGAGATATGGAGAGTGTTTGTTTTCAGAAATGTGCTTCTTTTGCAAAGTGGTGAAGTGAGATTACTGATAACTCCCTGAACATTATGGAAATGGTGGGAAACACAAGATCAAACATGGCAACTAGCAAAATTTAAAGCTGTGATTTATTTTATTTTTTTACTAAGAATGTAAAATAGTCACTTCTACACAAAACTATAAAACAAAGATTTTGATCCATCTCTGTAAGAAGGATTTATAAGCAACCAAGCAGTTTGTGACCCTCTCAGAAAATGTATTGATTTGTGATGTTTTTCTCCACTTTTTCTCTTTCCTCTGTTGTCACATAATTAATAATTACATTAATGACTTTTTAGTTTCTACAAAGGTTGTAATTATAGTGACAGAGACAATGGCAGTGATCCAACAATTTACTATTGTCCTCCAAGGACATTTGTGGATTGTTGTAGAGACATTGTTGGGGTTGTAAGGGGCTTTAAGCTAGCAGAAGAGTGTAAACAGATGGATGATGAGAAATGGGGGCGGGCTTATTCTGTGCCAACGGTCCACAACTCAGAGGTGTTTTTCTAATGAACTCCTGCAGCTCTGCAGAAACTATGTCCTAGAAAACGATGCAAGATTTTTGATTTTGGCTAAAAACAGCATGATAAGGATGTGTTCAGACTGGGAAAATTGTTTGGTCTGGACTGAGTCTGCTTAATTTGTCCGAATTAAGTCGTGAACCTTGCATTTGGTCTGTATTCATTTACATTGTGGCTGAATAATTGTACATTTTTCGACATTAAATGTAAAATAAAATATGTATTTTTACTGTATGTTATTGTTCTTTGAAGTGAGGAGGCTACTTGATATACTCTGCATTTTGGTTCTTAATTGGACTCTTTATTTATTATTCTTTTAACCTTAAAAAGTACGTTATTATTACAAAGACACTTAGTATTTATTGATAATTTTAATAATTTCCACTAATCAGACAAAGTCTTGTTTGTCATTTGGCCAGCATCATCTACACCACAGCATGAGGTGGCAGTTTATTGATGAGATAGACAATACCTGCAAACATGCTGCTCCTCCCAAACAGGAAGTGATGTCAAGTCAAGGACACCAAAGTAAAACTCAACACCCCCACTTGTTCTTGCACTGACAATGTCATTAACAACATACTTTTGAACAGGACAATGTGTCCATCATCACTTACACTGCACAAGTATGGTGCAAAAAATGATTCATTTTGCCCTTCGTCACCGACTTTGTAAAAATATCTGCTACCATGTGTTCTGTAGGACAATCATAAAGTTATTTTTACATCACACAACGCAGATCATGTTTGGATCTTTGACAGGATATGGGAATTTTAGCAAGAGCGATTGCACCTTGATTATCCTCAAAAACAGTTTCTGGCAAATAGTTGTATTCAGTGTCCATTCCTGTCAGTGACTGACCTCCAGGACATAAGAGGTCCAGTTTCACACAAACTAAAACAGTAACCAGTTATACTTCGCCTGTCATTTGGATCTTCAGCCTAATCTGCATTACAATATGCTACAAGGTTAAGTACATCATTTTTCTTGAAACATTTCCTGGTTTACGCTGCCCTTTAAATATCTCAACACATGCTTTGCAGCAACCCAGTGTTGCTGCTTTCATCAGTAAAGGCTAATGCATATCTAAATCCATCTTTTGCAGCTGGTTCTACAGGTTTAGCCAAACCAGCATGAACTAGTTCTAGTGCTTTAGTTGCTTTTTCATCAGAGTCGCTGTTTCTGCTTTGAGAAAATTGGCCTTTAATGCACACTTCACAGGTCCTGTTAGACTTCTCAGTTTTATCTTTAACTCTCATTGCTCTGTAATGTTTCCTGACTTCAGTTCATCTTCATAGTTACAGTGACCTAGGATTTTAGGCCATGTTTGAACATCAGAAACATTACATTTATTAGCTTCATTTGTTAGTGTCCAGAAAAGAAAAGTCTATCATAACGGTAAATGTCAGGGATTGTTCCATTTATGTGAATGAGTTTGTTCTGACCTTCCGTAAAGATAATTGTTGCTTCTTGGGCTGTTACAGCTTTGACTGAGAAGAAATCCTGTTTGCAAATGTTTGCACATTTGCATCATGATAGTTTCTAACTTACAAGGGCCTATACCATGATATTCTTAAGCCCTTTAGAGTAATCTATATCCATTTGCAGTATATAGTAATAAATGACCTTTGGCACACTAAAAAATGACTTTTTAATGAAATATGAGTTGTTTTCCAGAGCTCTTTTTTTTACCTGGAAGTAAAATAACTCGATTTCTGAGGCACCGCCTCTCACTCCTTGTGGGCGCCGTCCATTTCATGATGTCATCCTCAAGCCGGCCTCGGTAGCATGACTGCATTTCACCCATAAAAACAAACAAAATTCGAATTTTTGCAAAGATGGATGTGTATATTAAATAAAAATAAAATCAAAGCGTTTTGCTTATCACTAATAGCTTAGCAGAGAAAGTGTGTGTGTTAGCCACTTTGTGACGTCACAATCATTTTCGAGGAAGCTCAGTGCTCAGAGATGCAGAAACTGAGCAAAATATCACTTTTGGGTGGTTTTTAATGAGGAAATAACATTATAATACACCTAAAAGCTTAAAAAAGCTGATTTTACATTATATAGGCCCTTAAGCTAGTTTGTTCAATACCAGACAATGCCAGAAAGTCTTGAAATGTTATCAAATTTAAAACATTTTTTCGGTTTTCTTTGTGCGTCCTGGTTTGACAAAGTTACTGTCTAAATGCAGCACACTTTGCTGTCTGTGTATCTGATGTGCATAGCTAATAATTATGACACAGCTGCAGAAAAATGCTTTCATCTTTGCAGTTGAAAAATGATGAAAAGAACAGTATAATGATGCATTTGTCCTCACTTTCTGTGTTTTTCGAGCTTCTCATCTTCATCAGGAGGCTTATCAAAGCCAAAATGACTGAAACATTGCATGACTAACACAAAACTTAAAACTGCAAATGCATCCTGGAGAATATTAACGGAGATTCAAATAAAAAATGAATGTTTAATTAAGCTCAGAAGGAAGTTGGATGCCTTGATGAGGTTCTCTGCCACAAGTCTGAGTTATAAATGAAAAGTCAGACTGGGCAGTAAAGTCCCTTCACAGCTAATGGGTCACACAGTCGGGAAGCATCAGGCCAATAGCTGGCACACCTCCTTACAGCGGCGTCACCATGGCGACCTGGACCACTGTTGCTACTTTGACAGGAGGTCTCTGAAGTTAACTAGATTCTGATTCGTGGCAACTGCATGGCCCATCACTGCTGTACATTCACAGAAAATCTCAGAGAGAATGTTACTAAACTGGCACTAAACACCATGTACTTTTGCACCTTTCTGTATCTATCACAAAAATAGGACATGAAGACAGACTAACAAAATCCAGACAGGAAACTTTACTCTATTTTGATCAATTCTGCCCTTAATGGAGCATACGTTTTATCTATTTAATGACTAGTTAATGTGTGGATCTGGGTAATAACTTAATTAATAAATTTGAACAAATTTGAGCAAACATTTTGTTTGAATGCGAACAATTAATAACTTATTCTTTACATCCTGTGCTATGAAGTTAAGGCTCCTGCACTAAAGGTATTGTACTTTTTGTACACAGGTACTTTATTTTTTTTAAATTGCAAATTTGAGGCACAGACAAATCCCAACACAGTTCAGTGGAAAATATACAGAACTTCCCATCAACCCCTCTGACCAATCCCCTGCTGCTTCTTTGTCCTCCAAGCCATTCTGTGTAGTGTAGACATGATTTGTTTTTGCTTAATCCGCTGTATAATACAGAGCACCTTTTGCTTTAATACTATTTTCAGTTAAAACTGAAAAACATTGTAGTAGTACAACACTTTTGTCTAACACAGAGCACACTAAGGAGTTTGAAGTTTTGGGGTTTTTTTACATTGCGACCATGAGAACAGATCAACAGCTTAACCAACTGCTAATTTTGGGGCAGTATTTGTAAAAACATGAAATGTAAATGAAATGTATGAAGAAAAAAGTCATCTGGTCCTACAAATTCTCTAATAATTTAATACTGAGCCTTTTATTTCTGACTCTCCCAATAATCCCCCAAACTTGATTTGATTCATACATTTCTCAAATTGATCTCAGGGATGTTTGACTTTTCACTTGGAATATATTGTGTAATTTTTTTTTTTTATTCAAATGTCTTAACTGCTGAATAGTCTGAGTGTCTTCCTGATGTTGCTTAATCACAGCATAAGTCACTTGCAAGTAAACAGAGACACATGGTTGCTTTAAATAAGTCTTTATATTTTTGGTTTTGACTAGTGAAGACTCAACCTTTCAAGTAAACTTTTTGTGGTGGGAATGTCAGAAAAATATCAAAATAAAAGTTTTACTAACCAGATGTGTAATTTTTTGCTTCATTTTGTATTCCTCAGCATTCCCTGTCTCTACTGCCATTTTGGCCATTTTTGAAATCTGTATCATTGTTGTCTTTCCCGTGGGATTCACTTGTGTTTTTGATATTCCACCACGGACTCGACTGACTGACTGACAGCCAACCAGTAAAGCCATTAGGCACTCCATACTGCTGACTTCAAACGCATTCATGGACTGCATGACTTCCTCTCTTTAACCTTGTTTGTTTTGTTTTCTTCATCCAAAATAATGGGAAAAATACTTAATTATCAAACATTTGTTCCCACTGCCATTTTTTTTCACAGTTTTCTACAGTGACTCCCCCAGAATTTAAACAAAAAAGGGATTGCTACAGATGAGATTGCAGACAGTTGTGGTAAATATATATATATATATATTTAAAAATTGATTAAATAAAAAAAATACAAATTTATATTTTTTCAAATACAATTTATACGTTTTTCTTTTCGAGATTTGTATTCTAGGCTTTTTTTTTATTTCCAAGATGCACTTGTTCCACCTTTTCTTTCTTTTCTTTGTCACCTATGCTTGCTGAGTTCACACTGTAGTGAACCTCATCACGATTCATTTTCAACTGAAGACAGTTGTACGGGTTGACCCTGCAGGTTGTGGGCTGTCCGGGCCATTGGAGGCTGTGTTTTCAGGGGAGCGCAGGTGTGTCTTAGAGGTCCCTTAAGAGACATCATATAGCTTCCAATTCCACAGTTTTTTTGAATTGTTTTAAGCCAGGATTTATCATTTAAGGCCCAATTTGGCCGCTTGTATTTGGGACCTCACTCTTTTGGTCATTACCCAGAGCTTATGACCATAGGTGAGTTTTGGAACAAATGTGGACCAGTAAATTGAGAGCTACGTGAAGTATTCAAAGGAATAATGGTAAATGGCGTATATTTGTATAGCACTTTTCTACCTTCCTCCTAGAAAAGTTTGTTAAGGTAATTAGGGCCCAAAGTGCTTTACAGTCACAGCCCCATTCACACACATTCACACACTGATAGCAACTCCTCCGCTCAACACTGGCGCCAACCTTCCACCAGAGGCAATGAGGGGTTCAGTGTCTTGCCCAAGGACACTTCAACACATGGATGGGCAAGGTGGGAATCAAACCTCCAATATTCCGAATAGAGGTCGACCGTCCTACCACTCCCCCACAGCCGCCCCTAATGTAACTCAATGTAAGTTACACTCACTTATGATGTACGAGTAGTACTTTCCTAACTGCCTGACTGACTCTTGTTGTATGCTAAGTGTGAGTACTGGCCCTATAAACGCAAATCTGCACACACAGGAGGTGCACAAGTCACGTACAACATGCATGTGTCTCATTTACCCTGAGTTACCTCTGTTGGTTGTATAAGTGTTCGCTACAACCTTTCACGCCTGACTAAGCAAAGCAGACAGTCTCAAAAAACAGTTAAGCAGACCAAACCCCCCCAAAGTAAATCCATTCTTGACTATAACAGGATAAAAGGCTTATAAATAGACACTGTAGGAATATTTAACACCTGCCATTTCTAACTGTTAGCATCAGTAAAGATGTCAAGTTGCAAGTTGTTTCTTTTTTGATCGTGCAGCAGATACTGAGCAACATTAGCATTCATGCATGCCTGCCACCTGGGAACTGTGATATTTACTGACTTTTCTATAGCTTTGTTTACCAGATCATCAGGGAGATGAAGCTATAGTCGGCTGTGAGGTGCTGAGCCGCCACTGTGCAGCGGATTGTGTCCCTGAAAACAGCCACAGATGACAGAACAGCACAGCCAGATGAAGCTTTAGGCTGAACAATGAGCTGGAACTTTTATTTAAAGCCATCCTTTTAAAGGTTCATCACAACAAGTAAAAGTGTAATTATTTTCATCATATTTATGCCAGTAGAGGGAGTTGGTTATTTTAAACCACTTTTTATTTCACACATCATCTCCATTCTCATGCAACATTCAAAAGATTCCAGGTGCTACTTAGCTGTTTATAAGACTTCAGAGTATAATAAAGAGGCTGGGGCCTCAGCTTTCCTGCAGGAACCCTGTAGACCGATTGGGCTGAACTAACGTTAAATCGGCACTAAATCCTAAAATTCTCAAACCTTTTTACCAGGATTCAGAAGTCACAGCTCTTCTGTGAAGCTCTTTTGCTTTCAGAAGCTTTAAATAATTCAAACCTTGAAAGTAGCTTCTAGAAATATTTGTTTACCCCCCATTTCTGCAAATAATTGAATTAAAACTATTAGAACAGCTGAGGTCAGAGTGAGTTCTGCAAGGCAAAAGAAAACTTTTCTATCTTTGCTTCTTTTTTGTTTTTAAATCTATACCCAGAAGAAGTAATCATGTAGAACAGAGCTTCTTTTATGCAAAAAGTACATTTTAATTATTTGCAAAAAAAAAAAAAATAAATTCTCACTTTAATCATTTATGATCTTTTTTAAAAGCTTTCCCAGTGATCTTTTAGTTATAATTATCCTGTCTTTAGACAAAATTAAAAAAATTAAAAAATGTGTCAGTTTAACATAGTTTCTGCAGAGCAGCAGGAGTTCATCAGAAATTCACTTCTTATTTCTGGTTGGAACCATTGGTTCAGAGCAAGTCCACCCCCACTTCCCATCACCTCTCTTTGCGCTCTCTCTCCAGCGAAATGAAGCTAATTCAGTCGCCATTTTTCCATGATCCAGACGTCGCCATGTTGGAGCCACAGTGATCTGAGTCAACGTTTCTATGGCGACTACTGTTGCCAATCGTGAGTAAACGAGTCCACACTCCTTCCACTGAAAGCGGCTCAGGGGAATTGTCAATCAAACGTTTGAGGTGGGGTCAGCTGCACCACATGCTTTTTACTGAGGCATCTAGTCAGTTTATTGGTCAGTTTATAACTTTGTTTATAACATGAGATAAAGAGAAAAATAATTTCATGAAAAAATTTTTGTATTCGCTAGAAAATGTGAAGAAAAGGGTATCAGAGCAAGAATGTTTATTCTAACAAATCACGGCTGAGTAATAGATGTTTATTTCTCTATAGGAGTTGATTGGATTTTGTCTTCTTGAAATCAGCTGGTACTTATTTGGAACACCTGGGGGAGGGGTCAGTCAGTTCAGTTCTTTTATACAGTCAATGGATTTGACTCGACTGTGCATTTGAACTCACAGCCTTCCAGTCTCAGGACAGACACTCTCCACAAGGTCACTGATCTTGTTCTATGTCATAAATACAATCTTTTTCAAACTTCTTTTTTTTTCGTCTGCTTCAAAATCACAACGAGTTAAATAAAAAAAATACTCAGAAATGCAATTTATTTATTTATGTTCTCCATCATCAGAAAAATGCCACAAGAACAGGTTAAAAACACCAACAACACAACTTTCTTTGGAGTGGATCCTTAAGATGCTTTACTGCTTTCTATTTAAAAAAAAACATTATTTATTGAAAAAAATACTTAATACGATTCAGAGTTGACAAGCCAGACCTAAACAGCACAACTTCAAGCAGACCAGCAGCACAGACTTTCTTTGATTAAGCCTTTCACAAGTAATGAAGAAATATCTCCCAAGAATGACTTATGACTTCTTGCTGCCTAAAAATTCAATTTAGAACTCCTTCAGAAGAAGGCATTAAGTATTGATTATGGAATAACTGCAAAACTGTTCTTAAAATAATGGAAAAATGATTTTTGTGCAAAAATGTGATTTAAAAAACTACTTTTGCACTTTCCAAAGTCATAATCCCAATAGGTTTTCTGTTTTACTTTATTAAAGGTTTGACGGAAATAAGGAGGGATACTAAAACTGAACGAAAACTGTTATCCTAAAGAAATGTGCGTTTTCATGTGATGCACAAAGGCGTTTAAATGTGTGGCTCTCCCATAAATCTTTCTGCGAGAGCACAAACCGCATTTCTGCTCTCATGTAAGCAGCCACTCCCCAGCTTATGATAGAAGTCATTGCTGCAGTGTGAAATTATGAGCACAATTTTCCCGAGATGGAAAAAGGGGAAATATTTAGTTTCTGCTCTCCAAAAACAATAAAAACAAAGCAATAGACTCTATAAGGCTGAACCCTACAGAAAATTACTTTTTTAAAGATGTGTTTGCATTGCATCGCAGACAAAAGGCTCAAGCTGCTTTTTAGAGGGCTTTTTTGGTTGATTTTCCAGTTTTTTTTGTTGGTAAAAGACCCATTTGTTAATACACAATAAGCCCTTTTACTTAATGAGTTAACTTACATTTAACTGTTATTTTAACCCCTTTTTAAAAAATGGTTTTTTTTTATTATAAATGCATTAATGTTCTAATTCATTACTAATAAATAAATAATCTAATTTGTTACTTTGCCTAATATTGTTACATTTTGTTTGAAAAACTGAAGCATTTATTTTTTCACAATGGTTTTTGTTGAACATCATCTTATGATAGAAAGATGCCTGCTTTATTCCCAACAAAAAAAAAAATTGCAAATTGACTTTAAACCTGGAGGATAATAAATTGCCTGTAGGATGAAAAATGTTGGGATTATGTGTTTTTAGCATTTAAAAACATTTAAAAAACAAACACCTGTTTTAACTTGCCCTGCGACAAACTGGCGACCTGTTGTGGGTTTACACCCCCTTAGCCCAACAGTGGCTGGGTTGGATCCAGCAACACCACGACCTCAAATGGATTCAGGGGGTTCTAAAGACGGATGAATGAATTTTTAGGATTTTAAGACCCGAGATGTTTTCAGTTTTGACGGACCACCCATAAATCTGTGCTACCTCTTGGATCTTGCTGTTTCTACACTGCTTTTTGCCGTTTTGTGACTTTATGTCACATTTTATTTAGGGCTGTCAACGTTAACGCACACAATTCTTTTAAAAAATTAACGTGCTACTATATAATAACTCTGATTAAAAATGCGCGAAGCAACCGTCTTCTGCCAGCTCAGGGTTCCGCGGCAATTTCTGAGAATGCTTCGTCAGACAGAATCTCCCGTACTTACTCACTTACTAATCGATTATTTGTACTTTGTTCTTGTTATTTTTAGGTTTAGATTCTATTTCACAAAAGGACTTGTTTTCAAAGTAACAAGACAAAGCATCGCTGAGCCGACAACAACCTTGAATTGCAGCGGTAAAAGAAAAGCGATATATGTGCTGAGCGATTGGTTTCATAAAGCATCAGTTCAGAGAGAAAGTTCTTATTTTTGTCTTGTTTTTGTCCAGAAGATGAAGGAAGATTTTGTTTTTAAGAAGCCTGCGTATATAGAACATTGTGACCGGCACTTCTTCAGGAACACTCGGAAGCCAATCAGAAAAGAGTATTCACACGGACCATTTCAAGTGCAGAAACACAATGTTTGTTCATTAAAGCTGCATCAGCATCTAGGTTTTCTTGGAATAATACTATAGTGCCTCTCTGTCAATGCGGTGAATGATTCTAAACCAGAACCGAGAGACATGAGCGCATTATAGTATAGTAATGTAATGTACTGTTATTTATTTAAAATATTTTACAAACATGCTAATAACTGGAATACAAGCTATCGGATATGAACTTATAGATAATAATAATAATAATAATTAAAACAACAACAATTCACTAAAATCAGACTTTCTGAAATTTAGATTTCTTTTTCTAAAGCTTACCTTCTTGCAGTTATCATGTCTTCTCTCTTTCCTTGTCTGCCTGCTTGGTCACAACAAACGAAACCATCAAACGAATAGCAAGTCTATACAATAGAGCCAGTAGATCCACAACAGGCTTCCAGGTTGGTCTCATGCCCTGTTTTATCACTGTCAAATGCTCTGCCATTCTAGAACAACACCACAAGCCTCTGCATTCAGCTGTGTTATCAAATCTTGAATGGCTACACTTCACTCCACTGGTTCTGTGGACACAAATGGACGGTTACCTTTACCCATCTTCAGGAACTCTTATGGACAAAGATCTTTCTTTTGTCTTCCCTTAAGCATGAGTCACCACAAGTCGTGAAATCGATAACGTCAAAATCGATTCAAAAGAACACTCATTTCGTTTACCTGACAAATACAAATAAAAATGAATAATCTCTGAGTCCTATTTGCTCCAAAGAAGGAACTTGCTGAAAAATAGGTTTAAACTAAATTAAACCAGATTATTTTGTAATCTGTTCCTGTTTAAGAAATCAAATCAAATCAATAATACAAAATAATAATGCAAAACATGTTTGAAAAGGAGTAGGCAGAAGCTTAGCTTATTGAAGCCTGACCCTTTAAAAATCTACCATTTTACTCTCAATTATTAGAATGTAAAATTTGAAGGATTTAGTTTGATTGTTTTGGATTGCTCATCAGTATGAAATCAGATTTTTCTTTCCAAATTTTGGCAAAATTATTTAGCTTTCAAAGGAAACAAGTGATAATGCTGCCTCTCCTGAGCTTCACTCTGTCATGGGTAGAATGCATTACAAACATTCATATTTGTATTTAGGCATATTTTTTTCACATATTTGTTATGAATGGCTGCAAAGGTACAATCGAATTATTGAGTTGTTGTTGTTTTTGCTGAGATGAACTCTAATTAAAGCTCCCATCCAATTATTGTATGCACTGATAAGGACTGGCAGTTCTATCACTCGTGACATTCAAGGTTCAACGAGTCGAAAGAATCCTCAAACCTGTCACAGAAGCAGTCATTTCTGTTCTTTCTGAGCTGTTTTCCTCCAGAATTGGGTTCTGACAGCTGAAATTATCCACCTGGATAAGACAGACGTGTTTGAATTAAGCCTGAAGGGATAATAAGCTAAAACATCGAAGCAAACGCTTTTGGAAAGCTTGCACCGAATGTGTAAACAAACTATTTGTGTTTATTGACAGCTCTCCTATTACTATATGAGAAGTATTGACCGCTATGCTACAAAAAGATCCAATAAGACAAATCTTTTTTTGCCCTTTGTGTTGTCATTTTGCTTCATTCATCCACAGATGATGGTTCTGAGTGTGATGGGCGGGTTAAGTGTCATTATGACAGTCCCAGGAAGACGGATGAAAGCAATAAGAGAAGACAGGCAGTGAAGTTCGCTGTGAATAAACCACACTCAATCTCACATTCTCCCCGTGACATCCTTGTGTAGATATACAGGCATGCTGCAATGGCCAGCCGCTAAACAAATGGACAGAGAGATGTGGTGTGACAGACCACTCAGCCCTCCAAGGCTTTAATGAGGCTTAGAGCCGCTGGGACTGACCGCAGTGGCTGCACCAGTGTGTTTCCATTACTGCGGCTCAACGGCGGCACCGGGAATGCCTGTTTAAATGACGTCTGTGACGGGAGCTCTGAAGGAGAAGTGTGTGAATATTGAAATGAAATCAAACTCCAAGCTTCCACTCCAAGCGTGAGGGAGAACCTGTATACGGATGGGTACCAGTACCAATGTTTACGGTACTACCGTATACAAACACAGATCTCAGAGCTTCATCTCAGACGTGTCAATCACTTGTGTTCTGTTCAGTTGTGCTGTACAATTCCAGCCAATCATTTTACTTTTCCAGTAATGGTGGGCAAGCTCACATAAAAAAAGGGCGCGAGTGGGCGGAGCTGCAGTCAAAATGCCAAAGCAAAAGTTTGCCTGTACCTCTCGGCAAAATACTTTAATTCAATGACCTGGTGGATCAGAGTGACATGTGCATTATGCTTTAAAAAAAAAAGACGATGACCTCTTTACTTCAGCGTGTGTGCAAACTGAGGCGCAGCCCTGCAGTGCAGTACGCTCCAAATTAGTAAGCAAATTTCATTAAATGTCAAAAATTATTTGTTTTTCAATTAAACTCGTGAATTTAACACATCTTCAGATCCCTGTGATAATCTGCTTGCCGGGTTAGCTCAATTAAAGGAAAAACTACGAAAGATTGACGTTCCACATTATTAGGCAGAGCAACATTTTCAGTCAATATGAGAAAGAAAACGGAAAGTAGTTACATTTGTTGGAGAAGGTATGAAAACCTTGAATATTTCACCAAATCTTAAGCGTGATCATCTTACCATTAAGAGATTTGTATCTGATTCAGTGCACAGAGCACTGGTTCATGCACATAAAGGCAGAATGAGGAGTGAGAAACGCTCTGTTTGGTTGGTAAGGCACAATCAGATCTTTCATATCTGATTAGCTTTATGAATACTCCACAATACACTTACCAAACGCACAACAATGGTGGGCTCCAATGTCAACGAGTCTCTTGGGAACTGCAAGACACACCTGGACTCCCCCTAAGATGTGGCTGCTGCTCTCTGTGACCTTCCACTGGCTTCTGGAAACCTGCAGCATCCATCCAGGTCAACCCGCGTACAGGTGCATGTGACCATGCCTTTATCCAGACCCACATTTCTGTTGTGTGACCTTCTGTCATAATGAGTCTGTTGTCTCTGGTGTTTCTAACCTATACGTGCTGAAAGGATCAACATCCCTGACCTGTGAAATATATATAAATAGATACTTGCAACAATGGAAAATAAAAATGCATCCGTCCAGAATGTTCCCCTTTTCTGTTGAAGGGACACAGAGGTGTGTTTTGTTTGTGCGCACGGTGATCAATGAATCAAGAAGAACTGCAGATTGACTCATCAAACAACAGCAGATGAATCCCCAGAGCGGGTACAGTGAAGCTGTCAGCCCGTAGGACGGAGGACAGCTGCACACTGACAGCAGGACTGGGGAGAAAATGCAACCGAAATAATGAGATGAGGGTGAATATGCAGGCAAAAGACAAACTAACATATCTGATGTGTTGGTGACAGAATGCCAGAGGGAGGTGGAGAAACAGCCAGCCAGTGGAAGTGTGCATGAGAGAGCTCTTATTATCTCAACGGAAAACACGACTCTCATCATTATTATGAGAACGGACTCCTTTCTGCTTTCCAAAGATCACAGACACAGATATAAAATAGATTTTCTTTTGATTTGAACTTTTCAAAATTTTGACTCTGAGCTGTTAATCACCTGTGGTCTGACGAGCTGTTTTCTGGGAGCACAAACCGGCGAATCAACAAGCTGCACAAGCTGTCATCCGTTGACACTTCATCTTTATGCTCGATGCTTGTGCCTGACAGTGCGTCTGAGATATTTCTGCTGAAGCCACTGACTATCTGTGCTTTTCTTCTTCTTTCCATCTCAGATATTGTTTCAGAAAATGTACATTTTTTTCTGTTGAAATTTCAGGACAAACACTGAGATAAGCAGGACATGGTTCTTCAATCAACCTGGACAGTAGATATCTGACAAAAAAACGCATAGAACATAGTTTCTGCTGAGCAGCAGAAGTTCATTAGAAATTGGCCTCTGAGTTAATGGCGCGACTGTGCGGATTTAGCACGTCAGAGGCGTCGAGTTTCAATGTTAAGTCAATGTACAGAGGAGCGATTTAAGTGTCAGGCGCAGCGCGTCGGTCCAATGGCAGCATTGCAGCACGATTTTGACGTAACATGCAGCACGTCAAGTTCAAGAGTGTGAACTTTAGCATTGCCTCAACCAATCAGGGATTCAGCTTTGGGCATGTTACATTTTCAGTGATTTCATCAGCAGGTAGAATACAAATCCAATATCGCTGATCAACGTTCCCGTCCTGAACTTTCATCCATTTTCTTAACTCGCTGAGTCGCGGGTTTGTTGCTTTTTTCTGATCATCCTCGTCAGACGTCTGTTCTGTGTCATGATATTGATGTGAAAGGTCGGAGATTTATTAAACGACACACTTATCGCATTCATTCGACTAAACAGACTATGATGGAGCAGGAAGTAATCCACTTCCTCAAATAAGGCTTGGCTGCTCAGAGCAGTAGTGCTTGGAGTTCACTGTGTGTTTTGGTCCCAAAACTGGATGTCGTTTTTGCACCGATTGCAGAATGCTGTCATCAAGGCTGATTCGTTTCCTCTTCCAAGGATGGAGGATTGCATTGACAGAGTGGGATCAGCCAACTTTGTAACAAAGTTAGACCTGTTAAAGGGTTTTTGGCAAGTCCTGTGTCCTCAGAGATCTCTGCGTTTGTTACACCTGACCACTTCCTCCAGTAAACTGCAATATGTATAAAATATAGTTTGGGGTTAAGAACTGTGAGGCTCACTTGGATGATGGAGGCTTTTGCAAGAATTTCTCTGCAGTGGTTGCTCCTCTCACACATCTGGTTAGCTCGTCATCACAGTTTGTTTGGTCCTCTGCTTGTGAAAATACTTGTGGAAGCTAAAGCTTTGCTTTGCACTGCGCCAGTTCCTGCTGCACCTGATTTTTCCGGATCGTTTACTGTGGAGGCTGATGCGTGTGCATGTGGAGCAGGCGCAGTTCTTTTGCAGCAGGATCAACAAGGGGTTGATCATGCAGTCATTCATTTTTTAAAGAAGTTTCACAAGAAGGGTTCTGATAATGTATTAGCCGACACCCTTTCACGATTTGGGTTGGATTTTCTTTATGTAACGTTTAATATTGGAGGTGTTACGTCCCAGGAAGTTTCTTTTGGGGGTTTTTTCTTTCTTTTCCCCCTGAAAATGTCAATGTGCAGGTGCCGGGCTGCGATTGGTGGATTGGCTGCCAGAAATTGCACCTGGAATTACACCTGCTTTAAAAGGAAGCAGGAAGAAGACCAAGAGAGGCTCATTTGACATCTCCCATGTCTCCCAAAGCCAGCTATGTAGAACTCACAGTGGTAGGGGTGTACTGCCACTTAATTTAATCATCTTCTCTCAGGTAAGTTAATGTCTTTTGGTTTATTTTTATTTTGTTAGGTAAGATTTGGGTTCTTGTTAGGTTGGCCTGTTTTGTTTGTTATTTTTGCTTTGGTCCACTCCAAAGCAAATGTTCAAGTTTTGAGTTTCAATCAAACTAAATTCCTTAACTTGCTTTAAGTGTGCTGGTTTTTGAGACTGGGGGGAGATGGGGCCTCATTTTATGTTGCGTTTGGGCTTCGAAATGGCAGGGAATTGAGGTGTAACACACCACTCCATGTAGCAAAAAGATTTGGTGGTAGTTCCTCCCACAGGCTTCTGGGGCTTCAAGGCGTTTTTTTTGGACAGGCGTCAGACGCAAATATGATGTGTGAATCACGTCCAGTGTGAATGCAGCATGAGGAACCAGGCTTCCTCTTTCATCCTCTGAAACTGCAGTTTTTGTCATGAAGTCATTTTATTCTCCTTTAACTAAATGCTCACATTTACACACATTTACCGAATAAGACAAGGCATCTAATGGAGGAGCCTGTTGGTTATTTGTTTGAACAAACATCATGCAGCTCAGACTTCATCACTGCAGGCAGCTCTGAAAACAAAAGTATGTGGCGCCTTTTTTGGAAAAGCAGCTCATGGAATTTAAGAAATAAAATAATTAAAGAGTCAATGTAGTGTAAAACAGTCTCGCACTTCAAATTAATTCAAACTTTTTTAAGAATACTTTACTTGGAGACTAGTTAAAGCACTTTATTCGCCTTCATGATTACTATTATGGCATTTTAGAGTTTAGATTGTTAGATTTTTTTTTCCCTCCATATTTTATTCAATATTATTAGTAATAATAATTGAACTAACAGATTCACTGTCTTGATTGACAGGCTAAATCTTCAGTTCTACAAAAAGTGTTTTTTCTGGAAAGCGACTAAACTACAATATGGATCACCATGGTAACACTGTTGTTTATCACATGTTTTTAGCACTAAAACTGGTGTTCAAATCTTCTACTTTCACTCATAAGATTGTAAAGGTCAGTCCAGGAAGTTGGTCTTATTTGTTTTTCTTAGTTTTTTAATATTATATTTGGTTCTTAAGTTTCATTATGCTCCCTTTAAAAAAAAAGAAAAAAAAAAAAAACACTTTTATTTTTCTGTCTATGACTAAACCCATTAGGTTACATTTACACCCTTTGTTCTGCTATTATCTTGTTTTTCCACACTGCCTTTTGAACCATTTTTCGAAGAAATCTGCTGATAAAACATCAATAACTGATGTTTAATCTTAAGCAGGTGAATGATGCAGAGATCAATCACTGAATCAGAAGGTAGAAAGTCACAGAGAAAGGGCAGCTGTTGCTGCTGTCTAGAGAGTGGAGAAAATTAGGCTTAAAAAAGACATTTTAAACCAGTCTGTTTGACAAAAGTACATCCAGAACACCTGACAGATGCTTCAGATAAAAAAAGATGTATTAGAAATGTGAGTTTATTGGTAAATTGAAGTGTTGGTCCAGTTGAATTCCTCCTCTACCCCTGTGGCTTCTCCCTATTGCTCCAATCGTAGGGCTATTTGGAGTGACTTAGGGCTGGCTATCCCTCCACCAGAAGGAGAAACGCATTTCTTAACATGGGTGTGCTCTGAAGCACAGAAGTTTACATTTAAATGTAAGTAGAGAGTTTTTGTTTCAGCATGACTTTTGAATGTTATAAAATCGGTGTTACGTATTTTCCTAAGCACTAATGTAGATGACGGCAACTATTTATTGAGTGGCAACATTCAAAATTTAAAACACAATTTTTCTATAGTTTTTTTTTTTTTTATGGACGGCTAAATTAGATTAGAGATACTTTATTTATCCCAAGCTGGGAAACTGAGTTCAGTGTTGGACAGCTGCCGCTTGATGGCGAACATTTCAGAAAAGACACATGGAGGGGGTTCAGAACTGATGTCAAAAATCAAGCATCTTCGATCTGTGTCGCAGAAAGCAGCATAAATTGAGTATGCGAGCAAAAATACATCTACATATAAGCAATGATTTCACATAGACAGATAGGTCAGAGTTACCAGAGCGAGTGCTGAGTGACAAAGTGTAGGGGTGAGAAAGTGTAGGGGGTAAGGAGAAGCCATAGGGGTAGGGGGAGGAATTTGGATTAGACCTCCTACTAGGCTCATCTTTTGGTGTGTTAGTAAAGCCTTCACGGTGAGATTTTAGTTATTATTATGTTGTTTTTAGCCAAAACCTAATAATTTCTGCACAGCGGAATGCAGTGAAGTGAGGCAGGTGAGGTCAATAAAAATAAAAATCAAATATAAATTTATAGGTATGTCTATTCTATTATTACTTTTTTCTGTGTGGGGTTTCAGAGTTTCTTTGGTTAAAAAAAAATAAATAAATAAAATAGGGAATTTACAAATTTCCTGTAAGGGACCTGCCGCTCCTGCTTACCCTGCTCCCAGACTGAGCCGCACACACTGACTGGAGCTGCAGCGATGCAGGCATTTTAAAGTTTCAGTCTTTTTTTCATCTTAAAAGACACTTTATCTTTAATTACTTCATTTTTCTATTTCTCGCTAGCTGCTGGATTACATTGGTGCCAGTTTGTGACTCATTTAGTCTTTTCTTAATACATCTATAATATTAATTTGTCCTTGTTTTATTTATTTATGTATTTTTCCATTGCAAATGCACATTAGAAATAGAGTAGGTGAGGCCCACAGTGCGCGTGCCTCCCTGCAGTACGAGAATGTGACATCGCAACTACAGAATAATAGAATGAGTAAGTCAAGCTCAGCTGTCCAGTTACTCTTTAATATTGTTTAGCATCCGTTTTTTAAATGTGAGTAAGTCAAGCTCAGCTGTCCAGTTACTCTTTAATATTGTTTAGCATCCGTTTTTTAAATGTCTAAAATCTGACTGACGTCAGTGCCTCAACAGCCGTGAACCTCACCACACGCAGCTGTTGGCAGAAATTCGTTAGAAATCTGCTTCTGAGTCGTGGGTGGGACAGTTAGCATTGAGCCTACCCCTTATCCCTCCTCGTTGCTCCAAGTGGACCAAGAAGCATTAAATCGCCCATTGTATTTTCTATGCAACAAATAAGCGCTTTTTCAATCACCTGCTTCCAATTTGAGGCAATTTGAGCTTAATTTTCTTTATATATGTTCTCCATCATCATAAAAATGTCACAAGAACATGTTAAAAACATTTTCATCAGAGTGAGTTTACCAAATGATTCTTTATTGTAACTTGTTGTAATAAATGCTGTTAGCTGTAGCTCTCCATGTGGATGTCACGTTGTAGCTGAACAGTGTCTGAGTGGTTGTATAAACAGTAGGAAATTCTGCTGAAAAATGGCCCTTAATTCCCTCTTGACTGTGGTGTGTTAAGGGCTTTGACTCAACCATTAAAAGTGCGGGGAGTTTAAACGCTTGGTATTCATCCGCTTGCCTTCACCAACCACCAAATACATGCAGACCGTGTCCGTCCACAATGCAGAACAAAAGGGACAGTTATAATATACATGGCTACTTGACACAAGCTCTGTGCACATAAAAGGTACCAGAACTGACAAATGTGATGTAAGATCACAGCAACAGACTCTCTATATCTTACAAATGGAGATTAATGATTCAGCTGCAGTTCTGTCAGATTTCTGACTGTGCACACAGCAAGGCAAAACATTCAAATCAAATGAAACGCTGGGATCAATCCAAAACAAAGGAATCTGGGCTGTGTCGGATTTCACTAGATGATGACACAAAAATGCAAAAAAAAACCAACCAAACAAACAAACAAGCTCATCTTTGAAATTATCAGTCAAGAACTCTAAAAGAAAAGGTAAGTTGCAGGGAAAAACCCAGATGAGGAGACCCAGGAGACAAACCTACAGACAGAGCGACAGTTTAATCTGACAAAAACTGGGAGGAATAGGAGGTTTTAGTAGTTTTTCTTCAATATAAATAAACAGACACAAAGACCAGCAACTGCAATCCACATGTTTTGCATTCTTCTTTATTTTGATATGTTTTTTTCACAGGCTGCCTGCAAAGCGCCACACTTCAAATTCAGTTATTATTTTTGCATCCAGATGTCCTACTAGGGCAAATGAAGCTTCTCAAAGCATTTCAATGGAGTGGACCAATTGGATGAAAGGCTTCAATGCTTCATGAAGCTTCATCTGCCCATCATGACAAAAAATGTGCAAAATATATTCTAGTGTGACTTGTTTTTTTTCTTCTTTATTATGCAATTTTTTACTTTTATCTGGACTGAATTAAATTTAAAAAAAACACAGAACTTGTTAAGGGTTTTACATTGTTTAAAAGTCTAAAAAAAAAAAAACACCCCTGTGACATTCCATGTCTCCAGAAGCGATTCCTGGAACCTTTTCCAACATTTCACAACATTTTCAGAAAAACTTTCTCCTTAATGCTACAAGCAATTGTTAGAGTTGGCGTCTGTTGTTTCTGACCAAATTGTGAATACTTCTCCTTTTTGACTGAAAGTGGTTGGTTTTGGCTCACAAATATTCCTGTCAACGTCAGTGTTTTATGCACATGCACACTTAGTGAAAGTAATTCAGAAAGCAGCACTATTGAGGACTTTAATGTAATAGGTCTCTGTCAGGACAAAGGGTTTTTTTTTCCTCTTGCTGAGACTTTTTTTTCTTACTTCCCTGGTAAAACAAGGAGTTCCTTTTCAACAAAAGAAGATGTCCAGCCCTTATTCCTGAGGGCAAACGCGTTCCTCCCGCCTTTGTGGCGCAGAGGACCACACAAGCTTGCAGCATGTGGCCTATGTCCAGATTCAGCAGCATCCTGTCAACAGGAATGAATGGGCCATTAGTTCAGCTCAAGTGTTTCACCTCCCATACGCTGCGGCGACAAGAAACCATAAATTCCCCTGAAGTATACGGGACTCAAAGCTGGGGGGTAGACACCTGAAGACCCTGAAGAGGAACATCACCTGAGAGGATAAGCTCTGCATTAGGAAGCAACTAAACCGCAGAGCCGCAACCTTTTTTTTGTACATTTCAGTAAGACATCATCCTCATTAGTCTTTGAGTGACAGCAATAACATGGCAAACACAACAAAATAAACAAAGCTTGCTTCAGTGTAACCAAAATGCTGTCATCCAGACTAATAAAATACAGAAGACAGGGAAAGAAATGAGCCAGTGATGATTTTTTAAGCTCTTTTATCTTGGAAAATTGTGTGTTTGATCACTCAGATGTCTTTTCTCTGTCAGTCTGGCTAATGAGTCACTCTCTCAGAGAAAGTGTTTTTTTTTTGTAGAAAAGTTATTTGCCTTTTTTGAGATAGAAAAAGTTAAAAAGGCACTTCAATGTAAGGAGGTAAAATAAACGTGTCAGCATCGGTTTACGCCTTTGCCCTTGCGGCTAGATGTGAAAGGCAAAAAATGGTCAAACAGGTGACGAAATCTCCAGGTCATAGACCACTCGCTGAGCCTGCAGAGGGAAAATGCTAGTGCACGTTTTTTCTAGGGACTTGATGTAAGCGAAGTTCAGAGATTTGAACTGTAATAAGATTTTTTAAAAAGAACATCGACAAAAATATTTGTTGCAATTTAATGTTTTTGCAGTTTAACTCAACCTTTAAAGATTCTTTGCATGTGTGGTAAATACGGTGGCCCTGAAGGGCAAATCAATTGATGCTAGTTTGAAAGTTTACTTTTAACTTTTTGGTTTCTGGAATTTGTTTTGTGTTCTAAAAGGTAATGCTGGTTTTCAAATATTTGTTTGGCTTTTTCGTCATTGTGATCTTCAAAATGTTTTTGCGTCGAGTAATTTGTTGATGTGATTTGCACTTCAGGGCCACCGTAGACGAAGGAAGTCAGCAGCAAATTTCATCAGATCAGTTACAAAGAAGTGAGAACATAAAACAAAACATCAGATTTAGTGCAACAGCATGTTCCACAAAAAAAAAGTAGAAGCAGTCACTGTCTAATGGCTTCAGCCTGTCTTTCACTTCGTAACATCCACCACAGCAGTATGGAGACACGGATGGCGGAAGTGATTGTTTGTCTCAGGAGTTTTCCCAGTTTTTGGACCAGCCGTCTCGTTTCATCCCCACTGCTGTGGAGGCTCCGCTCCTTCTTTGCTTTGCTTGTCAGGAGCTTGTCTCCAAAGCTGCTGTGAAGTCACGGCGTGCTGGCAGTGCCGGTTTGTCAGCTTACATAACTGACGTTAGATTGCTCCTCAGGTGGATCACAGCGCATCTTCAGGAAGCAGCCAGAGCAGAACATTTACAGTTATATATGTGGTAAACAGGATTTTGGGATTTTGCACAGTTTATGTTCCTTTAGGAGAAATTCATATAAATATGTACAGTATATATTTATTGAATGTCCCCAAAATCTGGTCAGATCTATCCTGAAGAGGTTATTTTGTTCTTTGAGATCACAAGTCTAAGGGAGTCACAGTGTTTTAAGGAGTTCCTCAGGGTTCAGATTTTGGACCACTGCCTCCTTACCTCCCCATGTTTTCTCTAGGTTAGATCATGCACACTAATAACATTTTTTCTACACTGATGTAGACATTCAGCTTCACATCAGACAGTAATTAAAGAAGAAAAGGTCAAAAATGTTAGTTCATTATGAAGATTAAAGTTTAAGTTGGACAAATTAATGTTACAACTGACTCAGAGCTGAGCTTCTGTGGTCACATCAAGGTCGTAACTCCATTAGCTTTTTATCATTTTAATGAAACAGTCAGACTTTTTCAAACCAAATTCTGTGTAAATGGGAATGCCAAAAACCGCCATGCCTTCATTTAATTCAGTTTGATCTCATACTGAGCAGACCGAACCACCTGGAAAAGTCCTGCAGTTACAACAGCTGTTCATTTTGAGGCAGTACGTCCCAAAATGAGCTGGAACCGGGAAAGAAAAAAAAATACAGCTGCCTTCATTAACCACATTTACCAACAACACATTTTTACACGTTTTTTTATGTTTTTTTTTTCACTCTTATGCCTTTATTACTAACCTTCTCATTTTCTACATATGTTGTTTGTATTTTCTCGGATTCACTCTTGCAAAACGTGTTTTTATGTTCAGTCCCGGTCTCATGAAGAACTGGATCATCTGAGGACAAAAACTGATGAAGGCTGAATCACTTTTTACAGTTTGGACCCCCAAAACAATCCTTCACTGGAATATTGTTCATCTCAAAACAAGTTAAAAAACAGAACGCAAGATGTTTTAAATGAAAAAATTGAGTCTCTTTGAGATTTCTTGAAATGCAGAGTGATGTCCTGTGTCAGGAGGCAACGTTTAATAAAGCTGCTGCAGGTGGAACCAGCTGTCTGCCCGTTTAATGACATGCTGCCCTTTTTAGACAATATTAAATGTTGAAATTAGCTATAAACACTCAAATTTAGGTTTGTTGCACCAGTAATTGGAAATATTTTCCTAAATATGTGTATCTTGCCCAAAAAAGAGTTTTATATCTTTAAAGTATATTTTTATTTCTCAAAATATGTCATTTTGTGAGTGACAAAACAGTCTAGCAATCATTATTTTTACACCCAAATCATTTTAATGACCAAAATTACACACTTTAGATACATTTGTCTTAAAAATGTCATGTTTACTTTCAAACGTTTGTCCTGCTGTTGTTAAATGCATTACTTCTGTGTTATGTTTCAAATTAAACTTTCCAGTTTCCACTTTTTCTTTGGTGAGGAGTAAGCCTACCCTCATTTCCCATCATCCCTTTTTTTACACTCTCTCCTGCTAGCTTACAGCCCCTTACAACCCCAACCTGACATTGCTGCTGCAATAAAAATGGCAAGCAATATCAAAGCTATCCAGCCGTACAGTTTTGAGCTAGATGCCAGCTCAGACGACGAAAACAAAGACTTATATGGATCTATTTGTTTACAAGTAGATGCTTTACAATGGAGCAGAGCTTGTTACCCACCGATTGAAGATTGTCTGTAACAACTTTATCAAACAGCATTTTTTTTGTCCGGTCTTGATTCACAACAGTTTGAAAAAGGAAATTCTAAGAAAAGCTATTTTAATTCAAATTTCTTTATTTATTTCTTCTACGAGAAAAATGCCTCAAGATCATGTTAAAAAGACAAAAAATTCAATAGAGTGAGTCTTTTTATAAGCTTAAAAGTGTTAAACATACACCTTTTTTACCCATATAGCCTATATCCTTTAAAATGAATGGCAGGTTAGGATCCTACTGTCCTTTTCTCTGAACCATAATCATCTTAATAACCAATGATTATTTATTTTTAGATCATTGTGTCTTAAAAAAAATCATATTTGCTTTCAAACTGTTGCTAAATACGCTTGTCCTAAGTTCTGGGTCAAATTAAACTTTTTAAATTAATATATGTTTCACAAAATGAGTCAACTCACTCATCACAAACGTAAAAGTAAAATGAATCATTTCCTTCAAGATTCTGTTCTGTCTTAAAACAGCTTGTAACTTCTCGCTGAAGTTACTAATAAGTCCGTTTTGTTTGGTGTTAGACATTTCAAGTAAAAACTACAAAAATAAAGTGAGATGTTGTGTTTTTGCAATCTGTAATAAAGCTGGAGCTCCTTCAGAAACCATAAGTGTTACCCAAATTAGGAGAACTGAACACAAGTCTCTTTTTTAATGTATTATATATATTTTTAATCTCTAAAGTACAATTTTTTATTTTTGTTTTTTTCCTATAGGATGAAAAGAAATCCCATCCATTTTACTTCTTTTAAATGGTACAAATCAAATACAAAGGGTGACTTTAACCTGTAGATTTTATTAATGTACAGAAAATCTCAAAATCCTGTCAAAGATGTCAGTGAATGATTGGCTTCATGAATCTTATCGTGGTCAGAGGAACAAGCGTTTTCATTAAATTAAGCTCGAAGCCGAGAATGAACTCATGTGACCTTCCAGCTCTTTTGATTCTTAAAAGCCCACCATTTTACCTTCAGCTTCACTTTCACAGAACTGGCATCACTGTAGATATTTACGGTTAGTGGATATTTCTCCCTGAAAATAAGACAGGAGCACAGCAGAGAAACTTTCCCCCAGTGGACCAACTGTCTACTCGAAAACCTGCAACACACAAGCAGGCACTCCAATTTTCAGCTGAGTATTTTTTCATCTCTCTTCAAGATGTTCTGGTTTGACAGGTGGGAAAAGTTTCACAAACACCCTGTGGACCTAAAGGTGGAGATGCGAGACCTGCAGCTATTAATTTACTCACCACGCTTTGAACGTGTCGTAGCAACATCTGCATGGGCATGTTTGAGAAGCCTCTTTTATGCAGATGTACTGACCGCAGGATTTGTCATGAACTTTTTCTACTTTACTGTACCTTACATTCATTTGTGCAACAATTATCTCCTGCTAATGAAGTCTCATTTTTTAATTTCTCTTGTAAGAAGACATATATTCATTCATTCATTTTCTAAACCCGCTTTGTCCCTTCCGGAGTCTAACGCCTGCTTCACACCGTGAAGTGGAGTGCACACAGTATCTGCTTTCACTTGCAGATCACACCAGACGTGTATTTTTGCGCGACGGTCAACAGGCGCTTCTGCTAGAGTTTGTTTTTTTTCTTTTTTCCATCATAGACCCTTAAATTCATGCAGAACTTGTGAGACACCGTTTGATTCAAACAACAAACTGGACTTACTTTCTGATCAGATGGCTGTACGGCCTCCCAACAATTGTCTTTTTTAATGTTGTCCTTTAAAAAAGTGCTGATGATCGTACAACTCCCCAAACTTCTCCACTTCTGCAATTTTACATCATTCATCTTGACTTGTTTCCAACTACTCTCTGTCTCTCTCTTGCTGATTGTTATTTACACACCCCCCCTCCCCCTGTAGTCGGTCACTATATTTATCTGTGTATGCAATGTATGTGTCTGTTTGTGTTTTGTGTGTTTGTTTATCCCTACAGCCTCTTTAGATACAAAAATATGATCACATTTGTCAATCGCAGGGTTTTATTTTGAAAATTGACTCGATTTTCTCGTGTGTCTTGGCATAACTTCCTGCCAGTTTTGACGACGATCACTTGCAGCTCGCGCATAAAATAGACCAGACGCTGAAATGTTTCACTGCACGGCGCGAGCCAACCGCAGAGCATCGTGACTGGTGTGCATTTCACCATAGGTTGACAAGGTACAAATGGAAGCTGCCTCCGTGGAGCATGTTTTTGAACTATCCTCCTTAGAAAACCCACACATACACGGAGAGAACATGCAAACTCCACACAGAAAGGTCCCCAAGTGGTAAAGCTGTTTCAGGTCCCCGGCCGGGACTTGAACCCAGGGCTTTCTCGCTGTGACGTAAGAGCACTAACCACAGCGCTACTGTGCAGCCGTGAGAAGACATAAATATTTATATTTCATCAACGGGGCAACCATGCAGAGGTAGGGCGGTCGACCTCTGATTGGAAGATTTCCGGTTGGATTCCCACCTTGCCCACCCATGTGTTGATGTGTCCTTGGGCAAGACACTGAACCCCACATTGCCTCTGGTGGTTAACGGTTGGCGCCAGTGTTCGCAGCAGAGCCGCCATCAGTGTGTGAATGTGTCCGTGACTGTAGAGCGGTAGAAAAGCGTAAGTGGACGCCATTTACCATTTAACCACTAAATGTATGATTAGAGAACTCATGTCAAGAGAAAAGTAATATGTGACTATTTCAATATTTTATAAAATAATGGCCAAGAAACAGCAGGTAGACAAACCATCCAACATGTCCTACTTTTGCAGTTGTTTAATATTTTTTTTATTCATGCTGTGGCAACGTACTGTACATTTGCTGGAAATCCTTTGGTTACCACCGCATCATTTTCTTTGGTAAAATATATATATATTTTCCTTTGTCCCTCAAACCATGTGCTGCATATCCTGTGCACTAAATGTCACATCCCTGGACTCTTTTAGCTGTTTTTTACCTGACTGTCTTAAAGACAAGAAGAAACATGGAACAAACTGGCTGTAAACAATTCATCATTGATTTTCATTCAATCAAATGACACAAATGGTTTTGCTCTGGAAAATCATTTATGATCAGAAAAATACCAAAAGAAAATCAAAACTGGAGTGATGTTCCACTGGGCGCCATGAAAGAAACATGTTAATCAAACTTGTTCACGTTAACCAAAAGGTTCAGCCAGATGTGCAAAGCTACAACTAAAACCAATACGTTTAAGTGGACTTTTTCCAGATGTTTGTTTTCTTCGAGGTTTCGAGGCTTTGAAGCTTTGAGGCTTCGAGGATTGCTTCATGTAGGGGAGGAGCTGAAATTGGTCATGCTGGATGCCTTGCTGCCCGGCTGTACCTCCTGATTTAGGAACTGTTGCGGAATATCAAGAAGCTTTGCACTGCATTGCACCAATTGGGTAAAAGGCTTTAATGCTTCATGAGGCTTCATTTGCCCATCACTAGTGTTCTCCTCAAAAGTTATTGTTGTTGTTTTCTTTTTGCTTTATGGCAGTTGGCTCACAGCTTTTAGGTGCATGTCCACCATCTATTGGTATGGAGTGTGGATCAAGGCTAAATGTTATGAACTTATTTTTAACTGTTTTCTCTTTTTTTATTACTATTTTTAAATAACATACTCTCATAACTACACTCATCCTGTCATACTTCCTTTTCCTCACTTTCACTTCCATACATTTCTTTGAATATTTTTATAACACATTCTGTTGTTAATTCTCGTACCAAAAAAAATGACATTTACGGTCATTATTTTTAAAAATGACAAAGATTGTAACTTAAATTCTTGTTGATCCTTCAACCCATGTGACAAGTAGTGGAGGGGATGTTTCCCTTATCATTGAGGGGAGGGGCTGAAAATGATGTCATTCAAAGCTTTGGTGCCCGGCTGTACCATTTGACTGATTCAGGAAGTGGTCTGGATATGCTGCAATTTTGACAACAATATGAATGCGGCATGTAAGTATTTAGTGGCGAGTTGCAGTCAGTGAGGGTTTAGAGACAATTTGGATCGAGGTAGAGGTAGTTTGGAGGTTTAGGAGTAACTTTTATATTTAAATAGAAACCGATGCCGTGATACAAAGCATGAGTTTAAAGGGAACGTGCACCTCTTCCTTGTTTTTGTCCAGTCACAACAAAGTCTAAATAGTTCAATTCCTTGTGTGTCACCTCCTTCCTCCATATATTCTCTTCTGTGCCCCAATGCCACAAATTTAAATGAAAATACCGAAAAATGAGACATTTCACAGCAATTATTAGGTTAGATTGAAAACTGATAATTATATTAATTAACTACGGGTCATCATTAATTAATCACTAAAAAAAATTGCATGAAACCACTACTTTTTAATTTTGCTGACAGTGCCAATGCCACACACTTCCCATTCATACAAACTGATATTTTTGCATTCAGTAAATGTCCTACTGGAGCAAATGAAGCTTTGCACTGGAGTGAACCAATTGGATGAAAGGCTTCAATGCTTCATGAAGCTTTATTCGCCCATCACTAGTGTTAATGATCTTAAATTCCAACAACTCTTTATATCCTATAATATCACCCCTGTTTTTCTTCTGTCTCTCACCTTCTTTTCCATCTATTATTTTCCATTTCACAATACTTTTGATCTCGTTCATGTGAATGCAGAGATCCCCTGCCTGTTAGCAGTGTCCCAGCACTTCATTGTCCGCTGGCTCCAAACAGCTGGTGAGATTTTGAAGGGGAAACAGGGATGGCAAACAATGGCAGCGTGTGTCCTCCTTGTCTTTATCAAAAGTGGATCCTCTTGTTGGTGGAATTATGTTTTGCTTGGCTGGAGTGGTCTCTATACACACAGATCCGTTTCTGTTTGTGTGATGTTCTGGTTTGTATGTGCACAACTCTGTTCTGTTCATTAGGAAGATGCTGTGAAAAGTTTTGGATTGCTCCAAAGAATTTCTTGGAGGTGACTTATAACTACAAGATGGATCGCCATGGTAACGCTGATGATTTATAAAGTCTTTGAAGCCCTAAAAGTGGTTTTCAATTTTCATACTCCTATGTTTTTCTGAAGTACCCTCAATATGTGACACCAATGACCTTTAATGGTGTGAATGGACCAAAAGAAGGGGAAATGATGAGCCGGTGCTGATGGAGGTGCATCCAGTGCAGGACACCTGACAGCATGCGGTGCAGGAGCAGCTTCCTGGTGGCTGACAGCTGACACCAAGGGTTCCTGACAAGTTTGGAATGAGAGCGGGAAGGTTTGTGCCATACGATTTTTTTTTTCTGTATGCCCTTCAGACTTGCTAATGTTTTGCTCGCTCCACATCATTAACCGTAAGAACGCGCTGTTGTTTGACAAACCAATGCATGCTAAGAGGGGTGTGTTGCTCTCAAATGATCAATTATTCAATTCACATGGTAGTTTGAAGCGCTGCACCTATTTAATGTCCTTCACTCTGGTGTTTGACGATGTGTAAGTTGGTGTTTTGACCTCAGATACGTTTTTCTCACAGCCTCTCACTGCTGTTGGGTTGAGTTTAAAAGCACTGATTAAAAAGAAAAAAGAAAGAAAAGCACCGGAAATAAAGGAAAAGCAAAACACAAAAACAACAACTGATGCTGAATGACAGCCTAACGAGGATCTCTACTGCCCCCCACTGGAGAGATAAAGAATGTGTGAAAAAAAAAGCTCAAAACTCTAGAAAGCATCTGGAAGCGATGTTTTTGTTCATAGAAAACTTACATTTCTTCAGGGTTTTTTATGTGTAAAACTGGAGTGTCTCAAGAATTTACTGTCCTCACTTATTTTAGTTGCATTATGTCAAACGTTCATTGATAAGGTGCCTTTTACTCAAGAAATGTTAATGTATTAAGGAGATAATTGTAGTTAAAACAAAAAGAAAAAGACATCTCAAGTGTGTTTTCCACACTGGCTGAAAAAGTTAGGCTCTGGAACATTACAAAATGTCTGAAAACCTTTGGGCACTACAGTGTTGTCTCCTAGCAACCAACTAAAAGGGCTTGCAGCACACAGTGAGGTAATATTACCTCAAATCATCCAGTAATTTGATTTATACTGTGTATTTCTTTTATAGTCTGTATTCTGATTCAAGAATGCAAGTTTTTTTTTTTTTTTTGACTGATCAATGTGGAAAAATGACCCACAACCGGGGCAAAGATGACATAGCCTTTCGAAGAATTAATCTTTTTCTTTTCAAATAAAGAAGCAGGTTTGGGTAATCAGAAACAACACTTTCTGCCAGTTGGCAAGCAGCTGTAGCTCTAGGCGAAGTTTTTTTTTTTTTTTTTTTTTTTTCTGAGCTGCCTTCGTATTTCATAACTCCCCTGCCAAAAAAGCAAGTTCCCTTTGTGCTATAAAGCTGTGGGATGAAACAATGCAAAGCAGAGCTTCTCAGCGAGAATCCGATAGCTGAGCCTTATCTGGGAGTTTGGTCCCACTCAGCGTGTCTCACAAGTTTCAAGAGCATATGCTGAGTCCTACTGGTCAGTTTCTGATCCAAGGATCAATCCGCCTCCTCTTCTGGTCCAAGTGCATTAGAAGTGGCTCTTGCTGCTAATGATCCCTAGTGGATCCCTAGTGTTAAAAGCAGATTGAATGAGATCCAAGAGCCTTTTCATCGTTGGACAGTAATAGTCCCCATAAAATAATCAACTCACTGTATTTTCCACATACGTGTGTAGTTCTTCTGTTTGACCAGAGGTAAGGAATTGATTTCTGCTCAGATTCTGCTTTCTCCTAACTTACTGATCTGTCTGGGTTATTTCATGGGTAATGGAGTTATGTGTGTCGTGTGTATTTCCTGCTCCTGGTAAAAGCCTCGCCACAGAATTTGGAACAAGTTGCAGATATTTTAAAGAGCTGTTGTTAAAACAAGTTAAAAAGTGAATTACAATAATCTAAACGTGAAGAAAATTAAGATGTTTTTGAATTTCGCCACATTCCTCAGGTGATGCATACAAATTTTAACCATTTGTTCAGTGTATCCTTCCAAGGATAGAGGAACCAAGATATTGTTTGATGGAAGGTACTTTATCATCTGTCTCTGTCTTTTAAACATTCAAGTGTAAATTGTTGTTAAATAACCATGACTTCATGACTGTTAAACAATCCTGGAAAGTGGTCAAGATTTTTTAAGTCTGTTTCGGGGAAGGAGCAGTATAGTTGACTGTCGTCTGCATAGAGATGAAAGGAAATATGGCTAAATTTACTAATTAGTTTCCCAAGAGGCATCATATGTAAAATGAATAAAATAGTGCCCAGAACTGAACTCTAGGGCATTCCACTTCCACTCAAGTAAGAGACAAACCAATCTAAAACAGACCATAATCATCCCGAAGAGGTGCAATCATGAAGTTGTGATCAACAGCATCAAAAGCAGATTTCAGGTGCAGAAGCACCAAGACAGTGAACTGGCCAGAACTCTGACACTTGCTCTGACACTCGTGTTTAAACTTGTTCTTGCTAATCCTATTTTCCATAATAATTTTTTTCTGTAGTGCAGGTTAATAAAATGATAAACTAATCAGTCAGGTGCCTCAATAAAATGGTCGAAAGTTTGGAACATTTGATTGACAGATTTCATATAGTTCGCTTTCAAGTGGTAGGGGTGTGGACTCTGACAAGCTTACTCCTGATTGGCAAGATTGTGTTGCCATAAAGCTGTTGATCCAGACCGATTCGGACCAATCACTGGTCACTGACAATTTCTGGTTTCAACATGGAAAAGATGGTGGCTAAATTGTCGTCCTGTTGTTGGAGCTAGAGATAAGCTTTTTTCTGTGGGTGATGTCACACTCACTCAATCCAGTTCTCATCTACAGTGAATCAGCCAAGAATGACGACAAGTCTTAACAGTTTTGGTCTAAACTTCAGGAACATCATTCACTGCTGTGAACCTTCTTTGCTTTAACACTTATTTCTCTGGATTTGCCCAAAATTGCTGCTTGAACTTCATTGTGTGGACCTTTTTTGTGTCACTGTCCACAATCAATAACAATGCATTGTTTTGCAACTGGAAAACTGGTACATTTGCTAAAAATATTGCAACCCAGAAAAAGACGTGTCAGTGAAGATGCCGTCTGCAGCTTGTTAGCTGTTCAAAACATTTTCTCTATTTCTATTTGAAAAAATTAGCATCATGATAAAAACGAAGTTAAAGTTAGACACAATTGCAGATAGATTACAGCACATTGGACCTTGATTATCTCCAGTCATTATCTCCATTACCATCTCCAGTGTTGACATTCTTTGAACTACATTGAAACTTCAATACTTACGCAATTATTGTTATTCTAATGGATTTTGAAGCTGAAACAAAAAAGCTGTTTGCTGTGATGTACAGTACAACACTTTAATACATAAGTTACAGTATTTCAAAGAGCCCGTGTTTTTTGTTGTCACCGGTGACAACAAAAAACACGCATTTACGTGCCGACTTTTCATTGAAAGTGGTCACTTGAACGCACATTCCCAAGGGTGGGGTCAACATGGCTTTACATGAAATCATTCTGGAAGCAACAGAATCAAAGGAGGCTTCCTCAAAGTAAAGTGCTGCTCCTCTGTCGCTAATAACAACCAGCACCCTCTGTAAAATTCATCACATCAGTCAGGATTTTTTTAAAAAAGCAAACGCCACTTAAGGTCTAAACCCCCCGTGGATGCCTTGCTCCATGGTTTCTGAACTGCAAACACTGAATAAAAAGATCACCATCCAGCCCAGCATGACTTATATAAACATTACCCTCCATGTATTATTAAAGATTGTGTGACTGAACAGACTCCGTGACCTCTGATGAGACTGCAGTGTCTGTTGGAGGGAACATAATAGAAAAATCTTGAGCTTGATTCTGTTTGAACAGCCTTTATATGAATTATGTCAGGAAAGTATCAGCCTCGTAGCGAGAACATTAAATATGCATTGGAATTTCAGAGTGATGTTCAGAGCTGCGCACACCTTGGGAAATACATATATTTTTAAAACAGCCCTTGCAGCTTTGCGTTGTCGTTTGAGTTATGGCTGTATTACCATTCTCCACAGTCAGAGACTAAATCTACTGAAAGTCTGAGTGTTACACCACGCCTCCACACCTCTCCTCTTCTCATGAAATCCCTCAGTGCTGCAGCCCTCACACCAACACAAAAAAAGAAAAGAGGACGCACACACCCACATTTGCACTGACGCCGGCTCCTTAATGTGTGACATGCATATTTTATGGACAACCTTTCACTCCAATCTCGGGGCGAAGCCCGAGGGGACTCTCATGGTTGGAAGTTGCATCGACTAGACAAACATTTTCCTTCCAAGCCGTCAGGAACCAAACCGGAGCGCTGATTACTTCCAGCGCTGTTAATCCTGCACTGGATTACTTCTGATGCAATGCTGTATTACCAAGAACAAGTTTGAATTGTGTTGTATCAGGTGCTTTTAGGAGTAAAGCAAACAAGAAAGACTCCATCATTTTTTTGGTGAAATCCCTTAAGAGGAGATTGGTGTTGAAGTGTGCAGCACAGTGGGTTCCTGTGGGAGAAATTTTTCCCATTATGAAGCACTTCTTTTTTTATTGGAAACTTGAAAAAAACACAGACAAAACCACACATCTGAAAAAAATCTTAGATTCTAGTATGTTTTTCTGAGTCGGAAGGATTCATCTAGAACCAGTCAGCACTGCAAATAGCATTCAAGAAATAGGTAATCTGTTGGGTTTTTTTAAAGGCTGAATGTTTGTGTGAGAGATTCCTGCACTTTTTTACTCTGTGACTCACCTAAAAACAATTTATCTGTTTAGTAGCTTTGCTGTTTCTTGGACTGCGCCTTTCTGGACTGAAATGTTTAAGGGTTTTTTCTGGGTAGCTTGTGTTTTTCTGTATTGGAGAGCTCTACAGAGGTGCCAACCTGTCGCTGTGTCTGGGTTCACCAGATCCTTCACTTCTCTCGTGACGGCCATTTTAAACGGTGCTTCTGTCTGTCTGTGGCCCAGTTTGAACATTAACCCAAGAGGGGGAAAATACAAATAAAACCGGGGCATCTTTTTATTATTGTCTTGATGAAAATAAGAAAATCATCATAAGGCCATGGAGCATGACGCCCAAATCTCACCGCAAGACTTGGGATCGCCTCTGTACATTGTGTGTCCGAATCGCACAGCAGATTCAATCCAATGTGATTGAATCCAACATTAGACACATTGAGCGAGGCAAGAGTCCGTGCTAAGTAAGTCAGTCAGTCAGACTTTAATTGCGTTCATAGTTTTTGATTTAAATTTGATTTGAATAGTTCATTTCAAGCAATCAGGCAAGAAAAATACATGTGTAACACAATAAATCAACAGAGGTTTACATAAAAATATGTCAAACTTGAGATAGGCATCACATGACAGTTTGCTTGAAAGGGAGTAGAGGAGGTGAATTTATATAATCTCACTATTGTTATTATTGGAAGATATACGGTATTTAAAAAGTCCGCCATACTGTGACAGTCTATAACCTACATTTTAGTACAGGTAGGTACGGTTTATACATTTGATGAATTTTTTTTGCGTGTGAAATGACCAAATAAAAATAGGGAACACAAAATGATGTGGTCACCAAGGTGAAACGGTGATGCCTTTGGTGAGGACGTTTATTAAGTGCCAAAACTCCAGAGAGACGGACAAAAAAGGTCAAACCCTTTCAATGACATGAACACTTGTTCTACCATCCGTGTTTCTTTTTACGTTTGTGTTTGTTTACTTTAGGCTTTTGTGGTTAGATTTAACCAATGATTAGAGTAACGGAGGGTTAATGGACAGCTAGAAACATTTAAACCTCTGAGAGAAATGAAATGTATTATCTTTCTACCCAATCGATCGTGTGCTGTGTGGATGATGGAGAGGTGGAAGGGTCAAAGTGTTTATTTCCTCTGATGCTATCCTCTGAGCTCTGGGGAGATCTTCTTTAAACTTTTCCTGCAACAATCTGAATGATCCAAGATAGCACATTTATTGATCGTCCCTGGAAAGAATAACTTTCAGTCCAAAATTTAAAAAAAAAACATGTTTCCACATCTGTAGAGTTCCCAAACCCTTTGAGGTTTCATTCTACACTTTAAACCGTTCTAAAGATAGATGTGAAACTGTTATTACCAGAAAATCATATCTACCCTTTTTTCTCGTTCTATATTTTATGCAACTTCAAATAAGTTCAGGGAAAAAACGTCAAATTAAGTCAAACGAGGAAATCATGAAAAATGAATCTGCAGGATTGAGAAAATCACTGGTTTCATTTCATCCAGTCAAAGTGGTTATGCAACCGCGGCTCTGAGAAACAGCAGAGCCTCAGACTGTGAAAAGCAAGGACATCTACTGGTAATAACACATGAGGTGAGAGGCTGAGAAACTGCAAGGACAAATGAAAACGGATCAACCGGCCATGTTTAAATCGCAAGCCTTCTGACAATCATTGCTTCTCTCCAACTTAAGACACAAATTGAAGTCGGCAGAATCTCAGAGATGAATTAATCAAATTTATCTCCTTGATTATCACGTGTTTTCTATACTTGCATCAGGCTGCTTGGGGGGGTCACAGGGGAGCTGGAGCCTATCCCAGCTGTCATCAGGCGAGATGCAGACTGCGCTTTGGACAATTTGTTCAGCTATAACGGGTCTCCTTTGATTTCACAAGAAGTCTTGACAAGATTACAACACAGAAATGAAGAAGACGTGTTGGAATTTCTTTGGAGTGTTTCAGCTCATTTGGACTACGGAAATAAAACCAACCCATCACTGTAACAAAAAATCGTAAACCTCTTTTTCAAGGGAGTTTTCAAAGTGTCTTTCCTAAGAATTACATCATCTGCATAAAGTCCAACTTCCTGACAACTTCCAACCCTCAATGTGCACCTGGATAAATGAATAGCAGTTTCACACAGAAACTCCCAAAAATGTTTCACTGTTAAACTGTTTGCTTTGCTTTTGCAAAAGAGAGAAGCATAAAATGCCATGAAGTTACAATAGCTAAAATATCAAGACGTTAAAAAATAGCATGAAAAAGAGAACTGGTTTTCTGTTGGCTGTTTTGGTTTGTTCTGTCATGATCTTAATGCTACGTTCACAAAGGCATTAACAGGCATTCTTAGAATGCGCTTTTACTGTAGCATGTGGGGTTCACACTGGCATGCTACAATTGCATGTCCGCCACCTACAGTTAAAAAAGACTTAATGTTGAAGTGATGCAAATCTTTGGCTTTGTCTTTCTCAGCTCTGTTCCGATATATGAAAGACTTGGTGTCGTATAATTCCGGCCGGGCACAAACCTCAGTTATTAATTTCTCCTACACGATCAATTTTCAAATGGTTGGCACTTCCACGTTTGGAAAAGGACACCATCCATACGTCACTACCTAATCTGAGTCCCTGCTTGGTCAAAGTTCAACTGGTTTAGCTTTCCACGCACGTTCGATGATAGCGTGTTTTGTTCGTAGACCCTGACAACAGACGACGCGTCAACACACACAGCTATGCAAGTTTAAATAGACCTTTCGTTGGCCGTGGCCACTTAAAAACGTGTTTCCGAGCCCAGTGTGTACGTAGCATCACACATTACACTTTCATTGCTTTCAGTTGGTCCACTGGAGAGTTTGTTTGCATTCCTGGTGTTGCTGAATTACACTGGACTACATCTGCAAGCAAACCCGGATATTGACGGACATTTTCAGGTAGACTTGGATTTGGTTGTTGGAATGTAAGTCTACGTCACATGCGCCCTTACAGGGGTTGATTATTACAGGTGCTGTTGGTTTTTAGGTTGTCCAGGTCTATGGAGGGTCATACAGAGGAGCAGCTACATCTTAAGGGGAGTGCAAGTGTCTCTTGCAGTTCTCTTGAGGCCTGTGCAGCCACCTTAAGGCACGTCATTTAAATGCAACATTTTAATGTTGTGCATTTAAGTGTATCATGAAGTATTTGTAAGAAAACTGTAAGTTGCACTCACTCATGAAGTTCAGGTGATGCCGTTGCCCTTTATGCCACACTAGCCGATAGTAAGTTGCAAGTACTGGCCGCTTCCTAAACACAAGCAAATGCTGCGTGCACCGGGTGTTCAGGTGACCCGTGATTTCCATAGGATGCTGACACAAACTACTCTCTGATTGCCTCATTTCTTATTTTCTAAAAGTCTGGCTGCAAAGAGGGAGGGCACAAGGAGCCTGTGACTTTGATATTTCGTGCAGGTCTCCTGCATGAACTGTACATGGATGCCCAATTTTTAGCCCGTTTCCACCCATAAGAGCAGTTGTGACAAAGTACTTTGGGTGAGTTTTCAAATCTGCTAAATGAAGCACATTAACAGAGACAAAGAATAGCCCCACCAATGTGAAGAAGTCAGAAGTAAACCAGCCAGGGAGAAATACACCCTCATCACTCATTCTGATTGTAAAGAGATCACACAATTCATGGCAAAGATCCCGTCACCCCAGACTCGCCATACTGACTTAATAAGAAACAAGAAGAGGGGCCCGGTGAACTCCATGCCCCCCAGTAAAGGTAATTACATTTTTAATTATACAATCAGGATCTTATCCGTTGATGAGGCTTTTAATTCTGTTAACTATTAACCGAAGCTACAAGTAAGGACCCATCATGCCAGTGATTACACTGTTGGATCACAGACAACAGCAGTGATGGTTGTTAAAGAAGGCAGAGGGTCACAGAAAGAAGGTCAAAAAGCTCCAAACTGAAGGGTTGATCCATGGAGCTCTTTGATATGCAAGAGACACAGTTCTGTTTGTTTGGGTGAGTGTTGTGTTTTCAAACTGAACACAAAGTGATTTAGAGGATCAAATAATAATTGCAAAAGACCTTTGAGGCTTTTGAAAAGCAGGAACTTCCCAAAACATTCCTGAAGTCTTTGTTTTGCTGGTTGGTTTGTTTCTCTTTGACTCAAATATGATTCTTTTTTTACTTTTCCTGTTTTTAGCTATCTTAATATCAGCTTAGAGTCCCACTCCGATCATCTTTTGGTCTATTTTAAAAGCGTTCCCACTGGTCTTTTAAATATGATTATACAGTTTTAAGACAACATTTTAAAACCTCTGTCATTTTCAAGGACATATTTTCTGCAGAGCGGCTGCAGTTTGTTAGAAATTCATCAATGAGTTGTGAGCGGAAGTACCCCGCCCCTCTTCCTGTCACCCATAACTGAGACTTTTTACGAGAAGGGGGCATCTGCAGGCCCGTAGGCACAACAGCGCTCTCAGGACAACATTTTTAGAACAACAGTCTCAGACAGCGCCTCCTACCCACAGGGCAAAGTTTGTTTTACTGTTTTCTGCTGACCGTACGAGGCCCATTGGACACGTGAGTCACAAGAGTATAGAAAAACATAAACAAGGAGGTCATTTATGACATGAATCTTAACATGTAAAAAGCAAATTACCAATAAATTTCAATTTTTCACAGAAACAAAACGTCGATGTCTATATGTAGCTTAGCTTTGCTTAGCTTAGTGTTTATCCACATTTATCTGTGATAGTTGTGATCTATGGTACAGAAACCAGCTGTTAGGTGGTTACAAGTGTCCTTGGGCAAGATACTGAAGCCCACATTACTTCTAGTGGAAGGTTGGGTAGCAGAGCCACCATCAGTGTGTGAATGTGTGTGTGAATGTGTGTGTGAATGGGACTGTGACTGTAAAGCGCTTTGGGCCTTCAAGTAAGGTAGAAAAGTGCTCTACAAGTATACGCCATTTACCATTTAGGTTTGTTTAAGCTTAATGTAACTTAATGTAAAGTTATTCTACCCACCTCAACAGATCCTGTTTAATTTTCCAGATATTTTGCTTTGTTTTTTATTTGTTTTTCTGGCATGTTTTAATATGACTATTTTTCCTTTTATTTTATTGTGAAATTGGACAAATTTGTGCTGCAAAATGAGACAAAATGTAAAGGCAAATTCATAATAACCCTTTGAGTGGCACAGTGGCAATTCTGCACCATGTGATTCCAGGCTCTGTCTTCACATCTCAATTTTCTCAATTTCTGATAAGTTTCGGGAGCTTAGAAAATTCCAGACCCAATTCTCTATCAGCAGTTGTATAAAATAATAAAGAAAATCAGTTTGGATACTCCAGGCAAAAGTTTCACACTAGCTTACAGCTCATCCCGCCCCACCCTAACATTACCAGTGCAACAAAAATGGTGACAAATACGCTCTTTTTCGAACTACATTTTTTTGTCTGCTCCTGATGCACAACAATTGCTTTCAGAGTGGGTCTTAAATTTTAAAAAATTCTGAGATTAATGCATTTTATTTGACTAACTCCGCACCAGAAGCAGTGTGTAATTAATTACACTGACAAACAAGAATGAAATAATTGTGCCGTTGTGCAGTTACATGAGACACTCTGCTTTTACAACAAACCAGGCAGTGAGTGTTTTTGTGTGTGGGTGGAGCGGCGTATGTGTTCTGAGTGGGAGCGAGGCCACAGCCGGGGTCTCTCTGAACTCCATCCTCAAGCCTTTTTCACATCTCACTGTCAGACCTCTCTCCACCATCTGTGTGCTCCTCGCAAGCCTCATCTTTGGTGTTTATTTCGAGTTTGTATGCTTTTGAATTTCACATGAAGCAGTTAACAAGTTCTAGCTTTGGCTCATCTGTGAATGCAACGTGTTGGGAACCATCTTTAATCCACAGAATCAGATTCTTTCAGCTCTACGAGCTTAAACTTGCTCACAAAAACTGAAAGGTTTGCTTTTGACAACTGAATAAAAAATTGTATTTTAGGCCAAACAAACAGAAACATCGCATCATCCCGTTGAGTTTCTCTAAAATTACATTTTAGTTACATTTAGAGTTGTTGGGATGCCATAAAAAATAAAATAAACATTCCTGAATAGGCCTCTGCTGCCCCCTGGAGCTGAGATGTGGAATCGACGTAAGGCATTAAATCCTAGTATAGATAAGATAAGATAAGATAAGATAAGATAAAACATTTTCTTGCTGCGGGAAAATTAGAAGCTGTTATCTGTAAAAAAAAAAAAAAAAAAAAAAAAAAAAAAAAAAAAAAAGACTCCGGGCCAATAAGTTTTCAAGTAAACAAAAGTACAGAAATGAATGAGAGACAACTTTAATTCATATAAAGAAATAAAATAAAATAAATAGGTAAATAAATTAAATGAAAAAAATATATATAAATTTGCAAGTTGTTATAGACACCATGAAAAAATGTCTATAAAAAACACTAATAAAGTGGTATGAACATTTAAATTAAAAGAAAACAAAATCAAAGTATAAATTAGAAAAGTAACATTACTGCTTCAACAGAATTAAACAGTCTTGACCTGAAGCAAAAAACTGAAAATGAGACAGACAAGGTGGAAACAAGATGCAGTGAGCTTTAACCTTTATTCTTATCAGTGATTTTTACCAAATCACAGTGGGAAGCATTTGTTTATTTATTCTTTTTTACGTTTTCCTTTTGCTTCAATACAGCCTGTGTGGATCTGTACTGCCATCTAGTGCCAAGATACAGAAAAAAACCCACATTAGTATGAAATATTGGTTGAAATGTTTTAAGGTTGTATTTAAAATGTATCGATATTCAAATCCAGGCTAACATATTCACATATGGCTATGCAAGTGTTAGGAGGGTCTGCTCTGAGTGCTGAAGGAGTTGGAAAGGGCTGAGCAGAAGCAGTGCAGCCATGTTTGTGGCTTTGCCTGAGGCGCTTGATCCTGCTGGCTCTGAGCTTTCCTCAGGCCGTCCTGATCTTTCTGCTTGTTCTCCACAAAGCAGCTGAATCCAGAACAACATGCAGACCTCTGTGAACCAAGCGTTCATACCACTCACTGTTTTTGTACTTTACATAAAATCACTTTGGATCAAAGTGTGGATTACTTGATTCACTTTTGCCTCATATAATGAATTCTTTTACATTTTTACAAAAAAATAAGAGTAAAACATTTATCTTTTTGAACATTTTAAGCTGCAAAGTGCATCACTCTGCTCCTTTAATCCTTTATTTAACAGGAACCCTCAGGCTTTATTATTAATGAGAACATTTTTAGATCAAATAGCTTTGGTTTTTAAAGATATTCACTTTTTATTTTTGAAGTGCTTTGATTTTACAAAAAAAAAAGTACATTTTGTAATTTATTTAAACATATACCAATGCTTTAACACACCACTTTAACACTTTAACACACTGTTTGTGCCAAACAGTACAGTCCCCTTGTCCCATGACCTTTCTGTTACTGCAACTTCATGGACAATTTCGTCATCACAGCTGTCAAATCAGTGCACTATTTAGAATGTATCCCTTTTTTATATAGAGTCCAGATAACTTTGATCTAAATTAAAGTGCAGTTTTGTTCACATTTGTGTGAAAAAGTTTGATGATGACTAGGAAGGTTTTTAGGAAAACAAGAATGTTGGATAACATGCACAAAACAGACATAAAACATGCATAGCAACTCATCCAAGGGTGGTGTAGCATTAAAGAAACTGTGTTCTCTTCACCAGGCCGCTTCCTTCTTTCATAATGGTACAATCTTTTTCCGGATATAGCCAATAAATACAAAAAAAAACGAGAAGGTCAAGAATAAAGCCCTGAGGAACCCCACAGGAAAGAGGAGCTGATGAAGAAGCCACTACGGCCCTACTTTCCAAAGAAGACTTAAACCATTAATTGCAAAACCTTGACACCATCAAGTTTTTCTGAAAGTCAAATTTAAAGTTTATGAACGGTTTATGGTGTGGAAAGCAGTTCTCAGATCTAAAAGTACAAGGATGACACAATTCATCAGGCAGTCTTTAAAAGCCGGTTCTGTTCTGTGGTTTGACGTTTTAGGGCTTTAAACTCGCATTGAAAATCCTTTAAACTTGTCACGATCTTCTATTTTGAAAGTTCACTAACTGACTGTAAATTATCTCAGAACTTTGAAGAGAACAAGCAATTCATGAAGAGACTAATTGAGAAATGAGGAATGGGTTATGTGTAAACTATAGTGTTACAAGGTTTATGAAGGTTTTTATATAAAAAAAGAAATCATTAGATAAATAAAAGAGCATCTAGAAAATGGAAAAGGTTTTACTCTAAACTAAAAAATCTTTTTTTTATTTCCTAAACATATAAAAAGATAGAATTTAAGTGAATGTGGATATTTAACATGTAATGTTGCTGTTAAAACAGATTTGTTTCTATTGTTTGTTAATAAACAAAACTTTTTTATTAATACAAATATGCATTAAAAGGTTTTTTCTCCTGATGAAACTTCTCCTCAGGTTGTCCCGTTCCCCCTCAGGCTGCTCAGAGCAGAGCTGCTGTCCATGGTGCTGAGCAACAGTTTCCCCTCTGGTGACTGTGGGCTGGCCGCGTCCACAGCAGCACATAGAAGCTGTTTAGCATTCCCACCACACTGCGTTATTATCAAATGAATGAATCTGGAGGACTTGTCTCATGTTTCTCTTGTGTCACTTTTCATTTCAATCTGACTCTATTATCACAAAGTACCAATAACTGTCCTCCTCATTTAAATGCAAATGAAACCACCAGAATGACCAAGCAACAGGCGTGTCAAGGTCGCCAACGTGCCATTAAGCTGTTGCTGGTGCTCTGCACCACCATGAAAAAATGGGTCACCCATCAATGGAGTACTAAGAACGCAGCAAATAAAGAAAAAAAAATATGTTATTATTATTTTATTCTGTCACAAACAGAAAAGATATTTTTGTTGCAAAAGAACACTGATGGATGAAAGGGTAGTCATGAAAAGATCCTTTCTATTCAAACCTAAATGAAAGAACAAAAAAAAAATCTTTTATTTTACGTTGTTACAGTGACTTGTACATTTTGTTATAAATGTTATCCATAGGCTTCCTGTGGGGCCATAAACAGGAGGAAATCACAAATGTTCTGATTTATATATAATATATATAAATAGATTTGAATTGTATTATGTATTATAAAACTTTTTTTTTCACACTAAGGGCAGGCGATACTGAGAATTTGGGTATCGATCCGATACTAAGTAATTACAAGGCTTGTATTGCCGAAATCGATACAGATACCAATACTTTTTTCTATGAATTGTTGTGATAATAGAATAATTTTGGAAATACACAATTTTTTTGTTAATTAAGTTTAAGTCAGAATACAGGACAAAGATTTTTGACAAATAAAAATGTTTCCTAACTAATTACAATAATTTGAACTGAACGTCCATAAAATTTAGAACATGTATATTAATAATGGCATAATACAATATTATAAAGAAAAACATTAACAAGTGCAAAATTTTAAAAAAAGACACAGTAAAAACAACACAAATATGTATAAAGAGGGCAGTAATAACATAGAAAAGTAACGAGTAAAAACTAAACAAAAGCAACACTAATAAAGTTGAGGTAAAATGTCATTAGCTGTCACACACCCAGGTGTGAGAAACGTGTTTACTACAGTGGTGAGCTCCAGAAACAGCAGAATTTACAAATTCAAATGCAGGCAAAAACTTAAGTCATTTTTAGGTTTTTGCTTTATTTACTTATATATAACAATAATTGATATTGAAATTACATTTAATGGAACATTTTGGGGCGGTATTGAGATGCTTTGAAAAAAATGCTTATTTTATACAACACGAGGACGGCCCAGGTCAGGCCTCCAGCTCAATGCTGGTGTCTGCTCAAAGCAAGAATTCAACATCTAAAACTGTTACAGATTGTCACAAATATTAGAATCTATCAATGTGTGAAGGAAAATTTCACTTTAACTGTTAAAGTAAGAACAATTTTTACTGTTTCTTTTTCTTAAAAATACATCAACGTTTTTACTGTTGGGATTCCAGCTGTACTACTTATTGCCAAGAAGTGCTATTGCTACAGCAAGTTTGTTCTGACAAACGTGTATTTTTCTATTTTTTGTCAAATACATTTGTTTTGCCAAAGGTAGTTTGTTAAGTCTTATGAACTGCTGTTTTCTTAGAAAACGTAAAACATGCTCACTCTTTTTGATTGTTGTTAAAAAATCTGCAGGAGCCAGCAGAAAGCGAGGCTGCAATGACTTCTCAACTTCATTAAAAAGAACAAAAACAAGATTGTCAAAATGCTTTTAACAACACAATTCAGTGTATCTCAGTAATTCACAGTACTATAAAAATTTAAAGAATTAAAAGCGTAAAGCTAAATATTAAAATAAAATCACTGTTCTCAAAAGTTTAATATACAGCAAAGTTTTTGTTCTTTTAAGTGTAGACTACTTTAAAATTAATAAGTTTTTTTTAGCCTGTCAGAATAAAAGCTTTTCTAACATCATGAAGAAGACTGTTCCTTTTCAGCTCCATTAAACTGAATGGTTGCCTCATTATGTCTAGTCCTGAATCTAAAGGTCCGTCCCTGACCTTTACAGAGTCCAAAAGGTTCATGAGGGACCAACATGTCAGAGATGGGCTTCAGAGCTAAGTCACGGAGAAACTTGGACACAAGCAGAGCTGTTTTGAAAGTCTATTCTTTATGAGATAGGATGTCAATGCAAAGACCTGAGGATGGGATTGATGTGGTTGTACTTCCTGTTTTTAGAGCAGCAGCAATCTGGATGAAATTCATCTGCCTGACAGTACATTTACTGAGTCCAATGAGGAGGTCATTACACTAATCTAACCTGATAGAGATGAATCTATAATGTTTTTCCACAAGTATGGTTCAGACAGTATGACTTCTGTTTTTAGGATTGCAAGACTTTGATAAGTTAGTTGTTTAAAGTAACTGAAAGTCCAGAATTATGCCAAAGTTTCTAACCTGACTTGCATTTTTTTTAAGCAGTGACAAAATGAGTTCATTGGTCAAATGGCCCCTGTTCTGACTGAAATACACATTTAAAGTGCCACTCAGATTCATTTGATGAATTTTCAAAGTGTCTCCAGTTGTCTTTTAATCATGATTATGCCGTTTTTAGCCAAGATCTAAACACCTGTGTCATTCTTGTAGGATGTAGTTTCTGTAGAGCGGCAGGAGTTCATTTGAAATGTGTCTCTTGAGTTGCAGGCGGTAGTGTTGGAGGAAGACTTCCCCACTTCTTGTCATCCATCTGTTTACCCGCTCTCTAGCTTACAGCCCCTCACACCCTCAACCTAACATTACTGGTGCAACAAAAATGGCGAGTAATATTATAGTTTTAAGTCAGATACCAGCTCAGTTGAGTAAAACAAAGACGTGAATGGATCTAACCCCTATGGCTTCTCCCTACCCTACATTTAGCATTTCAAATAGAGAGCTATGGAAAAATAGTGTCTTTTAACTCAGACGTCACTCCCACTCAATCACATCACCAATATTTATCGGTCATCTATATTAGCGTGGAAAATACAAAATGTCAGTTTTATAACTTTAAAAAGTCATGACTTACATTTAAATGTCAACTTCTGTTGCCACAAGAACAGGATAAAAACACCAACAACAGGATTTTCGTTGGTAATAATTGTGGAAAGGTGCATTTTTTTCTGAATATTAAATGGATTAAAAAAGCATGAAAAATTTCTCAAAGAGGTTTGAAGATTGATCCCAACAAATGACTTCTTGTGTTTGACATAGAACAACCATTCATTACCATTCCATGTAGTCTTCTAGGATAACATGGTGACCTGTATCAAGCGCAGCTCTCAGACCCAATAATACCAGCATCAATGTACCTGATGTGAAAAAAAACCTCATATACAGGTTAAAATAAATAATTTCAATTGTAGATTCTGAGGGTGTTGCACAGCAGCAAAGAAAAAAATAGTTCCATAAAAGGAAAATCAATCCAAGAGCCAAATAAAAACAGAAGAAATGATAAGTCTTAAAAGAATTAAAATATTTTAAAATAAAAGAAACTAGAAATGGTTACATAAGATGTCAAAAAGACTTTGAGGATTTCACTTTTGAATGATACCAAACAAAAAAAACATCTTTTAAAGCTGCAATGCTTCAACCTAAAAAGAATGGGGACATCTGCTGGGGTACTGACATCATAGCAACTTGTCAGGACTACAATTAATGCATTGGCACTATTACGAAATGTTGCAGTTCCTTTAAGACCTCTAGAGGCTCATGTCAAAAGGTCAGATTTTATACCCAAAATAGGTCTTTACAGTTTGCCTTTAAAATTATTTCTGATGTATAGTTATTATAAAAATGTGTGTTTGTGGGAAGGGTTAAAAATGAATCCTTTTGAATACGGTATTATGCCATGAATTCTTTTAATTTTAGGGGTGTGTTCAAGTGTCAAACTTTATTTTGTCTCAACAAAATCTTATTGATAAAAGGCTGTTGAGTGAAGCACTAAGGTTAATGTGGCCGTCTCATTTCAGATTAATTTTTGCAGAATCCAATGAGTGGCATCAGAGATTTCCTGTCCAGTGTGTAAATGTCTATGATTGTGACCAGACAACTTTGTGAGAGACCTATCTTGTTTTTCTTTGTTTTACTGACTTTCTGGAGCAAAAACTAAAACTTTCATGAAAAACAGGATTAAAATAACGTTAACTTACTCCACTTTATTCAATTAAACCAGAGACATGTTAAAATAAACTGTTTGATTCTTTTCAGATCATCTAGATCAGGGCTAATAATTCCAGGTCTATGAGATTCTGTTTTCCAGATCTCCAAGCCCTGCTTGCTGTTGATTAGCTCAATCAAGTGCTTCCATATTCTGATTAAATGAACACATCTGATCCAGGTAATCAGTAGCAAGCGGGGCTTGGAAATCAGGAAAACAGACATGGTGGTGGATCTAGAAGACCAGAATAAGCAGCCTTGATCTCTAGACCCAAAATTCATGAGTCAAATTATATATGTGACAGCAAATGTACTCCTCGACTCTCTTGCAATGCGGCAAAAATCCATTCAATGCTTCACTAAAGCAGCAGCTTTAAAGATCCACTCCAAGGAAAATTGTGTGTTGGTGTTTTTAACATGCTCTTGTGGTTTTTTTCTAAAGTTGGAGGACAAATATTAAGAAAAGTAAGCTTCAAATGGCATTTCTGAATGTCTTTATACGAATTGTTGTGAATCAGGTGCAGATGAAAAAAATACAATTTAAAAAAGGGTGCAACAGTGATGTAGAAGCCACAACGGTAACCACAAACTTTCTGCTAGATAATAATGCAGTCACTTGATAATAATGCAGGCCTAACAGTGTTTGGTTGAACCGTTGACACAACCTCCGTTGCCCTGAGGCCAGTAAGCTGTGGTATGAGTCTTCTTACACCCATACAAAAGACAGATTTCTTTAAACAACGAGGACTCAAAAGCTGCACAGCGGTTGCTCAGGATTCACAACCTTCTGAATCCTACTGTTGTGAACAGTTTTGGGGGCAGGGCGATTTTTGAGAACCCAGCAATAAATCGACAGTAATATCCTGCAAAGCCTAAGAAGTACCTGACCTGTTTCACGGTTTGCAGAATAGGCCACTCTCTCACAATTGCAGTCTTGGCTGGATCTGTTGCCACCCCCTGATGATGTGCCCTAGGTAAGTAACCTCGTAAGTAACCCCAGACAGCACTGCATTAGCAGCTGAAATGTAGCTGGGGCATTGCAGAGTCCAAAAGGCATCCGATCAAACTCATACAGGCCTATGGGCGTGGTAAAAACAAGTTTTCTCTCTGTCCACCTCTACTTGCCAGTAGCCACTGGGCAAATCTAATGTAGAGTACCATTTTGCTGCTTTTAGGCATGTTAGAGACTCCTCAATTCATGGTAATGGGAAAGCATCTTTGTGTGTTATAGCATTTAACTTGCAATGGTCAACACAAAAACGCCAATCTCCACTCTTCTTCTTGACCAACATGATTGGGGCCGCCCAGGAGCTTGAGTTTTCCCTTACTACGTCCTTTTCTAACATGTTCTTCAGAAGGGAACGCAATTCTGCCTACAAGCTTGGAGGCACTGGTCCACACCTCTCCCTACTGGGTGGAGCTGACCCCATAGGTATCTGGTGCTTAACCACTCCAGTACAGCCAAAATCCTCTTCATGACTTGAAAACATCTTAGTCCAATGTTGCAAAAGCTGTGTCATCTGTTCATGTTGCTCGTAAGTGAGACCAGTGCTGGATGTAGTTGTAGAGGCTACAGTTTCATCAAGAGCTCCAGTGCGTCTTACTGCTACCTCTATGACTTCTGAGTCAACTCACTGAAGGCTCAGCTCCTGCTCCCCTTGAATATCTGCTGGGTCGACAGGTAACAGAAGGGGGGACAGAGTTGCTCCTACAGTCCTGCCCACAATTTTGAGGTGAAGTTCAATGGGCTATATGCATGACCTACTTCCGCATTCGGTTCTTAACCACTGAATCATTTCTGGTTAGGGGAGTGGATCGTTGTTTACATGGAAATAGCGGAGTATATGAAGTTTAAAAGATGTCTTTTGGCGCAACCAAGAGTTACTATAAATAATGTTAGGCGCATTGTTTGTCTTTATTGCTAGACACACCAAAATAAAATGCAAAAAGGATTTTAAAAATGTATGTCGCATCCTACATAGCAAACATTGAAGGTAATTTGTTAAGGTTATTGTCAAAAACAGATTCATGTTGGCGACACATAATACGTGCAGCCAAGATGCAGATTGCTGAATTGCGGCATGTATTTTAAGAGTCTTTAAGGCCAAATGTTGTTACTGGTCGTATGTATCTAATGTTAAAGTCCCATTAGCTGTCACACACCTAGGTGTGTGAAATTTGTTCACAGCAGTTGGCCCATCACCTGTGGGAGTATGGTGAGCGGCAGACACAACCGCAATGCCGAGCTCAGGAACCATTTGGTGTATTAACCCTAAGTATAGCCACAGTCCTAACCTTAACCTTTCCTTCGGGTTTTGTGCGGCCAAGAGAAAAGTTGAGCACTGGCTGCACATATTTTGAAAATATTACGTGAGAATAGCCACTTTCATTTGGGCTAATGCTAACTAGCATGAAAGAAATAATTGTTGCTGTTTTTATCTTTTTGACTTGTTAGATGTGTTTTATTTACTCTACAGCAGAGTGTTTCTAATTTTGTCAATGTAATTTTCAGTGTCAGGTAAAAGCAGTTTCACAGGCTAGGTGGCTGTTAGAGAACGCTGATACCACTCAATGAAGAAGGCAGAGGAACCTCATTAGTTGAGAGTAGGACCAGTAGTCGGAAAGACACTTCAAAGTTTGGTAAAATTTTCAAAGTTCTGTTGAACAGGTTTGAAATGTTCTAAAATTGCTACGTTTCATCTCGAGAAGTCATACCATAATACAGTATGTGGTAGCGTTTTGTGAGTACTGGGTGTTTGGAGTTTCAGGAAGGCAAACTGCCAAACTTTTACTTTTTGAATGTTATTGTGTATTTACATGTGACAGGGTGAAATGTGATTTACACTTTTTTAAACTACCTCCCAGTGCTGGATATTTCCAAGGGCCCCTGAACTGAGCACCTCATTGCTGCCTGATTGGGCTCAGGTGTGCAGTGAGGGTGTGTCCAATAAGGGACACTATATAGAGCAGTGGGATATCCAGACACGGGAGGAACACAGAGAGGGAGTGAAGGCTGAAGGAGGGAGGCGAGAGAAGCCAGCGCTGGGCCCTGGAGGACGCCCAGAGCCGGAGCCACACGGCGGAGTGGATCTCATGAAGCCTGGCATTTTAGACTCACAAACCCCTGGGGTATTTTATTCTTTTAAAAGAGGCTCTTGGCTTACTTGTGCTCTACATAAACTATATCTAAGAAAATGAAGTTAGTTTTTTTTTAATTTATGTCTAAAAGTGGCACAACTGGGAACGTCTTTAAAATAGCTCAAAAGATGATTGGAGTGGATTTTTAACAACATGCTGCTTGATCAGAGTTTAAAGTCTCACTCCAATCATCTTTTCATCTATTATAGTAGTTCATTATGGATAGCCTTTTAACAAAGATGTCAGATAAAATGGCAATATCTCCACTATTGTGTAAAGTTATTTGCGGTTTAAAGGTTTAGACGTAGGCCAGTGAGGAAAGAAAAACACAGTTAGGTAGGACATTATCTAGTGTGATGGACCATTGGTAAGGTTGTCTTTTATTTTTTACGTAAAATTGTGTTATACAGTGTTTTGTCAGTTTTGCCGATCTAAACTGGAAGTAACATTACATAGTAACAAGGATGTCTGTAGATTTTGTCTGATGTAACGTGAAAAGGGTTTTGATTTGTGGGCAGGACCATTGGGGCAGAGTAAGCCTGTCCCATTTCTAATCAACATTTATTTACACTCCCTCCTTTGAGCCAAATGACGGCTCAGACGAGAAAAATAAAGACTTGCATGAATCTACGCTATGTCCAAATTCCTACCCTACTCCCTAACTACTAAAACATTATATAGTGCTAGACTATCTTGTGCCCTGGATTTTAAAAGCAATTCGGACACCATGCTCACAGTTTTTTTTCTTAAAAAGCAAATATGACGTTACCGATTCACAAAGTGAAAACCTAATCAATATGAGCATTTTACGAAGACTATTTAATGAATCATTTGTGTTCTGATGATGAAAACATTGAAGGTTTACAACATGTATATATTTTGCTAAAATTGTTCAAACACAATGCATTCTGGTCCACATTCCCCAATCTAGTGAGCATTGATGCAAAATGGTTTTGCGTAGAGAATTCTGGGAAATTTCTGATCTTGATTTTTACATTTTTAATTTGGTGACTACTACAAAATGGCGAACACACTATATGAGTAGTGAAGGAATTCGGACAAAGTAGCTACATCATTATGGAGAGCAGGAAGCTTGTGGCTTGCCGTAGTTGCATCTACATCACTGCTACAACCTTTTTGAAATGGCTTTTTTTTCGTCTGCACCTGATTCACAATTTAAAACAAGAAAAACTAGAAATTTAAGCCAATTTAAGCTTAATTTTCTTAATATATATCCTCCATTATAAGAAAAATGCCACAAGAACATTTCAAAGACACCCAGACTCTTTTATTCCTATTTGAATAATAGATTATGAGTGACATATTTTTTTTCAAATACATGGGGTCTCTAAAATTGTCAGCAAAGTAATAGAAAGTACTTAAAAAGAATAATGAAACTTTCAATTTGGTGATAGTAACAATAACAACACGTATACATACTAAATAAGCTAATGTCTTCTGCCAATGTATTGAGGGTTCGGCTAAGTTCCTGTAGGTCATTTTCAAAAAACTTTATTGAATAAATGACAACAACTGAAGACAAACAATATGAGCGCCGGTGTTTTCCGGGTTTCCGATGCCATATTTGAATGGGTCCATGGTTGATTGGGCTGCTTTGAGGAAGCTGGTCCTCGCGGCGCTCGAAGCGGAGGAGGAGGGCGACTCGACCGCGAGAGCTTCAGGCGGAGCGAGAGCTGCCGACGGACACCCCCCCACAGAAAAAAGAACCGCGTCGACGGCTTCGATTACCGCCGCAAAGCCACGGTTCTCCCGGTACCCCCGTTTCGGTGCCACATCCCGGTGAGTCGAACTCAAGGACCGTCTTTTTCGGAGGGGGGGATTTGAGCACAAACGGCCGCGGCTGGGAGTGAGCGCCGCGGCTGTGTACAAAGGCTTTCTTCGCCGGAGAAAATGCCGGGGCTGCAGCAGCCGGGAGGCCCGCCAGTGCCTTTTCGAGACTCGCCTCGCTTCATCCCTTTACTCCTTCACGCCTCGTCGCTCGTTCTCATCGAAAATACCTCATATTTGTTAATCAAAACTTGCTACCGAGACATAAATGTAGGTTTTCGCCGTTTTTAGACCGAGCCACCGCGGGGTTTTGACAGCCGTGGCCGGTGCGAGGAAACATGGTTGCGCTGCGGAGTCTCCTACCGAAGCACGCCGGTCGGCGGTGTGGTCCGTGCCGCTAGAGGGTTTCAGAGCACGCCGCAGCTGGGTCTGCGGCAGCCAGCGCAGAGTTCAGACAAACAACACAAACATGTCCGCCTGTCTGGTTAAAAAATGGTGTTCTGATATGCTGACATGTGTAGCAAAACTTTATTCTATATCAGACAAAGTTGGCACCCTACAGAGTGACGTTTTTAACTTCGGGTGCTTTTTTTTCCCCTCGCTGTGTTTTTTTTTTTCCCCTGAAGGGCTGCTTTCGTGACTACGGTTAGTTCCGATATTCGTACCTTGAACTATTTCCAGCGGGTTTTAATCATTAATCATCAGTTTGGTTCAGTTTATATTTTTATGGTGTCTGTTTGAACCTCCCCTCGGTTGCTGCAGGTTGCATCCAAACCTGGCAGGCGGGCTTGCAGGGGCGGAGGAACAACGTGGAAGGACGGGGCCGAATGTCTGAGGTGGAAACTTGTTTTTGATAAACACCACTGCAATTTAAATTTAAGGAAATTTTGGATTAAACTGCACATTTTTGTAACAGGGGATTCTAAATTAATTTGTTTTTCCTGTTTAGGTGTTCAGTTCATTAAAAAACCCGAAAAAAAACCGAAAAAAAACATCCGACTATAAATATTTTTTCCATTTTAAAAACGTTCCCAGGCTATGGTCTTTTAATCATGATTATGCCGTTTTTAGCCAAAATTAAAAAGCCTGTATCATTTGTAGACATCAACTCAGCAGGAGTTCTTAAGAAACGCTCATCTGAGTTGTGACCGGAGCTGTTGGTGCCGAAGTTAGCTCCGCTAATTTCCCCCATCAACCCTTTGTTTACCTTCTCCCTTAGCTTATAGCTCCTCACAAGCCCAAGCTAACATTAGCGTAGCACCCAAAAAACCAAAACAAAGAACAGCCGTATTGTTTAGATAGCAGCTCAGACGAGGAAAATGAAGACATTAATGGATCTAATTTTCTGTAAGTGGATGCTTCAGAATCGGAGAAGAGAAGGTCGGCTTTGGCCTGCCCATGACATTGACTGCGTCACAAACCCGAGCTTTCTTAAACATCTGGTGTTCATCTGCTCCTGATCCAAAGCGATTTGAATAAAAAAAATACTTAGAAACCCAGTTTTAATTTTAAATTATTTTATACATGTCCTTTATTATGAAAAAATGCTATAAGAAATACAATTGTTGTGAATCAAAAGCAATCACATCAATGCCGTTTGAAATAGCTTAAGTGTGATGTACAAGTTACTAAGGCAGGCCACAAGCTTCCTTCTCCACTACATTCTCAAAACTGGCGCAAAACTGTCAACTGAATAGCTCCAATATTTCTTGCCGCAATTGCTGTACCATAAATGTTAGGTTTGGGGTGTGAGGGGCTGTAAGCCAGAGGGAGAGCACTTAAACAGATGGATGATGGGGTGGTAATGGGCTTATTCTGTGCCAACGATCCCGCCCACAACTCAAGAGGTGAATTTCTAATGAACCCCTTCCGCTCTGCAGAAACTATGTTCTAGAAAACAACTTTTTTTGGTGCTAAAAAACAGCATAATCATAACTAACATTGGGAACGCGTTTGAAATAAATCAAAAGATGATTGATGTGGGACTTTAAATTTTGCTATTTAATAATGGTAACACTGACTTCCTGTTTGAAGCAGGTTTAAAAACTAAAATAAGTTGAGTCAAGTCAGTTCACTAGATGACCAGTAGGTGGCATGTAATACAAGCAAGTCAGTTTAATATTGATTCCAAAGCAGTGGTTAGTCTTCGGGGTTAAAAAATCTTTTGCTTTTTTTCTTATTGTCAAAGTAAGATGCTCTTGATGACTTGATAACTAAACTTTTTTTTAGAGCAATAACTTTAAAATGTTGTTCCTCTGCGTTTTTAAAGGTGAGGAGTGTGTGGATTTGTGCTTATTTAAAAAAAAAAAAAAACCTTTGGTACTAATGTTAGACTTGTTGAAAAATGGAAATCAACTATTGTGGACACACTCTCCCATTTTCTTCAAGGAAACATTTTTCTGCACATTTCTCTGGGGGACTTGAAGCAGTGTCACCAATGGGGGACCTTTCTGTGTCGAGTTTGCATGTTCTCCCCGTGCATGCATGGGTTTTCTCCGGGGACTCCGGCTTCCTCCCACCATCCAAAAACATGCTTCATAGATTAATTGGTCACTCTAAATTGTCGCTAGGTGTGGATGTGAGTGTGCATGGGTGTGTGATTGTGGACCCCTGCGACAGACTGGCGACCAGTCCAGGGGTGTCCCCTGCCTTCATCCATGAGTGCTCGGGTTAGGCTGCGGCAGCCCTGAGACCCAGAAAGGAACAAAAGGGTATAGAAAATGAATGAAACATTTCTCTGTCAGAATTTATTCCCCAAAGGGATAGTCTTTTTACTTTACTTAACCAGAGACAATAACACAGAAGTTTGTTATCTGAAGATTAGGAATGCCACAATTCTCGGTTTAAAACCAGTGAACTGAATCCTTTCGTGCTAAATTTCAGAATTTTTTGTTTTATGACACTACACCAGGCTTAGTGAAAGCCAACTGAAATATTTTTAGTCTATTACTTGCATAGTAACAAATAAATATAAAGATTTTTTCTGAATTTTGTTTTTTTTGTTGTAGTTTTGTAATACACAAGTCATTTATCGAAGTAAAACAAAACTAAGACCCAAAAATTGGGGTTTTGAACCAAATCGAGGAATACAGAATCGCTGCATCCCTACGGGTCTCAAGTAGAATGGAACATAAGATACATAGATACTTAGCAATGTCAGTCGTGGGTTTGGCAAAAATAAATGTTAGTTGCTGAGGAAGACATTTATGTTTAGTTTGATAGGTCACAATATTGCGATACCAAGAAGTTGACTAATGTGATTATGGATGTCTAGGTCATACGTATTTTGATTCAAATGGAGAAATAGCATTTACAAATTTTGACTGTATATGGATAGTTGAACAAGTTAATTGAATTCAAATTATTTTGTACACAAGTTGGATTTTGAGCTAAAAGTCTGTAGCTGATTATGTTTCTTATTAGTATGTTTCGTATCTGATTCATTTTTAAAGAAAAATGTCTTTGTTTTCTTCTCAGGTTGAACAATGTGATTGTCAGTGGAGGCAGCCGCACTCCAAATTTTGAGGACCCCACCACACTTCACTAGAATGTACTTGATGAATGTACCACCTGTCGCAGCAACACAAACAGAATGGAGAAGATGTGGTCCACCTGGAGGCTTTAGCCTTCCAGTTTGCTTCAATGACTCGGACACGGAGTTGTCCACTAGAGACACGCCTATCTCAGACAAGGTTCAGATGATCATAGACAGCCTCAGGAGCACCCAGTCCTCACTTGACATGGGCGACGAGGTTGAGGGAAGCATGCTGCCAGGACAGGATGGTTGCAGCCAAGCCTGCGTGGGTGCAGGGGGATCTTATATGGAGAAGAAGTCCAAAGCTAAAAGTCCTCCTGAAAACCAGCAGATGCGTCCTCCTTCTGCAAACCACCACGAGAGCAGTGACTCAGACAGTGACGATTCTGTGGACAGAGGAATTGAGGAAGCAATACTGGAGTATCTGAAAGAGAAAGATGACCACAAACGTAAAGCAGATTCCTCTTTTCTTCACTCGTCCAAGATCCCAAGACAACATCCACCAATTCTTGGGATTTTCAAGCACTCTGACAGCCACTCACCCTTGATTTCCTGTAACCAGATCCCAAGAATGATTAAAGCCGAGACCATAACAACCCCGACTACCATACCTTTAAAGAAGTATCTCAAGAACAAGGCTTCTCTGGATGAAAACTTTAATTTGGATAAAAGTCCTTCAATTAACCTCACAGGTACAAACGAATCAATCCAGACAGCCTCAAACCCAACTAGCATCTTCAACAAAACGACCAATTCCCTTGTCACATTCAAGGCAGCAGACGACACCACTGACTCAAGTAGTGATGACGGAATTGAGGAGGCAATTCAAAAATACCAGTTAGAAAAGAGGGGGCAGCAGAATCAAAGGGAAACTTTTGCACCACCAAGTTGCAAAGAGGAATCTGACTCTACGAGTGACGACGGGATAGAAGAAGCTATTCGCTGCTACCAACTTGAGCAACGAAAAGAGAAGCATGTTCTGAAACCTTTCCTGGACAGGCAGACACCCCTCGGGAAGCCATTAGAGCATTCTGTTGGAGGCACAAGTTCAGAGAGCACGAGTAAGCTCAAACTCAAGAAGAAACACAGCAGAGCAGACAAACAGGCCAGATCATTTTCAAACGATTCCTTGTCTGCCGTTGTTCCTAAACATACTCTTTCCCAAAGCTCAAAAGGGAAAGGAAACGGCCTGCTTTGTCTTAGACCAGAACGTTTTGAGGATCCACCAACTTACACACCTCCGAAAGTTAACACAACCGCAGAACTGATGTGCGCTGAAGCAATCCTAGACATCTCCAAAACTGTTATGCCTGGAGCGTTCCACCACAGCCTTGGCATGAACTCCTGTGGCCCCACAAAGTCTTCAGAGCAACCGCCTCCTTCCAACAGCGGCCCACTCGAGGAAAGCGAAGACAGTTCCATTGACAGTGAAGATGGCATCGAACAAGAAATCCGAAAATTTCTTGAGCAGAAGGCGCAAATGCACAAACAGCCCCCAGGCTCTCAAAATATTGATGGTGTGAACGAAGCAGAGAAGCTGAGTGCAAAGGAAGTTCAAAAGAAACCACAGAGGCTGTCTTTAACGCAGAGACGAAAGCAGAAGGTTCTACAAAGCATGTCGGGAACAGATGATGACAAAAAGTCTCTACTTGAGAACGCACAGGTTTTAGCGGAGCTTCCCTGCAGAGGTGCTGCACAAGCTGCGATGCACAAGACGGACAGAGGTGGAGACAAGAGCAGCTCCCTTGACAGTGATGAGGACCTTGACACCGCCATAAAAGACCTGCTCAAGACTAAGAAGAAGTCCAAGAAAAAGATTAGGGACTTAAAGAGGAAGCCCAGGAAGTGCATTAGAGATGAAGAACCATTGTTGGGAAACTCGTTACCCACAAAGAAGTTCAAATCAGAGTCTATTTCCAGATCTAGCACTTTGACAAAAGCACACAAGCAAAAGGATGAGATGAAAGACGAGCTTGGGTTGATCAAAAAGAATGTTTTCCAACAAAAACATACAGATCAAAGCATATCAAAGACACAGAAAGATGCAAAAGAGTTGCTGCACATTGTCAAAGCACCTCCTCAAGAGAAGGACGATAGCAGCTCTGTGGACAGTGACGATAGCATTGAACAGGAGATCAGAAAGTTTCTGGCGGAAAAGGCTAAAGTCTCCACTATGGAGAAAACTAAAGATGGAGATGTGTCAAGGAATGGTACGGTTATAGTCCAGGGTGCTGGAATTAAGCAGGAACCTCAGCTGGCTGAGGTTTCAAGCAAAAGTCCTCCTCTTGGATCTCTTAGTTCCCAGGTTTCGGATACAACACCTCAGCGATTGCAGTCAGTCATCTCTCCAGCCAGCACTCAACCACGAGCGTCCTTACTTCAGCCCTGTACTCCCTGCCATTTGGAACCAGCAGATGGGGCCGGGGCGGCTCGAGTCGAACAAGAAAAGGCCGCCTGCAAACAGGATACATTCGATGTCAGCAAAACAGTGGGAAGAGGTCGACCTATGTTGAGCCCCAATCTTTCTCACTCAAGTGCGGAGGCAAACAAATGGCGCCAGAGTTTGGGGCTTCCCCTTTTTGATACAAAAGGCATCAGCAGGACTCCATTTCTCATTAACACTTCTGATATCAAAGGGACTCCGGCGTCTACATTTTCCAATCAAAACAAGGGGCCCAAACTGCAGACTTCAGCTGGTTCTTGGTTTGCCTCGAAGACCGGCAGAGCGCCGGCATCCTGTTCCAAGGAGACTGGTGTGAACCCCACAGTCAGACCGCCTGTTCTGAACTTTTATTCTGCTGCCAGGCAGCATCCTACTATGTCATTTGCACACAACCTTTTGCCCAGCCACAGCTCCCAATTCTCCGTGGGCAAGGAGAAAGCAAGCACGGTGCACGTGCCCAAAGACAAGAGTGTGTTTGTGGAGCTGGAGACCAACAGGACCAACCATGTTCAGGTTCAAAGCAGGGAAAGACACGAGGGCAACGAGAGAGCCCAGATGCTAAATGATAGAAAAGCAGAAGACAAGAGCATGAAGATAGAGGTCAGCACAGACAGAAGGGAGGAGGAGGAGTTTGTAGATGAGACAGATTGTGAATCAGACGGCAGGAAAGATCCAGGAAAGAAGCAGGGCTTTTCAGCGTTGTAAGTACCCGCTCTGATCAGAATTCCTCTGCCATAACATCACTTTATCAGTTCATTTCTTTATAGTTCTGCCTGCTATTTCATCACCATACTCCTTATTTATGTAAAGGCTCTAAGGGAATATTTGTTAATATAATGAGAAAAAAAAAGTCTTTTTTTATGTGTTTGTACGATTCTACAGTCGTGTACAGTGGTGTTCTCCTGAATTTATCCATTGTTTTGTGACCTTAAGTTAACCCATATTATCAGTTCTTTAAAAGAGCAATACGGTGGAGTTTTGGTTAAAGAAGGAAATCAAGAAAAGTCTGACCATTGTGTTCAAACAAAAGGGCAGCATGTAAGTTAAACAGCTTCAGGTTTGGTTTACTGCCTGTTTTAATTTAAACCTGATTGTAGTCCAAAAAAAAAAAAAAAGAATAACTTAAAGGAAAAAGTCAAATCCTTGACGTGCAATAGTTGAAGTCCCAATAAGTTTTTTTTTCAATATTTATTAGAAATGTAGAGATTCAGAGTTTGACAAAAACTTGTTTAAACATTTCATGAAGCTAACGAGAAGATCCTTCATGAAACGCTTGAAGGGTTTCTCTGTTAGTTGATTTGCTGATGGGACAGGATTGATCAGTAATCCTGGGATTGGGGGCCAATTATTAGGTTAAAAACGGGTTTTAAATTAAAAAAAAAGTGCTTATGTGAATAACTGTGATTAAAAAATGAGGGTAAGCGTGGAGGGATAAATTACCAGGTGAATTAATTTGCAATTATTACAAAAGTTATTTAGATTTGAAGGAAAAAAATGTTAAAACTCAGAAAATATTTGGAGATTAAAAGCAGTTGAAAGCAGCAAAAGTGACAAAGAAGTGGCTTGTTTTTCAAAAATAAAAACATTACAGCTTTTATCCTCATTTTCTTTTATTAGGCTTTCATTTTTTGCATGGGATAAAGAAGAGACTACATGTTTTTCTAATCAAAGATGGATGTCACAAAACTTGGTCACTAACAATTGCCTTCAATTTTTTTGACTCACTTTTGTTTATTTTTAAGTAAATGTCCAAAATTAGCTTTTCAAATGACTATAAAACCCTTTAATGATTTGGAAAGTAGTCACTTCTTTATTTAAATCAATCTCAAATAACTCCCTTGATCATGTATCTAATATTTTTGCCTGTTTACACCAAATTTTTTCTGCTACATTTATCAATTAACCCGCACTTTTATCACTTCCTGTCAAGCCCTTTAAAAAAAAAAAATCATGGTTTCTTGAAAAAATCCCATTATTCTCTTCCCTTTTCTCATGGATAATTGTTTTATAACAGCTTAGTTTTCATTGAAGGCTGCTTGGAGCATCTGACGGTTTCAAAGGAAACTCGCGTTTCTGTATCTTGCTGAACATGTTAGTGGATTTGTTTTCTATGAGGGGGAGAAAAGAAATAAAAAGCCTATTTATTTTTGTTTATAAAAAACAATCATCACTGAACATGCTGCGCATATCCAGGGTTCTTGTAAATATTTGTAAACTTTTTTTTTATTCTTATGCTTTCAAAATTAAAAGAAATACTTTTCTGTGTCTTTCAAGTGTCCAATAAAGAGTGGAATCTGAGCAAAAGCGGATCTCATTTTTTCATTTTCTATTGTTACTGGGATATGAAATGGTATTTTCAGTCAGAGGTTAATATATCAAAAAGATAAAGCACAACTTGTGTCGATTTTTAACTTTTTTTGGTTTAAAAAAAGCTGGACTGACAATTCTTTAAAAAGATATCTGTGAATGTTTCTCAATTTGGAGCATTTTTTGACCGTGCTCTGCCTCAACCAGGTCTCTGTGCAGAGCCATAGATCCTGGCATCAGCATCAGTCCGTGCATAGCTCTGACAACAGAGGAGAGAAGCAGGATATCCAGGAGAAGGTACCTGGTCAGTAAATACAAAAAGGTACATAAGATAAAAGAGAAATGGAAAAAACAAAAAGATAAATCCAGCTGGAATGAGTTTTGCGAATATGTTTGCAGGGAGGCCCTTCAATTGTTCCATTGCAACTTGTGAAACGAAAGCTTGTGTTTGTTGCAGATGGCAGGTACGTAGCTTTTCTCTATGGAAACTGCCAAAAATAATATTTTTATTTTTAACGTAGTTCTCTTTTGCAGAAAAAAGGAGACCCCTACCCTTCAGAGTGGAAGGGGATGAATTCATTTAGATGAGGATGTCTTTGCTCTCCAAGTGTCTGCAGGTTATGAAAGAAACATTTTGCACTTTTTTGTTGTAGGTCAGGCAGGTTGTTTTAAATTATTGTTGCATTATTGTTAAGTTAAAGCCTGTTTTGACCAAACATTTTAAAGCCCTTAAACTGACACGGTGGTGGAGTATTTTCTTTATACTCACTAAAATTTGCTATCTCAATTTTTAATTTGCTTTGTTCATTTTTCAGATAATCTTGGTTTCCCCAGAATATGTGGTAAAAATTGAAGAATCTGTTCCCAAATTCTACGTAAAAATGTAGTTTCAGTTGTTAAAATAAAGTTTAAGAGAAAAAAATAAAAAGATTCTTCCACTTCTTCTGTTGTTGCTTTGAGACCTCTGTTGTGCCATTACTGCCATCTGCTGGCTAAACGAAGTTCCGTTTTATGCTTTTTTTTTTGAGAAAAAAATCTTCATTTCCTTTTTGTTTTCAAATGTGTAAAATAATTTTCTTTTTTTAAATAATTAATTCTTCAACAACGTGGTCGTTGCTTTTTTTTAAAAAAAATACAAAACTTGTCTTAATGTCCACTTTAAAATCTAAATCAATTTTTTATTGTTTTCCCCTTTTTTATCGTATATTCTTTGGCTACCGAACTATTTCCTGCTGCTGATTTCATATTACAATCCTAACATGTTCAAACCTTCAGGTATTTATAACTGTTTTATACTGAAAGGGCTGCCTCGAGTTTGCTACGCTTCATTTTCTCGTGCTTCCACTTGAATTTATCTCGTGTTCCACACTTGTAGAAAAACGTTTTTTGTTGCACATGCTTCACATTAAATTTGATCAAGATCAATGCAAATTACATTTTTTTAAAACCGTTTTTATGTTAAGTCACGAAAGTTATACTGACTTATAATTATGATGCATCTCTCTTTTTTTTTTTTTTTTTAAAGTCTCAAATATTTGTCAATCTTCATCTCCCCTTTGATAAGTTTCCATCATTTTGATTTGAGTATTACTGCTTATGGTTAATGAATCCTTTTTTGACTTATGTAAAGGTTTGTGTGACATTTAAACATAAAAAGGAAATGCATAAAAATTTTAAAATATATAGATATTTTGTGTCTTTTCAAATTAATTTACATTTTTGACAATATTCAATATTTTATTACCTCTTTGCAAACATAAAAAGAGTATGAACCGCATCATTAAGTTAAAAATAAAAAAAAACTAAAGGTGAAACTACATACTTAAAAATTGGAGAACTTCGATCACCATGCATTGACAGTGGATCTAATAATTTTAGGCCAACTTTAATGTCAAGTTACGGAACCCTTGACATGACTTTTAAAAAAACAAATTGCTTCCTCTAATTAATTTGTGGCCACAATGTAGTGAACAAATTCATTTTTTGTGGCCAGAATTTAGCATTTTGAGGGCACAAATTAAAACATGTTGTTTCTTCGATTTGTATCGCTAATTTGTACTCATTTTTGCCCACAACATGCTTATTTGTGCGCACAAAATAGTGATTTGTGTGCACAAAATACTCATAAGTGTCCACAAAATGCTAACTTGTATTTGAGAAAAATTTTTGCTAAACAAATACAAAATAGATTAGGTTTTTTCTTTTGTTTTATACAGGGTGTCTAAAAAAGTTATCTAACAGACAAATATGAATAAACTTTGATTGAGACAAAGTTGAGGACGCTAAATAAGAAACTTTTACCTGCCCATCCCTATTCATAACTTAAATCTTCAGCATTTTTTTAAGTTATTATGCACAGATTTTACGACGCCGTTTTGACTTTACGACACATCACAACACTTGCGCATGCGCACTCTATTGACCTTGTGAGGCGGGGAACTAAGCATGGCGGTTAGAGTTTTCTCAAAAGGTGCGTATTTTAGATGTTTTATACAAAAGTATTTTCTTTTTTAAACGTCTATTTATTTAGCTGTATGTATATTAGTTAGCATTGAGTATTAACAACAGTTGTATGTCCAGTAAAAACAAAAGTATTAGCTGAAGTGTTTGGCTAAGCTAGGTCCACAATCTGTATAATATGGATCTATTTCTTCAGGTCTTGTGGGATTACGACACTCCCGGGGTGTTCTAACGAAGTGTTCAAGCGCCGGGCAAACGGTTTCTGCTGCAGCGTCTATGTCATCCCCCCAGCTACAACCTGACAATGCTGCCGGTGAGTATTTTGGATGTGCAAACACTGCCTCCGCATGGTCTACAATGACACTTTTGTTTGCAGAGAAAATCCTCAATCTGCCCCTCGAGAAGCCGGACTTCTTTCGTGTGGCGGAGCTTTTCTCGCTAAAGGATCTATTTGATGCCAGAGTGCATCTCGGTCACAAAAAGGGCTGCAGACACAGGTCAGTTAGACCTCAAATCCTCTATTTTTATTTTAATATTCTTAAAACGCTTTTGTTTTTGTTTGTTTCTGGACAAACAATTTAGTTGACTGTGAATCACATGCCAACTTCCGCCTGATCTGACTTTGAAGGTGCGATGGATAAATACCAACAAATAAAAGAATAACTGTCACTAAATTAAGTATTATCTAAAATATAGTGAGCGTGGATCCATTGTTTGAGCAGCTTTATTAGCAGCATCCTTGTAACATTAGACATCCGGTTGCTGAATATTGTGCATTATTATTGTCTGTGGGAACAACTGTCACAATAAGTCAATATTTGTAAAGACTACTGATTTTTTTCTGTTAATACAGAACTCATTTCTGTTTCCTCACTGACTCATGTCTGTGAAGCAGGAACTTTCTTTGTTTTTTGTTAACGTTGATAGCTTGGGGGTTTTAATTTAGCGTTTAGAACATCCGCTTTAAGAAAGTAGTAGTAAGGGATTAGATTTTCTACTCGTGACCGAGTTACTTCTCGTATGTCAAGGAGGAGTCAGATGTGGTCTGCAGGAGAAGCCAGTTGTGTTTCAAATTAAGACTTCCTTGCCAATCAGATTGTTAATGAACAGACCTCTCAAAAAAGAAGTCTGTTTTATTTCTTTCTCTGTTGCCCGTTATCAACTGTCCCACAGACTGGTACCAGTAAACGACTCAGGTGTTTGGGATCACTGTTTTACGAAATATAAACTTATCTTTCTTTCTTTTTTTTTTTTTTGGATCACTAATGAAAAATCTTCACTAAAGCTGTTTTATAAATACATTCTTCAGATGTTGATAGTAACGTTGTTGTTTCTCTGTATAGACTCATGGAGCCTTATCTCTACGGGTGCCGTTTAGACCAGGACATCTTTGATCTGGACCAGACAGTCGAGCATCTTCAGCTGGCCCTGAATTTCACAGCCCACATAGCATATCGAGGTGGCATCATCCTCTTCGTCAGCCGCCGCCGGCAGTTTGGCCATCTTGTGGAGAACACAGCTAAAGACTGTGGAGAGTACGCACACACGCGGTACTGGCAGGGAGGGCTCCTCACCAACGCCAACATCCAGTACGGCCCCGGGGTGCGACTGCCCGACCTGATCATCTTCCTATCGACTCTCAACAATGTCTTTCAGCAGCACGTCGGTATCAGAGATGCAGCCAAGATGAACATCCCCACAGTAGGGGTGGTGGACTCAAACTGCAACCCCAGTTTGGTGACGTACCCCATACCAGGGAATGACGACACTCTGGTAGCCATGGAGCTGTACTGCCGCTTATTTAAGATGACTATCACCCGCGCCAAAGACAAAAGGAGGCAGATGGAGCTTCTCTATGGCCTGAATGCACCCTCTTCCTCGAGCTCATGATGCACTTTGATATTGCAGTATGCGACAAAGACTTTTTTTTTTCCCCACTGGACAATAAATGTGTATAAAAGTCATTCATAAACCCCTTTTCTGTGTAAAAGCAATTCTTGTTACAAGTCACACCAGCTCAGTTCCAGACAAAAGGTTTTTGAGTTGGATTTCAGCAGAAAAAAACAAAACAAAACGTGTGCCTCATTGCAGTGTAGTAAAAAGACTCATTGATCATTTTTAAACAGGTCTCAAAAAAAAACCTAATTCAATTGTGAAGTGCAGATGAACATTATTGTACCACAAAACTAAAGATTGCAAATAAATCCACATTAAAGTAAACTGTTATTGTGAAAACAAATCCAAATGGCTGCCTTATAATCATATTTGCTTTTCTAATCAGATTTCGATCAATTTTAAGTAAAAAAAAAACGACTACAAACAATTTATTTTATAATTAAAAAAATGTTGAGGTCTAAATGGCTTGGTTTCGGATGAAAGAAATTTTACGTTTATGTTGCTCTTTCATTAAAAAAATAAAGATAATGTTTTACAACCACGAAATTTACAATTTCCCAAAAAACAGTTGCAAATGCAAGTGAGCACTGCTTTACTTGAAACGCACGTTTCACACTGCGCCATAAACATAAACTTGGTAGTTCAAAATAAGACCTCAGAAGGAGGTTTTACGACATCCGACGAATGACTTGGCTCTTCGCAGCTTCCGTACTTGTTAACTGTCAATCTTCGATTTGGCCTCTGGGGGGAGGAGCTGTCCCAGTTTATGGTGAGTGGGCGGAATGGAGTTTTTTCGTTTTAAACAAGGTTTTATTTCTCTTTCATTTTCTCCAATTTGTTAAGCCGTGTGAAACTTCAGATCCGAGCAAGACACGATGACGTTTGTTTCCCAGTAAAACACGACGTTTTATGGTAAACTTCCGAAAGTTTCGTGTCGCGCACGTGCTCAGCAGCAGGCTATTTAGGTCAGATTAAAACAAATCAGATTACATGTTTCATAAAAGATTGTGTTCATCAAACGTTGTTTTCGTTAAAGCCAAGTTGATAAAATAATGTTCGTGTAGAATTTGTATTATTTTAAACCATATTCAAGTAGTATTGATGTTATTTACATTAATATTGTTAATGAAACAAGAGATTATAAATGTAAGTATTAAGTCATATTATGTGGTATTCAACAACCTATTTAGAGAATAAATTACCAGTTTTATGACCTAAATGTATAGATAATGTCTTATCTATACAGCAACTAATATTGTTTCAGACGAAAATGTGAACCTTTTTTGCAGAAAATGTAAATTTGATATCTGTACATTACTTTTTTTTAATTTTACACACTTTCTAAATAAAGGGCAAATGTATTTCCTTAAACAGAATATTCTATTTTTTATTGTTTCGTATATTGTATTCAGTGTATCTTAATTGAAATGTGCATGTTTGTTGCAGATATGTGGACTTGGAGTTAAACCTTAAGACACATGAAGGATCACATGCAGACTGGACTTCAGACTCTGCTACAAGGACCCATGCTCTGTGGTCCAGAAATAAAATCTCTAAAAATAAAACATATATACTAACTAATTCTTTTTAAAAAATTACTTAGAAAAATGAAAGCTCTCTTTATAGTGCCATTGCTTTGGGATTCAGCTTTTTATAGCTATACAGACTGGAAATTTACCATGAATTTGTCTCCAAAAATATCCAACAATTCGATTTTGCAAAAAAAAAAAAAGATTTGTGATAATGTCTGGTCCATTTTATGACATAAGTTGCAACATTTACTGAGTAAAATATTGATCAAAGTTGTTATCAATGCCGTATACCACTTAAATATAGTAAGAAGTATCATGCCACTGTAATACAGTACTTTAGTATTGAGTTACTACAGACTCTACATTGCCCTCAGAAATGACTGAGTGTGTGGGTCTGTATTTTTCTCGTTTTTAGCCTTGAGTTTGTGGAAATCAGAGCTTCTTGGATCCGTCATCAGTGCAGTTTTGTTTACAGCAGCAGCATCATTGTCTTCTATTACAGTGAGAAGATGCATGGCTCGACTCCCATGAGAAAGAGGCCAGCTGATCACACATGGCTGCTTTTTAAAGAATGGTAACTTGTCTTGCTGTGAGCTTGTGACAGTGAAACTGGACACGTGCAAGTGAACACTGCCCCTTGAGATGCAGCTCAGGCTTCTGTGTCTCTGCTGCGCATTAGGAGGGCAGAAAGCAACAGGCTCTCGATAGCTTAAATTCCCCGGTGGTGGACTTTGAGTATGGAACCGGGCCTGACACTTTATTGTGGAGCCAGGATTTCTGTCTCTGATTTTTTTTTTAATTCTTAACACATTTATGTCCAGATTAGTGTAATTATTTTATTCTTAATGACAATTAAACAACAAATTAACATCAATTTTGATCCTGTTTAGATGATTTTCAGTTCATTTTTAATTTGTTATTGGAAGAACGTATTGCATTCAATGAGGAAAAACAAAGTTCATTATAATTTTTTCCTGTATTCAATTATGAAAAAAAACAGATGCTAATTTTTTGCTGTTTTTTATTCTAATTTTGTTTAATAATTACAAAAACAAAAAACCTACAAACAGGATGGGCCCCAACGTGTTGCTCTTTAATATTTGTGGATAAAGTAAGTAGAAAGAACAAAACAGGCTGGGGATAGAGTGATAAGCACAGAAACAAAACGGACACAAATCTTGTTTACGACATTGTGGCTTTTTAACTTTTAGTCGCATGTCTTTTATTAAGCAAATGAAACAAGGGCCCAGCCTATTTGTTGTTCTTTGCTTTTGTGGTCCTATTAAAAATTAGCATGAAAAACACAAAAAACAATAATACAATAATAAAAACATTATTTTTTTATTGGATGCAATAAAAAAGTTTGCACAAACAACCCCCAAAACATCTGTTTTTTATTGAATGCAATACGCTTCCAAATGTTTTAAATTTGTCCGTTTTTTTTCTCTCTCTCTCTGTCTCTTTTTTTTATTTTTTACTTTTACAATATGTGTATGCCTCAGTGCCTTTGAAAATTAATGAAGAATAAAGCCCCAAATGACATTTTAGGGCTTTTTACAGTTTTATTTTCGAAGTTATTCAGCAAAATTAGAGAAAAGAAACAATCGTATTTTATTATCCGAGTGAGGAATCTAATTAATGGGGAAAATTTTCAGGGGAAACAAAGAAAATCAAACTATAATATTTAGTTCTGTGTTTTACCCATGTTGCTTTTTGGATTAGAAAAATACTAGTAAATGTAACCGGAAATGGTGACATTTTTAAGGAGGAACAATGGGGAAATGGGCTAGTTTTTTTTCTTACTAAAATATTTTTTTATCTTTTAACTTACAGCAAATATTTTTGTGGATCTTGAATAAGCCTTAGGCGTGAAATAGCGAAATGTATAACAAAGTAAAATAGCTTTTAGCGTGTGGGGAACAGGAAGCTGCTGAGATTATGTGTCGGCCCACAAAAAAAAAAAAAAAAAATCCGCGTAGCCCTTCCCCTTTTAGAGCGGCGCAGCGGGGAGGCGGTGTGCGCATCTGTGCAACTGTGTTCATGGATCACAAGAACGACGCCGCTTTTCGCATTTTCGGGCTAAATCAGCCAGTATCGCAGGTGCACGCGGGGGGTACATGCGCAGTCTGATTCCAGACATGGAGCTGGTTTGGAGGAGGCCCCGGTGAAGGCTTTTCGTGTGTTCGCGGCGTGGGCAGCCGTGAGGATGTGATGTGACAGGGATCTTGTCGCTCCGCTGCGCCTCTCCGTCGCTCACCATGACCAGGGCTCTGCGCAGACTGCTGCATCTGATGCTCTTCTGTCCGCTCCACAAAGGCCTGCAGGTACACCCTCCATTTCTGTCAATAATCGACTCAGTGATGGAAATTACGAGTCCGCGTGATGACTCAAACACATCTGCGCTGATGGTGTCTGAGAACATTCGTCAGAGCAGGACATTTATTCCCCAAATTCAAACCAAAGAACATAATTATCCCGGTTTCCTGCCTACAGTTATTACAATTCTGTTGCTGCGGGAAATGTTTATTTTCAGATTTCTTTTTTTTTTTTTATTTTCGTCTTATGTTTAATGGTTGGAAGGTGTCAAAAAAGCACTGGAATATTTGTTTCCAACATAACAAAAGCCTGAATCACTCATTAATAATATTTTTTGTTTAAAAGTATTTAACTAGACTACCGTATGTCATTTTTAGACCCCTCTCAAAGAAAACTAGAGTAGTTTTCAAGAATATAGTTCACCTCTAAGTTGTGGGTGGGATTGTTGGTGCGGAGCAAGCCTGCCCCTACTTCCCATCATCTCTTTGTTTTCCCACTAGCTAACACTGCCTTTCAACCCTAAGCTAACATTACTGGTGCAACAAAAATGGCGAGCAACTTTGGAGCTATCCAGTTGTACAGTTCTGAGCTGGATACCAGCTCAGACGAGGCATGAAGAAGATGTACATGGATCTATTTGACACAGAAACTCATTGAATGAATGCAGACTCATTACAACAACTTTTAACTTGACACACATTGCTTCTCACACTGTTTTCCAAACAATCCACATGGTATAAATACTTATCTTAGCTGACGTTGATACAGATGTTTAGAATTGATCAGCAAAATGTAACGTTTGAATAAGTGAACTATCCCAAGGATTGCAGACGGCAGGATTTATTATTTTTTCCTCTTTTGCTTTGCCCCGCTCTCAAAATTCTTGGCCAATGACTTAAAAAGATCTTTAGTGATGTGGTTTTGCTTACAAGCTTCGGTTCGGAGCAGAAATGTCCAGTTGAAGGCAGTCTGAATACAGACCAAATGCAAGGTTCAGGACTCGATCTGGACCAAATTAAGCAGACTTTGTCTGGACCAACAGAGTTCTCCAGTCTGAAGACTTCCTAAGTCACTTTTTCTGGCTGCATTTTTGCTTCTGCTCCTTATTTCCAACAAATTAAATAAAAAAATATTAATTCTTTAATATGTGTCTTCCATCATGAGAAAAATGCCACAAGAACATGTTAATAACACCAAAAACATGATTGTTACTGGAGTGGATTTTTAAAATGTGGTTCGATCATAAAATGTTATATTCTTGTTTGAGCTGGCAGTCATCAAATAACCTAATACTGGAAATATCTCAGCTTCTTTTTGGGAGAACTTTACACTTTTCACAGTAATTTGGGTAAAAATGTATTTAGATGTATTCCTGGTCTACAGTATGTGATGATTTAAGGATTAGATGTTATTATAAAGGTTAAACAATGATGTTCATTTGTATGTTTCTGTACATAAAAGCATCTGCTAAGTGGTGAAAAGTAATTCCTGACATCCAAGTGTAAAAAAGTGCATGAACTAGTTTCGGTGCACCATCTGTGCTTCCGCCATGACTTTCTTGTACCCACAGGGTCGTCTTCCAGCCATTAAAGTGAAGTACCTTCTGCTGGCCTGGCTGGGCGTTCTGGTCTTGAGCTGGATCGTCTACATGCAGTACGCGTCCTATGCTGAGCTCTGCCGGGGGCACGTTTGCCACATGGTCATTGTAAGTCCAGCTCTAAGCTATTTTGCTGCAGTTGCAGTTGCACAGAGCTCTGATAGGAGAAGCAGAAAAATCGCTAAAGAAAGCTTTTAATTTAAAGCATTAAGGGGAGAAATTTGGAACCTAGAGTTGCGTTTTTTTTTTTTGCAACTGTGTGGCTTTCTTACTGTTTTAAATCTCTCAGCCACAGAGGAAAGACCTGGTGTTTGATAAGATGCAAATAAAATAAGCTGAACAGTAACTATTGCAATAAGAAATCATTGTAATTAAGATTAAATTAAAATTAATTGAGTCTTTATTAATCAGATCGTGCATTTATTTTTTGTGTGCAATCAGTTTATCTCGACATGTAATTAATTAATCTAATTAATCCAGTCAGGGCTGCACAGTGACGCAGTGGTTAGCGCTTTTGCCTTACGGCAAGAAGGCCACCGGTTCAAGTCCTGGCTGGGGGACTAGAAACAACATCACCAGTGGGGGAACCTTTCAGTGTGGAGTTTGCATGCGTGGTGGGTTTTCTCCGCGGACTCCGGCTTCCTCCCACCGTCCAAAAACTTGCTTCATGGGTTAATTGGTGACTCTAAATTGTCCATAGGTGTGATGCAAGTGAGTGATTGTTGCCCTTTGACATACTGGTGACCTATCCAGGGTGTATCCTACCTTCACCAACGAGTGGCTGGGTTAGGCTCCGGCAGCCAGATGACCCAGAAAGGGACAAAATGAGTTTAGAAAATGGTAGGATGGATTTTTAACCCAATAATTGCTGTAAAAAGCCTCATTTTTAGGTATTTTCATTTAAATTCTGACATTGTGGCGCACTAAAAGGTCAAAATAACAAAAAAAAGTGGTTTTGTGAAGTTTTTATTATATTTTTTTATCAGAACACACTTTTCTGAACAATCCAAAAAATATTGAACATAAACTTCTCATCAATATCATAAAACATATGCTGTCATATCTTTTTTATTACAGTTTATCTCAGTAGCAAAACAGTAGAAAAGACGTTAGAGTGATTTTATAATTTCCTTGAACCTGTTTGGTGAATTTGATCATTTTGAAGACTTAGATAAAGCAAAAGGAAAAAGAGAGAAGAGAATCTAAAAAGAAGGAAATGAAACACGAGGCAGTGACACCAGAGGAATTGAACTATTCAGATGTTGGACTTTGTTTGTTTTCTTAAAATAAACTTTTGCTGCATCATCTGTATAAAAACAAGCACTAAGAGGTGAACTTTCCCTCTGATGTGATGCTTTAACTTCTCATGACGATCATTTTCCTCAGAGAGGAAAGAGTGAGAGCAGAGTGCTGGAGCTGTTACCATGACAATGCGATGCACCACCTATTAAATAGTCGGCTTTTTGTTTAAACTAAATTAAACTTTAAAAAATGAAAGAGAGTGAAGACCTAATGATTGATTTTCTTTTATGGCCTTGGTATGAGCAGGATAAGCAGGGATTAGCAGGTCTTTGTTTATTCTCTCTCCCGCTTTCTGAAGAGCATCTTACAAGCCCAAGCTAACATTAGTGTAGCAAAAAAAAGGCTGAGCAATATCGGAGCCATCCAGCCGTACAGTTTTGAGCCAGGTGGCAGCTCAAACAAAGAAAATGAAGACATTATTGGATCCATTTGTCTGCAAGTGGATGCTTTTTTAATTGGAGCGGGGAAACCCAGTAAATCCACTATAGCACATGTCGTCTGTCTTCACACGACCGGCTCGAGCTTTCAAATGTGTCATGAAGAAATACTTCAAGTCAAAAATCTTGCTCATTCTAAGGACCTGGTTGTTTAGTCTGCTGTTGGTGCATTTGTCAGCCAGTAAAGGGGAGCAAAAGTGTTGCAACAAGCAGGCTGAAGGAAGGATGTGGAGGCAGAAAAAGAGGATGCTGCAATTTCACCCACGTGCTGTGAAGGAAAACCTTTGGGCTGGAAATGAAGAGTTGATTTGAAAAACCATGTGATTATTCTAAAACAGGGAAGCAGGCTTCTTGAATGTGTTTCTGCATCTTCTTTTTTGTTCTTTCAGTGCGATCATTACAGGAGGGGAATAATATCCGGCTCGTCTTGCAAGGCGTTGTGTGATCAGAGAAGCCTGACTTTGCACCGATGCATGTCCACATCCTCCACACATCAGGTGAGATGAGCTTTTTTTAATTTGCATAAAAACCTGCTTTGGTATAGTTACATTTCTGAAAGATTCACTTGTATTTAGTTCGAAAGGATCACAATGCTTCTGGGCTGCAGGTTTTAACTGTAATCCCATTGAGCTGACTGAGGAGAGGTTAAAAAAAAATTAAAAATAGGAATCCCAAAAATGGAAAACTATATATAAAAAAAACTGCTGACTTATATAGTAAAACAACAACACAAAAGAAAAAAAATCAGAAAATGTGAAACAATCAAAAGGTTAAAAAACAGACTTTATAAATGTAGTTAAAAAATGCCAGTAAAAGAGACAAAACAAGAAATATTGTTTTAATTTACAGACTTTGATATAGTTTATAACTTTTGACAGAGGTTCAAATGACTTCCTGTCAAAATAAAACACTCTGTACTATATAAAATCATTACAATGCAGTAAATGTGGTTGTAGGTAGTGTGATGTCAGCAGTGATTTAAAAAACATCGTATCGTTTGAACCATGTGGGACACTTAGAAATCAGTGAATTTTGTTCACAAGTTGACAGTACGCCTCATAATTTGCTTTAAATATTAGTTGTGGTTGTGATGACTGACCTCAAATTGATTTTCTGTGGTACACGTTTCTAAAAAATCTATCAGACTTTGGTAAAGTACACAGCTGCACCACTTGATTGACTGTTGGAGCATTGTGGGTACTGACATCAGGTGGAGAGATATGTCCTTCAACTTGTTTGTGGTTGAGTTACATCAAGTTTGGCTTATTTGACTGTTTTACTTTTTAAAATTAAAAACATGTTGTTTTTCTTCAGCCAGAGCCACAAAGGAGGGGTCAAAGAGACACGTTTGGCAGAAGCTCTCCTTGACCCAAAGAGCCACTTTCAACCACTTTGCTTGATCTTGTGGGCTGTAGGTGTACATCGGGCTGTGGAAGGAGAGGTCTGTGGTTGTCAAGTGTGGGGTTGAGGATCCAGCAGGTGCAGACGGAGCCCCAGACTCTGTTCTGCGGCAGGAGATGAGCTTGTTCGACAAACCAACCCGGGGAACCTCCATGGATGAGTTTAAAGACATGCTCCACAGTTTCCTCAAGGTTTTTCTCAGGAAATTAGCCCAAAATTGTTGCTGAGACAGTAATTATTTTGCTTGATCTAATTCAACCTTCTTTTTGCAGGTGAACCTCGGCGAGCAGCCATCTTTGTCCTCCTTGGTGGACAGGGTCATTGCTCTGGCTGATGTCAACCAGGACGGTAAAGTGTCTCTTGCAGAGGCCAAGTCCATCTGGGCTCTTCTCCACATCAATGAATTCCTCCTGATGGTGGCGCTGCAGGAGAAGGAGCACACCCCCAAGCTGCTGGGGTTCTGCGGAGACCTGTATGTGACAGAACTGGTGGGGCACAGCTCCCTTTACAGGCTGGAGGTCCCTCACTATCTGAAGGCTGTGGTCCCAGAAGCCCTGAGCTCCAGCCTGAATCACTGGCTGGCTCCTGCCTGGCCCCGCCGGGCCCGCATCACCATCGGCCTGCTGGAGTTCGTGGAGGAGGTTTTCCACGGGTCCTACGGGAGCTTCCTGATATGCGACGCCAGCCCTCACCACGTGGGCTACAACGCCAAGTACGACTGTAAGATGGCGAACCTTCGCAGCGTGGCGTCAGAGGCAGTGGTGCGTGCCTTTATGAAGGGACGGCGGTGCGAGACCAACGCCGACTGCACTTACGGCCGCGACTGCACGGCCACATGCGACCGACTGGTGAAGCAGTGCAACACCGAGGTGGTGCAGCCTAACCTGGCTAAAGTGTGCATGCTGCTGCAGGATTACCTCCTTTTTGGGGCGCCGTCAGACCTGCGCGGGGACCTGGAAAAGCAGCTGCGCACCTGTGTGACGCTCAGCGGGTTGGCCAGCCAGATGGAAGTCCACCATTCTCTAGTCCTTAACAACCTGAAGACACTACTGTGGAAGAAGATTTCGAACACGCAGTACTCATGAAACCACACCGGGATCCAACGTGCGTCTGTGAGGACGGCTTAGCTGTTTTTACTGATAACGTGTTGCCAAACTGTGAACTAGAAAACAATGCGAGAGAAGAACTCTAACAGGGAAAAAAGACAAACAAAATCCCACAAAACCCCCATCATGCTTTGGTTTTCATCAAACTTTTTTCAGGTGAATCGTCATCTGTTTGCACAGTTTCCTCAGGACACTGCCTGACACTTTCATTGTTTGAAAAACTGGGTTAAAGTTAGTTTTTAAATGAATATGAAAGCTACCAGCCTTTTTTATGGATAATCAAATGCCTGAGAAATGTGACTGGGGGGGGTTGCTTTTGCACAACTGTAAAAAATCATCAGAATTCTTGTTGGTTTATTAGATCAAGACTAAACCAATTAAAAAAACAGTAAATCCGTTTTGCCTCTGACTGTTATTGTGGCTGCTTGAACTCTCTTTACATTTTCTACACATCTGGGTTCGATAGGGACCATTTAGACACCTTTTATGTTTTATTTGAAAAAAAAGGTTTCAAAAATGATTTCAATAACCTCTCAAATCTTCTGCCAGACCGTTTTTTCTTTGGATTTGAATCCTTTGGGTTGGACTTCAACATGTCAGTATGATAGTAAGGCTTGTTTGGAACAACCTTGTCTTTGTAGATGCTCTTGAAAGATGGAGAACACGCTTCAGTTTGCTTGAGCTTGACCTCTCAGGTGTCCTACGCCTGGTCGGGATGATGCTGAAGTCCTGCATGCTCAGCACAGCCCTCTTCCTTTCTTCACCAGTCATTCTGGATCTGTTATCCCTCCTTTGAGTCTGTAGCCGGTTGATAACTGGAATGAGTTTCTGATCAGCTTTGACTGAGATTTCTGGCTCGGCTCTTCAGGCGGCAGCACATTTGCTCCCTGGTTTTTGAGGTGATACAGTCGGGGAGACGCCACGTTGAAGCTGTCCTCTGTGGCGTGGATGGAGGCGGCTGTCTGCATGTCAAACAAGGTAGCCCCATCAACAAAAAAAGAAAAAAACGGAATGAAAAATACATAGTAAATAAGAAGGCCAATTACATCGCAGTAGGGATTGGAAAGTCACTATTTAAGTATTTTTAAATTCACTCACAACTAATAAAGTGAACTAAGTCAAGCAAAAGCTGTTCAAAACTTGGTTATATTTAATTTTTTTTCAAAATGAAGTCCCTTTTAGGAGAAGTCTCCAGGGCTGCTGGTTTTTCAACTCTCCCAGATAAGTGGCTGTAGCCTCCTGACCACCAGAGAAAAAAAATTAAGTCAAATTTCTTTGTTTTAAATCCACCCCAACCACAATTCTCCGAATTGTGGAGAATACAGAATAAAAACGAGTAACTAAAACAGAAGTTTAATTAAAACAGTAACCAACCATAAAATTGTCTATTCTGCAAACTGTACACAACTACATTTCTATTATTGAAATGTAAATGCACACATGATTTTTTTATTTGTTTGTGTGGTTCTACATTGCTTATTGCATGTGTATGCAGTATATGTACATGTACATCTAATCGTCCTCCCCACTGCAGTGCAATTTCCCCACCAAGGAGTTCATAAAAGGACATTTTATCCTTATTCATAAAGAATAAAAACAAAAGTTTTTTTCTAATTTATAGTCTAAACCTTGTTTGATTTATTTACATGAAGATCCACTAACTCTATTGGCTAAAATATGAAACAGTTCATTCCAGATTGTTGTCCAATGGGGTAAATTGTTCCAATGAGGATCAGGGTTTAGTATCCCGACCTTAAAAATCTGATCATTTATCTTTTCAGACTTTTCTGCAGTGTTTTTTTTTTCTCGTATTATTTATACTCGTGTTACTAGAGCACTAACTCCCTCATTCATCTTTAAAAGTGGATCCCCTAAAGACTGTTCAAAGATCAGCTCCCTCCCAGGTAAAATCCTCAATCATTTCTTTGAACATAGATGTGCATCATAGTAATCTTACTGATCTTTTGCATGTGCACACATGTACGTGTGAAAGCATGATGTGAAGCACATCTCGACTGCAAGTCAAACAAACTTTAATGGTTTAGTCATGGGTAGAATTTAGTAATGAGCAAAGGAGGTTTTATTTTCGATGCACAAAATCTATGGCGCAACCTTTAAAACACCACAAGCAGAGAGCTTAGTATTAACCGTTTAGTTAATCTAGCCGCCATGCTGTTGTTTGATTCTGCATTCATTGATGTATGCCAATGATCATCACTCATGAGGTTCAAAGTAAAACAGTAATGACCTCAGATTTGATCTCCTTATACCTCATCATACCATCTAGTTTCATTTGGCTTTATTGTGGCGACTGCTTAATAGAACATAAGTCTAATGTACCACAATGTGCAGCTGAATAAAGATCTGCAAGTCCAAGAAGTGCTTTCTATACCCTAAAGATGTGTTTAGACAAATCTGAACAGAATATTTTATATTATCCATTCTGAGAGTTATTACCATAAAGTTACCCTTTGGAATGTGTTGAAATATGTGAGCGGCTCAAGTATGACCTGTGGTTTTAAATAATAGCTCTAGATATCATATGATATTACTTTTTTTAATCTCATAGCTAACTTTTTACGTGTTCGTATCCATTAAAACACAGTTAAAAAGAGGGTTTTTTGCTCCACTGACCTTTCTTTCCCTTCAAATATACCACCCCTTTTCAATTAGAAAACTGTTTAAATTTACTGATGATACAGTATTTCCTATGGTGATAAAATGAGTATTATTAATGTACATGTCTTAAAAAACAAATAATAAAGTACCCCAAAAATTCAAATGTCACTTCTTTTTTTAACACTGTTAGAATTCACTAAAAGATCTAAAATTAATTTAGTTGCGTTAAAATCGCAGGTTCTGAAGATTAAAATGAAGCCTTGTTCCAGTCATTGATTGCACATGAGAACTGGACAGAGAGTGTGCAGTTACTAATAGCTTACTTTTGGCACCAACCTAATGAAGTCCATTCAGTTGCAATTGTTTTCACGATATGGGCGTGTCCAAGTTGGAGCAAGAATACATGAGTAAGCGGTGATTGATTAAGTTGGTCTGAGCCAACGAATCTATGGCAACCACCCTCACCAATCAGGGGTGAGCTTGTTGGAAATCCATGCCTCTGCTACTGGAAAGCGAGCAACAGGAAATCTGTCAATCAAATGATTGAACAACGTGCATTACAGAAAAATTATCAAGACAAAAAAAGAATGACTATCAGATTTATGTTTAAAAAAAGGCATTCGAGCAAGAATTTATTCTGACAAATTTAATAACTAAGTACTTGCTGTTTATTTCTCCATAGAAGTCTATGGAATTGTTGCTTAATGGAGCCAGTAGGTACTTCCTGTTTGGAACGTGAGGGGGAAGGGGGTCACTCATTCCAGTTCTCATATACAGTCAATGGTCTCAGTGCAAATAAGCAAAAGGCTACTTTAACTTAAGGGTCATGGTCACTGTCACATTGTGCTCTAGATGTTGACCCCAAAGTTCTATTCATAGTGCTCAGGACGACATTTTTCACAAGGGGTTCAAGTCCCTAAGCTCATGTCATGTATTAAAATCTGGATAAAGACTCGGCATCAACACTGGGAACGCGTTTAAAATAGATCAGAAGATGATTGGAGTGGGTCTTTAACCGCTTCATACCTTATGTCGCTGATTTGCAATGTATAATCCAGGACTCCATTTAATTTAGCATCACTTTAAACGGCAAAAACACTGAAGAATATTTTCTTTTACATATGTATATTGGTAGTTTAAAATAAATTCAGGCATGAATGGGGTTATATGCTTTTAAAAAAAAAGTAGTTGGTCTCTAATCCAACTTTATGCATGAGAAAAAAATACAAGATACATTTTTCTGCCTCATTTAAATTCTGTGTTTTGTACACAATTAATTTTTGCAGAGGTCGTGTAAATCCTCTGCTTGGAGGCCTTCATTCCTGCCGTGCAAAACGTAAACTAATCCAAGAAGGAAAACAAAAAGGAAAACACTTGGTTTCAATTTTTAAAATAATTGAAATTTAGGATTTTTTTTGACAGTTTATGTTGATGCTTTAACAACCAAATGGTCTTCATTTAGATAAGAGAATTTTATATATGTATATAAAATGATCTTTTTTGTTTTATTTTAGTTTTCAGCGCATTTTTTATGTTTTTCCAAAAAAGGCTGCGACATATTTTCGTTGCTTTCTATGTCATCGGAAATTGTAAACTTACCCTTCAGGAGCCAACAACTTGTAGGGGAATAACGTGTTTTCTTCATAACTACACATAGCATTTAAGCTGACATTAAAAAATGGGTAAATAACGAGTAAAATCAGTTATTAAAAATGCAGATATTCAATAGTAAACGCTGTAAATTAAAATCCAGTTGCAAAAAGTGTCAAAGAATGGACACAATTGCATCCAATATTAACTATTTTCAAGTATTTTTTTACACAGTTGTTATTCAATCTACTTTATTTTCGCTATTTATTGAGAATTTACAAGGACAAATAAAAGACGTAGATTTGATTATTTCAAGCTACAGTGGAGACTAGCTTGTTTGAAATGCAGATTTACTACAGCCTTTAACGCCTCATCAGCTGTGGTTGAAGCGGACCGGATGGAGGCTGGGCCGTGGGCTGGTCTGCCTTCTGCTGCCTGACAACACGAGAACCGCTAACATGCGGACCGCAGAGCGGAGACCCGTGGCTGCCGCCTCCGCCGCCGCCACACCGACCGCCGCTGCTAGACGAAACACCGGGAACAGGGAGTTCGGAGGAGCGTTCGTTCCCGCCTCGGACTCAGTTCAGGTGTTAGCTAAATGCAGCCGCTAACTTTAAGGTTAGCTAGCAGCCTCAAGTCCCGCCCGCTTGGGTTCGGACAGTTTGTGTGATAATTTGGAAGTTGTTTACGAAAATAATGTATCCAGGAGCACTTAGTGTTGACATTAATTCTTTATCTTTTGATGTCAAACAGTGAGTTTAAAGTATGTTTGTGTCTCACTTAAAAAGATGGCTTTTTATAAAACTGTCCGCCCATTTAAACCGGCAGGTCTCTGATTAGCCTCACACGGTGTTTTTTTTTTTTTTTTTATTGCTCTCCGTGGTATAACGGTGCCCTGCCCAGTAAAGCGCCTCACCTCGCATAATGAGCGATCATTATGGGCGTGTCAGGGCTGAGCAAGTCAAATCACAGGGTGAGGATGCAGAGAAGGAGGCTGTGGACTCCCCAGACCCCTCCAGCATCACTGCCACCACTGGAACAGATGCGTCCTCTGGCCTCTGCAAACAAAGGGGCAGAGGTGTCAGCAAGCCGGCTTCCTGTTTCAAAGCAGACCCAGACTGGCCCCTGCAAGGGCCAGCGGCTCCCGCTGCGATAAACTTGAATAATCCAGGATTTGAGCGGGCTCCTTGTGTCAAGGGGTCGGAAAGACTTATGCACGGCACAACTGAGACAAACGGGAACTATTTGATCAACTGTGGGCCCCAAGAAACCCGCCGGGCGGATGGACAGTCCCGAAAGAGGCGCCCCGTGACAGTGGACACGTCCAAAGCCAAAACATCCCTGGAGGCGCTGAAGATGAGCATCAAGCTGCTCAAATGGAAAGAGGTGTGCTATTTCATTTGTTATATCTGCTTTATCCCCACCCCACAAAAAAAAAAAAAAAAAAAATTCCACAGGGCCGAGCGTGGATAACTCATCCAGGCTTGGATCATAGAGTGATCCAAATATAACCTCTGACATCAGCTCCCAACTGCATGAGAGTTTGTATGGGATTACAGAAAGCTTAGTTGGTTGTCACAGGATGAAAACCTCTGTCTCCCACACTCACTGTTAGCGTGTGTGGGCTTCCTGAACTGAATATCTGAATCCAGGCCAGGGGATTTATCTGCACTGATCTGCTTTATAATGGCCATTTGAGCCACTTATTTCTGGAACATAATATTGGAAGCTTTTGCTTTTATCATGCGGGGAGAGGTGCAATATGCAACTATCTTCTTGACTAACCTATATATATATATATATATATTTTATTTTATCCCTAATTTTTCAAAAGCATTTATTTCTGCTTCGTTGAAGGGCAACAGTTAAAACAGTGGTCGCCAACCCCCAGGCCATGGGACGGGTGGTACCAGTCCAAAGAGAAAATAACTCAACCGACATTTTTTCTGTTTTATTTATAATCCAATTCTGATGGAAGTTTTATTTTGAAAAACAGTTGGATTCTCTTCTCTACACCCGACTCCTCCTTGATGCATGTCAAGTTGCTCGGTCATGTATGGAAAATACATGTGCTACTTTCTTTAAGATGACCGCTAAATTGAAATCCCCAAGTTAGCAAAATTAACAAAAACAAATATATTTGGAACGTTTCTTTCAGCAGAAAGAGCCAGTGAGGAAACAGCCTTTGACTTCAAAAATAAAAGAAAGCTGCAATTAACAGACAAAAACCTGAAGTCTTTACTCCAACTATGGATTAACTGTGACACTTGTTCCCACATACCATGATTGTAACAACGAATGTTGTAGTTATGTTTAGTAGAAAAATCTTTGCAAATTGATACATTTTATTATATTTCTAGTGCAGTTTCTAAGAGACTTGGGAGCCTTATTTTACCTATGTAGTTGTTGCAAATAACCACATAATAATAACAATAAAAAACTTAAATTGTTTATATCTTATTTTTATTTATTTTTTGTTTAACCTTTTTTTTTTTAACCAGGAGGTCCCATTGAGATTAGATTTCTTTTTCGAAGGAAGACCTGGGCCAAAAGGTTTTATCATAATAAAAACATACAGTTACAACAAAAGCAAGCAATACAACAAAGCAGAAAGAAAATACAGTTAAAATGAATACCGGTAGGATAAAAATAATAAGAAGGTTCAATTATGAGTTATACTGTCAGGTCAAGAGTAACATGCATAATTGTTTTAAAAGCTCAAAAAAACAACTCAAGGGAATTGGGTCGCATAGACGCAGAGAGTTTTGAAAATAATTCCAGGAAAGGGGAGCAGCTATGGAAAAGGCTGTTTTTCCCTAATTTAGTGTGGATTCTGGGAACGAGAGAAGCGAACTGAGTGAAGAGTGGGAGGTTATATATGCTGTTAGCAGAATGTAGAAGATGGCACAGGGATTGAGGAAGTTTACAAAGAATGGCCTTATAGATGATTAGCCAGTGTCTCTGTCATCTGACTTTGAGTGAAGACCAAGAGAGGAGAAAATACAGTTTGCAGTGATGGGTTCTGTAAGCAGAGTTTGTGATAAAACACAGGGCAATGTGATAAACTGTGTCTAGACTACGGAGAGTTGAAGAGACAGTATTCATATAAAAAACGTTTCCATAGTCTAAAACTGGGAGGAAGGTGCTCTGAACACATCTTTTCCTCACATTTGTGATCAGACAAGATTTGTTTCTGTAATAGAAACCCAGGAGTGCCTTTAACTTTTTGAGCAAGTGGTCAATGTGAGCGGCAAAAGACGGCTTGTCATCAATCCACATGCCCAGATATGTATAGGTAGACACTTTTTCAATTTCCACCCCTTCTAAAGTATGAATCTCAGCCTTCATTGCATCCTCTGAACAAGACCTGGATAATATAAATTTGGTATTTTTTTTACATTTGACTTGGAGCAGAGAGTAATTGATATGAGGGAGTCATCTGCATACACTGGGGATCGAAAGTTCGGGCACCCCTAGGAAAATGTTATATTATTGTGCATAAAGAACCCAGGGAAAGGTTGAGAAATCTTCTAAAGACATCAGTTTACAAATGAGACATTATTTTAATATTTAATAAAAATTAGGCTTTAATTCCATCATTTACCCTTTCAAAATAACAGAAAACCAAATAATGGCGTGTGCAAAAGTTTAGAAAATACAGAGTTGGGCACCGAGGATCAAATTCCAGCTTTTTTTCCATCATACCCCACTCTGCCATGTTCTAATTTGTTGGACTTACCTGATCCAAGTAGTCAGCCATGTGTGGGGCAAGGGCATCTGGGAAACATGCAGACACAGTGGCCCTTGAAGCCTGGACTTGCCCACCCTGTATAGTTTACTTTTTTTACTCAGAGCTCAAACAAACTTGTTGTTGAGACAGATTATTTTTAAGTTTTCTATCATGAAATAAGTCAAAATGAGCAAAACTTTTATGTAAAAACATCGGTTAGGCTGACAGGAACCCAGTGCAGAATATTTTGGTTTTTGGATTTATTCATGGTCTCTGTTAGGTTAACCTTTCCTGATATGCTTGGCCTCTTATTTAACTTATTTAAATGTTTGTGTTGCGTGAACAAGACCTCCATAGGAGTACTGCTGGTAGAACTCCAAGGTGCTCCCAGAGCAGCTGAGGAAATAATCCCTCCAGCAGGTCCTGGGTCTTCTTATGGGCCTCCTTCAGTGGGGCGCACTTGGGACACCTCCCTGATGAGGAGTTCAGGAGTTACCTGAAGAGTTGACCAAGCCAGTGCAATTAGACTCTTGACATGTGGAGGAGCTGCGATGAGGGTCATCTCAACAGTTGGAAGTCATGGTTCTGAAACAGAAGAAATATTTGTCCTCTCTGGGTGGATGGAGTGCTCCTGCCCCAGTATCACGGGGTCTTGTTCACGGGTGAATGAAGTGAGATTGACAGGCGGATTGGAGTGGCATCAGCTGTTAGGCAGTCTTTGTACTGATCTGTGGTGGTGAAGAGAGATCTGAGTTAGAAAGCAAATTTCTCAATTTGCAGGTCGATCTTTGTTCTGATCCTCATCTATGGTATGAGCTCCGGGTCATGACCGAAGAAACAAGGTGAGGTGGCTCGGGCATCTGGTACGGATGCCTGATGGACGCCTCCCTAGAGAGATGTTCCGGGTATGTCCATTGACTGTATATTCACTGGACATCTCAACCCCTCCCCTATTGTGTTCCCAAATAGGAAGTACCTTCTGGTTCCAAGAAGGTCAAAATCCCATAGACCTCTATTGAGAAATACAGTTATTACTCATTTTATTTGTCAGAAAAACCATTCTTGCTCAGATACCTTTTTCTTAACATTGTCTATTTGTTTCATGATATTTTTTCTTTATAGCAAGTTATTCAAGTTGTAAACTGACCAATCAGATGCCTCAGTAAACGTTGGCATGTATTTTTCAGTAAATTTAGAAAGCAAACAACTTAAACACAAAGAAAACTCACCAAAAAAATCTGATAGCTGCGTCAAACACTGAAAGGTCCACTTCGATCATCTTTAATTTATTTTCAGCGTTCCCAGTGGTCTTTTAATTCTAATTATGCTGTTTTTACCAAAAAAACAAACCTGTGTCCTTTTCTAGGACAGTTTCACGACAAAGTATTAGGGCCACAAAAAAAGTAATATTACGAGATTTAAAGTCGTAAATCTACGTAGTAAAATCCTGTAAATTTAGGACTGATTCACGTCACAACAGTTAGCAAAATGAAATCCCCCAAAATGCAACTTTAAGCTTAATTTTCTTTAAACATGTCCTCTGTCATCAGAAAAACGCCTCAAGAACATGGTAAAAACACCAACTACACCATATTCATCAGATTAAGTCTAGTACAAAAAGTGTTTGGTTCAAACAATACAATCAGCCCCTGTAACTTCAGGGGCTACAAGCCCCAATCTTTCCACTCTGTTTGGTCTAAATGTGACAAACAGCAATAAAAGAAGATGTTTGACATTTCGAAACCATTTCTAAACAAATAAAAAGTACAGCAGTTAAATTTTGGTCAGCAAAATGTATGAGTTTCTTTTTATTCTTTCTGACAAAATGGTTAATTGTTGGCAAGAACTTCTATGTTTAAAACTATAAGTATATTCATGTACAGTATGTATCCATTTTTCTGCCCAGTATGCTGTGAGTTGTGTTTTTGGCATCAAACTGAATGTAATTGTTTAGTTTATTAGTGAACGAAAGAACAAACTAAGTAATTTAAAGAATAAAAATAAGTAAATGAGGAGTGGGTTAAAACCTGCTGGTTGTTTTATTTCTGACCTAAACCTCAGTGACTTTATCATTAATCAGTTTGACCTGTATTTTATCAGAGAAATCACAAACTATCAATCCCATCTTTAAAAACTTGAGATATCCAAACATTTCCTTAAAAAAAAAGAGAAAATTTAAAGATCTTTGAGCTGGTTTATGTCACTGTGGTGTTCATTTTGAGCATGGATGCTGCCGGCTGCTGATAGCCCCCCCTTCATTATGCATGAGAAGTGAAGTATAAAAGTATGAGGGCACGACTGTCCTGAAGACTCCTCTTACTCCCTGTGACCCAGAGGTGACATACGAAACCCCACAGGTCTGGTATCAACATCGCTCAACAGCAAGCAGATACGTTACCATTATGTCAAACAGGAACCCCCCCAACACAGTCAAAGCTCTCGCTGATCTTGTGTCGTCTGAAAGTAGCTGTCAACATCTGTCCAGGAGTGGTAACTGGAGGACCTTTGGGGTACATTAAAGATCAACGCATGAGTTTAGAAAGTTCTCAATACTTAAAAACACAGAAATGTGTTTTAAAACGTATAATGTGTGTGTGTTAAAGAAGGGTTAGGAGAGAGTTGGCCTCAAACTACTGCATGAGTGCATCTGCAGCGTTCTCTGGCCTGCAGGACAGCTGACTTTCAACATATGGCATAGTTGTTTACGGTGAGAAATTATTAGCCCTAAGCTCCTCTAATCCAATATACGTTTAGTCCTCTTTAAAGCAGAGATAATGGCAGCCAGGGGGGTGGGGGGGGGGGGGTATGAGTGACAGCCACAGAAAATGCCACTAATACCCAAGAATTTGATTGTGGCATTTCTGATAAGGAAGCTGCAGACTAAGCTGACATTTAACGGGTTTTAATATGCTCCATGCCCACGTCTTTCCTGGGAGTTGGTGATACCCGGAGAATGTTGGAAGCTTTTTTTACGGGATGGGGGTAGGTGGGATGAGAGCGGGGGTGCAGCAGGGGAAAGGGACATGTCAGTAACTCTATTATTCATGGATCTATACTCAGGTTCATCCCTTTAAACGTTAAATTCATTTAGACTCCTCAAGGTAGACTTCATGGTGGTATTTATAGCAGGAGGGTGTCATGCAAACACATTCATGTGATGCAGCTCTGTTGCAGCCGTTGACTGTAAATGAGAACTGGACTGAGTGACCCCTCCCCCCTTGCGGTCCAAACAGGAAGTACTTGCTGGTTTTAACATGCTCTTAATAATCCTCAAATTCTTTTTTCATGTTTTTTCAGTGGTTATTCAAGTCATAAACTGACTAATTAGATTCCTCAATAAAAGTATGTATCTGACCTGCACGTCCAGCAATTGAAATTTTCAAAATTATGCAATATATAAGTTGTACTGAACTATAAGCCCCAGACTTTGTTACCTGCCTTCACAGTAACTCTAGAACTTATTTGTAACATGCTACATGTTAGCCATATTATCAGCGTTAGCATATTAACAATACCGTACTTGTCACTCCCAACCTTGTTTGTGATGTGTCAAAAAATAGTCTGACATTGCTACATGTTAGCACGTTAGTGTATTCTAAATAACATCCATCAAACGTTTTGAGAGCACCGTGTAAGGCCGAATCTGAATTCTTCCCCTACCCCTATAGCTTCCCGCTACCCCTACATTTAGCCCTCCAAACGGAGAGTTATGGAAAACTTGTATCTTCGAATTCGGACAGCCCAAACTGGCACTACCCCTTGATGACATCATCAAAAATTGTCGGTCTTCTACATTAGCACATAGCTGCTAGTGCTCAGAAAATACATATCGGTTTTATAACTTTAAAAAGTTGTGCTAAAGCAAACAAGTCATTACTTACATTTTAATTAAGGCAGTCAACGTTAACGATTTAGCACACGTGATTTATTAAAAAAAATTAAAGCGTTAAAATTTATTAACGCAGATTTATTACACGTCAGAAGCGACCGTCTTCCACTTGAGTCAGATGGTTCAGGCTTCCACGGTGTGCATCATTTTCTGAAAAATGCACACACTGGCACTACCCCACTTATAACATGGTCACTTACAAAATAAATAAATATTCAATCGATGTTTAGTACTTTATTTTTCTTATTTTGTCGGTATAGATCGCTTTCTCACAAAAAAGGTGATTATTTGATTGGTGGTGCGGTTTGTTGTCATGGTGACACGAGACTGCTTAGCTAGGCTGGCAGACCTTAACTGCAGCGGCAAATGAAAGCGATATTTATACTGATCTTCACGATAGGTTCAATAAAGCATCAGTTCAGAGAGAAAGTTCATCTCTTACGTCTTGTTTTTGTCCAGAGGATTAAGAAAAATCTTTGTTTTAAGCAAGCCTGCGCCGTCAAATAGAACCTTTGGGGTATGGAACTATTCACTCGGACCATTTAAAGTGCAGAAACACAATATTAGTTTCTTATGGCTGTATGTCAGCATTTTTGTTTCTTGGAGTTATACTACAGACATTAAAGTCTTAACAATGTTTTAGAGGTCTGCTTATTTTACTGTTAATTTTTGTGCACACAAATTACATTTCTTTAATATCCGAGTTAACATTTTACAAATTAAACAATTTCAGACAATAAAAATGAATGAAAAATATTCTCTCTGGCCATTTTTTTTTCAAAATTCCCCATGTAAAAAATTAATTTAATTTAATTTAAAAATAATTTAATCGATTGACAGAACTAATTTAAGTGTAAATTTCTGTGCTCCAGAGCACACCCATGTGAAGAAATACATTGCTCCTCCGCGGCACAGCGGGGCGTGGCTCCCCCTATTGCCAGAAGGATACAGAACTTGAAGTCCTTTCATTCTACCCTTAAAAACACATTTTGTACACCCTTCTCCCTTCAAATGCCCCTGTAATTGGAGGGGTAGGGAGAAGCCAGAGGAGCAGGGTAAGAATTCGGATTTGGCCTAACTGTTAAAATTGCTTTAATATTAGTAGGGACACACAAAATCAACACATATCAGGTTCTCCAAATTGTTTTTCGAAAAACATTTTATGTGCACCCCATTGTGCAGAAAGTACGGTAAGCCATTTTTACACTCGCTCAGTCCAGTTATCATACAGTTAATAGTTGTATCCTGTTGGATGAGGTTTGTTTTCTGTTCCTCTAAAGTTATAAAGTCAAAGTGAGACACTGTGAAGTCTCTTCTGCAGCTCAGAATTGATTGTCAGAGGTCAGCTGTGAAAAAGACTGAGTTAAACCACGTTTTCATGTTCCTGATCACAATACAGTAATGCATCACTTGTGCCGAAGTTTGCCGTCACATTATTTTGGCCAACTCATGCAGTGTTGCATCGATTGGCGGTGAAGTGAATGCTTTGCTGACAGCAGAGTTGGACTTCTGAGTAACATTGGTCTTGTAGATTCCCAGTGGGGTTTAGTTCAGGGTTATGCAGGGAAAATCTATTAAACAGATTGATTACACAGCAAAGTATAATGAAAATAGATTTTTTTTAACGTTAGCATAACAAAAGAACAAAACCTTTTGACTGTAAATCTAGAACATTTACAGAAGTCTTTGTGTGTAGCCTTATTTAATTCCCATTAAAATAAATAGTCATTGTTCCTGTTTTGAAATAGCAGCCCAGATGTCGTGTAGATGTTATTTCACAGAGCAGGTGGATTTTAATTAGCTTTTTAGGTAAAATGTGAGCTGAAGACGTATTTTAGCAGATAACAGAAGCTGGTAAGAACGTAGTGTGTGTTTGAGAGAAAGGAAAGCATCACCAGTTGTGAGAAATAGTGTGTGGGATGTGCCCATCCTGCCAGCACTAACTGCAGCCAATTAAAAAAAAAAAGTCTATTTTCTAAAAGCAGAAAATCATTCAGTTCCTGCTGTGGCCAAATCTCGCAGTCCCACTTTTATGAGAAGGAGATGTAGCGTCAACATGTGTTCCCGCTCACAGACTGTTCTCCTTTTCAACATAAAAGATCATTTTTTTCCCCAAAAAGAAAATAGACATTGTTTAATATGCTACTGTGAGAAATATGGTTAGCATTCTTTAGGAAAAAGGTAGTTTATAGGAGGGATAACAGCATGATGCAGATGCTGCTTCAAAAACGCAGAAATGAACTGACCATGAGTAGCAATAAAGTAAAGAACTTTCTTTAATTTTAATCCAATTCCCTTAAAATTAATAATTTCTTGAATCTGTAATTCAATTCCATTTTCTATAAATATCCCAATATCACAAGGATTGCCGTCTCAAAGGGCGTCACACAGTTTTTTTATGCAAAGAGCATAAAGTCAGTCATAAAATAGGAACAATAGCTGGTTGCTAAAGTGCCAAAGTTGATGACTTTTTATCATCTGCATTAAAACTGCATAAGGTCATTATTTGTTCCTTGAGAGAAGACACCAGCGTATCGTTGTCTGCTATACATAGTGCAAGAGGTCTATAATTAGTGGTAGCTGGTTTTTAGGGTTACTCAGTCCTCCAAGATTTTGCAAGCATTTTTAGAAAAAAGGTCGCAGAATAAAAAGTCTAAATTTGCAGCTTTAAAAAAAAAAAACCTTGCAATTTTTCAATATTCATTTTCATCTTAAGGTGGAGGTAACACATGTTTTAAAGCATTTTTCCCAGATTATTAAAGTGCAATTTTATTTAAATGCATGAAATTCACAAATGTAATTCTTTATGAAAGAAGGATTTATTTTGAAATGAAAACTTTTTGTGTTTAAGAAGTGCAACTGTACAATTTGAATTTAAACTGAAATGACCAACATTACAGTTTTGTTGAAAAAAAACATTATGTCGAATGTCATGTCAGTTATGTCGAAAAAAAACGTCCCTACTAAGGTTGTATTACATTTTTTTTGTCTAAATCAAATGTGTAAGTTCCTTTATAAAATTTGTATTTATTTGTTGCGGGTTCAATTAGAAAGTCCACAGTAAAAAAATCTGAAAACTAATAGGCAAGCCAGGAGAGGTTCCATTGGGTTTTCAGTTTCAGAAATATTCAGTCTAAGCTACACCTTTCAGCTGGGTTCTTTCTTTACTTTCACAATTAATTTCACATTTATTTCAATAACACTTTCAACAACACTTAATGCCCTCAAACTATACCATGAAAAGTAAACAAACGATTCAAATTAGAAACAGCCGTCTCAAAACTTTTTCAAAATTATATAAACAGGAAAACCAAACCCCTCGGTTTGGCTGTCAGTGAAGGAAGGAGGGGGCGTGGCTAAGACGCTGCAGGGCTGCAGTGAGTTAATTATGTATGTGCGTATATGCGGAGAACTACTGATGACCAAGCGTGCAGCCGAGGTCAAAATAGCAAGAAGTGAGGAATGATGAGAAAGGAATTATGGTTTAAAAACGGCAGAGTTTGTTGATGAAATGGAAATGCGTGCTGGCATGTAGGTGTATGTGGATGAACTCACTGCCCTCAGCTCAGACAGAGGGACGGAGCTGCTCCGTCACATTGTTTTCAGAAAAAAATTTATACGTTTATTTTATTTTGTTAATAATAACAAAATCTAAACTTCGGTTTTTCTCTAAACGTTCTAAAAGGTTTAATTTTTTACAAATTCAACACAAGCATTAGAAAACAGCTGGAAAGATCACGTAGAATAAACTCTTTATGCTTTATAGACTTTATAAACACTTTAAAAATTGTTAAGCAAATCATGGAAATGCATTATAATTGTGTAAATGATACATTTAGTGCTGTTGTTTACATTTCTTTGTCAACAGATCTTTAGGTCTTCTATCAGGTTGACTCAATGCAGCCTAAAAACTTGTCCATTAAATGTGATAACAAACTATAATGCAAAGACAAGTGTAGAGGACGAAAGCTAAAGATTTCTCTAAAAATCAGAAGTTCCTCCTCCAGTTCATTAAAAAGATGTAGAATGTTTCACTTTTTATAAAGCCTACAAGAACCTCCTCCATCTTTCATCTTTCTGCAGCTTTGTGTCTCCAACTAGTCATAAGACGTCACACACAGAAACAAAGTGATAACACCCTTATTTTTGCATGTTTTGACATTTAAATGTCCATCAGTAGCACCTTATAGTTGTCAAAACAGTCATGTCTTATGATATTTATTGTTTTGTCAGTTAAATATCAATCTCCAGACATGTTGAAGATCTTCTAAAAGACCTAAGTGTTTTTATTTATTTCTTATTTTTGAATCGTGTTTTAAATGTGTGTAAATATAAACTTGCACTACATTCTGTTCTCTGTTATAAAAGATTGACATTTAAAATAGGAATTGTGTTTAAAGCAGGATGCAGCAAATGTCTGCTTAAAGTAACAATCTGGGAAAAAAAAAAAAAAAAAAACTGAGCTGAAAATGTGATTCATCTGACATTTTGTGGAGTTTGTGCTCAGAAAATTTGACAGATGAAGATGGAAGAGGAAGCATCAGTATTTTTTCCAAGTGCTCTGACTCATCGCTCCAGTTAGATGTGTTTGGGAAACTCATAGAACTAGAAATATTTACAGAACTCAGACCAAATGGCTAAAATAAACCTTAAAGAAAAACTCCTAAAAACCTTTTTTTATGTTCTAACTCTTCTTCATCTCGTCTTTCCATCATGGTTGTCTTCAGTTTCCTTTGGGAAGACGGGCGCCCTGTGACATCTACTGGCACGGCGTTTCCTTCCATGACAATGAAAACATCGTCTCAGGGCAGGTCAACAAGTTCCCAGGTATTTCAAAGCATCTTCTTTACTCCCTGAACTCCATGTTTTTGCCTTCACTGTGCATTCATCACTGAACGTACTGACATATCCAGTGTGATGATGGCTTTTCCCGCTCTTTTCTTTAACGTTCCTGCAGGAATGGTTGAGATGCTGAGAAAGATCAACATGAGCAGGGCAGTGAGGACCATGCAGGAGCTCTTTCCTGAGGAATACGACTTCTATCCACGCTCTTGGATCCTTCCTGAAGAGTATCAGCTGTTTGCCACACAGGTCTGCTCGCAACAAAAAGTCAATCCAAATTTCACACGTTTCTGAAATTATTTCAACTTCTCTTTCCTTTTTTAAACTGGGCCGAGGTGAGAAATCTCCTGTGCAAACTTATTTCTAAAAGTTTGGGATGAAAATTCTGAATCAGCATTCAGGAAATATTTGGAACTTTATTGTTTTTCAGTAATGTAAAAAAACTGTAAATTTATCTTCTTGTTTTGCTTGATTTTCCTTTTCATCCCCACTAGTTGATATAAAGCAAATACATTTATTTAAGCAGTTTAGTTATTATGAATATAATATACTGTATGTTGAAATCAGCTAATAAACGTAGACATTTGGTCTAGCCTGTAGAAAACGCGTTAATACATAAAATATGCCAAGCTGCTTTCTAAATAGTTTCTTTAGTTACAGTGAGGGAGTCTTTTTAATTTAGGATGTAATTGGCAGTTTCCTTCCTTACCATCTTTCCTAAAAATAAAAAAATAAAAATATAAATATAAATAAATAAAAATAAAAATAAAAAATAAAAATAAAAAAAGACCTATATCTGAATTGTTCTTGTTGTAATTTTTTATTTTACTTCTGCTTAATTTGTTTAATGTTTACTTCAATAAATGATCCTGATTTATTGATGAGGAAAAAGGTCACTTTAGATTTATCCAGCAGGGGGCAGCAGCGGGACATTTTTAACTTTTGGCCAAAAAGTTTTCTTCTAAGAAAGCTTTGAATTAAAATAATATTTAAGTAACTTTTTAAAAATCTTGTTTCTCAAAACATTTTTACTGCAGTTTTTAGATATGCAAAGCTAATTTAGTACAATTCTTTGACACGCCATAATATGTGTTTGCTGCTCTCTAAAATGTATTTTTTTGTTCTGGATTGTGTAAACCACTGCAAATGTTGTTTTGCTTTTCTTTTAAATTGTCAACAGTTGGTCAGCGGTTTTTGTTTTTCACCTGCTCTAAATAGCAGGTCTTGTGTTGAAGGTGAGCAGCTTTTCCTGCTAAAATACAAAATTACTCAGTAAAATACCTTTTGCTGAAGCAGAACAAGAGTTTCATTAAACAAAGTGGCCTATTTTAATTACAAAAAGTTCCTGTTCTAATGCAATAATATTTATCAAACCTTGTCTGATCTTCAAAGTTCTGTATAGTTAAGAGTTTTTTCGGTTAGAAGATAAAATTGAAAACCACATTATCTGTAAAGCAGGACCTCCCAGCCTTTTTTGCTCTGCTGACAAGTTTTATCCATAAAAATCTGAAATATATTGGAATGTATGTTTTTCTGAAATGCTTCTCTATAGACGGGTTGGAAAAGCTGCCTCACGTCTATCAGAAATCCACGACTTGATGTCATTTTATCCCTCATTTTTGTGCTACAGATCCGTCTGATAAAGGAGAAGGACTCCGCGGTGAACCCCACCTTCATTGTAAAACCAGACGGGGGGTCCCAGGGGGACGGCATCTACCTCATCCGCGATCCCGCCGATCTGAAACTGGTGGTGGGTTCACAGGCCAAGCAGGCCGTGGTCCAGGAGTACATCCCAAAGCCGCTGCTGATCGACAAGCTCAAGTTTGATATCCGCCTCTACGTGCTGATCAAGTCGTTGGAACCGTTGGAGATCTACATTGCCAAAGAAGGCCTGACCCGTTTTTGCACAGAGCCCTATCAGGTATGAGAACCCCATGGAGAGAAAATAGACCCACTGGATTTGTGTGTGCGTAATTCTGGATTTTCGTAAATGCAGAATTTTTTTTATTTTGTATGTTTTTGAAATTCAATTGTTTATGTCAATACACAATTGCAAGTACACACAGTTCCGCACAAAATGTCTTGTATGAGTACAAATTAAGAATTACGCACACACAAATCTAAAGTTACTCACGCAAGTTACAAATCCAGAATGATCCACACTCACTCAAATCCCACAAGTCCATTTTCTCTCTATAGAACACACGTCCTCGGTTTGTGTACAGATTCTTCAACCACTTCTTGTTCTTGCACAGGAGCCGAGCCAGAAGAACCTGAGTCGCGTTTTCATGCACCTCACCAACTACTCCCTCAACGTCCACAGCGGGAACTTTGTCCACTCAGACAGTCAGAACACCGGCAGCAAGCGCACGCTCTCCAGCGTGCTCTACCGGCTGGCTGCTAAAGGCGTGGACATAAAGAGGGTGTGGTCAGACATCATCGCTCTGGTCATTAAGACCGTCATCGCTGTAGTGCCTGAACTCAAGGTTTATTACCAGGCGGATATTCCTCCTGGGAAACCAGGACCCACTTGCTTCCAGGTGGGTGAACAATGTTTCCTCTTAATTTTAGACGTTTCAGAAGTTTTATTCTAAAGCTATAAATAAAAACAAAAAAAGTTTAGATCTTCCACCACAAATAATCAACATTCTTCTTTATAATTCAATCAGAGCATCTATAATGAATCAAAGTTCTTCAGCACAATCATCAAACTCTGTCAAACCTAAACAAATAAATATCTCAATTCAAGTGCTTTAAATTCATTAAAAAAATTAAATTTAAGAAAAGAAAAAGAAACACCTATTTTTATACAGTCACAACAAAGTTCCAGTCAATACTCAGAAAAGAAACTTGTTTATATGAAATGTTCCTATTGCAATGCATTGATCTAGACTTTAAAGACCCACTCTGATAAAAACAGCTTAATCATAGTCAAAGGACCACTAGGAACACTTAAAAGAGATCAAAAGATGATCGGAGTGAATCTTTAAAGTAAAATTGTATTTAAAAAAAAGCATCTATGTTTATATAATCACAATAAAGTTCAAGTCAATATTCACCAAAGAAACTTGCTTATTTAAAATGTTCTCATTGCAAAACATTGATATTGATCTAATGCATCATTTTTATTATGATCATAACCGCAACTTTTCAGAATAAGACCACTACAAAATGCAAAAAATACTGTAATTATGATGTGAATAAAGCACTTTGTTGATTTTTATAAAACACAAATCTTATAGACATTCTTAATGTGTTTTTTAATTTGTAATTTGCTTAAAATATGGGAAAAATAACGCAGCGTTTTATTTTAATCCCAGTATTTACTCTTGGATAAAATGATATAATCTCAGTGAGTAAATATCTTCAGTCTGGGATGATTTCTTTCATTTTAATTAGGTTTTTTTGCTTTTGTAAGTTTCAAGGGATTTCAGTGAGAATTGTGGGTTTTTCCTTCTTTAACTGAGGGGTACCAACAATTTTGTCCACGTGTGTAACTGTGTTTCATTGCAGGCTGTCATTTTTTCTGACATATTTGTGCTTTTTGCCCCAAAAAAGAAAAAAATTGAGATTTATGTTGTCCATAATCCTGCTAGTCATTGAAGTATCTGATTAGCTTATTTCCTCCAGAATTCTATTCTGTTTCTCGTTTGGAGTTTTTATTTTGTTTAACTTTTATTTACCAGGTAAGTTATTTAAAAAACAATTCTCATTTACAAAGATGACCTGGACCTTATAAGCTGTTTATTTTTTTACTTCTGACATGTTCACATGTATAATTGAGTCACCTGACCTCAATTATTATGGATGGATGTTGTAATTATATTTTTTTCACACTTGAGGCTCCTACCAATTTGTAGTCCGTTAGTCACCCAAGTTTACTAATACCACTAGTCTGGTGTCCATATTGCAGTGGCTGTATAGAATCTCTAAAAATGCTCTAGCGCTTTATTTTGAAGGAACCCACATCAGGCTACACATATCTTCATGGTTTATTTGTGCTTCAGATTTTAGGTTTTGACATTCTGCTGATGAAGAACCTAAAGCCGGTGTTACTAGAGGTCAACTCCAACCCCAGTATGAGAATCGAACACGAGCAGGAAGTAAGAGTCTGCACGCACCAGTGTTGATCGCAGCATCGTCCCTCTTTCCCTAAACCTCCATGTGTCTCAGGTGGCTACGGGAGTTTTTGAGTTTGTCCCCAGTCCAGTGGATGAAGAGGTGAAAGTGGGGGTGATCAGGGACACTCTGCGCCTCATGGATCCTTTCCACAAGAAGCCAGCGACGTAAGCGGCAGAACGACATAATCACACACAGCTGTGGGTTCCTGCAGCACACTCACTTCATGATGCCTCAAGCTGCCTTCACACCGAATGAGATTCATGCATCAGATCCCCGTCAGACGCCTCTCTTTTGACGCTTGTCAGATTCGCTGTTTGACGTCTGTTAAAAAAACGTGTTCATAAGCTTGACGTCTCAGACGCATGTGGGAGGAGCTACCAGCAAATGTTTTTAGCCTGATCGTTAAATGCAGCAGTGTCTGGGCATTTCTCATTTACAATGCATGGAAGCCACGGAAGATGTTTGGAGATCAGACTCCATGTCTGGGTTCATGAGATCATTCAGAGAATCTCTTCCGGTACGGTGAGCTTCACTCCAGCTGCAGGAGCTGTGTCTGAATGACAGCTGCTTTCCGCCGCTACTTCCGTGTTTCTGTGACCCAGCTAAAGGATCTTCTTTATTATTATTTTGAAGAAAATAAGAACAATATCATAGGAGGCCCGACCTGGCTGCCTCTCCATGCCATAGCGGCACTCTAAAAGAGGGTGTGGTCAGACATCATCGCTCTGGTCATTAAGACCATCATCGCTGGTCTGCTGCCTAGCCAGCTGCTTTGGGGGCTGGCTTAGTGACTTTCGCTGTCAGGGGGCTGGCAAAGGGGGCGCGATTGCTCCAAGCCTAATGGGCACGCTGTGACACGCTGGCGAGCTGTCCTGTGTGTATTCCACCTCCAGTATCAGTGTATGGGACAGGCTCCAGCAACCCAGTGACCCCATAAGGGAAACAGCAGGTTAAGAAAATAGAAAATGAAAGTTCAGGACGAGAATGCTTGCATTGGTCAGCCATATTGGATTTGTATTCTACAGGCTGATCGAGTCACTGAGTCACGTGCCCTAACCGGAGTTCCTGAGTGGTTCACGCGGCGCATCAAATATTTGAACTCTGGACATGCGGCGTCTTACGCCCAAATTGCGCTACGATGCTCAAAACGCTCTGTTGCCAGACTGATGCGCCGCGCCCGACGCTCCAGTAATGCTGCAGGACCTCAGATTGTCTTTCTATTGTGTTTCATCCTTTTTTTATATCTTTTTTTTTTATCTGTTTTTTTTAACACACAAATGACAAAAGTGAAAAAAGGACAATTCTTAGCAACATTATGCAATTCTTAGACATTATGCAATACTTGCATAATGTCCACGAAAGTCATTTTGTGCTACAATAAACCATTGTAGGCCAATAAAAAGGCAATCTAACCTCATTACCCTGATACATGTTTTACTGTTCGAATTAAATTAGACCTCATCAGTTATTTTGATTCAAAATTTAAGATTAAATCACCTGGAGTTTAGAGATACAAGACAAGATTTAAACTTCTTCAGTGCTTTGAAACAGCTCCAAAGTTTAAAAACTGTCAGCAAGCGTTAAAGTTAGCCGAGGTCGCAGACGTGTGTTTGCTGCACAGATGGTCTGCAGGTGAGTGAGCGGCGCTGCTCGGCGTTCACCGACAGCTGCTCCATAGTGGGATAGATGGCATTCTGACAGTCTGGAAGCAGAGTTTAGACTGAACTCACTCATGAAGGAGTTTCAGTTAAGATGAAGGGAAACGAAGCGACTCAATGAAAGAGTGAAAAACTCTGCCGTGGTTTAGCAGCAGAACGGAGGGCGTAGGAGGAAAAAATACTAAGACGACGGATAGAGACAATCAGTTTATTGTTGCGGAGTATACGCCGCTCATTTTTCTTGGTGATTTATGAGGCGTTATAGGATGTAAGAAACCTCATATTCACAGGTACCAAAATATCCAACAGGAAAGCTTATTTTGAAGCTGAAGAGTCTTAACAGCTCTGCAGATTATATTCTTTTTAAAGCCTGGTTTATTCCTTCTTCTTCTTTTCTTTGTGACTGTGCAATAAAATAGAAACGTAAATGTAATTATTGGGGAAATGTCATATAAACAAGAGCAACACTTTTCTTATCCCCAGCTGCAGTTTGGAGTCGCTCCTATGACTCCTTCCGTCACCTTCTCCTGAGGTTGTGTTGCCTTTTAGCAGAACTTGTCCAAACAGTTGTTGTCCTTCTGGAGGTCTGATCGATTCCATTAAACATTCAGCAGCGCCCTACGCAGCAGTGCCATCCACACGGCTTCATTATTTATGGAGGAGAACCTGTTTCATCTGAGGCCATGGCATCTCCTTGTTCTGTTTGTTTGCACTTCTGGCTGATGAGGCTCCTGCAGGTTTCCACTGGGACGGTTTTTGATGCCATTCAAGCACATTGGGATTAAAATAAACTAAAATAAATACTGAATCTCTGTGCTTTCATTATCTGTGTAAGAAAATAACAGTTTGTCTTAAACTACCTTGGCTGATGTGAGGAAGCAATTTCCTTCTTTTTTTAACATCGTTACGTCCCTGTCTACAAGGACCAGATTGTTTTTGCAGCACTTCTTACTTACTGCATGTTTGTGAAAACTTTGCCCCACCATAAGCTCAAAAAGAAACTAGCACGCAGTGAAAAGCAATTTTGGTCATCGTGAAAGACTCCCTCTCAAGAATGATGACATCACAGCGGAATAAATTGTCTAAAAAAGGAACAGGGCCAAAGGAATAGTACTAAAAAAATAATTCAAAATTCACTTGTGTCGGGAATATCTAAAGGAAGTTCTGAAATCATTATTTGATGTCCGCAAGACCTATTGCTTGGTGGCCAGGCCAAATCTAGCCCACTTTGCAAAAAGTTTCAAACCCTTGATCCAGGTTACAACATAATTTTAGACAAATAAAGTCACAGCAACAGTCTTACATGGATGTGGTAGTGTGATGGTCTGGGGATTATTATTCACAACTTTGTGACCTGAAGAAATTAACTATAATTTTCTTTAACCGTAAACTCTGCTGTCAACTAGACAAAAATCCTAAAAAATGGTTTAATTTCCAAATGTAAAAAAAAAACTGTTGCTATATTTGGGGAGGGGGTAATTACTGTTCTATACTGTCAGCAAAGTTTATTATTTAGAATGTAAAATTAATATGTTATAACTGTTTGTTTTCTGCTATGTTTCTTTTTTTATTTTGATGAGAATTGTTTCAGTTTGACAAACACAAAAAAAGCAAATCAGGACAGGAGTAAATACGTTTTAGAGAATTTAGCCACAATCTAAATGTAATTGTAATCAGCTGTGTTTACTGGTCGCCTCTCGGGAGCCTTTCAGACAGCACGTCTCTGTACAATCAACACAAGGCTGCTCATTAAGCAGAATGCAATCAGAGTCAGAGTGGTTTTCTTTGTTCTGCTGCTGGAATTTGTTCCGCCTCCCATATGCCAATCAAATCAGCTCACTTTGAACAGTCGGTTGCATTGTCGGCGGTAAAACCTCGATCCTGAGGAGATATTTGTAACCTTAGGGGACCCAACTCCCAAAAAAATAATCCCCAAATTGCTTAGAAATAGTTTAATTTAACCAGAGATAAAAACCTAAAAGGCCAATATCATGCAAAATCAACTTTTTTAAGCTTTGAAGTGTCTTATAATGTTAACTCCTCAAGAAAAACAACCCCAGAGAGCTATTTTAGTCCATTCACGCATCTCAACTCCCTAATCGCTCTCTGAGCACCAGCCCCTTCCAATCCATGAGAATGACTCGTTCCCCAGTTCATCATATGTATGAATGTGGGTGAACAGCCCCTTCCAGGAGGAGTCTGCGCTGCCAGCACCACCCCCAGGCTAACACACACTCACCTTCTCCACGGAGCTAGCGGGGAAAAGCAAAACGCTTTCATTTTGGCATAGACTCTGAGAAGACTGATTATTTTTTCTGTCTCTGTGTCAGGAGTTACCAGGATAAGAGCAGGAGCTTTGAACACAGAGTGGAGATCCAGATGGACGGAGAGTCTGACGGCAGGAGTTCAGATGAGAATCAACCTTCGCTGTGTCTGAAGCAGGTCTACCCCAAGTACACCAAACAGTTCAACCACCTGCGGCTGGTGGAGCGGATCTCCAGCCTCTTCATACGCTTCCTTGGGGTCAAGGGCAACATGCGGCTCGGTCCCACTGCCTTCCGAACTTTCATCAGGTGCATATTTTTCAGATTAAGACACGGTCAAAATTTGTTTTGTTTTTTGTGGGGGCAAAAAAAAACTATTTTGGGAGGAAAAATGCAAGACTATATTTTGATTAATTAGAAAAGTTTCACTACATCCGTCATAACGGAGAGTAACAGAAAAGATAAAAAGTGAGGGCGCCAATATCCCATAATCCATCAGTAGTCAGTCAGCAGCTGTTGTTGTCAGTCAGCAGCCGCTTTGCAACATCTCTTCTGCTGGCATTGAGAAGCAGACAGGTGTTTGAGCCGTTTCCGTGGAAACCCAGGTGTTCCTTTAACCTGCACATCTGCTGTTGCAGCACCAGCGACTTAGTTACCACATGTAGTTTTTTTCTACAAGTATTCAGCATATTTTAGACTGTTACACACACACACACACACACACACACACACACACACACACACACACACTCCCAGCTTATACTAAAAGCTGGGGGTCACGTCAGACGCAAGTGAAGCGGATTCTGTTGGGGTTTGTTGGGCTTTGCAGCTCTGCCAGAGATAAAGTCAGGAGGGAAGAAGGGGACGGAGGTAAAAACTTTCTTTACCCTCTGAATTTTTATAAAGAGCAACAGTAAACGGCTCACACTGACTACTAACGGTTACAACACTACACGCCAACCTGACCTACACCTCAAAAACAAATATTACATCACGTTTAAGTGATACAGGAGTCACATATTTTATTTAAGTGTGTAAGACAACATCTTAACACCCCTGCTTTCACTCAGGTTAAACATATGCAAACAAATTTATACGCTGGAAAGAAACAACAACATGGATGTGGACCTCTTCCACTCTTTTAAAGTCCCCCAGCTGGGACTTAAACCAGGGGCCTCCTTGCTGTGGGGCAAGAGCGCGACCACTGCACCCCCATTGCAGCTCTAATACGTAATAATATATAGAGTATACAGTATAAATATAAACACTTTGTAAACTATATAGATGGATATGTTGGTCCATGTGTGTCAGATGTGTAGGGAGGGGAGTTTTAGATTAGAAAGATGGATTATAAAATCAGCTCCTCGGTGGGTAAAGTGCTCCTTCATTTATCGCAGAAGCTAAGCTCTGTAATAACCTGTATTAACAAAATCCCAGTAGTAGCCACTTTTTTTTTATTTTTTTCACTATAAGGGGGCTTGAGAGTAGTTGAAGCTAGACTAAGACCAGACGTGAACATTTGTGAGCAATAGTATGGGTTCATGCCAAGAAAAAGCACTACCGATGCAACATTTGCTTTGAGGATGTTGATAGAGAAGTACAAAGAAGGTCAGAGAGAGCTGCATGATTTCCAGATTTCCAAGCCCCCCTTATGACTGATTACCTGGTTCAGGTGTGTCCAGAAGGTTAGAACATGCCAGAGCATGGAATGTTGGAAAACATGCAGGAATGCGGCTCTTCATGTCTGGAGTTTCCTGTTCCTGATCTATGGGGACACATCAGAATTACAGGGAAAATAAGACAATATTAAACGTTATCATTATAGTTTATACCGGATTGGATCTTGTCTGTCAGTGCAGCCAGTTATAAAATCCCTTAAAAAAACTCTGTTTTCTCCTCTCCTCCTGCTGGCAGATTCATCACTCATCTCTTTCTTTCTTTTTTTTTTTTGCTTATTCCCATCAGATGTGTCACTTTGTGGACCTTTTGTCTCTTATTATGGATTTGAATGACCTCAGAGGTCTTTTTTCTCTCTGATTTGTTTATCTTAGAATAAATATAGTTATTTTGGTTTGGTTTTAGTGCACACTGTACACAGACTTTAGTCTGAGTCAAGTGGAAAAACAAAGTCTGAACAGACGTCTATTTTTAAGCAGGACCTTCACACACAATTGTTGAGTTTTCAGCCATGAAGAAAGTTTCCATCTTTGTCAAGAAGCAGATCAGTTTATGAGAAAAAAGCTCATTTCTTGTCTGAAGGGTTGAAAAACAAATAAATATAGCTGCACTTTAGCTCACAAACCTTCACTCTGACTAAACATGACCAAGACACACTGATGAAGTGATCGCAGCTTCATCGGAAGAGAGACGGAAGCTTTCCGCTCACGACAGGAAAAGTCTCAGGTCTTTGATTTGTTGCCTATAAAATAGACATTTTCTGTTCAATAGAGGAAAAAGACTCCATCTTAAATGAATCTGTTGTGCTTCATAAATAAATTCTAAGCAAGAAAATACTGAATAATTTTCCCTTCAGAGGCCAACATTAGTTTAAATAAAAGACTTCAGTTTTTCTTTTTTTATTGTTTGATCACTTTTACAAAATGAAACCACACACATTCTGGGATGTAACTTTGTATTTTCATTTTAAATGTCATAAATTCTCAAATATTTCTCATTTTTAACAGGAATTTAAGGGCTTCGAATCATGAATGCAATTTGAGATATCAACTGAAAAATAAAAATTTGGTGAAGAAAAAACACAAACCACAACATTTTTTATATCAAAGGTGTCCATGGATTCATAAATTAAATTAATATTAGGATCTGGTTAAGTTCAGCAAATAACAGATAATGTTTTGGATCACTGAAGAAGTCCTGAAAATGTTCCGAACAGTTTTCCATCCTCACTTTATGTCCTAATGCATTGGATATTGGTGCAAAGCCGGCATAAACAGTCGCTTTTCTTCACAGCAAAATCAGCTGATTGACGTTGATTCCAAAAACACTTCACTGCGCAGCACTGTGGCTGCTTTTCTCTGCGTCAGAACTCGCTGGAGCTACATTCATTGCATTAAGTTACCATTACCAAAATGAATATAAACACTGGAGCTAAAGCCCAGGTTCTAAAGCAAATTCGTTTTTCAGAACTTATGTCAGAAAGCTGAACTTCACTCCATTTTTTTTCGGTAGTTTTACTTTGAAAAAGGGAAACTTCAACAACTCTGTATTTCAAAGATTTGTTTGCCCTTGGTTGACTACTATATTTTTAAAGATTGCGTATTAGCGATCTTGGACATCGGGAATATTCTTATTTTGGGAGCAGATTGCAAATATTCAAGTACTCTAAACAGTCATTAAAACCCTACCCTCTAATTTAGGCTTAGAGGTAGAATTGTGTTTCACCCTTTTGGCTTTTTATGTTTCCCTTAAAGACCCACTCCTATTATTATTATTTTTTTTTTTTTAACTATAATTGTGCTGTTTTTAAACCAAATTAAAAAAAAAAAGTGTTATTTTCTAGGACATAATTTCTGCAGACCAGCAGGAGTTTGTTAGAAATTCACCTCAGAGTGGTGGGCGGAACTGTTGGTGTAGAGTAAGCCAACCCCTCTTCCCATCAACCACAACTGAGCTATCTGTTTACATCCTTTCCCACTAGCTTATAGCCCCTCACACCCCATTCTAACATCACTGGTGCAATAAAAGCAATATCGGAGCTATCCAGCCGTACAGTTTTGAGCCAGATGCCAGCTCAGACGAGGAAAATGAAGACATGCATCATCTAGTCATCTACAAGTGGACGGATTAGAATGGAGCGGAGCAGGGAGCTTGTGGCCCGCCCAGAGTATTTTCTACATCCCCAATGAGATTTATTTTCAAATGGCAATTTTAAAGCTTCATTTGCTAATATATGTCCTTTATCATCAGAAAATTACTTTAAGAATTGTTAAAAACACAATTTTCAACAAAATAGGTCTTTAAAACATTTACTTATTCTATTAGAAAATGCCTCAGAAGCCTCCTTATTTCCCAGAGTGAATATTTCAGGACTTGTTTTGGCATTTCTGAGTTGCAGAAGTGCAGATTGACCCTCAGCTGGGGCGAAATAAGGAGGCAGAACAGGAAGAGTGCAGGTGAGCATCAGCGGGGGGTCTGGACGCTGCTTTTAAAGTCAGTCAGCGTACTTTGTCTGGACCCCTGCTGTGTGAATCTAAAGCTGTTCTGATCTCTGGATGAGACGATTCCCTCGCGTTCCCCTGCAGACGGCACCTGGACTGTTCTGGTCAACTCAGCCCGTCTGTTTCTGGTTTCAGGACCTGCAAGCTGAGCAGCAGCAACTTCACCATGGCCTCTGTGGACATCCTCTACATCGACATCACACGTCGCTGGGCGGCGACTGCGACCGACTCTAGAGAAGCAGGTAACAGCGCCTTGGCGCCTCTGTGCGCCAAAACAAAAGTCGTGGAGGACAGAGGCGCTGCATCCTTCAGACACTAAACGTGTTACGCGCCCTCGCATAATTGTTCATCACTCCCTGTCAGATTTCCTCGGACTCTACGCTCCTGTAATTGAGTAGAGCTCGCAGCGTGACAGCAGAGACGCCTCCAGCATGAATTATTCAGACGTTGCACCTTGACAGGGATGTTTGCGGCGGGACTGATGGTTTGAGATAGCATGAAGCAGCATGGAGGTTTCTGCAGGCTGAATCACAATCAGCTCGAGTTTGGCCTCTAAGTTCAACTATAAGAAAGAAAAATGCAACTTCAGTCTTTTCTTTTTTTTTAACATACTCGATGTGGAAAAAAACGATGAAATTAAAACGTTTTAGAATCACAGCAGCAGCGCTCGTGGCCGTCCCGCTTAAAAGCTCCGCCCAATGAGCCGAGAGATCTCCATGCTAAGAGGCACAAAGATGCAGAATCACTGCAATATATTCCATTCTGAACTCTTCCATTGAAGACGTTTTCACTTATATTTAATGCAACTCAGGCCCGACTGACTGAATGTCATCATGTCGCTTTTTGACTCCCCTTTCAAGAGAGTTTTTCAACTCATTTGTAATCTTTTTAGATTTCTGTGTCATGTTACCCAAAACTGAACTGACGGATTAGACCAGGAGTCTTCAACCTTTTACTCTGAAAGAGCCATTTGGTGCAGTTTCTTACTGACCAAAACCTATCAAGAACCGCAAAGTTCAGCGTTTTAAAATGATTATTTTAATGTTTGTTTTTGTGGCCATGAAGTCATTCATTTTTAAAATGTAGCTTTTAATTAATACAATTATGGAATCACCAGTGTTTTTGTCTATATATAATAACTATGTTTTTTATTATTATGTATAGCAAAACAAGTTCTTTTCAAAATAAAACACATTCTGTGTCCGATAAGATCCTCCTTTTTTATGAATTAAAAATGCAAGAATTCATAGAAGGGCTTTTCCTGCTCGTTTCAAAATGGCTGTTTCCATGAAATCTCAAAAGCACTTGGCAGAAAAGTTTTGCCAATTTTTAAAAACTTTTTGGTGAGAATAACTCATCTATTGTTAGTTTTTTAATGACTACTTGCTGTATTGAAAGAATGCAAAATTTGTTGATAATTCTTTATAAAACAGTTGCACCATGTTCAGACTGTGTGGATCAAATTTCAGATGATGGGTAAATGTGTTTGTTTCCTAAACATTCATGTCCATATTTTTGCATCTTAAACTAAACTGTGAGCAAAAACATAGCTCATCATCACTAAAACGTAGCTAATCATAACTGATGCTATTGATCCATGTCATCAAAAAAATCATACAGTAGAAGTTTTGTTGTGGTTTCCTTTAAAGTTCTTTGATGCAGTGAGCTTTACAGGGTTCCTTGTTGTGGATCCGTTTCCCTCCAGTCCTGATGAACTTCTGGTTTTCAGGAATGGGTCTGCAGGCGTTTGTGGAAGCCTTCTTCTACCTGGCCGGTCGCAGGTTCAGGTCGCTGCCGTTGCGGGAGCAGGTGGTGTCTCTGTTGGAGCTGTGCGAGGCGCAGCTTGGGCCTCAGTCAGAGGACAGACGCTCCTTGAGCTGCGGCAGGGCGGCGCCGCCGCGAACCGTCAAGAATCAGATGCCGTTCCTCACATACTCCCAGCTGGCCTCCCCGGCTCCTCAGCGAAGGGCGGCCAGCCAGGACAACCGTCCACTTCAGACGCTGAAGCCCCGCAACCTGAGAGCCAGTGTGGAGAACTGACGAGACGGAGGCGAGCCGTCCGGTCCCTGAACGCCGCCTTCAGCCTCTCTCTGCAGGAGCGAGGAGAATCGGGCTGCATTTCTCCCCTGCAGCTCCACAGAAAGACTAGCCTAACTCCTGCTGGCTGAGCACTGCTCTCCGTCTGATTGCTTCTTTTCAGATCAGGAGATGCCTGCAGGGGAGATGCAGCGGAAAGTAAGAAATATGTAAGGATACTGGTGGATTCCTCCTTTCCCTCCTGCTGGGATCATACATCCGATGTGTGGCCCCGTCAGGAGGAAGAAACGGCTGCTTTTCATTTCTCACCTTTTCTCCACGGCAGCTATTCCCTGAAACATTTACAGCAAATTGAAACTCTCCTGTCAGGGAAAACACCCAATATGTAGATCCTCAAACACTGAAAAAAAGGAGACATTTTATTTTCTAAAATTTGCACAGCAATTCTTCAAATCCCTCCATTTGCAAGGATGAGATGCTGCCGAGCTTCTTTTTTCTTTCTTTTTCCAGCGTGCATGTGTGCGTGCTCCTCCACTGATGAATTTATTTGTGTGCTGCTCAGTGGTGAAAGCTTATTGACAGCCAGTGGCTCAGCTGTTTGTCCTCCATGAGCCCATTAGTGATGAGTTAAGTGAATAAGTATTCACTTATCCTCTTTCACGTCAGCAGCTATTTCTGTCAGGCAGCCGCAGACTTCTACAAATATGTTTTTAGGCCAATTGCTTGTAGTCACATAACTCCTGTGGGGGATTAATAATTTCAGAAGGAACTGCATGGCACAGAATTGAACCATTTTATCTGTTATGATTGCAGACAGCTACACAAAAAGCACTACAGTAACCAACTTTTATTGTTACAGGTTTAAGAAGTTTATCATGAATGAGAATCTGATCTAGATCTGATGGGTTTCCTGAAGTGTAGTAAAGTTCACATGAAGGAGAAATACTTGAAGAGTTTTTCAGACGATGGAAAAATAAATGTTTTTCTTTCATCAGAAGATGCGGACGGACGTGGCCTCCAGTTTTTTCATCTGTCAGATAATTACACAAACTGCCAAACGTGCAACTGAGCGAGAAGGTACACAAGCTTTAATGCGAGCGTTCTTCAGAGCGTCAATCACTACAGGTAACAGTCAGGCTCGAATGAACGAGTTTTTTCTTTGAACTAAAGCTTTGTGGGCTAATCTTTTCAGTTTTACCCTAGAAAATAAAAAAAAACAAAACAACTTTCAATACAATCAGAATGTCTTTCTATCTTTGTTGTTTTCTTACAATAAAAATAATAGTAATTGCTTTTTTTAATTCACAGACATAAAAATATGTCATAACATCAAAGCAGAAAGAGATGAAACTTTGGCAAACTAAAAATGCATGTTTTACTGTCATAAAAAACAAAGAGACTTCTCAGAAGATTGGAGACTAAATCTAAAGTAGAGTGCTTCATTCAAGAAGAAACAAAAAACACAATAGGAGGAACAAATATCAAGCACGGTGGTGGAGGTGTGATGATGTAAGGATGTAAAGATGCTACAGGGCCTGAACACCCCTTCAGAATAGCTCATATATTTTAGAAACCTTTTTAGAAATGGTCTAAACATATTAAATTGATCTGTTGTATGTTTTCGTAATGTCATTGATTAGGTTTATGGGGTCAAATCAGGATCAGCTTTAAGTGAAAAACCCGATTGTAAATGCGAAAAAATAGTTTTAAACTCAGAAGTACACAATATAAACTTGAAAGAAAAACATCGTAACATTTGTAAGAATTTGTAAACTAAAGAAAAAATGTAAATTCGAAGAAATACTTAAAAAGGAGAACACATTTGAAAAATAGACGTGAATTAAAAAAAGTTTAATTTGAAAAAATGTTTTAATTTCAAAGAAATACTTTAATAATTAATAATAAAAACCTTAAAATTCAAATAAAAATCAATAGACTTATTTGTAAAAGCTGCTGTTTTGTATTTTTCAATCATTGTTTTTTCGTTTCTTTCCCTGTTCGCTTTCAGCCCTCAATTTCATTTCAGAATTTTTGTTTTCGGAGTGGAGCCAAATTTTACGTGAGAATGGGGCTTTGAGCTCATTGGCTACCGGAACATAATTAACATCGGGGGGAGAGGTTAAGTTGATATTTTATATATATATATATATATATCCACCATAATTTACAAATAAATTCTTTAAAAATCAGACAATGTGATTTTTCCACAAATTTTCTTCATTTTGTCTCCTATAGTTGAGGTATCGCTATGATGAATATTACAGGCCTCTCATCTTTTTAAATGGAAGAAATTCCACAATTAGTGACTGACTAAATACTTTATAAATACTCTGTATGTCAGCATGTATGTGTATTTATGTATATAGTCTGGTTTTCATTCACTTTTAAGTGGATCCTCATTGGACCCCAACTTGGTTAGCTTAAGGTGTATTAAAGGAATCCATGTTTTTCTGGCTATGTGCTCTTCGCTGTGGGTATTAGCAGTCAGGCATTATGTAGGTCATCTTTCTTGTTAGGAGACTCGTATCCTTCTCTCACATCCCTCCATCATACCCTCTTTCCTCTCTTTGTACCCACAGTTGGAGCATATGTTCTCGTTGGCAGTTTGTCATCAATCCTCACTCTCTTGAGTTTTTATGTAGACATGAGTCGCACTGAGCTTGTTCCAAAAAAAAAAAAAAAGATTGTTTATCTACACTAAGGAGTCGTAGAAATATAAACCAATAAGACGAGACACAGAGGAAGCAGATTTTAAAATAGCTAAATAAAACTTTAATAGGTCTAGTTGCAAATGTACATAAATTGCACAGCCACATTTTGTCAACACAAATTCTTCTGTACATTATTGTTTTTTCACTGTCGTCAAAGGAAGCAGATTCTAGCAAATACTTTATACTTTCAACATACTTACAAAAGTATTTTCTACAATAAAAAACATACAATATCTTTCACTTTAATCATAGCTTTATATTTTAATAAATCTTTTGAACAAGTGGTTGAACCGTGACGAGGTTACGCTCCTGATTTGAATGATGAAGGAAAATTTGAGCCAGGGTTATGGGTGGAATTAATGACGAGTGCTTCAGTCCAGGGTACGGGTGCAGATTGGTTACAGTTTTATTTTCTATTTTCTGTGAAGTTTGAAATGTGGTTTTCCGTAGCCAAACTCAGGAATTGTCTCATATAGAATTCAGGAAAAATGCTCTTGAGCCATATTAGAAATGGCAACATTTTTGGAGTTAGCTAAGCATTTAGCAATATGTTATAATGTGATTAAGCCAAATTCCATACCATTACTAAGCTACACCCTTAATGTAACAGTATTTTAGCAATAAGCTTGAATGTTTGAGTTAAATGCTAAGATGCTCTTGTTGCTAGCCAGCATTTCCTTTACTTTATTTAGCTAAAGGCTAAAATCCTGTTCATTTGAATACTAAGCTGCTACAATGCTAAATGAGCATAGAGGGTGCATGTGACATCACCGGCCGCCATATTGGCTGGGAGCATTACAGAGTGGAATGGAGCTTTCATGTGGTTCATTCTATCTTAAGCTGCTGGATGTTTTAGTTCTTTGATGGAAAAGTATAGATGACATATTCACTGGATACCTGCTACCTCCTAATTCAGGATCATGTTGGAAAAATTGGTGGAAGACAGTAATTTGGACCGGTCATGAGCTAAGAGTTTTATGGACCTGTTGATTATTGACTTTGTAGACTGACTTTTTTCGGTGGGTGGCAAGACACAAATATATCAACACAAAAACGTATCTGCAAAAACATGTTAACTTCATTTAGCAAATTAGAATTTAGAAATGTAAATTGCAGATCATCCACTTAGCATTACTTTATGTATATAAATATATATCTCTCACATATTGATAGATGTTGCCATACTGTGCATTGGATCGGTCAGATTAAAGATTCAGCAGCTCAGTAAACGCCAAGTCCACTTAAATTACCATTTCAATGTAGCAACTCTTATTTTGGCAGATGTTATTCGCATGTATTAACATGCGACCAAGCACAAAAACCGGTCGAAATTCACACGTAGTACGTGTGTCCCAGATGCACATTGCTGCATTGCCAGCACCTATATTAAGTGCGCCCAAGGCTAAATGTTAATGACGCACGAATTGATCGAAACTTCAGTCCATGTGGCCAAGAGAAAACTTTAACACTGGCTGCACAAATTTAGAAAACTTCATACAAATAGTAACTTTAAAAAAAAAAAACTTTAAGAGGGCTTCTTCTTGGAATACAATTAGTTCTCATCAATTTCTAAACAACGTGAACAGTTTACCCAATGCTAAAGCTACTCAGCCAATATGGGGTTGTAAACAAAGTCACATGACAGTTTAGCAACAGTTTTCTTTTTAAGTGTCAAATTTAGCTGCATTACCGAACAAAGTCTGTAAACTGAAAATAAAATGGAATCATTTTTTTAACGTTCAAGCAAAGTTTTTAACAATGTCCGTGTAGCGGAACCGTAAACTTCGTAAATAACAATTTTTTCCTCCTTTTAGGGAACTCATTCTCTGAATGATGTCAACCTGTACTAAGTAAATACTAAACTTGTTAAGGAGAATTGTTCAAACAGCACTTTTTTTTTAAAGCACTGACTAAGCATTTTTCTAGCTTAGCTGTTGCTGTTTTAATGTCTAACTAGCCCGCTAGTTAAATAATAATAATAATTAAAAAAAGAATTCTGATTCTTTTTTTTCTCACGTTTTCCAATGTTACAATTAAAAAAATGTTTGCAACATTACCATTACTCGTTAACTTTAAAAATTGTTATGCTTGTTACCAAAATACTACATTTTTGTAGGGAAAACAACAAAGTTGCTTGAACAAATGATTTTTAAAAGTTCTTTGACAAATAAGATCAGCTTTTGTTTAATTGATTCGTTTCAGTTAAATCCTAATCATGCTAGCTCTTTTCAGGTTAGCTTCTCCGTGATGTTTCGTAAAATCTGTCTTCATCTTTCTTCAAATTTTCAGAAAAAAACAAAACAAGTTTTTTAATTGTTAGTTTGATGAGCCAGCGTTAGCATGTTTCTTTAACAGCTTTAAATGTTGCAAAAGAACCTGAACTGCTACCTAGCGTTTGGTGATGTTATACACAGATGTGCCATAAGAAATTAAAATGTTAAGCAGGTGGAATTACTTTAAACTGAAATAACTTGGTGTGACACCTTGTATTATTATTTTCTATTGTATTATTATTAGATTTTTTTCATTGAGTGGTACTACGATTGCATGAAGAATGAGGGCTTGATCATTTTAGATTGTACAGGTGTACCCGAACGTAAAAATGCATAGAACTGGAGGATTGTGCTTGTAGATCTATTTTGGACTCTGCGCACCCAAAAACTCAGAGGTATCCATCCCAAGATCTCAATCTTTTTGTGTTTTTGTTATTTTAAGCAAGTAATGACAAACTGTAAATACAAAAACAAGAGCTGCTTCACAGAACACATGAAAAGTTGATTGAAATGTATAATTCCACCCAATGAGGACAGATGACTGACTGGGCTATTTTTCTATGTACAATTTCCATAAATGATACAGCAAAGTTTTCGCACAAGATACATTTACAAAAAGCTCTGGTAATATTAGGTAAAAATAGTGAGTATTTACACTTTCTCAGGCTGTCCCGCCTCTTGATGCATTCAGGTATCATATATACTGGTTTGCAGGTAGCCATTCATCATAACTGTTACACTGGCAACTAAAACAAACAAAAAACTGATATTGATGCTACAGCTTCTTGCTCTCAAGCAAGGATGAAGCATGCAGAGCCTCACATCTCATGGATTTCAATATATGTATATCAAAAATTAAAGGTGGTGGTGAGCAAAGAGAGGAGGGTAGAGGAACCACATGGTAAGAGCCATATTTAGAAGATTTAAAGGAGGTGTAGGACAACGCAAAGGAGAAATATAATCAGTTTGGATGCAGATACACAATTACCACAGACAAATAAAAGCAGTTTGAGTTAAAAACCAAACTGTGTGAGGCTGACAGAAGCTCACCAGGCCCATGTTAAGAACAACTCGTCTCTGTTCACCGAAAGAAGACCAGCAGGACGATTAACAGTAACCTGTCAGAGCAATGAAAAGCACAAAGCAGTTGTTTGAAAGCAAACATTCCCGTTAAATAATCTTGTTTTTGCATACATCACATAAAGGACCGGGCATGGCAGATATCTAAAGGATGAGGTGCTGATCGCCGCTTGCCGTTGTCTCTGTTCTGCAGCGTTTTGACCCTTTAAACCTGGAGCTGTTTCCAGTGACGCCACTTACCGCTACTCTTCAACCGTGTACGCGATCAACGTGAATCAGATAATTCTGACGTGTCGACTTTGCGCCAATATACAACACTTTACGAACGTAAAGTTGCTTTTCTGCTTGACAGATTGAGCTGAAATGCTGTATCAACGGTTGAAGAGTTAAGGTAGTCAAAAGAATGTCAACACTAGAGCTAAAGCTTCGTAAAAGAAACTAACATCCCATAAATAAAGGACTGCTTTATCAAATATAGCATATGTTTGTATACTCCATAGAAGACACTGCTTACATCTATATTACATTTTATTTCTATAATATCCCATAGAATTTATTTATTTAGTATCTCTGATATATTTAGGAGATTGTGATTTACTATAGTATTTTCACAGATCCACAGTATAAGTTGTGCCTTTTTTAAATGTTTTTTTTTTTTTGCAGTAATTGGGAGTGGAGGTGTGTTTCTTCCTTAAGGCCTTTCATGTACCAATAGATTTTCACAAAGTGCACTATACAAGGGAAAAGGGGGCGGGGTAAACGGGGTTGGAGGGATGCTCAGGAACACACCTACATGTTATAGTTTATACTGAAAGTATCCATGTAAGTTCCGATTTGGTTCTTTCTCAACTTTAAAATAAAGCATCAAAAAGTTCTTCAGTCAGCTAAAGAAAGTCCACACTGTTCGGTTCGAACGAGACACCTGTTCTGTCGGGAGGGAGAGGACTGGCGGTCGTTGCTTTGTGTGGTTAGCTAGTGGTTCGTCCCCAGGCGAGGGGATGTCGAGCCGTCCCTGGATGCTCCTTGAGTGTTTTATGTACAAAGCACTGCCCCGCCTCCTCTGTCTCATCACCGTCAGGACAAAAAGGCCGTCTGGTGATCCGTTCGCAACATTGGAGTCGCCCGCTAAAGTGACGCCATCTCCTAGAAGAGCGCAAACACAAACTCACAGTCGCTTAAGCATTATCCGAGCCAGGCGAGAACACATCCAGTACAACACTCAGGCACTCGGTTGGGGCAGACGCCGGTCCGTCTAGCAGTTGCTGCTGTTTCTGAACTCTCCGTTTTCCGTTATCTGCAGTTTGGTGGGGTTGGTGGGGGAGATGCCGTTGCGGGTCTGCATGCTGTAGCGCTCCTTCAGCTGGGCGAGGGCGCTCATGAGTCGGGCGTTCGCTGCATCAAGGGATGCAATGCGCTTCTCCTGGGAAAAAAAAAAAAAAAACACGTACGCAAAATGAAAACTTCCATGTATGTTACAACTGTTACTACTTATTTCCACAACCAAAATCCTCTTGTTCAAATAACAAACCAGCACAAGAAAAACATATAAAAATGGACCACAAAATACAAACAGAGAACAAAAAGCTAAACAGTCAAGTTTCAGAAACGTGGACACACTAATATTACAATTATCTGTCAGAATTCAGTCTATTGTTGCTGGATTTAATTTTGGTTTTACAAATTCACAATTTAATTTTAGGTAAGTTTTATTTTTTTTTAAATTCTATTTATTTTGACACTAAACAGAGATGGAAACCTTTTTTTAAACAAAACGTTTAAAGAAACGAAACTATTTTTGACAAATCAATATTTTTTAAGTAAAGATTGGATCAATAATAAAACAAAAAACATTACAACTCTAATGTTTATGTTTACATGTGAAAATCAGCTTTTAATTCCACCATCTTGCGGCGAACAAATAATTCTTCGATAAAAGCAGCCGGTTCATCAGTGAAATCGGGTCGTGTTTCCGTTAAACGGCCTTTGAACTGTGAGCTATCGTCATGACAACAAATCAAGCAGCCTGTGGAGCTGACCATCATGTCGTGTTTGGACGTTCAGATCATGAGAAAGCAGCAGACCTCAAACTGCCTCATTTCAGAGCGGATGAAGTAACATTCCAACAAAAGTAAAGTCATTAAAAAATATTTTCAAATGTTTCCTCAGTGGACTGAATCCTACAAGTGTTTTTTCTTGCATCTGTGTTTTCCATCCATTTGGTTTAGTGACAGAGAGCGCTTACGGTAGTGCAGACTTTGTGTATGTTTGCTGTCATCACTGAAGATGTGAAGGAGATTAATTACCTGTGTTCCTGTCTGAATCTGCGCACACATCGTGTCGCGCCAGTGTTTGTTTTCCTCACAGCTTTTCATGGGAAAAAAAAGTGACAAAAACCTAAAAAAAGGATTTGTATTTGCACCGCGTGTTTTTTTAAGCTACAGAACCTTCATATCTCAAACACGTCGTCTTGTAACTGCCTTTCAGAAGTCTCTTGTGTGGGTTTTTACTCTAGAACAACATTCTGATGCCTTTGTCTGACCTGTGCGTCAATTATCTTCTGTTTGGAGTCCACCACGGCCTGCATGTCCGAGTGATCCTTCTTTAGCTCCTCCTCAACAGACATCAACCTGGAAACAAGACGTGCTATAGAGTCAGAAACCTGATTTCCATTGAACATTGAGAACGTTTATTAAGAACCTAAAGCGTTGAAAGCAGTTTTCTTTTCTAAAGAGCCACATCAGGGTAAATAAAGGTAGAGAATATATAAAAACAAGGAATAATGACCAAAAAAAGTATTAAAGAGCTTTTGATTTTTTGAAGAAAGATGGTATTAAAATGAAAAGAGTAATAGATATCCTGTTATTGGGTATTCTTACTGACACAAAGTAACTACAGTATAGTAAACCAAAAACATCAGAAATAACTGCTATGCTGTAGAAAGTTAAATGGTCATTAGATATCAATACATTTAATCTATTATATTAATATATGAATGGATTTATTTCAAGCATTAAAAATAATGGAATGCAACAATAAATTACAAAACACAACTATTTGAAACCCATTTTAGATTTAAAGTAATACCCTGATCATAAAATAATACAAAAAGAGTTCATGAAGATGTTAGACGAAGCCGGCTTCTGGCCAGTGTGAGTATTTTTGTTCATAACTAGACTTTTTTGCAGTGATGCATACATGTCACATTAGATTCGTTAAATATATAAATTATTAATTAAAGTCAAATAAACTTTGGTTTGTGGTTAGGAAGTAGGAAGAACAAACTCTTTAAATCCCACCCTTATCTTTTGATATATTTTTGCATAGTTACTATAATCCAGTCTTTATCAGGAAACTGCTGATTATTTTGATATAACTCCTTGATTGTTCTATACCTGATCTGTATTGAAATTTTGGGAAACAAAAACAAACATATAAACATCCTGTTTAAATGTGACAAAAAAATAAGGCAATAAGAATCACAGCAAGTAACTCCAGGGACCCGTCTGCTCCATTATTTTTTTTAGATTAAATACATTTAAGGTAACATATTTAAGTCAATGTAGTAATTGAATATTAATGTATGTAATTTTTACATTCTAAAATACAAAATACATTTGAAGAAAGACAGTAATTACATTTGTTACTGTAAACCTAAAGATGTGTTCAAAACAGTGTTCAACCTCAAATCAAAAAGGCTAAATCAATAAACGCATTAAAAAAACATTGAAAGCGTGATATTCCAAATGTATAAACAATAGGAAATGTTGATCATTTGGTTCTATATTACAGTTCTGTGTTTCCATGTGTTTTCAGGAATCCATGTTTTTAGTGTTTGCTTTCCGTTTTCACTTTTTATTTAGTGTTTTCAGGGAAAAAGATCCAACGGCTTAAATAATTTAGAAAAAGGGTCAGAAATAAAAGGGGTTCTTCGTTCTGTTCCCTGTCTTTCATTAAGGGAACCTGCTTTAGCAGAAAGGTTCCTCCCACCTGCTGATAATGCTCTTCATCTGGAGGTCTTTGTCGTCCTGCTGCCTGCGCAGGCGCTCCTCCGACTCCTCCAGCCTGGCCTGGTACTCCATCAGCACCTTCTGGGCCTGCTCGTCCTGCCCCTTCAGACGGGCCTCGTACTCCTCCAGCTTCTGCACGGACGCTCGCAGCTTCTCCTGCAGCACCGCGATCTCCTGCTGGTACTAGAACCAAGAAGCAGAGACAGCGGGAGAATCTCATGAGTGCTTTCAGCACCAAGAACCACATCAGCATTATCACTGTCACCCATAATCATAAAACACTGATTAACTTAAAAAGATTTTTGCTACTAAATAATCTTAGAGATTTCCCAAGATTAAGGACAGAAACTGAGAAGATTAGAGACAATCTTTAAAAGAACCAATGGAGTAAATAGTGTTAAAAAATCAGAGAAATTAAATCAAATCTGCCGGAAATCGCATTTAATTAAGGTTAAAAAATAAAACTAAAAGTTGATGGAAATGATGCATTTATGTCTCAAAAAGATCATAATAGACTGAAATCGTTCTCATGGAGACATTCATTCATGCAAGAAAGAGGTTAATAGCAGACATGACTCAAGGTCACCTAGGACAGATAGATGGGTTTTAACCAGCATGCATTGCATCCCATCATAAAAAATCATTATGAGTTCTTTCCATCTTTATGATTAGACTAAATGGTTGTCTGATTGTTGAAGAGCAAACTTTTTGTTTTGATGTGTCATCTAAAATGTAACCATGAGTTTTTTTTGCATGTCCGCAAATATGACATAACAGGTCAGATAAACAGAAATAAATCTTCTGAAAACCTCCAGCTGTTTTTCCTCAACCTAGTGCTGTAGACAGTCTTTGTTTATGCAGAGGCTAACAATTCAGCAAAAACCATATGCTCTTTCCTGGAGGACACGTGCTGAAAGGTGAAGCTTTTTGATGAACATTTTATGTGTCAGTCCGACTGGTGGCATCAGTGCATCCGATTACACTTCACTTGAAAAATCAGATAAAGATTAGATTCCTGGGGCTCAATGAGTCCTTCCTCTATGACTGAACTGGATGATGCTGAAATCTGAACACACACACACACACACGCAAAAGGTCAATTGTCAGTGGTTGAAGAGGTCAGGAAGATCAAACGGAGCTTGTTTTACTTTACGTTGCTCCACACACTAAGAGGAATGAAATGATTTCAAAGGTTACTTAACAACCTTCTACTTGGAGATATTTCCAAGCTTCTCACACAACCTGCCATTCTCCGCCATCAATACCTGGTCATAGCAGCTCCACCCATGATATTCTACACCTTCATCTGCATTCTCCCGTCACTCTGGAGCTAAAGATGCTGCTGGTTCAGAATCTACAAGGTAAAATCAGTATTTTCTCATCCCTGCTGTAACAGACTCTATAGCAAACGTGTTTCTCTTCTGCAGATACATGTAATAAATCTACAAATGAAATGTTTTTTTCTTTTTAAGGTTTAAAAAAACGAGTTTGTGTTTGGAATCAGCAACTTTTTACCCTTTGGTTTCTCTTCCTGCTTGGGCTGCAGGAGGAGTGAAAACGGCAGATTCGTGGCCATTATAGATGGCGGGGAAATAAAAATGAGAAAAAGAACAATGCAAAGCAGCAAAAAGCTGCTCCTGTCTTTACACACAACGCCTGTGTTGTTGCACGGCGTGTACAAACAAACACACTCGCATCGGAGGCTTTTAGTTTGAAGTTGAACATTACAGCAGAGGTTTGTCAAGGTGAATCTTAAAAGAAAATGTTGGTTTTTCCTGCCTGTAAAAGCTTCATGTCAGGTGAGATAAAGAACAGAACATGTGGTTTTTTTCAATCACTGAAATATATTCAAAAACTTTCTTTTTTTGTTGTCATTCATGGAAATCAACTGAATAAATGTGGCTTTTGAATGAATAAATAAGTTATGATGGGACATCTGCGTCTCTGGGTAGGACAGAGACCAGTTTTAGTGAGACGTTGGGGGCCGGCAGTGGATTTTCTTTTAGATTTGGTCACATGCACTCATATGGGGGCTGACACAAGTGCCAGCTCCGTGTACGGAGCGGGAACTGATCAGCAATAATGGACCTCTTGTTCACCCTAAGATTTCCGGGGGTTGAAAGAAATTAAGATCGAAACAATCTCACCTTTTTCAGCCTTACTTGGTCTTGCGTGTTTAAAGTGTCACTGCGACCTGTTGCTTAGAGCATGCTCGTAGGAAGGAAAGTGCATGAACGTTTTTGCTCTACTGGCTCACTGAGCGCTCCGTGACCTATTCCTCGAACAGATTCACCCTTTTTTCATTCACAGTATCTGGCAGTGGCTTATCATAGACAGGTTGGTGTTTTAGAAGTTTCCCTAAAGCCAAAAGTGCATTTTTGGTGATTTTTATTTTTGAAAACAAAGACATTCTTGTCTCTTTTCATCCACAAATCTCACTTCTACTTAGTCTGGTTGACGTGGTCAGCAGCTGTTTGATGGATTAGACTCCTCATCTATTTCTGCTTCAAAAGCACCTCCTCAATGTGACGATATTCATCACAACCATGTCCAGTGTGTCTCACCTCCTTCCTGTGATCCTTATTTGGTAATGTCGCCACAGGCATTTGATGGTTCGGCTGTGGAGCAACTTAAAGTCCTGTTTAGACGGTTCAGGACTGCAGCATGTCTAAACTCTCACAAATGAAAAAGCTGTTTACCTGAAGATTTAACTGTTTATTGATTTCTTGAGAAACCGTAAAGAAACCCATGAACTGCTTCTTTATATCGATGTACAGCAGACTGATCTGAACTGTGCTCTTAACGTTCATACAAGATATTCTGACATTATTTTGTCAGGGCACAAACTGAAATGACTCATTTTTCCTTTATGGTCAAACGGCTGGCACTTCCATGAATTGAAAGAGACGCCATCCATAAGTCACTACTAAATCAGAGTCCCTGACTGGTCAAAGTTGAACCTGGTTTTAAATGCAGAAGCCTGAAATGTCCGTTTACATCTGTTTTCATTGGAAGTGGTCAGTTGAATGCTTGTTTCTGAGCTTAGTGTGAATGCAGTTTAACAAAGTGATTTAAGGAAGGATTGCAAGAGTTGATGATTGAGTGTTAGAGGAAGAAAGAACAGCTCAAAGAAAGTTTTGTGTGTGGGAGGGGGGTAGGGGGTAAGGAAGTGAGTTACCTTCTCCACCTGAGTCAGATCCTCTCTGTTTCTCAGTGACTCGGCCTTCAGCCCCTCATGGTCTAAATACTGTGCATTCATATTCAAAAGCCAGGCTGCTGTGCGGTCCAGCGCACTGGGGTTCACTGGGGAGGGGGCCTAATGAAAACCAACACACACACACACACAGACACACACACACACACATGAGCTGAGTGCAGTGACAGCGATGGGCAGGGGGGAGATTGCAGTAACAACAAAAATAAGCTTAAGAGTCGAGTACTGGAAGCAGCAGGTGGGATGGATGCACACTCCTGACTTCAGGCTCACACCCTGACAGGCACACGTTGAAGACCTTCCTCAAACTCATGTGACTGAGAAGATCTGTCACAGCAAAGTGTTTACAGAGTCTGATGAACAGCGGAAAAGAAGCCTTGAGCTGTGGCACATCTCAGGAACGATCGTTCTGAAGATCGACTGTCTCAAAAGAGTCAACTCAGCTGCACAGAGAAAGGAAACAAGCTGGGTTTGGTCAGTCTGGACTGAACCAATAGCAGTTTCTTCTGCTTTGTGACTTTGAAAGTTTCAGTTTTATTGCATTGATTTCCAACCATAACCTTTTAAAACTTTCACAATGCCAGAAATGGTGTAAAACCTTTGACTGATCTGTTAGTTTCTCAGCTAACAGAGAAACGTTTTCACATGAAGCCAAAACAATTCTTACTTTAGCTTTATCAAAATACATTTAAGTGTATTTTAAAGGCAGTTTTCTAACTCTTTAAAAGCATCAAAAAGTGACATGTAAGGTCCGCTAGGCTGAAGAAGCTTACTGCATCGGACATTTTTTCCTTGATTTTTGTTGTTTTAGTTTCTATGAAGGAAAAAAAAAACCTGATTATGAGACTGAAATGCAACTGCATGACACTTTTGGAGAAAACACACAAATCAGCAACACATTTTGACTTAGACTTACACTTTACCACTAAATTTTTCGTCATTTACATGAAATTTATAGAAAAATAAATCGACAAGTTAATCTGTAAATGTCGTGCAAAATTCCTGGAGAATTTCATTGGAGTGTGTTTAGCATGACTGTCGGCCATATTTGTTTCATTGTGGATCTTTTTAGTTTTGGTCTGTGCTGCAGTTTCGTTCCTTTAACAATCTTTCTTTGGAGACTAATGGTTTCTTGTACGGACTAAAAAAGCAAACTCTGGTTAGCGTATGGACAGCTGGGGTGTGATGTCAATAGATGATACAATAGATGATACAATAGATGATACTCGGGTAAAACTCTGGTTTTCTTTTTCTTTATGGTCAAGGCTGAATATCGCCCCCGTGTGAGCAGTTGTTGTAAGTGCAGGGCATTTTTCTAGTTTGGCTGGTTCATTCCAAAAACAAATGAAGGTGCAACATTTTACGTGCTTTCTTTCTCAAAATGTCAAAGGCTTGTGTTTAAGCCTTTAACACCAGAGATGTCGCCGGCAACACCTAAATATCTCGCTCTCTTTGACGTATCGTAATGCTTCAACAGTTTACACAATCAGCTGATTCTGACCCACAGACAAACTCATAGTAACTTTCACTCATCTTTTGAAGTCTCCTTTAGAGCGCTGTTTATAGTTTGTCGTGAGCGGTTGCAGCTCAGTTAAATACGACACATTGGAGCAATTATAACACCATCATGTGGGTACATTTTCTTGATTACAATCTTGGGAACTCTAGAATCAACAGCCTTCTCAGCAGGAAGCAGTAGCATCTTTCCAGCTGATCCAATTTAGCCCCAACTGACTTTTAACCTTTTGCAGCAAAGAGGAGAGCATGGCATTATGGTAAACATGCAGATGTTCTCCCGTTCAGCCGGTAACCAATAACAACCCTGCCCAGAGTTTCTAATTATAATCTACACCCCTGACCTGCCAGCAACAAGCAGATCAACATGCATTGTAGAAAATATGCTGCTTTGAATGAGATTCTTTGCAGCAACAAAAAAGCTCACATATACATTTAGTTAATAAGATACTAATTGTGCCCTCGCCGCCCACCGTTCTCGTCTCATTAAACACGACCCATGAAAGTGTTACGCAGAGGCATGTATGCAAATGACTGTTATCACGCATGCTTTGGCTGCGGTTCATGGGGGTTCACAGCCATGTGTCGGTAAGGACACCCACTCATTTTTACGAGCTGCTGAGCATGAATCACTTCTGTTGAATAGCGAGATCGCTGTGGGGCCGGGCCGGGCCGGGCCGGGCCGGGCTGGGCCTTGCTGGGCCGGGCCGGACTCACCTGTTTGTGCTGGACTCTCTGCTTCGTCTCCGGACTGTCGCCTTTAGAGGAGGACGACTGCTGTCGTAAGCGGGCGCCGCTGGTGGGCCAGTCGGGCGACGATGCCATCATGCTGCCCGATGAGGGCCGGGGATAGGGCCCCCCTCCGAGCAGGTTTGGGGGTGTGCGGCCTCGGTTCAGGATCTGAGGCGGGGGTTGGTCTATCCTCCGCTGGGGGCCGGCGCTGTTCTGTCTGGGGATGCTGGGCTGGGGTTGGGTTTCCGTGAGGGACAGCTGCCGGCGGTTGCCCTCACCGGGGCGCCTGGTGTACTCATCGCCACTGCTCCCCCCGCCTCCTCCGGCAGGGTTCAAGAAGGCTTGCTTGCCTCCTGGCGGCCCATCTTCGTTGTTGCTGTGAGAACTGACAGAACTGTGGCACTCGGAACCTGAGTCTGTCATTCCACGGGGGGACACGGGCAAGCAGGCTGCCATCTGGTAAACCGGGTTCTGGAAGGACAGTGGCGCTAGAAGCTGAGCAGGTCGACCCGGGGTGCCCTCTGCGCCTGGTGTGGTGGTGGTCTGGCCTGGTCTTCTCAAAGTGGGACCTCCAGGAGTGTTTCCCTGAGGGACTTTGGTTGCCCAGCAACTGCCAGAGGCCAAACCTTCAGCCAGACCGTCTGACGGGCTCAAAACAGAACCGCCATCCAGACTACGGGGGTCCTGGAGGTCCAGCATGGACAGACTCTTGCTGCCATTAGCCATGCCCTGCTCAGGTTCATTGGTCTCAGAGTAACTGGAACTGCGGGCTGGAGACGGTTGGATCCCTGAGCTCTTCGTTACAAAGAAAAGGTCCTTATTTTCAGGGGTGGGGGAGGGTAATCTGGTGAAGTCAACCAATCTGAAAGAAATAAAAACAATTTGAGATGTAAATGTGTCTTTTTGAGGAAAGTATAAAACCTTAACAAATGTAAAAGGTTCAGAACTCATGATGAGTTTAAGACCCACTTCGATAAAAATCATATTTTTTCTGTTTTTAACACTCTTTTGTGGCATTTTCTGATGATGGAGGGCACATATAAACACAATTATCTTCAAATTGCTTTTCTGAATATTTCTTTATTCAAATTGTTGTGACTCAGGAGCAGATGGAAAAAGGACATTTGGAAAGGAGCTCATTTATGTGGAAGAAAATAGGGGCCACAAGCTCTTAGCAGAGATGGGTGAGGGGTGGTTGCTCGGCTGTCCCGCCAACGACTCAAAGGCACATTTCTGATGAACTACTGCCGCTCTGCAGAAACTATGTTCTAGAAAACGACGCAAGTGTTTGATTTGAGCTGATAAAAAGAGCATTGGCGGGGCTTTAAAACAGAAAAATCCTCATGAAGGCAGAAAGATCAATCAGGTTGTCTTTATGGTAAAAACTAACTAAATTAGTCATTGTAAAAATACATGTTTTCAGTTTTTCAACTTTTTTTTTTATATAAACAGTAAGGGGAAAACTTCTGCTCCCCCCAGCTGCAGTCACACTCCACTACACATGAAGAAGTTTAGCAGAAGTTCTACCAAAACTGGAGAAATGAACCAGAAATGATCCCTGATTCTCCAGCTTGACATTTCATAAATATACATAACCCAGAAACTGTGAGGAAAACAGAGAAACCTTTCAGAGAAATGTGAGCAAACTCAAGTGAAGAGTCAGAATTGATTCTTTTTACCATCAGTCAAAGGTTTTTGGTGATGTTTGTTCACCCTTTCAACCAGAAGTTCTTTGATCTTTCGACCTACGATATTCCATTAAGCTTTAGGCCACACTCACTGCAAAGGTTTGGTTTTGCTCAATCAACTCTTTGCCACAGCTCAGATAAAAGCCTCCTGTCCCCCCCCTTCTCCCAAGCCCAAAGGCCATCATCCAATCAGTGACGTCCCATAGTACCTCAATTTTCCAGTTTCCTATTTTTTAAAAATTCTTTTTCATTTTGAATTCTGGAAATCACTATTGCTTTTTAAGATCACATTTTTGGTTTGTGGAATTTTGTTTTGATTTCTAAAATATAATGCTGTTTAAAAAAAAGAAAATTCGGTGCTTTTTTTAATGTTTTGATCTTGAATCACGTAAAGCTCATTAAAGAACCAAAAAAAAAAAAATTTTTAAACCCTTTTATAAAATCTGCAAAAACATTTTTGCAATAATATTTATTTTATGAGATTTAAATAGCATCAAGCATACGTTGGATGATTAGCTACCTTTTGGCTCGCAAGAATGCGTGTTTAAAGATGCAAAAATACTGACATGAATACTCGGGAAACAAATCTTATTTACTCACTGTCTCCAATTTGATTCATACATTTTTAACATGATGTAACTGTATTATAAAGAATTAATTATCAATTAATTATGCATTCCTTCAAAACAGGATATAGTCATTTAAAAAAATGAATAACAATAGATGATAGTTAGATAGTTAGACAATAGTTATTCTCACCATGAAATTTACAAACTTCAAACTTTTTCCTGCCAAAAGTGTTTTTTGAGATTTCATGGAGGCAGCCATTTTGAAATGAGTAAGAAAAGCCCTCTACTGTCCCTGGAGGAAGGATGATGAACTACAGGGCAGAAAACAAACTAAATACAAAGCGCGTTTCAGAAAAGCTTGGATCGTGCTAATGAGGTAAAGGTCTTAGAAGTGCGTGTAATATCATATAAATGGTTTTATAGGTTTAATGTTTTTTTGCGTTGAGTGATTTGTCGATGTGTTTTGCACTGTAGGGCCACCGTACTTTTCCATTGTTGGCTGCCTCTTTCTTGCTGTTTTTGAAACAGCCCATTGCTTTAACCAAAGTTCATAGTTCAGTCAACAGAGTGTTGGGGAAGGAAAACCATCGTCTTGTGGACTTTCACCTTCTTCATATTCTGACACGTATCAGAAAGCGAATACCTAGAAGTGAATGAATTCCTTTCCTCTCGTCTCCTCACTTACACATTCTTCTTTCCATTTGCGACCAGATGGTGGACTGATTGAGTCTCTATTATTCACATCACGCTCGTCTCGCGCCTCTTTCCTTGTCCTTCTCTCTGGCCAAATTACCCATCCCTCTTTGAACTTCCCCTTCTTCAAATCTGCCCAGTTTTCATTTCAATGCTTCATAAATGAGGAGGAAGTAACAGAGAATGGTGAGCACATTTGAATCTGAGGGTCGCCCATGTGGATTCACCACAAACAAAGTCAATCTGTACGCAAACATTGTGATAAAGTAACACTGAAGGGATCTGCTGTCAGGTTTTATAGGGCCGGTCTTTAATTAGTTCCATTGATCCTGGAATAGATCGAGCACAATGATAGCAGTTGTCTGACTCGCTTCTCTTTTCTTCTGTTGTCTCAGAGCGATTTTGCCTGCATGGCTGTTTTCTGACGCCGCTGATGTTTACTGATAGCTACAATTTTTTTCACTGTAGTCTTTTTTGCGTCTCTCTTTGCCAATTTGTCTCTGGGGAGAGAGAGGACCGCAGATAAGCTCCTGTCTGAGCGTCTTTTCGTCCACCAGGAGGAACAAGAACATGTAGCACAAGATGTACTCAAATTTGACAGAAAAACATATCTTTTTCAATATCAAGTTATTTCCTCAGCAGATTATGTTTGCAAAAATGTGTTTTTAGTTTGGAACTGCAAGTTCAAAACTTTATTTTTCAATGGGTATCTCTCTTTCTCTCTCTCTCTATATATATATATTATTAGTAAAACAGCAGCAAAAAATATTCTGTTTTTTTTAAGGTAATTTCACAAAAAATTGTTTAAATAGTTTCCTATTATTTGAGCTACATTTGACAAATAAATCCTTGAATTTTCCTAATTGCTTTTATGTTATCATGTTGATTATAAGCTGCTGTTAGACAAGAATTTCCCTAAAAAATACATCCTCTCAAAAATACTTAAATTACAAAAAAAAAGTTAAATAAAAGAAAAAAATATATATAACTGTAATAAAAAAAATCTGCTACCATTTGGTTGCAGCCTTTGATAACTGCTTTTTATAGTTTCAAGTTCAAATGTCTAAACTAATATTTTTGTTAAATTTAAACATTTTAATGATTTCTTGCCAAAACAAACATGCCGAGATTTGGAACTCCATGTCAAACTTGGACATTACAACGGCATTTCTTGGTGATCTTTCAACACCAACGTTGTGTGGAGACAAAAATAATTGTGATTAAGAACCTTAGTGTTGAAATTAGACAAAAAGTCAAATTAGAAAAACAAAAAAACTTGCAATGAAATGTGAAATGTTAACAGTATTTTTAAACATTTTAAAAATAAAAGTGTTCATTCGTGCCAAATACAAAAGGTTGGAAACAAATAGGACTATATATGAGAACTGGACTGAGTGAGTCAGTCAGAGAGGAGAGGAGTTAGTCAGTCCAGTTCTGATATACAGTCAATGACATGAAACGATGGTCAATGGTCAGACCCAACCATGTCTACTGGACCAATGTGCTGCCACGTTTTTAGCTTAGAGGTTATTTCCATCTCAGTTAAATGTGTTTTGTTATTAGGATGGATTTTTAAGTCGGGGGAGGTCCTAATTCATCCACGTGACATTGTGAAGTCAAGTCATGGTGTCTGGACTTAAACTCGAATCATTTTGCCTCTCATCCTGAAGAAGCCACTTAGATGAGTGAGTGAAATGAAAGAAGATTTTTAGTCCAGACGCCATGACTTGGCTTGAAGATGATTGATATTTAAGCAAATGAAAATAGAATAGAATTCAACGTTATTGTCTTTGCACATGTCCCAAGTACACATCAACGAAATGCAAATGTCGGCGCTTTATTTCTGTGTAATTTTTATTTGCTTTGCTTTATCAAATTCAGAGGAGAAACATCATTTATTTGTTAAAAAGTTAGTGTATGTTTTAAAAATGTTTACAGTTATTCAGATAAAAAGAAAAGCGTAGTTTGATGGATACAATTTATTATTATGATTATTTTGTAACCATGGTGGGGTGTGAACACATACATAAGATGTTCATTTTAATTTCTTTAGAAACGCTTCATTTGACCAGTTTTGGGGGAGTCTGCTGAAGCACACACAGACCCACGCAACAAATCAAATGCCTTCAACCAGCTGTGAGATTTACTCACTCCAATTGTTTTTTCCTTTATTGAAATTAGTTAGGAAAAGGGAACATTTATCTTTAAGTTTGAGGCTTTTTTATGAAGCATCAGCATCACATAATAATATAAGTTTGTTTTAATGCAGTTTGTACTGCTCAAAAACATTTAAATTCTTCAGAACTTTCATGAAGACATTTATTTAGCTTAAATGTGTTTTTATTTCTACAATTATAGATAATTAGGAAATAAGATCATTTTTACATATTAATTTTATAATTTCTGATTTAGAAATAGCATTTGAAATGATTAAAAATTCAGCATCTAAAGGACCCAAAGATAACAAAAATAGCAACAATCTAAAACAGCAAATCATATTTTTGACGGTTTTCTTTGGATTTAGAGGAGCATTTTTTCACAAACTCCAAAGAAAAAATCTCCACAGAGAAGTTAAATTATACTTTTTGGGCAATCATTTCTTGGATTTTGTTGTGTTTTGCTAAATTTTTTCTATTTTCTTCAGGAAAAAATACCTTTATCGTCAGCCTCTCTGCTCTCCGGAGGTAAATGTCAACTTTAAGCTAGCCCTGATAAAATGAATGAAGCACATTCACAGATCGCCATCTGGATGTGGTCTTTCAAATGTCATGCTTGTTCTTAATTTTGAAGAAAAGTTAAAAACAAAACAGAAATGACCTCAAATCCAGTGAGGACCACCATCCTCACTCCCACTTTACAGCTCTATCCGTCTAAAGTCGTTGATACGAATCCGATTCTGGGTTTCTTACCCTGAGAGGTCGCTGTCGATCACCATCTTCTGCAGACCTGTGGAGATGCTGCAGCCCGCCTCGGCTGGAGGGGAGTTCACCTGCTCCGATGACTGTCCGGGTGTCATCTGAACACAGGACGGGTTGGACAGGGCGGTGTTCACCTCCCGCAGGACCCTGGGCAGAGGGCCGAGCTTCGACGCCATGCTCTACAAAGACAGAACCAACAAATAACATTCTTTTCTGCGCGTCTGAGCAGACTCAAGCTTTCTTTCATTTTCATCTGCATAAGCTTTAGATCAAGTTATCTCCCTCCACTGTGAAATCCACCACCATGCCCTGATTATGAAATCAAGTGATACATTATTGATCATTGTGGGATAAACATCCTCATCGTGTCTGAGCATGACTCAAACCATCTTCTGTGAGCTGCAGGATCCTAATGATAAAAAGGCATGAATATTTACGACTTTAGGTCTGCATCTATGATGTCTGGAGACCTCAACAGTTAGGATTCACAAACAAATGCTGAAGAAGATACCTGGTCCATCTGGGAGACCACTTCAGAGAGGAGCGAGTGCAGCGTGGAGAGCTCCCTGCCCAGGTCGATGTAGCCCTCAAAACCCGCCGTATTGGAGATTGTCTCTGGGTTTGAGATTTCCAGCAGGAAGCGCTGCATGTCGCTCCACTCGTGCTCCAGGAACTGGTTCATGAAGGACATGTACTCCTCCTTGTTCCCAAATCTGAGGGAGAAAAGAGGTCAACCAAAGCTCTGACAAGGAGTTTGAGACTCGCTGCCATAAAACTAAACTCACTTTGTGAAGTTGGCCAAGTTCTGTGTGACTTTGGCGATGAGCGTGAGCGTCCGAGCGGTGCGGTCATCTGGATACTCTTGCGTTAAGTTAAAAAGCGAGGGCGACATGATGGCCGGACAGAGGAAACGCAGGAACAAGGAGGCGCTGATCAGACGCTCGCTGATATCTGGCCGACCACGGTTGCTGCATTCCTGCCGCCATGACGCGAAAACTTCCTTCAGTTCACGGGGAAAGAAACTTGAAAGAAGAGAAAATAAAAAAAAAAGATAATAAAGACAGTTTTCCTTTTCTTGGAAATTAGACTTTTATTTTCTCTCTTCGGTCATTTTTTTCTTGCTGTCTTTTAAAATGCAATCAAATTTCCATCTATGGTTATCAAATTTTAGCAACAATTCCTCTCACATAAACTTCAGCTAAATACAAAAAAAACAAGACTTAAAAAATCTAAAGTAAAGGCAGGAAAAACCTCTTACATAATAAACCTTAAAGGGCTTTCATATTAGAAATGTAAAAATACTTTCAAGTGGAGCAAACCACATAAATGTTCCCACATTTATAACATTTGGCCATTTAGGGGCAGTATTGTCTAGAAACAAGTTGAGCTAAAAGAAAAACAAAGAAGCCAAACTATTCAGCTTCATCTGCTGAAGCTTTTGTCCTTACGGGTGGATACGGGTTGTGTACTAGCAAAAAAAAGATAAATCTGTGTGGGACACGCAGGCGGCCCAAAGGAAATATCAAGATCGTAGACCAGTCAATGCTCCCAAAGAGAAAGAATTTTCTACAGGCCTGGTGTTGTACTGAACACTTAAATAACACGTGAGGGGAAAGTAAAGGTGTAGGTGAAACACAGGCGCGTCGTACAGATTTTTCCTTATTTTAAGCTCTTTAAATCCTACCCTTAAGATACAGCTGCTTCTGCCTACAACACAAAACTTGCAGCACTTGTTTAGGTCGAACCCCCCCATACATGTACATGTGACTAAGGCTCTGTCACACTACGTTTATCCCTGAGATCTGTGTAGATTTTTATTCCACACTGCAAATCACTTACTTTGTTTTTTTTTTTTTTACTATTTGGACAACTGACAAAACTGTCTGCATTCACAGTGTAGTGAACGGCACCAGGGTTCACTTGCAAGTAAACAAAAATCCTGGTTTTCAGGTGTATAAGAGTCGGTACTGAAGTTTCAGTAGGTTTCAAATGCATTTTTATCTGAATTCACACAGAACTAACAGTCCAGAGTAAAAGTGCCTGAACAGACAGATCAAAACCAGCTCTTCGTAAACAGGTTGCAGCATTTACCAGTAGGACTTGATGATTTTGCAGAAGGCCAGCTCACAGCACATCTTCAGGTTGCTCTGATGGTCTGGTAGGTCGCCAGAGGAACACTTGGAAGGATCCACCTCACAGTTCTCATCTGACTCGTACAGGGCCTTAATGAACTCACCTGAGGAAAAAGAAAACAAATCAAAACAATGATAAAAAAAAAAAAAAAAACGCTCACAGCTCTACAAGTCCTTTGTTCATCTGTAAGAGAAAAACTAATGAAGTTAAATGAAAGTCATAAAGTAACAAGTTGACCTCTGTGACCCATGAAGGGAAAAAGGCTGTGATCTAATATGAAGGAAGAATGCGTGTCCAAAGAGCAGAAAAATCATTGTTTTCGTTGTTTACATCAAAACAGCATTTATCTGAATTAATGCTAAGATATTTATGTCAAGTTTAGTGATTTTTAGAGCAGCTTTATTTAGAAACTGAATGAAGGTGCTTACACACCGAACGCCATTCGGCGGAGGAGAAATTCTGCAATTTTAATGTAAAGTCAATGGTTTCGACGTGAATTGAGGTTCTGGGGCGCAAATTGAGCGCGCACCAAAGTCTGAAAACAGCATGAATTGAGCGGCCGCCACGGGTGGCCAGAGTTAAAGAAATTCTGAACTCTGGGGAGGTGGCTGTGTCTCCTCAACCATTGAGGGACTCCACTTCAGAAACGTGACAATTTCAGCAACAGCGGGGAGAAAACATCCAATATGGTGGATCAATCCATAGTTCTCCTGAACTTCCATTCATTTCCTTAACCAGCTGTATCAGGGCAGAGGGGTTTCCAGATCCCGTCCCTCTAGAGAGTCAGTCGGAGGACCTGTGGTGGACACACTCAGCGGAAGCAGTCTGCTCAGGCCTCCTGAACTTTACGAGGTTTTTCTTATTTTCACGGAGACAATGATTTTATACTTAACAATCTTTTCCCTCCTGGGTTATTGGGCGACAGGAAGCATTTGAACTCGGTCAGAGAGACGGAAACACCCATCAATCAGACACAACAGTGGGAGAGAAACTCGCTGTGCGGGAGACTCTTAATTTCAAATGTCTGATAGCAAAGTTACGCTATAAAAAATTCATTTCAAAGTTTTCATGTGGTTTAAATATAGTAAAATTCAGCTCCATCTGTTTCTGTGTCACACAGAGGAGATAATTCAAAGCATCTTTTGTAGTTTTTAACACTTTGAAAACTAAAAAAGTGTCTTAAGATGATCATACCCCACTTGTTTTGAAGCTGTCAGAAACTCTTTTATACATTTAACATTTAGAGTATCAAAGAGCAAAGTGTTTTTCTTTCCTTTAAAGAGGAGGGCTGCGTTTTAGTCTAAAGCCTGAGGCATCTTTTTCTACTTGAGAAATGTTCAGCTTCTCCGAGGAAAACAGCTAAAACGTCTTTAGTTTTTTGACACTTCAACAATTACAACATTTAATTTTCTTTTAAAAAAACAAACAAAAAAAAACTATGAGACCACTGGATGGAACAGCATGTTAACTTTCAAGTCAAAATCCAGTCTGACGGCAGCTGGAAGGAAGGTTCTAGTTTCCCCTTTAGAAGCACGTTTGTTAAAACACCTGTTGAACTACAGGAGGAAACAGAAATTTAGAAAGATTTTGGCTGCCGTGTGTTTGCCATTAAATCATTATTAGAGGAAGGTGAGCAAACAAGGTGACAGCAAAGACAAAAGCAGAAAAGGCTGCAAACAAATGTAGTTCATAGATAAAACTCAGTAATCAGCAGTTGCAAAAGATAAAAATGTCTCTTTAACCCTGGAGAACGCATGCATAGAGTTTGAGTCGGTTGCTCATTTTGGTTATTTGATTATGTCTATTTGGTTATTTTTTAAAATATTTTTGATTTTATGAATTACATTTTAAAAATAAATACAACATTAGATTTAAAAAAAATTGGCTGGTGTTAATTGCCGCCACCAAGACTGAACAATTAAAATATTCTAAAATATATACTCCAGAAATACTGTTTCTGTTGTAAAATTGTTCCCAGTGGTCCTTTTTTTATCCAAAATCTAAGAGCCTGTGTCGTTTTTAAGACGTATTTTCTCCAGAGCAGCAGGAGCTCATTAGAAATTCTTATCTGGGTTGTGGGCAGGCGGAAGTTAGCCTCTGCTAAATTCCCTTTACCCCTTTGTTTACAGTCTCTCTCCTGCTAGCTTATAGCACCACACCGCACAAGCTAACACTAGCGTAGCAAAAAATGGCTAGCAATGTCGGAGCTAAGTGGATGCTTCAGAATTGGAGCGGAGAAGAGAGACTTTGGCTCGCCAACCGCAGTTGCTGCGTCACAAACACAAGCTTTTTAAAACCGCGTTTTCATCTGCTCATGGTCAGTTATGATTTGAATAAAGAAAACTTAGAAACACAGTTTTAGTCAAATTTTTTAAGTGTCCTCATGAGAAAATGCTAAAAGAACATATTAAAAACAAAAAAACCCCACAACTTTCATTGGAATATGTCTTTAAATGCCCAGAAGAAAATAGTTCTTCGGTTCTCCAGGGTTAAGATGCAAAACTTCAATAATATGCTAACATTTTGACCTTGTGATCAAACTGAATGGTTTTAAACTGTGTTGTGTTAGCATGAATGCATTAGCATACAATGCTAACCCAAACATCTCAGGCTATGTCCGAATTCTCTCACTTCTTCCTAATCCGTAAACGACTATGTGGTGCGGGACTATCCAGCACACAGGATTTTAATGCAATTTGGATGCTTTCATTTATTTCTTTTTTTGTCATTCATTTTTCTTTTTTCTCTTTCTCACTCACCGAGCGTGTCCTGAAGGTACTTCTGTCCCACCAGCTTGAGGTATTCCTCGATGGCCTTGGTGGCCAGCGTGTTTTCTCTGAAGATGAGGTGCTCGTTCTCCCCACAACGGTCCACCTCGGACATCATTAAATCTGTGAGGAAATCCTGGAGACGACAGAAGGTCTCAGGTCAAAGATCTGCTCCAAAATGTTGTTGAGAAGCTCCAAACTTCAGCAAAATCACACAAGAGATTCTTTGGAAACTGAAATACAAAGGAGTTTCCCCCTAAATAGTTTTGAACTTTAAAGCAACAAAAAAATATGGTGTTTTCAGAGAGCCTCCACAACCAATAGTTATGAGGAAAAAAGTAACCCAAACAGACAACACAGAGCTGAAAACTCAAAGAACTAATAGGTCTTACTTTGGGAACATTTCAACAAAAATCTTCTGTGGGTTTATGAGCGGATTGTTCCAGTATGTTGAACTATTTGAATGTCACAGTCCGACAGAAACAAGAGGGGACTTAATTAAATAATAGGAAAGGTGTGCAGTTGAATGACGTTCCACCACAGGCAGTCCTTTCAGTTTTTAGACACAGACAGCACCTCAAGCTTAAAACCACTTTTAATGAATTCCCCTAAAATGTAAAAGAAAAAAAGCAAATTCATTTGAAAAAAAAAACTGATTTTGAAACCTGTAAGAATCAAAACTAACTTTAGTTAGACGATTTTTCTGATATTCTGCCAAATGTTCCAAAGCTTTTGGAGGCTTGAAATACAATAAAATGGATCATTCACAGAGAAGAATGTTAGTTTTTCACAGTTTTTTCTACTTGTCTCATAAAATTTAAGGATGCACTTAACAAAAGATTAACTATACTTGAGTTTAACAACCCATATATGTACAAATAGAATAAACCAAACAGAAAACATATCCGCTTTAACCGTTAAGGTAGGTTGGGATGGATTTTACAGATAATATGGGCTTTTTTTCATGGGAGTGAAATGATTTTCTGTGTCAAGTAACAACTTAAAAGCCCATCACTTCCTCTGCAGATTCACAGCAGCACATCCTGCCTGCATCAAAGTCCACTTTCTGCACTAATATGACTCATGTTTGTTTACCCGAGATTGAAAATACATCTACAATGATTATCTTTCTGATTCATTTCAGAAAGATTTCAGCAAATATTTCAATAGTAATTTGATATTTAAATATGCAGGCAGAAAGTACTGCTTAAATATAGCTAAAAGAGAAAAAAAAACACAAGATTTTTGCTATCTGGTGGCGCGTTTTGTCATGTTTTTGTAACAAAATGATGTAATTTCTTCTCCTTTATTATTTAAACTGAATTTTTTTTTAAACCGTCACATTTTAGTAATTCTAAAAAGGACAGGGCAGAAAATAAAAAAAAAGAAATGGGGAGTTAAGAAAGAAGAGTTGTGGGGATGAGTCATCCCTTCTGTAGATCCCTTCAACCAACTTGTGCTCTCATGTAAGTCCCCTGGCAGCTTGTTAAACTCCAGAGCCAGCGTAGCAGGGAGACGGAAAATAGACGAGTGACAGATGCAGGGAGGGAAATGCTGAAGGAGAGCAAGGAGAGACAGACGTCTTTCTATCTTTAAAGAACGCAGGAGGAGGTGAAAGTCAGCTCCACATCCGCCAGTCATCTGGTGAAAAGGATCTATTTGGTTCTGCGCTGCTGACAGGCACAGAAAAAACACATATGTCGGTTTAAATGTACACAAGAGGAAAGTTTAAGCTCAACAGTGATCAGGTTTTTATATTCTCTGCTCTTTGCTTCAATCTGCTCTGATTCTCACAAAGACACAAGCAATATAAAGATGAACACAAAGAGTTTTCATTCATTTTAAACGCACAATTGTTGCACAAACAAACATGTTTTTAAAGACCCACTCCAATCATCTTTTTTCTAAAAGTGTTCCCAGTGGTCTTTTAATTATAAGTACGATAAAAATGCCACAAGAACATGTTAAAAAACACCTTTCATCTGTATGGGACTATAGGGGTTTTATTTTAAAAGAAAAAGTGGCGACAAAACTGACTAAACAGCAACTTTTTTCTGGCAGCCAAACAAGCATGACAAAAAAAGATGATAATGATGAAAATTGTGTTTGCAAAAGAAGAGAAGGACAATTAATTTGGTAAATATTTTCTTGGGTTTTGGTTTTTACGAACCAACAACAGGTCAACAAAAGAAAATGTTTCACCAAAACTTTTATTTTTAGATTAGAAATATAATAACTGTCATTTATTCCAAAGGAATTGATCACTAAATTTTACAGATGACAGATTATAACAATTTAGGATGAGAAATTAAGTGAAATAAAAATACTTCAACTTGGGTTAGACTTTCAAAATAAGTTATTTAATGGTTTGAAAAAAGATCGAGACATTTGTATTTCAACTCTTCATAATATTTCAAGGTTTTAGAGCACCTTGTAATCGCTAAATTAGTACTATAACGTTTTAAATGTTTTACCAAAACATCTTTATGAAATTTCAAAATGTGTTTTCTTTTATTTTGTAGAATACAAATGCCTTAATACTAATTAACTCGTTATGACAGCTTTTTGCTGGCTCATTAATAAATTGTATTAATTGAACAGGAGGTATGGGTCCAAAAAAAAGATGATGAAAAGATGATGAATGATGAAAAGAATGATGGTTCTGGATCACTGGAACACTGTTGAGCCTGCTTGGCGTTGTGGCCTGATAACCAAACAACGATCATTAAGAGGATGTCCACCTGAAAACCCAGTGATCTGTTTGAATCTTCACAATCACAACATGCGATGGATTTGACAGAAAACCAAAGTTATTTCAGTGTGGAGCATAAATATTAGCTCGGATGTGAAATGGTGCTGCTGGGAGCCCCTTTAGACTATACCGTATGAGGGCTGATGGGTCAGATTATAATTTCAAGAGATTTCAAGACTTCTAACGGATTAGTATGCTCTCTTTACCATTAATTCAATAATTCATTGATCTATGTTTTTAAAATTATTACTCACTTGTGAGTTCTGCAATGCAAATGTGCTACTTCGTTTCTAATATTTGTACATAGTGATACATATACAAATGAAAACCTATTCAATTTAAGAAAAAAAGGTATTTGATCTTCTGCTTTTCTTCATGCGTTTTTTGTTTCTGGTTTTTCTGCCCCTCAAGTCAGCAACATACAGCAGAATAATCAGGACAATCCATTAAATATTTCTAGTTTCCTGCTGCAACATCTAAATGCCCATGATCTCCATGGCAACCAGATGTGTCCAGCTCGCTGTACTGTAACCGCCCAGCATCTCGCTGCAGCAGCTTGCCTCTCAGCAAGCTTGAACATGGAAAAACCAATTTTTACCTGTCTGTCAAAAAAAAAAAAATATATATATATATTCCAAAACTTTGAAGAAGGTCAGGTAATGCCCGCCAATGAGGTTACCATGGTGACACATGGAGTCGTCTTCGTGACACAAAGAAAACCATAAATCGTGTTTTATTGGATGGAGGAAGAGAAAAATGTGGAAGTGACATTACAGTTACATTTTTATTGATATATTTATTAGAGCTACTATAGAGTACTATAATTGATAATTAAACCTTTTTAAAACCCCATACGATTTCTTAGCGTTTTCTTGTAAATTATTAATCTAAGCAGAAAATAGCTAAAGATAATTATTTTTGATCTTTTAAAGATTCATATAAAGATATATTTAAATTACCACCTTTAAATGATCTGTGTGGCACCTAAACTCGACAAAAAAAGAGTATTGGAGCTCTCAAACAATAGGATCCCACTTGAAACAAGTCCAGTCCAGTGGTCCTGTACATGCTGCAGTCACTGAACACACTTGCAGCTCCAGCATGTCAATAAACAAACAAAAAAACAGGATCTCTTTCTCTGTGTTGCTTTATCCTCTCTTGGTGTTTGTTTCAATGGGGTTGAGATCAAAAAGAGCGACCGGACTGCAGGAGACTTTTCCATTTCCTTCTGTTCGTCCGGCTGCTTCGGTCGGATCTGGGAGTGAACTGTGGTGACCTGAGTTGTCGGAAGCAGAGATTATTTGACTCATCAGGCGTGCTATGGGAAGCAAATAATCTTTTCTCATACAAGCTTTAAGAGTTGAAACAACACAACTCCTTGTACTTTTCTTCTTTTTTAGATTTGATTTTCCTGCTTTGTGGTCATTCTTTCTCCTGCTGGAAGGAAAGTTTTCTTTCTTCTTTTCTGGTTTAAAATCTCTTCATTTCATTTTTTTTTCTTATTTTTCTTGACAAAATTTTCCGTTTTTTAAGTTTCTTCTGTGTTCAATGTTCAATCCTTCTTGTAAAAGACATGATTCTACAAATGAAATTGTACAGAAATTGTTTCCAGGACTGTGATTTACTGCTACAAGCTTTAGAATCTAAGTGTCCAGAGACCGGCTCGACTCCCCCCGGTCCCTTCCTGTCATCCTTTTTTTTTTCCTCCTATACCCCCACTGCCACAACCATTCCCTCAGCTTCGGTGCTAATAAGGAGAAGTAGATCGTTCTCTAACACGCTGACACATCTCATCAACCAAACCATGCTTCAAAAAACCCTAACACAGAGTGCACGGAGAGCAGTGGGAGGAGATCAGAATGCAAGTCTGGGTGGAGTCTGTCTGAAAAACGACCTCTTTGAACCAGAGTTCCTTTCTAAATAAAAGCAGGTAAATATTTTTTAAAAAAGCTGTAAAGTTCTTTGCTCTTTAAGAACAAAATGTTATGACTGAAACTTCTGTTCCCTAAAGGAGGAACGAGGTTGATATCCCATAGTGCATGTGATGTTCCAAGTGAATCAACTGAAAAGGTAACCACTCCGATCATCTTTTTTCTTCTAGAAAATAGTTTCTGCAGAGCGGCAGTAGTTCATCAGACATCTGAGTTGGGGGCGGGGCCATTGATGCAGAGTAAGCTCATTCCACTTCCTGTTATCCATTTGTTTAGATGCTCTTTCGCCTTAAGCTTAAGCCAAGTTCACCCTGTCCTCTGCAACGCGTGTTCAAGTGACCACTTCCACTGAAAGATCTTTGTAAACGCGCTTGGATGCGCTTTTTGGGCTTCCGGGTTCTTAACTTTTAGGTTCGCAGGTTCTTACACATGTTTCGACGACCATTTTCAGGCTTTATGTACAAAAAACACGGTTACTGAGCAATGTTTGAAAGTAAAACCAGGTCGAACTTTGATCAAATTTGGAATTTGAAAAACAATCAGAGAAATGAGTCATTGCGGCTTGTGCCGGCTGGATCTGCATGACACCACATATCAGAACAGAGCTGTGAGAGAAAAAGCCTGGAGCAAGATTCGTGAGATTTGCACCACTTTGACACCAAACCTCTTCCAGCTGTAGGTGGTCATGCGCCGGTATTGGGTAGTGACAGTCCAATGTGAACCTCATGGGCTAACCGCTCGTTCAAGAATGTGTGTTTAGCGTGATCAACAACATACGTCACATGTCCGGTGTGAATGTAGGATCACATTCCGGTTCAACAAAAATGGTGGACAATATTGGACAGATGCCGAGGAAAGCAAAGACGTACATGAATCTAGTCGTCTACAAGCTGATGCATCAGTGGAAGCAATTCATTTTCTACATATATGTCCTCTATCAGCAGAAAAGCCCCACAAGAACATGCTAAAAACACCATTCTTATCAGACAATTTAAGATGCGGCAACAGATTTTGCAGTCAAAGTTAGAGGAGCAGGAGACGGCATAATCAACCAGATGATGGCTCTCGTCCAAAGTCTTCAAAAATGACGCGGTGAGTGAGACATCAGGAGGCTTTTGGTGCCAGTCTTCCCCATATTCTGCTCAAAAGAGACGATAGAAAGTCCTTTAAGGAAAAAAAAATGCAGAAAAAGTACAAATCTGGCAGATTGTTTTTGCCTGGGCTCTGTTTCTATGGTAATACAAATCAGAATGACAGCAATAAAATGCCTTGAAAGGATAATTTTAGAGCAGTATTTGCCTGTACCTGAAGCACAGAAAAAAAGTATTTGATTTACACCACATTATCTTGGTTTAATAGCTTTTGTGAAACCAAACACTGACATGGATTCATGGAAGATATCCAGCAGAAGTGGAGTAATGATTCATTTGTGCGTGAACGCTTTTGTTTATCAATCTTTTTCATGAGCAAAAGGCGGGAAGGTCTCGAGAGCTTCTGAGATTTATTGCCAAACCCGTGAAGAAGAAATGACCTGTTGAAGCTGCAGGTTCATGCAAACCACAAAAGTAAACGGACGGATGGAAAATGAAATCTGCGTTCCCCCACAGGTATGGAGACGGGAAGAAACCACAACATTAACAATTTCACTGATGGATGATCCTAAGTATTTGGCCTCAGGTAAAAACTGAGAATGGATTGAGGGTGGAAATAAAAAAAAAGAAACAAAGCGACTCCGTCCTTTGCTCTCCTCGTCTTTCCATCACTTGGTGCTACCCCTGGTCTCTCCCGGGAGACCAGGGGTTTGCATTACAGTAATTTAGCCCGCTGTGTTTCCTGTGAGGGTCACATTGGGTTGACGAGGAGAGGACTGGGAATGTAATGGAAGAGGAGGTGGTTCCTTCCGAAACTGCAGATGCTTTCGAAACAGGAAAAGCCGAAAGGTTTCCTGACGGAGCTGCTTGAGCGTAACATCAGCATGGAATGGGTCTGACCCGAGGCCGCCTTACAGCGAGTGTCGTCAGCTGCAAGAACATCATGTCTGCCGGCGTGTTTTGCGCACACTTCCTGCATCTGTGTTTGTTTCTGTGTCCCTCAGAGCTGAAACCACTGAGTCAATAAGGGTTTCTATTAGGTTTAATTCGATTTTGTGGCGAGTGTCTCATTCCTCTGTCTCCATTTAGATTTCAGCTGAAAACAACTTTGTACAGGTTTCCATGGCAGTTTCACATTTCCAAGGACTCTGGAAGAGTCAACAGAACAAAACACAGCTTTAAACGCAAACTTTTACGTTTGCATTTGTGTTTCTATCACATTTTAGCTGGACGTGGCTCCAGTCAACCAAGTCAGCTGCATATTCACAACAAAAGTAGAATCTTTAAGCAGGGGCAGAGCTAGAACATTTTAAATGAGGGACCAGGAGGGGGGCAGAGGACAGAACAGCAGATGAAAGGATCAAAAATATGTATTTCTAACAGTTTTATCATTATTGTTTTTATATCATTTACAATATAGCTTTTTTAAAAATTTTTGCAATGATTAAAGACACCTGTATTATTGTTTTTTTTTTATTTTTGTCAATAAAAATACTAATCTTGACTCAAAAATTCTGGGGGAAAGCTTTTTGCTGGAGGGAGGGGGCAGCTAAAGAATGTCCAAATTTAGTTGCTTTCTACATAATTTATTCCCAAATGAATGATTTTCCCCTCCCTCTTTCTGTTAAGTTATTATTCAGTCTACAATCACTCTAGCTGCATTCTAATAAGCCATCATTTCAATTTCTGGGGAGACAAAATAAGATTTTAAATGACTTATTGTCAATATCTTATTTTTAAATGAGGTTTTTACAGTTTCAATTAGATAGAAAGGAGTCTACAGTTATGCTAGAAGCTGCAGAATGCTGGAGGCCAGAGCAGCTGCCTGCCCCTCACTCAGACATATTACAGTAATGTGACCATCTGTCTAAGGCAACCTGCTCAATCACCATGTCAATGCATGGTAATTTCCAGTTTGGCACGCTTTCTAACACTGCAGCTCGTGTAGGACAGCAACGAAAGAAGACAAATGATGACGAACAAAAGGTATTTCAGTGTCTCACAAGGAATCCTATTCAAATTATGAAAAATCGAAAAACATTTTTTTTAAAAACTTGTCTCCAAAACAGTTAAACGACAGCTAAACAGAGCAATCACAGCGGTCTTTGTGCTGATCGATCAGAATGTTGATCAATGCAGAAAAGGAGGTTTTCTCTCTGGCTCCGTGACCTGAGAGTGTGCTGCTGCAAGGTGGTACTAGATTACAGCAGATGGGCTCTCACCTCTCCTCCATCACTTCATGCTGTCAGGAGGAGATCAATGAAATCATTATCCGGGAATTTTTGAGCTTTTTAATTATATGTTGCCTCATAAACACACTTTATTCGAGCTCTGCTGGTCCGTCTTCTCTCTTAAGGGTCATGTCTTCGATGGTTTTATGAGAAAAGAGGCAAAAACATTTACCGTTCTAGTCCTTGTCAGTATTTAAAAAGCAGAAAAATAGTTTTTTTTATTATTAAAACTATCGAAATATTGGACTTTGCTAAAAAAAAAAAAAAAAAAAAAAAACTGGTTTACATGATGTCAAATTTTTAAGAATGTTTTTTACTTAAAAGAGATAAAACACTAAGCATCAATTTTAGCTTTAGGCTATGGTCACATATCCCAAAATGCCACCAAGGTTCTGTTTTATGAACTAATCTGCTGCAGTGGCAGAACTAGAATATTTTTTTTACAAAAACTATGTCCAAGAAAATACCAGGTGCCAAAAACAAGGTAATTATGACTAAAAGTTCACTGGGAACACTTTTCCAGTAGATTAAAAGGGGATTGGAGGGGGACCTGAAATGCATCATAACGCTTTGGGAGGCAAAATAAAAGAATCCAATAATTTTTAGGTTTATTTAAGAAGTTGTGCACAAAATCCTGTTTTGTTCGTGCCAATCGGGAGTTTGTCCGTATCCTTTCATTCGGGACTTTCAGCAAACACTTTTAAAATGTTTGACCACATTTGCAAACTTTGAAAGACACATTTGGAAATCTCCTCATATGGATTTACAAAACGTCAGAGAAGATTTTGCTTCATACTGAAAAAAACTCAGAACTTAGGAACAAGTTTCTCATCTTTTGAGAGAAAATTGGCTGAACAAATATTTAAAGCATGTTAAAAGAGAGTGAGGATCTTCGACCGCTGAAAACAGAAACTACTTAGAAAGTTTCTCGCAGTTGTACCTATATTGCACTATAAATATTATTTTAAATAAAAATGACTCCAACAATGACCACCAAAAAATGTGGGGAGGCTGAGAGGATTAAAAAATGAAAACTTTTTAGGCGATTTTATGAAATTACTGGCTCCACAGGATAATCAAATACACTCTTTGTTTCCAGCAGAAGGTTCTCTGGTGGATGTGGCACAAGAGAAACACGCAAAAGCTACGAGTTCAACTGTGGAAACCTCATTATAGCAGACAAAGGAGACCTGTCGGTCCTGTCATTTAAGGTGTAATGCTCAACCACATCTTACTGTGACAAGGTTGGGTGACAAGGTTAATCAAAAAGGCTGTCAAATATTTTCCAATAACTTCAATTAAACCAATCCCCGCTAAATAATTATTTTGGAATAAAAGAAATCCAGGAAAACGGTGAAAGACAAATCAGGTTTTTGATCATCAGAACTACAGAAACTGACACGATGAAACCAGAAACCCGGAATCGAACAGTAAACAGCCTGTTTGAGTCATGTGTCCCACCGTGTTGAGCTCACCGTGTTGCACCAATGAAGAAGCTGAGGAGCTTGTTCAAGCAGAGCAGCAGCTTGAGATCAGTTTATCAGACAAAAAAAACCTGCAGTTGATCAACCTGAAACTGGACTCGTGTCATTTCTGAAAACACTAGATAAGTACAAAAAAAAGGCAGAAATTCTATTTTTTAGGAACAGAAACGCACTCTGGAGCTGTGAGGATGAAACACTGAGACGATGGAAAAGTTCCAGCAAGAAAAATAAGTTGAACTTCTCTAAATAGATCATGCTTCGTCATGTTACGCTTAAAAAGGATAAATCTGTGGATGTAGGGGGCGTAGTGGTTAGCACTCACCCCACAGCGAGAAGGCCCTGGTTTGAAACCCAGCCGGATCTTTCTGTGTGGCGTTAGCGTCATACATGTGTGGGGTTTTTCCAGGCACTCCGGTTTCCTCTTAACATGCTTCATAGGTTCATTTGTGACTCTAAATCACCCCTAGGTGTGCGTGTGTGTGATTGTGTTGCTCTGCAACAGATTGGTGACCTGTTTATTTCGCGCGCAAAAGCAGCAACCCTGTGATCCAAAGGGGTTCAGTGGGTTAAGAAGATAAGTACTGCATTATTCAGAGTATGTTTAGCTTTTTTGCATTATTAGGCTTGGGTGGGGGGTGGGGTGGGGTGGGGGGTGACTTTGCATTATGATTTTTGTTTTTGTTTTTCCCCCCTTGGACTAAGTGGGACTGCGAGTCATCAAACTGGGTTAGAGAGAGACAGAAGTACCGCTGAAAGCAGCCGCCATTCAGACGCAGCTCCGGCAGAAGACTTAGAACCTCACACAAATAAAAAAAGACTGTGAATGACCTCATGACCCCAGACATGGAGACGTGATTACTGATGCTTTTGTTTGTCTTCCGTATATTGAATACAAAGTATACAGTCAATGTAGTGATGAGGCTAAACAGTTTTGACAGGAGCTCCTCCCACACAGCGGAGCGTCAAGGTTTTTGAACAGGCGTTGTGCAGAGATATTTGACATTCTGTCTTCTTTCTAAGGCTTTTGTTGCATTTTCTACTCTGGAGTGATTTAATCGAAATGACCGGGATTCTCTTCAGCTGGCATGGCTGCATGTTTGCCCCCCCCCATGGATTTCTTTTTGCTGATGATGTGAGCACCCATAGGTGCGTGGATTTGTGTTGCTGCTGCGTGGGATGAGCAGGGCGTGCCTGCTCGCCAGTGCAACATCAAAAACAGCCGTGGGTAATTACATCCCATCAGGGAGCTTTGGCCCAGAGACGCAGAGAGGCTAGAAAAAGGGATGAGGGAAGACAAAGACGGAGAGCAAGCAGACACGAGGAGACGAGTGTGCAACACAGCGGAACGCGGCGGCTGTAACTGCTTGGTGACGGATGACAACGATGACAAGAGGAGAAAGAAAAACGCAGGAGTGTTGCATACTAATGGCCGACCTACAAGTTTGCACCTTCAATTGTGAAGCAGCCGAAACCATTAGGTCCTGCATGAAAAGAAATATGACATTTTGATGCAACTTTTTTGTTCATCGGCTGTCTGACAGCATTTGTGTTTGCACAAAACCTCAAAAAGAATCGTTTTTCTGAACAAAAATGTGTTAAAAAAATGTCAGTTTTAGGACATTTTTGAGCAACAAACCAGCAAAAATCCAGGAGCAGCAGGAGAAGTAAAAGTTTTGGAGCTTTGCTCCGAAGGAAGAGATTAATTCAAAGTAATTAAACATCTAACCTTCTCTCCAGAGACGGGCAGAGCCCCTCTCTCCCCACCCCCCCATCAATCAGCAGTTTTTCAGTGAAGCCTAACCCAGCAGACTGGTAGCGCAGCGCGGATAGACATCACTTTTAAGCACCCGTCATTCATCATTCTGCCAAGCTTTGATAGAGTCAAAGGAAATTTCAGAGCTCAGCTGATGAGATAAAGTCAGTAAAGTAAAATGAAAGCAAAAAAAAAAAAAAAAAGTGCCACTAGAAGCCAACGAGGCAGAGACGCAACATTTAGGCTGCAGAGATTAGAGCAGCCTGATAAAACGCTGCAACAAGAGTTTTCTTCATGCATAAGGGAAGATTTTCTTCTTTATTCTGACCGTTTTTACGCTTTTTAGAAGTTTGAAAGGAAAAAAGAAACATTCAAAATAATAAAACTTTCTGTTAGCGTTCAGTCGTTTTATTAAATAAGTTATTTGCCTTCAAATTGGATGATTTTGTATTTTTTTTAGATTAAGTCCTTCTAAATAAAGAAGAGTACAAATGGAAGAATGAGTGGAAATGCTTACGGTTACGCTCCGATTACGCTCTAATTTGACTGAACAATGACTTACTTTTTAAAATGTCTCCAAAAACATGATCCATTTGGATAGATATAAACTAAACATTTAAACAGAACAAAGATGAAACTTTCCATCATAAAATAAAAAAAAAAGTATGCTGGCAGTAGTGACCATAGCCCTATGCTCCGGATAATACAGTAATTACTAAAAGTTTTGAAGTAGCTGGTAAAATACTGCGTACCACTGCCTTCCTCACTGTTGTGCCGTAACAAAGACGCGACCCCGCCTGCAGAGACCCAGCTTCTCTGCGCTGTCAGCGCTCCCGACAACAGTGCACAGCTTTGTGCTGACTTTGCCTCTGAGCACCGCGGGAGAGTCGCTTCGGTTCAAACTGTAATACCGGCTGTTGCAGCGTGAGGAAATCACCTGTCTGTCAGCTCTTAAGCCATTTCTGGGGGGGAAAGGAATGTCTAACCTTTGCGAACTTTTCAAATGCCTCAGCAATATTTTCTTTTCCAGCTTCTCTGTGGAGAATGTGAGAAAAAGGGGAGGAGTCCCACTCACCTTAGCCTTGCCGGTGCTCTGCAGAATGTGCACCAGCGCGCACGCCATCTCCTCCTTGTTCTTGACGCTGATCCCGGGTTCCAGCACCGAGCACAGCAGCATGTAGTTGTTCGTGGTGTACTCTGCAAACTCCTTGTACATCTCCATGGGAAGGATGCTCATACTCTGGTAGCGCGCCTTGATCCGAATCATGGGGCCTGAGGTCTTACCCTTCGGAGGGTTGGGGGTGCTGACTGGATACCACTTCTCCACAAACTGTCGCCCACTGACCGCTACGACGGGGATGTTCACAAGTCCGATGTAGTTGTTTTTGTCTTTCTTTTTCTTCTTGTCCGTGTCCTTGTAAAGGTGCGCGGTGATGCTCCTGACTGCCGGCAGGTTGCTGAACTCAAAGTGCTCCCCCCAGAAGACATTGTCCGTCTTGAGCTTGCAGGTTGTGCGGGCGTACAGAGACTCGTCCAGGCAAAGCTCGCAGAAGTATTTCTTTTTGGCCGGCAAGTCCTTCGCTTCGATGACCCACAGCCTCAGAATGTTCTCCACTCGGCGACTGTTGTCCTGGAGACAGAGGAGAGAACAGATTGGCTAAAAAAACTGGAAACTGTTCCCGATAAAAGAACAAATTGCTGCTATCACAGAACCTGACATATTCCCGTTGCATCGAGGGGCAAATTTGTTTTCTTGTAATTCGATTACTTTGAAAACTTCCTCATAAAACAGAAAAGGGGAACAAACGATGCAAATACAAAAAAAAAACTATAAAAACTATAAAAACTGTACGTGAGCTTGCAGAATGTGTCGATTTGATAAAATGAATAATTTACAAAATTTTGATTCTTCGGAAATTGAAACAGACAAAGTGATTTTGACCTTGTGGTTGGTTTGACTTTTATCTTTTTCTTGGATTTATAGACTTTTATTTGATCTATTCTTGTTTGATTCCTCCTTGATGCAAAACATGAAAACAGTTCGATCTCGATAATAAGAGAAGAATGTACAATAGACCTTTTCAAGTCTATTGTAAAAGTTTTGGGTACTAAAATGAAAAAAAATATCTGTTAAAAACAACCTGGGGTTGTACTACAAAAATGGATGATAAAAAAAAGTCGTTTTCACTACAACTGTGCGGTTGTAGGTGGTGACAAACAATTGCGAGACGTAAACTTTTTGGAAACACATCATCAGAGGAACAATGAGTTTAAGAATCGGATCAAAAAGATGCTCAAGATTAAACTAAAATGAAAAAGATGGTTTGAAAAAAATCCTCAAACTTCTGAGGAGAGACGATGAAAGCCACTTTCAAAATAAAGCGTGAGAGGCTCATTACCAGCAGCAAGAAGAAAGCTAGTTTTTAAGCTGACTTATTCCACATCTTTGGACTGCAGGAGCCTCCGAAAAGAAAGCTGGAGTTCGCTGTATGAAGGATGTGAGTCATCGTTTCAATGAAAGTATAATAACTTGCTTTAACAGCATGGTAATGATTATAGAGGAACCTGTGGATGTCCTTGTTTTCCTGCAGAAAAAAGTCCACCGTCTCACATCTGCAGGTATGAGGCAGAGAAATCCTCCTTATATCCTGCTGCTACTGAGATGGACGGCTGGTCTGTCTGACAAATGTTAAATGTCAGCCGGAATTTACTCGAGATGAACAGCATTAAAGCAGGACTACATGAATGAATGAGATCCAATAATCTGGAAAATAAAGGGTTTTTCTGGGGTTTAAAACTTCAGATGATCTCTAAACACCTCAACTTTCCTTAAATATGAATGAAAAATCAGCTTGTTGTTTGAATTATTTCCATCATGTTTTTGGTGTTCATAAGTCTCCACTATCAATAGCTTCTCAAACTTCTCAATCACTTTTTTCTCCTAAAGCCTTAAACTGCATTCCCTCCAGACAAGATTTGCGCATCAAATCCGCGTCTGATATGGCAAGCAAAATGGATCAATAATCGGCAGGAGAAGTGCCATAAAAAAAGAGTGTTTTTTTCATCAAAAACGCTGCTTTTAACGCATGTTTTAAAAGTAGTTGTGATTTTAGTGTGTGAATATGTCTAATATGTCAAAAACAAAAACAAAAAATGTAAAAACAAATGTATGTAATGTAATGTATGTAAAAACAAAAAATGAACGTTTGCCTTCAAAATGCTAATAGAATATGTCAAAAGTTTCTCAAATCTTCAGACTTTTCTATGACGACTCAACGGCTTCCTGTGATTTGCTGAGGAGGTCAAAATAATAGTTTCTCTAAAAAATGAATAATTTATAATGATAAAGCACTGGAATAGTTCTTATTTTTATGTTTTATAAAATATTTTGCTGCTTCATATTTCTACTATGCATGTACCCTGTTCCTGCCATGACGTACAGATCACTGGAAGGATGAAGTAACAGGTCAAATTTTGCAAAAAGAAAAAAAAAAAACATGTTTCATGGGTTTCTTTTTAGCCAATAAATCAGATAAATCCTCTTTAATCCATTTGACGCAGCGTGGATGCCATAAAAATATTTAATTGCATCTTTCCCGCACAAAACAAGCCTTCTTTTGGAGAACAAAGCAAAGCTGGAGAAACAGAAATAACCCATTTCCTGTAACTTCTCTGCAGAACTTTCTCTCTAAAACTTCTAATCAATTCCCAAACACTGGCAGACTCAGGAGTGAAGATCCCGGGTGATTAGGATGCTTTTCTTGGATCGATGTGTTTGCCACTTAAACCCTCCGCCACAGCTGTGTTTGTCAAGATTATAGACAATATCGGTGCACAAAAGACAAAAGCACTTAAGTCTCTCTGTGTAGCACCTCTGCATCACAGATCAGGTGTTATGGCCTGAATTATAACCTGCCGTTGACAACATCGGGTTCTGGGCAACAAATATTGTTTTCGGGACAGTCGGACGCTTCACGGCGTGGGTTCCCCGGCGCACCTTGTTTGGCTGAACCGCCCTCCTCAGATTCTCCATCCATTTGTCTCTCTCGGCTGCTGAACGGCAGGAAAAGCATTTGCTTCCTGTGGAGGTGGTGACCTGCAGACACGGGGGAACAAAACAAACTGTAAAAACCTATCGTCAGAAATGTCAAAAAGGATTGTGGCTAAATTTAGTTCAGAAATACCACTTTTTCAGGCAAAAATACATCTAGAAAGCAGCTGTGAGGAGACTGAGAATGACTCAGCTTTGAGAAACGATTGAAAAAGTCCAAATGAACAGACAGAAAACAATGCCTTGCAGCAACTCTGAATATTATTCTGCTGTATTTCACGATAGATGACAAAATACAGATTTGATTTTGGTTCATTGTAACTTTCTACACAAAAAAACAGAGCTGTGGGCGGAACCTGAACAGACCACTGGAATGGACAAATGGCATGAGAGCGGGATGTGTCTGTTTCTGGATGTGGGGCAGGATTTTCCTGTCTGCTGTTTGACAGGAAGTGAGCTAAATAATCAAACTCTGCTGCTTGTTTAATGACAGCTTTAAAGAGGCAGATTCTGCCGCAGCTTCTCACTGCTCTGAATATGAAATGTAAGCAAGCAGTTTTTAATCAGTTTTCCATACGATCCAGTTGGATTCTTCCAGACATTATTGGTAATGTTCTCTCAGATATGAAATAATCTAGTAAACCATCAACAGTTATTCTTTTTTTTCAAAAGATGAAAATCACTAAATAGGAAATGTGAGTCAATTTTGTTTCTGTTTAAAGCTAAAAAAAAAGCTGATTGTAAATATTAATCTTTAACCCATCAGTATTTACTGAACAAGTGGACATGCAGAAATAGAATGAAAGGAGCTGCTAATCTACAGTGGCCCTGAAGTGCAAATCACTCCAACAAATCACTCAATGCAAAAACATATTAAAGATAAAAAAAAAAAAGATAACAGTTCTAGAAACCAGAATGTAGTTTTCCCCCAAAATTAAACAACATTACAACATAATTTGAAATTTCTTTTTTCTCTTTTCTTGCTTTGGGATTAAAGTTATTTTCCTAGGTTAAGGTCAGAGTTCTCTATATTTGAAAGTTAACTTAAGATAAATTAGCTTTTATTCTGAAACAAGTTAAATAAATGATCTGAATTCTGACTTGTTTCCCCTTAAACTCTGACTTTTTTTGTTTTGTTTTACTAATAAATGAATAAATACATAAATACAATTTTTTGAAATAAAAAAAATAAAAAATAAAAATCTTAAGGTAACAAACCTAAAACAAAAAGTCAGACTTTTGTTGGTAAATATCAGATAAGTTGTTTTCTAAGATTAGTTAGCTTAAAATGAATGTTGAAAATGATCCTAGTGTCAACGAAGAAGACAGACAGAAACGGCGCCTTCTGCTGCTGCTAAAGGAAACACTTGATCCTCAGCCTCAATTGACCCAGAAAGAAGAAACAAACTAATTAAAACTACTGTGGGTTTTGATCTTCAGCTTCCTCGGCCATCGTCATGCGCAGCATCCTAAAACACAGCAGCATAACGAGCTGTAAACACAGCGCTTACATATCCTCGCCCTCTAAAGCTGTTCTGATGAATGTGTTTGTGATTAATAGAAGGCCGCCGTTTGCTCTCCCCTTATGTCTGCTGAGTGTCAAATCTGGCTCATTAGCAACGAGCGTGTCGTGTTTTGGAGCGTTGCTATGGCCTGCTGTGACAATAAACAACATGGATGGGGCTGTGAGTCAACAAGACTGAAAAAGTCGAGGGCACAAAAGCCCAAACAATCACTGAAAAATTCAAAAACAGGATGCTGGTTACTCTAGGAGGCTTCATGGATACAGAAAACTCTCATATGGGTCACAATCAAAAAGTCTCAAGTCAACATGAGATTGTGACTCAAAGTAACAAAACACAAACGCTTGAAAATTTATGTAACAAAATACATATTTCTGTGGCCACGTAGTCCCTTTGTTTTATTTGTTAAAGGTTAAAGGTCAGACTTTTTTATGATTTTAGTAACAGTCTAGACACTTGCGTCAACTCAATCTATCATGCAATTACTCAGTTAAGCAGAAAACAGCTTCCCTTTGGTTTTGGCCTTTTGAAAAAAACCTGCTAAAAAGCATTTCTCTGGACTGGTGTCAGCAGGGTACAGTGTAGTTAAAGTCCACAATATTTCATCAGTCTTGCATGAAAGGTGTGTTGAAGGATGCTGGAGCATGGTTTCTAATGATTCTGCTGCAGTCATCACCAGAAAACCATTTGATTCCAGAGACAAACACAATTCACAAGATTTAAGAAAATGATGTTTGTGAATGACAATCAAGTCTAAGTATTGGTTTCAATATGATAGCTGCATGTTTTGTACATAAAACCCAAAAATGGTTTTAAAAATCTGCGTAGCTTCACACGCAGAGGTTCTTATTCCATTAAGTTGTAGTCGGTTTCAAAATAAAGCTCTTTTAACAATGCTTTTGCAAGAACGCCAATCCTCTCGTTATTGTGTCCCGCAAATTGATAGTATAGCAACATTTTTATTTTTTTTCAATTTTCCTTTTTGATGTGGAAATACAAAAAGTTATTTTTGAGGATATCTGTTTCACAAATGAATCTCTTCCCATTTATTCCAGAATAAAGCAGCCCAAATGTAAATAAGTTCCTTTATTCTTGTAGGCATATTTTTTTGGCCCTGTTAGGAATTTAAAACAAAATATTGATGGTTCTATTGTTACCCAAATCTCACTTACATTTGATTGCAACTTCTTACAATGTTTCACTTTTTAAAACTAATTAAAAAGTTTTTCATTTGGTCAAAAGTGACAGAAGAAGAGAAGCTTAAAAATATCTTTAAAATGATATATTTAATCTGAATTTCGACAAACGTTCAAGTTTTTGCAGCTTTGAGTTGAGAAATATGCATGAAAAAGACAATGCTATTAAATAAATTGCTACAGAGAAGAGTTTGAAATGGGCCCTCATTCTGGCACGCATGCTTTTAAAGAAACAAGCTAAGTCCACACAGAGAGGCTTAAGCTGGGACAAAAAGCAGAACCTCCTTGCTGTGAGTGAATTGTGCTTACTTGGATACACGCTGTGCATCCCGTGAAACAAGTGCATGCCTGTAAAAGTATGCTGTGATAACAGGATGTGGCGGGATAATGGTTTTTGTTTTATTTAGTTTTGTCTAGACAAGCTGGAGGTAAAATCAAGGAGTTCAAATCTGTTTTTTGAACTTTTGTTGAGTCTTTTAGAGTCTCGTGGACTCTGCCAATATACATTTCAGGAAAAAAAAAAAAAAAAAAAAAAAAAAAACTCACTAAACTTTCAGTGTTCTAAGCAGTGAACATTAGCATGGGCCATTTTGCCAAATCATTTCTGGTCAAAGAGTTAGCACTGCTCTCCAAAACAATGTCAGCAGGATTAAAAACATTCATTCCCTTTTGCTTGTGGACAAGCATCCCTGTAAACATCACTGCCGTGTGTTTTTATCCACATCCTCATGAGTCCCATATTTGGGAAAAATCTCCTCAGGATGGAGATATTTAGAAACCGTTTCCTGAGGCGGCGAGCTCGCCTTTTGCCTGAAACCAAACATAGAGAAGGGACTAACTTATATAACTTTTCATAGCATTATTTTTTGCTGATGATGAAGTTGTTTATCTTCAACCCAACAGTTTCAGGAAATGCTGCTTACATATCTGGGAAACTTTACCAGCTGAGCTAAGCTTACTTCACAATAAAGCAACGGCAGATGTGTTGAAAGGTGCCTCCTCACCTCAAAGCAGTAGTCCTGCCCGAGGATGCTGCTGTGAACGGGCTTGATGATAACCTCGTCCTCCATGCTTAAGTCGAGAGCTTCCACAGCGCTGCTGGGGCTGAGCAGTGATTCATGGGAGCGAGACTCCTTCAGCCTCGGCATCAGTTGAGATCTGGGAGAGAGGGGAAGAGACGTGAGTCACTCGGCAGAGGAGGTGGAGGAGAGAGATGGAGCATATGCACAGCGCATATCAGCGAGCATTCATGGTGGAGTGCGAAGACGGATGCTGTGAGGATGATTGAGACGGCAGCGGAGGCGGGAAGCTGACAAGCTCTCAACATGACATCGCAAAGAAATGGACACATGCTCATGGACTCACTTCTGAACTGGATGCTTTGTGACTTCTCTAAATAATAAAAAAAGGAATAGAAAAGCTTAAAAATAAAGTAAACAGAGCCGACAGATGCACTCGATCCTCATTAGACACAGCTTCACATCACTAGCTGTTAGTAGCATCTTCCTCAATCTTTTTATGTTATTTAATGTTAGAAATCAGATACCTGTGAAAACTTCATTAAAATATTCATTTTTAATCTGTATCTTTTCAGTGTTTCAAATTAATGTAGTAGGAAAGGGCCTAAAGCAACAGCCTGATCAATATTCAGGTCCAGCCACTCAGAAAAGTTCTTTAACTTTTGCACACCTTTGCAGCAACGAAGAGTCTTTTAAAATGTTTTTTTTTTTTTGCTCCTGCAATTGGGTTCAATTTCTGCTCCTCGACTATGACTCTTGGACTACCTAGCTTCTCTTTTGATGTCATTCTTTTGATTTTTTAGTAAAGTTTAACTGTGATGGTCTGAGCAAAACCTTGAGTTGCACCTCTGGAATTTGTCCGTTGGAGTCTCCGAGGGGTCTGGAGTTATTTCGGTGAATAGACATTTTTAACTTCTTTCTGGTTTGATGCTTCCTTCTACATTTTGCTGCAAAGACTATTCAACAAGTTTTATTAAAACTCATCTTAAGACTAACTTATTAAGACCTCTTCCCTAAATCAAAGACAGTCCAGATATAAATTACATTAAGATAAAAATAAAAACTTGATTATAAATGATTTCTTTTGAAGAATAAGTAAAATAATATTCAAACATCAAACTGCTTATGGTTTGACTCAAGGTCAGATCACCAAAGTTTGCTTTTAAATTGTGAGGCAGTTTAGCATCGAAATTATCAGCAGTGTGAACAAAAACAGGTAGCATAGTAGCAGGATGCTAACATTATTTTTACAAGAAACCAATGGATAATATATTCACTAACCCCACACAAGCCTTTGTTTGGGTCAGTTTAACCAAAAATAACTCAATTTTTTTTTCTTATTGTTTCCTCATCTTTGGAGTTTGCTGTTCTTGCAAATAGAGCTAAAATATATCCCGTATTATCTTTTATGTAAGGCTGGTTAAAATACCTGAAATAAAATACTGTGACCAGATAGTAATGTGTCTACACTGTTCAATTAAGATCAATGTATCTTCTTTTATTTGGGTTCTAAAGTGACAAAAGGCAACAAATCACTAAAATCTCCATTAAAAGCAGCAACTTTTAGGGGAAAGAATTTGTGCAAAAGTTGTTGTTAATCAAGAGTGACCGGAAATACTGCTTTTGATAACATTAATAATAATAGGAGAAAAAGGGATTTGACAAAGAAAACTTTTTCTGTTTGTAGCATGTCAACAAATACTTATGCAAATATAAATACGTTTTCTACTAAATATAATGACAGAAGCTTTTAAGTGTAATTTTTAAATATATCAACAAGCAGTTAAAACAGAGAGCATGCAGTCTGCTTGCAGATATTAAGCTGTTCTATTTTTAACAATCTGCTTTGCAAAGAAAAGATGATTACGTTTAAGCTTCAATATCTGCATCAACTGGTTTCTTTGATTGATTTGTTTGGGAAAGGCGCTGAATAGCTAAGTGAGTCATGATAACTTATGGCTAAAATCCTTTTATTTATTTTTTTGTGCTTATCTCTCATGCACCTCAAGAACATTGGTTGCGAAAAGAAGAAAAACAAAATCCACACCGGTTAGTCTGTTTGATGTGCTTTGTGGAGATCTGGTCATCTTCAGCCTTTTTCCAACTGGGAATCAGTTTTGAATAGACATTTGGCAAGTCTCCCGAACTGTTACCGTGTTCCCATTTCTTCAGGATAAGACCTTAAGGCGCGTCTTGAAAAGTGTTCAATCCTCTGAGTAAGACGGCTCCAATTTTTATTTTTACTTCCTTTTTGGCCACAGCAGATTAAGAAACAAAGCAAAGAGCCTTTTGCTGTTTGCCGTTTGATGTCGCCCTACTTTTATTTATTTCTGGAAGAGTTAAAGTGAAAAACTGTCACTCAGACGGAGCCAACACAACTTAATTTATGCCAGAAATCCACATTATTATGCAAAAGATCCCTGACACTCTTTTTGCAGTATTTTATGTCCAACGCTAGCTCGTGACACTCATGTGTTACCTAATAACCTCGACCCGTTGAGGTCAGCCTCATGATAATGAGAAGATGGGATGTATTTGAGAGGGTGATTTGAACAAAGAACGGCATGTCAAATAAGACAGAGCGGGCAGGAAAAGAAAGAGTCCATTCCTGATGTAATGAGAACATTCCTCCAGCAGTGCCCTCTGTGGACACATTACACACTAATCCCATCTGTGTGTGCAAACAATATTCACTGTACATCCTTTTTCCTGGGCTTTTGGAGGAGCATTCAAGGCAAAAATGCAGTGCACGTAATCACAGATTAGCAAACAGCATGGAGCCTTTTGTAAAGTTTACCAGCTTTGTTGTGAAATCCTGTGTTCATTTTGAAGTGGATAATGACCTGCTGTCTTTTTTTAGGCGTCTATCCCATTAATGCGCGTGAAAAAAAAGGAAGACTCCCTAAAAACCCAGTATTATTATCTTAAAATTAAAATACAATCTTGTAAGTATGAGATCCTGACAATTCCACAGCTGTACTGCAGAGGAAGTGTGTTTGCACCTCACTCTGCTTTGTGATTGGCTGACTGGGTACTGGGCAGAACAGAGACAATCAAATGAGTGGATAGAGACATTGGGAAGAGGAGATGAGCTCTGTATGCAAACTGTGGGATTTTAAACAAAAACGAGCCGTAAAACCCTTCCAACACTTCAATAGCACTTAAAAGTGGTAATCCAGTTAAAAAAAAAAAAAGAAAGGCTATTTTGAGAAGCTGCAGCTCCTTTTAAAAGATGATATGTCTGTCTTTTACATTAAAGCATTAATGTCAGTAATGTCTGTGGGAATATAAATAATGCTGCCTTTCATCTACACAGTATGGACACAGTAGGCATGTGCTACACATTCAAGAACGCACTAAAGGCAGAATCTTGAATAGGCTTTTAGCCCATGATGTTCACATGGTGTTCGCTTGGTGCAAAATGTCAAAAGAGTGCAAATCTCGCAAATCTTGCACCAGTCTTTTTGTTTCACAGTTCTAGCTTGATAAATAAAATACTTGGTGTAATTTTATTCATACAAGGGACAAACAACAATTATTAGTTTCTCTTCTATATATTTCTCCTGATTAGTCAAAGTTCGACCTGCTTTAACTTGCAACGGGTGTACCATCGTTGTGCGTTTTGTGCGCAGAGCCCCAAAACAGTAATGGAAACTTGCGGCGCTTTGCGTGAATGCGAGTGACGTAGTACAAGACGTGGTAAATGCCACTGCAAAATACAGTTCATTTATATAAATGTGTATTTGCATTGATAATCTTATATACATTATAATTTTTGAATACACACTAAGGGACAGGCCAAGTTGTGGCAGAAACTTTACTGGCTTTACTGTGAGGAACAAACAAGCAGGACAAACTTAACAGAGAAAGATAGTGCTATGTGTGAAGTTAGAATGAAGTCAGAATAAGACAGGGAACAGCAAATGGGCTAGGAAAGAAATGTCACTGTACCCCTTCTTAACCACAATCCCATAACATACGTTCATACATCCATGTACCTAACCCCCTTCCCTCCATTTAAAAGTGGAGTTTGAACAGGCCATCATGAAATCTGCAGTGGTCTGAGTCAAAGCACCGGAGATGAGGAAGCTATCACTACGAGAAAAAAGAGACAACTAAAGCAACCCGCCCCCAAATGACACTATTGACCCCTGGGGGGAAAATCAAAGAGCCAAGGCACCAAAGCTGAGCCTTCAAGAGTGACATGCAGGGGCGTGGAGAATAGCAAAGAATAGATTGGGGAGATGTAAAGAACCCAAAAGGGTTCACACGCTACCTCCTCCAGTCCAATCTCCTTGGAAACCAAGTGAGCCATTAAGTTTCCTCCACCCTGTACCACCAACCCACTCGTGTAAGTGAGGTGACATGTTAGGCTACGTTCCAAATCCCTAAATGTAAAACAGAGAATGTAACAGCAAAGTGACACCTGTATGATTGGTAAAGATATATGTGATGCAATAAAACTGGAGATGGGGGACATCAGGGGGTTGTAAGTGAACCCAAAATCCAGGGCTCCCCACCAATACATCAACTCTCGGATCCTACCAGGTGTCCTAGTGTGAGGAAATGAACTATTTTAGGGTACTTTTTTTATTTCATATTTTTTAATTATTGTGGTGAATTAAAACGAGGCTTGTTTGGGGCTTCACTTAGAAAGGGAGAAACAAAAACCTCAGACTTTCACCCCTCAGCTTCCCTCCAAACAGTCAGAGGAGGCCAATAAAGCCAGACAGCCCAGGAGTGGAGACATACCCCTGGGGACACCAAAGCAGGCGCACAGAACTCAGGAAGCTGAACCAGCGCCGTCCTCAGAGATCATGACGAGACTGCCACCCGCACCAGCACTGCAGCATCCACAACTCCAGCTGAAAGAAAGCTCTTTCCAGGTAAGGGCCACCGTGACAGCAATGGGACTGACTTGAGGTGAGCCAGAAGCACTCATACTCCACAACTGAAAAATAATTCTCTCAAGAAACATACGCACAGACACTGACAACTCCCTCAGGTCTGCGCCGTAGCCCCAACCCGGGAATCCAGTACACACCCACCAGGACCAATGGGAGCTCAAGACTTCCAAGGGGAACAAAACGGTTCCTAATCTGCCCAGACACTGCCTGATTGGTTTAGTTGGGTTCCTTTCTGTGCATACTGCAGGTCGAGTATTAGTGATAAACGAACTGCTTTGGTTTCTGTGATTTTGCTGGGCTAATCTTTTTTGTTTTGTTTTTCTAAGCAAAATAATTACATCTAAAATATATATAAACTATAAGACAGAAGGCCATGATGGCATCATACTAAAAAGACAGAAATGCAATTTTTACTATTTCAATTCTATCAATGATCAAAAGTGGAAGGATTATTCAATATAAGAACGTCTCAGAAACTGTTTTCAAAAAAAGTATTGGAGTTAAATAATAAATTCTAATAGTCTTTATTGATATTTTATTAAGAAGATATTCGAGTCAGTTTAACCTATAGTCTGATATTTGTATATAACATCCAATAGGATTAATACTCTCTGACAGACTGCTCTGGATATTGTACATTTAACAATATGTCATCTGCATAAAGACTAATCTTATGATGAAAGTTGGGTGTTTACACACCTAGAATAAGAGGAATCTGGTGAATTGTTGCTGTCTGTGTTTCAAGAAAATGCGAAATCAGAAATGAAAACAGTGGGGAACCATATATGAGGCCTCTAAATAAAGTGAAACGTAATGTTGGTAACAGCTGGAAAACCAAAATACATTTTTTCCCAAACATGTTTAAGATGGCTATTTGGAAAAGGCAAATCCACTAAAGGTCAAAAGCCTTTTCTGCATCTAGTGAGTACAACAGATTTGCTGTTTTGAAATATGAGCCATAATATTAATAAGCCTATAAATAACTTCTAACCACTCCAATGAAAAGCGTCTTTTTTGTGTTTTCAAAATGTTCTTGGAGTATTTTTCTTAAAGTAGGACCTACATAAAATCATTTATGATTAAAACTGCTTTTCTGAGTATTTCTTAATTCAAATCACGTTGGAATTGAAAACCGGATGCTTGAAACAGCTCGGTCTCACGATGCAGCTACTGAAATGGGCATGGCAAAGTCTCCCCATACGCACCCTAGCCCACTCATGCTTAGGTGTGTCAGAAATGATGAGCGTTCAACACTCGTGCTGTCCAAAAAACAGACTTAAAAACTTGTGTAGTGACACGTGAAAAGAAGAGTTTGGAACGCGAAAGGCCAAAACGCACACATATAGTTCATGCATTTACATAGACTTTTCATTAAAAGTTGTTTGGACGCACGTTTCCGAGCCCAGTGTGAATGTAGCATAACATCCGTTTAATGTGAAATGTAACTATCCCAACCTGAGAGGAAGATTTCCATGAACGTCAGGATTTCCCTCACCTCTGTGGTGGTTTTGGGTGGTTAAGTGTCTGAGCTACAGGATGTACTGTTAAGCAGTCTTTTCCAATGCTTTTAATGATAAAATTCAACAGATTTGGTTGAATTTCTCAGTTGATGAGCAAAATCCCCCCTCCCAAAAAAAAAAGGTGAAGGTTTAATACATCAGGAAGTACATGAAAAAGTGAGAAAATACTTCGCAGCTGCAGGTGGCTGCGATGTAGAATCTCACACTTTCACGCGAGCATTGCGATTCAGAGCTTATTATTGATGTACCACTTGGCTTGTGTTTCGTGCAAATTGATCTAACATACGGAGAAAACTGAGAATGACTACAAACATTACAAATGGAGATTCATCCTCCTATTTCTCTCATGTTTGCCTCCCCTCCCCCAAAATCATCCAATCTCAGCAGAAAGCTCATTTCGTCCTTGAGACTCCGGTCTTCCGTTTCTGTCCTGCAGAGCCTGTTTTCCTGTTTACCTGAGGATGGAGGGAGTAGTTTCAGCCTGATGGAGCTGTACTGCACATCTTTTCACCATTCTTTTTATCTCCCTTCCCCTCTCTTGGCTGCCAGTCAATCTTTTCCTCTTTTGGGCTACGGTCTGGTAGTCTAAATATTTAAGGTGTTATGCAGGAGAAACACAGCACAGAAACATCCAGACGCTTGAGGTGAAAACCCGCCATGAAACTGGAGGGAAAGAAGCTGTCAGATATTTAGGAGATGGTGGAAGGAGAACAATCCGACTGGCACTAATCAAAATCAAGCTTTGGGAAAGAATACTTTTGTTTTACTATTACTTTTACTTTTTGTTCAGCTTAATAGAAATAAAAAATAATAATAACAAAAACAGAAAAAAAACAGTCAATTTTCTGTTTTAATGAGAAAACCTTTCAAAAGGAAATTTTGGTAAAACTTTCTTTTACAGTACTTACAAGGTATTTGCAAGAGAAACCCTAGATTATAATTTAGAGAAATACAATAACATTTCATATTTTGCCGTAATTTGATGTAAAAGCATTTGTCAATTTTTTTAACACACATCTTTTTTAAATAAGTGTGTATATTTCTGAGGCAAAATTATATTTGGATTGAGTAGCACTTTTATTTTATTTTTTTACTTTCAGAAAAAAGTGAAGATGCGGTCCAAACTACAATAAACAAGTAAAAATGCTACATTTAAATGTCATGCACAAAATGGGTTCATTCTTTAAACTTGTAAAAGACAAAGCAATCAAAACTACAACACAAAATGAATTGATTATAAACAAAATACAAACTGTTATGCTGTATTTTACAGTGCTAAAGTTAACATCGTTTTATATAAAAAGATTTTGAATCAAAGAAGCTCAATACCCGGTTTCAATATTCTAGACACGCTAACGTTGGGAGTGTGGTCATCTGGAACCCACGACAGCGCGCAGAACCTTTTTTTCAATGATTTTTGACTGTTTTTTCACTGGTGTCCATGGCAGACATGAAACCCTGTCCACCTTTGTCATGGGTGGGATAACATGTCATTGTAAGGGTGGGGTAATTCGGACCCCACAAGACAGCACAAGATGTACAAACATTTAGTCTTTTGAATTTAAGCTAGTAAGCCTCACAAATACCTTCAGAAAAGTAATATTTTGAGTCTGTTCACGTGTCTGCATGCATGTTCAGACAAATCAAAGACACTGACATTAAAAAAACGTTTTAGTCCAGACATAGTGTTAGTCTGATCCAGTTTCAGAGTTTGTCTTTTTTTTTTCTTCATTTTTTCACACTGGCGTTTGCTCGCTGCATGCATTCCCTCCCTTTTGAAATAATCTAGATTGATCGCAGGATTTAAAAATGCTCAGTCATCTTAGAGGAGATAAAAAACTATAGTACTGAGCAATTATGAACCATCACTAAAGGTGTAGATGTCTTTTTAATTTTGTCATAAAAACTTGAGTGTCTTTGGTTTCACTCCTGTGTAGGGCATCGTGAATGAGCTCTACTTCTTATAGATTTCTTTTACGGCTTTTGTAGCTCTAATTTCACAACAAATCTGGCCAAAAAGGAGGACAGATGATGGAAGAAGCACAACCTAAGACACAATTAAATTTAGAGGATCTTCTTCCATCACATCTGTGTTGCTGTGTTGAGATTTTCTTTAGCCAGACATCTTGTTGGCCAGTTTTACTGGATGTTCCCTCACTTATTTAGAAATCCATGCCCCTGGATCAGGTCCAGTCTTATCAGTGCAGAGTGGGAAGCAGACAGACTGCGCCCTGCCGACGTTCGATAGAAACCAGGTTAGGAGTGGGTGTGGTGGAAAGAAAAAAAAAAAAAGAATTGAAAGTGGAAGCACTCTCTCCCTTTGCATCCAGTAAGGAGTTTAACCGACAGCCTGTCTGCGATGTTGTGCATTTGGAAACACTTCAGACTTCTAAGACACTGATTTGCCAGCTAGTCAGCGGCACAACAAGACGCCGTCGCATTGACATCTAAGGATGAGTACATTAATTTAGTGCTGTGATTCTCCAAGAATATAAAGCACAATAAAGTGGAGTCAATCTTCAAAATAAAAGCCTCTTTGCGTTGTCTTGTTTGCGATAAGAGAAACTGAAACATTTGAAATGGTTAATGTTTAACCCTGAGAGATGGCTCTTCTGGAGAGCATTTAAACTCTAAATTATAAAAACATGATGGATGCTCAGGAGTCCTTTTCAGAGCGTTTCCTGTGAATACAGCCTCGCGTCTGCGTTCGGCACCCGTCTAGCATTTACGACAATCAATAGCCTTTCCACTTGCACACTTACCAAGACATTACTTGAAAACTATGCACTCCACTGAACACATAAACAAGTCAAAGGCATACGAGTTGATAGCTCAGAATTCTCTTTACTTTTCACTTTTAGCTCCTGCTTAAGATTAGCTGCACTACATATGAAGAGATTACGAGAGGGGAAATTATAAACTAAGAATCAGTTCATGAAATTTTATGAGTCGACTCAATTTCTTTTGCTTGCATCCTTTTTGTGTACGGTTAAAATACTGTTTTTTGGCCCATTTTGTCCATGGCAACCCTCTAACCAATCAGGAGTGATCTTGTTGGAGGTCCACACCCCTACCACTTGAAAGTACCCGATTTGGGGGGCTAAATTGTGGAACAACCATGAGATCCATGTAAAGCTTTGATATTCACACAATATGCCAAATTAAAGTTAAAGTCAGATTAGTTGTTATGCATCTGTGAAATTTGTTCTGCACATTTGATCCATTCCCTGGGGGAGCAGTGAGCTGCAGACACAGCCGTGCTCAGAACTGTCCAACAGGAAGGCATCGAGTCCCATTTTTAGAGTCTTTGGTTTGACTCTGCTTGGATTTGAACTCACGACCTTACAGTCTCACGGCAGACACTCTCCCACAGGGCCACTATAACAATATATACATAGTCTATGTATTTGAACAAACAACAAATGATGCAATTATGTTTTTTTTTTTAATCCAATGTGCATTTGTATGGAATTATAAACATAACAATGTTCTTACATTGTGCTCCGAACCACAAATGTTTCTAGCCACAGTTTGAGAAAGGTAATAAATGTGGGTCAAAAATAAATGTTTCTTTCTCGGATTCCCTTTCAAGCTATGTAAATATAAATATCTATTGTTTATGCATGGTATCTGTTGAATAATAGTACACAAGACTGGCATGAATTACACAAATCAAATCATGACAGAATAAATATCATGAAAAAGTATTAGCATTAGCAAGAACATGTTAAAAAAGGGTTCCTGTGAACTTTTTACAGATCCTCAAAAAAAGAAAGATACAGATGCCATTCAGAAGATATAACTGCATTTAAGCCTGAGGCCATTTCAATATTTATTTTCCACTAATCTCTTTGCTACTTCTGTGTTCCAGTCGTCTGCTTTGATGAACGCTGACTCTAAAAAGTCTCTAAAAGAAAAAGAAAATCTTATGATGAATTATAAAAATTGTTTTTAAAATGTTGGGACATTGAGTAGGAGGTTTGGATCATCAAAACCTGATAGTGACTTAAAAATGTATTGGTTTTATAAAGACTAGTTGATGTGAGAAAAACTTTTATTTTGTCTTGATATTTATGGATTTCCAGTCTGCTTTCCACATGCTTTTCCAGGGAAAACTCTTCAGTCTAGGATGCTACATTTAGACTGTGTTGCTAAAACAAATATCTGCTGCTCCAACTATTTTTAGCATTTAATATTTTGAATTTTAATGTATTTTTGACGCAGAGATATGAGACCTGTCAGAAGAACTGAAAACAGTACAAACACAAGACAACTTTTTTTGTAGAAGATTGAATAAAGGTCGCGGCTCATGACTTTCGTCACGTGTGCCTATTGCGTTCTTTTGTTTTTCTATGGTAAAGGTTGTGCTTCAACTAGTTCAGTGAAAGTAATTAGAGCAGATTAGTCTGTCAGAATTGAACCCTTCATCTCATTCTGCAGCACTTTACAGATAAAACCTTCAAAAATGTCTGTTTTTGTACACAAACCCCTACCATCTGTCGTCTGAACAGTTGAGGGAAGAATACAGACGGCAAAAAAAAAAAAAAAAAAAAAAAGCTTAAGTAAAATCAGCATTGAGGGGGGGCTGGAGGTCCTGCCAGATGCTGGTGGTGCAAAGCAGAGAATGTGTGAGATGAGCTGAAATGCGTCTGCAGGGCTTCGGAGACTCAGTCGGAGGATTGGGTCAACAGAACAGAGGAGCGAACCTCGTTCATCGCCGAGGATGAGCTGGAGGTTCAGCGGTAATCCGGCTTTTACAGCCTCTGTAAGTAACCCTTTGGAGCAAGATTTTGCACGCATCAGATCTATGCTGATGCTCCTCATCAAAAGTCCTTTCTGCTCATCCAGCCGTCGCCTCACTGAGCTCTGGATGGCCTCATTGTTTGCTGCCGTGAAAGCAGCGAAAGGGCAAACAAGCAAACAGAAGTTTGATCAGATGTTGTCCAGTAAATCAAGGACACCTGGGATTCTGACTCAAGGAACATGTCCTAACCTGGAAGCATTGTGGGAGCCTATAGAAGCAACGGCCCCAAAATACATGAAATGAAGTCCCACTCCGGTCATCTTCTGATCTATTGTAAACGTTTTCCAGTGGTCTCTTAATTATGATTATGCCGTTTTTAGCCAAAATCAAAAATGTGTCATTTTCTAGGATTTTGTTTCTGAGTGGCAGGAGAGAAATTTGCCTCTGAGTTGTGGGCGGGACCCATGGCGTGGAGTAAACCTGGCACTACTTCCCATCATCCCTTTGTTTAAACTTTCTCCTTACAGCCCCTCACAACCCTCACCTAATATTAGCAGTGCAACAAAGATGGCGAGCAATATTGGAGCTATCCAGCCAAATTCCCGAATTACTCCCCTAACCCTTCTACTACTCCCTATTGCTCCAATTGTAGCTGCATTTGATGCTGTAGTGGTGTCTGTTTCTTTTCTTTTTTTTTTTTAAGGAGGAGCCATAGCGACTTAGAGCTGGCTATTCCTCTGCCGGTAGGGTGATCCACATTGCGCTTGTGGCGTGGAGAAGAAATGCATTACTTCGCATGGATGTGCTCTGAAGCACAGAAGTTTACATTTAAATGTAAGTAATGAGTTATTTGTGTGACTTTTTATTGTTATAAAACCGATGTTATGTATTTTCCGAGCATCGGCAGCTACGCGCTAACGTAGATGACCAGTGACTATTGATGATCACGCGCTACTAACATCTGAATTTGAAGACACCATTTTTTTTTCCATTTGGAAAGATAAGTGTAAGGATAGAGTGAAGCCGGAGAGGTAGGGAATTACTTCAGATTTACCCAAAGGCTTAAATATAATCCCTCCACAAGCAATAACAAGGACATCCAATGTCCTCGTTCATTTTTTTGACCAATCGAGCCATAACTGTTTGAGGAAAGTTTGACCTGGGTAATCTGCAGAGAACCACTCCTGAGAAGTCCATATTTGGAGTCGAGGAACAAAACGGCATCAGCTGTCATACATCTTACATCCTGCAGCCCATGAATCTGTTTTCATGCTCCTCACATCTAAGACTGTGAGAACAATATGTGAGAACACATGGAATAGTATTTCTGGCCCAAACATGTCAGGTTTCATAAGGACTGCAAGTTCTAATAAAACTCCTCCACTCTCCCACAGTCATCAATACAGCGACAGAGTTGCTCCAATCGCTGTTTTTGAGTCGACTGAGACTCACTTCTTTTTTTTTACAAAATGGGGAAAAAATATAGTTCTTACTATAAAGTGATTCCTGACAAGAAGGCCGAATCCAAATTCCTTCCCTACCCCTCTGGCTTCTCCTTATTGCTCAAATTGAGGCATTTGTAGCTGTAGTGGTGTCCGAAATTGTTTTTTTTAACCCTTTAACACCTGAGATGTTGTCGGCGATGCTTAAATAAGACACACAGTCTTTAACATACCATAGCGCCAGAGTTAAAGAGTTATGGGAAAGCCGTAGTGACTTTGGGCTGGATATCCCTCCACCGGGAAGGTGATCCGCGTCGCGCTCTGCCGTGGAGGAGACACGCATTGCTTAACGTGGGTGTGCTCGGAAGCACAGAGTTTACATTTAAATGTGATGGCTTTACTCGCTAACATAGATGAGTGAAGAATATTGATGACGTCTTTGAATGATAGCAATTTGAAGACACTATTTGTCCATATCTCCCCTGTTTGGAGGGCTAAATGTAAGGGTAGGGGAAGAATTTGGATTCAGACAAATTTGACCTATTTTACATGACTGACAAATCACAGAAAAGTTCTGGAAGAACACGTGAGACAAAAGCTCAAGTACAACAGGGGATTAAAACAATAAATGTCTCACTTCTCTCAGAGCTAGACTGCATGTTTCCAATGATCTAATGGAAAGACAAAAAAACACAGATTATAGTGGGATGAAGGAGCAAAAAACATTACCTAAGGCGCCTAATCCATGTACCAAAGAGGGTTTAATGCTACAGCTTTGACGGGAAGACTGAGACGTACGTTAGCAGTAGCTATGTAAGTGGTAGCTTTGTGCAGAACGGCCTTTCACTCAAAGGGAGGAAGGAAGCTTTTAAGGTACAGAAATTAACAAAATAAGCACACCACTCCCACGCAAAAGAAAAAAAGAGATGCTTACACAGGAAAGAATAATAAATGATCAGCTACTCCACGCCTCCTTCCCAAGAGTCTGTAGGGACGCCTGACTCAGACGTCTGGCAGGCACATTACACTGTGGGAAAGGCTGGCTGCTAAGTGAGATCAGGTGGTTGCAAAGCAACGGCGAGGAGAGCCAAAGCAGCCGCCGAGCCAGGTTCTGGTAGCACACACGGCTCGATTACAGAGAGCGCAACCTCAGTAACATCTGCTGGGAAGCTCGCTGCAAGAGCACTGGGGTTTGTCGCTGAGGTCGTGCTTTGATTAAGAGAGGACAGAACAGCTGGCTGCAAATGTGACGTGTGATGAAGATGATCAAACCAGCTGGCTGTAAGACATGTTGATTACTGCTGGTGATCTGCAAAGGACTGCTAAGTTTTTAAACACATGGGATGATCACATCGCACTTTGCTGGACATGGCCAAACCTATTCTGATATCACTTTTCCTAAATGACACACAGCTTATTCTGGCATCAGATTGTCCAGAGCTTTACCACAGTAAAGAGAGGAAGATGAAAATCAAGGATCATCAACAAAATCTGCTTAGTTTTTCTGCGCAATCCAAGTATTGCCAGCCTTAAAAGAAGTTTTTGATTTATTGCTAGATTTTTAAATCAAAAAAAGACAAATTCATTACATTCATAGCTAATAGCCTGATATTTATTAAGCAACCACTGAAATTTAGTAAAAAAAAAAAACGTAAAAAGAAGTAAAATAGGTTTATTGAGACTTGTAATTTGAAAGTTTGAAAAAGTAGGCACTGTTGTGATTTCAAGAAATTATAAAGTTGTTAAGACAATCAAATAGGTCAATTTTTTCATTTTATATATCTTTTATCACCTGACGTAGCACAAAACATTTTTCAAACAACAAAGTGTCACCAACAGTTGGGAAGCTACAAGAAATGTAATTATTTTCAGCAGTAATTTCAGGTTTTTCCAAAGAAATTTGGACACTTACCAAAAATCTCCTCAGACTAATCATTACAATCAGGAATTCATTACAAATGGACAACTGGCTTAAGGTGTACAGTGAGAATATTTGGAAAAGCCTGGAAAAACTCCCCCGTGATGACAAATGTTTGAGTTTTTACCTCAAAAAGTATTTTGATGTAAGTATTTTTGTTTTGGGATAGAAAGCTTCTGACTTCCACATTGAAACCAATTAAAAAGAGAAAAAAAAAAACAACCTGCAGCTAAGTACACAAAGTGACCTCTGTATGGCTTGTTACACAAACTCCAGTCCTGCCAACGCAAAATAGCCTAACTTATAATAGATAAATAACTCTTTTACAGTTTGGTTTTACAGTAATTTTTTGCCTCTTTGTCTAAACTTTATTTCTTATTGAGTACATTTTTATTTTCCTACTTCATCATTGCACAGATTTGGAGAGTTAATGTTGGAACCTTAAATATTTCATTTTATAAACATATATATATATTTTTTAACTCCTACGTTACTTGCCATATTGGACGTCTATGACATCACCAAATTCTCTCTTAACAAAGAAGGTCAGAAACAAGAGACCTGACAGGTGTTGGGTCACGCCCACTGAGGCAGTTTGAATGCCAAGTGTTCACGCCCCCTTGTTAAACAGAAGGGGGAAACCCCCTTTGTCCTCTAGTGAAAATATAAAATGAGGATAGAAAGGTGACATCTTAAAGGAGCTCATTGGTAGAAACAAATTTCTAATACAGTTTTCTTTCTTTCACAGGATTTGTGGTTTCATTGCTATTTTGAGGCCAGAAGGTGATGGTCTTTCCAGGCACATGTAGCCTGTAGGTTACCAGTTAGTGATCAGCCCTTTAGAGCGCACAAAAGACCTCAATGACAGAGAATTTATAGCAACGCCAGAGGTCGAAACAGTGAATGACTCCATAAATTAGAGCTCGGGTCAGGGGTCAGATGTCACACAGATGAGCGTCAGCATTGATTTTAGCCACACAGCTCATAAAAATGGAGATGAAAACCACCAGGAGGACTGATCAGGATCGATGTGAGGAGACAGTGTTTGTTTCCCTGACACAGGGATGCTCTTTTCTGCTCCGTTATTGGAGTCAGCACACAAAGACTGCCACTTGCTCAACCAGATATTACTGTTCTTTAGGGGCTGGTGTAAAGCAACTTGTTGGAATACCTTTCAGGAACCAGATTAATAATTGATCACACTTAAGTAGTTTTATGGGAGAACCAATCTGTTCATTTTAGCTTATTTGACCACTAATGTAATTCATACTGATTATTGATAATAACTGATTGAAAATTGTTCATGTTGTTTCTTTTTTTCTCCATTCTCTGTTATTTTCTCATTCTACTTCTATTAATCTATCTTTTTATTGAAGAAAACTAATTGTTAATGGGTTATATGTGTTCTAGCACACTTTTTGTTTTATATATGGTCGACAATTAAGGTTACATTGCAGCATAATTGACATTTGAGGAACAAATGGAGCAAAACTATGACAGAAAGGAGAATTATCTAAAGTGGTTTTTCAGTCAAATCTGCTTCTTGTTCCGGGTCAGGTGCCATCATGCAAAGGTCACCGGTCCATCACAATGAATTGAGTTTAATGATCTTTAAAAACCTCATTCTCCTCTAGCGTTTTGGCTGAACAAAACCACAGCTTTCGAGATTTGACCAAAAGCCTGCCGCAAAGCTAATCTCTTTCCCTCACTGACCTTGATTAGGTAACACAAAGGGAAAGCGTTCCATTAAACGGAAATAGGACTTAAACAAAAAGACATTTGAAAGAAATCAAATGGAAGATTTTGTGTCAAATGACTGTTGCTGAATGTTCATATATTACAAACAGGAGACAGATCAGAGAAAGTGAATCATTTTTACCTAAGGAAATTTCTATTTACAGGTAATTATAAAGTATAAATCTGTAGGATAACCGAAGGTTAAGGGGTTGAACGATTATCAGCTCAGATATTTGCTATTTTCATCTATATTGGCATTTGCTTTATATCTGCAGGGACAATTTTAAACTTTTTTTTTTTTTTTTGGCTCAGATGCATTTCCAGCATTCCCACAGGCACAGGTAAGAGGCAGAGCCAATCAGAAGTTGAAAATGTTTGCAGGGTCCTTGAACACTGAGAATAGAAACGTTTTCTCATGTGGAGAAGCTCTGGAGGGTGTACGGATGTGACGAAGGTACGAAAACACAGAAAACTCTCTTGAAATTGTAATAAACATCCCAGTCTTCTTCATGTCACCCTTGTAGCAACCTATAGGGCTGTCACTTTAACGCATTAATAACGCATAAATGCAAAATTCCTAACGCTGATTAAGTCACACTCTGATCATCCTTTTAAACTATTTTCTAAACATTCCCAGTGGTCTTGTAATAATGATTATGGTTTTTTTGGCAACATCAAACAACCTGTGTCGTTTTCTAGGACAAAGTTTCTACAGAGCGGCAGTATTTCATTCAAAAATTTGCCGCTGAGTTGTAGATGGGACCGTTGGCGCAGAGTAAGCCTGCCCTGATTCATCCCTTTGTCTTCACTCTGTCCTGCTAGCTTACAGCCCCTCGCAACCCCAACCTAACATTAGTGGTGCGACAAAATGGAGAACAATATTGGAGCTGTCCAGTTGTAGATTTTTGAGCAAGATGCCAGCTCGGATGAGGAAAATGAAAACGTCCATGGATCTAGTCTTCTGGAGCAGGGAGCTTGTGGCCGGCACAGTGTCATTTTTACATTACAAAAGCGCTCTTTTTCAAAAGGCATTTCTTCCTCTGATCCTAAAACATAGAAATACTCAGAAATGCAACTTTAAGCTTAATTTTCTTTACATATGTCCTCCATCATGTGTAATAAAGCAACAAAAACATGCTAAAAACACCAAAAACATTTTTTTCCATCATATTAATTCAAGTAATAAAAAATGTTTGTCTTCCATGTGCTGGAAAAAAAAAAATCAACATTTTTTTGCCTATATATATTCACTTTTACTGCAAATGAAGATCAGCTCCAAATATCAGTTGTCTGCCTATTTTGGTCAGTCTCTACAAAGGATAGAAAAGGGAACATGGAGTGACAAATGTTACAAAGCGTGATGGGATGTCGAAGAGTATTAGAATAGAGAGCGAGGATTATTTGTCAATGAACTAAAAAAGTTTGTCATCCACTTTGACATTTAATTCACTCTCTTCACTCTTTATTGTCTAATGCCTTCAACTGTGGAAACAATAGTTTTAGAGCCAAAGAGTCACACACAAAAAAGAAGCAAAACAGATGAATTACTTTGGACCAGTAGGCTAACAAAGACAGCGAAGGTCATGGACGCTCATGTGTAAATTTACCACGGTACCAAGCTCCTTCTGTCTTTTAATTACATACAAGCATAGAAAGCATGGCTATTTGCTAAAAACAACATGGGAGGGATGGAAGAGAGGAGGAAGTGACTTTTCTTTTTTTGCTTTCTTGACCTGAATATTCAAACACCCCTGTGGCACTGGACAAAGAAACAGGCAAGCACTCACGTTCGGAGAGAGGAAAGGCGCACAAAAACTAGCTTCCCACACATCAGGGCAAAGTTCGGCAACAATATCTGCCTTTTTTTATGTTTTTTAACTCTCTTTCTGCTTTCATGTTTGGATGGGGTGAAACATTTTTAGCTTCTAATTGTCTCTAAACTGCCGAGAATGCTGTCAATACCGGCATAATATTTGCACTGTAAAGCCGAGACTTGCCTCTGGCATCGAATAGTTTTCATGTTCAAGTCTAAGCATGTCACTGTTTGTTTAGGTCATTGTCAAACTTCTAAGCTTTTCTGTACTTTTGCTCTTTTGAAGAACCCTCCTGACATTACACACATAGAAGGATCTTTTTGACATAAAAATGTGGGGGAAAAAGTAAAGAGAAACTTGCCGATGGCAGCCACAGAGCACGATCCTGAGTGGGTGGATGCAAAAACAGGGTTTTCCCTAAATCTGGCAGCTGTGCTGCAACTCTCCAAAGCAACAAGCACACCCATGAAGAATGTGAGAATGAAGCCGCACTTACGATCTACTGAATATGTGGAACATGGTCCAACAAAACCCCCTGCAAGCCCCAAAACGCACGCCTCGGCTTCAGTTTGCATTCCTCCCGGCTGTCCTCTTGAGCCTTTGCGGACTATTTTGGAGTCTCTGGGAACATGGTTGGAGTCTCTGCCCTGCGCGCTCCACCAAAAACTGCTCCCTCAGGATGTCTGCTGCTCCGAAACACACCCCTCTCCACATCCCATTTAAAAAGACAGCGCTGTTATTTACCCTGCCCATTCTCCACTGGATTTAGATGGTGGTAACATTACACTGAGATGAAGTCATAGAAGCAGCATTGCTGTAAAAAGATTTGCTTCCAGATCGCACTGATTACATGACCTGAAGCGGATCAACCCCCCTGCAGACTCTCGTCTTGATCACAAACTGTTTGAATTATCTGGCAGTTTTATTTAAATCCTTCGAGATGTCATTTTAACATTTTCTTCTTCATCTATATTTAGCTCAGATTTCAGCTATATTATGTAACAAACTCAAACAGGGCAGAGAAAGCAACCAAAATAGTGATTAAAGAGAACCTCATCAGGAGAAAAATGTTTTTCAGCCACAAACTGTGTTTCTGTCACGATTAAATCCATCTCCCCGTCTGTTTCTGCTGCTGACACGGGCTCTGGGTTGGCAACCAGGAAGTCCATCCCCTCCTGTTCCCTTTCCCCCCTGTAGCAGGAAACAATGGCTCGGCCTTCAGCTCTGTGCTCTGTGGGAACAGAGTTGTTTCGTGGCTGAAGAGAAAATTCAACGAAATAAAACATGACAGAAAACGAGGGGATGCACAAAAGAGAAGAAAATGAGGCAGGAAGAGACTCACAGCCATGTGTGTCGTGTCCTTTCAAAGTAAAAATAAAAAAGCTACAAACATATCCGTTTTTCTGAGTACAAGTTGGATTTCTTCGTTTAGTTTGGTCATGGGTGCGACTTATATTCAGGTCCAATTGATTTGTGTGTTTTTTGAAATAATACATTTCCCACTAACAACCAGTAGAGGGCACTGTTGAAGTATCAGTATTTGCTAATGAAAACAATGCAGAAGAAATATCGCCACTGAGTCTTATGCTACATTCACACCGGCCTCAGCAGTGCATGTTCAAGCACCACGTTCAAGAAAAGTCTTTGTAAACACACGTTTCGGGCTTTCGAGTTCAGGAGTTTCAGGAGTTCATGGGTCACTACGCAAGTTTTTAAGTCTGTTTTCGGGCTCTATGTAGAAAACGCGCAGCCATTGAACGCACGTTGAAATTTAAAGCACTTTTGACCAAACAGGGACTCGGATTTCGTAGCAATTGTTGATGGCGTCCTTTTTTTTATTAGTAGAAGTGCCAACCGTTTAAATATTGGTCATTAAAGAGAAACGAATAATTGCTGTTTGAACCCGGTTAGATTTCTAAGACATTAAGTCTTTCATATCCTAGAACAGAAACGTGAAAGGAAAAGTCTGGAGCAAGATTAGAAAGATTTGTACCTCTTCGCCATTTCACACCAAGCCTATTTCAACTGTGAGTACAGGCGCTAGTATTGGGTAGCAATAGAAAAACCTACATTCAGTGTATTTATGAAGACGTGTCAAACACCCAGTGTGAACATAATAGTACGCCGGGGTTGGCAGAGTTGTCCAAAAGTGACACAGACAGTGACAAATTCCATCTATTTAGAGAGTTGTTGGAATATAAAGAGTTTAGTTGACTTGTTTGCATGTTCTTTATGCTATAGTTCTCTGAATTATTGTTCATATGTTAGGCTAATAGATATTCAATTTCTCCTATTTTTCATGAAGCTAAAAATGGTTAGGGTTGTAAATTGTGAAAATATTTGGTCTGTTATTGTTATGAGTTTCTTTACTATGATTTGCTTTTCAAGATGAAAGTTCCATTCTAGGTCTCGTAGTAAATACATTTCTCTCAAAAGTGTGACTTATATATTTATATATTTTTTTAGTCTTTATTAAGCATTTTTTTTTGTTGCCATCTTTGACCTATAGTCCAGAAAATACGGTAATCTGAAGAAAACAATGAAATAAGCAACTAAGATCAGCTATTTGAGTGAAACCATGTAAAATTGATGTGGAGGAACGCTATGTTAGTTGGTATCAACTGACTGCCTCAACAAAGCCTCTCATTGTGAACTGTACAGCAGAACTTCCCTATAAGTGGACTGCCTTCCAGTTCCCACACAATTTGGGCCTCATTTGCGAGGCGAAACTGGTTAAGGTTCAACGCAGTTGTTGCCCTGAAAGCCGTGGACTGAAGCTGCGTTCTGTAATCTAGAGTAAACAGACTTGTACGTTACAGACTTGTAGTGGAGAAAGGCTGGTTAAAGGTTAACTACAAAGCCAAGGCAAAGCTCGGAGACTAAACAGAGAGCGGGGGGGATTTCCTCATTCCTCTGGTCTGGGCTGTGATCATATCAACCCTCAGTGAGTTGTTTAGAGCGGGGTACTCCTAAATAATAAAAAAAAAAAGGATAGCGGCGAGCTTTTGCATCCAAGAAGAGGTTTTTTTCAATTTGCAGCTGCAGAAGTGGAATGCAGACGTTTGAAAGATGTGAAAACGTGTTGTCCCAGCTCATTGATGTGCAAAGAAACGGCTCTTTGAGTTCTCTGAGAAAAAAATCTGCTAACACATGTCAGACCGGGAGCCAAGCGTTCAGCAGCAAAGGGCAACATGGGTGGGGTCATGAGATAAGTGAGGCTAACTTTCTGCCCATAAGGAATTCACCTCTGGAACACTACTCTCTTGGTGCAACAAAGTTGTTGACAGTGCATCACCTGCATGTGTGACGATATAGGAAAAGAAGGAAAGAAAGAACAGGGGAAAGGTGCAGGATACTGCACATTCCAAGCAGGTCTTCACAAGTCTGAACAGCAGAGAGGTGGGTGGTGGATGGACCAAGAATGACAAGTATTGGACAAGAGGATGTTGACGGCAGAGGTAACAGAAGAGAGTACAAGGACAACCAGAAGGCATCATGTATCGCTGCCTGTTTCACAGTCAGGTGCTGGTTCAATACCTGTCTGCATCAGTATTGATCTCCTTAATGCTGTCCTTCCTTCAATTCTGAGAGTCACTTTCAAGAAAAGCTTCTGATGAGTGAATATTTAATCAACAGAGACACATTCAATTATTATGGCTTTTTAGGCAACTCAAACATTTTAGCAGGTAAAACTGTCCTACAGGACAATGTTAACTGAGACAGAGATTATCAAGTAGAAAACTACGGTGGCCCTGCAGTGCAAACCAAACCAACAACTAACTCAATGCAAAAACATGTTGAAGCTCAAAACAACAAATAAAAAAGCAAAATAAAAAATATACAATATTACATTTGGATCAAAATTCCAGAAATCAAAACAGAATTCCAAAAAAATAAAATAATAAAATAATTATTTGCTAGGTTGGGAGTGGGAGAGCCTGTAAACATAGAGCTCTCAGCAATACGGAGGGGAAAGGGGGGTTAGGATTGCTCCATGCCAACGCACAACTCAGAGATGAATTTCTGATGAACTGCTATAAGAAATGCTGGTCTAAATACCTCATCTTACACGTTGTCTTCAACTGATTTGTCATTAACTCACCAAAAAAGTTTCAAGTTTAACCTTTCAATGTTTCTAGCTCTATTTAGAATCTTAAGTGCCTCTTTTCTATCAGGATAAAACGTTAGTATTCAACCAGCATCATGTAAAAACCTTTGTCATTTTATCAGGCAACTCGGATAAGGCAGTCATTATTTAAGGCTCCTCTCCTGCCAACCACATTCATGTGAAAACCAAAACACTGCAGAGGAATGATTCATTTCTAAGCTCAGCAAGTTTCTTATCTTGTTTGTGAAACACTAAGTTGAGGTCATGCATACTGAGGACTAAGCACTTCCTTAAACAGATGGGCCCTGGATATTTATATGGATGTTTTTAGAGGATATTTTTTTAGATGCGAATGTTTCCAGATAAAGCGGGCAAGAACCGACCTCACTGAAGGCTATGGAGATCTGTGCGGTAGAGGACTAAAAGATGTGTCCCTTGAGACGGAGTTAACAGTACCATGGCTCTTTTGTGGCTCCAACAATGTGGTAAGTTTCTGCACTATAGGGTGCACTGGATTATAAGGAGCACTGCAATGAATGGTCTATTTTCAAACGTATGTCATGTATCCGGCTGTAAGGCGCATTCAGAGAGAGTCAGAGATAAATCTGTCAGTCAGTCAGACTTTACTCTGTTCACAGTAACTCTAGAACTTGTTTGTAACATGCTACACGCTAGCCAAGTTAGCAATTCACGATGACTCCCAATCTTGTTTGCAACTTGTAAAAAAACAAACTGATACCAAAAAAAAAAAATAAGGTACTGTGACAATGCTACCACCTAACCCCTGTCCGTAACATGAAAAAAAAACAAAAAACTGTTCGGCACAGCAACATGTTAGCCATGTTAGCGTATTCAGAATATCCTTTAACTTCCAACCTTTTTGGCAATAAAAAAAAACACAGTTTGATACTCTTAAAACAAATGTTACTGTGACAATGCTAACTCCCAACCTTGTTAGTGACACGTTAGAAAATCACAGTGCAACACGCTACATGTTAGCCGTATTAGCATATTCCCAACATCTGTAACGGTCAACCTTCTTTATAACACGTGCAAAAACACACTGATGCAATTAAAATAAATATTACTGAGTCAATGCTAACTCCAAACTTGTTAGAAACATGCAAGAAAAACACAGTTCGACACGACTACATGTTAGCCGAGTTAACATATTCACAACACCTGTAACTCCAATCTTGTTTGTACCACATAAAAAAATAACAGTCTAATACAGCTCAAATAAACCTTCCTGTGATTACGCCAACTCTCAACATTGATAGCAGCATGTAAAAAAAAAAAAAGAAAGCGACTATTCACACTTAATTTTTGAAATATGTGCGGCCAGTGCTGGACTTTGGCTGCTCAGATCCAGAGGAAGGGTTAAGGTTAGAATTTGGAGATACGGTTAGGGTTAAACCACGAAATGGTTCTTGAGTGCGGCCGTTTCTGCAGCTCACTGTTCAAGCTATTGAGCTATTAAGTGCACCTTATATTGTAGAAATGTGGTAAAAATAAATAAATAAATAAATAAGAGGCTTGACCCATGTGATACTTGGCAAACCAGTATATAATCAATTTGAGCATTTAGTGCAAAGAAAACTATTTTATTTTTCATCCAATCATCTTTCAAATAATTTTTTTTATTCCTGGCACTAATTTTACTATAAACTTTTAAAACAGACAAAATAAAAGCCTCTTCTGTGGTCGTGAACTCTATTTGACCATGAAGGACAGCAGCGGGATCGCTTTTAAACAGATAGAATTAGGATTCCCCCTAACTCTTCCTCTTAATAGGATTTTCAGACAAACCCTTTTTGTCTAATTTGCTGAAAATTTCATTTGTATCAGCGGTTCCTGGTTCTGTGTAATAGGCCTAGAGATCTTTGCTCATTAGCATTCAAAGGCAGTTCTGATGGAACCAGAACCTGTTTGGTGGCTGAAGTGATGCATGGAGGCAGAAACACAAACAGAAAAGTGGCGAGGAAGAATCACAAACTTAAATGTTTTTAGTGTTGGTTAAAAAGATGAGAGAAAAAAAGTAGAATTAGAGAAAGATGTGCTCCTGTTGTTCTTATTGACTTTGCACTGCAGCCTTCAGGGCAGGAGAGAGCAAATGAATGATTCAGTTATTGACACTGCACAACGCTGCCCTACTGTAGGCATATGTTCCTGTATCATCCCCTCCCATGCAGTCAGGGTTGAGGGATCCAGAATAATGCTGATGAACGCTCTCCGCAGAGCCGGCTTCAGCCAAACTTCTGATGACCGTTGGTTTTGGAGCTTCTGAGGCCTCTCAGCAGCCCTCAGAAACCAGACGTTTTTGTGTGGAGGCCTGAAGTTCCGTCTCCCGTTCATGCTCCAAATCCTTTTGGGGTTAATCACCTAGACTCAAACGAGCCTAAATGCTACTCTCATGTCGGTTCTGATGGATAAATCCCGCACACGTGAGCAAAACTGCTGGGTTCTAATGAAGCCTTGAAATGTGCTGTGTCATGTGGGAGAAATTCATGTGCTTACAATTAAATATTGTTGTTTGAGTGCTAAGCTCTGCCCCCCTCCATGCATGCGCTCTCCCTGCCTGCATGGACACGTGTCTACTCAAATGCTCTGCTCCACTTCATCCACTTCCAGTAAATCAATGAAATGACAGAGATGATCTACACTGACGCTAAGCTCTCAGAAAAAAGAGAAAAAAATCTTTAAAGCTTTTTTCCTTTTTTTGCCATCTTTAAGCAAATGTGTCTGTTTAACTTTTTGGCACAGATTTATAAACCATTCATATGTGAAAAGAGTTAGAAATAATCCAGTTTTCTAAGTCAGCCACATGTTTGCGTTTTTCCCCACTTCCAGATTTTAATTATTTGCTTTTTTAACCACACTATTTGCTCAAAAATGCAAACTATAACCAGAAATGTCTTCCTAATTTTGATTTTCTTCAAAGATGCAACTGAAGAATTGTAAATAGGATTTTGCGAGAATTATGGGTTTATCTTTACTTAAAAATGGGGCTTGTTATGCTTTAATTGAAATATATTATTATTTTATATAATTCATATATTTAATTTAAATATGAATAAAGGTACTTTAAAACAACACTTGAAAAAAAGCCAACGTTGAAAAAAAAAAAAGACTCCCACGAAATCATAAATGTGCTGAAAATTTTGTAAAAATCAAACAAAAAGTAGCTGAAAGCGAAACTGCACAACACTATATGCACTAATACAGATTTATTAACTTCAAATGTGTTTTATTTAATCAAAAACTTGAATCTGAAAAGAGAACCAATGTACGCTGGAGCATAAACAATTGCTGACTGTTGTTTCAGTCATCTTATTTTCTCTCCTCCACAGCTCCTCTTCATCCTTGTCATCGCTCTCTTCTGCAGCTTTAATCCTGTTCAGTCAGTCTTATCTAACAGAGACTCTCTGATCAGGCATCCAAACAGAAGCAAACCTCTGGATGCAAACGTGTGAACACACATTAGTACAAGCGGAAACATTTGTGCATGCATGCAAACACATTCGCTGCTTCTGACAGCAAGAAAATATCCCCCACAAAAGCTATGCATATTCACACATTGAAATTCAGCTTTGTCTCAACAGAAAAGGCCACCAGGTGAGCTTGATTCTGGATTCTGCAGCCATCAGAATCCCACATGACCAAAAACCAAACATTTTTATCCTTTTTACAACTAAAGGTATGTTTTCAAAACAACAAAAAAAGCAAATGCTGATCAGGAAAATGGAGCAAAACTTTTTCCCTGAAGTTGCAAAAAGGAAGTGTGTGTATGAGAAAAACTGATCTTCAAATCCTCAGAAATGTTTTTTTTTATTCATAATTTTATATCCGCTAAAAAATGAGACACAAAATGAGTTTTCCAGTAAATTTAACAAGAATGATTTTGCAATTAGAGGTAAATATTATAAGGCATGTTTTTTGAAGCATATATGTGGTTTCTGTTTGCTGCGTGGTCGCTGTAATACTGTAATAACTGGAGCATGGATGTTTGTAAGACATCAAATCCTAATCAGCAGATATGTTTTAATTATTCACCCATGAAATCCCAATCACTCAGTGATAGGTGGTGTGATTATTTGGAGTGACTCAATCTCAAATAGATGTGCAGACAGTCTTCCAGAGACGGATGACGGCTCCTGCGCGGACAGCGGCGTGGTTCCCACAGTGACACGGGCCTCTCTTTGAACCGCTAATAGCCTCCAACATCCATCCAGAATGGAAGTGTTGGCCAAATACCGGCAGCTGACCTTGCAGTGTGGCCCAGTCAACTGATTTGTGTTAGCTGGCTGGTTTCAGTCACACAGGCCAGCTTTATGGGATGCAGCTACAAGCAGGATTAACACTCAGAGGGAAAACCAATAAGAGCACAGTCAGCTGGATGGACTACCGAACGAACTTGTTTGGAGGATAATTATGAGGATCTATTCTGAACGCATGCAGGTTGCAGCTGAGAAAACTGATCAGGGGAGCAACCTCTCTTGCTTTGCCACTGAGAGACAAGCAAACAGACCAGCACAGCTGGAGTGTGAGGAGGCAAAGGAGTGTAAACAGCCGGTTTCTCCCATTACGGCAACACAGTGAAAACATAATCTCACGAGCTACACAAAAGATGGCAAGACAGGACATGTGGAGGAGCAGGAAAACACTCACCAGGCATTGGAAAATCTCGCAGAGCAATCACAGAGAGAGGAAAAAACCAAGGAGACGAAGAAGAGGAGAAGAGGAGGCGGGAAAGGCAGAGACGGATGAGGGCAAAGGCGATTTCAGAGCTCCATTTTTCCCCCCCGCTGTTCATGCAGATCACTGCTCGCCTCCTCCTGCTCCTCACGCTCGCCGCTCTTCCTCCTCCTCTTCCTCTTCCCAACTACGCCTCCCTCTCCTCCTGCTGCTGCTTTAAGGCGAGGGGTGGAGAAATGGCACCACAATGCTCCCCCCCATTCGCCCTTCCTCACCAGAGCATGCCCTACTTCCCGTGTCGTCTCCGAATTGGGACACACACCCTTTTTTCTGTTTACTCCTCTCACTCCTCATTAATTGAAGTCAAAGGCAGCAGGAATGAAGCCGTGCTCGAAGCGTCTCCTCGGGTTCCTCCCCCTCAAAACAAACTCTCCTTAGAATGCTTTTCTTTTTGTGTCAGTGACTGACTGGTTCCTCCATCCCTTTCTGCTTCCACGGGGAGGAGCTTGCAGGAGTTGTGGAGGGAGCACGGGCAGCCTTAGCCTGGCCCTGCCCCCCCTGGGTGGCTCCAGAGGGAGTGTGTGTGGTCTTTGTCCTGTCAACTTTGCTGCGAGTTGTGCTGTGTTTATTGCTAGCTGCTGTGAGGTGGTCTGCAAGCACAGATCAAGAGTCCAACTCTGCCTTGGCGGGAAAAGTCGGTGCCGGTCGGGCAGAGGCTGCAGCTGGGAGGGTTTGACGTGGTCAGTTGGAGTCAGGGTTGGTGGACGGCCAGGACGGAGAAGGGGCCGAGCTATTTCTGGAGCTCATGGGGTGGCAGGGCTGCTGCTAGAGGATAAGAGCGGGAAAGGACAGACTGATAAGACGGGGCAGCCGTGGAGGGGTTTTGAGCTGAGCCGCGGCCGCTAATTTGCACTCCCTGCACGTTTGCAATGATGTCATTGAACATGACATCACCGCTTCCTCAGACACTCACGCACGCCGGTGCATGTGCGGGTCAAACGTTGACACCCATCTGCAAACACACGGATCTGGGACACCAGATTCCTGAAAGAAATGTGTCCAAATAAGCCACGTTTTTTAACCTCCACTTTCAAAAATATTTGACTTTGTACTCAAAACTTCTTTTGTATTGAAAATTAAAACTTCCTCACAGCAGAAAAACCCAATTCCACGTCTAATTTATAGACGTTTCCAGTTTTGCGTCATTTTCCAATCCTAAAAACAAAACTCCAGTATTTGTATTTGTAGTATTTGTATCCAGTATTAAGTTTCAATAAACTGCTACCAACATTGAATTTTTTATATTAAAGACCCACTCTAAACATCTATTAATCAATTATAAAAGTACTCTTTTAATCATGAATGTGCCATTTTTAAGGAAAATTTTAAAAAAATGTGTCAATTTCTCGGACGTAGTTTCCGCAGAGCTGCAGGAGGTGATTGGTAAACTTGTGGGCAGTACTGTCAGTGTGAGAGCTCTCTGTTTACACTCTACTGCTAGCTTACAGTCCTCGCATTATTGGTCGCATCATGGTGGGCTTTTAAACCAGAGATTGAAACACTTTACTTTTTACAAGTTTGATTGAGTTAAAGAACAAGAAAAGCAAACAATGTGTTGTAGTTTCTTTTAAAATGCTCTGAAGGCCAACTCTTGTCAGAAATAATGAGCCACACATCCAGCAGAGGGCGCTGTAGAGGACAGTAATCCATTTCAATCTTGTTTAAAGTAACCGCAGCTAACAGTTACCGTGGCTACAGCTAGCTAATATGAAGTTATTATTTGTTCATTCATTTTTAATGAATCCTCATAAATGTGGTTGCAGATGCATTATGCTTTTCTCTGTTTTTAGTTACATTTTATGTCCCAGCAGAGATGTTTTTTCCTGAAAGGGATAAAATCAAATCAAGTGGGACTTAGTGCTTTATCGCTTTAAGGAGATATCTCTCTGATGCATTTTCAGAAGAAAAGTTAGTGGTTGGAAGCAAAAACTTTTTTAAATAATTCAAGTTTTAGAAAAATAATGACTTGTTTTATGTCTGGAGAAGTGTGCAAACCAGGCAGCATTATACATTCTTATTTGCTGTTTTATGCTCTGTATTCTTTACAACAGTTTTTAGCTGTTATTCCACAACTTTTTATCATGAAATCACTGATTTTTGCAATTAAAAGTTAAAAAACTGAAAACAAGTATAGTTTGAAAACAAGACGGGTCAGTGTGGGCTGAGATGAGAGGAAACCATTCAATTAGAATGACTTAGAATGCTCCAAAGCTTCTTCTCTTTCACAACAGACATGTGTTGTTTTTCCTCCCTTTGTAGTGAGTCTGAATCAAAGCTGACATTCTGCCACCTTCTACAGACTCTGGGTAAAACGCTGATAATCACATCTTCTGAGACGTGTGACGAAATACCTGAAACTCTAAAGACAGAATGGCTGTTTTTCTTTTCCCTCAAGAAACTGATGTTTTTTTAAAACCAGGAAAGCTTTCTTGATCACTGCCTCCTTTTCAGAAATGCCCATCAGCTCTTTGTGCATGCATACATTTTACAGACTTACCCTCTATTATCCGATCAGCTTAAAAGCTAAAAAGGTACATTCTTTCTGGTTCACTTAATCTAATTAGGTAAAACTAAATCTACCCATCTACTCCCACAGAAACCAATCGCTAATAACCACCCCCTTTTTACCCCCCATGAACAGAATGTACCTAAAACGCCATGAATGCAGCTCCTGACGCTGATACTTAAAAAGACTCCACACCAAAAATGATGTCTCATAATTTCACCTATTTGTGTTAACATGAATTACAAACAATTCCTGAAAACTGCTGTAAAAGCAATTCTGTAAATGACAGATTTTATATGATATAAAATTGCATAAGGTTCTGATTTTAGAAACACCATATAAAGACAAGACAGCGTTTTCACAGTGACCATGCTCAGAACAGACAGACTTTTTTTGGAAATGTCTCGTCTGGAGAAAACTCTTGTCACGTCTTCTATTTCTAAATCATAAACCTAAAAATGAAGAAAAAAAGTATTATAAACTAGCTTTTTACGCGCTTTCCTTTGCCGCTGCAATAGGTCAGAGATGCTTTGATGTGTTTCTGTGACAACGGGGTCGCATCACCAATTAAAATGTACACTCTGGATTTTCATTCCTTTAAGCTGATCTAGAACCTAAAAATACAAACTATAAGAAAACAATAAAGCCTCAGTTGTTGCAGATTTCTACCCCAGGAGACAGACACCAAACATTTTGCTGGTTTCTCGTCAAAACGAGGAGGAATCTTGCTCAGTTCAGTTGCTACTCAACCAGTTTGTCTGCGATGCTCAATTTAGCAACCTAAGCAGGTGAAAAGGAATCGAGGATGCTGCTGATCAGTCTGTTGGAATGCCAAACGAGGTTATTTCTTCTCTTTCTTAGGCATGCTGGATTGACAGAAAGTAGCTGAAACTTAAAATCTTTACATCCTTCAGGAGCATCGGCTTAATTTAGGACACAGCGAAGATTTGAAGTCCCACCAATCCTACTTTTAGAACTCTTCCTTCTCACACTTTTCTTCCTCCAGACTGCAAATATTGCGAATCCTTTTATCTTATTTCTTTACTGAGCCATATGTGTTTCCTGCTCTGCAATCTTTCTGACCAAACATAAACACAGTTAAGAGAAATGATGGAGTTTCACTTGGGGTAAACCCCCTGAAAGGCGGTGATGATAAAGAAACATATTTGGCATGAAAATCAAATCAAAAACAAATATTTTGTCTGTCTAACTTTGTGACAGAAGTATAGATGAGCTTCTGGAGTCACAATATTTAACTTAATCCAAGGTCGATGGCTTTGGAAAGTCTTTCCCCCAACATTTCTGCTCTGGACAGTCAAAGCACATAGCAAGCAGTTTTGCTTTGTCTACTGGGCATGCTCAAAAAAACTTCAAATGCTTTTAATTTGAAAGGAATGGTAAGATCTCAAGTTTGTAATCAAGCAGCTTTTTCGTGTTCATTCGCTGCAGCACAGCTTCAGCAAACTCCACGCCGTCTTCTGGGCTGCCTCAGAAAGTCAACATGGAATCGTACTGACTGGAAAGAGTTCAATTCCTGGCTCCCTATGCTCAGCGCCACTTCGGTTTGTCTGGGCGTGAAACTTTTTCTACCAAAATCAAAGGCAAAAAACAATAATCAGTTAGCTAACAATTGTTTTTGTTCTGGTGTTTACCTGGAAAAGAGTAAATCTGTGTTCTTAAGACATCACCTTTTAACACAGGTCCAATTTTAACACATTTTTTTGACAAATCGCTCTGGTAAGTGGCTTCTTCAAGTCCGCTTAATTTGGTCCGGATTGAGTCCTGAACATTGCGTTTGGTCTGTATTTAGACTGCATTTAACTGGACATTTCTGTTCCGAACTAAAGCTTCTTAATAAAACCATGTGACCAAATATCTCTTCAGTCATTGGCCAGGAATTACGAGGGCGGGGCAAAGCAACAAGAGACAGAATAATGGAAGTCCTGCGCTTTGCAATCCTTGTCGGGATAGTTCACTTATTCAAACTTTATATTTTTCTGACAAATTTTGAACACCTGTATCAACGTCACATTAACACTTTTTACTGCTACTTTGGTATGGCGAAGTCATGCTGTAAGGCGGTTACTGAGGCTAAGAAGGTGCACTATGAAGTCTTTATGACATTTAGATTGTCAAGAAAACGGAATGGGAAGCAATGTGTATCACGTTAAAAGTTGTTTTAATGAGCCTGCTTTTATTCGAACACATTTCAATGAGTTGCTGGGTCTCATCGTTGCTTCACGTTTGTCCGCAGCTTCCTTGTTACTCTGTTTGCATCCCGTAATGCCTTCTACGGTGGCCTCTTTGATCCAGTTGTTCTGGTCTGAACACAGAGCCTATTCAGACTGAGGAAACTCAGAGTAAACTTGGAAAAGAACCAAGACCACCTCAAAAGATGGGTCAGCGGGCGGTTCCTGGTCCTGGACCAGGGTCCGCTTGGGTGTAGTCAGACTGAAAATTTGTTTCAGAATATCGGAGGAACCGGAATCTGGTTCACTTGAAGTGAACCAAATGTTTTTCAGTCTGAATATGCAGTGAGTTTTTGTTTGCCAATTTTTTAAAGGTTGTTTTTTTTTTTATTTTAATATTTTTTAAAAATATTTTGCTAAGTCAATAACTTAAGGCTGTTTGCTTTGTTGTTTAGTTTGCTTGATAAAGACAAACGTGACCCTTTCTTTGCAATAACTTGCCTCTTTCAACAGTCTGTGCTTTTATTTTGTACAACACTGTCCACTTCTGTCCATCATATGACCAAACTATGAAGATTTTTGAAGGAACCCTAAAAAAAAACAAAACCCACCAGAATTCCTTTCTGCTGAGACTATTTATCAGAAGAAAATCTTTGTCCAGTTAAGGCATTTATTTATTTGCACAGAGCTTGTTCTTGCATACTGGAACTGGAAAATGGCACACCAAACATAAAAGAATTGTTTACTTGACCTCTTTTCTCCTAATAAAGGTGTCTCAAAAACACTTTAGACTTCTTTCTAATAGAAATAACCCTTTAAATAAAAAATGTGAGCAGTTAGAAAGAAAATTAAGTCTAAAATAAGTCATAAAAAGTGTTTTTTTCCCCAACTGAGCAGTCCTTTTAGAGGATGTGCAGGGCTCCACTTTGATGGGCCTTTCTGTATTCCTGTCACGCTCAAGGCCCCATCCATTACAGCTCATTACCCTGGAAGGGAGCGAACGAGAGGAGACCCACAGCCGAGCGCGCTCCGGTCTCACAGAAGCTCAGGCAGGGTTAATCACCAACAGAGAAACAAGACTTCACCAGCTGGGTAGGTGTCAGCGACCCTGAAGGAGAACTGGTCTGTGGAATTTGAGGGGAAAAATTCTGATAAGGATGAGAAAAGTTCTTGAAAAACACAGAACTTTGATCTGATTCATATGGCCTTATGCAAATGTTACATTTCTGCCCATGACATATGTGTTAGGCTCCAACACTGTGATTAGGGTCAAGAAAAGCAAGAACAACAAAATATTTTAGGAAGTATTCAACATGCTTTTTGTTTTTTTAATGAAGCTTGTGGAATGAAACTAACCTTCCAATCCAAGGGTGTCGGACTCCAGACCTCAAGGGCTGACATCCTGCTGTTTTTTGCTTTTTTTTTTTAGAAACCAGCCCTACCTGGGGCTGATTAAGTGGCTCAGGTGTGTTTTGCCACTGATCAGCTTTAGTAGCACATTGGTTAGAAAACATGCCAGACACTGGCCCTCGAGGCCTGGAGTTTGACCAGTCTGTAAAGGGGAAGGAAGTACTGGACTGAGTGACCCCTCCCCCCTGCTGTTCCAAACAGAAGTGCCCACTGAATTGACCAATCAGATGCCTCAATAAAAGTATGTGGCTTCCATGTCCAATGTTACCAGGGTTTGAATGAGGAGAGTGCAAAACAGGCAAAGCTTTCCAGACCATTCTGCACAGCTTGCTGACTGCCGCCGTCTACATTCATAACCACGCCAACAATTTTTTAAAAAATGGGGAGGTGGCACAAAATCATGAAGATTCCACCTATGCCTCCCCATCATGCAATGGCAGTTGTATTTGTGACCGTAGCATTTTAGAAGCTTGTATTGATGATTTCTTAAGCTTTGTCAATCATGAGACCAGTATTGACTAAAAAATATGGGAGGAAAATGTGGGGCAAAGGTTTTTGATGAACATTTAATATTGTAAGACACAAACAATCAAAAATGAAGGCATCTGCAGGAATGCAGTAGTAGTGAGAAGAAGTAGTTCTTGCAAGAACCTAATTATTATGCATCAATGTTTCAATGGCCCTGATGAGCTACAACCACTTGGCAGAATCTGTACTATGAACTCAAACCTTGAAATTGGAAAAAGAAAAAAAAATCAATAAGTAGCAGGGGATACAAGTGAATTTTTCACTCTGCTCTGAGTCTTAACAGTGCATGGATCCAAAATAACTCGTCTGATCCTGAACAGAGGAAGGAAATGCTGTTAAAATTATCGCCAAATTAAAGGCTAAGGGTTTGAGGTGTTATTGTTGAGTTCATCCATTCTGGTCTGTAAGGGTTCAAGCTTAAAAATGAACAGTGGTTGTTGAAACTGCTCCGTGAAACATTGTTATCCAGAGAGCTGTGTTTCATCTACACAAAATCCTCCTCATGCATTGCTTATGAGGGAGCGAGAAAGAGCAAGATGCCACTCTGTCTAATTATGCTGCAGCAGTGAAAATAATTAAAGCACTGCTGTTTTTGTTTCTTCTTCGTATTGGCAAAAAAAAAAAACCTGGAAGGGTGCATCTGACTGCTCTCATCACAAAGTAAAATTATTTTTCCGCACAGTTTCCAAGCTTCTGCACTTACTGTAAGACACAAAGGATCAATGACAAAGAGCGGGTCCAAATTTGGGGCCGTCATGACTTATAAATACACATCTAATCAACATGAAATTACATATATGTTTTTAAAAAGAGCATTCATTAAAATCCAAAAAAAGAGAGACAAACGGGAACAGAGGAATGGCAAGGAGGAGGTGAAGCACAGGAGGTCAAAGAGAAAATGACTGAAGAACAAATGGTCTCGTCTGGTTTATTGTAGCACAAATGTATTAGTGAGATGCACCTCTAAACATTGCAATTTGTAAGAAGGAATTAAAAAAAATTAAAGCTGCAAGTGACATTATATGGCCTGCAGGAGCTACACTTGATTCACTGGCTGAGCAGCTGCTACATGCCCCTCACACTCCCCTTCTGTCCCTGCCACCTAAATAAGAGCTGACAAATTCTTAGAACCCCTCCCACACACTTTTTTCAAAATGGCAGCTTTTCTGTTGGTTTTATCTCCATAGCAACCATTCTATTTTTCAGTCACATGGAGGTGACGAAGAAGTCTATGTACGTTTTTGAAGATTTGGCTAAAGTAAATGTTTAGATTCCCTTGGCAACGATGTTTTCCTTATATATTCATACCATGTGTCGTTTGGTTTTGTTCAGCTTGAGTCAACAATTCATGTGTTACATTTTCACAATATTACAGTAAAAAATGAGTGACCAACAGGGGAACACCAATTTTGCGAGCATAATGTAACGCCATACAAAAGCTACTACCTTTAAAAACCAACATTTTTTCCAGGTAGCTTCCAAATAATGCCTGAGGAGTTACAAGGCGAAAGATCAAAATCCCTAGGGGGAGTTTTAATTTATTGAAGGTACCAAAAGTAATTTTTGGCTGTAAACCTAACCTGATGGTGTGTGTAAAATGTTGAGAATGTCACTTGAACAAACTTTTTATTTTCCATATTGGGGAAAATCATCAAATTTCACACAGAGACACAAAATGGGTCCCTGTGAGCATCCCATAATAATTTTTTAACTTCCTTTGGATATCCCCGACACACATTTTAGCTTCGTAACTTGATTTTGAAATACATATTTTGAAGAGATTTCTGGCTCATTTGTTTGGACTTTTTTTCTTGCTGTGACACCATAATTTTTGTGAGCTGTTCATTATGCCCAACATTTCTTTTCACCACACACTAGGTGCAAGCACATTTTGGTGAGTTTTTGAGTTTGTAGAGGGGAGTAAATTTTGCTCAAATGTGTAGTAAACAAAGAAAGAAAAATTACAAAAAACAAAATAGTGCTTGTAGCCAGGAGTGATGCAGGAAGGAGGGTGACAGACAGCTCAGAAAACAAAGAAGCTGAAAGCACGTCTGAAAAGCTGAGGGGACAGCCAAACAGGAATGTCAGGAGGAGTGAGACAGCGTGGCGAGAAGCGGTAAGACAGAAAAAAGGATATTACGGTCAAACCACCTGGGGAATGTTTACAGAATTTAATAACTCTAAATGTCATCACTTTATTGGTTTATGGAAGGATGTCTCTCATTCACTGCTGCTCACTTTCAATCACTTACTTTTTTAAAATTTGGCTTTTGAACCACGCTGCAAGCTGAAGTGAGGAAGAAAATCATCCATCCATCAACACATTTTTTTTAGACTTGCTATATTCGTTTTCAGGGTTGCTCAGGTTTTAGTCTTTTAAAGCTGTCATTCTCGTCATGCCAAAAAAAAAAAAAAAAAACAGACTTTTCTTCCAACCGACATATTTAAATGAATACCTAACACACAATATATCCCGTCCATATGCCAAAGAAAAACAGATATTTCTCTAAATTAAGAATCAAAAATGTGCTTTTGCCATTTTTCGATGCTACTATTATGAGTATGCTAGCTTTCGCGCAACAAATTACTTCAATAAAATAAGATAAAATTACTATGTATTAATATGTTTATTTAGAAAATTTTATTTTTGGTGTTTTCAACATGTTCCTGTGGCATTTTCCTGATGATGGAGGACGTTTAAAGAAACTTAGATTTAAAATTGCCTTTCTGAGTTTTTCCGTATTCAAATTGTTGTGAATCAGGAGCACAGAAAAATGCTGTTTGAAAAAGCTTGGAGCAGTGCTAGCAGGTGCTAGAATCAGTGGGCCACAAGTACCCAGCTCCGCTCCATTCTGACGTATCCACTCGTAGACAAGTAGATCCATTTACATCTTTGTTATCCTTGTCCGAGCTGCATCTGGTTCAAAACTGTACAGCTGGATAACTTGAATATTGCTTGCCATTTTTGTTGCACCGTCTATGTTAAGTTGGCGGTGTGAAGGGCTGGCTACGACTCAGAGGTGAATTTCTGATGAACTGCTGCCTCTTTGCAGAAACAATGTCCTAGAAAACAACAGCTGTTTTGTTTTTGATAGAAACGGCATAAAGAACATTTTTACAATTGATCAAAAGCTGACTGGAGTGAGACTTTAACATAATTGGTCTACAAAAAGCAATGATATGGCCAATTCGACCTGTTTCAGACCTAAAAGCTACTTTGGTTTCTGAAGGACCTGACTCATTTTCTGTACGGCAAGTAAGTAAAAAGCATAAAAGCATAAGGAAAAAGCACAAAAGCATGGTAGAAAACAGGAACATGAATTAAAGCTTACATAACTTGGCTCAGTTCTTTGGTCTATAAATATTCAGAAGCCAGTGATTGTTGACAAAATAAGAGACAAGCTACAAAAAGAGTTTTTCCATTTGAGATGCCTGAGTCACCAAGGCTTCACTTCAGAGAACCCAAACAGGAGAAAATGTACACAGACTGAGATGTTCTCACAGTTACAGACAGATAATTACAAACTCATAATCGCAATTAGTCTGCTCCCATCAGCTCCTGCTGCGGCCGCAAAATCTACAAAGACAATTATTCCCATAAGTGAACGAGAGGCTGGAGAAGACGGGACAAGAGGGGACAGAGCTGTCCACAGCAATAAAGTCAGAAATGGTTGAGGTGAATCTCAGGAATATTGCAGAACGCCTTTACAGCTCTTTATACTGATCAGTGCAATGATTACTATGGTTTATGTAAACACAAACAATATAAGAAAAGGCTACAAGCACAAAAACAAAGACTTTTGTGTTCCTGAACACAGCCTTTCTGACTGCATTCCACTGAAATAGAAAACTTTACTCAGATGTTTGGTTAACTTGGCAAAAATGCCTTAAAAAACATCCATAATTTCAAAATAAAAACCATATTACACAGCAAAGATCTCTGCCTACTTTTTATTGCTAAATCTAAATATTTCTTTATAAAAAGTGCACTGAAAGTTTGTTTATTATTTCAATGCCAAACCATGCTGTTGAGGGCCAGTCATAAAGTAGGTGTGAATGACACTTTGGTGTTTGCCAAGGTCCAGTGGCTGCTCCAATAGTGAAGGTATGCTGTTAGATTCAACTGACTGCCAGTTAACTGCATTCAGGTATTCAGGGGATTGGGTTGTCTTATCGATTACTAATACAAATATTTCTGTTGTGTTGCTTTGAAAAATTAACATCACAACTTTCAGAAGTCACAGAGAAAGTCTGTGTTTTGGGCTGTCCCTTCTCATGCGCAAAGGGTACTTAAATCAGGCTACAGTGGATGCAGTTTATTTTTCCTGAACATGAATACAATAGTTGAGGATTTCGTTTGTTTGATCTACTTCACCAAAGAGCTTTGTAAACATAAGTTAGTGTGACAGAAGATCTATGGGGAAATAGTTTTACTTAATTAAACAAAACAAGTCAGCCTTAACCCTTTAACACCAAAGATGTCGCTGGCGGCAGCAAAATAATACATGCTCTTTGAACTAACCCCTTGACCCTTTATGTAAATAACGTACAGAGTTCTGACATAGAGAAAAGTGTCTTGCCAATACTATACTATGCAACACTATTTTTGTAAAGAGTTGCATAATGGCACAGAGCTTCTTTTCTCTGCATCAGAAGCTGATTTATGTTAATGGCTTACACACTTCACTATTGTTTAGTGTTATATTTCAGCATAAGTAAAAACAGTAAAAAAATAATCAGCTTGAATTCTTAATCATTCATTTTCTTCTGCTCATCTGGGACTGGGTCGCGGGAGCAGCTGTCTCAGCGAAGTTTCCCAGACTTTTCTCTCCCAGCCACTTCCTCCAGCTGCTCTGAGGGGACCCCAAAGTGATCCCAGGCTAGCCGCAAGAAATAGTCTCTCCAGTGTGTCCTGGATCTCCCCCTCCCCAGGGAGGTGTCAAGGAGGCATCCGAACCAGATGCCCGAGCCTGTGGAGAGGAAGTGGCTCTACTTCGAGCTCTCTCCGGGTGACCAAGCTTCTCACCCTATCTCTAAGGGAGCGCCCAGCTACCCTATAGGTCGTTTCAGCCACTTATATCTGGGACCTCGTTCTATCGGTCATGACCCAGAGCTCATTGCCAAAGGTGAGTACTGAAACAAAGATCGGCCAGTAAATTGAGAGCTTTGCTTTCTGGCTCAGGTCTCTCTTCACCACAACGGACCGGTACAGCGACCGCATAACGGTGGACGCTGCCTGTCAATCTCACGCTCTGATCCTTTCTCATTCGTGAACAAGACTCCAAGATATTTAAACTCCTCCACCTGGGGCAGGAGCGCACCACCCACCCAGAGAGGGCAAACTAACTTTCTCCTGTTAAAAACTACGGCCTCAGATTTCGCAGTGCTCATCCGAGCCGCTTCATACTCTACTGCAAACCGCTCCAATGCATCCTGGAGGTCCTGGCTCGATGAAGCCAACAGGTCAACATCATCTGCAAAGAGCAGATCCTGTGATCCCCAAACCAGACACCATCCGGCCCTGGTTGCGCCTAGAAATTCTGTCCATGAAAACTATGAATGAAACCAGTGATAAAGGGCAGTGCTAACAGAGTCAATTTTAAATCAGCTCCTTGAAACAAAACAAAAAGCAAAAAATTTAATAAAAAACAGTATAGTAAAAATTTGACCTGTCCAAGTTTATCTTTGCTCAACAGCTGCTGGGATAGGCTCTAGCAACCTGTTAACCCTACAAGGGATTACATGGGTTTGGAAAATGAATAAATGGCAAACATATTGTGATAACTTTTTTCAACCAATACTCACATAAAGTATCAATTCAAAATAACAACAGAATTTTTACAAAGTAAAAGTGTTTAATTAAACAAGATAACCTAATAAAACCCTTAGATAACTGCACAATCGTATCCATACATGTTAGGAGAATGGGCTCCTGACTTCTCAGTATACCCACACCTTGCTGCTTTGCAACAGATACAAGAGCTCAGAGAGTGTCCAGCCTCTGTCCACCACTGATTAATTTTTCAGAGTGAAGGTTCAGCTGCTCTGCTTCTACAGGTCCCACTCTGGAGACTCCCTCTGGCTACCAGGCCTAACAATCTCAGAGTAGAACACACACAGTGTAAATGTTGTGTTCTCTACAGGCTCTGTGCCTCAGCCTTTTCCTAATAAGGAAAAGAAAATGGCTTCAAATGTACAACAGCAAAAGATTTCATATGATGAAATTTACTTTTAAGTATAAACTCGCACAGCATTGATTGGATATATCCTTACTTAACCTTCGCGATATTGTTCAGCACTGGAGGTTGATGATAGAATTAAATGTTCTCTGCATGTGCCGCCTCCTTCATATTCAAGCTGCGCGTCTGGGGGAGTTGACAGTTTGCTGTGGATTTCCTTCCCTCCGTCCTCCGCTTTCGGCTGTTGTGATTCATGCAGGAAGTAACAATGTCCGACGGAGACAATCAGAGGCCTAAACTAAATGTAGAATCGGTGTGTAAACTTGTTAAGTCGATGCCAGACACTGCAGTTTTCTCTGGTCTCTTACCGAACAGTCAGTGATGAAATGTAAAGCCGCTTTTCATAATTTAACCGCTGGTTAGCTAGATGGCGCCCAGAAAACAGCGTTGGCTTTGAAGACAATTGGAGTGCGTTTTGGGGACAGCCTGGTCTCATGCGGAGAGATGGCCTCCATCCCACCTTGGACGGTGAAGCTCTTCTTTTAGGAATATTTCTGCTAGCTTTAGTTGTGCAACCTGACAACCCAGAGATGGGACCGGGGCACAGAGCAGCAGCTTATAACTCTCCTCTGAGTTCCCTTTAGCGCTGGTGCAAACCCCATACAGAGGTAGTCGAGAAGCTCCTAGCTTTAGCTTATGTGTCAAAGTCAAGTGAAAGGAGTGAGACGCAGAAACCTAAAAGTAAAAGCTACAAATACGCTCAAAAGTCCCTCTTAGTCAATGAGTTAATTAATGATAACAAACTTATACTGCTAGCCCTAATAGAAACCTGGCTACAACAGGATGACTGTGTTATGCTGAATGAAGCAACACCCCCCCGTACTCAGAATTTTTAAACTGAGTTTCCTGACAGTATATATACTAATAAAAGAGAGAAATGCATAAATAAATGTTTGTCCAAACACGATGCATTATGCTCTATATGCGCCAATCTAATCAGCATCGATGCTCAGTGGTTTTTTGCAGAGACTTCTGGGAAATTTCCAGGGCACTGGATTTTGGAATTGTAGATTTGAAAAGCTCTACAAGATGGTGAACGCGCTACAATGAGCACTTATGTACTGAGTTGCGAAGGAATTCTGACACAACCTCAGAATAATCTGCTGACTGGCAGAGTAATAGTGGGATCCATATCGCAAAAAAATGGTGACTGAACTGACTTCATTTGGTAAGAGCTGACAGTCAGCAATGTTTTATGGATGACGTCACACTCACTTGATCCAGTTCTTAGATACAGTCAATGGGGAAGGGAAAGTATGAAGACAATTACAGAAGGCAGCAAAAAATAGAAATTGGAAGGAAACAGAAAAAAGTCAGCGCCCTTTGTCTGTCTGAACCATTTTCCGGGTTCTGAGGAATCGCTGGCGTTCTCTTGTGATAGCTTGAAAGTGACATTAATTCCTCATTAAAAGTATGAAGTGAGACGGTAACTCAGCTCCAAGATGTGAAATGGAAAGCCATAGAACATCCCCATGAATTCTTTAATTGAATCCAACAGATGGGCACCTTGGCTTTAACTGAAGACTATGAATATGGGTTCTGGGAGTCATAGCTGTAAGTATTGCCTGCATAAAGAGAGACATTCGAGGATCTGCAGCGAGAGCAAAAGTGTTATTACAAGACAGCTTGGCCTGAGCTGCAGCCCCAGTTGATCTGGTTATGCAGGCGGCTGTTCAGCTACTTCACCAAGCAGCTGTAAGCCTGAGGAGATTAGTCAAAGTTAGCAAGAACTAGCAATTATCACAGCTGGAAAAAACAGACAGTTACATCACCATTTCATGGATGCAAACCAACTTTATGTTTGTCACATTAACTACAAGTGGTTGATGTTGATAAACCTGAACCTCATTTGTAGCTGATCTTTGCTTTAAAGCCTCTGTTTATTGCAAAGTAAATTTTAATATTCATCATTTTACAGCATAAAAAAACAGATCATCAACAAACAGCAGAAATGTATTTTTTAGGGATTTTTTCTTTTACATTACCCCTTTTTCAACTAGTCTTGAGGCTACAAGGGTTCATTTTCAAACTACTAAAAACACACAGTGAATATCTGAGCCTAAAGCAAGGATCTCAATGAGATGCCCATAAATGTTGACTGTTAGAGACAATAAAATGGGTAAAAATTGGCAAATTAGCAAACATTTTTACTTTTTGCACTGAATCCTGCAGCTCAGTTTCACACCACGTTCTGTCACTCAGTTATTTTAATGGCTCTTAAAGAAAACACCTCATTTTCCAGCAAATGAGCTTCACAAAGTGAAATAATCCTTTCAATTAGACTCATTTTCTTTATACTACATTTTTAGTTCAATACAACTATTATTGCTGATAACAGAAAGAAACTGTAAATTAGACAGATGAAGCTGTTTTCCACGTGTTCATAAACCTTAGAAAGTAAGTCATTTGGAGCGCTGTGTAGTCAAAAACAGAGGTCTGTGGAAATTATGTCAGGGCTTTTATATTAAAACAAGGCTAATAACCAAAGAATTGCCGTTCATACTGTAGAAATTCACATGTCCGTCAATGAATATACCAAACCGTCTGAGGAAAACTGCAGCTAGCACTTAAAACATGTATACATACAGTATGTAGCAGTTCATGGTGTAAAAGCTTCTATGTTTATAATAATCAATCTTATTGGTTTACATTGATCTCCTCACAAGTGATACCAGGTGGATTAAAGACCAGCTCTGATGAAAATGGGGTTTTTAACATGTTTTTGTGGCATTTTTCTCTTGATGGAGGACATCTATTAGTACTTATTGCCAATTCTTGGACAGATGTGTCCCACAGGGATCCATACTGGGACCTAAATTCTGTATTTTAGACATGTTTAACACTAATGTTGTGGTTGGGGGGGGGGGCTGTAAGTTAGAGGGAGAGACTGTAAACAAAGGGCTGATAGGAAATGACAGCGGGCTCACTCCACGCCAACAGTCCCATCCACAACTCAGAGGTGATATTTTGATGAGCTACTGACACTCTGCAGAACATGTTTCAGAGGCTGACTCACGTTTTTGGATTTGGAGTAACATGGCATAATCATGATAAAAAGAGCACAGGGAATGCTTTTACAATAGGTCAAAAGATGATCTGGTAACTCTGTGAGGACCCTTTGGACTGCCTTTTGGCTACGTTGTCATTAAAAGGTTACTTGGTTCTCAATCGATTCCCCTGGTTAAGGGAGGAGTATTTGTATTTTCGTGTGTAAATCTGCTTTGTTTTTGCTTTTGCATTTGCATTAATAATAGTTTGGGTTTCAATTCTATCCTTCCATCTTCAGAACCTGTTGTATCCCTGTTGGGGTCATAGAGTTGCTGGAGCCAATCCAGCTACTGTAGGGTGAAGGCAGATAACACCCTGAACAGGATGCATGTCTGTTGCAGGGCCACATGATCACATTCAAACTCACATACGCTTGCTCAGATATATTCAGAACTAGAGGCAATTTAGAGACACCAATCAAGCTGTAAAGCATGTTTTTGGACTGTGGGAGGAAGTCGGAGATCCCGGAGAAAATCCATGCATGGACGGGGAGAACATGCACAGAAAGAACCCAGCAGGGATTTGAACCAGAGACTTCTCGCTGTGACTTGAGAGCACAAACCACTGCACCACTATGCAGCCTCGTGGTTTTAATTCATATATGTGAAAAAATGTAGTAACCAAGCAAAACAAGTCTAATAGTAGAAATCTAAAATAGAAAAGGATATAAAATAAATCCAATTGAATAGCAAGAGTTCAGGAAATTGGCACAAGCCAATCAGAGGGTAAGACAGTCAGAAAACCCTGTTTGAAAAGAGTGCAGGCAGCAGAACACACACTGTGGCTTCCTTAAATCTCCATTTGTAATTCCAACGCAATCCCACTCAAGATTGCAAATTACAAAACCAAAGTTCCTTTGAGCTACAGAAACACTATGGATGCAGACACATGCAGAACCTCTATGTCAAATGTGAAATATTCATGAGAAACAGCAGGAAGTTGAGCAGAAGTCAACATTCTGATGTTCACAGACTGATAGTCCTAGAAAAAGTGGGTCAAACGCAGAAACAATAACTAGCTCTGAGCTCTTCCTCCAAGAGACATCTGCACCTCAGTTGTTCACAAGAATCTCTGTTTAAGAAGAAATCAAACTGTGACCTTCAGCTCTTAACCTTGTCCTATTGTCACGTGCCTTAATGACAGAACATCACACACTTAATCTGGCTCAGCCTCGAAAGACAGAAGCACTCACCTACTCTAATCCAAAGAGGATGTGAACAAAAAAGATGAACATGAGCAGGGGGCTAAACACCGGCTGTGTGGACGTACCGGTCATGGTCGAAGCTCCTGAAGTTAGGAAGGATGTGTCGGAAGCTGGCGTTGCGGTCGAGTTTGGGTTGACTCTTGGTGCGTTTTATGGAGCCTTTCAGCCGTCGACTCAGGAAACCCTGATGGACACAAACAAAAAATGTGATGTCACTGCTAGTTTGTCAGGAAAGTGTACCTCACGTCTGCCACGTCTATACAGCATATACATTTCCTGCAAGGATATCCTATATTTGACAGAAAGAGAGGGCACATGTCATGGATATTGATCGTAACTGAACACAGGAGGTAAACACTAACAGACAAATACATCCCAAATTAGATTGAAAGGAGTCGCTCCGGAGGGCGGACGTGTGAAAGTGACAGGTTTGATTTTCATTTTGCAGCTATTTTTTCTTTGTCTCATGTTAGTCTAACATCTGCAGTCGCAGCACCCCAAACACCTTACTGTCTCCATGGCAACAGCTGGCCAGCATTAAGTTAGACTAAACAAATGAGATGATTGGCGCAGACATCCTGAGATGCTTCAAGTTTAGGGAGGAAAAAAATCTCATGGTTGCTGACTGGCTTTTCCTTATTTTTTTTTACGACAAGAAAAGTGGTTTTTCTAGGAGACATAGTCCCACGTCTTCACCGTCTGCACTCTCATGCATGCTTCTTACGTAATCAACGAGGGCGACAGACGTCCGGACATCCCATTCAGGCCATTAACACACTTGTGTAATAATTACCACCAACGGTGTGAATAGGTCTCCACAGGCTGCAATGGAACAGGAATAATTAGAGAGCGACTTCCACACAGCTTGGCAGCCGATCACAGAGCAGCCTCAACATCCTGATGAAAACCACCTGCCATCAGGAGGCACTCCGGCTCACAACAAAAGACTCGCTTGTGTCTGGACGGCTAAGTTCAAGCCAGTAATGAGAGCGATTATCATCAAAACTATGCATTACAGTTGCTTTTTGATGAAATATTTTAGGCAGGAGTAATGACTGGAGTACAGCAGAAACAATGACAGCACTGTTCTCATTATCTGCAGTGTTCAAAGAAGAGGTTACAGCTGAGCTCTAAAAATTATGATTTTGTTTGCTGATGTCATTCTGCAGAAATATAACAATCGGGGGAATATCGAACATAACAAAACCATACAACAGTAACTGGGACACTTAGGCCTTAGTCACATGCTCCTGTACGGGGATTGACCCGTGAAGGGTCATAGACACCAACGGCTGCATCTTAAAGGGAGCGCAGGCGTGTCTTGCAGTTCCCTTGAGGCTCTTGCACCAACCTCAAGGGAAATCATGAAAATGGAACGTACCATTGTCATGCGGGTGGTAAGTGTGTCGTGAAGCATTCGGAGGGATAATGTAAGTTGAACTCACTTATGATGTATGGGTGATGGTGTCATTACAGAGCACAACAGTCGTTCACTTGCCCTTTACTGGCCCATAGCTAAGTGCCTTATAGGACACCCACACAAATGCGCTCTGATGGTCAAATTTCATAATTTAAAACAGCCAGGACACACACAGGGGGCATGCAACACAGGAGCATTTAGTACTTAAACAACACTAATGGACTGCAGTGCGCAGCATTTAGGAGGAATGTCAAAAAATGTTTTCAAAAAATCCATGTGATGTGCCATTGTGTTACCATTGTATGTTGGTAAAGCAGTGTTTCTCAAATGGTGGGGAGCGCCCGATGCCAGGGGGGGTGTGGAACAACCCGAGCCATCATGCAGTTATGAGTTGATGTCAGTTGAACATTTGGCCAGAAGACACCATCAGCTATTTAAGCCTAAATAATCAGTCAGCGACTGAATTGGGCTGTGTGTCTGTTTGGGCACGCCAAGGTCCGGAGCTCAGTGAACGCACCAGGGCCCGGGTTTCTGGCATTCAACGGGCTGTTGGTGATCTTAAGGAAATAATGAGACGGAATGAAGGCGTTAGAGGAGCATAGCTCCACTAAGAAATAAAAAATAGAATAAAAAGAGCATTTCTTTTGATGTTGTTGAGAGTTGTCGGTGTAAGCTGTGAGGTGTAAGGTGTTGGTTATGGCCTAACATAAAGAGACTTTAATCAGATCAAGTCACTGCATCTCAGTGAGAGAAAGGGAGAGAGGGACGAAACATAATCATTATCTCGATATCGCGAGAAAACAGGTATGCCATTTCTGGCTTCCAAAGTCAGCGATCACGATATCCACAAACATGAACATGAAACCTCAAGAATCACAATGGAAAAATCGTTTCTTCATGATGGAATTTTAATGTTGCCAAATCTGCAGCCTTTAATGCAATTTTAAGGTATTTACATAATTTTTCATGTTAGTTTCAAATGATTCAATTGATCAGCCAACAATGCTCTGAGTTTGTTTAGATATTACCATTTATTTTGGGAAATTACAGGCAAATGTGTCTATTTTTTTATATTCTAAAAAAATGTTATGTTTTTGTTTTTTTTGATCAATGTAATTTTATTTTTCTGTATCAAACGGTTCAACAGTCAGCCAAAAATGTTCAAAGTTTACAAAAGAATCACTAGACTTACTTTGAGAAATGACTTTTCCTTTATATTCTAATAAAACAAAAAAATTATTAATAAAGTTATTATTTAAACTTGATTCATGTTTTTTTTTTCCTTTTTTAATTCTTTAATGATAAAAAGGGTACAATGTTTTGCAGATATACTTTTTCAGAAGTACTGTGTTAAAAGGTTTGCTTTGACCCATCTCCAGCAAAACGCCTGTAGAAAAAAATGTTCGTGAACATTTTCGCTTTACGAACTCAAGCGATATACGTTCTTAAAATGTCATGCGGGCCACCTGTTCATGTTTACGGCCACAGAGAATCTGTATCCACTCATAAGGGCAGTTGTGACTAAGGTATTTGCCTCACAGATGTAGGATTTTGGCTGTGTAGCTTTAGTTTTATAGGAACCCTAGGCTACAACAGAAAACACTTTTGTTTCAATAGAATCTTGTGCAGAAAGCATGCATCTCTGCAACAATTTTTTTTTCTGCATAATCCAGCAGCATTCTTCTACTGAAAAGCAGTCTTCCTTAACGCCTCGTTTAGTTTGTTTGAGCCTCTGGCTGTGCTGCTGCAGCCCAGACAGATGAATGTATATAAAAATGCACTCTCCACCACAGTCTGATGGGGAATATCTGCAAACACTGGATGACCTTTGTATCTTTAAGAAGCAGAGTCTGTTCTCTTTTTTTATAAATAGCTATCGTGCTGCATTTCCAGTCCCGTCTGTTTCCCAGATAAACAAATATGTGCCTCTTTATTCTCTACACCTTCACTTCTGCTCTCAAAATGGAAACAGTGACAGACTCATTTGTTCTTGTTTTTGTCAGATCATTTCATATTATGTTAATGTTTGTTTTTGTCTCTAAATCTTTAAGCAAATGAAGAACAAAAGCCTTTTCAGTTTTAGGGTTGTAACATTTCAGCTGATTTTTCTAATTTATGATTGACTTCACAGGACCTGCTCATGCGTTGGCATCTTAGGGACCCTAACAGAAAAATAAGGCAAATTAAACAAAAGCTCAGGTCTTAAAACTTTAAATAGTTTTAAATATTTGCCTTAAAGCAATTTCCATCTGATTTTATTATCTATCATAAAGTAATTGCACCTTATTAGCAGAAGTTCTGAAAAATGAGGGCGACGGATTGAATTTACTTCAATTGAATAAACTTTTTCCAAAACTTGACAAACGGTAAAGTGCTGTAAGCAGGGGTGGAGTTATGAAGGTGGAGTTATATTTGAATAAAAATTAGTATAATTTATGACAGAGATTAAGAAATCATCAATTCAAGCTCCTTTAAAGAACCACTCCAGTGAAAACTGTATTTATAAAATTGTGTTTTTACACGTTTTTGTAGCGTTTTTCTCATGATGGCGGATGTATAAAATAATTTAAGATTAAAACTGGGTTTCAGGTATTTCTTTTTTCAAATCGTGATGGATCAGGAGCAGATAAAACTGCGCTGTTTGAAAAAGCTCAGGTTTGTGAGGAAGCAACTTCCACGGGTGGTCCGCGCCAACAGTCTCGCCCACAACTCACAGGTGAATTTCCAATGCTGATGTGCAGAAAATGTCTTAAAAAAAATGACACAGGCTTTTGAAATGTGGCTAAAAACTGCATAATCATATTTTAAAGACTACTGGGAACAATTTTAAAATAATAAAAAAATACAGTTGAAGTGGGACTTCAAGCATTAGTTAAAGCACCTCAGCTTAAAGAACAGCTGCTTTAAAATTAATACCAATAACAGCATTAAAACCACTGTTTATATAATTGACCCTTTCATTTGTAGTGACTGTCCAACTCTGCTAGTCACATTTGCCACCCTTCCCAATTCTTCAGTCCTTCTCCCTGTACAGGAATGTAAAAGAGAACTGGACATCTTGACTGTTCCTCCCTCAAATTCCAAACAGGAAGTACCTAATGGCTCCAAGAAGCACAAACAGCTTTCATTCAGTCATTTTATTGTCAGAATAACCTTTTTTTTGCTGATACCTTTTTTAATATGTTCTTGCTAATCCTCATGTTTTTTCACAATATTCTTTTTCTGTAGTGTGATGTATTGCAGTTATAAACTGACCAATCACTGCTTATTGACGATGTCTGGCTCCAACATGGTGGTGATCCATATAAAAAAAAATCATTTTACTGCAGCTAAAAGTAAGTCATTTCCTATGGATGATGTCATACTCAGAACAGTTCTCATTTACAGTCAATGGATTCCTCCCATGAATGCGACTGGACACATGAGCTAGAGAGGCCCTTCTGGACAATAGAAAACAACTTAATGTTTTCTTTTTATTTTGTTTCAACATAACCTGCAAATGATTTCCTGCAGGAGTTACAAGAAAAGGGCACAGAACTTGACAAAACAGTGGCAGTGCAGTAGACAGGTAATAACACAAACACCTTTCTTCATTTCCTCATATCATAATTCACGATCAATTTCAGAGTCAGAGCAATTCCATGCTTCTTCAGTCGAAGCCCCTGGAGGAAGTGTCTGTCTGCTGCTGTGCGCCCATTCACAGCAAACAAATTAAACTGCTTCTTTTTGAGCGTCTGCGGCGCACAGAAACCATCCGTGAAGTGACAGGCGTCCTCAGAAACACAAAGAGCAAAAATACAACTGCTTTTTCTTCTGTTCCTTCTCTCTATCGCAGCTGCAGATCTACCGGACAGGGTGAAAGGTCAGATGCCTGTTTCCCAAATAACAATCAGTCAGAACGACTGCCGCCTGTATTAAAACCAGATTAAACTCCAAAGGGTAGACAAAACTCCAGGCGTACTGCAAAAATGTCAGCATTTAATTCACCTTCACGCTATGAAATGAATGCGAAATATTAAAAAAAAAAGGGATGCACAGAAACACAAAAAATGGCCAGAAAAAGAAACGACTTGTCAAAAGAAAAAGAAAAAAAACAGAAAATAACAGCAAGCGGCTACCGGGGAAGGATGACCTACAGGAAGAAGATAAATAGGAAACCTGTGGGCGGCAGAGCGCGAGCTGATAGCGAAAGCCACTGAATGAAGCTAAATGAGGAGGAAAGTGAGGAGAAAACTAAAGCAAACAAGTGACAAGGTCAGCGGAGGATAACAGCTCTGCCGTGGATGGCAATCGCTTCAGAGATGGAAGACAAAAGACAGTTGAGAAGGATGGAATTTGATTGGTTCTTCCCTGTTGTGTCTTTCTGCAGTTATTCGTCTTTTCCTGGTGTGGACAAAAGAAACGATCACATTCTATCAACCTCAACAAGGTTTGTGACCAAAACAAAATGTTGAATGGACTAAACTAAGAAGTTTGATAACACTGAGTGGAAGCGATGGGACAGAGCATGCGTTCCTGTGAAGCTGAGGTTCTAAAGTCCTGTACAGACGTCTGGAGGGGTCTGCAGAGTGTTACTCCTGTCAGGCCTCTGCACTCCAACCACTTGTTGAACCTCCACAGACACAATTGTTGGAGCACAACTCAGGCTGAGATAAAGCTGATCCTGTTTTAGGAGCTTTTTAATCCTCATGGCCCCACAGCTGCTTATGTACCTGCAATCAGCTGGGATCTGGATGGACTTATTTGTCTTACACATGTAAATGTGAGCCGTATTCAAGTTTGGGTTTCAGATTTGGTGACCGAGAGATTCAGTAATATTCCAAAATAAAGTAAATAAATGACTTATTTGCACGGCAATAATCTAGAAGTCTGTAAACTTCAAACCCCTTAAAGCAGCTGCAGTATTTTCTGGTGTAAAAGGGTGAATTCAGACCTGAAAAGTTTGTTGTTCCCGACCGAGTTTGGTTAATTTTGTCCGGTTCGACTCCTGAACCTTGTGTTTGGTCTGTATTCAGACTGACGCCTATCGGAGATTTCTGTTCCAAACTAAAGCCACCCCCCCCAACCATTCACCAATATACCTGATTAAAACTTTTTTCTTTTACCAATTTAATTTATTATTAGTATAGCAAATCACATACATGTTTCACTTTGGCCACAGCAAAATTAAGTTTATATATTTTCTGTCATAGACATATGTTGATATATTTTTTTTGCATTTTTTTCTTTATTGTCTTTTTAGTGCTTAAAATAATGCATGGGCGGCCAAGGTGCAGCAGCAGGGGGGTCGTCCTCTGATTGGAAGATTGCAGGTTCAATTCCCGCCTTGCCCGCCCATATGTCGATGTGTCCTTGGGCAAGACAGTGAACCCCACATTGCCTCTGATGGAAGGTAGAAAGTGTTACATACGTTTTTAACCATTTGAAATAAACCACTAACCCAGTATTGTTCTGTCCGTTATGGTAAAACAAATAAACCATTTAATAATAATATGCTTTGTGCTAGCACGACCCTCATTTGACAGCTGATAGCAGAAGAGGAGGCAGTTGAGACATTTATTTAATGGATCAAACACATTTTATGATTGTTGTCTACTAAATTCTCACTGTTATTTATTGTTTGTTTGTCTTTACCAGCTCTCTTACATCGGGCAAAAACCCAAACAGATACAAAAATGTGTTTTTTTTTCCCCACCGATAATAAATCTGCTCAGAGGTGAAGTTTTATTTCCCATTTGCTCTGAAAATGCTTGAAACAACTTCATTTCACTTCTCCTGCAGTTTCAGGCTCCCATAATGGGGCTGATTGAATCAGTGCTCAGCCAATCAGCAGGGGGCTCCCTGCTTTCACAACAAGCCCGAGTGTCTTCCCCGAACCAAACGTGATGAAAACAAGGACGGCGTGATCCGATTAGACCACCTGAGCTCCTCTCTGAAGAGACAGAGAGAAAAGAGAAGGGAGTGATGGGTAACTGAGTCCCACCTGAAAATCAATTGGTCAGTAGGAGCAATCAGCAGGGCACAAACCTCACAAAAACTCTTTTTTGTTCTGTTTAAGTAAGAAAAACAGGAAAATCAAAACTTTTGCTTTTACAAAAAAAAAAAAAAAAAGTGTTTGGTCCTTTTGAACTCATCCCTAAAGGTGCATTCACACAGAACGCGATAATTGCGCGGCCTATTTGAAGGGCCCTCGACGTGAATTCCATGCTCACCGCGTGGCCAAAAATGTGTTCTAAGCTCGCCGCCTCGTTCGCGTGTGGGAGGAGCTAGCAGCTGATGTTTTTGATCAATACATGAAGCGCTGTCTGTATTTCATTTGCAACGCATAGAAAACACGGATGACCTTTAGAGATCAGTTTTTTTCTCTTTCAATGAGCTCTACAAGAACATCGGTGATCACGTCTCCTTGTAGATCCCGAGTCATCAAAAAGAAATTAACGAAAAAATAAACCTACTACCCACAAAAAAAATAAAAGTCCGTCATAAAACTGCAAACACTTGATATGATCTCGTGGTTGTGGTTCAATTCTCATTATTTTTTTTGTTTTACTTTTTAAAGACATAGTTGCAAGTTTTTTTTTGCAAGTTTAAATTCCTATGAACATCTTTTCAAAACCAACAAGAAATTTTAAACTAAATGACTACATTTATTTCTGTTAAATATGTAATACTTCCAAAACTCATGGCAATTTAAAAAATACATTCCAATGATGCTTCAAAGCCAAAGAATTATCCTGATGTTTTTAATTAATATTTATAGTAAGGTGTGTCAAGTAATTTAGCGGAAAAAAAGAAAAAAAAAATTCAACGAATTACAAAAGCTGGGTGTGGGATTTGAACCCGGGGTCTTTTGATAACAAAAACTACAACACTCGAAGATTGACCACATCTGCCACAAGAACAGCTGGCTAACAGAAGGGTTTGTCACTTTATAAAGACAGATACCCACAAAATGCTGTGTGAAGGGCTCGCTTGAAAGGAAAGGATTTGTTCATTCATGGATTTTAAATAGTTTTTAAACAGGAATCGTGTTTCTGTTGTAATAGTTTGTTGGTTATATGTCTGAGCACTTCATGAAAAATGAAAACTTCCCATCATTTTATGTGTTTTAAGTAGCTGACATGCCAAAAAAGTGTGATCCCCTCTGATTTAGAGGTTCTCTGGGTATAGTAGTGAGCTTCAGTCCCGCTGTGCCTGGATGACGGCCGCTTCTGCTGCGTTTCCGTCTCTCTCTGACCGTGTTTGAAGCAGACTGTCGCCCAGCGGAAGCCAGGAAGGGTTCAGGAAACCCCCCTGTCCCAAAAGGGATACATAAGGTTAAGAAAATGAATGGAAGTTCAGGAGTATTTACTTTTTTTCGGTTCTTTTTCTTTTGCTTCCTTCTTTTATTTTTCATTTTGTTTTCTGGAATTACTTTTGTTTTTTTTAATAAAAAATAGAAAAGATAGTTACTCTAGGACATGACATATGAAGGACGAAGACCGAGGGAGGGCTTACTTCACAACAACGGTCCCAACCCACAACTTGAACTCCTGTTGCTCTGCAGAAACTATGTCCTAGAAAAGAACTGACTAAAAACAGCATAATTATAGTTAAAACACCACTGGGAATGATTTGAAAATAGATCAAAAGATGATCGGAGGTGGTCTTTAGGAGAAAAGACAAACACCAGACAAAACCGCATCTGTGCTTTAGTGCAGATAACTGTTTCCTTAAGTATTGAAACAGAGAAAAGTGTTGAAAAAATGCTTAGAAAATAGTCTATTCGTTTCGTCTTGATTCTTTAATGACGTGCCGACTGAGGATGCTTTTTTTCAAACAACAACATGTAACCTGTAATGGTAAATGGGAACGTCTTTATGCTACTTTGGTTTGACGGAAGAAAAAAACTACTCAATCAACAGCAGCCACCATCAGTGTTGACCGCAAGTGTCCAGGAGTCTCAATCCTAAAGTAAAGTGAAGCATCTTGATGACAAAAAATATTTGTTGATATTTAGACTTCTCTCAGAAAAATGCACTCATAACTTGCTAAGGGTGGTGTCAGAGTTAAATTACCTCCATCTAATAAAAACAAAAAATCTCTCAGAATATTGAAATTTATGAAAGAAGAGACAAACTTCTGTTTGCTGAAAACAGATCTGCTAAAGTTATGAGAGTTTTTAAAAACATTTTTCATTTTCCAAAAATCTGGCTCTGCAATTTAACCTGATCTCCGCGACACAAACTTAAAACAAAAACCAAACAAAATGTAAATAAAGTTTAAATTATGACAAAATCTAAAAAAAGACCTTTAAAAAAAGGTCTAAAGGCTGAGTAAGTGAAGGAACCCAGTAAATGTTCAGGTTAAAATGACCTTTGGATTTATGATAATTAAAATACTTTATTTTACCATAGATAAATTATCCTTTTTTATTATTATTTTGTGTTTATGTGAATAATTGTTAGTAAAAAATATATGCATAAAATATAGTAAGACTGGGGGTGGGAATCAATACAATTTTGCATCGACTAACACCTTTTTCAAACACTTTTCTATTTTCTGTTTTTCATGCTTATTTAACTATTTTATTCTGTGTTTAAAAATGAAAAGAAATCAATTAATCAATAAATCAGTAAAGCAAGCAATCAATCAAAGTCTACACACCTGTAAAAAATATGCTACAGCAGAATAATTTAGTGCTTTGGTATTTTAAAACCTGATTTACAGCTGTTTGCTTGCAAAAATATTTTATATCAGTGACATTTTTAGGTCCAATTGTTTGTTTCTGAAAGATCTGCACACAAATTGAAGTTCAACCTTAGACTTTTGACACTAAATTCTGTCCAAATTGATTGACCAATCCTGTTAGCAGCCAATAGGCATGCTGCCTCTCACTAGCCAATCGGATCTCTAAATGACTCCAATAATTGGCTAAATTGGATCTTTCCTTCATCTCCTTACTTAAACATTCTTTTCTAAAACCTGGGTTTACTTCCTGCTATCAGTTTATCACTTCATCAAGAGAAACACACTGTTATGACTGAAGTAAACTAAATCTTAAAAGATGGTCCGTCAAGGTAGACGCCCCTCATCATTAAGAGTTCTGGATGTTTGGATTAGCCTGTACCACAGTACACTACAGTAGTGTATCAAATACTATGATTTCATTTATTAAAAGTCCTGTTTGTAAAAAGATGACATTTTTATTCTAAAAGCACACAATTATTCTACACATGGATGTCTTTTTAATTTAATTTTATTTTATTTTTCCAGATCCACAAATTTCATTTGCATAAGTGGATGTTATTTTACAACTTCAAAATAAAAGCATATAATTCCACGATGGTCTTTCTGGCTCAAAGTTTGCACTTTGCTTTTAAAGAGCACAACATTTTCAAGAGTTTGAAGCTCTCCCTGTTTGTAATACATTTCCATATGACAAAAAGCAAATAAGGGAAAAAACAACAGAATTCATGTAGCAGAAACATTATCTTTGAAGGTTTTATAAGCTAATCTTGAAGTGTTTAAATTATTGCAATTTTTGATGTGATACCCAGAAAATCCAGAAGGAGGCAGCATAAGAAAAAGTGCTTCCATTTCTCAAAAGTTTGTTCTGCAAACGCACTGCTACAGCCTTTAATTGATTCTATAGAGGCCTTTCAGTGACTCAGGCAGGATGACTTTGCTGCAGTGTCCCTGCATCCTTCTTACATCCTCAAGAAGCTGTTTTCAATATTTCTTCTTTTTCAGCTCAAAAATCTTGAGGGGTATTATACTTTAGTTTGAACTATTTTTAATTATAAAATAAAGACCAATTTGTCTTTCTTTTCTTTTTCTTTCTTTTTTTTTTTTTTAACCATAAACCATTTAAATCCCAAAAGCCAGTCAACGATCTTAGCAGAAATCCTCTCAATCTACAAACTGTTGAAAGCTAGAATTTCAGAATATACATTTGATCAAAGATATAATTATAGCTTTGTCATAAAAAAACAAAATAATTGTCAATTTTCAAAGAACAACGGACTTTTCGTCTATCCAAATGTTTCCAGGGGCAATATTAAAGACCCGTCCCAATTTATTTAAAATAATTCCTTGGGATCTTTTATATGTGTTGTTTTAAGCCAAAATAAATAAACCTTTTTTTTTTTTTTTAGGATGTGGTCTCTGCAAAGTGGCCTGCAGAGTTAACCTTAGTTTCTGGCAAGACCATTGTTGTGGAGCACCCCCGCCCCCCGTTCCCCTCCTTGTTGCTGATAGTTTGTAGCAGGTAGCTTGTGGCCCCACAGCGTGTTTTCTACATCACAAATACACTTTTTTTTAAACTAATTGTTTTTGCCTGCTCCTTATTCACAACAATTTGAATAAAGAAATACCCAGAAAGGCAATTTTAAGATCAATTTTCCTCATCTATCATGAGAAAAGTACCCCAAGAACAAGTTAAAAACACCAGAATTTCATCTTTAAAGGTCGTCCGCATCGGAAACGTTTTATTTTTTAAGCAAGAACTAAAACTGCATACCTGACATTACATCAGGTAAATTCGTTATGAGGTGATATTTCAGTAAGTAAGCAAATAAGCAAACAACAGAGACCCTCAAAGACACGCTCAGTTTCCAAGGAGGACTGGTAATGAGACAAGCCCTGTTGGCATAACTAAGTGTTTACTCTTCACCTCTGGGCTGTCGTCTCCCCACCAGTTATTTATTAATGGGAATACACTATGCTAATTGCTAATTATCTCAAAACTGATGACTCATGGCAGAATTTTCTGCTTCATTAATTCACTGTTTATCTTTTGAATTAAACATGGCAGAGAGCTTTGCTGCAAGATGACTGACAAAGGAGTGCTGCGTGTTTGACAGAGTGGAGGCATGATGCTGGGATGTGTGTGTGTGTGTGTGTGTGTGTGTGTGTGCATGACAGCTTACTTGAAGCTTGTCAGTCACACTGGATGCTAAATGGAGGATTGAGTGCAGAATATGAAAGCAACGCGTGCATGAGGAGACATCAAACGCTCCCCAAACTTCACGCTAAATGAGATCCAGATTGGCATCTGGCCGCCACAAAGTCTCTTTTCCCAGGACTGTGAAAAACCGTCAGCTGGTGCTCGAAGGTAAATCGGGAAGAGTAAAGAGGCGGTACATGAAAGCGCACTCACAGTACTCACTGTGACTCTGAAAGGCGTGGCAGCGGTGGAGGACGGCTCCATGGTGGCAGAGGATTTGTCGGAGGAGCCAGGCATGCTGCGCCGACGCCCTGTCCTCTCTGGAGGAGACTCTGCACACAGAAAAAGAGCCTCATTAAGATTGGGGCCGTTTGACTTTTTTTTTTTTGCTGTTGGATTCAAACTAAATGAGTTTATCTTAAACAGCCGCTATAAATCATTCTGTTACATGTAGTCATTCAGCAGATTCTTTTATCTAAAATGACCCAGTTATGAAATAAAACACATCCTGTCAAATAACCTTCCAATTATTTTTTCTAGGCATTTTTCTTTAAAGCCAAAAAGCCACAATGGAGGGATAACAAAAAGACGCACGTGGCTCCGGAGGCTCAGGTTGCAGCTGGTGTCGAGATCTGAACTGCAGTGTGACATCTATTCTTCTTAGTCAGAATGAGGCTTGCAGCTGGATATTAGGTAGTGTGTTGTAAAGGCTTGATCCTACAAGCTGATAGACGTGTTAGAAAACCTTTGTGGTAATTAAAACCAAGAAAAGACAAAGAGCCCCAACAATGACTTTTGCATTTGTATTCTCAAGATGAAGATATTTCCTGTACAGTTAGACACCATTTCCTTTAATTCGTTTTCTGAATTTATGAAGTGAAAATGAAAAGTCGAGGTGTTCAGAAAGGCCAAGCTAGTTCATTTATTCATCAATCTTCAGAACTTACTGAATTCCTTTCAGGTGACTAGTACGAGTCAGCGATTAACCTATGAAGCATTGGGGTTGTTTTGGATTGTGGGAGGAAACTGGAGTGAAGAAACAATGAGAACACACAAACTCCACACAGAGGAGTCCCAGATGGGATTTTAAACCAGAAATGTGAAATGCATCACTATACACTCCTGAAACAAAAAAATGTTGCATTTCCTGAGAAAATTGATTTGATATTTAGTTGTTGTTTTTAAATAATCCAAGAGTTACAGTAAGGCAAGAGCGCTGACCACTACACCACTGTGCAGTCTGGTAAGCCTTAGACAATAAATGAGAAAAAAAAAAGTTCTAAAGCTCAACAATTGGTCCAAAACTCACATTGTTAAAATAAATAAATAAATAAAATAAAGCAAAAAGAACATATGAAATGAAATGTGCATTTTCCGTTTATAGCAGAGGCTTCTTCTGCTCACCTTAATTCTGCCTTTGCAGTTTGGCCTGCAAAAGCTCACAAACTCCTTTTAGGAGCACTTTATCGCTTTCTGTTTTTCCTGATTTGAAACATATTTATCCATTTATTTTATTTTCTAACATTAATTTTGTGTCTGAAAACTTATACACAGAAAAATAGACAATGAATTAACTAACACTATTTACAAATGTTCATAACGTTTTGAAATGTTGACATTTTCTTGCACTGAAGGAGACTAACCTTTGAGCTTTCAGAACATCAAAGTGGCCTAAAGATATTCTTTATAAAGTTTCTGGGTCCAAATTTTACTGATTGATTTATAAATGTGACAAAAAATGGATTGTAGAGAAAAAACAAATCAATTTGACTTTCCGGGCAGCTGAATGTGACATTGTGTAACTGATAATATAAATCTTAATTTTTAACTCAAGTTTACTTTGGAAAATACTGTTTTTCTAAAAAATATTATGACAATGGTTAGATATAACATAGAGCTATGCTTGAGTATTTTAGACAGCTTTCCTAAAAAGTGGGACTTTATATTAAAAAAAAAAAAACATAAAAAAATGTTTTTGAGGCTTTTATTTATTTTTTAAAACAACAATATTATCCTAATGATAATATCTTGTCTGTCTGTCTTGTCTTGTCTTATCTGTTGAGACAAAAACAACAAAAACAGTACATGATCATTATGGGAGAGCTTTGAGGTTTCCGAGTTAAAGTCTGTGCAGGAGGGAAGAAGCAGCAGATCTGGACACGTCCAAGAGGAATGTGAGAGATGCTGAGGATTGCAGACCTCACACATTTCTGACGTCTGTGAGCGCTCCGTGTCGGCTCATCTGCCCTAAAGTAACAGAAACCTTTGAAACCTTTACAAAGTCTCGTAGGGTGAAGTCAGATCTCCGCTGACGTAATCTGCACATTTAGGAGGTCTTTGTGCAGTCACAGTGTCACTCTGATATTTTAGATCATTCAAATGAGGCGCGAAACTGCCGGGAAAGGCTAATGGAATAAGACTTCCAGTAAATGTGTGAGACGGCCTTAAGAATAAACCAGAATTAAGCCACAAATCCTTTTGTCACGCATGCACACTGTACAGATAATTGGCTCTTCATTACTTCAGAAGGTATTACTGTTCTCATTTGTTTGCAGACTTAAACTAACCCAGCCTGGCATCAGGAGACGCACCCACTGATAAGAATTAGTGTCTGCCCTCTTGGCTCATTTTCAGTCTTTAAAGGGGATTTGTCTTTTCCTCAGAGCACTGCAAGTAACAGAGACATGAAAATCTGTATTAAGATGCTTTTTAGTGCAGAAATTATACAATATTTAAATCAAGTCACAGCATTTTATATGTTTTTACTCATTTTCTAACCATGCTCTTTCACACGTTTGTTTTAAACCTGTTTGGTATTGAATCATCTGTTGAGAGGTCCAGAACTGCAGTGAAATTTTAGAAAAAATTCAAAATGATTTGAGACGGAATGAGATAGTTTCACTTTAACCATTCTCTCGCCATCGTGTTTTAACATTTATGTGGATATGAAGCTTTTTAAACAGGTAAAACATTTAGAGAAATGTCATTATTAAGCCTTAGTAACATGCACCGGTAGGGGGATTGATCGATTACTGACTGGTGCTGCCAGTTTATGGGTTGTTCGGTCCTGTACAGGGTTGTAGAGAGGAGCGGTGTGTCTTGGCCCTTGAGGCTCGTCCCGTCTTAAGGGACCTCTTGAAAATGGAATGTATTGTGCGTGTGGTAAGTGTATCGAGAAGTATTTGTATGGATAATGTAAGTTGTGCCCATGACATATGGGTGCTGTCGTAGGGTGCCCTCATGTCAGTAAGTCAGTAGTAGGGTGCAAGTAGCGGCTCCTTTGTGACCACGCCAATACACATTCATACACTGATGGCAACCCCATTGTCAGATACTGGTGCCAACCTATAACCATCAGTGTCTGGCACAAGGACACTTCGACACATGGATGGGCAGGGAGGGAACAGATCAGAGGTTGATTGCTCTACTTACTACAGCCGCCCCAACAAAAGTACAATAGGAACCATAGGGTTAACAATGTGTGGTCCGTGTTTGCAGTCAAATCTATGAATTAGGATAAATAGAAAAGTGTCAACAAATAATATGATGATTTAAATAAACCAAAAACTTACAGTTTAACAACATTTGCAAAGTTTGATTTTCAGAAACAGGGGAAAACAATGCACATATTCATAATTGGTGATGGACCTAATTATCAGCCCCGACTGTATGACGTTGGAGATGCTCAGCTTCTATAACATCACTCCACTGGAACTTCATGTCACAAAGACAATCTCTCCACTATAGTGCACAGCTGGCTGCTGCAAGAGCCCAAAAGAAAGCCAACAAGAAACATGTACACAGGGGCAGACGGGTTAACTGTGGAGCAACTGCTATGGAGATGCATGCTTCCACACGCTTTCACCATCTGTCTGCAATGCATCTCCACCAATTCATGGGAAATTTCCACTGCTGTGATGTTCTGCTTTGTGTTAGCAACCGGCAACCAGACACTCACTCAATAAAACTTCAATTAAAACAGAATCTCTGGAGGAAAACCATTAAAAAGAAGTTTGGAACAACATGGGAGGTTTGATCTTGGATTGTAAACAGAATCGTTCACTTTGAGTGAACTATTTTTGAGATGGGAAATGTGCAAATGTTGACAAAGATCTAAATGAACCATGACTCCTTCAGAATATCAAGGCATCAGACTGTCCAAAAATACCCAAACTTGACCCAAACTTTTAGAGCTTAAAGGATTGATGTGTTTGAGCTTTTTTAATGTTTGTTTCATCAGCTCCACAATTTTTTTCTATCAACTCATTCTTTTTAACTTTCAAACCATCTCTTGCATCAGATCAAATCAGTGTCTTATCCACTGAGTTGAACTTTTCTCACAAGAGGTCAGTGGCAGCCCTGGAGGCACGAGTGTGTTAAAAGCAGCTCTTCTAACACGATCATGTGACCTCCACCTATGGCGTGACCTGTAAAGCTCCTTCCAAACAACAGAGTGGCAACAATAATGGCACTGGTTTGCTAAAGCAATGGCATTTAGTCATTCACACACTGCTGTTGTTTTTTTGCCGACTTCATTAGGACATGCTCGTGACTGGAAGACATCCCTATTTGTGGATACTGGAGGAAATACAGACAGGTTCTCTCATGCATTTATACATTTCTAAAGTAAGATGTGTGATTTTAATAATGATGAGAATCAGTGATCAACCTGTGATTTCTTACATGCTTTAACCTCAACAATAAATGTAACCAACAACCTCCTTTACCTGCTTCTTATTACTTTTAAGGAGATCCTAACATAGTAAGTGCAAGAGTTGAACTTATACCCCTATTTCACCTTTAATAATGAAGGCGTCTTTCTATAAATGCAGCTTCAAGGACTCAGAAGAGGGTGTTTGCTTTTGATGTGAGATTCAATTGATGGATGATATAACGGGGCAAAGTAGTAACTTGTAGACATTTGAATTAAATCTTTAAAGGTAAGAGTCAGGTGAAAGTATTAAATATGCCTCTAGTCAAAAACATAGACAAATGTCAAGTGAAACTCTCTGTTTCTGTTATTACTTGCCTTTAAACATGTTCGCATCCTTGCATGGTTTACTAGTAATGGTTACAAGAACAGACTGAAGTGGAAGCTGGCTGCTCAAGTATAAGGGCTCATATAAATCTCATAACCATAATGACATTTTGGAAAATCACTGAAACAACCAAAAGGCGATGAGGATGGAGGGTTTTTTTTTCATGTAACGTTTGTAAAAACAAATATGGCTGTGTTTTGACAAAAACCTTTCATTATATATATCCTATCTAAACATAATAAGTTATTTAAATGTTATACAAGCAAAATATAAAATACATATTAAAAAGCTCAAATACAGATCAACAGATCCAGTTAATTCAAATCTGAATTGGACACGTACAGTTTAAGTCTTAATGTCCCACTACATTTTTTTCTAATGTAAATTCATTCCCAGTGGTCTTTTCATACTGTTTATGCAGTTTTAAGCTAAAATCAAAAAGCCTGCACTGTTTTTTTAAGACATATTTTCTGCAGAGCAACAGGAGGCAATAACAAATTCGCCTCTGAGGTGTGGAAGGAGCTGTTGGTGCAGAAGTTAGCCTCTGCTGAATTCCCATCAACCCTTTGTTTACACTCTCTCCTGCTAGCTTATAGCACCTCAGAAGTCCAAGCTAACATTAGCATAGCAAAAAAGAAAATGGCGAGCAACTTCAGAGACATGCAGCGTACAGTTTTGATCCAGATGGCAGCTCAGAAGAGGAAAACGAAAGATGGAATGTTAATGGATCTGTTTCCATGCAAGTGAATGCATCCGAATTGGAGAAAAGAGGGGAGGCTGTGGTCCTTAAATGGCAGTTGCTGCTTTACAAACCTGAGCGTTTTCAAACCGCGGGTTTCAGGATGTCTTTTTGAACATTCTCTCCTTTTCATACCCAGAAACACAGTTTTAATCTAAAATTATTTTATGTCTTCCGTCATGAGAACATGTTAATAACACTAAAAGTACAATTTACATTTTAGTGGATCTTTAAACTGTAAATGGGTGTATATGCACATTTTGGGGATCCCCATTCAAAATGTCTGCATTCACACGCTGCTATGCGTGTTTCTCCAACCGTTTTCGAGCTCTAAATACAAAACGTCTTGCCATTGAATGTGCATCGAAAGCAGGTTGAACTCTGACCAATCAGGAGCTCGGATTTAGTAGTAATGTTGGTAATGGAAGTACTGTTTGTAATGGAAGTTCATTTATGGAAGTGGTATTTGTGGGAAAATTTATCATGGAGAAAAAATGGACAATTATGGTTTGAGCCCAGCCGGAACTGTTTGACACCAAGTCTTCCATATTTTGGAATAAAGCTGTGAAAGAAAAAGCCTTGAGCAAGATTCAGAAGACTTGCACAGCTTCAATTTGCACCATCTGTACAGGACGTGTTAGTATAGTGTTGTGACAGTCCAGTGTGAACTCCAGGGGCTAAATGTGCATTCAAGAACGCACATTCTTCAGTCACATGCCTGGTGTGTGCATATCTTAGATGCGGACTCTCCTCTCTATGACCCTCCATGGGCCTGGAGAATGAAACTTGCAGAACCCGTACAGCTTAGTTTCAAGCTAAGTCCCAATAAATATATTGTTTGAGGAAAGATAAAGATCTATTTGGTATTTATTCTTGTGTCGTCTCACATGTGAAATGTTTGTTTCTGCGTTTGAAGGAGCAGTGAGCTGCAGACACGTGCACATGAACACCCTGCCCCTGTGCCAGCGCTCGATGCTGAGTGTCTTTAGTATGACTTGCTATGAATTGGAACTCACAAAACACACTGAGCCCATGCAGAGCTGATCAATGGAACTTAAGCCCAGGCTTCCAGCTCTCATCTCTGCAGAGAACACAACTCTTTTGATGAATCTGATGAAAAGAGCTGGGAGTAAACTGATTTGAACTGCTCTTTCACTGTCACACAAGAGGTCAATAAGCTGGGAGGCTGATATTTTCCTCCAGCAACAATCATGGAGAAGAAATTCCAAAGGACCTTTTCAGCAAAAGGATATGTTTGTCATTAAAATATCATATCTTGTTCACATGTGTATCTTCCTATGGTAAGATAGTTCATTGCTAATTAACCAAAGCAAAAAAAAAAAAAAAAAAAACTAACTTGATATCTGTTTATGATGCCTGAACAGGCTGAATGGACTGCCATCACCTTTACCATCACAATTTGTGCTAAAATATAAAATGAAGTCAAACTAAACTATTATCACAGTAATGATGTTCTTTGTCTCAGATCGGACAAGCACAATTGTCCAGGAGGGTGCAGACAGCAGTGACAGAGGCAAGGGCTAAAAGATTCATCCACTTCTGAAAGTTAAATGTCACCTTCAAGGCTCGACAGGTGGGCAGTAAGATGTCACACAGTCTGTCGCTGACAGCATCTATTTAAAGCAGGGATAGAAAACTCTTAATATTTTTCACGGAGCGTTCCGACTGAAGATGCTCGCTGTGATTAAGGGTTTTTTGATGAAAGACAGAAATTGAGAGTTGATGTAATGATGAGGCTGTTGTGCAGAGTTTTCAGTTTTCTTATTAAATCACAGACGCAGGTTTACGGATTAAGATTTAATGGATTTTCGACTCAGGGGAACTCGTTGCCCCTGTGTTGCGAAGAGCTCTCCATTTTTTTTTCTTGTTCATGTGCTTCAAATGCTTTTAACAAAAACCTTCTGAAAAACCTTCCTGACACTTTTTTTTAAAGCAACCAATAATTTGGCAGAAACTGCCTCTTTGGTGTCCAGAAAAATGGGAGAGAAACATTTTTAACCATTTTTGAACTGTATGACATGCCAAACACAGCAGAAAAAAACAAACTAATCATTTTTGCTCATAAGGTTTTTAATGCAAAGCTAACAAAGTTGTAGGAGTCAGTCGATAGTCGATTTTTTAAAGGTTCTTGTGTGATTTTACTGATAGTGGAGGACACATATCAAGAAAATTAAGATGAAATTACATATCTGACGATTTCTTTATTCAAATCAGTGTGAAACAGGAAAAATGGTTTGAAAAATGTTATATTTGTGACATATCAAATACGCTGATGCTTCTACTTGTAGATGACTAGGCATAATCTCCAGGTTGTCATAGCAACTGGACTTTAAAAAAAATTACAAATACGTGTTGATGTCCCTTCCTTCATCAGAGGGATGCAATCTAACTCCTATTTACCACACTGCCCTTTCATTCGTTTCAAAAAAGACCAAAACTCAAGCACGACCACACCCAACGACCCAGTGAGGGTAGGGGGTTACAAGAGGAGAGGCGTGTCCTCTGGTTTCCCTTTTGTTGTTTTCCTTTATGAGCCATTCAGCTGCAGGAAGATATAAATGTGAACTGAATCCTGCACCACTCAGACTGATAAAGCCACTTGGATGAGTGGCAAAGCGTTTCAAAGAAAGACATTTTTAAGTCCAGTTGCTATTACTCAACCTCAAGAATACATCCATGTACGTTTTTCCTGTACTCCAATATTTCTTGCCATTTTGGTTGTACCGGTGATGTTAGCTTGGGGTGTGCGAGGGTCTGTAAGCTAGCGGGAGAACATGTTAACACATCACTCAGTTATGGGTTACAAGAAGGGGTGGCAGAGTTGCTCCACGCCAACAGCCCAATTCAGAGGGGAGTTTTTGATGAAATAGTTGCCGCTCTGCAGAAACTATGCCCTAGAAAACAACAATTTGTTAGAGATTTTGGCTAAAAACTGCATAACCATAATTAAAAGACCACTGGGAACCCTTTTATAATGGATCAAAATATGGTTGAGTGGGACTACAAGAGGAACTGATGCAGGTTCTGTCACTGCACATCAACTTTTTGGGGAAAATGCGGCAATGCCTTGAAGGATTCATCACCTCTCTCAGACTTTTCTGTCTAATCGGGTCAGGATGGAGCTGGTTTCCTGCATGAGACAATGACATTCAGGCGACTGCGACCTTAGATGGAATGAGTCACCTACATTTATGAGCTCATCCATTAACAGCAGGAGGTCACAATGACAGAATAATACCAAGCTGACAAAAGAAAACACAAAGCAGAAGCATGATGTCTGGTCCAAACACATAGTGGTAAAATGATTGGGAGATTTTTTTTTTATTATTTTGACTTTTTTAATCAAACACACCAGATGTGTTCTGTAACCTGACCAGCAGTTTCTCTGCAAACAGAAAATCACTGCACAAACACAGGCCGAAAAAAAAAGATGGAGCACATGAGATTGGTGATTTCTGGATACAGTCCGCGGCAGTCTGATCGAGCCAGCTATTAACAAGAGCTGGGATCTAACACAACATTAATAGGTATCAACATCACCTGACATCAAGTAAGACAAATAAAAACAAGATTTAACAAATTAGCATCTTTAAAAAAAGATTACTTTTAAAATTAACTAATTTAGGGACATTAGTTTATATTAATCCTCAATAGCAAAGCAAAATAACCAACAATTCCCAGCTTATTCCCTTACAATCAAATTGTAACTATTCCGCTAACTGATTTATTTACATTTTCACATTTTGACCCCTCCAATTTGAAATAGGTTTAGTAAAAACACAAATATTGTGACTTTTAGTTATGAGGAAGTGGAGAAAAAAAGGTTCTTTAGAGAACTTGTTCTTTTTTTTCCCCTTATAGCTGAATGACTTCCCTAAAAGTTTTATTTAAAAGTAGATTTTCCACATCATTTGCGCAACAACTAGTTGCACAAGATTCTATTATCATGATTGTGATGTCAAAAATGTGTCTGATGGAAGGGGTCTTTGTGTATTTTTGTCTTCTATGACCTCAGGATGAGCCTATTTGTTGAGTAACAGACCCAGTCCTTTTTCAAAAGAGGCTGGTTTCTATATTTAATCTGACAGATTATGATGTGATAAAGCAGAAACAAAACAGAACGTTGAGACAAAACTGGTGAAAAGCAGGATTCGTTAGACCAAGGGTCTGCAACCTTTAACAGTAAAAGAGTCGTTTGGGCCTACATCCCAACAATTCAATGTGGTTTACCTGTAGGCTGAATTGATGGGCCACATGTGGGTTTGACCGGGGGTTTCGTGGTGGCCCCACCTGTGTTTCCCCACACTGGCACATTGGCTACAATAGCCACATGAGGCCCATCAATTCAGCCTACAGATAAACAATATGGGGCCCACACTGAAATGTTCGCTGGGTATCTTACTGATAATAACAGATTTGGAATCACAAAGATGGATGGATGGATGGATGGATGGATGGATGGGTGGGTGGGTGGATGGATGGATGGATGGATCTAAGTCAGTCCAATGATAGTTTTTAACCATTGCTGTGATGCATTAAATCATATGTGTTTTAAACTCATAAAATAAACTAAGTAATCAGAAAAGATCCACTTTTTTACCACAGTTTTGCTTAGAAATCTATGCATTCTGAAGGAAGTGTAGAGTAACAAGGCCTCTTGATGTTATCAGGGATGTAAAAATCTTTACTTAGTGTGCTTTATTTACCGGTAAAACTTTGTAATAACTACCCAAACGAATCATTATTAAACTGTTAGTTGTTGAGTAAGAAATGACTTGTTAAATAACAGTTTGTTATGGATTTATACATGTAGGGTTAGGGTCAGAATTAGAATTAGGGTTAATTGGAAATGTTCCTCATTCACTAACAATTAATTAATAAGGAATTAATAAGGAATAAGGAACAACTTTAAAAAAGTCCCAGTAACATGTATAACACATTAACCGATTCCTAACAAGTCATTAGTAAGTCATTTAGTAACAGCTGATATGTTACTAATTAATAAGGTGCAGTTAGAAATAATTAATTTACGGGTAACAGGTCATTTATAATTCACTAACTAAAAGCTTGTTAGTTATCTACTGTCTTATTTACAAGGTACATTTCTAAATCCTTAAACCTTAAACTGCTTTTTACAAGTCATTTATAACTCAATAACTAACAGTTTAATAATGATTTGTTAACTAGCTATAACGGGTAGTTATGATAAAGTGTTATCCTTTTACCTTTAGGTGCACCTCAGCTATGCATTTATGAACTTAACTAATTTAAATTAAATCAATTCTGTAACCTTTACTTTTAAAATGTGCAATTATTTTATTTTTCTTCAGCCAGAAAGCCACTTTGAAGGTGTAGGAGAGCCAAACGTGGCTTCTGAGACCCTTGCATTAGATAAAACCTAATTAACCATAACCTGTCTACATTAATCTTGAAAAATAAGCAAAAAATTGAATTGTATTACAAACTAATGAGATGTATTCCAATCTAAGAAAAAAAAAGTCTAAATTGAACTTTTAATTCAAACTTTAACAGCAAAGATCAAGATCCTCTCTGGATTATTATTCCACTGCATTCACCAGCTGTCTGCCTTTTGGTGCAAACCACTGCAACATGAAAAAGCTTCCTGTTGTAGCTTAATGTGGGCCTACACATTTGGTAATTGGTCAGAACATTAAGGCTAAAACATAGGATAAAAAAGCTAGAGAGACTTTAATGATTGGAAAATGTTTCAAAGTGTCAACATTAAAACATTTATTAGATCCAATTTGGTGGTGTGTTTTAATGAGATTTGAAACCTGCTTCAAACAGCAGCATGTGTTTGCAGTTTAAGAAGCCTGCACCCTCAGGAGTGAAGAGGAGCATCTGCACAGAATGCAGACTCGTGTTTTGACAGGAAGGTAAAAGCGATTTCAAACACACACAAAAACACTCAAGATTCTCTGTGGGCCGGTGAAATGTGCAGAAAAAGGGAAAAAAAATCACAGGCTGTCAAGCTGTTTACTGTGCTCTCTCTACCTGGATGTCTATCTTCTCTCATCGCTCTTTCCTTGCAAACGCTTCACTTTTCTGATTTTCCTCACAACTAAAAGAGGACCAGAACTTTTACTGAAAAGCTGGAGGGTGCTGCTGAAATCACAGCTGTCTGGAGACTTAAAAACAGAGAATAGGAGTGCATCAAAAGCAATGATTGTATCTGCTAACTAGACTGAGTGAGTGTGACGTCACCCATAGAAAAGACATATTTTAATGGCATTTTTTGGACAGAGTTGGAAGAGGCTTGGTGCAAAATGTCAAAGTGGGGCAAATAAATCTTGCTCCAGGATTTTTCTTTCACAGAACTTTTTCCAATGTTTGAAAGACTTATTGTCATATTCTGTAATTTTAGCTGGACACAAACTGAAATGGTTAATTCCTCCTTCATGATCAATTTTCAAGTGGCTGGCACTTTGTATTTCAGCCCACATGTAACTACCAAAGCCCAGTCCCTGATTGATCAAGGTTCAATTGGTTTAACTTTCAGTGCAAGTTCAACTGCCACGCGATTTCTACGTAGAGCTTGAACGAACCTAAAAACTTGCAAAGTAACACATGAACGCAATAGTTTTGAACTCAGAAGTCCAAAACGCGCATATACTGATGTTTACATAGAATTTTCATTGGAAAAAGTCACTCAAACACAAGTTTCCAAGCCTGGTGTGTAGTACATAGCACGACACATTGATTAGCTTCATGAAAAATAGGATGAATCTAGTATAATAGCAAACCATATGAACAATTATTCAGATAACCATAGCATCAAGAAAATGCTAATAAGCCAGCTAATCTCTTTATATCACTTTAAATCAATAAATCCATTGAATGCTTCATCCTCTGTGTTGTTTTGGAACAATTCTGTCAAGCTCGGCATAAGACTGAGCAGCACCTCTTCTTCTGCGTAGCTGTCAATAGCAAATGCACACATGCAGTGCCTTCTAGTGGTTGTTGATTTATATATAAAAAATAAAATTAAACAAACACGCCCCTCTCACCCTCCGCAGGTGGTACCTTACCCCAAGCTCGGGTCCTCTACCAGAGGCTTGGGAGCTAGAGGGTCCTGCGTAGTATCTAAGCTGTTGCTTGCACTGCACCTTTCAAGGGTTACAGCCCCGAGTGCTCCAATTACCACGGGCACCTTCACCTTCCAAGCTTTCTCCAGACACTTGGCTGTGGCGCTTCATGTATGATCTTCCGGCCAGCATCTTACACGGCCTACACCTTGGGTCTTGTCTGGTGTGGTGTACATATATATATATGTGTGTATCCTCGGTGGCATACTAAAGATAAACATTAGATTAGAAAGAAAATGTTAAAGTAAACATAAAGCAACAGTTATTTTGACAATAACATTGACTGCGTGTTCATTTCTCTACAGAAGTATTTGAGATTTTGGCTTCTTGGAGCCAGCTGGCACTTCCTGCAAGGGCCTCCATGGGGGGAGGGGTCACTCAGTCCACTTCTCATATACAGTAAATGATCGCTGAATTCCACTCAGTCATGATGGCCGCAGCAAAGGAAGTAGCTTCTAACTTTTGAGAAAGAGTAGCAAAAGTTGACAAAGGGGAGGGTGGGTTGTACCAAGACTAAAACATGTTAATAGTGGACCGTGAGGTCAGCAGAGGACGTTTGACCTCTGTATTTACTCGGTGTAGAGATGATGGGGTGATAATGAGGTGCTGCTAGTTCTGCTTGGAGAAACACTGGATACAAAGAAGTTGACTAAAACTTCCAGAGCACAAAAAACAACGGTCACTGAACTTTTAGCTAACACAGACAAGCTGTCAGGAGTGTAGAAAGTATAAGACAATTTGTACCACATCTAAACAGCTTAATGACTCGAACATTTGCATCTGTTCAGAGAAAAGTTACTGTATGTGCTTTGTGTTTAGTTTGGCACACACTCGCTTTTGTCTGCAGTTTGTTATGGGAAGGCAGAGGAAGGGAGCTGAAGGAAGGGAAGGAGGAGAAGAAGTGGTGCACTGAAGAAGGAAGTTTGTGTTTGTGCAGAGAGCGACACGGCAGCATCGCTGCTGCTGCCGCCGACTGAGATCCTCCCGACTTCAATAACATCAGACATTCGGGCAGAAAAGAAAAACGCCGCACTGACTTAGTGCCAGTGGATGACATTATCAAACCCTTTTGAAATACTTTCCGAGGGGAAAGCAAACTAAAAACGATGATCGGAAAGTACAAATGTGCTGTCAGCAGTTCCTCTAACAAGATGTTGTCAAACCTGCCTCCAGTAGAAGTTCTCTATATTTCTTCTACAGTAACAACATAAATATAAAACTCAATGAAAGGCAAACAATATGACAACAAATATTTGGATAATAAATGCATGCAACACAGCTCACCAGTTTTAACAAAACAAAAAAAAAAGGTTTATTGTAGTGTAGAAAACTGTGCAATCAGAAGAAGTCCAAATAATAATAAATGTTCTCAAAACCCATTGTTTCTTCTGATTTTACACAAATAGCCAGATTTGAGAATAATCACATACATTGGATTTGAGATTCAACTTCCAGAAAATATAAACAGAGTTCCCAGAGAAAAGAGTAGACATTCTTACTACTACTGTAACATTTCAACAAATTATCAGAATTCTAGTGGATTCTGGAGTTGAGAAAATTCTTCTGCTCAAATGCAACACTGCAGTAGCAAAGTGCTTACGTATAAGTCATAAAGCAGCTGATTTAAAGATGATATCCGTTATATCGCATATCGGTTCGAAGCCAATATGAAAAAACACTTTTTTCTGAATCAGCTCCTTCATGTTGATCACGTAAACTGTCAAAGAATTATGGTATGTCAAAGAGTATTGATTTTTTAGGTGTAGCCGGAAACAACTCTGGAGTTAAAAGATTGACTTTATTTGACTTCTGGGACATCCAGTTAAATCTAATAGAGAAGGTCTCTATTTTTCTTGTACTTTTTAGGGTTACAGAAAAGTTCATTGTTGTTATTGTGAAAATCGGGTTTAATTAGATCAGTACTCAGTAACAGGTTTTCATTAAAAATAAGGGAATAAGGGCAAATGCAAAAAGAAACTTTGAGGACACACTTCTTTATAGACACCCTGGGACTTTTTCCCAAATCCATCTCAAAGAAAAGTTTTTGTCGACAGCCGAGAACCTTGCTTTTTTCTCCCTCCATTTTCTCTTGATAACGACATCTAGGGTCTAAATATCATGAGAGAAAACATGTTTTTCTCTCTTGATAACAGACATGCGACATGCAGTCCTTTCAGCCTGCAGCTGTCATGCATCGTTCTGTAACCATGTAGACGGCCTGGTCCCCTCATCTGGTAACTGATGAACAACTACAGGATCACTGAACCAGGCCAATCTTCTTCTCAAAGGATGATGACTTATTTGGACGCCGTTTATGACTGACAACATTAGCACAATCTCTGCCTGAGTTAGACCACAATTGAAGTACTCAGATTAAAGTTGATCAGTCCTTCTGGCGTTCCTTTTCTCTGACAAACTGCTTTGTTTTGCTGCGAATTGTAGAAAAATGAAAAAAGTATGTTCTTCATTATCACAAAAATGGTTATTCTTGTGATAACAACATCTACTAGCTCATTATCTGATTACTTGATAGTAGATGTCGTTATCACGAGAAAAATGACAACAACAAAAAAACATGAAGGAAGTCCGTTTTCGGCTAATGTAGTTTCTAAACCAGTCAGACACGGTAAATTAATCGGCTATTTTTTTAATCAAGAAACCAAAACTAGTCACAATAACAGCTGTTTTGCTTACGTCGTATTTTTGCACACTTTAACAACCGTCTGATGCAAAGCAACAGGCGTGTGTAACGTTAAATCGGCGGTTATCCACAGTGTTGTATTTGAGGTTCTCTTTTTGAAGATACATTATCCTAACGGTAAAAATCTGACTGGTTTTTGTACAGATGTGCAATTAGAAAAAACACAAGCTGCAGACACAATAAATGTGTTTAGTTACACATAAAATCTGCTGTATGACTGACAGTTCACATAGGTTATTTGAATTGTTGATTACTCCTCCAGAGTTTCACAGTAAGTTTTCTAAAATTGCTCTCAGACTCAGGCGTGTAATCTGAGTTGATATGTGTGGATTAAAGGGGATTAGCTTGCACCTGTCCCCCTTTTTATTGGACTCTTTTGGTTGCTCAGAGACATTACGTCAGCCAGCCCCTATGCCGAATGAGAAAGAAAAAAAAAGAAGTTGCAGGCGAGTGAGAGGACTTGGGAGATTAGAATAGAGATCAGCACATAATCCCAGGTTAAACATAAAAAAAAGGAAAGAGTTCCTTATAGATTCCCTTCATGACTCCGTCGCAAATCCTTACCATCCTTTGTCTTTGTCTGACATCTCTGCTTTCTAGGATAAGATATTGAAAGCTAATTAACTACATTATCAAATTTTCCTTCAAAGCAGAACTGGCAAAAGAACGAGGAATATTTTCAGGTTATGGTAATGTCTGACGATTCATCTCATAGTCTTCATCAGCCTGTTAGCCATGTTAAATGTACTGTACGCACGGAAAATGAAGTCAAAACGATGAAAGAATCGCGTTGAGTGTGATGATTAGTGCGGCCTTTGTACCCCTCAAGTATGAGCCAAATAAGAGAAAAATGCTCTGAAACAAACTGCAGGAATATAGATTAAGAAAAGCTTTTAAGTTTTAGAAAAAACTGGAAAATTGCTTCTATCAGCAGCAAATTTTAGGTTTGAACATTAGCACTCTCTGCTTCTTTTTGTTTAAATGCTATCAGATCTCTACTTACACTGACTGTTTTTGTCAGCCGTTTTGTGACTGAATCACAGCGATTATCTGGGATGTTTCTGTGGAAACTCTCTTTTACAAAGAACTGACAGCAATTTTTGAAGCACCAGAATGAAGTGGTGTTCTATCCAAACCAGCCTTCCCATTGTCCCAGTGCTGAACCATGTTCACGTCATGGTTATGTTTTCTTTGACACTGATCGCCCTGGTCCAGTAACCATTTCCTTTTGACCTCCCTCTCCTATTCACAGACTTTCTTTCTTCCTGTCAGATTTTCTTTTTTTTTTTTTTTTTTTTTTTTTTTGCTTTATTATGGAGCTTAACACGGGACTTTAAACTCTGCAGGACTTCCCAATTCTTCCACCAACCCACTAAAGACATTTTTCAAATTTGAACAATTTTCTTTAGATAAGCACAAAGAATTCTTATTGAAAGAAAACATTTTCTAGTCATTAAGATGTGTTTTCTTAAACTTAGATTGTTCAGCTATTGGAAAACTTTCTTGATAAGATTATTTTTCTTGTAAGAAAAACAATAATACAATTTCTTGACAATTTATTTAAGATTCAGTTTAGTGGGCCAAATTTCTTTTCTTTGCCGTTAATCAAAAGAGATGTTAATGTAGGCAGATATTTTGAAAAAGAAAAGGAAGGTAGTTTGTGACAAACATTACTTTGAGAATACCACTGACTGTTTATGAAATCTGGACTCCCTCCCTATCTTGCCTTCTAAACGGAAGCACATAGACTGTTAAAATGTGCACATAGACTTCTATAGAAAAATAATCAGCTGTTGTTGTCTTGTTGTTTTTCACCTTTCGGCACATCCCGTCAGGGGTTGCCACAGTGAAGCAACATTCACTGAAGATTCATTTGAAAGATTTTATGTAGCTCATGTTCAAGTGGTAAGGAGTGCGGCCTTCCAACAAACTCACTCCTGATTAGTGGTAGTGGTTGGCACAGAAAAGTTGATTCAGACGAACTTGGACCAATTTACCGCTTAGCATTAGCATACAGCTCCAACATGGAACAATCCATCTTGTAAAGTTAAAAAAAAAAAAAAAAGAATTGAATTGAATCCACTGTTTTACCAGCGTCTGTGTAGCATAACAGAGTCTGTTAAACTGTGACCTGTCAGATGTTGTACTGAATCCTCCCGCCTTCTTACAGCTGCAGCTTTAATTTAAATAATTATATATAATGATAATAACCCAAAATATGATACTGTGTTCAGGTCTTTTGTGTTATGATTTGTAATATAATGTGATCACCTGGAGGCAGAATTAGGAAATCTCTAGTAAAACTGTCCTTGTCAGAATGGTTGAATTTGAGTTTACAGTTATAAAAAATGAAAAAAAATAAAAAAACGTGTGCTTTTTTATAGTAGAAATTAAGGTAATTTTATTGTTGAAGTGATTTGATTCATATTTGCATTTTGCATATTCGCAAAAATGGGTTAGTGAATGAAAACGCTGCTATCATATCAAAGGGTGAATTAACAATGAAATCTGCAAAGACAACTGGAAAAGAAGGTAAATCTCAGCACAAGTCAGGCTGAATCTTCTGCCCGCATCAAGAGGTCAGGACATTCTGTGCGAGTCCTCACAGAGAAGGCCGCTGTATTTTTCTACCTGTCCACCATCTATTCTTCCCTGCAGATAAAGCGAGAGTTTGCATGTCAGTGTCACCAGCCGGGGCACGGGAGAGGAAAAGGACTGAGTTCTGCCCCTGACATCAGCTTGTTCCACAGATAACAGCCCACACATATGTGCACACTGTGAAAACAATAACACATGAGCTCACGTAATCTGATCTGACACACGGACCGCTTGTGCTGCCGCCACATACTCAGGACGCAGTCGCATTTCTGCCTCTGGTTCAAGTGTGAACAAGTTTTCACTCTACAGGTGGAATTAGAATCCAGCAGGAAGCAGTTTGTGTGCAAAAGGTTTCTGTGCTAGACGTTGTAAAATCAGTTTAAAACTTGATTCTTAATGTGAACAATTTTTTAAATAAAAAAAAGTTTGAATAAAAATATTAAAACAGGTAATAAAGACAAAAAGTAGATAAATGAAAATCAGATAGCAGGTTTGGGAGAATTTGTCGATCAAATGTTTTGAACGCTCGACATGATGGGCCAGCAAACATTCTTTTATTGAGCCGTCTGAACCGTCCATTTATAACTTCAATAACTCACACTACAGAAAAAAAATATGAAAAAAACATAACAAGAACATACTAAAAAACTATCAGAGCAAGAATGGTTTTTCTGACAAATATGACTGACTTAAAGTTGTTTATTTCTTTATAGGAGTATATGGGATTTTGGAACAGCAGGGGGGAGGGGTCGCTCAGTCCAGTTCTCATAAACAGTCAATGGGTTTGATACAAAATTCCGGTTCTGAGACTCCTGAAACATTCAACATTTTGAACCAAGCACAAACTTTGTCTACACTTCCAGTCATTCTTGCGTTTATTTAAAGCCTCGTTTGCTGTTTTAGAGCAGTTGAAACTTCAACTTTTACTTTTTTTTTAACCTTAAGGGAAAAAAGGCTCTTCATAGACATCTTCTTTTCTTAAGTTCAGGTAAACTCCCCGTTTCTTTCCTGTTCTCTGACCGATCCCAGCAGATGAAAGCTTTGACTGAGTCTGACATGCTGGAGGTGCATTCCTGCTCTTTCACTGACCCTAGTTGAATAAATTCACACCTCAACAAGATTTGGATAGAATGTCCTGTTGTCTGGTAGCAGAAAACATGCACAAATCTTTTCACCTTTTGGCTGAGACATTCTTTTCGAGACAATGCGACCACTATTAACATAAAGTTCAACTCCAACATTTGTTGCTGGACATAAAAATGAGAAATTACCTCAGGGACAGACTTCCTGTCCCATAAATAAGCCCCATCAACTCTTGGATTATCCATATTAGTAGAGCGCTGCAAACTCTGCTGGGGCTCCATTGTTTTGTCTCACCACAGCCCATTAAAGCGCTTATGACTCCTAACATCCTAAAAGTGCTTCTCGGATCTGCTTCTCTAAATAAATGAGTATTTTATCTATTTCTTGCAACGGCTCACAAAGTGGGTAAAGTGCCAGGAAGTTGCATAAATGAGCAACAGGAAGTTTCCAGAATAAAAAACCCTGATTAGGCTTCACATCATCGATCACTGCAGAAATGCATGAAGGAAGTTTCCAGATTACCAAAAAAAGGCATATTTATCTGACATTCTCCACTAACAATGTCGTTTTCAGTTTTAAAGTGTAACATTTTAAAAATGAATTGACTTCAAGACTTTTTTTTTTCTCATTAATGTTTTTTTGCAGTAATTCTACTTTATTTGGCCTCAGTCTGGCCTCTCGCCTGCATGCGAGTCCCCTAATGCAAAAGTTTTTGCGAGGACAGAGCTCCACAAAGATCAAGGCCCCTGCGTGTTTGCATTCGTCTTTGTACTCCAGCTCAAATGCACACGTGTGTGCTCTTTAGACAAGTGAATGATAGAGTGGAACAACTTCAAAGCTCCTCTTTCATCTGAAGACAGACAGAGGAACCTGGCATCTACGCGTTCTGCTCTCCTCTCACGGCTTTGTTGGCCTCGCGCGGCAGAAACCAAGCACAGATGGACACGGGAGGACAAATCGAGATGCAATCTGGAGGAGATGAAGTGTTCCTGATGTTTGGAGCTGCTAAGTTTGCATCAAGTTTGAGAGAGAAAACTTTCTTCTGTTAGCTATTGTTGTTGGTCAGCTTCAGCGAGCCTCTTAAAAATGAAGGAAACATAACTTTATATCTTCTTTTCTCACAAAATGAGACAGAAAAATCCAGTTTTTGTGGGTCCTGCAAAGCGTGTCACAGCACAACCTGTTCACTCATGTTCATTCACCTCTGAAAAACTCACTGGTTTTCACATTGGAAAATTTACAGAGTTAACATATGCGCAGTGCATTCTGGGATAGCTTATACTTTGATTTTAAATCAAAACAAAGTACAGTGAACTTACCGAACATTTGTGAGCCAACGACAGCTTTCTTATGACACTGGATCGATTTCACAGATTTGCGAAAGCTAAAAGTGAGTAAAATCCCCAAAATCACCCCCTTAAACATTGAGGAAACGTGCTAAAATGCACGGATCTCGATTCTACAGATCCTATTCACAGAAGAATTATGTTAACGATCGTGGTAATAAGCAGTGACAGGCTAAAGCCTTTAGGACAGAATAATAAACTGCACTTGGCAAAAATAAAGCCTTTAATTACAATAATTAACCATCAGGGAAGATGTAGTATCTTGTAGAAATAAGCCTCTTGATATTTGTACTTGTGACAACCAAGTTTTCCCATTATTTTCTAAACAAAGGCGATCATTAAGAAGTAAAATATTAATAACTTGCCCAATTTTAGGATTATTGAACCTATTTTTGTGTAGAAGTAAAATCTCTGTAATTTGTCACCAAATTTTGTCTCTGGGTCTTAGAAATTGTTGGCTTCTGGTCTCTTTTGGACAGAACTGCTGGCTCAAACATGACAGAACTACTAAGAAGCAGACTGCTGGAGGACAATAGGAAAATAAGCTATTTTCACTGAGGAAAATAAAGCCTGTGCATGGGGTCGCAAAGAACTAAAATAGTTGCAGGCGTAGCACCCAAGCAGGGTGGAACTCAGCAGGTTTGCACCGAACTGGGAGCTGTCACGCGAGAGGAAAGCATCCCTCTGTGAACTGTGACGCCAAACTGTTGACTAGAAAAACATCAACATGAATGGAACGTTGCCACAGGGTCCCAAAAAATACCAAAAGACTAGTTCTCACGTGAACGCGCAACAGAATCTGTCCTGAAAAGAAGAAGAGCTCCGTTTTTAGCTTCGCCTTTCAGTTGTCATATGGATCTGCAAACTCTATTAAGCCTAAGGAGATAGTCATTGAGCTGCTGCAGTATTTGGTTGCATCTCGTCCGTTCTGTAACAGGCCGGGGGGAACATGAGGCTAAAAAAGCAGCTTTGGTATCATTGGAAGCAGCTGGAGCGTTTATTACCCCTCATGGCAGACGACCTGGTGCGGCTGCGGGACCGGCTGCGCTGACGCTGCAGTCTGGACTTGCCCAGGAACCTGTAGTAGTACGAGCGTCTTCCCGATCCCTTCCTGGTGACCCCCGCCATGGTGCCACTCTCAGCTCGCCACTTCAATGGAAACAAGTCCTCTTCCTCGTGATGTCAGATAAACTCTAGGCGAAGTTCTCATGGGGTCAAACTGGGTTAACCACAAACTTCATTTAGAAGTCCTTCTGCGGAAACATAGCTGTCGGTGGGGGTGGCGGCTCAAATTGACTCCTCTGTGAAAGCACTTCCCAGTGCTGAAGAGAAGATGAAAACATCAAACATCCACTTGTGTCCAACCCAGGCGAGTCCAGTCCCACAAGCTCAGACCGTCTCAGCAGCTCTGAACACTCTCCCTCAAAGTTTCCCACCAGTTGTCCGGAATACTGTGTGAGTGTGTATCCTGAATGACAGGAAAGCTGTTCCTGCTCCCAGTGCAAGAGAGCACAGAAGGAATGTCAGGACGGTCAGAAAACCAATCAACAGAGCTGCAAAATACAGCACTGTAGCACAGCTACATACATCCTCACCTCCCGGGACGACGGGAGAATGTATACAACTAAACAAAGAGAGGAGGAAGGCATGCTTTGTGGATAAGAACACCAGGAGGAAAACTTTGGGAGGTCTAGAAAACGTGCATCGACAAAGCGCCAAGTGGAACGGATTTACTAATCCAGTTATCATATTACAGCTTTTTAGCTTTTCCTAAGAAAACAGCCGGATCTGCAGCAGGCTCACAGATGTTAACCAAACTTTGTGGGAAAATTCTGACTGATTTAAAAAAAAACAAAAGTCTCTTGAATAAAGCTTGTGGCTCCTGATCCGTTGATACTCTGGCTCCTGGTTTTGCAACCCGTCCACTTTGCCTTCCTAGGCAAGAAAGGCATGACTGAGAATGACAGTCTGCCAGAAACAGATGTAAATAAGTTGTAAACATTACAGGCAACCAATCAAAAGGAGACAAGAGCCGGGTTGACAGAGCAGAGTCCACAACTAAACGCACACGTCTGTACATCAGGATCCCAACATATGCTGGAGATTCAAGTTTTCTCAACAATAAAACAATAAAAAAATTCCCTTTTGGTTCATTTTTCCTTCTTTTCCTTTCCTTCAAAAACATCCTTCTTTGCATCAGTTCATAAAGTTTAATAGCTCCAGTAAAAAGGACAGAACTCTGCTGTTTGTGTGCAGTATAATTATACTCCCAGCAGTGCACAGAAAGTTCTGACTGAGTTTTCTGCTGAAATAAAAGTTGTTGGAAATATTGATTGAAAGTCAATATTTGATTTCAAAAACAAACCTAAGGCTTTAGTTACAGGCTTAGTTTTTGGGGCGTTCGAGCTCGTAGAGGATCTTAGAGAGGACCGGTTGCATCTTCAGGAGAAGCTTGCAGTTTCAGGTGCAGCCATTGCTTTCAACCATTTTTTTTTGCAGCTGAATTTTTGTACAATAAAAGTCCCTTTAAAGCAGATCGCTGAAATCCTTTGGTTTTTCATTTATTTTGATGCCAAATGAGCCCAGATGACTGTGAGTGAGACTGCACATGATTGTGACCCAAAAAAGATTAATGGATGTGACTCAAGTCTGTTGCAAAATACTGGAGAGACAGGAGGAAGTTGAGACGTTAGGATGAATATATGCATGAAAGGAGTCAAAGACTTCATATTTTTTGAAGAAGTAAAGGCTTTTGACATTAAAAGAGTGGAAAAAGTTGCTAAAATGACATCTTACTCAATTTTACTATAAATCACAGCTCTGATTTCAAAAACAAACCTAAGGCTTTAGTTACAGGCTTAGTTTTTGGGGCGTTCGAGCTCATAGAGGATCTTAGAGATGACCGGTTGCATCTTCAGGAGAAGCTTGCAGTTTCTTTGTGGCTCATGTGACCATTTTAAAGACCCACCAACACAAATGGTGTTTCTGATGTTTTTAACATGTTCTTGTGGGCATTTTTGAGTCAGTGTTTGACAAAGACTGAGAAATAGTCAACACAAGCTTCTCTAAGCAATGCAAAAATAGCAAAAACATTTATATTTATTATATTTTATTGAATAAAAACAACAATAATAAAACTGAGAAACTAAGAAATCCATACTTTTGATCTTTTCACTTCTAATGGTCTTCCACTCTGTTCTCATTTGGCACACTTATAAAGTGTCTGCCCCCCCTCACAGCCCCCATATAAAATGCTCTAGTTCTTCCCCTGGAGGACATTTAAAAAGAAACTTGTGCTTAAAATTGCATTTCTGAGTATTTATTTGTGAAAATCATTGTGAATCAGGAGCAGACAAAAAAAATGGCGTTGGAAAAAGCTTGTGGGCGTGGCGTAGAACCTACAACGCAAGCCGCCAGCTCCCTGCCTGCCCAATACCGATGCATCCACTTACAGGTAAATAGATCATGTATGTCGTTGTTTTCCTTGTCCGAGCGGCAATCTAGTTCCAAGCTGAACGTCTTGTTTTGTTTTGTTGCACTGGTAATGTTAGGCTGGGGTTGTGAGGAGCTGTAAGCTAGTGAGAAAGAACAAAAATAAAGGGTTGGTGGGAAGGAGATGGGATTACTCCAACAGACCAGCAGAGGTGAAGAAACTACTGCCGCTCTGCAGAAACTATGTCCTAGAAAAAGATACAGGTTTTTAGATTTTAGCTAAAACGGTATAATCATAGAGCGGGGATCAAAAGTTTGGGCACTCCAGGGAATTCGTTATTTAATTGTGATTAAAGAACCGAAAGAAAGATTGAAAAATCACCTAAAGGCATCAGTTTACAGATGAGACATTCTTTTAATATGACAAATAATATTAGGCCTTATTTCCATCATTTACCCTTTCAAAATAACAATCACATGACCTCAACATCATTGACAATATATGGATAGAGTACGAACTGTTCAACAATCTGCAGGTTTCGGGGTGGTTGAAAACAGGAAAAATCCATGCGACGTTCCTGCGTCTCACCAACTTTAGCCTTACTGATGTCTTGTATAAATGTTCCCTATAACCTGTCGCCAGTAAAAACTGTGCGTCAGTATTTTTTTGCTCTGTAGCCTCAGTGAGAGGTCTGTGATCTTAAAATTTCGTAGGTTTGCCCATTTGTCCCGTGCATCCACCCGTATGGGATAAAACTGCCCAAACAACATGTAGAAACCACGGTAATCACTCCCAAAGCTAGCTTAAATTCCAACCTCTGACCGTTTCTAAGGTGCATTGATATGTTGATTCCATCTAATTAAAGTCTTTCGGTGCCCACTCCCTGGATTACATTTACTCCTTTCAGCAGCTGCTCAATTGTTCACTGTGATGCTGCTTGTTGCTGGTGGGAGCCGCGAGGGCCATAACCCTGCACTCAGAGAGGAATTTCTGTCATTACCTCAGCCCATAACCCCGCAGCGACAGACTGCAGCAGAGAGAGTGCCTCTAACATCCACCGTGGGCTGCTGGCGTCCAGCTCCACTGGGAGAGTTCACTGGACCTCAATGGGGATTTATCACTAAAGGTAAAGCTGAAAATCTTGTGCTTGGAGCCAGAGGAAACAAAAAATCAAATTTTTAAGTTTTAAGCACACGCACTAAATAAAGACCAACATGCAAGCTTGCAGTCGAGTTTATTTGGCTTCCTGAATTGGCCGTAAATAAAAAAGAACAAACAGATTCTCATCATTTTCCACGGCAGACTGGTTTGTCCAGCCGTCTCTATTTGCATTGCAATCTCTGTGGGAATAATCGCTCACAAAGGAATCTTGTTAGACTGGCCAGGAGTTAGCAAACAGGCGAGGGCGAGTCAGGGCCGTGCAGTTTGTGTTCTGATAATGGTTTTCCTTATATGTGACTACAAAGGATCAGTGAAAGGAGGAATACATGGAAAAAGCCAGAGTGAAGCTGCTGCAACCTTACACAGGAGAGGAGAAAAAAAACAACTTTCCTTGCTCCAGTTCATCAATATTTTGGATTTTTAGTTAAAGGGATTAAGTGAAAAACAAGGACATAAATAACAAGTCACAATATGATTGTGTTATATAGTGATTTTCTCAATTGTATTCATTGTATACAGCTTTGTCAGGATATTATACCACTGGATTGCTTATTGAAATGCCCAGAAACTTAAATATGACCACAAAAAAGTTCCCAGAATGTAAAAAATGATGAACATTTTATTGCATGTATGTCCTGCACTGAAAGCGTTTTCATTGTTTGTTAGAAAACACAAAGCTGTGCTAAAAAACATTTCCCCCAGTAGCTTTAACAGCTTATTTTTGCTATTAGCCACAGCAAAAAAGTTCTCCTACTTTAACAGCACAGCATAATACAGCAGGAGACGTTTTACTAATAGTAGAAATATGTTGAAAATCTCATCTTTTCTTAAAATAGTTTGTTGGATCTCAGCAGACAGGAAGTTGCATCATATTTTAGGTTTTAAAAATTCTAAAATGAGATGAAGTGCTGTCAAAGTTTTGCACTTTTGGTTATTTTGACTTGAACTCATAGGCGGAAAGTCAGATGCAAAGATTAGAAGCTGACATGACAGTTAAAATTAAAAAAAGAAATGTTTTTGTGAGTGTAATAACACTGCTTTGATTTGTCTGTGTTCCCACCTAACCAGAAAAATTACATTTGGTTCAACACTTTTTAATTTTAGGAGCAAATGTTAGCAGTATGTTCTTAAAATTAGAAAGAAACCTCATTTTTAGTTTAGTAAAAGAAGTAAGTTAAAGAAACTTGTCTTACCTGCTGAATGAACAAAAGAAGAAGGGGGTCAGAAAGGTCCAAAAAGCAGCACAAAGAAAGAGAAAAGACAAGAAAAAACTCACATTATTATGGAACATCTTGGATGCATACTTATCATAAACACTTGTTTTTATAAATGATTCACTTTTTTTTTGTTAGGAAAATGAAAAAGTTTAACAATTCGTCTACAACAGAAATGTTTACATCCACAGCATTGATAACTGACGCCAGAAAAAACAGGGTATATGATGCAGAAATGTAATAAAGAACAAAGAACCTTAAGACATAACACTGCTGCTATCAAACTCCCACTTCAAGAAACAGAAGGCAAACACACTCTTCCACACAGCTCGCTTAAGTGTGAAAGAATCATTTAAAATAATATAACGTGAACAATTATTGATTTCACTTGCAATAAAAGAAATCTACACATAGTTCATCCTAAAGGGGGAAAAAAAAGTTTAAATGTTTAATAATTTCTGAATTAAATCAAATCAGCAAAGAGAAGCAGTTTGGTTTTTTTATCTGTTCAAAAAAGGTCAGGCCTGTTGCAGCAGTGACCCCTTGTGGAAAAAACGGTGAACTACAGCTGCAGGACAACGCTCACCGACCAGTTCTAATAAATGCCGCTGCTAAATCATGACCACATCACCCAGACTCCTTCATTTGCTCACTGGCCCTTTGGGGGTCCACTTTTCAAAGTTTAGAGGAGGACATCTGTCATCCTACCAACTTTGTTGCAATTAAAAAAAAAAAAAAACCTAAAAAACCTATTGGCTATGTTCCTGGTGACATTTCAAACTAAAACATGAAAGCGTATTTTTGTTTTAATGGTTTTCCAGGATTATTCTCTTTTGTTACTAAATTAAAATGTTTGTGTCCGTCATCAATGGAAGAGATCAAGATCCAAAAATAAAAATAACTCGCTTTTGCTGTCAAAAATAAACAATAAGAGCATCTAAGTTACTTGGGAAAACAAATAAATGTAATAACATGTAATATAATGTAGATAAAATATTCGTAGATTATTTGTGAATTAAATCAATTTATTGTCAAATATCCGTTGTGTTGTTTACATTTTACTATAATTTCAATCAAAGTAATGCTTTATTTCTGAAAGTATTTTGGAGGGAAACCTGGAAATGCTATTTTTATGTGCACAAAAAACAGAAATAAAAATAAATTGTTACGGGAAGTTATGGGAATCACTAATAAACTAAACTAGAAAGTCCTGGAACAGATCGAAACATAATACAAAAAGTTCAAACTGAAAGAAAAAATGTGTCCAAATATAAATTTAAAAAGTAGTAGTTTTCTCAATAGTTTTCTCTTTGGTTTTAAAATTTTTGCGATGTCACCAAATATTTCATATCATTCTTTTAATATTCAGCCTCAAATTACATTTTTTTGTGTGGAAAAAAACAAAATAAACATGCATGACGAGAGAGTTAATATTAAAGAAAGTTTTTGTTTTGTAAGCTGGTTTAAAATAGTCTGCTCTCGGTTCTGCTTTGGTGTTGGACTGGGACGGTCCATCTAAGCGTTCTTTCCTTCCTCGTGTCATTCATGCGTCCCACTCCAGCTCGGCCCCAGAGTAAAGGCCAAACTGCAGAATGTCCCGTCCCAAGCAGAACTCATTAAACAAGGCCAGAGAACAGAGGAGTCTGTGTGAACGCGTTGGCCCAAAATAGGAGGATAAGTAAAATGTGGAGAGACGAGGAGGGGGGTAAAGGGGATAAAAGAAAACAATAGGAAGAAGAAGGAGAGACACGAGATTAGAGAGATGGATTTTAATTTTTTAACCTTCTTTTTTTCTAAGTGCGACAAATGGGCTGGAAAGCAGAACTTGCAGCCTTTTCCTACTCTGTTAAAAAAAAAAAAAAAAAAACATCTGGTTTTATGTCAAACATGCAGCAAGAGTTTAGTTCCGATTCATCCTTATTTGTATGATTCTGCTGTTCTATTCCTTGAGAAGAAATTTAAATCTATACATCGGTTTACATGCACACCACATTTCAAAATAAAAGCCTATTCTAGAAAATGTATTTTTTTTGTTTCTGCAAAATCCTGCAGCAGCAATATTGTTAATATAATAATAATATAATATAAAAAAATATTCTCACCCCTACTGAGCTGCTTTTAACGTTTACGGGCCAGAATGTGGCACTACAGTGTATATCCCATGACTTTGTGCAGTCTGTGTTTGCCCGCTTTTATGAAAGATGACAACGACCACAGATGATAACATTTTATTTCAGTGTGTTTTCTTGAGCTAGTGACTTAATAACTGGAGTCAGTAACTCGTTATCACAAGAGAACAACTGTTTTCTCACATTAAATTAGGGCTCGTTATCCTGAGGTGATGGCTTGATCATTTGTTACCTTAAAAATTTTGAAAAAAGGGTTATCACTTAATCACTAAATGTTGTTCATCTGCAGATTGGCTGATTGAAACGTTTATTTGTAGTTTCCTTGAGTGAGGATTATGGATTAATAAGTGATCATAAGTAATAAGATCATGATTACTGGATTTAGATATAACTTCTCTAAAAAGCAAATCCATTAACAGAATTGTGTTATTTATGTCAACTTCCAGCAAAAACAATCAAATGATTGAATTCATGAGTCAAAATTTAAACTATTTTTAGGATACAATCTGAGCAATCATAGCACAGTTTGAAGGTAGAGATCCAAACATCAGTTTTACTTCTCCATTTCCACCACAAAAGGCTAGCAAAAAACAACACATCCATCCATTGCAAACTGAAATCACTTAAAGTCAAACAGGATGTAGGATTTTGGCAAAATAGTTGACTTCTTCATCCATTTAGAGCTCTTCACCCTGCAAAAAATATGCTCCTTTTTAATCCCAGGAGGGGTGCAGCCATGAGCAAAAACGCACACCTTTCCTTTCCATGCCTCTAGAAACTTTTGAAACATGGTTGGACGGGGTTACCATGGTGACATGGTTCCACAGAGCTGCTCTCATTGCAGCTCACAGCTATATTTAGAAGTGTGGCCATAATAACATTTACTTGAATGATGCTAATGCAATAAGGAGGACATAACTTCTTTATGACTGCAAGTTTCCTCTCTGACACCACTGCATTCTCTCCAATGCAGATGATGCCTGGACAGCAGTGGGATGTCAGAAATGCAACAATTTCTAAACAATCAGACTTGAATAATTCAGTTTATCATATTTTTAGCTCATCTTTTTGAAAAAAAAACCCCACAGATGTAAAAAAAAGCTCTAAGGTTTTTTATCAAATCTTAGATATTCTAATTTACTTTTTACATAACTTGTTGAGAAATTAACCAACAGTACCTCTACTGTAGATTGTCTGTCCCGTGCAAACATTGGAGCCAGTGTGGCGGGCATATCTCAGGATAATGTCAGGATTACAGATAGAATAGCCACCATTCTGTTGTTGACATTTCAGCAAACGCTTGCGCAGCAAAGTCTGCTCCAATCAGTCAAGCACAGATTAAATGACTGACCATCTGTTTTTATCATTTCAGCAGAGATAGAGCTACAGATCACTGGAAACGCACAGACTCGTGCACACCTCTATTTCATGAAATACCAGGAGAATCCCAGGCTAAAAGCCTGTTTGCATTTTGATGCTGATAAACAGTGGTCCCCAACCTATTTCTGGCCATGAACCAGTTTAATGTCAGACAATATTTCCACGGATCGGCCCGTACGAGGCTAAAGTGGGTTTTTCTTAGCCTCCAGTTTCCCTTAACTGTCAATGATAAAGTTTACCTTCATCCTCTGTAAAATAGCAGATGCTTTAACCTTTATTTATACACCAGGTTTCATGTAGAAACCATACAAAGGCGATAAAATTTAACGTTGACGCCAACTTCAGTCTCATCTGACTTTTAAGGTGCAACTGATGAATACACGAAAAAGTCACTAAAACCAGTATTTTCTTAAAAAAAAAATAAAAATAAACGTTACTCCACTGTTTAAACAACTTTATTAGCAGAATCCTCGTAACATTAGCCAGCCAGTTGCTGAAAACTTTGCATCATTATTCTAGTCTGGTTTTTGTCTGTTAAAGTCCTGCTTCGATCATCTCTTAAACAGCTTTCAAAGCATTCCCAGTGGTCTTTAATAATTTTGGCTGAACTGTTGGTGTGAAATAACCCCCCATTTCCCATCATCACTCTATTTACACACCTTCCTGTTAGCCTATAGCCCCTCACAACCCAAACTTTACATTAGCGGTGCAGCAAAAAAAAAAAACTGTGGTTTTGGAGCTATCCAGCCATACAGTTTTGAGCCAGCTAAGGTAACACAGTAATGTTTTGATTTGTTGGTGTGCTAATCTGTTAGCATAACAGCCCTTTTTTCATGCATACTTGGTGAAAGTCCCACTTCAATCATCTGTTGATCTATTGTGTGGACATTGTCATGGTCTTTTGATTGTTTTTTATTGTTTTAGTTGGGACTGTAGTTGCGGAGTGAGCCTTCTTTCACTTCCCATCATCCCTTTGTTTATCTGCTCTGCTGCTAGCTTACAGGCCCTCACAACCCCAACCTAACATTAGCGGTGTAGCAAAAATGGATAGCAATATTGGAGCTATCCAGGAATACAGTTCTGAACCAGAAGTCACATCAGACGAGGGAAATGAAGATGAACATGGATCTATTTGTCTGCATCAAAATGAGCTTGTGGCTCAGCCATTGTATCACCCACGTCACAACTACAAGCTTTTTCAAAAGGCATGTTTTCGTCTGCTCCTAATTCACAATTTAAATAAAAAACATACTCAGAAATGTAATTTTAAGCCTAATTTTCTTCATACATGTCTATCATGAGAAACATGCCACAAAAAAGTGTTAAAAATACCATTTTCATTGGAGTGAGTCTTTTTAATGCAGCTCTCTTTTACTTTGAAGTTGAAGGCTCTACCTCTGTTTTCTCACTGGCTCTTTCCTCCTAAAGAAACATTCCAAATAAGTTTGTTTTTTCTCAACTTTACTATCTTGTGGGTTTCAATAGCGAGCGGGCCAGCCGCTTCATGACCATAGCGAATGTATATTCGAAATGTCACATACGTCAAGAATGAGTCGAATGTGGTTGGGAGAATCCAGCAGTTTTCTAAAATAAAACTTCCTTCAGAATCAAATAAATGCCGGACTGCAGAGTAGTAATTGGGGACCACTGCTGTAAAATGTGGGAATAACCAATCATGCTAGAAAAAACTAGCTCCTTCTGAAAGTGTGCAAACTTTCTCCCACTCAAACCACTTTTTGGAACTTTGCAGTAAACTAATAACAAAAGCTTTTGTTGCGGGATTTACAACTCCTAAAAACACCCTCTAATCTTGGATTATTAATGATGCTGTGATCTGAACCAGTTTCTGAAACGTGACAAACTGAAAGTCTGTCCTCTTAGAAAGTCCCTCACAGCTGAGATTAAAACCCCAGGGGCAAACCCAGGGCATCCCGGGGGATCACGCCACATTTTCACACTGGCCGGGGAGCAGATGGGGATCCTCTGGAGAAGCTGGAGGAAGCTCAGGGCTAAAGGCAGAAAAGCCAGGATCAGGGAAAATAAACTTTTTTTGTTTGTTTGTATGTTTGTTTGAGACTTCAATGAAGCAGAAATTACACATTTCCACACCATTTCCCAAACACTGTGAGCAAATCTTGTCATCAAAATAATCTGTAATCCTCAATCTTTGTCAGAACAGGAAATTGTGTTTAAAAATGAGATGTAAAAAAAAAAAATTAGAGGACAGAAAGAAGCAGTGCAGCAGTTATGTAGGTAAAGAAACATATAATTACCAAAGTGCCTCAATTATCCTCCATTTAGTTCATTCCTCAGGCTTTTATTGCTGCTCCTTATACTCCCCTTCTACTTAACCATTTCTTGTTGTGTCTTTAATTGTCCACTTTCTTTTTTTTTTTTTTTTTTTTAACTAAAATTGCAAGCTATAGCTCATGTACTGTACACTCTGTTCAAAGCATCAGCTGAGAAAAGCTTACACAAAACAGAACAGATGAAACCAGCTGATCATGTTTTCAAATGCATCCCAAAGCACTTAATGATCTTTATGTCGGAATTTATGGAATCCAGACGCAGTGCATGTAAGGATTGTTTCTTCTTTTCAGTCATAGAGACGCCATTGTCACATGAACAATAGACAAAGTTTGTTGAATGACCATGTGAAACCAAAGTGGACTAAAAAAAAAAAAGGGGGGGGGGGGGGCAGGCAACAATACAGTCGACATGTAATTGAATTTGATCATTATTCTAACTCTTACTTTCACTTGAACAAATAACTAAGCTTGAGCTTGACCTCAAAGAACTACCTCACTGCTGGGGCAGAAAAAGTGAACTGTAACTCATTTTAACCAGCAAAGTGAAAAATCTCTGCAAAAATGTTGCCTGTCTGCCTTAAATTTACAAAGCGACAAAAATTTTTTATTTTTTGGGGACTTGCCAAGATATCTATCTATCTAACGATATATTGATAGATAACGAATGCCACACTCAATCACAAATACACAAAATGTACAAAATTCTTTTTTTTATTAAAGCATGTGGAATCAGGCAGATACAGACTGCATCTTATTAGTGGTTTATTTGCATTGCATTGTCAATTCTAGCTTCCAACTCTTTTTTCCCCTTATATTTTCAGACTGGAAGTTTTTAAGTTGGAAATAAAATATATTGCCAAAACATACAGTATATTCCACAGCAAAAATGCCAAAGTATGTAGTTGTAGAAAATACTTGCATCTCATTGAATTTAAAACACACACAGAAATGCCACAGCAGTTGCAAACTTTAAGATTTTTATCGCCTGAAAGCTTAGTCACACCTTCTCAAATTGCACCGCACAACAGCACAAATCAAGAACCGTTTTCTGGCAGTTCCTGTTAGCTGCTACAACCTAGAGAAACCTTTCACAATAAAACTAAAGTCACAGACGGGATTAGGGTCACAAACCTATGTGAGGATTCTTATGTTTTCCTAAGCATCAGTGAGTAAGTCTGCTTGAATTGTCTCTTCACTGTCAAAAAACCCAACCGAGATGACAAGAAAGACAAAAAAATAACATTATGGTGTGAAGTTATAGGACTAATTGAGATGCAGGGAGGCTTTACAGTGAAATGGAAGAACAAAGTGTTGGTTTTGTTACAAACTAACTTTGTTGTTCCACTTGGCAAGCACAAGTTAATTAATTTCTGGCAGTACAAAAGTTGGTTTAACTCCATTCGGTGGGTTGTTTTCAGAAAAACAAACCCAGAGAGCAGCATGGCTCCTGTCGGTAGGACAGTTAAACATAACATGACGCCTCTGAGCAGAACAAGGCAAATGGAAAGAGCTTATTTCTGTTTAAGGGCAGGCGAGGTACGTCTATTTAACTTTGCTGCAACAGGATGTAGAATTTCTGTCTTTTATTAAAAAGAACTAACAAATACGTCGACAGATGAACAAAGAAAAACGAAGAAAAGAAAAACATCTTAACATTTATTGAAACCCACAAGCAAGCTATGACCACGAAGGGCATTTTGGGAGATTTCTCTGCTTTTGAGTAGATTTAAATGGTAATCTTTGTCACGGCCAACAGCTTTAATAGCTTAAAGCTTGTACATTTTTACCTTCGTCACTTGCCCAAAACAGAGCATCTGCATGTGTTAAAGTAGTGCCGCATAAAGCCTCTCAGAGATCGAGGGCAAGACACAGGAGGAGAGCAAAGATGTGCTACATTGCAGTTTGCAGGGGTTTTTTCAGCATAAAAACAAGCCACATGTTCAAGTGTTTCACTTAAAATCAAAGTAAAAAAAAAGTCTTGATTAATGTCATATTTAAAACTATGGCCCCCTTTTTCCTTTATGGATGATTGAAACTAAGGAAAGGGTATTTCATTTGCATAGCAGTGACTGAAATAGCTTTGGGTGGTTTTGTTTATGTTTGTCAGCTGGTATGTCAAGTCCCTTTTGTTGTTTGTTCCTTTTCTTAATTTAGCCAGGTAAATGTGATGTAAGAACCTTCCTGACAGGAAATGAAGCACTCTGGATTCAACTTCATATTTCCTTCTGTCCTGCTGGGAGTTTTGCCTTTTGGCATTCGAGTCAGTCTTTGAAATCATCAGCAGGATTTTTCTATCGGAATGCATGCAATAAACCTAGAGAGTATTAGAGCTAAGAAAGAGCTACAAACATCTAGCTGAATTTGTTTCTCATGAAAACATAACAAAATCAATGAAATCATGGATTTGTATTTTCTATGGCTCGTTTGTCTTCCACTTACTGTTACTGTTATTTTACGCATTGTAGGGCGCACAGGATAAAAAAGGCGCATTGTCAATCGATGGTCTGTTTAGGAACCAATCTGTCCGTCAGTCAGACTTTAGTAATTCAGTAATTCTACAACTCGTTAGTAACAAGCTAGACATTAGACACATTAGCAAATTCACAACAGCTGTAACTCCCAACCTTGTTTGCAACACATAAAAAAACAAACTTATACCGTAAAACAAACATTACCGTGTCTACAATAACTCCTAACCTTCTTAGTAACGCGTAGTAAACAGAGCAGTCCAATGTAACGTTAGCCTCGTTAGCATATTCACAAAAGCTCCTGAACTTGTTTACAACACAAAAAAAAAACAGACTTATACCGTAAAACAAACATTACCGTGACTACAATAACTCCTAACCTTCTTAGTAACGCGTAGTAAACAGAGCAGTCCAATGTAACGTTAGCCTCGTTATCATATTCACAATAACTCCTGAACCTGTTTGCAACACATAAAAAAACAGACTTATATCACTAAAACAAACATCACTGTGACACACTAACTCGTAACACGTAAAAATTCAATGCAAGTTTGACTTTTAGTGCAGAAAATATGGTGCAAATTCATTTACATGCACTGGATGGACAATCTGTGATGAGACACGTGGGATTCTGAACAACAGAGTTTACTCTGCCTATTTCAACAATGTTCCAAGCACTTCAATTGAAAAGATAAGTAAAGTTTGAAGCTTTGTTGGATTCATCCTCTTGTCAATCTCTCAAATTGGCAAACAAAATGTGATGACTTAACTTTTGAAAGCACAGAGCAACCTTCTTCTTTTAAACTGGTAGAAAACCCCCACATTTCTCATCAAATAACCTTGTGCAGTGGTGATGAACAACATGTCAAGATTCATTCATGAAAAACTTCAGGATGTGGTCATTCTTTTTTTCAGCATAGCAGTCAGAGTTACAAATACTTTTGTGTTTTTGCTGAATTTACTGATGAACCTGCAGGAGAACCCTCACTGAGCTTTGATGACAAACATTACGTCAGGAAACCAGTCTACAATTACACCAAGAAAGCCTTTTTTTTTTCTTCATTACCAGATGGTTTTAGGAGGTGGAGTTAGCCATTGGCCTCTGAAGGTTGACCGTCATCAAAAAGAAGTATTACAGCTTTATACTAACCACATTTGCCTTGTTTTGGTTTCACTTCTGTGTAATTTCACTACTGGCATTTCAAAATCCTTTTTCGTTTATTCTGACGGCCATTCCAGTGAATCTGAGTGGGTTATCATATCGACTCACATTAACTTTTTTTTGAACTGTTATGAGTTAGAACAACAGGCTAAGCAGATGTTCCATAAACTTTCTAACTGCTTAAAGTGTCAGCATAAGGTGTCTGTCAGTCTCTCAGGTTTTTGTGTTTACCACTGTCTCATTAAGTTCAATTTTTTAAATAAATTTAAAAAGAAGAATTGAAGCATCCTTTATTAACACTTGGTCCCACGGTTCATTATAAGACACACTTTCAAAGTCCCGGTACTCAGTGCTTTCCAGCCAAAAAAGTAAGAATTACACCTGTTTATCTGTACATTTTTAGATAAAACAGCTCAATCATTATTATTTTAAAATAATTGATTTAATGTTCAGTGCACATTCCCCAAATTAATACATCAGTTTCACAAACAGGAACAAAAGATTTACCATGCTACTAAGTCACTGTGATCATGACAACTTTCGCTTTAGCACAAATGTGAAGTCCCCAAAACTTGAATCTGAAACCAGATTTTGGCAACTTTCCCCACAAAGTTTTCAAGGTTTTTATTTATTTCTGTGCATCATTCCTGCTGTGAATTCTTATCAGTTCCTCTGGTGATGCAGTCACATTGTATCTATTGTATTTGACCCACATGTACCAGCCAGACCTCTCCGGTCATCTGGATCCGGTCTTTTGTTAGTTCCGAGAGTAAAAGCCAAACATGGAAAGATGCATTCAGCTTCTATGCTCCACAGATCTGGAACAGACTTCCAGAAAGCCTTAAATCAGCTGATTATTTTTATTTTAATAAATCAACCCTTTAACATTTCTTTTTACGTTTTTTTTTTATATTTATAGCACTTTGAACTGCCTTTGTGCACAGAACATGCTATACAAATAGACTTGCCATGCTTATCTAACATACCCATTCACCTAAAGAAAACTAGAGAAAACTTCTAAAAACGTTGGGGTTACTCCTGAAGAAACAGCCTAAAGTCAAATAAGTTTCGAATCCCCACTCATTTAAAAAAAACAAAAACAAAAACAGAACACGCCAACGATATCTTTACTAACTAGTTAGTTCAGCTATTTACAAATACTGAGTGGAAAGCAAACGTTAAATCTTAATTTTGACTAATAATTTTTCAAATGATTGATTTTCTTCTCATCTACTTTTCCATCCAGATTTCTTCCTCTTCAGAAGAATTTCCATGTTGCACTTCAGTTTATAGGTCAAGATCCAATTCTAACATTGACCTTTGCTCTCAAAGCTTTTTCCCAATTAAAACCTCAGTGGGGGGTCAGGCCCCCTACTGTATGAACCCATTAAAGCTTTATCAAAGCAGAGGTCGAGGACAGAAAATGGCCCACCTTCACATAATCGTAGAAAACATTAACTATTTGTGCAACATTTGCAACTGTATTTTTCAAGTTGTGTGTGTAATTCTTGATTTGTAACTTGTGTTTGTGCATATCTAAATTCAAAGCGGCTGAGGAGAAAACTCTGATGACCCAGCATTCTAGCAGCATTTAAACACATCATTTGAACACAAATCTGGAGATGTGAAAAGAGTCTCGCATCTGATTTGTGCGTAAATGTGATTTTGTATCAGATGATTGGTGCGTACTTTTTAAAGATTTTCATGTGTAGTTAGTTTCAAGCGGCTGCAATTTTAAGTTTTGCGTGTCTAAATTGCATTTTGTAATTTTGGTACACGTGAATACCCAACTGCAAGCACACACAGTTACGCAGTAAATGTTTTGTATGAGTTAAAAAATCAAGAACTCCACACACACACACAAATCCAAAGTTACACAGAAACACGCGGACACAAGTTACACATCAAAATTACACTTATTTAAATCAGATGAGACTATTTTCTCTCCATTTATTTTTAGTGGATCAAATCTTAATGTCATGTGTTTTCTGCTTTGTTTAAAAGAATATATAAATAAATGTAAATCTTTAGTTTGCCGTTTATTTCCCCCAATTTTTTGTGTAATCATGATTAGAAATTATGCTTTATCCAATAATTCTGAATTAAAAAACATCTTTTATGAATGTTTTCTACGTCTGACTTTTAAATGAAACAATAGATGGGATCTGTTGGCTAAAATTATGTATTAATTGCCATAAATATTTCATAAAACTTTATGGAGGCTTCTTCCTGTAGGACTTTTATGACCTCCATGAAAGTATTACCAGCAGCTGTAGAAACATCTGCAAGCAGAATGGCGACACAGAATAGCTGAGCACACAACAATGGAAAAAGCCGACACACACTGAGCAAACGTTTCCCTCTACAAAAGGTATTAGTTTAAGACACAAAGGAGAGCGACATCTTTTGAGAATGGCCACTGTTCAGGTAACACCAGACACATCTGTATTCCAGCTGCATGAGCATTGGGGCACGATTTCAGGATTTTCTTTCCATGTTCTGTGTTAAATGAAATAAAATGAAATTTATGTGAGGTTTTTAAAGCAGACACATGGTGAAAAAAAATAACTAAATATTGTGTGTCTGCAACAAACAAGCCAAGAGGAAAATGATGCCAAAGCAAAATGTTAGACGCAAAAATGTCATGGCACAAACAAACTAAAACTTAGGATAAAAATTTACTGAATTTACTGAAAATAAAAAAACAAAAAACATTTCTCTTAACATTTTGCTTTAACTCTTTCTGTACAGCTTATATCCTTTAGTTTCTTTAAAAATTCACTCTGATGAAAATTGTGTTTTTAACATGTTCTTGTGGCATTTTTCTGATGATGTGGGCAGATATAAATACAATTTTAGCTCACAAATTCAATGTATGAGTTACTTCTTTATTCAAATCATTGCAAATAAGCAATTTGAATAATTTTGTTGCTTAATTTGTGACGTAGAAAATACGCTGGGCGAGCCACAGGCCCCCTGCTGCGGTTCATTCAGATGTATCCTCTTGTACAACAACTAGATCCATGCACATCTTTGTTTACCTCGTCCGAGTTGGCATCTGGCTGGACAGCTCCAATACTCCTCGACATTTTAGTTGCACCGCTTATGTTAATTTGGGGGTGTGAGGGGCTGTAAACTAGCAGGAGAGAGTGTAAACGGAGAACTCTCAGCAATTGGGAGAGAAAGGGGGGTGGGGTTGCTCCACACCATTAATCCCACCCACAATTCAGAGGTGAATTTCTAATGATTTACTGCCACTCTGCAGAAACTGTGTCCAAGAAAACAAACAGTTTTTTTCTTAATAAAAAATGCATAATCAGAATTAAAAGACCACTGGGAACGCTTTGAAAACAGATTAAAAGAGGATCAGAGTGAGAGTCTATTTATCTCATTTAATGGATTCAAGGTTACATGTGGACAGTAGTTGTGGTAGTGCAGTGAAGTTGTGCTGTCAATCGATTAAAAAATGTTTTGGATTAATCACACTATTGGGTTGTGATTAATCACAATGTTTTACTAGGTAAATTTTATGCGACGATATGCAGCTTTTAAACAAAAACAGGCCACAGAGAAAATGTTCCCCTTCACTTTTATTGTCAGAATTTTTATAAAGTGTTACTCAGATATCAAAGAAGTGTAATGTATGAGCATAAACACATCAACAGTAAGACAAACAGAACTGTAAAGAATTTTCTGTCTGCAGTATTACTCAATGACGACTCAGTGACGTGTTGTGTTACCGTTGGCCGCATTACGTATCAAATAGTCCGCCTTTTGTGAATGAAACTCCAAAAGTAACAAGAATAAAGTACTAAAAATCGACTGAACCTTTATGTTCTTTTGTAAGTGACCTTGGTATAAGCAGGATAATGTCCGAGAAAGTGTATATTCTCAGAAATTATCACACACTGTGGGAGCTTGAACCGTTTCACACAAAGTGTAATTAATTAGCGTTAGTAAATATGAATGCGTTCATTTTTTTTTTTTTATTAGTTGCGCGTGTTAACGCTTTAACGTTGACAGCGTTAATATAAAGGCAATCATGATTAGGAGCAAATATAATTTCAAGAAAATTGTTTCATTCTCTCTTATTTATTTTCTAATCAATTTATGAATTCATATCTCAAACAGATTTGACATATCTGTATTACTTTTATTGTCTTTTTTTCCCTTGATTTTGAAATTGCTTGAAATCAACCAATCAATAAATCAAGCAGGCAAGCATTCAATCCAATCAAAACATAAAAAAAAAAAAATTGTCTTAGTAAAGTTTTTCAGACATTCTATTCAGAATAGAATATGAAAGGATGGGATTGGATGGAATAAAAACGAAACTTTAGCGGAAATTACATGGGAGTCTATTGCTCCATTCACCCATTAGATCATTCACACTAATGAAAACACACAATAACAAACAAGTAAAGAATGTGTTAAAACATATTAAATAACCCAATAAAAAAAGTTTAAAACATAAAGAAAACAAACAGTAAAAAGTAATTAAAGTCAAATCAAACAAAAACACTTGTTTAATTTTAGTCTAAAGGTCCATAAAGAAACATGAAAAAACAATGACATTCTAAACACTGTAGAGTGAGAAGTTTCACTGTAATCATAGGCACTTTGAAAGTCATTAAAAAAAAAAAATAGAAAAGGCTAATTGATGCTCCTTTTATGTTTTAGGTGTTCTAAGAATACAAGCACATGCATTTCCTCAGGCCTGAGTGAAACTGGGACGCAATAAAGCGAAGATCAGGGCACATATGGACATCATGCAGCCTGCCAAACACATGTACAGTAATTATATGGTATGCTATGGAGCAAACAACCTCCAGCTCATTCTACCGCAACCCAGTTCCACGTACGTGCTCAGCCCACCTCTGTCAAACAGAATCACTTTTTAGATAATAATAGATTTGTGAATCTTACTTGATAGACGGTTGTTTTTCTGGCTGTGATGGAAGGCAGGAAAATAGGAAAAATGAGGGCAGGTATTGTTCTTTTGTGAGAGCAGACAGGAGGGTACATTTGAGGACAGCGTGTTACCTGATTCACCTCGCATTAGGTCCACTTTAAATTTCCAAATTTAGAAAACAGGCACCTTTCACATCTGCTCTTTGGTTTCACAAGCATCCAAAATATCTATACAAGTATGTTCAAGAAAAGGGGATTCTCAGATATGCTCCAGACAAGTTTTAACTAAAGAGTTTCACAACAGTCCTATTTTTTTTTTCAAAGAAACTCATCACGAAACAGATTACAGCTTGCATTTAGAAAAGCAAAGTGCTGTTGCCTGTTTGTCTTGTTTTTCTTGGTTTTTTTTCTGTTTTTGTGATGGACTAGAAACCAATGAAAAGAACGAATAAATGGACTTCATGAGGGAGAATGAGAGCCAAAGGCTTTCATATGAAAATCCATGCAAAAAAGGAAAATCGTCCAACCTAACTGCCGTTGGAGGCGTATTTATTTAGAAGCCCTGCAGGCACGTTTCATTTGGAAACAGAGCAAAGAGCAAAACTGGAATTATCTCCTCAGTCGGTCTGGAAAGAGTTTCTCATAAAAGTAATCACAATCTGCAAACATCACCAACTTTTTGCAGCTTTAAAAACACTCCATTCCATCTTCTAGACTCCACAGGATGAAAACACGACAAAATTCAAGTGCGCATGCTTTTTGACAGATCACGTCAGCCTGTATTTTACTTTCACTGCAACAGAATTGTAAAGAATAGAGTCTGTTTGTGACCTAAACTCAGTTGAATTGAAGGCAGTCCTCAAAAAATTGTCAAGAATGAAGCACTTTCAAGATAAAACATTCCCACCTTACATCAGTAATGGTAAGAAAAAAAAAATGACACAAGGAAAGAGAAAGAAACAGCGTTGCTTGAAAACGTGCTAAAACAAGCTACTGCTTTGGTTGCAGTGACCTCCAAAAACTAAATGTATAATCGTTATTATGTCTGGCTCCTGGGTTTCCTGTTTTCTAGGAGTTTCCACTTCAAAACAGTCTGGAAGACTTGATTCATAAGCAGGTCAGCTAACTAAAAAAGATTAACCAAATATATTAAGTATAAATGCATTTGAGTTGCAAAAAAAAAAAAAGAAACTATTTACCAGAGTAAAAGAACAGAACAGAAAATAAACTAACAAGCAGAATCGCTGTGTTTAAATATAAAAAAAAATAATCAAATATGATTGTGTAAACAGTGGAAGAGTTAAGGTATGGCACAGAGTGTGTGTTCTTTAGATGTCACCGGCAATATCTCCCATATTTAAGGGTGAAAGTATATAAAGAAGTGATGTGATGAAATGATTGCTGGACAGATTACACGGCAACAACTTTAGATTTAACTAAAATGTTCATTCCATTTTGTTCTTGTCTTTTTTCCAGCAATTTTTTAAACTGCTCACAGTGAAGCAGTAAACAAATGAAAAGCCAATGAGTCTCAACTTGTAGAAGAGTTTTGTCATCGCTGCTGCCATATGGCAAATATGATCGTATGAAGGTTACTTTGATTAGAAGCTACAGCATAAAAAAGGACAAGATCTTTGAGAATTTTCTTTATGAGACAATATCTTATTTTAAACTTTAGCATCTTTTGGTAAATACTGTATACTTGGCAAAAATGATCCTTTTCACAACTATCTTCTCATCTGTACTTGACCCTCGTCTTTCTGTTACATATACTATGCAGTTCTTTTTTGGGTACAGATTCAGAAAAGGTTCCAATCATCCACCGGATCTAAAATGTGATTGGGTGTGAAATGAATGTCCCTAAATTTCACACAGAAAGGACCCAGCCAGGATTTGAACCAGGGACTTTTCACTGTGAGGTATTTCATAACCTAACCTTAGTCCCGTGTACTATTACTAGATTGAAGTTACAGTTCATGCTATTTATGTCTTCAATCTTTGCTGGAAGTTGACAAATAATTAATTGTAGTTCAGGTACACTCTTCTGAATGAAAAGAAATATAGTAAATTTAGTTAAAAAAAAATGACTTAAAATAGTAAGGCTTAAAAAACTGATACTAACCTAAAACATGATTTCTTTTACTAAAATAATAATTACTAACTTCAAATACTAATACTACTATTACTGCCGTATTAATACTAACTTCAAATAGTAATACTATTGCTGGAGTATTAATACTAACTTCAAATACTAATACTACTTTTATTGAATTATTCATATTAACTTCAAACACTACTAATACTGAAGCGGCCAGCTGTGGCGCAGCGGAAGGGTAGCTGACGACCGATCAAAAGATTGCATGTTCGATTCTTGTCTTCTTATCCGCCCATGTGTCGAAGTGCTCATGAGTAAGACACTGAACCTCTAGTGGAAGGTTGGTGGCAGTGTGAATGTGTGTGTGGATGGGTGAATGAACTGTGACTGTAAAGCGCTTTGGGCCTTCAAGGAAAGCAAAAAAGCGCTTTACAAGTTTATACACCATTTACTAAAAAAAACAAACAAATGATACTATTATTAAAATAATCAAACTAACTTAAAATATAAAAATTAATATTACTACAATACTAATACTAACTTAAAATACAAAAAAAAATACTAACAAAGAATAAGTATTGCAATTGCTAAAAATACAAATAGCAACTTTAAATAAAAATCTGTTAAAACATACTAATACTATTCAAAAAACTAATATTGCTATGTACTAAAAAACAAATACCAACATAAAATACCATTATTCCTATTACTAAAATACTGATACAAACTCAAAATACCACTACTGCTGTTGATAATATACCAATACTAACATAAAATATTGCTGTTACTAAAATACAAATACTAGCACAAAATAATATTTCTAAAATACCAACATTAACATAAAAAACAAATATTACTTTAAATAAAATGCTAATAGAAACTGAAAATACAACTGTTATTACTGCTAAAATACTAATATTAACTAAAAATAATATTACTAAAATACTAATAATTATACTAAAATATATGATTTCCAAAATACTAATTCAAACATAAAATAAAATTCAAAACAAATATTACTGTTACAAAAACACTAATAATAACTCAAAATACTATGAAGGCAATAATATACTTTAAAATATTTCTATAATGATAAAGAAATGATAAAATCTCAATGTTCACTGCAATACTGTTCAATCACAGAAATGAAATATTGTACTATGACTACTATCTACATCTGGGACATTAGATGTCTCACATTTCACTTTGAAATGTAGGGCGCTCTAAGACGAAGAGTGGAGAGGCTTCAGTCAGCAACTCAATCATCCAGCTGTACAACAGCTGCAATCTGCAGTGACAACACAGCGCCTCAGTCCAGATCGCCGCTGACCTTCAACCTCAGTGTCATTCTTTTCACTCATCCTTCCACTCCAATGACTGCTGCCTGAGGAATGCCACTCCAGCAGTCAGTCCAGAGCTCCCGCTCAGAATTCCCATTAATCCCTCTTCCCCAAGCCCACTTCCTTCCCCACAGCTGCTGGCCGGCCCGGCTTGCGCTAATAATAGGACAACAATGCCCGCTCCACGCCCAGACGCACCGCTCCTCACTATCACTTTGTAAGAAAAAAAACTAACATCTGAAAGTCTGAGGGGGTTTCTTGGTTAAAAACACCCAAACTTTGCCGCAGACTGACACAAGCTTAGAAAAGCAACGTCATTGAATGAGAGGCAGTGGGACTGCAAAGGAATGGGAAAAAAACGAATGCTTCCACTGACATTTCACTGAAAGAGAACAACTTTTTAAGTGCTTGACATTCAGTCCTCTGCGTGTGGGTAATCGACTTGAGCATGTAAACACATGTTAGCGGTGGAATGATGACGAGGGTGCACACTTCAGTGAGCTAATATCTACAACGGCACTATAATCAAGCTGGAAAACAAAAAAAACTGTCTCCACAACGTCAAAGGAGTTAAACACCACCTAAAAGACTGCACTAAAAAGTCCAAAGGAGACTACTACTTCAGCACGGAGGAGGTGCATGAATGTCTGTCAGAGTCCAAGCCGCACATGTTTTTTCACTCTCAGTTGTCCCACTTGGAGAAGCTGAGGATCACATGTCGCAGCTCTTTGTGTCTCTCAGACAAACATTTCTTCAGCAGCGCTTTTATCCTCACTGCCTGTACTTTGTGATTTTCCTTGACAGATCAGAGTGATAATCTCTCTTCAGCACGGGAAACTCTTCCCTCCACACACCTCCTCCTTTCCCCTCCCGCCTCCCTCCGCCATTCTCTGCAAGAAAGGAATCCCATAGAAGACCTCACAAGAGTTGGAACTCTTGTTCCCCCCTTACGGAATTATAAGACAGTGAAAAGGGAGAAGAGAAGTGTGGAGCTGCTGCTCACCTCAGATGAGGTCCCTCCGGTGTCGAGAACACTGAAGCAAAATCATCTCCGATCCACAGAGTAAGAGCAACAAGTGGTTACTCCAAAAGTATTCCCCTCCCCTTTCACACTCCTGCTTCCTCGCCGTGTGTTCTCCGGGCGGCAGGAGCTGCAGTGTGCTCGTGTTTGTGAGGCGTGTGCATGTGTTAGTGAGTGTGGCTGGTCCTTGTGGACTCCTGCAGGGATATTGACTCCCAACAGAACGCAGATCCTCCCCCTTCTCAGAATCATAGAGGGTGAAAAAAACTTCATTCGCACAAACAGAGGTCAGGAGAGAGCGCTCTTTGTGTTGCTTTACCTCACTTCCCGTCTCTGTCTTCAAACATCTCCCTGCTCTGCAGCCCCCCTCTCATAGGGCCAATGTGTGCATGCTCATGTACTGGGAATGCCGTCGTGCATCGGTGACTGCAGCTTGGGAGGAGGAGGAGGGGTTTAGACCTCAGAAAGCTGAATTCCTATACCTTCCATCCAGCCAATCAGAAACGCTGCTGCGGCTGACCAAAAAACCACTGGGTCAGGCCGGGCCTCAAGACCAAACCCCAGCTTTAAAGCATTAGCGAGGTTTGCTAGGTATGTTGCTACCCTCCACAGGGATCATCATTGTGGTTTTTAACCTCGAATCCAGCACGCCTCAAGGAAGAAACCAAAACAAAGTGCTGCAAAAGTTCAAAACACAATCAATAATCTCTACAAAAATGTATTTTACCCCCCAAAAACACTGATTCGGGACAAAACCATCCAGGTAGCATGTGAGGTAAAGCAGGTCAAGCCTCTTTTGACATGTTTGTTATCTCAACTCCCACCCTAGTCTCCCCACTCTGCCCACAGAGGAACCCTCTCGAGTTTCTGCCCCAGTCAGACATTTGTCAAGGCATTTGTCTACAGGAGCGACGGCACCCCCACCCCTCGCTCTCTATCCACTCCAGTTAACTAGAGGCTGCTTTTCTCCTCACTGTCACTCATCTGACCACTGATGATCTCACAGCAGAACTTTGACAACTAGTTGCTCCAAACGTAAACTGACAAAAAAGGAGTGAATATTGGAAAAGGTGATCATAAAAACATTCAAGAATTGAGGTGAAACAGTCGTGTTTGATGTGTTCTGATGCTGATCTGTTAGCATAACAGCCCTTTTGTATGCAGACTTGGTGAAAGTCCCACTCCAATCATCTTTTGATCTTTTGTAAAAACATTTAAGGCAGGATTGTTGGCGCAGAGTTAGCTTGTTTTCATTTCCCATCATTCCTTTGTTTACCGGCTCTCCTACGAGCTTACAGCCCCTCAACATTAGTGGTGCAACGAAAATGGCGAGCAATATTGGAGTTATCCAGCCGTATAGTTTACAGCCTGATGCCAGCTCGGACGAGGAAAACGAAGATGTTAATGGATCCATTTGTCTACAAGTGGATGCACTGAAATGGAGCGGAGCAGGGAGCTTGTGGCCTGCAGATTGTGGTTTCTATGTCACAACAACACACTTTTTCTAACTGCATGTTTTGTCTGCTCCTGATTTACGATTTGAATAAAGAATTCAAGTGCTGGTTTAAAACAAAAAGACGAACCAAAGGGAACTGGAACCTTGGCCAAACATAACAAAAGGTCAGGGAGACAGCTGACCCAGCCATGCTGGCCATCGGAGTCAGCAGCTCCCTGCTAAGGGCTGCCTAATCAAAACTACCTATAAAGAAACAGAAACAAAGCCCGCAAACTAAGACTACCAAGGTCCCAAACCCAAATTAAAATAACAAATCCCAACAGTATAAGACTGTTGAGGAACCAAACCAGACACAAACCAAACCCACTACTCTCAGCCTCCTGCTCTGCCTTCTGCCCTCTTTGGTGTGGCCTTCTTGGTCTTAAATACCCGGCAGGTGCTGATTAGGATGATTGGCTTCGCCTGCCGGGTGAGGCAGCATGACAGGATGTGGTGGCAGCAGCAGGGGGACGTAACAATACTAAGAAACACCAAAAACCAGGCTCTTGTCAGAGTGGGTCTTTAAAAAGGTATGCCAAAAAGAGCTTTCACATCTCTGGTCGGTTTGGTTTGCTTTCACACTTGAGTGGAATGAATCTTCAGGAAATGACGTGCATTTCTGGCAGCTGTTCATCTGGGGGTGATATTTTGCAAAACAAGAAGTCCCTTGAATTCTCTGACTATCATATAATAGAGCTTTTAGCTCATCACTGCATCACATTTACCAACATCTTCCTTATTTGCACTTCTATGGAGTCAAACTGTTCAAAAGATTCTTCATTTTTATCACTTTCTCTGCTTAATTTCTACTAAAACAAACAGGAGGCTACCAGGAGTCCTACTTAAAATATGGATTTATCACAACAGGTGATTCCCACACACGAGTCTATTTGCATGACATACACAACATGAATAGCCAGAGGATGTTACCAGATGTTTGGTGTTATTTTAATTATTAGTATTAATAAATTTGCTCTGCATTCATGTACACTTTTTCTTTGGTGTGCTGTTTTCAGGGTAAAATAAACCAAAATTGCTGTTTTAAAAACAAAGAACTGCAATAAATTCATTATTGCAACTATTAAAGAAAACTATGTGTTACAAATAAATTGCTTAATGGCCACAAAAACAGAAAAAAACATCAAAGGACACTTACACACTCTTTAAACAAAAAGTAAATTGTGATCTCATTATATCTGAGAGGGATATAGTAGTGGAATATGAACAAAGAATCCGAATCAGACTTTAACAGCTTAATAATGATAATTATAATAATTCAATCATTGGTGGGAATTCTGAATTTGAATTATTCTGATTCAGATCTCAGCCCATCAATTCTCCCTGGAATTATTTGTTGGGATTATGTGCCGCCGTTGTTTTGGCACTGTCACATGATCAGTGGAAGAATTTATCAGCCAAGGAGTATTTATATATTTTTTCAAGTTACAAACGATGGACCTGCCTCAGCGTCTCTGGCGACTAGTAAAGCCTTAAAGAACCATAATCATGACAATGCTGTTTTTAGGCCAAAATAAAAAAACGGCATCATTTTCTTGGACATAGTTTCTGCAGAACAGCAGTGGTTCATCAGAAATTTGTCTCTGAGTTGTGGGCAGAACTGTTGGTGGGGAGTAAGCCTGTACTTATTTCCCATCATCTCTTTGTTTTGGACCCTCTCCCACTAGCTTAAAGCCCCTCACAACCCCAAGCTAACATTATCGGTGGAGCAAAAAATGTACCGGAGATATCCAGCTTGGAGCCAGATGTCAGCTCGCACCAGAAAAATGGAGATGTACATGGATCTAGTTGTCTGCAAGTGGACCATGGAGTGGAAGCTAGTGGCTTGCCGTAGTAGCTTCTGCGTCACAGGTTTTTTCAACAGCATTTTTTTTTGTCTGCTCCTGATTGACGAAGATGTGAATAAATAAATTCACAGAAATGCAAATTTAAGCTCAACGTACTTAAGTAAAATAATAAAAAACATGTTAAAAAACACCCAAAACAGGATTTATATTGGAGCGGGTGTTTAAAAATCGCTACAAATAAAGTTTTCCTGTTCTAAAGCGATCAGACAAAACGCTCAGTTTATTGTTGTGCTTATTTGGTGCAAAAAACAAAGATTAATTGTAGCTCAGTTACAGAAAAGCATATGTCCATGATGATTCAGTCATTTGGCCCCTTTGCATAGCACATCTAAGGTGTTTTATACATAAATGCCAAAAATGTCTAGTTATTTTCCATATGCAAAAGTTTAATGAGAAGAGCAGACCAGAAAAACCTATTGATTTCTGGCATGTGAAAGGTCGACTCAGGGGAACAAAATATGTACAAAGAGCTTTTCAAATGGGCTAAGAAACACAGATGTTACTGCTCAAGGGGACTTAAGAGAATGACAGCAGAGAGAATAGAGATGGGGGGTGGGGGGTGAAAGTTTGTACTGCCGGCAGGCAGTAAGCAAAGACAACCCATTCTTATCTGGATCTACATTCAGACTGAATAATGGATAAGTCTAGCTTCATTTTTCTCAGGTATTATGTAACAAACAATGTTCAGGTCCAACTGTACGGAGACAGAAAAAGCCGATGATCTCATGAAACCAGAATCTGAGAGACATTAAACAGTCGGCTTGAATCAAGTCTGATCTGAGTGTCTGTGACGATTCACCTCATCCGTTGATGGGCAGATGAAGACAAAAGAGAGCGCCCAGCCGGATGCATTGGACGTGGAATGCAAACATCTGCCGTTTCACAGACAAAGGCTCTTGTGTGCGGCACGTGGGTTAGGCTGCTGCCATGCCGACCATGCCGCCAAGTGCGATTTGCGTGAGGTTTTCAGGGGGGAATTCAACTCATAAAAAAGCTTTTAACTGGGGCTTCCAGGAGAGAGGGGGTCTGACATGTGTACCACTCAGCGCCCAAAGCTCCGTTTTTATCCAACTGTCATCACAATTCATTCAGGTCTTTTTTGTCCAGCATGTTCTTTAACTTTTCACAGTCAACCACAAAACAAATGAAAAACCCACAAGTCTCATCTTGTAGAAAAGTATTGTCATCAGTGCTGCAATGTGGCAGATGTGACTGCACTGAGGGTTACTTTGATGTGAACCTACAGCACAGTGTTATGGTGGAAACGAGAGCCTTCTTGAAGGGCCACTGTCATGAAAACGGTGTTTTTAACCTGTTCTTGTTGCATTTTCTGATGATGGAAGAAATAAATGAAGTAGTTTAAGCATAAAATTGTAATTCTGAGTATTTCTTTAAATTGTTGTGAATAAGGAGAAAACAAAAACTTCTGTTTGAATTCTTTGCTGGAAGCATTGTCAGAATTTCTTCAGGCTAAATGAAGAGAACAGTCCGCTTGAAAACAGGACAGAGTCTCCTGACCTAAACTGTATTAGGCTGGTTTGAGAAGAACTAGAAACAAGATTGAAAGTGCAGCCAACTACAAGCTTTACATAATTGTAGGAACGTCTGGAGAAAAGCTTGGAAACTTATTTTTGGGGTAGAAAAAAGTGCTAATTTTTTTGCATGATATTTTAAAAAAAGACAAAAAAACATTGGTGCTCTACACAATTTAGTTTCAAAGTTTGCTTTAAAATCAGCATAGCATGTTTTGTGGATTTATGAACGAACACCATTTTTAATCTCTTTAAAAGTTTTCTCAGAGGTCTTTCAGTTGTGATCATGCCGTTTTAAGCCAAAATAATAATAATTTTAAAAAATCCTGCTGTTTTCCAGGATATTGTTTCTGCAGAGCGGCAAGAGTTCATTAGAAGTTTGCCTCAGAATTGTGAGTGAGCCTGTTGGCGTGGAGTAAGCCCACCCATAATTCCCGTCATCTATCTGTTTACATGATCTCCTACTAGCTTACGGCCCGTATAACCCCCAACCTAATATTACCAGTGCAACAAAAATGTTGAGCAACATTGGAGCTACTTGTCTACAAGTGGATGCATCAGAATGAAACAGAGCAGGGAGCTTGTGGCTTGTTGTTATAGCTTCTCCGTCACACAAATACAATCTTTTTCAGACGGCATTTTTTCTCATCTGCTCCTGAGTCACAATGATTCACAAAGAAATACTCAGAAATGAAATTTTAAGGTACATTTTCTTCATATATGACCTGGAAATGCCATAAAAACACGGAAATGTCATGAGTGCGAGTCTTTAAAAGTTACCACATAGTATTCAGCTTCAAGTTTTTAGCATTTACTCACCAATTAGCAGCAGACAGATAGGTGGGGATGGACACCAGCATTTACTTCTGCAGTGTCTGTTCCACAGCTGGTATTTTTTTACAGACTTTTGGCAGTTGATGCAGAAGTGCTGCTGATTTAAGTTGGAAGCCACCAAACCAAAACAGTTACATTGAGATGAGCGCTGTTCAAGGTGCGCTCAGACTGGGACGTTTTTCAAGCTTGAGCATCGTCAGTTACGAGCAACAGTGGAAAGCAAAAAAAAAAAAGGGAATTGTGAAAAAAGCTGGAAAATGTCTTGTGAACAAATGTTGTGAACTGATGAGTTGAAGCTTCTAATCTTTAGATGACAGTCAGAGCACTAATAGGAGAACTTGTTGTCTTCTTCTTGCTTTTTTTGTCTTTCTGGTCAGGACTTGCAATACTGCCCTCAAAGGAGCAGTTGATGTAAGTGCATGACACGAACTCAACCTAACAGGAGAGCGAACAGTTTGAGCTTTTCCAGACCAGTTAAACCAATTCCACATGACTTGTTTAACCACTCAGAACACTTTCAGGGATTTTTCTGTCAGTATTGGCACTGACAGAACACTTGGATTACAACAGATTTGTGACCATACAAACATTATAAAAAACACTAAATATAATCATTTTCTTGTGGCTCATAAACTGTATTTACCAAAATTCAATTAGAGAAAAAAAGCTTTTAGTATGCATGCTCTGGCTGACCTTTCCTTTTTACATCACAGAGTCAATATTTTTCTTCTCTTGTTCTTCTCCTTGTTGCCTGAACTTTCTCAGCCTTTCAGGCGCTTTCAGCCCAGTGTGGTTCCGACACAGTCGCAGAAGATTTACAAGGACGTGAAAATCACATTCCCAACATAAATTTGGTGCAAGAATGTAACAGCCTCTGCGTTTGGCCGGGTTTCTTTCCATTGCACTGTACAAGTCCTGTCTGGATGCCTAACATTTATAGCATTTGCAGCACAGCCGTATGCAATAACTTAATACTTTTCAGGAGCTCCCCATAGTGTCTTTGTCTGTTTGTATTTTTTCTTGTTTACACACTCCTGCTACGTGTTTCTCAGAGTCTCTCAGCCTCCATGGAGGTTCTCTGTTGACTGACAGGCTCACATCAGGGAGGCTTCCTGACAAATGGGGCCAAATGGACTCGAGCCATGATGCTGCTGGCTACAAGACAAGAGTTTAGACTTAAAGCATAAAACAGACTTTACAGATATTTATACACACTTCTACTAACATTTGAGAGCAACTTGCAGCAGAGAATATTTTAGCTAGCACTTTTCTTTTTGTAACCAACATGATCTGAAAAGGTATTCATGAAATTGTGAGCTCTTTTTTAACAAAACATTCTGCTCGATTGGTAAAGATTTTATACAAAATCGTGAAGTGTCGTTAAAGTCCCACTCCAGGGATGTTTTTTCTATTATAAAATAGTTTCCAGTGCTCTTTTAATTATGATCATGCAGTTTTTAGCAAAAATCAAAAGGCCTGTGTCGTATATTTTCTGCAGCGAATCAGGAGTTCATTAGAAATTTGCTTTTGGGTTTTGAGCAGGACTGTTGGTGAGGAAGTTAGCCTTGCTAATTTCCCAGCATGCCTTTGTTTACACTCTCTTCCACTAGCGACAAGCGCGTCACAAGCTAACATTAGCTGCTACAACCTGTTGCCCGTTGCACGTTCATTGAAAAAGTATGCGTGAACAGATTCCCTCTACGAGCTCACCTAGCAGCCTACTTTCTTGCTAGCTCAATTGGGCCATCTGGATGCCCGTACAGATTTGTCCATTTGTCCACCTACAGACAGGCCCCATCCACCCGTAAGGGCAGCTGTAACCTTCAGTTCAGTTCCACTTTGGTTTTACATAAACTGTTGGCATCTTTGTCTTTTCCCATTTCTTTTAATTTATTTGCTACTTTGCAAAATGCAAACGGCTCATTCATTTCTCTGTCAGTCAGCGAAATTTATATTTTTCTATCTATGTTGGGAGACATGCACAGCTTTTCCAAAGATTTCAATATCAACACTGACCCAAAATCTCATCGACTGCAACAATTGGAAATGTGTTGGAGAAGTTTTATCATCTGATAAAAAAAAAAAAAAAAGAAGTAAATGAATTCAAAGGTGAGGTTTTCTTTTCCCACCTTCAGGTTTAGATTTTTTTATATTTACTTCTTGCACAGGAGATGTAACACCGAATGAAATTCTGTCATTCTGACAACAAAACTGTGTCTGGAGACCTTATTGCTAAAGTGCTTTTATAATTTATTAATATTAGGATTTACATTTTCATAGGACAATTTCTCTTTTTTTAAATGGGATCGCTCTAATTTGAATGCATCCTTTTCCTATGCAGAATCTACTGGCTAACTACAAAAATCAAAGCATCAGAAAAGCTATAAATTTAAAAAGTTTTAACTTTAGTGTGTGTGATCTATTGCACTTATGTAATCTGTCAAAGTAAATAAGATTGTGATGGTTATCAATCTAATGTAACCTATAATCCTTTTTTTATCTCTCCAAAGGAACTAATAAATGTTATGTTGCAACTTTTAAGTTGATATAACAACACATTTTAAAACATTTTTGTAAATTTAGACAACCAGGATTTGCAACAGCTAAGAGATTTGCACACAAATAACCAATACAAATTTTAAACCACAACCTTTTAAAAGATTCTATAAAGTATTACAGTGGTCCCTCAATTATTGCCAGAAAAACCCAGGATGGAGGAAATCCAGGAAGGAGTCAACTTTATTTTATTTTATAGATGTCAAGGATGTAAAACCCCTTGCTATACTTTCTCAGATCAACTCGAATATTTTCACACTTTCCTCTCTTGCGCAAACACTCCCAAAGTTCAATATTTCCTTTAAAAAGTCCATTATTACAGAATGAAAACTGGAGCTGAATACGAATTCTTCCCTTCTCCCTATCCCTACTTTAGGGGCATTTTGAGTCGAAGGGGTGTCCGAAAAGCATGTTTTAAAGTTACGTGGGCTTATGTGACAATAATTTATCCAATGGTCGTATTCACTATTTGGTAGACATTTCTACCTATGGTAATCTGGTAGATCTATAAAAAAAAAAAAACACAGACACATTTCGTCATGCTAGAGACTCCACAGCAAATGAGGAGGCTACTTCAGTTCAGGAGTGAAAACCAGCAGCGTTTTTTGAAATCCAAGACCTCTTTGGGAATAAGTTGGTGTGTGCATGTGTGTGTTTAACTTGCCACTGAGTACATTTTGTGTGTGTGTACATGTGCAGGTGTGCACGTGTTTTTTTTACATCTTAGTAAGAGTTGACTCATTCGTAATAACTTTTTGCTTATGAAAAACAGAAAACTGATTATGGAACTGGGGCTTGAAAGAAAGGTCACTCCTCAGCAAGTCTCAAAAGAATGGGAACATCTAAAAAAATGAATACAAGGTGAATGACCCTGTCCCTGTTATAACCAGATTTATTTATCTTTTTCCCACTTTTCTCACATTTTCTTTAATTTCATTATTTTTAATACAATCTGAATATATGTTTCATGTGCACATCATTTGAATTTGATTTGTGCAAATATTTTCTTTAAATAAACTCAATTTTGTTTACTTATGTGATGTTTGCAGGAACTCGGGACACCAAAAACAGGTTTGGGGACAGCCGGGCGAGAGGATAAGGCTGCATCGTGGCAATATTTTAAAGATATGCATGCGGCGCTGGGAGGCAGGCCATCGATCGACCCCCTGTGCTGATGCTCTGTGAACATCGAAGATGAACCAAGTGTCCAGGTAAGTCATTGTAGACTGCACGTTGACATCATAAATAAGCATAGCAATGTGAATGTCATTTATGAAAGAAACATATATATTTAATTTGTTAAGTAATAATGTGATGGTGCTTTTATTTAAAGGAAAAATTTTATTTGTTAACTAAAGGTGATTGTAATATCTATATATACCTTTCTTTACTTGTTAGCAGAACAAGCAGGGGCATCAATAAATGAGCCCCCCAGCCAGCCCCCAACCTCAGCAGCAGCAGATCAATGACCACCTCCAACCCCGTCCCCAAGAAAACAAAAGAGGCCGGTTGTCATTGAACTTTGGCAGAAGGACCGAGCCAGGGGGGAGAGAAGGGATGAGGAAAACAGATTTAGAGAGACTTTTCTCACTACTGGAGAATATTTTGCAATAAAAATCAAGTTTAACTAATTTATGTTTACAATTGACAGTTAAATATGTTAAAGAATCTTTTCCACAACTCTAGTTCTTGATGATTAAACGGGATTGATTCCTGACATGATTGCAGCCAATCTGCCCTTTGTCAGATTTCCAGATCTTTGATTTTGAGCCTGTAGGGATTATCTAAAGTTGAACTTCTTCTGCCACAATGTCTTGGTCAGGTGCCATTAGGACTCCATTTTCCAAACACATTTTGCAGGAAGGCGCAGGAAGCTATGTCATGCGGTGCGAAGGTGGGTTTTATTTCTATGGCTTTAAAAAGTGAAGACCTCTACTGTGTTTCCATCATACCAAATGCCCTGTAATTTATGCTGCGCCCCTTGGAGTGACGAAAATTAAAACATCTTTTAATTACGTCATTAACAGGCTCACTGTCTGGAGTACTGGTGTATCAAGGCAGGGATGGCCACCATCTCCTAAAGAATATAGCCTTGGACAGGGTATGTTGCTCTCTAAAAAAGGCTGTTTTTTACCAAATGAGTGTCATTACTTATTCTGGGTAACAAACAAAAATGTCCAAGAATTTAACAGTAGAATTACAAATGGACTGCAAATTTATGGAATAGAACTCTTTATGATTGAGATCATGTATTCTGTGCTGTCCAGGGGCTTGATTCTAATGTGGGAGCCATCAACTGCAGCTACAAGTTTTTCAGATGCAGATCTTGCAGAAAGTCGAGCAAAACCCTGTCCCACTGTATCCAGTTATGCACATAATGGGAAAAATAGCCTTTTTCAAGCTGATACTGAGCATTCATGAAACTTTGTGAATGATATCATGAACTGTTGACTTTGGCATATGGAAAACAGTGGAAACAACACGATATGAGAGTCCATGAGCTAACCAGTAGACTTTCATGATGAGTTCAAAGATTTTTGGTCCCGATCCTCTATGACAGGGCAACTCCAGGCCTTGATGGCCGCAGTGTCTGCATGATTTACAGATATCTTTGCCCTACTCATGACTGATTACCTGGTTCAGGTGTGTCCAGCCAATTAGAACATGCCAGAGCTTGGTATGTTGGAAAACATGCGGCCCTCGAGGCCTGGAGTTGCAACAAAAACATCGCTCTTGCTTATGTTTTACTGATGACCAGCAACTATTTATGACGTCATCAAGGGGTAGGGTCGTCCAAAATCAAATACACTATTTCCAATACACTTTTCGAAAAATCTCTATTTAGAAGACTAAACGTACGGGTAGGGAGAAGGGAGGAATTCGGATTCGGCCAAAGATCTGCTCGGCATCAAAGATTTATGTAAATGAATGAATGCATTCCATGCAGGACATATGACAGGGAGATTAATTGGCAATGGTATACAGCCAATCAGGAGATAGAACACAAAGCACTGTAAAAATGAATACAATTTTTTATTAAAAGTGCAAAAAGGTACATTGTAGAGAGGAACCGCTGTGAGCCAGAAGGACCCTGACGAAAAGACCAGGAACATGTCATTTCAATGAGGAATGAACAAATGAACACAGAAAAACCTACATGTGTTCAACACAGGCTTTGCCACAATAGAAGTTTATAGATGGAAACAGGACAGACTAAACATCATATTTTCATCAGTCTCTAAACCCTTTAAATAATGTTAATCTGCTTTGGCAGCAACTTCACAAAGTGAAAAATGTCTCCAGCGGACAAGAATAAATTAACCATGAGGTCTGCTGAAATACAAGATTATAACTCTTAAGCAGACAATCCACATCCCAAATCGACACGCATTATTGTAGCCAGGTCAGGCAGAGTTTTAGCACATGACAACACAGGCAACAATAGATCTTCTATGAAAAGCTGAGAGGTTTTTTTTTTTTTTCTGATAGAGCCTTGCAGCATTCTTACCCACAAGGCCACAGTTTCATCTGGATATTATCTGTGGATTTTAGAAGCGTAGATCTTCTTCAAAAGGAGAACTAAGAGGAAGCCTCTTGTCTTTTGGAAAGTGCTATAAGGATTCTCAGCTGGTTTAATCCCCCTTGAGAAGAAAAGTTGAAACTCAAACACTTTAAAAATGCCCCTCGGTTTCTGTACCCACCAAGCAAGCGCTCAACCTTTCTCATCTAGGACAAAAACATGCAGACCTATTTACATGTCAATGAAGGCCATGGCTAAGGACTGTCTCTTTTTTCTGTCCTCCCTGTAACCTCCAGATATCTCTTTATGCTTCTGTTAGACAGAATGGCAAATTGAATCCTTTCTATTTTTTTCAATATTTGTTTTGGTAAAAAAGTTGCGAATATTCAAATATCCTGTTCCAATACACGAGAAAGCAGCAGGAGAAGTGCAGGCAGCCCGTGCCTCCCCTGCACCGAGCCTACTGGAGCTGCAGCTACTGCATGCAATTTACTAATTCAGTCTTTCTTTCAACATAAAAGACGCTTTTTTTTAACCTCATTTGCTTATTTCTCACCAAATGTCTGATTACACTGGTGGCAAGTTGTGACTCATTTAATCGTTTTTATGCAATAAAAATGTGCATTAAAAATTCTGGTGAGGCACGCAGTACACCTGCCTCAAGACAGAGGGTGCTGGTGCTGCAAGAGAAGCCGAGACGGTGGCTATAGAATAATAGAATTAGTGGGAGAAGGTCAAGAGCAGCCGTCCAGTTATTCTATAATATTGCTTAACATCATCTTCTAAATGGAGGATTGTGTCTAAACTCAGGAATTAGTTTAGACAGGTCACACAGCAGGAGCGCATGCACCTTATTTATAAGTAAACGTAAGTCAATAATAACTATTTTTGTGATTCTTTTATCTATGCAACAGCTTGTAAACAGAAGAAAAATGTTGAATGGGATTTTAAAAAACGCACTTCAACTATTGCCAATCAAATGGTGAAAAGCAGCCGTGAACCTCACAGTGTGTTACTGATGTTAACTTTGTTTTTAAAACTGTGTAAGTTGACAAAGATTCATGGGCTTCTTAAAACACGTTTTGCAGTCTTAAAATAGTCTCAAATAAGTGAAAATGTTCCTGAGGAACAATGAAGCTGATGAACCAACCAAAACATTAGAAAATTATAGCATTTTGCTACTGAGCAAGGCCTTAAAAATATCCAGTATTTCAGTGTAAACTGTAAATTGAGGATTGAAAGTGAAGCGATAAAAAAATAAAAAATAAATAAAATAAATCTGCCCCCCCCCCCCCCCCCAAAAAAAATGTAGAATATATTTTTCCACAAAAATTAAAAACACTCTTTGTGAATTTGAAAACTTAAAGAATATAAAATAATATTTTGATATATAAACTTAAAATATTTAAACTTCAAAGAATATTAATCATTTAGGAAATAAGTGAATTGGAAGTATGTAAATAAATATTAATAAGTACAGAAAATTAAAAAATTTTTTAATTAAATATTCCCTATGGAAAAAATGCTTATTTGTAGCAGCTGCTGTCTTGTACTCTAAAAATTTTTTTTGTTACTCTCCCTCTTTGATTTCTGAGCTTAATTTATAATTTCAGAATATTCATTTTTGCTGCCATGCCTAATTTCACATGGGGATGAGAGTTTATTGGCTTCCGGTACATAGTTGACATAGAGTGACAGAAGTTCTGATGATGTCATTTCCTGGCCAGAAAAGCATCATTAATTTTTTTTTTGTTTTTGTTTTGTTTTGTTTTTTTGCAAATGGACAATATTTAGTTTTCGAATTCACAATCTGGTTTTTTATTCACTTTAAGCAGATCCAGATTTGACCCCATTTGTTTTTTAAACCTTACAATATAAATTCACTTTAAATGAGATGCTAATTTACTTTGGTAAACCTTTTAGATAAAAACTACTTTCAGTTGTGTCTAAATAAGAACAATCGTGTACAGCTCCAGTCTTTGCAGACGATTGTCCTAGTTGATCTGCCTTCTATTGAATACCTGAGGTGGATTTTCTCAGAAGCTTCAAAGGCAGGAGTGTCCCCAAGAGACTGTGCAATCATTGAGCCATTGTGCTTCAAGAGCTGTCTGAAGCACAGTTCTCAAGACTCAGATGTGGGACACATCAAATGGGGTCTTCCAAAGTATCTGAATGGAATAAAGCTATGACATCAAATATATGGCATTAAATGCTTTCGTCTACAGGCTATTAGACACACAATGATCTGTACTCAAAGTTCCACTCCCTTCAACTTTTGATCTATTTTAAAAGCGTTCCCAGTGGTCTTTTAATTATGATTATGCTGTTTTTAGTAGGGATGTCAAATTATAGCATTAACTGCAATTAATTGATTACAGACAAATTAGCATGTCATTTCTTTTCCATTTCTTTAATCACATTTTTAATCTATAACTATTGTCATGTTCTTGAGTATAAAAAAGGGACCAACTGTTTACTTGTATGAGCATTTCATTTGAACTCTGCTGAAAACACGTCTTACACGTGCTGCACATCCATCCCTGCTGTGACATCATCAATGTGCGACTTTGTGGTTTTTCTCTTATTTGTAACTCACATCTAATATGAAAGAGATAAAGCCCAACGAGGTGTTCGTTATCAGAGATTAATGGGGTATGCATTGTAACCGACGGTAAACTGTGGAACATGTCAATATATGTAATATGGTTATAAGACAAAGTTTGTCGTAAATATTTTTTGATTGCTCAGAAAAGTGCTCCCACTTTTTTAATGTCTTCGATTGGAGTGAAATTTGGGAAAAGCAAATGAAATGAGAATGTTCTATGAAGTCATTAAGAACTGGAATGTGTCCAATTACGCATTTTGTTTTCTGTGTAATCTAAAAGATTTTACCTTTGACTTAAACACAGATGAGCTGAAGCAGGGATAAGCAACTCCAGGCCTCGAGGGCTGCATTCCTGCATGTTTTCCAGCGTACCATGCTCTGGCATGTTCTAATTGGCTGGACACACCTGAACCATCATCCGTCATGAGTAGGGCTTGGATATCTGAAAATCATGCAGATACTGCAGCCCTCGAGGCCTGGAGTTGCCTATCCCAGAGCTAAAGCGTACAACGAGAAACATGGAATTCTGTATCCATATGGACTGACATCAAAATGAAACCATTACATCTAGAAAGCAGGGTGGCATTAGCTGGTAATGCAAAATACTCAAAGCAGTGGGTGATACCGGACACCAATATAGAGATGGAAAAGCAGGCTTTTGTCTAATCCTGGAAAACAGCAAACCCTTTCTATGCTGTGCAAGTTTGAGGGAAAACTGAAACCAATGAGATATTGTTGGTTTGTGTCTCATTTTTTATTTCATAGTAAACTTTCTTGTTTTACAGGTGTGTGTATTATGAAGTTATGTCAGGCTGGTAAAGGAAATAGATCAATGTTACTGAATCTGCAGCTGTTATTTACTTTGAGAGATGGAGCCCAATTGCACAACCTTTGTGTTTAACTTCAGTTTGCTCTGCTCGTTCTTCATCATGGTTGTGGCACACAGCCCGGTGCAAACAACACTAGATCAGACGCTAGTAAAAAGAAACTATGGCCTCTTGGAAATATGCTCCTCGTTGTTTCATTCTCTTAACCACATTCTTCACCAGCAGCACAAGAGTTGGTCATAAAGACAGAAACTTTTCTGTCTTTTTTTAATTACCCAGTTTATGCTCGAACAGTTTGAGTAGTGGAGGAAGAGTGGCAACTAAAAAGAGGAGAAAGGAAAATACTCGCTAACACTAGAGTCTAGTTCTCCCTGGAATTATTGGTGTACATAACTCCCATTCTGTTTCTCCTTGTCTCTATCCCTCTGCTTCCTACATTCATTCCTTCGCCCCGCTTTGAGTCTCCCAAGGAAAAACACCCACACACTGTACCGTACAGCCTACAAATACACAAATTCACACAGCCGCTAAATGATTGTGCTTCATTTGAGGAGGAATCGCACACCCACGGCTCTTGCACATGCTGATTTTTATGTTCAGATTCAAAGATGAGGGCTTCCTGCTTCAGGAGGATAACCCTAAGAATGGTAAAAAAAAATAATAATAATATTAATGGACATTTTTGAAGGGTTACAGTGCCAAATCCTGAAAACTATTAAGACATTTTACAAAATGTTCCTAAGTCTCAGAATATTTTAACAGGCGGATCATTTTATCATGTCGTCATGTAACTGCCTTCACCCTTAACCCTGTACCAACAGTTCAGACTGAAGTCTTATTCATAACTGACCACAGAGGCCCAAGTCAACTGCTAGGCAGCCAAATAACCATAAAAGCTAGCTAAAGGGGAAACCATGTGACTTCACGAGCGCACTCTTCAACTTTTCCATTCCATCGCTTTTATCTTTTCTCATCCTCGCCTCTGCCAAAAATCTTACTCACCCTGCTGCGCCTCTTCGCTGGTATTGGCGACAGGGTCCATGTTAAGTTCACAGTCTGAGAGCCCAAATCAACACATCCATGTCCTGAATGAGGAACAGATAACTCCAACTGGAACTAGCCTTGCCGCTGCTGCACCTCCGGTCAGTATCACTGGCTCGGGCCTGGCCCTGCAGCCTGCCAACTCAGCTCAGGCTTCTACCACTGTGTTACATCTGTCTGAGTGAGCCCCTCTCTGGAGAGCTGGGAGTGAGAGTATAACAGCCCAGAACGGGAGGGAGGAGACAGAGGGGCAGTTTCCAAATGGAACGAGACAGATGTAAATGGAAGGGCTTGTGGCTCCACCGAGGGTTTTTCCTTTGGATAATATGAAGCTTGCGCATATTTTGTCTCATTGAAGAGATATAAACCATATGACACACATGATTACAGCTTGAAAAAAAAGGTAAAAAAATAAAAAGATGCTGTTGTGTTCGGAGTTCCACAACAAGTTTTTTCAAGCTCTTGCTCATTTCAAACTGTGCAGGACTGAGGCTCTTTTCCAGGAGGGGAGAACTCTCTGCCATGTTCACAATGGCCTCGGTAGTGTGCTTTCAAGTGACCACTTCCAATGAAAAGTCTCAGAAACAGACTTGTGTCCATGTTCTGGGTTACCACAAACATCAAACACAAACAATCATGCGTCGCTATGCAAGTTTTAAGTAAGTTTTGGGGCTCTGAGTGTAAAAACACTGAACACGCGGTGAAAGTAAAATCAGTTCAAATTTGACCAAACAGAGACTTGTATTTGGTAGTGATGCTTGGATGGCATTCTTTCAATTCGCAGAAAAATAAATATACATATACTTGCACACGTATACTTACTACCCTCTTAGAAGACCCAAAGCCATTTACAGTCACAGTCCCATTCAGCAGAAAACACACGCATTCATACGATGATAGCAGCTCCGCAGCCGAACACTGGCGCCAACCTATAACCACCAAAGACAATGTGAGGTTCCTCGCCTTTCCCAAGGACACTTCAGCAAATAAGAAGGCAGGGCAGGAACCCTAACCAGAGGTTGACCAGTCTACCTTTGCACCACAGAAAGGCCAACAGTTGGAAAATTGATCATGAATGAGAAATTAATAAGTGCGGTTAGTGCCCGGCCGGAACTCTTTCATACATCGGAATAGAGCTGTTAAAGAAAAACTGTGAGCTAGTGTGGGCTAGCGACAGTCCAGTGTGAACACTGTAAGCTAAAAGCTAAAGGTCCCGCTTTCAGCACATTCACCCGTCTCATGCCTGGTGTGTACCGTCAAGGAACGAGGGGATGTCTTTCAGCACATATGCTGCCATTGCAGCTCCTAACTGGCTAAACTCACCTGAATGAAAAAAGTAACATGTAACAAGCAAGATGGCTGTATTTGACGTAGAGCGCTAACAATTGGTCACCACAAACGTTAACCATTAAAATATGTTGTCGCCAACTTTAAAAAAATAAATAAATAAATAAAAAGGCTGAATGAAACACTGGTGCAAAACAAAAAAAATCTTTCCTCCATGCCTGCTTTGCTGCTCTCTAGTTTTGCTTGTCTATGCCTAACAAACAAAAACAAAACACGGTGGTGATTCTCCCTAGAAAATGGCACAAAAGAGGACATTTTGAATTTATGACTTGAACCACGCCACGAAGCAGTTTGAACACAACTTTTGCTGGAATCAGCCTGTTTGTTAGACTAAATACTTCCAGACCAAGGCATTTGCTCTTGCATAAAAAATGCAAAGGTCCATCTCAAGGTTGTAAATGAATCCAGTTTCTCTGTAGAACCTACTGTACAGCAGCTCACACGTCCAGCACCATAATTAAATTTGCCGACAATGCAACTATTACCCACCTTCTTTCACTGAGAAATGAGTCAGCAAACACGAGATATACAGAGTAACATGAGATAGAGAGACTGTCAGCTTAGTGTTCAGTAAACAACCTGAAACTGTACACCACAAAGACCAAAGAGGTGGACCAAAGGAAAGACGACGCAAAACCAGCTTAGCTGAACACAAATGAGGTAAGTCTGGAATGGTCCTAGTCAGCTTATTGGAATGCAGTTGTCCGAAAAAGCCCAAAAGCCTCTCCGTTTCCCAAGAGTGCAAAAAGCACACAACACAAGGAGAAAGCCACGGGTGACCTTCGTGGGCATCTACTCATAGTCAGATAATGTGCTCATCTCAGTGGCGTCAAAAATGAAGTGGAAAGGCTTGTGAAGCATCTGAAAACATAGCAGCTGTCATTTACTCCCTTTAGAAGACATTTTAAACTCATTACAGCAGCCATGAAGCTAAAACCATCAAAGCCTCCACATATTGAGGTCACTACACTACCTCTTTACCCTGAAGCAGCTTCTACACTTGTTCAAAATCCTGACAGATTTACAGTGTGTAGTGTTCAAGGAACAAACAAAGAAATGCCTGAAAACATTTTAAAAAGTAAACTCACATCCATAAGCAGCAGTTCTTTAGAAACCTCGAATTCTTTACATAGGTTACCCCAAATTGTTTTTTTTATGCTATATTTATGCCAAATTCATGCTTGAATAACTAGTGCTGTCATGCAAATACATTTTTGTGCAAATAATTAATTGTGACCTGTAATTAATTAATCGAATTAATCAATTTCAATTGCAATGATTTTTAACCTAATAATTACTGTGAAAAGCCTCACTTTGATGCATTATTTTTTTAAATTTGCAAGTAGCCGAGTTAGGCTCCGGCAGCCGCGGGACAATGAAAGGGACAAAAACAGGTTTAGAAAATAGATGGATGGATGAATGAATGAATGAATGGATGGATGGGCATTGTGGCGCAGCAAAAGATCAAAATACAACTAAAAAGGTGGCTTCATGAAATTTTTCTTTATAAAAGACTTCCAACCTTTACTTTGACACCACTCATGGGGGATCTTTTCAATCTTGAACAAGTTCTCTAATTCACCACATCAAAAAACAGTAGGAACACTTCTCTAAGCAAACAAAAGAAAAATATTGAACACGAGCTTCTTATTAATACTACAATTCAATTCAGTTTCCTTTAACTTATTTGGGTGACTTTGATCATGTTAAAGACTGAGATGAAGCAGAAAAATATAGTGAAGAGAATCTGGTAACACTTTATCATGACTACCTGTTATAGCTAGTTAACAAGTCATTATTAAACTGTTAGTTATTGAGTTATAAATGACTTTGAATAACGACAGTTTAATAACGATTTGTTTGGGTAGTTAGTATAAAGTGTTACTGAGAATCTAAGATGGAAGAAATGAAACTATTTGGAACTGACCTGTTTTGACTTTGGACTTTGCTTTTTTAAATAAACTTTTGCTTCATCATCTGGACAAAAACAAGCGGAAAGAGGGGAACTTTATATGTTAATGGATCTTTTGTCTGCAAGTGGATGCTTCAGAATTGTAGCGGACCAACACAATTTAAATTAAGAAATACTCAGAAATGCAGTTTAATCATACATGTCCTACATAATGAGAAAAATATTAAAGGACCATGTAAAAAAACAAAAAAAACCTCATCATTTTCATTAGAGTGGGTCTTTAAAGCCAATCACTTCTTTACAAATTACTAGGGGTGTAAAGATTAACTTTAACAATGATTCGATTCATTTCATCATTTGTGGACGTAGATATGATTCATAGTCAAAATTGGTTCATTTTGAACGATCGATTGAAGTATTCTAAGTTGAAATAAAGACAATACCAAATATTAAGTGAAGTGGCCCATGTGTTTTTTTAAGATTTGGCCTTTGTTTTGACACAGACCAGAAAATGAAAAGTATTTCTACTGACTGACTGTAAAGATCCAGGAAATTAAGAAAGAATGCAGGACTCTTTTTAAGGAAATGTGTTAACACAATTACAACCTATTACATGCTGAAGCTTTTTGCATTGTGTGATAATACACAGTGCATGTCTAATGCCTCTTAGTAATTGACAAAATGGATTGCAGTGTGGTCATTGAAACTGTCGCCTCATAACAAACACATACAGGTTTAAATCCTTGCCGTGTGTTTGTGTTTCATAGGCAGTTTTTCAGCAAATCCTGGCTTTCTCCTCCCCAGTCTGAAAACATGTCCAGTTAGACAGTGTGAATTGGCCCAAGGCAATTTTCCTCAAACTTAGTCCTCGGGGCCCAACATCCTGCATGTTTTCTACATTTCCCTGGTCAAACTCACCTGATTTGTGTTACTGTCATTATCAGGCCTCTGCAGAAAACCGGTATGAGTCGAATCTGCTGTATTTACTGCAGCAAACATGCAGGATGGTGGGCCTGAGAGCCCAGTCTGGGAAATGCTGCCTTTAGGAGTGAGTCTGACTGTTGTTCGTCTGTATGCTACCCTGTAGTGGACGAACAACCAGATCAGGTTTGGTAGTTTATTACAACGCCTGGAGATACGTGGAAAAGAAGTCTGCAGGCTCACTGAACCTAAATAGAGAGGAACAGGTAAATCAAAAATATATTAAGTACACACCTGATGTGGAATTGCTAAAACTTCATCATTAGGAACAAAACGTGCTTTCATGGGACTCAGACTAAGATACTGAGAGAAAATCCACTGAAACATTGAAAGGTAAGCACTTTTACTGGAGTGTTTCTGTTTATAGCTGATACATCAGCCTGCATATATTACAGAACAGACATTTTTTCCTATCTTGGATTTTCAGAAACCCTAAGGGCTGATTTACACTGGTCCCTCTGCGGTGTCTCTATGTTGTGCTAGTTGACGAAAAAAAATACTCTTATTAATCAGTCGGATTTCTTACATCACCTCCGTTGTGTCCGCATCATACGCCGACAACGCAACGCAAGCTTTATGCAGGAGTTCTATTTCAAGTCCGTTTACGTGTCCACTTTGCGGCAAAAAGACAAAGACATGGGAAACAGGTATAGGTTTAAAAATAAAAGTAATGATAATTAATTGTACTTTCAAAATGAAAAAAATATAAAATGAGTATGTCAATTTAAGGTGACTTGTTCACACATGTTTAATATTCCAGATAATAATGTCAGGTATTTTCGCCACAGGCGACAGAAGTTTACTCTTTGAGTACAAACACATTGATGAACATTCAACATGGGTGTGGCACATTGACTGTGTAAGAGAACTGGACTAAGTGATCCCTTCCCCTCTCGTGTTCCAAACAAGAATTACCCACCAGCTCCAAGATGCCAAAATCCCATAGACTTCTACTGATAAATAAGCAGTTGTTACTCAATTATTCTATTTGTTAGAATAATCATTCTTGCTCTGATACCTTCTGTAACATGCTCTTGCTAATTCTATTTTTTTTACATTATATTTTTTCTTCATCGCAAGTTTTTCAAACTTGTTGAAAACACTCTTGAAAACACTGTTTTCAAAACTCTCAGACAAAAGAGAGCATTTCCTCATATTTTCAGTTACCACGAAAAAGCTTTCAAAACAAAATGTATATATTTAAATAAAGGCTTAAAGTTCCTCCTAAGGCAGAGACGATTTCATCAAACACACCTTCCAGCTAGTGCTGCTGGTTATGCAGTTTGGAAGCGGGATAACAAGCAGGGCTGGAAGGTATGCAAAAATCATTTCACAGCCTTTGGTCAGCTCCACTCCTCCATTTAATCCCATTTAAAACAAAACAGCTTAAAGCGAGGTATAAGTGGGACAGCATATGCCCAAGAATTTTGAGCTGAGAACTCAGCTAAAACTTTAAATGAGAAAAAAAAATCTACCTTACATTGTACTTAATGACTTCAAATATGAATGACAGTACATTTATTTCTCGGTAATTTGTTCTTGTGACAATCAAAACAAAAGGAGCAACACTTCCCTGCTTTTCTATTCTCTAAAATGGCTGTTGTTTGATTGCTTGTTTGGATGTTTGTTTGTTTTTCTCACAGAAGACAAAAGCAGAAAAGAGCTTCACCCTCATCGGTTAAAAGGTGGATGGTGAAGAGGGGATAAAATGATGAATCTGCCTGGTTTTTAGGGTTTAATTTAACAATTTATCTGTAGTTTTGTTTTTGCTTTCTTTCCACTTATGTGAACATTTTTTTTGACAATTTAACAAGTGTTTTAACAAAGCTATTAAAGTGTCTCACTCTGAAAATGCTTGAAGAGCACGATATTTTAAAATAAAGCGTTTGCAATTACCTTCCACTTCTGGGTTCAGCAGCATGTTAGCTAACATAAAACCTTTTCTTTAAAGGAAAAGAATATTTTGTTTTTTGCCACAAATTTTTCTACTCCCACATTTGATGTTAGACTTCCTAAAATAAATGTTTTGATGTCACTTCTTACTCCTAAATCCTTTTAAAATTTTAAAGCACCATCTCAGCTCTTGGAATTTCACTAAACTGCTTTGAGTATTCAGAATTTATGCATTTTTTACCCACTGGACACTAGTTTTTCAGTGCATATGGTCAAATGTCAGAATACTTTACACTTTGTAGTTCCCAAAAACAACAAAAAGAAGAAAAAGAAGAAGAAAAAATAGGTTTTAGATCATTAGAAATAAGGTCTATTTGCTTGCACAGTGAGACTTATTAAAAATGTCTTATGCAACTATGGCAATTCAACAAGTTTTAGAATTTTTGTTTAAAGATACATAAAGTATCTTTCACCAAGATGGTTTCTGTATATTTGTTTTGCCATGATCTTATTGCAGAAATGGTTGTGAAAACATCTCCAGCCCATTTATCTCCACAGAAGTTACAATGGAGACACATGGAAAGCTATAAAAGCTCAGCTTTTGGGTGTGACATAAAGTAGTGCAAAAGAATGCCTAACAAACTCTTAAAATAACGATCATAAAAGAAGACCTAAGGTTCCGTGTTACAGGAACCACATCTGTTACTCAATTGTTTGTTAGACTTTTTCTTTTTTTTTTCTTGTTGGGCGCTTTTGTCTCATGACAAAATGCAATAGTTCTTTCAAAGACGATAAGAAGTCACATCAAAAGGAATCACTTCCATGCCAGATCCAAAAAAAATCCTAAAAGTGGGAACATTGAAATCTTTCCCGCAGACTAGACCGTTAGTTTCAGTGTTGCATCAGGACTGATAAAGCAACAAGCTCAGAATGTTACTTGAAGTTAGTAAAACAGAGACTTTGTTTCACTTCATAGATGCAGGCGGGTGCAGGAGACCCAGGTTAACATCCACGCATAGTATGTGTGCAGGGAAAAAGCTCAAGTTGGGAGTTAGCATGTGTGGAGCAGTAATGCTCCCGCACGGTGAAGGCTCCGGAAATCTCTCTTTTGGATATAAACAATAACAAACTGGAACAGAAGATGACACAAAGATTAAGAAACACTTTACTAACATTTGGTAATGCATAGTTAAGGATTAATTAAGATCAAATAAGCAGTAAACCTTACTTAATGCAGTACAAAGCAAAAAAGCTGGTTTGATAATGCTATAGGTAAGGTTGAATAACAAACATTAGTTAACTACTAACTAATGCATTACGCATAGTAATGCAAAGCAATGCATAACATTGGATGTTAATACTTTATTTAACGTAATTAATGCTTACTATGCATTAACTAATGTTAATAAAGGGACCCTGATTGCAAAGTGTTACCAGATCTTCTTTGTGTCATCTCATATTTCAATCCTTTCATTCTAGTTTGTTTTAAATCCAAAGAGAGTTTTCTGGATCTTTAATCAAGCAGCAGATTTGGTGCTCCAGACTAAACTACTAAACTTTGGCCTTTTACACACACGTACTACATTTACAAAACTTTTACAAATGGCTATTAACACTTTATGTAATAGTTAATTAATGCTTAATTATGCATTTACTGATGTTAGTAGAAGAGGCCTTTTTGTAAAGTTTCATCAAAGATCTTTTAAATGAGTAAAATGAGTAAAGTATTTTTTTAATGATTGAAGGCTTGATTGATTTCAATTAAAATCAAATAAATCTAAATTATTTAAAAAGCTGTTCGATATTATTCTCTTTCTAATACTGCCATCTTCCTCATTATTTTTACCCTATTTTAGGAAAAAAAATGTTGAGTAACTGTTCAATACATTTTAAATATCTTCAGCTGCAGGAACTAAGATGCACCAAAAACCTACAGTGCTCCAAAGCAGCAAGTTCTCCATCTAGTGGATGTGAAGTAGAAGAATCGAATTTCAGGTCTATTCCTGGGATGTGAGCATTGAAGAGTTCATATAAAATGTGCTGTTTAAATGAGGAGGGAATTTAACACTCTTCTCTGATTGAACGGAGAATTTTGGAAGTTTTGGAGGGTTTTTCTAATTGTTTCTCCAATAATGCAACATTTAAAACCAAAACACGAATGGCAGAAAGATGCTGATGTGCAGGCACATTCTAGATTCTTTCTGGGATTTAAACGGTGTAAAGAAATCGCTGATAGTTTTCCAGCTCATAAGTAGAGGCACAGCCTCTGGCTACTCACGGCTCTCTGTGGACAGCTGGCTGTGGAATCCTGGAAACTGGGTTTCCACTGGAACGCTGATGGTGCGTCGCAGAAGGTGGGCCTTTCCTGACGAAGCATGCCTCTCCTGTAAACACACACAAACAGACTTGCTGCAGGTGTCCAAGTTAAAGAAATAGGGAAAGATGGAAGATTAAACTGTGAAATTTATTTTTTTTAAAAAAGGTAGAGAAGAATAAAGAACAATGAAAAGAAGAAAAAAAATTATCGAAGCTGCTGATCATCATGCTAAATGTTGGGCCTACAAAACCCATAATGGCCATCACAACCCTGATAAATGAGCTACCATTGAACAAAGCAAAGCAGACATTAAATGAGCATCTATTCTGTGTCACACCGTATCTCCCACTCGCTTGCATTGAAAATGTTTGGCTCCATAAGATTAAACACACAAAGGAGAAAGAATGACTGAGGTGAAAAAAGGGCCCGTTGCCCTCCTCTTGGAGTGATAATGGCTTATCGAACATCCTCACACCTCCAAACTCCCCGCTGCCGCCTGCCTATCTTGTTTTTTCACTGTCTCTGCTTTTTTTGTCCTATTATCTGCCTGATCCTCTCACCTTCCTCATGGGACTCCTATGACATCGTCTCTGACATAACACCATTGTGTGCTGATCTGAGCTATGACGATGAAACTGTTTCGCGAGCTGTAACACCACACACTTCTCACTGAAGCTTTCTATGCTATAGTGGTTTAATGAGTCCAGATTCCCACTGTTCCAGAAGGCAAGAAGATAAAATGACGAATCCCCATCATACTAATAGTGCTTGTTGTACAAGCCCGATACCAAAAAACAATATTTTCCCTGCAACTGTGACCGGTAGCCGATATTTGCCAACATTGATATTTAGAGATTTGCTTTTTTTTCATTATTAGAAATGCAATAGTCTTGAAATAGTCTTCACATTGCCAAGAACAATACAAACATGCACCCCAAACAAAAATTGTTAAAATATAAGTATAAACTTAGCTTCAAAATTCAAAGACCGGTTTTTGCAAACACAAGCAATAGGCCTTCAAGATCACTTGAAATTAATGTACATGCAATCAAGATGCACATTGCTGCATTGCAGAACGCCAAGGTTGGATTTTGTTGTTAGTGACACTTATTTACACCTAAAATTTAAATTCTACTAGCTGTCACACACCTAGGTGTGTGAACGGCGTGAATGGATGCATGTCTCTAATAAAAGCAGGTTGCATGCCAAGTTTTTGGGGCTACTAAAGGCAGATATACGGTAATTAAAACAATGCTTACCCTCTTTTACTTTGAGAATCAGTTCGATACATTCCATACATACATGGGTTCATTTTCTAATTTAATAACAGCTAACATGAGGGAATACCACAGAGGGTTCATTTTGATTTTAACTCCTTGAAGACATTTTTTTTTTTTTTTAAATCCTGGTACCTAATTGTTTCAAGCCATGAGCCCTTCCCCCAGCCACCTCATAAAGCTTGGAAATGTAGCCCTTGTTTACACCAGCCTGCACAGATTAATCAACTGTTGACAGTGTTTACTGGTGGAGGATACCCACAATGCATTTGGACACTAAAGAGCCAACGTCCAGGTTCAATTTATGGTTTTCCTTCTAAACTCATTACACGTGGATACTTCTGGTCTTGGATGTGGAGTTGGCAGATCCTGAAGTTTTAGGGCAGGATATGACTGCCTAATCTAAACTTTTGATGCACTTGAATTCAATTGTTTGTCAAGTATTTAAAGATAAAAAATGGAATGTTTGTGTTAACGAAAAAAGAAATCCATCCATCCATTCATCTTTAAAACCCGCTCAATCCCTTTTTGGGGTCACAGGGTTACTGAAGCCAACCAAGCTACTGTTGGGCAAAAGCAGGGTACACCCTGAACAGGTCGGCTCCCTGTTGCAGGGTCACAGACTCCCACACACTCACCTAGGGACAACTTAGAGATAGCAATAAAAGCATGATGCATATGTTTGGACTGTGCAGGAGGCTGGAGTGCCCAGAGAAAACCTACGCGTGCAAACTGCAAACAGAAAGAACCTAGCCAAAATTCAAACCAGGGCCTTGTCCCTGAGAGGAATGGGCACTTACCATTACACCCCCATGCAGCCCTGAAACGAGGAAATCTGGAATTAAAAGACTAACAGAAAACCCAAATCTATTTGAATTTTTTTAAACCCAGGAATAGACTACTAAACTTTGCATATTTGGCCCTTATAACAGTTTTTACTTATCTCTTGAAATAATATTTTAGATGATTCTTATGGGGTCAAATCAGGATCTGCTTGAACGGCCTAATCAGGAATAAGCAACTCCAGGCCTCGAGGGCTGCATGATTTCCAGATACCCAAGCCATACTCATGACTGATTAGCTAGTTCAGGTGTGCTCAGCCAATTAGAAACACGCCAGAGCATGGTATGTTGAAAAACATACCCTCGAGTCCTGGAGTTGCCTATTCCTGGCCTATATCATTGTGAAATCAACTTTTTTTGAGCTTTTAAATGCATTTTAATGTTAATTCCTCATGAAGAACAACCCCCAAATGGTATGTTGCTCCATTCACGCATCTCTGAGTATTCCTCTAAGAGCCTGCTAAAAGCCAGTCCATGGACTGGGGGGGCTGGTTCTCAAAATGGGACATATGAAAGTGAGGAACAGCCCCTTCCAGGAAGAGTCTGCTCTGCCAGCACAGCCCCCAGGTTAACACACACAGTTTTTCTGCTAGTATAGCGGTGATCGGCTAAACACTTTAACTTTATATGCACAATATGCACATCCATCTTTGCAAAAGTTCAAATGTTGCCCGATTAGCTTCTCTACCCCTAATGGCTCCTTTCTCTTTCTCTAAATCTAGGGGCATTTGGAGCTTTAGCGGTGTCCGAACACGTTTTTTTTTGTAGGAGGAGCCGTAGCTGTATTTCACTTCGCTGGTAGGGTGATCCGTTTCAAATTTGCATCAGGCTTGTTTATTTGTTTATTTAGGAACTTCAAAGGTTGAATTTTGTGGTGAGGACATAGAAGAGGTTTTCTTCTGATGACTCTTCCATGAAGACCATATTTGTTCAAGTATCTCATGACAGTAGAACAGTGTATCACAACTCCAGAGTCTGCAGGTCTTTCTGGAGGGATGGTGCAGACAAAGGTGGGTTATAACTTGCTTTTCTCACAATCCTGCGAGCTGCTCTGTCTGAGATTTTTCTTGGTCTTCCAGATCTTGTTTTAACTTCCACTGTTCCTGTTGACTGCCATTTCTTAATAACGTTCCGAAAAGAGGATATTAGCATCTGAAAAAGCTTTGCTGTCTTCTTCTAGCTTCTCCTGCTTTGTGAGCATCAACTATTTTTAGTTTCATTGTTCTGGACAACTGCTTGGAAGAACCTATGATGCTGGTTGTTGGGGTAAGGTCACATGACTCCGATTATTTCAAATCTTTGAGATTGAAATCACCTGGTCTTTGCAAACAATGATTGTGAACAATCCTTGACACTGTCAGGTCTCAGCTTTTTTTAAAGGGGGCGGTGCATACTATAAATTCTGTAGGATGCCCAAAACTTTTGCACACACGTTATTTGTTTTCTGTTGTTTTGAAAGGGTAAATGATGGTTATAAAGCCTATTTTTTTTACATATTAAAAGAATGTCTCATCTGTAAACTGACACTTTTGGAAGGTTTTTCAATCTTTTCTTGGGTTCTTTATGTATATTTTACCTGGGGTGTCCAAACTTTCTATCCCCACAGTGTATATAATTTTTCCATTAGCAATGTCTATTTTTTAATGTACAATCTGACTAAATGGATGGACTATTACAACGATGCAAAAATACATAATGAAATTACTCCACGCGGTCCAATAAATCAAATCAAGTAAACCAACAATCTGGTTTTTAATTCACTTCAAGCTGATCATAGTTTTGACCCCATATGTTCTTTGAAGGCTGCACAAGTGTTCAGGTCCATTTAAATAAAAACAGAATGTGATCCAATGAGGAGTGATCGCTTGGGCATCAGAGGTTATACTAGCAGACTACAAGACTGTTGATTTAAGTGAGGATCTAAAATGAAATCACACTATACTCCAGGCCCTCAATAAACAAGAGAAGCAGTGGAAAAAGATAAAGTTGAGATTTTAAAGTCTAAATTTGTTTCTGGTTTTATTTGTCTCTCTATAATCAGAAATGTAACACTCTTGTTGAGTCTGAACATTTTTATTCTGAAGTGTTGTGTCTCTTTTTGTCACACTGACTACATATTTGAAGACAACTTTTATAAAGATTAAATTGGCTGATGTTGACGTAAATTTCACTTTTTTATGTTTCCTCGCATTCTCCTGGAGGAACGAAAATCCAGCTGCTGAGGTCGATGTGTTCTCTGAAATCTGTTTGTGTTTTGTTGTCGGTTCATTAACAGTAAATGAAGAAAAAGAATTACTGAATCAACATGAGAACTGTGCTGTTTTGCAGAAAAGAATTGCTCAAAAACAATATATGAAAGGACAGAAAATCAGAAAAACAAAAGAATGAAAGCGTTTGCTCAACATCTTTATGGTCAAGATTCAAACAGATTTCTCAAAACAAGACGTCACAAAGTCTGTTCTATCTTCAGTCCCTGATATATTCCACATTTCTCGCGTGATCATTTTACTCCACCATTGCAGCACACTCTTTTGATGTACAGATATTGCAGATTTGTTTGGTGAGTTTAGGATCACTTGCTTTTCGGATGACTTGGTTCTGGACGGTCTTTAGCTGGACAGATGGCCTCGCATTTGCCTCCAGATTACTTTGGTGCACAGAGAAGTTTGTGGTCGAATAAATGACTGGAAGGTGTTAAAGTACTGTAGCTCCGAAGCAAGAACAAACCAACACCCCTTCCCGTCCAAACGGGATGTTTGATAAGAGGTGTTTGAACTGATAGACTTGTGTTGGGTTTTGCACAAGAGGTACACAAGTGGTGCTGGACAACAGACAGACGAAGTGAATCGCACTTTGCGCTGGTCTTTCCAAAGAAGTTTGGGGCAAAGTTTCTGTGTTTTGTTCTTCTCAAACTTTTTGATTTCTGCAGACTAGTTAAAGCAAAGCAAACGTCTTCAGACATGCTATTTGAGGCCAGAAGAATAAGACAATTGGAGTTTTGGTATTTTTATAACATGCTTTCACATTTCTACAAATAGCTGCTAATAGCATATATTGTCTTTTTTAAGGATCATTTTTAGTTTATACTGTATGAAAGTGTCAGGTTTGCATTAAAAATGTCTTTAGGGTGGATCTTTCTCCAAGCTAAAGGGCAGGAAATTGTTGAAATGCTTTTTTTTTCTTTTACACACAGTTGCATGTAGGTGCACAGCACCACGTGGTGGTCACTTTAATATAAGGAGTGCAGGTAAACAGATTCTTTTAAGCAATAACATTTTGTAACATCATCCAAACTCCATTTCCTCCCATTCAGGGTCAAGGAGTTACTAAAGTCATCGACCAGCTTCTGACAAGCTTCTGATTCCAAAGGCAGGATACACCCTGCACTATTTTGGAATAGTTTTAGAAAAGTAGATGATTATCTTAACACTTCCGTAGTCTCTGAACTCAATGGCCAGTTAGCCAAATACTGTATGTTAGCTGTTTACAATGATGTAGAAATGACACCGACACGGTTTCAAACACACAGAACTTGAGTTACGGGACTTAACTGTGATATCTCTTGGAATAAATCCTTGAAACATAGCTTAGTGGAGCTTTGCCTGATTTTCTTTTTGGACATTTTTCACATAGTTTTGACTCTGCCTTGGCTTTGTTTTTGATTGTATTCATTTTTACTGTTTTTTACTCTACTCATTTAATCTTTGTTTTTACACATAAAAAACAGTTAGATCTTAAGTTTTGTGATTTTTGCAGTAGGAAAAAGAAATGTAACGCTTGATATGATCTTTTGGGGACAGTTTCAGGCCCAATGTGGAACTATCGTTCAATGTAATGAAAAATATATTTTGAAAAATGATGCTGGGGTTTTACCAGAAAGGTGGATATCAAGCATTGCCATAAAAACATGTCTTAAAAGGAATTATTAGAGCAAATTGTAAAGTAGAAAAATGTATTCAGAGTAAAAGGGCTTCCCCAAAGACCAAAAAGACACAACTGTGGGGCGTCAGGACACAAAATACTTAGAGGCTATTTTGAATTGTGTAAATTTCTATAAAAATAATTGGAGCCCCAAGAAATTCTTCACGATAGAGCCTGAGAAGCCACTTGATTTTCAAAATAAAACACTTCCTCCCGACTTCTTTGCAATCTTATGACTTTTTAGAGATAAACAGTGATCTGCATCGCCACCATTTCTTTATACATCCTACATACTCCAACAGCAGGAAGTTGTCTGCATCTTCATGAACTTCAAGTCTAAACATAACTCAATCTGCACGAATGTAACTGATTATAGGAAGTGTTTCTTAGTAATACAAATTTGGAAGATTTTTTTTATCTTAATTCAGATTACCAACTCACATTTCCAATTACTATAATTGTTTTTCACAATCTTGCACAACTTGTTGCAATCTGTTCAAACATGTATCCTGACTTTATATTACCAGTGACATTTTCCTGTAAAAGAAAAGGTTTGTATAATGGGAAAAAAAGGCCTAAAGTTTGAATAAAGTGCTGGGAAGTGACAAGGAAGAGAACAGTGACACAGAAGGACACAACAGACAAAAGACTGCACTGTCTGTTCTTACCACCTCCTCCTCATGGAGAAGCAGCATCTGACAGTCAGCTACTGAGTTCTTCAGGTTCCACACAGTTTTCTCCTCGTTCGAATGTCCACGGGAAAGCCTGTGCTTCGGGGGGCCCCACATATCTGCAGGGGAACCAGAAGAAACACAAAGTCACCAAACAACATAAAAAAGGAGTGCTGAACTCTGAAGAGCAAAAAAAAAAAACTTTTCAAACTGTTTTAGGAGTCGTTTTTTTTTTTTCTTCTGCAAAACATGTCACTAAAGATTATTAACACTGGAAAATCATTTTACTGTGGAGTAAAAATAGATTTGAATATAAACTGTCACTCCAACAACTGATGTTTTTCTAGTCTTCACACACTAAAATGCAACAGATATGCTTTTACCAAGTGGAAATGCAATCCACTAACACTTACAACTGCCTTAATGATGCACTACTGCAACATTTGACACTAAACCTTTTCCAGGAATTTGAAGTGGGTGGAGGATTCTGTGCTGTCTTGACAACCCTGTACAGCAAAAATGTTGCTGAAAAACATGCAAAACAGCATCTTTATTTGTCTCTCTATATAAAATATCCTGATGTAATTCTACTCATCAGGGATGACATTTTAATTTATGCAGATTTGGGTAAATCATCAAAAATAAAACAAAAAAATTCAATCAAGCCTAGGTTCTAAATTTCTTTCTGCTGCTTTAAGTGGTTGTTCATAAAAACAATGTAGGGATTTGCACCAGAGTGTTACCAGAGGAGACTGTGAAGGACAAAGATGCCAGACTAAATTTGGTGAACAAGTGGTCCATCAGAGGCGCATTATTTTAGAAAACACTGCTTGATCATAAGCAACTGGGAAAAATTATATATAATGTAGGTCAGTTTTGGTTAAAAGATAAATCAGGCATGCACTCATATTTAAAATGATCCTTCTGGTGCCTTAATTTTAGAGTTCTTGTTTTTGCAGTCATGTCTACTCTGTAACGTTATAAGTTGCATAACCTCCATGCCATTCTGTTTGTTTGCATATCGCCATTGATTGTATAAAAAAAACTGCACTAAGCTCATGTGAGGTCATCCAAAGAAAATGCCTTGCTTCCGGCTCCAGTGAAATTAAGCCAACTTGGTCGTTCTTTTTGGCCGATACAGACATACATTTGAAGCCAGACCACATTTGTAAGCAGGGATTTTTCCGTTGGTCTGGATCAATGTTTCCACGACAACTACCCCTCCACTGAAAGTAAGGTTTTGACCTGCCCATTTCGGTTGTTACGTCACAACTGAGAGCTTTTCCAAATGGCAGGTTTTTATCTGCTCCTGATCCATCACCATTTGAACAAGGAAATACTCTGAAATGTTAACATTTATACATGTCCTCCATCATGAAAGAAAAAGCTACAAGAACATGTTAAAAACATGATTTTTGTTGGAGTGGGTCTTTAAATAAAAAGGTTAACAATGAAAGTTGGCAAACTTTGATATATAATGCCACAAACAGTTCACTGTAAACTTTTGTCTCATTATCTAAAATATTTATGTAGGAATTCAAAAAAGGTTACATTTGTTTTAAAAAGGTTCTCGCTGTCCGCAAATATCAATTAAACAGGAAGTTTTTCAAACAAAAATGTGTATAAAAATGTATATGTTATACAATAACTGATGTAAGTAACTACATCAGTAACTACAGGAACAGATTTAGGCTTAAGTTATAACGAAAAGAGCTGCTGAATGCCATTATCAGGCTGCTTCTTATCTTTGTGAATATTAAAACCCCAAACTACCCCCAAAATCCTAATTATCCTAATTTTTTTTTGTCATTTAAACTATGTCTAAATTTGTTCAGGATGAAAAAAATGTTTTTACTAGAACAGCTCTGGAGTGTACAAACATAAACAGAAGAAGTTTCTTCAGGCAGAAATAAGATGCTGCAAGGAAAACACTTTTTACTGACCTTATTTGATTTTTTTTTTTAATCCCAGAGTTGTCTAAATTATGCAACACAGGGTCAGCTTGAAAACCTTAGAAAAATAAGGAAGACAGAACTAAGAAGAACAAGCGAGCGACATGAAGGGTGACACGGCTTTGAGAGATTCCTTTCATGTCGAGTGTCAGTGGGTTTGATGAAACAAGAGAAATGAGGAAAGCAGAGGATCCTGAAGCTTTACAGAGTTCTGGGAGATTGCCTTCAACAACGAGGGCTGCTGAATGTCTAGAAAAATATTAACAGAAAAAAAGTCGAATATAGACAGTTCACAGATTTGTCGCAAATGATTTAAAAGCAATTATGAGAGCTGCAGATGGAACCCTCTGAAAGATCCCAAAATCCAACAAATCTTCACTTTTCAACATAAATAAATATTTTATTACCAAAAAAATGGCATGACTAAGCATACACAAGTGAACACAAGCCAGTGAATGCTTTTAAAAATCTAAAATTTGTTTTCAAAATAAAATCAGTCAATCCCTAAAAACGACAAATTGCAAAGAAATCACCTTGAGAGCAGATTTTTTTTAAATGTTATATCTAAGTGTGATTTTTGAAAAATACTATTCAAAAAGTAAAGTATGGGCTACAAATGTATGTACTTGTAGTCAAATTCATCTCCAATCCTCTAAATTTCTCTTTTTTTCCTAAGAAATGCTAACTTTGCATTGTCATTACTGTTGCTTCATTAAATTAGTATTTTTTTTCTTTGACTTGTACTTTTTGCTTTAAAGCTGAGTAATATTTGTAATTTCTGATAAAACTGTTCTTTTTATTTTGCATATAAAGTGACCAAAAACAAAGTCCCTCAACATTTAAAATGCAAAAAGCTTGTTTTGGACTCACAGTTTTACTGTTTGCTTTAGGGAGTGGTTCCAATATGTTCCAACACAGATTTAAAACACATTTTCACCACCAAAAAAGTATATTTTAAGCAACACATTCATGCTAGTTAGGAAGCAGTTGACCACTACACCACGGGCACCAAATGTGCAGGCTAGACCATTAAAAAAAAAAAAAAAAAGTAAACATCCCAACAAGTGACGTTCAATACTTTTGGTCATTTTGCTCTTCAGATTATAGAGCCTACACTGTGCTGTATTTCAGCTTTATTCTTCACACAGTCAGGTTTGGAAATCAACCTTTGTTTCCAAATTGTCATTACATTTGAAAAGATATCATTTATGAAACGATTTACGTCTACGTTACTCTCTCAAAGTTGCATCCTATAGTTTTGTACCTAAGAAAGAATATTCCAGAAGTTTAGTGCAGTTGTATCAGAACCAACTCCTACACACTGCAGTCAGGGAGTTTTGAGCTCAGAATTTCAACAAGACAACCACAGTGATTAACGTTGTGAGGATGGTTTTCACTTTGATTACGATGGCAACTCTCCATAGACACAATCACATGACCATTACTCTCTATTTTTAATGGGTAGTATCTACTGTGGTCTGATTTGAAAGTTTATTTTAGTAATGTTACAATTCTTTTTCTTGCTGCTTGTCTGCCTTTAAATGTATAATGAAGTTTCTGCCTCTGGCTGCTCCTTCAATTTTTCTCTTTTATTAAGAAGCCATTTCTCTTCTTCAGTCTCCTCTCCGTGTGTTGTGTTACCACCGACGGTGTTGCGGAGCTATAATCAGGCATATTTCACAGAAGCTGCAATTACTGGTTACAGCAGAGTAAAGACACAACGAATTACAAGTCAAACACAGAGAGTGTGTAAGTGTACCCATGACTGTGTTATGGATGAGTGGGCCTTATGCCGCATGGGAAAGATGAAGAGCATTTCAATCAGACACAGGTGCAATCCAATCTAACAAGGATGATAAGTGGCTGCACTGCTGTTGCATGTGTTTACAGCCTCGGCGTAAAGCTCCTGGGTGGAGCTGAACTGCTGACCTGCACACTATGAGCTTTATACTTCCTCCATTAATTTCTGCTATGGCCAGCACATTACCCATCACATTATCATGTTAGCCAGAGGATTGTGTATAAATAAAAAACAAAAGCTGCTTTCTATCAATATTTTAAATTTGGTTGAGATGCTCCAGAACATTTTCTATCAAGTATTTTTATTTAAGTTGAAATGCAGTGACTACTTGAAGCTACTTAAAGGGAAAAAGGTGATTTGTTCTAAAAGCTCTGCAAAAAAAAAAAAAAAAAAAAAAAGAGGGCGACTATTGACTTTCCATCTCTCCATCAAATGCATGTGCACCGTCTCCCACAAAATATGGATTTCAGCCTCCGAACTCACCTGAATTAGACTCTTAAGGGAGTGCTATTGTTATAAGAAAGATTTTACACCAAAATAAGTAAGCCTACATAATGTTTCAAACACCATTTCATGGGAATACATGTACTGTGGGGGAAAAAAACGAATTAGCAGCCGGTCTAATTATTTTTTGTTCATCCCTGAATAAACACAAATTGAAAAAAACAATCACAGGTGGATTGCTTGGCAAAGTCAAATTTATTGTATTTTTAAACACAGTAACTAAGTAAACTTAAGGACACTCTTAGTCATTAAAAAGAGCAATATTTTCTTTTATTATTCCTCAAAAGATACCAAAAATACATTTTGGCAATTAAATTCACTCACATTGAACTCAAAAAGGTCTTTTTGCCAATCTAAAACCTAACTGTTCATATTTTATTCACAGACAATGTTTCAATATTATTTAGCTTGGGGGTTTTATTTGCTTTTTTTTTGTCATTTATTGTGTTTTTGGCCATTTTCTGATTTCACCGCCTGCAGAAATCGCGTGGTACTTTTCGCCGCCCCCAGCAGGCATGTCTGAGCTGCTCCTCCACCATCCTAAACCTCTGCCTGATAATCTCCATTTCAGAGGGCGTCCCTTTGAAAGTCACCTCCCACATCGATGCAGATCTTCTTTTATATTTCAGTGAGGAATCTCATTCATCCAGGATGGTTCAACTGCTGAAAAAGTTTCAAAAAACCGAAAAGCTTGTTCTCGCTTGTGTACAAAAGAAGCAAGAACCAAAAAAGGAACCTTGTAGTCAACTTCTTACATTTCCGCTCTGTCAGACAAACTTAAAAGGAATTTCAACAACAGAAAAATCCCAATCTAGTTCAAACCTTTTAATGCCCTCAGACAAACACTGGTTCATCCTAAGGACACAATTCCCAGCCACAAACAGAGTAAAATGGTGTACTTCTTCTACTGCAACAAACAATACATTGGATTGGCAAACTACACTGTGCACAAGAGGTCTTAACACCAGGGCTGCACCTCCACCTGAAGGACACAAACAACTCCTTTGAAGAGGAAGAGGTCTACATTTTAGCCAGAGAGATAGAAGGAGAAGTGGAGGAAGGAACTTTCACTCAACAGAAATGGTGACCAAATATAACCTTCACTACAGCACCCAAACCGACCCAAACATTGAAGACACGCTCTAATGAAAATGGTGATTTTAACATGTTCTTGTGGCATTTTTCTCATGATGGAGGACATATATAAAGAAAAGAAAGCTTAGCATTGCATTTTTGAGTACTGGGTGGGCCACAAGCTCCCTGGAGCATCTACTTATAGATGACAAGATCCATGAACTGTATTTTGCGCACTAAAAAACCTCGACTTTTTTTTTAAAAATTGGTTGTGTGCCTTTTGTGTGCACCAAGTTCCGAAATCTGTCTGTTTAGGAAGCACTTCACTCGATTGACCGTCTCTGACACAGAGGCAGCGACACGTACACCATGTACGCTGGCAGTGATAAACCAATCAGAAAACATTACAGACCCTTACCTCTGTCATACCCCCGTTAGGTATATTACCAATATGATGCAGAACAACATTTGTTTCTCTAAAAACTCCCAAAAATGGCCCCAGTGAAGAGACATTCTTTTCCAACAATTCAAACTACAGGCACTCAGTTACGTCACTGCAAATGGGAATAGAGCAGCTGCAAAAAAAGAACATTAATGAATCTATCTATTGCTGAATAGAACAGAAGGTGACAGTTTTTTTTGCTTAAACAGACTTAATGATAAATAAAAACACTGGGAACGCTTTTACAACAGATCAAACGTTGATTGGAATTGGACTTTAACACCTGAAGGAGCTACTCAGCTATAGGAGGAACAACTGCCCCTCACTCTCTCGCTCCAGCCAAAGTCATACAACTCCCATAACGGATCATAACAAACCATCAGCATGGATTTTAATGGATTCCCTAGTTTCTGTGACCCAAAACCACTCAGATCTTTGCTCTGCTCACTTAGCCGTCATAAGCATCAACTCCATCTCTTCTCACTGAGGAGCTCGTTATGAAAGTTCTCTTATCAGTTTAATTCAGAATGGAGAAGTTTAAAACCTAAGTTCAGATGAGCCTTTTTAGAACGGTTTCTGCTATCTTCTTTCATAGTAGGGTTGGACTACTGGATTTCTGCAAAACCAGCCATTATATCCAGCTTGGTGATGTTTGATCAGGAAGTCATCCTATCTAGTGATGAACATCTCCGATCCCACATTTCCACAGTCTTGACCTGCTTTGTCTTCAAGGAGTTTGTTTAGGTTTAAAGTGGTCCAGCAAAGATTCTGCAGTTACAGCAACATTGTGACTTTTTTTCAGTTATAATTTAAGTCTTAATAACTCATGATGTGTATTTTTTCACCTATTCTTCTGCTACATCAAATACATTTCTCCCCATTGGGACCAATGTAGTATATTTTCAACTGTTGTATTTTATTCTTTAAGTGTATGCATGCAACCAAAGATCTGTAGCTGCATTATTCCTTCTGCATCCCAGATGTTTGAGTCGTCTTCCGTTCTCTTAAAACTGGGGGTATAGTGGGGGTCAAAATGCGAAAACACATGCACTGTTCAATGCTTGTAAAAACTCCATAAACAAAAGCTGTATCGAGAAGAAAAATCCAAACATTGTTCAGCCAAACCACTACAGCTGAGAGGATCTCACCTTTAAGTTAATAACTTATCGGGATGAATAATCAGGAACAAATTTTCCTGATTTGAAGTTTTTCATTAGACCCTCTGTGCATACACTTTGAGAATAGATATGTTGTGATTTGGCGATCCAGAAATAAATTGAATTTAGTTGAATGCTCGGATGTGCGATCAGAATGTGCACATAAAACTGTCCGTGACCTTAAATTCTTCAAACATCTGTAAACATTTGATGCTAGCGGTTTGCTAGTACACCTTGTTAATTTCCCATCAGTTCTTCACAGTAAAACTGTGTGAAGAAAAGAAATGACACAATTTTTTAGTGAAGAAAGGATTCCTTTCTCCCTCTGAAACTGATGATCGAAGAAGACTGTGTAAAGATCACAGGAGGAGGACTGCACAAGATTGAAAAGATTAGAAAATAACTGGTGATAATTGAAAAGAGAGCAAGAAAAGACCATTTTTCAAGTCCAGTTGTTGCTGGATTGTTGTCAATAGAGTTTCCATTCATTGGTTTTACAAATAGTTACTTTTTGGTTTGATATGGATTCTTAACTCTAGAAGCAGATTCCCTGGAAACCAAAAAAAAAAAAAAAAAGAACAAAGCTTTGTTATTTTTTCTTGATACAGAAAACTGGAACTGCATATTTTAGAATTAATTACTAATCTCCTTAAATGACAGGTTTTTAACAAATTATGGTTCGTTAAGTGCTGGCATTGATTTGAAAAAAAATCTGCTGCAGTGGTTAAATGTTTAGTGACAAAAGCTGCATCTCATTAAAGCTCACTTGAATTAAATTGTTGGCTACAGTTTCTCAGAGCTTCTGAACTTGCTTGACTGAAAAACACTGGCGGTCTGTAATGTATAAGAGGACCATTTATAAAACTGTAAGTGACTTTAAAAACTCTACTCATTCAACCCAAAACTATAATATGATCAAATAATAGTCTATCACCTGAGCATTACGATTTTGTTTCTGCTTCTAAAATTTGGAGGAATTTTGCAAAAGATAATAAAACTAATGTGAATATGTGAACATTTTTCAATAGGATACCATGGACCAAATCGCGGGGGCAGCAGTCTAAGCTTCTTGAAGTTTCACTGCAAACTCTTTGGTAAATTAAAAAATGAACCAAATACTAAATATTTTATTAAATAATATCTGGGTTTTTTTCATGTCCTTTTATTCCTTTGTATTTTCTTTAATTCGTTGTCTTTCGCTTATCTGGGGGTGGTCTCATCATAAGCCTTTGTGGCTTCTTCCACCTCTGCACACTTTAGTATTTTATTCAATGTAAATGCTCTAGTTTATCTTCTGTTTTCTTAACTTGTCTTATGTCATGATGCTATTCATTTGCTAGATGAATAAATTAAATTGTTACTTAAAGCATTGCTGTTTTACCTTGAGGAAATGACTACATCTACGGTATTTCCAAACACTTTTCAAGTATTTTGTGACTCCCCTGACTGTTAACTGTACCCCAAAATGTTGTATTTTTCATTGAGTTCTTTAGACTGTTTTATACATATTTTAATTTGATAGTATTTACATAAACATATTTCTATTTAACAGTTCTTTTTCATCTTAAACTGGACTATTCCAAAGAGCCACTGCAACGAAAATCGTATTTTTGGCGTTTTTAACATGTTCTTGTAGCATTTTTCTCGTGATGCTGGACATCTTTCAAAAACAATATTTTTTTTCCTGCTCCTTATAACCTGATACAATCTTTTTGTTCAAATGAATTTGCAAGTATAATCTATTTATGTATTTTTTTGTTAAAAGTCATCCACAGTGTCGTCAGCTAAACATGATCTGTGTTCATGTTATGAACACTTCAAACTCTGCTGCTGAAATCTCCAAATTAAAGGGTAGAATCAACACAGAGAGGAGATCCTTTTATTGTCATTAATTCTGCATTAAAGGAAAGATTGTAGCTCGTTTCATAATGTCTGTTTTTTCGGCTGAACTCAAATAAGTTCCTTGATCCTAAAAGGTGATGGAGAGGTGAGCTTTTGAAGATTTTCCTCCTTGAATACATGAGGTTAAGATATGGGACGGTTGATGTCTGTTTTCTCTTTGAAACTTGGTGGAGGATCTTCATCCAAACTCTTGTTTCAGGTCAATCTGAATCCCCATGGTGACGATTCAACAACAGCTTTTATTATTGGAGAAACTCAGAACAACATTTCATGTCACGCCAATCAGCTGCACCCGTCAGAGGAAAACGAGTGGAAGAAAAAAAAAGGCTTGTTAATAAATCTAGGTCAGAAGAACGAACTGCTCCCTGGTCCATATGCTTGTTCACAGCTGTGCTCTGGGAGTGAGGCAGTCATAGTTAGCAGGAGCTGCACCTTCAGTGCTTCCAAATGGAAAGATGCACAATTTCTGTTTTCTGCAATAACACTCACTGAATCTTTTTTTACAGCACATCCTGTGAACTCTTATGCGCAAGTGAAAGAAAATAAATAGGAAGGTAGGTAAATTGGATTTTTTTAAAAAGACAGAATCTAACAGTTTGGAAGAAAAGAGCACAGAGAAATGGTGCAAAAAGGAAAAAGATGGCACACTCACCTGAAGGGTGATGAGAAAACACAATTTCCTGCTTCTGCATCTTTCTCCAGCGTGTTTACAAGCTACAGAGAAGAGAGCCCGCTTGCTTCACTCTGTGTTTGGATCACAGAGCTTCTGTAGCAGCTTCTACAACCAGCAGGCGAGTACGGCAGGAGGACGATGCAAGCGAGAGCACAGGAGTGTCAATACTGCCTCCCCAAGAGTCCTCGATGTCAGTTTCTCCCATTCTCGCTCTGTGGACGTCTACCACAAAGCACATGTACTGCGGATGAGGATTTATGACAAGGCTTGGAGATGGGAGGAGCGCCGTTGGAGGGAGTAGTAAAGGCTGGAGAAGGGGAGGAGGAGGTGCTGTGGAGAGTAAGACAGCAATCACTTCTTGTATTGGCTTAGTCGCTCAGGCAGTGAGCCATCACTCTTCCCTGCACTCTCCCCTACCTTTGCAGTGGTGAACACTGATCCAATTCACAAACTACATCAGTTCGGCTGTGCATGACAGAGCCAATCTTCTGCCAATTTGCAGGCTGAATAGAATCGGGTCTGTAAGAAAACTGCAGAACAGTTCAGGTTCAAGTTGGAGCAAAAAGAAAAGAGTCCACATTATGTGGGTTTTTTTTTCTATTTGTGGGTAAAAAGAAAGGCACATTTTCCATTCAGAAAAGCTTGTGGAACCTCCATACTGACTGGGATTTAGTCCTTATTATGTTTTCTCCATTACTTTTAACATGATTGACAGTTTTTTAGTGTGTAGATTTTATTAAGATTACTTGCTAAAGTTATTCATTTAACTTTACAGCATTACATGATTTCTACATTTCATTTCAGATTAACTTTCTTTTAAAACCTGCAGAAGCAGAAGTCTACTGAAGAGCATCTTAGCATTAAAGACCTACTTCTACTGGTGTTTTTACCATGTTCTTATCACATTATTCTGATAATGAAGCTCAGAATTGCATTTTTAAGGTAGTTCTTTATTAAAATAACTTTGAATCAAGGAGCAGATGGAAGAATGCCATTTATAAAGTAGAAAACATGCTAAGCAGTCCACACACGCCCTGCTTCGCAACAGGGAGGGAAAGGGGGGTGGGGTTGCTCCACGCCAGTGGTCCCGTCCACACCTCACAGGCAAATTTCCAACAAACTACTGCCGCTCTGCAGAAACTATATTTTAGAAAATATCACAAGTTTTTTGATCCTGACTAAGAACAGCATAATCATAATTAAAAGACCACTGGGAACACTTTTACAGTAGATTAAAGGATGATCAGAGTAGGATTTAAAGGTGATGGGAAACGTTTAATAATGAGTACTGGAATTGGTTTTGTCAAGAAGCAAGAACAATTGAAGAGCTCTCAACTTTAGTCAGTTTATGCTGTAATAATAAAAAAATGATAACATAATCTATTCATTAAGAAAAAAAGTAAAACAGAAAAAAAAACAGTTCAAGCAATGAAACCTGAAGCCTCTGAAAGACTAAAATAAGTGCTTTTTAATAAAAGTGGTTTATTAGTGCGCTTACATTTACTCTTGTTCACAAAAATGAAACATTTTTGGCTATATGAAATCTAAAAAAGAAAAAAATAATAATTTGAAATTAATTTAAAATGACTGACCTGACTGACTGTCGGGTTGCTCTGTGCTAAACCATTCTTGGGAGTCACACAGGTCTCACTCAGCTTACAGCATGAAACAATGATGCTCTTCCGACATTTCAATCCTCCAGCTTTTAATATCCTGGAATTTACAAACTGTCTTGATTGAGAGGGACTTTAGCACTATCCCCTTGTTAACTCTAACAGGCTAAACAGATACAAAAATAACTAAACATGCATCCCAAAATAAATCTAAAATGACCAAGGCCTTAACAGAAACAAAACCACAAACAACACCTTAAAAAACAGAAAACGATTCCATGCTCTGATTGTTCTCCCCCCAACCGATGGTTTAGCCCAGTAGAAAGGTGAGTAGTTATTTAGCCACAGCTGATTCTCATCTGGTTTGTCTCCTTGTGCTCACTAAATGAGACATCCAGTAGGAGTCAGCCTTGGACAAAATAAACATGCTGGCTGAACATGAACCAGACAGAAAATGTCCATGCAGAATACATGACATGAGGGGTGGCATCCTCACAAAAGCAGGAAATAATAAAGAAATACAATTATGTTATATTGTTCTTTCGATCGCTTTCTCACAAAAAGTGGACTATTTGACTGGTGGTGCAGCCAGTTGTCACGGTAACACATCAATGCAGCAGCGAAGGAAAGCTATATATATGTGTGTGCTGATCGTCACGATAAGTTTACTGAAGCATCAGATCAGAGTGAAAGTTCACCTCTTAATGCTTATTTTTGTCCAGATGACGAAGAAAAAGTTTGTTTTAAAGAAGCCTGTGCAGTGATATAGACATTTTCGGCTTTGTGACCAGAACTACACAGCAGCCAATCAGACTTGAATATTCAGCTGGACCATTTAAAGAGCAGAAACACAATGTTACTTTTCTTTGGCTCTAATTCAGCATCTTTGTTTTCTTGGAGTAATACTGCAGACTTTAAAATCTTTGGAGTTCTGCTTATCTTACTGCTGATGTGTTTTGTGCAGAAAATGAGTACACCCCAAATACAGTCTTAGGAGAAAAGCCACACTTAAGACAACAAAATTCTAATTAACAGCCATTCAACCACAGGTGAGTCTTATGATTCATTTAAGAATTGTCCAGGACACAGGTGACTATAAAAGAGCATTACTTAACAAAGAAAAGCCCTTTCCATTTCATGCTGTCAGAAATAGATCCTCGTGATAGAGTAATGTCACCAAATCTCAGAAAATAAATACTTTTGTTACACAATAAAGGTGTAGGCTACAAGAAGATCAGCAAAGCTTTACATCTCAGTCAAAATACTGTAGCAAAAATCCAAAAATGTAAGAAAGATGGAGGTGCAACCATCTTAAAGAGACGTCCAGGTCGTCCATTGAAGTTAACATCTCGACAGGAGCGTCTTCTGATGAGAAGGATTGAAGAAAATCATCATGCAAGTTCACTGCAGTAGAAAGCCAAACTGGAGTGACCGTTTCCCGTGACACCATATGGCACACTTTCTAGAGAAATGGCATGCATGGGTATGGTCCAAGAAAGGAAGCCTCTCCTAAAGCCCATGCATAAAAAAGCACCCACAGAATTTCCTAGGGCCCATGCTGAAAAAGAGGAAAACTACTGGGACTCTATACTCTGGAGTGATGAGACAAAGATCACTGCTTTGGTACTAATGGTTTCAAAACTGTATGGTGTTACAAAGGTGAGGATTTCAAAGAAAAATGCATGGTGGTGGCAGTGTCCTCATGTGGGGCTGCATGAATGCTGCTGGTGTTGGAGAGCTGTATTTCATTGATGGTATCATAAACTCAATGTTCTGCTCTATACTGAAGGGGATGATGCTGCCATCACTCTGTGCACTTGGTCGTCATGCAGGTTATTCTTGAAGAATGAAAAAAGATTGACGTTGCAATATGTCGCCAACCTGTTCATTTCATGCCTGGAAGACTTGGTGCTGTCCTTAAAAATCACAGTGGTCACACAAAATACTAGATGTAGTAGTTTTTGATGAAGGGTTTATTCATTTTTGCTTCAACAATTTGAGAAAAAATGCAGATTTTGTGATCTAAGTCACATTATTCATCTTCATTTCATGTTTTGGAGTAAAACAAGTGGAAAGTTTGGAAATTATCCTTGTGCTCATCGTGCTACTGATGAAATTAGCACTTTTTAAAGTGTTAACATTTTTTGGTTCTTGCAGCTTCAAACAATTATATTGTGGCTGTTTTTCTTTTTGCTTTAAAACATTTCCTTAACATGCAAATATTACATGTAAAATATTACTGAAATTCATTAGTAAAGCTTTACTGCAATTCATTCCTTTTGTATTGAGTTGCTCCCAAAGCTGCTATATTTCTCCTTGACCTGACTGAAACCACATAATAACCAATACAACGTGCTTCATGAGCTCAGCTTACAGTTGAAGTGCTGCACTTTTTCAGCAGTAAGAGAAACAAAAGCGTACAAGAAAAATGTCATTAGATTTATTCGTGTTTCAGCAGCTGCATGTTCAATAAAATAACACAATTTACAGTAAGATCCAACACACTCTGGATGTACCCCAGCACATTAGCAGAGTAATCTGTTAGGATGATGTGCAAGTAGCCCTTTTCAAAAATAGAATAATCACAATTTATGTTAAATCTGGACTCAATTGCAAAGGTGAAGATTCAAATAATTGCACCTTAATAAATTTGTGGTTCCATAATGGTGCTTTGTATAAAAAGATGAATCAAACTGATGCAGTAATTTGCAATAAACTGCTATTCATGTATAGCACTTTTTTTAAGTTAGAAGCTAAAACATGTGGGTGGGATTGGGGGAAAAATATCCCAGTTTAGCAAAAATGTTCTTTATCTCAAAACTTATATTAACATTATGGTATTTCATTGGGAAAACACATTTTATCAAAGCAAAGCACAGTTAAATAACATGAAAAACTACAATGATATGCCAAGAATGTATTAATACAATATTTTCTTCAAATTAAAGAGATGTCAGAAATGTTTAAATCTTAATTGCTTTTCAAAATAAAGTTTTATGTAAAAAACAACAACTTTTTGTGTGCAGTTTGAAAAATGTATGAATCAATTGCCAAGAGAGATTGTTTACATCCACCCGATAGAGAACGTTCCACTGCAACACAGACCAGTTTTAGATTTAAGGTAACACCGAGGAATAACTTTTGGGGGAAAAAAAAACATTTCGATTTTGAATGTGAAAATATTGGTTTACAAACAAATAAACTGTAATTCAACAGTTGAATTATACAATTTAAACTGTTCCCTTCTCTGAGATGCTTTTTAAAAAATCCAATCTACACTATTATTTTTCAATTTTTAGTTCTATTTTTAATAGTCCTATTTGTATAGCAATTTGTATCTATTTTGAAATAATAAACCATCTAAATGCATTTTTTTTTAATACATTGCATCAGATTTTATATTTATTCCAATTTTGATTCTTTAAACAAGGAAAAAAAAGGTTTAGGAGTTTAAGACGTTTTATTAACATTCATTAAGATAATAAAACATACATTGAAAATATGTCCATAATTTGTGAGTTATTACTGTTTGATATCAACATCAGATTAGCAACAATTCATTTGGATTTCAGTCTTAAAGTATAATGTATGTTGTATAATGGAATTCTACAAAGATTTGGCTGTTATCTTTAAATAGAGATGTTAGTTTTAACAAGTTTTACAAAAAAAACAGACCAAAGTGTTCTTCCAAACTTTGACAACACTCTTGTACTCTTGTAGAATTTTTTCCAAATTTATTATTTTGTGGGAGTTTAAATTATATGAGCATGGCTAGTAATACCGTATATCTTCCAGTATGCGGTGTGTTTATTGGAGACCAGCGTCTATTGGCGTTTAGTCCATCACAGCCAGAATGGTGATGGTTAATGGGTTCATTTTGCGTAAAGTTCTATCACAAAATGAAGAAAACAACAGATTAACATTTCAGGATTTTTTTCAAAAAGATGAGAACATTTTATTCTATTCTGATTAGCACTGGCTGTGAACGGCAATCTCTGTATCAAAAATCAGTTTCACTTTCATGCCTATCATTTTCCCGGAGACACAGCCGCTTTTCCTTTGCTCAGTAATCCATGTTCAAAACAGTTCTTCTAATTTGTTGCTGCTTTCTCTGCTCACCAGGAAACCAGCCTTGCTCCTTTTCTTTCTTTCTGCGGCCTCTCTGCTGTTTAGGATTCAACCCAGAATTGCTACGTGGAGCTAACAGCTAAGGCTTTTAGCCTGTTAGCTACACGGAGCTAGCAGCTAAGGCTTTTAGCCTGTTAGCTACACGGAGCTAGCAGCTAAGGCTTTTAGCCTGTTAGCTACACGGAGCTAGCAGCTAAGGCTTTTAGCCTGTTAGCTAAACGGAGCTTGCAGCTAAGGCTTTTAGCCTGTTAGCTACACGGAGTTGTGTTTATCTCATTTAATATGCACGAAAGACATGAATGATGTTAATAGATCAGGTTGATTTATTTTTAAGAGCTCTACAAAAACGACAGCGATCCTGCCTCTATGTTTGGAAATGAAAACATTTCTCCCACAAGCTACCAGAGCTTCTCTGCATTGTCTGAGCAGCTGCTTCACGGTGTTTCCCCTCTCTCTTTGACGGCTTTCTGTCCCGCATTAGAAGAATAAAATGGGGGTACCTTTTTTGAGGCGTCGATGAACCTCAAGTTCAGGAGGCCCGAGCAGACTGCTTCCCCATCCCGCACAGCCTCTCTGTCTGGCTGTCAGCTCCTCCCGTTAGCAGCATAGCGAGCTCCAGCTATGAAGTGCAACGCCTTCGTCCAACAGCCGCAGACTGGACGGTTCCAGAAATCTTGCTGTCCCAAAAGGGATCCAGTGAGGTAAGAAAATAAATGAAGTTCAGGAGAATCCATGCATTGATCAACTATAAACATCAGGAAACGCGTTTGCTCCTTTTCTTTCTGCAGCTGTCATGCTCCTTAGCACATTCATCCATCTGCTTGCAACATTCTCTGATATGTTTAAGATTCATCCCAAAATGTGGTTCAGATTCCTCAACAGAATGTTCTTTGGTATATTCCAAAAGTTTCAACAAAATGGAATGACCCAAAATGTCATGAGCCGTGCTACACTGGCTGAATGCTACAAACACTCAGCCCCCACCCTCTGCTTGTACGAATCACGCGGGCAGGGGGGTGGGGGGTCTTAAAGGAGCCCGGCCACTATAAGAGACCAGCGTCGATTAGACACCAGCCGTTCAGGAAGATATACGGTGCACAAATACATCTTTCTTCTAAAACTTGATCGTTTGCAAAATTGCTTTAGAAATAAATTAAATCTAAACAGCTTTTGTTAAAAATTTACAGTATTGTTCTGTGAGAAAACTGAGAGAAAAAATAAAACAAAAAATGTCTAATTATAAATAATTGTTTCTATTAACATTTTTTAAATCATCAGTACTGTTTATGTTTTCTATACAAAAAAAGAAAGGTAACATTTGACAGTGATTCACTTTAAGGTATTAGCAAGATAGATTCCAATTTTAATAGGAAAAATAAACTCTAAAAGTTGTTAAAAAAAAAAACAGCAAAGTTTTATACATACATACATATATATACACATAACTGAAAAGTAATTAAAAAGGCCATTTGTTCATTTGTGGAAGGGAGAACTGAGATGGATAAATTATCATTTTGTAATGCTTTGCAGTCACTTTCTTCTCAGCGGGAATAATGTCTCTGAAGGAAAAGAAGAGGAATCATTGCTCATCGCAGCACTACCATCTAGTGTACATTTGTTAAAAGTGCAGGATCCATTGCTTTGATTGTTTCAGTTTTCTTTTTATTTCCCTTTTACATCCACAGTTACTCAGCACAGAAGTATCTTAATACACACAAAAAAAACACAAACATTGATCGAGCATCAAGATCTTTGTAAAACATTCAGCTAGAAAAGTTTCCACTGCATGGTCTCACTTTTCATTTGGTTTGCTCCCCGGACAGGACGGGGAGGATTATGGCAGCTTTGCAAACCCAGCACAGAACTGAAACTCGTCTGCAGTTTTTTGTTGAATCCGATGCCAGAAGCTCTTCCTGCACAACGACAATTATCCTGTGTTTTTATTTCCTGAAGAACAGAAAGGTGTCTGAAAAACTGCATCTTCTATAATAATAATACCTGAACCGGTGCTGGATTTGTGAGGCTAATGCATTCAGCATAAATTAAATGGTTTAACAAAAGAGGTTTTTTTTAATAATTTACCTTTTCCAACCCTCCACAAAAAAGACAAAAAAAGTAATATTACGAGATTAAAGTTGAAGTGAACAAACAGTCCAACAAGTAAACGCCATTTGGCATATTCTGTTCAATGTTCTTATGCTAATAAGAATTCGTCAAAAGATTCTGAATTTGAAACCTATTTGGAAAAAAGGCTTCATGAAAAGCTCCACGTCTTTCATCCTTGAGCACAGCTCCAATAAACAGATAACTTTGGTGTTTTTTTTCTTGTTCATTTATTTCTTGTTAATTTATTTAATGTCATAAATTTGCAACATTTAAAGTAATAAATTTACAACTTTTAAACACGTAAATTTATGAGAAAAGAAAAAGCAATAAATTTAGCGAATTACTTTTGGAGTAATAAATAAACAACTTTCTTACTGTAATTTAACAGTTACAACTTTATTTTTGTAAATTTATGACTTTAAAGTCGTAATAAATGTTTTTTTCTTTTTTGTAAAGCGGCCATAATACTGTGTTGTAGCAAATAACAATACTCCATGTCACAGAGACTTGCTCTCGTGCAAAGCTGGTTGCAAAAAATAAAATAAAGAAAGAAAAAGGAAATCCATTTAGCACATGCAATATGATATTTATGCTAATAAGAGTGTTTCCTGTTAAAAGAAAGCAGGTGTAACAGATACGTTGTGTGCACATATGTTATGAACTACAGATGGTGGAAACGTGATTTTCTCGTTGTTTATTAATCCGGAAAGACAAAAAAAGAATGTTGAAGAATTGACTTCAGAGAAAGCAGAAAAGCTCAAACTGAGCCAGTTTAAACTCGACCTGTGATATATAAAATCACAACTAAACTGTTGGACAAATGCAAACATTTCAGAAACAAACGTAATGTAACATGCACTACTATGTACGTCTAAAATTACTTAAAACTTGTATTTCTCACAATGAAACATTTTGTTTTAAAGCCTATGAGCAAAATGAGGTCTGCGCGAGCATTGGTTTCTACTGTAGGGCTTATTATATCCTCTGCAAATAAACTTTTTGCTTCAATTTAAGCCAAAAAATCCCTGAACTGAGTAAAAAAAAAATGGAACTTGGCTATTTTAACATGTAGAAACATACAGTCAATCAGCCTAAAATAATCTTTTAGTGCAGAAGTCAAAAGTTTTTACCATGTTATTGCGTTTTTTTTAAATATATGATTTCCTTTTTTTTGTTGAAAACTAAGCAGGGAAATACTTGGCCACAACTTCCTGGTGCCAAATTTCCCAATTTTGGCTTCAAATATACTTTATAATTATTTGTATTCTCTAAGGCACATCTCAAGAAAAGTGAAACAACACTGTAGACTATTAAAGGTAGCAGGAAACACATTTTGCAATTTCAACTTTCTTTTTTGGTAACTTTCAAGTTGGCTAATCCAAAAGCTTCACTCTGCTGGGATTAGTTACATGACATATAAATGCTGAGTTTCTGAAATGTGAGTTATGAGGAATTGGAATCATATGGGGGTAATAAAGTCTATTATCTCACTTGTCTAAATAAAAGACTTTTACCTGACAGTTTTATCTTCAAGGGATTTACTGAATCATTCAGATCTCAAGTTTCTGCTTATGAAACCGGAGAAATTCAAAGATGAGCACACCTCATACCGACCAGCCTTGGGGTCGACAGTTTCAACCCTCTATTTCAGGGCGTTCTTGTGGATCAGCATCCTTGTTGAGGCACAGTCACTGAGAACCCAGGTTTTGGTTCTAAGTGTGGATCAATCGTCCAGAACGGCTTCATCCATCCACTTCATATAAGCCAGACTGCCGTCTTCCACTGGGAAGCTGAGGATCTCTGGAGTCCCATAGGGATGGACGGACCTTAAAAAAGGGGCCACAGGACTCATCACAAAGCTCCACCTACACTCATGTTTGTGGTAATAACAGTGACAACGAAAAAATGCAGTGTTCATACATTGAAAAAAAAAAAAAGCAGTGATGTGAGGAACAGATGCTTCATCTAATGAGGCAAACTACAACTGCACAAAGCTTAATCTAAATGTATGAGTATGCATTCTACAAAGGAGAATGTTATTCCTCGTATTGATTTTTGTACCATCTTAAAAAAAGTAAAAGGAAAAAGGAGACCATGGAACTGTGTTTAAATTTCTTAATTTTCTCTCATTTATTACTTAACTATTCCACTTCTACAAGCCTGTTTAATGTATAATTTTTACTTTACTTTCTTTCATAGTTTTACTCTTTTTATTTGGCTTTCTAATTGTTAAACAGTTTCTTAAGCTTAGTGCTTTTGATATTTTGACCCAGCAAAAGTGATCCTGATTTCAGTCGTTAAATAAAGGTTGAACGAAGCAAGTCCAAGCGGCTCATAAATTACAGATGTACACTAAAAAAGCCACTTTGAATATTTTTCATAAATAGGAAAGCAACACTTTGCGAAAAAAACAGGGGGGGGGGGGGGGTGAATGGTGCTAAAAGTCGTCATAGCAACCCTACATTTTAAAATGTGTTTGAGGCACAAGCACAACTCAGAATCAAGTACAATATGCTAATTTTCTTTGTAACTACAGTTTTTCTTTTTGTTTACAAAATGACCAAAAAAAAAAGAGGACAGTAAATTAGCCTTAATAATAGTTACTACTGTCATGTACTAAATAAAAACTTAAATCTTAAATAGCTTGTACAACAATCAAAGAAAAATCCTTGAAAAATATATTTTTAAATGATAAAAGGTCCATATTTTTTTATCAGTCCACTCAAATGGAATAATGCTGTATTTGATCATGAAAAGTCTGTAGGAGTGGATTATTTTTCTTTTTTTTCCCCCATGGATCGGATCTTGGTTTTAGTGCGGCAGCTGTGGAAGATCCAACAACAATCCAAATGTTTTGGCTGATGCTTAACGATAAAACCTAACCGAAGGACAAGACTGTGGGACATTTTTAGGAGAATTCCAGAGCACAGACTGTAAAATGCAGGGTCATGTCAAAAGTGGAGATCTTTCCCGTTGCTTTGTAATTTTTTAAAACCCAAAATCAACATTTTTAAAAGTGCGGGAATCAGAACATCACCATATTTCAGTTTTTTGTGCCAAAACTGATAGTTTTGTTTTTGTATTTAATACCACAAATGTTTCGTCCATTTTTTGGTAAAACAAAAAGGAAAATGTGCATTGTAATACAGTAAATACACTTTAAATGTAAATTTCAACGAATTCACTTAGTACACTTGCTCAAAAATAGCTCTTACCTCACATAATCCACAACTTGCTGGATCTTGGAGCTCCTTGTTTTCACCAGCTACAACAGAAGTTATGATTTAATGAAACATACCACCAGGTTCATTCAGTCAGTGTCAACCCAAAAACACGTACCATTAGGATTTCCGTTGCATCCTGTATCTCATTTTCCCAATAATACCTGAAGATATCAGAAAAAATAAACTGCTAGCAGCGCTGCCAAAGAAAGCGTAAAATTTCAGGAGCAAAAAAATAAATAAATAAAAGGACCAAAACAAACTTCAAGGTTTGAATTTTTCTCACATAAAAACCAGTTGAAATGTTATTTTCTATTTTTTAATGCGTCAACAGAAAGTCTCTGAATTATTATGATTATTTTTTTAGAATTGTAAAGCAAGAAAGCTACTAGAAAGGGGTTATTATGAAGTCCTGCACTGGCGTTTACATTGTGGAGGTTCTGTAGAGGATGTTAACGCTGGCTGCAAGTCGTTTTTCCATGACGCCCCTGAGGAACAAAAAGTAAAACAGATAGGAAAATGAGAAATCAACATGAAAAAAACCATTACAGAAATAAGGTCACAAACACTATTTTTTTTTTAAACATGGGTCTTAGCAAGCAGACACAGCTAAAGTGAACAAAAGAGTTCCAAATGTTGTTTCTGATAAGTTTAAACTGATATATTTTATTATCATCTCAGACTATGTGCTACAAAGTAATTTCCATAACATGAATCTTCCTTTCCTGTCCTGTGCTTAATAGATGGAGCTCATTAGCATGCAGCTGAACTGCCACCTAAGGCTATGAGAGTGCAAACGCAGAGCTCCAGTCAATTTGCAGCTTTGACATAATTTTCTCCGCTGCAGACAGAAAAGTCCGATTTGTCTGGAGTGGAATGACTCGGAATCACATAAATCACTTTGACACATTTGTAAAACACAACCACAGATCAAAGCAGGATCTTCTGGTTAGCATGCGGACTACACACAGAACAGACTACTTTGCTTAGAACACATCATTTGCTGGGTTGATAAAGAGATAGACGGCACTATGTTGAGTCAACACAGAGTTACTGTTATCAGCAGAAAACAGAAACAAACCAAGATCTATTTAAATTAGACTCCATTCATAGTGAAGGAGAACAGTCCGCTTTATTCTTCCTGCTTTTGGATTTTACTAGAACTGTGGATCTTTACTTAGTTGGGGATCTGATTCAATTCACGAAACATGATCCATCCACAATTCTTACCTTGCAATCACCCATTCTGATGAAATGTTTGCTTTTGGTGTTTTTAACATGTTCTTGTGATATTTTTCTGATGATATATTACATAGGACATATATTACGAAAATTAAGCCAAACATTGCATTTCTGAGCATTTCTTTATTCAAATTGTTGTGAATCAAGAGCAGACGAAAATTGCCAATAGAGAAAATACTTATTTGGGACTTAGAAAACACACTTGGCGGACCACAGCTCCTCGCTTTGCTCTGTTCCATTCTGATGCGTCCACTCGATCAAACAACTCGATGGAACAATTGAAGTGGACTCGGTCTGGAACAACTCATTTTTCTACCTCAAGTCACTACCTACCTCCTGATTCACAACAATTTAAATAAAAACACTCAGAAAAGAAGTTTTAAGCTCATTTTTTTTTTCATATATTTCCTTTAATATGGAGAAATTGCCACGAGAACATGTTAAAAACACCAAAAACACGATTCCCTTTGTAGTGGGACTTTAATTCCAGTTTATTTCAGGAACAAAATGCATAACTTCATCTATCTTTACCTGCCAATTTCTTTAGCAATTTGCTCATTGGGGCTGTTGATGATCAGAACGGAGTGGTGGCCGGGTACGTAACTTCCTGTTATGACAGCTTTGAGCCAACCCCCGATGGACCACAAGGCAGGATACGAAGACAAGACGAAGAACAGGAACTGGGGGGCGATTTGAATGAAAACCACTTAAAATAATCACACAACAACAAAACCAAAATATTTTGTAAACAATTTGAAAAATTATTTTAGTGTATTTGGTCAGTAACTGAGGCCAAACTGTAATTTTTGTCACTTCGCCTACAGATAAAAATGAGTTAAAAGTTTGTTCGACCGGATTCAAGCTTCAGACATGAAGTAAACTTTTGTAAATGTCAAAGCGGGAGAGTTCGGGTTCTTACCAGGCCGGTGATATGCAGAGAAGAGCGGAGCGTTGAGCTCGAAACGGTCTTGTTGCATCGCTTGGGCAGTGAGTCCATCCTCGCGGCAGCAAAGAGTGACATCAGCAGATTCCGACAGGTGCTAACAACACGGGACAAACTGCCCCGAACTTCTTCCATAAGTTTCTCGCTGCGCTGTTTTTTTGACACCACCAGACGTCTGCGGTTTCTTACAATACTTCTGTACACTTCTTAGGAACAGGAAGAATCTCAAAACATTCAAATAAGCGTTTTTTTGTTTTTTCATAGGTCCAGTTGTAAAATACAGTGACAAAAGGTTATTGGTTGTTTGAAACGTCAATCAACAATCTGACCAATGAGAGTGTAGTATGCGATTGAAGGCCCGCCTCATCTCCCGTTGTCATAATCGGCTTACTTTCCTTGATAAATAAACAGTTGAGTTGATGCACAAGAAGCAGTCTACAGTCTATCACAAATATATATGTATATATAAATATAATAAAATATATAAGTAAATATATGTCCATCATTGTCCTAAGAGTCAGTTACAGTAGCTTACTATAAAACAACAGATAATAAATAACACAAAGCAATAAATAAAACAATAAAAATACAAATTTCCAAAAACAAAGGTCAACTCAGCCCTTGTAGAGAACATAACACATCAAGGATGCATTGGACATTAATAATTACATTTTTAGTTCTTTTTAGCTTAAATAAGTTGCATTTTGGAAATGTAAGATAATGTAGCACATTCAATAATTAAAGAATACATTTATTAAGTCCAAAAGGGATTAGTAAATAAATAAAATATTTTTCAAACAAACCTTGAACATGAAAAAAACAGACATTTTTGACAGTTGCCTATCTTAATAGCTTACATTATTTGAAATGAATACAAGGCCTGTTTAAACCTGTTGACTTCAAAAAGACTGAGCGGTGGGTCAAATGGGGTTTGTGTTAAAATTTCCACCTGCGCACAGGTTCTTATCACAGAAAAGGCTAAATTACGTTATAAGCCATTTTAAACCTGTGGCAACACACTTTGTGTGAACCTTTGTATGGGCTAAGGAAACTGTCAATAAGAAACGTACTCATAAAGAAAAAATTGTATTCATAAATAACATTTATAAATTATATTCATACGTTGTGCACGCATTTATATTTTGTGCACACCTTTGCAGAAAACATATGAAAACAACCTTTAGTTTTATGTTTCACATGTCTGTTTTGAATACAATTTGTCTTTGTCTTGAATACGAATTTCTCCTGTTAAATCACTGTCAAAAATATGTCACAGTCACAGTCATAAACATCGAGTCCTGGAGCATCGATTCAACTGAATGAGCATGATAGAATTAAACTTATTAGAATGTTATTGATCCCCTGGCATGAATATTATCTTTTCCAATTATCTAGCTCTGCTAAAAAAAGGCAGATATCAGTGGAGCGTGAAAACAATGAAACGGACCCTGAAGTGGTGGCAAAAAAAGAGATATTAATAAGATATTAATAAGAAAAAAGAGATATTAATAAGACAGCAGCTGGTGTTCTACTGTCTACCTGCCATGCCAGTGTTGGGCCCAGATACCTTTTAACCCGTTTTCCCGCCTCAGTCGTTCTGGCAGGGGGAATGCAGCATGGAACAACTCCGGTGGCATATTAGCGTGGGGGATCCCCGTTTAGCCGTGCAGCATCCCGGGACAGGAGAGGCAGGCGCACCCGCCACAATCTCTGGCAGCACCGTGGGGATAGCGGGCTAAGAAAATGGATGGAAATAACAAAGACAGCTAACTCAGAGCTAAAGTAGGCTGGCTGGCAGTTGACCGTAACAATAGTTTTAAACAAAAAGACAGTTGGGTATTCTAGTCCTACTAACTTTTTAATTTTCTTTTTTTGTTTGTTTGTTTTTACTGCTGCAACAATCGCCTGCCAGTTAGCATACTTTAGCTCCAAGTTAGCTTAGCCATTTTGGTTTCGGTATCCTCTCACTATCAACTAATTTCAGCAGACATGTTTTTATTTTAAACTTAATGAGTGGAGTCGTATGTCTGCCATGTCTTTCTAGACTGTTTTCCACTTCTGGTTCTAAAACGACCCTTTGCTGCATTGTTTACACGATCGCCTGTTGTGGCCCGAAAACAATAAAATGCGGCTGGAGCTCGCTGTTTTTTAAAATTTATTTTATCCAATTTTCTACAGAGCTATGGCTATCAAGATATTTTCCTCATTAGTGGATCAATAACATTTCCAAAAGTTTTATTTTATTTGATAAATAAGCTAACACACATGTGCAGTTGAAGAATAGATGCAGCAGGACTCGATTTTTATGCCTGTGACCCTGTGAAGTATTTTTGACAGCAATTTAACAGGAGAAATTAGTATTCAAGATAAAGAGAAGTCGTATTCAAAACAGACATGTGAAACGTAAAACTAAAACTTGTATTCATATTTCTTCTGCAAAGTTGTGCACAAAATATAAATGTGTGCACAACTTTGTATTTATAAATACAACTTTTTCTTCATGAATACGTTTCTTTTTGACTGCTATCTTACCTCATACTTTTGTGACCCTTTCAAGCTAATTTCTTCAATGTGAACTGTAATTAAAAAATAAATACACATCTGTGTCTGCCTAACATTCCAAAAAATTGGTTGTTTTCAAAAAGTTCATTATGAAGAGACAATACAAGACGAAACATGCTGACTATGTCAATATAGCTGGAACAGAATGGTGTGTGGGCTTTAAATATTAAATTCACAGTAATTTTGATTAAAAAAAAAAGTATAGATTAGCTATTTTCTGTTCATTAAAAGTATGCCAATGCAATAAAATGTTCATTAAGACCCAGTCCAATGTCCAAAATGGTGTTTTTGGTGTTTTCAGTATGTTCTTGTAGCATTATTCCTATGACTGAAGACATATTTAAAATAGTCTAAGATTAAAACTGCATTTTCAGAGTATTTTAATCACGTTGGATGAGCAGATAAAGACCAGCAGATTGAAAAAGCTCAGATTTGTGACAAAGCTACTGCCATGGCGGGGCCACAGTCTCCCTTCTCCGCTACAATTCTGATGCATCCCCTTGCAAACAAATAGATCCATTACCGTCTTCATTTTCCTCGTCTGAGCTTCCATCTGGTTAGAGTGGGACTTTAACTAGCTCATTTACAAACAATGTTACTACAAGGGTTCAAAGAATGCAATCCAGATGGATGGCTCTCGCAAATATTAACCTCTTTGCAAAAAGTTGGAACAGTCCTGACTCAGACTATGCCCCCACTATGAAGGACAGCATTCCTGCAAATGAAACCAAATTGTAAAAAAAAGACTCCCTTTCAAGGCATTTCCTTAAAAAAAAAAAAGAAAAACAGCCCGAATTTTTTTCTCCAAGTTGCTAATTTGCTAAAAAAATGATACTCCATCAGTAAATCACTGCATTGTTTTATAGAAATAGGACACTTGTTGCAGTAATAGCAGCCAGCAGCCTCTTACAGAAAGAGGAAGGTTTCAGATTAATTTTCCAGTTATGGTGACTAAATCCAGACAGTCCTATTTGCATAGCAGCCAGACTCAGAAGACAACACACAGTGAGTAAAGACACACACATTCACAGAAATATCCACTGTGAGGTCTCGCAGAGAAATGCTGCTGCAGAGACTGGAAGGATCATCTAGAAGCTGTTGTTTCCCACTGTGGCCACATGGGGAAGCTGTGGCTTCATCCATTTCATCCATTCTATCCTATGAGTGGTCATTAAACGTGTAAAACTCACATGGACTTAAGATGAAATGTAAATGCTCCGACGCAGCAAGCAGCATGACTCATCCTGACAGCCCAGCCCTTTTTGTCTTGACCTCTTCCCTGCCATCCTTGTCGTACCTCGTTTCTCTTTCACCCTGTTTTTTTATCTTTGGCCCCGGTGCAGATCGAGCAGCAGGGGGCGCCACAGGAGTCGCCAGTCTATAAAATGAACCAATTTATTTCCCAAGCTCTCCCAGGCTTCATTGGAGAGCCCATCAGAGAGCTCCAGTAGAGCCACTTAAGCCACTGCTCGCCGACATAAAAGAAGACAACCAAAATAGAGCGACGGGAAGAAAGCCGAGAGGAGAGACGTTTGATCTGCTCGTTCTGGGACATCACTCTGAGGGGTTTGCACCCCCCCCAAGGAGAACTAAGGCCTGTGCGTCCTCTTAGAAGTCTAATGTGAGAAACGAGATTATTTTTATTTATGTCAGTGCTTCTTGTCTGTTTGTTTATAATGAGGCCACAAGGTCTAGAAAAGGAATGAAGGGAGGAGAGGTGCGGGTTGAAATGAGATGATGGAGACGGCAAAGGACTCTGACAAGTTGTTCTTTGACTAATTGCCATTAAACTGTGACCATCACTTTGTGGGATCAATTAAACAGCTTTGCAACCTTCAACTTGGGCGATTTAAAGACCCACTATGATGAAAGTCGTGTTTTTAACATATTCTTGAGACATTTTTCTAGGCTTAAATGAACACAGTTAAGCTTCAAATTCCATTTCTGAGTATTTCTTGATTCAAATGATTGTGAATCAGGAGCAGACAAAAAAAATGTAGTTGGAAAAAAGTTGTAGGTATGACACAGGACCTACAACGGCATCCACTTGTAGACAACTAGATCCATGCACATCTTCGTTTTCCTCGTCCGAGCTGCAAGCACAGCTGGATCGCTCCCCTATGCTTGCCATTATAGTTGTACCACCAATGTTAGGTTGGGCTTGTGAGGGGCTGTAAGCTAGCAGGAGAGAGTGTAAACAAAGAGATGATGGGAAATGCAGGTGGCTCACTTCGTACCAATGGAACGGCCCACAACTCAGAAGCAAATTTCAAATGAACTACTGCCGCTCTGCAAGACTATAACATAGAAAACGACACTGTTGTGTGATTTTGTTTGAAAGAAGCATAATCATAATTAAAATACCACTGGGAACGCTTTTAGAATGGATCAAAAGATGATTAAAGTGGGACTTTAAAGAGCATCTTGGACGTGGTGAGAGAAAACGGTTACTGAAAATTTCTACAGCTTTTCCACAGCCGTTTGAGTTCTTCCCTTTACGTCTGCTGCATTGCCAGGCTTAATGTGAGGTGGAGTGAGGTAAAGAAAGACGTGAAACTCTGAAAAGGTCACATAAGTCCTAATACCAGGACTTTCCAGGGTGATTACTAAGCTCGGTCCTCCCGAAGAGGTTAATTAAAAAAAAGAGGCAAGGAGTCTGGAGTAGAGGAGCTTCTACACCACTGCTTGAAACCCATGTGACCTTGTATCCGCTCAGACAGACACAACCATCCGTCACAGCTGATTCCCAGGCACCTCCTGCTGGAGCTACCGAATTCCCAGAGCGACTAAAGAAACTGAAGCGTATGTAGCAGCACCCCCGACTCTGACAAGAAACAAGAAAAAAAAACACACCGCCGCCGAGACATCCTGGTTGAAGTCCCTCAGGTAGCGAAACCTCCTTCCTCTTGAGGATAAGACGAGCTTGGTATCTTGCCATCTTTCTTCAATTCTCTTTGTCAATCTTTTTTTGTTTGTTTTTTTTACCCTCGGTTGCAGCCACTGGAGCACACAGACCATTTACTCGAAAAAAACTCACTGTCACTTTATTCACTTCCTTGTTTACAATATTCACAGCTAAACAGCGGCAGAGATAGAACATTTTATTTTGGGGACCAGGAGGACACAGAAGACTTTGGAAGGGTGGCAAATGTGAACATTAGAGTGGAAGGTAATTTAGAAAGTATCAAAAATACGTCTTTCAAGCTTTATTATTGTGTTATTGTTAATAATACTAAGACACACTGAACCCCACATTGCTTCTGGTGATTAAAAGTTGGCATGCAGGGGTGGAGCTAAAAAATAGGCGGGGGACAGCAGGAGGTGGGCAGAAGACTTTGGAAGGATGTCAAATGACAACAGCAGAGTGGAAGGCAATTATATGATATAAAATAATAGATATACCATAAATATAATAAAAGAATAAAAAAGAAAAATATCTGACAGTTTTAATATTATTATTGTTTTAATTTCATTTTAAAAAATTGCCTTTTTTTCAAAGCTTGTTTTGATTATTTGAAGTCAACTCCCCTTCCACTGAAAGCGGGCTCAAGAGAATCTGTCAATCAAATGTTCGAGGTTGGTCAAGCGGGCATCTCATGCTTTTACTGAGGCATCTGATTTATTAATTTATAACTTGAAGAACTTGTGATATAGAAAAGAAAATCATGACAAAATTTGGCTTAGCAAGAAAACGTTAAGTTAGGTAACGTTAAGTATCAGAGCTAGAATAGTTCTTCTGACAAATAGAACAACTGAGTAATAACTGTCTATTTCTTAATAGAAGTCTATTCTAGTCTATTGACTAAAAATTTAGAGGGCAAATTAGGAGGCTAGTTGTCCCCCCCAGGCCCCTCCGTAGCTCCACCCCTGCAGCCAAAACCACTTCCAACTGTGAACTTTGGGCTTCCCGGAAGGAGAAAAATGAGAAAATAAGTGGATCATTTGGGGAGGTAAAGTCGGAAGAGTTAAAAAAAAAACAATTACGAAAAGAAAACAAAAACCTTCAAAAAACTGTTTGATTCACCTGCAGGGATGAGAAGCTTAAACTACATCAGTCTAAGATGGCTGAGAGTGAGAAACCTCACCTCAGTGTGGGGGGGGGCACCTCCGGTGCTTCCTCATTACACTTTCTCACCAAGCCGTCTGTGGTGTAACCGTTCCGTGTGCTGACGCAGGTGGAATGAGCTTGTTCTCTCGCCATTCAGAAGCTCAGCACCAGAATTCAGAGAGGTGAGAGGCATAGTAAGTTCAGACTCCAAGTTAGAGTGCCTGGAGGCAATAACATGGAGGCCGAACAGTGGAGACCTAATGGAAAAAGTGTCTGCATGTGAGGAGGCAGGATTAAGATCAGGAAAAAAAATCTAAGCTGGAATGATTCTCTACATTTTACAATCACCTTACAGAAAATTAGCAAATCCTTAAATGTACTGATTTATACATATCAACCAAAAGAGATGATTTTATTCTTTCTTTCATTCAGGCTAAAAAGCACACGTTCAGGGAAAAAAAATTCCACTATGAAATATAAATATGTAAATTCAGAAGAAAAAAAATCCTGGTGGGTTCAGGGTTGGTGTCAGACTCATGCAGAAAACACGCTCAGATTAAATAATACTATGTGCATGAAGATGTTTAATTCACCATCATTGGTGGAGAAAAAAAACACACACTTGTAAAGAAAATCTTTCTGCAGAAATTCTTTCTGCAAAGGAAGGCAAGGTCATTTGGAAAAACAGTTGAAGCCGGAGTAGATCAATACATTCACTGATGTGCTGTCCATTAGAGATCAAACTAGGTGGTTGGTGTACAGCTAGGCTGATGTGAGTTTCTGAAAGCGTGCTAGAAGTTGTTTGGATGATCTTGTAAGGATCCTGTATGGTATAACGAGCTATTTCAGAGTTTGATTTGATTAAAGGTTTGGGCCACATCTTGATTTAAAGGTTGCCAACACACAAGAAAAATAATTGTATTTAGTTAAAAGAGAGACATGCATGATTCAATACAAACACTTCTCAGTAAAACAAATATTTAATAACTAAAAATGATAAGTAAAGAAAGGAATCAAGCTTTTTCATTTAGTAAAAAGATAAAAATGCATTTGTTTAGCCTTGACTTTTAACCAAAGAAAGCTGAAATGACATTGAAACTTTATCCTCTAATTTCTTAAGTGATTAAAGCTCCATTAAAGTAACATTTTTGACACTTTTTTGTTGTTGTTCCAAATAGAGCACTCGTACTGAGATTCTAAATGGTGAACTTATTTGATCTTTTTCTTTTTTGATTAAAACTCAATGTGCTTCCATTTACCCATCCACACACACACACACAAATGGTACCAACCTGTAAGCAATGTGACACATGGGCAGGCAATGCAGGAACTGTATTTGCGACTTGCTAATCGAATGTTGACCGCTTTACCTCTTCACCACATCAACAGAGTAAATCTTGAATGATTGCAGCTCAGGTGGTTATACGCCAGTCACATCTGCCCTTACGAGTGGATGCTGTCTGTGGACGAAAAGTAGGAAAACTTGCACGAGATGAATTTTTTTTCAAGATCGTAGACCTCTGGTGAGCTCGTAAAGTGAACATGTTTATGCTTGTTTTTTTTCTACTGGTATGTTGGAGGCAACAGTTCGCAAAAAACCCTTTAACAACACTTTTGGGTATGGAGGGGTGAAGTAGCAGGTGTATCGAACAGCTTTTTTAATTTTTCAGCCTGGCTTGTATCTTGGCTTGTAATCCAGGGGCCAGTGCGCTCACCTTACAAAATACTGGAGTGTGGCATAAGGGCACCATTTGACAGCATCACCCTTGAGTTGGTCATACAAGCCTCAAGGGAACTCCAAGACAGACCTACGCTCCCTTTAAGACACAGCTACTCCTCTCTACGATTGTTCATTGGCTCAGACAACCAAACATGTGACAAAGACCTAGTCATGGAAACATCAAAACACTGTTACACGAAGAATCCCCACAGAGGTCTTTTGGACACCAAATGTAGGACGGGAACTGATAGATTCAGAGGTAGAGCAGTCAAACTCTGACTGGAGGATTGCAGGTTCGGTCCCTGGCCTGCCTGCCCATGTGCCCAAGTGTCTTTGAGCAAGACTCTAAACCCCACATTGCTCCTGGTGGTCGGCACCAGTGTTAAGACAACAAAGCCACCATCAGTGTGTGAGTGTTTGTGTGCATGGGTGAATGGGACTGACTGTAAAGCTCCTCAGGCCTCATAAGAAGGTAGTAAAGCTCTTTAAAAGCATACATTTACCATTTAACCATTTACCCAGTAGTTCGACTGCATTAGTAGAAATCATAGGTGGTCTCCTTTCTATGTAGCTAACGTGACGTTATATCCAGCTTAAATTACATCCGTCATGTTCCTGTTTTAGAGTTAAGCATAGATCTTTATTGATGCTCAGAAAGGAATCAATCATCACACTGACTTGCTGGTTTTTGCCACCTCTGCCAATTTGGACCATTGTGTTCCAGCTTGCCATTTACCTGCTGCTGATCCTTTCAAAATCCACCCGGGGGTTAAAAAAGTTAGAGTCTGAGTTGCACTCCCTATTAAACTCACTTGTGTTCTTTTTTTAATGTGGTTCACCAATCATTTAGGGACCACATTTGTGTTATCCGGTAATGTACAAGTTGCAGCTCAGTTTAAACTGCTTAAAATGCATAAAATCGATGCAATATTCCATCAAAGTCAAATGTGTGAACTGGTGTGTATATGTGTGCTTTTTTGTGTGCTTTTGACAGACAGGCACCATGGAAAAAAGTATCATGGAAATGCAGGATTAGGCATGAAAAGGCAGCAATAAGCATGCTCAGGGCAGCCTTTCATGTGGAGACCAGCAGACCAACTGCTTTTGCTATTTCTTCCCCAATTTATGAGTCACCCCTAAACCTGCAACCACCAACTTTAATCTTCCTTCATCCCTATTCGTCCCCTCTGAGAGGAAAGCAGCAGTTTTATTCCAGTGTTAACCATCTTTGCCAGGAGCTTTTAGCTGATTTTTCAGATCTTCACTGGCAGTCAGCTGATAACCTCCAACTGCTGTGAGCAATTGACAAGACTATTTCCACGGTCAGAAGGGGTCCAGAAGGAGGGATTCCTTTTGATCCGTGAAGAAGCAGAGCAGCTGAGATTATGACAAAACAAAAAAGAGAGGGATAACAGAATGAGAGATAGGAAGACGGCAAGGACAAAGACCCATTTTATGGTCATTCAAAAGGAATTTGCTGCTCAGAATGGGTTGGTTCATGCAATCTGGTGATAAGGAAAGGCCCAGCTTAGAAGAATACTGCAGTAACATGCTCTGTGTGTCTTTGTACGTGCAGGAACTAATAGAAACGCCTGCTATCAAGGTCAAACAACCCATTCCTGCATGCAATGGTAGACACAGGAACCCTGATCCATGTGGAAGTGGTGACAAAAGCCCTGGTCAATAACCAGGGAAACGTATCGATTCAGCAGCTAGTTTGCTGTGGTTTTAACAAAGTCGCCTTCCAATCAAAGCTGTCTTTGTGATATTCTCCAGGAATATGCTTCGCTGCTCAAAAGCGACCATGCTTGACCCCGCGCATGAAAATGTTGCCGGTTATCCAGCGGCAGCTCTCTTACAAATGGAAAAAAGCTGCATCGCTGGATCCCATTGAAGCAGCAAAACCAGAGCACCATTATTTGCTTGGCTGAACTTGATGCCTCTTTGAAAGCGAAAGGAAGGAAGACGCTACAACTGACTTGAGCATCGAGATAAAGTCAGGTCTGTGCAGGTTGGTGCAGTTGGGATTAAGGGAAGGCTCTTCTCTGTAAGTATTAATTAAAGTGGGAAGGTGGATAAACAAGCTACAAATTAGCAGCATGCCCCTGATGGTATTGAGTATTTTGCAGGTTGCATGTGTAAACGCTTTGATTTCACCTGTTTTATCCTGCTGATATTTATTTGCTTCAAAAACTTTGGCAAGTGGCGTAGTGAGTGGAGTCGGGCGGGTGGAGGTTTACAGCAGATTACAATAGAAACCAGGAGGGGCGAAGATCAAAGAGCCGCGCTTCGATTGTAACATGGAGACGTGTGGCAGGGTGGATCGGGAGGCTTCTTGGATGTCTCTTATGGGACCGCTGCTCCAGATTCTGATATCCATTTTCTCTTTGTTTTCTATCTCCACTCTTTGAAATATTTAGTGTGAATTCCTGACGAACACATAGAGCATCTGCATATGCAAGCGCGCTTACAGCCACTGCGCTCCCCACAGGCAAAAGCCGTCAGCCAGCGCCCACAACATCTGGAAGTGGGCAGTCTTCCCCCCTGGGATAAGAGCAAGTCTCCATTTGAGCACAGAGCTTATCTTGAGGGAATGATCTTGCCAGCCCGGTCATGGCCCCTCATTTTGTTGCTGCGGTACTTCATGGTCACCACATCTCCATTTTTTACATTTCTACTTCTATCTGTCCCCTGTTGACTTTCTCTCAAGAGTTTGTTCTTTTTAACTCAATAAAAAAAACAAACACTGGAGCTAAGAGTTGTTTAAAACGCTATTATATTTCAAAAAAGAACATGATGTATTTCCTGGCAAAAAGCAGCCCAGAGGATAAACGGCCTCTCACGAGAATACATAAAATTCAACGAACCATCCTTTTACGACGCTGCCGCCGCTCTACTCCTCTCATCATGGCCTTTACCCTCTGCGGCGTGCAACCTCTAGGAATAGTGCTGCAATCTGCACCACCTTGTTAGGCAGACCCGCCATCTGAAGCCTGTTGTTTTAGCTATTCCAATGCATGCCTTGTTATCCATATAGATGAGAAAGGGAGTAGACCAAACAGATGGTCAGGGACAGAGGGACTTGCAGGCGTGAAATCCTCCTCCAGGAATGCAAGGGTGGATTTCAATCCCGGCACACATTGAGAAACTAAAAGGCATTATTATTTACTTGCCAAATGTTTTCTCCTGTTTTCTAATCTCTGACTAATTCTCTGTGATCTATTGGTGACACGCCAGTCACCTGATTAGGTACAAAAGATTGTTGAATGAGACCTAATCCATACTCTCATTTCCTCCACAAAAAGTATCAATAAATCATTTTTTTGTAACAGATATTCATCCGCAGAAATGACAAGCTTGCACAGAAGCACTCCCCATACTCATAATGTTTGTCATTAGCTATTTGTAAACTCATCTAGCTCCCGTCTCTGGAGCAATTCCACCTCAAATTTGAGGGAATTTATCTTCCAATGCAAAGCATATGCTAAGCTAATTGCAGAAAGGACTACAAACGGGACACCGATCACTTGATTTATCAACATGCACACATGTGCTGATTTATTTTCGCAAGTGGAATGCACTGTAGTTCCCATCCTATGAGACAGATTTGTTGTACTTCTCTTTAATTAGCTGTGAGTTTAGCACTTTGGAGCATTTAGAACAAAATAAATATTGATAAATGATGGTATTATACATGTATATATATTTCAGCTTTGTGAAAAAGTTTAAAAATGTCTTTTTGCAGACTGATAGTTGTTTATTAATTCTTTATTTGGGAAGACATGCTCCAGGAGGGAGAATATATCCATTAGTGTGCAACTGCAGAGGAAGCAGAGTGAGAAACTCTTAAAAGGGTTTTCTATTTCATCAGTTAGCTTTTACTGTATTTGTCGGAACTACTAGTGAAGGATGGCTGGAGAAAGAACAATTCAGATAGTGAGCTGTTCTAGAGGTAAAACCTGGGGTTTATTTACAGGATCTTCCTCCGCTCCATAACGGTGACGTGTCATGGTGGCTCTCCTCTACCATCTGACACAATGAAGACTGATGAGCTGCCCTGAGATGCTGTCTTTGTGATATTTCTTTTCTCCAATTCCTCTCCAAGAATGTCTTCTGTCATGAACCTGAATGGACTTCACCAAGCTCCTCTTCGTTATTCAGTTGTCTTACTCCACAGGCTCGGATGGGAAGAAGAATGCTTGTGGTCATCAGCAAAACAAATAAAAGGCAATTTGATCTGATTTCCGGAGACAATCCCCTGCTTGTGGCTCTTGAGTTTCTATTCTTTTTGTAAAGATCTGCTCTGTGTCAAAACTCTGAGGTTTGGTCGGCTCTTTAAAAGAAAACACAGTGCAAGAATCTAAAAAAAAAAGAGCTTTTTTAAAAAATACAGGTATATAGTGCAAAAATCGTCCATTAAAAATATAATTAACATAAAGTCAATAAAAAAAAGTTCACTGGAGTCCACTTGACCCAGTAAAACTTGGTCCTCCTTGAGGCAAATCCCAGTCGGATTCCTGGGGGGAAGCACGTACAACACAACACGTGAAACAACACTCAACCTGCCACCCGGTCTCCTGGACACCTTTTATTTCCTCTGTCTGAAAGCTGTAAGCAGCTTTCTGGTTGCCCCGGCGCTCCTCCAACCCAGCTTCTTGCTGCGCGCTTTGCCTCTCCATTTGGTGTTCTCAGCAGCTCCCCTTACTTCCGTGGTGGCGTAACCTTCTAACGTTCTCCCAGCCAATCATCTGTCCATACTCCCTGCTTAGATGTCATTTTCTCTTCTTCTCATTTCCCCCCTTCTGTGTCCGTTACAGGGCACTCTAAAAAAACATCAGAAGTGGTGCCCAATAATTCACAGCTGTGCGCAACCAGTCCGTCAAGCTAATTCATACGTCCAAACACATCCAATGGAGGGCACTGCAAACACATGAACTTTAGACAAAACAGCACAATAAACAATATATAAGAATGACAGCACACAACCAGGTCACTTGACACAAGCTCCATGTATCATTGAGGCCTGTAATGCAGACTGATGAACAAAGGTGACATATTGGCCTCCAGAAACAAAACGAGGATGCATCTCATCTTCCAATGCTGTGGTCGTGCACCAAATATAGATTTGGACTCATGTTAACCTGATCCAAATGTGTTGGGGCTGAATATGGAGGACCATTATTTTTGTTGTCATTGCTAACTGCATCACTTACCTACATAGGGGGATTATTGCTTTTCCAATCCCACTCTCTCATAGATATAAACACTCCTGAGACACATTGATTTTTACTGTTACTTTAATATATTCCTAAAAAGTGTTTCACGTTGTTAAAACTCCTTGCAGAGCCCCTCATCTGTTCATCAGTGCTTTATTCAACCATCATTCTCATCACTTGTCAAAACATTTTGCTGAGTGCAGCAGTCCAGGTAATAACCACAGAGGAGTGATTCAGTTAATATCAAGAGGACTTCAGGATTCCTGCGACCCCCCTCTCCATCTGCACCGCACATATAGAAAATCAATGTCTATAATAATGAAAACCCGATACGACTCCCAGTGCTTCTGTATGGAGCTGAAAATCAACTGGCCGAGTGTCAAAACATAGATTATTGGACACTTTCATCACAAATTTTAGGTATATTGTAACATGGAAAAAGTCAATAACTAGTTTTTCAAATGTGACTGAAAGGGATTTTTAAATTTTTTTTCTTTTACTTAAAAAAAATGCAAGAAAGTTTCCTAAAAAAACAAAAAAGAGGATATGAACTGAGAACTCGGCACAAAACACATATTATTAAACCAACTTTCTTGCCACTTAAAGCCAAATTTCACAGTCTCTCGAACAGAAAAATATCGGTCAAAGTGGAATAAAATCACCATCAGTGAGAAAATCAGGGATGGCAGCGCTCCCTGGTTGGCCAATAATGGGGATTTTATGTTCAGGCGAAGAAAAAAAGAAACGTGGCGATCTGTGAGGAAAAAAAGGGGAAGAAAAATTACAAAGCGCCTCGGAGCGTCTGTCTTGTTATTATTAAGTTCAGATGAAAAACGCAACTCAGGAGGCAGCATTATGCAGCAGACTCCCATTCTCTGACATTTGAAGGGATGGCAGAACTGGAGAAGTCGCCACGGAGACAACATTTTCTTCTCTGAACACTGAGTCATACAAGATGCTGGCCTAAGTAGCAATGCTTCTTAGATAAGTGCCAGGGCAAGTCTGCTATCTATTCTGAGAGAAGGATTTTTCCCTATTCATGTGGGGATTAAATGTAAACAAGATTTCTTTGTGTTTCCCAGAGTTAACTAGAAATATTGATAAAAAATGGAAGTTGAACTGCATGAAAAAGGATAGAGTATTGAGATGTTTTGCTCTCTCTCTCTATCCAGATATATGATCATACATATTATAAATGATCATAATTTGATTTTTTGCCAGAATACAGAGACTTATTAGCAAAAGCTGAATTTAAAAAGATGAATCAGACAATTATTCTGAATAAAATTCATAAACTAAGACGAAAATGCAAGATAACAACACGATAAAAAGTTCCTCTGTCCTTTTTCCTAATAAGCTTCTTGAATTTGACTCATTTGTTCGTAATTGTCCTGTTAATGATGCCAACAACTAAAACGCTCCATAAGTGTTTTGTTTAGGGTTCTTTTTGAGGAAGTGATCCCAGGACAGTTGATGAACAAGATGGCGTTTTAGCAGCTACATCCACAGTGAAAAGTCTGACGCTAAGCGCTCACAGCATTCTAAAGATTAGGAGGAACAGAAACTCCACATCTGCTAACGGACCTTGGTGTTCAATGGAGTTGAACATGAATGCGCTGGTACATGTGCTTTGGAGGTTGTTCAGTCAAGTGACGTACTTCACGCCCAGGATGATAACTGACTGGCAGCAATATCTATTACTATATCTTTGTCATTCTTTGCAAAACAAAGATTACGTTGAGGTTTGTCTAACTGCAGGTGCTCTCATGGCTAACAAGATTGATATGAGCTCTACTTTCCCAGTTGCAAAAATTACAAAAGAAGGTCGAGTCTGTACTTGGATTTGAGGAGCAAATTTGCGCCTTTGTCTCTTCTCTGCCAGACAGGTTCACTGGGAAGCTTTGAACAGGCGGATGGCCTGATGGGTGGTTGTGCTCCAGGTGCTACGGTCAGCGGTGAGATAAGACCACTGGTTGAGATTAATTTTACAGGTACTTAAGGCCTTCTTGAGGCAGTCCTTGGATCTCTTTCTAGGAGCGCCTCTGTCACGGTGCCCAGTCGAGAACTCGCCATATAGGACAATCTTTGTTAAGCAGAGATCGTGTAATCTTGAGACATGCCCTGTCTGGCGAAGATGTGCTTGTAGCAGCATGGCTTCAATACTGGTTATTTCTGCTGGCTTGAGGCATCGACATCTGTGGTGAATTGAATCCAATGAATTCAAAGTACTGTGCGCACACAGCATTGGTGAAAGTATTCAAGTAGTCGTAAGTGACTGGGACAGGTAACCCATGTCTCTGAGCTATAGAGAAGAGTGGTAAGAACAACAGCTCAGTAGACAGTGATCTTCATGGTTGTTTTTAAATGTCTGTTGTTCCACACCTGCACATACATTTGGCCGAAAGAGCTATTTGCCTTTGTTAGCCTGCAGTCAACTTCCTTGTTGATCTTGGCATCAGATGACACACTCCAAAAAATATGTAAATCGATGCACCGCTTTGACGTCAGTCTCACTGATGTTGATGTAGTGGGGGTGGTATTCCTTTTTTTGGTGCAGGTTAATGGAGAACCTCTGTCTTCTTTATGCTAATTTCAAAACAAATAAGTTGTACAGTCTGTGGTAAATGGCGTATATGAAGCGATTTTTGATCTTTCTCGGTGTGGGCAACAAATGTGAGCACTTGCTCAACAGTTGGCACTGTTGTGATATTTCAGTTTTTCTTTTTTAGTAAATCTGCAAAAATGTCAAAAATTCTGCCTTTTTTGTAGCACAACGTATGCATTGATTACTGAAACATCCAGAGGAGCCAGAGAAACAGTACTCTGCCACTGTGTAGTGCAGCAACTGCACCTGCATGCTAAATGGGTGTTTTGTAAAAATATGTATCAACCTGTCAAAGTGACAGTTAAACATAAGTGACACCTCACTTCTGCAGACTGACAGCCTTGTGCTCTGCATGTCTATGAATGCCATTCCATTCATTATGTGGTAAAACACAAGAAGGAGTGTTGTACTGGTTTTCAACAGCTTGTCATTTTAACTCAGACATTGCCACATTTACACTGCAGGTCTCAGTGCACCATTCAATTCGGCTGGTTAGGATCAATGTTTGGGATTTGTGTCCGTGCTTTCCTTAAAAATCCGGCCTTAGATTCTGGTATGAAGGGACTAGAACCCTTGTCGTGACCCGCGTGTGCACACCACTTTCCGAGATGGATACAGCCAATGGGGGAATTTGATCTGGCATTTTTCCTTTTTTTGTGCCGAGGAAGTAAGAGAAGCATCAAAAGATTCATTACAAGAAGGAATTGGAGAAAACCCTCTGCTGCACTGTACTTCTTGTCAGTGCAGATTTGTTCTGAAAGAGGACAAAACTGATGTAAACGCAGGAGGAATGCACAAAAGACTTAAATAAAGGTAAATTGAGGTTTAAAGTCCGCACATATAAACTCAAATATACCCACATTTTCTTTAGATGAATGGCAGATTTTTTAAAAATTGAATTATTGGTCAATTTTATTTTTAAGATTGCCCCTAAAATTTGAAAGGAGAGGATGTAGAATACAGGGGTAGATGGAGGAAGCTGATTTGCTGTGGTGACCCCTGAAGGGAAAAGAAGAAGATAACTGCAAATAGCACAATGTTAATCATGGTTGGACCTAAGGTTACCATTTATGCATCGGACTACATGACAGAGCTCCCTTATCCTAGAGCTAACCTTATGTTGGTGTGACTATTTAAACGCAAATGTTTATTTGCTCATTTTTCCCACACTTTTTGTTTACGTTGGCAACAAACATACTCAGAAGGATCCCCGTAGATTTATTTATTCACTTAAAAATGTTTTTCCATCAGGTTTTTATCAGTAACTTTTAATAACTTTTAGTAACTTCCCCCAAGAGGCTCTGGGAGACTATTGCAGCCAGTTATGATCGTCAACCATCATTTGAGAGCTTTTGTCTCTCCTAAATCCACTGGATCCTTGTAATCTTCAAAACTTTTCAACAATTTTCAGCACAACAAGAAGTTCCTACTTTTACATTCACAATTCAAAAGGAAATCCATAACTCCCGACAATGACAAAAGGTCTATTAACTTCCTGAATTCCCCTGCCTCTTACTTGCTGTTACTTATTCCTAATACTCCTTTTAGGAACCTTTTTATCAGCACATTTGCTTTACTTTTAAAGAGGAAGTATCATTAAATGTGTAGAGAATGCTCCAGAAAAACTACAAGCAGAAAGTTATTTAATGTCAGAGTATTTGGCCCTCATTTATTTCCAAACTAAGAGAAAAGATTGCATAACGGAGGACAATTAATATGCAATGAAGTGAAAGAACATGCTTACTCCCAAACTTTTCAGGGTAAGGTAATTGTGTCAAAGAAATATTACTTTCTGCTTAGACCTAGTTTTTGGTATGTGGAGCAAATTACTTCAAGTTTCCAACAAAACATGCGGCAGATTCACAAATGGGTTCTAAATGTAATACAAGCAAGGTGATTTAATCAGTTATCCTATCTGATTAGTTAGAAATAAAAATATTTTCAAAGAAACTGTATATCTCAGCAAACTGGTTTAGACAACCAAAAGTTTTATTTTTAAATATTTATTAAAGATTCTTTTATTCAGGCGGAAGTAAAACAAAACCTGATTTTTTTCTTTATAACCCAGAATGTGAAGTCCATGTATGTGGACGCCAGGTATTTAAATGTTTAAAATAATGAAACAACATTCAAACAATTGCACCTTTATTTTAAAGTATTTGACTGTCCTCAGACAGACAGTCAGTGGGTTCTGGTTTTCAGTATCGCAGCAAAAGCATTCCAGGATGTAATGCAGCAACCACAAAGCATGTTAAACTCTCCGACACATTGGATACGTGAACTCTTGGCTTCATGTTCTTTGCCAAGTTTCATTCCTATTTTTGCTGCTTCCAATTAAAAAAGAACTTGCTTCTGTTGGTATAAAGATATAAAGCCTTAGAATAAAAACTTCACGAAACTTTAGGGCTCTATTCATGAATTTATGCTAACACCTTAATCTCACTGATGATTCATAGCTGTCAGCCACGTATAATACGGTGTCCTTGTTGGCTGTCTACAGACAGAGTAGTAAAGACTGATACTGAGAGAATAAAAAAGAAACTATTTTAGTTCAGAACTGACAGTTATATGAAGGACATGCAAAACAATTTTTTTTTCCTTTTAATTTTGTGGCTACTATTTCATTACCCGTTAGCTATAAAATGTATAATTCTTTAGCAAAGAATAAAACATTTGTTGGTATTGGTCAGAGTGGTTAGTTGATAGTCAAATGATTTATATTCATGCAAAACCAACTTTTTTTAGCTTTTAAATGGATTCTTTTGTTAAACAAAAACAACCCCAAAGCAGTGTTTCGATCCATTAAACATCTCTGAGCGTTCTTCTAAAACCCTGCTCTGCGAGCACCAGCTCCTTCCAATCCACAGAAATGAGAGGGTCCTCATAATGTGACGTAGACAAATGAGAACAGCCCCTTCCAAGAAGAGTTTGCCGCCAGCACCACCCCCAGGCTAACACCCACTTTCCTCTCTGAACTAGCAGTGATAAAAAAACACTTTCATTTGAAACGCATCATTTATTTTATATTTATGTATGTCCATCCTTGCACAAGTTCAGATGTTGTTAGTTTTTGTGGGCGAAACGCAGACACACTGCCGAGGACGGCTTTAGGATGACGTCATGAAATGGACACACAAGGAGCCAAAAATGTTGCCTCAGTGATCAAGTCGTCTCACTTTTGGGTGGAAAAATTAACAGCAAAAATAACTAGTATTTCATTTGAAAAATCCTTCGTGTGCCAAAGGTCATTTATTATCATATAGATGTAGTTTACTCTGAAAGGCATAAAGAAATGCATGATATAGTCCCTTAAACATTTGCGAACTAGTGAAAAAATAATTTTTTCGTCAGATCTGTGTTAAAGAGGCTCTATTGTATTAATGACTCGGAGAACATTTAACCTTTGGTTCTGCATCCCCTGAGCTTCACAGCATTCTATCCCAATTTGAGTTTTTATTGCACACAGATCTCCGATCAGACGAAGCTCTTTTTCAAGAGAACAAAGCAGCTGGTTGAATTGACTCAACTAGGATATATAAGCTCACCTTGCAGTTGAAATGTATGGAACATCTATGAGATCACACAAGGAGTAAGAAGACTTTATAGGTGTTGTGCTTTCTTCAAAAAAGTATTAAAAGTGTCACCTTCTATACATTCATAATGAAAGATGATAATGAAAGATTGAGCTATTATTTGTTTTCTTTTTAACTTTGCCTCTTTATTGCATTAAGGTCTACAGCCTCAAACTGTTTTCCAAGAACACCTGAATGTATTTGTACAATTACATCTGCTTTGTGTACTCTGTCTAATCTAAAGACATTTATCAGAGCTCATTCTTCTGTATAAAGTATTCGTGGGTTTTAAATGTTACTTTTGTGGAGTTACTGGAATTTCTTTATAAAGAGATGATTTACAAAGATTTCTTAATGAATTTGAAAAAAAAAAGACTTGAACAGAACTTTAGTTCTCCTAGTTTATACATATATAGTTTTTTTTCTTCTTCAAATATGTTGATGTTTTTATGCAGTACTATGTTCATTTGGTTTTCCATTTAAAAAATTGATGCTTTAGTGAATATGAGAGAGAAAGCAGGCATTTAAATGAAAAACAAAAAATAATCTCAAAGCACTGTAGGGAAAAAAATAAATGAAGAAGATGCAAGATCACATCAAAGTTTACAATATCTTACTTGGATGCAGTCACTGGGGCAGCATTCTGAACAAGAAGGTCATAGAATCGCCTCCTAGCTGAACCAGCCTCAAACGTGTCACCAGAGAGGCTCTAAATCCCCTCAGCTGGTGTTCCATGACATAAAATTCAAACCCTTTCTCTAAGAAAGATTCCAGCTTGTTTTTTTTTTTTGCTGTTTAAAAACCGATTTTCAGCATTTAAAGCAATCCCATGAACTGCGTATTTTGGAAGCAGGCACTTGCCCCGTCAGCCACTGGTCTATATGAGTCCTCCCACTATTGCGGGAAAGGCAAAAGGATTGGCTAGAACTTCAAAGAACTGAACAGAGTAGAAGTGATTGACATGTTCTGTTGAAGACAAATAGACCTTCAGTGAAACAAAGCACCGAAATGAGGAACCGAATGCAGCAACTTCTTTTGGTTCCGATAGAACAGCGTAAGTCGTAACAGTTCCTACTTAGATCTGAATTTTGGTGCCCAACCCTATTCACAATTTCAATAAAGATATACTCAGAAATGTAATTTTGAGATTAATTTTCTTCAGTATGTCCCAGAAAAGGTCTTTCATTTTCTATGCAAGTAGCTACCAAATGGAATGTAAACTAACTTAATGCTTTTGTTTTTAAATGTGCTTTAGTTCGGAAGTGGAACATTTCTATGACTAATTTTACATGTTAAATCCCTTCCCTTACGACTTTGCGAATTTGATTGTAGCTGAATTGGCACCAGACAGGCCTACATTCCAAACTGTCAGCTATAGCACCAACCTTCACGTACTCTGGAACTCTTATTTAACTAGGAGAAAACGCTTTACTTTTTCTTATCCCGCCTGAGAGCCTCAGTCTTTGACTTGAACTTGCTGTTTTTCATTGCACTTGGCTGCAAACATCAGTGAGATCATGGCTTTGTGAGCATATTGTTTGCAAAAAAATACAAATAAGAAAGCGTAGCCCATTTCCATTCAATTTGAAAATAAAAGGGTCATAATGACTGTGAATAAAAACTGCAAATTACATTTCACTTTAATGCTGACAAAACTTCTAAATAATTCAAAAGCATTTCAAAAGCATGATATTAAAACGTTATTTTTCATTTTGTTCCAGTTTTTAAAGAAAATATTCTTCATCAACATGTAGGTTTCTGCTCACGAAAAGACAAAAATGGAGATGAATAACTGTTATAGGACTAGTATGCACATGCACACACAATTACTGTTCCAGCTGATCCCTCACTGAACCCTGAGCTCATAAGTATGCCTCCAACCTTATTCATAAATCCATTCTTCACTTCCTCACTGTTTCTTTTAAACTTTGCTGTTCTTACTTTCAGAGGAAATCTCTCTAACCAAAAGTTCCCCAGGTCTCCTTCCATAAAAGGTTTTTTATTTCCATGGAAGGCAAAAAACATTGACACACATCCTAATGCATTGTTACCTGAAACACATTGACGACCTGCACACTGTTTCCTTGAAGCAACGAATGAAAAGGAACAGTTTTACTGTATAAATATTGTTTTAAAAGTAGAAAAAAACCTATCAAAAGTACTTCTTCACATCCAAATGCATCCAAATTCATCCAAATTCACATACTTTCAAGTTACATTTACATCAATATAAACATAGTAAAAAAGTCATATTTATCTTACCTTATTATGATGACGTCTCTCTTGTAGCACAGCTTACAGAAAAGGATCCCCTCCCCTCATAATTAAAGTCACACCACTTTCTACTCATCATTCTATTGGACAGTAATATGCATTTGCATTTAACCCTGTAAAGCCGGAACCATTAAATAAAAGACAGAAAATTTCAATTCTTTGGATTTGGAGCCTTCATAGGTCCCTTTGAACAAACAATGCATTCATTTTGTATCATATCTGATACGTCAGGTCAAGAAATTTGTATTTCCATTCCATTCTCTTGCGTAGGGCTGTCAGACTCACGTATCAAATACGATACGTGGGCTTTAAAGGGTTAAAAAAGTTAGTTATGTCCCAATGGCCAATAGTGAGACAGGAAAATGTGATTTGTTGCATTGAGGCAACGCTTCGCAGTAGAGGGCTAATAAGATGTTAAGCAGAAGTCATGATTGGTCAAGATTGTAATGTGAATAAGAGTATTATCATCACAAATTTATTCTAATACTCGATCTTTTTTTTTTTTCATCCAAGATACATTGTTTCACACATTCTGTCATAAGAGATTCTGGATTTTTAGCCTTCAATCTGACTTTTTCTGATGCTTAGAAAAGTTTACTTTAACATTTTCTGTCCTTTGGTGGGTAAACCTACCAAATCACGTAGAACTGTGTTAAAGCACATGACGCCTGGGACTGTTGTGAGGCCGCGTCTGTTAATGTGTACTGCTGAGACAGCAGCATTTCTGCGTGAAACAGCTAAGGATTTTTCTTGTTATGTTTCACAGATGGAAATTTACACCTGATGGAAGCAAAAGAAGATCCTGTGAATGTTGTGTTTCTCCCTTGCTGGTGAAGATTCTTATGAACTTTCAGGACTTTCCGTTTCTTTTGTTTAGTTATTGTGGATAGAAAGTCAAACAAACTTATAGTTGTTAAAAAAAAGAGCAACTCACACAAAACTTAAACGGGGAACAACCTAAACCCCTTTCATTGTTTTCAATAGGTGTTATGCATTATAGTATTGTACTGTTGAGTTGAAATTTTCCTTCATTTTTGAATCCTGGTCACATGATAAAAAAAAGTCTAGAAACATTGAAAAACTCCAGGAAATACTAAGCACTCGCTCTGTTTCCACTGAAGCAGCTTTTTGTGCTAAGTCTGAGTTAACCCTTATTGAAGATTTCATCAAAGGTTATGCTCTGGCATTTTGTTTTATTTGAATATTTATGAAAACATTTTCTTTATTACAAAAAATAACAAAATCATATTATGCAGCCTGCAAGACGTCTGCCTAATAAGACAATTATATGATTAAAGCATTAAAAAATGTTAACTTGTTAATGCACGTGATTAATTTAAAAAATGAACGCATTAATATATATTAACGCTGATCATTACACTGGCGAAGCAACCATCTTCCGTCAGTTCAGGCTTTCACGGCGTGCGTAAAGTCCTGAAAAAGCACACTTTGTTGAGCACTTATAATACGGTCACTTACAAATGAAATAAACATTCAATCCATTTTTAATACTTTATTCTTGTTTTTGTTTTTTAGGTTTAGATAGCTTTTTCACAAAAAGCGGACTATTTGATACGTGATGCAGCCTGTTGTCACGGTAACACAATGCATCGCTGGGCCGGCAGACCTGGACTGCAGCAGCAAAGGAAAGGCTCAATAAAGCATTAGTTTAGAGAGAAAGTTCATCTGTTGTCACTTGTTTTTGTCGAGATCATGAAGGAAAAGTTTGTTTTGAAGAAACTTCTGCACATATTGAACGTTGTGACCAGAACCTCTTACGGATATAATATGTTTCATTTTTTTAATGGATTGACAGCACTATCATATGTACTTGAATAACTTATTTCATTTCCACTTTGCTTTTGTTTGGTGTCGATCTCCAGCACATGCTAAGCTCTACTTTTTTCTTTTTGGATTAAAGTTTTTAGCCAATCCTACAATACAAATGACGTCTATAGAAAATGCAAATGCATGTAATAAAGTGTCTATCAGTGAGACTAAACAAGAACTGACCTGCTCTCTGGAAAACAAGCTCCCCTCAGCACATGGCACCGACTTCTATTTTTGGACCAAAAATAACATGCAGCATCAGTTCAAGGAGTCTGGAGAGGTTCTTCTGTAGTTGTTGCCTTTCTCAGATGTGCTGAAGGCTTTGTGTATCTGTTACTGAGGACGGCTGCCAAACAACAACTGCCAAAGTCTCAGCACTGTTGTGACACTGTGGGGAAAGGGGCCGTGCCAGAATAAACAAGGCTAAAAATGAACACTGTATCTCCTTTCGTAAGTAGCATCATGAAAAAAACTTTTAAAAACATTATTTTACCCTGGTTTTTTTTTTTGGTGTTAGACTGACCCCAGAGAAACAAGCAAAAACACTTACACGGGAGGAAAAGTTCCCAGGCAACAAGAACTTAAAGTACTTAGCTAATTCCAAGAACTTCACAATGAAATCCTGCTATGAACACAATATGCAGTCGTATTAAACCTTCTTTTTTTAATCTTGACTCTGTCGAATAACTTCTTCACTGGTCCAATTTCAGACCGCATCAATGTCAAGAATCCAAATGTTTTGATAAGCATCTAAAAACTGAAATCACCTATAAATGTTAAAAACCAACAAAGTTTTTTGTTTTCTCATGATGGAGGGGAAAATAGCTTAAAATTGCATTTGTGAGTATTTCTTTATTTTTATTATTATTTTTCTTCATTATTTCTTTATTCACATCAGGAGCAGACGGAAAAACATCAGTTGGAAGAAGCCTATAGTGATGGCGGAAAAGTTACAATCTGCAGGTCACAAGCTTCATGCTCCATTCCATTCTGATGCATCCCCTTACAGGCGACTTCATCCATGTAAGTCTTCATTTTCCACATCCCAGCTGGCATCTGGCTCAAACTGTGTTACTTTAAATACATTTATTTTATAAACAGGATTTTTCTTAGAAAAACACTGAATTTTTTGAATGCACTAATTTGTTTCCCATTCACTTTCTAGTAGGAACAAAACAGTCTTTTGTCTTTTCTTTAATTAGTCAGGTTTTAATGAAGAAAGCAAAAAAATAAAAAAAATAAATGGAACATGGAACAAAGCATGATGTGGCGTCAATAAAGATATTGAGAAAAATTCTCAAATTTACCATTTTCTGTTCCTTTGCTTTTTCTTTCCTTCTCTGTCCCTTGTCTCATTCTTGACTGTATTTATCTTTCTTTTGAGTTCCTTTGATTCATTTCTTCTTTTTCCTGTTTTGTCTTACTTCCTGCACTTGTTTCACAACAAGTTTCTTGCCTTCTTCCTTGACTAATTGTTTCCTTTTTCCTTTTCTAACAGCCACTCTGATGACTACGCTTCATTGCACCTTCAAAAAAAAAAAAAAAAAAACAAAGAAAAAACATCTCTTTGCAGTCTATCTCTGCTGGTTAACTTGCTGCTGAAGGACGGGGGAAGAGAAAACACTTTCACATGAGCAGTCATATGACAGAGTAACACGATACATTGACAATTTTTAGAAAGTGCTTTGTTCAATGCCCCCAAAATGTTTCTCTGGGTACTCCGGTCTCTTCCCATGAACTTTCCAGGGTGTACCCCACCTTTGTCCAAAGTAGCTGAGGTAGGCTCCAGCAACCCCATGACTCCAAAAAGGATTATGTTGGTTTGGAAAATGGACGGATGGCAAAGAATGCTGATAAATTTCTCACCTTAAACTGATTTGGTTTGCTTTACACTTTGTCCTAACCCTTTTAGGACTGGCGCTTTAGCTGCAGTGTTGATTTTTTTCGACTTCTGTAATTCTTCTACCGTTTACGCAATTAATGTAATTCCACTAGATTCTGAAGCGGAGAAAAAAAACCCTGTGCTGATAAGCAACAGTTTACAGTAGTGAAGTGCTTACACAATGAATGTAGATGATTCAGTCGCAGAGAAAAGCGACTTTGTGTCGATATTTTTGCTGTCAAAAGCCTTAACGCACTTAATTAACAAAAAAATAATAAACTGATGCTAATTAATGACACTGCGAAGCAACCATCTTCTGCTCACGTCGATCAAAGAACTATGGTGTGTCAGAGTGTGGAAAACCTTGGTGTCGCTGGTGACATCTCAGGTGTTCAAAGGTTAAACAATCCAAAGACTGAAGTGGCCCCCCCCCAAAAAAATCCCACAATTCCAGCTGTTCCCTTGGGGAGAGCAAACAAGCTTTGACCACGAAAAAACAAGAAGCTTGAAGAAAAGTAGCACCGTTTGACTTTCACGTGGGAATACATGAAGCAGTTTATTCTTGCTTCATGTTTTGTAGATTCCTGGCTGATTTGAATCACAACAGTTTCGCTAAATTGATGGATAAAAAGGTTTAATAAGCTATTCAGATCCAATTAAACAAATAATTTATGTTTTTTTAATATTAACTTTTGGGTTCATTTTTGCTGCTCAGAATCCAAAAGGTGACGTCAGACATTGACGGTCTACATCTGTTAATGCGTTCCCACAACATCACAAAACCGATTTTTAGCACTGCTTGTACAACTTGCATCAAAATGTCAAATATTGAATGGACGTTGAGATTTTTTTCTACCACGTTTGCACAAAGCCTCAAGTAATGACAGTTATAATAAAGATTTTTTTGGGGGTAAAATCAGCTGATTTTAACAAACTGATAAAAGCTGTAGTGCTGCACACCAATTTTATGAAAAGGTCTGAGATCATTTATCTGCTAAATAGATTTATTTTCTTCTCCAGGCAGGAGAAAATAAGAAATAGTTCTAAAAAAAACTGACTTTTGGACTTTGATTTATCAGGAAAGCACAAGCAATTTCTAAAATGATGTTGCTCTGTTATTGCTATGCACTACTTTAGAAGATTTTCAGCGAATCTTAACTTTTTCTGATTCAAGCTTCAGGCTCCACCTGTCTGTAAGTCGTTTGGGGGAATTATCAGGCAAAACTCAGCTGGCAATATAAAGCTACTATAAGTTCTTCTTGAAAACCCCATTTTCACATTGGATAAAATGAAAAAAAAACACTGGAAAATTTAATATCAGTGTAATAACTTGAGATAAATTTGATCTTTATCAGGGACATATTAGTTTGTGCAGCCCCAAAGTTATCCACCATTATCCTAGATATTTGAGCTGATAGCGCTGAACAATTCAGCCGTGAGAACTGGACAGATTAGAACGTGTTCACAATCTTTTCAGCACTGGTGAACAAACCAGTATTGATTTCTTCTCTGCAGGTAAATCAAGAAACACACTACCCTCCTCAGGGGAGCCGTGCTGGAATGGTTTCAGTGTAAGTATGAAATACTTTTGTGTGTGTTGGGAACAGATATTAAGAGCTATAACTTATTGGCTCAAAGATTTGTGACTGTTTGTGGAAAGCTGGATGTCCTCAAAACTTTGAAATAAGAATTTATGTTCACACTTTATGAAAATTACAATTCAGATGAATTTATTCAGAAGTGTGGAAGGGTGTGGTCTTCTAACATGCTCTCTTCTGATTGGAGAGAGTTCATGCCATAGACCAACTTGGACCAATCACTGCTTACTGGCAATTTCTGGTTCCAACATGGTGATGGCTGTATTGCAAAAAAAAAAAAAAGGCGACTGAATTGACTTTATTTCAATGGAGCCAGAGACGGCTATGGCTGTGATATTGGGCTACATAAATAAAATTGCATTGCGTTGATGATTATCAAATGAGAAAACAGATGTTTCAGGGCTAGAAAATCTCTCACTGTACACTTCATGTACTTTTCTCAGACCGACATTAACATTTTTACACCTCTTTCTTTTTTATAAACTCTCAAACTTTAAACATCCATGTAAAAATAAGCCCAATGTTACAGAGTAAAAGCAACATCTGACGGCACAGTTCAAAGTGTTCAAAGTTCAAAGTGTATTTTTTTGGGTAGAAATACAATTTATTGCAAAAAGAAATTAGGGACTTTAGATCCTAACATTTACAGTGCTGTCAATAGCAGGCACTAGATAATAACATTTACATCAGTAGATAATCTTACACTAGAGTTGTTATTGTATTCGGTCAGACAATCTCCATTGTTTATTTTGTAGGTTTTTTTCTGCGTCTTTGTGAAACAGTAGTTCCTAAAGTATTTCAGTCTGTTATTTGGTTAAAAAAGGACAGCAAAACAAACAATTGTTATTGCAGATTATTTTCTTTACTATATTTTATTTACATATATATATATAAACTCATCATTGCCAAAGGGCAGTGTATGTCGCTAGCTGACGGCTGAATGGATGTGGGTCATTGTGTGCAGACTTTCTATAGAACAGAGTCAAAAGGGCAGCTATTTCCAAGTTCTTTTCTCCATCATGTTTTATTGGCTTATCTATTTTTCTCCCTCACTTTAGTGCTGTTAATTTCAATTTCATTCAAACTGTCTGCAGGCTACCTTTGTGCATAGTTGTGACTTTTAGATAGCTAGAAAAGCAATAGACTTAATTTTCTGTTTTTGTGAGAAAAAGTAATGACATTTGTATTCCATTTGTGAGGAACATGTGTTAAAAAACAGCTAAAAATATGAATGATTGTTTCCCTGAATATTGGCTCCAGTGCTTTTACTAAAGAAATACACTTCAGGTAAAAAAAAGAATCCCCTTTTACAGTATGTCTAAGTCTGCACGGTGTGCGGCTGACATACAGGATAAGTTGTAGCTGTCTGGTTGTATTTTTCTGCTTCTCTGACGCTGTCTTATTACCAGATCCTTTCCCAGAGGAAAAGACCCCGTTTTACCTGTGATCTCCCAGCCTTGACACTATCTGCTCACCGTTTCTGCTGATGCCACGTAAAATGACAGCACCGAGTCTTTTGTTCCACCTCCAGATAACAGAGGAGGGGCCCCATAAAAGGGGAAAATTTTAAATCACATTCAGCTAATACCCTTCGTGGTGACAGCCTCTGCCTTAGTTCACTTGAAATTCAGTGCGGCAGAAATAGCAAAAGCAGCTTTGTAAGTGAGTCAGAAAAAGTTTTTATTGAGTTTCCATTAGAAGGAAGAAAGGTATTCTCAAATCAAGTGTCACAAATGTTGGCAGTTGAATTGAGGAACAACTTTTAGGTGCATTTTTTCAGAAACTTTAAAGTTTTGTTGTAATTTTACACATCATTGCTGCAGATGAGTAGGATTTGGGGTATATCTAAAGGCTTCTTTTGGCTGCATAGAAAAGTGTGCGATTAAGAAGTCAAAGGCATCCTTAAACAGATATTCTTGGAACACCCAGCCAGGTGGAGACTCAGAACATCCTGAAGGGGTTACATATGCTTCCAAGCCCCGGGACTGTCTACCCCGTTCCCATCATGTCAAATACTGCACTTTCTCCAAATCTTTGACACAAGCACATGGTGTCCTCTGGCTTTGGCGCTCATGCTGGTCGTGACACTATTAGACATCGACAGCAAGCGCAGCAAATGTCATTCTGAAGTGTTTACTTATGAAGAAGTGACGAGAGCCTCAAAAAGCCATAAATGTTTTAAACAACTACTTGCTGAATTGAAAGAATGTTAAATTAGTTGATAATGAATTCTTTATAATAAAGTTACACTATGTTAAAAGTATGTCAATATTTTTGCATCTTGGTCTGATCAAAAACTTACCATGTCATAAAGAAAATAATATTGTAAATGTTTTTGTGGATTTCAAAAGGTTTAAAAACCATCTTAATTAGAAAAATAAATGAGTCTTTGTCTAGTCTTTCATATGGTGGGCTTTACAGGGTTAAGTACAAATTGCAAGCGTGTAGCACATTTAGAAAATAAGACACAAAATTACAGATGAATGTGACATGACCATTCCACACATTTTTTATGAACTAATAGGAAGTCTAAACCGTGTTGGTTTAAATGACTCAGTCAGTTAAACATGAGGGGCACATAGGAGCAGATTTTGACTAGACCTGCTTTTGTTTCCTCCCACGTTCCTCTCTGCAGGAAGTGTAGGTGTTCATCTGGCGTTTATTTTTCTTACTGCTTGGCACAGAGCTCAGGTGTTTCCACAGGTTAATGTTTAGAACTAAATCTTACGTAGGAGTCTCACAGAGCCAAGGCTTCAAGATCTGCATGCTACATCGGCACCGTCTTTCACCTTCTGCTTAGCAAGTGGATTAGATGGATACGTGCACGCCAGATTTTTTTTCCCCCTCTGGTACCTACTGTCAGCGAGCACAGCTTATGCTTCTCCTGTGTTCACTTCGAAAGGTTGTAAAAAGCAGAAAGCAACTGGTAAAGGGCTGACGCATTTAGATTTACCCATAAAAAACTCCTAAAGTATTCATATGTCTCTACTTTCTCTGAATCTCTGCTTTAGCAGGCATTTCTGAGTGTGGAAATGAAGACAGAGCTTTGGCGCTTTGAAGGAGGAGCTGTTGAAGCTGCAGATTATCTCAGTATTGACAGGATGAACGATTTACTTTTATAAATGAAAGTCATGAATATGTAGGGTTGTGCATCACTGTCATTGAACGCAGCTAGAAAGTGAAACAGGGGCAGAGATAAAGAGACGTTAAAACTGAAGAACCACAACGTAATCTGTCACGGAGTGATATTGTAATTGGCTAAATAGCAACCATTCAGGTGAGAAAAGGCCTTGGTCAGAACTTTCAACTGCCTGTGTTCATTACACTGCTTTAGCAGGGGAAAATCACAACTTTTAGCTGCAGTCTGTCTTCCAAAGATTAGTGAGATACGCTTGAAACTCAAAGGCAAAAATTTAACACGTTTTTTTTCTTCAACGATGACCTTAATAAAATAATTTATCAAACAAAACACAATCTTTCAGCCATTTGACTCAGACAAACTGAAAGAACGAGGAGGGATTTTAGCGAGCAGAACTCAAGGGCTCCAATTTGACAGCATGTTTTTGTCCAACTCCACAATACACTAAGACATGAATACATGTGAAAACATTAGGTGTTTAAAGAAAGAACAAGAATGCGTTCTCACGTCAACCTTGTCTGACGACTTTGTCGCACGACGAAACGTCTGAAGTTGAACTGTTCATGGAGGAAAAATACACTGCTGTTAAATGAACCATTACTTCATATTAGTGAAAAGAAATGGAATCCATGTGCTTTAGAGCATATGGAGGGCAAGTAAGACTAACAAATGACAACTAAAAGCAAAGGTCGAACCTTTTTTTTTTTTTATAATGATACAAATGCACCTTTTTTTCCTCATGTAATAGCAAATACACAGAAAAAAAGTATGCTGTTTCTATTGCAGTTGTTTTTGGAATAAAGCTTGAATGTAATATCCTTTGTCAAATAGTTGTTGAAAATGTAATTTGCACTTAATTGTTGAAAGTAATCGGCGACACGGTGGGGTAGTGGTTGGCACTCTCGCCTCACAGCAACAAGGCCCTGGTTTTATTCCAGTTCATTCTGTGCGGAGTTTGCATGTTCTCCTCGTGTATGTAAGGGGTTTGGATCTGCGGTTTCCTCCCACAGTCCAAAAACATGCTTCATAGGTTAACTGGTGTCTTTAAAATACCCCCCAAGTGTGCATGGGAGTGAATGTGTGAGGCCCTACAACAACTCCCAACCTGTTCATGGTGTACCCCACCTTTGCCAAACAGTTGTTGGATTAACTCTAGCAAAGAATACAGCGGCTTTTGAAAATGGAATAATGGCTAGATATTTCTGCTGGAAAAGAAAATGTTAAAAACACAAAAATCCAACACTACATGTGTTAAAGAGCCACTCAGATGAAAATTGTGTTTTTAACATGTTCATGTGACATTTGTCTCATGATGGAGGACAAACAATATGAAAAGCAAAATCAAGCTTAATATTACATTTCTTTATTCAAATTGTGAATCAGGGGCAAAAACAGCTCTCTGGAATAGGGAAGGGAAAGGGGGGCGGGGTTGTTCTGCACCAACAGTCCTCCTCAGAGGTGAATTACTAATGAACTACGCCCTACAAAATGATACAGTTTTTTAGATTTTGTCTGAAAACAGCATACTCATAATTAAAAGACCACGGCGATCGCTTTTAAAGTAGCTTAACGGATGACTGGAGTGGGTTTTTACTTGGTTCATGAACTTTTTTTTTTTAACTGTTCGCTGCCTAAAATGTTCACGGTAGCCACGGTGAAGTAATTCGGGCAGGGATTCTCGAGGTCTCTCCTTCTAACACAGCTAGGCAGTTGATGACCAGGGCTCAAACCTGCCACCTTTGAAATCTTGTGGAACATCCGCTGCACCACAGCCATAGGGTTCACAAAAATTAGTTTGTGAAACTATTTCATGAATATACATGGCTTTATCTTCAACAGCTACAGTGTTAACCCAATTCCTGTCTAAAAAGGGTAAAAAGAGACTGAACAGGCCTCTATAAACTCAGACTGTAAACGTATTCATGTGTGATGTTGTTCCAGACCCTGCGTGTTTGCGTTTTATTAAACAATTATTTACATTTCCATCTTTCTACTTCTGAGGCAGGTGAATTCTGGTCTAGAGTGGTCTTTATCTTGGTGCCATTAGGGAATTTTTCACTTTAAATATGCAAAATGAAGGGGATGCTTTTTTACTGTTTTTCAGAGACTTTTGTCTGCCTTTCTTAACTCTTTGTCTCCATCTGGGCTTGAAAATCTGATGATTAAACAGCAGAATGAACAACTAAAATGCTTTTGAATAAATGCACTGTTTACCATGGAGACTGACTTTCAACTGTGCATCACTCATGTGTCACAGAGAAACAAACGAGGTTGCAGAAGCTGTTGTTTGTTCACAGACACATTCTGCAGGCTGTTTGCAGAGCAAATGTCGGTGCACCTCTATGAGTAAAATGTTAGCTCATGTTGGCTGGATAGATTTTCACACTAGGCAGATTCTGCCAGAGAGGTTTCACACAGTGATATTGTTTTAGATCAAGCAAACAGACACAAATGAGAGGAGCGGGAAAAGAAAACAACACAGGTTTAAAGAACACTTGTTCTGTAAAGCATTTCATACTCACAGACATCCAAAGTGCTGATCTAAAGTCGATAGAAGCCAATAGTTTGGGAGAAAATCTGCTTCTGCTTCTTCCCACCGCTTATATTGACACACTTGTGTTTTTCCCTTTTTTCTTTCAAAATTTCCTTTGTGGAAACATTTCTTTTTAGCTTTTTAAAGCTATATTACTTTCTCTAAACGGTGGCCCCTCAGTGTCAGACTCGGAACATCTGCAGTGATTCTGTGCCATCTTTTTTAAGGTTTAAAATTTCTTGTGTGATCTTTTTGGAAGCATTTCAAAACAAATATGTTTAAAGCACAAAGACTTATTCTTGAGATATATGGCAGGAATATTAAAGCGGGAAAAGGAAATATTAAATTCCACAAGATTTCCGAATCATAGAACTTTTTTTGAAAAAAATAAATGTGAATATATAGTTTAGTGAGCGCTGGTATGAAACTCTTTATGTTCCCAATGTGTTGCATTGTGGTGAAAAGCTGCTTTTCTCTTCAGATCAATTCATTCACGTTGATCATTCACTTTGGCATCAGTTTTGACAGAGAGGCATCTCTGGTGTTAAAGGTTTAAAGCTGAAACTGGAAAAAACACTTAACTCTTAGGGTTGCCAGTTAAATGAGTCTTTGTGACAAAAAAAAATGTATTTTTTTGACAGAAATTGGGGGTGGTGGGGGGTGGGGGTGGTGTAGGATATGGACTTCCTGTTCTAGACTTCCGGTTCTCACACTCCCAATGATTTGAATAAAGAAATACTCAGAAATGCTACTATAAGCCTAATTTTCTTTACATAAGTTCTCCATCATTAGAAAAAGGCCACGAGAACATGTTTGAAACACAATTTTCATCAATAGAACAAGTGTGATCCTTGTGGAGTGACTCTAGGTGACATATATTGGACACAAAGGCAGTGGTCGATTGAAGGGTACTTCCCACTGTTAAAAAAAAGATAGTGGTTAAAGTGAAGAATGATCTTGAAGAGGAAGGTCTATCATTATAGGTTAAAAGGTAACTAAAGGAGCAAATGTCCTGACACAGAATTGATTTGTGCTCAACAGACAAAAAATAAAGAGGGATGACCGACAGAAAACATTTCACTTCATCCTTGCTTGTTTGACTGAGTAAATGTTAAGTGGAGCCGAAGCAATTCACAATTTAACCACTTGGTGGGCTTTACAAAATCAGACTTCACAACAGAAATATGCATCGACTTTGGCTTCAACTCCTTTACTTACTCTGTTGGTTCATTGGTTCATTTCAGATGTTTTTAAAGGTGTATAATTTTTTGAATGCATGACTTTTTATATTTATGGTCAAAACATGAAGATTGGGACATGGTCATTTGATTTTGTGCTCTAAACTGGGCTCAGAGAATTAGATGCATTTACTGACCCTTCAGTGAATGGATCTTCAGATGTCATTAAATGCAGAAACATGACGGTACTCAACATCACAGGTGAGTCCAACGAAGGTGGTTTTTGTGCGACAATGATCATGTGATACACGACACGCACTGCTCACTGTCTCTAAATGTAGGCATACGGAATGAGTGAGAAAAGATAATGCAGGCTGAACTGGTTTACATTTTACCTTCGCTTTAATCACTTAGTGGTCCAATAATACTGATGTTGTTTTGAAACAATTTCTCCAGGCACACCAGGATTAATAATTAAATACATAAGCATTTAGCATTTATATTCTTTATTTTAAATGACATTGGTCATTTTTGTTACATTACCTTAGAATTTTCATTAACAAAAATATCAAGATATTACAGATGTAAAATGTTTTCATGTTTTTTTTAAATAAATGCAATTACAAATGTACATTTTTTAATTTTTATTTATTTATTGGTTTTTGAAACAATATTCCAACTGAGGCATTGTTTGGTTTAAAATGCTATCTACCAATTGTCATTCACAACAACAGAATTAACAGTTAAAATATTTGATGACCGGTAACAATACAAGAGTACAGAAAGAAAGGAAAAATAACAAGAAAGAATAGAAGGAAGGATTGAATGTATCGAAGAAGGGGTAGGATGTAGGATGTAGGATGTAAGGTGGATAGATGGATGGATGTATAAAGTAATGGAGGAATGTGTGCATAAGAAGAAGGGACATGCACATGTAGGGAGAAAAGCACATGTCAGTAGGTACAAAAAGATGGATGATGGTATAGGAGGTTGCCGTCAGGATAATGAAGACAAAGAGAGATGGATGGCTTAGTTGACGCCAAACAAAGATGGTGGATGATGAGAGATGATCATCAGATGGTCGAGGTTTGGTTTTGCTTCTGAGTTTTAGTTAACCATTAATAACTTAATCTAGATACTTAATAATTTAAACCACATTGTTTTTATTGTTCTTTTGTTTACTGCAAAACAAGGTAAGACGTTCATTCGTTGATACTTGCTTGTAGTAGATGATGAGGAAATGGTGGTGGTTAGCGCTCTTGGCTCACAGCAAAAAGGCTCCGGTCATTCTGGTCTGCCACAGTCTATCCTCTGACAGACAGGCAGCCAGTACAAATACCTCAGAGCTAAACTAATGTGGTCTACTTTCTTTTTTATCCTTGAGAGAACCTGAGCAGCAGAGTTCTAAAAGGCTGTAGTCTCCTGTAGTCTACATGAACTAGTTCTTCCAGGTATTGCTTAAACTACGGTCACATATCCCAAAAAGGCCAACGCACAGCGACCTATATGCACGTTTTTGTGCTGCAAAAGTCAGCAGATAGCTGTGAATTTGTAAGTGGAAGTGGTCAGTCATAGTTTTACACACCACACGGTTTGCTGCAGAGGTTTTATAAAAAGTTTACATTTTACGACGGCAGGACAAGATTTCTCCTGAAACTGACATTGGTCAGTGGCACATTTTGAGGTTGCGCAGTGAAGACCAGGGACAGGCTGGGATGACCATCACAAAATAGGGCAAAAGCTGGTTCGGCCACAGATCAGTGGCAGCCAATCACCGGCCAGCAGCAGCTCTGAACTGGACAATGTGTAAATGTCTCCAGACTGTCCATATCAATGAATGCTAGTTGCCTGTTAGCTTGGGGATATATAAAAAGCACGCCATTCTGCACGCCTGAAGGCCGTCTGAAGGCTGAAGGTCGTTTGTGCTGGTTCTTCCAGATTTCGGTCCCTAGCACCAAAAGTTTTCCTTAACCATTAAGTTTGAAGAAAAGTAACTTTCTATTGAGTAGTTTTTCCATTTCCAACAGTTTTTCCACTAAATTAATTTGCAAGTTTTATGTTTGAACCCCATATTTTGCATCATCTTTCTCAAAATCACTGTTTGAGATCATCACGGACAGAAACCATGTCAACTAGAAAAGTTTTAAATTTGTAGATCACACTAGAATTCTCCAGTTTTTCCATGAGCTTGACCCAACATCACTCATATTCTGCCTGCTGTGAACATAAGAACTTGCATTCGAAAGTTCTGACAGAGGATTTTTAAGAAGCAAGTTCAACTAAAATCAGTGCATTGAGCTGTTGTTATTCTGCACTCAAGCTGTTTGCATTTTTTTGTATTTCAAGTCACCGTCTGGTATAACATTTTAAACTAAAGTGATGACGACATTAGAAATACAGCACTCATTTAAGCTGACGTTTAGCTGAAGTTTCTTTACGGCGGTATTCATCTTTCGGAGTCTTCTTTCAAACAACATTATACTCCTGTTACATACAATGCACCACAGGTAAAGCAATAAAAAGGCAATGACACACTGGCCAAATAACTGGACCGTACCATACGGTAGAGAGAAAAGTTTCTGAGAAGTTTAGCTGGTCATCAATGATGGCCCACAATCTTGCAGGATTTGCATACATGATCACTGAAGGTACTGAGTGGATGGTAAAAGCTGTGATATATAGAAGGACCATCAGGAAAGATCAGGATTTCTGATTGAGAGAGGATGACTCTGACGTATCAGGCAGATGTGAATGATAAGAATAAATAGTAAACATGGAGTAGAGTTAGGAGGGTACATCTCAATAACACTCCTTGGTCCTATCTCTTTACCTTAACCCTTCAACATCGGGGATGTTGTTGGCAACACCTAAATAACACACCCTCTTTGACATATTGGGAATCATCAGTGGTTTATATGATCAAAGAGAATCAGCTAATTCTGAAAAGCTGCTTTTCATGCTGGCTTGTTAAACAAAAGTACTGGAATCAACAGTATAATTAAAATGGATGCTCAAGTTTTTCCGTGTAAGCGAAGGACTAATATGGAGCCCTGAAGGGAACATTGAAATTTTTTTATTTTTATTTTTTACTTTTATGCCCCCTTCAGGTTCCCAAATACTAGTAATCAACAATGGTCTATTTTCTTCAACTGGAATTATGTTAGGTTTTGATTGAAAAACTGAAAGTCAAGCGATGTGAGGAGGTGGACTTGTTCCCTCAAAGAAACATGTTGGGAAGATGAAAACCATGTCACCCGTTCTTCCTTTTCACAGCAGGAAATCCTGGCCTAGTTTCATGTACAAAGCGATTTTGACAAAAGATTTTTTCCCTCCAAACACCATCCTGTCAACACCAAACATCATGACTTGAATTTCAACCCACCCAATTAAGTTTTATGGTAAGTCTTGGAAAATTTGCTACAAATACTTCGAACTTTCTTATTACCACCTCGTCTAAGTCTTGACAACCCAAAGGCATTTGCTGATCTCCTCTAGACTTTTAAAAGGTGATTCAGAGACAACTTTTCAAAACTGTCAGGTAAGATCATTACAGTTGTTTTCCCCCTGTTGTGCAGGAGGAGCAACTTGCTCCAGAACAGCTGGAAGGGAAAAAAAAAAAAACAACTTTCTATTTTGCAGCAACAGACACTTTTGAGATACACCAACAACAAGAGGTCCCATCAGGTTTTCTCCAGTGCCACTGACTTTGTCAGCGGTTTTGTGTAAACTAAGTTTATCTGCTAACGTGTCAAAATTCATCCCGACAAGGTGACAATAACGCTTTCTAACCCTGTCCATTAAAAGGATCAATACTTTTAATGTATTCAATATTTGGGAGATTTAAAAAAGAGTCTGTCAAAGCAAAAAAAAAGTTTTGAGGCCGACGTTATGTTTGCCTAAAAATAAATGGGACAAATGCACAAAAAAAAAAACGAATTAAATTTACCTTTATCTGTGGAAAAAGCCTCTGACTCATAACTGCATGTGAATAATTTGCCTTAAGATCTGTCCTTGTGTTCAGACTCACAATGTTGAGGTTGACATGGAAACAGACACTGAAGGGAAAACCGACCAAGCAAAAGCAGAGAAATGGAAGGAAAATGTCCAAACTCAAAGTAACCAAAGCAGAAGGTTAATATCTTTTTTCAGTGTTTTTTTCCCCCCTGCTGATAAAACCAACTTCAATCTTTCTTTTTTGGATTCATTTGTGATCAGCGATGTGTTTTCATTAGCAGCTAATTCCAAACCGTCAGAGTGACTGAAAGGCTGTGAGCAGACATCATGTCTGCTAATCAACAGAAGGTTGACCATGCTAATTGCCTATCGTCTTAAAATACCCAGGCAGGGAAAATCGAAAACGGCTCTAGAAGCATACGACCCAAAAAAACCTCTGTTTTTTTAGTATGTTTTGTTAAAAGATACTCAAATTTGACTTTTTTTTCTTCAAAGTTGTGTGAAAAAATGTTAAGTCTTTGGTGTAAGTCTGCGTAAGTCTGATAAATAGATTAATATTTTTGTTTTTCAAACTAACAGCCCTTTAGCAGTTGTTTCTCGTTAACAACCACTAGTGGACACTGTAGGTGTATGTATCAGTATTTGCTACTGACAGTAATGCAGAAGAAGAAGAAGAAGAAGCACTGTCTAAAACAAACATGGACGAGAATCTGATCGTTCTCCTGAAGTTTTGATAATTTTATTTGCATTGAGACATTTTTGTTTTTGTGTTTATGTTTTCTTACTTTGAACTAATGTTGGACTGGAAGTATTTAAAATGGGTTTCAGAGATACAGAAGTACAGCTGAAAGCAGCCGTCAGTCAAGTGCTGGATCCTGCACTTTAGAAGGTAAAGATCGCCATAAATTAAAAAAAGACTTTGAATGATGTCAGGAACTCAGACATGGATTCATACTTTCTGATGCTTTTGTTGAGCTTGTTTAATCAAATAAACCTGATCTCTTGATATCATCTTCAGTACATTGTAAATGAGATGTACAGACAATGATTCCGTGCAGTGATGAGGCTAAAAACTTCTTCCACATTCTTAAACAAGCACAGAGCATTCAAGTTTGACGCGCATCAAAGGCAGCACCCAACTCCAGAGCGACTTTTTTATGCTTAAAAATATATAAAGTAGGAATGTTGTTTTTTTTTTTTAATTTGCTCCTGCGACCTATACTCTAGTGCGTCTTTTACTCTGGAAAATACACTTTTGGCCAAAATACTTGCAAAATCAACCAGAGAAAAAGTGTGGGAGTGGATGATTCTGGAGGACAAAGGTGTCTGAAGTGTGGCAAGGCACCCAAACAAATAGCTGACTCTATATTCCTTCAGGCAAAATGAGGTTACTTCCTCAGCAAAGCTGGCCAATAAACCCGGCAATGAGGTTAGGGTCATAGACGGGACTCAGCTTATTACTTTATGTATGTGTAATGATGTGTGTGCGTGTGTGAGAATGCACTGGAGTGTGTCCGCCTGATCTAAGACATAAAGGGGGAACCTGGTCTGGAAGAAGAGAGTGGAGGGACGAGGTCACCACAGAGTGAGGAGTCTACCTTTACCGTTTGAAGGGGCTTTTCCCAGTGGGACGGCCCATGGCATCATATTAGATTTTCTGCCTTATTGCCTCAGTCAAACTCTTGCCTCAGGTCACTTTCAGGTAAAAAAAGGGGACATCCATTACACCTATCTCCTGGAAACTTCACAGATATGTTGATCCAAGGCCGAGGCTTTAATATCAGCCGGCTAACCTCTTAAGCTTTTTATCCCCTTGTTAATTCAATTCAAGCAACATTTACAGCAAACCTGTCAATATTGAAAAGACCGAGGCTACATGAGAGAATAGATTTTTTTTCAAACAATCCTTGTGCTACAAAAACCAGTAAGATTTAGCATCTAATTCAGCACATTGTTTGTGGACTGTTTTAGGGCAAAGGCAGATTACAAGACAGAGACGTTTTGATCTAGAGATCAAGTTAAAAAAAGATCTATAAATGCAGAAAAACACGTTCCTCTAAAATAATTTGATCTCTATTCCCTTTGCAATTTTAAATCTCTCCTGACTGAAATCCAATGGACCTGCTCACAAACATGCTTACATGCATAAAGATGACAAACGGCATCCCCACTCATTTATAGATGTGCCCGCTTAATAGGACAATAAAGTGAGTCATGAATGTAAATCTCATCTCTCAGAGTGTTGCTGGGGAAATATTTCAAAAAAGTGTCTCCTTCCAGAAACAGAATAGCTAAAGCAGGATAAGTATCTGCCTCATACATTCACACTGCAGATAACCTTGAACACTACGCACACTCTCACACTCCACTGTCCACAGGCAAATAAGGAGCAACGCCATCATCTCCTAACATTTATCAGCCTGTTAAAAAAATTACTGTTCTGTGAGACAAAATGTGGACCTCTTGTGAAAAAGAACTTGTCCTGGAATAGCATTTTTGCATACAAACTATTGCCAGAAGCTGTAAATGTTCTATGTAGGTTGAATTCAAATATTCATTGGTGTTCTGAGCACAGGAATTTAGTTTTTTTGTGCAAAATGTCGTGAAGGTCTAAATATTGAATGAAGTCAAAGGCTGAATAAGAATGAGGCATTTACAAGAGAAAACATCTATTGTGGCCGTTTTTCTATAGGGAGAACAACAACAGCAGGAAATGTTAACAATTCATGGTAAGAAACAACGGAACTATGCATAACAAGAAGGCCAGAGAGGCAGATTGGGTCTAAATAAGCACTCTTTGACAGAAAAACGAGGCTGTTTGAGATACTTCCTAAGTTAGAATATGCCACCGTCCTCTTCAACAATAAAGGAAAAATGCTTGTAAGTGGAAAGTTAGTTTTTTTCAGCCAAGTTTCCAACCCAACCAACACAACAGAGCTCCAATTGTACACCACTATTCATTCTCAGATTCTATTTGCAAAGCAGCGCTTGAGACAACACAGAACATCACTGCAGGGTGTACAATGCTGGTAGGGAAAGCATACATGGAGCACCGCGACCAAGTGGCTGGAATAGTGAATAACCTCCAAATCAGATCCAGATGGACACGATGGACATGGAAAACTAACCTGACATTTCGATGGTTGCTAAAGAACAGAGAAAAGCTGTTGTAGTTGATGTGTCAATACAAGTAATGACGGCATCGAGAAGGAGAAACATAAGAAACTAAAGAAATGCTGGAGATTCAGGGAAGAACTGGAGAAAAAAATGGAAGGTGAAAAGTGACACTTATGGGAGTTGGAGCACTCTGCACCAGAGGGTGGGTCAAGCCCGCCAGTCCACCAATTCATGAATCACGCCCTCTCAGGACAGTTTGCTACCATATTGTTTCAGTTTTGCACTCAATTCTGTTGTACCCTAAAATGATTCAAATCAGACATTAAAACTACAAAAACCCGTTCAGCATCAGCAAGGCAAGTGCAGCCAAGGGCTACAGCGGCAAGCATATCAGCTCTATCTCTCCACTTTGCACCTGCAGCAGTGATCGAATTCACCTGTCAGGTCCAGATGACCTTGAAGTTGATAAACAGACAACACGATGGGCACCTTGAAAAAATCCAGCGCCGTTTTTCTCTGGAAAGAAACATCGTCTCTCAAGTTCACTGTTCCAAAAACAGACCATAGTTAGAATATTCAGTGAAAAGGGCATGGTGTTTACAATTGCAAACTGTTCGTCACGATTGATCCAATCTCAGTAAAGTCTTGTGAATTCTCCTTTTCTAATGCTTTTATTTGTTTTTACATTTCAGCCAGAAGCAAAGTTTCTATTGTGAAAGTTTAAATGAATGCATTTAAAATGATCGAAAGAAAACGTGTGATAATTGTGTCCCCCAATAAATAAGCACGGTTAGAGATAGGACATCTCGATCCCAGAGCAAGGAACAGCCAAGATGCTGCACAGAACCCTCAAGCTCCCAGGAATTTGGCAGAGGACCCGAACTAGCCTCCTAACCTTTATTTATCAGCCATGTCTATGAAACAAAGCTGGTGTACCTGGAGAAAACCTCAAAGAAAAACCTTCAAACTTCACACCGACAAGCTCCAAAGTGGCATTTGAAGCACAAACTTCTCAGTGCTAACCACTGAACCACATCCAGTTTAAACATAAATGGTTATGGAGAACAAAATAATACATTTTCTGTAAAGACAAATGAAAATGTGCATTTGATGGCCTTTGAATCTAAATTTTGATTTCACTGTCTCCGATGATGAAGGAGATTGTTTAAAAATGCCGGAACGATTTATGGCACAATTTCCAAAACTGTACAGAAATTTAATCTCTTAAAATTCTTTTATGGGAGTGAAATTATGTAATACAAAAAAAAAGAGATGCTCACCAGATCAGAAGACTGCCAGCGTAATGTTTGGCTTGTGCTGACTCCACATTTATTTTAGACTTATAGGGCTCTCTGCGAGTAAAATTGAGTGAGGTGTTAAACACCTCGGGGCTAAAAACCAGTAAAAAGTTACAGCTCTAATATCTATTCAGCATTAATTAGTAAGTAGCCAGCTAAAATTTTAATTACTGGTGGATCCAGCTGAGGGGGCAGTTTTGAGGGCAGAGTCGAGGGGAAAGTAATCAGACAGCAATGACAGCCGTCACATGCTTGAAAAAAGGTCCAGCGACACAGTAAAGCCTATACGGTCAAGGACCAAGATTATTCATGTTGGATTATAAAATATTTCTTTGTTTTTTTTTAAAAATAATATACAATTCAATTTTTTAGTAGGATCAAATATAGACAGAGCTTCTGTTGTTTCAGAAAACTGAAAACTAGATTCCACATTAAATCTGTGTTAGGTGCTATTCTTTTGTACTCAGAAGCTTTTTTGAGAACTCTGTTATCTTTTTGAACTTCACAATGTTATGTTGACAGATTGACGTGGAACTTCATGTAACTACATGTCACACGGAAAACTCACAACCAATGGTTTTGATCGTTTGTGACAGAATATTTAGCAAAAACAAAACTAATCAAATGTGCCATTTTACACATATTAGGTAAAGTAGAATTTAGGCAAACGTCAACAAACACCCTTAAATAAAAAAAAAATTTACAGTCAAATAAAAAGCCCCCAAAATAAGACGCACGGGGCAATTTTTTAAAACAAAAACACTTTATGACAAATCATCTTAGGTTTGATACAGCTGTAGATATATGTTTGTCTTCTTTTGTATGTTTTTGTTTGATTGCGTCAAATAAATGCTATTCAGAATTCTTTAAAGACAAATATTTAGGTTGATTTTCTGAAATTTAGCCTTAGCCGTTCATCACCAAAAGTCCCGTTCTTTAAGGGTTTTTGTCACCAAAAATATACATTTTGTATCCTCCTCCGTCCTATTTCTACACCCTAAATCATGGTGGGGATAAGCCAAGACCTACTGGTCACTTTGAATTCCACACATTCATTATCAGTTTCTTACTCTTGTTAAATTTAAAAACACATTTTCTTTTTAAAAATGATTAAAATATAGAAGATTAACAACTGTATTTGTTGTAAAGTGACAATGTATCATAGATTCTTAGTTTAGATTGGAGTCAGCTCCCAAAAAATTAGCTGAGATCTAGAATAGCCACCAGAATGGAGAAGCGGAAACCAAAATAAAAAGTAGCTTGAATTTACATTATTTCTGGTTGTTGGATTTGAGGTTTCAGATTAAAGAGGTTTCCCTTAAAATGTTGGAATTAATGAAATCTTATCTACTACTTTAAGCAATGCTGCACTTTTGATGGGATTACACAGTTGTCTGTTTTTATTGCATTCTATACCTTCTTAGAGGTGGAACTGTGCCCAGTTAAAGCGGTATCTGTTTTTAACCATCATAAAGATAGGCTCATTGACTGTTTCTACAGCTTCATATTTTGTTAAATGCCCATGATTACAACTGCCCTCACAGTTTTTTTTTTCTTTTTTCTCGCATCAATGAACCAATAAGCCAAATTAAGGCTTTAAGTTTTGTTCACACCGACCACTGTCAATGAAAAGTCTATGTTAACGCACACAAATGCACACGTCGGGCTTTCAAAACTCCAGCGTTCACGCATTGCTACACACATTTTAAAGACGTGCACAACTGACAAGTAAACCAGGTTGAACTTGGACCAATCAGATTTTGTAGTGAATGAATGGCGTCCCACAGAAGTATTCAAAAATTCATCATGGGGGAGAAATGAATAATTGCAGTTTGTGCCCAGCCAAAATTATATGAAACCAAGTCTTTTGAATATCGGAATAGAGCTTTGAAAAAAAAATCTTTAAAATTGCTCGTTTAGTGCTTTCTTGACACATTTAGTTGAGCTGTTTGGAATCAAAAAATGTCCAAGAGGCTTCTGACTACCGGTATAAATGTACATGACTTGAGACAACCGCTATCTCTTCTGAATGTGCTCAGAATTGAGCGCTCAACGGGGAAAAAAAATACGTTAAAAAAGTAAGAAAAAAACCCCAAGAGTAATTTAAAACACAGTATCAGAGTACAGAGCATAACATCCTATGAATAATTTTAGGTCTAAAACGCAAATAGTACAAAAATATGCAAAACGACGTGCGCGAGCAGCAGAGGCACGAGGGCAGAATATCATGAAAATTGTGCAACGAGCACACATTGATATTGCCCTCATTTGCTTTTGAATATTTTTAATTTTCGCAAAAAAATATTGCATTCTGCATTTCATTATGTGCAGAGTGGGAAACCGTTTGGTATTGTGAAAGAAAATCCTCCAGCATGTTTTCCTCACTTTTTTTATTTCGTGCTTCGAGATGGCATTTATGTATTTCTTTTTCTTTTTCTTTGGGAGAGCGAAAGCTGGAAAACCACAAGCACAAATAACACAAAAACATATTAGCTGCCTGCCTAAGGGAACACATGTGCCACACAAGAATACAACAGTACTTATTTAAAATGAGAAAAACCCACCAGATATTTTACTGATTGCACAGCATGCTGTAAATTATTCTGATAGATATTTTCATGGTCATTTTTTAAACCATTTCTTAATGCTTTAGCTATTTTTTTTACTCACTAGTAAATAGAAGAGATGTTGAAAATTTTGAAATCCCTTTGGACAATCCAAGTGGTTCAAGGTTCTTCTGCGGTGAAGCTGAGGTTCTCTTTTTTATCTTTTAAAAAAATCCTCTGGGTTTTCTGACGTGCACTTTCTGGTGTGTTTGTTTTGTGCCGCAAACAAACTTCCCATTGAGCAAACACTGCAAGTTAGAAAGACACCAAACTAATTTATATTTGCAAAAAAAAAAAAAAACCTTCCTTCAGCCGTCATTCTTTGGCCACTTTAAAAATTGCATGCCAGGTTTGAAGCCGTCATGCCAAGCGGCGCTCTGTTTTTGGCAGAACTTGTCTGCAAATGTGTGAATGTAGGAAAAGTTGTGATAACGAGCAGAAAAGTTGTCAACGCTTTTGTCACCGCAGGTGAGTTTTGGAGAAAGGATTCTTTTTATTTTTTATTTTTAACAGGGAAGATCTATGGAATATATGCTCGACCCCATGTCCAGACATTGATTGGCTCTGCTATTTGCGCTTTGCTAAATCCCAAACCAAGCTGGGTTCAGCAGGAGGAACTTTTTTGTTTCAAGTGGCACAACAGAGAACAAACACAAACTCTGTTGACATGTTTAAATCACGTGTAATTGGAGCATCATTGGACTACTAGAGTTAAAAAACTGATATCATTGGTTTCATTAGGTGAATTTAAGGGTGTGTTCAGACTGGACACATCTGGTTCGGTTAAAGTGAACCAGAGTTCATGTTCCTTGATAATCTGGAACACATTTTTGGTCTGAATACACCCAAGCGGACCCTGATCTGGGAACAGGAACCGTTCTCTACCCCATATATCAATGTTGTCTTGGTTTATTTCCAACTGGACTGAACTCAGTCTGAATAGGCTCCATGCTTGTTGCGGCCCGGGTCTGTATGGCTGGGTTTCTGGTTCCTGCCCTCTTTCTTCTCCTGCACAGGTGTAGGTAATTGGAAATCAGCTGATTGCATATAGAGATTCCTCCTGGACGAGATGTTTGGTTTCGTTTACAAGCTGTGGTTTGGAACAGAAATATCTGGTTGAAAGGTAGTCTGAATACAGACCAAACACGAGTATCAGGACTCCATCCGGACCACATCAAGCGGACTCAGTCCAGACCAACAAACTTGTCTAGTGTGAATACAAGTCAGATGAAAGCAGTCATGTACCACTAGATGTGTAATGACTAAACGTATTTCCTGTGCAGATTAGCCTTTCATTGAGGGTTCTCTGTGCCCAGCCTTAGGAGAATAGTTCTGTTGGAAATTTGAGATTATTCCAAGGCTTTTATGGAATGCGTGGTTGGTGGGGTGATAGTAAATTATTCTTTTGACACACTTTGAAATTGTTTTATCAAAAAAGTTCATAAACCGGATTTGGTTGATTCTTTTTTTTCTTTTACAAGAAAAAGAGGTGAAAAGGTGGTTGGGTGAAGGAAATAATTACAATTAAATAAATATGTTTGTTGTCAAATCAATTCACAAGTCTGGTCTCTTATAACAGAGTTACGCATCAACATTGGTTTGGTTAGATGCTTTGTACCGGTACCGATGTTCTTGAAAAATCATTATAGATTTGAAGCCTTTTCGTCAATCATGGATTTGGTGATTCTCTGATAGTCGTACTTGCTTATGGCTGGGAGTCAAAGCTTTGAAGATGTCAGGATTCATTTCTGTCCTCATAAAAATGCTGTTGTCCTGATTCAGGAGCATTTTTTTGTCTGTTGTAAAAGTGTTCCAAGTGTTTGTTGTTTTTAGCCAAAAGCAAAAAACTGGTGTTGTTTTCTAGGATGTAGTTTCTGCAGAGCTGCTGTAGTTCAGTAGAAATTTGCCTTTGAGTCGTGACTGTTGGCTCAGATCAAGCCCGCTTCTTTTTCCCAGGATGCTAGACGAGGAGAACAAAGATGTACATGGATCTATTTATCTACTAGAGGATGCATCCGAATGAAGCGGAGCAGGGAGCTTCTACATAACAAATGAGATCTTTTTCCAACAGCATTTTGTTTGCTCCAGATTCACAATTTAACTACAAATACTCTCAAATGCAATTTCGAGCTTAATTTTCTTTCTATATGTCTTCTGCCATCAGAGAAATGCCCCAAGAACATGTTAAAAACACCAAAAAACACAATTGTCATTGCAGCAGGTCTTTAAAATAAAAATAGAATTTTTTTAAGACATTCTATTTTTTTAAAAAAACTTTACAAATGATCTTCACTCTGTAATAAGCTGGTAAATCTTGAGAAACAGGGATGAACTGGCTGATTATGAACCTGCCCTCGCTGTGCAGCCTTGCACAGGGTAGTTAGAGATAAATTAATGTCTTGAGGTAATCATGTTTCACAACATTTCATCATGAGATTTTTTTATTTTTGTTGGCAGCTGAGATTTTTTTGCGGATTCCCAGAATCATGAAGAAGGTAGCAACGTGCACGACAATGATCTCCTTTTGGAGGACCCCAGAGGACCTTCATGCATTATACAGCAGTGGCGCCTGAACACAATGCCTCTCAGACAACAATAAAAAAAAACAAAAAATACTGCATAAGTAAGGGCAGAATTAACAAAGAAGTATGTTTACACTTAAAAGAAAAAGAACACATATTCTGTTTTTATTATTCTCCTTTTCACAGCCCCTTGAGAGAACCCCATTCTTTCTTTGTTCAGTCCCGTGTGTGGTTGTTAGCAAAAAGGAAACTTTGTGGGCTTTGTGGCTCCCTGTTCCTTTATTGCAATTATTCCACGCACAAACGCAGCAGCACTAAAATAAAAACGCAACATCTGCTTTATGGCATGCCAACTACTGGTAGGTTATCTGATATTTGATGTTTGTCACCTAAATACAGTGCATTCAAAATACTAAGCAGATTGTATTTAAGTGTCAAAATGATAAAAGTATTTGTTTTTCAGTTAAACTCATGGATGATATTGCGTCTCGGAGCTCTTTGGTTGAAATCCATCTCAGGCACCTGTGATAATTAGTTTGCCAGGTGAGTTCAATTAAAGGAAACATTGTTCCACATGATTAAGCAGAATCCTATTGAAAACCCTCAAACAAAATATTTATGATCTATAATATCTATGAGGGTGGGAGGCAGTTCACATCCAACGCAGTGCAATGGCTGGACTTTTGTCACTTCAAATTGTTTTTACTGTAGGAACAGTAAAAGAAGTTGCAAACTCTGCCACATTGTACATTAATATTTAAAAGATGGACTTTACTTGATTTAAATCGAATAATTATTGGCATTTTTTTAAAAAGATAAATGAATCGGCTCCACTAGTTTTCAAGGTACTTCTGAAGGGGATCTCTTTCCCCATTAGAAGAAATGAATAGATTCACATACTTATGAAAATCTCGTAAATCACATATGTACAAATTGTTTAAAGCTTCAATTGTTTAAAGACTAACTCCGATAAAAATTGTGTTTTTGGTGATTTTAACATGTTCTTGTTACATTTTTCTCATGAAGGAGGACATATAAAAAGAAAATTAAGCCTAAAATTGCCTTTCTGAGTATTTCTTTATTCAAATCATTCTCAATCAGGAGCAGACAAAAAACATGCAGTTAGAAAAAGATTGCATTTGTTATGAAGAAGCGTTAAGTTTCCTGCTCTGCTTCATTCTGATGCATCCACTTGTAGACAACTAGATCCACGTATGTCTTTGTTTTTCTCATCCAAGCTTGCATCTGGCTCAAAACACCACAGCTGGATAGCTCCAATATTGCTCACCATTTTTGTTGGACTGGTAATGCTAGGTTAGGGGTGTGAGGGGCTGTAAGCTAGTGGTAGAGCGTGTAAACAGACGGATGATGGGAAGAAGAAAGTTTGTCCTAGAAAATAATTTTAGCTAAAAGCGGCTTAAGCATAATTAAAAGACCACTTTTACAATAGATCAAAAGATGATTGGAGTGCGACTTTAAATCTTTATTAAAGGATGGTAAGAAGAGAATTTTCCTGTTTTACTTAAAGGTTTTTGAACTTCAAAGATATTTTTATGCTGTGAAGCACTTTGTGTTAGGTTCCTGTGAAAAGTACTTTCTAAAAAGAAATGATTTAAACTGTTTGGTGTCTTGTTTGTCACATCTCAAGACAAGGTGTCAAATATTTGAAAAAACCAAAGTTATTCAAATAAAAAAAATGACAGCCAAATTGCACAATCTTTTTCTGTTTCTTTTGTGTTTGTTAATACATTTTAACAGAGGTGCGAACATAATTTTCTTGTTCATTCAATCTTTTCTTAGACCACTCAACCTGACTGCTTTGTATACGCAAAACACGCACATACAACTTATTAGTGTATGCACAGAGATTTGCAGGTAATTTATACATGCATGTACACATCCCTGAAAGGTACAGGTCATTTGTTGCTGGGTAGTTTTTTAGGAAAGGTGACTACCCCAGCATTAGATTCAAAACGCAAATGTCAAAGATGAGGAAACAAGATGAAAGAAGGAAAAAAAAAAAAGAAAATTTACTTATTATCAAAAAGTGGTCAGAAATTTCAGACTTTCAGTCCAAAATAATGATAAATCTAAGTACTCTATAAAAAAGAGCTCAAATAAACACAAAAGAAAGTAAGGGGATTACATTTTTCCTCTGCATGTTTTTCGATGAACCCTGAAATGTTTTCAACTACTCATTTCTTTACTTTTGAAAGATGACTAAAGCAATCAGAAGAGAAGAAACCGTGAAATCTTTCAAAAAAGAGGGTTTTTTAGCTGGTTGATGGTGCAGTGTGTGTTTAAAGTGTCAATTCCTCAATGACAAGCAGAGTACTCAGGACTTCATGAACCTTTATTCTTCTGTGCAGACACTGAAGGGTCATGCATGTGTGGCAATAGAAGCCGAGTTTATCCCTTGTAAAGTGCAAGCATGAAGCTTTTGTGCAATTTGAATAAAAGCCTGTTAGCTGAAATCTTCCATTCCTCCCACCAGCATCCTTCTATCAAAGACTCTCATGGGGCATGCTTGGTTATTAGCTGGTGCTCCATATTTGTGAGATGTCACCAGTAATAAGCAGGTTCCTGGTTACCTTTGCCGGTGTCTGTCAGGCAGAAAATTGGATCCTCAGCTCCCACAGGTCCCCAGTGGGACCTTCAACCTGCCAGCGCCATCAATTAGTCCAACGTTCAATATCGTCACATGCTACAGGGAGCTGGAGACTGGGTACTGTCGGAGCTTGGAGACAAAATTTCCTGGCTTGTAATATTTCCGCTTGTCCTGGATGGCCCTAACAGGAGAGAAAGAGATGTATAGTGAAACTTTAGCACCTTGGGCAAATCCATAATATACTGAAACACTCTGAAACACTCTACTGTGTTTTGTTTTTAATCCTCTACCCCCTGGAAAGGCCAAATGTCATTCCCATTTGGCTTAAATATGCATTAAAAAACAACCATCTAATGATAGTCATATCATCGTGTAGATATCATAAACTATAAGGAACAATGATTCACTTAGACAGTGCTAACACTGCGCTTCGGGCCTTCAAGAATTGTAGTTCAGTATTATATAAGCATGCCTTTTACCAAAGAAAATTAATTGTTTTTCTTTTTTTTAAATCATTCTAAAAAGAAAAATGTTAGTATGAGATAGAAAAAGAGTGTTCTTTGTGATGTGTTTCGATATTCCCAGTCTGATTATTATGAAAAAAATAATAGATTCAGTAAAATATCGTGCTACTTCATTTGGTAATACTTGCATTGGTTTAAAATAACGCAAATATGATATTTAATTAACTATTTATATGCAAACATGTAGTTCCGTTTTTTACTTTTGTTTTCCACTAAAACCCCCGACCGCTAGTTGGCAACACATCGAGCCTCCTTGAGCCTCTCTACACCGCACCAAAACAACAACAAGATCTTTGAGAACCATTTTGTGTAAATATTCTGTCTGTCGCTATCCAGTCAGGAACACCTACGAGTTCAATGAGTTATGTACAACTTCGTTTTAACTTGGGATGGGTATCGAACTGAAACTCTGTGCCAAGTTGCTGCTGGTACCATATAAAAACATGGATTTCTGCGTGTGTTCAAACAGAGATGCAGAAAATCAAGCATCATGGGCAAATTCAAGCGCTCTCCTTCACCCTGTCTCGCTGCTTCATCACATGTTTCTGGAGAGCACCTGCTCAAGCATCAGACTTGTTTTAAAAAGTACTAGTTTGGCTGCATTTAAGCAATGTTGGAAATAAACTGAGGTGGACAGAGCAGTAAAAGACAAAGACAGCAAAAAGCAGCATCAAAAATATTTATTTTTGTAAGAAATCTAGATGAACAAAACGGGCCCTCAAAAGAGGTCAAAGTAGCAAAAATAGCTGAAGATTGAAATAAGAAGACAACTGATCAGAAATACAAACATAAACTGACCAAACGAATTGGAAACACGAGGGAACATGTATAGAGGGTGAAGAAACCAACTAGACACCCAAGGGGGAACTGAAAAAGAGTAAGAAAAACTACAAAAATACAGCAAACACAAAATTAACTTGTCCATCCTATGGTAAATCAACATATAAAAATAATGAAACCAATGATCATCAAGTAGAATTGAAACTAAATCAATATTCAACACAAAATAATTTCTCCTCCCCTGGGTAATGGTTAGTACTTCATAAATTCATAAGAAGACTGCATCTCTTGGCTGGCACTGGAACGCCTCGGGGTCCTCCCAGAAGACCTGGAGGAAGTGGCCGGGGAGAGGGAAGTCTGGCCATCTTGGCCTTAGATTGCTGCACCCATGACCCAATCCTGGATGAGTGGTAGATGTATGTATAAAAAACAACTTGTATATGAGATACAGTTGCAGTGCTTAATATTCTGATAATTAAATACAATGATCAGATCATTCAGAGTTTTTTTCCAAGTCATAAAAGTCATTTAAAAAAAGTTGTGAAACATAGTTCCTGGTACTTCCATGGGATATATTGTAGTGCATGTTGTGACATGTGTATGGTGATACATATCGTATCGCCTGACTCTTGCCAATACCCCCCCCCCCTCTGATCATCCATGATAGTTTTTCAGGATTCATTTTTTTGTATGTCTGATTAAGCTTTTCATTTCTAACTACTTTTTGAAGCCTTCTGAAGTGCAGACTGATTATTTTCTAATGCTTAATGACTACATTACCCAATTGGTATGAGTTCAAATCTGAAACATGGTGAAAACTGGCAGAGCAGGTTTGTGATGAGGCTGTCCAGAACTCCGAGATCAATTGTTGGCATGTCCAGCAGATAGTGTTTAACTTTTCCTTCAAGTGTTTATACTGACCAATGTGAGGTTTTTTATTTTGTGTGGTTCAATGCAGTTTTATATTCATAATTCTTGTTTTGTCTCAGCAAACAAAAGGTTCTCACCACTAAGAGCCAAGTTATATTTTCCAATAGCTTACCCCTGCACTTTGAAAGGCAATTACCACACTCTCTGTCTACCTGCCTGCATTAAATTGGACTCTGAAGAATTTCCTGTTGTTATTTTCAAACCAAAGTTTCTGATTTGGCCCCGGTAAGTGTTCCCCCCCATGGCTTTTCCAGCTGGGTCTCTCCTTTGGAAGAAATAACTACGATTTCTGTGGCGCTGGGTGTCTGACAGGGTCACGTGAGGTGGAACTGTGGAGCAGGTGACTGCGCTGCGTCGGGCATTTAATGGCGACGCACACGCCTCGTTCAAAAAAGAAGCACCGGTGAGACACAAACTTTATTAGCGCATGTGTAAAGCGTGCCTGCCTACCTGTGTGCAACTGAATATCCATAGCTCTACTGTTGAAGAGGCAGCCGGTAAGAAGTGGCTTTTTTTAAGTGTTAAAACGGCCGCGATCGCTTATTTTCTCGTTCACTTGACGTGTTGTGGGGATTAGATGAGCGCTTCGCGAACGTTCGTGCGTACTCCACGCACCTGTCGGAATTTCATGTTTATGGGCTCAGGATGTTAAGCTCACGGGTGTACTTTGGAAACTCTCCTTTTAATAATTGTGTAAATATGTGGTGTGAAGGATGATTAAAAGGGTAGTTGCTCTTTGTTAAAAACATGATTTTAAAGGAAGTGAATTCACTGCAAAATAAAATTGTTAAAAATGATATACCAGTAATTAGAGCACTTTATAGTCCTTAAAGTTATCATTAATTAAAATGGTTGTTATTGTGAACGTGGAACTTGAATTTGTTAATATTTATTGTTGTCATTATATGTGTTTTAAGGTTTTTACCTATTGACTGCTGATCGATTAAATAAAGATTTGGAAAATTATCTAAAGTGGCAGTCTGAGTAAATCGACCTTCAACCATGGATGTTCAGCCCTTTTCAAGTGTGGGAAAAGCACATTAAAAAATTAGGATACACTTGACAGTAAAAACCGGTTCCAGTAAAGACCAGCCACAGAAAAGACGGCTACCAGTCAAAACTGGCCAAGGGAAAACGCCTGCGCTTCAGCTCCAACGCCTGCGCTTCAGCTCCAACGCCTGCGCTTCAGCTCCAACGCCTGCGCTTCAGCTCCAACGCCTGCGCTTCAGCTCCAACGCCTGCGCTTCAGCTCCAACGCCTGCGCTTCAGCTCCAACACCTGCGCTTCAGCTCCAACACCTGCACTTCAGCTCCAACACCTGCACCTCAGCTCCAAAATGACAGAAGCTAAAGCCTTGCAACATCTCAAGTCCAGTAGAACAGTCGCCAAAAGGACATTTTCTCGACTTGTTAATTCACTGACAAGGTCATGCAAAAATATGTCACTCAATGAATTGAAAGACGCCTTTGGAAAAGTTGCAGGAGAGGCAGATAAAGTGATTGATGCAAATGATAATTTTGAGTTAGCACTGGCTGAGACCTGGGATGAAGATGGAGGGACCATGAAAGAGGAGCAACGCAGGGACATTAAAAATACAGCAGAGGAGTGTGAAGAGAAGCTGGAGGAAGTGCAAAGGATAATTCAGGATGTGATTTGGACCAATTTTGGGCGCCCTGAATTATCAATAAGCCTTGAATTGGCTGAGGGAGAATGCTACACAGCCTCCACTGCAGCTGCTGACATAAACCTGGAAGCTTACAACTTCATGTTAAGCCAAGTAGAAATGCGAGTTAAGGCAAGCAAAGAGGCCTACAATCAGTGGAGTCAGTGGGCACCTGAACAGGAGAAAGCAGACCTTCAGCATAGAGTAAAGGAAGTTGAGATTTCCTCAGCTAAACTGACATCACGGAAAGCCATTTTGATTCAATCTAAGGCTGAACAAGAAGTGATCCGAACTGTAGCTCCTTGCCATCATGGACCAGCTATAAAACTGAAACCAACTGCCCTTCCAAGGTTTGACGGCTGTAAAAGACACTTTCACAGTTGGAAAAAGGACTGGGAAGCGCTTCAAGCACAGGGAGAGCCCACTGGTTCAAAGGAAGTTCGTAAATTTCAGCTACTGGACAGCCTAGAAGAAAAGCTGGCAAGGGACCTTTGTTTGTCAACATGTGGATCAGCAGAAGAGATTTTCAGAGTGCTGGACAACCGTTTCGGAAATAAAACTGTCATAGCCTTGGAAATCATTGAGGAGCTCCAAGCATTGCCTGCTGTTAAAGGTCATCAGCCAAAAAGAATTGTGGATCTTATAAGAATGGTTGAAAAAGCTTTACATGACCTAATTGAGCTTGGTAATACAGGTGCTCTCAAAAATCCCTTGATGACAAAGTCCCTAGAAAGCAAGCTACCTGAAATACTAAAGAAGGAGTGGCTTATGTTTGTAGCTGAGAAGAGCGGCGTAGAACCCTCAAAGGACCGCTTTGACATACTGCTTTCATTTTTGAAGAGTCAGGAGGGAATCTATGAGGAGTTGGAGCAATTAAGAGATGAAGAACCTCTAAGGAAAGAGGCGAAAGTACAGCTAAAGCATGCCAGAACTAAAGCCACCAAAGCTACAAGCCCACAAGGAGCTTGTATTGTTTGCGGAGAGAGTGGGCATAAGCGAAAACTGTACAGATGTAGGAAATTTAAATCTTTCAGTTTGGAAGAAAAGAAAGAAGCAGTTCAAAAAACTGGAATGTGCAAAGACTGCCTTGAAGTTCATGAAGAAGGCGAATGCAAAACGACTTTTTTCTGCAAGAGTGAGAGCTGCAGAGGAAGAATGAAGCATCACTACCTCCTGTGTCCAAGCCATGGAAATAAAAGCTCATTCAAGGGAAAGTTGAAGCCAAGCTCGTCATCTCAAGCTGGAAAAAGGTGCACTGAGGACCAGGAAGAGTTTTTAACAAGACTAAGCCCAGAGCTAGCACAGCAATGTCGAAATGTGTTTTGTAACACAGCAGCGAAGACACTCAACTCAGTTGTTAGCAGAAAGCTGCTGGAAGAAGCTCAATTACAAGAGTTTCCTGTTATCATGATGATCCTTGAGGTCACTGCTAATGCGGGACAACAGCTAGGAACGCTGATAGATCTGGCGTCGGACACCAACTATATAACCCATGAAGCAGCTGAACAGCTAAACTTGCGAAGCGAGGATGTCACTCTATTTGTCCATGGAGTGGGTGGCATGCATGTGACTGTAGAAACAAAGCGTTACCTCCTGAAGATTCGGGTTGGCACCCCAAAGGGGACGTTGAGATCTCATCAATTGATCTGTTATGGTCTGGACAGTATTGCAGAGATCCACCATCATGTCTCACCCAGTAAACTGCAGAAAATCTTCCCAGACATTTCCCTCCAGGAGCTGAGAAGACCCACCAAAATCAAACTTCTTATCAGTCATAAAGAGGGTAGGCTTGTCCCTCAAAAGGTGCGTTCAGTTGGAGATCTTGTGCTGTGGGATGGTCCCCTGGGGAAAACCGTAGCAGGCTCTCATCCGGATCTCTTCGAAAGAATTGATGTGACTACTTACTCATCAGAAACTCATTTTGCCCGTTCTATGCGATCAGCTGCTGGAAGGTACAAAGAAGTTACCCACAAGAGCTTGGATGTACCGCTCAAAGCTACACTGACAACTACCACAAGTACCAGCTGTGATTTCTTGAAGTGGTGGAAATGGGATAGCATCGGCGCTGCATGTGAGCCAAAATGTGGAGGTTGCCGGTGTGGGAAGTGTCAGCCTGGAGGCAAAGAGATGAGTCTTTCTGAGGAGAGAGAGTTTGAGCTTATCAAAAGTGGTCTCACGTATGTAACTGGAGATCATCATTCCAACGAACCCCACTGGCATGCAAAATACCCGTGGACATCTGACCCAGCGGTTTTGCCAAATAATAAGCAAGCAGTGGAAGCAACGTTCCTGAGGACAGAGCGGCAACTTGCTAAAGAACCAAGGTGGAAAGAAGCTTACAAAAGTCAAGTTCATGACATGGTTGCAAGAAAAGCTGCTGTCAAATTGTCGGAGGAAATGTTAAGTAGTTGGAATGGACCTGTATGGTACATCAGCCATCTAGTTGCTCCTAATCCCCATTCAGTCACCACTCCTGTGCGTCTCGTCTGGAATAGCAGTCAAGTGTTCAAAGGCCAGAGCTTAAACAACCTCCTTCTTAAAGGTCCAGATGTCCTGAACAACATTCGAGCTGTTCTCATACGGTTCCGGCAAGGAGTCCATGCTGCACTCGGTGACATAAGGAAGATGTACAACTCTGTATGGCTTGAAGATAAAGAAATGCATCTCCACCGCTTTTTGTGGAGAGACTCTGGGGCGGATGAAATCGGCGAATACGCGATTACAAGAGTCAATATTGGCGATAAACCTGCTGGCTGCATCACTCAAGTTGCCATGAGAGAGACAGCAAGCTTACCAGAGTTTTCTCATCTCAAGGCTGAACGGAGAGTGCTTGAAGAAGACACATATGTTGATGATATACTCACCTCGCATAATGATTGGGGTCAGCTTCAACTAATAACAACTAATGTTGAGCGGATTCTGAGAGCGGGTGGGTTTAAACTCAAACCTTGGATCTACTCGGGTCAAAGTGGGAGGGAGCATCCCAAAGACCACAAGAGAGAAGTAGATTCTACAGTTCTTGTCCTCCCAAACCAACTGTCAGAAGAGGATAACAAAGCACTAGGAATGGGATATATTCCTGTCACTGATGAATTCCACCTCATGGCATCTGTGAATTTTTCAAGAAAAATGAAAAAAATGAGGTTGGGAAAGGATCTGTCAAAAGATGAAGTAAGGCAACAGGCACCGAATCCACTCACTCGTAGAGAACTCTTAAGCCAAGTCTCTGGACTCTTTGATCCCCTTGGGTTAGTCACACCTGTTAAACAAAAGGGCGCGATTCTCGTCAGGAGAGCATTTCAGGAGGTGAAAGGCAAACACAATCAAGTGGAGAGTACGTGGGACACTGCATTGTCTGACAGTTTGAGGGAAGATGCCATATGCCTGCTAGAAAACTATGCTGAGGTTAACAAACTAAGGTTTCCCAGAGCTCTGACGCCTTCAAACGCAACAGGTCCACCTTATGGCATCACGTTTTCTGACGGTAGTGAGCACTCCTATGGAGCGGTGCTGTACCTGAGGTGGAGTTGTCAGCAGGATACAGTCATCCGGATGGTTGAGTCTAAAGCTAAATTGACACCATTGGACCATAAGGGAGACGCTATCAAGGCTGAGGTCTGTGGTGCTGTTTATGCTGCTAGGCTTAAAAAGCATTTTGAGAAAAACTGCACCATTCAAGTAAAGAAGTGGTTCCACCTGGTAGACAGCCAGACTGTGCTAGGCGCTGTTCAGCGAGAGAGCTACGGATATCAGACATTTTTTGCCAACAGAATCGGAGAAATCCAAAGCAGTACGGACATTCAGGACTGGTTATGGATCCCTGGATCATTAAACATTGCTGACATTATCTCAAGAGGAGCCAGACCAGACGAACTGGGTCAATGCTCTGAATGGCAAAATGGCCCCAAGTTTCTTTACCTTCCAGAAAACAGTTGGCCAGTCAAGTCTGCGAGGGAACTTGCTAATACAGCACGAGAAAATGTCATTAAACTTCAAAAGAAAGCGTTTGTAGCTATGATGACTAGAGCCAGTGCAAAATTACACTCCATTAAGTGTCAAGAAATGCATAGACCTCCTGCTGGTACTGTTGTCAATCAGCTGGTGGATATCAAGCGTTTCAGTAATTTGCAGAAGTTGCTTCGAACTATCGCCTTCATTTGGAGAGCTGCTAAAAAGTTCATTCAAGTCATTCAAGTTAAAGACAGTGAAAGACCAAAGTGGGAGGCAATTAAGCTCTCAGGAGTCCCCACATTGCACGAACGAGAAGACGCATTTCGTGATCTCTGTGTAGCAGCTCAGGAAGGTTTTGTCTTTCCCAATACTACTATTGAAAGGCTTGTTGTGTACAAGGATGAAGCAAGCGGACTATTGTTGTGTGGAGGCAGAATTCAATACTTCAAGAAAGATCAAATCAGTGTACCTTTAATCCCTCCTAACTGCTGGCTTGGAAGTTTATTGGCAAGACAAGGTCATGATGAAGGGCATGAAGGAGCTGCTGGAACATTGCTAAGGATGAGGAAGAAAGCTTGGGTTATACAAGGCAGAAGACTCGCCCAAAAGACTGTTAATCAGTGCATTACTTGTCGTAAGGCAAAAGCGAGGGTATGTCAACAAGTCATGGGTGACTTGCCTATTGAAAGAACAAGGCCTGCCGCACCCTTCCAGTTTGTTGCTGTTGATATGTTCGGTCCCTACTTGGTGAAAGACGATGTCAAGAAAAGGGTGACCATGAAAGTCTGGGGGGTTGTATTCAGCTGCATGGCAAGCAGAGCGTTGCACATTGAGATGGTCAACAGTATCTCTGCAGAGAGCTTTCTGATGGCTTACCAACGGTTCACTGCTCTGAGGGGACACCCCCAAAAGGTTTGGTCAGACCCTGGGACCAACTTCATTGGGGCAAAACCTGTACTTGAAGATCTATACAAGTTCCTGCAAGAACAGAACAAAGCTGAAGTGGAGGAATATGCCATCAGAAATGGTACAAACTGGACTTGGAAAGTGCTTCCTGCTGATTCTCCACATCGGAATGGAGCTGCCGAAGCTGCGGTTCGAATCACGAAGAAAGCTCTTCAAAGTCTAAATAAATCAGTCAATCTAACCTTCAGCGAATTCCTAACTGCGCTTCAACTTGCTGCAAATTTAGCAAACGAACGACCAATCGATGCTCGAATCCAAAGCCTAGAGGGTACCATCCAATATGTGACACCAAATACTCTGCTTATGGGACGAGCATGTCACAATGGAGATGTCAAGACCTTCAGTTTTGAAAGTTATTCCTTCAAGCGTCTACAGGATATTGGGGTGCAAGTCAACAGCTTCTGGAGGGCATGGTGTCAGCTTGCCGGACCAAATCTCTTCATCAGAAGCAAGTGGCACACTCTACAACGGAACGTTGCTGTAGGGGATGTCGTGTGGCTGTGTGATCAGAACTCTCTGCGAGGTCAGTTTCGTCTTGGAAGGGTCGTGGCTGCTGTTCCAGATTGCAAGGGTGTTGTGCGGGACGTAGACGTTCTCGTTGTTCCAGGGCACAGTGTGCCGCATTCAAGGCAAGAGTCTACTAACCCGAACATCCGGTCTCAGAGGGAGAAGAAGACGGTCAATGGCGCGGTACTCCATCGGGATGTTCGACGCCTTGTGGTCCTGCTTCCGACCGAAGAACAGACTTTATAACAGAGACTTAAACTTTATAACAGACTTTATAACGGGCGTTTCTATTTATGCGACCTTTACTTGTGTATGCACAAAAAGCTCGAGTGGGAGGTGTGGCGCTGGGTGTCTGACAGGGTCACGTGAGGTGGAACTGTGGAGCAGGTGACTGCGCTGCGTCGGGCATTTAATGGCGACGCACACGCCTCGTTCAAAAAAGAAGCACCGGTGAGACACAAACTTTATTAGCGCATGTGTAAAGCGTGCCTGCCTACCTGTGTGCAACTGAATATCCATAGCTCTACTGTTGAAGAGGCAGCCGGTAAGAAGTGGCTTTTTTTAAGTGTTAAAACGGCCGCGATCGCTTATTTTCTCGTTCACTTGACGTGTTGTGGGGATTAGATGAGCGCTTCGCGAACGTTCGTGCGTACTCCACGCACCTGTCGGAATTTCATGTTTATGGGCTCAGGATGTTAAGCTCACGGGTGTACTTTGGAAACTCTCCTTTTAATAATTGTGTAAATATGTGGTGTGAAGGATGATTAAAAGGGTAGTTGCTCTTTGTTAAAAACATGATTTTAAAGGAAGTGAATTCACTGCAAAATAAAATTGTTAAAAATGATATACCAGTAATTAGAGCACTTTATAGTCCTTAAAGTTATCATTAATTAAAATGGTTGTTATTGTGAACGTGGAACTTGAATTTGTTAATATTTATTGTTGTCATTATATGTGTTTTAAGGTTTTTACCTATTGACTGCTGATCGATTAAATAAAGATTTGGAAAATTATCTAAAGTGGCAGTCTGAGTAAATCGACCTTCAACCATGGATGTTCAGCCCTTTTCAAGTGTGGGAAAAGCACATTAAAAAATTAGGATACACTTGACAATTTCCCTACTCTCTATCTGTGCTGCTCTCGATGTGACTTTTCTTTTACAGGGATTGTGAAGGTTGTTGTCAAAGCTAGGCCCTCTCAGAGGGTTTCCAGTTTCTGTTCTATGGATGATTGTCATTGACACCCTGTCTTAACTCCTGGTTAAATAGGCTCAGCTCGATATTTGGTAGTTGGGTCAGGGTGGCTAGCTTTTTCAGCTCCAGGACACAAGAGGACTGCATTTTATTTTGTTTCCTCAAAGAAAGCTCACAAGGAAAAGAGGCCTTTTCATCTCACAGTACTAAAGAGATGTTTCACAGTGGCTAATGCAACAGTAATATATTTTTATACAGCTTTTAAAAATCCCACAATAATGCCTTGTTTGCTGCGGTAAATAGACGTTTCCTTCGTATGAAAGAAAGCTTGTTCTTTGTGAATGTAGCTCATTATAAGCATAGGTACTCCTCGTGGTAAAAGAGCTTTCTTTCATTTATGACTGTGACCGAAGGGATAAAGGGGAGTTAAATAAAAAAAAGAAAAATCAGTGGTGGGGTCTGTGCTGGGAATAGTTTGAAGTGGACGTATGAGTCAGATGCTTAACCTTTTATTTCTGAGGGTCATTTAAAAAGTAAAAAATAAAAGTTTACAGGAAAGTTTAAAGAAAATATAAACCATGTAAACCAGATGTTTTTGAGGGGAATGAAAAATACAACATTTAAAAATACACACAGAGATACCTGGTGCTCTTCTGACGGACTTTCATGTTGATCACACGCATTTTTCAAAAGGTAAATACAAACAAACTTTGCTAGAAATAAAGCTGATACCATATAAGGAAATTCAATAATCATATTACACACCTATTGATTTTAGATTAGGATGAAACTTTTTTCCCATCATGCTGGTAACCAAACATGGTCTGAGTTGATATCATCATCAAGTTTATTTAACACAACTTAAAATTGAGCAATTTATGAATTGTATATTAAAAGTTAAGCCTTATAATAATAATAATAAAAAAAAAGTAAAAAATAAAAGTTAAATAAACAAGAGCATGAAGGTAAGATCATAAAAGTCATAATTTCACTGAAACATCAAAAGTAAAGATGTCACCAAACTTATGCCTCAGTCACAACTGCCATTATGGGCCGATACGGACTGTCTGCAGGTGAAAAATCCTCAAACCTGCAGGAAGCATGCCGATGGCCCATAAGAACTTTTAAGATTGTTGATCACTCATTGAGTCTGTAGAGCTAATGGTTGTGTACATTTCATTCTTCATGCAAGCTGTGGGCGACAGGTCGTAGAGAACATGATACGACACATAAGGAGGAAGTAAGCGATACGCAGAGACATATGGATTTTACTTTTTTTCAAACTCCCTGAAACCAGCGCACTGCACAGTTCAAGTGATAAGTGCGTGACTCTAGGCAATCAGAGGGTAGCTTGTGTGGGCATCCTACGGGTACCCCACGGGCACAAAAATAAGCTGCACACCCCATAGGTGAGGCAATCAGCAAGGGGCCAGCGCATGCAGCTCAACAATGACTAGAGTGTGGTGTAAGGGCACCGAACAACAGCATCGCATCATAAATGAGTATAACTTATGTTATCCTTACTAATATTTCACGATACACTTACCACACGCAAGACAATGGTATGTTTCATTTCCACGATGTCCCCTGAGGTGGTCGTATAAGCCACAAGGGAACTACAAAACACACTTTTGCACTCTTCTACGACCCTCTGTACTTTTGGACAACCCAAAAAAACACCGCAGCACACATACGCGTCAACCCCTTTCTGGGTGTACTTGACCAAGGCATTACACAATTCCTAAAATGGTGAAGTTGATTAACTAAGAAGATTGATGGATGTTGGAATACATAAACCCATGCCACTGGCTTCTGTTTTGGAGAATCAAGGTTTTAACTTCAAATACAAAATAAATTGAGGAGGTTCATCAAGTATGCACCCCCAAATGAAACCTGAAAAGAGCGTCAGTGAGGAATTCTTTCCATAGATCATAGATTTCCTCAGATTTGCAATAACAAAGTGCCTTACAATTAATACAATTTATCTGCTAAAACATCTTGAGAAGCTGTTAGAACTGCAAAGTACCAAAGCCAACAATTCAGAAATTTTTCCTACTTTTATGGTCAGACTTTCACCAGTATGTACAATTCCGATACTCAATTGCCTCAGAATTTCACTAACCTAAAGGTTTTCCCTCAGTGCATTAATATTCTAATCAAGGTCTCGACATATCAGGAGCTTTGGCAGGAATTCTGCAAAGACGAGAAAGGATCCACATTTACAACCCTAAGCACCTGGAAGCTCATCAGAGCCGACCATAGGAACATCAAGGCGGTGATAAGAGGTGAAGAGTGACTGCTGCTCCCAGACTAATCAGTGCAGTAAGTCCTTGTCATTGTTCTGTCATGCACATCACCCAAACTCCTCATGTGAGGCTCAGAGGCATGATGAAAGGGCTTCACGGTCCCACTCAGAACTGATTTATTGCTTATTTATCAAACATGGGATTCAGGAAAAGAAATTATGATTAATGTGATGACTGGTGCTTCTTAACATTCAGGGCTATGAATGTAGAATGAGCCAGATTTTCCGTAGCGCTGGCCTAAAAGTTAGATTTTGTCCAGATATCCAAGTCGATTTAGAAAACCTAAAGCGGATTCAAACAGACAGCTGCTGTCAGTGACTGATACGCTGTTTTGGAGGATCAGAATCCCCTTGTGTTCAGAATTCCTCCCTTCTTAACACCTTCAGTTGGTACAAAGCTTTACTAAGAAGCAAAGGTGGCATGAAGAAACAGTTCAAGGCTTCCCTTGAGCTTTCATTCTGTACAAGAATGCAATATTAAAAGACACGAGATTACCTACACGAGTAGTTTAATAATTAACCCACCTTTTCAGTGTTTGGGGAGGTGTTTCTTTACGAGACTAGAAACTCTTCAGCAGCAGTTAAGGTGAAAAGTGTAGTAATAAAACAATGAGTTATTTCCAAAACCCACTCATCATTTAAGTAACCTGTTTGCTGTTAGTGATAACATTAGGAATCAAACTGAATGAAAACAGTTTTAAAAAGTAAAATTTATTCGCAAAAAAATATATTTATTGAGTGTTAAACTGCAAGCACTTCCTAGTGTGGTGTTTAGACTGATAATTGTTGTCAGTTTGTATTAAAACAAATTACAATTAGCATATTAAAATATCAGTATGCAGAGGTGCAAATGAAATTAATCGAGGATATTTGGGGTTCAGCTTAAGCCTTTTTGGCTAAAATGAAGTGGCCAATTTGTTACATACCATACGTATTTTTTAACAGGTGACCTGTGAAGTTTTGTGAATATGCTAACCCGACTAAATGTGTAACGGTGTTGGACTGTGTTTTTGTATGTGTTACAAGTTGGGGAGTTAGTGTACTTACAGTACAGTAGTAATGTTTGTTTTAGTGGTATCAGTCTGTTTTCTAAGCATGGCAAACAAAGTTGGGGAAATCAGGTATTATGAATATGCTAAAGCGGCTAATGTGTAGCGGTGTCGAACTGTGTTTTTTCAAGTGTTAACTGTTCGGAAGGTTATTAAGAAATGTCAGTCAACAGGAACAGTGGAATTTAAAGCAAAAATCTCAGAGCAGCTGCAGGATTATGAGAAAATCAAGTCAAAACCCACGTTTGACTGCACCATCCCTCCAGAAAGACCTGCAGACTCTGGAGTTGTGGTACATTGTTCTACTGTCAAGAGATACTTGTACAAATATGGTCTTCATGGAAGAGTCATCAGAAGAAAACCTCTTCTACCTCCTCACCACAAGATTCAACCTTTGAAGTTCCTAAATAAACATAAACAAGCCTGATGCATTTTGGAAACAAGTTCTATGGACAGACCAGGTTCAAATGGAACTTTTTGGCTGCAATGAGCAAAAGTACGTTTGGAGGAGAAAGGAGACAGACTTTAATGAAAAGAACCTCTGTCTAGCTGTTAGCATGGGGGTGGATCAATCATGCTTTGGGCTTGTATTGCAGCCACCAGTAGAAGGAAGAATGGATTCCACAAAATTTCAGCAAATTTTGGACACTAACTTGATCCCATCTGTGAAAAAGTTGAAGAGAGGATGACTTCTAGAAATGGATAATGATCCTAAACACACCTCCAAATCCTCGCTGTCTTTCATTAAGAGGCAGAAACTGAAGGTTTTGCAGTGGCCTTCCCAATCACCTGACCTCAACATCATTGATAATCTATGATAGACCTGAAAAGAGCAGTGTTGATGAGTGCTGAAGAGCAAGAATTGATGAAAAACCTAAAACAAGAATTGAGAGACTCTTGGTTGGCTACAAAAGACGTTTACAAGCTGTGATACTTGCCAAGGGGGGGCAGTACCTGGTACCAACTCTGCAGGATCCCCAAACTTTTGCACACACTATTATTATGTTTTCTGTTATTTTGAAAGGGTGAATGATAGAAATAATGTCTATTTTTTATTCCATATTAAAAGAATGTCATATGTGTAAACTGATGCCTTTTAAAAATGTTTCAATCTTTCCTCTGGTTCTTTATGCACAATGATAGAACATTTTACCTGGAGAGCCAAAACTTTTGATTCCCACTGTATTTAAACACACACACACACACGCACACACACACCCACACACACACACACACACACACACACACACACACACACATATGTATTTGAATTTAAGTAGCATGTATCTTTTATAGACAGAGAAAAGAAGCAAGCATCTTGAAGAAACATTCTGTTTTGAGTGGTCAGTGTCAGAACTGAAAATAGCAGTGTGTGAGCTTCTGTTGTGTCAGATAACATCTGTTGCATAGAGTTTTTGAGCAACCAGCAACAATAAAAAAGTAAGTCTGGCCTGTGTGCTCCTCTGCACTCAGAACTAAACAAACGTCTTTTATATTTTTGTGTTTGTTTTCTTCTTTCTGAACAGACATATTACCCTCTGTTTTTGGAGCAGGATGCTACTGTTATGTGGTTTGATACAAGGCAGATGCTTTTTTTTTCCCGTTCTGACAACCTGACAGCTTAATGCATTTTTTAAAATCACCAAAACACTACGGCTTTTCTTTGTGATGCAACTTTGAAATGCACTGTATTTCAAAAAGTACTTACTCACCCATCCAAGTACTTGAATTCAGGTGTTGAAATGCCTTTAAAGGCTGCAGGTATACATTGGACACTAATGTACAATGTCGTACAGACTGCTGCTACAAACATCCTTGAAAGAATGGGCTGCTGTTAGGAATTTGGTGAATGGTAAACGTTGAGGACTTTTTTTACCTTGCTTTATGGTCCAAAGTGCTTTACAGTTACAGTCCCATTCACGCATGCACACACACATGGCCGCTCCTCTGCCTTGTGCTAAGTACACATCAGGTGTGCGATGCACACAAGCTTTTAGCAAATGAACTGTCAGTACTATCGATACACATTGCAAGTGAATCACAGTTGAAAAAGGCTTGGAGTGAAAAGTAGAAGCAGTGCAAATCATGCAAATCCAGGCTTTTTGTTTCACAGCTTTATTTCAATAAATGCAATATATTTATATTTCTATACATTTTTTACTTAGAGCCCAACAGCTGACTTCAAGAATTTAAAATGTAGAAGCCAGAAACACATATACACATGTTTACATGAACTTTTCATTGGATTGCACCAACTTCGACCACCAGGTGCAATGTTCAATGTTCAGGGACACTTCGACACACAGGCAGGACGATGTGAACTTACTGTAACTTGTGATCCTCCTATCTAAGGTCGACCGCTCTACCTCTGCATTACAGCCACCCTGCGCCTGAATGTCTTCAGCTCAACAAGTCCAGTTGAGATGTTTTCACAGAACCAGTTGTATTTTAATAGTGACAGGGACCGAAAATGACAGTAACTCAGCCACTGAGTTTCAAGCCACATAAACAGAAATAAAGATGTCAGCGAACTTGACGGTGCAAAAGTGAAAAAGTTAGCAAATGAATCTACAGACCTCCAAACCTTAGGTGGCCTTAAGATTTGCTCAAGAAACATGGGTGTACAGCTTTATAACATTGGTTTTTATAGCTGATCAGCTGCATCAAAGCATCCACATCAAGTGAAATCTAATGGAAAGGTCTAGTGAGAAGTGTAAAGTTTAGTCAAAAGGGGGTCCTGTCTCAAAAAACAGATAACTTGAAAAATCTGCTTCCAGTTTCCTTGTTTTAGATACAAAACTAATAAAAACATTGGAAAAATGTGGTTCCACGCAGGGATAAACGATCCTTTCCAGTATGTTTATCCAGTTTTGTCATTGGATCCCCAATATCCGATGATCAACATCAAATCTTCCTATTAACTGATTTTTTTTTATCTGATAACTAAAGCAATGGGATACTGATTTGATATTTAGTTCACATTTTTGTTTGTTAGCTGACAGAGGGAAACTCTTGATGGTTTGACATAATAAAAGCTTTTCATCGACTCCACACTCCCTAACTTAGGATTTCCAACACAACCGTGCGCCAGTGAACAAAGCACGGACAATCCGGACAGATGATTGATTCTGGTGCATGGGAAGTTGACTATTATTGACCTGTTATTGTCCTGAGTGTAACCTGATAGAGCTCACTGGGGATGAACTAGACTGAGGACTGCAAGCCCAGGCCTTCTTGACCAACATCAGTGTCTGACCCCACTTATGTGTTTGTGGAAAAATTGTTCATCAACACATTCCTAAACATATGGAATGGCTTTCCAGAATAGCTGAAGGTGTTGTAGCTGCAAACGGTGGGATGACCCAAATGATTAGAATGGGAATGTCACTAAACGCAAAAATGTAAAGAACTATTTTGCAAAAATGGTTTACCTTTACATATAGCATACATCTTTTTAATGACAGTGATTACATTTTTAGAATTGTGCCAAAACCTTTCTTGATTTTACATTTCCAGCATTAAAATAACGACTAAAATCGAAATGAATTTCTGTCACGACTCTGCAGTAGGCTGCCCCCTACCTTCCAATAGGCACGTTGAGGATAAACGCAGGCAGAAATGCTAATCCCTCTTGGGTGTTCACAAAGTGAAGCCAAGGCAACAACAGTGCAGTGTTATCGGTGTCAGAACTACCGGATAGACTATCAGATGAAGGGTGGTGGGAGCTCAGAGGCGAAGCTTCACTTTGCATCAGAATAAGCAGAGGGAGAGATCTGTTACCAGCAAATCATTTGAAATGCTTCTGCTTTTTATAGCAAGAGACAGGTTTCTGTTGTGATTAGCAGATAGATTAGCAAAGCATGACATTCCTCGCATTTGCACAATTCCCTCTTTCAGTCAGGTGAGCACGTTTTTTGGTTTGTTGTCATGCCTCTGCAGTAATCTGAATGTTTACCCTGCTGGCATGTTAAAAAGGGGATACAGGGAAGGAATGCTAATATCCTGAAATGCAAAACAATGTAAAAAAAATTAAAGCAAAAGAACAAAACAACTCATCAATAATTCTTGACTGTTTTTAGCTATTATCACTTTTTTAACCATCATCTCTTAGTGGTAATTTGCTTTTATGTCATATTTCATAAAATCACCCCAGCACAGTTCCACTGAGTGCTCCGTTTGCTGCAGGGCCTCCAGGTTCTGTCTGTGCTACAGATCCTCAATTTATGTTCATGTGGGAAACAGCACAGAGGCTCATTTAACTATTCAGCCAAATCTGATAATGAGATAGCAGCAGGAAACCATAAAACAGTTATTTAAAGTGATATGTCTGTACATTGCTGACTCTTAACATTTGTTTTTTTTTTTCTTTAATTTAACTGAGAATCATGCATGCACACAACAAAGCCAAAGATTGCACCTACCTGAGTTGCCAGATTTGAGTGGCAGTTTCAGCTTAGACATAAATTAAAATAAAATCAAAATCACAGAATCTCTAAGAGTCAATTACATGAGGAATATGGGCACAAAGAATTCTAGAATTTATTTGATTAAAAAAACCAATATATTTGTTTAATTTCTAGCTCAAAACCAGATTTAATATGATGTGAAAAACTGTTCTCACATCAAGTGATTTAAACTGAGCCAAGGTTGAGCTTTCATTCACAAAGTGATGCATTTTCCCATTAAAATCAATAGAAAAGCTGCTTTTGAGTTGGAAAACATTGCTTTCCTGTGAAAGAAAGTCAGCTCATTAATTTAATGAATAAATACTTTATTTTTTATTAGCAAAATAAACCCAGCCCTGAGTATGAAAAAAGGAAAACCAGTCCGAGATTACCTTCTTCCACTCGCTCAAGCTGAAATGGTTTAGTCTGTACAGTTCAGATCTTGTATTGCGCGTTTGGTTGAACTCTTAACCCTATTTTGAGATTCATACGAGTGACAGATAAACAGCCTCGTCAGTGATGGGGATGTCAGATTAAGTCAGGCTCTTGTTGTAAAATAAATGAATTATTCAAACTGTTTACATGAGAGGGCACAGCATCCGTTTGTGTAATTTTTAAACAATTTGTCAATAAATATTTTTGAATGTTGCAAAACAGAAAAAAGAAAATCTCAAACTAATCTGCTTCTTTTCCAAGACTTGTAGTTTTACTCCACTAGCAATCATCCTTGATCACGGTGGAACGGGTGACCCTCATTCATTCGTGGTAAACCAGCTGGTGCTACCGCTCCACTACCAGAAACCTTGATGAACTACAAAGGACTGAAACTGGAATAAGAGTTATAGATATAGTTAAAGACATATATTTCTATTGTTTGTCTTCTTTCGTTTTTTTTGTGCTTTCTTTAGAAATTAGAAGTTTTGAAATTATTTCCAATTCCTAATCCAAGTGTATCTCTTAAAACCAAAAAGCATCTCTAACTTTGTTTTAAAAAATATAAATAAGAAGAAGAGACGAGGATTGTGTTGCTATATGTCTTCATGTTTTACTTCATCCAGAAAAAAATGATGGATTTGGTGATGGTATAGTCCCACTAATTGCCACAAACTCTTCCTGCAATATGACTTAACACTGCAACTTTAACTGAACTTTGGGCAAAAGCTCTCATTTTGATTAAGTTCCACCAGAGGACCAAACATTAACTTTGTCAGTCTAACCAATGTAACGGGGTCATTTTTTTATTCCCATTTCCTTGTGTTGGTAATGCTGACGTGTGATAAAGTTTCTCATTTATAAAGAAAAATCACTAAAGATGGAGCTCAACAGTTTGCAAATATTCTTCCTGAAAGCAGAATTAAATGGTTTTGCTCAACTTGTTACATTGTGTAGGAGCACAAAGAAAAGTTTAGGAGATCTTTTCAACCATGAAACAAAAACATCAATGACTGAAAGTTGGGCTCAAAGACAGGCAGGAGTCTGAATTTATCATGTGAAGGTTTGACAAAAATCGAGTGTTCAGGTTCTATTGGTGAAATATAAGTTCATTTAATCTTGTCAAATGTAAAGAAAAAGTGGATGTAATGCCACAGTAAGTCAACTTTATAGAAGACCTGATGTACCTGTGATAAAGAAATGGGATCAAAAGCACTAAATGCACAATTTACGCAATTATAATGTATCTAAAGGATTTTATTGGCAGGCAGAGATACCAGAGTTTAGTCTGAGTGATCTTTTTAACTCTGCTTTTAGAGAGTATTTGTTTTGAATGAAAATATATATTTCAGAATTCAAGAACTTTAGAGAAAAATTGAATTAACACTAAATATATAAACAATAACAAGAAAAAATGGAAATTAAGACCAATAATCACATTTACCAAAATTAAACTCATATAACAGTTTTTTTTCTCCCAAACAAACAAAACATTTTATCTGACAGGTACATTTTGGATTTGAACATGAAAATAAATAAATCCAATTTATTTCTATAACCAAAATTGATTTTCTAGATTTCTTTCTCTAATCAAAATCTGTAGACAAATTTAAATAGATAAATACTCAGAAATGCAACTATAAGCCAGAAAAATGCTGCCATAAAAAGATGTTAAAAACACGGTTTTCATCACAGTGGGTCTTTAATTAAAAAGAAGATAAGTGCAAGCCTCGTTAGACTTAGGAAAGACAGCATTCCCATTTCAACCAGACTGAATGAAAATGGATCCAAGGGAGAGTTTAGAGGAAAAAAAACAACTCTTCTAAGTGAACAAAATCCAACTATCCAATGATTTTTCCTCACAATTGACAAAACAATTTAATTATTCTCCAAAATCTTTATTCTGGTTTTAAATTAAGTGCAACTCTTTTTTTTAAGTGGGTAACCCATGACTCTTCTATAATGTTTTTTCAATTATTTTAATTACTCTAACCTTTACATTTTTGGATTAAAAAAGTGTAAAAGAAATGTTTGAAGATTTGAATTTCAGTAGTGTAAAAGATGTGTGGAAAAAGGCTAGCAAAGGGATTGGGGGCAAATCCCTTCCTTTTCAACACTGACAAGGAAAAGACGTAACTTTTAGGGCTCTCAGAGGATGCAGAATTTAACAAGATCGCATCTTTCACTAAAACGTTACACCTGTTCCATGGCATCTTCTGTTGGCAGACTCCTGAACAAGCAATTGAGAATTCATTTAAGGAGGACTTGACACAGCTCTGAAAACATCTAAACAACGTTTTTGCTGCCAATTCCATCGGCTTTTGAGCGAATAAAAAGGCAGCTCAGTCAGCAAGCACAGAGTGTCAAACCCAGACTCCAGTGCCGGGAGCATCCAGTGTCTCTCCAGAGATAGGAACGCAATCACTCTTATCATTTGCGATCTCCTCAATTGAAATCTAGATCACATGGCTGGCATCTATCCCTGGCGTTGCTTCTTCAACACATACCCCTCTTATCATGACTCACACTCCTTCAAGGCAATTAGTACATGCGGCATATTTATGCTTTTGGCCACACGCAGACGCCTTACATTTTATCAGTGGCAGGTTGCATTGTGGGAAAGAGTTCAAAAACAGCAAGGGGATTGTGGCGAGAAATGTCTCTGCAACCGCAGCAGGGTTTGACAGCTCCATTTAATGTCTTAAGTAAATTATGGCAAAAGGGCCCCTCTTGTATCTGGATTTTTCATCGATAAACATTAACTCCTTTCCATTTGAAGAGACTGCAGATCAGTGTCGATCTGCAGAGCTGCATCAGTGAGAAAAACGTTTTATACATTAAATAACTCAGATCTAAATAAAAAATAGCAATAAACAGACATAGGTAAGGGTGGTATAGTAATTGAAGCACTCAAGATGGAAGTGAAGACTAAACAGCTGTTGAATTATGGCATTTTAATGCATGGCACGCAGAGCTAATGCACTGGGAGCTGGTGTACGAGCGATATGGAAAACACATTTTTCTCTCACGGACAGAAAACTAATATACATGTCACTTTGGTGCTTGCATTATCACACCAAATATTAATGTGTTTATTTTGCCGAGGCATCATAGCATGTCTCACAAGAACTTTTTTTTCTCTTTTTACAGGAGGAATACAGGATCCCGAGCAGGATGTTTTATGTCTAATTACACAATTTTCTTTCTTTAAAACGACATCTGCTTAGGAGAGCAGAGAGAGAAACCCTAAGTACTGGTCAAAATATAGGCTGTCTGTCTCGGATTTAACAAGTGCCTTTGCTGTCTTTTTCAACTACCCAGAAATCTCAGTTCTGCGTGGCTGGATTCATCTTGTCGGTGTCACTTTTACATCATTCCTTTTTACTCGTCTATCCCTGTAACTTCCATCCAATCATCCTTGACCACTCAAACTGTGAACATGAAGCATGGAAACATGAAAAGGAGGGCAGAATTAAGGTTTTAGTGTTGCTTGTCCATTTAAGTGGACATGCTTTAATATTTATGTTGATGCAGCTTTGAAATTGGACACGTTTACTCAAAATCTCTGAAGATTCCAAACAGTGTTTAATCTTGTTTTTTTTTTCCCCAATGAGCTACTATCTGTCTAGTTTGAGTTGTGATATTAACCAATTTCCATTAAATAACACACATGTTTGTCCTTTAGAGCCTGACAGGCATCCGGTTCTCTATTTGGTCTTGTTTTGTGTCATTTTTCAAAGTAGAAAGCCAATAATTTGCTTTTTTAGGCTTACCTGACAAAAATTAGGTGGTGGTCTTTTTACAGCTCCTTCTGGTTTAAACTGACCTAAAATAATCTCTTATTAGTGGCCCTCCCAATTTAAAATAATCTGATTTACATTAGACTTTGTTTTCTGAATTTTACAGGTTTACAAAGAAAGTAAGTTAAAACTTTTACAAAAGTCACGTAATATATGACAATTCTTTGATAGAGCTGCTGTAAATTAAGAAATTCCATTAAAAATAATCTGTAATGTTTTAGTTTGAAAGAAACTTTTCATGCAGATTTTTCATGCAGAGAAAAGTTATGTATGATTTGAACAGAAACGATAGTTGATGACTGAACGCCTGTTTTAAATGCTGTGCCAGCATTGCTGCCTCATAAAAGCACAATGAACACAGAAGGATGTGTGGCCTTGTCTAGGAAACACCTCTGCGGGCAACAGCTTAGCTTCAAAGAGGCACAACGAATAAAAAAACTGTCATTTTGACTTTTATTTTTCATGTTATTGAATTGTTTTTATTTTGTTGCTTCATTGACATGAGTTGGAATAAGAAAACATGTATTTTGGACTCAGCTGGAATGCTTGTTGAGTTTGTATTAGCCATGATGATATGAGTTTCTCAACAAGTCTAATTGTTGAGCTGTTAAAGTAAAACTGAAGTTCATTCTCCTTTAGACTAAAGGATTATGGGAAAAGAGAAAACAAAAAGCTTTACCTACTTTAAATGATGCTCAGTCCTAATCAAGACCAGAAGATATACTTTAGTGCGAAGGATTAATCCTTTATGATTGTTAGAAGGCTTGGTACGTTTGCCAGTTTTCTTCTCTGAGCTTTTTTTTTTCTTTCTCAGAGCTCATTTTAGGCAATACCGCCCCCAACTGAGCAGTCTTTGTAATTCATGACCGCGCCAATGGTTTGAGATCTCAGAGCTTCTGCCTCTGTAGAGATTTTTAAATGTAAATGAAAGACACGTCTTTAAAACTCATCTTTTAAACCAATCACGTAATCAAATTGTTTATTCATATGGTAGGTTTTTAAGCGCGTTATGTATTTTATGGTTTATCGTTTTTATGTTTTTACCATGTCTGTCTTTCACTGTGTTTCCTTTTTTATTATCTTTAAATTTGTTTTCTATTTTTTCTTCTTTTTTATCTAATGTGTAATATAACTTTTTATTGATTGGTTGACGTCCAAAATTCCCTCCATTCTCCCTAACTACGAAAAAAAAACTATATACCGCAGGGCTAACTAGTGCCATGTATTTTAAAAGCAATTTTGACAAAATGTTCACAAATTTTTTTGAAACAGCAAATATGACGTCACTGATTTAAGGAAGTAAAAACCTAATAGATATGAACATTTAACAAAGACTGAGTAGTGAATAGTAAAGGAAATCGGAGACAACCACAGTACAGAAAAAAAATAAAAAACAAAAAAATGTTAAAATTTTACTGCATTCCATAAAATGAGGAACACTTCTTTTTTTCGTAGTACATACCTTTGATTTCTCTTTTGGGACACATTCATATGCCATATAGTGGCCCCTCGCTAGTATCACGGTTCACCTCGCTGTTTACCAGCACACTGTGTTCTGCATTCTGATTGGCTCTAGACCATTGTTCACCACTTGCAATGCAAGGCTGTGCAAGGTTCCCAAACCAAATCAAACAAGATCTGATCCATGAAATGTAAAATTACATTGAGTTATACAAGAAACTTTAAATAAGAAACAACAAAACACTCCTTCAAAAGTAAGTTTTTCCACATCAGATGAAAATATTCCATTTAGAAACCCTGCCATGAGTTAATGAAACAGACAGCCAAGTGCAGGAGACGAGTGGAAGAATTAAGGGCACTTTAGCTACTTCCTTAAGAACTGAGAGGACAAGCAGAAGTCATTTGCTGCAAATCAAACGCAGTTGAACAAATGATCATCAGTGAGCATAAGATTCTCTGTGCGCTCAAGTGTGTGTTAATTAAATACAAAGGAGGACAGACATCATCAATGATCTATCAGAGGAAGACATTACTGCTGCTTGTCAGCCAGAGAACAGTGGAGAGCTCTTCAAAACCATTTCAAATCCAGAAATTCAGAGCAGAAAAGGTTAATCAAGAGTCTTGTCCCAGAACAGGAAGTTTCAGAGAAAAAGAAGAGCCTTCGAACTGTTGACTTTAAAACAATGTTTTTGCAAAATATACTTTGAACTGACTTTTATCAATTTTAATAAACACACTATAAGTTACTGCTTAATATAATGTTTCTAACACCAAGTATAAACAAAAATAAATGGAAATATACAAATAACTTACCTAAAAATCCAAACATCCATGCATCTCATGTCATTGAATCTCCTTCAGGGTCACGGAAGCCAAAACAGCTCCTGTTGGCCGAAGGCCGGAACAGGTCAGCAGCCTGTTGCAGGGCCACACACTCACATTCAGACCTAAGGCTCACCAATGAACCTACAAAGCATGTTTTTGGGCTGTGGGAATGTCTGAAAATTCAGAAAAAAGAAATTAAAAGCTTGTTTTTAGGTTTAACAAACCAAAGTTGTTCAGTTATTAGTATTGTTTGACAGTAAAATTTTATACTTTGACCATAGAAAAGCGTTGTTCATGGATAATGCTGTTGCTGTAGAGTCAAAGTATGAGAGAAAAACTACTTTACTTTTTTAAAATGCATCAAATTTACTTACATGTTTGAAGTTTGTTTTAAAAAACCCTTTTGATTAAAGAACCCTTTTTTTCTTCTTTTTTTTACCTTTTCAACTGACTGCATGCGGTTCTTTATGCTACGGTGGCCTTGAAGTGCAAATCAAGTCAAAAATCACTCAGTGCAAAAACATATTAAATATTAAACAAAATAGTAAAAAAAAAAAAAAAAAAGAAAACAAAAAAGCAAACAAAATAAAAATGAAATATTTCAGAAAACAAAAATAATTTCCAGAAATCAAAAGAAAAGTTTAAAAAAGATGAAACGCAGAAAGAACCCAGAATCCAGCATCAGCGATGTCTCATAGTATATCTTTTCCAGTTTCTTCTTTTTTTTTGACATTTCATTTTGATTTTTGGAAATTATTTTTTTTTTCAAAAATCTTTGTTTTCTGAAAACAGGAAAAGGTTGGTACTATAGGACATCGCTGATTAGATGATGATGTTTATCTATCATTTCAACACAAAGTTATTTGGCATAAAGTGATTCTGGATGTGCTCTGTACTAATCATAAAACCTTTATTAATATGCCAACATTAAAAATGCATTAGACAAAACCCAACTGTATTTTGTGTTTGAACATGTCAGTTTGATTTCTGAAAATTACTTTTAGTTTCCAAAACGTTTTATTCTCGATGACTTTCTTTTTTTGGAAATGGGTCCTTACATATCAACATCTATAATGTTTATATTTCTTTGTTAGTTTTACCTTTAAAATAGCTTAAACTATATATTTTTTAAATGTGACTATGGTTATTATTGGGGGAAAACGGCTTCTCTTTGGGAGCAAGTGTGGTGCCAAACAATTTGAGTCTCATTGTATTTTCTCCAGCGTGTTTGCACTATAAAGGCTGTTCAAAATGCATACATTAAAAAAAAAAGCTTTATGGTCCACTGCTTTGGCTTTTCAGCATCCATTCAATTAACATGTCATCTGCAAAGATGATAACATTTTAATGACTTCTCAAATAAGCTACTTTTAATTTTTTCCATAAGACATCAGAATCACACATCAAAGCAACAATGCATACTTTAGCACGTCAAAAACCACGTCGAGATAGTTGCCCTCACACAAAGAAAGATGACACACTTCACGATCTTCTCCATTTATAAAATGTGAATGTTTATTAAATGTTGACAGGAACATTAAAACACAGTATCAAGATTCAACGAAACCATCTATAGCACTTTACTAGAAAAAAAAAGAGAAAAAAAACATAGTTAGTGACGGAGATGAGAGCGGGGGCAACAACGAGGAGGAGAAAAAAAAGGAGGGACTTAGAAGTTGCACAAAAAGGAAGGGATGTTTTGGGAGCTGGGGAAGAAAGGAGGGGTTAGAAGTCGAAGCTAAGGCAATTAGGAAGGTACACACTAAGAAATATAGAAGGTTTGGGGACCTGGGGCATCAATAAGAAGGGGCTTGATGCTCTGTAATGAGTAAGATAACTGGGATTGATTAAAGCCTCTGATTTCACTCTTTTATCTTCTGTTCCAGTGGAGTCTTTAGCAGGCTGAAGCAGAGAGAGACAGAGTGACTGGAAAGGCATTCACTCAACCATAACACAAAGAGGGCCATGGCAAATAATACATGTCTGCACATTCAAATAACAAAGGGCAACAAAGCATTAACATATACAGTGTGTACATTGTGGTGTGTCTGTGAACAAAGAGTTTGGGAGTGGGTTTTACAGGCGCAGTTCAACACAGTACCAGAGGGTGGCGTCCACTCTAACAGGATTCACAATCACAATAAGTAATAGTTCTTTAGAATAATGTAAATCTCTCTGTTATCAACACAAACAGCAGGGAAAGGCGGGTTGTACATCACATTACTGGAAAACGTCCACATTTGAGACACATTCAGCCTCCTGTGTGCGCGCGCACAAAGACGCGCGTGTGCAGCCCAACGTGTCAAGCATAGACACACATTCACACATCCCTCCCCACACGTGACATCCTACGATTCCAGCTCAAGGAGCTGGCAGAAGCCTCCAACGTGATTGCCTGTGCTTCGATGAAAGGTTGAGTCCATGCTGCTCACGCCGCAACATCATGCAGTCCAGAGAGCGCAGTAGTGGTGACTGTACTTCTGCACAAACAAAAGCAGCAGTCCTGATTCACGAGACTTTCCAGAAACCAGGAAGGACTTCGAGACAGGCAGCTAAAGTGCCACAAAAGTCGGAAAGAGTTTACATCGACACTCCCGTTCTAAAATAAAACCATATCTTTTTCTTTTGTGCTGCAGTTTTGAAAGATAATGTGCTTCGTCCAGCTGTCAGAGCAGCACAGTCGAGGAAAAGTTCTTCTTTGTCTTTTGAAAGAGTTTCGTCCGTGTGCTTAAGCCTTTTCTGTGTTTTAGCATAGTATGAAACGATTCACATGCTCTGAAAGTCATACACTGTACAATAAAATCTGCAGATATTTTAAAGCTTTTCATACACCACCCCAAAAGAGTTCATTGATCAATAAAAGAAAGCCATCTTTTCTTTTTTTTAAACAATATTTTCTTTTCTCATAATTTTTTTTTAGCTTTAGGCAATCCTAACTTTGCTGTGACACATTGCAGAATCTACTGAGAAAAAAAAAAAAGAAAAAGGAAAATTGGTGCAGAGCTTCAAATCGTATTTGACAGCAACTTTTACTGTGTTTGCAAGACAGCAGAAACAGTGTCGCACAAGAAAATCCCTTAATAAACCCACTGGAAAGGAGAATAAAACTTTACAGAAGACAACAAAAGAGCTTGAAGCAGAGGATGTCACGTCTTCGAGTTGTAGTCTCTTTCAAACCGTCTCCTTTCTAATGCAGAACATAGCTTCCATGCTGGGTTATTTCCCCAATTATTTGGATGCAGTGAAAGTATGCCGGCTGTGCATCATTCTGTCTGTCTGCGTTCGGTCAAGACGGTCGTCTGAAGTCATCACAGGAAACTGATGGAGAGCGATGTCTGTCTGTCTGTCTGTCTGTCTGTGGGAGACGCACATTCAAACGCACACACCTACTCATGCAAAGTGCTGGGTTGCCATCTGCGAGAGTTGCATGAATTGGCCACTCCTCAGCTGGCAGGCAGATCAGACAAAGTGCCCAATATGCTCCCTAATGACCAAAGTCAGATGAATAAGATCTACCACTCTCGTTCTTTTCTCTCCATTTTGCACCTCCTCTTCTCTCCACTTCCTCTCTGCCCTTTGATGCTCTGTCTTCCCCTTTCTTCGACCAATTGTACTCCTGACAGCTTGTTTCCTCGTTTTTCTTTCTCTCATTATCCGAGGCTCTGCACTTCTTGCCACTTTCCAGCTGGGTTTCAGTCACACGGATGAAGGACAGAAAATGGAACTGGATATTGCACCACCGTGCTTTCCCTCCTTCAGGTGAAACTTCAGAATCAGTATCTCTTGCTTGTACTGTGAGAAGGGCGAGCCGTGTTCTGTAACGTGATAGGGAACCCTGTCACAGCTTCTGCTGCGATGGACAGTGAAAATAAGACCAGCTACATGCCATGTCAGCACAGATGGGAGGTCAAAATTACACATTGGGATAAAAAAAAAAGAAAAAAAATCACTGGTGTGTGATTTTTCTGGCAATCGCTGATCCACCATGTCAGCCTGGATAAAGCTGGCCCCGTGGGCAGTGAGCTCTGGGATCTGATTAGCTTTTTTCTGTCATCGGAAAGATCCAAAATGAGGGCATTTGGGCCAAACGCTTTAAAAAAGGGGATGAAGGCAGACAGGATGAGTAGTAGCTGACTGTTGGAAAATTAGAAAGAGGAGAGACACCATGAGGCTAACTGTAAACTAAATCCGAAGAGGTACTTTTATGTGGATAAACATCAAGACTCCATGTCGCTGTCAGAAACTGTTCATAATGTTTCAAAAAATGTCTTCTTTACTCTTCTTTTTTATACCTCTTCTGTCAGTTTTATTTATTGTCAGGGTCGCGGGTGGGGCGTATCTTCATCTCTGAGAACTTGAGGGAATATTGCCAACCCGTCCAAGAGGACCACTCGATGCCATCGGCGTAGGAGGTGTGCTGGCCGCGCAGGTACTGGCCGTTGAGGTTGGAGGTGTGGCAGTTTCGGTACCACCACGCACCGTGGTAGAAGGAGGCGCAGTTGTTCTCAGATTGGTCGTTGTCTCTGTCTTTGGTGGTGAACTTCATTCCGTTGTGCTTCAAGAGAGAATCACCTGCAAATGAGACAGCAAATTTAAATATGTAAGAACAAAAACTAAAACAGCTAAAGCATTTCTGCATAAACAGAGCAAAAAATTTACAACTCTACCAAGAAAGAACTGCTTTGATTTCAAACTCTTTAAAGTCCCACGTCAATCATGTTTTGATCAATTGTAAGTGTTTCCGTTGTCTTTTTATTTTGGTGATTTTATGCAAACTCTATAAACCTGTGCTGTTTTCCAGGTCATAATTTCTGCAGAGCGGCAGGAGTTCATTTGAAATTCGCCTCTTAATTGTGGGTGGGACTCTTGCAGCGGGTTAAGCCCACCCCACTTCCCATCATCCATTTGTTTACACTTTAGCCTACTAGCTTACAGCCTCTCACAACCCCGACATACTATAACACTTCTGGTACAACAACAAAAAAGGTGATCACTGTTGGAGGGATTCAGCCATACAGTTTTGAGCCAGAGACCAGCTCAGATGAAGAAAACAAAGACGCACATGGATGTATTTGTCTGCAAGTGAATGCATCAGAATGGAGCAGAACAGGGAGCAACTTAGCTGTTCCTATCACTGCACTTTTCTGGACTGAGATCTCGGAGGTCTTTCCAGGTATCTGCTGTAGCCACTCCTCCAGTTTGGGGTTTACAGCCCCCAAGTGCTCCAATTACCACGGGAACCACTGTCACCTTCCAAGCTTTCTCCTGTTCTTCTCTGAGTCCCTGGTATTTCTCCAGTTTCTCATGTTCCTTCTTCATGATGTTACCATCTCTTGGTACTGCTACATCCACCACAACAGCTTTCCTCTGTTCTTTATCCACCACTACAATGTCTGGTTGGTCCGCCATTACCATCCTGTCCGTCTGTATCTGGAAGTCCCACAGGATCTTTGCTCTCTCATATTGTTTGATTTTCCAATCTTGTGTTCAAGTACTTTTTTTTTTGTGACAAGGACGCCACCGTGTTGGAGCCAGACCTCCTATAGCGATTGGTCAGAGTTGGTCTGAGTCACCAATTGGAGTGAGCTTATTGGAATGTTTTGAACATTCAATGGGAATTGCATACTTTTGACGAGGCATCTGATTGGTCAGTTTATAACTTGAATAAGTTGCACTACAGAAAAAAAATGAATAAAAAAAATAAATCTGGAAAAAAATCTGCAAGAATATGTTAAAAGAAGGTGGCAGAGCAAGAATGGTTGTTCTGACAAATATAATGACTGCTATCTTTATACCTGTTTATTTGTCAATAGCTGTTTATTGGATTTTGACTTCCTGTTTAGAACACAAGGGGGAAGGGGGTCACTCACTCCAGTTCTCTTATACATTTAATGGTCCAAATGAGAGGCTTTTTAATTCCACTGACTAACTGAGTTTTGGTTTTTACAACAAAACCTCAACTGTAGGGACTTTATTGATGCACATACTAAGTTATATGAATATGAGAGACAAGAAGACAACAAGTTAAAATGATAAATATAATATTACGCAAAAAAAAATAAATGTTTTGAACATCTCTTTCGAAATCCTTTGACAAGTGGTATCACCAGCTGTTTACTTCAAAATGGCACGACTTTTCAATGAATCATTAAATAAACATAGTGAGATAGAAGAATAAAAAATAAAGCTCTACATATGTCAGGGGTATTTCTTCCTTTTATATAAAGCAGGAGGTCAGACAGCTTTGCAGCCAATTCATCCCAGATTCTGTCGTGACCTTTATGTCTCATAACAAGACATTCCCAGTGGTTTCATCTTTTACATCTCAGTTATTGGATGTCTTGAAGCGGAGTAAAGGAGTTGTACTTATCTTGATTTAATTGCATCTTTTGGATTTCAGTTTTTTATATTCCATTTTGTAAAAAGTCACTACACGGCAAGGGTGCAACAAATTAATCATGATCTGAATGAATAGTCCGACTAATTCAATTGCAGAAAAAGGAGAATCTTCCAACTGCTTGGAAATTGTTCAGTGGAGAATTCCCAAATATGTTTGAACTCCCTTTTGGCAAACAGTGTCACACTGAACTGTTGCTACTAGGGCATGAACTCAAAGTTGAATGATGCAAAATATTAAATCTCTGAAAGAGTATATAAAAGATTCTGTGTTGTATTATTCTGAATGGGCACAAACCACCGTTAATTTCTCCTTCATGATCACTTTGGCACTTCAGTGGGTTATAAAGGATGCTACCCATACTTCACTACCAAATCCCAGTCCCTGACTGGGCAAAGTTCAACTGGTTTTCAACACACTTTCAATGGCCACAGGTTTTGGAGGTAGGGCACAATAACAGTCATAAAAACCTGCATAGCAACGCACGAAATTGAGAGTTTTGGACACAGAAGCCTGAAACGTTTGTATGCCCAAATTTATATGGACTTTTTTTTTTAACTTGTCCTGTCCAACAGCTCAGCACATTTCATTCTGTCACATATACTGTTTATGCAAAGGTGAGCTGACACCTGTGTTCAGGTGAGTGTTTATATTTTGCTGAGGTGGATGATGGAGGAAATCCGCCTGCCGGGCAGTTCGGCCTTTTATCCGGCTGAAAGCTAAACAAAAGTAACATGCTTGCATGTTTTGGTGCACAGCAGAGGTTTTTGACAAATGGATGTTCTGAAAACTCTTGGTATGCTCTGCAATACCAACACTCTCACCTCCACTTCCTCTTTCCTCCAAAACTCTTTCGCACTGGGGCTCCAAGTAAATAGAAGGACAAAGCTGCGAACAGGATGAAAGCCATCAGGTGATGCCTAAGAGCCTGTAAGGGGATCAAACAGCCCTTAATTGCCCAGGATATAGCTGCCCCGCTCCTTACTATCTCATTCCATCCCACTCTACTTTCCATTTGGCATCACTATGGTAACCACTCAGTTGGAAAAATAATTTGACAGGCATGTCCGATACTCCTGTAGCGTGCTGTCTGACATTAGAAGTATAGAGATAGAGGGCAAAGAAAGAAAAAAAATCAGCAGAGAAGCAACAGCTCAATAGTGTCAACGCCAGGATGCTGTATAAAGACAATAAACAGCAACAACAGCAGCACCTAAAGGCTTCTTTAAAAGGTGCTGGGTGTCACCTTGACGACTGGGAGCTGGCAGTCTTCTCCGATGCCCATTAGGATCCAGCTGCTCCCAGTGCAAATGAGCACCTGTCAGCTGATCAGATGGCGGCCACAGAGGACAGCGACAAAAATGCATCTAACAGCACCAATACACAGGGGGAGGCTAACATGATAGCAAGAGCAACCCGGGAGTGTTTGGATTTCCTCAGTCCAGTAGAATCCAGCAGGCACGATTATTGCCGGACCTACTGAAGGTAAAAAGGTTTTCTTTTTTAAACTGCTGTCTTCCCACCTTGATTGCTTGAAAATCTTTATCCATTCCTTCCTCACTGAGTGGTTTCCTGCCAGCTCACCTCCTTCCTTCCCACCCCTCCCTACCCATGCCTAATATCTCATATATCTGTGCCCATTCGCTGTGTTTTCTTAGAGCAGCGTTCCCCACAGGTTCTTTAAATTGCTTCTTCATTTCGGCAGCAGCTTTTTGTTTACGCTGCAGGTCAAGCATCGCAATTAATTGGCATTAATTTAATCAAGGTGACAAGTAAGTGGTTTGGATCTGATTGTTAGAGCGTAGACACTGCTTCTATCCGTGCAAGTGCCTGCATGGTTTGACAAGTGGCAACACCTTCTGCTGTGTAAAAATAACATTATTAAACAGGCTGGCAGGACATCTGGACTTAAACTCCTCTGCTGTTTTAGCGTTTCATCGAAGTAAAGTAGAACCCTGGTAAAAAAAAAAAAAGGTTCAGTAATTAGAAAGTTTGCTCAGTGCCTTAGTTACCTGCATTGCCAGAGTAATCGCCTACAGTCAAAGGGTATCCATCATCATCAGGGTCCACCGAGAAGAGGCCCACTCCAAAGGTGCCATACTGGGCGTATGCCGTGCTATTTTCAAAGTCCTCCAAGTCAATACGAAGCTCATAGTTGGCCTGGATGGTCAGCGCATGGATCTGCTTTAAGCCTGCAGGCAAAAAGAAAACAGAATAAACCAGTCCATTAGATCATGTATCTGTAGCTTCTTAGAAAAGAGTACGTTAGTGACCTCCAACAGCAGACATCAAAGGTTTGCTTTATTTGTCCTTCACATGTATCCATTATTTATGATCCAAAACCATCCATCCATCCACCTTCTGAACCTGCTGGATCCCTTTCAGGTTCACTGGGTTGCTGGAGTCAATCCAGCTCTTGTTGGGCAAAGGCTGGGTATACAGTTGGTTGTAGGACAACACATTCACACCCAAGGAGAATTTTGAATCTCCAATTAACCTATGAAACATGTTTTTTGGACAGTAGGAGGAAGCCAGAGTGCCTGGAAAAACCCACGCATGCACAGGGAGATCATTCAAACTCCACACAAAAAGAAAAAAAACAGGTTTTGAACCATGGTCTTCTTGTTATGAGGCAAGAGCGCTAACCAGTATGACACCATATAATCCTACAATGCAAAACATCACAAAAAAAAAAAAAAAAAAAAAAAAAAAAAAACTACTCCAACTTTAGCACAATTACTGATTGATGACTTGTTTCTTGCAGTGGTGGCCATTTAACCCAGCAAACCTAAACCCACATTACTGGCACAAGAAGGGGCGTCTCACTGCCAAGCTACATGGAGAAGAAGCAACACTAAGCAATTCTTTTAGATTCCCATTGAACATCTTTGCTAGAGATTAAACATAATTAAATGACACCAACATTTTAAAAATAATTTTAAAATAAATACATTCTAGTAAAAATACAAAACTCTCATGTTACTCAGTGATACAGAAACGTTGTTGGATGCCAACTACGCAGTTACTGAGCCCAGTTGTATTTCTAATGAGCTAATGCCACTGGACATGAAATATGTCTTAAAAAAACGAAAATGTTTTTTTTATTAAGGCAAAAACAATCATAATTCAAATACTACTGGGAGGACTTTTACAAAAGAAAAACTTATGGTTGGAGTGGGACAGTTTAGTTTGGTTCTGTTCTACAAAATAATATTAACAATAGTCATATTATGTACATTTTGGTTTGCAAAATAACAGGGGCAGCGCCAGGCCGTAGCTTGGGGTTGCTATTACAACTGCAAGATTTGGCAAGGCAACCCCAAATATCTAAAAAAAAAAAGCTGAAGCTGCATTCACACCAAACGCAATTCGCGCATCAGGAGCGTCCACTTTCAGTGTTAAATCAGTGGTACAGATGTGTGATTTGAGTGGTTCGGCGCAATTTGGGCAGCGCGTCAACCAATCAGGGATTCAGGTTTGGGCATGTGGCGTTTTCAGTGACTCGATCATGGGTAGAATATAAAACCAATATAGCTGATTAATGTGAAGGTTCTCGTCCTGAACTGCCATTCATTTTCTTAACCTGATAGAGCTGGCGTGGACATGTCGCCTGCCTGTAGCAGGGTTCATAGCCTAGAGCGATATATTCAAGCCTTTTGCTTTTGCTAAAAATGAGGCATTGTGCCAGAAGAAGCTGACGTGGATGAAAGAGAAGGAAGATATGCTGCGTAAAGGAAGGACTGAAGTTGACTCCTAAAAGATAAATGTCGAAAACCTTAAAGGGTCTATACCATGCAAAATCAACTTTTTGAGCTTGTAAGTGTATCATAATGTTCATTCCTCACTATTAAAGAGAAGTAAAAGCTAACACACACACAGCAAGTTAAGGGTAACGAGCACAGTTGTCCAGACGTCGGGTGTCTGTGCAGCAATAGTCAAGAAATGCTCATTCGACATAGCCTTTTAAAATTTTTCATAGAGTGATTGATGATGCTACAGAGAGAAAAGAAACGTTTGCAGCCAGTGCTAATCAGAACAGAATACAACGTTCTCATTATTTCAATAAATCCTGAAATGTTCATCTAGTGTTGTTGTCTACATTTCTTGACCAAATTTCACAGCAAAATGAACCCATTAGCCATCATCATTCTGTCTGTGATGGAACAGAGGCCAGTCTCCAATAGACGCCTGTCTCAAATAAACACCGGACCGGATGCCAAACTTTTGGACTAAACGTTTGGGCTACTAAAGGTAGATACACAATATGCACATCCATTTTCACAAAAATGTGGAGGTTTTTTTTTGTGGGTGACAGGCAGACACGCTGCCTCAGGCCGGTTCTAGGTTGGCATCAGCAAATCGGAGCGACCACAAGGAGCAAAAAGCAGAGCCTCAAAGATCGAGTCACCTTACAACTGGATAGGAAAAAAGTTGACCAAAATAACAAATGTTTAATACATTATTTGTTCTTTCGTGTTCCAAAGGTAATATGTGATCATATATATGGGTATAGTTTACTCTGAAAGGTTTAAGAAAAGCATATTATAGGTCTTTCAACTATTGGTCCACCATGTGTTGTCCTGTCCTGCTTTTCTCTGTCATCTTTCTGTTACAATCCGGTGGGCTTGGTTTGTAACAATTGGGGGCTCTTCTGGGATTTGAACTCGGGACCTCTATATATTGTTTGATCTGTAACAATATACTGTTTATATATTCTTTACTTAAAGTGTTCCAATTTAGGCTGAAGAAGTATTCTGGAAGTATACTTTCTACACGACATGTACATGATCGATAGTGACCATACTGTTATTCAAGTATTATTAGTAACACAAACTTTAAGTGCACTACTTTTTGCTAAGGATTATTTAAAATAGCTACTCTGAGTTTCTTTGAATCTTTTTCCAAAATTAAAACTAGTTTAGCAAATATTTTAAAATGCAGAAAACATAAACACATGATTTAAAACTAAGAAGAAATGATACTATATGTCATAAATGGGTTTCCTGAGTCAGTTTATTCTGTTTTCCATATGTTACAGCTGTACTGAATTGGAGACCACTGACTAATTTTTAGATTTCTGTCTGACTTAACAATTTTCAGTTTGCTCTTTCTTTCCAAAACTCCTCAAAATAATCATTTGAAAGTCTTTTGGGGCCCCAGTGTAAAGCAGACAGTGCCTGAGGCTAAAGAGATTTCCGTCTCTTCTTCCTGGCTCCTTCCTGCTCTAGGCGCCCCCTGCTGTGTTGGAGTGATGATGCTCCCCCCCCCCAGCTCTCCCCCTCCTGGGTTGATCAAAGGAATCATGGAGCAACAGCATGTCAAATATAGAGAGGCAGGAAGAGCTCTACCTGAGTGTCGGAGCATCTGGAACATGGAATTCAAACAAGCAGAAGTTGGCTTAAAAGCCCCGAATGCCCTCCAATGTAAAATCCATGACGTTTTTATTTGAAAGAGTAAAAAAATAAATAAAATAGAGATGGTTTGCACATGGAGAAGCTTCAAAGGCTTTAGAAATTAAAGTTGGATTGAGTGCGTGTAAAGCATATGGAGCAATTTGTGGTCTCGCGTTTCTTCCATTGTCTGTCCCGCCACAAGTTTCACCATGAAAGCAAAGGAGGACAGAAATTCAATAAATCCAAGTGCTGTCATTTTACCTCCTACGGCAATCATCACCTGCGCAAATGAAACTTTGACTTTGCCTGATTTGAATTCCATTGCTGTTGAGAAATGCTCTCTGAGAGCACCGCGTCTGAAGTGGAGGGCTAATTTGATGACAAACACAGCTGAAAGAACTCATTATTATTCCAAGGAAGGAGCTCACAGTCTGGGCCAAGGCACTTAGTTTGGATTTAGTCCAGCCCAATGGGAGGCTGATCCTGTTCTTTTCACTTTTAATGTAGATCAGCCAACTGGAAGAGGAGAATGAGCCGTTATTGCATTCAAAGGCAGACGATACTCCGTGCATGTCTCTTTCAAGCATTAAGTAATCTAAATACTCAGGGAAGAAAGAACAGAGGAGCCGAAGCAAAAAGCAACACATTGTAGGTCTGTCAGAGAAGCTAAATTGGCTCAGTCGCAGTAATCGTTATTATGGGAAAATTTAGGGATAATTTTGGGGAAAAAGTAACAATCTGAGTTCCTCCAGGGAAAAGTGTCCTGTTGTGGTACGACAAACTTCAAAAGAAAGTCTTAGAATGTTTTCTCCCTCTAAAAAAACAAAACACACACAAAAAAAACCAGGGAAATAGCAGACGCAATGCAACTCTATTTAAAGACTGCAGCTTTCAATGTATTTACATAACTTTAATTCAGTTCCTAATTAAAGCCCTAGAGAACCTCAGCGAGACTCCAATTCAGAATAATTAAAAAGCAAGATGAATGAAATAACAACAGCGACTATGTTGCAAAAAATCCAAACACTCAGGTGTAACTCTCAGTTAATTAAAAGCTATTGTTAGGTTATTTAAAATGAGCTCTAATACAAGAGAGAATTTTAAGGTGTTTTGCTTCAGTATTAACACGCTGATTGCTCCGCCGGGGCTCACGAAAGACTTTTTTTTTACAGAATTGCCAACATCCAAGTGCAGAATGTAAGGCGTTGCAGTTGTGTAAAACTTTGAACTCCAATGTTTGATGTGATAAAACATGAGATGAAACTGATGTAGTACTTAGCAGATTCTCATAACACATATGGCATCGTAATTCAAAGTAACCAGGCATATATCCATGGTTACAAAATGCTGTGAATTCTTGCTGATTTTTAAAATAATTTTAAAGAAGAAATGTGTTCAATGACTGTGAGAATGAACAGTTTTTTTGTTGGGTTCCATAAATTAGCAAAGTGTTATCAAACTTCCAAGTTAGTTTCTAATATGTTCAGGTTTAACCACCTCAAAGCAAGATTTTCACACAGTTCATCATTTCATTCTGAGTTTTTTTGTCTTAAGAGCTGAAAACCTTGTGTGTTTGACAGGTTTTACTGTTATAATATGGGGTTGTAAACCTTAGCACACAACCTTTTGCATTTGAAGCTAATATTTATTGATATAAACTAGATTTGCATTCATTTCTTGTTTGACTTTCCGGAACCAAGCAGTTTTGTGTGATGTCACCAACTGGATCTAAACCCTGTAGATAGGGGGTTTTGTCAAACTGTGAAAAAGTCCACAACATCTTGCACAGTTGGCCAAAAAATTGTGGTTCTAGTTGGCGAATCTGATCCTGTTCCAGTTATTTCTTTTTTAAAATGGTGGATGCAAAAGATCAATATTCAATTCCCAATAAACCTTTTTTTATAACAGCAAGAGTGGGATCTTAAACAACATAAGAAGGTCATGACTTGTGACAGCTAAAATATTTACAAAAAATAAAGGCTAAATGAAACCTAGATTAAAACTATTTTCTTTAAAAAAATGTTGTAATTGTAGTCTCAGAAGTCAGAATAGCAGAGTGGCTCCATTTGAGTCAAAATAAAACGGTGCCAAAAAAAATTATCCGATATATTTTTTGCTAACTTAGCATAATTTTCTTGGTGTTCTTTAATCAAAAGGTTCTGTGGCTTTTCAGTGACAAGTAATAAATGCGTAGGTAATTTAAAAACAATCAGTGACATTAAAACTAATGTAATTTATTTCCAAACAATTGTCTGACTTTTTTTTTAGTCCACTTTGATAAAAAAAAATTCATGTTTTGGTAACAGCTAAAAAAAGAAAAACCTGCCTGCTTAAGTTTAGACTTTTGTTACTTATTACACCCAACTATTTCAATATATTTATTTGCTAATCTGCATTTAAGAAGCCAAAAGGTTTGAGTTTATTCATGAAAGTGCACAATGGATGTCTACATTGCAAAAAAAAAAAAAAAAGAAAATAGGGTGAACAAATATTCTGAAACATAGACCATGGAAAACACTGGACAGCTCAACCCCTCCCCACTCGTGTTTCAAACAGGAAGTACTCACTGGTTGCAAGAAGCCAGAATCCCTCGACTTCCATTGAGGACTAAACAGTTACTACTCAGTCATTTTAGTTGTCAGAATAATTATTTTTTTCTGACATTTTTTTTGTTTATTCCTAATTTTTTAAAATATATTTTTCTTAAACAGCAGTTATTCAAGTTAAAAACTGACCAATCAGATGCCTCAGTAAAAGCATGTTGATCCTGCTGGCACCACCTCGAACATTTGATTGACAGCTTCTCCCGAGCTTGCTTTTCGTGGAAGGGGTGGCGAGTTTGAACACGCCGGAACAAGCTCACTCATGATTGGTGACAGTAGTTCCTCTAAAAATGTGACTTAGACCAACTCGGACCAATCACTGTCGCCGACAATATGGTGACAGACTATCAGGAAGTGACTGAGAAGGCTCTGGCCTGATTTCACAAGGGCAAGAGGTTAGGCATTTCCAATGGCTGACGTCAACAGCTTATTTTGTCCAGTAATTAATATATGTCAATGTTCTGAAATTAGCTTAGTGTCTCTTCTTCAATGGTGCAGTAGTTGTGGGTCTGCAACTTTTTGGTGCATTACTGCCATCAAGTGGTGAGGCCCTTTAATTACACTTTAATTGCAGTGTGCAACAGCAAAAAGAATTCAATTCTATGTTCTTGTAAAACTGGATCCGCTATTGATGCATTAGTCAGTGGCCTTGTGGTAGAGTGTCAACCCTGAGACTGGAAGGTTGCAAGTTCAAATCCCAAAAAAAAAAGTCTCCCTGTTGGATACAGCATTAAGAGGTTGGCTTGGAAGGTTAAACCACCAAATGATTCCAGAAAGCAGCTGTGTCTGCAGTTCACCACTCCCTCAGCGGACAGGTCAAATGCCAAGAACAAATTTCACATGCAAGGTTGATTTAAACTGGTCTGTCCGTCTGTCTGTATTGCAACAAAATATTTGAACATATTCATTGGTCAATCTGAATATTTACATCGCCTCTGTCATGTCTGCGTCTAACGTTCGTCCCTCCTTGCAACATAACACAAGCTTTACGCAGGAGTTCGACTTAGTCCACTGACTCTCCACCTTGTATTAGGTTTCAAAATAAAAATTTCCATTGTTCCTTTAAATTGAAAACTTCAAAATGTTACTTCATATTTAAGGCAGCATGCGATAAAAATAGCAGATAACACCATGGCACAAATGAATGAGGAAAGTTTAATTAAAAAAACATAGCTTGACAAAACTTGCATTGTACAAGAACTCAGTGAGGAGGGAGAGGGCATGAGACTTGGACGGCCAAAGTTTTAGATGAACTTCTCGACACAGAGGTGGCAGGAAAACCCCACCCCTCTGTAAGCCACAACACAGTGGGACGCACTGCAAATGGACCATAGGTGTGAGACAACTACTGGGACTTAAACTTTACTGCCACCAGCAGGTGACAGCTGAACCAAGCTCTGCCAGTCATTATTTTTCACGTGTCTGCAATTCTAATCACACCTTTTGATTGAACACAATCTTCTCTGAGCTCCCTTTCAAAGATGGCTACACACAAACATGCCGTTTCCACATAATTACTGCTACCTGAAAATAACACAAATAATAATACCAAAGGGGGTATCTCGTTTCGAACAATAAATGTCTTCACGGATAAGGGATCTCATTTAGCTTGATTGCGTATTGAAAGAAGAAAACTCTTCATTGGCGTTAAACGATCCGTGTCATTATAGTTTCCTTTATGTCTGCTTACAGTAGAGTCATGAGGCTAATGACAGCTGCGCCTTCGCCGCTGTCAGAAATAGCACCAGAAGTGAAAGCCTGACATTAACCTAATCTGGATCATTATAATAAAGATCAGGAAGGCAGACAAAGAGTATCGTCTCTCTGTTATGAGAGAAGCAGAACAACATCAACGCCCCAAGCACCTGGAAGCCAATTTTAGTTCTTTAGAAACAGATGTAGGAAAACATTCAATCGAAATTATAAAACATATGAGCGCTGACATTAAACTAGGTCATGGTACTTTTTTCATTCGTTTTTACTGTGAGGCTTGGAAGAAACAGAACAGATTTAGCTTGTTTACAACTTGAAGACAGTTTTTCCCCATCTTGATCTTTTATTAATCTGAAAGGCCATGTTGAGTTTCACCAAATCTTAAAGGAAACAAAGCTCAAGCTCACGACATCGCATTGATCCTCTTAGATTCGTTTTCTTTTTTTTTTTTTTAATAACATGAAGCTTAACCTAATGAGACAGACATCAATAACTAAGAAATGCGAAGAAACTCTGTGAGATACTTCACAGAAAGTGCCAAAAGACCCAAATAATAATGATTTATTTACTTTTATTTGAAAAGTATGTTTGGGGAATGCTTTTGATGCTTTTAGGGGTTGCAGTCCCGAGCTCCCAGTCTCAGCGCAGAGCATGCTGCACTACAGGGCATAAAGGAGAAGAATAAAAAAACGGCATCTCTAAATCCAACAGAGAAATGATTACACTTCTCTCTGCCATTTGTGACATTTCTGGAAGTTAATTATTCATCATGCTTTTCTCCCTCCGATGCTGGGGGGCAGCTCCTGAGACGGCTTCGGCATAAAAGGAGAAAAGGAGCAGCACTCTTCCATCTCCTCCCTCTGTAACTCAGCCCCTCCCTGATGTTGTCTCCCCTTTTTTCTCCTCTTTTTCGCCTCAATCGCTCCCTCTTGCTTAATCTTCCTTTCAAGCTGTTTTACTCTTCAGAGAATGTAGAGTTTTGAGAGGCAATTTCCATAGAGCCACAAGGACAGATCTGGTGCCCTCTACCAGAGGGGGCTGTGCCGGTTGGAGGGGTCTCCTAACATGCATCTGCTGAAAAGCTGGCTGTCGTGTCCTCTTAGGGATTACAAAAGGCTCGCTATCACTGGCTTTCTCATTGTCGTTGAAAGATAGGAGCGCTGGGAGAAAAGCAAAGACAGGTGTGTGCTGAACTTCCTGGCTTTCTGCTTCCTCGAAGCCAAATGTGACATTTGTCGGGACAAAAAGAGAAAGAATTTTTATCATTAGCTGTCACACCTTTGACATTGCTTCCTCTGCCTGCAGTCACTTTTCTTTTCTTTTTTTTTTTGTTGGTCATAGTGTGACTTGAGTTTTAAATTCTGGCAAGAACTGGAGCAGCTAATACTGATTTCCTTTGAAGTGCAAACTCACTGGGTTCCTTTTGGAAACACACAGACCCTGAAAAGTACAAATCTTAAATCCCCACCCACTCTGTTCTTGCTCTGAATGGCTGAACGTTCAGGCTGACTGTTGATCAAATGAGATATGGGTTGTAATGGGGGCGACCGTGGTCCCAGTTCTGTCACGCTTGTCGAGGAGCAGAAAAAGAGCGACGGGGCTGCACTTTTTCTCCCCCGATTTCATCGCTGGCGTGAACACACCCCACTTACAAGAGCACAACTGGCTGATTTCACAATTTTCAAAAGCACTTCAAGTCTGAATTAACGTCTTTAGTGGCTGCGAACAAGTTCGGCTGCAGACGTGAAGCACCCCTGACTGAGTCTACAGTGTGAGGCGTCCTCATTACAGCTTTCCAGAGTCTCCTGTTTTTCCGATAGGTACTTTTTGACTTCCTATAGTTTGATTTAATTTTAGAATTTCCCTTGAATCAGATAGAGCAACCTTTAATGAGCGGAAAGAGGTGGAAGTGGTTCTGTGCGAATGCCTATGTGAGGCTGCGGCTTTGCAGGAGGTGTGCAGGATGACAGGATGAGAAAAAGAAAAAAAAAAAAGTACTTCTTATCTGTTATCAGACCATAAACGGGGGAGAAACGGGGCGTATCTAAACCCACTTTGGGCATCTTTTTGAAATATTATTTCAGTGTCAGGGGTCATATTTAATTGGACCTTCCAAACACACAAAGCTGAATGAATGGATGAAGGACAACAAAGGCGCTCAGCAGTTAAAAGCATTTCTGCTTTTGTGGTAGCCCAATAGAGCTATTAAGAGATGGGGAGAGATGGAAGAGGGAAAGTTATTATGGTGGAGCTGTAATGAAAGGTATAATTAAATGTTAATCCAGCATGAAATACAAGCGCTTTACTAAAATTCTGTGGCAGAAGCAGCTCAGTCTGCAGTAGACTGTCGAGGGAAATATTTTGGTGATTTACGCTGTGATTCTTTTGCCTAAGAAGCAAATGGAACTCTTCAATTCAACCGTTTACCTCTGTCACAATGATGATTATTGACAGTTATTAGAAGCTGAATGATAAGATTTGCCCCATAGAAATGTGGGTAAAATATTTTTATCACCTGTTGACTGTTGGTGCTTCAGCTACAAATAGAATAATTAGACGTTTTTAACCAGATTATGATAACTATGTAAAAAAAATATGTAAAATAGTTAAGTAAAGAATAATGGGGGTGGGATTATATAAAAGCTCCCTCCGACTCCTTTTCAAACAAATAATTATTTTTGACAAATGTCATATTTAATGGATTCAGTGTGTCATGTACTGTGTGTGTAAGTGCAAATGTGTCTTTTTATGATTAAAAGTAACTATAATGGCAATATTTTCAAGCGAATCAGGATGTATTTATATTTATATTAAGATATGTATCTTCTTTTACTTATAAATATTTTTTTTGTTTTTCCAATCAAGTCACAATTAAACTTTTAAAGTTTGCTATATAGATTAGGGATGCAATGATTCACTTTACTCACAATTTAGCTCAAACGCTGATTTTTGTTTTGGTCACGCTTTTGTCCTGGTTTGATATGTGGTTATTGTATTACAAAACAACAACAAAAATTAGCCAAAAGGCAAGAAACAACCTTTTAGTTGGCTCATAATAAGCCTGATGTGATGTAATCATCTTCATTTATAAAGTCCTTTAACACAATTAAAATGTGAACGAGCGCTTTACATTAAAGCTAAATACAATAAAAACAAATTAAAAAACATGAAGCTAAAAACATAAAACACAGCAAAAACGTACATAAAAAAGAACTGTAATAAAACAATGAATAATAAATCCTTCTTAAATTTAGCACAATTGTTTGTCACTTTCAACCTAAACCTGCTGGTGTCGAGATGCAGTGATTCACTTTCACAACAACTCGGTTTATTGGTTACGTTTTCAGTCGATAATTGTGGCATCCTTATTAAAGATGTATATCATCTCGGTTGTTTGTTGTCTTTAACATAATTTGTTCTGATTGCTTGAATAAACCAATTGCTAATCCAAATTTTGAATCCACAAAAAATCATAAATATGTTATTGAGAATAGAATAGAACTTTATTGATCCTATGAAGGGGAATTTACCTTGTTACCATAGCTCTATTAAAAACACCAGATAGATAATTAATAACACTTTTTCAAGACCTCTTGCAATAAAAACGGAATAAAAACAATGTAGCTGCAAGTTTAATGTAGTCTTCTGCCCTCTGGTCTTCTTGTTATTGCCCTAACTTAATGTGAAGCAAAAACATATATTTCTTTTGTTATTAGATCATTTTTGCAATACTTTTATTAAACTTCTTTGTGTTTGTTTTTACTAAAAGGCCAGATATAGAATCCACATAAAAAATAAAACTAGAAGCTTTTGTTTATTACATTTGAGGTCAGGTAGGAAAGGGATAACCTTTTAATAGTCCCAGATGTTAAGGTAGCATGATTTGGAAAAGTTAAAAAGCTATGATTTTGTGTGTTTTTTTTTTTATTTTATGTGTTTGTGTTAGTGATGGGAGTATCAATACCAACTAAGGTATCAAAACATCGACATTACCAATTTTGGCACTTTGGTGGCAGCGTGAAATGTAAAAGATTCAGCCGATGCTTCCTGTTGCTACCACGCCGGTTTATGATCAAATTTACTTTTATGTTAAACATTGAACAAAAAAAATCACCAAATTGCCAGTAATCAGTATAAATTGGTTTCAAATATTTTATGCAAAAAATGATTGGTATTGTAAATCCTAAAAGTGTGGTATGGCCCATCACTAGTTGATGTTAAAAGTACCTGGGTTTTTGGAAGCAAAAATGTAAAAATACTATAGTTCTTACACTAAAAAAAAATCAATATATGCAAACCTAATTAAAAAAAAAACATTTTACTTGTTTCTATGCAGACGACTATGTTGAATTTTAGTTAAAAGTTCAAAGCTAATTATGGGTGACTGTAATTCATAGAAAATAATGATTTTTCTTCATTACTTGCTTAGCTGCATTTGTAGAAATGATATCAGATCATTAAAGTAATGACAATTATGTGGGCCGTGTTTCAAGAGGTCACTCAAATACACAACTATCCCCACGTGAAAGCAGTCGTGTGTCAAGAATCTAGAATAGAATTTTAAATCTGAACTCGAGCATCTATCATGGAGCTTTGATGTCTGTGAGAACCCAAGCTCCTTCAAAAGCTTTGCTTTCTGTCACCAGAATCACTCCGATCTCTCCACCAGCTGTCACTTCCTTCTCTGTCGCACATCATGTCTCCGAACTCATTTGAAATGAATGAGTCCTGCTTGCTTTGTCGTTGCTGCCAGCAGTGGGCTCACAGTAAGATGCAGTTTGCTCATGTTGCTAACATCTTATTCTGGAGATTTTTAATTACATTTTTTGTTGTTGTTTATACCAGGCTCCATCTGAAGCTCTTTTTTGAGATTCTGTTTTGAAGACCTCTCGTCCCTCCCTGTTGCATGTTTCCGCGATGACGTTTATTAATGAGTAGATATGTGGTTTTAATGAATGGAAAAGGGCACGTTGATGCTGACACATGCAAGAGAGAAAATTAATTGGCAGGTCAAACTATCGGGATGTTGTAGCAATTAAAAAAAGAGTGCTATTTTCTTCTGCAACAAGGAAAAGACCACCTACAGCTGTCGGGGTAAACTGACAAATGGATTTTTTCTTCCTGCCATGATATGAACCCCAATGCTTGTTCTGATTTATCTAATATAACAAGCAACAAATATTTACCTCAAGTTTCCTTCCATTTGATTTACATTCTACATACAATAAAGAGCTATAACATTAATTGAATCCCGGTTATTACATAGTTATTCACCTGCGAGAACAATTCATACAGACACATTTGAGCAGAGAAGAGCATGTTAACTCCCAGCAGTGTTGGGTAGTTTCAGAATACATGTACCACTGGTATGCATTCAGAATAAAAATTGGGAAATCCTATGTTTTGGTACTGTAACTTTTTGAACAGATAGCAGCATAGAGTAGATTACAGTAACATTATTTTAGTAATTAGATTACTTTCTGATTCATTTAACTTTTACTTTCCAATCAAAATTAACTCAACATATATTTATTGCCACGAGTCAGCTCACAGGGGATCAAAAATGTAAAAAAAATAAAATAAAAATCAACTGAGATTGAACTATAAATGTTGGTCTGTAAACAAACAAATATTCAAACCGTATGTTGCTTTTTTCAAAATAAAACAGGAAATTAAATCTGAGGCTCCTTCCTTCAATTGCTTGTCTTCAGCTTTTGTTAGAGCAGTAAAAAGAGTGTTTTGACACTTCTCCTCAAAAAACAAATGACATTGACTGAGATAAAAAAATCATCAAACCAACATAAGAGTTTTCTTCAATAGACAGTAGGGATGTAAAGGATACAAATACATGTCGAAACATCAATCCAATGATGAGAAAAACAGCGGTATCGTTTGAAAACCACAGATGCAAACAAGATCATGCTGGTAAAAATGTATCAAATTGATTGCTTATATATAAGCTTCTCTTCCTCTGATGCAAACAAAAAGACGACCAATCAGATGCTTGCTTCTACCAAGTCGTATCAATTACAATAGGCTGAAGGTGAACCACAGTGAGAGGTGTGTGTTGTTTGCACTAAACATATGACAACCCCATTTTTCATAGTGCTGCAAACAGGACCTGAATTAAATAATATAACAAACTTTTTTTAACCACAAATAACAAAACGTTTGAAGCGCTTATCAGACATGATAACTGCATTGCTGTTTTTGTTGCTGAAAAATATATATATAATGCCAGTAAGAAAGAAAAAGAGACATTTTTATTTATAGTGTCCCTTTAAGTAAAAAAAAATGGACTGTTTTGTTTTGCCACAAATGTACTTCAAATAGAATGCTTACAGTGATTGAAGACAAACTTTAACGGAAATTGTGTTTTTGGTGTTTTTAACATGTTTTTCTGACATTTGCTTGTTGTCGGAGGACATATGACAAAATTTAAGCTAAAAATTGCATTTCTGAGGATTTGTTTCTTCAAATCATTGTGAATCAGCAGATGCAGAAAAAACGCTTCTCGAAAAAGAGTCTATTTTGGACATAAAAATCAACTGAGTGGACCACAAGCCCCCTGCTCCACTACATTCCGATGCATCCACTAGATCTGTCTTCGTTTTCTTCGTCTGAGCTGACATTTGGCTTAAAACTGTACTGCAATGCAAGTTATTTTTTAATAGACTTTTGCTGCTCTGCCAAAACTATGTCCTAGAATACCGCAGGTTCATTGATTTTGGCTAAAAAATGAATAATCCTAATAAAAAGACCAATGGGAATGCTTTAAAATAGATCAAAAGAGGATCGGAGTGGGTCTTTGACTTTACATTCTGGTCATGAGTTGGGTATTTTATAAATATTTATTTAAAGTACCCTTCGCATCACTACTTCTGAATGAGTTAAAAAAAAAACCACACATTTAGGAACAAAGCAAAATGCTTCCCATGACTCCACAGTTTGTAACCTAATCATTTTTGAATCACTATATGAAGAACTTAAGCTCAAACATAATATCGCTGCAGTTTTATTTTTATTTTTTAAGGAAGAAACTGTGAGTGTGGAAAATAGCAGGCAGAGATCTCAGGGGTTCCCGCCTCAGTCAGTCCAGCCAGATTGTTTATCCCACTTAAACTCGATTCATTTCACTGATAAGCAGGGACGAGTCATGGTGATACGAGAAATTTAAACTCCAAAGTGATGCTGATTTTAGTGTCGGCTACAGTCACATAAGATTAATTTATCCGACGTGAGATGGCTCAGATAGACGTCAGTGTTAGATTTCAAGGTTTGCTTTCAAGCTCACGCCTTTGTGTAACCAAATGCTTCCAAATGCCATCCACCGGGCAAAAATAAAATGGAGGGGATTTTGCTCGAGTGGCAGGATTAGAGTCATAAAATCATGAGGGAGAAGATTCAAAGCCAACAACCCATCACTTCTGATATCATCAGAAATTAACCTTCAGGGTGGAAAGACTGAGCTCGGAGAGGTGAGGTGAGACACAGAGGAAAGGTTGAGGAAAGGAAAGAGGGGCAGGTAGACAAATGCTGGGAGAGCTGGCAGGGCCTTGAAGGCTGTAATTCAGGGAGGGGAGTGCATTAATATTTAGAGGTGCTCTCAGGTAAAAGAAAATGAGCAGAGGAGCCCAGCTCTCAGGAAAGACTTGGAAGAGCCAGAAAAAAGATCCACTGCAGCAAACGCACAAAGACAAACACAAAGGTTTGTGGATAAAACACAAGAATCTAAAATGTGATGCAGAAAAGATCCAGATTTTTGAGCTTGATCTAAAAAAAAAAAAAAAAAACTAAAAAAAGAAACCCACAAAAATATGCATATATGAAAAAAAACCCAAAAATGTTCAAACAAATACCCCAGTAAAGTAGTAAAGATAATTGGTACTGCAATCTAACAGCTAATTGGATTTATTGACCCAAATATTTGAAGAGATTATTAATAAATCCAACAAGAACAGCAATTTTGGAGCTATCCATTTTTGAGCCAGATGCCAGCTCAGACAAGGAAAACAAAGACAAACATGGATCTAGTTATCTACAAGCGAGTGCATCACAGTGCAGCTAAGCAGAGAGTTTGCTACTCGTCCAGCAGATTTTCTACTTCACTAATACGATCTTTTTCAACGGTCACCTTTTCATTTGCTTTGATGAAAAAAGATTTGAAAAAATAAATACTTAGAAATGCATCATCAGAAAAATGCCACAAGAGCGTGTTAGGGTGTATTCAAATGGAAAAAAGTTCAGTAGGTCCAGGCCGAGTTTGCTTTATTTGATCCAGACTGAGTCCTGAATCTTGTGTTTGTCTGTATTCAGACCGACGCCTACCGGAGATTTGAAACTAAAGCCTGTAAACAAAACAATGTGACTAAAGATTTCTTCAGTCATTGGCCAGGAATTACAAGGGCAGGGCAAAGGAATAAGAGGCTGAAATCCTTGCAACCCTTTTTGGGATAGTTCACTTATTCACAAAATATAAACGTATTCAAAGTTTATACTTCGCTGATCAATTTTGAATGTCTGAATCAACATCAGGTACAAGACTTATTATTGCTACTTTGATACAGCGGAGGCATGCGGCAAGGTGGTTACTGATGATGTGACGGCTATGAAGGTACACTGGTTTACACAAGTGTTTATGACATATAGATTGTTGGGGAAAAAGTGTAAGAAGCAATGTATATCACGTTAAAAGATGTTTTAATGAGCCTGGATTCATCCAACCGAATTTCAATGAGTTGCATCGCTGCTCCCTGTTTGTTCATTAATATCTGGCTACAGTGGCCGTTTTGGTGCAGTTGTTCCACTCCGAAAACTGAGCGTATTCAAACAGTTATTTCAGAGCGTGCCAAAGTTCAGTCCGATTGGAAATGTACAGAAAGTTTTGGAAAAAATAGCTGCACTGTGTTGTTTGGTAGTTGCAAAAAAATAAAATAAAAAATAGGTCAGTGAGCGCTTGTCAGTGGTGTAGGACCCAACATGCAGGAGACCAGGCCTGGTGACAGAAACTTAACATTTAATAAATAAGCATGACAAAACCATGGAGCAACAAAAGAGTAACAAAGCAGAACAGATTAACCAGAAACCAGCTTTTAAATAGACTGAGGGTGACTAACTAAAATGAAGACAGCTGTGCATCATGATGAACCTGAAATGCGTGTGACTGAAAAAGGCCAACTCAGAACAGGACCAAAAACAACTTAAAAATCAGACAGAATCCTCATAGTGCTTGAAGTTTCTAAGTTACTTTATCAAGTAAAAGTATGGTTCTAAAAAAAAAAAAAACAGAGAAATGACTCCAATGTAGACCAGGTTTTTCCAAAGATCCCATGGTTTACTAGGGGGCTGCATGGTGGCAAAACGGTCAGTGCTCTCATGAAAAGCTACTAGTTCAAATTCCAGCTACACCTTCCTGTGTAGAGTTGACACGTTCTTCCAGTCCATGAATGGGTTTTCTGTGGGCACTTAAGATTCTTTCCAGTCCAAAATCATGTTTCATTGGTTAAATTGTCTCTAGGAGTGCATGTGAGTGAGTGTGAGTGTGTGGCCCTGCAACGGACTGGTGACCTATTCAGGGAGTAACCTGACTTCACCCTACAGATAATGGGTTGGCTTCAGCAGCTGCATGATTCATATTAAGATAGATGAGTGTCATTTCATTACTCAGTCACAATAGTCATTTGGGATGGGCTGCTGGAGCCTATCCCAACTACTGCACAAGTTGCCAGTCTGTGCATATCTGATTACTCTCAGTTATCTGATTTCTTGGTCATGTAAACAGGCTCAGGGACTCAGCTTGTGAAGAAGGAGTTCTGAGGTCCAGCAGTAAAACTTTGTCCCTTTGTGTAAAGCTCCGTAATTGAAAAGTACAAGTTAATTTATTAGGTGACATTAAATGGGGTGACAAAGCATGTTCTGTAATTAATAAGAGGACCATGGGGAGGGAGAGCTTTAATTATTAGCTGCCATGAAAACTACACATTTGCTTTACATCATTATGTCCTGATAGGAGAAGGTCTTGAGAACACTGTAAAATACAGCATTTATTAAAGCGATTGTTGATCAGTGACTGAGATCAAATAAACAGAGAGGGATTTGAGAAAAAAGAGCAGATAATGAGCACAGAGTGGAGGACTGAAATGCCACGAAGACTTTGATCAGGAGCTCACAGAACCGTTATTTGTTGGCAAAGAGCAGGGTGGCAGGCTTGCAAAGCCCCTCTCTGACTCCTGGGGTCAGAGTAATGAAGGGCTTGAGGGGCCAAAGAAGGTTCACATCCTCACACCAAAATCCAACCTTGTTAACTGACAGTGAGCTTGTGTTCGGAGCCAATCATGAGCAACGGAAACTGATCCAACTTTATGTGGACGGAGCTCATCAGTTAATCGTGACAAAAAGCCAGTTGGGAGATTTTTAGAGATCCTCATAGATATAGAAAAGTCATTAGTCCTAAGTAACAAAACATTCGAGATATATATCGATTTCTGCATGAAAATAGGCTTTTGGACTAACAGCAGCCTCACTCCTCATGGATTCTTATCAGGGATGCAGGAGTGCACAGCATGGACACCTTCCTGCAGAAATGTGGGTTTATCTTATCTCGGAGCAGCAGGGCCAAAGCCGGAATTTTTGAATTGCTAATTTACATTTTGTTTTCTTGTATGACGTTTGGCCAAGCATGAGCAACGAAGCACTGCAATGTGTACTGGAAAGGTGTTATGTGTTTTTAAATTGAAAGCCGTTGAGGAAGCCGAGACAGATGATGAAGTAAATTATTACACTAGAAAAAATAGAGTGGGGAGGGGGTTACATGGAGAGCGGGTGGGTGCTTGCTATAATGACTTTTCTGTCACCCTTACTGAAAGATCTACTCAATCATTCCTCAATCAAATTTTCAATCATCCCATCTGTGCTCATTCACCATTCCTTTATGAGCAGATTCTGCTCATAAACTTTTTACATCCCTTGGAAGATGAAATCCCCTCCTCTTTTAAAGTACCGCCCGTACTAAAGATCAGACTTTGCAAACCAGTACAAGTAAAGGAGTTGAGCAATATACCTGCAGGCTGCAAAGACAGCTTCAAATGAAGTAGCAAGGTGTTGAGAAGAGGGCCGCGCACTGCTCTCATCCTCAAACAGATCCAGGTTACAATGAGAATCCCTGCAAGTTGCGCCTGTCTTCATTCCTGCCCTGCAACATCCCACAGATGGAGTGCTTGCCAAAGCACAGTCAAATCAGTGGGAGACAGCATAGGGTCCTCAAGGGTGGATTCGGGGTCTGGAGGCCAGGACATCATTGTTTCTGCATCTGACGCTGGCTGGCAAAGGCCTCCACTGACTGGATCCCTCACTGGCCAACATCAGTGTGTCAGACTCAGTGGGCAGAAATCAGGCTCCTGAATAATTGATCGAATATGAATGCAGTATTGGAAGAGCTTTAACCGAAAACACTTACATGTGTTCTAAATAATAGATCGCAAAGCATTGTAGTTTGTACTTCTCTTTACTATGTCTGATGTGCTATCGGATGATAAATTGTTGTATTTTGAGCAGCACTGGTCCAAGCTCATGAGGGTTTATTCTCCTGGGAGGCTATTCTTTTAGCTCCAGGACAATAATTAATTGATCAGGTTTGATTTGATTTCCAACCGTAAAAAAAACACATAAATCCAAGAGGAATTTACACACCACATGTCTTAAATTTGGTCATTTTTTTAACTATGAATGGTGAGGAAAAAGAAAAAAACACAATCAAATGCCATTGATTAAAAAAAAAAAAATTATGATTCTATTTATATTGTTATTGCCATTAAAACAATGCAAGTTGCTAATTTATTGGTGACTTTACTCATTTAGGTCTGACCAATATTTAGAGATCCACTCGGATGAAAATTGTGTTTGGGTGTTTTTAAAATGATCTTGTGGCATTTTTCTCATGCTGGAGAACATAAATAAATGAAATTAAGCATTCAACTGCATTTTTGAGTCTTTCTTTATTCAAACAGTTGATAATCAGGAGCAGATGAAAAATGCCATTTGAAAAAGAATGTATATGTTATGTAGAAAATACGCTGGGCGGGTCACAAGCTCCAGGAACGTCTTTGTTTTCCTCGTCCGAGTGTGTATCTGGCTCCAAAACTCTATGGCTGGATAGCTCCAATCTCGCTTCTCATGTTTGTTTCTAATGAACTATTTCCATTCTGTAGAAACTATGTTTTTTTTTCTTTTTTCTAAAAATGCATAGGACCACTGGGAATGCTCTGTATATGGATGAAAAGACGATTGGTCCTTAAGGTAAAATAATAAAACAAACCAGGAAGGAAACAGATACTTTTATGTAGCGTTTTACAAAACAGAGCACATTTATATCATAAAGAACAAAAAATTGCGGCTGTGTTGAAGGATACTAATGAGGAATCATTCACAGAGTACACAAAATGCCACAAAGAGGACAACAGGAAGCTCCCACACACTTCCATTAGTTAGTGACCTCAGACAGGTATAATTTATCTAGTGCTCCAGGCTGTTATAACATATAGCATTGTACTTTTCCAAGGATTTTACTTCTTTAGTGATGTTTTTTGATCGGAGACCAGGGTAACACATGAGCTTTGTAAAGGTCTTTTATCTGGGGTGGTGATGAAGCAGCTGCTGAGTGGAGCACAGGTTCCACACTCACGGTGCAAAACTCCACACTGATGATGTGATGATGCAAGAGTTAAATACAGAGTTTGCAAACTGCTGTGATTGTGCTGTTTCTTGATACGGCTTCCTGGGTTATAATTATCAGTACCTGCAGGTGGGAAGAGGGTGGAATCTGCCAGGTAGGAGTATACCATGTGGAAGAACCACATGGGGAGATGCTGACAGAAAAAAGGCGTAGACGATTATCCTGATCTGAGGGTTTAACTCCCTGTGATAACCGACTTTGTTGTGAAGCCTTCTATCCAAAATGTGAGTTTTCCATAGATTTCTAGTGACTGTAAGATGACATAGAGGAGCAATGAAGCAACATTACAGCTTTGTAAAAGTAAAAAGCATCATATTTGTAGAAATTACTGACATTTTTTACATTTGAGTACTTTCTGAAAAGTACTGGCTATTTTGATGAAGAGATTTTGATTTCTGAAGGTCCAGGAAATGGACAGAAACAAATGGCAAATTTTTTTTTCAATTTTGGTAAAAATGGCATAATCACAATTTAAAGACCACTTTTTAAATATCTCGAAAGATGAACGCAGTCTGCATGAAGTCTGTTATTTTGAAAATCGAGGATATTTTTCTCCTTCTTCTCCTTTTCGCCCTTCTCTTTCTCTCTTTACAGAAAGAGTTTCTGAGCATCTAATGTTATTTCTGTAAATGGTTTAGTCTCAGCAGAATTGATTCAATGTCTATTTTTAGCACAGCAACAGCTAAAGCTGCTTTTATGACACTTCAAAAATTCAGAGTTACGTATCTGGTGTGACCACACTTACTGACAGGGGTCAACTTCACGATTGCTTGCACTGCACTTTACAAGCTAATCAAATGTTGCTGGGGTGTAAGAATGCATTCAGATCAACAATGCCTGGCGGATTTGGTTTGATTGGTTGGGTAATGTGATTTCATTTTTTTGGTTTGCTTTCACGTTGCACTTTTGAGAAAGCCACCAGGATGTAACACACTTGCAAACTTTAGCTAATCAAAGGCTATAGTTCCCAGTTCTAAAAAAGGTTTAAGAACAAGGTAGTGAAGCTGGTCATTATGTAACCATGTATGGATAAACGCCTCCACCTTTTTGCTACTCCACATCTGCCTATGAGACCTTTTCCAACTATTTATTGTATTACACGCATGTGCTATTTGCTCAATGGGCTATTTGTGTGATACAAATTCAGAGTTCTAAGCTTATTTTCCTCTTGTTGGTTTGCTGGGCAGTGGCCGTTTATTTACAGCTGCTAAAAAACAGGAAAAAACATGAAATAAACTTTACTACAGTTCCCCTGCAAGCTGCCAAGACCAAGCACATTTCCCCACAGGACAATCCCTATCGCACCAGATGACTTCCAATGTCAAGTTAGTTTGACATCTGCAAATGCTGCATTCCATACTGTACCAAACATTACTGCTGCTCAAGTAAGAGAGATCTGGAACGTGGTTTGGTTGGTTCTGACATTGTACGAAGCGAATCAATAAACGAACCGTGGTGCAATTCTGCTAAGCTATGATGTCATTTGTGTGACACTAACCGCTATGTTTAAAAACAGCTCTGAGCATCATCTGAGATGATGTAAACAAAACAGCCAGCTCTACTAGACAGAACACAGGGAGGAATATTAAAAATGCCTGAAGCGATACAACACTGCTTGTTTTTTATTTGTTCATGTACTTTTCTTTATTTTTTTATTTACACCGTTGTATCAGTATAGCAGTATCCTCCATGGGTATAACTATGTAATGTAAGTACAACGTAATATGTATTACTATCTATCTATGTATGTATGTATGTATGTATGTATGTATGTATGTATGTATGTATGTGTATATATATATATATATATATATATAGGGAATGTAGAGATTCCAGAGGAGCCAAACACCTACTCCTGGTTGACAGAACAGTCGCTCATAACTGCAGGTCACAAAACACCAACCTGGATTGATTACCAGAAAGCCTATGACTCAATGCCACACACCTGGATCACTAAATACTTGGAGCTGTACAACATCAACAGGACTCTAAGAGTCTTCATGGGAAACTCAATGAAGTTCTGGAAAACCAGCTTTAAAACCAATGGGATGCCACTTGCACGAGTGTCCATCAAATGAGGAGACACTCTGTCCCCACTGCTGTTCTTCATAAGCCTGAACCCCCTCAGCCAAATAATTAACACGACTGGCTATGGATACAGACTCAAGAACGGGACAACCATCAGTCACCTCCTCTACATGGATGACATCAAGCTTTATGCTAAGAGCGAGCCTGACATTGACTCCCTGATCCAAACCACCAGGCTCTACAGTACTGACATTGGGATATCATCTGGGCTTGAGAAATGCAGTCGAAGGAGAGGGGCGTTTGTTTGTATATATACATATATATATATAGAATAATGTGTCCATCATGTAGAAGACTAGGTTTAATGTCTTGTCAATTACAACAATGAAAATATATTTTGCAAAAGTCCTAGACGAGAAGTTTAGTACACAGCTATGATGGATTCTTTTTTCTTTAACATTTGTGTTTACATTCTGAAAAGCTGAATGCAAGTAAATAAACACAAGAAATACAATGGCGCATTCATGTTTTTTTTCTGTAAATAATGATCAGAGACTACCATCAAATTATTTAAATCACTTCAGATGGTCTTTTGTTAACAAAAAAGACATTTCTATTAGAGCTTTGCAAAAGCATCGATGACATAAAGCAGCAAATGCTGGAGAAAGATTGCTCGATGCTTACCTCGTGGTTGTACTTTCAGATCATAGAGTGGAGATATTTTGTGATCTGTAACGTGTCAGCTTGTCTCTACATGAGCCTCTGGGATTAAATGTCATAGAGGATGAAAAACACACATTTTTGGATTTAACATTTACTTTCCTGGAAGAACAAATCACGCAGAGATTAGGTTGATGTCACAACGGAGACAAATGACTAACTGTATCAGGTTAAATTGTTTAAATTATCCAATAATTTTCTCGTTGTGCTAAAGGTGAGACAGTGAAGTCTTTCACAGCAACTTGATTGGCCCTGTTTTATTCTTTCGAAACAATGAAGGCGACACATGTAGATGGATGGTGAGCGCCAGGTGAAATAAGAAGGCTATTTATTTACTCTGAAGGGAACAAAGAGAGTTCACAGGTAGACTGTGCAGTCTTGTGAGAGTATTCTGATCCGCCGCCTTTCTGCAACACAACAATCTTTACTGACCCCTCTCTGCCGTTAAATCAGCTTTCTGTAAAATAATATTTATTTTTTGTTTATTTGCAACATAATGCGCATTGGTGCGGTCTTAGAGGTGGAAAAAATGAATCTCAAGAAATTAAAAAGACTTTTGTTTCAAGAAAAGGTTTCTTACTTTCTGTCTTGCAATAAAAAAAAAATCTTATTTAGAAAATGTTCAAATAGCAAAAAAAAAACAGCTTGAGAAAACATGTCTTAGTAACTAGAATTATTTTCTTAAAATAAGAATTCTTGGTAAGCCCATTCCTCTTACACTATTGGCAGATCATTGTTGTTTATTTAAAGAAAATCTGCCAATGATACACATTTTTCTCTTACTTCTCAGGGGCAGCTTTTGCAGTAGATTACTTTAATTATTTCAGATAAAAACCATCACTTTGAAAAATATATATTTTATCGCTATTTCTTATTGGTTTATGGTTCCTTTTTTTTACTACTGTCTTACAAAGTTTCTATTTTATAATCATCTTAATCTGATGTTCACAGGTGTGAAGCTCAAGAAATCCTCAGCAATGTCTGTACACTGTGTCTTTTTTAATCCTTTAACACAGAAGATTTAGATCCAGTGCTGAAGTTCTTCAAACGACCGTATCTACAGACTATAGTTTACGAAATCAACGTGATTCCGGCAGATTTCATACGCTGGGAAAAGAAGCTTTCTTGGTTATGTCAAAAGCTTTAGTAGTAAAGTGTTTATGCAATTAAAGCAGACTGACAGATTCTGCAGGTTTGCTGAAATATATTTCAGCTGCAAACTGTTTTCTGGGCTTTAGAAACTGTTGGAATGACTTTAATTGCGTAAATGTTCAGGCGTTACAGTAGTTTAAAGAGCGTGCGTTATTTCTTGTCACCTGCAACAGCTCTGTTATTAAAAGGCTTACATAATTAGCTCTGCCTTTTTCAGCTGCCCTTTGTATTCAAACGTCTTATGCTAGGCTATAGATTGGGGCGCCCACACTTTTTCGGCATAAAAGCTACATTTGAAACCACAATCTTCGAAAGATTTACCGCATGAGCACCTTTATATATATATATTTTTTTTTTCCACCTCTATATATATATATATCTATATATATATATATATCTATATATATATAGATATATATATATAGATATATATATATATCTATATATATATATATGTAAAATATACACATCTAAATATACTTGTTTATAGATCACAATAAATGTATTTGGCTCCGCCGCTACAGATGAACAGATGATTCCCAATCTTTCAGCTGTAAAGAAATGAGCCTTACTTTAAATACATGGCATCACCCACAATCAATCATAACCCTCTCTCCAATCCTGTGACTGATAAGGGTCTCCGACCTCTGACCTCTCTGCTGTCGGTGATACTGCTGTCATAGTGAGAGAAGAGGCAGTGCAACGCGACTGGAATGCTGATTTCCAGTGATGAAAAGTAGATAGTGTCAAACCGCATCTGCTGCAGTTGTTTAAAGTCATCTTTAGTAAGAGATGCACCTGGAGTGCAAACAGGGCTGCCGGTCGAGGCAAAATGGTCCAATCTCACGGCAATTTCATGCACAGTAAAGGCGAAGAAAAGGGCGATCTTCGTGAACAGGGAGTGGGATCAAATGTTTATTCAAATCCTTGGCCCCTCGTTTTCTCTTCAGCTTATTCTGGCTGCACAAAACTAAATGCCCACAATCAACATGGCAGGGGAAAAAAAGCAGACACACACAAAGGCCGACAAAATGAGCCGTCATCCTCATGGGAATTGTGATGCTCTTTGATTTGTGCTCTCTCTGTAGACACAGCCTCCTTTAGATTTTCTGCTGTCATACAACAATATGAATACAAGCTTGAAGAGTTGTGCCACGATAGCGCTGGGGTGTGAAGGATGAATGTGTGCAGGCATTAGTTTATGCACGCTTGTGTGTGCAAGAAAGGAAAAGATAAGTTAGAATAAAGCAATAAAGCAGTTGCATGAGGTGAAGACGTGAACTGAATGTTACATCATGACTGCTGTCTGATACATTTTACAGACTAAATATGCTGCTTTTTTTTGTTGCTTTCAATGCTTTTTTAAAGCCTTTTCTGCTCAAGTGATGCTTTAAGATTGCAGCTTCATTTTTACTTTTCCATTTATCTTTTGAACTTGCTTAATTCCTTTATATTTTTTATAGTTACATTTATATACTGTTGGGTGAAGGTAGGGTACAGCGTGGACAAGTCACGATACACCACAAATCTTTCTTGAATTTAATTTATTTTAGCAAAACTAACTTATTTCTGGTCTGGATGTTAATAAAAACAGTTTTTGTTTGGTGATACTTGCTTTACTACCTTATTAGAAGGCCCAAAGTGCTTTACAGTCACAGTCCATTTCACCCACGCACACACACATTCATACCATGATGGGGGCTCTGCCGCCAAACAATGGCACCAATCTGCAACTACCAGGATCAATGTAGAGTTCAGTGTCTTGCCCAAGGACACTTCACCACATGGGCTGGCAGGGTGGGAACCGAACCTGCGATCCTCCAATCAGAGGTCAACCGCTCTACTTTTGCATCACCACTGGCCCATGACTGAGACCGAGAGCTGATGGACTCACAGCTGCAACAGGGAGTTTAATAAACTGTGTTGATTTGGAGACAGCGGTGTTGTTACACACTGATGCTGCCATGCTACGACCAATGCTATGCCAACGAGCTGTTCTGTGTGTTGCCTGTTTGTGACCACAAACTGGTTTAAAGTCAGACAACCACGGAGTGGTTTTTAAGATGTGGCAGATAAATACAACACATTTAATTCATGGGACGTTCATTGAAACGGTATTTCCTAAAAACAACAGACATGAATCCATTTTGAATGAAACTTTATCAGCAGTATTTAACATTACAGAGCCGGTGTTGAGCTGAAAAAGCTCTATAGAGCTGGGTGATACGGCCAATAGATATGGCAAGTCATAAATATAGACGTGCAAAAATAGCAAGTTGGACAAAGCAAAAGAGAAAATATATTTTCTTTCTTAATTTCATTTAGCTCAGTTAATACTGCATCTGGAAAACAAATGCTATGTCCCCACAAAAAATAACATAGATCAGGAATAGGCAACTCCAGGCCTTGAGGGACGCATTCCTGCATGTTTTCCAACATACCATGCTCTGGCATGTTCTACTAGTCTGGACACACCTGAACCAGTCATGAGTAGGACTTGGAAATCTGGAAATCATGCAGACACTGCGGCCCTCGAGGCCTGGAGTTGCCTTCTCCTGTCATAGATGATCAAACTTTGCAGTAGAAATAAACTTTCTTAAAGCAAGATTTCCAACTCTCTGTGTTTTGAGAAAAAAAGTTAAAATAATTTTGATTCATTCCTAGAATCATAATGACTCACACACCCACATGCATATGTGCGTATCAACATACTTTTCTTTAAATAACTATCTGCTTGTCTAAATCATAGAAAGTCATTGTCTAGTGACATCATATTCTGCCAAAATGATGTGTGACCTCGATTTCTGTTCATTTCTCTTTTACAGTCAATGAACACATTAAACAGGAGACATGTACAATTGTTTTATTTCCCAGTCAATTTTAGGTAGAAAAAGTTGTAATTTAATTGAGTCGATTGTGAGACTTCTAATGTTATTTTTGAAAAAACACATCAACATGGTTTCACTTTAGGAGTTTTACTGATCCAGAGCCTCCAGTCAGGGAAGTTATGATTCAACAATAAACAGCATTTTGCAGCTCTGCTTTCGCATGCTCCCTGATGCCTCCATTTCCAGTTGGCAAGTGCATACGCTGTTTTCCATGTTGACTCATATATATTAAGCAGAAATGTAATTAAAAACCATGCAATCATGAGGGGTTAGACTTCCTCTGTGATCCCCAACATGAGTTCAGAAAAAAAACCTGGTGAAAGATTTGACACAAAAAAAGGGTGTCTGAGCAGGCACATGCAGTGAGGCAATGATGTGGTTCTGTGGTCTGTGTAAAAGTAAACTGGATTTCTGACTATTTCAGCCAAACTGGCATTAACACAGGCACAACACCTGTTCCAAGTTGGAGGGGGGTGTTAGCTCTGAAACTGAGGGACTGTGTCCCGCATTGGCAGGGATTTAGCAGCCATATTTGTTACTTTAAATTAATGGAAGCTGCCTGTGTTTTTGTCTCTCCTTTTATTATCAGCTGATTTAGTAAAGCAGCTCAGGTGCAGGAGGTAACTGATGTCTCCACACCTGTTTTTCATTTGTACCTGTTCTCTTAGTGTATTCTTACTGGGTTGTGGTATAATTTGCCACATTCCCATCATTCATTTCAGTCCACTATGGCGTTCCTCAGCTTCCCTCTTTGTCAGGGGCGATTTATGTTTCTCTCCACACTTCTTCTATTTTTTTTCCTCTCTGCAAGAGCAGCACTTTTATTTTCAGCAGCAATGACTATTCATTATTTTACCTTTTTTGTGTGTTTTATTTTGGTTACCTTCAACACACAGAGGAAGGGGGGCAATTATGAAACCCCTCACATTATAATAAGACCTCATGCTGTTGGGAAATCAATATTCCAATACCAAGCAGTGAGATCGTTTAATAGAGAACCTGTTAATAGGCAGTTCCAGATAACTTAATTTCCTATTTATTTCCAACATGGGATAACTAAGTAGCCTAATTATACTGTCAATGGAGAAAATTTGAGTTAAATCATGCATTTAAGTTACATTTATGTTATTCTTCAAATCTATTGTTACAAAAAGCATATTTGGGAAGATTAAACCTTGTTTTTTTTAAAGGGAAATTTTGTTATACCACCAAATGACTTCTCATTACCTTTCCGTCAGTCTTTTTGTCATGTCTGACTGAGTGACTGTGGCTGCTGAGTGCTTGTTAAAAGCCATTAAGTGAAAGAATGACTCGTGTGTGGCTGAGCAGAGCTGTGCGTGCGCGTGCTCTTCCGCACGCTGGACCGGAGACGGTAATTGCTGTGAATCAATCGGGAAATAAGTTATTTCTACTGCTTTGATCTTCCATTTGAGCCGTTACGGATTCCTGTTAGGGACTGACCAGCAGTCAGGTCGAAAGAAGGACGGGCCAAGTCTAAGTACAGAAAAAACACAAATAATGGCTTTGCATGCTCTGAAAAAAGTGTTTCCATCTGCACATTTGGAGCTATGCAAAGTAAAATATTTGCTGATGACACTGCATTTTTTCAGGGTCACTAATAGACAATGTAATCCCTGTAAAATCTTTCATTTTTTTTAAAGCCTTTCAGACCTCGTTGCATCCACTTCAAGGTTTGTGTGACACGGTTTCGCTGTTTTCCGTCTTTCTGGACGGCGTGTTCTTGCAAAACAGAAGATGAATGCCCCCCCCTGCTGTGTCAGACTCCTCTAATTCTCTTAGCTTTCAGCATTTCCACCAGCTGGGAGCCAATTGCCACAGACGTGATATTTCACAGAGATCTTTGGAACTGAAATCCTTCCACAGCAACAGCATAAATATAGGATGAGAATATACAAAATAGATAACATAGAAAAAAGCAAATGCGTTTCAATTTTTGTCACTGTTTTTGCACATTTGGGCAGTTCTTTTTACCCGCTTTCAACTTTTAAATAAAGTTACAAGTATATATTTTAGTGTTTCTATTGTAAGACAGTAAAAAAAATGTTTCCCCTCGTCATCATTTTATATTTTGACCTCTGATGTAAATTCTGTCACTTCTTTTCAGCTCATCTTCCTATGATCACATAGGCAGAGAATCCTCAACTAGGAGCTCAATTATGGCACTTGCAAATGCCCGCTTGTTATAGGTGAGCTTTATGCAGAGTGGTTATCGCTCTAATATTGTGGGTCATTTTGTGCAATTTTGATGACAGGAGAAAAGACCACAAAAAGGTTTGCTTTTCTATTTTCTCTAAGTGGTGGCTGTTAGTGTCTTTTATGAGGCAATCAGCTGAACAGATCAGAGCGGGTCTTGACCAAATAGCAGGCCACTTCTTGACAAAAAAAAAGAAAAATAAGATCCTCACTTTTCTAAGTTGGACTTTTGTGGACGATCACAAAAAAAAAAAATAATGATGTTTAATCTACAAGTTGTTCTCTCTTAAGCTCCTGAAAGCAACATAAAAAGGTAATTTGCAATGCTGAAATGTCATCACACAAGGGTATTATTATGACTTTTTTTTAATTAAATAGAAAACAGATATACAAGCATTTATCTAATAAGTGTTTCAATCTAAAATGTAATAGTGTCAATATTGACTATAACACATCAGTTTAGAGCAAGTTGGAGACAAAACTGAAAACAAATAATAAAATTGGTGACAATTTTTACTTGGAAATAGCATTGGACATATAACATTGGACAGACGTTTATTATCATGGATACTCTTATTTTTTCTCCAGTTCAGGGGTCTCTAGAGACATATTTTAGCCCTCAATGGCATTTGGTCTTTAAAGAAAGATGCAAACAATGTGAATAAATGTTAAATTAATTAATTAAGTTAAGGACATGTTCCTGTCTCTGATCCACATTTGCATCTTGTTGTGATTAAAAACTTATATGTTTGACTTTCTTGCATTCTAATCCAAGTAAATCTGCTGCAGCAACAGGATCTTATTTGCCACAAGTTGTATTTTATTTTGAAAGGAACTTCAAATATAACATTTCTATAAATCAATTATTGCCAGGACAATTATTGTGTGTCTGCCTGGACAGTTTTCCAGTTCATTGCATGAACAAACAACTGCACACACTCAAATTAACTTCTACGGAAGAATTCAGAGTCACCAATCAACCTATGATGGATGTTTTTGGACTTTGGGAGACCGAAGCGCATGAAAAAACCTACGCATGCAAGGAGACTTCATGTAAGTTCCACACATAAAGTTCCCAGGTGGGATTTGAACCAGGGCCTAGTCCAGGGATGGGCAACTCCTGGCCTCGAGGGCCGCATTCTTGAGTGTTTTCCAACATACCATGATCTGGCATGTTCTAACTGGCTGGACACACCTGAATCAGGTAATCAGTCATGAGTAGGGCTTGGATATCTGGAAATCCTGCACACACTGCAGCCCTTGAGGCCTGGAGTTGCCCATCCATGGCCTAGTCGCTTTGAAGTGCGAGAGCCAATCATTATACCACCATGCAGCACTACTGTATCCCTCCCAGTAAATGCTTATTTTTTCTAATAAAACTGCAGGTTTTGAAATTACCTTTAAGAACTAAAACTGTAAGTTAGCAACTTTGTTTCCAAAGTTAAAACAAGTTGAATAAAAAAATGAATTAACCACCAGTTAGAACTAATTTAGTTAAAAAGAGGACAAGCCTCTTCTTAAATAGAACTTCAACTATAAATAAACAGACTTAGATGATCCCGGTAAAAGGCCAAAGTGCATTAGACCCCAATGAGTCTAAATAAAGAATACTGCATAATCAATAAACTGGCAACGAGTGCATCAAGCCTCTGCATAAGTGAAATGGTAAAACTGAAGTTGTTGCACACTAGTGAGCAGAGACAGTTTTAAAACATGAAGCCTGTTTTATATCTGCAATATAGGACTTTTCAAAAGCTCTTTAGAAAATACATCAAAGGCATTTCAATTATGTACTTCCTGTTTATCTGCTCCATCCCTGTTCAAATGCGAAAATTTACCCTAATCTGCTATTTCTGAGCAAAAGCAGTAAAAGTTAAGTATCACTTCTGCCATCACGCCCAACTTTACAGCATCCAATTAGCAGCTTTTCTTGCAGGAAATTGCATTAACTGGCAGGAGTAAAAGGGACACCATTCTTAACACTTTCATTTACTTACAGCACCGTCTGCCTCAGGCTGAAGCCACTTTTAAAGAAATGTAATAAGCTTATTTTTTAACACGTGTTCTACAGCTGGCCTATTATACAGATGAGCAACTCTATGAGCTCTGTTGTCTGAAATGAAAACTATCCATATGGGTACACGTGTTGTATTTTCCCCCTGGAATTGATTAGCAAGGTGTTTATTGGAAGACGATGTATGACAGTGATCTGATACAATAGAAATACAGAAACAGCTCACTTCACTGTTAGATTATAGGAAATAAGGCTGGAATTCAAACAAAAAAGTAGTAGCTTACATTAAACTATAACTCTATTTATTTAGACCAAGGTACTGAAGTCAAGCCTGTAGTACATCAACCGTCTAACATCAGAGATGTCACTGGTGACACCTAAATAACACACTCGCAACATGCCATTACAATCAGCAGGAATTCTCTGACGTGGAAAATAATTCCAAAAACTTTTGAAGAGTTATGGAAGTCAAAAGAATTTGAACAATTGAACTTAAAATCAGGGTGAAAATCAGGCCTCTAGTGTGTGACCAATTTGGTTGCACGTGCAGTTGGATTTTTCAATGGTTCACCTAAAAAAACTCCACGGTCGCACCGGTTCGCCCAGCCTTTCTGTGGGGGAAAAACATCATCTCTCCAAACCTGAAAGTCTCATTCCTGTTTGTGTTTGCAGATGTAACACACCTCAACTAAGAATTATTGTTGTTTTTTTATTAGCGCACATATCTGAGTTGTTCAAATTGGTCCGTATGCATGCACTCTGTGCACATGCGCCCGATGCTGGCGACAGTTTGAGCGAATGAAAAAAATCTGTTGAAATCCTTTAACACTGGAGCTTTAGCCCCTTTATTTACATTTCGTCTATCATAACTTTCCAATTTACGTATTAACGTACCTCCAGCGGACTCTGAAGCGGAGTAAATGCGCTTTGTGCTGATATGTTAAGTTAATTTAGTCTGGATCAAGTCCTGAACCTTGAGTTTGCTCTTTATTCAGACTGCCATCAAGCTTACATTTCTATTTCGAAGCAAAGCTTGTAAACAAAAGCACATGACTAAAGATCTCTTCAGTCATTGGCCAGGACTAACGAGGTCAGAGCAAAACAACGGTCATGGAAGTGCCATCCTTATTCAAACTTTATGTCTCTGCCCAATTTTGAATGTCTGTTTCGATGTCACTTACGTTCTACACAAAGCACACCATGAACAGGTGAGCAGTCTGTTTCAGGGACAATTTAGAGACACCAGTTAACCCATGAGGCATGCTTTTAGGCTGTGGGAGGAAACAAAACCCATGCATGCACCTGGAGAAGATGCAAACTCCACACAGAAAGAATGTCATCGGTGCAATGCAACAATTTTTAAGTTTGTTCGTTTTCTGAAAGGCCGAATTTGTGCAAGAGGGACCCAGCTGCACACAAGATGGCATTGGCCAGAAGCAGAAGTTATTCAATCTACCCTATAACCCTTAATCCTGATTCTAACCCATAACCCTTATCCTAACACTAAAGTATTTAGAATTAACAAACAACTTTTATTAAAGCTTAAAGCTTGGGACCTTTGAATCATTTTAATCGGCAGAACCTCACCTATGTGACCATCTTTATTTTGTATTTTTTCCTTCTTCTTAGACATAAAATCTTTCAAAAATAGATAATTCAGTCTTAAAAAAAGTTGAATTTTGCTGCGGAAACCACCAAAACGTTCAACAAATTATTTGTACGACATAGAATGAAAGTTTTGAGAACTCAATATTGAAAGTAATAAAAACCTGTGGTTTGTTACTCTTTCTTTGACAGTAAAGTATTCATCACAACCAACCCAAATGACTTTGGTGTGGATCAAACAGTCTAGTGTGAAAACACACGAATGGAATCCATGTTTTGTGTATCGCTTGGAAGAGCAGGGCTTCTCTGAGGTTCTTCATTTTCAACTGACTCATTCTGGAGGTGCTTCTTTAAGGTCACCTGCAGGTCATCACCCAGAACCCAATACTCACATGGCAGAAAAACCGCCTGTGGGTTCAGGCTGCGTTAGGTAAGACTCAGACATTGTTCAGAGATTATTGAACTGGCTGAAGATCGATGTTTGCCTTTGCTGCACTCTAAAGTGATTTCTCTTTTCTGGCCGGAGCGCGGCGGCTACACTACTGTCCAGAAAAAGGATTCTGTTACCCTTTGAATGCAGGTTGAGAGCTGAATCCTGACTTTAGAAGATTGGCTTTCCTGCTTTAAGTGTTGCTCTTCTCTCTGCATTTCGATGTGTCTTCAGCTTAGCATCTGGACTCTCACAGCAAAGCACAAGAGAGCCACCTTTTTCAGAGCAGTGGCTTATTGTAACATCTATCATTCACATACAACAAATCCCTGACTGGCTCTTCAGGCGGTTTTACTACCAATAATGCATTGATCCAAATGGCTTGTGGGTCGTTAGAAAGCCTTGATTACACGAGTTTCCGGCGAGCAGAGGCCCGCTACCTTCTTAGGATGAATATCTGCAACGGCAGCCAGTGGACAGATGCCTCCTGAATGAAAGCTGACAAGTCTTAAAGAAATCCAGCTCTTCTATTTAAGCACCAAGGATTACCATGACCTGAATCGCTGAAAATCTGCGCTGACAATTAAAGCAGACCTTTTTCCAGGTGCCACTTTAAGTACAGCCTCTGCTCGGCCTCTTTACAGAGCTGGCTCTGCACAGATAAGTCATGGTTACTTGTATTATGAGTGTGAACCTTGAAGTACAGAGACCAGAGTTTAAAGTGAATCTAGGTTGCTCAGAGTTTCTGCATTTTTGCTCAAAAGTAAGAAAATATTTATTTATTTTGTTTCATTCAATGGAATGAATGAATGTTTGTTTCCAGAACAAGATACATGCCTCTGATCACACCACTCAGAAAATAGTTTAAATCGTGTTATTTAACACATTTTCTTGTTAGTTTTAAAGAAGACCTCCATGTATGAAATGTATATCTAACTTCAGGTTCCAACTATGCATGTTGAGATCCTCATTGTGACCCCATTCGGTCTATTTTAGTTGAAAAACTTCTGAATGTAAACATTTTGACAGCAGTGCTGTATTTCTTAGTTATGAGTGGCATGTGGAAAAAAGTCTGCAAGATATGCAAAGTTTACTCCTGCAAGCTCCTATAGACTTCCTTTGAACTGTTTCCCACTGGAGTTACCATATAATATTTTAATGCCCCCTTCCTATTATTTTCTTTTTCTGCATTCTCAGTCTCTGTTGTTGACAGTGTGACAATGTGATGAACTTAAACGTTTGATTAGTAGTTATGAGGGAAGCTGATTAAGTTGGAAGCGATTTTTTTTGTAAGAGCTGTCCTTAAAATGACAAAAAGGATGTAAGGCTTCAGGTTATATAGCGCTCCAATTCTAAACCGTAAAAAACCTGCAACTTTTGAGCTTTACTGCAAAATTTAAAGGAAAAGAAAAAAAAACATCACACTTATTTGTGTCTTGACTTACGATTTGTGCCCAAGACTGCAGTTCTTTTTATTTTAGAATTTTAATTTAGATTGGTATTTTGAGTTTTGTCCATCTGTTAGGCTAAATGGAAGCTACTCAGTGACAGATTTATTAAGTGTGTCGCTTCTAGAGCTTTATGTTCAGTAAAAACATGTAACAAAATAAAGTAAAAAAAAAAAAAAAAACTATCCTAGTTTTAAAAAAAAGACCCCGAGATGAACCTTTTTTTTTTTTAATCCTTTTTATTTGGACAGTAAATCAAACACACATCAGTTTCTGATCCCAACCCGTCATAATACTAAGCACAGTCACATCCTATTTCTTTTCCTATCATAAAACAACCAATCATTTACACATTTTAACTGTACCAATGTATGAAGAAAAAAGTGCAAACATGTTGTATTCTTTGAATATTTCCTGCTTATTGTTTATTCTATCAAATGTTGTGGATGCATTGTGTAGTGGTTGATGCAAGATTTGGTTGGACCGGGACTTTGTTAGAGTTTTTAGGGAAAAAAATAATAAATGTTATTGTAAAATGATCATGGAATTATTACACAATGGTTTTGATAAGTTTTTATGTCCGTCTTCATGAGTTAAACAGACAAAACCAAAGACAGATGTGAGGCTTCCACACCCAAACCAAGTGTTCCAGGCCATTCTAGGGTGAAAGCACCAACAGCTTCTTCATGAATACCAAACATTTTTCTAGAAACCTATGTATACTGGAGCAATTTTTCACACAAACTGACTGATTTGACGTAGACCAATAGAATCCTGTCACAACAGATCCAAGACATTCCTAATGAAAGGTCAAAGGAAAACAGCTGAAACGGCAGGTTGTAAAGACGGTCGCTTGAAACCACTTACAGGCTGGAGCCACATCTTTTTTTTTAACCGCCATGCGCCCAGTAAAACTGCCTGTGTTTGACTGTAAACCATCTTTTATGTCTGTATTTTACATCAGTCTTGTGCTGAGAGAGGCTGATTGATGAGAAGCTGCACCGAGAACAAAGCAGTCAGGATGTTTCCATGCAATGGATTTGAATTTCCTCGCGAGACAGTTAATTTACGGTCTGCATTTGTGCGGCTTTTGGTGGGGCTTTGCTGTGGTAAAACCCCCTCAGAATAAAGAAAAAAAAAAAAGAAAAAAACTTTGGATCCTCTTATTTCAAACAAGGCATCCTGCTGCAGACACGATGCTGCTGGATGTGAATGCAAACAAGAATAATTTGGTGAATAAAATATCTATGAGAAACCGTCTGAAGCTGAGATCAGCAGGTTTTATTTTACATTATTGAAACTGGATTGATGCACTGACTCTACATATATATTAGACTTCCTAAAAGATAAAGCAGAGCAGAAATGCAGTAGAGTTACAAAATAGAGCCACTCTGTTTGGCATCAAAACCCTCAAAAACTGGCACCTTATAATATGATTGTTTTTATAAACAAAAAGCATTTTTGTTTGGTTATAAATCCAAAAACTAGTATTAAAATTTGCAGTGAGTAGCAAAAACTACGGTAGCAACAGATCGCAAAACTCACCGTTCGGATTGTGTCACAGTTTTAGACACGTTTCGAATCAAACCTCAGATCAGTGAAAAGGAAAAAAAAAACCAGGACAAAAGAACAGGATAAAAGCTCACGATTTATTTTTTGGAAACACATATATGTAATAAAAGAGAATACTTAAAAATATAAATGTATGCAGACCTAACCTTTTGACGGTAGCTCCTCCCACACGTAGCAAGAGCGTCAGGTTTATGAACACACTTTGGACAAGCGCCCAACAGTGAATTTAAAACTTCAAAATAAAGGTGGCAGACACAAACTTGACGTGTGTTTGGTGGGAACGCTGTAATACAGTTTTGTCTATTAGTCTTCTACCATTGTCCTAACTGGACATTCAAGCCCCTTATTGGCCAGACACTCCTGATCCAGGTCATAAGCAGCAGATTAGACTGATGAAACAAAAACGAATGACAATGGTAGGAACATGTCTCTAGAGAACATTCTGTTTCAAACAACAAGTGAGTCCTGGTTAAAAAAAAGTTGCAACAACTCAAGAACACATATCGTCGTTTTTTTTTTTTTAAAAACATTTTTGAATCAACTTTAGAGTGGTTCATCACAGCTCAAAACACTATCCTAATTATTGCGCAAGCACAAAGATACAGCAAAACTACAGTTCTAAAACCCTGATAAAGAACATTTATCTGCTGAATCTAAATGCAAGCAACTACAGATTTTATTGTAACAGGCCATCTGGAAAACTAGGTTATTCTCTCTGGGATTGAATTAAACTGTTTCAGACCTACATTACAGGTTGACGGCAGCCTTGGCGTCAACCAGGTGCTTAATAGATTTGATGCGAATGGTGAAAGTGCCTTGACCCAGTTTTATGCTCTTTATACTTTTACCTTTGGGAGAAGATTCAGCAAATTTGTTTTTGTGTTTATGAAGATATTCTTTTGAACCGTAGGACAAAAATAGTTTTTAGATGTTTGTTTCTTAGAACTAAAATTAGACCAAATAAAGATTACAATCTGTCAGTTTAAAGAGTTATAGATTTAATGTCTCTATAAATGGCAGTATTAGTCCCCTTCAAAATATTTAGTTAATTTTGCAGTGCTTTGAAGTTTTTATGTGCTTTTTAGGCTTTGGCATATTATTATTTTATTATAGGTATCGTCTTAACACTGGCCTCATGTGCTGCAAGCTACTGTTCAGAAAAAGCAATAAAAAAAAAGCTCTGGTCTTAATTGACTTGCAAGAGAAATGGTGAAATATCAGCGATATTTTAGAGAGCGTGGAATCATCATCCCTTTAAAATAAAAAAAAAACCCTCATTAGTATTATTATTAGTTATTATCAGACTTTTTTATGTTAGCATGGTGTTTTAAAAACATATTTTAAATAATGCTTTCTAGTACCTCAGATCTGGAGAGAAAGATTGATAATTACAGTTACTCTGCCCTCTTGCAGCCATGTTCCCATGGCAACCAAGGGTAGTAATACTTAAGTGGGCATGATTCAAATATCTTTTAAAAACACAATGCTCTTATTCCCCATTTTCAAAAAATTCTACTTAAACAAGAAGAGTACCGGTAAGTAAAATAAAAATGTAGACATACTGGTATTTTCTGGCCATTTTCAAAATGTTTAGCATTTTGTTTTATCGCAAAACCCAATACGTTCCATTTAAACCAAGACATAAATTAAAAGGCAGGAAAAATGTTATCGTACCCTGATAATGGAACCCATTCTGTCTCATACTTGAGCTTCTCACATCTCTTAGATATTTGCAGTCATGTCTCGCAGTGTTAGTCACTCACTTTCAAAATGTTACAAAATGTAAAGCAAAAGAGCAAAGGTCACAAACAGGATCATTACAGGGTTAAAAAATACACAAGATATTATTTATTTTTATTATATACATTATTTTTCTCTAACTTTTTTATAGACAAGGGTCTTGAAAAATGTCATAATATATTAATACTGGTCGAGGACGACTCGAATCCAATTACTGGTAATGTCCGTTTAATGGTTTGATAGCATTTTAATGTTCTGCCTCATTGATTTCTTCATCACTACTATAACGTCCATACTGATAACACACATAGCCTCTAAAAAAATTAACACTTTTTAAAGGAAATGTTCACCACCTTAGTGTGTCACATATAGACAAAGCTTAGGGAGGAACTAAATTAAATCCTTTTAAAAAAGTTATTTGAGTTCTTTTTACTTTTTTCTATTTGTTGTAAATGCTTTAAATGACAGATTCTAATTTAAATGTTATATATATATAACATATATATATATATATATATATATATATATATATATATATATATATATGTTACAACTGAGTATTAGGACCTGTTTACAAACAAATCTTTTTTTTTTTTAAATAACAACTTTAAAACTCGGAATTTTACGAGAAAAAAGTAGTATCTGTTAAATTACTAGAATAAAGTCGTATATATATGTCTTTAAAAGTCGTGAGTTAAATTCATCACTTTTTTTGTTGTAAATGTATGTGTTTGCACCCATGTGACTAATCACAATATTTTACTTGGTAAAATGTATACCAATAGAAACAATATTTGGCTTTTAAGCAATAATTTAAAAAAAAGGCCTGGAGAATTCTTTTCTTTCTTTTTTTGTCTCAAATGTTTTAATTTGTAAAATGCTAACTCAGACATCCCAAAAATTTACTTTTAAACAGTAAGATAAGTAGAACTTTTCTGTCTGCAGCATTATGCCAAGAAAACAAAGATGGTGACAAACAGCCATCAGAAACAAACATTGTGTTTCTGCACTTTCAATGGTCTGGCTGAATACTCAAATCTGATTGGTATTTGTGTGTAGATGTGCACTTAAAAAAGTAGTTCTGGTCACAAAGCTGAAATGTTGTATATCACTGCGCAGGTTTCTTTAAACCTTGTCTTCGTCATCTGGACAAAAACAAGCGATAAGAGATGAACTTTCTCGCTGAACTGATGTTTTATTTTACCTAACATGACGATCAGCATATATATGGCTTTCCTTTGCCGCTGCAGTCGAGGTCTGCCTGCCCAACGACATATTATCATGTTACAGTGACAATGGGCAGCATCACCAATCAAATTGCCAGCTTCTTGCAAGAAAGCAATGGTATAAGTGGGATAATGCCCGACGAAGTGTGCAATAAACGCACGCCAATTAATCGTGTGTATTACCGCGTAAGCGTAGACAGCTATTATAATATTGCTATATTATACATGATATAACTTAAAATAGCTTCCTGAATAAGGTTTTTAAGTAATTTTCAGTGATATTTATAAAACTACAAGAAGAGACATGGTGGTGGTAGTGTGATGTGATGGTCTAGAGTTGATTTGCTGTGTTTAGACACCTTGAATTGCTGTAGCCATGAAGTTTCACAGAGTGAAAATCTTTAAAACATGAGGTTTGATCAGAATGATGAAATAGAAAAATGATTTGAAACGTGCCAACTGCTTAAGCTTTGAATCACTCACAGAAAATAAAAAAATCTAGTTTTTGAGGCTGTATCATAACAAAATTAGACCACCTTAAATTAAATTAGGCCAATATTTATGTAAAAACATCACCTCTTTGCAGGGGGCGGAGCTAGAACATTTTATATGGGTGGGTGAACACTTTGGAAGAGCAACAGAGTGGAAGGCTGTTACAAGTGAAAGGATCAAAATTACCCATAGTTTTATCACAAATATTCTTTTTTTTTTCAATAAAAATATTGTTTTTCAAATTATTTTCATCATTGTTTTGATGATTTCTTAATTAATAACATTATTAATGAGACTGATATTGACTCAACAACCTGTAGCTCCGCCCCTGCTACTAGGATATGTGGACATGACCATATCCTTATTAGTTGGTTTGTTTCTACATTTCTTCACATCATTCTGCATGTACTCCACCTCTGAAAAGGTAGTACATCATCTCATACTTTCATTATCGTCAATATTTTTTTGTAAAAACAAAACTAAACATACACTCTTTATCTTGCCATATGAAACCAAAAACTGCTGATTTCACAGGTGTGTATTTTGGGCAAAAGCTGTCTTGTGAGAAGAATAACAATCGGTAGTTTCTTTTAACTTCTGCGACGCCTTTAGGGATAACTTCACTGTCACAGAGATGAAGCATGAGGAACATTAATGCAAAACTGACCAATGTCACTTTCAACGTCTGACCGCTGCTGCTTCCATAAATTGATTGCCATTAATGTTGTGTATCTCACGTCTGAAAAGGTGTTTGTACCCTGGCTTTCCACTGCTGTTGTTTTTCTCATAATTACCAGTATAATTAATGTCATCACAATAAGTTCAACAGCTATCAGAAACTGCAGCCTCTGAAGATAATGAGAAACGTAGCTTCAGCAACAGTGCATGGAACTGTATTAGTCTGAGGGAAGTAGCAGCAATGACTTTCTGTCTAGGCTGCAGGCAGCCATGAATGCATTTTTCATTTTTGCCCGAAGGGTAATAAATGATGGGAGTGACGAGACAACAGCACAACCTGAATTAGCAAAGGTACTCTTAAAGCTTCACTGTAGCCTGCTGGCTCATTCAAATTCCGCCTGTTAAATCCTAAGCCTTCCATATTCCCAAACTGTTTCTACAGCACACCACAGGGACATCTAACCAGCACTCAAGCCATGTTTTTTTTATTTGGGCTGCACACTTTAATGGCCTCAGGTCAGCAAAGAGACCTAGATCTCCATTAATTCATATAAACTCTGCAAACGCTGTAAACTACCAGAAGGGCATTATGTCTTTCAAGGACTATGTGTCACGATGAAGCCCAAATATATCTGAATGTGCAGAAAATGTTCGCACAATACTTTAATAACATCAACGCAAAACTCGTGACTCGTAGAAAATGTTATAAAACTTTAGACCAGGAATGCTCAATGAGTCAATTGCGATTGACCGAACGTGTGGGTGGTTTGCCGGTTATCAAAAATAAACAATATACATGATAACCTGCAGATTTTGAACAAAAGTAGAAGGAAGGAAAGAAATGGCTTCCTTTATTTTTACTTTCTCAAATGTTAACATTTATAGTTTTAACTAAGATGTCTCAGAAGTGTAGTCTATGTGCACAAAACTTCAAACACATCAATGGTAAACAGACCTTGGTATCAACTGCAAAGACTTATGTCTATGGCTGTCCAGCGACTTTATTGTTTAACTTCTTTGTCCTGAAATTGTTGACGACATTGCTGAGTGGCCGAGTGCGGGTTCTTGTTGTTGTTGCATTTTTGCTAGTGGCAGCAAAAAACATGTTTAAAGTTGGTTGTCGCGATCCAATATGTAATGGCTACTGATTGCGCCAGTTTGACATCACTTCCTCTCTGTGGGCTACATTTTACACAACAGTTGAGCAATTGCAATCAGATTTACTCCAGTAATTCAAACATTTTTGTTGTTCTAATATTGTAAAACTTGCAATGCATTATTTGAAAAAAGATTAGCTGCTGGTAGCATTTTCCGACAGTTCCGCTTCCTTTACCATTGTCCAAGTCATTTAAACAATGCATAACTCAGTTTTACACAAATGTATGATTTCTCAAACCACGGAAAGCTCCCCCTGATTGATTTACATCTCCATGAAATACAAGGGCGTCACCTAAATGCAACATTGTATAGCTTTATACTGCTGTCATTACATGCAAAGAAAATCTCATTGGAGTAATTCTCTCTTGTTTGATTGTTCTTTATTTTGATTTTTGGCAACAAATTGGAAAGTCAGGATATTTTGGTCTTGAGCAGATGCCCCTGAGCTACTGTAGCTACTTTTTCTGCCAAATGAACCGTTAATAACATATCAGTGAGTTAATAAAATGTTGTTCAGTGGCACTGGGGAGTTAACTGCTACCAAATGAAACAGAAGAAGAAAACATTTGCACATGCGCGGTACAGATTGGGTACATCCAACAGTGCAGTCTGACTTTGGACATGTGCAGTAAGGATTGTGCAGTAATGATCCTTAGCATTTCTTCATTCTTTTTTCATTTCTTTTTTTAATCAACACTAAAGTACACTTTTTCATTATTGTAAACATTCAAGAGGTTAGTATTATTATTATTATCATCGGTAAAAATGTCTCAGGAGATACTCTGACTGGTAGGTGCCGTAAAATGCCTCAGCAGAAGTAAACATATTTTTTGTGCAAGCGGGGACCCATCAGGTAGCTGTTACAGATCAGGTAGCAAAAGTTGGGATTCAAGCAAGTTGTGCTGCAATTAAAAGATGGTTCATCATTGCAATATTTACTACACACGGCAATGGTTTATTCAGAGTTCCATCAGAGCTTTTAGAAAAAAAACACACTCGTCATCTCAATCATCATGTAATTAATTTGCATAAACAAATACTAACATTTTTTTTTTTTCAAATTAATCTTGTGTGTTGATGTGTACATGTAAATTCATGGGTAGATTTTTTTTAACTGGTTATTTCAAAAATAACTTGCATGTAGAAAAGAGTTGGGCCCCTGCTTTACTGCTTTAAATGGATTTTACATTTTAGTTTAGTTAAAAGTTAACAGCATTTCACCAGGTTTTCTAAATGTGATACAATTTCTATAATCCCAAAATGACAAATATGCCTTTTTTTTCTTGTCAAGTCGCGTTGTTGTGCACTAAATGCTGATTCACACTTGAGTCTTCCGGATTCAACAAAACTGAGAAAAACTTCAACACCCACTGGTAATTTTACTTTTATTAAAATGTTTTATTAAAAGTTTACTTTTGCTGATTTTTCTTAAACTGACTTGAATCTTTTCAGTGTCATCAGGCGACCAAAACATAAAATAGTTGCTATAGAGATAAAACCAACAGTAAAGCTGCCATTTTGACAAAAAAAAAACATGTTTTTTTTTCACAGGCAGCTCAGACCGGCCTTTCAGTATGTGAAAGGGGGTGGTGAGGGCGGCGGTGGCACGTAGAGGCGGGTGATGAGGGCATGGGCAGGTAGCGGCCAGGGTGAGAGCAAATACGGCCTGCAGGCCTTCCAACACCGCTTGCGACTTTAATTTCTTTTTTTTTTCTTCTTTTTGAAATTAATTTTAAGTTACAAAGTGAATGCTAAGATGCTTTTTTTGTATTGAGATTCATAAATTGGATTAGTCTTCCTCAATTTTCATAGTAAGATTAATAAATAATTAATTGTCATTTTTCCTGCCAACAAGGAAGGTGGCGCCTCTTCAAGAGAAATGACTATGTTTTAGCTTATGAATTTAATACAATTTATGTAAAAAAAAAAATGCTGCACACATTTTCATCAGCTAATCCACATCAGAAAATACTGTCATCTGTGATTTCAGCAGAGATGTTCCAGAATGTCTTTACTTTTTTTCTCCTCACTGATTTAGGAAATCTGCCCACAAATGACAAAAATTCCAGTTTAGAAAACCAGCACTTACAGTCTCTGGGTATTATTGTCTGCAGTGTTTCATACAATTCATCTTTCGCTAAATCTTCTGCCAGCTGGCAACAGATGCAGGAGTTTATCCAGTAAAATGTCACTGTCAGAAACAGCATCTATTTCCTCTTTCACACACTTAAGAAAGTAATGCCCTTCAGTGAGGTCAAAGTAAGAATGCTAAACACTGAGCTTTGGAGATGAACTCTTCACACTAAAAAAACACTGTAAGAAAAACAATACAATGTACTTTTTATATATGGGAAATCCTAATTCACAAGGGCAATTTTGTTTTGGTGGATGTGAACACAAATTCCAATGAACTACAAAAGACTGAACAGTCGCAGAAAAAAGTCTTACGCTTATGCTTTTACATTCACATCGGCCTCAGCAACACATGTTCAAGCAACCACTTCCAATGAAAACTCTATGTAAATGCACATATATGGTGCTTTTGGCCTTCTGCGTCCAAATTCTTGCGTTCATACGTCGCTGCGCAAGCTTTAAAGCCTGTTTTCGGACTTCCAACTTAAGTACATGTATGTATACCAAAAGCATGATCAAGAACCATAGAACAAAGAACCAGCATCATATTTTGCTTGGACTGCAAGTAAAAAGTCTGAGCAAAAACAACCAAGAAAAAGTGATACAAATTAAAGATGACTGGCTTTTATGAAGAGTCTCTCCAACTAATGTCCATGTTATTGTGCTCATGCAGTCTTTAGAACAGAGCTTTAATCCTCAGAGTATTTCCCATGCGGTACAGCAGGTCTGTAACCTTTACCAAGTGTTATTCTTACATAAATAGATTGTTTTCAAGCTCTGATTACTCTGCTGATGTGAGGCTGAAGTAACAACTATAACAATATAGGTGCACATTGACTTCATTCAGTGAAAGCTCATTAACCCTTTGCTGTTCACACCAAATCGTCTCAGGAGACAACTTTTCTTCTTATCAAGTGATGGGTAATGCACTTGGAATATTGCAACATAGCTCATTATCCTTCTAAAAATCCAATAACATATCTGAAGAATATTTTTATTTCATGGTAAATTTTACCATTGAAAAATGTGAACGTTTTTACATCTTGTCAGTTTGTTGTAGGAAGTGATCTAACAAACTATGGAGTGGTAATACAGAGATTAAAAATCCAGCAAAAGTAAGTTGTTATGTATACAGTTTACTTAACATATTGATGCCTATTGATGCCTATTGATGCAAACATGCACCAAAGTACTTCTGCTCCAAATTTACCTTAATTTAGCATCTACATGAAAGCAACAACACAAGTTCATTTTTTTCATAGCTAGAAAAGAATTCAGGCTTCAAGGGGTTCAGGAAACATAAAAGAAACTTGTTTGATCATATCTTTTTTGATCATATTTCCCATCATTTATTGTAAATGACATGTATGTTTATTTATATTTATCTTATTGGGTCTAGCACCTCAGCGAAAGTCCTTAAAAAGCAGAGAAAGAAAACATTCACACTTTCTTATCTTGAAATACTCTATGAATTCTTCTGACTAAAAGTGTCTGTTACTTACATTTATTGTTATACTTTACTGTGTTTTATTTTCCATTATGGACAGTGCTGTTAGTTGGACATGAGCACAGCTGGCATTTTCCTCAAAAAGTACTACTGACATTAACAAAGTGACTCATACAGGGTTTAAATTATACAAGAAAACTCAAAATGTCCTTTTAATATCATCTTTTTTACTGACACTTTTCACAAAAACAGTAAAACGCTGAACCACATTGCTGATGGAAAACAAGCTGTAATCCAAACACAAATTTTTTTATGTTAACAGAAAAAATACTGCAAAACAAAGCAAACTTCAGAAGAATTAAATATTTAGCACAGGGGTCTCCAATTGTTATAACTAAAGGAGATTTTTGGTGAAGCTTCTTTCTGGCCAGCGGGAGCTGCAAAATCCCACTTTACCTTTGAGAAAATTCTACTTTATATATGTTTTTGTGGCCATTACATCATTTAGTTATACATTAAGCTTTTAAATATTTGCAATAACTGAATAATAAATGCTTTTATTTTTTCATATTTGATGTATTTTACTTTTGATTGCATATAAGTTCCTTTCAAAATAAAATACACCCAATGTCAAATAAGATTTTCCTGCTGCATCTGATTTACTTGAATTAAGAATGCAAGAAAGTCTAGTCAAATATGGTGTTATTCGTCATTATGACTCCGTCTTTCCTCAACTTATTGAAAAAATAAATATGACCATGTTGGTGAAAAATCCAAATTAAAACAAAGAATAAGTAGACACAATTTTATACTTCAGAAACCTTGCTGTTAAACAGCACCTGTAATAGTGCAGAAGATAGAAATACTTTAAGCTTATTCTGTTAATAAACCACTGCAAAACTTATCAAACTAAAATGAATGAATCACAACAACAAATACATTATTTATTTAATTTTTTATCTTTTTTTTTTCTTTTTTTTACGTCAAAGAGTCACAATGGTGGGATGAAAGAGCTGCACATGGATTCAGAGCCTCATTTAATTTTTAAAAAAAGCATCGAATGTTTGCAGTTGTTTATTTATTTATTTTTTAATCTAGTTTAGGATAATATTATCAGTTATTGCATTGTTTCTTAAATAAAGCCATAATAATTTGACATTGGATATGTGTTTGTCATTACAAAATAAGATGTATTTGAAAAATTCTTGCAAAAATGTCATGTTTTGTCGTACAAGCATTTTTAAATTAATTTTACTTGTCTGAGAAGAAAATCTATCAATCTAAATAAGTTCACTTCCTTTGACCATTTTGTTTGTTTATCTTTTGCTGCTAACTCTCTTTCTGCTTTTAGAACCAAGAGATTGCTGCCGGAAGTAGAATTTATTTTTCACTTAAAAAAACAGTGTAGAGGTGTTAGACCAAAGTGAAAGTGAGGTTTCATTTGTCAGATCCAGACTGGATGTATTTCCGTTCTGAAGCCCAAAACATTCATTTTAAGCGCTTACCGAGCCAGTGTTCACCAGTGATTCTGCCAAATCCTTCCTGATAGGACTCCCATCCTCTGAAGAAGTTGACCGAGCCATCCTCCCTGCGCTGAATCACCTACACAGCAAGAAAGGAGATCAGAGGTTAAACGGGATTCATCCCACACTGCGCTCCACCATGCCTTTTTGATGAGTCACTCTCTGTCCCTCTATCGGTCGCCGAGCTCAAGTAATTCTAAATAAACTCCTAAATGCTCACCATCCCAAATAAATAATGCAAGGCCTTTTTGTCCTGAAAAGGCAATTTGTTTGAAGCTAATGAAAGGAATCCATTAAACCTGGCCTGATGCTGAAGTGAAATGTGATGTAATCAGCGTACTTTGGCGAAAACCCTAAAAGGGATTACATTTATAGATCAATAATCCAACTGTAAATACACTCTTATGAGCACAAATGACGTTTATTGTGCCATTAGTCATTCACTTTCAAGATTTTGTGGAGAAATTAAATGGTAATACCTTTGTGGCAAGCATAAAAAAGATACTTAGCAATTCATCTAGACCTGTTGTACATGTGTATTTGCCTGCTGGTAAATTATTTAAAACTTTGATATAAAGTGCTTCTTAAAAGGAAATTACAGATGAGAAATCATCAGGAAGCTACCGCTAGAAGGCCCTTTTTCACAGGAAATGACAGTCTTTTCTGTGAGAGTTTTTGGGAAATTCTGCATGAATAATCTCACAACACGAATGCTCTCTGCATGCACACAAACAGATATTCTGCAGAGTAAAATCCTCCTCCTAATCACCCCTTTTTAACTACATAACTGTCTGTGTTATAATTATCTTAATCATGATTGCTGTCATCATCGTTTGTTTAAATGATCTTGGGATTGTTGATCTTTTTATTATCTAAGACATCCATGAAAGGTGTGTTACACAAGAGGTGATCATCTTCGAAACTTTTTTTTTAAGTAATTACTTTTAAAACTTGGGTTATGAAGCAATAGAGGCCACCCTTCATTGTTTTATAGAGATTATGATTTTAATAAAGTCATTCAAAACATATTCAGGAGCACAGACATCAGTGAGCATGAACATTTTCAAAGAATTAAAGGGCTTAGAATTAAACATTAACATTTAAACCACTGATGGTTTCAGAAACGATCAGTTTCTGAAACCATCTGCATAAACATTTCTTATGGTTTCTGCACAACGATGCATGTGCTGGAGGCCTTCAGAGTGGCTTTGAATTTTAACAAGCTTGTCACTGCATTGGCTGAACTGCAGCAAGCACCAGAGCTTAAACAACTTATTTATGTTTCTTTTTTCTTCTTAAAATTGTTTATGAATAACTGTCTGTTCCAACCAAGTTAACTTAAATTTACTTTTTTTTTTAATTCACAGGGTATATGAATGCTTTCGACTACACTTTTTTACCTGTTAGTTAGTAATTATGAGAAGTTCTGCCTATAACTACTCTCCGTTAACCATACACTATTTGTATCAGATTTGGTACACATTTATGCATCTGACTAGCATGTTCAAAACTTTCCCTAAAGGGGCCATACCATGATTTTCTTGTGGCTTTCAGAGTAAACTATATCCATATGATCCATATACTTCCTTTGGAACACAAAAAAGCAAATTATTTATGAAATATGAATTTTTTTTTTGGACTTTTTCATACCCGGAAGTAAAACAACTCGATCTCTAAGTCCCGCCCATTTCACAAAGTCATCCTAGAGCCAGCCTCAGCTGGAATGTGCCTGCCCGTGCATGCAAACAAACAAACAACCTATGAATGTTTTGCAAAGATGGATGTGCATATTGGGCATATAAAATGAAAGCGTTTTACAGATCACCGCTAGCTCCACAAAGAAAGTGTGTGTGTGAGACAGCCTGGGGGAGTGCCAGCAGTACAGACTGGACCTGAAAGAGGCTGTCCTTAATCTGTGACATCAGCAGAACCCGCTCATCTTCATGGGTAGGGGAGGGGCTGCTAAAGAGGGCACAGGTATTTAGAGGATTACTCAGAAATGTGTGAACGGATCAAAATACCACTTTGAGGTTGTCTGTAGTGAGGAATGAACAGTATAATACACTTAAAAGCTCAAAAAATAGTTTTTTTCACGGTATGGCCCTTTTAAAAGCCCACGTTTATAATTTGGTCCATGTTTTCTGCCTTGTAGTTCATCATCATCCCACTAGAGGCAGTAGAAGGGCTTTTCCTGCTCATTTCAAAATGGCTGCCTCCTTTAAAGCATTGGAAGGGAAATGTTTTGCTAGTGTTCTAAACTTTATGTGAAGAATAATTACTCTATTTTAATTCATTTTTTTAGTGCCACTTGCTGTTTTAAAATACTTTAAACATTTTTAAAAAGTAATTCTTTACAGCATAATCCCACCATGTGAGAATCAAATTAGAGACAGTGGGTGAACAAAGTGTTGTTTCTTGCTGGGAGCAAAAAATGAACAAATCACTCAACGTATCATAAATGAAACTATCCAAATTCCATTTAAAAAAATACATGGCATTTTTATTGTAAACGTCAGGCTTAAAAAACATCTTACTTCCCAAAAAATTGAATTTCCTCTCAGTTTTTTTTTAATGCAGTGGGCTTCACAGGGTTAAACGTGATCAAGGAATTATTTCTCCTTCAAATAATGACCTTCTTATCTTCCTCGAGGCCTCCCTTAAATCCCTGTCTTTCCTACAAATATAAAAGAGCCTAAACTGTTTAGAAAATTTGATTAAAAATAGTTAAAACTGAATCTAGCATTTAAATGCGTGTGATAATAAGAGTTTCAGTTTAAAAAAATCCCCTATTTTAAAGAAAACTATCAAACTATTGAACACTGTCCAGTTTAACATTTGTCCCTTGATGCAGATCATTTTCTCTGCATGAACATTGAAAGACAATAATGATCATCAGTCTGTACTCTATTACTGTAGTATTTATGTTCAATGTAAATGACCATTTCTGAAGCTGCATGCCCGTGATGTTTTATCTTACTCTTTAGAATCTGCTCTGTGATTTGAAGTTTATGTGTTTAGGAGTCGGTTGTGAACTACCAGTAGCCTGTGGCTACCTCTTTTTTTTCCCGACGTGCTTCAGCAGTAAAAGGAGAACACAGCAGGTTCAAAGAGAGTGGAGAGGATCGCGCAAAAAACACATGGTGCATCTTTGAATGAGTCAATCAAACATGTTCAATTTATATTTAGTAATATATTTAAGTAACAAACAGCTGCTGCTATGCAAAGACATCTTTTGAAGCCATGTTTTTGAAAGCAGAATGTGTAGCTTTGTCTGTTTAAAACAGGCTTTCTGCATGTACATTTTAACTAAAATCACCAACATTTTAATAAAAAGAAAATTCTTTAGGAATTCCTGTATGTGTTTACATTGAGAGTTGTGTTAGCTGTTTCCGAAATGATAGTGTTTGTTTTTCTTCCTTTTTTATTTAGCTGAATGAGGGCATTTTACTACGGTTTGGGATGTAGAGTCAGACAGCTGCTACTTTTAGGGTTGGCTGTTTTTCTGGCTCCTTCAGGGATTTTTTTAAAGGTTCTTAGTCAAGACAGCAAATGTGTGGTGCCCCCTCCCTGTGTATAAATCTGTGTGCGGTCGATGGGGTGTGATGTACCAATAGGTATAAAAGACCATTTGTTATGAGGAAAAGCTTTTCATAATTGCGGAACTGTAAAATAGGTATTCATGAAGCACCCTCCTCATTGAACTGCCTTGGATTTTCTAAGAGTACCTATAAAAGTAGCCACGAGTGAGTGTTGAAAGGAACTTTTTTGCATGCAATTACATGCTCAAACATTATATCAGTGTCTAGTGGGAATGCAATTTCTTATACCAGCATTTCTAAAGGCTCTTTGAATATTTTGCATAAACAAATTCAATTTGACTGTTTGGTGCAAACTTATGTGACACCAGTGGCACCAATTCAGTAGAACGATGTCTGACGGATGCTTGAAGTGTAAAAAGCGGAGAGGAACGCCTGTTCACTATATGTGGCAGTTTTTTTTGATCAGACATTTGATATCCAATAATAAAGACAGGCGAACTTTATTTTCTAAAAAAATAAAAAAAAATAATAAAAATAAAAGAGGATTAGGCATGTTTCTTAAACAACTAATAACATTTAAAAAATAAAGTTAAAATATTGGATTTGGCAAAGTACTGGTACTATAACAAGAACATCTAGATATTCCGAACAATGTTTTGATAAAAATGTAAAAGATTTTTAAGTGGAAAGTAAGAACCACTCATATAAAAATGGTCTTATCTGTGTTTTCACATGTTTTTGTTGTATTTTTCTGATGATGGAGGACAAATATAAAGAAAATATAAGCTCAAAATTGCATTTCTGAGTATTTCTGTATTTGAAATTGCTGGAAATCAGATGGAAAAAAGCAGATTGAAAACAAATGTATTTGTGACATAGAAAAACAGCCGGTGGACCACAAGCTCCCCTGCTCTTTTCTTATTCATCCACTTGTAGACAAATAGATCTGTGTTTGTTTTCATTTTTCAAGCTGGGATCTGCCTCAGAACTGTACGGCTGGATAGCTCCAATGTTGCTCGCCATTTTTGTTGCACCAATAATGTTAGGTTGGGGCTGTGAGGGGCTGTAAATTAGTGTGCGTAAACGTAGAAACTGGGAAGGGAGGGAGGACCATTGACAACTGACACCTTGTCTAGAGATGTAGCAAACAAGACAACATATTATTTTTAATTAATTTAAACATGACTTATAAAGTGCTTTTCATATGTCCCTGAAAACGACACCGGTTTCTTGATTTTGACGGCATAATTTAATCATGATTTAAAAAACACTCAAGTGCTTTTACAATAGATCAACAGGGAATCGGATTGGGTCTTTAAAAAGTTAAGTTACTTAATAGCCTAACAGGTTGAGCTTCACAGTGTTTTTTTTTTTTTATTTTTACATTTACAGGAGAACAAGAAACTGTAATACATATATTCTGGAGAAAAACTACTATTGGTTTCATCCAAAAAATATACAAAAATCTTTAAATACTTAAAAAAAAAGTCCAAAACAATTACTGGGACAGCCCTGATGATTTTTATTTTTCCCATCATATCTTTTTCAAATAAAAAAAATACTTTTGAGGAACTCTAAGCTGAGCTAGTTTTTTCTAGGTTGAAAAAAACATCTCTACCACTCATATTTTCTTGATTTATGTCATCCAATATCCCCACCAAAATCACTTTCCACTCACCTACTCATATTAACCTTCAAAATGAGCTTTCCAGATATCTGCCTGCTCCCTTGTTTCAGTGCGTCAGTCTCAAGTTGTGTCAATATATTGTCTTTATGACTCATCATAAATATATATAAAATTTAAAACCCATCTGTGGCAGAGAGTTGTATTTGTAATTGCTTTTGCTTGCCTGTCACTGTAACAAAAGCCAGTCCTCAGGTGTCGAGATGGTCCAGCTATGAATATTCAAGCATGCACTTTTATGGTTCTGCTGCGCCGTGGCTCTTGTCGGTTCTGTTTTATAGAGCCTGGGCCGCTGTGGAACCTCACTCAACAACCAGCCACACAAGCACAGTTTTCCCCGAGATGCAGCCCAGCATCCTATCTGACAATTTCTTCCACACAATGTGTGGCTGGAGGGTTGCAGCCAACATCAAAGTTGTTTTAATCAAGGTCAGAGACTATTGCAAGTGAGACAGGCGAGGTTCCAGCCGGCACACACCGAGATCTACAGCGATGACGGAGTGGCCATTTCACCAAAGGGCTACAGACACATTTAACGGTTCAAAAAAACCAACTTTAAACACATAACCCTTTCATAAGAGGAGCAGCACAATCTGAAGTGATGACACAATGTGTTCATATGTATTGTATGGGCTGCAAAATCAATATTTATGACGACTGCAACCAAGGAAAATGTCCACTTTCCATCTTTCATTGTATACAGACATACAAAAACACAACAGAACAAAAAAAAAACACTTTTTTTCATGATTTTACTGTTTCAGTAAAATCAATATTCTCTGCTCAACAACAGAGAAAAAACAATTCAGAGCAAAAGAGCAATAGCTTGTCCTTGCTGATTTGCCATTTATCACAGTTATTTTACATTTTGGTTTTATCTGTTTAAATAAGCGTACAGGAAAATTCATTAAACCTAAGTTTCCACAAATTCACTTCAAGAAGAAAATAAATTCTGGTTGTTAGTAAAGCAATATAAATATAAATAAACATATAACATGCTCCACATGTGTTTGAATGAATCTGCTGTTGCCCCTTTCTACACATTGAGGCTCATTTATAGTTATAAATGCTTGGAAAACATTAAAAAGCTCCTCGTTATACGAGTGTGATAAAGTTGTTCATTTGTAAAGCAACATTTAGGACTGTACCACTGTGTTCTCTGGCAAATTTACTGTGCTTCTGTCCAAAAAGTATAGTTGTGGTCTAAAACTTTTTTGTTATATTTTTCTTTACTGATTGATCTGACAGGATTTGAGTTAAACCCTTGACGACTAAATTTATTTCTAGCTATGGTATATTTTTGCTTTAAGGTTGATGCTTAATTAAAGTAATTTTAAATTAAAGGGGTTTGATTTCAATTTACATCTACAGGCATCAAGGAGTTGTTTTTCAGATGTTCGTTTTGTTTGTATATTTCAAAAAAGTACCAACTGAAATGTTTGGAAATGTACACATTTAAAAAATGAGAAGCCTAATGGGACGATGCATGCACAATCATGACTTTGTGATGGTGTTTTGGTACTTTGAAGCTTTTCTCGTTTGTTTGTTTACTTCCTTTTGTATTTATGTGAATAATTATTCTAGGCGTATTGCAAGGTTTATAAAAAAGTATGCATAAATATAGTAAGATTGGGGGCTGGAATCAAAAATATTTTTCTTTTATTTACTATTTTTTTCTAACACTTTATCACTTTCTTTTTATTTTTTATCATATTTATTTAACTATTTTCTTTGGTGTTTAAAAATAAAAGGAAATCAATCAGTTTCTCAAACAATATTTTAATTTGACATGTTTCCACACTGCTGAATTCAGATAGTGCCTTAACATGGGGTTTGCCTTAAGTTTTGTCTTGCTGACTGTCATCAAGTTGCCATAGATACCTAATATTAGACACATTCACTCTGCCTCCCCAGTAAAGGGAGGCCAACACCGGTTATAAAAAGTGATGCTCAAGCATTTCAAGCTCTCACAGGCTATCTGAAGAGGTAATATGAATCGCTGCAGAAAGTAAACGTATTATATGTTCTCAAAATGTATTACAGCAAACAATCATATTTCAAAGCGCATGCAATGACTTTGAAGCTTAATATTAGCCAATCAACTTTAATGTCCATTGACTGCTACCGAACAAATCTGCGGTCTTTAACGTCCATCTCACCCAACGATTGCTCTGGGGCTATTGCACTGGCATGATCGCATTAAGCTGCCTGTAATCTCTGAGTAGATGAAGGCTACTTAACAGGCAGCCTTAAGCTCTTCAGCAGGGTTTCTGTCAGCTTCAGGAAGCCTGCAGCATGCACAGATGAACACCCTGACTGTCAGACCAGAACACGGGAGAAGAATCAACACAAGCACTCCAAAGCTGATTCTGGGAGATTTACAATCTGGCACGTCACCGAGTGGAAAACAGGAAATGTGCCAACAGCTTGTTAGCTCCTGGCGTACACACGCTGAGAGCACTGAATAGTGTTTGTATGCTTGGTGCGTTGGTAACAGATGTCACTTGATGATGCTACGCATTGACCACAAGAAGCTAGCTTGTAACATCTTCAGACAGAAAAAAAAAAAAAATCATTTCATTAACAAAATCCTCTCGAGCCAATTTTCAGTTAGTTTTTTTCTGAGTCCTGAACAATTTTTAAGCACAAAAAAACAGCACAATGGGTAAAAAATACATACAAATATGACAAAAAAATGTAAAAAAAGAAACAAATTTTGGATTTATTGCACACAGAAAAAACGTAATTGAGTTGTTGAGAGTATTGATGACGTTGTGACAAATTCAACGTTGTCTTATGAAAGCTCTCATAAATCCACAGTAGATTGCACAATAGCTATCTTCAAAGAGGGCTCCAAACATCTGCTGGGGAACGCTTTATAATCCCATCAGAAAGACAGATGTGCTTCAAATGGAGCGACAGCAGCAAACAAGAGCGAACGAAAGACTGCCTGCAAACAGTCTGCCTGTCTGTTAGCCCCTGACTCATTCACTCACATGCAAAATGCAACCACTGCACTTGTTTGTGATGAAGCTTATTCCTGCTTTCAGAACTGATCTGATTATGGAAACAAATCTTCAACATGAAATCAGATATTCCTTTTTCATGGTAACATATGGTAAAAACTGGGTAATTCTGGTAAATCTGTTATAAGGTGAAATAAGGACTTAAAAAACAGTCTTGTGGTTGGGGGGCATATAACCCCTTCACAAGAAGAGCAGCAGCTTACATAGAGAAAGAGAAGGTTGGATTTTGCCAGAGTTCCCCTTTGTCGTAGATTCTGCTCATTACTTTCATGGACCACATTACTCAGCTCAGCCAAGGAGAAGACAGGGGGTTTGGCTTTGTGAGCAATAGAATCCCGTTGGGAATTCTATTCTTGACTGGCAGGTTGGAGCAGCATCTGCAGTGATGCAGACTTTGGACCGGTCCGTTGTGATCAAGAGGGAGCTGAGTCGGAAGACGAAGCTCTCAATTATCCAGTCAGTTTCGTTTGCCATGAACCGTGAGTGAGGAACGAACACAGAAGATCACAGAAATAATGGCACCAAAAATGAGCTTGCTCAGTAGGGCGACTGGGGTCTGTGTTGGTGTGAAGATCAAATATCCTGAATGCCCTCCTGGTGAGCGTTGCAGCCACGCTCAACCAGGAAGAGGCTTCGTAAAAGCCCCCAGGTACGCAGGAGAGATATGGGGAAAAAAGGTAAAAAATACAAAAATTCCCAGACGTCTTTAAAATATGTAAATCGTTGTTTAAAAAAACTGTTACAGATGTTGAATCAATCATAGGAAGCTGTCAAGCCAGCTAACTGTCACGGACTGACTTGCTTGAGGAATGAGCACCCTGGTGGTTACTCAGTGAATCCCCCCTCCCCGCCCCGCTCCTGATACTATAAAATTGATGCGCGTTGGGCCCTCCTTGTACCTTTTGGGTTACGTTTGGTCTATACAAAGTTCTAAAGTATTTGAGTAAATGGACTTTGTTACTTCACTTAAGTATGTTTTTTTGTTTGGCTACTTTGTACTTATACTGAGTATCAAAAATATAAGCAACTTTTACTCTCCTCAACTACATGATTGGATATTTGTGCTCTTTACTCCACTACATTGGAATGGAGACTCACATTTACTCGTTATGTTTACTTGAGTAATTTACTTGAGTCTGACCAGTCTGGCCATTCTTCTCTGACCTCTGGCATCAACAAGGCATTTCCGCCCACAGAACTGCAGCTCACTGGATATTTTCTCTTTTTCGGACCATTCTCTGGAAACCCTAGAGACGGTTGTGGTGAAAATTCCTGTAGATTATCAGTTTCTGGGAATAATCAGACCAAACCGTCTGACACCAACAACCATGTTACGTTCAAAGTCACTTCAATCAAATTTCTTCCCCATTCTGATGCTCAATTTGAACTGCAGCAGATTGTCTTGACCATTTCTACATGTCTGCATGTATTGAGTTGCTGTCATGTGATTGGCTAATTAGACATTTGCGTTGGCGAGCAGTTGGACAGATGTACTTAATAAAGTGGTGGATGAGTGTGCTTGCCACCAAAAGTAGCACAAATTAGGTCCAAAAGTGTGTTCTATTTAGAATGGCTTTAACTGGACAGATCTGCTGTATTCACTCACAATAGAAGAAGTGAGAAATTATTGTATCTTCGAATTTTAATACCTTCATGTCTGTGTGAATTTCAAACAAGCACAATTTCACTTAGAACATACATAGAATTACCTACATTCAACATGTCTTGCATATCAATCTGTTCTGCTTCTTCTTGCCTCCTTTAAAGTACAAAAAGTAACTTTGAAAGCAGCTGTGCGGTAAGATCAAATCAAACTTCATTGGTAGAACACTTTCCAACTAAAGTAGCTCAGACTGCTTCACAAAAAAATATTGTCCAGATTAAAAAAAAACTCAAAAGAAAAGAAAAAAAAGACAAATTAGAAAGCAGATACAATGCCCACCCACCATCCGCCCAGTCTGTCAAGAGGGAACTGAAAAGAACTGATGGAGTATTAACAAAGATAGAATTCCACTGACCCAGAGGTTCTGCAGTCATCAGTAGAAGTAGACTGAACCACTAATCAGAGCCTCGGAGACCACCACAGTGACACCAGACAGCTTGCTGCCGACTCAGTCTGGCTCTAAAAAAACACACGACTGACTTGTCAGACCAGTCCTGACAGGAGTTTTGAGTTTCTGTGACAACTCAGACACAGCAAATCTATAGATAATCTGTTTTTTTATCAGCATTAAGCTTCAATAACAAAAACTGAAAAAAATATACGTTTAAATAAGAGTAGAATGTTTCCAAAACTGAATGAAAAAGAAAAATTGCGGAACGATAGAGGCAAATATATAGTGAAAAGGAATAGATACATTATTGCAGTTTGATGTGAATGGTTGTCAGAGGAAATTGGTCTGTATTTCTCTGCTGTCATAACTCAGACTCTAGAGACCATCGGACCACAGCGGTGGGAGAAATGATGGCAGATAGGGCATAAAAGAAAAGGCCTGCCATTACTAGACTCCACACCCCTTCCAGCACAGGGAAACACACAGTGTTCTGCCTTTAAAGAAGAGTTAAACATCATTCCACACACAGCATCAATATCTCCATTGAACACCTGAGGAAATGAAAAGTGTTGTCTTGGATGTGCTGATGCCGGATGTCCTGACAGATCTAAAAGCAGAGCACATACAAGCTTTTACTGAGCTTTCCTTTGGGCAACTCCAGTACATGTGAGATTCCAAACGCCATTTAAATACAGCCTTATGGCTCAGGGTAATGTCTTCTATTATTACTATTTTATTTGTTAAAAGGAATGGACTAAAAATGACCATGGCATTAATAATAGAAAATAGGAGATACATCAGAGTCCAGCGTAGGTCTGCATTATCAAATAGTGCTTTTATCAGAACCGCAGCAATCACTTTGGAATATTCAATTCAGCTAAGAACTGAAATGTAAAAGTTTGAGATTGAATGTACGATTGTGTGCATGTTCTATCAGGCCTTTAGAAGCTCGGAGTGCCTTTTGAGCAATTCAAAGGGTACAGTATATGGCTTTCTGCATCTCTGTGGTTCAAGGGTTCTTCAATATTTTATCGGGTGGTTTATTGGTTTGAAAAGATAAAGCAAATTCACCACGGATGTTTCTGTCACCGAGTCTTATCTCCAAATGTTTTGTTCAACAGGAAAAATTGAAATTTTTGAGTAGAACGTCTATTCAGGCTGTAATTGTTGCCCTCTTGTTCTCACTGAGTCATTTCTTTATCCAGACGTTTGTTTATGTTTCTGCACTTTGATGAAAACTGTCTTTCTGTGGCTCCACCGACAAAGGATGGAGCTGGAGTGAGTTTTGTGTGCAGCATACTGCAGCGGTTGCATCATCACAGGTAGTGTTGGACATGTCCTTTAGGATATTTTGTGCCATTAGAGCTGTGGGCAGGTTATGTGGGGAAAGGTCGCACAGCCTTGAGAGGTCTGCTGCAGTAACACTCAGCAATTTTATATTTCCCCTCTGTTACATGAGGAGACATGAAAAAAAGACTCCCAGAGTGGAGAGGGTACAGTTTTGCCCCAAACTGATAGAAATCCATTAAGCAATGCATTAGGTGCTGTTTACAGCATTTACTGTTTACTTCTTAACTGTGATAAACAAAATAAAAGCTTTTTTTTTCTTGTATTAAAGTAGGGGAGAAGGGTTTTGTAGTCATGGCTCTTAAAAAAGTGTATTTTTCAATTATCCTAAGCTTTATGGCAGGCATGTCCAAAGTCCGGCCTCGCCCTTTCATAAATGCAATAAACTACACGGTTTTCAAGGAGTTCAATATCAAAAGGTGATCAAAAACATCATAAATCTGGTCCTCTGTAAAACGTTTGGACACTCCTGCTTTGTGGTATCTTATAATTCTCCTGTTTATCAAAGTATTCTTTTTGTTTTGATGTTTCTGCCAAATTCTGTAATATTCAGTTAGTATTTCAGGGTTTATGCTTAATCTGTTGACTCTTCCATTATCTGCCGCTTGTCTGGGGTTTGGTACTTCTTACCAAGAACAACCTAGCTCAGCCTACCCAAGTCATCTAGGTATGTGCTCAGGTATGTAGCCCAATGATTAGACAGATCGACGTGGAGGCAACCAGGCTTTAGAAAATTTGGACCAAATCAAACTGTAAATATGTGCAATATTCGGGCCATATTATATATATTTTTTAAATGAGAAGATTTGTGTTCAGCAAATTGTCCTGATGTTTTTTGAGATTCTAATCCTACATGCACACCAGGCATGAATGCCCGGTTCTTGAATGCATGATTAGCAGATGGTGTTCACACTGGACTGTCGTTATCCAATATTAGCACAAGTTGGAGGACGCTTGGGGCGAAATGTTGAAGCGGTGAAAGACTTGTGAATCTTGCTCCAGGCTTTTTCTTTCACAGCTCTATTCCAACACAAGAAACATTTGATGTCATATAATACCAGCCAGGCTCAAAGCAAAATTAAACATTTCTCTTCCATGATCAATTTTCAAACTGTTGGCACTTTCCGTGAATTAAAAAGAACTCTACTCATATGTCACTACCAAATTTTAGTCCCTGATTGGTCAAAGCTTAACTGGTTTAACTTTCAACGTATCTTAATACGTGGAACCCAAAAACGGACTTAAAAACTAGAATTGCAATGCATGAACGCCAGAGATTTTTGTATAAAAGCCACATTTACATAGAGTTTTCATTGAAAGTGGTCTCCAGTTCAGAGGCCGATGTGAATGTTGCATCAGAGAAAACAATTCTGCTTCAATGTAAAACTTTTAGCAAAATGTAGTGTTGGGAAATGCTGTCAAGGAATTAAAAAAAATATACTAGGATCAGAGAATTTGGTGTGCTGCTTTATATTGACCTTGTTTCATTTTAGGTAAAATTATAGTTATGTTGTGCAGTTTAGAAAAGGTAGACCTTTTATTTTTGGAAATTTCATGAAAATATCATGTAAAAGTATTATCTCAAATGATTTCTAATGACCATTTTATAGCAAATAGACATAAAACACGTTTATTTTGGATATTATTTAAAGCACAGAATTTTCAAACTAGAAAAAAGTAACATCAACACTTTTTGGTTTCTTTCCTTCTTATTGGGACATTGTCGTAATTTCCCATACTTCTCTGTTTCTCCTCAACTCCCTCTTATTACCTGATCTATTCATCACTCATTGTGTCACAGCAGGTTCTGCAATCGCGTCAAACTTTGCTAACGAGGTGGCCACAAATGGCTCATTCTTTATTTAAGCGAAGGAGATGTTAATCCAATGAACTGGCCAGGAATCTTGCTACCTGTCCCTGTTCAACCACACAGCTCTGATCTCCTAATGAGGCTCAAAGATTAACACAAGCAGATCAACACACCAGGCTGGATCAGTAACTGCTATGTTATCACCTCAATCTGAGCAGCTATGTAAATCCTTTAAGGCTGGCGACTTAACACGGGTCCATCTTCTGAAACAGAGAAGAAACCAGGAGGAAAGCACCAAGCTCTCAAAAGCTGTTTTTTGTAAACATGAGCTCTTATAGGGACACACAAGTGCATTTACCCCACCCCCTCCACAGCCCTGCAAGTAACTCTTTTCCATCATGCAATCTGTCACTTTGACAGCCCTCTTTTACTTCATGATAGAGGGGTAGGACCTTGTCTGTCACAATGACTCACAGAAAAAAAAAAACAAAAAAAAAAAACACTTTAATTCAGAAATTGTGTCATAAAAATGATCTTCATAATACAATTTTGTTAAAAGTTAAAAAAAGGCAAAATTATTTTTTTTAGAACGAATACTTCTTTGCTTTTCTCTTTGACACATGAGAGCATGAATTCTGCTGCAGAAAAGCCTCACGGTTTCAGTCAGAGTAAAACGAAGCAGCACTTTAGGCACGACTGTCCAGGATTTTTCATTCAGACTTAAACAAGTACAGTGGTCCCTCGCTACATTTTGGATCACCTTGCTGTTTCACAGATTTTTTTCAGACATGCTTTTCCCATGGCGTTTCATATTCTGTGTCCTGATTGGCTGTTGACCTTGTCAATCGATCTCCTTCGAGCCATTTGCTCCGGTGCGGAATGTGTTCAGTTTGCAACATTTCAAAAAGCAGATCTTTGGATTCTTTCTAAAATACTAGACTAATTTTTCTACAAAAATGTGAACTTTGAGAGTTTAAACAATTTTAAGAATGTAAAAATGTTTTATAGTGTTTATAAAGGGATTTTACATCTTAAAAAACATAAATAATCCCACTTTTTTGTTGAAAGTAACTCCGGCAATAAATGAGAGAATTGTGTACATCAACCCTAACTTCTAACTTTACCATGCGACAACAGCATCCTATCATGGCCTCAAGTCAGACATGACTCACCATTTACTCATCAGAAAGATTAGGTTTGAATTTCATATTTCCGGCGTCAAACCTTTAACTGTATGTGAGAACTGGACTGAGTAAGTGTGATGCCACCAATGGAAAATGGTTTACTTCTGGTTCCAACGAAATGAAGTCAATTCAGTGTCCAGTTTTCTGTGTACAGAAATCATCAGTAAGCAATGATTGGTTCGAGTAAGTCTGAGTCAATGTTTCTATGGCAACTTCTAATCAAAAGTGAGCAACCCCTACCACTTGAAAACGGGCTTAGGAGAATCGAGGGGGGGAGAGGTCACACAGTCCAGGTCTCAGGTACAGTCAATGCTGCAAACACAGGAAATGGGTTTCTTTTGCCTACATAAATGTACATTGCACTTTCAAATAAAAGTAAAAAAAAAAACAAAACACATTGGTATTGTAAAGCATTGTTTGTTCTTGATGGACAATTGGATCAAGAACTTTTGTGACTCTTGCACCATGGACAATGAGAAGTAAACTCTTCTAATGCTTTGGTCATGAATTTCCGCTTTTGAACAGACTTGTTCATGGGCCCCCGCGATATTCTCTCTGTGAATTTGGTTTAATCTTCACCTTAGCAAGTCCAAGATTTCTCATTGTTTCTTTGCCAAAAAGTTCAAATATTTCCTACAAAACCAAAGAAAAAAAGGAAAAAATAATAATAAGTTGACTTCATTAGAAGAAGCGTGTTCTTGTAAAGAACTTAGTGTTGAAATACATCAATAAAAAAAGGTTTACTGAATGCACGTTTTTCTTTTTCGTTTAATGCTATAAAGTATTATCTGAAAGAAAATCTAAGCATCAGCACACAGTTTAAATTACTCTTAGGCTCTGTCGTCATAACAACAGCTTTTTTTCTCCACCATACACAATGATATGTTGTAATTTATTACATGTCTTGCTGTGTCTTTGTTGTGTCCTCATCACTTCTTTTTCCCCCGTTTGTTTTGTTTCCCACTCAACAATTTACCCATTGAAATGACAAGAATTCTGTATTTTCCTAATAATCACTCTTTTAAGCAGTTTCTTCTCAAGCTTCAGTTTGACCGTTTTCTTCAGTGCAGTAAGTGGACTAATCGTGATAGGTTACTGGGGGAAAAAAAAGGCTTTTTGACATTTTGAGCTGGAAAACTCTGATCTGAAAAGTATTTTGCTGGTAGATTGACGCAGCTTCAAACAATAATAGAAATGCTCTTTTTTACATTTTGCTCATTAGTATAGACACAGAGTGATTGTTTCTGGTTTACGTCGAAGCTCATGAACGTGTGTTTGTGCTTTCGGCTCTGACTCACCGTCCAGCCTCCTCCTTCGGTGGTCATGTCACAGTAGACCTGGAACCCTGTGGGGTGGTGCAGTGGAAACACGGAGTAAATGCCATCTTCTCTCTGACCACTGGCGTACAGATCACCGCAGTCGCGGGGGCGGGAGCCTGGGGAAACGAGAAAGCAAGGGGGCACTAAATAAATCAGATCCAGTATGGATTCGAAAGGAAAAGTGGGCACTTTTCTCACTCTGGCCTCCGTTTACCAACCAGTCCCCACGAGGCTTGTAAAAACCAAGAATATGCAGAATCGGTTCCTGCTTACTTTAAACAAAACCCGCCTGTGTTTGCCAAAGTCTAACGATTTACTAGAAAAACAAAACAAAACATAAAGTGGCAATGAACGGCACAGTGGCACATGAGTAAACGCAGCAAATGTGTAAGTAACACTTGAAATAATCCATGAAAAGAGGCGAGGAGAAGCAGATATACATTCACAGCGCAGCACAGGAGAGAAGACAGGAAGAAAAAATTCAAGACATAGTCAAGAGAAGACAGTGACAGGAAGAGCGTGTACGCAAGAGCACAGCAGAACAGTGGCACTCTTGTCTGCAGCGAAGAAACCCGTCTCACCCAGGGGAGGCTAAACCTATTCCCCGCCAAGCAAGAAAGGAACTCTGTGATGAGGGCAGTGTTATAGATTATGCATGCAGCCTTCAAAGGGTCAAACCGCTGAATTTAAAACAGCTCAGAGAGTTCCTGAAAAGGCCAATATAAGGCTGTTTTTTTGGGTCTCTACATGGTGTGAAATGTTTGCCCCCTCCCTCCTGAAGATTCTGTTTATTGGTGTTAAGTCTCCGATAATTTGCTTCGATAAGCTTTCATCATCTTCACACTAAATTGTAACATCTCCCACTACTCCTTATTGCAGAAAACTTAATCTGTCAGGTTCCCAAAGATATTAGAAATAACTGTCTGAAATCAATATTTCATCATTTTGCCTTTTTTTTTCCACCTGAGCTTTTAGTCTAAAAACTCCTGTAGCTGTGAAGATTGAAGATGTTCTTTCTTCCCTGATTGGAGCGATACTACAGGTCTGCTTTTGCGAGGCCCCGTGTTCTCAATGGTTGTCCCGCAACAAGGCTTGTTTTGGGTTCCGCCCACTGCGACAGACTCCACTAGAACTGCACCGCTTTCTTTCCAGGGAACAGGCCATTCCCTTCTTCATCCTTCATCTGCTCCCACTGCGGCACTGATCCGGGTAACCCCCGTTCTGGCTTCCTGTCTGTCCTACTTTCTCGTCCTGGTCCTTTATAAAAGCCGATTGATGCCAGGTGCTCACTTGTTGCCTGTCATGCAGTTACGTCCAAGAGGAGTTCTTGGTCCTCGGAATTTTGACTCTCGGCATCACAGTCCAGAACTAGAAGCCCAGAATCAACAGGATAAAAACCACTCCATCACAATTACACAAGTTTTTTGAGTTTTATTTTACCCTGCAGCTTTTCTTGTCCAGTGTCACTGTTATGTTATTTCTGAACATCATTTAAAACCAGTTCTAAAGTCATGTGGTTTGTTTTAGCGCAGGGGGTTCACCTGCTTTCACCACTTCCTATCTGGTGCGCACGAGACATCAGTATTTTTACTTTTTATTTTTTTTACTTCAATGCCCTTTTAGGTGTTCCATATAATTGTGTGGAATTAAACTGTAAAAAAAAGAAGTGGTACCAGAGTTTATCACCAATGCAGCCAGTTTCTTGTTTGTTGTTTAGCACAAATTAAATGCACAACAAACAAAAAACAAAACAAAGTCAAGTACAATCCAGGGTGAGGCAAAAAACCCACGATCATTTTAGATACATCTTTAGCATATGCTTTTTTGCCACTAAAAATAATATAGCTAGCTAAAGGACTTTTTATCATTCAAAAATGTAAAGATAGTTTTGGTGAAATTCTTTCTCTTTGCATCAATTCAATAAAAACTTTCCACGAGGATTTAATATCCCTGAATGCTTCTCAAATTCTTCACTAAAATATTTCTTCTTTTATATAATTTGTTTTTTTTACTCAACAATTTCAATAAATCAGCTGTAAACAAATCAAAGTTTGTTAAACCTTTTCCAGCAGAACTACTAATCCATTAAACATTCATTGAAGTGAAACTAATTATATCTGTAAAATTGTCATATGTAAGATCACTATTATTTTCTCCATAAATTTAATTCAAGTATAACTGGCAAGCATGTCTGTAAATTTGGAGATTTTTGATTAACTCATTATTCTTTTACATCTTTTGTTTTTTAGTATGTTTAACTACTTCAACATTGACTGACGGATAGTGGAATATGGGGAAATGATCTGATAATTGGAATACAAAACCCCTGGTTTCATACTTTTGTCCAGAGCGTCAGTTAAAATGTTTTTGTTGACTGGCCCTTCAGATATTCAGCCTTGCCTGACAGTCAGATCAAACTTTTGAAAATTGTGTCCAAATCAGACCTGGTTTCACTGCAATTTTAATCCAAGTTTGACATGATTCTTTAAAATCATCAAAATCCTTTTGAGTCATTTCTAGACTCACCTTGAAATCATAGACCAGTTTTGACTGATCATCAGTTCTCTTGTTTGAAGACTCAACTATGATCTGCACACAAGATTTGAAGCTTTTCTCCTGTTGTTCAAGCAAAGTTCTGTAGAAATCCTTTTGCTGAATTCACATACTTGAGCCATAGTGACATATTCTTCAGTGGTGTTGTTTAAAGCTATAGGAGGAACGGTTGGTCAGCAAGGCCGATCAGTCCCAAAGATCAGCAAGGAAGATGCAAAAATAAAGCCAAACAACCTCAGGAGAAACTGGAAACGTCCAGAATTTATCACTGCCTCATAGATTTTTAGTTGCTTGCACAAAATTAAAGCAGAATTCCACAGATATTTGCTGGATATGAAAACCATCAGAGGACTCATTCTCACTTTTTATCTTTTATATAATTTAGTCACTGATAAAGCGTTTATATTTATATCAAAACAATATATTTAACTTCCTGTTTTATTTCTGTAAAAGTTGAGTTTCTTGTACTATTGAATTTTTTACTTCCTGCAAATGTTCTCACCTGCATCCAAAATTAAAGCTAACATCTGCTTGTTGTTTGTTTTTATCTTCAGTGAATAAAATGTTTGTTTATTTCATCAGCTCTCTGTTCTGAGTCATGTTTTTCCAGCAGCGGTTTTAGATCAGAATGTGTCATTGTTTGTTTTTCCACTTTGGCTATAATTTTATGTTCATTTTCATTTTCCTGTTGATTTGGTTTGTTTATATTCCTGGGGATTTCCTCGTGTGCTTTAATTCTTTTTTCTTTTCATCTAATTTGAATGAATTTGAGTATTTAAATACCAGCAAATCTCTGTGTTTAGGTCCTTCCTCCTTTCAGGCATAAATATTATGACAGAAACCTTATGGCAGATGCATTTGATCACATTTAAAGCTTGTTATAACCATCCTTTACTTCTGTTTAAAAAACGATATTATTTTTCATGTGCAGTAAATAACACGGCCCAACTGTCCAATTTCTTCTGTTAGCACAAAAATTAGTATGTTAATAGTAAAAAAAGAGAAATTAAGACATTTTACAAGGCACTTTCCTAGCAATTGTTAATACTTATCCCTGCATTTGACCAACAATAGATGTGTTGGCTCCAGTGACTCAGAACAGATGAAGTGGGTTCTGAAGGTGGATGGAATTGTATATTAAAAAGAAAACTTTAAAAATAAAAAAATGAGAGCATTTGAACTGTAGGATGTACAGGTTGTCTAGGTTTGATTAGGCAGCGTTGCAGAAGTTATTTACAACTTTATTTAACTTTCAGACATAAGTGGAACAGAAAATGTCACAGATTCAGCAGCGATTCAGCTGGACTTCCTATCAACCTCGGACCAGATGAAAAGAATACATTTATGTGAAGAAAATCAGCTCGTTTTCATTTATATGCAAAGATCATATTTACATACCAGACATGCTTTTTAAACTGTACACCTACAGTTGTGTCACGTCCCCTCTTTCGCCTCATGAATAGTCTGGTCCTTAACTTAACATGAGCCCTAGATTTCACATGGGCTGACTGTGAGTACTTCGACCCAGCGCTCAGATTAGCTTTTACACCAATTAAACCAATGGCACCTTGTAAACAGGAGTGGAGCAAGCAGTCCAGAGCTAAAGCTGCTGGAACACTAGAGCAGTTCTAAAGGTTTGGTTTAAATGCACAGAGAATGCAAAGCAATTTTTAAACCTTCATCTGGTTTAGTTTGCTTTCACACATGATCAAAAAAAAACCAAAGACAGAAGAGAAGAAAAAAAATAATCACATCACTCTAAACGGCGCTCACTTGAGGGTGATTGTTGAAGAAGACGTGAAAAAGGCAAGAAAAAGAAGACCAGCGAGTTCTGCTAATCCTAGTCATAATAACGTGCCTCTAATTCCACACCACCAAACATTTCCTGAGGATTTTTCTATGTTTTCTTGCATTAAGTTATATTAAATCAAGCATTTCTAATGTTTGGGTAACACAAAGTGAAACACAATAAAACAAAAACGTAATCGTAATCAACTTAAAATCCAAAAGCAAAATGAATGCCTTCACAAAAAATGCTGCTTCTTCAGTGTCCCACTGTGATCTGTTTATTTAGCTGTTTACAATACACTGCATGCACATTATGTACTCTCTTTCTTCATATCTGCACTTTAATTCCCCCTCAACTGAACCAAATTTTCGTTCTACAAGGGACCATGTTTGGTCCACACCAGAGTTCAGGTGAACTTTACACTTCCCAAAAGAAGCGGACGATCCACACCAATGAACCCGGGCATGAATCAAACTTGCCAGTGTTAATGGGCCAATAGAAACACAGCATTGACAGGATAATTTAACAAGTCTGAAGCCTGCACCTACTTCAGCGTCTTGCACTGTCGACAAACACCACTTCTGTTATTCATCATTCACTGCAGAATCTCTTTTCAGCAAATTCCTTAAGATCATCGCCTCAATAACACTTGAATCATTCCAATTTGTAAATAGAGCTCCTGTAGAGTAAAATGTCTTCTGAATCTTTGACCCTGGTAGATCCAGGGGAGACTGAGAAATAAAGTCCATAAAAAGCAACCGGTGGAGATTTGAGTTATTACTGACAAAACCGTTAACCCAGACGGAAGTTAAACAAAAATATTTCTGGGGTTACACACACACACACACACACACACATTTTTTTGGACAACGAGTTAACTTTTTAAAAGTTGAATTTGTATCTTTTTCTTTACGAAACTTTTTCACCCATTATGGAAAGTTCTATTCAATTAAAAATTCAAATAAGGAATATTTGGAAAATGCATTTACAAGCTGTATACTGAACTGTAAATTGAAAAATGCATTTTTATTTGAATTATGGCACCAAATACCCCTGACATTTTAAATGCAATTGTTTTTATCTAAAATTGCATTTTCAAAATGTAAGACTGTAGTTTTTCATAATGAACTCTCAATTGTAAAATGCATTTTTATATGCGTGATAAAACAGCCAAATTAATTGTTAATTAAGAATTGAAAATCACTTTGAATTATGGATAAAAAAAAACAAAACTACTGTATTTCTCTCTTCTTTTCCTCTTTTTCTCTGCACTAGGAGACAAACACACACACACACAGGACCAATTTGGAAATGTAATTTTCAAAATAATTTCAAAAGATGTTACCTTCAAACTACTAACAAAATGTTGAAACTCAAACCACACAACACCTCCACAGATAAAAAGACTTGACTGCATTTTTACATCTTGACCCTCAAAATAAATTCTCACCTCTTTTTTCACACCACTATTTGTGCTATCAAGAACAGTAACTAAATTAAAGGAAGCACCACAATGCACCGATGTTAGTAAAAGCTGCCCCACAGGGTCACCTAAAAAAAGCCAAACCAGTCTGCGAAGGAAAAAAAAACAGGTTTTGTAAGAAAACTATTTTAATTCACTAATTCACCATATGGAATCCTTTAATCTAAATTAAAGTTGCACTTTATGAAAAAAAATCCACATGATCTAGGTGTTTGTAATGGAATTTTACTTTAATTTTCAGTGTTCCTGAGATGAGAATTTAAGGATTCTGAGCCATCTTATAGTTCCACTCCAATCCAAAGGATCTTTTAGTGTTTTGCATGTTCTTGTAGCATTTTGTGATGATGAATGACACGTGTAAAGAAAATTAAGCTCAAAATTGAATTGTTGAGTATTTATTTTTTTAAATCGTTGGAGATTCATTAGAGACTATGAAAATTCACTTGTAGGTGTGGTATAGAACCTACAATGGCAAGCCGCTAACTCCCTGCTCTGTTCTATTCTAGTGCATCCAGTTGTAGACGACTACAACATGTTCCAAATTACTGTGTTAATGATTATTATTATTTTTCTAAATACTCAATGGAAATGACAGTCAGCATAATTTTCAAGTCAATAACCATTAGAGTATATATTAAATATTACTGAACAAACCTCTTAAAGATATCGGCATTTTTTTTTTTAAAATTGAAAACCTTCAAATGCACTGTTCTTCATTATTACACAACAGCATTTAATATTTTCGAAAGAAGTTGACACGGTTCTTTGTCTAATTTGCTGCATTTGGAGGTCATATTTACTCAAATCAAAAGTTATTTCAATCAAAAACCTTTCAATAGGTCCAGGATAACTTCAAGCCTCTGGAGGATCCTACACCTTGATGAAACACCAGCAGCTTTGTAATTGTATTTTAGCAGCTGCTCTCCCAAGCCGATGCATTTGTCTGGCAGAAACCTTCCTCATTCTGCCTTTATTTGCACAAAACCATGTGTGGTCTGAATTAGCCACAAATCTCCTAAAAGGTAAGATGATTACGTTTTTGGGAAATATCAACAGTTTTCACACGGTAAACTGGTGGTGCAGCACGACTTAAGCAGGAAACTACTCTCAAGGCTTCACCTGAGTGAGAAACCATGCTGTGGTTACAGAAGAGTTTTGCTACTATCAGGTAGAACTGATGCAACTCTGACAACTTGACATATTCTTCAGAGAATTGAAAGCAAACAGCGCGGAGGAGAGCTGTTCAAATATTCACTTGCACCATAGAAGAGGACGGCAGTCGATGAAACTGTGTCCGCTCGGGTACCTCATGTGAAGCTGAACAAATCTGAACAAGTTGTCCAAGTTGGAAGGTGTACACATCAACTAACTGCTGTGACTACTGCTGATCATCACAACATTGCAGTTTTTCTTTCTTAAACTTTTTTTTAGACCTTTGTTAAAAATATCACGACTGCACTCAAAACCACTGACTTGCCGTCGGCTGTCTTTCTAACATATCATCCTCACAGAAGCAGAGAAGCAGAAACCTGCAGAGTGATGCATTTCGTAGATTGGCTCAGCTTAGCAAAGACGATTTAGCATGTGTTTGCAAACGTGTTATTTAATGCGTAGCTTCTCTGTCATCTTGTGATTTTGGCTCCTGGTGGCTGCAGGTGCATGAAGTGTGAGGGCCACAGAAGTCAGTGGACGGAGCGCTGGTTTGTGTGTTCCCCACAAAAGCAGCAAGAGATGAAATGATGTTAAAGAGGCTGAACAACACAATAAACAAGAGCATCTGCAAAATTGCAATCCGCATTTTAGCCAGCAGAAGAACGGATAATGCTATGGAGTATCCAGCTGGGACAATCCGTGTGTAAATGTGAGGTTTTATCCTTCATTACTTTGCGCTGTTGGGTCTGCAGAAATATTCCAAGCCTTTGCTTTTTTATTCACTTCCCTGCATGCTGCTCTGAGTCTCTATTTGGGTCATGCCAGGTCTTACATGCATGATGTAGGCTCAAAATCAATTGAGAGACAAATGCAGTTTGATAAAAGGCTGATTTGTGTCCCAAGGTTCAAAGGGTGGAAACTGTTTTTTTTTTAATCTGCATGCATCCGTGACACAACATTACTCAAATGGATTTCATATACGATATGTTTTATCAACCCTTTTCCTATTCTTTCCAAATGGACAAGGGATTTCCATTTTTTGTTTTTGCTACAAAATAAGTCATTTGGGAATACCGTGCATGAATGTGGGAAACTAGACCACTTCAACAATTCTAAAAGTTTGATCGTTATGTCCCGCAGCAGTCCTGGAAATATTGTTTTAGTGCAATTCTTCTTTCCCCTTTGAGTGAAAATGTTGCCCTGCCACATACTCATACAGTTACCAAAATTCACAATCACCCCACCCCAAAAATGATGACATCACAGCAAGAGAAAGCACCAAAAAATAAATGGGGCAAAAATTTAATCTCAATCTCGAAACTTTTTAAAAAAATCAGAAAACAAAAACATTCAAAAGATTTTTTTTTTTTTTTTAAATATGGGATGGCTACAAGATCTACAGCTTGGTAGACATTTTGTGGCAAAGTGTGATATTTATTGATTTTCACATTTTCACACAGTATGGGAAAAGAAGACTTGTTCGAGCAATTTTCACAAAATTTCACACACAAGTTAAGTCTTCAACCACAATGCAAAATTTTCAGATCTTTGACCTCGTGAAGAGGCCGCTATGTTCATTTTTTTTTTTTGTAAAATCCCCCTTGATACCTAAAATTAAACTCCTTAATCTATTGCCATTGAACTCCTCGAGCATCATTGGGAAGCTGTTTTTTGAAAAACATTTTGTTTTAAAGTTTGCATATTTTTAATAGAGTTAGCGTGGTGAGCTCATCAAAAAGGCGTTTGCCTGTTGCTCGCACATTTTTTTATCGGAATAATGTGAAAATGTAATCACTCCAAAAATTTACTTTTGTTGATTCTTCACCGATTTGTGTCACCCCCAGGTGACCAAAAATAAAATGGTTGCGATGGAGATAAAACCAACAGAAAATCCACCATTTTGAAAAGACATTTTTTGTTTGTTTCATGACTTTGTCACGTGCTGCTCTGACCAGGGTGGCAGGGCCGGAGGAGAGAGAGGGCCATGTAGCAGTCGCTCAGCCAGTCATGGTGGGTCACAAGCAGGCAGTGAGGGTGAGGGCCGGTAGCCACCGAAGGACATACAACGCTGCTTGCATTTTTGTCTTTTTGTTTACTTTCAAATGTCTCCACTATTCGTTTTTTAAAGAAGAAAAATAACTAATTAAATAGCTTTTGATCTGAATGAGTCACCAGATATAAGAAGCAGTTGCTGCTCTGCCCTCCCTTTAAATCACACAAAGCTACAATTAGATCAGCAAGGATGCAACACACAAATCTGCAGCTGCAGAATGATGACAGCAGGTGTCTTTCATGAATTATTTAAAAACATCGAACATGTCATAAGCTGCCCACTCATCAGCTGTATTAGCACTTCTGCTCATACAAGTTTGACTCTTTCTTGACTGCAATAAAAGTTGCTTACTCATGCAAAAAACGATTTGCAGCAAATGAAGGACAGATCAATTTTGTACTGTTTGATTTGTGATTCTTCTTTAAGTGGATCTGAAATTGCTGGAAAAGTGCTATGAAAGAAAATGGCAAGTACTCTGTCCATGGTGCTGAATTATGAGGTCACCTGGTCACTTATTTTCAGTCACTTTGCCCATTGAATTTCTCCATTTTACAGAAAACTGAGTAACAATTAAGCATTTGATGTTTTTTCTAACACATTTTTTTTCTGAATTAATTCTAGGAACAATAATTCCAAACTGTATAACATTTTAAAAAAAGTATGATGGATGTAGTCAGGATGGAATATGATTATCCACTAAGGAAAAACAATGTCTTTGGCTCACCAACATAAAGAGAAAAGATGAAAAGCTAAAATTAATGTAAAAAAAAACAAACAAAACAAAAAAAGCTGGAAATAGTAAAAAAAGAAAAAAAAATTAATACATTTTAGTTCCTAGATTAGGAGGTGAATATTTAAAATGAATAAATACATACATATGAGCAGCTCTAAATGCTCTACCATCAGCTCAGTGGCCTTTCCAGCTCAGTGGTAGGTGTAAGGTTGTGAGTTGAAATCCACAGCTGAGACATACCAAAGACTAAAAATGGGATCTAATTCCTCGCTGCTTGACACCTAGCCTGAAGGGGTTGGATTGGGGGGTTGAACCACCAAATGGTTCTCATGCGCAGATGTTTCTGCAGCTCACTGCTCCCCCAGGGGATGAGTCTAATGCAGAGATCAAATTTCATACATCTAGGTGTGTGACAATTAATGGGACTTTGCCTTTTAATCATATTCTTTTTTCTCTGTACAAGTTCATTATTTGAGTTCATTATTCTTTCTTTATTTTTCGACTTTGATTTTTAATTTTGTTTTTCTTCACAAACTACGGACTACAAAGTGTTATGGCTCCACTTGAAGAAAAACCTCTAAAAAATGTTTTCTTTTTATATATCTGAAGAAAAAAATGTATCTACAAACCTAGCGATGATATTGTTTTTATTTTTTTCTCTTTTTTAGTTTTATCTTAACATCAACTGGGCTGCACGGTGGCGCAGTGGTTAGCTAAAAACATGCTTCATTAGTCACTCTGAATTCTCCCTAGGTGTGGATGCGTGAGTGTGTGATTGTGGCCCCTGAGACAGACTGGCAACCAGTCCAGGGGTGTCCCTTGCCTTCGCCCATGAGTAGCCGGGTTTGGCAGCCCCGTGACCCCGAAAGGGATAAAGCGGTTTAGAAAATGAATGAATGAATCAACTGTCACTGAGGTGAGTCTTATTGCCAAAAGGTGTTGTTTGACCTAATCTACAACTGACCATGTATTACTTTAAATAGAATTAGAACATTAGAACATTCTTGCACCCAGTTCACAGGTAAAACATTGTTCTAAGACAATACATTTTTTTCAGGGTAAAGACTTTATGATGTGAATCTATACACATTCTGTGCCATATGGAATATTCAATCATTACATCTAATTTCTGTACAAACACTATGATGCATATAAGATAAAGAACTTTTAAATAATAAAAAAGGCAAGTTGTTTTCTTCCTGAAAGCTCTATGCATATTTTTTCCTTCTTTAATATTTTACATTTACAACTAATTCAAAATCTGATTTAAAGTTTTATTGAGGATTATATAAAAGTTTTAATGATGTCTCCAGGAACTTCACAGAAAAATATTGAGAAAGTCTCTGAGTCGTTCTCCTGCTGCCAGAACAGGAATTCTATGATCCTTTTTAAACCCTCATCATAGTTTGAAATCTCAAAGTGTCATAACGTATTCTTCCCCATGAAGAGCACAACATGTAAACAAACTACATTTTTAACTTAATGACAGCAAACCTTTAAACCAACAATTAAAGCCTTTCAGATCACCAAATTGACTTCATGTTCATTTAGGAGAATTCTGTGCATCTCATAAGTTCACTAATGATAAATCCTGGCTTGAGAAAACAACCTTGTTTTTGTCAGTGTTCCCATTAACCCTGAGAAGGAGACAACAGTGTGAAATGAGTAGAAATTAATTCAGAAAACAACAATTACTACTGTTACAATAAGATCGGGAGAATTTGTTTTGTGTCAACAGACTCATTATTTACTGCCAAATTAAATTTTGCTTTGTTTCAGATGAATGCTCACTGATTGTTTAAAAAAATATTCTCAAGCAACAAGAATCTGTACAAAAAAATTAATTAGAAAAGAGAATGAAAGCTTCATGAGCTTTTGAATAATTTCAGCACCATGGACAGAGCTTCAGTTTGACCAGGAAGTCCACTGTTTTCAAAGGAATGAACTATGTTTAAAGGATAATCATAAATCGTTTTATTTCATCCTTTATCTTTCAGTAAAATATTAATAACAGAATAATAGCTATAATACTAGAAGTGATCATACACAAATATGTCACTTTGGTGTGCAAGCAGTTTTATTTGAGATCCATGCAGGCGCATACACATAAATAAACCTTTAACTCTTTACAGCAAAAGATCAACAGCTCGGCTTTAAAATAAGATAACAGAAGCCACGCACAGCTCATTGGGTAACCACCAGGTGGCTTGTTGAACTAAAAAGTAAGATTCCTTCAATTCCAAAGTAAACAGGCCGTCATTACTTATATAAAAAAAAACAAAAAACAAAAAAAAACCACGATTTTATACATGTGTATATATATTTATATATATATATATATATATATTTGCTGATGTCCCTAAAGATGGATGAAATAGAAGTGGCTATAGTACTTTCAGCTCTAGAACAGACTTATTATTACTAAAAAGTTCTAATTATTGTCAATCTTTTTGCGCATTTAGAAACATGGAGGGTCTGATGGCATCAAATGTCACCAAAAAGCTGAAAAGCTTCAAATCAGTGTAAAATAAATTCTTTGGATTTCAATCAATTTGCACTTTTATATTTTTTAAGGTGAATAATTTAATGCACATGTTTTTCTATTCATACATGCAAAGTAAAAAAAAAAAAGTAATAAAAAATAAAAGAATAGCTGATTTTAAACTGAAATTGTGTTTATAAAGGAAAAAACAGAGACAGATGGAAATGAAATATCAAGTAAGGAAAGAGGAAGAGGAGAAGGCCAATCCTTGCTTTATCAGCTACATGAACATATATTAGATCATAAAGCTCTGGGTGGAGTGCTTAGGAGAGGCTTAGATGTACTGATAAAGCATGTTAGGCTGACTTGTTTCTTAAACAGCCTTTGAAAACCTAAAGCAGCGCACGACCCAGATTTCATATTATGCCAGAAAAACTGGATCATCTCCAAATACTCTCTTAAAGTTATTTTAACAAGATCCAACATCACCAGAGAAGCCATCACGTCTGCTGAGCACTGCTGCAATCACTCAAAGTGCCATCTGCTAAATGAAGGTGTTTTTCTTTTTAAGAAATGAAAGCCTGACATTGAGTCTCTTGTACTAATGATTACATTCTTTATGTTTTATACCCATTTCACCATATCAGGCGTGAACAGATGTTGTGTGCATTCACACTGCACGTTCTGCCTCCAACCTTTTTAAAGTAGCCATGTAATGTTGCAGCTGTTTTGTGCATTTGAACCTTTGTTTATGTTCACAAACATATCTTGATACATGCCTTTACAATACCTCTTTAGAACCATGAAAAATTGACCGTCTTCTCCTCTGCCGGTTTGAATCCAGAGCTGATTTATCACCAAAACAGTTGGTTCTTGTTTGAATTCTGAGCATGAGCAGCCTTCACTCGGTGCTCCTCAGCTCCTGTGTAAGACAAATCCAACAGGGCAAAGCCACTGGGTATATGCCGGGGTAAAACCCTTCCAATGGGATGATGCCTCAGGCATCTTCTCTACCTTTCTGAGAAGCTGGAAGACCTGCAAGTCATTTTTCATGCATGAAAAAAAAATCCATGGCTGCACCAAGGCCACTGAATAATGTGGATGACTTAATGCCCTAAGTTATATACTGATATTGCTTGGAGAGGCCAGACAAAGTGAATATGCTGTACGATGGAAGACAGGTGGCTCACAGGGGAATAAAACACTACAGAACAGTGATGTTGGAATAGTGTGACATAGAGCAGAATTAAAGAGGGTGAACAGAGACATTGAAATTTATTGTACATATGTAAGTCTATGTACTTGCATGTTCACAGACTGTGGGACAAGAAAAGATCAGAAACGTTGATCTGACATACTGGCAGAGTCTTATTATCCATCTTGACCTGATTGGGAATTACCAAAGACTGCAGAAAATGGGAACATGTGACGCTTAGAAATCCAGGGTTAGATTGGGGCATTAAACCATTAAACGCTTTCTGAGCAGAGCTGAGACAGCAGTTCACTGCTCCATCAGAGGAGGAGTTCAATGTAGAGAACAGGTTTGAGAATTTCCCGAACCTTTCCAAATACATTTCTTTCTTTTGTACCAGATTTCAGCCTATTTTTTTGGACTTCGAGGCGCATCGAAATATAGGGTGCATTAAGCGTAACAAAACAGTCATATACTTGAAAATGACTACACTACCCAGAATGCCTACATGGTTCAAGAGGCAAGCGATTGATTGAAGGGGTTGATGGGAAATTTTTCTTGCTAACTGTGTTGTTATTCTTGTCCATCTCTTGTCTACAACAATATGCTCACTTTTTCTTTTCTTGATGTTATGGTACATATCACTTTACCAGCCTCCTGACTATGGTACCCATAATGCTTCAACAATGTATCAGCTGAGGCAGTGTCAAAGTTTACTAACATTTGACTGAAATATCTTGACAGATTTTTGAGTGCTGTGTACCACAGTTCTAGGTAAGAACAAACCAGAAACCTATTTTGTATCTGATTCTGAATTATGTTCTATTTAGTAAATCTCATGGATTCTCTCCACCACATCTGTCTGACATGCATGTCCGGATGTATTGCCTACAGACGTATTAGCTACATCTCCAACTTTCCCACAGCTGCTGCTCCGGACAGTATCACATAATATACTACTGGTAAATTGAAAGCCCTTAAGGTATCAAAGTTAGCTAACAAAAAATACAACCTTCTTTGAAATATTCTTTGCACTAAGTAATAGAGCCAAAAAGGAAAAATAAATAAATAAAGAGCCTTCAACTTCAAAGACAAAGAAAGCTGCATTTAAAGCTATGGCAACACGCATTTAAGCAGCCACTTTCAATGAAAAGTCTATAGAAATGCACGTGGATGGCATCCCTTTTCATTCCTAAAAGTGCCAAGTGTTTGAAAACTGATCATTGAGATTATAATTGTGGAAATTAATAATTGTGTTCAAGTTATATAAGGTCTTTCATACTTCAGAATAGGAAATTAGCAACATTTCCATAGCTTTTTGTACCAAGCCTCTTCTAGGTGGCAGACAGGCGCTGGTAAACAGTAGAAAAAATGTAAAAAAAGAAAAGAAGCCCCCTACTTGCCCGGTTTCAACACCTGTGTGTGTCCGTAGCTTAACAGGAGCTCAACTTGACATTGCAACAAGTTGTTCCCATGTAACAAGCCTGCTCTGAAAAACACACACAAGCGGCTCTCCAATGTCAAAAAGATGCTGCTAAAAAAGCTGCAAACATGGCAGACTCATGTTTAGTAGTTTTCAGAATTATTTTATTCTTTCATTTTGTTGTGTTCATCTGCCACACTATAAAGGTGAGACAAAGCTGAAGCTGCCGTCCAGTTCTTTATGCTTCCACTTTAAAGGTTAAGGGGGGGAAATAAATCATATTAGAACAGGTCCAACACAAAGAAAGTTGAAAACTTCTGCAGATGTTTTACAGAGAAATTCAATAAAATAAAGTTGATAACTTGTAAAAATCCATTAAAGAAACAGGTTGGCGGCTAAGATCATAAAAAATAATCCCCTCCCTCAAAAAAAAATGCACAAATAAGATCAAGATTGAATTGACTTAAAAAAGAAAATGACTTAAAAGTTCTCACTGGACCTGGACTAGAATGGAATTCTTTGAAAAAACTCAGAGTTTTTGCCTTACGTTTGCTTTGACTTTTAACAAATCAAAGTCAAATTTTACAAGTGAGACATTTTGTTTTAATTAATCATCAACTCCTGCAAATGTATCTACAGACGTTTCAAAAAAACATTTTTTTTGCACTAAATGTTGTTTAGGGATCATTTTTATGTGATAAATAGAGGTTCTCTAAACTGTCAAAGAGGAAGCTAAAATATCAGACTCCAGGCTGGTCTGTGAAAACATTGTCTGACATTTAACTTGTCCATAGTGCGTAAAAGGTTAAGACTTTAGCCTTGAAACATCGAACAAGGATGAGGAAAAACACAAATGACACCTCTGTTCAAATTTCTTCACTAAAACATTACAATCCAGGTCTAAAAGCCCTTCTATCTACATTAATACCAACTAGTGAGAAAAAAAAAAAAACGTTTTAAATACATTTAAATGTGTTGCTTCTTTGTTATCTGCCTAACTTTAAAATGAATCAATATCTTACCATTTGAGCAGCCCTTCAAGCGAGCTCCTCGCACCGGAGCTCTCTGTAAATCCGCTTTGACGCGAGCCTTCAGACCCACGTTCTCCTTCTGCATGGCATTGAGAGCATCACTGACAGAGTTCACCACCTTCACCATGTTGATCTGGCTGTCCGAGAGCAGCTGCAGGACACACAAAGTGGAAGAGAAAGGTGGACTGTTAACATTTCTCAAAAATGAAATAACAAGTTCCATGAAAAGTGTTTCAAAAGGTCAGAAGATTTTTTTTTCTTTTTTCTATTTGTGGAGGAAAATGTTGGTGACACATGCACAGCCCAACTGAGCTGTAATTCACAAGAATTCTTGTGCAGGTATTAACAGTTAACAGGTGAAGGTGGATTCCCAGAAATGGAGCTACCGTGTTTTTACCAGACCCTCAATACTCCCCAGCAGTAAGTATTGGTGAAGATAGATGGTGTCTCTTTAGAAACCAGAAAGAAGAGTCGTGGATTAGCCTTCTTCTAAAAGTGTTGATCCTCCAGGAGCTTTCCACTGAAGAGAATCCACAAAAACTTGGAACAGTCATCCTACTGACAGCAATGAGGTGAAACGTGTTTCTTCTCTTTCTCTTAAAGTCTTTAAAGATTTCTTGAAGACCCACTCAGATGAAAAATTTGATTTTTGGTGTTTTTTCATGTGTTCTTGCAGCATTTTTCTGATGATGTAGGAAATATTTAAGGAAAATATATCATTTTAGACTTAACTGTCAGCTTGAAATGCTTCAGGTGCACCAAAATTAAGCGATTTAAGATACAAAGATTCAATTTTCCTTAGAAAAGCATCATCATCCCACAAAACAGAAATCCTAATGACTTTATGACAAATAACTTTAAGCTCAGGCCGCACATTATCTTTTTTACGGAGTTAATATTATCTCAGCTTCACATATTGTTGGATGTTTGGCAGCTACAAACTGACTTATCTGTGATTCCACCTTTTGTAAAAAAGAAACAAACAAAAAAAAAAACAAAAACAAAAAAAACAATAGGAAAAAAGGACAAAATGAGCAATCGCTAGTCGTCTCTGATGAAAAATCCTCTAAAATGGTTGGTATTTTCCGGCAACATTTGGTTAATAATGATCAGTTTGTAGGTAACTGGCTGCCTGTGTTCGGGCACAGGCATATTATAGTCCTTTCAGGACCTTTAGAGAGCGAGCATGTGCAAACACTGGCCTCCTGTAGCAGAGACTAATGGTACCCCATACCGTAATGCAGTCTGGTGAGTGTAGTGAAACCCAAAGAGCCCTGTGGGAAGGCTGCTGATGAATGTGTGTGCTAGGACTAGCAAAGAGCATGGTAACCTCTCTGATCTGCCATGGTCACTCCCTTCCTGCAGCTCTTTATGTGCTGTTCATTACTCAAAGGTCATTTTCACATTACGCTGGAGTTGGTCAGAGACTACACAGGTGTTTTTCCTCAAATACACACCCGTGTGCATACTTTTTTTACGTTTGTGTAGATGGGGAAATGCATCTTGCAGCCCTCCCTCTTTAATCCTTTCTTTCATCTATATGTAAAAAAAAAGGATATTTATAGCATCTGGAAAAAGGGTTTCCTAAAAGAGGCTTGTTTTTGCATCTATCCTTAGGTATTGAAAAGTGTAATAAAGGAAAAACCCCTGCGGCCAATCCCAGGTCTCAGCATCTGTACTGTAATGAGTCAGGCAGAGGAAGTTAAACTGAAGCATTATTGCACTGGAGCTGGGAGTTAAACCCACACATTCACAATTAAAGTACAGTTATGAAAGTGTCACCATGAAAGTAAAAAAAAGAAAAAAAAACAAGGAAAAGTGCATTACGTTCGAGAAGTGCCTCTGCTCTGAAGTGGCGCAGCTGTTTGGTCGTGATTTGAATTGTGATTGAATTATGCCATTAATAATGTAAACATTCTATATTTGATGTATGTTCAATTCATGTTGTAATTAGTTCAAAGCTTCAACGATTTATTTGCCAAAAGCCTCTAATTTATGTTTTATTGTCCATAGGACATTATATATTTGTTTTCCTCGTCTGAGCTGGCTTCTGGCTGAAAACTATATGGCTGGATAGCGCCAATGTTGCTCACTATTTTTGTTGCACTGGTAATGTTAGGCTTTTGTTGTGGGTAGCTGTAAGCTAGCGGGAGGGAGAGCGTGAACAGTAATAGGTGATGGGAAAAGGGGTTGGGGTTGCTCCACACCAAAAGTCCCACCCATAACCAGAATTGAATTTTGAATGATGCCATTCTGCAGAAACTATGTTTTTTGGCTAAAAATGGCATGATCATAATTAAAAAAAACACTAGGAATGCTTTTAAAAAGAATTAAAAGATGGTTAGAGTTAAACTTTAAACATATTTCTATCTGAATAAACCAACATCTTGTGTTTGTGGATCTCTTATCACTTTAGTTGTTGTTGTTTTCTGATTAAACATTAATTTTCTGCTTGTGTATATGTTTGCAACCTCAAAGAGTGTCAGCAGCCTTAGTGCTTAGACAGACGCATCAATTAGGATCATCATGTAATTAGCTCTTATTAGGCAGCCTTTGCTTTATCTTACAAAGTCAGTTGCACCACAACACTTTATACAGAAATCTTGTCTTTCAGTTTATGGTTGACATGTAAATGAATGTGGGTGAGTGTATGTGGAAAAACACTTGTTCTCCAAATCATATCCTGCAGAAAAAGTAAATCAATTAAATACATGTGTGTTTGCTGGATGAAAAATATTTTAAAGATTAAAAACGACAATGTTTTATGCTATTGGGAACTATCAGATTTAAATGGAGATAGATCAGAGCAACAAGGCGCTTCATGCTTTGTTTGGGCAAAGAAGCCCTGCAAAAATGAAACAGTGGCTGCACTGCAGTTAGATTTTGGATAATCCTACTGGCTGAGATTATCAATCATTGTAATCTAATTCAGCTTTAATTTTTTTATTTACAAAGCAAAATTTCCCAAACAAGGTTCTCTTCAGGATCTGCACACAGAGTCCAGATCAATCTAATAAGACCAGTTTGTGATTAACATATTTTAATAAGAGCCAAACAGTTAACAGTCATTTTTGCATTAGTAATTTTATAGGTCATTTATTTATTTATTTTCCTGTTTCATGTCTCTTTCTTGTAAAGTTTATAACTTGTTTACCACATTTTATTTACATACACACATGTATTTTTACTCACTTGTGCATTTTTTTTTTAAATATTTGGGTTTTGTGTATTTTGTTAACCTTTGAGTTCGAGTTTTAGCTAGTACTGTCAATCAATTCAAAAAATAATCAGATAAATCACATTTTTGGATTCTATTTAATCATGATTAATCACAATGTTTTACTAGGCCAGCTAACATTTTTCCTTCATTTTTGTTTGGCCATTGAAAATAAAGCAAATGTTATTGTTGATGTAATGATAAATAGGCAATTTTAACATTACACAAAGATTAAATCAACTTTAGAAAACACAACATCAATGAGTTGCAGAAAATCATGAACGTTTGTTTTCAACACAATTTCTGCACCATATCACATTTTTCATCATATTCCTTGGCTTAACTTCCTAAAAATCTTACATTATTTTTTTACATTTGATTATTTATTTATTTTTTCTCATTTTTTCCCACTAAAGTCACACATTTACATAATTTTCAAGGGAAAAGGCGAGAAAAATCTGAAATCCAACTGCTTGTGGAACACCTGTGTGCAGGTGAACTGCCAAACAAAGGTCGGGAAAAACTTGAAAAAGTTCAAATAACTGGGAGAAATTTAGAACATGGTTCTAAATCACTGAAAGCTGATTAGGTTACAGTCACAAACCCCAAAATGTCACAGAGCTGTGACCTAAATTCAAGTTTTTTAGCAAATTCGGCAGGTGGCGCGGCGACGTTTGAAATCGGGAGGCGGCAGACACATTTGTATACGCTGCGTGATGGCCAGGGAAGTTTTAAGAAAAGGTTTTAGGCCGACCAGACAAGTTGATCTTGGTCACTGGCCGCCCGAGCCCATTTGGAGGTCGCGCTGTGGCAATCCAGTGACAGGTGGGTGGCAGGATGACGCCAGCGCAATATTTGACTGATAGGAGGGTCTCCAAAGTGCCCAAAATTGTCTGATGATCAGCCAATTTCAGACAGCCCCCCTTCAGCCACGCCCCTGCCAGCACTTTACAATTAAACAAAGTAAACATGAACAGACCTTTGAAACATTAAAAATAATTAGAAACCCCCCCCTGCAGGTTCCTTCAAACTAGGTTTTTAGTTTGTTTGCTCACATATTCGGGTTCATTTCGCAGGTGGGAGAGCTCAGCTGAGCCGTGGTGTGGGCCAAACAAACATCTAAAATGAGAATGCAGACTGAGCATCGAGAAAAAAAAATGAAGGAAAGAACCTAAGCGCCACGGATAACAAACAAGCAAAAAGGACAAGCTCAAATCACAAGAAGGCAGTCAAAGTCTCATCAGGACTAGTGTAGTGGGAATTGTTCACTGTATGGCAGAGAACTTACAGGACTAGCTTTTTTTTTTCTTTTCCATATGCCTTTCTCTTGTTTGCCCAGCATGGAAAGCAAACCAAACGTAATAAAGGTGTAGGATTTTTCTGAATTCCCATCTGAACTGAGACTGCAGGACTGCATCAGAGAGATGGGAGGATGTTCAGTCCTTCTTTTTTAAACTAGCTTATTCTACAGCGATTGCAGTTTTTCAGTTCAGATTTTTCAAAACATCTACCTGGTGGTAAATGTATTCTTTTTTATACTTTACATGGAAAAGCTACTGTTTGTTAACATGGTGATACTTTCTAAGGATGATTTATTACAGTTTTTTTTTTTACAAAAGTGAGATAAGCAGAACTCTAAAGACTTATATGTCTGCAGTATTACTTCAAGAAAACAAAGATGCTGATACACAGCCTTGAGAAAGTAAACATTTGTGTTTCTGCAATTTAAGTGGTCCGGGTGAATACTCAAATCTGATTTGCTGAGATCGCTACTGATGTGTATTTATTCTGCGCTAATAAATAATACAGCGTTACTTAATTTGGAGTAGTAATTTAGTCTTTTTTTACTGCAAAAATCTTCAAAATTGAGATCAGACATATTTTTTAACAAGAATCAAATGTGTAGAAATAAAAATTAAAATAAATGGATAAAATAAATACATAAATAAAAATAAATAAAGTAAAAATTTTAAATGAATAAAAATATAAAATAAAAAAAAAAACAAAGCCAAAATAATATCAAAACTATATTTAAAGAAAATGGCTAAAAACCTGCAAAGTTCTACTAAACTACATCCAAAGATGAATCCTAAAGGGCACTGCAAATATACATCATTAACATTGTTATGTTTCAAACAGGCTTTCAGTGTTAACGCACACGATTAAATTAAAAAAGTTAAAGTGTTAATATAAATCAACGCTGATTAATTAAACTCTGCGAATCAATCGTCTTCCGCCGGTTTAGGTTCCCGTGGCGTGGGCCAAATTCTGATTGAACACTTTGTCAGAGACAATTCCACTGATGACTTGGTCACGTAAAAAACTATTCAATCGATTTTCAGTACTTTACTCTTGTTATTTTTTAGGTTTAGATCCTTCTCTCACAAGAGGCAGACTATAAGTTACGTAACGTGGCCCATCGTCACTGTAGCACCATATGTCGCTGGGCCGGTAGACCTCAATTGCAGCGGCAAAGGAAAGCGATATACCTAAAAAGAAAAAAAAAGTGCTCCATTAATCACCGTCACCTTGCAAGCTTTCTCCAGTTCTTCTCTGGGTCCCTGGTGTTTCTCAATTTTCTCATGTTCCTTCTTCTTGATGTTACCATCACTTGGTACTGCTACATGCACCACAACAGCTTTCCTCTGTTCTTTATACACCACTACAATGTCTGGTTGGTTCTCCATTACCATCCTGTCAGTCTGTATCTGGAAGTCCCACAGGATCTTTGCTCTCTCATTCTCTACCACTTTTCATTTTGACTTTGGGGTTTCCAGTCCATATTGTGCACACATGTTCCTGTATACTATTCCAGCCACTTGGTTGTGGCGCTCCATATATAAATATACACGTATGTGCTTTTCATTGTAAAGTCTATGTAAACAAACCATAAGGCTTTGGCGTTCAAAACGTCCTCATTCACGTGCAGCTACACAAGTCTTCATGACCATATGAATTAATTGTGCGAAAGTTGAACGTTAAACCAGTTTGAACTTGCTTGATCAACCAAATCTCAGGTTTGAAGCGCCCCTTTTCATTTACAGAGGTGCCAACTGTTTGAACATTGCTTGTGGAGAATAAATGAATAAATTGTAGTTTGTTCTTTGCTAGAATAATGACATCAAGTCTATCAGAATAGAGCTGTGAAAGAAAAAGCCTGGAACAAGACTTGTGAGATTTGTTCTGCTTTGACATTTTGCAGCAAGCCTCTTCCACGTGGTGGACATGCGCTAGTAAAGAAAAGAAAAAAGAGGAAGAATCCTCTCCCTTAAAGTAAAAATTAAAAAAGTCTTTTTAGAAAAAAAAAATGTAATGGCAGCATCGTGAGTGAGGAGCACAGCTGGCAGCAGTCTGTCCAAAAAGTTTTTGGCGATGTCCCACCCATCCATTGATGTTTATGTTCTTTTTGCGACTGTTGAGAATGACAGTCAGCTGACAGGAGACACCAAAAAAGCTGCCAGTCATTGAAAATGTCTGGCCAGACAACAACTGACACTATTCCTTGCATCCACGGAGAAATAAAACCAGTTGAACCACACTGAAAACTGGCGCGTCTCCATGTTGTTCCTGTCTGCTGGGTTAAATTCTCCTTCCATAAAACAGAATTTTAAGTAAGAGCAGTTCATTCATCCTTAAATCCGCCATCAATAAATGTCTTCTGTATTAAAGTGCTGCGCAAATGTTAGGTCAACCTCTGCCTGGCTTACTCTATCCATTTGATTAAACAGTCAGACATCCTGAACGTGGAGGCCTCTGAAGCAAAGAAACAATGAATAAAAGATTACCCATGATGATGGACATAACCTTCATTCATAATGAGTCTGTTTTCCCAGCAAATGTGATATCGCTCAGAAAGCCTGATCTTTGAACAGAAATTTCATTTCATCCATGTGTGCTTTCCTGTTAAGAGTGGCAGAACGTTGGCATTTAACTTTCTATTTTAGCCAAAATCGTTCATGTATCCCTTAATAAACATGTTTGAATCAGATTTTGATTCTTCCATTTCTTTTCAAATACATGAGCAATGTCCCACTAATTTTCAAAGTCGCCTTCCAACAATATTTTTTTTCTTTTATAAATATTGTTCCCAGTGTTTTTTTTTATCATGCAGTTTTTAGCCATAATCAAGAAAGGCATGTGTCAAATTTTTAAGACATATTTTCCCTGAAAAATTATAAATTCACCTCTAGGTTGTAGGCGTGGAATTTAGCCCTGCTAATTTCCCATCAGTCCTCTTTTTAGACTCTCTCCAGCTAGCTTGTAGAAGTCGGACTTTGGACCGCCCATAGAATTTGTGTCACAAACCTGATCTTTTTCAAACGGTGGATTTTTACCTGGCCTGGTCCATCACAGTTTGACTAAAAGAATACTCAGAAACGCAGTTTTAATCTTAAACTATTGTCCTCTATTATGAGAAAAATACTACCAGGGCATGTTAAAAACACCACAAACACAATTTTCATTGGAGTGGGTCTTTAAAGAAACATAGTTTGCTTTTGTGATACATATTGACTTTTCTAAAGAAAAAAAAAAAAAAAAAAAAAAAATGGACCAAAAAATAATGAATATTTATTTCAGCAGGTTTGGATCCCCCTAAAAATGTTACCATGTAATTCCTTTGAACTAGTTAATCTCTTTGATGTCACCCATTTAGGCTCCCGTATTTGATGTGACTTTTTGTCATTATCTTCTTTTTGCTGAGGTTTTTGAAGTTACTTGTACCATTTCTCTGAGTGAAATGCTGCAACAGCCATTATTACACATTTTTCCAAGTACACAAAAGGACATCTGTCGAGTGGATGAATGTCTCCAGGCATTATGGCTTTCCAGTGCAGAAGCAGTTTGCCTGCAGATTCTTAGCTGAGGTTGTGGACGTCACTTGTCTGAGGCATTAATATTCTCCCAGCATATAATTCAGATTAAACTGTGACCCGCAGTTCAAGGAATTCAGTAAGTCATGCCCCTCCTCACAGCTTTTACCTCAATGTGGTCTTTTTGCAGTCAGATGTTGTGCGTCACTGAATATCAAAAAAGTGGAAGAATGTCAGCTCAGTTCTTTTAAGTTGAAGGTCTGCTGGGTGGGGTGGGTGGGGGGATCATGCGGATTAGTGATTTACTTATTTAATTATTTTAGCGGCAAGAATACAGATGATTTAAAAAATAAATAAAAAACTCACCAAGGTAGACAATGAAATACTCTTTCTGAGAATCACAGAAATTCAAGAATAGAATAATTCCCATGCAGGATTAATAAAGACAGAAGCCAGTTATTTAATATTTCATGGGATATCAATTCCAACTGCTGCAGGAGCTTGGATTTGGAAGTACTTTTGAGGAATTTTTTTAGGAACCTTTTTGGTTTGATTGGAAGTTAAACTTATTCTTTTGTTTTTTTTTTTTCTTTGAATGATTTTTCATTAGAAATTAAAAACTTTTACTTTAAAAGACAAGTCTCAGCCTCTAACTGTCCACTAAAAATGAGACAATATACATATTATATTTTATGTTGTGTAATTTCTCATTCTAGGCTCCGATGGGAAAATAGAAAGATGTTCAACCAAAAAAAATTGTATACTAAAAAATGAACTTTTTAAATGTATTTTTTTAGTGTTATTTTAACAGTATTTAACTTAATTAAACTGTATGACAAAATGAAAGGATTGAAGGTCGAAAGGATTCTTTAAAATGTTGCAAGCAGAAGTAGCTGATTAGTAACATAAGCTGCAAAACCAGAAAGAAAAACATTTACCTTTTTTTCTGCTTTTTCTAAAACATATATAATATAGTATTAAACATAGAATTTAATGATTTATAAGCATGGCCCATTAGCACAGCTAAATGATATTTTTATGGTCCATGCAAAAAGTTGATCGCCCTCCTCAGTTTTTAGAACTTCAAAGGTCAACGTTGTTTAGTTAAAAGTATGTGGTGACCAGGAATGGACCACACAGAAAGAGTCTTTCAGAACATAAAGGAATTCAGGTTTGGGACATTAAAAAATAATAAAAAATAGGTTGTTGACATTAAATCTTAGTTGCCCAAATTTTTAAAAAGTGTATGGCTCAAGAAATTATTTATTTAATGAGATTTTTGTGAGGTTTATACAAAGTTAACCATTTGAGGTGTTAGTTGCCAGACGTGGCGAGTTTACCTCCTGTGGGCCCTCTTTTACCTTGTCAGGCTTGACTTGCATGTTGTCCATTTCCAGATTGTACAAAAATGCATTGAATGTTATTTTGTTTTTCTAAATGTTATCAGAAGCACACTTAAAGCGAGCGTGAAGGTAAGTTTTGGACATGTTTTTCCGTGTGGTTTATTGCCATTTTGAGAAAAAAAAGTTATAGACATTGAATTAAAACTTTTTTGTTTTAAGACATGGAAAATTAAAATTAAAACTTCAAAACTGGAACTAAGTCAGGCTGAATTGGAGCAATAAAATTGCTTTGATGAATGTGAAAGTACATAAAAAGGTTAATTACACAAAAGCTTCCTATAAGAGCAGTCGATTTACCATTCAGATAATAGCATCAATGGACTTTTATGAAGACAAACAGATACTTTAGCCTATTTCTATTTCTATTGACAAAGGACATTTAGGTGGAGTATGTCCTTTCAACAATGTTTTAGTTAGAATTTCAAATTAACTAAAGAAACCTGAAGAAAACACATGGAATGATTTGCTACAATCTTCTCCATCGTTTTCAAGTCGGAATCTCCTGGAAGCGGTGAGTGATTTATTTAAATGCAAATGTCTAAGCTTAGAAGAACTACTCTGTTTAAGCCCAAAAGCACTCGCCTTGAAAAATGAATGTCTTTTTTTTAATAATCAAAACAGATTGCCTCTAAAGCCTCTGAAACCAGATTCCCTTGCGTATCACCTCAGGGGATGCAGAGAGGTTTTTTTTTTCTCCAATCATGCAAGGTGGGACTGTTTTTACAAAGGTTGCGATGCAGGCAGAAGCTTCGCTGAAACTGACATCGTCAGCTGTGGGTCTTTCTATAAATCAGAAGCCCTGTCCACAGGTGGTCCATAGATCACAGAGTCCCACCATGGTGACAGGCAGAAACAGTGACTGTGTGCGCCGCATGCCTTGCCTTCGCAGAGGAAATCAATCACCTGGAGCATCCAAGCTGCTGGTACCACCTCCACTTACTGTGTCCACCGCAATATGCCACCTACAGCACACCAAATATTACCAGTAGCCAGGGAAGCTGATAGCTTGGGCGCTTTCCCTTGTGAATCTAGTTAGCACGCACAGCAGCCTCACTCAGGATGTTTCTGAGTGATTTCTAAAGATTGTTGAACAAGCTATAGGAGCTTTACAGAAGAAAGAAAAATACATTCGCTTGTTTTAGCTGCATGGCTGGCAGCAACAAAATGTATCTTCTGGAAAACGGAGTCAAAATGAAAAGAACATGTGGCGTGAGGATTTTTCATGTGTGTTTCGGAAATGTACCATCCAATAAATCAATGTGGACAGTCTGAAACCAAAGGGATTTAATTATGTTTTCATCCAATGTGTAGTTTCCCAAGTTGGCAAATATTATGGTATTGAGCAGATTTAATAGGCAAGTTGGACTGTTTCCTGAATGATGGACGTTTCTTCCCCTGTGATTTGCTCTTTGAGCACCAGACTAAGTGAGTTCTAATCAGTGGAACATGAGTTTCTTTGCAACTTGAATTTAGACCTGACATGGCTCTCACAATGGGGAAAAGAAACTGACATGCTTGACTTCCACCGACTCTGGGACTGATATTTTGATTTAGAAAAAGATCAGAGCAAAACATCATCCGGAAAGCAGAGACACGTGTTCTAAGGTAGCTTTGCAATCAATGCACATCAGTAGATTATCAACAATCCCCACTCAAACAGTGACAGTCCTTGAAGTCTGAATTTGAGTTATAAGCACTTGCCTCCTGACTTAATCCTATTTGTTTTCACTGATTAGCTGGTCAGAGTTTCAGCAGAAAACAGGTCCCAGAATTTGAGTCTACACATTTCAGAAGAAAAATATTAAAAGAAACAACAATAAACATATTTTAAAGACCCACTCTAATGAAAATGGTGTTTTTGTGGCTTTTTTTTTAGATGATGGCAAACATATATTAAGAAAGTTGAGCTTTAATTCAAATCGTTGTGAATCAGGAGCAGACAAAAAATTCCATCAAAACATGAGTGGCCACGGGTCACTTAGTACCAGGCTGTCACCAAAAAAAATAGAAAGAAATAGTTATAAAAAAAAAATTTCTTTTTTTTTTTTTTTTATTACTGAGTCCTGTGCATGACTTATTTTTGATGCGTGTAAAGACGTTTGTTCCTGATCTTAGAAACATTTGCTATGTTCTTAAAGCGGTTGCCCCGACAGGTAATTTAAAAGCTCCAAGCTCCAAAGTTATTTAAAAAACTGACATCTTTCCAAAGTTTCTTTTGGGAGAAAGAAGCCAGTGAGGAAATGGAAGATAAGTCATCATCTTTAAAAAAATAATAAATAATACAAAAAAAAAAGCTGCTATTTAAAGGTGAAATCCCAAGTTTTTCCTTCAAATATGGATTTATTGAGACAGTAGTTCCCACCAAGCCCTCAATAAAAGGCGACTAGGGGTGTGACAGATCACAGATGATCCGTACGGATCACTAGTGTGCCGTGAATCACCCCCAGCCTCCCATCTTGTGCGCACCCTGTGCGTGCATCATTTAAATCAAGCGTTCATTCACACTGAACGCAGGATGCGCGGCAAATTCAATACTTGTAAAAGGATATTTCCTACAGAAAAGCTAAATCAGGCCTGTTAAGAAACTTTAGCACAGAAAAATACACTTACACGTGAATGCATATGATGATCACACACAAATTAAGACTTATTTAAAAACAAAAACGTATGAATATGTCTGCCTTGAAAGATCTGAGCTTGAATTAAAATGGCATTGTGAATTTCATTTTTACAAGGTAACTTTTACAAATCAACAACCTTGTTTAAGCAAATCTTTAGCCACTGTAAAATAATAACAGAAATCTTCAAACTGTTTTTAAAGCTACATCACATAGAGGAGCACTTTTTATATATATTTATTTCGTAAACCGGGAACTAAAAAAAGATAACGCCACCTTTAACCTTGTACAGACGACTCCCTGAAAATAGTGTCTGACATTAAACTGGTCAGTGGCCTATAAAAGGTTAGGAACCACTGACCTAAACTGTTTAACATCAGGTTAAGGAACTCTTCTTTTATTCTCCTGCATTTGAAAGAATTCTACTTTTTTCTCCACTCTTTTTTTTGATGGCTTTAGCTGTTTAAACATTATGTTTTGGAAGCACTGATTATATACAAACCTTTGAAATCCAGCATGCAGTTTAAGCTTGACCTTTTTATTTCCTCTTCCCCTTGACCCCTACCAAGAGGCGTGTAGACAGAGTCCCATTTCTGACATCTGTGGGTCGCTATTAAGGTCTGCAAAGTGGGAATTTCTCTTCTCTGCCTTCCTGCAGGTTTTATCTCAACAGGAAACTTGTGTAAAGAATGAAGACAGCTAAGAAGGAAGTTCATTTTTCCATTTTACTTCTAAATAGTAATTATCCTCTTAGATCAGTCGGAGCCCCTGTTTATAAAACAGGAAGTGAAGTGGCTACAGCTGGTTCCCCCACCTGCAGTCACGACAGACATGCTTGAAATACTCTTTCAGTATCAAATGCAGAAAACAATTCAATAAAAATGATTTCCTTGTTGACAAAACAGTATTCACCTGCAATAACTCCTTTTAATCTGCTGTTACTGCAGGCTCCTCTGATGTCTTACATGCACCTGTACAGGGGTTGACTTGTTGCCCACATGCCAGAAGGAGAAAAAATGTGCATATATGTTTGCGTTCTAAAAATTTGGTACGGGTCACCTGCATGTCCCATGCAGATTTGCCCGTTTTTTGCTTGCATCCAGCTGTCAGAGCAGTTGTGACTAAGATTTTGTTCACCTTTAGGCATATCTATCTATTTAGTGGTAAAAGTTCAATTTTGATTGTTGAGACCCATAGTGATTATGTTATGGAGAAAGGGGAAGACTTTTGCCTGAATGCATGTTAATGATTGTGACTCACCTGTATGAGGCGGCCCTGTTCTGTCTGCAGTGCATTCAGGTCCTGCCCCAGGCTGCCCTGGCCTCTGCGTAAAGACTCATATTCCATCTTCAGTTGCCCCGCATGAGCTGAGAGCTTGGCTACCTCCTCTGCCAGACTGACGAGGAGAGCACGGTCCTGACCTTTCACCGACTTCAGGTCAGCGTCATGGTCAGTCAGCGAGTGCAGCAGTGAGGTCTGCACGCCCTCCAGACGCAGGAAATTACTGTTGTAGTCAGGACAGTTGGGGTCGATGAAGATGTTGATGCGAGAGCCATCTCCTCTTTCTACGGTGACCAAGGCATTCCCCTCGTCCTGATTGGTGGAGATGTGGGGTAGGCCATCGGACATGGGTGGGGCCTGGTAGTGGTTCATAAACAGGATGGTGCCGGTTACAGTGACAGCCAGCAGCACAGCGACAAACAGCAGGATAGTGCAGAGCAGGTAGCTGCAGCTCATCCTCTGTAAGCAAGAATGGGGGGAGGGAGGGGTGGAGGGGGAGGAGAAAAGACAAAGCAGCTTTTAAGAGTTGCTTAAGCATTAGAAAACAAATCAAAGCACGCTTTTAAAATATTTTTGACATTTTCTGCACTCAAATGTCCAGCAGAATCTAAAAATAATACAACTTAGTCTTTCTGAAATTAGCTTTTATGTTTTTTTAAACCAAAAAAGAACCTTCCCTATGTTCCTCACTTTTTTCAACTACATAAGTCCAACAAAAACCTGGAAAACACATAGACAGACATGCCTCAACTATTCACATTTTGTTTGTTTGCTTTATCCATTCATCCATATTTTTCTTTTTTTTTTTACTCGCTGAATGCTTTTAGGGTCATGGGGTTACAGGAGCCTGTCCCAGCCACTGTTGAGAGGAAAGCCACACAAGGGCCACACAATCACACACACTTACATGTAAACATAGGGACAATTTAGAGTGAACAATTAGTCTATAAAGCATGTTTTGGACTATTGGAGGAAACCGGAATGCCCAAAGAAAACCCCAAATTGCACAAAAAGCAACAAAAAAAGATCTCAGCTGGGACTTGAACTTGAGCCTTCTCACTGTAGACAAGAGTGCTAACCACTATACCACCATACAGCCCTTGTTTGTTTCATTTAATTATTTTTTAAAAAAATAAAACAAAACAATTAGTCTAAAGAGAGAACAAAAAAGCTGTTATTATTTGTCCCTTTTTTTAACAAATGTCATCATTTTTTCTTGATATTGACTAAAAAAGAAAATAAGTGATTTTTATACAATGAAGCAAAACATGTATTTTGGATTTGGAAATGATTTTTAACTTTTGATCAGAATTTATTACTGCACCAACATTGATTGGGGTCATTAAGTAAGTAATCCTTTAGTACCAATGAATTACATTGCTTTGGATGTGGATATAACACAATTTAAACTTGGTACTTTATGCAAAAAAAGAATCAGTGATGTAAGTTTCAAATATCCATTCATGTCTATTATTTCTCATAAGAAAAAATCAACAAACGTTTCCAACATCTGAAAAAAAATCATTTACAAAAGTCAGTATAAAAATAAAAAATATTTATATGCAGAATTTTTTCATCGGAAAAGTCATTTACTTAAATCGGGTATAACAAAATCAGTATACATGGATTATTTTCATAAAAGGCATTTAATTAAATCAGGTATAAAAGTCAAAAATATATGCAGACAATTTAAATTTGTAGACGTTAGGGAATCAAGTCAAGTGATCTGACTAGAGCCTTTGTCAAAAGGTCAAAGTTGACCTAAGAGGCAGTGGTAGATTCGAAGCGTCATGCTTTCTTGAAATCATATTTGACTCTTATTAGTATCAACTAGAGGCTCAGACATCCATGACCATACACTTCTCCGAGTCTTTCATGCTGGTTACTACGACCTTAGACAGGTACAGTGGACCCAGTGGTTTAATGTAGATCCTGGAATTCAGCACCAGGAGCTCTGGATCTGTTTTTTCCACTTTAGGAGCCTGGCATGCTTTGTCTGTTCAGCCAAATATTATGAGAGATGGTCATTAAGATAAACAAAAGATCCTTTCAGGTGTTCTCTTTGTTTCATTAGAGCTGCTTTTGATTCAAAACCTGATAAGGATCGCTGGTTTATCTGACTTCTTTCTGTTGGGAAGCGGGTGGCAGATCTGGATGGTATTCAAATTCAAGGATATCCCTTTAGAAGTGAGAAATGATCCAACTTGACTCTCCACGTTCTTGGCTGTGGCCACTGCAGCCCCGCTAGTTTCTGTGCTAACGTTAGCCAGGCCATGCCCAGGGTTTGAGCTGAAATCCTGTGAGAATTATTATTAATATTATTCATTCTTACTTGTTGATCCAAGTCGTTTGTTCTTCTATCAAGGAGGTCAAACCAATGATCCCATAATTTCTCGCTCTTTCTCGGAAATCCTCCGCAAGTTGTATCAGAGGTGTTAGAATTAGCTTAGCATCGAACTCCAACAGTGGAATTAGCTTAGCTTGGATTCTGAACTCTGCGAGGTCAGATGCTTCTGGGTTTTTCTTCGGTGTCATCCTCAGATGTCTACATTGCAGAATTACTGCTTTTTTGCAGCAATTATGTGATAATTCAAGGTTAAAGACGCTTATATCAGGAGAGCTGGAGACAAAAACAGAAATTTTGTCTAAATTTATTTTTTCATCTGTTTTCACATATCACAACAGTTATTCTTAAAAATGTGGACATTTGAATCCATTACAAATATTATGCATATAATCCAATTCTTTATTTTTTAAATATGTTGTGGTTGTTTCATCATATGTCATTCAAAGCATTTCCTTTGGGTCGATATTTCACTAACATTCTTCTGAGATTGTTTTGTATTTGGGTTTATGCTGCAAAATAGAATCAAGATGGAGAAAGCAAAGGTGACTGCAGATGCTTGTAATTTAAACAAATAGACAGATTGTTAAATAGTTTTAGTCAGAAAAGTCACCTGGGAATATAGTTTCCTATTTCCTTTATCTGGACTATTAAGCCCAGTAGTTGTTCCTTTTAAATGATGTTACAGGATTATAAAAGGTTGTTTTTTTTTGTTCTTTCTTGTACACAACTTCATTTGAATCCCTACACTTTTTTTAGCATGACAAATCTAAGCCCTGGAAAAATATGAACAGATGCTGTTGACCTTATGCTTCAAGACCACATTTTCCACCTTTAGCTCAGGTTCAAAAAGCATGAACAATGAGAAAAGCAGCTTTTATGCGGACTATTACTGTTGATATTTTACCATTTACGGCATTGTAACTAAATCATTTTGTTTAGAAATAATTGGTTTCCAGTTTAAAACATTACATTTTTGAATGGTTTCCTCTAATGGGTAATACCAAAAACAGGCTGGGATCAAGCCGAGGTCTTGAATAATAACACAACCATTAGTGAGATTTTTAGTACAATCAAGTGCATAAAGAGACAGCCGAATTTACTTTAATTCCAGACACGAAACCAACAAAATAAATACAATTGTGACCTATTGGTTTGCATGACAGTTTTTTTTTTTTTTTTTTTTTTTCTTTAATATTACTCACCAAATCCTATGTTTTATAGAAAAAGGACAGACATCTCTGACAGCAGTTGAACCATGTCTAATAAGGCATTTTTTTCTTAATAGTTATAAAATGTTTTAATGGTCTTGGGCCTTCTTATTTAAGTGACCTGCTTTTAAGATTTTAACCCTCGCGGACCCTGAAGTCCTCTGGCACTGGCCTCTTAGTTGTCCCTAAGATGAGGACCAAAACCTATGGGGAGGCCGCATTCCACCATTATGGTCCTCGCCTCTGGAAAGGCCTGCCGGAGAGCCTCAGGACCGCAGAGACCATAGAGGTTTTCAAGAAGAGGCTCAAGACCCACCTTTTTAATCTGGCTTTTTTATGACTTTTGGAACTATTTAATCTGATCTTTTCCTCTCTTTTTATTTATGTATTACCTTTGATTTGAATTATTGTATAGTTAATTCGTGTTCATTATTGTTTTAATATATAAACCAAGTTTTTATAATTATATTCACATCATTTATGTATTTGTTCAATTGTTGCACCAGTGCTTCCTCACGGGGATGCGCTCTTCTGGGGCCCTCCTGGTTCTGCCTATGGGTGAGTTGGTGCTGCGGTGCTCATTCTCATTGGGGCGGTTGCGGTACTACCATGTAGAGTGGGCTCTGGGCTGCCCTGTGTTGGGTGGGCACTGCAGAGATGACCCCTGTGTTGGGCTGGACCTTGGAATAAACGAATAACTGTAATACCGTTTCTACTTTTTCCAAAGAGCTTCAGTTTTTAGTCTTTGTTCAGTTTTCCTGTGGGGGTGTCAAGTATTGTGGGGGCTGGGTGGATGGAGGGAGGAGCTAGGGGAAGGAAGGGTATTTGTTTTGCATGCTGTTCCTTTTACGTTGTGTGCATTTGGTTGAACCTCTAAGTTTTTAATGGTTTTTATTATTTATATTTATTTATTTTATGTAAAGCGCCTTGGGTTTCAATTGAAGGAAAGGCGCTGTACAATTAAATAAAGTTTGCTTTTTTTACAATTGGTAATAATTTTTTTGATGTGTAAATTCAAATGAGTTTAAAAAAAAAGATTTTCACTCCACTACAGTTTACTATGCTATAAATGATAAAAATAAGAGAGAAAAAATGTTTACTATAAAGGAAGAGACTAATTTGCTTATAAATCAAGCAACCAGGAAGTCAACTATTCTGATTTCAATTCCTTTTTTAAACTGGCTTCAAACAGGAAGTTGTGTTTTTTGCTCCTTGTTGCAAGTACAGAGCTTAACTGTGAAAATCCCCCCCATGTGAATATAGTTTCATTCATTCATTTGTTCCTCTTCTATACCATTTTGTCTCTTTCGGGGTCACGGGGAGCCTAACCCGGCCACTCATGAGCAAAGGCAGGAGACACCCCTGGACAGGTCACCAGTCTGTTGTGAATATAATTTACGTGAGGTTATTCCATCTACAGAAGTCAGTTTTGGAACAAAACTGTTGTAATTATGAACAATGAAGATAGGCTTCAGTAGATTTTGGAGAAGAACACCTGCCAAGGAATCAGCAGGCCGTTCCACAGACATGTCTGTTTTTTGACCCACAAACATCATCAATGGAATTGCTCCAGGGAAGCAGTTGCAGTTTGTTTTTTTTCTTTTTGTCTCTGTGCTTTAACTCAACATGTTAACCATGACTACTCTATGAAATCTTTCCTCTGATGTCAAAGTTGTTTTTTTCTCCCCTCTGCCTGAGTACAGGTGCAGTGCAGAGACTTTAACTTCCGCTGGGTGAGTGGATGTGTTTGCATCAGGATGCCTGTGCTGTACAAAAGTGTGCATAATGGCCACATGCTGCAGAATGACAGCAATGTAACATTAGAACAATACCCTCGAGCTCTATTGCCAGCAGGCTGGGACATTAGTGAAGCCATCACTGGAATTGCCTTGAATATACATTGCTGTAATATTGCCTGTTAACATGAAAAAGATACCCAAAAGCCTTATTTATGCAAGATATCTACACACCCAGAGTGAGCAAACACCAGCAGGAGACTGTCATGAGGCTTTTCACATATGCACCATATCAGGAACTACAGGTTCAAAGAAACTGTTTTTTTGAGCCTCTCCGTTCTGACATTGAGTACAAAATAGGCCACACACTGGATAGCCTGTGAGTCTATCTTGGGTCTCACCTTGACCCACAACCGTGCATAAGGAATGTGGGAGGAAAACAGACATGGTGGAGAAATGTGATCCAGCCTCAAGGACAATCTACAAACTTAATTGCATTACCTAAGATATTTAAATTGATTGCAAAATACAGTAATTTGTAACAGAAACCGATCCATTAAAAACAGACACGGAACATTTTGCAAATAGTTGCAAAATCACAAATCTCTTCTTTTATCACCAACATAGTAACAGGTGATTGAACCTGAACTTTTTAGGAAAGCAGGTGGGTAGCCTTCAGCCGTTTCTATTTTTTTAAATCTTTATACCAAAGCTGTCGCTGGTGACACCTAAATAACACACACTTGGTGAAATCCCATACATTTTCAACTTTTCGACTAGCATATCGATGCAAAGCCGCTTTCCTCCGCAAAAAGAATCAGCGGGAAAACCACGAGTTGCGTAAACAGTTGAAGAGTTACGATAGTCCAAAGAATGCAAACACTGGAGCTAAAGCTTTAGTTTTGAAGGGTTAAATCTATATAACAAGAAAAAAACAAAGAGACTGGGAAATAATCCTAAATATTGCACCACTAACTGATATAATAACAAAAAGTCTGTTCTTCATGTGTTTAGAATTTGCATCTTGTTCTTTTCAATTGTTATTTGATAAAAATGTGAAAGGAAAATCATGTTTTTACTTATAACTAGCACACTTTTTATGTCCTGCAAACTTGTGGAAATGTTTTTGTGTTTTTAGTGCTTGTATGGTCTTGAATGCTTTTTTAATTTTTGCTTTTCTGTTTTGGTTTTTGACTTCTTGTTCTGTTCTTCCTTGCTTCCAGTTTTTTGCTCACACCTGCTTGTTAACAGAAACACCTGTCTCTGTTTAGATTCTACTCTGATTGGTAAAAAGCCTCACATTTCTCTGTCAATTTACTGCTAGATAATCCCCATCATTATGTCTGATTTGGAGCTGCAGTGTCAGTTTCTGTCACTTTAAAACAGAGGAGGCGCACGTGTTGCGTTCACTGCTTGGACTGGCTCTGGTGAAGGAGGTCAAACACAGACTGAGATGTTTCAGAAGCATCTTGGAAACAACAGCGCTCGCTCAATGGTAAAAGATAGACATGCAGTCTATTTTGTAATGCGTTGGAGGATGGTCTGCCAGTTTGCAAAAGAAAAGATCAAGAAGGCAAGAAGTCTTCCACTAACATAAAGGTGGAACTGGGAGATCCAATCTTTTCTAATATTTAAAGTCCCACTCTGATCATCTTTTCATCTATTGTAAAAGTGACAGCATTTTAGCCAATTTTTATTTTATTTTTTCTAAGACATAGTTTGTGCAAAGGGGCAGTCGTTTGTCAGAAATTCACCTTTGAATTGTGGGCAGGATGGTGCCAAGCAACCCAGCCCCATTTCTTTTTCTGTTGCTGAGAGCTCTCTGTTTCCAGGTTCTCTTGCTAGCTTTCAGCCCTGATTCACAACAATTTAAAAAAGGAATACTCAGAAATACAACTTTGAGCTTAATTTGCTTTATGTAGGTCCTCCATCCTCAGAAAAAGGCAACAAGAACATGTGAAAAACATCAAAAGCACCGTGTTCATTGGCCTGGGTCTTCAGAACTGCACATTAAATGGACACTGAATATTTTCAGTCCTGATAAACGGCTGATTTCAAAAAGCGCTCGGGAGAGACTTGCACACGGAGCAAAACTGTCCTGCAGATGCTACATGTCACGACCGTGCCGGGTGTCAGGGTCTTCAGTTTATTCAGGGCTTCTCTTGCTTGTGCAGCACTTTTTGCCCTTTGAATTAAAAATAGTTTGTTTTGACCTGTCTGTTCCCAATAAATGACCTGTCCCTAAGCTAACTTCGCCATAGTAACTCAGCCCAGACTTTCCCATTTCAGTAATGGATGCAAACTGGGCTTTAGTGCTGTAAGTAAAATATTTAAGTCTAGCAAAAGGCAGTTTGAGTTAAAACCTTTTATTTAAGGACAAAACAGGTTTCAGATTTCAATTACTTTATTTTTTACAGCAAAAAAAACTATAAACAAGCTGATTTCAATAAAAAATGTGTTCAACTTTTGTATTTTACACATTTTTGAAATTGTATTTTACAAATCTAATAAAACATCTGCGTCAGTCACATCAGTTTTCAGAGACTGTCAGAATCTTCAGTCAGACTCTAAGTCTTAAAGGAGGAGACAGACAATCAGCATCACACGAATCCTGAAAATATTCATACTTTTCTTTCACAGGAAACTTCCCCTGTTGAAACCATTTTGAAAAAAAAAACCTATTGACGTGTCTTTTCAAATCTTCAGAAAGAACTCTTTGTTCAGCTGCTCTTTCATGTATATTCGCTTCTATCTCAAATTTAACCTTGTTCCAGAATAAAATATGCAGCCAAAATTACCAAGGTGATGTTCGAAAAGTGAGCAACCACTGAGGCACTGAAGTCTCACTTTTCAATGCTACAAATTCTCCCCATTCTGCTAAAAATTCATGGTTTGGGTTGAAGGACACCCCATGACAATGCTTCAGAACACGAACGAAAAAAAAAAAGAAAAGAAAGGAAGCACACAAGGTTTTGACACGTTTCACACTTACGTGTTTACCTTTGATGCTTTTCATCCTGTCCAGGGTCACAGATTCACAGATGTCTGCATTTCAGACTCAAACACAAACTTTTGTGTTTTTGTACATACAAACAAATACTAAAAAGGCAACTTTTGAACAGCAAGTGTTTGCTTGTAGGATTCTAGAAGTTTCTTGCCTTCAAACCTTGCACAGATGTGCACATTGCATTTAATTACCATTAAAAAGTTGCAATATAAGGGCAATAAACGTCATCCAAGTTGATATTTTTTCCAAGACTGGAGATCATTTTTATTATAATAAGCAGAAATTGATTAAAATGAAACTGACCAATAAATTGGATATAACCCTCACTTACTGACATCTGTTTTTAATTTCTTCTGTCTTTTGTGTCTGGAATAAATGTCTAAAGTAAAAAAAAAAAGTCATAATTTATTTTTTCTATTTTAAAATAACTAATTCTAAGTAGTCTGGGGTCATTTCTTTTTATTTTTCTTTTTTTTTAGGCATTTTTACCACTTTTTAATTTGCTCATATAATTTGATGAGAGCTTGATATCCATGGTTTTGGTGCAAACCCATCTTATTTTGTATGCAGATATTTTTCTATATATTACATAGTCATTCCACATTGAACCTAACACTGTATAAAAACTCAATTCCAAGTAGTGTTCTTTGTGGTTTAAACGATTATTTAACGGATTACAAAAACAAGAATGGACTTTTCATCTTGAAAATCAAATCATAATAGCGGATTAGATAACAATAATAGACTGAATATACGCACGCTTTACCACCGCAACACATTGATGTTCTTTTAGCTTCATGAAACATGGGAGGCATCCTGTATTGAAGTGCAAAATATGAACTATTATTCAGATAACCTGCATAAAGAAAATGCTAACCAGTCAACTAAACTCTTTAGTTCAACTTAAATCACTATTTCTATTGGATTTTTCTATTTTTTGTCACTTTGGAACAATAGACCCTTTTCACTGATGTCACACAAAATGGCGATATTGCCAGTTTTGTGTAAAGTGACTTCCGGGTTTTTGGCTTTGAACACCGTTTAACACAATTTTAAGTGAATAATAAAAGGTAACCTTACCATTTGTAACGGAAATTTGTACAATATTTATTTTATAAATGTCCTCCCTAATTGTATTCGTTTTCCTCTCTTAGATTGTTCCCAAATTAAATCATACAAATTTGAATAATTCTGCAATATTTGAGGTATCTATTAAAAATATCGACCTTTTCATTTGAGCAGATGTTCTGTCCAACAGGTTATGCTTTACTTGATGTTATTTGTACGTATCTTAATTGTGACCAAGAACAAAACCTGATGGAAATTCATGTTGGCCACATATAATACGTGCAGCAAAGATCCCCACAGCTGCATGTCCAAACGCATTTTAATTTCTTCCAAAGCTAAATTTTGTTGCTGTTTTAAGAAGTATTTTATGTTTTACAGGGTATTTTAAGGGGTAAATGTTAAAACATGGTTACCAAGCGGCACAGTGATTATTTTTAGTCTGGCTAATAAGCCACATATTTTAAGCTTTCAAAATGAGTGCGGCTGAGAAAAAAAATCAGCACTGGCCGCACATGTCTTAGAAATTGTGAGCAAATAATCACTTCCTTTTATATTTATTTTTGACGGTTTCCAATTAATTTTATCCTTTTTTGCTTTTTTTCACATAGATCAGACATGGTTGTGAACAAAAGCAAAGGGGGGCAACTATGGGTTGTAAGAGAGAAATGATTCACAACTCAGTATTCTGGAACCAGATTACTTCCACTTGTATTTGGATTTTTGAATGATCTAAGATAGGAAACAAATACAGTCAGGTAAGACTTGTATAAAATAAATATTCTACACATTTTCCGTAACAGCTGGTAAGGTTACTTTTCATTATTTAGGTAAAATTGTGTTAAACAGCATGTCAGCTTTGCCAGTCTAAACCCAAAAACTAGAAGTAGCATTACACAGTAGTGGCGTTGTGGCCATTTTGTCTGTATAGTCATGTGAAAAGAGTCTATTATACAAGCTCCCCAAGAAATAACAGAATGAAAAAAAAAAAAACATTAGTAGTTGGAGCTTATCTGCTGCTTTGTTAATGTGATGGTCAGTAAAAATAAAATGCAACCGCAGCCTGACTCTAGTCTCAAGAGAGCACCTTATGTGTAAACTCAGCTCAGGAGCTGTAGTAAAATAATGACGCAGAGAGTGGGGCGTATGCAACCTTTTAACAGTTTTTTTTCTCTCTTTGTGAATGATTTCCTCCGTCTCACAGCGGGAGCCCACTCTGTAATTAGTGACTGACTTTCAGATCCTTTCCTGTCTTCTGTAATGCCGTATGGGATTTGACACGGCAACCAGGGGGTTCTAATGGACAGATTGGAGAGGTGGAGGAGAAGAGAGAAGTCTCCTTCATGGTCATGCTGTTGTTTCCCACGCATGAGAGCTGGCTCTTGGGAGGAAGAGGACTCTGTCTGCTCATTAGAAATGCAGGAAATTCTAAACCCTTTTACGAGCCCCCCCCCTCTTTTTTCTCCTGTTTTTCCACAAATACAGAGACAGAAAGGCTGAGATGACCATATCCACACAAAAAAATAATCATTCTGCTTAACTCCTGCTCAAAAAAGGAAAATATGAACAATTAAATTAGCATAAAAATGTAAAAATAAAAAAACTACAAAAAACATCCAGTTTTGCTTTTTTTTTAGCATGGGAGACTGCGCATTATAAGCGGTTACTTCAGTTTTAGTTTTGCAAATAGAGAAATACTAAGTCATTTAATGAGTCGGCGTTGTTTTTAACAAGTATTAGGACATCCAAAGAATTTGCATGACAGTGGGCTTCTTCAGAAGATTCTAGACCCACAAGTGTGGGTTTCTGGTGGACGCATCATTTACAGCATCAGCAGTCTAGTTTTAGAGATCCAAATGCATCATCAGTCATGGACTATCATAAAGTATAGGTAGAGTTTTGATGTCACCATAAATTGATGCACAGATTAATTTAGTCAGCATATAATGTGGAAAATAGGATTACAGAACCATCTTTATTTTTTAAAAAAAGATGGCTTTTTTCTTGTAACATGACTTTTTCATTATGATTTTATGGGTTTATTCTCGTAAATTTACAAGTATTTTTTTCATTGTTTACAACTTTATTCTCGTAAAATGTTGACTTTTTATCCCAGAATTTTACAATTTTAATTTTGTACATTTTCTACTTTTCTTTCATAATTTTACGACTTTATTTTCATAAAATTGTGACTTTTTTCTCTTAATTTTATCTACTTTTACAACTTTATTCCTGTATGTTAACCTATTATTTTCTTCCACGATTCCCTAATACTCCGTTTTGTTTTTTCAAGTGCGTTCTCACTGTTTCCTTCAAAAAGTATGCACAGAATATTGTGAGTTTGTGTTTTAAGCTGATCTGAATTGCCGCTTAGGGAAAATAAGTCAGTAAAAACATTAAAATGCCTTCATGTTTCTGCTTCCAAAGCAGGATTGTGATGTGAAGACACCGATGTGCATGAGATGATGAAATATACACTACACAGCTAAAAGGAAGTAAACAAATAAAACAAACCGTAGCACACACAGGTTTTGAAGGATTGATTTTGTTTTATTTTTTCTACCACTTAGACCCTTAAATTATCAGGAAATTCCTTTTTTTTTAAGATAAGTTTAGCCTTTGCAAACATTTCAGGAGTCCAACTTTAAAAATACCTGTATCCATCTATCCATGCCTTAACTTTGGAATTGAAGAAACATACTCAGACCTTTATTTTCCCGGAAACAAGTTCCAGCTGTTCAAGAAAACAACAAGGTGTTCCCAGAAAGAAATAACCATTTCAGCACTGGCAGAGTCTGACACATTTCCTCCTGCTGGTTAGACAAGCTGTTAATGCCTCAGCAGAAAGCCATCATTTCCCCCATATGTTCAAACCACCTCAACCAATTCTTCTCAATGTGGATGATCAGTGAGGAGCTGTTGTCATGCGGCTGATCTTCAAATTCTATCTTTAAGGGAGATTCAGCCACCATCCGAACACAGGGGAGGGCGGGCAACTCCAGGGCTCAAGGGCCAGTGTGTCTGCATGATTTCCAGATATTCGTGCCCCACGCATGGCTGATTACCTTGATCACATGGCATAGCAGGGCATGTCGGAAAGCAAGCGGGAATGTGGATTTCGGGGCCAAACCCTGATCCAAAGGACTCTTATGTTGGTTATTTGTAACTGTCATCTCCTTGTTTGAAACACAGTGAAGTTTAAAACCACACAGATACATACACAGATACATTTACCTCCAGCCCACAGAATCTGTGCTCATTTGATATCAACCAAAATTAATAAATAAATCCAGCACGCTTTTCCTGTCGCTTAATTTTTGATACTTTGAAAAGTATCAGCCAACATCTCAATCAGAAGGTTGAATTGCATTCCAGGAGCTTACAGTTGCTTGTTTTAGCATATCAGACTTGGACTTTTGTAAATCAACATTCCCTTCAAGCATTTCTTGGCACAGAATTCATAGCATCTTCCAGGTTGGAAAGTTACAGGCAAACCCAGACCATCACAGTACCGCAGCCATGTCTGAGTCTTGTAATATGTTTTTTTTTAATAACCTTTACAATGGTCTGACTTTTCTTCTTATTGGATTACTGAGTTTTTGTCAATTCAAATATTTTGTCAAATGTTAGCTCTTTTCTTTATTGCTGAATCATGAAATCTGAGCTTACATGAGTTTTACTCCTAACTTGTGCAAGATTACTTAAAATGTCCTTTTGTCAGAGAACAGTTTTCTTTGGAAGGCAAAACAGATGCAACATTCCTTCAGCCTATAGGAAATGCAGAGCTTCAAATGCCATTATCTAAGCTTTATTAGTACACATGCACACGGATGTTGTGGAGACCGGGCCTTACCTTGGCCGGAGTCTCCCTGGTAGTTTCTGAGTCTGACCAGCGGTGTTTGAGTTGGGAGGAGCTGGGCACACATTCACAGAACGTCTGCATGGGACAAACAGACAAGGGCCACCAGTGTTGGCGTTTGTTCAAGTCACATGTGCAACCAAGCATGCAAGCACATGCACACAAACTGTCTCATGCACAAATACACACACAGGTGACGTTAGATTTAAAAAAGTGAAATTGTTGCATGCATTTTGTAAGCCAAACACTCAGGTTTAATACCAGATCATTGTTGGGAGATAAATGGTACTCAAGCTGATAAACAATATCCTCCTACGCTCAAAAATACACACTGACAAAGACAGATTTGGAGAGGCATTTACATCACCAATCAGTAAATTCAATAGTTTGTGACAAGCTAAACCCATTTTTGTAGAAATTGCTTTGCAATACCCAACTGAAAAATAGCCTCTATTGTGTGGGAAAAAAGAGAAGTGTTTTTAACTGTGGCTGAGTGTGAAGGATGTGCGAGCAAGAGTTAACTCATGCAAGTTAATGTGGGCGTTTGCATGCAATTTTTGAACAATAGATGCTCCACTATATGAGCCAATTTATGCTTGCATGTGCATTTGACTAAGAAGATCTTGCTTCAGCATAGATAAAAGCAGAGTAATGAGGAAAGCAGCAGCTTTCTAACTGCACCAAGTTAGCAGCTTACAGTTGCCTTAAACATTTGTGCTCCAACTGTGGAATTGCTCAATCAGCCTGGGACAATAACACGAACACTGAAACACACAACTGCCTACGAGAAGCCACGAGTAAACACTAGCAACAATGTAACACAATGTGTTTTTCTCTTCAAGCTAGTTATGCGTGCTACTAAAACCTCGTGCTTTTGCAACATACTGTTAAGCAATTCAAAACACGTCCCAAGATTGTCTCTTTATCTTTTAATCCCTTAACATCAGAGATATCACCAGCGACACAGAAATATTGTAACTTCTTTACTCGGTCCAAGTAAATTGACGTAATCTTGACACAGTGTCTAGTTGCTGTTTAGAGGCAAAGTTCTAAAAGTATAGACTTACACTTATATGTAAAGATTAGGAAAAAAGTGGACTCTACACAAATGCTATCATGTTTATATTTGCAGATAAAAGATGAAAAAGGATGACAGCACACCAGAATCACAATGACACAAACATGTTTAACTTGGCCTTTCTATTTTATATCTAGTAAATGCTTAAAAAAGTACTCCAATAGATATCCAAAAATATCCTAAGATTAGATGTCTACAAGTAGATGTGTAGGAGACCTCACCTGGTTTTGCAGAACACTATTGGTAGACATCCAATAGAGTAACAAAATAATATCTGAGATGTCCAGAAGACTGTAGACTTCCATGTCTACCAGATCCATTATGCATTGGTAGACATCGAGACATGGAGGTCTATTGCATATTGCGTTTTAGATCTCTGGCAGACAACTTTCTCATAGCTAATTGCAATGCGGTTGCATCACGCCTTGTGATGTCATAAACGTTTAGGTAGTTTCTTCACACCAGACACATGATATCTATTAATTATCCAATAGTCATCTACACTAGATGTAGATGACATATAGACATAGACAATAGACATCGTCCATGCCTAATGGGAAGCTCTGGTGCAGAAGGGCTAAAGTCCCACTCCGATTATCTTTGCATCTATTACCAGAAATTTGCCTCTGACTTATGGCTGAGGCCATTTTCCATCATCCCTTTATTTATACTCTCTCCGGCTGGCTTACAGGCTCCAACAACCTCAATTTAACATTAAGGGTGAAACAAAAATGGCGAGCAAAATCTGAGCTATGCAGCACCGTGCCACTGTGGTTAGTGGTCTCGCCCCACAGCGAGAGGGCCCCGGTTCAAATCCCAGCAGGGACTTTTCTGTGTTGACTGTGAACTCATGGGTTTTCTCTGAGTAATGCTTCCTCCCAAAGTCAAAAACATGCTTCATAGGTTGAGTGGCAACTCTAAAGTGTACTTTTGTGGGAGTGATTGTGTGCCCTGAGACTGAATGACCACCTGTCCAGGGTGTACCCCACCTCCATCCAACAGTAGCCAGGACATGTTCTGGGAACTCCGGGTTCCCAAAAGGGATGAAGGGGGTTAGGAAAACGGATGGATGGATGGATGCCAGCTTGGACAAGGAAAACTACAATGTTCATAGATCTAGAGGTCTACAAGTAGATACATCAAAATGCAGCAGAGCAGAAAGCTTGTGGCTTCCTACATATTACCAATGGCCTTTTTTTTTTGCTCCCAATTCATAATTTGAATAAAGACATATTAAAAATGCTATTTTAAGCTTACGTTTCTTTATATATGTCCTCCATCACAAGAAAAATGCTACAAAGACATTTTAAAAACACCCAAAACACAATGTTCATGGGATTGGGTCTTTAAAATACTTGATGCATCAGCTTGACCTAGAGAAATTTGACATTTTTGCCTCCCTTTAGGGGTCATCAAGGCAAATCATATACCTCCAACTAAACCAATCTACTATCCTCTTCTTCTTCACATCAACGGCCTAAACTTCCTGCCTCACTATTAACCTCCACTTGGTCTTCCTTTATGACTCTTTCCTGATAGCTTTAACCTCAACATCCTTTTACCAACCACAATAACTGTCCCTTTGAAAATGTTCAAACCATCTTACTCTGGCTTTCCCGCACTCTCCGTTGCTCTGGACATTTGACCCTGAGCACTTCAAGTCCTCCACCTTCTTCACCTCTGCTCCCTGTAACTTTACTGTTCCACTTGAGTCCCTCTCATTTACACACAGATGCTCTGTCGTGCTGCGACTGACATTCCCTTCCTTCCCGGAGCTAAGCTCCGCCTCTAGATGTTCCTCCACCTGCTCCCTGCTCACACAGTCATCTGAAAACTCCATGATCCACAGAGAATCCTGTCTAACTTCATCTGCCAGTCTCTCCATCACCACAGCAAACAAGAAGAAGCTCATAGCTGATCCTTGATGTAGTACCACCTTCCCCTTGAACTCCTCTGTGACAGCTCCAGCACATTTCACCACTGTCACACACGTCCTGCTCAACTTCAACGTACTTCTCTGTGACTCCAGACTTCCTCACCCAAACCACAGCTTCTTTCTCTGTATCCTGTCAGACCCTTTCTATAGATCTACTAAGACACAATGCAGCTCCTTCTGACCTTCTCTGTACTTTTCCAGAAGCTTCCTTAAGGCAAGTATTGCATCTGTGGTTCTCTTCCTTACCATGAAACCGTAATGTTGCTCACAGATGCTCATTTCTGACCTCAGCCTTGCTTCCACTACTTTTCCCCATAACGTCATTGTGCGACTCATCAGCTTTATTCCTCTGTCAGTGGTTAAAGGTTACAATTTCAGGGCCTTCACTTTTTCTCTGTTCTCTCAACCACAAAAATATACAACATTTGTGCAGCATTCAAAGCATTAGAGATTCATTGTCTAATAAGGTGTGAAACTATATAAAAGTGATATGTCCTTTCTTCAGGTGATTGCATCACATCCTTATCATGCTAAGGATGTGAAGACATCTTGTTAGAGAGCAATTTTGCTTTAGATGAATACAAAGAGCTCTGTATTTATTAGTCTTATCTGTATTTATTGTAACTATTGGACAGAAGAGTAGGGGGTTAAAAGGTCAGCAATGTACTTGGGAGTTTGTCCATGCAAGGCACTAAAAACTAGAAGTAGAATTTTGTTTATTGGCTCCTGTTAAAAGCTTTGCCGCAGAGTTTTGGACAACCTGCAGACGTTTTAAAGAGCTTTTGCTAAAACAGATAAAAAGTGAATTACAATAATCCAAACATGAAGAAATAAAAGCATGGATAATCATCTCCAGGTCTGGTCTAGAAAAGATGAGTTTGACTTTTGCCACATTCCTCAGGTGATCCATGCAATTTTTGACAATTTGTTTAGCGTGTCCTTCCAAAGATAGAGATTTGTCAAACAACACCCCAAGAGTCATGCAATTTTAATCTTATTTTTTTCTAATTAGTTGTACTCGATGATCAGATAATTCCACAAAAACATGTTAAAAACACTAAAAATCGGAGTGGGTCTTTCAGAAACAAAAAAAAAAAAAAAAAACAGTATGTAATACTTTATTTCAGCACATAGTGTTTTTAGTAGTTGTTTTTTTTTTTGTTTTTCTTTTTAATGAAAGTCAGTTATTGATCGCAGGAATATTCTTTTACATTTAAACATTTTTATTCCCAGGGCACGAACTGGGAATTTCAGACACTCTTGGGTTTATGAATCCCCTGTAGCATTGTCATTTGGTAACACTGTATGAAATACATGTAACTGTCATTGTGAGCTTTTTGTGGAAAGACAATTTTTACTGTTTTTACTTTCAAGGAAATTTGGTTTTACAAAATATTATTCTTTCTTTTTAACCGCTGTCTGCTCACTAACTGGAAAAGACACGTTCCAAATCATGATGAAATGTTCTTTAATTTAAATTTGAGTCGCCATAACTTCTCTAATCCTTCTTGACCAAATTATTTATATATTTATATATATATATAGGGATTCACTCCTTATGGTAAAAACAGTCAACAGGGGAATCATAAGCACCGCTTAAATAAAGCCATGCAGTAATTCTGTGGGTCTTAACAAGACTTTAAACAGGCTGTAGAGCTGCTTAGTGATTATCTCTGAACTGTGCATATAAAGTCATTTAAAAAAAAAAGAAGAAGCCCACCATCTTGTGATTATTAGGAAAAGTAAAATGTCGATTTCAAAAAGTTAAAAAAAGTCCCCTGTCTTCTAAGATCCAGTAATTGCAGCTGTATTAAAACAAATTCCCCCAAATTTTAAACATGTATTAAAATGTTTCTCTGCTGCAATCCGATCAACTATAATGCAGCTGTTCATTCTGCAACACCTAAAACTGAAATGATTTCTCATTAGATTGTTGGATGTAGACTAGAAGGATTCAAATATTGTGGCTACGACAAGCCACCTAAACATGTTTCTAGAAAATGCATTGGGTCATTTTTGCCATATATTAACATTGGATAGAACTTCTATACACTTATTTACAATTTGAGTTTATTTACATCCTTTTTTAAAAATTACATTACAAAACATAAGCAGCCCAAATCTCCACTTTAAATATGCAATTATACACAATTAGGCTTTTCTACAAAAATTTAAAAGCAGCATTGTTCTTTTTTCGAGGATGTTTTTCAAACATATAAAATATATTTTTTGCTGCATGATTCACTTCTACCATTGCATTATGTTTTATCTTGAACCATCAGCTTCCAGGAAGGAGCCACACCGTTTCTTCACGTCTCCACCCAGTCAAAGTTGCTGTAAAGTTTCGGTGAAAATGTAAAGTTGAAGGGTGTGCAACAATTCGCAGGGTTCGCTTTAATTTGCGTTAATAGTTACAATCGCAAATTCCGGAAGAGACTGCATGTTGTTAGAGCCACTGTTTGAGAAATTTTGTACGAGAAATGCTAAACGATGAAGTCCCAGCACCACTATTAAGATTTCGACATTAAAATGTAGGATTTCAGAAAAAGCTTATTTGAGACATTATTTCTGAATTCAGCAATGCAACGCATTTAAGCCTTTTAAGGACCACAGGAAGCCTGTTTAAAAGTCAAAGACTTGCTAGTTAGCACTATCCATCACTTAATGAATTATTTTAAACATATAAAAAATGAGCAGAAAAGCGTAAATGTTAAACCGAAGCATGTTTTCATTTATTACTTACTGACAATTCCATGCCAACTTACTCTATCTTCTGAAAATCCCGCCTCTTCTTGCACAATGCGTGTAGTTTTCAAAAGGAACTCCACCCTCCGCCCTCTACTGAGCACTCTTAGTATGACTCTTAGTTTGACTTTCGAGGTGTTCTGTGCGCGCCTGATTATTTTTTTCCATTTATTTTATTATATGTTGACATTTAAAAAGAAAAAGAATGCTGAACTGTGCAGACAGCACACAAATGTTGACAAAAAATAAAAATTGTAGAATTTTTTTCTGGGGTGGCCAGCATTTTTCCTGGCAGCCACGTGTGTCATGCCTGTGTGAACATCGAGTCCAATAATGGTCCTAAAAATGCGCATAGCTACATGTGAATGTGAAAGACCTGAAGTGCACATATACATGCCTTTGCATACATTTTTTACTGAAAGTGCTCATGTGAAAGCAGGTTGCCAAGGGCAGTATGAATGTAGCTTCATGATAGTTAGGGCTCTTTTTTTTTTTTACCCAGAAACACGGCACGTCAAAAGATGCAGATGAAATTTTCTACATGTCCCTGAATCTACTCACAAGTTGACTTAAGGATAATCCATCTGATGGTTAGATGTGAGTGTTGCCTAACTGACCTGAGTACATGCTACTCCACAATCATGTCAGATGATCAGAGATCACCTGTCCCAGAGGAGATCCAGTTGTTTACAGCTGCTCAGTGTCTGTCGCCTTTGCTCACTCAAGTGGTTCTTTAAGAGTTTGATTTGCTGCATATAAAACTCAAGAGTTTAATTGTTATCATAACTGACCAATAATTCACCATTACTCGCTTGGCATTTTCTTACAACAACTTCGACAGCAAGAGAGAGAAAAAAAAAAAGAAGGGATGCAGTAGAGAAAAAATGTACAAGCACAGTGGAGTTTGGTGGGTGAAGGGAAGGGGAGATGCGAGAGGTGGGCTGAATTCTAATGAGCAGCCTTAGGGTCAACGATAGAAATCTATGTGTGCTCTGCCTAAAACATTGCAGCTGTCTGAGCTTGCAGTACACAGAGGATCTACAGAGCTGCATCACTAAATAAACAACGACTCTTCAGAAAACGAACAAAATCAGCTGCATGGTAAAATCTACAGATTCACATTAAAACCTCTTTTGTAAATGTTGCTTGTTCCTTTATTTTCTTTCAGATTAGTGCGTGAAAGAACACACATTTGGCTTTAAAACATCGTCTTACTCCAGGAAGAAGGAACAACAGGGAGAGCGTTCATACAGTCGCAGGTGAACTCGCACACACAGAACAAAGGTTGTGTACTGCAGCTGCAACCCACTCAGATTCCTCGTGCTCTCCCTTCCCATTACACAGAGCAGCATGTATCAGAGCTTTAGTTTGCTTATCCCCTTGTCTGCTAATGCTCACACTGGGCTTCTTTCCTGCCTGTGCACACATGCATACACACATGTATCACAATGAAACAACAATAAACATGTGGCTCCTCGCTGGGAGCCAAGCGACTGCTTGGCTGTGTTTGTCTGGTCCTAATCTGACTCCTCAAGCACCTCCAACAGAGAGGATTTAAAACCTAATAGAATATGTTGCTTTTTATTTGTTGGACCTTGCACACAGAATCCTGATTGATGAGACGCACATGAAAAGGCAAGAAGGGCTTATGGCTTCCCTGGGTGTGGATGAACACGCATGCTTTTTGAGTACGCCCAAATCTTTCCAGCAAAGGTTCCAGCGTATTCTAGGAATATTTGGGTCGTTTGGTTGGTTGTTTTTCAGGATCCACTGCGTGGACCTTAGCTCACTTTGCTGAAAACCTTCGCAAGAATGTGTTTGACAGGGGCTTTAGCAAAGGTGTGCTTAAGCCTTCTGCTCACTAAGCTGCTGATTGAGTGGAAGAGGCTTTGCATATATTGTGGGCTTACTAATCATTTAGCAGGGCTTGCAGACTGCTAAATGAAAGAACTCAGACTGACAGGATCACGGAGGAGAGGACAAAGAAAGGAAAAATGACTTCACAAAGAGGAAATAAAGTGCACAGGGACATTTTGTTATGAGGCAGGATTGAAGCATTTAGCTCAGAGGTGCTTCAAACATCTTCTAAAAATGTAAACTGTAATTGCCACAATCAAACAAATGAAAAATATATAGAAGATCTGGTTAACAGGACTGTGTCCATTTTAGAATGCAACAGTTTTAGAGATTTCTTTTTGTCATTTAATTATAGCATTGATTTCTAAACTGTTTTTAAAGTGCACATGGATATTATAATCTGCTTTAAGATCAAATTTCTTTTCATTAACTTGACAAAACAGCACTGACATAGAACTTCACAATTTCAAGATAACTGTTTTTCCAATGGCTTACGATTCAAATGTGGGTCATTCAGTCTTTTCATTGCAAAGAAACATAAATGGGGGGGTGGAAAGCTAATTATTCTGAATCTGCAGGTGAAATGGGCTTTTTTAGAAAACACAAATCAGGACACCTCTCTATTAAATACCTGATGAAAATTGTGTTTTTGGTGTTATTACCATATTCTTGTAGCATTTTTCTCATGATGAAGGATATGTATAGAGAAAATTAAGCCTAAATATTTCTGAATATTTTGTCTATTCAACTTGTTGTAAATCAGGAGCAAATGAAAAATATCCCATTGGAAAACGTTTGTAGGTGTGACATAGAACCTAAGCTCCCTGCTCCGCTCCATTTTAATACATTCACTTAAAGCCGAGTAGATCCATGAACGTCTTCGTTTTCCTCGTCCAAACTAGTATCTGGCTCAAAACTATACAGCTAACTATACAGCTCCAATTTTGCTCACCATTTATGTTGCACCAGTAATTTCAGGTTGAGAGCGTAAACATGTGGATGACGGGAAGTAAGGCTGGGCTTACTCCGCACCAACGGTCTCGCCCACAACTCAGAGGCAATTTTTTATTTTTTTAATTTTTATTTTAATTTTTTTAAGCTACAATCACTCTGCAGGAATGTTGTCCTAAGAAAGCGACACTGATATATTTATTTTTTTTATTTTGCCTAAAACTGGTGTCATCCTAATTAAAAGACCACTGGGAATGATTTGAGATCAAAAGATGATTGGAGTGGGAGTTAAATAAAACTTGCCATGAAAAACAGGTTTTAACTCATATTTTCTTCTTGACAGATTACCTGAGATGGAATGGACTAAATAATATGGCAAATTTGTTCCACAAAATTTGCTATAACAATTTCAGCGCCAACATTAAAAGCGGAAAACGATCCATACTGAATTTGATACCGTGTTTTTTGAAATATCACTGCAAACAGCTCTTTAGCAAAGCACACTTGAGTATTGATGTTCGAATCAGAATGCTGAGCTTCTTTCCCTCTGTGTGCCTCATGTTTCAGACTCATGAGCTCTTTGGTATCAAAATTTCAGAGGCCATTTGTGCCCATATACAACAGTGACACTTACTCATTCACTCTCATTTTCTCCAGCAGCTTTTTTCTGCTAGAGCCTATCCAAACCATCACAGGCTGACAGATGGGGGACATGTCACCAGTCCAACCACAGAGCTGTACACAGACACACTAACCTCTCACATGTACAAAATATCCTAAATTCAGTTTAGAATCTACTGTTAATCTCTGAAGCATGGTTTTGCAATTCCGAGTTATAGAATGTCAACAAGAGTTAACTTACAGAGCTTCTTTAAACAATCTAATTGTGATTTTAATTTTTTTGGCTAACCTAAATTTTAGATTAACTATTATCGTTTTTTAAAGAAAACCATTTTACATTAAAAGAAGACATTACAGCAGGTTTTATTAGATGGAAATCACATGTTATTTTTTGACTGATACCATATTGAAATATTAGTAAATACGTTAAATGTCGCACAGTTCTTCAGTACACTAACATTTTCAAGAGGTTCTTCTTGAACAACAGAAATCTATCCAATACATCTACAAGTAACTCTTGTCTTGTTTTTTCTTGCTTTTGGGTGAGTTTATCTTTTGGATTTTGAAGCATTCTGTCTTTTGGTTGTTTGATAGCTTTTACAGTGTTCCTTCGTGTTACGCCTTCAATCCCCTGAAAAGGAAAGAACATGAAATGAGGCCCCTTTGGCCCCCAGTCTCAAAATCCACTTCAAGCAGGTTACGAGAGTTTATTTGGTTAAACACATGAAAGCTAGAGCATTTACTTCAGAGTGGACCAAGGCCAAAATAACAACCAAAAAAATGCCTGCCTAAAAAAAACCCCAAATCTTACCTAGCAAAACAAAATAAAGCAAAAAGACAATAACTTAAACAAAAACAAGAGAAAGCATAGTAGTCCATTCCTGCAAGCTCCATGTAATGTTTTTGGGAGAGGTGGGAGAACTTAGCCTCTCTTGTTCTTCTTCCTGGTTCCTTTTTTTTAGCAGGTGTGATTCCAGGTGCAATTTCAGGCAACCAATCCACGCCTGGTGCTGGAGTTCCACACCAATCGCAGCCTGGCACCTGCACACTGAAATTTGCAAGAGTAAAAGGAAACAAAGCAAAAAAAAAAAAGTCCTGGGACATATTATCCCATTCCGAAAGATGAAACATTATACAAAGAAAATGTTTACTACAACGCTAATCGCAAAAAAAGGGTCTAACATGTTGTAAGAACTCTTCTTGTATTGGACTTCAATATTAAAGTCCTGCAAAATAAGGGACCAGTGCATCGATTTCTGATTTGAATTACGCTTTTGAGACAAATACCAACAGATTATGATCGGCACAAACTGTGATGGTTCTGGAACTAGATCCCAGATAGATCTCAAAATGCTGTAATGCTAACAGTAATGCTAGAGCCTCCTTCTCTACAGTGCTGTAGTTTAACTGATGTTTATTATACTTTTTAAAAAAATGAACGACTGCATGATCAACCCCTTGTTGATCCTGCTGCAAAAGAACTGCGCCTGCTCCACATGCACACGCATCAGCCTCCACAGTAAACGATCCGGAAAAATCAGATGCAGCGGGAACTGACGCAGTGCAAAGCAAAGCTTTAGCTTCCACAAGTATTTTCACAAGCAGAGGACCAAACAAACTGTGATGACGAGCTAACCAGATGTGTGAGAGGAGCTACCACTGCAGAGAAATTCTTACAAAATCCTTGATGGTAACCACACATCCCAAAAAATCAATGCAGTGCTCTCTTGGTCTGCTGGACAGGCGAGTCAAGAATAGCCTGCATTTTGACAGCCAGTGGGCGCACTTCTCCTTGTCCTACTTGTTTTCCCAAATAAGTAATGGTGGTCTTAACAAGCTAATATTTTGCAAGACATCCTGGGACGTAACATTTTGCTACACTGCGGTTCACTTTAAGCAGTTTTGCAAATGTTTTTATGCATGCAATCTTGCATGCTTTTCTTTAAAAGCACATTGTGTCCTGCATCCTGTTTGGCCATTGACCTTGTCAATCAATCTCCTTTGTGCCTTGTCTCCTTTACAGAATGCGTTCTGTTTGGCAGAGTTAAATACACAATTACGAGACGCTCTTTCATTCTATAATATTCGATTTTTTTTCTATGAAAGTTTGAACTTTGAGAGTTTAAAATGTAGAGAAAAGTGTAAAAACTTTCATATCTCAAGTGTATACAAAGTTTATTGTGAGGGCTTTTAAAACCTTCAAACATCAGGGATCCTACTGAGCGCATTTCATCTATCGATGGTTATTTTAAGAAAGTAAACCCCACGATAAACCAGGCAACACTTTTTGAATAAAAATGTGAGTTTTCTATCAAAGAACGGCATTTTCTTTAATGACCTTTTCATGACTTTTGTCTGGTTTAATCATACAGCCAAATGCATCCAAACATCTTCTAACTGGAACAGGCAGTCACTTCAGGGGTGCAGTCTTGTATAACATGTGTTGAATAAATTACAACTTGTTGGGTCTCTTTCCTTTAATGTGAAAGCAGTAGTACTTCTTTAAAAACTCCTGCGTATTAGAAAGCATGGATGTCAAAAAGTAAGCTCTAAAATGTTCATGGGCTTCAGTGAAAAGCATACAAGTGAACTGAGTCTATTCGCTGATTGAGAAAAATGTTTTTGGGTGTCAGTCTGACTGCCCTCTAAATGTAAGTATTGTCCTTCCGGACCCTGAAAAAAACCCTGTAAATCTGTGAAACACAATAACCTGCGTCAGCTAAAATGCAAGCATGCAAACCCAAAGAGAAATGCGCTTCACCTTCAAAATAAGACAGCGTGTAGAAGCAATAGTAGGAGGAGAGGGCTGGAGGGATGTGGTGGACGAGTTCAGTCCTAGGAGACAAATCACCTGCTCCACCCTTCACCGCTTGTCCTTGGAGCTCTCTTAGTGAACAAGCCTGCCCCTCCTCGCCGTCCCTGAGATGTAGACTTCCAAACTGGCATGCAAAAAGCTGTCATGGTAGCCACCATAATAAACAGGCGGTGTGGTTGTTTGCGAAGTAAAGAGTTTATTTAGGAAGGACTCATTCGAACTTTGATGGAAAATGTGCCCCCTTTCATTATGAAACTCTTAAAAGTGTCAATTAAAAATAAAAATAAGAAATCACTGTACTGAGATTATATGATATTTTCTTATTATATAAATGTTTTGTTTATTATTTCAACAATTTTAACACTTATTGTTTTTAATAACCCAGGACCTTTTTAATTGAGCACCAATTTAATTACAATTCCTTACTGTCTTAACTATAATTTTATTGTCATTTTTATTTCTAATGATAAACTTTTTATTTATTTTTATATTTTCTTTGGTGTTAAGTCATAACTTTTATCATGGCAAGTTGATAAATTGTCATATCCCTCCATTCATCCGCCTGCAGTGGAAATTGACATATGGATGCTGGCTACACATACATTATTATACTCATAAAAAGCACTGAAAGGCCCCATGGGAACTGGGAAAAGTCAGATTTTACATCAAAAATGAATGTATGTACTGTCTGGTGTCAGATATGTTTTCAATGATTAATGCTTTATTTTTATTTATGAAAATTGCATTGAATGTAGTACTATTTGATTTTATTAAAGCTCAGTTTTGTGGATTGAAGGTACACATTCTTTTTGATTGGCAAGTGAGCAGAATTCTGGTTAGACTCAACAAAACCATCACTTTACTTTGCGCCGCACAGTTGGCCATAGTTTGGAACCTGGTCACTTTTCAGAAAACAAACTTCAACTGAAAACTGAGGTAAAGATTTTTCCTCCAGCACTTGGCAAGGAACTCAAAGCTCACACTGAGACTTTTGAAGAAATGCAGCAATCTCAGAAATGAGTGAGAAAAAAATGCACCAAGCAATGGCTCAGGACATTGCTTGCCTCAAAATAAAGCTTCAGCTGAGAGGGAACATATTTTTCAGGTGCAGATGAAGGGCTTCGAAGCTCAGCTTGAAGAAGGAGAAAAGGGAATCCTTCTTAAAGATCGTCTGGATATTTAAGCTAAAGCACAGACAATCGACGAGCTCAAGCAGTACAATTTCAAGTCTGTGCTTGTCGCAAAGAAGGCAAATCAGGACTCTAAAGAAATCCATCAGGAGAGAACAGATCAGACAAAACCTATGATGGGGTTTCAAAACTCCAGTTTCACAGAAAATCAAACGTAGCATGATCAAATCAAATGGAAAATCCTCCAGACAAGCACATTAATGGCAACTTTTTAAAGTTTCTGGGTTTGAAGAAAGTAGTGGCGAACATCAAGAGATATCAATTTTATCCAGCCATTAACTTAACATAAATCTTTTTTTTAAATAAATCGAATGTTTTTTTTAGAGTGGACTTGGGAGTCCACCACTCTGCTCAGGGTGGTTTTGTTCTCTCCATTTGCAAACATGACATGTCTTTATGAGAACATTTTTGGTAAACCATTAAAAAAAAACTACAACCTGCTCAAGATGTTCCTGGTTTCTTTTTTGGACAACTGGGTCAGATCTCAACCTAAAAATCACATTTTTTTACTACAATATAATTGATTATGTAGGGGTGGGATTATATATGTACATAAGTTTGCTTCTTCCCACTCCTTTTCAAGCAGTCAATCAAGCTCTACTTGACTTCAGTTATTAATCACTATATTTAATGAATCAAATGTGACTTAAGCGAATCTTTTTGTTTGCTGTTTTTCTTTCCTTTTTTTTTATGAATGCATTTCATTGTCTCTGTGATGAGTTTGATAATTTTGTCTTATCCAACTAATGCACAAAATAAACTTGATAAATCAATCAATGAATCAATTATATTACAGTTCATCCATCTTTGTGCAATAGTGTTATTAGGAACTATAGTTTGTGTCGAATTTCACCAAATCAACTGCGTATAAAATGTGTGTTTTTTTGTTTTTCTTTACTTCATTAGTTTTCATTTGTATGGTGTTGTGCACTGAAGGCAACACAATTCCCTAAGTGTAGCACGAAAAGGCTCAGTGCTACTTCAGGCCACACAGGAGGAAGGTGTTTGGGATTTCACTGAGTGCAATACTCACAACTACTGTTGTTTGTTGGTCAACAGCAACATTACAGAAGCAAAAGATTCTACCCAACCACAAGTGGTTTAGCTCTCATTCATGGCACACAATCTAAACCATACAGAATGAGCAAATGATACAGAGACACACCTATATCTAAAGTTAAATATAAAATGTAAATGTATTTAACACAAAGTCTTTCCAAAGCCTATATTGTGACTGTTTATGAGTTATCAAAGTATCTTCATAGATTTACTCTGAGTGTTCCGTTTTCCTCTTTTTTTAAAGAAAGAAAATAACAAGACAATAACAAGTGACATTCTGTTGTGGACTTTTAATACTCCTGTTCTTTCCATTTATACCACAGCTGAAATGGGTTCTGACCTCCCTGACCCTCAAATGTTCCCCCATCTAGTTCTGGGCTTTTTCCCTCACTGTTCTCATGATCATTTGTACCCGACTAAGTGAGATCTTGCATGAAGCCACAGGGGGAGGGAGGCTGTCAGTGATTTGGTACTTATTTCATTTTCTAATAATTGCTCCAACAATTGATCTCACCAAGGTGATTGCTTATTGTAGATTGGTTCATCCCAGTCATGTTCAGGTGTAAAATCGGGTCCCTGGTGCCCTTTGACTGCTCTTTGGTCGTAGTCATGGTAGATAGTTGTAGTCTGACTGTTTATGGGTGTGAACAGGGGTCTTTTATACAGATTACCAGATAACTAGGTCTAACAGGTGCCAATAATACAGACAACCAGAGAAGGATAGAAGCGTTTCTTAAAAAGAGAAGTAACAGGTCAGTGAGGGACAGAGTTATCGTTTGTTTGTTTGTAGGACCTAATACATATATTCTGCACCATCTTACAGAAGAATTCTTTAAAAATAATTCATCCAATGTGATTTCTTGAATTCTATTTTTACATTCTGTCTCTCACAGTGAAGTGTAACAATGATGAGCATTACAGACAGTAAACAGAACACTCTGGGTAAACGTTTGTCTCTTTAATCAGAACCAGCTTTAATGACCAAGTATGAAAGCAGATACAAAGAATTAGACTCTCAACTGGCATCATTTGAGTTGGTCAAACTGATGAATCAGTGATGGACAAAGTAGAAAAAAAGGAAACATGACAACAAAGTTTAGTACCATTCCTGAAGCAAAGAGCATCTTCTTTTGAACAGTTATGCACTTCTCTGGTAAACATATTTTTATAAACCCCCTTAAAGACAAGACAAGAAAAAACGTTTTTTATATAAATCTTCCTATCTGGTTAGACTCAGTCTTTTGGGTTCTTAATTGGAGGGAGAGGAAAGAAAACAAAGGATACAATGGTCCCTTGCTATAACTCAGTTTCCCGTTCATGGTCTTGCTGCTTCGCTGCTTTTTTTTTTTTTTTTTTTTTTTTTTTTTTAACAGCACATTGCAATCCTGTTTCCTGTTTGGCTGTAGAACATTGTCAATCAACGTTCTCTGCGCAATGTCTCCTGTGCAGCATGTGCTCAGTTTGCCAAATTTGCATTAATGTTCAATTGTGATCACATCTTTGTTTTCATATCATATATCTGCCTGAAAAAAATAATGAAGAGTGTAGCGTAGCCTTAAAACATGCTATTTTTTAAACTTTTCAGTTGTTGCAAGTGATATTTTTTTTAGAATGCAACTCCTGCGATAAATGAGCGACCACTGCAGAGGGTACAAAGTAAAGAAAAACAAAAATATTTCCTCTTTTTCTCTTTTAGTTCGTTTGCCTCCACAAATCACAACTGTCTCCTAGAATTTCTTCCTTTATTTGTGAATCTTTTTAATGTACCTCTAAGTATGGTATCAGCCAGTACAAATCCACTTCGCTTGTCTTGACTTAAAATGAAACTTTTATGTTGAAGATGCAAGTCAAGTATGGAGGATTTGAGTAAAGATGGCATAAAATGTCAGAACCATTAAACTCAGGAGCACAAGTGCACATGCACCGGATAGTCATCCTGCAGGGATGCATTCTAATGGGGATTAAAAATGCAGAAACACCACTTTAGTGAAAGTAGAAACATTTTTACTGCACCATGAATGTTCTGAAGAACAGAACTGCGACCGTGCTTGTGGGCTTTTTTAAACACACAAACAAGAGAACATGTAGCTGTTTTAGGACAAAATAAAATACATTCCTCCGTGAATTAGAAAGGAGGCAATTATAATGTCATTTGCTTTTTTTGTGCCAAAAATAACATGAATAATTCTCATCAAGGCCTCCATAGATCTTTTTTTTTTTTTCAATTTCTTTTTCTAATTCCCACTTCAGCTTTGCTTTTTGAAACTGCCGACCACTTACAGCTGTGATTGCAGTTGCAAGCACTGTCAAGTGCAGCGTTCCAATCATGCAGGCAGCAAGTCTTGAAAATACCTCGCCACACAAAAACATGCGAATGCACATATTAAACGTGACAAATCATTAAAAGACAAAGTGAACACCTGTCTCACAACTTTGCTATTTTAATCAATACCAAATAAGAAATCAGACACTTCCTCCAACAGGCAGAACTGATAAGTTCCCTCTCCTGAATGACTTTGCATATATAGCTCCATGTGCAAACCATACAGGAACTCATAAATAATACATTAACTTTAGGGATACTGGTGTCTTCATGGTACAGCTACCTTGCAGAATGAATAATGTTGTAGCTCAAGTAGCACATTGGGATATTTCTTTTGGTCATTATGTCTCCATCCGTTTTCCCGTAATAATCTGTCTCATTGCGCAGGTTTGTGACCGTGCCGCCATGTAAGTGATACTGTGAATCCCAACAAGAGCTTGGCGCAAGAATCAAGGATTCCGCAGCTGACGGTGAGACGCAAATGGGATTTTTTTTTTGGCTGCTTGACTCATGGTGTCTGTGGATATGTGTGTGCATGTGTGTGGGAGTTGGAGTGGTAATGTGCAGCGCTTCATCTGTGTGAACTCTCTTGTGTTTTTGCACCAGTGTGTGCTTTGGTGCAAGCGCTAACGGATTTTGTGGTTGAGGACTATTGGGTGGCAAGTGCTTCATGCTCACTCTCTCCCTGAAGGGAATTTTTGTTGTAGTAGAAATTGGTCTTTTAAGGTCACGGACTGAAATGAACAAAAGTTTCCTACTAAAAATAAAACACTTTAAAGAAAGAAAAACACCCACAAAGAGCTGCATATCTGCGCTTAATGTTTTCTACAAGAAAATGAAGCAAAATCAAGACAAATGACTCAACACAGCAAGATTAAAACTTCATAAGCCCTCTCTCCTTGACTTTTTTGTTTGTTCAAGAAATATTTTCCCTGTGGATAAGAATGTGTAAATATTTCTTTCATATTTTTCCAAATAGGGAGGTGTAACATACCAGTATTGCAGTGCTACAACTGGGATTACTCATAAATACAAAAGCAATTTTCTCGATAGGCGCCCCACTTTAAAGAAGGCATTCAAAATTTCTGTGCTCAACAGCCTTTCATACACTATCGGCAATGAGTGCAATGCTTGCTGTAAAAATGTGCTGCACAAGCGTTATGGAGAGCCTCTCCATATATTGTGTAGGGGTTTGTTCACAGGTTTTTTAAGAGCATCACAATCCTCTGTGAGGGAAAATATACAAATGCAACAGTTGAGAATTACAGTTTCAGTAGAAGACGATACGACTTTTGACAAAGAAAACCCAACCTTTGCCTTCAGTTAATCCAATCTAAATTCCTATGTTTAGGAAGTGAAAAACACAAATTTACAACAAATATGGTGCTGCTAGTTTACCTGCACCCACTAAAAGTATTTAGGGTCCACAGCGCAGTATTTAGATAGACACTTTCCCATTGTAGTGAACTGACATGCCTCAAAAAGGCTTTTTTTTGGTTTGTTTTAGGTTTTTATCTTAAATATCTTCTTTCCCCCTCTATTTCCACTTGTCCACTTCCCATCACCATTCTATCATAGGTCAAGTCTGAAGTGTAAATATAGAATAATAATAATAAAAATAATTTTTGCCTTAAATGCAAACATCTTTTATACAAATATACTTTTGTGTGTCAAATCTACTCTAGTGCAACAGTAAAATCTGCCCAACACAGGAGGCCCTGAATTCTAAGTTTGCTAAAAAAGCTTCTAAAAAAATGAATAAAATATTTAGTTTTGAATAAATACAGAATTTTATCTAAATATACCCCTCCATAATGAAAACCAGGGAGAGGTCTACTTAACCTATTTTTTTAAATAAATGCACCGCTGGACAGAAAAAAACAAAACAAAAAAAATTATATTGTCAGAAAACATTTGTTTTAACTTTGTTTTAGAAGTAATGCCATTATAACTTGAGTGCTTTCTGGAATTTTCAGTGCATTACTTTGGCACTCAAAACTTCCCTTATATTAACAATTACATTGATTAATTGAAAAGAATAGCAGCTGAATGGCTCAGTTGGCTGGGTGTAGGACTGTTGCACAGGATACCAGGGTTCACCCAGATTTATTCTGGGTCTTTCGGCAAGACCCTTAACACTACTGCCTAACTATGTAGTTAAAAGGGAGCCCAAGTGCCCAAGTCTTCCTGTGTCAGTCCCTAGCTCAGATAAATACAGGGAAGACAATATCCTGTAAAAAATTCTGACAAACCACCTGTGTGAATCAGTGAGGCAACCCTTAATGGGATGTGCCAGAAGGTTGAATAATTGGCAAGAAACTGTGGTTATGGAAAAGTACTAAAATTAGAAACAACATATGTTAGAGTGCTGCAGAAAAACTAGCTCATATCTGAAATACTGCAGCCATAAAGAAATGCTAAAGCAGATCTTATTTCAGCTTTTTTCAATGACCGTCTGCAGAATTCCCCTCCAAAATAGGCTAAATCACTAAGGTCTATCAACTCTCGAAGATCTCATGGTTCCGTACTGATCAACTGAGCAACTTTCTCTCACACAACAGGATTACTGGAATCGCTAATACAACAATTGTAAAAAGAGCTGTCAGCTATGAACGTAGGAGCTCATACTGAAGGAGTCATACAGACGTTCTATATTTAATTTGTAAAACCTTCATTTTTCACAGAGCTAATTTTTTACTACAACTTACTATGATTAACAGTATTTTTGCAGTTTTTCTTAAAATGGCTAAATACAAGTTTGGAATTCCCTTTAAAGCCCATGCATCACAACAATATGCCATACTATTGTCATACACCAGTTTTCTGACCATAGATCAGCATCTAAATAAATTAATATGCATGAGTATACACAACAAGAATCCTGTTTTATTTATCTATTCATTTTCAGGTTAAAAGGTTCAAAGCATGTCCCAAGGTTTTGCAGACCCAATATAAGAGCATAAACCTTGACCCCTTGCAACAGTACAGTCAATTAGCCCATGAAATTGAAATGATAATTTGTCTGTAGCGGTTTTAGCCAAGCCTCAATTCAGTCACACCTACCAGCAAAAAGTTCTTATGAAAAGGGGATGCAGGGTTCAAAGAGGGTAATGTTTGGGAAACATGCACATGTAGTATTCTTACTGTTCGCCATCTGTTGGTTGATAAAAGTTGGCATCGGTTAGTGGCCACCCAGACACATTTTGAGGTCACATGGAGGCATTGACATGCGTGGATGACGCCATTGCAAAATCGGGTTACAACTGGGTGGCCACAAAGCGGATCAAGCCGGATAGTCGGCCGACAGCGGCTCTGATTGGACAATGTGTAAACATCTACATTCATGACTTTGCCAGCAATTTTTTTTAAAAATTGGGCAGCATGAAATCTCTGAAGATTCTGTTGATACCTCCTCATCGCAGTTGTATTTGTGACTGCAGCATAAATGTAGACAAATTTCCCATTTCTTTGGCCCAAGTTGAGACATTCTCGTCTAACTTTTGGAGTTGGTATTTGAAAATGATATTTGTCCCCACTGACAAAGATAGCATAATGTTTTTAAAAAAAGGCTGCATTCAGTTCACTGAGGATTTCGCTCAAGAGTTTGCCGGATGTATTTCCTTTATAGCGTGAATGAAATAAGCCTGTCATTCTTTTTTTAAAATTAACATTTGAAAGGAAGCAGTGAGTACTTCAAAGTAGAGCTTGAGAAGGGTCGCTAAATATCAGTTACACGCAGGATAAACAGACAAGCTACTTATTATGTTTACCAAGCAAAAGAACACATACGCTAAGTCACCTCATGTCTTGGGGGGAACTACACTGCTTCCCTGCGGGTTAAAAGTTAGGAATATTTTCCGTATTATGTCAATGATGTGCACTGCAAAAAACAAGTGCAAATACAATCCAATAGAAGGTTTTACATACTTGCAGTGACTTTTAAATTAGTGTTAATGTTACCTCTCATCCTGCACATAGTAGAATCCGATTTTTTTCTGCATGAAAATGCATGTGGAAACTTTAAAAATACGACAGCAAAAGAACTTAATTAATGCCGCTCTTTACTTGCTGACAATTTCTCTGGAGTTATGAGATTAAACCACTTCATTAGTGTCTGGGGAGACAACAGACGAGATGAGCGAGGCAGAGCTCGGGGGCGAGAGGAATAGGGAGTAAGTGCCTACTTTGTTAGTATTTGAAGGCTTCCAAAGCAGTAATCATAATGCTTTGGAAGTAATCATAATGCAGAAAAAATGTAATTATTTTCCAAGAAAGCCAGAGGTCGTCGAGAGCGTGCCTGATAGTGATGGGTGACAATCTAATAGACCACAGGTATCGGAAGAGCACGATTTTTAATTGGTATTTAAAACTGAAGCGGGTTGTCTGAACGCATCTAGGCTCCTTCCTAAACGTGTCAGCTGCAATTGCACCTCCTGATCCCGCCTTGCAGGATATGACAAATTTGATTAGAGAAAAACTGCGTCACTGTGCATCATCATGCAATCTGACAGCCTCCAGTAATAAGCCTGAGGTACGGGGAGTGTTTTAAAAGTAATTAGCCCCACTGCTGTGGTTTGCGCTTCCTCAGAGACGCGGAAACTGTCTTTCACCAAATTCACAAACGGGCAAAACGAGCGGATCTAACCGCCACACACGACTCAAGCATGTTTCCCTCTCAATGATTTCATGTTTGCATCATGGAAATTATTGTTGCAGTGGGTTGGATAATAGATAATGAGTGACACGGTCATAAATCTGCTTTGTTTGGATGAATACCCCTTTTTACTTTAATTACCAGAGAGCTCAGAAAAGTATCTCACTCTAAATGACTCCCCTGGAATTGACTGGAGTGACACACTGAAAGGCTGCCTATACTAGAAAAACCACTTTGCACCTTGTTTCTGCACATCCCAGTGTACTAGTGCCACCACAGCTCATGAAAAAGCTTACGTTCTCCATATAACTCTAGAAGGGTGATCAGCACTTCCACTTAAAATGTCTGGACTCCTGAACGGTGGGTTGGGCCTGAAATGAAAGCTGCTTGTCAATCTTTTGGTTTCTTTTCCTTATCAGTCCACAAAACCTATTCCTATGACTGGTGTTCTAAACCAGTTTTTGTAGCATTTTTCTCATGATGAGGGTCATAAATGAATAATAACATAGGAACTGCATTTCTGAGTATTTCTTTATTCCAGGGGTGTCAAACTCCAGGCCTCCATTGAAGTTCCTTCTTGGTCAAGCACACCTATTCCAGCTGATCGGCAGCAGGTCAGGCAGATTTCTGGTATCCTAGCAGGAGGCCGGCCCTCAATGCCTGGAGTTTGACACCCCTGCTTTATTAAAATTGTTGTGAATCAGGAGCAGACAGTAAAATGCAGTTTAAAAAAAAGTGTCTTTGTGATGTAAAAAAATAAAATTAAATAGTTGGACCACAAGCTCCTTCCTCCGCCGCATTCTGATGAGTTCACTTGTAAACGACTGGATCCATGTATTCCTCGTCTGAGCTGGCATATGCCACAAAACTGCTCCAGTATTCCTCACCATTTTTGTTGCACTGATAATGCATTGATAATGATGACGGGAAGTGGGGTGGGCTTACTCCGCCCACAAGTCAGGTGTATTTCTAATGAAATATTTGTTTTTAAAATAACTCAGAAGATGATGGGGTGGGTCTTTAAGACTGCTTCCTGGATCAATTCTTTCGTGGTCAATATAAAATGTTTTATGGTCTTAAAATCCAAAATATGTTTTTATTCTTTTTCATTTTATGTGACATATTACAAGAGAAAACAGAACTATTGAAATTTCAATAAGCTTTCCATGAATTGACATTTAGACCGAGCTACCACAAACAAAGCTGTGTGACTGGTGGCATGGGGCCTCTAACAGCATTTGCTGAGCAGTATGATGCTTGCAAGCTGTTTTACAGTGACTCGCTCGAAAAATGTCACACGTAAGCTGAAGCTTTTTTTTTTCGTAAGCGGGTACAGGGGATGCATTACCATCACCCTCTATTCTCTAATCATCGTTTGACCCATGGCTCAGCTCTAACCAACTTCTAATCATGACAGGGCACATATGGCGGATAATTATTTAGAATAATCTGTTGCTGTGGTGATGACTGATCCTAGGGGCCGTCACACCATGGTCATGTTCAGCTCAGTGGTTAGAAGCAGTTTATGCTTCTAAAGTGCTAGGGATTAAGTATGTACATTATCACTTTAATCTCCTCTTCAACTTCTTCCATCAGCCAAGCGGCCCCTGCAGAGATACACCCACAGCCACTCAGCGGATCTGCATATGGCCACAAACAAATGTATGTGTCCCAGCCCATGTGTTTTAGGGAAGCATCCAGTGCAAACAGAAGATTTCGTTCTCCCAATAGTGCCGTCCTATCTCAGTAATCCACTTCAATCCTCATCTCCGTCGGTTCCCTCTGGTGTCTCTAAGTGTATGGCCGACGTGCTCTCCGCTGCATGAAATATGAAATTGCTCTGCATCATAACTGAGAGGCAACAGCGAGATTAGTCACTTTGGGTCTCTGATGTGTTAAGATTAAAGGTCTGGGCCCGACCGCGGTTCAGTAGACTGGAGCGGTACAGATGGTGCGATCACTATGTGTGCTCGAGCGCGACTCTTCGAAGCTACTGCGTTAATTATAAGACACCCCTGTCGCATGCTTTAAAACAGTACAGCATGAGCCACAATGTAAATAAAACTGCAAACCACATCGTGTTTCCTTCTTTTCATTGGCAGATGGCAAACCAATTAAAGGCGAGCATACTCCCACCTAGAGTACTGGGGTGTTTCAATTGCATCTAGCTCAAGTTGAGGGTGTGAAGCTCAATGCGTGTGCAGGCCAGAGAAATCGTGAGAGCCAGTCAATAAATTATGATCTGCATCGCCTTGCTCACAATTGTGAGGTATGTGTGTCTTTGAATAAAATCTGTAGTTTACTAAATTGTAGTGTAAATGTGTCTCGTGGAATTCTGATTTATGTGCCTGGTACACAATATCAAAATTTATTTCCTTGATTTGATATGCATTCTGAGCACAATCATTCAACTAATCCAGTCTGTCTAGTAAGACCAAATCCCCTTAGACCGAAGCAGCAAGCACACCAGATCCGACATCAGTGAGGAATTAACACTAAGGAAATGAGTCTGCTGCTTTTAAGATTTGCTTGACATGCAAAAAAGCTGAAATGAAGAAAAACCTTGTACAAAATGAACTCCACAAAGTGCATCATACCCCCTTTGTTGTCATGATGACAAAGAGTCAGTGCTCTGTCTTATCAGGAAATGCTTTTTTATTAAAAGGCAGTTTGTTGAAGTTTATTTTGATTTGAAATGGATTATTTCTAGCGATCAAAGCAAGAAATAGTACATAAACAGTACAATCAACAAAGGTTTACATTCGTACAATGACATATCAAATAATTGGATGGTTGTAGATTGCTTGAAAGGGAGTGGGAGGAAGCGAACTTATATAATCCCACCCTGTATTCGCCTAACCATTTACTTTACATATGTTATCAGTATCAGGTTCATAATCAGAGCTTTATACATTACCAACACAGATTCAGATCATTACAGATTCTTAAGCTGAAATGAATCACATGACTATGTAAGTAGACACTAGACAAGATCATTGATATAAACTGAGTATCAAGCATAAACATATATATATATATATATATTCTGATAATTTTTCCTTTTCATTAGTAAACCATTAATATACATCAAATGCCAACAATTAGAAAAAGAAATACATTAATAACTAAATAAATAAAGTAAAAAGTTCTTCATGTGCACAGAAAATTATAGATCCTGTGCACGTAAATGCAAATGGTAGATCTTCATCAACAAATATTTCAATAAATACTCTTGGTGATCAGATGGATCAGCCATCAGTTTGATTTTCACGGTTTCATATACATAAGCAAACTAATATATTATGTATTTTCTTGTCAAAACCTTAAATACACAGGTGGAAAAAATACAGATTTTTCAAATTAAACTATCAAAAGGAATTTTTGCAAAAGGAACTTGTTGCAATAATTTTGATTTTAGAAAAAAATTATAATTACCAGCACTAAAGCATGGAAGAGTAGTTCTGTTAACAAAGTGCTGTTTTATTATGGATAAAAATATGCTTTATTTTGACTAACAATGTTAATACTTCTAATAGTTATAAGTTAGTAAATTAATAGGTTTTTCTATCATATAAAAAGGAGCTTGTACAGAACCATGGTTGGCTTAAATACTGTAGTTTTCCATGAGAACTTTAGGTATAAAACACGCTATTTCAAGTGCTAGTTTGCAAGTTGTGCTTAAAGTGCTACGCAAAAAACCATCAGAAAAAGCTTCATTTTTTATTATTACTTTTGCATCCCATTAAATTTAGGAATTTGTTATTGCTTTACTGGAAAATGTAATTAATGTATCCTCCATCCTATTTTTAGGGCATTAAAAAATGTAATAAAACCCAAAGTACTTAATGTAACGATGGCCACTAAATGTATGAAACTAAAACTAATGCAACACAGCAGCCTATTTTTTTGTTTGTTTTAATTCATACAAGCACATTATTTTGACTGAAGCTGATATTCTGTGGTGACCCCTAAAAGGTGTGTTGCTTTCATGTTTTTAATAACAAAGTTAGCTGATAATTGTGTAATGGGGTAGTATCAGTGTTTCTGTTTTAGATTATTTTTTAAGTTCCCAACATTTAATAAGCTGAAACATTGTAAAGATTTTCAGTGTATTTTGAACATATTTCACACATTTTAGGAGTTGAATTCTACTTCAAGATATTTTTCTTGAAATATTACAATATTACAAACTACAAATTTTTGGTTGAAAAAAAATTACATTTTTTGAATGAATTCTTTATTATAAGTTGAGGAATATTATTATTTATTAAAGGAGATCATAATAATTTTAGACAACTGAAAATGTAATTTTAATACATGGAAACTAAAAACAAATGACATATATAGTGCTTTCTGTTACAAAAATATTTGTAACTTCTGTTTTTAATGTAAATATCAATATTCTTGTTGAAGATGCTTAAAAAACACATTTTAATTTATTTACTGGAAAAGGAAATCAATTTAATAGTAAAAGGATAGATTATGTTAAAGAGCACTGACAGGGAAAACATGACCTATTGTTGCCAAATCTGCTTCAAATCAATGTTTTATCACCACACAGCAACTTGGTAAACTTCACTTTTTTTCTCACAATATTTGACAGTAAGATTATCAGTTATCACAAAATCTAAACACTGAAGGTCTGCATGTTTAATTTACTGATCTGGTGAGAATTTGAATCTTATCCATCTCTCCAATCCTTGACCTGCTTCAGAAAGTATGACAGTAGCTGTCGCACTTCAGCCATTTAAAATGTAGAGCGAACCACCCTCATTTCCTCTCAACCTGATGACTGACAGGGCTTGACCCAGAGGTGAGCAGTGTCAGCCTATCATAGCACAGGTCATCACACTAACTCGCTAACCCCTCATCCAAAGCCTGTCATCTCCGCACAGCTTCCTCGCCTACATCCACTACCACTAGGCGACACTGCCCTGTGCTACTCAAGAGTTTCTCTCTTCATCTCCACCACATTTGCAATGAATCAATGCAAGCTGAAGGGCTTTAAAAACAGTGTGAGTCGGACTGATTTCTTGTGTTAGCACATTGTAGAAGATTCTGAAGAGAAGCTGCGAGGTTTTATTTTCTAAGTGAAGTATACTGCAAGGACTGAAACGAAATTCTTCCCCTACCCCAACGGCTTCTCCCTACCCCTACTGTTGTTGGGGCATTTGAAGCTTTAGTGGTGCCCAAAATTGTTTAATTAAGGGGAAGACGTAGGGATTTTTGACTGTCTATCCCTCCACGGGAAGGGTGATCTGTGTGGCGCTGTGCCGCGGAGGAGAAACACATTTATTCATGTGGGTGTGCTCTGACGCACAGAAATATACATTTAATGTCAATAATGACTTTTTGTTTTAGCATAAAGAAATGTTATATATTTATATTACTCTAATGTAGATGACCGGCGACTGTCGATGATGTCATCGACGGTTAGTAACGTCCAAATTTGAAGACACTATTTTTTTTCATAACTTTCCATTTGGAGGGCTAAATGTAAGGGTAGGGAGAAGCCGTAGGCGTGGGGGAAGAACTTGGATTTGGCGCACGTGTTGATTTAAAAAATGAATCTGAACCAAAATAAGACTAAAAACCACATTTTTAAGATTTGAGAATAACAGTTTCTGTCTTAAAAATGTTAAATTGCCTTTCCCATTTTTACTTTTTTGTCATCAAAACCAAGCTCTAGCATCTCTTAAAGGCAAATTCCTCCTCATGCACAGTTCATCTATTAGTCATTGCATCTCCAGGAAGGATTTGACTAGACGTGGCAGACAAATGGCTCAGACACGGAGCTGCGCTGACAGGCTCTATGTGGGCTTAGACTGCTGGTACACATTCCTAAAGAATCTGTTAGCATGGCAGGAGAAGTCAATTTAACATTTCCAAAGCAGATTAACAATGAAAGGCAACGCTATCGTGTGGAAAGCATTGTACAATAAGTTTCAATGTAAGGTTAAGCAACATGCTTATCTCGAGTTTTGACAATTCAACGCGACATCTCTTTTAACTTTCACTGCAGTCTTGATTCAATGCAATCCACTAAAAGGATAAAGAGAGGAAGTGAAGAGGATACAAATTATTCATGCGATCTTCATTTCAAGAGGTGACATTTACTAGTCAGCATCCAGGTTTTCACAGATCCTTAAAAAATAACGTGTTTTATTCAATCCACAGCCAATCGCCTGCAATTGGTACAAAATGCCGTTGTAATGCTTTAATTAGCAGCAATCAGTAAAAACACATTGAGGTGGCATTGGTGCAGAGGTACCTAGCAGCAAAGGTAACTTCTGATTGGTAGATCATGGGTTCAGTTCCCACTCTGCCTGCCCATGTGTTGAAGTGCCCTTTGCAAGACACTGAACCCCACATTGCTCCTGGTTGTTGTAGATTAGCCTCAGTGCTCGTCAGCGGAGCCGCCATCAGTGTGTGTGCATGGGTGAATGAGACTGCAAAAAGCTTTTGGCCTTCTAAGAATGTAATAAAGCACTATAAAAGTGTACCGCTATTTATCTTTTCACCTTTTCTACATTGGCTATCAATTTTACAACTGATTTAAAGATGTTAGGGTGTATTCAGACTACAAAAGTCTGTTGGTTTGGACTGAGTCCACTTAATTTGGTCCGGATTAAAACCTGAACCTTGCGTTTGGTCTGTATTCAGTCTACCTTTCAACTGGACAAAATGCTGAAAAACAAAAGCATGTGACTAAAAAGCTCTTCAGTCATTGGTCAGGAATTACGAGGGCGTAGCAAACCAACGAACGAAAGAGCAATGGAGGTCCTAGGCTTTGCAAACCTTATATTTCACTTATGCAAACATTAGATTTTGCTGACCAATTTGGGCTCTAAGTATAAAACATGCAGCCATTAAAAGCATGCTGCAGGTTAAATCAGGTCAAAATTTGACCAATCGGGACTCGGCTTTGCTAGTGATGAATGAATGGCATATCTTTTTATTCACAGAGGTGCCAATCATAAGAACATTTATTATAGAGGAGAGATTAATAATTGTGGTTCATGTCCGACCGAAATTATATGACACCAAGTCTTTCATATATCGGGTTAGAGCAGGGAAAGAAAAAGGCTGGATCAAACTTTGTCAGATTTGCACCGCTTTGACATTTTGTACCAAGCTTTTAGTACATACGCTAGTAAACAATAGAAAAAGAAGCCCCTTCCTGTTTGTCTAGTGGGAACACCATGGGCTAAGCACGCGTCCAAGAATCCACGTTTAGCGTGATCCTGAACACGCTAAAAAGCTTTTAGCTAAAGAGCTTATAACTAAATAGACTTTTGTTCATCGTTCTGAACTCTGTTTACTGTTTTCATCTTGCTATGTTTTAATTTGCCTTTACTCTGTAAAATGATTTTATCTGTGAAAGGTGCAATACAAATAAAGCTCAATAATTTTGCTCAACTTCATGTGATCACATTTTTTTTTACTCTTCCAATTGCACTCGAGTTTTAAGTCCTATGGGATTATTTGATTCAAGAGATCCGGGAAATTGACAAACTAAAAAGTTTAAAGATTAAACGTTATGTTTCTACGGGAGTTCTAAAAATTCCCGTATAAATATTTTTTTAGAATTTTCTAAGATATGAAACACATATTTGCCATCAGACCTCCCATTAGTTCATTTTCAGCCACTGCAGATTTCACTTAGTGTCAGATCTTTTTAATCCTTTGAAAAGTCACTGCTGTTAAACCACAGGCAAGTGAACAAAATAAAACAGAACTTCTGTTGTGATCTGATGTTTTGCTGGGAAGCCCTTTTTCTAGGCAGCCATGAGACTTTGAAAAAACCAGCCCAATAACATGACAGAGCAAGCTCCCATTTGGGAACAACACACCAATATCAGCATCAATCTCCCGCTGGCCAACACACCCCAGAAGCACACTAACAGCTTCTCTGTAACAACTTCAAAGAAAACAAAGAGCCAGAGGTCTCGAAACAACCTTCAAACTCTTCAAACTTCAATTCGATCAATCAAAAGTGTGAGATACATTGGAAAATGTTTGGGAGGTTTCAACTACAGGTAACAGGCCCCAGAAGACTTGTTCACTGCCACAGCCTCTCTCGTTTTGGTTTTTTGCCTGGACGATGTGGAATTACACAAATGTAGACAGAATTATTTGGTATTTGCTTCAGCTCCAAAATATTTGTCAGCCCTACAGTTATTAAGGTGTGTCAACACTGGGGTATTCTGCTGGACTGAGTCAGAAATGCAAAAGACTTTGACACTTTCATTTGGTTTTTTTTAATGTTACACTCGAGGGTTGCCCAAACTGCCAAGACAATACCCCCTGGTTGTAACCGCTGCTTTTTTGGAGATTGGAGTTCTAATCAAGCATTGACAAAAAGGGTAAAGCCATAAGGAGGTGGAAAACCCATCCATTAGACAGTGAATTCTGGTAGAGCCGGGGGGATATTGCGCAGTCTGGCTTTCCAAATCAATGACGTAAATTATGTCATTTTACTCCAAAAGGATTGTTTTGAGCTTCAATCTAGACACAATTTCAAATCACATTGTGCTCAACAACAGACCTTAGAAGTAAAAGGGATTTTCTCTTTGCTCAATGAGATGAATTAATTGACCTTTAATGTAATGGTTGCGTTTGGGCAACACAAACACTTGCAAACACTTTTTTTCCCCATTGACGGGCAGATAATAAATCAACATAAAGAGTACACCTTTTACCTTATTTCAGTGTGATAAATAGTAACATTCATGCCCAGATTTCAGTAAGTAATTGCGCACATTCTGAGTGCCGTCTAGCACTGGTTAGCACTTGCCACAATGGCAAAGACCTGGCCTCTGTATCAAAACTGGACGCCTGATTGCTGCAACATTGCTCGCCCTTTTTGCTGCACCAGTAATGTTAGGTTGAGTCTTTCAGAGGCTGTAAGATAGTAGGAAAGCGTGTAAACAGAGCTCGCAGCAACAGGGCAGGGAATAGGGGCAGGGTTGCTCACGACCAATGGCCCCTTCCATAACTCTGGGGGGAACTTTTAATGAGCAGCTGGCGCTCTGCAGAAACTATTTCCTAGAAAACGACACAGCTTTTTTAAAAATATTGGGTTAAAAGGGGCATTATCGTAATTAAGATGACTGGGAGCATTTATAAAATAAATCAAAATATGATTGAAGTGGATCTTTAAAAATGAATTGTGATTTGAAGCAGATTATGTGCATTTTTGTAAAAAAAATCTTCTAGGAACAAAGTTCACCTACCAGTCACACATTTGAATGTGACATACTTCACCATCACCCTAGGTGACAACCTTTTAAAGGGGGTCTCAACTTGTCTTTTTGTTATTTTACGTACCTCATAATGTTGAATCATAATCATAATCATTGAATACATATATGACAAACACAGCCTTAGATTCATATGTTTGTGTATTTGACCGACCCAAACTCAAGTTTCTTTGTTTCTTCTTTTCTGTGTTCATGCCCAGAAAATTCCATGTCAGCAGAAAGCACGGCTCTGCAGTAATCAACATTTCTACACCCAGTCTCATTTAGATTTAGATATTGCATAGAAGTGCAGAATTCACCCAGGAAACAAGACACACAAAATATGCAGTAACTATGAGCTCTGGTGCTGCAGCGACTGCAGGAGGTCAGCAAGTGGCACTGGAATAAGATGCAAGGAGAATAATTTAGAAAACCCAATGCTTTTCCGCTTACAAAAAGTTGCTTTTTTCAACCAAATAACTTATCTTTTTTTTTTTTTCCAGATCCATAAAGCCAATGATAAAAAGATGAATTTTTCCCCCTCTTTTTTCTGACTGATTCAATGCGTGAATATTTTAAACTCAAGGATCTGGAATAACAAGATACACTATGCGTAAGGTCTACAACGCTCATTTATTTAAATGTGCCACTTTCCCCGGCGCATCTGAGTAATGACACTTGCATTCCCCATTTTGAATATTTGATGATAAATAAATAATGGATGTTAGTGGATAAGTATGTTAATATATTAGCCATGAGTTTGTCATGACTGTTTGATACAGTATGTGAACAGCATTAAATACATCTTTGTTTCTGATGCGGATTCCCTGTTGCCCTGTCTAACTTCTAGTATATTTTATGGGCGTGTCAAATCTCTGTGTGCCAAAAGTTAAGTACATTCCTTATCCCTCTGCCATTCATGTTACACATCTAATACCTTTTTACGAATTCATTTCTTTCAACCTATTATTAATTAAAAGGAGATTTTGCTTAACTTTCTGTAACCGCCATACACTGTAAAAAATCATCCATCTTCAACCGCTCATCAATGTGGCGGTGGCACCAGTCCTGCTTAGACTGTAAAAATTAAACTATTAAATATATTCTTTCTAGTTAATTCACTGCCTGTTTTATGGGAGAATCTCAGAAATGCAGCTTCTTTAATAATAATATGTCTATTTTATTCCAAAATATTGGTTAAAAAAAAGCATTCCAAGTGACTAATTTGTTGCATGACTCAGAGCTTTCTTATTTTATTTCCAATTGTTTTCTTCAAAAAAATACATTTGTTGTTGGTGTGCAAATTAATTTTGATTAGATGCTGATTTGCTTGATTTGTTCAAGGAAATTCAAACACTGATTCATAAATATAAACAGAGTGGAGTTGGAATCTTTGGAGGATAAAAAATGAAAAACATAAATGCACAACTTAACAAAGTAAAAAGAAGAGTTTGTAGTTCATTGTATAAACTACAGTATATCTCATTGCAGCTGCATTAAATATTTACCTTAAAGCTGGAATAATCTCAACAAACAACATCACATTAGTGTGATATGATGCAATGATTGCCTTCACTTTCTGAAACTATGACAGAGTCAACTGTCAGAAAAGCTAAAACCAAAGAAAATAAGAAAAATGTTGTGAAACCATCGCCTTTAAATGTAAGGTTAACCATCCATCCATCCATCTATACCAGCTTTTAGGGGTCGTTGGGATGCTGGAGCCTATTCCAGCCATTGGGCGAAAGGCGGTGTAACTGTACAATGGTGTCAACAGAATTTAAAATCCTCCATCGCATAATATATATATATATATATATATATATATATATATATACATACTAGGGGTGTAACGATTAATCGATTTAATTGATTAACTGATTTATATTCCTACAATTGAGCTACATTCATCTGTCTGAGGTTAGTTAAAATGAAGGATAAATCGTTTCAAAATAAATAGATTATATTGATATTAGAAAATACCATCTTGATTACGGTATAGTTTTATTTTACTATCATGTAAAACGACCAAGTGGAATGTTACAGACATGTGATCATACAGTGTAGTATAGTGTTTGAATAATGTTCAGTTTTTATTATTTTTATTGGAGAAAAAAAACAGTGGGCTGAACTTTGTGAAAATAAAATGTGAATGGATTTGCCATTAATTCTTGTTTACGTATTTGTTTTGTTGTAGACAAATTTAATTTACACTTGATTATCGTGAAAGAAATACAAGGAATCACCTACAAATTTCACCTGCACTGATCAGTACTCCAGTGTTTATCTCTGTGTCACACTGGTTAAATTTTTGGCTAAAGATTTCCTGGTATAATTTTACGTCAGTGAATTGGATTGAATTGGATTGTTCAAATAAAAACAATATTGACTATGAATCATATTGTCAACCACAAATGATTATATGAACTGAATCGTTAATAAAATAAGTTGCTACTCCCATTAATATATAAAGTATGATTATAATGTCCTAATATTATTGAATTCAATGAAGGTTCTTAAAGAAAAAAAAAAGAAAGAGGATCTATTTATGGAAGTGGAAAAGTTGGAGTAACTCTTTATCCCTTCATAAGTGGAGCAAGAACAGAGAAAGTAGATTGATGGGCGGATTGGGGAAGCATCTGTTGCAGTGAGGAGGAGATGTGTCAAATGGCTAAGCTGTTGATTTATCTGTTCATCTGCATTCCAGCCTCCTCCTACGGTTATGAGCTCTGGGTAATGACAGAAGGAACGGGACTGAGAATACAAGAGACTGGAAAGAGTACTCCCCAATGGGTGGCTGGGCTCATGCATAGGGATGGGGGTAAGCAGCTCAGTTATGTGGATGAATTCCAGAGTTTTCAACACTGAATGGCGACTATTTTTCAGGGACATGTTATAAGGATCCTTTCAGGACAACTTCCAGCAAAGAAGCTTTTTTTTTCCTGGGAGAAGGTCTTGAAGCACATCTAAGACCTACACACATGGACATAATTGTTGGTACCCCTCAGTTAAAGAAGGAAAAACCCACAATTCTCACTGAAATCACTTAAAACTTACAAAAGTAACAATTAATAAAAATGTATTGAAAATTAAATAATCAAAATCAGCCATCACTTTTGAATTGCTGATTAACATAATTATATATTTAAAAAAAAATGATGGTACCTCTATAAAAGATTGAAAACTATTTGACCAGACTGACATGATTAACTCAGGTGTGTCCTTTAATTGACATCACAGGTGTTACCAAACTCATAATCAGTCAGTCTGCCTATTTAAAGGGAGACAAGTAGTCACTCTGCTGTTTGGTGAAAAGGTGTGTACCACACTGAACATGGACAACAGAAAGCGAAGGAGAGAATTGTCCCAGGACATCCGAAAAAAAATGATAGATAAACATCTTAAAGGTAAAGGCTATAAGACCATCTCTAAACAGCTTGAACTTCCTGTGACAACAGTGGCTCATATTATTCAGAAGTTCAAGACCCACGGGACAGTAGCCAACCTCTCTGGACGTGGCCGCAAGAGGAAAATTGATGACAAATTGAAGAGACGGATCGTTCAGATTGTATCCAAAGAGCCCAGAACAACCTCCAAAGAAATTAAAGGTGAACTCCAAGGCCAAGGTACATCAGTGTAAGATCGCACCATTCGTCGTTGTTTGAGCCAAAGTGGACTTCATGGAAGACGACCAAGGAGGACACCACTGCTGAAAAAAAAATCATAAAAAAGCCAGACTGGAATTTGCAAAAATGCATGTTGACAAGCCCCAAAGCTTCTGGGAGAATGTCCTTTGGACAGATGAGACCAAACTGGAGCTTTTTGGTAAGGCACATCAACTCTATGTTCATAGACTCAAAAACCAAGCATACGAAGAAAAGAACACTGTCCCTACGGTGAAACATGGAGGAGGCTCAGTTATGTTTTGGGGCTGCTTTGCTGCATCTGGCACAGGGTGTCTTGAATGTGTGCAAGGTACAATGAAATCTGTAGACTTTCAAGGCATTCTGGAGAGAAATGTGCTGCCTTGTGTCAGAAAGCTTGGTCTCAGTCGCAGGTCATGGGTCTTCCAACAGGACAACGATCCAAAACACACAGCCAAAAATACCCAAGAATGGCTGAGAGAAAAGCGTTGGACTATTCTAAAGTGGCCTTCCATGAGCCCAGATCTGAATCCCATTGAACATCTGTGGAAGGAGCTGAAACATGCCATTTGGAGAAGACACCCATCAAACCTGAGACAACTGGAGCAGTTTGCTCATGAGGAGTGGGCCAAAATACCTGTTGACAGCTGCAGAACGCTCATTGACAAATACAGAAATCGCTTCATTGCAGTGATTGCCTCAAAAGGTTGTGCAACAAAATATGAAGTAATGGGTATCATCATTTTTGTCCAGGCCTGTTTCATTAGTTTGTTTTTTTAAATAATTATGTTAATCAGCAATTCAAAAGTGATGGCTGATTTTGATTATTTAATTTTCAATACATTTTTATTTATTGTTACTTTTGTAAGTTTCAAGTGATTTCAGTGAGAATTGTGGGTTTTTCCTTCTTTAACTGAGGGGTACCAACAATTTTGCCCACGTGCGTACATTGGAAAGATTATACCTCTGCTGGCCTGAGTATAACTCTGTATCTAATTGAATAAATTAGAAATAAATTAAAAGTCTGGATTAGTAAACATGTAAGGATGGTTGTATGGATGGATGAGAGGTATTTTTGAAATTGTCATGAACTTAGCAAAACCTAAAAGAAGGATACCAGTTATGAAGTGCACAGTGGCTAAAAAAGTCACAAATCTTTCTTAGTTTGACTTCCAGGTTAAAGCTCATCTATAAACACAAATAACTGAAGCTAGGTCAGTTCAAAACATAAATCCAGCCTGGTTCCTACACCCTTTTTGTCTCAGCTGTTGCATTATATTGACCTATCAACTGAAGTTGTGTTACTTTGACTTAAACCTTTTCCTTTTATTTTGTATTTGACCAGAAAATTGTACACATACCGGAGACTGATTGACAGGTAAGTGTCAAATCTGCAGCCTGTGCTTTTTAATGTTCACTTTTACACTGGAAAATGGTGGGACTCTTTCCAAGGTCAGGTCATGCCAAAGACGGTCAAAATAGGACTTAATGCTTCCCTGCATGGCATGCAGCAAGAAGAATTGGATTAGGGGTGTGTAAGGTTCAGTGTTTACCAAGTTCTCACTGTTCCCTCGGGGGACATATCCAATACAGAAAAGAAATTCCACAAACTCAGCTTTGGGATAAAAGGGAGCTCTTTAACTTTGTTTGTCCTGCGTATTTGGTCATTTTTAGAGAAGGCCATTTTGAATCCAGCCAAAATGGCTCAATAGAAACCAATGGGTCACATGACCAAACGTTTCCTTGTATATAGTGTCCATCTTACTTAGGTCCAAAAGTAATTTTGGGAAATAAACTTCTACAGTTTGATGACTAAATAGTTCATGGGAGGAAAATCAATTTCATAATTAATTGTCAACACTAATTTTAATGACTTGGTTGTTTTAGTTAATGAATATTGTAGTTTTCCCTTAAGGCGTGTTTTGGTGCATGCCCCCTAATTACGCAATCGTGTTTCTTTCCATCAGTGGTTTGGACTGTAAACGACTCAAAAGTCAAAGTAAAATGTGACTTAGCTCAAGATATTGTCAGACTTTGACAAAAAACGGTAAGTAAAGCCTCAGTAAACCAATAATGGAGCAGATGCCGCATTAGCATCACTATTTTTAGGTCAGCTGTTATCCTGCAGATTCAACTGTAAATGTGTTTTTTTTTAAGGACTTTACTCCACATCGCTGGATATTTCTCTGCATATGTAATAAGCCGGGTAGAATAAGTGTTAATTAAACTCATAAATATTGCATAACATTTTCTAGGTCTAATCAATGCCTTTAATAATGTCTATGTGGTCTTAATTCCCAGAAACCAATCATAAAGGAAAGTGTGCCCACTCTTATGACATCTTTTGTTGATTAAAAATATGTGCCCAGGGAACAGAAAGAACGAAGGAACTGGGATAGAAATACTCGGGAAGTCTTGAAATGTCACATCCCCATTTGATCCAGACTCTCGCATTAAAAGAACAGAGCTCCTTACCTCTGATAGAAATCACCAGACGGAAATTGAACACTTCTCAGCACACGTGTGAAGTAAAATGGTTTTGGCTAGTTGTCCATCAAGATGACAGGACCGTCTCACTCTCATCCCTCGCTTCACCACTCTGCCTCATCTCCAGCCTACTATTCTACTTCCATCTGCACACCTCTTATTTACCTGTCAAAAGTGATTTCCAATTTATTTCCAATAATAATTTGGCAGATACAAGACCAGAAATGCGATGAATAGGAACATTAGAAGTCTTCCAAAGTAAAATTCACTTTTGTTTTCTTTATGAAAGTTTTACTTCATCTATAAGAAACTTTTTTCCCCCTCATTTTTATCTTTATAGCAAACAGCAGCTGCTGACTCATACACGCTGAATTCCCTATTCTGCCCATGTTCCCTCTCTACTACACTTGTAGCTCTCTGCACTAAATTCTTGACCATGACGTCTTCTTCTACACATCAGTCACTACACATTCTGGAATGGACAGCGTATCTTTTCTAGTTTTCTTTCATCACAGAGAGGCCAATGGCATTCATAATTCTTCATGCAATAAGGTGATAGACATGTTTATTTTTATGAAGAAAGGTTTAAATGTTCCTAAAGGTTTTATGATCCAAGCAAAGAGCATTATTTCCAAGATGCCTCTTTGCAAGTAGATCTCAAGTATCAGTTTTCTGATATGCAACATTTTTTTTACAGCTAACAGGGTGATCATATCATAAACTGAAGTCTGAGACGCAGAAATCTTTCCTGCACAGAGAAAATCCAAACCACTGTAAAAAGCAATTATTCAATTCTCCTGCACTAATATGACTTTTACGAAGACTACATTCCATCTTGAAAGGTACAACGCTATAAGAGAAGAAAAAAAAGGAAAACACAAACATCTTATCTGCACACGCCAACAAATTGGGCTGCTAAGATTTGCTGACATAATCCACTGAGGTTGCTGACAGAGAATTTTAGTGGATTTTAGTTTTTCAGTGGCAAATTGAATTTGCTGTTTTATTAGCATACTTGCCGCAGATTACAATGGAAAGACAGAATGAAAAGTTGAAGAAAACAAAGAGCATTACGGCAACAGATACATCAATGTGGAAAAGGAAACTAAAAAGAAAACCACACTGTAAAAGGTTTCACTGTAAATTTACAGTAAATTACTGGCGACAGTTTTGTCAAAAAGATCCTGTACTTTTTTACAGCAGTTTTCTGTAAAATAATTTACAGTAAGATATTGCTAATTATTTGACACTGCTATACAGTATTTTACATTTGTACGTTTGAAAAAGCTCGGATTTGTGATGCAGCTGACATGGGCGGGCTAAAGTCTCCCTGCTCTGCTCCGCTCCTTTCCTCTTCCTTACCTCCTCATGTACATCTCTGCTTTCCTCATCTTCTCTGGCATCTGGCTCGACTTTGATAGCTCTGCTATTTCTCGCCTTTTTTTTTTCTTTTGCGTTTTTGCATGCTTTTTTGTGTTAATTTTGGCATGAGGCTAAGCTTGCACGGGAGTGAGCAAACAGAGCTCTCAGCACGGTGAGGTGAAGGGGTCAGGGTTGCTCCACACAAACTTTTCCGCCCACAACTCCGAGGTGAATGGCTAATGAGCTACAGCAGAAGTGCAGAAAATTTGTCTTAAAAAACACAGGCTTTTTGATTCGGGCTAAAAGCTATAGAATTATTATTAAAAGACCCCTGGGAACGATTTTACAATCAAAAAAATTAACTGAAGCCACAGCAACCATTTTAATTTTAACTGATCCTTGAACACCAGAGATGTTATCGGTGACACGTAAATAACACACATTCTTTGATGCACTGTAATTCTCTGACCACTTATAAAATCAATGTGAATCAGCTGATTCTGACACACACAAAAGTGGCTTTTTCATTTGAACCTATTTCATATCAGCTTCTCATAAAGAGATAACACATAAGATATTGTAAAATCTTGCATCACTGCACACGGCTACTTTTCTCCACTTCAGAATCTGCTGGAATTACTTTAATCATGTAAACGGTTCATAAGTTACGGTTGTTCAAAAGAATGTCAACATTGGAGCTAAAGCTGCATTGTTAAAGGGCTAACTGAAACAAAATATACATGCAATGAAAGTAGAATCTCTCAGAATCTTAAATACATGCAACACCAGTTGCATGGTTGGTGGTTTTAAAGTGTAATCATCTTATGTACGTCTGCAGTATTACTCCAACAAAACAAAGTAATGAAATACGGCCAAAAGAAACAAACATTGTCCTTCCGCACTTTAAATGGTCTGGGTGAATACTCAAATTTCATTGGCTGCTTGGTGTTCCTGAAGAATTTCTGGTCACAATGTTCTATGTATGCAGGTTTCTTTAAAGCTTACTTTTCCTTCATCTTCTGGACAAAAACAAGGAGTAAAAGGAGATTTGTCTCTCTTAATGGATGCTTTATTTAACCTATCCTGACGATCAGCATACATATCACTTTCCTTTGCCGCTGCAGTCGAGGTCTGCATGCCCAACGACACATTGTGTTACCGTGACAGCAGGGAGCATTATGTATCAAATTGTCCACCTTTAGTAAAAAATCAATCTATACCTGAAAAAATAACAGGAAATTGATTGAACATTTATTTCTTTTGCAAGTGACTGTGTTATAAGCTGGACTGTGTCTGAAGAAGTGTGCATTCAGAATTTGATGCACGCCACAGAAGCCTGAACTGGTGGAAGACGTTACTTCACGGAATGAAATTAATCAGCTTTTCCCTGAGCCTCATATGCACTCCATTTCCCATCAGCCTCTGCCTTCTGTTCCTAGGTCTCACCAGCTGTTCTTCATCATGCAATCGCTACAAACAGAATTCAGGTAGACACCAGGCCTCTGCCTGGTGCAAAGTCTTGTTTTGCTTTTGTTTTATCTGCTGTCTCTGTGTTTTTTTTCAGCTTTGCCTGTTTTGACGCCTTCATGCCTCTCTCCTTGTACTGTGACTCCTCCCTGGTTTTTGACTTTGTCCTGCATTGCATCTGTATGCTCTCGCCATTAAAACCAGTTGCACATGGATCCAACCGTTTCTGCCTCTTTGTCACAGATTGCCTATAATGATGTGCTTAAAATTTTATTAAAGCAGCCACGGTGGTGAAGTGCAAGCAGTTTGTTTGTTGATGTTGGAGTTGATACTCTGTATTAAAACTGTTTTATATATATATATATATATATTCTACGTTTTTCATGTAAGTTTCTTGTAGCAAATTGGACCTGGAGTCTGTAATAATAATGATCTATCTAACAGATGGGTTATTATTTATTTATTTTTGTAATTGTAAAAAATAATATGAACAATTTTGATCACAAGCAAGCAAAGTATAGAGCAAGAGACTGATGGACAGAACAGGGACACTCCTGCTATCGGTTTTGGGGAAGAGGAACTCCGATTCAAGGCTCACAATTTCTCTGTTACTTTACATTTCCCTTATCACTATGAGCAGCAGGTTGTGAGCAAACTACTACCATCGGGGTTACAGGGAGCAGAAATGAACTTCCCCAGCTGGGTGTTGAGGGTATCCCATTGGGGCAGAGTTGAAAGCCATCCGGAAGGCGCTTTGAGCAAAGTCACTGTTCCTTCACATCAAGACAACCCTGCTGAAGGGGTTTGGACATCTGGTGACAAATGCCTCCTGGACCCATTTCTCTTTCCAGGTCTTATTGGCAAGTCAAACTAGGGTGACCCAGGACACGCTGGACACATTTTTCTAACTAGCTTCTGTGTTCTCCAGGGCTGGGCGATACGACCTACAATTAAATGTTCGCTTTTTTTTCAAACCATATTCAGTTTCTGACTTTAATCAATATGTTTTCTTCCTCTCTTTATTGAAAAACAAATAAAAATACAAAGAACATGATATATTCAACAAACTTTTACTTTAACATCTTCCTTGTGAATTGACCTGAACTCAAAGGGCAACTAAATACAATCCGATGGAAAATATCAAAGCGGTGCAAATCTCATGAATCTTGCTTCATGCTTTGTCTTTCACTATCCAGTTTACAAAAGGCTTCCTGTCATTTAATTCTGGCTGGGAACAGATCACAATTATTAATTTCTTCTTCATGATCAATTTTCAAACGGCTGGCATTTCCATGAAATGTTAAAGCTGCTTCCTATACGGCACTACTCAGAGTCCCTGATTGGTCAAAGGTCAACTGGTTCACATTTCAACCTTCACTGGTGTGTGGAGCCTGAAAACAGTCACGCAAATTTGCGTAGCTACGTGTGAATGTGAAAGTTTTGAATGCGGAAGCCTCAAACTGCACATATACCTGCATTTACATAGACTTTTAAATGAAAGGGGTCGCTTGATTGAGCATTTCTAAGCCCAATGTGAACCTTGCATAACTGAAGAAGCAGCTCCTTTTATGGGAACAATTTCCTCTTAGTTAGTTATCATTTGAACGTGTGTGCTTTAGGAGAAACAGTGAACAGACTCTACTCTTACTCTGAACAACAGCAGGGTCCTAGGAAAAACAACTCTACATTTTCTCAGAAATAAATCCTCTTGCAAGGGAAATTTGAATTAATTGTTAAAATCGAATTGTTGTCCAGTCCGAGTGTTCTCCAACCAAAATGGTAAGATTGACCAAAGAGAGTTAAACCCCTGGTGTCTCCACAACCTAAACCTACTTAAGCACAAGTCATTGGTGGAGTAAATAACAGTCTGATAGTGTATGCATATAAAAAAAAAAAAAAAATGCGTCATGTTGACAAAAACACACCAGGGTGTTTTAAGGTTTTCCCCAGAGGTAAAGTCCACAGTTACTGTTAAAATTACTGTTAAAAATTATGTGTATGCGGCTATAAATGTACTTCAGAAACGTTTGTGCAAAAGGCTAATGTAACAACACTTGTACAGCTTAAAAAAACCTTCATTTACAGTAAGTGTTTGTAATGCTTTTCACTTCACAGTTTCAAATGTGTTTAAGATTCAGGCATTTCAGGCCTGGATTAAAACGGTGCAGGCTTTAGGCACCAGGAAAACAAAGTATGAGCTTGAGTTTTGATCCTGTCTGACGGAAATGATCCTCTGCTGCACAGAAGCTATGTCCCCAACACCAACACCAGAAGCTAAACTGAGTGAATTTGATGGCTTATGGAAGTATAGATCTGACTAAATTACAGGAAATTCTGGAAAATCAAAACTTTCTGTCAGAACCTGAACAATGAAATACATCTGAATTTGTAGAAAACACAGATAAACTACAAACTGGAAGGCAAGCTAAAGATTTTGACAGTGTTGATGGAACACAGCCCTCCGGAGTGAACAAGAGACAAAACCTGAACTGTCAATAACAACCAGCCTTTCAAAAGAATTTGTAAAATCCTTCCAAACAAAATTGCAATTACTCTAATGTGACTATAGAAGTACTTTGGGGAGATAATGGTCATCAAGAGCTCTATAACGTTTGCTTTTGCTTCAATATTTGTGCTGCTCAAAAAAGATATTTATAATGAGAAAATATTGCTCATTTATCAATGATTTTTCCTTCTTGCATGTCTATCTGACGAGGTGTTTAGATGCACATACAGTACACCATTCAGGATCACACAGAGGCATAACCTGTTTTTGAGTGTCTAAAAGACACTCAAATAGTCTTTGGTACAGGATTATTCAGCAGAAAGCTGGTGCGGGTCTCAGTCAATGACCATAATAAAAACTAGAGGGTATGGTCACATTGGTCATCAGTTTCTCCAGAGACAGTTAAATGCTGCTATTAGGGGTCTTTAGCTGTGATCTTCTTGATAGAAAAAGATATGCCATGAAAATTCCAACTTTCTGCTAGAATAAATGTTTCCTGACCTGTAATGCTGGGCAGGTGAGTTGAAGGTGTCTCACCACATGAAATAACCACAAACAAAGCCTACTAAACAATAATACTTTTTTTATTTTACTTTATTACATTACTATAAGACCTAAAGTCCCACTCTGATCACGCTTTGGTAAATTTTCAAAGCCTTCCCAGTGATTTTTCAATTATGATTGTGCTATTTTTATCCAAAAATTAAAAACTTGTGCTGTTTTCTAGGATATAGTTTCTGTCTGCAGAGCAGCAGATGATCTTTAGAAATTTGCCTTTGAGTTATAGGCGGGACTGTTGGCACGGAGTAAGCCCGCCTTCGCTTCCCAACATCCTTCTGTATATGAGCTCTCCCACAAGCCTACAGTGCAACAAAAATGGTGATCATTATTGGAGCTATCCAGCCGTACAGTTTTGAGCCAGATGTACATGGATCTATGTCTGCAAGTGGATGCATCAGAATGGAGCGGAGCATGAGACCGCCCATTGTACCATTGTGCCGTCAATGCTTCAAGTTTTTTTGGGGGGGGATTCTGAACGATTTGAAAATAAAACTCAGAAATTCAATTTTTAGCTCAATCTTCCTCTTTCATAATTAGAAAAATGCAACAATAACTTGTTAAAAAAATCCCTTTTCTATTGTAGTGGGTCTTTTAGTTATATTTCAAATTTATTTTGATTTTACTTTTATTAGTAATATGTATTTTATTTAAAAAAGGAGTTAATTTCTGACTGTTATGTAATTTGAAGGGTTAACTGATGAACAAATATGTAAAAACATGTCAACATTTGTCAAAAGCAGGTCTTCATATGCCCTTCAAGTTTAAAGAAGTAAGTAGTGTGTGTGATGATGAATTTTGGTATTTCATATTTGATTTTATAGTCTATAAAATCAAAAAAGTATATCTACTTGTCATCAAAGTGTTAGTATCTTTTAAAAGCTCATGATATGTGTGTTTTAGTGCAGGAATCTCTGCTTCGGCTAGTCCTAAATGGTTTGCTTTGGCACTTCAGCAAATAGCGCTACAGCCCAGCTCAAATGGGACCTTGTGTGATTCATTCATCCCACCTCATCCTTTCAATCTGTTAGTTTAGTCTTGTTTCTACACCCCAGCTCTTACAGTACTCTGTTACTTTTTTTTCTATTCATCTGTTTTCGTTGAGCTCTCTTTCTTTCTCGTCACTCTCCTCCCCTGCCTCCGCCACTTCTCTCAAGGCCTTTCAGCCACCAGACAACTGACACTGAAAGGTTCTGTTCCCATGTGTCAGCAAGAGATATGGAAAAGGAGAAAATGAGAAAAAAAGAGACGCGAAAAAAGAGCATGAAACAGACAACAAAGGCAAACAGAGAATAAGAAAGGTCAAAAACACATGGGACATTAGTTGTGACATGTAACCTTCAGATTGAAGTCCTACACCGTGACATTGCTACGGTCTGTGGATGTTAGGCGAAATCTTTTGTATGACAAACCTCCACCGAACAGCACGCTCCTCCATTAGGGCAACAAACCACTTGCATGCAAAAGCCCTTTCTACTTATGTAACACTTGATGGTAATGGCTAGTTAGATCCACCAACACACACTCTGCTCACACGTCATACCTTACATCTAACAATAGGCCTCCTCTCCTGCTGACCACTCGTCTTTTTACCTCCCAGTTCAACATAAAACCTGCAGGTTTCAACCATTCAAAGCCCCTTGAAAACAAAGATAAAGTCAAACAAAACCAACAAGTGATTGGATTTGCTTATAATAAGACATACACACTAGAAAATGAGAAACATTGAAGCACAAAGGCTCTGAAACACATTACAGTGCATTACATTTTAATTGCCAATTAAATGCTGTGCTGCTATGATGAGATGCATCACAGAAAGATCTGTGGCACTAATGGATTTTTTTTAAACAACACAAAAGTCATTTTGTGTAAATAAAACAGAACGTACTAATTTGTGGTTCTTATAAATATTTTAACATGTTTTTGTTCTGATTAAGAATGTCCTTTGTAAAATGTTGTCTACTATATTCTTAAAAAAAATCTCACTGATCTCATAATAGGCTCCAGAGGCAACAATATGTTTGGAAAAGTATAAAATGGCAGCTCAAAATGTTTCTCTAAAAGTAAACCTAATTGTAGATTCACTACTCTGACATAAGAAGTAAAAAAAAAAATGTCTGAAAAATGTAGCTCAACTTCATTCACACCAGGCATGTGATGAACGTTCAAGAACGGGCTAGACGCTGGTTTTTGAACCAAAGAACAGCCCATGGTGTTCACACTGGACAAGCAGGGAGGGGCTTCTTTTTCTTTTTCTACTGTTTTCTAGTACATGTCTGCTACCTACAGGAAGAGCCTTGTTTCAAAATGTCAAAGCAGTTCAAATATTTAAAAAAAATTTAAGCTTTTTCTTTCACTGCTTTATTCCGATACATGAAAGATTTTGTGTCATATAATTCTGTCCGGGCACTAACCGCAATTGTTAATTTCTCCTCTGTGAAAGCTTTTCAAACAGTTGGAAATTTCGTGATCTAATGCCACTACTAAATCTCAGTCCCTGATTGGTCGAAGTTCAACTAGTTTAACTTGCATCACGTGTTCAATGGCTGTGAGTTTTTGTACGTAGAGCCTCAAAAGGAGTCTTAAAAATATGTGTTGGTACATGTGAACAGCATTGTTTTTAGCAGACTGAAACACACATTGATTTTACATAGACATTTCATTGAAAGTGGCTGCTTGAACACGTGTTGCCGAGGGCGGTGTGAGCGTAAATTTGGTTAGGCATCTTCGACGATATGTAGCATGTTAAGGATTGACATTTTAGTAAACCTCAGGAAAATTAATATATTCTTTTACAGGTGTTACAAATAGACATGCTTATTTCTAGATCTAAATATAAACATCAACAAATTACATTTTATGTATATAATTTTTTTTTCACACAATATTTTATTGACAAAGACTGATAGCGAGGAAAAGATATACCCCCTATTTTGATTTTATTAGAAAGTAGGAGGTAAAGTGGTTATTTCTAATAAAACAAATAGGGTTAACTGCTCATAAACAAACATAAGCACCTCAAGTTGAAGATTGTCTTCTTGCTGCTCTGGAGCATTCAAAGGTGTGTTAACACAATGCCAAGCAGCGAAAAAAAAAAAAAAACATCAGATATGATGTTACTGCCCCTAATCTGGGAAGGGTTATAAACCCATTTTCAGACAATCTAAACGGCATTATTCTACAAAGAGAAAGCATATTCACACGTGTTAAGCATTCAGGACAGCAGTGCATCTTCTTAGGAGGGGACCTTCCAGCAAGTTCACCCCAAGTCAGTGCAATACTCAGAGAGATTGGAAAAAGAAAAACGTATTATTTTCCTGATAAGCGTTGAAGGACCAGTATGGAAGATAACAATAAACCTTGGCACTTCAGCTTTATGATTGAGAGTACTGGGGCCAACATAGGCTTGGAGAAAAGCTAAAAACGCAATCTACCACTGTGATGCATTCTGGTCTATCAACTATTAACATTTTTCCAGATTCCTTACACCCATCCATCTATCTTCAGAATCCAGCAAATGTCATTTAGGGTCACATGTGTTTCTGGAGCCAACCTAGCCACTGTTGGGCAAAGGCGGATTACACCCTGAACAGGTCACCACTCAGTTGCTGGCTCACATGCACACCGGGTGGCAAATTAGAGACACCACACAACAGACATATCAAGCATGTTTTTGGACTTTGGGAGGAATCCAGAGAGCCGGTAGAAAACTAACACATGCACGGGGAGGAACATGCAAAATCCACAAAGAAAGATCCCAGTTGAGATTAACCACTGTCCCACCATGCAGCCTCCAATCACTTTTCCATTCTCATTGCTTACGGGTTCCTTTGTCATTAAGTTCCTGACTCCTGAGTTTATTTACAGTTAAGAAAAAATAATAATAATTTACACATGTTTGTGCATTGAAATAGATACTAAATTAAGTTGAGATAGTTTATTTGACTATAGCACATTAAATAGACACAATTTTATGTATGATTCAAATTTATGACAATAGGCATCTTTGGAAAACAAAGAAGTCTGTTCTCATTTCCAGTATGAAGAGACTTTTCTTTCATAGAACATAGTTATTCTATCCAGTATTTTTGGACCAGATTGGCTTATTATTTATTTGGTTTATTTCAAGCAATCAAAACCAATCAAAACCAACCGCATATATCTGTCTATACAGAAACATATCAAACTTAAGATAATTAGTAATGCATTGATTAGAAAATGTATATACACACATTCAGATTTAACTAGAATTGCTCTTAATGATAAATAGTAACTTTAGTTTTAATCCATACAGTACACGACACATTTAATCCATTAAATCATAAGTTTGTCAAAAGGAGTTTAATTAATTGCTTGAAAAAGAAACAGAGGAAGCAAATTTATATAATCTCACTGCTACTATGCTTTAACTAACTTTTTATTTTCAATTTTTTATATAATTATCAATATCCTGTTTTTAATTTCTAGCCAGTTGTTTTTATTTTAGCATCAAAAGTGCAAATCTATAAAAAATCCACAAATATGACTAAAATCAAATGAGAAAAGATGAAGCACATATTAATTACATAAGAAGTCATAAAAATATTTCAGAAATCATTAGAAGATTTCACAGATCAAGTATCAACATTAAGTGCATACTGTTAGTAATTAAAAAAATGTAATATTTGAGAAATTATGATTACAAATCACACAACACAAAAGTATCACCTTTGTCACTAACAAAACTAATAAAGTGCTACTAAAAGGAGAACTGAACTACTAAAAGAAAAAAAAAAACCCACAAAACTCAGTGTTAGGCAAAAATTCTGTTTTAGCTTAGAAGTTTAAAGAGATTTCCTTATTCTCCTAAAAGATGATAAAAATCCTTCACATATAAATACGTAATTCCGTAGCCATTTTATTACCTTGTTAATGTTTCTACAATCAAATTGGGTTGAAATTGTACATTTGATTGTATGCCCCTGCATCACGCTGTCATATAGTATGGGATGTGACAGAATGATGAAATAAAGCATATTGTGGGCTTTGTAACGTTTGCTTGCCGATGCTTTCTTGATGCCAGCCACCAAGATTAGGCCAAGGGAAACGAAAGCTGAAGGTTTTAAGAGTTGCTCTTCCTGCACAGCATGACCCCCCACAGGGAAATCACAGGCCCAGTGAACCAGGGGAGTCTCTGCACAGTTTTTTTTTTTTTTCCCAACAGCTCGCACTTCCACATAGACCGCGGCTCAGCAGGTTCATTAGTTTGAAAAGAATACCCTCAAAACCAGCTCACCAACATAAAAGAAACCCACAAGAAGCAACAGCAGTCCTCACGCGAAGAGCCTCCATTCCCAGCACTATTTTTAATACCCCCCCACCACCACCACCACCACAATCTTTACAATACATCTTGTATCGGCTTATTAGAGACTATTATGATTCTCATTAACGTGGCTGAGCAATTAATCCAAATATTAATTTAAAACTCAGAGCTCATCACTTTGCATTGGGTGTTTTATTTTTCATTTTTTTATCATGTAATTTGCAAAGCTGTTTTCAACAAGCTCCAGTGAGGTTAAGCTTTAGGCTGACATCTGTTGTTTCTGTAAACCATTATGATATTTACAAATGGGCTTTAAAGTTAATTAACTTTTTCTATATATATCCTGACAATCATCTGTTAACTCTACCAGCAGCTGCATTTATTTAAACTTTATGCTTGTTAATTATGAGGTGGAAAATCACCCAGGAGTTCGAGAGTTTCTTCTGGAAATTGCTTCTTGAAACACAACTGAGGTGATGGTGAGAAACTAATGCCTTCTGCATTTCTTTTCTGTACCAAAGTTTTGAGTTTTCTCAGGGTTAGTGATTAACTCCAGCAAGATGGGCAAACCCACTGGGCCCCACTGCTTTTCTATGGTCATAGGTACAGAATGTTCAGAAAAGGAACAGATGTGGCTAACTGGAAATAGCTCAAATGTACATCATGCTGGTGATTTTAAAGAGCAGACAATTAAAGGTTTAATTAATCTCAGCTTTCATTTTCTGAATTTAAAAATGTATCAGATAAGTGTGCATGACTTCCAAAGCAAAAGCAAAATCAGTATCTACATTTCTACTTAGCAATGTTGAGCAATAGTTGGTTAACTAAAGTGAACGATTGTAAAAAGGAAGTACTGTATTTTTTGGAGTATAAATCACAGTTTTCTTTTAGTTTGGCCAGCGGTGCGACTTGTGCGATTTTAAAAATAAATAGCAACAATCACTAGAGGGCATTATAGACGTGTGTATCAGCATTTGGTACTAAAACCAACGCAGAAGAAGAAGCGCCACTCAAGTCTTACAACTGACACAGAGGAGGAAGAATGTGATGGACTTAGTGGCTTCAGGATATATAAATAGTTTAGTTGACTTGTTCTTTATGCTTTGGTTATAACACAGATTGTTTATATTGTTTATATGTTGGACTAATATACTACTCTTACATATAATATATACTCTTATGTTTCATTAAACTAAATAAGCATCAGTGTTTTACGGTGGTGACACATGCATATTTTCAGTCTCTTCTTGTTGTCTATTCCATTAGTATGATTTGCCTTTCTAGATGAAATGTCCAGTCTTTGTTCCCGTACTGTGTTAAATGCATTCCTCCCAGAAGTGTGATTTATACTTCAATGTGACTTATAGTCCGAAAAATGAGGTAGTTACCAGGAAAACAGCACTTAAGTCCATGTTGTGCCAGTGTTTCCTTTTCTGTTAGCAAAACTTATTCGCACCAACTCGATTTATGCTGCAAATAAACATGAAGTTTCCAGACAGATTAAGTATTTGGGACTGACAGTCTACGTCTGCACCGTAGTGTAGTGGTTAGCGGTCAGCGCGAGCCATTGAGATTGTATGTTCCCATGCACGCGTGGGTTTTCTCTCGTTTTCTAACCCTAACCCACGGTCTAAAAACAACATACGTTAATTGATTGGTCTAAATCATCTTGTGATACAGCTGTGAGAGTGTGTGTGTGACCTGCAACGAACTATACAAGGTGTACCCCACCTTTGCCCAACAGTACCTGGGATAGGCTCCAGCAACCCCAAACGGAATTCATTGGGTTAAGAAAATGGATTGCCATCAACAGTCTAGTTTTTTGCTGAATCTGAATTACAAAAAAATAAGATTTGTACTTTTAGTTTTGTTCAAAATGCTGATTTGATAAAAATGTCTTCACTAAATCTAATCCTAACAATGAGCTTTGTTTTGCCATCAGTAACAGCAAGCGCATGACTACTTCAGAAGAGTGCAGGACTATCTAGTGCCCTAGATTTTAACACAATTCCAACACATGCTCAGTACTTTCTCTTTTTGTTTATGAAATCATCAATTTCCCGAAGTAAAAACCTAATAAATACAAACATTGTACGAAGACTGTTTATGAATCCACTGTGTTCTGTTTATACAAATTAGATTATTTATAACAAATAGATCTAAATACAATGAAAAATTGCTCAAATGCAATACGTTGTGGTCCACATTCAACAATCTGTTGACCATCGATGCACACTGGTCTTTTCGAAAACACATCTAGGACATTTTTGAGGCACCCCAACAAAATGGCGAACGCACTATAAAGTGCACTGATTGGTGAGTAGTGAAAGAATTTGGACAGAACCAAAGTCTTAAAAGAAGCCTTGTTGAATTCTGGATTTGATCCTATTTGAAAACTAAAATACCGGTAACTTCATCAATCGACCATTTGGCAGCTTTCTACCTTCGTTCAAATGGGAAAAGTTCCACTTGTGTTACAGATATAAACATACACGGTTTAACTTTTTTAATATCCGTGTTTACTATTAGGGATATAACGATTCCTTTTAACAATGGTTTGATACATATCATTATTTGTGGTTGCCAATTAGATAGTCAAAAATGGTTCCTTCTGAATGATCCTATTCACTGACCTACAAAATCTCTCCACGTCACCTTTAACCAAAAATTCAACCAGTGTGACTCAGATAAATACATAGGGACTGAGCACTGCAGGTGAAGTTTTGAAACATTGTTTTTTCTTATGGCATTCGTCAAATTGATTAACATCTTGCCACAGACAGATCAATCTGGTTGAATTTTAGAAAAAGAAATCGATCCAGGTTTAGTTTCAATGAACAACATCATCAAACTGTTTTTCTTGAAGGGTGATGTTGACTCTCCTGCTCTAGAATTACTGAACGGGAGGGTTCCAACAACTATCAGGTTCAGCGACAACCACAAAGCTAATTATCTGGATTTCAATCAGCTAACTGCAAATTACTGGGTCACCACACCTATTGTCCGTCTGCTTACAGTCATTAGTCATAGTCTGTAGATAAAAGGCAAAGGAGGGAGGATTTTAATGGCCAATCAAAAAGGAAATAAACCATCAAAATATCAAAGATCTTTTATGATTCAAACACAATCTGGGATCCGTTACCTGATCCCTCGTCTTTGTGCCTGAAACGACTGTGTCAACAGCTCCGGTTTGGAGATAAAGGCTTGGTCTGACAGTAGAAGATTATGGGCAGAAGGCTGAGAGAAAGCGCTTTTTTGTGTGTCTGTGTGCAATGGCAAAACAGCAAGAGCGGGGGGAGACAGATTAAAGTGGAGAGGAGGGGGACAGAGAAGAGCATTAGCCATCCCCATTTCCCACAACCTCTCATCTCATCCCACATCCCCTGATGCTGTCTGATCTGCGGTAAGTGTTCAAGTTGTGGGACACATTTGCCTCTTCTTCCTCTAAGCTTTCCACTCAGCATCACAGTCTTTCAGAACAGAAGCACGAAAAAAAATCAAATCAGGCTCATCGTGTTTCTTTTTTCTTCCAGGCCAGTTGAGCAGTCTCAGAACACAGATGCTTGTATTACAGGGACGAGCACATTAAATCCCAATGCAGATGGTTTTTAGGTTTGTGTGATCCATAGGCATAAAGACGTGAAAGAGGCTTGTAAGCAACACTCGCCTCAAATCAGAGAGTACATGAAAATCTGCAGACTGTCAAATACAAGTAAACTCCAACCTTTGATCAACCGGAGTTAATGCAACTAAGATTCCAGCAGAGGCCGGCTCAGGGGTCCACAAGTGACTCAGAAATATGCAGGAGAACAAAACCAGAGCTGGAAGGTTCCCTTTCCAACTGTTGCACAGTGAAAGAATCAAACATAAGTCGTCTGAAAGTTTTGGGGGTTTTTTTGGTAAGGCTGCAGCTGAGAGCACATATTTAGTTTGGAAATTTTGAATTCGATGAGGGAGGAAAAAAGAGAAGTTGTGTGGACGAGAGAGCATTAATATGAAAAAAAAAACTTTTTACAGCGTCAAATAGTACCCCTCACACGCAAAAACACCCACAGTACTATGTTTGACACCTGATAAAGCTTTAAAAAGCTTGTCAGGCCCACTATCTGTGATTAAAACTGACAAGAGTCATGCCTAGCATTTTGAGAAAATAGCTTTGAGGATTGTTGGGGTTTTCAACATTTAAGGAAGATAGTTAGGGCCACCAAAACATCAAACAAATAAAGTTTGAGTTTGTTTGTCTATTTTCTCTGAAAATTCCTGATTTCAAATTATAAACCTAAAATAGACCAAAAAAATAATTAAAAAATAAATAAATAAATAATAAATAAATCGAGAAATAATAACTTCCTAGAAATAAATAAACTCTGAAAGTAGTGAAAAGTAAAAAAAAAAAAAAAAGTATTTTCTGACTTTTGTTAAAATTTTAAGGAAAAAGAGAGAATAAAAATAAAAGTTTATAATTGTACAAAAAAGATGTGTATTTTTTCTTATTTTATTTATGTGAAGGATACACAATGTTAGAAGTTCGAGGACACAAATGAAATAAAACTCTGAAATGTATGTAAAGCATACAAAACGAGTTTAAATTTAGAGATTTAAATGAGAAGACTCTGACCAAAATTCCACATTTTAAATTCAAAATCTAGATTTTGCAGAATCAAAATAGCCAGAATTCAAAATCCAGATGTTTTCAAGCAGAATGTTCCTTTCAGCCTTTTTTTTATGCTCGAATCCACTTCTATCCTAAACGGCATCTCTCCCTTTTGGGACGTCAATAACCATCCACTGACCTTGTAGAAACACCCACCCCACCCCCCACCACCACCCCACCCCCAAAGTAACCCTCCCACACTGACTGAAACACAAATCACGTCTGCTCCTTCCTCAACTCCTGGAGCTGGAGGCAGACTCTCACTGAAAAGCGTAAACCAAATGCATAAAAAAGTGATAAAGTCCCACACTGCCGGAGTTCACAAATGGGAGGAATGCGTTGAAGATTCAACCGAGATGCGCAAAAGGCGGTGCAGTGATTTCCCCCGCGCCTCACCACAGTCATTTGTAAAAGGCTTAGCCATCACATTCACGCACTGACACGCAGGACTTGTGAGATCTGCGGGTGTTTCACAGGAGCAGCAGCTCGGGGAGTCTGCAGCCGCCGCTCTGTGCGCAGCTCCGATGCGCCCGCGAGGCACGCCACCAAATTCAGCGTGGTAACACTGCGCCAAGGAGCTGCAGCACTCCTCAGCGGCGCGCGATTTACGCAGACATACCTGGTTTTTATTCCGAGTTCCATCTTCGAGTTCAGAAGAGCTGTTCATGGTTCCCCATCGGTCATTTACCATCCCACGAAGAAAACGCGCACCAGACCCGCCTGTTTGCTCCAGGCGACAGAGGACGAGCCCACTCTTTCAAAGTCTCCAGCTGGGATTCAGCTTACTCCATGGGAAAACTGGGCACTAAAGGTGTGAGAATGGGGTTTAAAAAAATAAATGCGCCCCAAAATGAGACTTAAAATCCTTTTTGAGAGTTTCCCGAACCTTTATCCTTTAATCCAGCCTTTAAATATACATTTAGTTCTTCTTTTTCCACTTTTTTGTTTAATCTGACTCAAAAATGTTTGAAGATTCTCATTGTTTTGACAAGAAAATGAAAAAAGGAAAAACAGCCACCATCTATCCAATACGGTGCGCAGTCTTTTTTAATTATCCCAGAGGAAGAAATTTCACAAAAATCTTCTTGGAATGATGAATGCAGCGCGACCTCTTCGTCCGTCCACTCAGAGGATACTTTCAAACGCAGGGCAGGTCCGCGTTCACGAGCGCAGACAAGATAGGCGCGCAAAGGCGGCCGCGTCCTTTCCGCGCTCCTGCGGTCAGCCGGTGTGCTGGATGGAGAGAGCCTCCTTTGGCGCTTTGGCGCAGGTCCTGGTGTGGCTCTGCTCTGACAGAGACGGCTGCAGGGAGATTAGCGCGCTCTGCTCCTGAGCCGCACGGGGCGCTCCGTTCCTCCGACTGTCAGTCAGCAGCTCCCTTCGGTATGCGCGACGCGCTCCAAGGCTGCGTTCCTCCTCTGTACCACCCTGCCGCCGATTGCGGTGCCGCTGCCTCACTGCCTCCTCTTCCTCAGCGCCGTGGACCCTCCTTTCCCAACACCAAACAGCAGCAGTTATTAAAAAGAAATAAAAAAACAAGACAAAAAACTAAAGTATAATGAATACAAATGCGTTGTTTTTTTGGAGAGTGGTTCCAAACTAGAGTTGAAACAATGTTTAAAAATCCTATAGTCTCCTCTTCTTGACTACTGTCTTTAGAAAACATATGCATATAGATTAGAGTAAAACTCACAAATGAAAAAAAAAAAAATCAAGATAACACAGAACGTAATCATTTTGTAAAAAATTCAAATTCCTAATAGTTTATTTAAGTCACATTTTCAGGTGACTTCCTATAAATATTAACTTATAAATGTTAACAAAAGACCAATCTGGATAAAGTAAAATATCTAACAAGCAAAATTACTGAGAAGTTCCCCAAAAACTGCTTTGATGACATTTGTCATCATATAGAAAGGTCTCAGTTTGAATTCAAGGGGTGGTATTATGTCAGATTTGAATGACTCAATGGAGTAAAACCTCCTAAAAGTACACTAGCACACAGATTCCAGTTTCATGAACCACCAAAAGGATCAAGTAATGTCTAATCGTTAGTGCAGGGATTGAACCACAACTATTCACTCGTGTGATGAACACACTGTCCTCAGGGGGAAGGGGTGAATGATAAATGTCAACCAGAGTCATTAAAGAAAAAAACTGCAATGTCAGCACTTTTGAATAAAGGTACCTGGTTAAGGTGAAATAGCCTTTCACAGAAGGACATTTTTAAAGACCTGCAACAATGAAAATCTTATTTTGGGTGATTTTTTTTCTTGTTTGTGGTGTTTTTAACATGTTCTTGCAGCTTTTTTCTCAAGATGGAGGATATGTATGTCTTGAAATTGAGCTCAAAATTGTATTTGAGTACTTCTTTATTCAAACTGTTTTAAATCAGGAGCAGATGAAAACATGCAGTTCGAAAAAGCGTTTAAGTGTGACGTAGAAGCTACAGTTTCAAATGCAAGTTTTCTGCTCTGCTCCATTCTTAGAGATGGGATTTATGGCTCTTTTTAGGGAGCCGGATCTTTTAGATCAGTTCATTTCAAATAACCGTTCAAAAGACTGGCTCATTTCGCTCTTTTGATATTTATTCACTTTTAATAAGCCAGCCACCAATTACTGAGTTTTAATTATTTTTGAAATATCAATTATAGCTCCATTTACTACACTATCACTGTACTATAACTGCACTATTTATGAAAATACTGTTTATTATCCAACAATGGCTGGTCTCTAATAGACGCTGGTCTCCAATAAAAGCTGGGTCTAAAACGTGTTAGTTGTATTAGACGCTGGTCAAGACCAAACACCCAGCTCCCCACCCCCCTGCATGTGCTGTGCATTGAGACAGGCAGAGGATGGTGGCTGGGTGACTGTGGCATTCAGCCAGTGTAGCATGACTCACAACATTTAGGCTCATTCAATTTTGTTTAAACTTCTTGTGGTGGAATATAACAAATAACATTCTGTGAGGAATCTGAACCACATTTTGGGATGAATCCCAAACATATCTGAAAATGGCGCACGCAGATGGATGAAGGAGCAAAGACGGCTGCAGAAAGAAAATGAGCAAACCAATGTTCTGATGTTTATAGTGGATCAAGCCGTAGTTCTCCTGAACTTCATCCACTGCTTACCCCACTGGATCCCTTTCTGGGCAGCAAAATTTCTGGAGCCTGTACGGTCTGCTGCAGTTGGACTAAGGCGGTACACTTTAGAGCTGGAACCCACACTCACTATGTGAGTACCAGGAGAGGAGATGATAGCCAAAGAGCCGTACGGGATGGGAAACCAGTCTGCTCGGGCCTCCTAAACTTTATTTTCATTGATGCCTCAAAAAAGGTACCCTAATTTTATTCTTGTTTTAAGTTTTGCCCTATCGGGTTAATGTCATCAAACTCTGTAAGAGAGGAACAGAAACACAGCGGAAACAGCCGTTCAGACACAGTGAGAGAGAAGCTCGTGGGAGACTCTAAATGTTTTCATGAACCCAAACATTGAGGCATGACCACTGATGTCTTTGTAGAGCTTATCAAAATAAATAAACCTGATCTCTTAACGTCATTCATGTCTTTTATGGATAATAAATGAGATAAACAAAGACATCACTCCATATAGCTGACAGGCTAGCTGCTAGCTCCATGTAGCAATTCCGGGGTGAATCCTAAACTGCGGAGAGGCTGTAGAAAGAAAGAAAAGGACCAAGCCTGGTTTCTTGGTGAGCAAAGCAGCAACAAATTAGGTCCCTATGTCAGATTTTTGAATTGTCCCTCAGTCACCAGTTTCAGGTTAATGATCAACAGCTGTTTTCATTTCTGATAATTACCCTCAGCCTATTTTAGTGTCTGGTTTTCAGTTCATTCTTGTCAGGTCATCTGTTCTGTTCCGCTCTGCCACCTTATTGTTTCTCCCATGGTTTTTGTAATGTTTCAGTTGGTTTATTAAATGTTTTAGTTTCCACTACCTAGGCTGGTCTCCTGCCTTCTGGGTCCTTCACCACCACTTCTGAGACACCCTATACGTACTGGCAGCCACTCCTCTGTCAGGGCAGCTGTGCCTACATTAGAGGCTTACCATCTCCAAGTATGAATGAGTAAAGAATCAATAATGGATACACATTGGAAATGCTTTGACTGTCTTGAAAAGGAAAAAAAAAAATCAAATCCATTATTATTATCATCATCATCATTATTGTTATTGTTATTATTATCATTATTATTAAGGCATTTGACTGGTCACTTTATAGCTTGAATAACTTGTACAGCAGAAAAAAAAAATCACGAAAAAACATTAGGATCCGCAAGAGTATGTTTGAAAGGATAGCAGAGCAAGAATGGTCATTCTGAAAAATAGAATGACTAATAATAGTTGTTTACTTCTCAATAGAAGTCAATGGGATTTTTTGGCTTCTTGAAGCCAGTGGGTACTTCCTGTTTGGAACGCCAGGGAGGAGGCGGTCACTTAGTCCAGTTCCCATATACACTCAATGTGCTGTGGCAGTGATCAAAGCAAGGATTCCCAATGCTCCTCCCTCTAATTGGAAACAGTCCCAGCTCCTCTAAGTGGACAACAAAGTGGTTCCATGCAGACAAATAGTGTCTCTCCTGCGCATCTAGATCTGCAACAAGCCTCCTGTCCATACCAGGAGCACTGTTGATCCCTTTCTTTGAGAAGGTTTAGCAGCTCTAAGCTCTTCCATTATGGCTTAACTTTGAACCCTGTTTTCTAAGGGTTAGCTCATTTCCACAACCAGCATCTGTGATCTTAATATTTGTTTTGTCACAGCTCAAAGCTATTGGCCACTCAGTAGGTGAGAGTGGAACACAAAGATGAATGAGTGTGTTCCCATAAATGGTTTTATGCCATTTTCAAAAGTACACGACTCCCAATGTTTCTCTTTTTAATTTTTGAGAACATTTATTGAAAGATTAGTGGCACAGACTCAGGAAGTATTAGTCGATTCAAGGAATCAATTTCTTAAAGTGAAAACAAAGCTTGTCAATAGAAAAACAACAAGAAGGGTTTGAAAGAAAAGCAATTTCTGCAGAGGCAGAACATCATCGACGGAAAGATTTCAATCTTTAATATGTTATTAATCTTTTTCTCCATCAGGTCAAATGTGTCATACATGAGTCTAGCACTCAACATATTCCAATTCTAAGTTCTTAATTTATGTTTTCACAAACTTGGAAAAAAAACATATCTGCTGCCAAATGTGTTGGTTGCTTCCCAATTGGAGACTAAGTTATCTACAAAAATAAACTACAGACACAAGGGATCTTCCTGAAACTGCTTGGCATGTACTCTCAGCCATATGGCACCAGTTGCAGGTGAGATAAGGGGCGGGAAGCCTGTTTAACCAGTGGTTTGTCTGTTTTCATCTTGGATGATTCCCAGTGAAGGCTTTAAGAACCTACCAGGTGTGGAAAAATCTATGTAGGTCGGTGTGCTTCTCAGTTCCATTTTGTCCACAGTTGCAACTGATGGGTCCATGATCTTCATTAGTATTCCTGCTGAATATTTTAACCTGAAGGTTATTCGTTGCACTAAATATAACTCAAGTTCTCTATCTATATATGTGCAGCTCTTTAACACTGCATTTAAGGTTTGGTTCTGAACAATTAATCTTCTTCTGCATCTTGGAAATATAAATAGCTGTTCTGAATATTGTTTGAGTTGCTTTTACTCTGCGCTTTAAACTGCAAAGCGAATGATCACACAAGAGCTGCTCATTCTGGGTAAGTGTTGCTTGACATGGGTGCTGAATGGAGGAAAAATAGCAGAGAGAAGAAAAGTGGTGAGTCCAGGATGTCCTTGGTCTATCATAGCCAGCTCCTACAACTCTGTATAACACCACAATGACCAAAGACTTCATTCAGTTGTCAATTTCCATTGAAGCTGCACTGAAGTGAACAAGGTTGAGTTGAGATTTTACACCTTCAGACTTTTGGAGAAAAAAGATGCGGGTCTAGTGCGCTATTTGACAGAGTGAATTTGCCATTAGTGATGACTGAGAACATTAAGAGTTGTCACTTCTGGAAATAATGAGCTTAAAATGTTACTAAATCCTTGAGACACCAAGGCACAGAATTACTAAGCAGTGGTTGATGAGCAAGCTCGAGTCAGTTGGCGTTGAACAGCAAGTAAGAAGTACACAAGAAAAGTTTCCTTCCACTTCAGATTTCTTCTCAAAGTGAAGGTTAGGTTTGTGGACACTTCAAAATCTGGTGATTTGCACAGTTCATTCACAGCTCGTTTCACATTAAGAATACTAAGTCGGGTTCAAAGAGCACAGAATCCCTGTAATGTACAGAAGACGATCTGCCATGAAGTAGGAGGAAATCGTGCTGCTTCTTATAGTGGAGTCGGTTAGACTGATTTATTCAGACAAATTGTGAATTACAAGCACCAAAATTTGGCATGGATGTACCTTAGGGTTCCTTCTCTCAGAAAAACATGTTAGCCACAAGAAAAATACAAAATATCCATATACTCAATTGCTACAAAAATATTCAACGTCTATTTGCACCAGTCTCAACAATACAGGGTCTTCATGCACAAAATGCGGTCTTTAAACTTAAGGGGTACCAAACAAAATATTATTGTATTGACACCATTATGTATGTAATTTAATTTAAAATCTTTGATTTTTATGATTAACATGCTTTTCTAAAAGAGGGGAGGCTAAAGTACATTCATGCCAAATTTGGTGCTTGTACCACAAAATGCACAATTATTTTAATAACTGGCTCCACCAGAGCACTTTTGACCATTTTTACTTATTTTTTTTTTTCCCAGACTCTGTGCTTTCTCATGACTTTGCTTTGATTATGTACCTTTAAATCAGTTTTTGGGGCAATGCTCGAGATCCATGTCTTAGTACAATCTTAGATTCTTTATCATAGGCATGTTTTCATTGTATTACACAATCAATTCCCAATAACCTGAAACTGAAAAAGAACCCACCCTCAAAAAAATTGAAAAAAAAAAAAAAAAGTTCAAGACGATTTGAAAAAATATATTTAAAAACTAGGAAAGCCTCTCCAATTGAATGTTCTCAAACAAGATCTGACACTCCTCCTTTGTCTCCTCTGCTTTTCAGCCCGGTAAGAATGATCACACATTATCTTAATCTATTTCAAGATTAGAATTATAATATTTTCCTAAATCAACTAACTGGTCAAATGCCTCATGATTCACATTCATTGATTGCAATTTCACATTCTGCCGGTTTGTGCAAAATTAGAATTCTATTCTCGCAGAAAAACGACTCGTTGCTTCTGCTTACTGATCAACTAAGGTTGTGGTGAAATATTAAGGTTTTATTTATTTGTTTTGTTGAATTCCTTAATTTTATCTTGAATTAATATCGCTAACTTCAGCACCACAAATCGACAACAGTGGGGTTTTTTCGTAACTTGTAAAATGAAAGTAGACGGTTATCCCCTTTTTGAACATTTACATTTGAACTATCTATTATGTTTAATAACTCTGGTTATGCTTGTTTTAAACCTAAAATGTTAAAGCTAACAACTCCATGTCAACTATGTCAGTGGACGGTTGGCGTAATTCCTACGTCATTGAAAACAGCCGATGGGGTTAGCAAACAAACTGGTGTATGCAGAGACTACCAAGTGTTAGAAAAAGCAATAGTAAAGGTGAGGAGATTTAATTTAATTCCACCTGCTGCACAGCAACAGCAGAGAAGACATAACTCATTGCTGAAACCTAACCAACTATGAGCAACAATAAATATGAACTTTTTAATCAAAAGGTTGAACTGGACTGGGTTTGAATTGCAGTTGGTTTTAAGGCAGCACAGCCACAGCTTCTAACCTATTCAAACAATTAAGATTCCCATAAATGAAGAAATCATTCTTGCCTGAGAACCACCTTTTAAAATGTTGGGATGCAATAACTCTGCAGCACTAACATTTTGGCAGCATGTACATTTGTTTTCCAAAAAAATCTGTTGGAAGATTCCATCAATCTTTTCTAAATATAAAACAGAGCCAGCTTTTTTTATTTTCAGAACCACATTCATGCAATTGTTTTGGAATGCTGAATAACTGTAAGAAAAATTTAACATTAAGATAAAAAAAAATCAGTTGGCAATACATTTAAAAAAATGTGCAAATGAACGAGGCATATATTATTCCTATATACACCAGAACAAAAGGCATTCAAAACCAAATGCTTTTTCTTTTGAAAGAAATTGTGTAGACTTTGAGGTTGTGGTTTCTTGTTTTATGAAAGAAAAAAAAACTTGCAAACATTGCACATTTGCTGACAAACCACAGAGATATTGAATTTGTCCCTCTGTTTTTCCCCTTATGGGCATATGGCAAAATATTGCAATATTTTGCGATTTCCTTCATGATGAATGAGCTGTGACTTTAATATCAGGAGCAAGGGGGTTTAACAGAAAATTGCCAAAATAAAACAGTGAGAGCTACTGTAGTTAGAACCTCGGCCTGGCTCTGTGGTGATCATGTCTTCGTCTGAAAAGGTGTCTTCTTGCAGTTTTGTGTGTGTGCGCATGTGTGTTTTCCTGTTTGTGCACACTTCTGGTCTCATCTGTGATTGTCAGTGAAACCTGACCACTCACAGACAACCAGAGAAAAAGGAGACGTCTCCCAGGAAAAGACTGTTCATCTCTACAGTTCATGTACACAATGCAGACATTTACTGGCTTTGACGCCTTTTTGTATCACGATTTCCAAAAACTGTCTTAACTGTTTTATCAATTTAGTCTCGTGCCATCTTTTTCCAAATGATTCCAATTTATTTTAGACTTTCAATAACTGCTTCATAGATGAAAGCATTGACTGTAAATGTAAACTGGACTGAGTGTCACCACCCACAGAGAATGCTTTACTTCCCGCTTCAATGTAATGAAGTAAATTTAGTCACCACTTTTTACCGATATGAACACCATGTTGGATCTAGATGACGCCAGTAGGCAGTGAGGTCCAAATCAGTCTGAGTCACTGTTTTTATGGCAACCACTCTCCCCAACCAGGCGGGAGCTTGTTGGAAGTCCACACCCCTGCCACTTGAAAGAGGGCTCAGGAGAATCTGTTAATCAAACATTTTGAATAAAAATATAAAAGACCTTGTGCAGCCATACACTCCTAGCAGTTTCGCTGAGATCATGTGACCAGGGTCCACTGGTTGTTAAGATGACCTGGTTAAAAATTCAAAGGTGACAGAGCTTTTGCTGCAGTGGCTCCATCCCTCTGGAACTCCCTTCCTCTCACATTTGGAGACTTAGTGTTTTCTTTTAAAAAGCAGCTAAAAACATATCTTTTTAAAACGTCATTGTCTTAATTCTGTTTTATATTATGTCTTATCACTTAGTGATTTTTGATACTTAGGGATTTTTGTCCACACATACTCAATTGTTACAAATATACCTGTTGGCTCCAAAAACCTTCACATACCGGCATGTTAACATGTACATAATACGACTACATCTCATGCACATATTCATACATAACAACACAGGTAAAGCATTTCATTCTGTCACGCATACCCAAGTGCAAATGTGAACTGACACCTGTGTCCTGCGCTCCAGGTAACCACCCGTCCACCCCGTGGGAGGTCAAGGTGAGAGCAAAGCAGGGTCGCTCACCCCTACCCAGGAGGAGGACGCCCAAAAGAAGTTGGTGCCCAAAAAGCATTGTGAATTTGATATCTGAATGAAATTTGATCACATACACATATATTTGCAGACTGACTGCATAAATTCTCAGTTCCAAGCCAAATATAATTTTCTCCCCAATTCTCCTCTGTCTTTAGTATATTGTATTCCTTTTAATTGAAACAAAATGGAACCCACAGAAAGATCCTGTATTCTTGTGCTGAAGATGGTTGCTAATAGCAACTTCAAACCATTCCTAGAAAACAATACTCTAAAATTATTAAAACAGAAAAGGGTGACTCAAGGCCTGAAGGCTCACTATCCAACTCTCTTTTGCAGTGCAGTGATCCCTTGTTTATCGATGAAGTTACATTCTAAACATTACCCACGACAGGTTAGTTCGAAGACGAATTATAGCTGTTTTAAGGCTGTAAAACCCCTCACTGCACACATTATGCACTTTTCTCAGGCCGACATGAAGATTTACAGATTTTTCTCAGATTTATTTATACACCTAAAGCTTAAACCTTTGTAGAAAAGTTCAAGTCCAATAATATACAAATTCCACAAATCTGTGGAAAAGACTGTGAGGACATTAACTGACAAGGGCTGCAGCCAATCAGGACACAGAACACAGTGTAAAAAAACGGCAAGCAAATTGCACAGAAGAAAATCCACAAACAGCATGACTGCGAAAACCAAGAAGTGGCGAGAAACTACTGTACTGCAGATTTTTTACTTAAAAATGCAAGGGAGTTTGAAATTAGACGAGAAGAGGGACACTTCCTGGTTTATAGATAATATAAACCAGTTTATGGATAATATAAACCAGTGATTCTCCATCGGAACAAGAGACAAGGCAGACAAAGAACAGCAGAAGGCAGCAAAGAACATTACAATGGCCTTTTAGCACTATTCTGTGTATTTGTTACTTTTGGACAGGCAACTCAAATTTCTTTAGAATGTCACAAAAGATAATGCTCCAGCTTGACAATGTTTTTTGTGTCTGAGCAAGCAAAACACAAGGTCACACCAGAGGTAAAAAATGAAACCGAACAAAGCCTTTGAGCAGTAGAAGGCAAACTATGACAGCCTTGTCAGACGAGAAACAGACAAGGAAGGTGCTTTCCTGTGAGGTTGGGTATAAAGTGTCTTTGTAGCACCAATGCTGTGCTTGGCAAGCAGGTGATAAAGACAAGGAGAGCCTGCTTCATGAATAAGGAGGTGGTAATTAAAAGGCTTTAAGTGGTTCTGAATAAACAACGACAATCTGTAGACAAGTGCTGCTACTGCACAACATGAGACATGATCAATGTCAGTTGTTGTCTGAGTGAGGATGTCTGATGTCCCAAAGTCTTGAAACACTCTTCAGACAAAATCACACATGATAAAACCAAGTTGAACATCAGATAATGTTTCATTATCACCTGAAAAGTAACTTTATCCAACTTCACATTTTACAAAAAGTCTGATCCAACCTCAAAAAGACACATCATTGTGTTGTATTTTTTTCTTTTTTTACTTCTATTAATATTTGTCCTTTAACTTGGCAGCAGTCTTGCTTTTGTTTATCGAAGTTCACTTTTAAAGTTAACTTTGTTAACTTAGGTTAACTTTGCTTCAACAGAGTCCTATTTACCAGCAACTGCTTGTTACGGTTGTGGGCAGGAAAAACTTTTTCCCCAGCCAGATTGTTTTCTAAGATCATGGCAACCCCACACACAGGTAACTGAGCACAGATCACAACTGTCTCCACTACAGCTTGGTGCTCCACTTGTCATGTAGTCTGAGTTGCACTTTGTTGTAGTTTTATGTTCAGGTCCACTGTGTGTCTTTTGTTTAGTTATGTTTTTAAGTGAAGCTGTAGGGATGAACTGCCATTTTCTCTAGTACTTGTTTCTCCTGCTTATGTTAGTCTAGGGAAGTTAGTGTTTTGTCATTCAATTCCCTTTTCTTTCTTTTACAGGTAAGATTTCTGTGTTTAGACAGGTGGGTTTTGTTTGTTATTTTGGCCTTGGTTCACCCTGAAGCCCTTTGCTTTACTATTAGGTTGTTGATGGTGTTTGTTTTTTATTGTAAATAAATGTGTCATCTTTTTGTGGAGACAAGCCTTTTTGTGTTTTATGTTGTACATGTTTATTAGTTTACCTTTATGTTATGGTCCACCAGTTCCTCTAGACAAAAGGGGCGTGACACTGCCTGAGATTGGTACTTTTTCTGGAACACTTCATATCCTATCAGAAACTTGAATGAATCAGTCAATTGATATAATATAATATAATATAATATAATATAATATAATATAATATAATATAATATAATATAATATAATATAATATAATATAATACATTGATTATATCAAAATTGGAAAAAAACATTTAGATTGAGATTTGGTGGGTTTATTTTACTATAATGTAAAAATGACCATCACAGTGAACAACACACATCTAATGACAACAAAAAATAATCAAGCCATCATTACAGTCCAATGTGTGGAAATACTTTTTTGCAAAACGTGACCAAACGGTGTGGTATAATGTTTCCAGTGATGTAAACTTCACCTGCACTGTTTAATACCAAGGTCTGAGTCACACTGATTGAAGTTTTGACTAAAGATATCCTGGATCAATGTTCGGTCAGTGAATGAGATCAAACTGGATTGTTCAAAAGGAACCAATATCGACTATGAATTGCATTGTCAACCACAAATTATGATATGAATCAAATTGTTTTTAGAATGAATCATTACAAACCCAACTAGTAATCAGTCAGTTTCCTGTTTTGTCCCGTGCTTTTTTTCTATTGTCCAGCTTGAAATTCACTTGTGTTCAGATGTAGCCGTTGCAAAATGGGCTTAAAATAAAAACAGGTTTTACAAGGTACGTAGAAAAGCTTTCTAAAACATAAAAAAATATTACAAAAGCAATAAAGTAAATATAGAAGATAAGAGAATGCAGAGGTTGTGCTATATATGCAGACATATAGATGTCAAAACTGCACAAGTAAATCTGCTGTACATCAGTGTAAGTACAAACACAAAACCCACATCCACCGAGATAAGGGGCTCAGCCAAACTCCCCAAATAATGACAGATGGAATCAAAGTGTCAGTCCCTCCACACTCATCAAAAGAGTTCAGTGGAGGAAAATCAATAAGGGATACAAACAAAAGCTTTGTAAGCTGGGGTAGAAATCTCTGGTGTTATTAATGTGTAATGATGGTCTTTCTCAAGATTCTCCAAAGGAAGGGGTGAACGGCTCACATGTCTGAAGTGCAAAGTCAAAAGAAGTGCTGCATCTCTTCCTTGCTGCTTTGTTAATTCTCCAACTTAGCCTGGGGTTAGCTAAAGGTGTGGGACATGATTTAGGCTTCTGCTACATTAGGTACTGGGCAAAGCTCCTGGCTCTGCAATATCCCTTTTTTGCAAGTTGAAAATCAACCCTGGAGGCAAAGCCATCTTATCAGAAATTACACACAGAGAAACTCTCTCATATGGAGTACTTGAGGTCCGGTGAGTCTCTGACTTTTTGTTGCAGGTTGCAGTGACATTTACTAAATGAGGGCAATTAGCCTTAAATCAGGGAGTAGAATTCAAGAAGTGGTGTTGCTGCTGCTGATGATGACAAAGGAGATTATGGTGATTATGATCTTGAAAAAAATGGTGAGATTATATGACCAGAAAACTGTGCCCTTAATTACTCCATTTGATTTGCTTTTTACTTATTTATGGTTCATGTCAGTTCCACTGTGGTCACTCTACTATTCATAGCTTCTTTCCACTTGACTGAGGTCAGTGTCCCTCGTCCCTTCCATCCGTGTTTCCAATTGGAAGTTTAATGTTGTGTAACTCGTGTTCACCATGTTTTGCAAGGTCCGTCTCATTTATGCTGTTTACTCATTGGCTCGCCATCAGAACGTCTCAGTGAGCCACCAGTCTGTGTTTGTTGAATGGTTTGTAATTATCCTCGGGCCTCCCTTGGGCAATGCTCCCAAGAACCCCTGCAAGTGTGTTCTGCTCCGATTAACCCCTCTCTTTCGGAGTTACTATTCATTGCAAGAGGATTGGGAACACACAAGGTGTGAAAGCAAAGTGCAGGTAAGTGAGAGAGATTTATTAAAGCATGCAGGTGCAGGAAATCAACTTCCAACTTGTAATTGAAACTCGCCCTTGTGCTCTTTTTCTGAGCAGTTGTCTCCTGTTTTCCAAGTTTCCTCTGTGCATTCCGGTTGCTACATTTATTTGAATCAGATAAGTTTATCAGCCGGCACCATTCACTGCAAAAACCTAATTTCTTGACAAAAACTTGAACAACAAACATCACGACAAGTAAGAAAGTCAGGAAAATAATGTGCCTTTATAATCCCTCAACCCATACAAGTTTATTAACTAATAAATGCATAACAACTGAGAGAATTTACCGTATTTTACGTGCTATAAGCTCCTCTTAAAAGCCCTCATTTAAAAATAAAAATAAAAATGATAATGCTCCTTATAAACTGGAGCGCCTTAATTATGGATTCATTCTGGTCGTGTTTACTGTTGTCAAAGCAATTTTGAGAGGTACAAGATGCTCTGTCAAAATGTCAGTCTGTTTTATTTACAAGTTGCCAGCAACGTCGGGCGCTATTGTGAATATGCTAACAGAGCTAATGTATAGTGTGTAGGACAGTGTTTTCTTACGAGTTACTAAAAATATTGAGTTTGCTTAGTCACAGTAATGTGACTTCCATATTATTTCATAATACAGGTTTATTTCACAACAAATTCAGAACAACTTTGATAGAATTTACCATATTTTCCACACTATAAAACACACTTAAAAGACTTAGTATTTAAAAAAAAAAATTAAAAACAACCTCGTGCCGGATTTACACTGATGCATTTGCGGTGCATTTCCTTTTTGTTGTGTTGCATAGGGAGTCTGTGTCACGACTGTCAGTTAGTTTAAACACTGTTTCTGGTGCATCTCCAATCCGTCCACCCTCCCCTCTGGCTCCCAGAGGAGTGGTTTGTTCTGCCACTCTTCTGTGCAGTACTTCCAAAATTTTGACAATGAAGCCAAAAGTCCTTTCCTTCCTTCTAAAATGCATGTTTTGTGTCATAAATGATGTTGTGTTTTATTTACATCCAAAATTAAACTTAGGTCATCTGTGGTAAAAATGGATGCCCGTGTTATCTGTGGTGTTAACATGCCTTATGGCGGAGAACAGTCACATTGAATATAAAATATAAATGTATACATTTTTATTTTGAAATTACAACTCAAGTATTTAGTAAGAAACCTGGACCTGCTTCCCGTTTCTGTGGCTTTAGTCTGCGAACATGATGCATCTGTTGACTAAAACAAGCTTGCACTGCATTGCAGAGGACCGGATATCAGACGTAGACATGAGGGAGGTGATGTAAACATTCTTTCCATTTTTTGTGCCAATGCAACGCCAATAAGATGCACCGCACACTGATCAATTCTGGTTGTGCTTAATTATGTCAAATGGAATTTTAGAGGTAGAGGGGGCTCCCTGTCAAAATTTCAGTCTGTTAAGTTTTGCACGATCTTCCACTTCACGTCGCGCATTATTCCACTTATACCATAGTCACTTACAAAATAAATAGATATTCAATCAATTTTAATAATTTATTCTTGTTTTTTTTCATACATGGTGCGGCCCGTTGTCACGGTAGCACGAGAATGGGTCGTTGGGCCGGCAGACCGCGACAGCAGCGGCAGAGGAAAGCGTTTAGTAAGGTTTAGTAAGCATCCGTTCAGAGAGAGAGTCCATCTCTCACCTCTTGTTTTTGTTAAAAAGATGAAACAAAAAGCTTGTTTTAAAAAATCCTGCGCATTGACATAGAACATTTGGGCTACATGACCAGAACTAATTTTTAAGGTGCGCATCAACACCCAGCAGCCAATCAGAGTTGACCATTTAAATTTGAAAATAAGCCCTTCATTGACGGTGCACCTTATATTCCTTTGTGTCCTAAATATGGTAAATATTTTTTTTTCTTTTTTGTGTAAAAAGTTTAAGTCCCATTATTTGTTACATGCCTAAGTGTGCACAATTTGTTCTCTGCTTTTGACACATCCCCTGAGGGAGTGGTGAGCTGCAGACACAGCCACACTGGGGAACCATTTGGTGGTTTAGCCCCTAAATCCAACCACTTAATGCTGAGTGTCAAGTAGGGAGGCATTCTTCTTATTGCTATAGTCTTTGGCACACAACGGTGGATATGAACCCACGACCTCCTAGGGCGGACACTCCTGCACTGGACCACAGAGATGGTCCCAAGTTTTCTAGTGTGAATCAAAAGCCTTTTTTAGCTTTTGTGTCAGTGAAATTTCTGAGTCAGACAGTGTAAAAAAATGCAAGTCTGCTTTGAAAAAACATGAATTTGAATAGTGCCTGATAGGGAACATGAATAAAATTCGGACATGCAGCCGTCTCCTGTATGTCGTGATAATTGTTTTTCAACTCTAGCCAAATTTGACCCCCCGCCCCCCCACTCACGCAATCCAAACTTTGAACTCAAATGAAAACAGCCATTGATTTGAGCATCTTCCTAGTATTTTGCATTTTCAACCAGTAGTTAGTGCTCACAGCCCAGTGAAATAAAACCCTCAATTACAGCTGTGCTTCTAATCATCAGCAGACATGCAACTTTCCAACAAAAAAGTTTTGCCAGACTTTGGGAAGGGAAATCCACATCCAAATCACAAAAAAGCATTGCTTCCACTTAAAATTCAGATCTCAACTGCATCATTGCAGTAAAAATCCCTCATTATTTACTTTATATAAATAAGCGACTGGATGGCTGCTGGTGGGACTGGTGCACAGGAAACAAAGGGTTCGCTTCCCAATGGGCAATGAACTTATTCCAGTGTTTAGGCAAGAATCTTTATGCTACAATCTATGTAACTACAAGGCGGCCCAAGTCTGGATTTCCCTGCGACAGCCCCTAGCCTGGAGGAAACACAGAGTTGTGTCAGGAAGGGCATCCTGCGTAAGAATCTCTGCCAAACCACTTGTGCGAATCCGTGAAAATTGCTTCGCTGTGGTGACCATTAAATGAACATAAAAAGGAAGAGGATGGAGGCTTAGGCCGAATTTGAATTCTTCCCCTACCCCTACGACCTCTCTACCCCTCCAATTGTAGGGGCATTGGGGGCTTTAATGGTGGCAAGAGGTAACAACATAGGGTTGTGTATCCCTCTGTCGGGACGTTGATATGCCACACAAGACAAAGACATTTCTTCACTTGGGTGTCCTCTGATGTGCAAAAGTACAGACTTTTTGTTTTTGCATCACTTTTTAAAGTCAGAAAACCGATGTTGTTGTATATTTTCCAAGCGCTGGCAGCTACACGCTAACATGGATGACCGGCGACGATTGATGACATCATCAAGGGTTAGTAACATACAAATTTCAACACTATTTTTCTATATGTCCACGCTTGGAGAACTAAATGTAGGGGCAAGAGAGAAGCCTAGGGGTAAGGGAAAACTTCAGATTCAGCTTTAGACGTTATGGGGACTGCAAATATGATAAAAGGTCTTGGAACTTTTAGAAGACAATGACATTATTTCACAATGATGATCTCAGGAGAGCTCCCGAAAGTGCAACAAATCTGTAATGCAACTTAAAATAATGGTTTTCCAAAACAAATGCCCTTTTGTCTTGTTTTTTAGGCTGATGTCTTCCCTGATTATTCCTGTGAATTTAAGATGTCACTGTTAAAGACATAAACAAAACTGCAGGTTGTTCTCAAGATGTAAAGCATTGTAGACCAGAGCCCCTCTGTCCTGTGGTCCTTAGAATGTCATCAAAGCTTTTATCTTGGCTTGTGTCTGAGCCTCTGAAATGGCACATTCTGTATTTACAGTTAAAAAAGATGCACCTGGCAAAGAAGGGAGGGCATCTCAGTTGGTACTTCAAACAAGGAGAATCATTATCCTTAATCTGTGGGCTGCTTTTTAGCAAATGAGGAGTGGCTCAGGAAAATTTCACCTTCAGAGTTTTCAAATGACTATGATAGTTTCAGATGAGAGATATTACAATACACCTTTTAATGCTTACAGAATTATGCTTTTGTGCCGTTTTCCTTCCACAAATGGTGTTTTACAGTTTATGAGAGAATACCAGCATTACACAGAGGATTTTACAAGCATTTATACTTCCCTCCTTAAGTATCCCTGATTCATGAACAGAATTGTTTAAATCGTGGACCAGCATTGAAAACTTCTGTTTATATATTGTTTTCCAGTGGTTGCTTTTATTTTAAACATTTTTCCCTATATAATCCCACCCATCAAAGAATGCTGTTAAATGTAATTCATTCCAGCAGTTTAAAGTCTAACTGATGTGTGATGCATTCGAGAAACATCACAGTCGCCTAGTTTTGCAGGCATTTTACGCTGTTGCCTTTTACAAAAGCAGGTCAAGTCATTTCAAGTTGGAACTTAGATTAATTAGGTGACTCCCAACATGGAAAAGAGATCATTATCAGCAGAGGCCATCAGTGGGGACAAAACCATTAATCTCACAGTTCAAGGACCATGAGCTACTACCTGAGATAAGACCAATAACTATTAGTAGCATCAATGACAATACTGAGGGTCCTTGTAATTGCAACATGATGAAAAGATGCAGACATGTGGCTATGAGTTATTTTCACCTAACTTTGTGTTTATTTAGACAAACGAAGTAGAATTTCTTTTTCACTTCCAATGCAGAGATTTGGGTATACAAATTAGAAATTTAGAGCAGCTTTTCTGTTGGACATCTGCCATGACAATCTCTTTGGGTTTTTTGGCAGAAATTAAAACAGTTTTCTGTTTACATTCTTCACATAAATGCCCAACTGGACAGACCTGATTGAATTAAGGATGGAGTGATTCACAAGGAAAACAAAAATCTGGGCTCCATCTTTTTTTCCCGTATCTCTGTTTCAGGGAATGAAGTAATGAATATTGTCGGCTGTACACAGGTGATAAATGAACCCATCTGTTCCAAAGTGTTTTGCATAACAAAGCATCTCAGCTTAAGATTTCAGAGCAAAATGCAAAGCAGCCATTATTTTCATCTACATTATGTTAAACACATTTGACAGTTTGTGATCATTTTTTATAGTTCAGCTAAGTGTGAGGCTGAAGGATTGGAAAAGGCTTCAGCGTTTGAATGTCACTCCCATGTGTGTGGTTTCCAGTTATTTGATTTCATATAATCTGTGTTAATGCACTTTTAGGTGAAATTAAATAACCCTAAACCACAGAAATAAACATAATATAGTATGATTGTAATAACTCAGTATTATAGCTGGAAATTTCACATTTATTGCGGTAGATCCCAGAGAGACTGGGGCTGAATGCCAAACAAAGTTAAGAAATTTCTGCCTAAAAAGGATGGTAAAACAGAGCTTTGACGGGAGAAATGGGTGGGTGTGAGGACTGCATGAAAGAAGCTCCAACACTTTCATCATCTTTGGCACTTAAGAAAAAAAAGAAAAAAAATTCAATTCTTGAACAAGTTCGGTAAATTACTCAGTTGGGGGAGCAGGCCAAAGGTGGAAGGATCTGTTCTTGGAAAAGCTGGAGTTCCCTCTAATATGTCAAAGCTTTTATCCATCTTGAGACTCTACTGCATATTAACTGTCAAGAAAAAAAGAAATCAAACCTGATTTAAATATTATTCAGATGCTTTTATATTAGGATAATCCTATGAAATGTGTTCAGTTGGTTGGGAGATACATTTACACTGCATTCAAGACTGGGCTTTTCAGACTAGAAATGTCATGTAGTTCTAAGAACGACTTGCTTTGGGCAAAACAAGCTCAAAATAAAAAGATAGCTTGAGTACCAAAACTGACTTGTCCCGCTAGTTCTCTGTATCACCTCACTACTTGTCCAAACCTCTTTATGATTTATGATTTATTCCCATCTAGGTTAGAAGGTAGACAGATATCTACAACACTTCTTTACCTTTCTTGAAAACCCTTTACAGTCACAGTCCTATTCATCCATGCACACATGCATTCACACACTGATGGCGGCTCCGCTGCCTGACACTGGCACCAACCTATAACCACTGAGTAATGTAGGGTTCAATGTCTTGCCCAAGGGCACTTCAACACATGGGCGCACAGGGCGGGACCCAAACCCAAATCTAACAAACAGATGCCATTTACATGTGATTGCACAAATAAAGTAATACGCTATCATTAGGTCCCTGCTTATTTTTTAAACATTTGATGCAATAAACAACATTTTGTGACTTGTAAAGAAGAACTTAAGGGTTTGGATTTGTAAAAAGTGATGCATTTATCACCCATATGGTCGTGGAATCTGATTTTACTTGCAAATGAACCAAAGACCCCCGTGTCAGTGTTAACAGATTACATTTTACACATACTCAAATGAAGCAAACTTTCTGAGGAAACCAATTGCAGTTCTTACTTTTAACTAATTACTTTTGACTATTTTTGTCTTTTTTTTTTGGTGGGGGGTGTTTGACTATTTGTTTTTGGGGTAAAACATTCTTCATGCCAAAATTACTATATTTTTTGCAAGATTTAAAATAACATTTGATTCTCAAACAAATATTTACCTTTTTTTCTTACTACCCTTATTGTCTTTTGACAACAGGATGGTAATATTAAACATGACTGCAAAACGTTTCAGAGACTAGGCAGTACGGTAGATTACACCTGGACAGGTCACTGGTCCAACACAAAGTGACAGATCATTATACAAATTTGAACCATTTAGTCAAACTAATTTGCATGTCTTTGGACCAAAGGAAGAACTTAGGGCAGGGCCTGGTCTGCTGGTGTCTTCCAGCTAAAACTTTAAGGTGACAGCACAATCTGTTAAAAGTGACAACATTTTTTATGGTTTGCAGGGTTGAAATTGAGCTGTAAATTTGTTTTTCTGTAACATCTATTCTACTAAACTGCAAGAGAATGTAATTAGCAATAATTTTGATGTGTTGATCACTCTGGCTGTAAATCATACCACTTTTTTTTACATTTTCTCTTTGATTATATATTTTGAAATAATCTAGAATTAGTATTGAATCACATGACACTATAAACATAAACTCACAGTTCTTACATTTGGTAGTCTCTGCAGCATATGAACTAAACGGCATCCATGCTTTAGGGCTGATAAGGTACAGTGGTGGTAGGAACTTTTGTTCTTCTTAGAGCTTCTTTATCTTTCTCAAGATGTGCTCCATATGCTCCAGTCCACTACATTTCTACAGACTCATGCTTAGCCATCTTTCTGCAGAGCTGTCCCAGACATTCTGTCAAACTCCTGCTTGTTTTTGAAGTCTGCAGTGTGCAGTGTGAACATGAAAGGAGGCGCAAATGTTCCCCGAGGAGCCGAAGATGTACTTTAAGTTAAGGTTAAGCTTTGCCAACACAGAGCTTCAGGATCCGGTGTCTGTAGGGTGCTGAAGGTTTACTGCAAGCGCGTTTAAAAATACTTTAATGACAGATGAACACATTTGTGCAGGAAGAAAGGACAATCCTAATTCCTTCATTCTGAGCAACTTCAATCAGTTTCTACAAAGCAATGCTTAAATCGATAAAACATTGTGTGGGCTATTTGTGCCTAATGGTCAGTCAGTGCTGATGAAAGAGCTATTGACTGAACTAGAATGAACTATAGACAGAAATATTGAATATGAACTTACTGTAACGTTATTGTATTGCATATAAAAAGATTTGTTGTGCATGATCTAAGCTTTTAGAAGTTGTTTGAGTACCTGGATTAGACGTCCATTCATAAACTAGATAAAACATGAAAAGGAAAATTATACCATTCCAAACATACAGGTGTATGTTGAAAAAACAAGAAATGGGAGAGGCTTGGGACCTAATTTACTTGTTAAGTGTTCCTTAAAGGAACAGAATGGGCACATGATTATACCATCAATTTTTTTGCTTACATGTTTGATAAAATGTGAATTCTTGTATTTTCCTCTGAGACATGTTTGATAAAATGTGAATTCTTGTATTTTCCTCTGAGATCAAAGGAAAACAGTCAAATAATATTCCAAAAAAACAATTTCAAGGACCAAAAACTCTCCTCGTGTCAAGGGGATAAACTAAATATAAAGAGACCACACATATTGTTTTTTTTAAATGTTTAGAATTTTTAACCCTTGATTTTTATTTAATCCACCAAACCAAAACATTTTTTCAGAAAATCTGCTCAGTTCCGATGTTTCCTCTTCATTTTTAGGAGAAAGCCACGATTGGATCTGCAGCATAATCAAAACATTTCTACTGCTTCACCTTTTACCTCTTTGCTATGCATGGATTGCAACTGTTGTGAAATTGGGCGAAGCATTTGAAAGGGAGTTTTTAAAATGCATCAAGATGTTTGTGGAAGTGCAATTTCCTTGTGATTTATACAACCTCGCTCTTGCTGACAAATTTGAACAACAAAATAAAAAAAGGAGTCGTCTTGTGTGGCTTGAACCAAACTGTTTCTTAAAATTCACAGCCGTTCTCTCCAGCTGTTGACAAGTTATGCTCATAACATTTAGAGCTAAACAAATCAGAGAAAAAAAAATGTAGCTCCCATCTTAGTCTACTGTGACAGCTGTCGTAAAAATGAATATCAGTTGAAAAGTAGCATGTTATTTTATCTGAAGTTGGGTTCCTGTTGCTGAAAGCATGCTACAGAAATGTCCTGCATGACCGTTCTCTCTTGGTAAGCTAAAACTCAGAAGATGACAAGTGGAACACAGTGAGGTTTTCTAATCGTGGCAGCATCTCATAGTAATCAGTCTGTGTGAACAGACAGGCGCAAATGAAAGTGAGCACATAGGTTAGATGCTAAAAACAAAACAAATGGATGTTGGTTGAAATGTGAGCTTCAGTGGATCCATGTAACTGCGGCATCCATCATATTTCCAAAGTAGTTGTGTTGGTTGGGTTAAACCCGCTGCTTCAAATATATTTGCCCTCAAAATCATAATGGTTTTATTATTAGGAATTACTATAATCCATTGTGCTTTAAGAATAAAATCATATTTTTTGTGTTTTTGAGATGTTCTTGTAGCATTTTTTCTTATGATGAAGGGCATAAAATAAACTGAGATTAAAATTGCATTTCTGAGCATTTCTTTATTTAAATTGTGAAGGATCAGGAGCAAATGAAAACCCACAGTTTGAAAAGGCTCGGGTTTGTTATGGGCGCCATCCACTTGCACAGACAAATATTTATTAACGTCTTCATTTTTCTCATCTTAGCTGGCACTTAGCCTAAAACTGTATGGCTTGATAACTCTGATATCGATCACTATTTTGTTGCGACGCTAATGTTAGCTTGGAATTTTGAGGTGCTATATGTCACAGTTCAACCAGCCATTCAAACCCCCTCCTGACAGAGGGAGTCCTCACCTGACGATTGAGCTCCCCAGCTCCTTTCTACAACTCCCATCAGCCATTGCCACAGACTCCTTCCTGTCCAGCTGTTTTCCATTGTTATCATTAGCGGCCGGCATTTATAACAGCTCCAGTCTTATTTTGCCCTACAGACAGTCTGAGCTGTTATTCCTAGTTTGATTTCCTGGTACTCTGTCCTTTTGCCTGTTTATCGTTCTCCTGCCTCGCCATTGTGTTTTTGACCCTCACCTGAACTCTGTCTTAGTTTATATCTTGCCCCTTCTCTATTCCATTAAAAAACATATGCATGGATCCAAACGCCTCAGCCTGTTCATTACTCTATAAAGAGTGAGTGTGAACAAAGGGTTGATGGGAATTTAGCCAATGCTTACTTCTGTGCCAACAGTCTCGCCCACAACTCAGAGGTGAATTTCTAATGAGCTCCTGCTGCACTGCAGAAAATATGTCTTTAAAAACAACACAGGCTTTTAGATGTTGGCTTAAAGCTGATTATCATATTTAAAAGAACACTGAGAACAATTTTACAATAGAAAAAACATTTGGAGTGGTACTTGAATGGAAGAGATAGAGATCACTTAATAGAGTTTTGTGAATGTACTTTTTGGAATTTGCTGACTCTGTTTTGTACCCTATTGCTAGACCTTTTTTTTGTGCTCCACTTTATAAATTCCTACTGTCATGCTAAAAAAACAGGACTTGTTCCTAAATATCTTTTGAAATATTAATTCATAGAGCACATTACTGATCAGCTATACAATTCAGTAAAAGCAAATTTTTGTCAAATTAATGTTTTAGTCATAACTGCCCTTGTGGGTGGGTATTCATTGTCCATCTTCATTTTATTAATTTGTCAAAACGGTAGCACTGAAATATTTTATTCCAATTAGCTTCTTTATCTCCAATTATCCAGGTTACCATTGCCCCAAAAGGAGTTGCCCAATAGTACATTTTTAGATTTGAAAGTGCCAGACTACCTTTATTTTTAGCTAGGTAAAGGGTTGTGAGTTTGATTCTTAGTTTTTTTTATGTTGCCATATAAATTGGTTAATTTTTTTCTCTAACTTATTAAAGATTGACGATGGAACTTTTATGGGGAGCGACTGAAATAGAAACAAAAAGCTAGGAAGGATGTTAATTCTGATTGCGTCTACTCTGCCAAGAAGGAATAGGGAGAAAATTTCCCATCTGTTAAGATCATTTTTTCTTCTTTAGTTAATTTATCATAATTTATTTTAAAGCGTTTTTTTGTTTCACGCATAAATGTGACTCCCAAGTACTTGAATCCTTGTTTGGGCCAAAGAAAAGAAGCTATTTCATTAAGTTCATGTTGCCATGTTCCAGATATCATAATTTTTTTGTGATTTATTTTATATCCTGAAATGTCTTCAAATTCTTTTAAACAAGGGATTAATTGGGGTATTGAAGAAAGTGGATTTTTATAATTAGTAGGATATTTTATGAACAAATCTCATGCCATCTTCAATCCCATATGAATATCTTGACGAATAGCTTCAGGGAATGGTTTGATACTTAGAATAAATAAGGTAGGAGATAGGAAATCGCCCTTTCTAAAAAAATAATATAATAATAATAATAATAATAATAATAATAAAGTAATGTAATCTTGAAGAACTTCCATGCACTTGCGACATGAAAGTAAAATATTTTTCCTGTGGGTGGATATGACACCATACATCTGTTAGTCCGAATTTTTTCATCATATTAGTTTAGCTACTAGACATCCTTGTTTGGGTTTTAAAGATATTGGTAGATATTTCACACAGTTCTCTATTATCTTCAACATGTTTGAAACATATTTTCAAAAAGCACAAACATTCACTCCAAAAAAATAAAAAAAGGGTGACAAGAAAATATAACCTCTGTCTCAAATGAACCCATAAACATATGCTTTTATCATAAAATAGAATCTCCAAATTTCCAGCCAAATAGTATGGCCCCTGGTAGTAATTGGGCAGAGGGTGGTGACCATACTTCTCTGTGATAAAGAAAAAAGCGCCAAGCGCTATAATAACCAGTTTCACCCTGGGATGTAAAACTGGTCTTCTTAAGTGCACGTCACAGATAAACATAAAGTGCTCTCTGTAAGAGTATAACACATTTACTTAAACAATTTACGTTTTGTGACGATTTAAACTTAATATCAGTCCCCTCCCCCCTTTTCTCTCTTTTTTTTTGTATATTGAGTCAATTTTCTTGAAAGAAAGAAATACCTTACATGATTATAATTCTTCTTTATCTTCTTCCATCATTGCCTCAAGATTAAATGCTGCTGGCGTGATCTTTCACTTTCTCCACAAGATATTGTTTTATCTTGTAATCCAACTTTCTTTAGTCCAGCTTGATATACAGTTTTTTCAAAGTATCAGCAGGGCTTGTAAATGAAGGATACATGTTTTCTTCTGAAGGGTAGTCTTGGTCAAAGAATATAGTTTTATCTTTAAAACATCAGATTTGTTGGCTCCATGCTAGGACGACATCTTTCGCTGCTCCATCAACAAATCTCACAATTATTGCGCTTTGCAGATGGGTCCGTTATAGGATGTTATATGCGCAGCAGCAAAACATGAGCCGAGTATGAGGGAAAGACAGAGAGAGAGCCAGGGGAAACAAGAAACTACTCTAATTCCATATAGGACAACCTCCAAAACAAACCTGTACAGACACCTGAGAGAACCTTCTCCAAAACAGAGCAGATCGTTACTGACAGAAGATCCCAGATCAGCTCCTCAAAGCCTTGGTCTTCCACTACCACAACCAGAGTAAGAAGAATAAAGAAGAAGAATCTGTGGAGGACATGTACTGTAGATCTGAGACTTCATCTGCTTACTGGTATGCTGTTGTGTTTTTTGGTTTATAATTCTTTCCTGCAGAATTTCATTTTTCTTTAAAGTAGGTTTTTATCAATACACAAATATTTGGATTATTGTGAGCAGGGAGGACCAAAAATCCAATTTGGGTTTCACTGTTCTATTGATGTACAATGCTGTATACGGTGAATGGTGCAATATTTTCCTAATGCACATGTCACAATGAAAAGAATTGGAGTATGAGAATGTGAAGTTTATTTCATAATTTACATTTTTGAAATGCTTTAAAAAAAAATCATTGTAACTTTTGTTGCTTTTCACGAAAGCTGCCGCAAAATCCGGCTTTTTAGGCCGCAACAATCACAAATAACTTTGTTGTTTGACCAACATGAACATATTCATGGTCTAAGTTAATTGATTGTTCGTGGAGATATTTACCTTTCCATGGCTTTTAGTGTGTATTTAAGCTTTTTAATTTTTTGGCAGATCCAAAACGAAAAAATGAAACATATTACACATAGAAGGTAATGGAATTAGTGACACACTCCCTTTCATCCCCTTCAGGTCTTTTTCTTGAGCAGCAGTACCGATAATAAAAATAATTCCGTTGGGTTATAGCTCAAAACCCATCAAGATGTGGGGCCACATTTTTCATCTACTTGCACTTTTAATCTAGGGGATTTCAGATTCATGCAATAAAGCGTTTGGCTTCAACAAGGATCGACTGGTAACAGAGATGAAGGAGAAAGCAGCTGCCTCTGCAGTGACTAAAGAAGAAAGAAAGAAAGTCCTATGGTACAGTCTGAAAAAGATAAAAAACAAAGACAAACTAACCAATATGGGGATTCAGACTTAAAAAGGCAGCGATTGAAGACAAAGACAAATACAGGTTCTAGGATGTGTGTTATAAACGTGGGTGAACTGTGCTCATGTAATTACTCTGTCTGCTAGAGAAGGAGGCAAAATGTCAGCACTACATCTTTGACGATTTCTTTTAGGGAAATGCATTTAGTGCACAGAAAAAAATATACGGTGCTATCAAAAACAGAAGTAAAAATGCTCAATGTGATGTTTTGATCAACTTTGTGGACAATGTTAAAAAATGCTGTGAAGAAAGGATTTGGATTGTTTTGTTATCACCACTGCTGGTGTTTGATATAAGGAATCATGTTTCATCCGTTAAATTGGTAAAAAGTTATAAACAAAAGACGCCAAAATTAGAACGATGGCATAGTTTTAAGTATAAGGCATACGAAGGTTGTGGACGCCAATTTTTGTTGCACAGATTTCAGTTTCTTTAGTCTGTTAATTTAAACTCATTTTTCTGCTGCAACCTCCATAATGTTGTCATCTATAAAAAATATTATAAAAATAATAACAAATAAATAAATAAATACACGGAACCTTTTTTTAATATGTTTGTTAGGTGGTTTTGCTTTAACAGAACATTTTCAACCCCTCAAAATAAAAATAAAACTGATTAGTTTTCTGTGAAATTTTGCACAACATCATTAAAAAGACTGTCTGTCTGACATCCATAACCCCTGTCAGATAACTCACCAGGAAGAAAAAGCTCCTGTCCTGACATGACAGGAGCAACACTACAATCAATGCAATGACGAGGAAAATAGGACTGGAATCTTCGCACACATCCTGAAGGAAACAATTCTCTTCTTTGTTTCTTTTAGTCATTCCTTTCTTAAGTTTGTACCATTGTGTACATCGTAATTTAGAGGGTTACAGGAAATAAAACATACGGGAAAGGTCAAAAGACTGTCACTCTCTAGGGCAAGGTGTCTCCATGATTAAACCGCACTGGAAACTTTAAAACAGCATCCAATAATGTCGCACAAACAAATGGCACGCCCACTGTATCAATCAATGAACTTAGGTTATAAGTCCAAAACTTAGAAGTTATTTAATACATGCCTCCAAGATAATGTTAAGCAAAACATTGAAAATTGAAAATTGTCAAAATGTATCAAAATATGTCTAAGTGGTTTCTACATTCTTCATAAAATAGGAAAAAAACTAATAAAATGTTGCATTTTAGCCAGACAAACCAAGACATCTGTTAAAGTCAAAGATCTACTCCAATGAAAACCGTGTTCTTGATGTTTTTAAAATTTTCTTGTGACATTTTTCTCATGATGGAGGACATACAGTGTAACGAAAATTCATCTGAAATTGTTGTTTGAGTGTTTCTTTCTTTAAATTATTGTGAATCAAGAGCAAATCAACACAAAAAAATGATGTTTAAAGAAGCCTGTAGCAATGATGTAGGTGCCACAGCTGGCAGGGCACAAGCTCCCTGCTCCATTCTGATGCATCCACTTGTAGACGACTAGCTACTAACAGTTTTTTTTTTTTTCATCTTCCACCTTTGAGCTGCCATCTGGCACAAATCTGTATGGCTGGATAGCTCCGACATTTTTTGTTACACAACTGGGTGTCTGGGATTTGTCTTCGTATTTGACCCATCCCCTGGGGCAAGTGGTGAGCTGTAGACACAGCTGATAAGATATGATGTTACCTTTCTAATGATTACTAAAAAAAGAGCAAATGTAGAATAATCAGTTAACTGGCAGCTAAATGAAAGTTTAACATTATGATAGGAGAGTCAAAAATAGAGTATTTGTCTTTGTTTAATGTAGAGGAGTAATTGTTAACCACAAATGTTCATTTAAGTGAAATAAAGGAGTTTAACAAAACATTTGAAGAAAAGTACTAAAGATGATTTACTTGCCAACAGTTTGTTCTTGAAAACAAATGTCTTGATAGTTTGGGAACAACAAAGCCAAACAATGTCAGCATTAAGAAGAAAAACACAAAAATAAAAACATCTGAGAAAAAAAAGATTAATATGCTTTTATGCTGAGTCGAGATCAAAGCTTAAATCGTTTTTTTAAAAAAGCTGGTTTCCAAACTCAAAGACCTGTAAGTAAAGCAGTCTGACGCACAAAAAAGCCGTTTTGGGACGATTGAAATCAATTATGCAGGGGGTCTGTCAGCTGTTTGGAAGATGAGTTCTGCTCTTTTCTGATAAGAGAATTTCCCTGCTTGGTTTGCCTGGCAGGAGCAGCAGTAGGCCTTACTCATTAAGTGGTGGGTTACTGCCAGTCCTCTGCACCACAGCCCACTACAGCCAAGGTTTTAGTACGGCATAATAGGGAGGCTAAGGGAACCCTCTAATGCACTGGGATTTTTGGCTAACTTTTATTTTGCTAACCCAGAAAGCTTGCTCCTCCTAATGACAATTATTAACCCTGATGCAGTTTTAACAATGTTGGCTATATTATCATGGCTTCACAGCCAATTTGATGTGATAGTGTAGTTGAAGTATTGGCCTTTTAATGGAAATACAGTTTCATTTCAGACTATGTGTGTGATCTAGGGACTTTTCTGTAGGAGGGTGAGAAAAAACAGCAGAGAATAGAGAAATGAAGAAGACAAAACAAGCTATTGAGGGTTTAAGATAACTGGTCTCACGTTTTTCCAATATTGGTATGGTATACACTGGTCCGCCACTATATTGTGGTTCACCTTTTGCAGTTTTGCTGTTTCGCAGATTTTTAGAAGGTCGACCTATGATAGGAAGATTGCAGGTTCGATTCTCGTCTTGCCATGTGTCGAAGTGTCCTTGGGCAAGACCCTGAACCCGACATTATCGGGTGGAAAGTTGGCGCAGTGTTTGGCCGCAGAGCCGCCATCAGTATGTGAATGGGACTTTGACTGTAAAGCACTTTGGGCCTTCAAGGAAGGTAGACAAACAATATACAAGTATACACCATTCACCATTTGCTTTATAAATTAATTTCCTACATGTCCTGTCTCTTGTAAAGATAATGTGCATGCATCTTGTTAAATCTACATCAATATTTGATCAGAAGCTGGTCTTTGGTTTCATTTTATAATATTGGACTTGTTCTTCTAGAAAGGTTTGAACTTTAATAGTTTAAAAACAAGATGAAAGTGTAAAACTGTTGATATCTGTCTGATAAAAGTGTACAAACTAAGTGTGTTGTGAGTGGTTTTCTAGCATTAAAAAATCTGTTACCTTACTTTGTGGATTTTAACCTAATGTGGGTTATTTATGGAATAAAACCCTTATGATAAACAAAGGACTACTGAATTACAAGCGTGGTTTATCAATTGGGTATAAAACACAGAATTGTCCAATGGAAAAATGTTCAAAATCTGAGAAGATGAATAAAAACAAGGGGCATAACAATCAATCGAATTGATTTCTGTTCAGTTCCATCAGCTCGATCGGAGCCTTAACTGAATCTAATCTAATCGACCTGTACCATTAAAAGATTGTTTTGGAATGAGATCAATCAAATGATCTTGGAAAATTGGGTTGAGACATGGTGGGTTTATTTTACTATTACCTAAAATTGACAAAGTGCCATTACAGCGTACGACACACATGTGATGACAACAAAAAATCATCAATCAACCATTACTGTCAGGGTTTGCGTGCGGACACAAATGCAGACGGCAAATTTAAATGAAAAGTCTTTCATTTATTCAAAATAAGTACTCAAAAAACCAGTAGACAATTCCTTGAAGGAACAAAAACCACCCGACAACCAGTGCAAGGGAGACGAGGACTTGTAACCAGGAGGAGAGGATGAGGTAAGTGCAAACAGGTGTGCCAAGTAAGGAGGGAGGGAACACACACTAGGAGGGAAGTGTCAAGTGACCTGAAAGAGCAGTAGTGAAACAGAGGAAGCACAACCAATAACAAAATAAAACAGGAAGTGACACCAAACACAACAACAACCAATGTCCTGGGTCCATAACCCCATAATTACAGTCCAATGTGTGGAAATACTTTGAATTCTGCAAAGAGATGTTATCATACTGTGTGGTAGAATGTTTTAATAATCTTATGTTTGTATTATTTTGATATGCAAAAGCAACAGTGGACTAAACTTTGTGAAATTAAAATGTAAATGGATTTGCCATTAACCCTTTATTTGCTTGTTTGTAAACATATTTAATTTACACTTGATTTTCTAACAAGAAATGCAAGGATTCTAGAAAACTTCACCTGCACAGTTCAGTATCCAGGTGATTATCTCCGAGTCACACTGGTTGATATTTTGGCTAAAGACATCCTGGATTGGTTTTAGGTCAGTGAATTGGATCAAATCAGATCAAAATATAATATGATCGACAGTGAATCAGATCAAGAACCACATTTTATGATATGAATTGAATCGTTGCAAAAATGAACCTCCAACCCCCTAATAAAATCTATACAGACTTAAAAAGTTCCAACATCTAAAGTTAGTATTTCATTAAGTTTCATTAAGGTGTGAAATTGGTGGATTGTTCAATTGCATGAAATGTCCCAGTGAAGAACAAAAGTAAAGTTCAACTGTAATAATTTGAAATACAGTTGGTGCGTTTCCTTTGCCCTCTAATGACTTACTGCAACTGAGACAAATGTGGTGAGACTGAGCCGGGACAAACTTGGTAAGCCTTTGATCAACATGGGTTGTAAGCTTTTGCCACAGCAGCAACAGCACAACTGCACAAACCAGTTCCCTGGAATGAGAAAGGCTGTCATTTGTAATTGGTGTGTGTGGCATTGTGCAGAACCACTGGGACTGCGAGTAAATATGACCTGACAGTGTGAAAAGAAAAAAAAAGGAGAGAAAAGGCCCTTTTGATCCCTTATTCATCCCTCTCCTGTCACTGATAAGGTTGGTGGGGTTGGAGGATGAAGGCATGATTTTCCCTGAGGAGAGCAAGAGCCAACACTAATGCCACATAAAAAAAAAAAAAAAAAACAGTACTGGCGAGATGAAGACTGACATAGAGAGCGTAGAGGTCAAATTTAACAGAAGTATTAAATACAAATCTATTAATAAAGCATATTGTCGTGGTGACCTGGTACAAAATAGGTACGGATTAACCATCTCTCCTGTTGAATGGAGTGTCTCACACTGTGAAGACATATGAGAGCCCTTGCCGTGTTTGTTCTTACTTTCTGACTAAAGCACGTGAGAAATACCCTAAATTGGAAAATTTGTCAGCGAAGCTTTCATCTTCTCTCCCATGCCTCAGTAGTGTTGAGCTCTTTTCGCAAATGAAAATAAAAGGAGGCGAGTGTGTATGTGTGTGCATGCTAAGGTGGGATAGAGGGGGGAGAGGGGAAACTGTGAAGGAGAGAAAAGAGCAGACGAGGCTGCTCATTCAAGCATAATTCCATTACAGGTGGTGGCTGCTGTGAAGAGGAACCATTAGAAGTGTAATCAGAATGGATGGATGAGGATAAGGACAGACACTATGAGCAAGAGGAGATCTACAGATGATGCTACTGTATGTGATAAAGCACACCCTATGACCCATGACATCCTGCCAGAAAAAGCACTTAAAGGAAGCAAAATGACACCTGTTAGAGAGGATAATGACACTGAGGCTTCCTTACACTTGTTTTTGTTTTTTGTTTCTTTAAAAATTTCTTGTGGCTTCCTTTCATTTCAGCATGCCTTACATTTCCTTCAAACAAAAATGTAAATACATTTGACAGAAAGATTAACACCCTTCTGATTTTTTTTAATCTAATTTTTATTTTTATGCTAAAAGGTTTTAAGCTAGCGCATGAATAAACTGTTGCATTTTTTATTTGTATGCTAAAAGGTTTTAAGCTAGCGCATGAATAAACTGTTGCATTTTAACACCACCACTTTAAAACTCAAAAGTAAAATGCACTTCCAACTTAAACACTTTAACATTTAAATTCTACATTCTAACATTTACACAATTCAGTCTATGTGATTTTGAAATATTGTGCTTCATTATATTTCTTAGCATGCTAGCGTTAGCAATTACTTACCAGAAACCACGTAAATGGAAGACAAAAAAAAAAAACACCTTGAAATCAGCATTCCGTCGCCATAATGCTTTAAAAACAGCTGTGAAATAATTAGAAGGATAACAGTTAAGGCCATTAGCTCTCCTTGATACACACCTTCCACAAACCACACCCTGAGGTACAGGATGTGACATCAGTCAAAACCAGGAGATGATTCACAAAAAGTGAAAATGCTATCAAGTTCACTAATTACTCCTAATACTCCTAATTACTAAAAAACTATTTAGTGCAGGACTGTCTAGTACTCTGGATTTTAAAAGCAATTCAAATACCATGCTCACTACTTTTTTTGAACAGCCAATATGACATCACAGATTTCCCACAGAAAACCCCACTAGTCTATATATTAACTTTTTACAAAGACTATTTATGAATCTACTGTGTTCTGAAGATGAAAACGTGGATGTTTTATTAGGAAATATATTAAAATTATTATTTTAATCCCGTGAAAAATCATTCAAATGTAATGCATTATGGTCTATATTTGCAGATGGATGTGAGCATGGATGCACACAAGTTTTTTGCAAAGACTTCTGAGAAATTGCTAGGGCAATGGATTTTGGAATTGTAGATTCAGACAGCCCGACAAAATGGCAAACATACTATATAGTGCTCTAGGTAGTGAGCAGTGAAGGGATTCAGACAAAACCCTGAAGAATATTTTGGTCCTTCTAAGCTCAACATTACAACTTTTTTTTCCCAATTTTTAAAATGAAGTCTATGTGTGTTTGTGGTAGAAAACTAATAGAGTATTCAAATGTAACTAAAGTACATCTTCAGATGTTCTGATATGTTTAAATTATTCAAAATTAACATTTTCTTTTTTTGACAAAATAAAACATTTTCGTGGGGCTTAAAAGCTGAAAAATGCTTAAGATTTTCTTGAAAATGTCAACTTCAAAAGCAAGACTAAAAATGTTTTCAATAAAATAATAAGAAAGAAATACATGAAATATGCAGATCCTAAGAGCTGGCCTTGAGCAATTCAAAACATTGCATCACATGTTATCTTACAAGCAAGGGCACATGAAAAAAAAGGATTTTTTGCAAATACGTTCAAATCACATTTCTTCTGACTCAAAGTTTTAGGGACATAGAGGGTCAATTGGATTCTTTGCACCTGCATGTGGACAGGTGACAAAAGAGGCTTATAACAGCTAAGAGCCACACATAAAAGCTCTATCATGCTGTAAGGCTCATTTCTGCCTTTGGCAGCATGAGCATATTGAGGTGTTGAAGAAAGTAATAAGAAAAAAAAAAAAATCACAGGAAGCACACATCCAACACAACACTAAAAAAATTGTCCTTATAGACACAAGTAAAAATAATGACAAACTTTGAAATAAAATTCGAAACCATTGATTATTTGATATTCAGCAAATGAATATTGATCCATCTGAATTAGCTGCATTTAACTTCTTATTGTTATATAAACTTGTAAGGTAAGGAAACCATGTTTTGTGAACTAAAATAAACTAATTTGCACAAATGGGAAAACACCCCAGACCTGAACCAGTTCTGAGTGGATTAAGGTGGAAGTGGGTGAAGGTTTTCTTTTTTTTTCTTCCAAGCACGTCTGATGAAATTGACTGATTCATGTGGCCATCTCAGTCCATTGGATGTCCACAAACAATCTAGCCAAGGGTACACAGGCATCAATACCAGTGAATCATTCCCAGCTGGCAAAGGAGCCACAAACACAACGTGGTAGTTGGGGTAGTGGGCAGAGTTACTTGGTGTCGTTTTCCTCCACCGACTGATTCATTTGGCTGTAATCCACAGCTCCAAGGCAGCTGTCTTATCTCCATGGATTGATGACTTCTACTTACATCTAATCACACTGCCAAAGAGCTACTGTCTTAGAGTGAAAAAAGAGTACACAACACACCCACGCACAAACATGTTAATGATGTCTGGCTGCCCATGCAAACCAAGTCACTGAACGCCTGTGAAATATTTCAGCATGAACCCTGAAACAAGGCTGTTTATTGATCATTAGGACATATTGTGACTTTAAAGATAATCTGGTATTTGATCACGTTTTAATAAACTACAAATGGAGCAAATACTATATGTAATAGTCCTTTTCTAAATGTAATATATTTTGCTGTAAAAACCCTTCATAGTTACATAGAAGGGAGAATAAAATAGGGCTTAAAGGACTTTTGCAGGCAATTGCTGGACCTTACTATAACATCAGACAGCATGCTTAAATAACATCCCTGTAAAAAAATAAACTATTGAAAAAAAAATAACTTTTGCCCTTTATTTCATTATAAAAATACAACTGTAAAATAATAATTTCTGTGCTCCTCCAATAGATGTGAAATGAGGTAAGGCAAAGCTGACTCACATCTACGTCTGGAAAACTCGAGTGCGAGAGCAAGAGAAGCTTTTGTCTGCTCCTAAATGCGTATGCCTGAGCTGAAATAAATTAGCATCTCGTAAGGTTGACTTCTTAAGCTGCTCACAGACAGAGAAAAATAAAGCTATGCAGGCGGGCGCAGCAGCTTTATTGACCTGCCTGGCAGTTGGCTCCATGTTTAAGGGATGGCTACAACTTGTTGCTGGGAATGAGGTTAACACATTTTTTTGCTGATGAAACATTGGTTTGGTGTCAGACATTGGAGTTCTGAATACAAAGCTATTCGATGGTACATCATGGTCAGTGTATGTTTTGGTCTAATTCCATCAAAATGATGGATTCTTAAGCTACATTCACGACAAGCATGATGTTAAATCAGTGCACATAACTGATCAGAGATACTGTCACACATTTTGAGCATCAGGGCAGTGCAGCAGTCTGTCAGTAGTGCGTTTCAGGGCGATGTTTTGAGAGCTCAAATATCTAAACTTTGTGATGCGTCACATCAACCTATCAAGAACTTAGCTTATGCCGGTGACGGGTGGAGTCCAAAACAAGCAAGGAGAGTCTGATCATTCTTTTCCTGTACTTTATGCTATTTTTCTTTTTGCATCAAGACAACAAAAAGAAAGCCCTTTATTCTTATTTCTGCTTTTTAGCTATCCTTGGACTATTGCAGGACAGCAAATCGTAAATGCTTTATTTACAAAGCACTTTTAATACAGCAGAAAATCAAAGTGCTTTACAGGTTTAAGACAAACAAAACTAAAATTTAAAAACACACAACTCCTCGGCCCCAACAAGAAGAGACGAAGAATGATTCATGGAAACAACTTAATGTGTAAATAGAAAGATAAACCGATGTGGAAACCTGGCTTGATACTGATGTGAGGAAGTGATATTTTGGGGAACTGTTCACGCCAGAGAAATATCCAATCCTGATCACAGAGTACGTGACAATGGGATGCCCCCTGATACCCCTAGTGGCGTTCACCCAGTACAGTAATGTTTACCAAAGAATCTCTCAATGATCTCATGAACCCTGACATGGAGACGAGCTTACAGATACTTTTGTAGAGCTCTTCAAAATAAATAAACCTGATCTCCCAACATCATCCATGTCTTATATGCATTGTACTCTAGATATACATGCTTTCATATGACAATGAGGTACACTCATTAGTAGCAGGAATATCAAGTTTATAAACAGATTTTGTACCAATTATTGAGCAGTGAATTTGATGTGCATAAAAAATGTCTGGAAGATTATAATTTGATGTATGAATTGCATTCAGTGTATTATAGTTAGTTGCAACATAGTAAAGTAATATGAAGGGAAAAGTGGTTGATGGTGAAAAGGTCACGCAAAAACTCTAGATTCAAGACAAAAAATAGGTTTAGAAAGATTTGATCTAAAAAGGTAAGACACCACAAACAATCTAAAAAGTTCCTACTTATTTAGCTAAGACAAAGCAGTTTGGAAATTCTGTTTTGTGGATAGTAGAAAGACTACAAGCTAATCCAATCAATGATTTAAAAGTAGGTCTGAATTTCTAAGAATTACATGTACACTGAAAATATTCATTTTTAAAAGCAGTGGTGTTTTGATGCTGCAGACATTTCCTTTCATATCAAACCAGCAGTATCTTAAAAACAGAATTCTTGTAGAACAGAGAATATTCCATGATGCCTGAAGGGAAACCAGTTTTTTGGGCCTACTTAAGCATGTATATTCTAAAAGGATTTCTGAGAAATCAGATGCACAGTGTTCCCTGAAATCTTTAAAGTTTGCAGATCAACATTAAAACTACATTTTGCTCTTTTACTTGAAAACAAACTGTAAAGCTTTTTTTTATCTAATAGAAAATATTTAAAATTATATAAAATATGTGAAATAAAAGATTTTTTCTTAAAATTAGGGTCATGTTTCATATTTGAATATATGAAATGTCGTTACACAATAAATTGCACAATGTACATTTACTATAGTGCGTATATGTTGTGAACAAGGAGGTGGGTGGAACCCAAGAGCAGAAATGTTTTAAAAGATGAGAAGGTGATGTTTATTGATTAGGCGAATAGTGGAGCAGGATGACAGAGCAGGCAGGTAGGCAGGCAAGCTTAGCTGATGGAGCGGGCTGGCTGGCTGGCAGACAGGTGAGCTGACAGAGCGGATGGCTGGCTGGCAGACAGGTGAGCTGACAGAGCGGATGGCTGGCTGGCAGACAGGTGAGCTGACAGAGCGGATGGCTGGCTGGCAGACAGGTGAGCTGACAGAGCGGCTGGCTGGCTGGCAGACAGGTGAGCTGACAGAGCGGCTGGCTGGCTGGCAGACAGGTGAGCTGACAGAGCGGCTGGCTGGCTGGCAGACAGGTGAGCTGACAGAGCGGCTGGCTGGCTGGCTGGCTGGCTGGCTGGCTGGCTGGCTGGCTGGCTGGCTGGCTGGCTGGCTGGCTGGCTGGCTGGCTGGCTGGCTGGCAGACAGGTGAGCTGACAGAGCGGGCTGGCTTGCAGACAGACACACAAGCAGCATAATGATCTGACAATGGCTGGAGGTTTGATGCTGCTTAAAAAGCCATGGTGATGAAGATCAGGTGGAGACGATTGGGAACAGGTGCCGTCGCTTGACGAGGGGGAAGGAATGCCTTCAGGTAACAACAGTATATTGTCGCCTATGTGTTTACATTTACTCTATTGGCCTATACTCCCCTTAAAAAATAGATTTGTAAGCACAGGGATTTTTTATTCAGATGTGAGTACAGGAGTAAAAAGAAAAAATAGTTGTGACATCAAACGTGATGTCTAAAATAAGACAAAAATAAAAAAGAGACAAGTAAATAATGCATTCAAAAACACAACAAAGAGCAGGATTTGATTTTGTTCACATTTGTGTTATTATTATTTTTATTCTGTAACATCGAAGCTGTAGCTGTTGATGTCTAACAAAAAAATTGCTCTTTGACATGCCATATATCTTGACTGCTACCTTACCAATGTAAATCAGCTAATTCTAACGCAAAGAAAAGCTGCTTTTCATGTTGGCTTTGCACCAAAATGTTCTAATGTAAAGTGTTATCTCTGTGACAGAATCAGCAGGAATTACATTAATTGTGTAAGTGGTTGAAGCAGAAACACAAATCAGAGTCAGTCATAAGTAAGAACCCTTTTCTATTGTATCTAAGGTCAGCCTTCAGCTTGTTTTGCTCTTTACTGGAGCAGTCACAACTTCAGTTAGAACACAATTAAAGTGTGTTAGTGTGACAGGCCTACGCCTCACCTAATGTCACCGGCAGCATGGCTCTGGAAAAAAATGTGCATGAACGTTTTCTCCCTACAGACTCACCAAGCGGTCTTGTGTGCCCCGTACAGATTTGCCCATTTTTTGCCCGCAGACAGCCTGGATCCACTTGTAAAGGCCGTTGTCACCAAGGCAATAAATTCCCGTTCCTTTCCTTTTCCCTCAAAGAAACTGTTTAAATCGTTCATGTTCTGACTGAGTTATTTCTCAAATTGGAAGAGAATGATCTCACTTTAATCTGTCAAAACTCCAAGAAATCTTTTTATAGCCATTTTGTAAGACATTACGCATGTTTTATATTAATTAGAAGCTCAGCTAGAACATATTGTTGTTGCTGCTGAGTTGATGATTTCAAAGAGCAGCTGAGCTTCATGCTGGGTTTGCCGAAGTTATTTAACTTGAGAGGGTCAGCGTTATTAGCATGGCAAGACTCAACAGATCACTGCGGTAGTTGAGACAGTTGTGAAAGCTGACTTTTTCAAGCCACCTGTTTCACACTGTCCTGTGGCGTGTCATCACTGCGTGTGCGCTCTTCTCTTGTTGTAATTGTCAGACTTTAGTCAAAGATGCAAAATTAAGACAAAATAAAAAAATATATATATTTTGGTTTCCCTAAAAGAAAAAAAAAATGTGATGAAGAATTTTTGCTTTCTTAGTCGTGGGTGAAAAGTTTCTTCAGAAATTACATGATGTAGCCAACAATCTTAGGAATCCTTGAAAAGATTCAAAACTGTACTTTTGGATCCTGCTGTAGCCCTTTAAACATCATAAAAATTGTGTATAACAGAAAAGATTTGGCTTTTTTGAACTAGACTTAAGAAGAAGTAGAACCAAGAGCTTTATTTAAAATGCAGAAATGACACATATAACATGGATTTCTGTCATATGCATCGATGAATCAACCAGAGTCAAGAAAAACAAGAAAAGGCTTTAAATTTGGTGGTGATAATATTTCAACCTAATGAATGTATTTTGTTTGGGTCAAAAATGTGAAAAAAATAATATTCAGCAAACCTTGCAACACATTTTCCTGTATTTATTTACTAACCAATTTTTCATCATTATTCAGCCGCCATTCAAATACTCCCGTGCACCACTTTGTTTGTAGCCAGTTGCTTGAGTGCTTTCATGTGAATGTCATCTCTTCTTCAGCCCCTATTTCGGTGCCATTTCAGAAACATAAAGCAACACTTTTCCATCTTAAAATGGATTTTCAACCTCAGGTATTCAGTTGCTCATTCCAAGTGCTCGTCCAAAGGGGGCTTTTTTTTTTTTTTTTACTTTACAAACTTGACAAAATATTACCACACTGAAGCAATTTTATTTTGACTTTGTCTCTTAATATAAGTGTATTTTATACTTGAATTTCAACTCGGTGTTATTATTTATTCAGAATCAGCCAGTCACTAGAGCTTGATAACACTTTCAGGATAGAATGTGATCTGATTAATCGTGACCATCTGATCACTCTGGCCTCATTCAGAGGTGGTTCTGAATGCCTGTGGCCACATTCTATTCCTATAACAGCATTGGATTAATGTGTCCTGTGAGGCTCATTGAAGAAACCTTTCAAACTGTCCTTGACACAAGAAACAGAGTTTAAACTGGGCTTTAGTTTTTCTTTCAGTCTGGAAACATTTATCTATTAAAAAGCCCAAATTTAATAAAAGTTTAATTCAGAGATGATTTCCTTTTTATGCCCTATATCAATTTGCTTAATCTTTCTCAATTGCTCTAAAATTGACCTTTCTAAAATGTCTACTTTCTAGTGGTTGGATTGTTCAGTTGGTTGCGCGTGGGACGGTTGCGTGGCAAACCAGGGTTTGTTTCCCAGGGGGCACAATGAGCTTCATCCAGTGTGGGTACTTGGGTAAGACCCTTCGTGCTATTACCTAACTATGTAGACGCATGGAGGCCCGAGTCTTAAATCTCCCCGCCTTCCCCTGCCTGGAGAATAAACTACAGGGTTGTGTCAGGCAGGGCATGTCGTGTAAAAATCTCTGCCAAATCAAATGTACGTATCAGTGAAAGCTAATTCGCTGTTGTGACCCCTGAAGGGATATGCCGAAAGATAAAAAACAAAATGTTTGCTTTCTAAAAAGGACAAATGTAAGGCATATTAGCACAGTTTTATGTCTATTAAAAGACTTTCTAAACTTTCTAAAATCATAATGAAAATCTGCAGATTGACTGTTTCAGAGCAGTGTATCTTTAACCTGAATTGTGAAGAGATTTTTGCATTTAATACCTTTCAGTTGATATATCATCACAAAATGAATACATTCCTATAGATGTAATCTGGTCAAAACATTAAATATTCAGTGGTACAAAAAGGTACACACTTGCACAGTTGTCTTCACCCATTAATATCAAGTGAATGCAGTTGTAATGGACTTTGGTTGAATCAAAATGATCTTGACACTTGGTACAATTTGAGTACACTTGAAACAAGCATTCTGCTTTTTCTTTAGTGTTTTTCAAGGTGGTCAACAAACATCAAGAAAGTCTTACTTTGCTTAGATTAGGAGCAACCATCCCAGAGAAGTGCTTGCTACATCTCCCTAAGGGACACTTTATTTGTCCATTTCTGACAAATGTTGTGTGGAAACATTCAAAGCAGTTTCCAGTAATCCCAAGAGTTGACATACCATTCAAGTTCACGCAATTTCACACTGACTTATGCTTAAAAGAACTGCAAAAACCGAAGGCTGTGTCTCAGCCTCTAGAGGTCTAAACATCTCACACTAGCTTTGAACTGAGCATGGTAGTGGAGGGGTTATCATTTGGGATTGTTTTTGCAGTTGCATGACCTAGTTAATCCTAACCCAGATAAGTGATTCCAACACTTTACCAATCACATAGAAAAAGAAAGTTATACAAAGGTTAGGTTAAGAAAAAGGGATATGTATCCGTATGTAGTGCCCTGAAATTAGCAAATAATTCAAACTAAATTAAAAAAAAAAACATATTAAAACAAAAAACACTTCTGATGATACGTTCACACAAGGCTCAAACGTATGTTCAAGCGACCACCTCCACTAAAAAAAGACTATGTAAAAGTGTGCCGGCTTCTGTGTTCTAAACTCTTGCATTTACTCACCTCTATGAAGATTTTTAGGTCAGTTTACGGGCTCTATAAACAAAATATAAGTGAACACATGCTGAAAGTTTAACCAGTTGAACTTTGACCAATCGGGGACTCAAATTTGGTAGTGCAATGTAGGTAGCGTCCTTTTTTCAAAACTTGGAAGTGCCAATCGTTTAAAAATCAAATCATGAGGGAGAAATTAATAATTGCGAAGAAATGCACTTTCTTCACTTGAGTGCGCTCTGAAGCACAGAAATTTACATTTAATTAAAAGTAGTAACTTCTTGCTTTAGCATGATTTTTTAAATTATAAAACCGACGTTGTTATGTATTTGAAGAGTTATGTAGTTTTCCATTTCTCTCTGTTTGGAGGGCTAAATGTAGGGGTAGGTAGAAGCCATAGGGGTAGGGTAAGAATTCAAATGATTTCATCCAAGTCTTTCATACATTGGAAAACAGCAGTAAAAGAAAAGTCCTGGAGCAATATGTACGTGATTTGCACCTCTTTGACCTTTCGCACCAAGGCTTTTTCAAGTGTGAGTACATATGCTAGTAGCATTAGTCCACTGTGAACACCATGTTCTAAAAGTGCGTTCAAAAACCCACTTTCATCACATTCTTGAATGCACCAGATGTGCCTGGTGTGCACGTAAACTTAGGACTTAAACTTATATATATATATATATATATATATATATATATAAATAAAAATGTCCTCAGTTGGGCCTGATTAGACTCCTGCTGGGGTTCTGCTTGTGTTTAAAAAAAAAACACGCAGCAGTTTGAAATAGCCTTTATGATTGCTTGCATTTCCAGAGACCACATTTACTTTTTCAAGTAATCACCTCACAATGCAAGTATGTATGTATAATATCATTGCGCATAACTTTTTATTTTATGCAAATTTCAGTTGTCTACTGACTAATTGTAGCTAAATTTCTGTATGTGAGCAATTGTATAATCTATTAAAGTTTTGTGGTACACAAGAAGATTGTTATTGAGGATTCACAGGGAAATAAATGAATAACAGTGGAGTATATGGGGCGCTTGTGTAACACACCACCTTTCCAAATCCCCCAAACAGCAGGTGCACTAAAAGGAGGAAAACACTGAAATCTTAGCCTGCTGTGATGCTGAAATGTGGCTTTACAAAAAAAGAAAAAAAAAAACATTTGTTATTTCCTTTGCATTTACCTTCACAACTAAAACTAACACAGTGTTGCACATTATCAGAAAAAAATAACCCCCTAGTGGTATGAGTTTTTTCTTGCCGAAATGATCTTTGACAATCAATTAAGCCATGCCACCTGTGATCAATTTAGAAGCTGTAATATGTCTCCATGACTGAATATGTTTGTCCTGCAAAACAATGCACTGACCCATACAGAACAAAGGAATGTTCACATAAAAACAGGCTCAGTTACCCTGTTTTATTCCAAATCATATATTATAGATGTAAGGCTAGAACTGTTTGTTCCAGTATCCTGTGGTCAAGCATCCACACTTGCTCTATGTTGCATTTCTTTAGCCTAAATTATGCTGTTGAAAGTTGCTGCAGTAATATATTCACTGTTGCCCTGAGGCCATTGACTTAATTAGTCTAAGCTCATGTCACATCAGAAAGTTTGGAGTAATTTACAGGCACTAACAGCTCTCACAGAAACTGAGAGGGTTTGTGGGTGGTGTAACTTGTTCACCTTAAGTTGTGACTATTTGGATTTGTCTTTGATTTTCTCAGGAGCCTTATGACCTCTTCTCTCCCCAGAAGTACAGTTTGATCAATGTAAGATGGATGTTTGCAACTAACTATTCTCTCATTGTTGCAAGTACTAATTTTGTCTTATAACAGATGTTCCAGTGTTTTCCCCTTTTTCTGTCATCAATGACAACACCCATTAACAGCAGATGGTCTTGCATGTGGTCTTGCTGGAGCTTTCTTACTATTGCGCCTGATTTATACTGGTCCGTCTAGAGTGAGTCTCCCTTATGTTGGGTAGACAACAACAACAAAAAAAAAATAAATAGCACGTTTATTGATCAATTGAAATGTTTACATTGCAGTGTTTACATCTGATGTTTGTCCTTCCGCAATGCAGGCTTTACACAGCGGTTGGATGTCCAGTCTACTGATGCATTGATTTTGTGGCAAAAGACTGGAGAAACTGGAAACAGAATAGAATTTCAAAATAAAAGCTTATATTGTACTTTCAAAATGGAACTGTATATATATTTATTTTTTTATTATTTAGGATGATGTGCCCACGTGATGATACACTTTAACAGATAACATAAATATTTTAAAAGTACAAAAGCATGACATGATTTATCACACAGAACATGCATTTTACAAGGACTCAGTGAGGACGGCCACAAGCAAAGAGAGCGGGACAAATTACTTGACACGGGGGTAGCAGTACAAACCACAGACACAACGGAGACAATGTAAACTAACTGACAGTCGTGAGACGGACTCCTCACACAAGGGAGACGCATTGCAGGTGGACCAGTGTAAATCAGGCTTTCGAGGAACTTTTTCTCTAAAAAAATGCTCCCACCAATTTCAATTGGTGTGCCCATAAATAATTTGGATTGGAACTGTTCTAATGAACTTAGCTAGATTGTATGTTCCTCAAATGTTTTCAAAAACATCTGTTTTAAATTGGAGAAAAATGACATTATTAGATAAAGTGAAATCAACTTTTTTTGTGTGTCATGATTTCAGTCCACTTTCATGATGTGATTCAGTGGTTTTTGCATTTCCTCTGCTTGATCACATGATCGTGTTATGTGTCCTGCTCTCTGCCTTATCCTTTGTTGGTTTGTCCTACATTTTTTCATCAAAGTCACTGTCAGTTCAATCAAGAATCCGTTGTCTGTTCAAAGCTAATAGACCTATTACGAGTCTCCACACATGTGCCCAAAACAGTGGAGTTGCTTTAGGTCATACAGGCAATGGAGCGCGGACTGGACTTCAGGAACAGACGTCCAATTTGTGTCTTGTGTTGCATTGTGGAGTCTTGGACTGCTATCATTGCAGCATGAGCTATATTTACTGTAGGTTTGGGCTTTAGTTGCATATGGTTGTTGTGACCAAGTAACAATAAATGTCAATTTGGAATAAAGGAGGCCAGTCTCAAGATCTAAATAAGCTTTTGCGGATGGGTGAGTTGTGTGGGAATTGAGTGTGGGCGGTTTGACCAGCAGCAGCAGTCCCATCCGATGCTCTTTTCTGAGATTCTCTTTCATGTATAGTATCATTTAATTATCAATATCAGAACTACAAAGAAATACAACATGGAACATGAAATAAGTGTATTTATTTCTAGGGTCTGGATTTGTGGTTGTTGAAAACCTAGTGCAACCAATCAGATTTGATAGAAAGTTGAATTTATTTTGTATGTCTTACATGATTGAAAAGCATGACTCAACTAAGACTAAATACTAAAATAAAAAGAGTAGATAAGAAAAAAAAAACATAAGCAATAAGAAAAACAAAAAAAGATAAATTCAACAATCACAATTCTTGCCAATCAATCTGTTCATACAATTTACTTCTTCCTGAACCCTGTAAAACCCACAAAGAGTTGACAAAATTTATTATTATTATTATTTTTAATTTAAGGTGTTTTTTAAGCACTTTGATGAAATTGTCAAAACATGTTGAATTATATTTTTTATGAGAAGTAGTATCAATGATGATCTGGTGAGTGATTTTGCTCACAATAATGTTAGTTTGATATAAAAATACTGGCATGAGTGCTTAGGAAAAAAGCACATTATTTAGCCACTGTCTTAAATTTGATCCGCACATTTTTAACATGGTGTAAATGTATTTTAAAGAATTCATTATGAACAAATTTTGCATTCTTTCAACACAGTCTTCTTTATGAGTCACCATAACAGTTAGAAAATTAGCAAAACGTTTCCAGTCAAAAGTGTTTTTTTTCAGATTTCATGGAGGCAGCCATTTTGAAATGAGCAGGAAAAGCCCCATCTACTGCCCCTAGTGGAATGATGATGGACTACAGGGCAGAAAACAATGTTTTTTTTAAGTAATATTTTGATAACGCTAATAAGATGGGAGTTTTAAAAATGTGAGTGTTTCAGAAATGATATATAGGGTTATTTGGGGTTAAAGGGCAGTTAAGGTTAAACTCAAGTTTGTCCAGTATCATTGGGCGTTTGTGTTGTTTGAGTAGCATGTACTTTCCTATGCTTATGGCTTCTGTGGATGTCCCGATTGTATGACAAACTCTGTGGGTCTTGCTAATCTCAGCAACTAAAGCTAGCAGGCCGTACTGGATGTGTTGTTTGGATCCTACAACTGAACCTAGACCTTGCTGACTAATGCTGCAAAATTCAGAGTCTGAGTTCCTTTATTACAGATGTTTTTCTAGAGAAAAAAAACAACAACAACAATAAAAGACTAGTTTATAATATGGTTTTAAGTGTGAGCAGTGGCTTATTTACTACTTTCGAGACTTTGGCCTTGTGGTGTTTATATGATGGGAAACTCAAAAAAAACTTAGACTCAGGAAAGAAAAGGTCAAAAGTTTTAATTAAGCTCAGATGAAGTGGGTGAAGGCACACAGCAGCAGTAGAGGGCCTGTTGACTCTTGCAGCGACTGGGGATGAGAGGACAAGGTGAGTAACTCTGGTGAGCACAAGAAGTTAACTGCAAGAAAAATAGCACTACTTGATATCTTGCTGACATTAAACTTGGACTGACATGTTTGAGACTGGCAGCTGCTGACAGACGACACTGGAAAGTAAGTCAATGATGTAGGAGGAGAATAAACTTGAATCTTGTCCTTAGTCTCTGGGCATTCTCATGGTAGCGGGAGTGAGCACAGGAACTGTGTCAGGGAAAGGAAGAAGCTGTGGCCTGGAAGTAAAGATGGTGAGTACAGAAATGAAAATTTCTTACAAAAGATGATTGTGTTTATTATTCAGGGAGGGAGAAGGAAAAAGAGACATCTGAACCAAAAAATCCACAGGAATGTCCAAAAGTGCAATCCACGAGTCAATCCAGATTTTATAATGTAAATTCAGTAAAGTAAATCTGACTTAATCATTTATGGCAGGAGTTACGTCGTAAAAATAACCTGCAATAGGTTATATCCGCAAAGTAGAATTACAAATGTTTTAAGTGAGTACGCATTTTATAATTTTTTTCTTCAGACAGACATTAACATTTTCACACTTTTCTCTCCTCTTTAAACTCTCACAGTTTAAAACAAGTCTATTATTATAGAATGAAAACAAAGATCTGATCACAAGGAAAAATTTATGTCAATTTGGCAAGCTGGATGTATTTGTACAAGAGACATGCCATGGAGGAGATTGATTCACAAGGCCTCCAGTCAGCTGTTCGAAAAAAAAACATGGATAATTGCACCAAAAATAATCCCGGATACAGTAAGACAGCAAAAGGTAAGCTGTGACATTGAGGGAGCCCTGTATATAACTATGAGTTGATAATGGGGAAGACCCAGACTGAGACTTTGAATGAATTCACCCACTACTCCCCTGTTAGTGTGCTATTTAGGGCATTAGCCATTTTGTAAAAGTGTCCGAATCTACAAATCCCAAATCTAGCGCCCAGGAAATCTCCCAGAAGTCCCTGAGAAAAACCAGTGTACATTTATGCTCTCTAAATAGGCAAATATGGACAAAAATGCATAGCATTTTTAATTCAGGAAATGGGTAGAAACAACTTCTGTGCTATTTTTTTTGTTTTGTTTTGTTTTTTTGTGGACAAATTGCATTCAAATTTCGGCCAGCTGCCAGTTCGGACAAGAAAAACAAAGATGTACATGGATATAGTCGTCTACAAGTAATAAACGTTCGAAGTAGGGAGGTTGTGGCCCGCTGGCTGTATCATCTGTGTCAAAGATATACTCAGAAATGCAATTTTAAGCTTATTTTCTTTATGTGTCCTCCAACATCAGAAATTTTCATTGGAGTGGATCTTTCAATGTAATTCTACAAAATGCATTTGCCATTGATGGTGGAATAATTGGACAGGTAGTTTCAGAATGTGTTAATTTTGAGTTGTGCTTTCCTTGTTCATCTAAATTGACATGAATATTGATTAGAAGTGAGTAAACTTCTTACCTTCTTTCCTTAATCACAGGATTACAGTTGTTCAGCTCTGAAAATAAATAAATATGTGGTAAACCTAAATAGTCATGACACTTAGAGATGTTGTATTTGAGTAAATCAAAGCAAACCAACATCAAAAAATCACGTCAAATTACACCAAAATATGACTTTAAGACTGAAGCAACAACTTCCTGTTTTACACTTTTTTGTTATAAAAACACAATAAAGTATAAAAAAATACAATAAAATAGAAAAATAATCGTTAAAATATAGTCTTACAGTTTATCTATAGGTGTGGCAAAGTCTGAAATAATGTTTCAGGAGAGGATTTTTTTTTATCCACTTTTTCTATCCACTTTCTATTATAGCTCCTGCTTTACATTTCCTCATCCAAGGACAAAAAACTAATCCCCTCAAGTAATAAGGAATTTGATGCAGTGGAAAGCAGCAGCCCAGAATATTTATTTTCTGACTGACATTATTCAGCTGAAATGAGGAAAACTTTGTTAATAGGCATTGTGAAAGGGCATCTGCTTTAGTTCAGATTCCAGACGTCATGCTTTTAGAGATGATGCACAGCTACAGAACATTATGTATCCTCCAACGCAGTAGAAAAAAAAAGTAAAATCCAGGAGAGACGTGCTGAAAGTCAAAGAGAATCATCCCAGGCATCCACTGAGTGAAGACATTTAAGATTCATTTCATCATGAGATCACACGCCATCATATGAACATGGCTCCACAGCCGAGTACGCAGGGGGCATCATCTGAGAGAGCTGCAGCCCGCCGGAGCACAGGAGAGGGAAGACCTCAGAGAGTGGAGAAGAAAGGAAGAAAGGAAGAGGTGAGACAAACAGAGGTTGCAACCACCCACCGGCTGTACCGTGTGGAGATGGTTAGCATAATCACTTGTTGACCTTTTCATTAAATCACTTGTGAGTCACAGTTGAGTGGTCCAAATAGCTTTTGTGGAAGGTTATGAAAGAACAGAATTGGGCAATACAGCCCACTTTTTAAATGCAAAAGCTTTACTTTTAATCTTGTATCATAAGTGTCATAAGCCTGTTGATTTTTACATAACACCATTTTAAAACTTCAGCACTTCAATGCACTTGAAACTTCAGGAGAAGAAAAGAGAATATGTGAAGAATCGAATCTCTTCTGGAACACATTTTATTTCAATGCATTTCAGTGAAAACAAAAACAAAAAACCTTTAAGTTATACAGGTAAGAACAAGTATCCGAGCCAGGGGCATATATAGAACTTTTTGTATGGGGGGACAGAAAGAAGGCAGAAGGCTTTGGAGGGGTGGCAAATGAGAACAGCAGAGTGGACAGCCATTACAAATGAATGGATCAAAAATACGTGTTTCTAACAGTTCAAATTCAACGTGAACACAGTGTCAGAGAACACAATCATTTAATCTGTTTTCAAAACCAGATATGTCCCCGTCTGGGTTAGGGGGTGTGAGGGTGGGGGTGCCAGAAAATAACCTGGCTGGTGTTGGGTGGGGGGGCTACATCCTGAATTAGCCCAAAATAAATCCTTTGTGGTCAAATGTTGGATTATGCCTCAAAACTAAAACATAAAAGAATGTTTTTGCTTTTTCAACCTAAATTTGGCAATGGTATGTGAAGAAGAGTTGATGTTTTGACCCATCCCATGCATCTTTGGATCCACTGTGAGCACTGCAGCTCACATTGCATATATGTTAAATCAATTACAATCAGAGCCTGTTTCCTCAGCAGGATCCAACACATTGACAACTGGATCCACATAGGGAAACACCCTAGGGGCTGAGTTAGCCATTTGTGGGAACAAAGAGGACACCTCTGAGCCACTCCGTCTGTTCCTGATAGTAAAGGAATTATCTGTGTTACCTATAATTTTTTTCATTAATCCTTTATTAAATGTACTTCATCTGAAAATGTGTTTCTCCTAATTCTGTTGAGTTGAATCTTCATTTGAATAATAGACTGGGGTGCTATGTTGTTTTTGGTCAAGGTGGGGAAACTGAAGGAATTTCAAAAAACCTCTCATTCATGCTTTTATAGCTGAGACCATATGTTTCATCTCACTTCTTGCCACCTTTCTTCACATCGTCACTTCAGTTTGTTTAGGATGTGGGTGTCTGTCTTTACACAGCCGCCTCAAGTCTCCACCACACAATTTTGCCTAAAGAATTAGACTTAAAAAAAAGATAATCTTTCTTTTGCAGTTGCTGTTGTAGACTGACTGGTGAGGTGGGGATTTTTTTACATTTGTCAATACATGGCTCTTCAAAAATTGTAGTTCTCCTCAAAACTTAGTTTTACATCTTCTTTTTTACAATTACAGTTTTTATTTACAAAGAATAGTATGCACTTGCTAATATTGTATACAACATATCCATTTTATTTGTTCATTTACATTGCTAAAAGTTTCATCAGAATGCATTTTGTATCTTATTTAAAAACAGATTTTGCGAAAAATTCAGATTAAAAAAATCTCCAGACTTTTAGCTTGAATGAGACAGGACCACAAATGTAACACAACACACTGCTCAGCTACATGTCTGCTGAGCCGCTGAGAAATGGGAAGACAATTATGGTGAAGGAAGACAACAAGTTTGCCAGCGTGACGGCTCACAGTGAATATCATTCGTCCTCTATGCCTATTTAACTCCAGTCACACCTGATTGAACCCTGAGAGGCAGATGAGGAGTGGACTCTGCAGCAGGCGTCTGCTCTATCTACATTTTATTATACACATTTTGGGGCACTCCAAGTACATGGAATATAAGAGCATATTTCCAAACTTCCAGAGAGACAGTGAATGCACCTTTTTCTGATCTCTTGAAGAGTGGCATTTCAAACAATGTATTTGTGCTGTCTCTTGAAAACAATGGATCCTACAATAATAATTAAAAAAAAAGCTTTTTGTAAGCGATCAAGCTGTCTACAAAATCATATGGTCGCTTCAAATGTCAACATTTGCCCGTCAGTCACTTGTAATAATTTGAATGAGGCACAACATTTGGTTTTAACCTTTATTTACACTTTTGATACCATCAAAACTGAAAAAGTGACAGAAATAACATGAACAAAGGATGAAGTTGCATGTGTCTGTAGGAGCTAACATTAGTTTCTTTTCTTTTAAAGTGGAGTTGTTCCACTGATGATGACTGGTCAGACAGAGGCGTGTCATGGTAGTAGATATAAATATATACATATAAGAATGTATTTTTTTTGCAACAAATTCCAAAATCTTTAGCCATCCAAGAAACTCGTGAAAAAATTCCGGATGTTCAGGACAGTTTGTCATATTATCAAAAATAAGATAAATAAAACTTCAAAGACATTATACATGTGCATTTATTTTCAGCAGAGGAACACACATTAGCTCCAAACTGTAAAGAGGCTGTAACTTGAAGTCAATGTATGTTCTATTTTTTTAACAAACACTACAGATTGACATTTCTTTTTATGCCATTGCAGTAGTCACCTCTGTCACTCTGATTTCATGTATTTTGCTTCTTTTTTTGTGAAATTACATGGCACCATTTATTGTAAACAATTTCCTCAGGACAACAGTGGATTGCCGTCAGATCTCCTAAATCATGTTTTTTCTGCACAAATTCATAATATGTACTAAGTTTCCAAAGCTAATTGTTAGTCATCGTTTTTTTATTTGAGATTATAAGATGAACTTTCTTGGTTTGTTTTTTGCAGTTATACAACATATACTGAAAATGATGATCTAAAACTGAAAGATTTATATCATAATGAGAAGAAACAATGGAAAAGCCACATTCGCTATATGTATGAAATGTATGAAATACCACTATCAAAGTCACAATTCTGCTATTATCTGCTGTGTGCACTAGCAATTGCATTGCTCAAATCAATTTTATACTGGATAAAATTCGATTTTAACAAAATATTTATTTGTTAACATTTCGGAAAAGCTTAAATGTAGTTTAAAGAAAATCCCTTTAATAAATACTTTTCTAAATGCTGTAAGTTTTATTCAACAAATTAAAAAAAGAGAGAGAGATTTAAAAAAACATATTTTAGACGACAGAGTTTGAAAGACACTTCACAAATCGTGGCAGTTATCAATGAGCTGTGCATAATTCAATTCAAGCAAAATCTGATGAGAAACATTTTCACATGCAGCACACTTTGACTGAGCAAAGCTTAAAACATGCTACTGAAATGAAAAGGAAATGTTCCACTTTAATAAATAACTGATTCATTTTTTAATCTAATTTTATAAAATTAGTCGAAGCAGAAGTTTTTTCAACATTTGGGAAAAGTCATTGGTAACACAAACACAGTAAAGTCTGTCCACTTGTTCATATTTGCGTTCTGCTTGATTTGGGTTTACTTGTGGGAACAGACGGAGCATCTGTTGGATCATGTAATCCACCCAGATTTTAGCCCTTATGAGCATCTGCTGCAGCACATTCCATGAGCGAATCCGCACTGGAGAAATGAGGAGTTGCTGCTTTGGGTTGTGATTTGCATATTTGATTTACTAAGGTGGTCAATCAAAAAAATGCGATTACAGTCAATGTCGGTTTATGAGAAAAAAAAAAAAAGATGTTTTTGAGAGACTGGTTTAACTGGAAATTTGTGAAGCAGCAAACATCCAGCGACACACTTGTGCCTTCAACCCTTTAGTTTGAGCCACACCAGATGTCCTGGTCATTACATCGCGGCGATGGTGCCAACCTCTTTGTCAGTCAGCAGCTGCCTTAGCAATGTGGATTCCTCAGATTAAAGCTTGTTCCAATCTGCACTGACCTGTTTGAGGAAACAGGCGATGATGAACGGGCTAGCAGAAACAGAGAGAGCAGAGACGACTAATCCAAGTAGCAATCAAATCAAGGCCATAAAGTCAGCGCAGATAAATTACTGTCTATGCTACAAGTGTGGAGATGAGACAGTGAGCTCTCATTTCATTTAGTGTCTTTTTGAGTCAGCTCAGGACAAACAACACTTGTTGAAAGAGATGACATCTGGAACGTAATTGTCCATTTTTTAAGAGATCCTCAAATCTGTTTGTCTAAAATACATAAGTTTAGATCACATCCAAAGCATTTAACCCACAGGACTGTGCACAGTTAAGAGTATAAGTGTTTACAGGGCTCATCCATTTATTGGGCGCAAAAACAAATCTCTGACATAAACCCAGACTTTTTCACACATTTCATCACGTAAACTTTCTTCTGTTTACCTTTGATCTCAAATCCAAATAATCCTCACAAATGACTAGACTGCTTAATGTGTTAAAATGTGTTCTGTAGAGGTGCCATCTTTACTAAGGACAGTAAAGCAACCATAGTGCTCCACCATCCACTCATTTACTAACCATTTAAAACCAGATCTTTAGCTTCAGTGTTGACATTCTCTCAGCTCCCTTTACTCTTAAGTCGTTGATGTGATTAACAAAATTCCAGCGGATGCTGAAGAAGAGAAAAGCAGGTTTGTGCAACACTTAATATTGGCGTTGTGTTGCATATCGGTGCAAAGCCGATGTAAAAAAGCCGCTTTTCTCAGAATCAGAATCAGCGGACACACGTTGATCTCTTAAATGGTTGAAGAGTTACGATATATCAAAAAGCATGTTTTATTTAGATGTCAACGGCTACAGCTTTGGCTTTAAAGGGTTGAAGTTGGAGGACATACTGTATATAGAGAAAATTAAGATCAAAATTGCATTTCTGAGAATTTGTATATTCCATCCTTGAGAATCAGGAGTTGACCAAAATAAGCTGTTGACAAAAGCTTGTAGTTGTTACAAAGAAACAACAATCGGCAGAGCTCAAGGTCGCCGCTCTGCTTCATTCTGATGCATCGACGTTTAGATCCATGTTTGCTTTCCTCATCTGAGCTGGCATCTGGCTCAAAACTGTCCAGATGGATAGCTTTAATTTTGCTCACCATTTTTGTTGCACCAAAAATGTTATGTTGGAGGTCCTGTAAACCAGTGGGAAAGTGTGTAAATAGATGGTTGACGGGAAGTGGAGGCGTGGTTAATCCACAGCAACAGTCCCGCCCACATCTCAGAGGTGAATTCTGATGAACTCTTGTCTCTCTTCAGGAACAATGTCCTAGAAAACGATGCATTTTTTTGTTTGTTTGTTTGTTTTTATTTATTTTCTTTTTGGGAAGGTAAAAATGGTATAATCATACCTAAAGATCACTGGGGACCCTTTTACTATAGATCAGGGGTGTCAAGCTGTAGGCCTGTAGTTTGACACCCCTGCTCTAGATCAAAAGATGATCCATTTGATACTTTACTTTGGCAATAAAACATAAATTTGTCACATGAATGGTGCTTCCAGTATTCAGCCAGGTTTCAGTTCTTCTAATAGTTTGAAACAGATTGTTTTGTTTGGCTGAGGTAAAAGCTAACCTAAACACCCCTCTGTGTGCATTTGGGTGAATCCTTGTGTCGTTAAACCACATTGTCATTTTAGGTGCATTTTTCTATAGATCTTCACTTAAAAAGGCTGTCAAAAAGTGACTTAAATTCTACATTACAATACATTGCCAGTGTACAAATCTGAGAAAAACACGTCTGTAAAACCAGGGCAATCAAAAGAAGTAGGAGGTTGATAATGTACCAAAGAGGACGGCAGGACTCGGTTTTCTTCTTGTTGCTTTCTTTTTTTCTGGTCAAACTTTATTTAGCTGAATGCTGTCCCCAAATGAGGTACCAGGGGAACTGCTTGACTGAGATTATGGGTTTAAGTCAAGGCCCCCACGTTCTGTTCACAAATATTCCACTTGAAAAAACCAAATGAAGACTGCTGGCTGATTTTAGAAGTAAACAATGTCCTATTTACACCAAAAAAAGCATATGCAACCTGATGTCAGTAAGGTTGGTAGTTAGGATTTTGTTTTACAAATTTCCTCTTAGATCTAAATTACAGCCATGATTGGGATGATTGAGAGATTCCAAGCATTGAGCTCATGGTTTGCCAAATGCCTCCAAGGAGGAATGCCAATCATTCCCATCTTCTTCCAGGCTCTTCTTCCGACTATCCTAAACTGTCTGCTTCCCCTTATGTTCACATGCTGTATCCCAAACCACCCTGCCAGCCTGCTCAGTAACTGATGAGTCTGGCCAGCTTTTGGGTCAGCATCCAGACTGGTTTTCAGAGTGGACCCACCAACTGGCCCACACAAGAAGGCGTCATCTATCATAACAGTTGAGCTAAACCGTCTTTTTGTAACAAAGAACCATCATTTCTATGAGACTGCGGAGAAAAAATAAACTTATCTGTGCTTTATAGTTTCTAGGGTCACAGCTAATTTTCTGAGAGAAGGCTTTCAGAGGCTTTATCGTAAACATCATATTTTGGTACGGATGTATATTAGATTAGCTTACGATTACTATTACTACTTTAAAAGAGTTCTCTGAAAAAATGGCTTTGGCAACATGCAGAATAAAATTAGATTTTCTTTGACAACTTGCAACCGATCTGATAGCACTTTTTTCTTGCTGGCATTGCCGTTGAAACATATTCCGCTTTGCTTTGCTGTCATCAGGTGTTGTTTTTAGAATGAAATTACAGCAGGACTTTGCCAGAGAGGCTTCCACTCATAGACCGATGTGTTTGGCATGTGTGCAAGCGTGACTGCTGCTGTATTGTTGCACATGATTTTTATTTTTTGCTTCTTTGTCTTGGTTTCCATCAGTGTATTTGACGTGCCAATGACAGGAGAAAATTGAATCTTGCTTTATGCTAATCGAGAAAATTCTGCAATCCCGCTATCCAATCAAGCTGATATCCAAGAAGATGCCTAATGGCAGATGTATGGCTAGAGGTCACCTTTGAGGAAAATTATAAAATATGAGCCTCTCTTTTTTTGTAAGTACAAGAAATGCGTGTTGGCAAGTGGAAAAGGGCATTAAAGGAGGATGCCAGGAGGAATACTAAAACAAGTCGGTGGTTTTTTCTGCCTTTAGGAAACAATGAGAGGTGCAGAAATCAATCTCAACTGCTGTTGCACAGATGGTTGGATCATCAGTTTTAATGACAGTGGATTTACAGTCGCTGCTTTTAAAGAAACAATGTAGTGTTTTTTTTTTTGGTAAAGGGTTTAATAATGCTTACTTGTTTCACTGCAGTCGCCTCTGCTCTGAACAGTAGCAACAATACCAGGGCAGACTTATCAATTCTCTCTGGGGGTGGGCCCTCGTGCTCAGCGTCCTGGTGCTGCGGGTGACTATTCTTCTGGCTGGGCTGGGGCTTGCACACTTCGTGCTCCTGTGTCTCCCCTTCTCTCTGGTGTTGGGGGCCCCTGTGGCATTCCTGCTAGCTCTAGTCGACTAAACCTGACAGCAATGATGATAAACCTCCAGCAACTTGTTGCTTTATGATTCTGTCCCTCCCCACTTCTGTAACCAACTTCGACAATTTGCTTTTTCGCCCTTTCTTTTGTTCTCCCCATCACTAGCATCCCTCTGTCTTCTTCTCTCTTCTTCTTTTCCGGGCGCTCCAAGAGAAAGTATACGAACAGAATCAAAATAAAGTTAAGCCTCAAATACAAAAGGGGTTTAGACAAATATACACCTTGTGTGTCAGAAGCTTCATTGTAACAGGAAAATCTGTCCAATACAAAAGGCCTTCAGCTTATATATCTGTTAGACAAGTTAGAAAGAAAAAAAAATCACACTAAGGTTCTGGAGTGGCCTAGCCAGTCTCCAAACCTAAACGCAATAGAACATTTTCGGAGGGAGCTCAAGCTCTGTGTACTCAGCAACAGCCCGAACAACGAACTGATCTAGAGAAGATCTGTGTGGGAGAGTGGGCCAAAATCCCTCCTGTAGTGTGGTTAACCTGGTGAAAAACTACAAGAAACATTTGACCTATGTAATAACAAACAAAAGCTACTGTACCAAATATTAGCAATGTTTTTTCTCAGGTGTTCAAATTTGCAGCAGTAGCGTACAAATAAATTACTTTTACAAAAAATCACACAATGTGATTTCCATTTTTTTTTTTTTTTGTGGATTAGGTCTCCGACTAATCTAGAAAGTGATTCCTTTACTTCATAGTTAGGTTCACATCTACTAACATAGACGGCAATTGGCAAAAATGCTACAAAGTCTAGCAGCAACACCCCGATCAAACAAACATAGCAATACAGCGAGAATGTCAATGGGAGCCATTGGAATGTGTTAAATGAACGAAAACTGTTACATGACTATGTATCTTTATTTAGCAGAAATAGAAGAGAAACATTCAAAAAATAAAATGTTACAGTGTCATAAGAAGAAGTTCCAAAAGAGTTTGCCCTGAATTAGTAAGGGATGTCCAGTTACTGCAGAGTGAGCACAATGGTTTTATGTCTCATTAAATGAAGGCTTTCATCAACAGTATAACCTTCAGGCTCATACTAACCTCATCATCTACTTGCACATAGAAACAAATTAGTGCACATTCTACTCCATATGATATATCTAGTAACTTAGCTGTAGATCTAACCTGCTGTGAAAACAACATTCAATTACAGTTAATTTTCTCTGGAAAAAAATAAACTCCTACTTAGGCGCGTGTAGTATTGTGCTGAAGGGCAAATGTTTAACTGGAAAGAGAGCAGAACTGACAAACCTGAAATTATTAGTGACTTAGCGTAAACACAGGAACCGCATTGGCGATGCAAAAGGTGTGTCGGAGGTAAATCACATTTCAATCAGCACAGCAGAAAGAGCTGTTTGTCAAACTGAGCTTGGTCGAGAAGCAGAACAGTGAAACGGATTTTAAGTCCAACTAATATGATCAAAACTTCCAAAAATGGAGCATTCATAATGTATCTTCAGTTAAACCCAAGTGTTAGACTTTGAAATAAAAAAGGGTTAGGAGACGTGTTATAATTGGAATCTTCAGTAAAATTAAAGCTAACTTTTTCCTTTGGAGCTACGTACACACTTGGCATGTGTGGCGCATTCAAGAGCGCATTTTACGGACATTCTTGAATGTGCCGTTAGCATACAGTGTTTACACTGCACAGTCGCCACCTGATACTGGCGCATGTACTCACAAATCGAGAAAGCTTTGTGTGAATTGTCGTGAAATCTCGTGACTCCTGCTCCAGGCTTTTTGTTTCACAGCTTCATTCTGATCCACGGAAGCCGGGAACAAACCACAATTATTAATTTCACCATCATGAGCGAATTTTACCTCCTTGTTTTGAAAAGGACGCCATCCATATGTCACTATAAAATCCGAGTCATTAATAGGTCAAAGTTCAACTGGTTTAACTTTGAACACACTTTCAATTGCTGCTCATTTTGTACATAGAGCCCAAAAATGGACTTCAAAACTTAGGTAGTGACGTGTGAAAGCCCAAAACACTCATGTGTGCATTTACATAGACTTTTCATTGGAAGTTTTCACTTAAATTAATAACTGTTACACTTGTCATTGATCAGTTTCCTTGTGATCTCCTATCATTAACTTGATTTATAGTTGACTACTGATTTTTCATCATGCTGTTTTTTTTTTTTTTACCATTTTAATGTATTTTAACCCAAATCCAACAGATCAAACTGACTTGACTCGTTCACAGCTGTTCTTTTGCAGATTCCTGTATGAATTCTGATCTAAGTTCATTTTTACAGCTGAGAGGCCTTCTGTCTAACCCAACAAGAGAAACATGGCATGCGTAGAGTGTTACAAAGACTTTTATCTTTTTTTTATCGTTTTTATCTTTTATCGCAGCAATATATCCTTTTAGTACCTTTATTTACCCTTTAAACTGAAAGAAAACTTAGCATGTCCTTTGGCCTGATGGGAAATGGACGACATTGGGACAATCTTACATAAGGACACATTTTGTTCAACCAGTTTGCAACCCCTTTACTTCATTTGGTCGTGAACATTTAAGCAAACAGGTAAATGGACTGATAGTTTTTAACCAAGCGAAGCCTAGTGGATGTGATCATTATGATAATGTGGGCAAAGCAGGAATAAAATGCAAGAAAACCACACCACAATTTGAGACTTAGAGGTAAAGAAGAAAATTTGCAAAACCCAGATATTGCATTACAGACTAATGAATCTTGAATAAATAATCTTGCTGAGCAACATAAAAGAAGATTCAAGAACAGGTGAGTGAATGTCTTAAAGACCCATTCTGATGAAAATTGTGTTTTTTTTGGTGTTGTTAACATGCTCTTGTGGCAATTTGCTGACAATGGGGGACACATTTAAAGAAAATGTGGCTTAAAATTGGATTTCTGAGTATTTCTTAAATCCCTGGGAACACTTTTAAAATAGACAAAAAACTGATGGATCAATCAATCTGCAGGATTTAGACTCTTGGGGGAAAAAAAAAAAAAAAACTCTAGAATTCCTCTTTCAAAGTTTTTGCACATGTATTTTTGGAGTGCGTTGTGTATCAAATAGCTAAAGCAAATGAATACAGTATCTTGTATCATCAATAAAAATGGTTATTCTGCCATCATGTAGTTTCTCATATTTACGACTGGCGCATAGGAGCAAAACACCTGAAGTTGGAGAGCTTTTTTGGATCAGTTGGCGCAGTTTGCTCCCTTCTTTTAAATGAAATATGTGTGTGTGGCTGTTGTGATGGTGTGTGTGGAATACATCCAATTTTTAGAGAAAATAACAGTAAATGTCCTTGGGATTAAAAATGCAAACTCTGTAAAAACAGTATCAAACAGAAAATTGAATTTCAGACGATCACTGAATGCCAAGTAGGTTAATTAATGGATTGTATTCTTTTAGCAATGCTGCAAACATGTGCTTCTCACACCCTCTGACTTACTGTTATGCTCTTCTGTAACTGTGTTCATGTAAAGAGAAGATCCCTCAAGTAAAATGAAAGTTCACTGTATCTTTGACTAACTTCAGCTGTTAATGAGAAAATCACATAATCTTTGGGCACACATAATCATTTGGATTTTTTAATATCTTGGTCAAATAATACACTAGCAAAAAAAAAAAAAAAAAAAAAAAATCAATGTTAAATGTAAAAAATGTTTAAACAAGTAATGTGCTTGAAATTACACAGGTATCCAATCTCTTCTTTCTTTGTAAGACCTCCCAAAATACTTTAGAAATAGATTTTTTATTGTCATTTTCTGTACCACATTAACATATCCTACTACACTTTAGTAGCTTAGCTTTACATTGGCACACTTGTCAAAATAATTTCACAAAAAAATGTTTAAAGTTTGTAATTGGGTTTCCCATTTTTGTGCTCACTGCTCGCAAAGTCAAGCAGTAAGAAACAACATGACCAACAGTCGAGACTTGAGGTGTAACTCAGCAGGAAACCAAGGGGGACATCTTTATCATGTGACAGCGTTGTAAGCCTTAATTAGAAACATTTACATTTAGGTAATTAGCAGACACTTTTATCCAAAGTGATTTGCAATCTAGACTCGTGAGGGGAAAACTCACAGCCAACACATTCTAATTTAAACTCTGTATGGAAAATGGCTCAAGAAATGCAAAGAAGGTGGTGATTAGTTTGGTCTTCAGCTTTTTTCAGAATTGTTGGGGTGAGGCAGCTGTTCATGAGTAGAGTATGATGGGAGCTCATGTCTGCATTTTGGAGTCACATTGCTGAAGAAAGAAACGTGCAGCAACGACTGGAAAGGCTTGATTCTGCAGGCTGGATAGACCTGTTGGAAGAGGATCCGAGTATATTAATATATCCAAAAGATGATGAGTGTTTCAGTGACACCAATCAACAGCATTAACATCAAACACAAAATACTTTGTCTAAAACAAGCGTCTGCAACCTTTAACACTGATTTAAACTAATGTTACTGTCATGATATATATAAATAAACTGTTTGTTTTTGACATAAATGCAACATATAAATAAAGGAAAAAAAAAAAGTATTTTTATTTGAAATGGTTTTTCAAAGGTTCACATGAATCCCCTTCGAAATAAAAGACACCTTGTGTCACAAAAAATTACCTCAATGCAGGAAATGTTGTATGGTAGTGTAAAGTCAAGAGTGATTAAGAAAAAAGAACAGTTTATTTTACTCTTTTAGAAGTGTATCTGCCAGAAATGTGTAAATCTAACCACAATTAAATAAAAACAAGTGGCCCTTAATGTGTTTTTCAAATCATAAGACACACTTAAAATCTTCGGATTTGTTAAAAAAAATTACTTTAAAAATCTGCCTCATAATCTGGCGTGCTTAATTCTTTCTGTGCTTACTGACCTCCAATTGGTTTTCTGTGAGAAATGGCAAACAAAAAACTGGCATCATATTTCTGCTCGACTTGTGACACATAACTGTTAGTGAATCAGTTGAAAAAAGGTTGAGTTAGATTACTTTCCTACTTTTTTATCCTTCTATATAAAGAGAACCACAATGGAAGGATAAAAAAGCTACATGTGACTCTGGAGTCGCAGGTTGCATACCCCTGTTCTGGACAAAAAATAAAAACTAAAAATAAAAAACATTTGTCTTTTGGTTGAACCAGTTTAAAACAACAGAGAAGTATTAAAAGAAATAGGAGCTGATGTCGAAAAACAAGAACTCAAAAAGCCGAATTTCTGAAAATCTTATCCAGCATAAAACATTTTACATAATCTTCTGTCATTCTTGCACAGATTAATAAATCAAGTGCAGGAAAAGGTTTAGAGGATTAAACTTAATATTTTCCAAGAGTAAAAGATGACAATACTGTGAACAAAAAGAGGAACAACATGGGCTTGAAAAAACAAAAACAACCTGACATATCTCAACATTAAATACTTAAATAGTCTAATTGATTTCAAGACAAGTGTGAATAATACAAACCTGGTGTGACTGTGACCGTGGAAAACACACAACCTGAAAACAGAACATGGCGTGAAACAAGAAGATATCACAAAAACGCAATAAAACGCGACCCACACAAGACTCACAACTGATGCACAACCCAACCACATCAAAGACGCACTTTGAGGACAGTTGAGGACATACAACAAAAATTTTCTCTATTTTATTTATTTATTTTTTTTTTAGTTTAGAAGAAAATAAACGTCTCAATAAACAGTTTTTGAATAAACAGGAGTTAGATAACAAACAGAATCTGGATCAACTTCATCCGTTGGAGTTTGCCTCGGCCAAACCAGATTAATTCTCTGCATGCAAGTGTGCTCCAGAGCTTCTTGAGCAGACCTCCATCAATCACACAGCAGGGATTCTCAAGACATTTCACCATTTTACCCATCTTTCAATCAGCATCCAGAGGCAGACCTCCCACTCTTCTGCTGCACATCTCACCAGCTGCTACAGCCGCGACGACAGCCTCTCACCTGCATGTGAGGCCAACACACTATTAAGAACAAAATGCTACGCCTCTAATGCTGTTGCCCATTAGGTTTGACCACACTACTGCATTTGAGTTGTAAAACTGCTGTTGCATTCAATGATGTTGGGAAATTAGCCAAGTATGGTGGTTGATAACATTCGTCCAAATTTATCTTTCCTGGTGCCTGAAAAACGGTAAAGAAAAACGAATGACACAAGCACTTTATAAAGAATAAAAGACAGCAGGAGGGAAGTCTTTTTCATATTTCTTTAGCATCTAATTCCAAAAGTCTTCAAAATAAACAGATCTTCATTTACTTTAAATGTGCTTCTAACTAGCTGAAAGTAATACTTTCACATTATCTTTTATTTTCCATCTTTAATATCACTTACTCTCTTACTTTAATAATTTCATCATTTTTCCAATTTCTGATTTGTTATCTTCTGGCAGATTAAGCAGTATGGGGCCCCTCTACCACTTAAAACTTTTTTTTTATAACTGTCATTAAAACAAAACTACTTTAATTTGTTTTGTGCGCGTGTGTGTGCCTGTATTTCATCTGAAAATTACCCCACTTTTTAAATGTTTTAATTGTGGTCTATAAGTGAAATTTTTGAAAGCAAAAATGTCATTTTTTACACAGATAAACAACATGTCCCCCTTTCTTTTATTTTTTTACCCTTGTCGTGTTCAGCAGCTGAGCAAACAAGTATGCAAGCTGGGGGCGTCTTATGTTGGACAAAACAGTTACCCTGTGAGCTCATAAAATGTTTCTATTTACATATGTTTGGACATAAATAATTAGGCAAGGACAAAGATTAACATAACAATGCATTTTATTTGTTATTGTTGCGTTTGTGTTGGTTTCTGGTCCAATGCAGGCCCATCTTTTGTTTACAGTCCCACTCCGATCATCATTTGATCCATTTTAAAAGCGTTCTCAGTGGTCTTTTAATTATTATGATATTTATATCCAAAATCAAAACTCTATGACATCGTTTCTGCAGAGCGGCAATAGTTAATTTGAAATTCACCTCTGAGTTGTAGGAAGAAATGTAGGCATTTAGTAATCTCGCCACAAATTCCCATCATCCATCTGTTTACATGCTGTTTCGCTAGCTTGAAGCCCCTTACAATCCCAACCTGACATTACCACCACAAAAAAAATGGCAAGCAACATTGGAGCTGTCCAGTCATAGTTTTGAACCACATGCCAGCTCAGACGAGGAAAACGAAGATGTGCATGGATCTATTTGTCTACAAGTAGATACAACAGAATGCAGAGGAGCAGAGAGCTTGTGGCCCACCAGCTGTTGCATCTGCGTCACTGCCACAAGCTTCTTTCATTGGCGTTTTTTCATCTGCTCGTGATCCACAATGATTTCATCAAAGAAAGACTCAGAAATGCAATTTTAAGCTTTGTTTTCTTAATGTGTTGTTTTCATCATTGGACAAATGTGACATAAACACGTTAAAAACACCACATACACAATTTTTATTGGATTGAGACTTAATTTTTTTTTTTTTATTTGTTTAACTTTATTTTAACAGGAAGTCCCATTGAGATAAATTTCTTTTTCAAGGGAGACCAGGTTCCAAAGACATCTACATACAAAAATAAATACAGTTAAAACAGTAAGGTAGAAATAAAATACAATTAAAAATGAACAGTGTTACAATAATTAAACAGTTAATCAAGAGTAATACAGTTAGATCAAGAGTGACATGTGCATATTTCTTTTGAAAGCTCAAAAAGTTTTGATCAAATGATCAAGTCTGTTTCTTCACTGGTCATGACCACTGAAAAGTTTCCTTTGGTTCATTTGTTTTCTGCAGGAAAATTCCGGGAAAACTATTTTTTATTGAAAATAATGTTTAGATGTTTTTAATGCTGCACTACAGTGATGACCACAATTTATTTGCTGTTTCATGACATGATCGATTCCTAATCAGGTCGTTAAGCAGATAGCTTTAACGACAAGCTGAAAAACCAGCTGATGTATTGATCTGTTGGTACAGTCGATATGCTGGTCTTAGCTCTGCGGTACAATGATTCAATCGAATATGGAGCTTTACGAAAAGCTTTTGCAAATCCTCTACAGATTTACAGTTCTAGGAAGAAAAAAAATTGGATTCCCCTTGGTGGCACATAAAAGCCCTTCGAATACGTTGATGAAAAACATAGTGAGAACTGCGAAAGCTGTAAACTAGTCTCTATAGGCTGATCGAAACCTGAAACTGATTGAAACCATCCGTTTCTCAAATGTCACTCAAAGCTTGTTTATATCAAATCAATCCCGAGGCTGGATCTGATCAATACTGGGACACAAGCTGCCATTTTTCAGAGGGATTTCATGGAAACACTTCATTTTAAATCATTATAACTCACAAAACCTCCAAGACAAATGAATCAACAGAAAATGGCATTCTTTACAGTCCCAACACTTGAGTGAGACCTCTCTGTGGGCTGCTGATTGTCAAGGGACTTAGTGCACGCTGTATGGCTGCAGCTGTTCCACACCTATAGGGATTTCTGGTCTAATCTGTCAGGTGCATGCTCAAGCATTTCTTTATCAACTTTATCAATAATACTGCAGCATCACCAAGGCAACAAGGAAAGGGGCGGCCAATCTTTTGGGCGCAGCCTCTCCTACGTAGAGCCACAAATAGAGGGCTTTAAATGGCTGACCTTAGTGAAAACGTAAAAACCCATCACTCTGTTTTCCAGGTTTGCTCTTTGTAAATATATCAGGCTGTTTCAGACTGATAGAAAAGGAAATAAATGTTGGTTACTGTGATGAAAAATCCTTTTCACTGTGACAAAAAGTTGACTCCTTTCTTAAAATGGCAACCTCCAGTGCATGGAAATCTTGCCAGAGACACTTTTTTCATTAAATTGATAGATTAATAAATAATTAGAGGCAAGCACTTTGGATTTAGATGAATTGTATGCCATTTTTTTTTTTTGAGGAAACAAACACAAAGAAAAGCCTCACATTTCAGTACTGGCATTAATGCGATTGTCCAATCCCTATTTTTCTTAATTTCATAACTGGAAAAATGTCTTTCATTCCTAAATACTTAGAGACCCAATTTCACCTTGAAACACAGCAACTTTGCCTTTCCAAGTCTCTTTACCTGACTTTCTGTGTATTTTTCTAAAGCACTTATGCACAATTTATTTCATTTCTGCATTTGTATAAATCTGCTAAGCTACTTAAAAAAAGCTGTGTTATGATACTTTGAATACATTCTTTTTTACAAATGGCTTTATGTTAGTGTTTTTACCCTGAGCTTTCACCCCTGCAATGCATGCTTTACTTTATCACTCGTCTTACACACGTAATTCAGCTCACGAGCTCTGTCAAAGCCTTGAAAGTCACAGTTCTGGCCACTGCCTCAAAGAAAGCAGAGGAGGAGTCCCATAGTGACCTCAAAACAGGTGGGCCAAAAATATTTTTCCCTGGTGACCTCCTCAGGAACAGGCGAGAAAAAGAGGTGTTATACCCTCAGAGACAGGTGAACAAAAGTGGAGCATCTCCAGTGGACACCTCAGAGACCGGCAAGCAGAGGTAAACCAGAGCTCACCGGAAAGACTGACCAGCAGAAGTGGAGTAACTCCAGTGCCCACATCAGAAATGACAAATCAATTAATGAAATTTCATTGTTAAACGGTTTTCTAAATGACAAGTTATTCATATAGAAGCAAGAATATGTACAGTTTGCAGGTCATTCATCAAAAATGCATCAATATTTTCACTTTTTGTTAATGACAACAATTTTTTTTCCGGAAAAAAATTAAAACGTTTATTAGAAGATTTTGAAATGTAAATTGTCAAACTTATATATTAGTTTAAAACTAATAAACGTTCATTGAATTTAGAAATCACTGATTTTATGGTTGTTGCTAAGAAAAAACAGGAGGAAGTAAAACTATCTATTGATGGAGTAAAAGTTGAAAAGGTCTCTGAGGGTAATTTAGGACGACAAAATTGTATTGGAAACCTCATATTTCTTATATTAAAAGTAAATTGGTTAAAATTGTATTTTTTAAAAATAACGTTGAGTAGTATTTATCTTGTAAATCATTGAGAGTGTTATATTCTTCAAATTTATCGCCTTATTTCACTTATTGTGTTGAAGTGTGAGGTTATACATGCAAAACCAATTTAACACCATTATTCTTACAGTAGAAAAAGTTACTCCAGTAATTCATAAAGTTGGACATATAGGGAACACACAAATGCTTTATTTATGAAGTCAAGGCTACTGAAATTTGAAGATTTACTAAAACAGCAAACCTTTTTTTGTGATACATATTAAAGTAAAAATAGAGAGATGCCAGAGAGCCTACAGAAGTTCTTTGTTTTCACCTCAGAAGATGAAAATCACAGGAGAAGAGATGATTTTAAGTTTTGAGTTGCTCACATTGCTTTAAAGCAGACATGTTTTTCTGTTGTCGGGTAAAAGTTTGGAATGCTTAACAAGAAATTCTGAAAAGCTGTACTTAATCTTATTTAAAAAATAGATTTGTAAAGAAAAAACTTTAAAAGGAATTTGTAATGAGTAATTAGTATGTGGTGGCAGGCGCCAAAGGCCATCGAGGAATTTTTTTTTTTTTTTTATTTGAAAATAGGGGCAAAAATTAAACAATTATTTTATTCTTCTTACTGTTCCTTTTCTGTCATAAAGACATGTGAAATTATGTTGTGTTTGGAATATGATAATGTCATGTACTTTTCATGAAAGAAACAGATTAAAAAATAAAGAATAGTCAGGATGATCTGGTCTTATCAGTGGTTGATTCATTGTTAGGTAACTTAATTTAAGTGAACCTGAACAAACAGAAACAACTAAAGAAAAAAAGTGTGACGAACAAAACAACTGAAGCATGGCAGAAAACAAAAGGTTGAAGACAAATGGAAGTGGCAGTAACAAACTCAAAACCGAGTTCCCTAATATTTTGAAGGTTAATAATTAGCACAAAGCAGCTGTATGGATTAGCCAAAAAAAAAAAAAAAAAAAAAAAAACTGCACATAATAAAACATGATTAAGTCAAAACAAAAAAATAGCACTTTTCTCTGGAATGCACATCCTCATCAGGTTAGAGGCAAAGACATTAAGACCATCCCAAACCGGCTGAAGATTTCAGTGACAAATGCTCCTATTATGTAAAGACTTTCAGGAATTGAGAACACAGGTTTTAGTTTGGTTTTGTCTGTTTTTATTTATAACAAATATAACTATGATCCATTGTTAGAAGTACCGATATGAATTTCTATAACTTTATTGGAAAGGTCGCACTAGGAGTTCATAACTGTTATGTTGTCAGTTTTTATTATTTATTTTAGCACTTTATAATCATTGAAGTACAGAAAAATGTTTGTCATTTATTGACATTTTGTCAAATATATAATAAAAAATCTATCTACAGTGCTGTCTGGTACAGCATTATCAGTTTGGAGATCAGATGGCCACACTCATCTTTCTATGCGCTCCTCAAGGACATCTGACAACAACAATCATTTCACTTCCCAGATGGAAGCTTATCATTTTCTGCCATGCTGCTGATTTTTTTTTTAATATGGTTTCAGTGTAATAGCTTGTTAATTTGGGCCACTCCATCATTTAAAGGTTTTTTAAACAAGATTTCAAAAGAATAGCAGACTATATGGAGCCAAAACCATCTGTTGTTTTAAGTTTTAGTTTTTTATACTTCTAGGTCACAAAGAGCAAATACATAAAACAAGGACAAGAAAAAGCATTCTAAGAGGGAATCTTGTACATGAGTATTTGGGCCAACAAAAACATACTACACCATTTTTTTCATGTCGCAGTGTATGAGCCTTAATGTCAAGTTTGAAGAATAAGAAATGCCTTGTTGGTGTCAGATGAGAATGGGCATATAGAGGCAACAGAAATCCCCTGTTAAAAAATAAAGCCTGCTGAGTACCTCCTCTGAACCCACAATACTCGTTAAATGTATAGTCTTCAATAGCAAAATATCAAATTGGGTCCAACTCTGACCAATAGATGGAAATACAGCTGTAGTTCCATGTATGTTGAACAGATTTGGTCAAAACATTGGAAAAGATTTACCTTTTTTGTCTTGGTTTCTCAGATAGTAAAGCCAGAATAAAAACATAGCCTCATCCTGCATTGTACAAAGGTTGACTTTTTAAAACCAAATGTCTTACACATTTTCTACATGAAAGGGTTATATGATGCCATGTAGCTGCCTGATTTGGAAGAGATTATGGACATCTGGACACTAAACGAGTGTCCATGAACAGTTCAGGGTGGTGGTGGTGTTGTAGCGGTATGGGAGATGAAATCCTTCGTGTTCTTCTCCGTGTCCATGACCAATCCTCTGTTGGCTCATCCAGTATCTAAGCATATCAGGCCACAAACGTCAGATCATCTCATACTGATTTCTTGAATGTGACTTCAGTTAACTAGACTCAGCAGTAACCAGTTCACAGTCCAGTTGAGCATCTTTTGTGGTGGTGAGACAGGAGGTTTTCATCAAAAGTATCCGGTGGACAAATCTATTGTCAAAACAATAGATTTATAGTTATTGCCAGTATCAATAGTTATGACACTACCAAGATTTTAGAGATTTTCCACAATTGTCTATAAACATTTTAACACCAACAAAAAAATGTCAGAAATTGCACATATTTTAATTTTGTGTTTTATTTGTCTGATTCAACAAGTTTTAGACTTAATATTTAATGTGTTCAAACTATTACCGAGCACATTAATAGTTATTTTTGGAGTCACTTTCATACTCGAGTAATTATTAGGATGAAAAGTTGCTTTGGGTATTTTACTTGTCCTTGGCGTTCAGTGAGAATTTTTCTTATCCTAATGAAAGTGATAATTTACTGGATCTCTTAAGTTATTAAAAATCTCACGTTAATTCCGTTTTGTGAATATCTTGTGCTTTTCAAAGCCGAAGCATTAAATCATTGTTGAAGCTGAATGTGATTCACAATGGTAACAGCTTCCTGTCAGAGTCTCGAGCATCAATATAACAGTGCATGGAAGACAGTTTCCTCTGACTGCCCTTCGCTCTTTCGTACACAACCTTTCACAGAGATGTTAGATTAAACATGTCACTCAAGACCATTTTTTTCCCCATTGAAATGAATTGGAGCTAAAAAGCAAAACCTCATGAGGTCTCAGGAAGAAAATTGATGCCTGAGATGGGACATTAGGCCATCCTGGTGTTTTTTGCTGCTTCTTGCAAAACATCAGGATGTAATTAATGCCCTGGGGCAGAAAATCAATGCAAGTGCATCATGGATGAAGCTGCCAATTGACACAACTTTAGATGTTTTATACATTAGTCCTGCTTGAGTCTAACTCCACTACAAAAAAAAGGCCCACAGAGGAATCAGGTCAAAGGTCAACTTGCAAATGGCATTGGTTACAAAAGTACATTCAAGAATGTCATTGGTAAATAATGTGTAAATGTTAAATGAAAAAAAATGACTTGTGTTGTCACATCTAACATTCATCATCTCTGTAAAGAAACTGGATAGATTGTCAGTTTATGTGCCTTTAATTTATGGCTCAATAAAAAAAAGTTCTTTCCACAGTAGCTGTTCTGAAATTTTCCCTGTGGACAAATAGATTGGTTACAATAGAATACTCTCAGCTGAATCAAGCATGACCACATGATATTAATGAACACAGTACCAATGCAGAACTCTTCCTCTTTTCTTCCGGTGAGCACAATTAGCCCACCGCCTGACAAGAAATTGATTAATAAATGCTGATTATTTCAGGTTACACGGGAAACTGTCTCCTTGCTTCTTTGGAATAAATGGAAACTTTTTCCTCAAATAGAAAGGAAGAAATTGGAGACCGACCGCGTGACTTGATCAGAAACTGGAGCACCCCATGCAGAGAAAAGGGAGAGAGAGGCAATAAGCTGGCATCTACCTCCGTTTTCAGTTGCTCAAGAAAGTCTCCGGAACACAAAAGGTGGATGGTGAATAGCCTGAGGAACTGGTACAACCAAATGCATCTCGGGAGTATGAATTATTCTAACTTTAATGGTTGCACAAGGTCTGAGGAATAACAAAAAAGATCTGAGAAATGAGTGGAGTTCTATTTATATTTAAATGCAGCTTGTGTGTACAGGAAAATCAAGGGTAAAAGAGAAAAGAACAGTGCAACCTCTGCTTGCCATTTTATTTATTTTTTTGTGTGACTGATACAACAAAGGAAGGGTTTAAAAATAAGAAAACAAAAAATAAATTACATAACACATGTACTCTCTTTTGGTGGAAAAAATGGTTAAGCAGCTTTAAGGGAAAAGTGTCTTACCAGCACTTATGTGTTAGCTGTTCTTACTGGAAAATTATCTTTTTGCTTAAAAACAGTGTTATTTGGTTTGGGAAATATCAAATAAAGCTGGATTACTAGGATAAAAATGGACAAGGAAACCTTCTATTTAATGAGAAAGGGGTAAAAAATATTAAAAACCCAATGAATCTGCAAAAATCTAATACTTTTTTTAGAATGGTGATATACTGAATGTATCTAATATTATGCTAAACATTTTGTTTTTTTTTTTTCTAATTAGAGGTTACAAAGGCGGAGTTTGCTGGAGCTGCAGCCCTTGTTGTCAATCCTCGATCTCCATCCTGGTACAAACAAATTCCCCCCAAACTCTCTTTCCAACAGTTACTAGTGAGGTGTTTTGTAGCTTCTTATATCATTCCAGACTTGTAGCTCACTTCTTGTTAATTTTGTTCATTTTGTAAATAATAAATGTTGATTGTGGGGATTTTTCATGGACGACTAAATGAGTAAACTGCACATATTTCCATGAGATTTTCCTCCTGAATGTCTATTAATGTTTGTATTCATTATGACCTTCTTTAATGCTACGTTTCATTTTTAATTGCCGCACATAAAACCTGTGCGGAAGGCTTTGTTGTAATGGACAAAATAAACAAGAAGGCTTTAAAAGAGAACTAGCATTTGGATCCTTTAAGTTTACTGCCACAGCTGAAAACTACAACATCTAAATATGCTGTAGTTCTAAACTGTAAGTGAGTCTATTTCACCCCAATTACCTCAATCCAAAGTTGTATGGCTCAGTATAGATGCTATGTATTTATCCACTGCAGAATAATTCAGAAATTGTCACACCTCTTACCCTGGTTTTTCTTGTGAGTGGATGTGCTTTTGGCATCTAGTTACTAATACATGCATTTCTTCTTTCTGTTCTCTGCAGGGTCATTTGCTCCAAATTTACAGACATGATTGCTTTGTTGCTTTTCCTTTTTGTTTTGCCTTTTTTTTGGCCCCTCTTTCTTTGTTACTGTGAAACTCCAACCAGCTAAATTACTAGAGAAGCATTTTGGTTAAATTGTGCCTCCTGCACTGCTTCTTTCATTCTCATTATTTATAGTGCTTACCAAGAATCTTTCAGCATGAAAAGATAGGAATGCAAGCGGAAACCAGGTTTGTGTGTAAAATTTCAGGATGTGTGGAAGGCAAACGTACAATTTAAATCTTGAAGGTTCACAGAGTTTGTATCTAGATCCCAAGTTTTTGAATTGGACATAACCACCTAAAGGCAACGAGAGTAGAAAATAGAAGGTGAAAGGTTTGGATAATTCTTTAAGATTTAAGTTATATTTTGACAGGCTTAGGCATATTTTGGCAGGCCGGTTAAGCGGAGGGAAGCAGACTGGAAAGGACAAGAAACAAGGGGAAATGCCGGAGGGTGTCCCTGGTCCCTGAGGGGATGTCCTTCAGCACAAATCAAGTGCAAAATTAGATTGTCAGGGGTTAAATGTTTCCAGATTTTTGGAGATAAGTGACAGCAAAGTTTTTCTGTTTGAATAAAGAGCGGGAAAGACAACATGCAAATTCACTGTTATTGAAACAGTTTTCATTTGAACATGATTGGAGTTCCTGTGAGGCATTCATTGCTGTAATAATTACTGTAAATAGGAAGAAATGAGAGATTTCCCTGATCGCAGGACTTAAGATGAGCTTTGGAAGCAAAGCACAGGAGGAAAGTGTGCATCAGAAATGTCATGGTGCTGTGCAGTGATCTGTTGAAGTCATGAGGGAGCTTTTTTGAGTTTTTGAGGCGGCAGAGACATCAAAGAACTAGACGCCTGGAAAGCAATTAAGTTTTCATATGCACTTTGATTTTCTGTTCCAAATCATGACCCTTTTTTTAAAAACTTTACCAGTGCACATCTTTCGACACATGGAAACCCATCCTCTAGAGCTAGATGAGTTCGGCAGCTTGGTCATCTGTTCAGTCGCTTGGCTAAATAAATATGTCAATAATAAGTGACTGAATAGAAGTATAACTAATGTTTGCTCATTATTATTACATTTTAAATGACTCCAGTCAACAGCAATCACTATTTATGGCAAACTATAGCTGTCAGGAAAAGTGATGCTGACTGTTCTGTGGAATGTTAGGGCATAAGAAGTGAACAGAAGGTTTAATCCCCCAGTTTTCCAAACAACGTCCCAGAGCAGGATGAGATGAAGGTTGTTTGGCTGGAAGACAGTTACACACGCCTCACGTGTCAGTTTATCACAGCAGGTTTTGATGGCACCCCGGATGACAGCTCCGCCGTCGGGGAGGAGTCAAAACAGTCACTTTCAAAGTGGCTTTACAGCAACACTGACTCTGCATGCTGATTTACAGTTTTGCTTCCTTACAGGTGTTTATCATTTGACCTTTACATGGAGCCAGAGACCTTTCCAATTGATTTGTTTTCTCAGAGGGATCTTCTGATTTTCATAAATGACGGACAAGCTTGTTTGCATCTTCGCACAGTTGGAAGTGGGGTCTAGGTTGGCTGATCTGTCGGACACTCCACGCTGCTGTGGAGCAGTTTTAGGTCTATGGGCTTCAAGGGCATCTGAGTTCTCCTTTATTTATTATTTTACCACCAGATTTATTCTTTCATCAGAGGGGATTGAGCCAACAGCTCCTTCGGCTACTGGTCACCCCTGTCAGTCTGCTTGGACTCCTCCACAGTTCTCCCATGAGATGTAAAATATGTCAAATAAATATGTTTGCTGGACAGATACACAGACTGCTTTGTCTTACTCTAAAATGACCAAAGATACATTCATATGTCATGTAAGTATATTTATCATGATTTCTTACGATTTGATCACGGTTTAATGTCAGACAACCATTTTAATGGACCAGTCTATATTAGAGCCAGAGCTCTGTCCCTCCCTCTGGTCACCAGCGGGAGCCATTTCCAGATTACTGACACACTACATCTCCAAGCCGCCTCAGCGCAAGGTCCCCAGCTGCTGCTCACCGCAGTCCCATTGACAATCACCCACCTGAGACTTTAGCAGCCCATCGAGCCTCGCCCATGCAAAGCATTGTTTGTGCTGTTTAGCTTGCATTACCGAGCATTTATCTCAGAAACTGAATTTCTGTTAATCCGACCCTAATTTTGCTCCGACTATGGAACCCGTCTCTGTTTGTCTGCCGCCTGCCACGACCCATGCCTGAACCACAATAACCGAAGCCTGACCCCTGAAACTGCTATGCTTGTGTTTGACCTCTGCCTGCTCGACTCCTCTCACTTACAGCTGGGTCTGACTTCTGCTCTGTCAACACGTCTGCTGAATAAACCTGCTGCACGTGGAACCAGCCGTCTGCCTGTCTGTCCGTAAAAACTACGCTGAAGTTGGCATTAGATTCTTATTAGCCTCCAGTTTTCTTTAACTTTTGAGGGTGAAGTCAAATATCTTCATTCTCTGTAAAATATCTGCAGTTGGTTTAAACTTTACTTGTACGCTAGATTTTGTGTAGGAACCATTAAAATGTGCTAAATAATTTCTCTAAACCATAACCATCAAAGTGGAAGCTAAAAAAAAATGCACATCAGCCTCAATTGATTTGAAGGTGTGATTGATAAATAGATGTTTTCTAAATATAATAATGGAACATGAATCCATTGTTTGAGCAACTTTATTAGCAGCATCCTTGTAACATTAAACAGATGGTTGCTGAAATATTATGAATTATTAACATGGTCTGTGGGAACAACTGTAATAATACATTCATATTTGGAGTTAAGACTTGTGGTTTTTGTCTGTTAAATGGAGGGAAGCTGTAAGGGGTCACTTCTTTGTGAATTCAACCAATCTTGTTCACATTTGCAGAAGTATCAATACAGGATGGTTGTTATATGATGAAGATGTCCTGGAAACCCTTCTTCTACTCCTTCCATATGTAACGCTTATTTGGCTTGTCGCGCTGATCGTCAGATCTTTTTGTCTCATGGAGCACAGACTGTGTGGACACAAAACGCAACACAAATAATCCATTGATTGTATTGTTAAAAAAAAACAAAAAAAAAACAACGACAACCAAAACATTAATTGATCGGTCCAGAATTCCATTTTCTTTTGAAAGTTCTTTTCCAGACAATTTATGTTCTTTTCAGGGTTCGATTTCATCTCAGTCCTTTCAAATTTGATGGTCTAATGCTGTGTTGCTCGCCATGTACCATTCAGTGGGGCGAACGGTAGACAGCTCCAGAGAGTAAGAGGGAGGAGAAAATAAAAAATGGACCTAAACAAGGTCAAAGAAACAATTAATCAGACCCATTTTAAACACACACACACACTGAATACACTTGCCAGGTAATTTATTGGTCCATGCAATTGGTTTTACTCATCATTTTTTGATGCAAATGTCAATTTTCTCTTTTTTTTCCAAGACTTTCAATTTGGGTTGTTGAACAAGAGATAACACACGCTAAGTGTTTAAGAATAGGCGTATAAGTTTCAAATAAGTGCTGTCAGTTCAGAATAAGCATTAAATCAAAAACGTCAATAATCAAGTAAATCAACAGTCACCCACGTTTGATTCAATTCTCTCTTGTTTTTCCCAAAAGGAAGTGCATGTAAACCAAGTGTATCGAGGAATAAACACAAAATAACATTGGCCACTTTGTCTCAAGTTAGCATCAAGCAATACTATCAAGTTGTCACATGTGTGACTCACGATTGCATAACTCACCGGAGATCAGGTTATTCAGTGCTCTGCCGGTTCAGCGAGGTGTTTGCAAGTTTTATTTTTATTTTTTTTTCTGAAGGTAGGGTCACCTCCTCTTCAGTGACTTACATGAGGTCAAAGCAGAAAAGAAATGTGATGAAATGTAACCCACTGACCTGTCAATGAGCAAAAAAAACCATGTAAGAGAAGATACTACAGACAATTTTTTGGAAATTAAGATTTATCAGGTTTAGCTGTGCAAATAGACCTAATTTCTTTCATCAAATTCACCTTCTGCACGGACTTATTTTAGCATTTGACATATCGCTCTATTTCTATGAGGAGCACAGTGACCTTTTCCTAAAATCTACAGGGATTTGATCAAATTAACACAACTCAGTGAGCTTTTCTAAATGACAAAGAATTGATTTTCCTTGCCTGGTCTTCTTGGCTTGTTGGCATAAGTGGATTACGCTTTCGTGTCTGCCAGAAGCTCTGCCATATAAAAAGTGAGATCTCAAACAACTGTGATATGAACACGCCCTCCTTCACACCTAAGAAGTGATGGTATGTAACTTGCGGAAATGATGTACGTGCGCCACAGGAACAATCACAGCATCAGTCAGTCAGGTAGTGATGTGTTGCATTCATTGATATTTCAAGCTGTGGTGAGAACACGTCTCTTGTCGGTTAGGACACATTCATATTCTTACAGTTCTCAATAAAGAAAAGTGGACTGGAATCAATGCAACCATTTTGAAGATGACCAAAAACTTTCCCGAAGGGAGTTTACAGATTGATGTGATCCACTAAAACATGCTTGTTCACACCAGTAAAATCCAATAAACTGAAATTTATATGAGATTTACAGGCTGGTAGAATTTCTTGCTGCACATAAACGTTGTACATGTTTTTCCTGTGCATGTGTGGGTTTTCTCTTATAATTAGCCTTCCTCTCAAAATTCAGACACTTTGGACACAGTCAAGGACTGTATCATTTGCCTCTGCTACCAGGAGTCTGGTTGCATCGGACACATGCCGCCGTGGGTGTAGAGTAGTCAGGATGCAGCGCGGCTTGCTGTCGCACTAAAGATAGCCATGGAGTCTATTTTGTTGTGTTGCTGCAGCTTAGTTTTGTAAATTTACATAAATATGATAGAGCAGACAGAAAGCCTTTGAAGAAGAAAAAAAAGCTAAAGACTCTAATCCACTTAATTCTCAAAGTAAAACGCCACATATGGATTCCTTGAGGTAAGCTTGTGATCTTGTGAGTTCTGCCAAATGGACAGCAGTTGCTTGATATGGCTTGTAAATGCAGTAAAAAAGACAATCAGTCCAATGTGTCTGTGCTATAACAGTCAAAAAGCATGAATGTTAAAGCTCAGACAAAGGGCATAGCTGCTGCACATAGCATCAATAACAATGGATGGAACTTCTGGTCAGTGCGTATATCATAGGGGTGAAATGATTTATTGAGTTAATTGATTTATTTCACTACGATCCAACCAGATCGATCTCGTCTGAGACAAGTTGTTAAACACTATTTGGATTGAGGCACGGTAGGTTTATTTTACTATGACATAAATACGGCCATGTATTATCACAGCGGACAACACGTGATGAAAGCAAAAAAGGATCAACCATCATTACAGCCCAATGTGTGGAGACATTTTGAATTTAGCAAAGACATGACCATTCAGTGTGGTATAATGTTCTAATAGTGTTCCATTTACATTATTTTTATGTGGAAAAACAACAGTGGGCTGAACTTTATTAAACTAAAATGTGAATTGGTTTGTCATGAATTCTCATGTACTTGTTTTGTTGTACACATATTTAATTTACACTTGATTTTCTTACAAGTAAGATGAGGAATCTGGAAATCTGGATTGATTTTAGGTCAATGAATCATACAGTTCAAAATGAATCAATCAACATTGAATCGTATCGTCAACCACCAATTATCATATAAATTGAATCTTTGTTAAGATGAATCGTTACACCCCTACTCACACCAGATCCTTAGCTTCACATTTTAGAAGCATCTCAGGAACCGCACAGTGCTAAATATCAACACCGCTAAAACCTTTTTAAGTTTGACTTTGAGTGTCTAATCAGAGAAGGCAAAAACATCCAGCATGTCATCCTTAAGTAACTTTTGATCTTTGGAATCACACTCTAGATACAGAATTCAGATAAGCTATATTTCTGAAATATTGTCTTACTTGAAGCTCTTCGATAGCGCAGAAATTCTCTACTTACACTTTGCACTTCAACCTTCCCAGTTGTCCCTATGCATTTTTCCAGAAGGGTGCTTTTAAATTTGATCTGATTTGAGACACGACTAAAATTTGTTTGTGTCCATTCGGAACGTCACAACTCTTATAAACGCTCAATTTCTTTCAATTGTGGATGGCAGTTCTAATATTTACAGCCCCGCTTTGAAACCGTCATCGTTAAAGTCCGAATGCTGACCTTGGTGAGACATAAATGGATCTTTAAGAGACAGCCTTTTCTATCACAGTGAAATGGAGCACTTCCCATCCTACATGCAGCTATTAGGTTTCATCAAGACTCATTACATTCTGACCCTATGCACCGCATAAATCCCAACCTAAAAATGGATAATACTGCAGGTATATACATCCTATCAAACATGCCCACTTTTGTTGCTGGTGAATAGTGGTTGTTGAAGATAGACTTCTCCTATAAATATTCAATGAAGGAGCATTTGTTGGGGAACTTGAGTCCCTCATAACTGTCAGTTCCTGAAAGAGTCCTCACGAGTGTAATTTTTCAAAACACGTTATTTAATGACACTCTTATTGTCACAATGCAACAATCACAAAGTAAATCGGGGTCTAATTTCTCTTTGTTCATAATCAAATATGAGCTTACACTTATTTCCCTGATTGATGCCAAGACTGAATTATAATCTTTAACTGGTGCACTCAAAGCAAGACAGTTGAAAAACAGAGAGAGAATTAGAAATTGAGAGGAAGGCTAGCGAGAAAGACAAGCAGGACGGTGGGCAGACACAGCAGCAAGCTTATATGATCCTGACCCAGCGGTCGATGGGAAAGGGCGGTGTAACCTGATTACAGACAGCCCACATCCCAGCCTGCTGATTTCATTTCCTTCACTCTGTTCAGTCTAGTAAAGGACAGAGGTGTGATATTCTGCACCACTACACTGCACTAGCTTCATTAAACCTTGAGCTATTTCTGTTCAGCTGTGGAATTACCTTCAATGTACACATCTGTTTAGCTGTCTGGTGTTATTTGTATTCATTTATTTCAGTATTTAGCTTGCATGCAGGAGACCTGTTGTAACCTACAAATTGGAGCACTTTTATTTTCCCTTAATGTAACATATTTACAATAAATAAAATATAAAGAAGCAACATGTGCCATGTTATCTAATTATGACTTTGCAACAGTTTACTGCCAGAAATAACCTTGTTTTGCTTTGGCACCTTTCATTTGAAAGGTTTTGTACTCCTGATGTCAAGCAATCTCAGGCTGAAAAGAGCCGCTTAAAAGACTATTCTCTGACTTCTTGCTTTAGTCTAAATAGAAAAGAAAGGTGTTGTTTTCTGTGAAGGACACCGAAGTTATGTCCTATTCCTAAAATATATTTATACCGGACAGCAGTGGATGCACTTTATTTTCCTAAAAAACAAAACACACTTGTAAAAGGTCTTTTTATCCACTCTTTTTTGTGGAAATTTGAAGTTTGAAGTAAGGTGCTTCCAAGTAAAATTAGACTGGTGTTATTCACATGTAGCTAAGTGTGATCAGGACAAAAAGTTATGGAAATTCATCTGCATGCAGCCAAAATGCACATTGCTGAATTGCCTGCATGCATTTGAAGTCCATCCGGCCAAGATTAAAGTTCACAACTGGCAGCAGCTTTTTCAATAATTACCTGCAAAAAGACACTTTCTTAAAATTTTTCCGTAATTACTTTGGAAATGAAACAAAAATGTCTGCTTGAAAATGAATGATTGGTTGACTGATGACTGAAATAGCGCTCAGGTCAGAGTGGTTGTGTGTGGTTGTCTGTCTCTGTGTGGCCATGTGATGGACTGACAAACTGTCCCTATCTCCTCGCCTTTGTGGTTGCACAGAAATCAAAGGGTATAAAAATATATGAATTAAAAGAAATGGTTAACATTATATATCTGTTTTTTCAATCACAGCCAAAATAGGTGTTTTTGTAAAAGTACATGTAAATTAGAAAGCACAGAAAGTGATCTATCCTTTCTTAACACTCGCTTTTGGGGGTTAAATTTGTACACGTTCTGCATATTTTAGGCAATTTGCAAGAAATTGAAAGAAATGAAAAAGGATTGTTCCTAATTATATGTTATTTCAACACTACATTCACTCTAATTACTCTGAACAAGGTGATGCGCAGAGTCTAAATGTGTTAAGATGGACTTCCAGCTATGTAAAAATTTAATTGGAGTTTGTGGCTCTTCATGAAGTGCACTTACCACACACTAACTGTCTCTGACTCTTATGTATGTGGATGTTTAGTGAAATTGTGGTTGTTTTTTCCTCTCCATTGCACATGTAACTCGTATTTATCAAGGCAGGCTGTCAGCTGTGTCCCCTTTAAGTTTGCGCGTATTTACTGACTGCCTGCGTTCAGAACTGCAGAACATGCTCTACAAATGCATGTATGTTGCAATATGTTGAAAGTTTCTTCTGACATCATGAGTGCAGGCGGCAGTCAGCAGTATGTAATTGCTACTTTCATTTAAAAACCATTACCAAAGCTCAACGTTTTAATTATCCGTGCAGTAATCAACAGTCCATCACCAAATGCACATATTCATGAGATGCTAAAAAAAACACCCTGTAATTCTCACAAATAAAAACATAAAAACTCCATTATGGGGATTATTCAGAACAATAGAGCACAGGCCATCTGCGTAATACATTATTCAATTTAAGAGTGTATGCATGCCAGTAATAAAAGGAAGTTTTATGGTCAGAACTGAACTAAAAAGAAAAAAAAAGGGGGATTTAAAAAAAAAAAAAACAAAAGAAGAAATTCAAGGTAACAAGGCACCGGTTCCTGTTTTAGATCTTATTAGAATTTCTCTCCTTTTGTAGTTGGTATCAGTGGGGTTCTCTTTTTTTTTTTATTTGCACTTCAGACAAATGCATGGGTGGCAAAGACTGGAAGAAGACATAGCACAACATATGCAGTGCTTTAAAGTGGCAAAAAAAACATTTAAAAGCTAGAAGCAATTCTCAAAAAGCAACACTGTGTATGATTTTGTTTTTGGCTTTTTCAGTTTGGAGTTACTGTTACTAATTAGTGTTTGGAAAGAAATAGAAATGCTTTGGCTAGTTTAAAAAAAAAGTTTTTTGCAATAGTATTCTAGAACAATAGCAAATTGGAGCTGAATTTGTGGTTCATAGAAGGATGTAAAAGAGAAAAAATGGGTTTTTAGCATATTTATTGTGATTAAAAGCTGTGATTAAATGCATGCAAATAGAATTAGGACAGCAAACAATTAAAAGGTTGCATTCATACTTGGACTTGCGGGATTACAAGTTTAAGGATGCTCAAACCCTTTAAAATAGCTAAAAAACAAAACCGCTCACAGTTTTCTTCAAAAACACTTATCAGAAATAGGCTGAATGTATATATGAACCAACATTTTAAATCTTTTTGCCTCGGGAACTGCTTGGAAACACTTGCACACCTGTTAATTTAGGTCTTTTACATGTTTATGCATGATTTCAGATTTGACTGGAGGTAGTTAGTGTGATTTTCTCAGGTAACCTGGTTGTAAGGAAAATAGGTTGCTTCAGTGCTGCTTTGGATAATTACCACAGCGAAATGGCAGCCAAGCCAACACCCCTGTCAAACTATGGGGCTACTAATGAGTAGAGCAACAAACTTTCACCCAGAATATATTAGCATTTTATAAGCGCTCACCATCGGCTTCTGTTTTGCAGCAAACCACCATAACTGTCCACAAAAACAGGTTTTTTTTTGTCTTCCTTCATTTCACTTCCCAAAGATTGCTGTTTGTGGAGTACAAGGTTTCCAGTCCAAGCATATTCATCATACAGAGAGGATGCAATCTTATGTTGTAATTACCTTTTGAACCCACTTATTACCACTTAATTACCCACTTTGAATGGCAACAACACTGACTGAATTCGAAAGACATCACCTTCCATGATTTGGAAGTGTTGATCTTCTCCAAAGTCAGGGGTTAATTCTTGGTGATGTGTGAATCCATGACTGTTGACTGATGCTTTCTTCCTTGCAGCTCTCTGTAGCTTTTTTTAAAACCTTAAGCTCCAGTCCCACTGAATGTGGACTGAGAGTAGACGTGCAACGGCACGGATCAAAAATAACCTTGCTTCAAACAGGAACCGTTGTAATCAGTCAGAGCAGTCCCTCCGCGGTCCAGCAGAGGTGGGAATGATCCGTTTAGGTTCTACTTCACTGTACAAGCCACACAACAGTGTCAACTTACACTAAATCTACACTGACAAACATCCTTTTTGGTCTAATATATCTGGCAAACGTTTTATCCCTGGTGCCGTGAGAACATCACATTAGAGAAGGTAAACAACACAACTGCTTTTTTATTCAGCTAATTAATACCCTTAATTTATAGAGATCCATGGTTTTCTCATTGTCAAATCCTTTATTTTATCAACTTGTTGTTCTTTCATGATTTATGTTTAAAAAAATAGGTTCACTCAGATGAAAACACGTTTTAACATGTTCTTGTGGCAATTTTTTTCATGATAGAGGACATTTATGAGCAAAATTAGACTCAAAATTGCATTTCTGAGTATTTCTTTATGACATAATTAGGAATGAGGAGCAGATGCAAAAATACAGTTTGAAAAAGAGCATATTTGTGGTTTATAAAATACGCTGTTTCCTGCTCTGCTCCATTGGGATGGATCCACTTGTAGACGACTAGATACGTCTTTGTTTTCCTTGTCAGAGCTGGCATCTGGCTCAAAACTGTACAAATGGATTGCTCCAATATTGCTCGCCATTTTTGTTGCACCACTAATGTTAGGTTGGGATTTGAGAGGCTGTAAACTGGCAGGAGAGTGTAAAAAGGAACATCTTTATTCTGCACCAACAGTCCTGCCCACAACAAAGAGGCAAATCTCTAATGAACTACTCCTCCTCTGCAGAAACTATGTCCTGAAAAATGACTTTTTTTGGGGGGGCTAAAACCAGCATAATCATAATTAAAAGACCACTTGGAACACTGAATATCAAAAGTTGATTAAGGTGTGACTTAAATGTAATTTAATATTATTATCATCATCTTCATTGTTCTTTAACAAGCCACCTTGCTGTATCTCATAGAACTGCATCTGTAGATTTTCACCTATTTTGTCTTTTACAAGCTACAGTTGTGAAGTCAGTGGTTGCCACACATCAATTATGGTATTAGTTAACTGTGTTAACCATGCATATGTTACTGGTCGCTTCATTTTGGGTACAGACCACATGCATGTGTGAATTCTGTTATCCATTCTCTTTTTCTTTTTTTTTTTTTTTAACTTGTCCTGCCCAACAGCTGAGCAAACAGATATGAGCTGAGAGCCTCTTGTGTTTGACAGATTTTACTCTTACAATCGGGGGTTAAAAAATCATAGCGAACACAACATGTATGTTGGTGTAATCTAAACGAAACTTTATTAATATTGATTTATTTTATTTATTTATTTTTTTGTGTTCTTTTTGTTGGACCGGACGGAAAAGGAAAGGGGGAAAAGGAGAGAGTTGTCTTTTTCTGATTTGGAAGTATAGAACTAGTAAATCATCTTAATTAAAATGTGAAATTACAATATAATTAGAAAAAAAGGTTATTGGTTATGGAAACAGTATGCACAAGTAACAGTTTAGTCACTTACAGTCCTGCTACAATCACTTTTTGATCTCTTGTAAAAGTGTTCCCAAGGTTTTTTTTTTAGCATTATACTATTTTTTGCAGAAATTGAAAAATGTGTTTTGTTTTCTAGGGCATAGTTTTCTGCCGAGCCGACTGTTGGTGCGGAGGTAATTCTCCACTGATGTCCCATCGTCCCTTTGTTCACTCACCCTCCTGCTAGCTTACAGCCCCTCACAACCCTGACCTACCATATGTGGTGCAGCGAAAATGGCGAGCAGTATTGGAGCTATCCAGTTATACAGTTTAAAGCCAGATGCAAGCTCTGATAAAGAAAAAGAAGATGTTAGCTGATCAATTTGTCTTATAAGTAGATGCATCAGAATGGAGTGGAGAAGGGAGCCTTTGGCCCATTACAGTTTTTTCATCACAACTGAGAGCGTTTTTAAATGGCTATTTTGGTATTTGCTCCTGATTCACCACAATTTAAATGAAGAAATGCTCAGAAATGCAGTTTTAATCTTAAATGTCTCTCTATATATATTCCAGCATAATAAAATACTATAAGAACATGTTAAAAGCATGATGGTTTTATGTATTTTTCTCTAGTGTTTGCCTTTGATCCATTTGTGGCAAATACAGAATTGCATTACCTTAATAAAAATAAAATAAATATGATATGCAGTTGTTGGTAAGAGCATCTCTTTGTACTTTGGATTGCAGCTTTTACTGATGAGGCTTTGATTGAAAACAGTGTTTTATCAATATTCCTTGTGGAGGCGGCTTTGAAATGATTTCCTTCACAATGACTGAATGCTTGGGTATTGTTCCCATTCAGTTGCCCTTTGGGGATAAATAAACTATTATTGATTATTGACTGCACTGCTATCAATACAGTTGTTGGGAAAGCCAGAGACTTGGTGTTTTGTAAATTTGCTGATTGTCCGTTGTGTTCCATCCAGTTAGGTCCATTTTGTTTGTGATTTCCGGCTCTCTTGAGCTATGTGATTCTTTTTTTTTTATCCATCTTGCTCACCTTCAAGTTGATGTAACTGATCTCATCTATGGCACAAAGTAACTCACAAATTCTCTATCTTTCTTTTTGTAGCAAAAAAAAAAAAATGGCCGTGAATCTCTTACACAAAGACAAATGTACTGTCGTTGTCAAAACAGGAATTATCTTTGAAAATGCAAAATATAGTTTTAGAGTCAGTTGAGAGATCTGTACTCAACTATTTTACACTTTGATTATTTCCGTTATTTGTTCCTTGTCTTGCTTTTTTTTTAGATCTGATAACACTGAAAAAACATTTTTTTATGGTCAAACTTACATTTTTTACAATTTTGTATGATTTTTAAGAGAACAGTCTCCTTAAATAGTGGGAAACTTGGCTTGATCTCATCTTATTACACAATATCACAAAGAAGGCAAAAGAATATTTGTCTGTGAGTCACATCTTTCAATGTTGGCACATGTCATGCTGTATTTTATAACTGCCTGACATGTGCTCTATTTTCTCATTTTAAGAAAAATATTAAAAGACAGACACTGATCTTTGCTTAGGAAGGTGTGACAGAGAAGGCCTAAATGGAGAAAAAAAAAGATTTTAGGAGGGACTAAGTCAGATAAACAGACAGACAGTAAAATAACTGAAATGTAAACCTGACAACTGTGACACATGTCTACAAGTGCACAAGACATACAGACAACAGGGAGAAGAAAAACAAACATCTATAGCAGGAAAAAAAGCAAGTTTGTGACAATAATAATGCAGCAAAAAGTCATCTTTTGCTTAAGTTGAAAAGAAGTTGTATAAAAGTCAGTGGGACCAAAGAGGAATAACAAAATGCCAAACAGATTTTCAGGAGATGAGACCATCAACGCTGGGAAACATGGAGATGTGGAACTTTGAAGTGACGCAAAACTTATCATTGCTAACGTACTGGGGGCAAAAAAGTATTAGTCAGGCACCAACAGTGCAAATCCCCCCAAAACAGATGAGGGACATGTAATTTTCATCATCTATATATTTCAACCATGAATAGAGGAGAAAAAAATCCAGAACATTGCATTGTAGATTTATTTGAAATGATACGCTTTTGGTAAAGTAGGTATTCGGTCACTTACAAATAAGCCCGATTTGTAGCTCTCACGGGGCTGTAGCGTTGTCTATAAGAAGCTCTTCTGTCCTTTGACTTGTTACCTGCATTAGACACCTGTCCACACCCTCAAACACTCACACTCAACTATGGCCAAGATTAAAGAGCAGTCTAAGGACACCAGAAACAAAACTTGTCGACCTGCACTAGGCTTGGAAGACTGAATCTGTAACTGCGGGAACAGCTATTAGAAAATGGATGACATGCAATACCAAAGATTATCTCCCTCGATCTGGGGCTCACACAAGATCTCACCCGTGGGGTCAAAATGTTCACATCTTGATATGGCACACCTGTGAGGTGGAATGGATTATCTCAGCAAAGGAGATGTGCTCACTTTCACAGATTAAAACAGATTTGTGATACGTATTTCAGTCAATTGTATAGTTGAGTATCTACAATGTTTCAGATCTTTAAATTCATGTATGTATTTACATATGGTTTTCAATTTTAACCTGTTTCTTCTTCAGCTGAACTAGTTTCCCTGTCGGATCCTTTGTGCCAGGGCTTGTCGGTTTGGTCAGTGGTTGTTGCTGCGGTTTTTTGCCCCTCCTGGGGTGGCTGGGGTCCACCATTGTAGGACTCTGTTGCTGTTTCGGTATAGTAGGGCACTGTGGCCATGTTCCTGTTGCTGAGCTGAGCTGGTTTACTGTTTCTGCCCAGTTCTTATGAAAGTTACTTTCATAAGAAGTATTCATTGAGCCTGAGATCATGGAACGTGTCTGTTAATGGAGGGGGGGGTGGGGTGGGGTGGGGGGTGTTAAATTGTTTTTTTTTTATTTCTGTGTCTATGATTTTGTTTTTTATTTTTTTATTGTAAAGCATTTTTAGCTGTGCAAAGTATGAGAAGTGTTTTTTTTTTAAATAATAACGTTGGCTGATTGACATGAGAACCCCCAGGGGTTGCATGGTGAACTGCATCCCTCTGCAGTTTCACCCACCCTTTTTCCTCAAACAAGCTTCATTCTGGAAGTCAAATACAATTCCTAAAATCCGCTTTTTGAAGTATTGACATGATGAATAAAGATGGCTGCCCTAGATGTGACAGTAATTTTTTAGCAAGAATTGTATTGCATGCATTCTTGTTAATTCATTTACTAATGTCCAAGTCATTTATATTTTTCATAGTTTTTTTTACACCAGAAAATACAAATAACACACAAAAAAAAACAGAATTTTGACAGAAGACTTATTTTTCTGCATATCTTTACCCTCTTAGCAGGAGACCGAAAGAAAACCTACCTGTGTCTTTGATTATACTTTGTCTCTGAGTGTACTTAACAACACCAAAGTAAAGTGTCTTTCTGGAAATATATAATGACTTCTGAGAAACCTTAGCTCATATGGAAAATGGTATAGCTAGCTCCACAAATAGAAAAGTTTAACGCAGCATGTGTTTTTCTCAAACTGCCTAATTCCCGTCAAGGTGGTTATTAGGTTTCAAATGCTCCATTATCGAGTCAAATACATTTTCTATTATCTGGCTTCAGTCGTCGCCTGCTTGAGTGCTTTATTTCACGATCAAGAAACAGCAGAAAAGATCGGTTTTAATCTTTTGTATGGGCTTCTCCCTGTATGTGTGCTGGTTCTCTCTGGAAATGACCCCCGCCCCCCCGCTCACTCTGCTCAAAAACATGAACATTGACTGGTTTTTTCGATTTGCTCCGGAGTCTACATGCTTGTTTGTCAGAGTGTTGGCTCATGTGGTGGTCTGCCAACCTTGCCCAATAGCAGATGGGAAAGGTTGCATGGCTTTTCTGCAATCTTGAACATTAAAGACCTACTCCAATGAAAACTGTATTTTTTTGTGTGTTTTTAACATGTTCTTGTAGCATTTTTCTCATAATGGAGGACATGTATAAAAAAGTTTCAGATTAAAACTGAGTATTTCTTTATTTAAATTGTGTTGGATCAAGAGCAGATGAAAACCCATGGTTTGAAAAAGTTTGGGTTTGTGACGAAGCAACTGCCATGGGCGAGTCAAAGTCTCCCTTTTCCACCATACTTCTGAAGTATCTACTTGCAGACATCTATGGACATTTCATTTTCCTTGTCTAAGCTGGCATCTGGCTCCAGCTGGATTGCTTTGACATTGCTCGCTGTTTTTTTTTTTTTTGCTTCATTAATGTTGGCTTGGGCTTGTAAGGTGCAACAAGCTAGCAGGAGAGAGTGTAAACAAAATGCTGATGGGAATAAAGTCATTCTGTGCCAACAGTCTCACCAACTGCTCAGAGTTCAATATCTAACTTCTGCTGCGCTGGAGAAAATATGTCTTAAAATATGACATGGGCTTTTTGATTTTGATCAAAAATAGAAGACCACTGGGAATGATTTTACAATAGAAAAAACTATAGTTGGAATGGAACTTAAGGTGGGATTGGAAAAAATGACTTACATTACCTTATCTTTTTGCTTTTCTTTCCTGTTTGTGCACAATTTAAATGTGATTAAATTAAATTAAATTAAAAGTTGATAAACAACTCTGGCTTTGCATTGTGTGTGTGATAATTTAGTCCATATCATACTGATTGCATGTATGAGGATTTCGCCCTTTGTTGATATTTTTGACCATAGTGTATGAGTTCAGGAGTTTGACAGCTGTGGGGAAGAAGCTGCATTTCTGAACTTGGAGGTCTAAGTTTGGAGACTCCTGTAACACCTCAGAGATAGTAGAAGGGTGAAGAGTCCGTGTGCTTCGTGACTGTAGTCTTTGTGGATCTTCCCAGCCCTTTTCAGACATTGCTTGGCATAGATGCCTCCTATGGCAGGAAATGGTGCACTAGTGATGCACTGGATGGTTTCCACCACTCTATGCAACGCCTTCTGGTCCAAGGCAGAGCAGCTCACTACCTATGCAGGATGCACATCAGTGTAGTGGTAGAAGTTCACCAGGATGGCTGAGGTCAGGTGGTTCTTCCTCAGAGCGATCCGGAACTAAAGGTTGATGTGTCTTTTTGACCAGCTTGGAGCAGCCAATGGTCCAGGAGTTGTATATGACTCACTAACACTAGCATATGTGAGAGAAAGTGAGCACTTAAGACGTCCAACCGAAAAATAATGTTATTCTTTACAGTTTTTTTTCTGTCATCAGTTTGGTAAAAGGTCTGACAAACTGCTTCTTTAGGTTCCATCTCATTAGCTGCAACAATACTTGGCTGCTTTGCACAAACTGAAAAAAACGAGAAATAGCAGAAACTTTTACTTTTTCTTTTTGTTTTTTTCACAAAGTTTTTGCCAAAGCAATGTGGATTTCTCACGTTCAATCTTAACATTTGAAATGTTGGCTCCTTTCACTCTGAGACGTTTGGTCCACAACAGACTGCTTTAGATAATCGGTTATATTTGGCAATTGTGAAAGGTCACACGAATATGGTTTATAGGTCAGAAAAGCCTTCCTGCACGTTTAGCAAGAATGACAAAAAAAAAAAAAAAACAATTCACAAAAAAGTTGTCTCATCAGTCAGTAAACGTGGTGGTATCAGAGGTGAAGAAGCGTGCTCAACTGTTGTGGCTGCATGATGTTTCCTGGAGGTTTGATTAGACCAGTGTTTATTTCACTGCAGCTCAGATGTGATCTGTGGTCAACGTTTCAGTCCTAATTCAGTCCTTTTGTTGTCAGAACTATTTTGATATACAAGCCTTTAATGCTAATTACCATTTTTTTGTTAAACTGACGTGCAGCCGTTTGCCTATTATTCAAAAACACAGCACACTCATTTTTTTTCCAAATTGTTTTGGCTTAAATCTTACTATGATTAAATATTCAAAAGTCAAGGGTTCATTTGTTTCTTCTCCTGCATTCTGTCATCCCTTGTGACTTTTTGATGTGACCACTCTCTAAGTAATGTATCATCATTATAACTACTTAGTTTAGTTGGTAATTTTTAAAATATACATTAGTTTTTGATATTCTATACTTCTTTTGTTAAAAAGCGACTCTCTAATTCTGATAAAATTGTTTTTTTAAGAATGTACAAGAAGTTTACATTTTTATCAAGCCCCCAGTTTTAATGATCATCATAATTGTCAGATTTTAAGGCATTCTTCTGTCTCATCACAGATGACTCAAAATGTCGGTATGAAAGTGAACAAATTAAAATGTGTGCTTACAATTTCAATAACGTCATTAAAATATCCATAGCTTGGTAGAACAAAGCTATGTTTCAATTACTTTTATTGTTTTGTGTTTTTCAGCTACGGCTTCATTTAAACGAGTAAACTTGGCTTTGTTCCACCAGCTTAAACCTTCATCAATAATTTGAATTTATATTCTTGGAAAATAAACTTAATTGCTGAGAGTGAATGTGGTGAAAAAGCTTGCATAATGATACAAGTGAAGAGAATGCATTTATTTTAATATACGTAGATAAAATCATAGTGTTTTAGTTAGATTAAGTACTTGTTAACACTTCTGGCCCAAAGTTATTTCAATCAGTCACTATGAAGGGTTATAGAACAATAGTGGTCACAAAATAACTTGAAAAATGTCATAAAAAATCTAATGCATGACGATAGAGGGTCAAAGGTAAAAGCTTGTTTTGGGGTCACAAGGTCAGCTCCTAGTTGTAAATTGGGTAACAATAGGTTTAGAAGAAGTGGATTTAATGGCTGCTTTGTTACAGCTTTACTCGGTGGCTCTCCAAGCACTGCAGAATAAATGCGGTCTAATGAAGTCTAATAATAAAAGAAATATTGAAGCTTGAATCAGACAAGAGATAATGGAACAGCAGAAAGCCAGAAATCTTCAGTACAATGTTCTTCCATCCAATTATGAAGATAATCTGTGTAAAATTAATCCAAATTGAAAAAAAAAAGAATGAAAAAGAACACAAGGCAGTAACTAAGAAGAACTGATAGCAGTGAAACCAAAAAAATTGCATCAAATTTAAAGATTTAGGAAAATAAAAATCGATTTACCTTGTTTGCTTATTTATCACAAAACAAACAATGTTTGCTGACCTTCAGAGGATTATCATAAAATATTTCACTGAATACAGAAGCACACAGTAAAAATAAAATATTACTTAAAAAAATAATAAAAAAGGAGAATGTCATTAAAGCCTGCTTTTCTTTCTTGACCAAAAAAATAAAGAAACTGCTTTGTTGCTCTTAACTTCAGTCTTTTTTGTTTAAAGTTTAACAGTATTTAGCTTTTATTTTCTACTTAGCAAATCTTATTGTACATGTAGCCATAAAGGTAAACCTAAAACCAGGGAAAGTCTGTCCCTTTATTGCAGCTCTACAATGAAATGTAACCGAGTAGCACAGGATTCGGTATGACAAAATGACATCAAAGTTTACAGTCCATAAAATAGTCTTTAATATTATCTTTGAGTTTTTCCATTAATCACTTTTTACAACATCCAAAAATATATTTTAAAAATTTTTTAATGGGAATTTGTTGGAAGAAATATGTAGATTTTGCCAGAATTATTAGAAAAATGTCAGCAGCGGAGGCAGTTTGCTGCTCATGCAGAACATGAAAGATAAATTTGAGGAAATAATAAGCGGGGGGTTTCCAGGTTCAGGCTCCTCTGGTAATATTTCAGAACTAACCCCTCGGTAAACTTTTAAAGGAAAATTTGTTAAAGTAAGAAAAAATGTTAATAATTCTCCCAATCCAAAGGCCAGTTATACGAAGCTATATTAAAGTGTGCTATATTTTAGATAATTAGCACTAAAAACTGTTGTAGATAACTTTTTTATGACCCTGTGGTAGTAGTCTTAAATGTGATCATCCATACCAGATTTGTCCTGGCTGGGGTCATGAGGGTTGTGGAGTTGATTCCTACAAATCTTTTTCACAGCAAAGATCCCCTCCCCAGACATGGCGAGACCCTATGTGGCTTCATAGGTAGGCAGTAGCGCGAACGTTTTGGCCTAAGGACCCACATAGGATTCAGCTCATTGCGCCCCCCGGTAAGCGAACCCAGGTTTCCAACAGCTGAGTGTCTTCAAGATTTTCCATATGGTTACAGAGAAAGTTTGATGTAGACTCAACAACGTCTGTGTCAGGGCTGCAGCAGGTGCTGCTGCGGATCAGCATTGATTCCTGCCACCTGTTTCCCCTCCTAGAAATGCTGGCTGAGTTTAATCTTTGCCTGAACATCATTAGTGCTACATGCAGCTTCATTATTCATATCCCCTCTCCTAATGTCCATGGTCATCTTCTCCACATTGTGGACCAACTCTAAGGTTGCTGTATTACTTGTCTGCGAGTTCTGAATCGGTGTCCTCAAGTTTTAGTTCCTGAACCAGAACAGTGTCTAAGCCCAAGTCTTCCTTCCTTAACCAGTGTCAGAGTTCGTTCCTGACCCTGTGTAAGCGTTTACGTCCCTGCACCAGAGTAAGTCAACGTCCCTGTTGTCAGGAAAGGCATCTAGCTTAAAAAAACTCTGCCAAACTAAATGTGCAGATCAGTCAAATGTGATTTGCTGTGGCAACCCCTGAGGGGATATGTCAGAATGTAAACAAGAACTTGAGCCTTCATGGCTTTCCATCATCTGAGTAGGCTCTTTTATAGCTGCTTAAAGGGCACCAAACAGCTTATGACTGGACAGGGGTCAAAGATCTAAATAAATGTGCAACATAGCTGAGAATAGCTGATGAATCCCTGGAGGCTCCAGAAGTCAGAAATTCCAATAGGTTTGGGCTCACCAGGCTGACTGATAACTGTTAAAGGGAACAGCTTTAACAGTTTGAAAGGACGTTGTCAGTGGAGACAGATTTACTTTTTGTGCTCCAGGATTGCTAAACAGTCTGCTAGTTTTTTGTTATTATTTTTTTTTTAAATCTGGTTTTCACATTTTTCATTTCTGTTCAACAAATAGCTGCACAAACAGTTGCACAGAGTTGTCCTTTGTCAGGATTTTAGAGTCAGAAAGAAAAACACTAGAAATGTTGGCATCAACACACTCCCTGAAGCTGATTTGTCTGCTAAGAAAACTAATGAGCGACTCTCACACTGTGCTTTCTCATCTCACAAACAGTATTTTCGAGTTGGAAACCCCTCTGAAATAAAACCTAATAGTCTTTCCTTACCCTTCCACTTTGATGGATCAACTAGTTCCATTATCTTATTTTCTCGATTTTCATCAGCACTGTGCATGTAACCCTATTAAAGTAGCCCAAGTGTATGTGTGGCTCTACCTACCCGAGGTGTCTGCATCGAGGAACTGACTGTCACCTAATATCAGGTAACATATCAGTCATGTTTCCTTGATTAAATTAGAAGAGTCAGCCTTGGGAAGACCATTTTCTTTTTCTTAATTGGTGTATTAATTAAATCAGAGAAAAGTATTGTGTTTGCGCACTTTCTAGCTGACACTGCTGAGACACCCAAGCAGGTGAGATTGTGAATAAAAATATAAATGCTAATAGGAAAATAATTATACCTTCAGGAAGGAGTGGGATACAGATTAGATGGTATCTCCAACATTTAATATACAAGTTTCTTGCCAGCCACAGGTGACAAGACAAATTATCATTCTAATGCAATTTCCTTATTCCCGCTATGTGTTTCACTTAACCATAACTGAAGCAAACCTGCGGCAAGTTCACACCGCACATCTACACATTTGCCATATCCAATTTTGCTCCAAAACCCAAACAGAATATTGAAAAGGGGCTATGAACAAACAGATAGCTCATGTTTGCTAAGATGCTATTTTAGATGATATACGCTCTCAAAAGAGGGACATGAAAAACTGTCCTATAGTCCCACTCCGATCATCAATCTATTTTAAAAGTTTTTCCAATGGTCATTTAATTATGACTGCGCTTTTTTTGCCAAAATCCTAAAATCTGTGATGTTTCCTATATGGTTTTTGCAGAGCGGTAGGAGTTCATCAAAGATTTGCCTCTGAGTTGTAGGGGGGGACCATTGATGCAGAGCAAGCTCACCCCCACTTCCCATCACCCGTTTGTTTACACACTCTCCCGCTAGCTTACAGCTCTCACACCCTCAATCTAACAATATCTGTAGCTTCTACATCACAAATGCAAGCTTTCTCCAATAGAATGTTTTTTTCATATGCTCCTGACTCACAACAATTTAAATAAAAAAAATAAAATAAAAAAGCATTTTGAAGCTTACTTTTCTTTACATGTGTCCTATATCATGAGAAAATGCCACAAGAACTTGTTGAAAATGCCAAAAAACACAATTTTCAAAGTGGCTCTTTAAAGCACATTGGAATATTACACACTTTTCTACTTTTATTTAAATGTCTTATTATCTCACAGTTCTGAATCCCATGGTTTCATCACATGTCCTTGATAAATAAAACAAGATTAAAACATTTTTTATGTAATTTATGAGGCTGGTAAAAAAAAAAAAAAAGATCATATTCTCCAGAGTTCAGAAGTTTTCTTATAGCCTTCAGCCCAATAGGCACTGCTGATCTTTTAGATAGAATAACATCCTAAAATGGAAAGTTAATCAAATGAGCATTATGGCAACATTTATTCAAACTAAATGATTTCCCCATGGTTACTTTCATTTTGTCATATGTCTGCATTTAACTCGTGCTTTTCACTCTGAAACGGTGAAAGAGCTCTGACATGGCAGAATCAGCTTCCATACAAACGTCTTTGCATAAATAGATCTGAATGCTGTTTTTTTTTCTTTTGCTCAAAAACAACTAAATGCCGACCACAAACTGTTACTTTTTATATTTTTCTTTGAATATTTTTCATACGCTAGCTCTTGCAGGCTCATATATTTTGAGCTTTTTTTTTTTTTTGCCACCATTACTTGTCCTATATGTTGGTCGAATTCCAGCTGAGGACACTTTTTACTGTCTAACAGCCGTGTCATTCATCTTGGAACAGTTTTAACTCATTATGGATCCATTAGCGAGTGTCTTAGGGCTCCCTGTAGACTAAAGGACAAATTCAATCTGCTCAGTGACAGTTGGTACCCAACAGACACACCATAAAACCAAAACATCTTTTAGAATGGCCGCTGAGGGCAATGAAGCTGAATGAGAAGGTAGCAAAATTCCTTGTCTGCTAAACGAGTTGGACCACATGGATGATAGGAATTTGTGGAAGCATGTGGTTGAGTGTTCTGCGTATCCTCTAGTTTTAGGTTCAAGAGATGATTTATTTTTGCATGCCTTTCGTACTTTTTTGTATTAATCAAAATAATTGACTCTATTAAGAGAACTGGACAGAGTGAGTGTAATATTACCCAAAGAAAATGGCTTACTTCCGGCTCCAACCAAGTTAAGTCAATTTAGTTGCACAAAAGACACAAATATAAATCGGGGGGGGGGGGGGGGGGGGGGGTGTCAATTCATTGCGAAGGAACCATAAGCAATTTTGTGAGCAATGTGTTCTGTTTGTTTGGTAAGGCACCATGGGATCTTTAATACAGGATGGGGCCGTACCATTAAGGCCTTATAGGTTAGCAGGAGGATTTTGAACTTGATTCTAGACTCAACTGGGAGTCAGTGAAGTGAAGCTAATACAGCAGTAACGTTTTCTCTTCTGCTGATTCCTGCAAACAATCTAGCTGCTACATATTGAACAAGCTGAAGACTTTTTAGAGAACTTTTAGGGCACACTGCTAGCAAACCTTTTCCTTTCCAATAAATTCATTCACTGTTTTTATTTGATTACATGACCACTTTCTGTGTCCAGACCAATAGTTTCAGTTCTGATCCTGTGCTTGATGGGCCATGTTCCAGTCTAATCACTGAAACCCTTCAAGTGTGTGGCTATGTTTTCCTTTCCAAATTTTAATGTCTTGTTGTAAGTCTTGTTTATTTAAATTTTGCAATTTTGACTTTTCTTTGAGAGAGGTGATCATTCCCCAAACCATTTTTTTTCCATGAATGGTGGTGGAACCAGAATTTAACACACTTGTTGGAATCAAATGCTCTGAATAGACTGACGCAAAGTGGGTTAGAATGAAAGAAACAAACAGAATTACTATTGAACAATAGAACAGTCTGTCTCTGTTATAAAAGCTTAATATAATGACACAAAAAGAATAATTATTCAATTTAGATGGTGAAATGAAAAGAGAAAAAAAAACCTAAACCTCTGATTATGTATCTTTTTAATCTCATGTGGCAATAACAGACATGTTTGTGGCATTTAGATTGGTTTTCAAAAATGCTCTGGAAATGTAGCACTTTGCCCATTTTGTGCATGAAACTGCCACATTGCTTTTAGTTTAATGAAAAGCTCTGCATGTCTGAGAGGCACTAAATGCACGACATGAGACTTCAAATGTCTTTCACACCCATAATTGTAATCGACTCATTTAGAAATTCTCACTGCCCCAATCCGCAAGCCCGGAGACTGATGGGAAATGTGTTCGAGCTATTCCATCTAAACCTTTGCCCGCCTACAAAGGCAGCATCCCTGAAAACTGCCAAGAAATTAGTCCCAGTGCTGCGATCAAGCTTCAGCTCAGCTGGAGAGAATAAGTGCAGATCCAACAGTCTTGCCATGTTCTATTTTCTCCTCTTCTACCCTCCTCTTCTCACACTCTTCTCACTCACTTTGCCTGTAGATGTCTAATGCAATGCCTCATTATCAAGTGCACCCCCTATCTCCATCTGTACTGTCAGAGAATTCATCACACAGCAGGCCCCATCACCTGTTAGCAGTGATTTACAGTGGTGGAGATGTGGCTAAAACGTTCTCTTTTAAACTGCTGTGCACACTGCCAAAAAAGTTTACTCTGTCAATTTAATACACCTTTGAAATAAAATAGTATTGTAATATATTCAAACTGCGCATCATGTGATATTTGCAGTTAAACAAAAATAAGTTTTGTTTATAACAAGAATATTGTGTTGTTGTGAACGAAACACATAAGAGAAGGATTTAAAACAACACCAGAAAAGCACAAGCTACAGATCAACAAATGTGTTAACTGCCTGACTGAAAACAAAACACTCTTTAGAGTATAAAAGCTCTCCACTATCAACACATTGGAAGACATCAATTTGACAAGCTGAATGAGATGATGGCCTACAGATCCAATTTACTGATATTTATATATAAACCACAATATCTGTCTGTCTGTCTGTCTGTCATTCAGATTAGATCAACTGAGTGAAATGGTTTTAAAGTGAGGTGGGATGAGAACGTTAGAAGGTTAAACTCCCTTAAAACAACAAGAAGGATGTTTGGAACAAGTTGTAAATCAAATCGAACTATACCTTGATAAAATGGTTTCAAAATGAAAATCAATTACAATCGGTCCTGGAAAATACCATTCGGATTAAGGCACAGCAGATTTCTTTTTTATTATACCATAAAACGATCACATGTCATTACAACGGACTACACGTGATTATTTTGATGTGGAAAAAAACGTTATGATTCTAAGATGTGAATGGATTTGTCATTATTTCTTGTTTAATTGTTCGTACACATATTTATCTTTCATTATTATCTTGCAAGAAATACAAGGAATCTGAAAAAAAAAACGTCACCTGCACAGTTTAGTACTCAGGTATTTATCTCAGAGTCACACTGGCTGAATTTTTGGCTAAAGATGTCCTGGATCGATTTTAAGTCAATGATTCAGCTTGTTCAAAATGAACCAATATAAACTATGAATTGTATAATCAGTCACAAATTAAGGTATGAAACAAATTGCTGTTAAAATAAATCGTGACACCCCTAGATGGATGACACCCCTAATGAAGTCCTTTGTGAAGGGCTCAGGCAGCTAGTATCAAATGAGGAGAATGAGAAAAGAGAGGACAACCCCTCACAACAGGTCCCACTGTAAAAACCAAAGCAATGACGGATACTTAGAAACTCTAATTATCTCTAAAAAAAAGCCCAGAGACAAATCGATAACTAAGATGGGTAAGAAAAAAATTTGCTTGTAAGTAGATATCAATTTAAGTGGTTGGAGTTCTACAGTGGTGTCTGAGCAACAAAGAAAAGTTCCAAATTCAACATACAAATTCCTTAAATTGTGGGGCTGAAGGATAACCTTAAGATCCCGTTTATTAGGAAATGGGTTAGAAATTTCACAAGAGGACATTGGGGTAGAGTCACAGGCCTTATACTGGTATTGTGGGTTTTTGGGTTGTCAAGGGTTTGTTAAGGGTCATAGAGGGGTGTGACTGGTTGAAGGCGGTTCAAAGGTGAGCTCAGGTATGTCTTGCAGTTCCCCTGAGGCTTGATGAAAATAGAATGTTTGACTGTCTTAAATGTAATGATGTACAAGTTACACTATCAAAGGATGCCCTTGTGCCTTTTTAATCATTAGTAAAACCTTAGTCACATAGCTAGATACTGGATTTGTCTGTGGGTAAAAAATGGGCGAACCTATACGGGACTGCAGGTGGCCTTCTGTAAAGACCTCTCACAAGCCTCTTATGCAGTCAATAGAATTTGGAGGGTTAAAAACTTGTATAAAAAAGGGGATTTCACCTACTTTACCCTTACTTACCCTTGCGTAAAAAAGAAGACAGAGATAGCATCTGTGATGGAAAATGAAGCACAATGGATTATGAACTGCAAACTTGGATATTCTGCATACAAGGATACAAAACTAATATGTTAAAGGTCTGATAAAAATGAATACACATTTTCCTCCTTTCAAACCCAAAAGTTTTCACACAGTGTTTGTGGATGGGTAAAACACAATATTCAGCATTTACATTACAAAACCAAAACAGTAAGCTATTATTTTTCTTAAATAACAACAATTATATGAGTAAAAGATCAGATGGAGAGATAAAAAGTAATTCAATTCAATTTTATTGATATAGCCCAATATTACAGCCATAGCCGTCTCAATGGACTGATTATGAATATATTGCAAGAAGCAAAAATAATTATTAAAAAAGAAAAAGTAAACAATAGCTGGTTATAAAACAGACTAAGCTGAACAAACATCTCTGCCGTTACACCCTCCTTCGCGGTCAGGAAAAACTCATAAAAAAACCCTATCTTTTTTGGGGGGAAAAAAACTAAGAAACCTCAGGGTTGCCCACATGAAGGAGAGATCCTCAACCCCGGACGGACATGTGATGTGCTAGAACTATTAAAGAAAAGTGAGCTTATTTAATTATGTAACTACATGGCATATATGTATGTATATATATAAGCTCTAACAGTTCTCTTCTCCACAACTGTCTCAATACATTACAGACTCAATATGAAGCTGTACGTTGTGAGAAAACGGACTTTTCTCACAAGAAACCCCCAGAAAACTGGCTTTTCATTTTTTTCCTTTTATTTGGAAAGTTCAAACTAAGCTACATTACTTGGTACCAACATAACCCTGACAATAACCTGAACACCGTTTTGAAAATTAGTATGACATCAGTTGATCTGGTCTGGCCTTAAATCACAGAAAATGACTAATTTCAGCTTTTAGTTTTATTGGTGAAGTCATGAAACTGCCACAACCAGCATGCAAAACTGCATCATGTTTTGTTTAAGAATTTTCATTACTATATGTTGTGAATTCGTTCATAAATCCTACAGTGTGCTAAACAGAGGATATTCACATTAGCTTATTTATTCAAGGTACGGTGATGTGCAAAAGAGAGAAAAAAAGCCCTTCTGCTCCCACCATATCAGTGGAGGTTAATGAATTATAATGCTGGTCACAGAAAAAAGGAGTCTGTGAGAAAGAAACTAATACTATGATCTTCATCGACTTGAGGCCAACGCCAGGCCTACCAACCCAGCAAACCCATGAGAGCCCAGCCGTAAGGCCCATAAATCTAAACGCTTTTATGCTTGTGGGACTCAAAGGCGCCACCGAGTGCAAATGTCAAGTGTGTATGACTCTGCCCAAGCACAAGGTGGATCAGGTGAGCCTTTAGAGGTCTCCCAGTAACTCTTTGAACTTGAGCCCCAATCAGCCCAGCTTGATCTACTTTTGATAACTTTTGATTTTCAGAAAAAAAAAATTGGTGTAAAAGTAAAATGTATCTTAAAAACGTAAAATATAAAAAAAAAAAACTTAAAGAATTAAAAGAAAATTATTTAATTTTTCAATTAAAAGTTTCAGACCAATTTAAGTTTACAAAAAAGAAAGGGGAAAAATAGTGATACATACTCAGTCTTCTTTAGATGAGCATCATAAAGACTCCTTTTATGAGGTTTTTATGTTTCTCTTTGAAAATCAATTGTAGTTTCACTGTTCATGTCTAGAAACTGTAAAATAAGAAAAAAAAGCCAATATGTTTTGTACCTGTGCTGCTGAATGTTAAAGAGCCCACATCAAAGGTGATAAACACAGAGTACCACATGCTTCTTCTTAAACTTTATTCAGGGAACTATGTCAATTCGACCAACTGAGATCTAAGAGAAGAATGATGCAAGTATAGTTTCAGACTAATAATATAAATAATTATGCTGATAGTTGAGTCTGTCTGTTTTAGAAGTACCTTCAGTATGGATGCTGCTGTCTGTGTTCCTGCTTCTTCTCACGACCTTTCACCTGACTGCCTAAAAGTTTGTTTGTGAACATTTTTTACCTGTTTTATATGAATTAAATCAAGCTGTACTTTTGTTTTCATCGTTTTGAATCAAAATGCTTGATATTACCTACAGATTTGAACAGAAAAGAAGCTCAGACTATTTTTAATCGTCAAGTCTAAACTTTATGACTTTTTTCTAACATGTTAACTTCTGGTTGGATGATATTTTTTGGTACATTTTTAAGATTTGTAGTTCAAGGGGAAAAAAGTCAAATCTAACACTCGGTATGTAAGATATATGTTTAAAAAAACTTATTTGAGATACATGTTAAAAGCAATGTTTGTGTACATGTATGCACATATGTAAAGTGGCAGTTTAATTCAGTCTCTGAGGATTTCTTTATCAGCCATTCTCTTTATTTTTCACAGACATTAACATTGCTTATGACGAGGACAGATTTGAGAAAAAACTTAAAATAAACTTGTATTTTCCTTATAAGGTTTTTAAATCGGTACATATTTTACTTGGCCAGTAGTCTGCTGCAAAAAAAGGCCCATCTGTGGCTGTCACACTGTGGTTTAGAAAGCTTCTTATCATCTTTTGAAAAAGAAAAAAAAGCTGCAATGTGTCAAATTGACCTTTCTTTAAAGGGATATGTAACAGAGCCACAAGTATTTAGCATAAAATGGTTTAGTTTGTTTGCATAATGTTGTTCTTCCTTTTTTATGAAAATATGGTTACATGGCTTACATAGAATGGTAGCAAATGTGACTCATATTTCAAAATAAAAGAAAATGAAAACGCAGTTTGGATGATTGATTTTTCATTTTATTTAAGAGACAAGGTTAGGATACACCTTACCGGCGCAGCTTGAACACATCGTCAGTGAAGAGCACATGGTCATAGGGTGTTTTGGGTCTTTGATTTTCAGACACACTCATCTGGGCGACCCGGCGGGGGTTGATAAGACCAAACGGTACGACATGGTATTCAAAATGACCTGTGGTAGTGGAGACAGCAGTTTTCCACTCGTCACCTTCTCGGATGTTTACCAGGTTGCTTCGCATATCCACTTTTGTGAAGAATCAGGCCTACCTCAACTGTTTTAAGGCTGGAGGGACCAAAGGCAGAGGGTAGCGATATTTAACCATGATTTCATTTAGGTTACAGTAGTCAATGCATGGGGGGAGCCCGCCGTCTTTTTCACAAAGAAGAACCTGGCCGAAACCGGGGGACGTAGATGGCTGGATGACGCCCTTCTTCAACTATCTTGAGTCCCTGTCTCTTTTGAGTCAACTGATGCAGCTATATTGTGAAAATGAAAAAGCATTTCCAGTAAGGACTTTTATTTTGAAATATGAGTCACATTCCTCTCCGTGACAAAGAGGGAATAGTTTTACCTGAAACGGAATTTACAAATCTCTTCAGCACATGTGTATTTCTGTGCACCCAGAAGAAAGTAAATTTGGCTATTTAACTTTTTATTAGAGAAAACAATAACCAATAAATGCAAATTTGATTCATGTATGATCCTGTGGTTCTTGTGACCTAAGGGACTTGATACTAACAGGCATGAACACCCTTTCATGGGAAAAAAACAATGGCGGAAATCGACTGCAGGGTTTAATTAGACCTTGTTAGCTAAATAATTGCATCAGTAATGTTAATAATGAACTCTAATTACTTGTGGAAGGCAAAATGAGAAAATCAGCAATGGGCAGAGGTAGGCAAAGGGGGAGTTCAGGCGTGCTGCAGGTGACTCCTTGAAGGAATTTGTTGGAGAATTTGTGTTTTGTTGGAGAATTTGTGTTCCTTTTTCCAGATTCTAGAAATGATCAACCATAGTCTAAGACTTGGAAAGATAGATCTGTAATTTAATGCGTTTCAGTGTTTTGTTTTTTTTTCCCCAGATATCTGGGAAGGTAATTCATATGGTGTCTTCCACTCGTCAATAATTCTGCTCGTGAGTTCTCGTTAGGTCTCTCTGACTTTTTGCCTTTATCCTGAGGCTAAATGCCCTGCAGTGTTCCCAGGTCGGCCAGCTCCTTCCATGTCCTCAGGCTCTGTGTCTTTATGTTCTTTCAGTCCTGTCATGCTGTCAGAACAGGAGATTAGTCATTCAATCAGGCTGAAGAGAGGTCTTTTTGTAGATAAGGCCTGTTCTGAAGAAGCTCCTTTACTTGAGAATGGACCCCTGCTTATCAGCACAGGCCATTTGCATCTTTCCTACTATTTCTTTTTTTTCCAGTCTGTCTGAATCCTCAAAGTTACCCTATCTCATATAGTTGCTCTTTGCTTCATCAGTCATATTTTCTTTTTGCATACTTTTTATTTTCAACCCTTTGAGGCTACACTTAATAAATTCCCTGTAAAATTAATGCATTATTTGTTGTGAAAGCACAAAATTTTATTTTCTCTCATTGCAATTAAATCATTTTTATTTTCTGACACTGACATGACATCTAACTGTTGAGCTCAGAGCAAGATTTTCCACCCTTCTGTGTATTATAGGCAGCCAGTTTCGCCCAAAGTGACTGCTCAGCATGCTTCAGCAAAGCACGGGGGAATAGGCTGACACAAGTGTCAAAAACGAGCGATGCAGGTTGCAAGGAAACAGATTTCCAGAAGCAGAAAGATGAAAGGATTGTGCATTTTGAGGGGGGCTTTTAAGTTTATCTCCGATTTTTAAAAAGGCAATTTAATGATATGGTGCTTGCAAAGCTTTTTATAATGAAAACTTGGGGTTATGTGGGGTTAACCTGCAGATTTTAGCTCCTCTTGTAGGAAGAACACAAGTAAGGCAGTTTTGCTTTATGACTTCAATTACAAACAACCATCCTACATTAATCTCTAAAGAGAAATCCATGGAAGGTAACACTTTATTCTTCAAGTCACCCACTCAATGTCTTTGTATTATAATGAGCGGGCCTGTACATTTATATTTGATATTTTGGTTGCACATCCATGATACCAATTTCCCGTTCCACCACATCCCAAAGGTGTTTTGTTGGGTTGAGATCTGGTGACTGTGGAGGCCATTTGAGTCCAGGGAACTCATTGTTTTGTTCAAGAAACCAGTCTGAGATGATTCCAGTTTTACGACATGGTGCCTGATCCTGCTGGAAGTGGCCATCAGGAGATGGATACACTGTGGTAATAAAGGGATGGACGTGGTCATCAACAATACTCAGGTAGGCTGTGGTGGTTGCAACCACGCTCAGTTAGTACTAAGTGGCCCAAAGTGTGCCAAGAAAATATCTCCCTCACCAGTACACCACCACCACCAGCCTGAACTGTTGATACAAGACAGGATGGATCCATGTTTTAATGATGTTGAAGCCAAATTCTGACCCTACCGTCTGAGTGTCGCAGCAGAAATGGAGACTCATCAGACTAGACAATATTTTAACAATCTTCCATTGTCCAGTTTTGGTGATTCTGTGTGAATTGTAGCCTGTTTCCTGTTCTTAGCAGACAGAAGTGGCTACCAGTTTGGTCTTCTGTCGCTGTAGCCCAGGGGTCGGCGACCCGTGGGTCCAGAGCCGCATGCAGCTCTTTCATCCATATGTTGCGGCTCTTCGTAGCTTGGGAAAATAAATTAAAAGTGTCAGATTGAAGTGTATTTTATTTGTGACACAAACTTGTATTATGTCTTCTTTTTAAGTCAAAGTTTTTAAGTTCTTTCTTCAGACCTTGTACAAATTCGGTGATCGGCATTTGCGTTCTTCAGAGACGTTTGACAGCACTTGTGTCAGCAGGCAGCCGGCATGAGCCCAGCAACACAGAAACTGCACAATATCTGAACAAAGTATATTACTTGTGTTTTTTTGGTTTGTTTAATTGTAATTAAAAATTGTAAAATTATTGTGATCTCAAAATATTAAAATAAAACTATTCAGGGCTCTAAATTAACACTCACTTGCCCATCGGCCACATGCGGGTAAAACTTTTGCCGTTGAGACATTGTTCATCATCTCTGACACGGGACTCAAACTCACAACCATGACTTCAGGTGTCTGCCTTCCCTCCCAACCACAAACGTTCATCCCAGAGTTTGTTCAAACATTTATTTCTAACTTTATTGTGCAGTTTTAATCCTCACCTCCGCTGCAGCTGGTGCATTCAGGGGCTGCATGGAATTTTTGCACTAAAAGTGCACTATTGTTTACATTCAGGTGTGCTGGTTATTTTCTAGCATTTGCTCACACTGATCTCAGCTAACGCATTGTTACTTTTTGAAATGACAAAGACTTGCAACTACAACACGCTGATCTGTCAGAACACACAATTTACAATTTCATCCAGTCTCAATGCATGAGATTAAAAAAGACTAATTTATTATATTGTTTATCAATAGTTTTATGCATACTAATCTTTATGGAAGCGTAATGCATTCCATAAAAAGGTGGTCTTCTTATTTTAATTGAGTGCAATATACTTAGAAAAATATTTATATAGGCTAAATATAGGCTACATCTTCATTTTAAATGTAAAGTGTTTGTGGCTCCCAGTGTTGTCTTTTCCGTGGGTATCGGGTCAAAATGGCTCTTTGAGTGTTAAAGGTTACCGACCCCTGCTGAAGCCCATCTGTCTCAAGGTTGGACATGTGCGTTCAGAGATACTCCTCTGCAGACCTCGGTTGTAACCAGGGGTTATTTGAGTTGCTGTTGTCTTTCTATCAGCTGGAACCCGTCTGGCTATACTCCTCCATCCTCTGGCATCAACAAGGCATTTCCACCCACAGGACTGCTGCTCAATGGATATTTTCTCTTTTTCGGACCATTCTCTGCAAACAGAGATGGCTGTGGGTGAAAATCCCAGTAGATCAGCAGTTTCTGAAATACTCAGACCAACAACACTCTTGTACCAACAACCTTGCCATGTTCAAAGTAACCTAAATCATCTTTCTTCCCCCTTCTGTTGCTCAGTTTGAACTGCAGCAGATCGTCTTGACCATGTCTACATTCCTAAATGCATTGAGTTGCTGCCATGTGATTGGCTGATTAGAAATGTGTGTTAATGAGCAGTCTGACAGGTATGCTTACTAAAGTATCCAGTGAGTGTTTGATGAGTTTTGTACTTATGCTTTTGTACCTAAAGAATTTTAATGCAAAGATATTGAACTTTATGAAGAATACCATCAACTAAAAAAATCCAAGCTTTGAAAAAAAAAAAAATAAAAACAGATCATCACACGGGTGAAACACACAGCATCTCCTCTATTTTTCTCTGCTCCACTTCCTCTTACCTCACCTGCACATATTCATCTTAGCCCTACATTTTACCTTCTGGTTCCACCTTTTTCCTTACGGGCTGTGCAGCATGAAATATGATATGGTGTGCAGAGAAAGACCCAAAACAAGGCAATTTGTCAGAGTTAAGGACATACAGCAGCAGGGCACAGAGAGTACAGCTTCCTCAATGAAACCCACAGCTATAGGTAATCACTGGTAGCACCCTATAATTTCTGTTTGTCACAGGCCATGTTAAAAAGACTCAGTGATGTGCAGGAAAATATATAAAATGAAGAGCAACAAACAGACGTAAATAAATTCAAGCCATGCAGTTGCTGCCTTGGTTTATGAGCTTCTCTTTCCTAATATGTGCATTCTTGTTTTCTCTTCATCTCTGCGTGTTTCTTTGTTTACTCGTTAACCGTATCTCAAAAACCCTCTGTTTTCCCTTCTGAGTCTCTTTCGCTCTAATCAGCATTTCACTCGCATCTGCTGGCTGCAACTGCAAGTTGTGAGAGCACAAAGACGGCAGTTTGCCTCCAAAGAAAAAGTAGCCTGAAGACCTCTGCAGTCTGAGTTTGCTGCACTGCTAAAATGTGCCAATAGTTTCCGGACTTGCAAGAATGAGCCTATGGCTGGTTTTTCTTGGCTGTGTTCTCATTCTTGATTCCCCCCACTGTCAGAATTAAAAAACAAACAAACAAACACAGAATTCCAACTAAAACAGCAATGTAGCATGACACATGGATAAAATTGATGAATTTCGCACTCTAACACAATGCTATAGATGTTACTGCTTTGGTCAAACTCAAAAAGCTCATAAAGCTTTGAGTCCAAGGCTAAGCTGAAGAGCTATGGTTGTTAGGGGAACAGAGAAGCAAGAGTTTGCAAAAAATCTGGTTAAATCAGGATAGCACGATTCCAAAAATTTAATACAGAGCTTAATGCCAAAAAACAATTACGTTACTTTTCATTTTTATAAAACCTTTATATGGGAAACATATACTTTATGTTTTTAGACTTTAATGAACAAGTGTGTTGTTTTTCTGATTCAGGAAACCAATGTACACATATTCAGTCAAGTCTGATTAAAAATGCCAATTTCAAAAAACAAACAAACCTTTTTAGAAAAGACTATAACAATTGTAAAAAGTAAAAAAGTCAAGCTAAGACAAAGAGTAGAATTATTAAGGACTGCTATCATTCAAACTCAGTACAATAAGCCCAAAAGTTAAATGTGATATAGCATCAAGTTTTTTACAAAACACCACAAACTAAGTGTGCAATTGAGAAGCAGCTCCAATTTTCCATCTGTCATGACTGAAGTTAGGGAGGACTGAAAACAGGCACTGAGACGCAAAAGCATTTGCTTTAAGGCAAAATGGACACAATATTTAACTGCAAGAATGGAATTCAGCAGCATGGGTTTGTGACAGCATAACTAAAAGCAGGGCTCAGAGTCATTCAGACAAACCTTAAAGTCATTCATACTCCACATACTACAAGTCTTTTGTTCAGTTTTGTTGCCAAGTAACCTCTTTCATGCAAACACGTGAAAAAGATTTGAAGGCAAATAAGATTGAGCTGTAGTTCTAATCAGGTGAGGTGAGCCACAAACCCTGACGTCCCTGTTTTAGAAAAATATGTAAATGGAATCTTGAATTACACTAAATACTTGTTCATTCAATTTGAGGAAATAAAACAGTTTTCTGTCTAACTCCTAATACAAATGCACCTTTATATACAAATGATGTAAAAGAAAACCACAGTAAATACAGATGCAAAAAAAAAAAAAATCAGAGGGTTTTTGTTGTTGTTGTTAACAAGAACTGAGCTTTTTTTTTCCTATCGAAAGGATTTTAAAGCCATGTTTCAGCTCACTTTGTATTAATACTGAGGCTGATTTAAAAATGTTTCATGCAGTCAATTCTCACATTTAATATTACATCCTGGTTTGGCTCACTCAGTCTCACACATCACAAAACTCTCAACAAGATGCTTAAAATGAGCTGCAAACTTCTTTCCACCATCTACAAAAGCAGAGTCCTAAGAACAGGAACACAGCTCTGCACAGACAGCTCTCACACTCTTCATACAAACTACTGTCTCTTACCATCATGTTGCAGGTTCAGGTCCCTCATTCAGAATAATAGAGCCACAGCAATTCACCTGCTAAACAGCTGATAAGACTGATTGTAACAGTATTGTTATTCTTTTATTGATTGATCCATTTCTTATGTATTTATGTTTGATAAATACCTTTTAAAAAAAGCTCTGTATGTGTGGATCTTTACGTGTGCTGACATTCGTTATACAACTGAAGTTCCTGATGGATAAGTAAAGTTATCTGAATTGAATTAATACTATATATATGCTGTCACAAACTTTTTTTTATACTTGTTTGACTAGTTTTCTGATAATCATATGTATTTCAGAGGTGTGACAAACACATAGAATATTAATCACTGCCTCATACATCCTTTTATTCAGCTTCCTATTTAACAATAACCTTTCTCACCTTTAAACTAGGTTTTTTCTCTGCATAACTCTGAAGAACTCATATTTATTCATGCATCATCTTCCTTTCAACAACTAAGCCCAAAAGCTGCAGAAACAAGTTTTTCCTTGAAATAAAAACATTTTAGAGGGAAAAAAGGAGGTTAAAGTCATGCAACTGAAAAGTTAAAGAGTCAGTTTTAATGTTTAGATTTATGAAAAACCAGGTTATTGAAAGTATTGACACAAATTTGCACAAAATCTCGAGTTTAAAAATTGAAAATGTTTTCACACTACATCTGCTTGGTTTACAGAGAAAGTTTACATGGATTAAAGGTGTGAAAGCTCAACCAAATCGCTAAATTGTCGACTAAACTAGCCAGCTTTGTTCATTGGGGGTTTTACCTTGTAGGTCTGGTAATTTTCAGGGTTCTGATACAAGTAGAAGCTCATTACAAGCCAGAAGTCAACAATAGTTCAATTGTCTAGTTGTTTACACACAATGGGGTTTTATTTACAAGCTCAAAGTTTCTCACGAGAACAATTTTACAGTGCAGTGTTCCCTTACTGCATTGCAGTTCACCTTTTGTGATTTAGAAAAATTGGATGCGAAGTTCTGCCAAAAATATCCACGAGACTGCAAAAGGTGAACCACAATATAATGAGAAAACACTGTTCATAAGAAAACAGGTTGAACAAAGTGTGTGTTGCTGCAATCGTGCATGGTCTTCATGACCCCAAGGGCTCCTGCTTTTTTTTGGTTTTTTGACCCAGCATGATTGTGAAAGAGGCATGCTTTTTAAAAAGGTCATGGGGGAGTTCCTCTCATTGCAGTAAGAATGATCAAAAATGGTTAGTTGCAGGTACGATAATAGTGCTTGTCTCCCAAACAAGGTGTATCCAAAATAACCATTAGGTGGTGTGGATAATACATGTGTCATATTACCTGAAATAGGAGTTCAGATAAGTGATCTTTATCACAATGTATATTCCCCTTTGTGCTAATGCATATGCAGCCTGCGACATGCTGCTCTATTCCACCAGTAAGCTGCAGATATGCATCCACGGGCCCTCTTCATCATCTCTGCAGACTTTAACCACATGTCTCCTCCATCTGTTTTTTCCCCACATTCACACAGTATACTACCAGTCCCACCAGAGACAGGAGAATACTACACATGTTGTATGCCAACACCATAGAGGTAAATTCTTCTTTCCCGCTCTCTCCTCTTGGGAAAGCTAACCACAACATTATTTTCGTACTGCTAGTGCATAAGCCTGTTTTGCACATACAGCCTGTGGTGCTTGTGTTAGAAAAGGTGGACTACAGGAGCTCTGAGGGACTGCTTCAACACCTCTGTATGGTCAGAGCTGTAACCCACAGAAAGAGGACATCAGCACCATCACAGAATGCATGACTGACTATAAATTTCTGTTTTGAAATGCTGCACCCTCCAGGACAAAGCAGTGTTTTCCTAACAACAAACCATGGCTTTCTCCTGCCATCAAAGCTCTCCTGAAGGACATGAAGACAGCTTTTAGATCGGGGAGCAAAGAGGTGCTGAGGGCACAAGAAGCTGAAGAGAAAGATCCAAGAGGGGAAGGCCAGCCAAAAAAGGATGACGGCGAAGCAACTGGAGCAGCAGAATACCACTGGCTTGTAGCAGAGCCCTAAAACCATTTCAAGCTTCGAAGAACCTCACACTTTGGATGAAGAGGGACAAGTAGTGTATTAACAATCTAAAAAGACGTCTTTGCAAGTTCGAGTGATTGCAGGATCTTCCCCTTTTTTCTGGACAACATCTCATCCCTCCTTTCATACATCTGGTTTAACAGCATCTTACATCTCTGGTCCATCCAACCACCCTGCTACTGACAAACTAATGAGATCTGAGCTCAAGGTGTTTTTAGTTGTGTTTTCTTTGTTCGTGTTCTATCTTCAGATTCTGTTCTGTTTTCTCAACTGTTTTCATTTTAAGTTATTGTTAAAGCCTTATAAGGTCATTTCCTGCTTTGTCAACCTTTTTGTTCCTCCCTTGTTTCACAGCTTGTTCATTTAAAAGTTGAATTACTAAAGTTTTGAGTTTTCTATCATTTTTTGGGGTCCTACACCATCTGTGACTGATAGAGGAGGTCAAATGGAGGGTAGCATATGCACCTCACGGTATCTTCCCCGGACTCCCAAAGTCGTATGCAGATGAACTGTGTGGAGCTTGTCTTCAAAGTGAGCCTAACACTGACAGCAGTACCACAGCTCTGGGAGACTTTCTCTGGAATCAGTACTCAAGTCAACAAGGCAAAGATCTGAAGTGTTTCAGGCCAGTCGCTCTCATGTCCTGGATTACAAAAATTCAAGAGAAGATTGATCCTGGACCCTCTGTGGTGAGCTCTGATGGATTCGCCCCACACTGGATCGATCTCAGTGTGGAGAATCCCATCGTGTGCTTCATCGTGCACTAGCTCTGCTGCAAGTTCACAACAGCATCATAAAATGTATCTTTGACTTCTCTAGCACTTTTACCCAACAAAACCGGAGCTTTAAAAGGAAAAATCAGAGAGAGCAAGAGGCGACTCTGATCTAGATGAATAGATCATGGACTACCTTCAAACAGGTCTAAGATAAGAGCCAGAGTCTGGACGTCTGGGATCCTTGGCTGCAGTGTGGGAGCCCCCCAGGAAACTGCCCTGGCCCCTTTTCTTTTCACTCTCTACACTGCAGAACTTAGATACAACACTAAGGGCTGTGTTGTGCAGAAGTTTCTGATTTTTCCAGAGCCTCAGGTTGCAGACCCCCTTCATGCTAAGTGTGAACCAAGTAAGATTGATGAGTGATGTTTATTGTTGCTTGTATTAGACAACATTTTAAAACTTGGCCTCAAATTTGCCTGAGAACGTCAGCAAACCTAAGATCCTTTTTAACTCTTTAAAGCCTCTTTTAAGTCCCTGTGATTTCTCCTGCCCGACTTCTTCTGTTTTACTCGGTTTTTAAAGTTTTTTATTGACAAAGTCAGTGCTGTCAGGTTTTGACCCTCTGCTTGTACTCCTGACCCATTTGTTAGGCCAATTTCCAAGTTACCTTTTCATTCATTCTAAAATGTTAGAGAAGATGGTTTATCTTCAACTGCAGGGCCATCTAAAAAAAACATGATCTTTTTGAGAAGTTTCAGTTTCACTCTACTGCAACTCTTTGTACAGTGGTACTGACCAGTCTCTGCGCCGCCGTCTGTCGCTGGTCCAAAACTCAGCTGCCCACCTGTAAATGGGGACCAGACAGTGTGAGCATATCACTCCCATATCACTAGAATTGTTTTTAAGATTTTACTTTTGTTTTTTTTTATGTTTGAATGGACTGGCACCTCAGTACCTTTCAGAACTTTTACATTTTTCAACGTCAAGTCCTAATGTCTGAAGATCACATGATTTTAATGGTTCCCAGGACTTTGCTTGTGATTCAGGGTGACAGAGCTTTTTCAGCTGCAGCTCCCAAACTCTGGAATGCTCTCGCTTTCCTGTGAGGTCGGCCAGTTTCCTTACCGATTTTAAGTCACTTTTAAAAACCCATCTTTTTACTTATGATTCTAATTCCAGTGAGCAAATCTAGTGGTCCAGCTTGAAATATTATTCTATTGTTTACTGATTGTACTTATATTTGATTTTATGTTCAGCACTTTGTTTGCTTCTGCTCTAGAAGGTGCTTTACAAATAAAACATTGATTGATTGAAAACATGTCACGAAGCCTTGCTTTTCTAAAAGGATAAAAACACCAAAAAAAACAAGCTTGAGAGTTGTTGGAACACACCGGTTTAAACCAGCAAATAAATTCAATTTTAACTACAAAATAAATGTTGAGTTTCATACAAAGTTATCACTTCATTTGTTCTAAATACAAATTATCACAGAAGGAAAAAGAGGGCTTTGGTTTTAAAGTCCAAGTATTTTTCTTTCTGTGGTAAAATAGAATCATCTGAGTTCAACTTGCTTAAAAAACCTCCGGGTGGTTTCTTGGTGAATGTCCATGGCTTCAAGTACTTTTATTTTGAAGCCTACCTCAAACAGGAAGTCAACATGTCGTCTCTTGTTGTGAACACAACCACAATCTGCTATGCTAAAATAACATAACACATACATTCATTTTACACTGTTCTAACGCAATCGGAAATGTTAGCACTGCTTGCCTTAAAAGGTGCTTTTAGCTGTGACAGCATTGCTGCATCTCCTCTGTTTGTGTCTTGAATACATGCAGATTTATAAATATAAAAGGTCATGTTTTCAGTCTCCCACAGTGGCCTGTAGCTTGCTTTCTTCATTTGGACACACTCAGCGATATATGTTCCTTTGTTGTCCTTGCAGCTACAAATGCAAACGATACTTTCATACACAATTCAGGCTGATTGCTTGCAAATTGCAACACGAGCAATCAGTCCTAAAGGTCAAATTAGAGACACAAATAGGATTTTCCAGAAGCAAATAGACACAGTAATTGCAACTGATATCTAATTGTTTGGCATTGTTGGTGCTTGTAAGCAATAAATATTGTAATGTTTAGCAAGAGCATGTAAAATGAAACCGCAAGATCTTCGCCCTTTAACATCAATTGCTAAAGCATTCATGCTTGAGACCTAAAGAGTCTCATTTGTGTACTGAGGTGAAACATCTTAGCATCCCACCTGCAAGTAAGACCTGTTAGAGGACAGGGTGATCTTTGGACTCATAAACCTACGTAAGTTATTTGTGTTTTCTTGTTAATTGTCGTGGATGTGCAACAACACTTCATTCATGTCACACAGCCTATAAATCACATTCAATGTTGACGATGATATGTCATGTTCACGAAAGCGCCAATTGGCCATGAACGCAGCGCTGTGTTAGAGGGTGTGCGCAGCGAGTTGACACTTCATGTGTGAACTCCATTCAACCGTGCTCATCCATCAAAGTCATTTGCAGCGGAAGGCCACAATCACGAAAAGGGCACTTCTGTATGGATTTTATGCGGCTGTGGAAGGAAACCGGTTAATGAATCTCAATGACTTGCAATTACAGCTGCTGTATTTACATGCAAAAGACTGTGGTGCACGAGGCAAGCTGCTATCACTGCAACAGGGCTTCGTCTCCAGGTGCTGCACTGTGTTGTGTCAACTGACTAATGATTCAGCAGACGACATCTTCTTTGTTTTAAAAAAAAGGCCTAATTTTAGCCATCTGCTTAATACATTCAGTAAAAACTAGATGGTAATTTTATCATCAGTAACAGTCCATTATGACTTAAATTACCCTTTAAAATGCAGCATTTATTATGGATTCATTTATACCTGCTTTTCTGCTGACCTCTGAAATGCTAACCCCTCCATATTACTTAGGGGAGTGAAAACAAGGGTCTGCTTCATGCTACTTTAATAAAGCAAATATATCTATAAATATACCTTCAAACCAAGATTATTTTAAAAATTGTTGCCCCATTTTTTCAATGCAGTATTTATTTAAACATTTATTTTAAATTTGTCCGTACATTTAAATGTATTTGTTTCAAAATAAACATTAAAAACAGATGTAAGAATGTTTAGACATATATGTTGTGGTCCAACTCATTTAATCCTTCTTACATTTAGATAAAATCAAGAGCGCTAACCACTGTGCCACCATGCAGCCTAAATTTTTCTTCATGAGCTATATTTTGCAAGTGACCACGGGTATGTTTATTTTTTTAACTCTTCTTTTAAATTCCGTTTTTGCAGTGTAAGGCATTCGAAATAGCTATGACATTTTTCTGGAAAAATGTTCTTCTCAAATTATGTACTGATAAATCATTACTAATTATTTTCCTTTTTTCTTTATTTTAGTGGAAAAAAGAGTAGTTAATCAAGTTTTCTATTTTGTTAAGACAGCATAAGTATAGCATTTATGGAGCTTGTGCCAAACTCCCTGTTGACATTGGTATCAGTTTTGTAATTTCATAAATGTCATTATTCAGAATACTGGTTTATTAATATTGAGTTTCAAATTTTCAGGTAAAATATGTTGATATGTATTCATTTTTGTATATACAATATATAGATAAAAATTGATTAAATTTAATTAATAGGGATGTATGTAATACATTCTCTTATTTTGAAATGCTTCATTAAGTATAATTACGGCAAAATATTGTAAGACTGTTGTAGCTGTGTTTTTATTTTGTTTTTTGTTATTTTTTTCTGAGAAGAGGAGGCACAGCAACCATAAAAAAGCATCTAAGGAAGTAGAAATAACTGAGAGTTAGTCCATGAATTAAAGGTTAGAAGGAAAAGCAGAGGAAGGAAGCAGGAAACAAAAGATGAAGGAGGAAAAAGATTTGCAGGGATCTTTTTGCACTGGCTCAGCAGCAACTGTCATAAGAAGCGAGCCACTCCCTGCAGCACCACAACTGAGCCCGATGAGGAATAATGAGCTTTAGAAATCCGCAAAGGTCACTCACTGTAAAGATCTCCTTGCACCTTCCTCTTTCCTGAAGCCCAATCAGAAATGCCACCGCCCAAGCTCAAGAAAAAAAGTCTTTAGTTTTGAGATGGTGTGTAAAAATAAAAAAAAAACAAAACAAAAAGAAGAAAAGCAGAGCTAAGCACTCTAAAGAAGATCTTTACCTTTATCTGACAACCCCAAGAGCAGAAGAGCAGTGGGGAACCACAGTGGGAGCTGAGAAGTGAGAAATGAAGGAAGGAAGAAAGGAATTAACTAAAAAAAGGAGAAAAGGGAAATGTTAAAGACAACATGGAGAGACTGTGTCCAAAAATGAAGGCAATGACTACTGAACCAAGGCAGGGAAAGGCATTGGTGATGCAGAGAGATGATGGGACTGAACTCTTTAGAGATGGAGTGAGGGAGCAAATGCATTGTACATTCAAGTGTGTCAAGAAAAAAAAAAGGAAGTGAGGACACCTGGTGCTCATTCATACTGAGCAAGTGTTTGGTCCTTTACCACCTTCTCCTAAATCATCAAAGGGAGGGAAAAATGATCCTTTCCCGGCTGATATTTCACTCAGAAACATATGGTTTCTAATTGCTTCATTTAATCGTAAAAACAGCTGAACTATAACACAGAAAAAGTTGAATGTGCATTTTAAGAGGGGAATGTGCAGGTAATGGTTGGGACTATATTTGTGTTTAGCTTTTAATGCCTGCGTGCTTTGCATTCCATTTAGAGCTGATGCATTGCAGAGTAAACCTGGAACACCTGAACTGAATTAAAATCTAAATTATGCAGGAAAACTCTGCACATAACTCTGATTTGCATGTTGAGTGAACTTTAAACTGTTTGAAAACAGTATTCAAAAAGTCTAAGTGTGGGGCAGAGATAAATATCACCCATCTCACTAGGATTTTCTGTTACACTTAAAACTATTAGCTTGACATTTTGCCTTGAATGTACAAGGTTGAAGCAGGTGTCATCCTCTGTAAAATATCTACAGCTGGTTTAAATTTTATTTTTTTATTGGTACACTGGATTTTGTTTATGAGCCAAATAAGTTAATGTGTCTTAACCCATAATGGTCAACGTGGAGGCTAAAAAAAAAAAAATAATAATCGGATGCCAACTTCAGCCTCATTTGAGTTTTAAGGTGCAAAGAATAAATAAATGATATAGATGACTAAAACTGGTTTTTCTAAAGAAAAAAAACTGGAATCCATCATTTGAACAACTTTAGACAGCCAGTTGCTGAATGTTAACCATTTTTTGTGGTGTAGCAATTTATTTGAGCAACTATTTGATTAATATCATAATTTGTGGCTGTTTATATAATTTATAGTCGATATCGTTTTGTTTTGAATGATCTGTTTTACTGACCTAAAATGGATCCAGAACATCTTTCGCCAAAAATTCCACCGGTGTGACTCAAAGATACATACCTGCTCCATATGCAGACAAGTGAGTTTAATAGCAAACAAAGCCGACAAGGCAAAACACAAAAGAGTAGTCAAAGGACAGGGAGGAGTCAAACATGGAGCTAGTCAAGAAGACAAGTAAAGGCGAGGTCAAAACCACGGACAGGCAAAACCTAGGATTGCTTAGAGTCAAGACAATGTATCACATGGAGAGGAGTCCAGATGAGGCTCATAACAGATGATGCAAATAAGGATGATGCAAAGCAGCTGGTGCAGACGTGGAGAAGAGAGTCACAGCACAGGTTAAAACTCCAGAGAGGGTTCCCTCTAGTGGTGGGAGGTGGGACTCTGGGTCAGAGCCCTGAAAGGTACAGATTAGAACAGTGCAGGTGAAGTTTTTCAGATTCCTTTTATTTCTTAAAAATTAAGTGTAAATTAAATATGTGAACAAACAAACAAGTAAACATTAATTAATGGCAAATCCATTCACATTTTAGTTTTGTAATGTTCATTCCAGTGTTGTCTTTCAACATCAAAATCAAACAAACGGAGCACACATAGAATAATCTACCACACTGTTTGTTCACATCTTTGCAGAATTCAGTGTTTCCACACACACACATTGGACTGTACTGAAGGTTTGATCATTTTGCTGCGTGTTGTCTGCTGTGATGGCACCTTGTCGTTTTAGTGTGAAACAAACATACATTCCATTATTAAGTTGCCTGAGATAGATCAATCTGGTTGAATCATAGGATTAGGCATCGATTCATTGTTACAACCCAAATTAATGTTATTACGGTGTGTAGAAACATCTGTTGCAATAATTCCATATTTGGAGTAAAAATGTAAAAAAAATAAAAAATTGGGGATGCATTTTCAAGATATGACCAAGTGACTTGACATGTGTCAAGACTGAGTTGGATGTCGTGGGGAGAATCTAGTAGTTTTCTAAAATAAAACGTCCTTCAGAATCAGATAATAAATAAAACTGGTACCAACTCTCCCACGGACCGGTACCTAGTTGTTTGGGGTCACTGCTTTTACACAATTCTTACAGCTTTTCAAGATCTTTACTGCACAGATAAATAAGGAACAGCCAAAATTTGGAGCTCAAATCCAAGCAAAACTGAGACATGTTCAAAGTCAGAACAATATTTATCTTAATCTCCTGCCAAGGTTCCAAATTGTACAGAATAAATTGTGTTTTTACCTTACTTAAGATGTATTTGGTAATACATTTTATACCAGCAATGGAAAAAAAAGAAAGATAATGAACTATTTTTTTAACACCAACCGACTAAAGTCATTCAAGAAAAATATGCTGGCTAAGATTTCCCACTGTTGCACTGGAAGGAATCCAGTGCCTCCCGCATGGAAGTCATTACCAAACAATGGAAGCAGGACAAGTTGGAAACAAAAAAAAAACAAGTTAAATCAAAGCAGAATTGTTCTTCACTGAATGTTAAGTGACCGCTGTGAACAAGGTGAGAACTGCTGCTAATCAGATGTACTTTTCTTCCTGACTTTTTTTTTTAAGTGGTTTCTCTTTTGCCTTCTCCAGAAATAATTGCATTATCTTGTCAGCTGGTTCATCCCTCATCATGTATCATAAGTGAGTGTGTCACAGCCTGTTTTAACCTGTCATATTCCAAAATATGACTTTTGTAGAGATAGTGATCTAGGTTATCTATTCCAGGTGATGGCACTGTCAAATTGATATAGTAACTGTTCCAGATCTTTAAAAACATATCTACAGGATTTCCTTTCTGTTTTGTCTAAAAAAAAAAAATGAATGTGAAGGCCATGTCACACAGCCACGACATACATTTTGCGCATTTTCCACACATTAAATTTCAGTCTTTCGTGATACACGTTTGATATACGTAATATGATATATATTTATTTCAAATGTGTTTCCTTGCATTAATCTTTTTCCGATGTGCGCAGATGTCTGTTGAGGGTTTTGGGCTGAAGTGGTTCGATGCATGTTTGCATCAATAGGCCTCAGGGGATCAAACTCACTAACAAAGTTTTAGTGTCACGACATTTGTGTTCAGCTATTTGTGTGGTCTTTCAGCAAGATGTAATTCATAACTTTGACCAAAGCTTTCACATGTTGATCCTTTTAGATTCTTCCAGGGCAGCTGGAGTCAAAAAAGTGAAGTGAAGTGAAGCTGTTTCCAGCTGCTTTTGGCAAGAAAACGAGGAGGATTGAACAAGGCATAAGAGGAGAGATGAAAAAAGTAGAAAAGAAATGTTGCCAGACAGGCCAGAAACATCAATGGAGGAGATGGCCGCAGAAAAAATAAATGAAGAGATTAGTGGCGAAGAAGAGGAACTAGTAGAAGATAATACAAGATGAAGCTGGGGATTGGGATTTGGTAACAAGGAAAGAGGAAGGCAATAATAAAGAAGCAGAATATTTTGGCAGGGATTTTGATGGGTTCTGCTGCAGTTTATGCTGAACCACATGCATCATTTTTCTACCATCTCACTTCTACTGACAGCCAGTCAAGAATTTTACTTCTCTGCTTTGTTTTAATGAAAAAAATGTTCTTGTCTTAACTTTATTCCCTTTTCAGAAATACACTCACTAAAATCTCCATAGTTTAATTCGGGGAAAAAAAGTTGGGTAAAAAAAGGTTAAAATGAAATCACTAAAACCCAAAAAATTGCTCTAAAAAGTAAGAAAAAAATATATTACAACACAAATAACTCAGGAATTGGGTTGAATAAATAACCCAAGCGTCTTAAGTGTGCATGTAGATATCCTGGACACCAAAACCTGTGTTCTCAACAGAATGTTTATTCTACTTCCAAATACAGTCGTTTGGTCAAAAGACCAAAACTGTAGCAGAAATGTTGCTTTTGACAGCCACTCAAAAATGTCTCACTACTGTTGAGCTTAAGGATGGATGATCCAAAAACAGAACTTAACCCAGGACCTGGAAAGGTGCTAAACTCCAACGTAGTGTCAAGACAGAGGAAGTCCCAGGAAATCCAGGAAACACTGATCAATAGTTTGAGGGATTATCTAAGACAACGGTTTAGAAAGATCACAGATCAGGGTAACAAAAAGAGAGAATCCTGAGACAGAACCAGTCAGGGTTCATGGGGACAAAATTTAATTCCAGAAAGAGATCAGCAGTGTCTTGGAGTTTTGAAAACAGCTTTGCCATGAATCACAACAAAATATCAGATGCAGTAGACATGATGCCTTGATGTAAAAAACATTTGTTGCACTATCCCCAAAATACTGAATCCACAAACAATCACACTCAAAATAAGGTTTTGAAATGTGTGGCAGAAATTCTTAGAAAGAAAATAGTGAATATTTTTTAACAAAAAAAAAAAAAAATTGAGATTTGGTTCAAAGATGTTAAGATGGAGAGTTTCCAGAAAGCCTCTGAGTCCCAGGAACTTGGGTCAGCCAGTTAAACTGAAACATTCATTTCCTGTCTGGAGATGTTTGGGTTGCAATACAAGGAAAATTTAGCCAAAGCTACAAAGGGGCTGCAGTCATGAGTGGCAAGAGCTCTCGGGTCCAAACAAAAGTAAATAAGTTGTTATGTTGTTGACTGGAGCAATAGGTGTAGTGTTATGTTCGAACAGGCACGGCGTGACCAATAATTCAGGAGTCACTTTTAGCTCTTGCTCTGTAGCTTTATTTACACTCCACCTCAGCACATTACCTTCGACTCTCTACTAGTCCGTCCTCTTCTTCTGTCCCCCTGCTGGATGTTAACACTACTTCAGTTCCTACACAAATACTCTCAATACAATAGGAGGCCTGAAGGAAATTTCAAATGAAACTAATCCAGAGAACTGTACAAGTGGACTACTGTCGTATTACCCTGAATTTCATTGAAACTACTACTGCACGTCAGTGTGTATTCAGTGAATGCCTGGTTTGTGCGTGGAGCCTGAGAACAGACATAAAACTTGCATAGGGAGACGTGGACGCGAGGGTTTTGAAAGCGGAAGCCCGAAATGCAGGTTTTATGGGCGTTTACGTCGACTTGTGACTGCTTGAACGCGAGTTGATTTGGCCGGTGTGAATGCAGATTTAAAACAAGCATAGCAAATGGCGGAGTGAACTCCTCCAGTCTGACACAGTTTGTGATGTTTGTTGTCCCTTTAAAGAAAGAATACCTTTCAACTTTTTTCGCTTGTGCAGAAATGCTATTGTTTTGCCAGTGAATTCTGCTGGATGTGAGCGCGGCTTTTAAACTTTAAAGCTTGTAAAAAATAAAATAAAACTTGGCAGACCCCTGAGAAATATAGCAGTTCTCAGTGTCAAGACAAGGTGGGCAGAAGCCCTGGATTTGGACAATTTTGTCAAATGTTTTGCTGCAAAAACAACAATTTTCACCTGGTCTTCCACCCAGTATTTTTTATTTGATTTGAAATGGCTTATTTCAAGCAGTCAAAGCAAGAAATAGTACCTAAATAGTGCAATCAACAAAGGTATAAATCCATGCAAAGACATATCAAACATTGGATAATTGTAGATTGCTTGAAAGGGAGTGGAAGGAAGTGAATTTATCTAATCCCACGTAGTATTTGCCTAACTATTAACTTTACAAATGTTATCATCTAGTTCATACCTTCTAATCAGAGCTTTATACCTTACCAATACAGATTCAGATCATTAAGAATTCTTTATCTTCAATAAATTAGATGACAATATCAATAATGATCATGACACTGGATAAAAAAATATTTCAGAATTCATCATAGCATATGCAGATCAAGCATCTAAGTTTAAAATAAATGCAGATTATTTTTCATTAGAAAAAGCAGTAAGATAGATTTTCATCCGTAGAAAAAATAATAATACTAAAAAATGAATATAGGTCAAGTATCAAAGATTAAATATGTGTAGATATTTGAAAAATTAGTAGTTATCCATTTCACATTTTTGTAAACCAAGCGAAGTGATCAATTAGAGATCAATCACTTTAAGAATCATTTGGTTCTTCTTTGGGGCCATGGTAGTGAAGGAGTTACTGCTTTTCTTTTGCTGTAATTCTGCGATAAATCAGGTTTTTAGTGGCTTTTAGCTGAAGATCTCTCGCAGAGCCTGCAAAGTGTGTTGTTTTGGCTGACCCGGAACCAATTGAAAAAATGTAAACTTTAAATGAATAAAGTTCTTCACTTTTTGTACCTTTACCCAACGTAACGCACGATTCCTGCCTTCAACAAGCCCATTAATGCCTCACTCATTCTTGTGCTTTGTGTTAAAATATGAAGGACGAGATTACTTCAATTTCATTAATGGGTTTATTTTGACAAACGAAAATCAACAAATTCATGACTGCAGGTCTAAAGAATATCAATTTCTCTCTCAACGGAATTACGATGCAAACTGAGGGTTGGACGTAAATCACAACCTAATATCATGGACTTCCAGAGGGGACACACTTTAACTTTGCTCAGTGTTGTTTGTTTTAACAGATTTTTTGCATTGTACACGTATAAATGAAACTTTTAAAAAAATACAAACTTTAGGTTCTTTTTTTCCCTCTACCAAGTCCTTTTTATCCCTCTTCTGCCACCTCATGTCAAATGGTCGCGGTTCCTCACTGTTTGGCGTCCATCACAAACGGAGCAGCCATTTAGAAGAACGTACAGAACTAATCTGAGCAAAAGTAGTCTAAGGTGAGGTAATGTTTCACAAAAAAAAACTACTGAGCAAATAAATATCTACACAGAATAGTTTTGTTTTCTTTTTTTACCATAAATACACGAGTGCCATGAATTTAGTGAGACAGAAGTTCTGACCAGTATAATGCTATCTCAAAACAATCTCTGGCATATACAGTATATGTATACTTTTTAAATGTATATTAAACAACCTCTGGACTTTCACAGATAATCAATCTCAGTTTCACTATGAATATTCTGTATTGCAAAAGTCTTGAAAAGCAATAATTGGATGGGCAAAATCAACAAAAGTGGTATATAATTTACACTGGAGGTTAAGTCCTGAATAAGGCTCTAGGGGAGCAGATACAGCCTGATTAATAAGAAGGAGACAGATGAGGTGAAGGTACGCAAAGTAGCTGGGCAAAATGCCAATGAGTGAGATGGCCAAATATGACGATTCACACTGATATATGCCGAGGCATGTGCTGTCCTCCTGTTGAGAAGTGTGACTTTTTTCCTAAGGCACTCTGCAGCTCCTAATGACTCAAACAACAGAAGTGCTTAGTTCATCAGAAGTGTGCTCCAACATTTGCACCAGGATAATGCCCGCAAAACCCACACACCACATGAGTCAACCCAGAAATACACACTTAAAGTCCAGCTGGCCACAAAATGTCAGCATTGGAAATTAGGTCTTGAGGGAAAAAAGTTCTACATTTACCAGCCTTTTTTTAACATATACTTAAAAAAAAACATGATGTTTTTCTTTTTCCTCAAAGATATTCAAATTTGTTACTGCAACACTGAAATTTCCTTTAGATATATTTGACGTTCAAATGGCACCCATGTAGTTTAACCTTTGGTATAAAGTCCAGATCAGCCTGTGCCATTGACTAGTTCTTGGAAAAGCTGCACCTTCTGCAGATTTCAAAGCTTTTTAATAAGAATTTCTAGTTTTCATACGAACATTAAGGTTAAAGGTCGCATTTAGTTAAACCATCGTTAAGCTGTGTTTATCCATGAGCTCGACTCAAAGACAAAGCTGCAAGCAAAAGGCAAACAACTTAATAAGTCAACGGCACGAACAAATCCAACACTTCAAACGTTTTGAAAATGTCAAGACACTCGTGCTAAATCACAACAATACCTGCACAGTGATATTATATAACACCTTTGATATGTGGTTAATACCTTTGATTGAAATGTGAGTAGGCTGTTCAGTATTTTGCATTCATCAAATAAGGTCTTTGTTACTTCAGTCCAAGTGTTTACATATCAAAATCCTTCATAAAAAATATTTCTAGAAAATACAGGAGTGTTCTGTAGTATTAATAACATCTTTTTTGTATTTTATAAGCACTCCAAACACTTGATTTAACCCTTTAACAGACGTCGCTGGTGGCACCTAAATAACACAAGCTCTTAGACAGACCAAAACTCTTTATGCCATCAACAGGAATCTGTCTCAGATTCTGACTTGGAGAAAACCTACTTTTTTTATCAATTTTGCATCGTTATGCAACAAAATTACTAACGTGACTAGTAAACGTTGTACATTTTAAGTTAGTAAGGAAAACCTGAAGTAAAGAAAATCTAACATGAATTTCATAGAGTTAAAAATACACATAGCTGCCTTTCTCTGCGACAGAATCAGCTGATTTACGTCCCCACTGCATAGTGTTACATACAGTATAAGTACAAGGCAGCTTTTCTCCACTTCAGAATTTGCTGGAGTTACGGTAATTGGGTCAACTGTTATGGGATATAAAAGAATGTATCATTAAATGGTTAATGGAAGTAGTTGTAGCGCCCTTTTCAGAGCAAGGGAGTACCAACCGTTTGAAAATCAGTCATGAAGAAGATATAAGTGAGTTCATGCACGGGTATTGGGTAGTGACAGTCCATTCACCACATGCTTAGAGCCTATTCAAGAATCTCTGCTGAGCGCACATGCAATGTGTGGAAACACATGCAGGTCAAAGATGTAGTGCAACAAAGTAAAAAAGAACTAAAACAGTGTTGTTATCTGAAGTATAAAAAGCAGAAACGTTTGCTCTTGCACATCCCATCTTTCAGCCTTGAGGGTGATCATAGACACCACTTTGAGATAATCCTCTGAAAGGCCAATAAGGTACCCCATTAGCTGACAAATGACCCGCTCTATAATCCCCAAATAACTAGACCTGCAGGAATTAAAGGATGCATATCAACATATAAAAGGAACACCATCTTAAACCCTGAATAGACCATTTTCAGTTTCTGATCCTACTTTAAGAGGCTGTCTTTTGAAGTTAGTCAAAAAAGGTCATTTTTATGTTTTCATGTACACAAGGCAGGCAAAAACAAACCAAAAAAAGCACCCTCATTCTGTGTCTTTCTATATTAGCCTGGGCTATGGTGAGGTAGACACAATAATAAAAAGCTGAGCATGGCCTGAATAGGCCCAGAGAGATCTACACATTATTCAGGGCACCTGCATGGCCTTGTTCACTCCAACAAGTTCTCCCTCTTCAGTGATAGCCCTGATCTAGGATTAATGTTATTTCCCCCTATTTGTCACCCCCCTCCCTGCATCCACCACCTCCTCATGGGTAGCACTTTTTTCTTGAGCTTCTTCCCTTCGTGTCCTTTCATTCGTTCCTTCCTTCCTTCCTTTTCCTGCACTGACATGGAAATTGAACAGAGCAACAATGCATGCATCCCCATCTCTGTAAAACTGAAACTCTCAGAGCCTTCAGGTGCTGATTGGTGTGTGGGTACGTGTGTGTGGGCAAACATGTGCCAGTGTGTGATAACAAAAGACGCAGATGTGAAACAAGTAAAGGACAGAGTTGGGACGCAAAGAGGTGCACAAGGTTGTTGGAGTGGGCAGGCAACAGCTGTGGTCACATAGCAATGAGGTCAGATTTACAAAGATTGAACAGAAGCACCCACGGCTGCTTTTCTATTCATCAAAGGTGAAATAGCTGTTAAAATAATGATCTGATCTTTCAGCTTCCACGTACTTCCATACATGTGCATAATGCATTTGGATATGAAGAAATACCAAACAAAACCCTTGTGATGCAAATTATTTTGTCACTGACGAACAAGAGCTTGGACAAAAAAAAAACAAAACACCACAGATCTAAACCCACTTAAAAAATGACAATCTATGATTTATAGATCACTTTAAAACAACATGGGATCAGCTTTTAAGCATAAATGAGTCATGGTTTTCTGCCACCACAGACACGCCCCATTAGTTATGGGTGCAGGAATGGTTTATAATTAGTTTCCTCTGTGTTCCAGCTCTTGTGAAATCTACGCACATAACACAGCTGGATCTTTGACAAAGCGTAAAAACATGGACACTGCCCCACAGTTCTTTTCCCTTTTTACTGATGGCAGCTCATCAGCATTTGAGTAAATCTTTTACTCTAACAAACAGTGCTTTTTGTGAGGAAAATGTTACTCATTATATGCTCCGACAGTTTGAGGCACACAAACATGGCAGAACACCTTTTTATTCTGAAGACGCCATCCAAACAGAGATGATGACAGCTTTGAAAAATAGCATAGCAGATACTCCACTTCAGGCAACAAATGAGTGACTCCCGCTTTCAACTATATCATTTTGCCATTTTTTTTTCTATAGGGAGAGTGGTGCATGCTCACCCTAAACATTAATCTGAGCTGGATGGGTCTTCCTCTTGAATATCCACTGGCTTGGACTAAAATCGTGCTTCATGGTCTGGATTCATGTGCCACTACTTCACACTCCACCATTGGGGATGAGACATTTGTTTTGTCTGTTAGTTAACTACTGCATAAAACAGGGATTTTAGTTCTTTACAAAAATAGTCCACGGTAATGGACATGAGGCCAGGCGAGGCAGTGCCTTACCCTTCATCATCCTCACTTGCCATTAAGAGAAGGTTCGGTTGGACTAAAATATTTGCTTTGCACAAAACAACAAAAAAACAAACAAAAAATTGAATTTTTTTTTTTTTTATTTGCTAATAGGCAAGTAACAATGCAGAAAATATTTTCGTCGGCTCAGTTGTTTGACACTTGAAACATACTGGTAAAAAGTTTAGATGCAATGATTCACTTTCCCCAAGGTTTGGTTTTTGTGCAAGAAGTGTGGCATCCTTTTTGTTCTCCAATCAATGCATGTAATTTCTGTTGGATTTAAGTAAATTCCATAATTGTAAAGTCAAAATTGTTGTATTTTGCATATTTCCGGTTCATTACTTTGTGGACAGAGAGGTGATGTAAAGCCGAGCGCTGCCACACATCAAGATTCCGCAATCCTTTTGGCAAACGCGTGACTTCGCTCAGTCTTTGCAACCAGTGTAAGCCTTTATTAAATTGTTTTTACTCATCTGAAACTTTTTCTTTGGGTCCTCACTTTATATATACCGGCCAGTTCTGCTTACCTGTTGCTTATGCAGAATCAGCTGAACCCTTTTACAACAGAGCTTTAAATTTTGAGTTTACATTTTTTCAACTGTTGTAAGTCTTCCACTATTTGTCCAATTAATGTAATTCCAGCAGATTCTGAATTGGAGAAAAGCCGCTTTGTTCTGTTATGCTACATTTTCCATTTGTAAAAGTGTTGCATTGCAGCACAGCTGATTCACAATTTTCACGCAAAAAGTCCAAGATTTATAGGACGTCAAAAAGTGTGTGTTCTTAAGATGTCGCCAACGACATCCCTGGCGGTCAAAGGTGCCTGCAGTGCAGGAAGATTTGCCCACTTTATTCCTATTTGCGCTCAAGCTGTGGCAGACCTTCTGCATATACAGACTACCACATCTTTTTTGCAACTGTAGACAGAAAATAAAACTTTTTCCTCTGCTTTTCTGTGTGAGGCAACTCTCCAGTACAGCAGCAGAGCAGTGTTAGGGGTAAGAAATGAAAAAAAGAGGGTACTTCTTTGGTCTTTGTTTCCAAACCTTTAGGGTATTTTACAGACAGAAATAGGAGGGAACAGAATTGGTTCCACTTACAAACCGACTAGAGCACAAAGCAGCTATGTCCAATTATGGGAGGAGCAAATTTGAAGTACAAATCACAGTGTAAAAAATTCAGAGTCAAATTTAAATGTAAAACTTGAAGCCAGGGAGTGTGAAGCATTCTAATGAAGCCATTGAAGGGGATTAATATGCTGGGTAATTGCTGGCTCTCTTCTTTCTCTCTAAAGCCCTTTTTAATCAACAGTCAACTAATTACTAAACCTAGGGATGTTATGAATGAAAAGTTGCTGGATTCAGGAAGACGGGTGGACTGCGAGATAAGCAAATGGGTTTTTCCCTGCAATCCATTTTAAAAATGCGTGTTTTTGATGTTACAACACCAGAAGGGTTTTGGGAATGATTCAACTGTATGGAGGAAGCTGAATGTTATTGGCATTTGGGGGCAGCTAAAAACAGGACCTAGAAAATATCTGCAACCTTTGGTTTGTTTTAACAGTTGTTCGCCACTGCTGCAAATACTTCACAAAAGCTTAATTTCTTTCAGTGGCAGTCTTGTGCATGACTGACAGGTTGCAAATCTAATTAAATCCTTGACTTTATTATATCATTTTCTTTCTAGATATTCAAATAAGACAAATAATCAAAGTGGTTAAAAGCAGAAATGTGGATTGTAAAAATCCAGCACAGCTAGAACCAATAGCATGCCCACATTAAAAATGAACCAGAATCGTAGCTTGACTGATCAAGAATGTGTGCACATTCAAGGAATTTGACTTTAGTAACTTATGCTCTCATGTACAATGACAAAGCATACAAAAGTAAAAAAAAAAAAAAAAAAAAAAAAGATTTACACAACATTTAAACTGATGTAAAACAGATGAACTGACAATATTTTACCCCTTGATGCCTGGACTTATTCACAGCTATGAAAAAAAAAAAAAAAAAACAATTATGTTTTTGGTTTTAAGTGGATACTAAATTAAGGTAATTTTGGAGCAAAAATGGTTTGATCCATCTTTTCATCAATATCTGTCCTCTTTTTCTTATCTTTGACTAAACCGCTGTTTCTGGAACCCATGAAACTGGTCATCCTAAAAATCAACTTTGATATATCCTGAATGACTCATTTCAGTTGGTAGTAGCTGCATCTACAGTCATGCAAAGCATTTCTCCAGCTTCTTTCAAACAGCCTGTACGGTGCTCTTCAGCCCTCCCCCTGGACATTATACCATGTTGTCCACGGCATTTTCTGTTTCAGATTCCAGAATGGTTTCTGTCTTTCTTATTTTACACATAAACAATCCAAACTTTTACTTATCTTGCTGTGGAGCAAATGTAGTTCATGTTAGGTTTCTTTACTCATGTTTTGATTATATCTTCTAAAAACAAGCCTATAGGTACATTCAACTACAAAACACTTCCTCTTGAGTGCTGTGCTGACTTGTTTTATTTAAAGCAAATGTTTAAACCTTTACCTCTTCAGACCTGGCGTCCACATGCAGGGACATCACATATTGGTTAAAATTACCACAGAACCTAATTCTGCTTAACTGTCATCATGATAGCTTTGGGGCAAAAACTAACCAAGGGACGAGTGAAAAAAAAAGAAAAGAACATGAAGGGACACAGCCTAACTGCACTCTCAAGACCTGTGCATGTGTAAAATTCCAAGCATGTCAACAAACTGCCAAAAACATCAAAAATTACCTCAGCTAACAGGCTGTAAAAACCGTTGCTATTTAACTGATATCATTTTTAGTGTTTATTTTGAAGGGTAACTCATTGAGCTGTGACATATCACTTTTTAAGGGGGTCCTCAGCCAACAAATAAGATAAGTATTAATGAACAGAAATACACCACATGGTGACAGTACAAATCAGTCACACTATCAAACAAAAACCTCCTCAGACCTCGAGCTTCAACAAACATTAAACTCCCTCTCCAATCATCGTTTGATTCATTTTAAAAGTGTTCCCAGTGGTCTTGTAATTATGATTATGCTGCTTTTAGTCTAAATAAAAACCTGTGTCGCTTCCTAGGACATAGTTTCGGCAGAGCAGCGGTAGTTTATTAGAAATTATTAGAAATGCACCTTAAAGTTGTGGGCGGTATCATTGGTGCAGAGCGACCCCATCCCCCCTTCCCCTCTCTGATGCTGAGAGCCCGGAGCAGAGAGGGTGTGGCAGCATATTTTCTATGTAAAAAAAAAATAATTCAAACTGCTTTTTTTCTTTGTCTGCTCCTGATTCACAATGATTTGAACCAAAAAAAAAAACAGTTTTCATTGGAGTGGTCTTTCAATGCAGCCTATCCAACACCAACAAACAAGAAATGGACTTAAAACATCTGATTTAACAGCAAAACAATAATGGGATGCTCATGCTGTACATAATAAAACTAAACAGATTGATATTTACAAACCTTTGTGAAAAATCTGTGGAAATTGATAATGATTTTTGCTTATGATCAGTTTCCAAAAGACATCAAAACTCACATTCGAAAGCAAAGCAGTCCAAATAAAAAAAAAGCTTGGCAGCATATTTTAATAATAAAATCATTAAAAATAGTTAAGGTCTCTCTCTTCACATTTTTGGAGAAGTGACAAACTAATATAAGATTTTGGTTATCATCCTATGTAAAAAGTGTGTTTTTTACCAAAAATAACTGTTCTCTTTTTTGGCAAGTGCAAAAAAATCTTTGTTTTCTATGGTCTAGGGATGACTAGGAAGACAAGGTGAAAATGTTTCCCTTCTAACACCAAGATTGTTCATCAAGCTCTTAAAGTTGTGAAGTTATGCACAGTTACTTTTTTGTAGGCTTTTCTGGCTGCCCCCAGAAGGGTTTGGGGGGTGGTTGGGGGCTCAGGAAGAACAGGCTAGGTAGGTATTGGTAAGCCATGGCTCATATCAAGGCCATCACGGATGCGTTTCTGCTGTTGCTCCTAAAAGTTACACAGCCATATCAAGCCCTTTATGGGTGCATTGCGTTCCGCTGCTACAACAAAGCCCCACGGCTCAAGCTATTGTGGAGCAGCAAACCTCACACTGCTATCAATTTGATCCCCAAACAGATTTTTTCAAGCCCCACAGCTACAGCTTTTCTTTTTATATGTATTTGGCTACATTCTTTCATAAATGTTACTTGTTTATTGTTACTAATGTTCACATCCTAAATTCTAGGAGTTTTTATGTTGGTTATTTTACCAATCCTGACTTATTTCTCATTAATTCACTCCAAGGTTAGTCTTTCAATTATGTTGTAGGGATCTTCTCTCTTGATTAAACAATTATCCCCAAACTTGCAAAGTTACAACATCACTGAGTCTATTTGCCAAAATATGGAGTTTCATTAGGACTGCACTTATCATTCTGCAGTTCCATTAATAAATCAGCTGCACTTCAGGTCTCTTCTTAGAAGTGGCGTAATTTCAATAAGGAAGATCTATTATTTTGTTTCCTGGGAATCCAGGGCTGCTGTCACTTTCACTTTCTGCTCTGTCAGTTCTCATCACACCTTCAGTCCTTAATTGTCTACCTTTTCTCAGCCAACCAACGTTCCCGCATTTTTTTAATTCATCAGTGTTGACAACAAATTGTTCAAATGACAGAAGCTTTCACACTAATCACAATATTTGACTGTGGAGTAAAACAAGCTCTGGTGTGGTTCAAATTGTCTAATTTTAGTGTGTCTGAACTCTTATGCTTGTTGTGTTTTGGTGGCCATACAGAACATCAGATCAGAATTTTATCATTTTCTTTTCAGTACAGAGAAGCACTTCATGTATAGCCTTAGCCTAACTGGTTTTTTAGGGAACATAACAGAATAGAAAAGCTATCCAGAGATCAACTAATACCCAAAGCACCTCAAATCGAGTATTTTCCTTTATATTTAAAAATATTAATACATAAGGACATGCCTTATTTTTTGTGAATGTGTAAATCACCATTCCCACCACCATTCAGTCTGTTTAACACAGTCTAGAAGTCATATTCTGCTTTTAGGTGACAAGATGTGATTAGTGTGGCTGTTTGTTATATACTACTGGTGTGTTGAGGGTGCACTCTTCCAATCACAGCTGGGATAGCCTCCAGCTGCACCCCAAACCAGATCAGGCAGGTGCAGAATGATGAGATTAACTCTCAGTGTTCCCATAAAACTTTAATACACATAAAACCTTGGTTTAAAACTTCCTTATTGCAAAATAAAAATAAAAGGTATTGTTTGACAGTTTAAAAGCAACTTTCTGCATCTGTATAAGCATCCAACAGCTGGGGCTATTCAGACTAAAAAGGTTCCGAATTTTGCAGAGCTCGTTAAATATAGTCATCAACTCAAAAGCACCACTGCAGACTCAGAAAGGACAGTAATCTCAGAGAAATACAAAAGACAAGAAGACTGCGAGATAATTACTGTTATTTTCTACCTGTGCTCCAGCCAATAGTATCAAATGCTAGCTCTCCTGCATAATATCATAGCACACATAGTATGCATTAGAGTGCAGTACTCCCATACTTGCTCTCCATCTGGCCTCACCATTTTTGTCTCCAGAGCTAGACAACATTATTGATAGCTCGAGTCTATTCAAGCATGCCAGGAAGCCAGAGTAAGCCGGCCTGTACAATGCCACTGCTCTGGGCCCAAAACAGCCAAACAGAATCTCTCATCTTAAATTAGAAATTCATTCTGTGCAGGGGACTGAATTGCAAGTGTGGAGGTGTCTACCTCTGGTTTAATTTAAACATTTGAACTGCAAACGCTCACTTGAAATCTGTGTAGGGTTTGCGCTTAGCATTCATTGCACCGTCCACATGAGATAACTTGGGCTGAAGCTGGTCTTCGTTGGCATCCATGTCATGTTTAACCTCACAGGCACAGACTTCCTGTTTGCCAGGCTATGAAAGATGGCTGTGTTTTAATCAGAGTGACCAAAATGGAATGATTTTTAACAACAAAATCTAAATTGATGACAAATCTTTTTAATTTTAGGCTGGGAGTGAACATGACAGATGGGCTGGAATCTGATTAGACTGCCAAAATTGTTGATTTCCAGTGGAACAGCTGACTAAAAATATTGTCACAAACATTGTTACAGTATTCACTGCCCAATTATAATGACGTTTTATAAGCTTTAAAGACCCACTCCTGTCATCTTTTGAGCTCTTTTAAAAACATTCCCGGTGGGTTTTTAATTTTGATCATGCTGTTTTTAGGCAAAATTTAAAAACTTGTCAGTTTCTAGGACATAGTTTCTGCAGCAGTTCATCAGAAATTTGCATCAGTTGTGGGCGGGACTGTTGGCATGGAGCAACCCCTTCCCTCTTTCTCTCCCCTTTACTGAGAGCACTCTATTTGCTCACTCTCCATCTAGCCTATAGCCTCTCACAACCCAAACCTAACCTCAGCAGTACAACAAAAATGGAGAGTAAAATTGGAGCTAGCCAGATGTACATTTTTCAGCCAGATACCAGCTCAAATGAGGAAAACAAAGACTTGCATGGATCTTGTCGTCTTCAAGTGGATGCAGAACAGTGAGCTTGTTGCCTGCCCAGATTATTTTCTTTGTCACAAATATGATCTTTTTCAAAGATCTTTTCTTTTTTTTCTTCCTTTCCTGATTTACGACAATATAAATAAGGCTATTGTCAGAAATGCAATTTTGAGCTTAATTTCCTTTGTACATGTGATCCATCATCAGAAAAAGGCCAAAAACAGTTTTCATCAAAGTGGGTCTTTAACTGTAAAACCTGCTTTAAATGCAAACTATAAATAACATAGACCAGGCGGGTCAGGGGTCTGCAACCTGAGGCTACATGCGGCTCTTTTATTCTTCGATTATGGCTCATTGATTTAGAAGAAAATGTTAACGGTTTAAATAAAAAAAAGGGAGACTGTAGTTTTGGTTTATTGTTTCAGTTGAATGCATTTTGTTATTTGTGTTCATATTTTCCACATGAACATTTCAACAGAATTTCATATTTATGTTGTCATGTTTATGTTCCATACATCAAGAAGAAAAAGGACAAGGGCACACCAAATTCATAACGATAGCAGATGTTATGTTTGACTTGGCATTTCTGCTTTTTTCCTGCAAGAGGAGGATTCTATTTTACAAAAGGTGTATTTTATTTTGAAAGGAACTTTTATGTGATGCTTTAATTTTTTTTTTAAGTTAGATTTGTAAAAAAACAAAACAAAATGAACAATATATCAATGATATAATTTATTTGTGTGAATACATGGTGCTACATGGTGTAAATGAATGGTTTAATGATTGCAAAATTATTTTAAAAAATAAGTATTTTTTTAAGTGGTGAAGTGGACTCTTGATTGTTTTTGGCTAGTATGAAACTGGATCCTATGGCTCTTTTTGCATTAAAGATTGCAGATTTTTTTGTCTTTTTCATTAAGAATTTTAGGAACAATTGTAAAAACCACAGATCACGAGAGCAAACATCTATGTTTTTCACTCTCTCAGTTGATTTCTCCTTCGTTTTTGCTTCATTATAAAAGCTGCTGATTTCTGACTATGTTGTTTTATTGTTCCATCTCTGCTGCATCTCCAGAGGTATTCACAGAGCTGGAACAGAGGCAGAATTGGGTTCTGTTTGTAAGGGAAGGACAAAAAAAGTGCAACACCCCTCAGGGCTCTGTGGCAAAATGTTGACGCTTTTGTTACTGCCAGTCATTGAGTAGAATAAGAACTCCAGAATGGTTTCCGATTTCTGACCATTAAAAGCACATTACGTTAAAAGCCATGCACATGAATGCCTTTTATTCTGTGTATAAAAACCTGTATTGTACACATAAAATGACCACACAACACATCTGTGGCACGTATTGCATTTTAGCAGACGAGAATGCATAAACAACCGGTGTTTTACTCTGTTGATTTTAAAATTCTACCGAAGATTATTTGCAAAACTCATATCAACAGGTCAAGCAAAGAAAGGAAAAAAAAAAAGACTCCAGAACAGTTTTACCCTACTTCAATAAATATTTAAACTTGGCTAAAAGACATAAAAAATTAAATCTGGACCTGCTTGAACTGTGCAATGCTTGTTTTTAAAATTCACTGTACTGTGTTCTTTTACTTTTTGCCCCTGGTTTTAACACTTATTGACTGTGCAATTCTGTTTTTTTTTCATGACTGAAACTTTTTATCTCACAAGAAATTAACTTAATTATAATTTCCTTTTTTACTGACTAAATGATGCACTTTTATGTATAATTCATTTAGTCGTACATTGTTCAAACGTTTGTTCCAATGTATGAATCTTGCACTGACTAAAAGCACTTTTTTAAAAATGTCATTTTACCAGAGACAATGGCAAATAAAGATGTATCTTTCCATACTCATCTATCCATGTAATCTATATCATGTTAAATATCTTAATACACAATTTTTTATGAACACTTTATAGCGTATTTGAAAAAAAAAGTTTAAACATGTTTATCTTACCTCATCTTTTTTTTTTTTTTCTGTTTCTGTTTTTTTTAAAGCACCAACATTTTATTCTTTCACTTTGTTATCAGGTTTTCCAAGATCACGTGTTTGTGCTGTTTGCTCACACAGCACCTGGTTACTTATCACCTTTCACCAAAAGCACTCTATGCTGATGAAGACACTTTAAGAGTGATAAAATTAGGCCTGCTGAGCAATTAAGACCTTTAGTCATCAGGGGCTTTGTGTTATTAATCACAGCTAATTAGAAAATGTGATTACAAAATTGTGTCATTTAATCATCAGTTGAAATTCCATCCAGAAATTCAACGTCATACTGTTTCTAAGCGGTCAGAGAGCTGCAGAACCGACTGCAGTCTGTCCTGTTGGAGGGAAAGCAGCAGCCCTGCAGGCATGTTTAAATGGGATTGTGGTTGTCTGCACAGAAATCATGCTGGCTCCATGTGCAGCTGCACACAGGTGATGATGCACTGTGCTGCAGCAGTGCTCATAAATGCATTCGGTCATGTTTCCAAATATTTACAAAGAGGGACAGACATTTTCAACCATTTTAAATGAATATACAAACTTTTCTTATAATTACAATTGTTTCAATTCAATTCAATTTTGTTTATATAGCCCAATATCATAACCGTAGCGATGGACTTCACACTGGTATTAATGCAAAGAACAAAGTCATTCATAAAAATATAAACAATAATAATAAACAATAAACAAAAATAATAAACAATAACTGGTTGCTAAATTGAACTAAACAGAATAAGTTAAACTGGCATCCCTGCCCTTAGACCCTCCTTCTCGGTGAGGAAAAACTCATAACCCTATCTTGGGGAAAAAACAAGAAAACTCAGGGATCCCCACAAAAAGGGCAATGTAAAAGGAGCACACATGATCTACCTGGAATCTCTCCCGCTCCCCCGGAGTGGAGTAGGAAAGAGGAACAACATTTGAATCGCACCAAACAGAAGGAGGAAGAACTAAATAAAATATAGCACTAGGTAAATGATAAAGAATAGAGGAGAGAAGAAATAGAGGACAGAACTCTGGTGCACCATATTTTCCCCAACATCTAACGTCTAGTGGCCTGCTAGCAACTAAATGTTATTGAAATTTGATTTAACATGTTAATGGTGACAGCATGGGCACTGATAGCAGACAGTAATAATGATAACAGTAATAGAGAATCTGCAAATTAAGCATGTCTATCTAAATATATTGTTAATCTAATTTAAGCCAGTGTAAGTCCAAAAAGCAGTGGAAATTGACCGCCATGGCCCGATTTCTCAAACCGTCTTCCCTCTGCTTAGGTCTATTTGTACGATTTATATCTTGCCCGTTTGAATTTAGCTTTGGTGTCTTATGCAATGTATGTGCACCGTTCTTGGCCTATAAAACTGATTCTGATTTTGAAAATTGCAACTACTCCCCAAAACTTCATTACAGTAGGTGAGGTGGTTAGATATTCTCTGATTGCTAGCTAGCCTGGCAATAGACCTGTCCAAAGAGGAATGTTTTCAGTCCAATTCTGAATTTAAAAACTGTGTCTGCCTCTCTTACAAGAGCTGTGAGCTTATTCCATAAGACAGGGGCTTGGTGGCTAAAGGTTCAACCTCCAACTGTGCTTTTAAAAATTCTATGAACCACATGCTCCTGCATTTTGTGAGCGAAGTGTTCCATTCGGTTGGTAAGGCACTTTGAGATCTTTAATATAAAATGGGGCTGTACCATATAAGGCTTTAAGGTCAGCAGGGGGATTTTGAACTTGATTCTAGATTCAACTGGAAGCCAGTGAAGTGAATATAACACAGGAGTAATATGCTCTATTCTGCTGGTTCCTGTTAACAATCTAGCTGCTGCATTTTGAACAAGCTGAAAACTTTTTAGAGAACTTTTAGGACACGCTGCTAGGAAAGAGTTACAGTAAACCAGCCTTTTTTCATTCTAGCAGATTCCAAATGACAGAAAAGCAGCCTTTGCACTGATGTGCAACGGTTGTGAAGTGCTTACACATTCAATATTACTCAGCTGATTCTGTCACAGAGAAAAGTGGATTTGCAATAATATACAACATTTTACGTTTAAATTGTGTTGTATATTAGTACAAAGCTGATATAAAAATCTGCTTTTGTTATGATGTTGGCCCTTGTGTTGTTTTTTCTGCATTTTGTTTTGTGCTGGTTAGCTGTGCCTTCTCCTGTAGGCCCCGCCTTCCTGAGTTCTCTTGGTGATGCTCACTTTTGCCTGCAAAGGTATCATTATCTAAAGTGGTTCTGCTCAGTGTTCAGTACTGTAGCATCTTTTGTGTTTGGTCTATGGGTTTTGGATCTGTCATTAAATTCTTTAAATATTTTTTAAAATTTTTTAAATGTTCGTGCTCTCTACGTCAGAATCAACTGGTTCATGTTGATCACATAAAACGGTCTTGCTGGCAGCATCACCTACGTTTAGGTGTTAAAAATGTTTAAAAAAAATCCTTGATAAAACCAAATTTGAGATTTCTCAAAAGAAGGCCATGTTATTTTAAAAAAAATCTGTCAGAAAAGAAAAATCCTCAAAATAAACAAAAAAAAAAAGTTGACACAAAAGGTTTAAAACATTCCAGACTACTTTGGAAAAATGTTAACAGGAAAAATCTTCTAAACGTTCTGTTTTTAGCTGAAGGTTTTACCGCTTTCGTGTAGTTGGGGATCATTTGATCATTCTTCTGTTAAGCCATAATCTTGAGACTAAAACATGTTCTGAGCAGATTTGTTGCACATCCATGTAATACAGCTTTGTCACGCTGGAGAGAACTTTCATAAATGTGTATTGTCTGAATGTGCTGTACGTGGTGGATGTGCAGGGCTCATTAGCCTGTCAGACTCTGCATTCCCCTGCAGGGATACGGCAGCTCGCACCTGCATAGTTAAGTGAAGGGCTGACAGCTGCGACATCAAATCGCTATTTGAAAGCGGAGCTCACCTATACGACACTGTGTCATCATAAAAAGACGGCCCTATCTGCTGGTGTCTTTGCAACAAGCTTCACATCATGACAGCCAGTTGCACCAATCTGCAGCATGAAAGAGGAAAGAGGCAGGCGGGGGGCGGGGGGCATGGGATCTTTAGGAGCGAGGAATATTAGAGGGAAGATGCACAAAAGATAAGGAGGAGAGAAAAAGGGAGTTTGAAATAACAGAGGAAAACAGATGAGAAAAATCTCTCTGGCAATCACATTTGAGACAGACTCCATTTGAAATGACCAATCTACCCTCTACAATTGTAATTTTGAGTGTGACAAAACCGTAACACTTTGAATCCTGCCTAAACCGGTGATCAGACAAAGGTGCTTTGATAAACCACACTCCAAAAGCAACCATGTGGCTGCAAACCATTGAGAACCCTAAAGTAGGCCATAGCATCAAACATTCTGACAGTTACATGTTTGTCAGTGTTTTTTCCTAACAGAAGGCTAAACGCTTTGGTTCCAAAATGGAACCAGCTTAAATGAAATCAGCAGAGGGATTTTTGACGAGCTGAGCCTCTCGCTCTGAGTGTGTGGTCAATCATCAGTCCTCGCATCACATGAGCGGCTCGTCTGAATGCTTACAAAAGCAGCATGTAGCCGCTGCAATTGCACGCTCCTAAGTTTTTCGCAGACGCCCCCCACGCTCTCCCCTACTGAAGTTCCATCAGGACTCACGCTGAGTTTATTCAGCCAGCTGAAAATACCGCACACAGTTCTGAAGTCGGGGAATAAGACTTCCTCAGCTGACAGAATTTTTTTATTTTTATGACTTTGATTTTCTCAACAAACCAGTCATGTCAGGTAAAAGTCAAAAACACCACTTTCTGCTGATACACTGGAAGTGTCATTTTGATTCCCAAACTTCAAAAATTTAGACTCACATCTGCCATCCAGAAAGAAAAGATTCAACACTCTCAGTTGTTCCAGTTTATTCCCATATATTTCACTGCATGTGGTGAAAAACTATTCCTTGTTTGCATCATTCTCATGTACAAGAACATTTGCTGCAAAGGTTGTGTACACACACACTGAATATCAAACCCAGATGTAATAGTTCATGAATAAAAGTCTGTATGCAAGCGTTGCATGTTTTATCATGACCCACTTCCAGTGAAATGAAACTGAAGACATCTCAGCCTCGTCCAAATCAAGAAGACGATTTCACTGCAAATTGATGTGGTCCCTTTTCCAATGTACCTGCCTGAGTGCTGAAAGAGCCCCAATAAATCAAAGCAATCACAGGCATGAGAAGGGACTTTTCTGCAAACTCTGCCGGGATCAGACATGTACAGCATCTAAATGCATCCGTGCACACCGACTTTATCACCGTCTGCAAGCTGTGGTTGCTCTTACGCTGCCACTTAAATAAATAAAAAGGACAGAAATATCCCAATTGGTTCGGTGACAAATGCAGGAAAGTGCATGCAAACAGATGACTGTCCAGCAGAGGCTTGGTCAAACACATTTTGTTGCAGTCTTACAGAGGTGTTAAAAACAAACTGTTTTACTGTCTGCTAGCCTTAAAAGTCACAACTTATTGGAGAATCAGAAAAAAAAATTTGCATAAAAAGCCAAACAACTGTTCAATATGGATTTTTTTTCAACCTCTGTGGTAAAAAAATCATACGTAGAAACAGCAAAATAAGGGCAGTGAAAAAAGAAAAGACATGTTCACTGCAGGACAAGATGGTTAATCAAAGGAATAATAAAAAAAATGAAAAATGTTGTTGTCAGAGGCTCCTGTGATCGATATTACCGACACAAAAAAGTCTGAAATAATGTCTGGAAATTATTTTCTGTTTTAGAAAGTGCAGTGAATTGTATCTTGTTTTTCAAAAAATTAAAATGAAAACACTCATGTACTCAGGCTCGGCCCTGGGCTACATGGCGCTCTAGGCAAAAAAGGATTTTTGAGTCTACCTTTCTTTTCCGGTTTCTTAATTTCTTTCATTTTGATTTATGGAAATTACTTGTTTTCTTATTCAATGATAATATTTTCTTTTTTTTTTTTTACGGACACCGGAAAAGGTAGGTACTTTGGGGCATCGTTTATTGATGACGTTTGACCATCATTTCAAGTGAAAGTGATTTGGCATGAAGCGACACTGATATGCTCTGTACTACTCATTGAATGTATTAGCCTGAGGACATTGAAGATGAATTTGAAAAACCTCAACCGTCAAAAATGATCACCATATCAGTGATGTTCCACAGTACCCATCTTTTCTGGTTTCTTAAATCTTTTATGTCTATTTCAGTGGGTTTTTTTAATTTTGCTTTGCTTTCTGAAATTTAGTTTTGATTTTTGGAATGTATTGTTTTTTTTTATTTTAGTTTTGCTTTTTTAGTTGTCTTTGTAATGTTTTTCCGTGAGATGATGTGATGTGATTTGCACTTCAGGGCCACTGCAGTTTTGTACTCGAACAATGACAAACATTAACAGATTAATAAAATATGTTGCTCAATATTATTACTAGTTTTGTTCAACTTCCATCTACTTTTTAGATTAGTACTTTTCACAACATGATTGTTGTGGTGTCCTAACCATTGTTGGGAAAACTTACATGGACTGCCCCCCCTGTCCACTAGAGGGGGTTTGTGTGTTGTTGAGAAAAATCCGTTCTGATCACGAGAAGTAACGTGTTGTATTCTAGAATGTTCGTTCAATAAAAGAAGCTGAAGAGCAGTCATGTCTGTCGTTTTTCCCTGAAGGAATGATCCTGTTATTTTAGATCTGGACACAACAATTGTGAATCCAACTAGTCACGAGATGCCATTGCGATATTAGCCTTTAAGCTCAGAACTGAAATACATGGATTTATTTATTTGTAAAAAATGTAACCCAATGTGTCACAATTAGCTTTTTTAAATTTCAACATGTCCTTAAGCGAGTTTCAGGTGCAATTTCACTAAGAATATATCCTTCACTTACAAGGACTCTGGGTTATGTCCGTCTACACACCATCTCTTTGAACCAATAGCTAAAAAGCCCTCCTTCTATGCCAATAACAATCAATGTTTTACTTTTGAAATCATGAATGGTTGTCTCTCTTTACATTCCAGACACTTTGCTGTCCCTCCTCGTACACGATCTCCACCTGGGTCGATGTTTTGGAGCAGTCTGGCCTCACTCTGGGCTTTACATCCATGGTCCAAGTTCATCCCAAACACACAGACCCTAACAACCAAAAACTATAGACCTATTGCATGCAAATTTCTCTGTAACATAAATACATCTTTGTTCAAATTCCTTATTTATTTTATTATAGAAATAAATTGTTTAAAAAAATAAACTGATCACCGACCTGGTTAGACGTGGACTTCTGTAGTTTTTCTAACTAAACATTTAAATGCACATGATACCACAACTGAAGTTATTCAAATAGTTTCACAATGAGAGCTCCTCATGTGGCAAAACATCCATATAGCCCTGTTTGCAGGCTTCTCAGTCTTAGCTCTGTGTTTCGTAGACTTGAGTGTGCTGCTCAGTTGCAAGCAGAAATCTTCTCTGGCCTTTGCTGCGACATGCCCCTCCTTTCGTGGTCCATCGTTTTGCATATCGCTCTGATGTGTTCCTTTTGGGAGGCTCACACCAAGGTCAGGCTAACCATTTCAGGTCAGGCAAGAGAAACTGTGTGAGATTATTTATTTAAATTACATTTTTAATACACATAACTTAAGTGGATAAAGAACAGAGATGGAATGTGTTGTGACTGGTTCCAGAAGTGTGACAGAAAGATGGAGGTAGTACCTTGAAGAGCAAAGATCAGTTAGATGGAGAGGAAGGCATGAAGAGATGAAAGGCAGTTGGTTCTGACAATGTACTGGTGAAGGTATGGATCTGTTTAAGTGGCAGCAGAGATTTAGTGTTGAACAAGATCTCGTAGAGTGAAAAGATGCCAGGTGAATTTAGGATAAGAGTTCTAGTATTTATTTTTTTTAAAAAATGAGTTGTGGTGCAGTGTTGAGGAAACTACAGAGGTATAAAGCTGGCTAGTCACACAATGAAAAAAAATGGAGAAGAGTAGTGGAAGCAAAGCTGAGGTCAGATGTGAGTATTTGTGAGCAACTGTATGGCTTTATGCCATGGAAGAGAACCACAGATACAATGTTTGCTGTGAGGATGCTTCTGGAGGAGAACAGAGAAGGTCAGAAGGAGCTGCATTGTGTCTTTTTAGATTTTTAAAAAAACCTTTGACCGGAGACAGAGATAGGAATTGCGGTTTGAGTGAGGAAGTGGAGTGGTAAAGAACATTAAAGTTGTTCTGGGGATGTATGAAAGCTGGAAGACGGTGGTGATATGTAATAGGTGTGACATGGGAGTTCGAGGTAGAGGTGGGACTCAAAGAGAACTCATATCCAAACTAAAACAATAATCCGATTTTTAATGTCAAATTTGAACAAAAACTAATCTAACTAGTTTCTTGGATAATTAAACACATCCTGTTCTTGTTGCTGTGAGAGGACTGGTTGGATTTGAGCCAGTAGTTCCCATTCATGCTGCTAGAGCTTTAAAAAAGAAACACACACAGGACAAATTATTTTCCTAAATCACCAGTAGGTGGTGCATAAAACAAACATGACTCTCCAAAAGTCCGATTTTACAAAATAATCCATAGTTTCCTCGTTTATCATGGGAGTTACGTTCAAAAAGTAACTATTTCATAGGGGAAATCAGTGAACTAGGATTACAGATGTTTACATCGGTTAGGATTTATATATATTAAGTAATCAAAACTCCTAATTACACACTTTGTACACTTTACTCAGACACACATGAACATTTACACACTTTTCTCTCTTGTTTAAACTTTAAACTTAAAGTTCAAACCTCAAAAAAGAAGTCAGATTTTTATAGAATAAAAACAAAGATCTGCTTTTAATTAAACATTTATGTCAATGTGGGAAACTAAATGCGTTTGGTACAAGAAACAAACCAGGAAGGAGATTCGTTGACAAGGTCAACAGCCAATCAGATTGCAGCACACTGTGCTGTAAAAAAATGTTCGTAAAATTGTACTGAAAAAAAGGAAATCATAATATTGTGCAAGGAGAATTAAAATGTAGCAAGGAAACACAACTTGTGAAGGGGTTTCAGCGTGGTCACATGATTAGGCAGCTCCCATTCTCAACTAAAATGAAGGAAACCAAAGTATTTTCAAACTTAAGGCAGTAGAAACATCAGAAATTTGAAATTGGATGTCTCATTTATTACATTAAAACTCATTAAAAAGTGTTAATTGTTGCTTCTTAGTTCCTGAAACAAAAACAAAGAAAGCCACATCGGTCACTAAAAACTTTAAATGGAAAAAGTTGTAACAAGAAAACATTGACTGCAAATTTCACTCATATAAACCAGATTGTTTTTTATTTCATTTTTAAAAACACACACGCACGCACATGCTGCTGTGCTGTCATCTCAAAAGCTACCTTGTTCCTTAACAGATTTCTCTTAAAAAAAAATGCTATAACCCTGCGAGGATGAGACCTAGCAACTCATTGAAATCTGGTTGGATGAATGCAAGCTCTTAGAAATAGTCGTCCTTCTAAACTGTCAGGCCGAACAAGGAGAACACTGATCAGAGATGCAGCCAGCAGGCCCATGGTGACTCTGGATGAACTGCAGAGATCTACAGCTCAGGTGGGGGAATCTGTCCATAGGACAACCATCAGTCGTGCACTGAACACATCTGGACTTTATGGAGGAGTGGCAAGAAGAAAACCCATTGTTAAAAGAGAACCACAAGAAGTGCCGTTTGCAGTTTTCAATAAGCCATGTGAGTGACCAGCAAACGTGTGGAAGAATGTGCTCTGGTTAGATGAGACCAAAACTGAACTTTTTGGCCTTTTTATCCATGAAATGGTCTGCAAATTCCTCACATGCAGAGGACAGCATTAACGAAGTCTTTGTTTATTAAAATATCATTAATTGTTGTAGAAATAAATGTTGGATTGTTTTGATTTTCTGAGATTAGATTTGAAAAGTATAGTGTTCTGGCCTGTTTAACTAAGTTATTGTAAAGTTTGATTTATTCTTTTAAAATTTCTTTATGAAATCTTAGTCTTCTTAAAGCTCCTCTCTGCTTTTCTGCAACTCTGCTTCAGACGTTTAATGTCATCAGTCTTCCACTGCATTTTATAAGTGGTTTTAGATAGCATAGTTTTGAATGAAGCCACTGCATCTATGGAAGACTGAAGTCAGTTATTATATGTATAAATTATCAACAATAGAATCACAGCATGAAGGTAACATCTGAGTTTGTTTAAAAATATTGATTAAACTCGTTGCCACTTCAGGAGTTGAATACAGAAAAATGAAACTCATTAAAATGAAACATATTCATGTGTTGGAATGGCCAAGTCAAGGTCTAGACCTAAATCCAATCCAGAATCTGTGGCAAGATCTGAAAACTGCTGCTCACAAACGCTCTCCATCTAACCTAACTCAACTTGAATTGTTTTGCAAGGAAGAATGGGCAAAGATTTCAGTCCCTCGATGTGCAAAGCTGGCAGAGACAAACCCCAAAAGTGCTGTGATTGCAGCAAAGGGGTTCCACAAAGTATTGACTCAGGGGGGCTGAATACATTTGCACACTGCACTGTTCAATTTTTTATTTGTAAAAAAAACAAACAAAAAAAAAACTCTTGCATAATTGTATTTGCACATCACAAGTGTGTGCCCCTTTGTGTTGGTCAACCACATAAAATTCCAATAAAATACATTTATGTCTGTGGTCATAATGTGAGGAAATGTGGAGAAATTCAAGGTGTATGAATACTTTTGCAAGCCACTGTATTCAGATGGCTCCTGGATCCCTTCCAGGGGAGAAGCCCTGGGCTTTCTGCACCAGGAGGAGACCCTGGGGAGGACCCAGGAAATGCTGGAGAGACGTCTACATTAGGATTCCTGTGGTGGAGCTGGAGGGAGTGTCCAGGGAGAGAAACATCTGGGCATCCTTGCTTAAACTGCTGCCTGGCCCTGGATGAGTAGAAGATGGAGAATCGGTAGATCATAGATGGATGGGTGACAATTCCATTATTTAAAATTAAAGATTTTTACACCAAGTTATCAAGTTAATTTGATTTATCTGTGGTTTTTAACACCTTATAACCACACCTTAGTTTCTCCTTGCTTTTAAAACACTTCAAAATTTGCAGCACCTTATTGTCTTAATGTAGCAATGGTTCACTTTCATTTGGGGAATTTAAAAATGCCATTATTCTTAGTCTTGATCCAGAAATGGTGTTTTTATGATCTTTGTTATAGCTTACTGGCTTTAAATTTATTACAAAAGATATCAAGCACATTACCACAGAAGTAACAAATGACCCCAAGCTGTCATTATGAATCACAGGGATACGAAAACAACTTGCTGAATTTCATATTAGCTGTGTCTCGAGTAGACATTGCTGAAAAGCAGTGTAGCGCTTTCATAACTCCATTTTCCGAAATAAATTGTGCCTTTAGGTCACAGAACTCCCCGGAGTGACATTTCTTTATGGAGATGATCCATGCCTGATGAAATATTTCAGACACTTTTAGCACCTCTAGTCTTCCACTGCGAGTCATTATAGTCAGCATTTACCAGTGTGTCCTGCTGCGTGGCCCACCGCCAAGTGCAGTTTTCTCTCGTATCAATGAGATTTTGTGCTGCAGTGTGTGGGAAATGCAAATGCATTGTTGTTACTCTCCTCCGAGCCTAAAAATGTAATGACCTCACTTTTACAATATTTAAAACATGTTAAATGGAGGGTATTTTTTTCCTCTCTTTCACTCTGTTTTACAGTTGAAAACAGATGTAGAAGATCTGTCTGCCAGCAGGTGGAGAAGTTTAAGGAGCCTTTAGATCTTTTAGCCCCCTCCCCTGTCCCTCCTCTGTTCCTTGTTGCTTCTGAGGTGAGGGGTTCTTGCACAAACTTCATTCCACTCCACAGAGGGACAACATATGTTGAAGACTCGGCAGAGGCAGGGAGCAGGCTAAGACGCTTGTGGAGGGTCATTTTCTGCTGCTGGATTTTAACTCTTAAGCTTTTCTGTTTGCATCTTCTTGTCAAAGTAGATATTTGAAGTTACAGTCATGGATGCAATTTGTGTGGTGAACTCTTCACTCTTGACCCTGGTGCTCTCACTTCATTTTTCCCTTTTGGTTGGGGCTGCGATGGACTCCTGCTATGACAAAGAAGGCATTCCCAGTCGCTGCATGCCCAAGTTTGAGAACATCGCCTTTAACCGCACGGTTGAGGCGTCTAATGTTTGCGGTTCTACACCTGAGGACTACTGCATGTACATTGGCTCAACGCGCTCATGTCACTACTGTGACGCATCAGATTCAGAGCTGAGTCACAACGCCAGCCTCCTGACTGACTTTCACAGGAACGAGGAGCCCACGTGGTGGCAGAGTCAGTCCATGTTCTATGGCATCCAGTACCCCAATTCCGTCAATCTCACACTTCACCTTGGTAAGACCAGCAGCTTTCAATTTGACCCGTGTTTTCCTGATTTTGTGAATGATCTGAATCCTGTTGTGTGCAATAACAGCACTTCAGTGGGAAGAAAATCTATAACACACACATGCTTATTTGTGTGTCATTAGTTTCCTCTTTTCATTGAGCATCTTCATGTCTCATCTTGAAACTCCATGGGGGATGGGAGCTGTTAATTCAAAGCAGATGTTCTCAACAGCATACAGTTTAACATCCTTTAGTCTAGACTCATCTTAGCAAAACCCTTCAAACCCAGACATGGTATCTCATCACACAAAGACATTCGTGGGAATTCTGTGGGACTTTCATTGAAGGAAGGGCATTCAACTGTGGATGACGTGTCTAATGAGAAACAGGCAGACAGACGGTGCTGGGCTGGCCCCCAAATTTAACAAAGAATTCGGAGTCCTATATTGATTTTTTTCAGACAGAAATGGCACATTAAAAAGCATTTTAAGTACCAAAATAGAAAGATTTGTTTGAAAATTCTCTTTCTTTAAGGGAGATTTTGCTTGTCAGGCATTTGCTATTTTCGAAATAACATGAATCCTCTGCTTTAGATTAAATTTAGCAATTTCCTTAAGTCGTGCAGAAAGCCTGTGTGTTTGACGGGAGTGTCTGTTGTGACGAGAGGACTGGAACTTAGCCAGGCATCTCCATAAAATACCTCTGAAATTCAGAAAGTTACACTTTTTCAGAGAGGTAAATGTCATCAACCCCCTCCAGCGAGGGCAATAATCCTGCAGCCACAGACTTGGCGAGCACATCCACTTTCATGTAAAATTAACTTCATTTTCTTGTCACTTTTGGAAAGTTTTCACAGAACTTTTATGGAAATGTTTGACATGCATTCCCAGCGGGGTTTAGATGTTAAACTGCAAGAGGATCGATCCAATAAAAATTATGAGTTTGTGATATAAAGGATTGAAACCGTGATAGGCAGTAAAGATGGTTTTGTTTTACATTTCTAAACAAATTCAAGGATTATCTAAAAAAAAAAAAAAAGAAATACTTTGACTTTAATAGGAACAACTTCAGTTCCAAAAATGAGATGGTTCTGTCAAGCTTCAAAGCAAGCATGCTTTCATCAAACAATGTAATTTCAATGGTGCAATTGTTCATCCATGTCTGAATTAAAGTGTGATTTAGCTAAGCTGTTCAAATAGGTAACACATAAACAGTTAAACTTCAATGTGGCACATTTGGCTAATTACAAAAGATAATTTGAATACTTTTTAATGAAAAAAAATGCATTAACATGCGCAGCTGTGTTTGTATTTTTAGCACAAGTCTCCTAAGAATACACAGAATGGAATTGGTCAAACTAATAGAGAATTATGGCTGCCAGGAAACTGCTAATATTTAATACATTTTTTGAATGAACATTATTCTGTGTTAAAATGAAAGACCTAAATGGAAAGGAACAGAGTTTATGCTGTATTTCAAAACAGATCAATTATCTTTAAGTCCGAATATGTACAACTATAGTCCTGCAATTTCAATAGAATAAATGTAAAAACATGGTTGGAATATCATTTGAAATTGGCTGTTAAAAAATAAATAAAACTGAAGCTGAATTGAAATATCAATTCGTTAAATGATGCAGCATCCACTAAGTGAACTTTTTTTTTTTTTAAATCAGTTGCATAGAGTTATTGCGGTTGTAGACCACATGATGTGAAAATGGCTGGAATGTATTCTAAATGTATTCTTATTTATTGTATATATGTTAAAAAAGGGAAGCAACCAGAACTCAAATTTAACCCGCTTGCTGTGCCCACACCCTAATCCTCTGGATATAATGTGTGTTTAGGGAAAAAAAATTGCCTTGACCAACCTAAAATATTATTCTTGAGTTTGATCCCCTGCCTATGATGCAGGAGAAGAGATGTTAAAAGTTGAAAGAAGATAGTGGTAGAAAATGTCACAGCTCTGACCAGAAATGAACGGTTGCGTCACGTGGTCTGAAAACAGGAAGAGCACCCATGAGATGGAGAATATTGATTTCCAATAACAAGCAGATGTCTGAGTGTGCTTTTGCTGTTTATAATCTCCAGCTGCTTCTTTTCCTGGAGAGATTTGCCATTGCTGCTCCTCTTAAAGCATTCTTAGGGCTTTCCGGAGACTTTGCTTGAATCTTAAGACACTTACATGTCTTGTCTCCTCAAGACTAAATTGACTCTTGCTCCTTCCAAACATGAGTTCTGCTACACTCAATGCCTCCAGGGCTTTCTGTCTTAACTCTGTACTTCTAAATGAGTGATAATTAAGTTTTTATCAGACAAAATGTCATGTCATTGGATAGCCCTAAATTATGCATGTGTGGCGTGCTTTGAGTGCATATGAAAGCACTGCGGTCCATCTGGGCTGCTGGTGGGGGGGCGCCGTCTATGCGACTGCTTTCTTTCGCCTGTCCAAACAAAACAAGATCTCTCTGAAGGGGATACAGGCAAATGCCGGGATGATAAACACAGCGGCAGGATGCAGGGACACAAACTGCAGCTTGGGTCTGTAGTGAAGGAGAACGCAAAAAAAGGGGGGGGGGGGGGGGGTTGAGCTCCTTCAAGGGGAGTAAACAAAACATACCAAGGAAGAGGGGCAGGAAAGACAAAAAAAAAAGGAAAGAAAAGAAAATTTTAAAAAATGTGCTTTTGCTTGTTGAGAAGTGAGGTCAGGGTTTTCCCACACAGATTTGCTGTGTAACACACATGCAAACACACTCAATCTGCATACACTGGCGTCTACAGCTGGTTCTCATTGAGTGGCGTCAAAGAAAACCAACATCCTGTCTCTGATGTTAAATAATGATAACTCTGTCACAGTTAGTGGGGTTCCTTTAAACCCAAATTTCTGGATCACAGCTACAACCTAATCTCGCCATAATAAATTCATCTAAAAATGTGTATCCTTTAAGAAGAAATCCACTTGTGTGTTTTTTAGCAGGAATTAGTAAACGTCTAGTTTACAGAATAAACAGATTCATGGTGGGATGTAATATCTGAGGGAAGTTTAGTCTCGGTCTGAGCAGCTGTGTTAGTGTGACTTTGTGACTCAGAGCAGGTCAGACTTTAGCTTGTATCTGCACTTTATAGCCTCCTTGCAATGGAATAAACTACATTAGGGTTCTATTCATCAAAAGTGTACAAATCAATTTATGATTAAAACCAAATATAATATAAAGAAAAAAGAATCATTTTCTTATATTTTCTAATCCATTTATGAATTACCTTTTTAAATAAATGTGATAAATCTATGTACTTTTTGCCTTTAATTGCTGAAATTGCGTGAAATAAATCAACTAAGTTCAGTATTTTAAAAGAACATTATTAACATTAAAGGTTGCCTCAATATTAGCTAAATATAATCTACTTTTTTCCCAAAAATTGGTAAATACCATTTAGGTCTGGCAGTACTTTGAACACAGGACATCCTGGGGGTGAAACTGGAGGGTAAAGCATGACCTGTAGGTCGTTTTTCAGTACATAAAATGGAGGACCAGAGATAATTGTGTAACAATTGACCTATTTTTTACCTGATACAATGAATTGGTAATAGATGCTTCTTGTTTCCAAACTAAATCCAATAAGGTGGTCACGATTTTCCCCAAGTGTTACACTTTAATTTTGTTAAAATAATTTAATTAAGTTTGAAAAGCACCATTACAGTAGAGCTGGGGTGTCAAACTTGACACCTCCTGCTGGTTTTCTAGAATCCTGCTGAATTTGCTGCTGATTACCTGGATCAGGTGTGTTTAGCCAATAATGAGCTTCAATGGCAGATTTATTGGAAAACATGTAGGACACTGGTCCTCGAGGCATGGAGTTTGACATCTCTGCGGTAGAGGATGTCTCAAACAACTTCAAAAAAAAAAAAAAACAGCTTAATGTCTTATAATCGTCCTAATTGAATTGAGTCCAGATAAGTCCAATAGAGACAGAATATTTTAATTGTGTGCAAATGCCCTAGTGGCTAACATTATGATCAAAGGGTTTTTGCTGTACTGAAATAGTAAAAACCATAATGGGGAGAAATAAAACATCCTTCTGAAGGAAAGATTTAGGCAGAAATCTCCAGCACAATCGAGGGGTGGCCTTATGCCATCACCTCTTAGGTGAAAAAGAGACAAACATGCAGGAACATCTGTAGTTAGAAAAACAGGTTTGTAACTGCAGCAGCGAGAGAAGAGATTTCAGATGCAGAAACGCACAATCCATGGAAATGTAGTTGTAGAACAAAACAAATACATTTGTCTGTTGTAGTGTGAGATCAGGAAGCAAACGAAGACAGACATTTGTTAATCAACATTAGTGAGAAAACATGTGTCCACCAATGTCCTGCAGCAATTAGATTCTTCTTGTTGAAGTTGGTTTTAAAACAGAAATAGCTTGAATCAGGACAGTTCGTCAAGTAACCACTAGGAGCTTGTTTTAGTTGTTTGTCAGTCCGATTGGTGTAACCTTTTAACACTGGAGCTTTAGCCCAAGTGTTGATATTATTTGAATAACCGTAACGCTATGTGCACATCGGCCTCAGAAACACGCTTTCAAATGACCGCTTCCAATGAAAAGTCTATGTAAACTTGCGTAAATGCACCTTTTGCGCTTCCACATTTAAAACTCTCATGTTTATACGTATATTATATGTATAGATGATGCCTTTCTTAATTCCTGGAGGTGAGAACCGTTTGAAAATTGTTGATTAAAGAGAAATTAATAATCGTGGTTTGTGCCTGGTTGATATCAAACCGACCTTTTACACCAAGACCTGCTAGAGTGAGCACTGGTTTGACATTTTACACTCTTCCAAACATAGACACCTGTGCTGGTCCAGTGGTGACAGTCCAATCTGAACACCATATGCTAAAAGCACGTTCAACATGTTTAACATGCATCACATCACCAGTGCGTTTAACTGTTTATGTAATTGACGTTATTCCGAAGCTGATGTTCAAGCCTTCACAGTTGTAAAATGTTCACAAAAAATAATCTTACTGGACCTGGCACAGAGAAAACCAGCTTTGCACAGACTGTACCATCAAGTGTTGCATCTTTGCATTCGGCGCAAAGCTGCTCTTCTCCACTCCAGAATCTTTTGCAATGCTAATTGCGGAAACTGACAAAGACTAATGAAAGATTGAAGAGAATGGTTCATTTTATGTACAAAATAAGGAGTTAAAAAGGTTTTTTTTTTTTTTTTTTAATTAAAATTGTACCCAAACAAGGATATGGCGTTTATTTTCAGTCATAAGTGTCTTTGAGCGTGGAACTCTCCGCACGCATCGAACTTTCCACGCAGAAAATGCAGACACCTTGAGCGCTTTTCTGCTAATTTTCTGCATGGATTATTCAATAACGCCATACAAGGGTCATTGATAGTTATTCATCTCCATGCTGAGCTTTCTTCTACAACTGTCAGACTTGTTTGGCCCATCTTGTTGCCCATTCTTGGAAATGTTCAGATTTCCATTAAAAAAAAAACAAAAAAAAAAAAAAGTGACAAAAGTTGAGCACCTCACCTAGTCCACTTCAAATCAATGGGTTCAAAAAAAAAAAAAAAAAAAAGATCTATGTGAAACAATCCAATGAACTATCGAATATTTTCTGGAATTTTTTTTGTTTTTGTTTTGAGGGTCCTTTTTTTTTGCTTTGCTTTTACACAATTTGCCAAAAATCAAACTCCTTCTGCTGTGCCCTACTAATCATGAACTTACACTGTCATTCCTGTTTTGTATAATGAATACATTAACGATTGTGGATCACAAATATGATTCACGAATCATTAAAGTTTAACCAGCTCACAAATATCTTTTGCAATTAGTCTGCATTTCATCACACGGGATATCAAGTGCATCTTCCATCTTCTGCATCTTTTATGTTTTTGCCTCAGCGGGCCTGAGCTCACCTCATGTGGGGCATAAAATGAAAGCTAAATGATGGTAGCACTCCTAGACAGAAGATGGCATTAGGCATTTCTGGAGAGACAAAGATGCCTAGTTCTGACTTGGCATAAGGAAGCAACAGATGCCATTATGGCTGTATGAGCGTGTGGCAGCACTCTGAATGTGCAGAGTGGTGGATGCTCAGTATCTAATGATGCAGATGAAAATGCCCAGGAGTGCAGTGAAGATGCCTGTTAATAGAGCTCCAGCGTCCTGGTCTCAAAATGACTTTAGCTGTGTCTGCGTGGTTAATCCCCTTTCAAATCGAACAATATTTAGCAGATTTTTATTCATGCTCTCACACTGAGGAGGCATTACTCTGCAAGTTCCCCTGATATGACTCCAAGATTGCTGATGGAACCATGTACGGAGTGCAAACACTTCATCAAAAAATTGTGGAATCCAAGTTTGCTTTACGATTATGGATGAAAATGTCAGCTCTCTCACAAAACCAACAGCTGCCAACTGCCATTTATCTGCTACCCTACGTCTGCAGTTGTTTTTGTAGAAAGCATTAGAAAGATAATTAACTAATTAATTAAAGCCTAGTCAAGGTGCAAAATGCAGACAACATATGAGTGCAAGTGTACAAGTCCCTAGCCTTTTATTTGCCTAGTTAAGCTGCACCAGCTAGATTCATTCCATAGCTAATCATGCAATTTGGAAAAAAAAAAAAAAAAATTGCTCTACGCTTTTAATGATTACAACACAACTCAGTTGGATTTATGCATCCCTTCACATTACCTCAAAGGTAAGCACCATTTTCAGAAAGTGCACACAAAAGACTTTGAGAAAAATATTTACTTTTCATTTTATAGAAGACACATTAAAATTAAATAAATAAAAACACCTATTTGTCTGGTAGTGTGGACAGTTGTTACGGTAAGGCAAAGCGTCACTGTTGCAGCAAAGGAAAGTGATATTGTTGATTGTCACGATAGGTTTAATAAAACATCAGCTCAGAGAGAAAGTTCACCTCTTACTGCTTGTTTTTACAAAAGATGAACCAAACAGGTTGTTTTAAAGAAGCCTGTGCAGTGATGTAGACCATTTTGGCTATGTGACTGGAACTACTTTTTGTGCATGTGAATACACAGCAGCAAATCAGTATTTAGTATTCACCCAGACCATTAAAAAGTGCAGAAACACAATGTTTACTTCTTGTAATATAAATCAGCATCTTTGTTTTCTTGGAGTAATACTGCAGAAATAAAAGTCCTTACAGTTCTGCTTATCTTAGTGTTAATGTTTTTTGTGCACACAAATGACATTTCTGGGATATCCAAGTTAACACTTCACAAATTAAAACATTCCAGACTATAAAGATGAAGGAATAATGTTCTATCTGGCTTTAATTTTGTTCAAAAGCTACATTTTGTAGTATAAAATTTACTTAGTAAAACATTGTGAATAATCGCGTTTTTTCACAATCCAAAAGTGTGATTAATATGATTAATTTGTTTTAATTGATTTTGTACGAAGTATCAAAAGCCAAGTGGAAAAAAACGAGTTGTTGGATGACCTCTATTGTTGTTGTTGTTAACTAAAAAGCAAAGATGCTTGTACCAGATTATATTTTAACAGCTAATTTCAATCTGTAGTCCTTTACAAAACAGAACATTATAAACATATTTACAAAATGTAAAAGTTTTTAAAAAAGTACAATTAAAAAAGCATTAAAAAAAATACAGAATAAAAATATTGCAATGTATTACACATTTCCAATATATGAAACCAAAACAAAAATACAAAAACAACTGTAAATAAACATGTTTAAAATAAAAAATTAAATAAGCATTTTAATATTTGCATTATTACTGTTTTCATATTAGAATAGAGAGGTTGCTGACATTTTTAAACCAATATTTTAATCCCCAACTTTATCGTTCGTATGATTTTTGACCCTAAGAGCCCAATAATGACCATGATTATCTAATATATCTGTCTTTAATTGTCTGTTCTTTTGAACTGTTGAACAGACTTAGTATATACATTAAATATAGAAGCCAATACTTGTTTCATTCATCTACTTTTTCAGGAATAAACGTTTTCCTTCCCATAGACAGAAAAATAGCTTAGTCAACTATCACGTTAAATATTCTAATTTCTTAGATTACACACACAAACACACATTTTTGTCTTTTAACCATCAATACTTTAAGCAAGGAGGTGAAAACTCAGATGCAGGAGAGATTATCACAAAGAAAAACAAAGATTTGATTTTAAAACAAAACACAATGAGTTGTTTGTTTGTTTGTTTGTTTGTGTGTTTTTTTTGTTTGTTTTTTTGTTGGGTGTTTTTTTTTTTTTTTTTTTTTTTTTTTAATAGCCACAGAGAGCTATGCATGAGACAAGACAAGCCAACACTGACACCTCAGGGTAGTTCCTTAAATACTGTGTAGCTAATTGGAAAACTGCAGGCAGCTGTGAGGACCAAAGGATCCACAGGTGAATGGGCTAAGTAACAGCCTGCACAGAAACCCAAGAAAAGGCTAATGTCAGAGTCATTCAACCAAATCATAACATTATCTAAAATTTGACATAAACTTTTGCAAAACATATATATATATATATATATATATATATATATATATAAAACAAAGAAATATAAATAAATACAACATGTTGTGCCCCTCCTTAAGAAGTCACAAAATAATTTTAGTCCCTGCTGTCACATAATCTGAGTTTGCATTTCTATTGTAGTGCATATAATTCATAAAATGTGTCAATGTCTTACAACATTGAGCATCAAATGAGGAGAACGATTAAAAGCAAAGGAATTCTTAACAAGATAGTGAACACATTTTTGGGAAATCTTGACCAAGGTTACGTTAAAAATGAGTACCCCATAAAGAACAAGTAAAGCAAAGTATGACAGGGCAATGCTAAAATCAATTCCATTACCAAAACTCTGACCAGACAAAGATACAAACTCTAACTCAAAAATTATACCGATCTTGTTCTTGTATTTAATGTTTAGTATTGTTTCTTTTAAGTGCAAACTGTCTTATAAGCCAATAAGTTATAACTTAAAGTATTAACTACTATCACAAAGTGGAAAATGAGCTTTAATACCTTTTTTTAAATGTAACAATTTATTTTTATTTTCCATCAAAAATTTCAGTAGAAAACTATGAATTAAAAAAAAAGGTAATTATAAAGGATATTTTTATGTTTTGTTATGAGTACAATCATTATACGTTTTAGAGGTATAGTTAATTTTAGGTTGAATCCATATTACAAGGTGTTTTGCAGGTTTCCAAAAAACATTGAACTGCTCTGGTCAATAAAAGCTACTTTTTTATTCTGGCCCATTTTGACACCTAATTACAGACCAATAAAACCAATGCAAAACTCTCAAATAATAACTGTTGTGATAAGTATTTTAGGCTGTGTGTATTTTAGCACACAGAGTTGAGAAGTCTGTCAATTGTTAGATCAGGGTTCATTGTGCTTCAGGAAAAGATTCCTACTATTGGGCTTGATTGTCAGAAAACTAATCAGTTATTACCTAATCTTTGCTTTGGATGAAAAATCCTGCTAAATACTTTTGTTTTTTTCTTCAGGGAAAGCTTTTGAGATAACCTACATACGCCTGAAGTTCTACACCAGTCGACCTGAGAGTTTCGCCATTTACAAACGTACAGAGGAGGATGGACCTTGGTTACCATACCAATATTACAGCGCCTCTTGTAAGACGACGTATGGGAAGGATACCAAAGGTTACATCGCCCCAGGAGATGATGAAAAGGCCGCTTTGTGTACTGACGAGTTCAGCGATATCTCTCCCCTGACTGGAGGAAACGTGGCTTTCTCTACCCTAGAAGGTCGACCCAGCGCATACAACTTTGACCAAAGCCTGTTTTTGCAGGTGAGCATTTACTTACTAATGTGTTAATATAAAAAAGGTTTTCTTTGTATAGAGAGCAAGTTTATTGCTAATAAGGAAGCAAATGAAGGGGGGGGGGAATTAACTTTTAAAGAATCATTTTCTAAAAGGAAAATTCAACATTTCCTCTAAATTAAACATAAAAAGATTAAACATTAGTTTTTAATTAATTAAATTTTAAAATGTAATAGATTTGTTGTAGTGAATATGCTATCTAGTGTTGGCTTTCTTTGAAGAAGAAATAGGAAATATATTTACATGAAAGAATTAAAAAAAAACATTTTGAAATTTAATGGGTAACAGCTATGCTTTTTTTTTTCTCTTTTTTTTTTTTAGCAACATCAAATATGTAGCTAAAGCCAGCTATACAGTAAGAGCAGTTTGTGTGTTTTGGTCAGTGATTATTTCAAGCATCCCTGCCACCAATTGAGCTTGGGATGTAAAGGGATTAATTTGATGTTTTGGTCATCATTTTGGCTAGATTTTGAGATGGTGTGCTAGAGCAAACCAAACCTACATGTCTAGCAAAGTCAATTGAAGACTTACACAAAATCCCTTTTGTTAAGCATGAGCATTTATGTCAATGACCTTCAATGTCAAAGCTCCATTAGAGCTTTATGTACACCGCTTTTCAGTCATACAGTCATAATCACTATCATTTAACAATCACCAAATTCTGCAAGTTTTATAGTTTTTTTTCCACAGAAAACATTCTTTTTCCAAGTTTTTGTTCTTAAAAAATATTGTATGAAATCATATCAGACCTTTTATGATGATTTACAAATATTAATTTATTTTATTTGCACTTCAAAAAAAAGAAGAAATTAGATATGGTCTACTGATGATTGAAAGCTCAGCTCAGAGGAGGAAATGCAAATACTCCCACAATCAAGTGTTGCTGAAGTTTGAAAACAAAAAAAAATTGCTGTGCATGTGTGTGTTCTTGTGTTTGCGTTTATATGGTTAATGAGGACATTTTCATGAATACACACCACACTATAGTGACCTTTTGAAATATGAGGACCCAAGAAGCAAACAAAGCTGTCATGTCCCCATGATGAAGGGAGAAACTTGCTTCCTTAAACATGTCTTCTGAGTAGAGATAAATGTGTATGTGTGTATTGGGAGACGGTTAAAATTCTTCAAGGTTATACTGGGTATACAGTAAAAGGAAGCTACATGAAACTTAAAAGTTTGAATGACACTAAAAAACATTAAAATTACTTCAATTTTATCATAGCTACTAGCAGCACAACAATAGTTATTAAAGCATGCAAAACAAGGCTATAAAACAACTTATAAAAAAAAACAACATGAAACAAGTTATTATAACCTAGATCACAGTGCTTCGTATAAATAGATTTTTCTTTCTTACATATTTCCAGTAGTAATTTTTGTTAACCAAAATGCATCTTTTTGAAAATCAGAACAAAGAAGATGACCCAGACAGGAATGAGGACAGTGAATCCTGAAGGCAGAGCTTTTAATAAAGTACTTAACTTGTTTTGATTCACTCTTGCCTTTTACTTGCTCAATACAAGGATTAAAAATAAACGGATTTGGGAAATATTTGGGGAAAAAACATAAATAGCAAACTGAAGGACCAGCACCTTTACAGAATAGAAAACCAAAGCAAATAAAATTAATACACAAATAAAAAATGTAACCCAGAAGACATACCGAAATTGTTTTTTTTTTTTTTTTTTTTTTTTTTTAAATAAATATATTTATAAGGTTTAATGCTGCATTGGAGTATGCTTTGTTATATCCTCAAAGCCACTATTACATCCCACAAACAGAAGGCATGCTCAGAGAAGCTTGTTAACAGCGCCATATAACCTGCTGTAAAGTTTATAACTGTCTGTGATGCTCCAAGACATAAAACCCCTTAACTTCACAGACTTTTAGACAAACAAATATCCTGTAGCAGTTCATGGATATGCATTTCTAAAAGCCTTTTCAAAGCAAGGGAAAGAGTCTTATGTTAAGTTTAGCTCTGATTAACTTTGATGAAGCCTTGAGAGGACTGTGCTGAATTAATGGCAGCCTCTCGAGGGCCAGTCAGAAGGGGGGAGGACCCAGTAAAGCATGCTTAAAGTGACTAAATAAAGCACTTAATGCAGCCACTCCTTTTCCTTTGACAGAACTAAAAACGATTCACACATGCATCAATCCATGCGTGCTAAGTGTGTCTCTACTTAAATTGAAAAACTTTTCTAGACTTCCATGATTAATTACTGAGAATCTTTGATGTTTATCAGTAGTTTTTTTTTTTTTTTTTTTTTTGCTCTTCGGGTAAATTACTGTGCGCAGCATTATTAGCACACCCCTGTCTTTCTTTCAATTACTTGCAAAGCACAAAAACAATGAACCTACAGGACTTTTACAGTGCATACATTTTAATATAATTTGAAAACTAATGAAACAGAAACATAGAATAATTGTTCTTGTGCTAGGAAGATATTAGAAATGCAGAAAATTTGCGCAGATAACATTTTTCCCTAACAACAAAGTCTATAAAAATAATAAAACTTTTTTTTTTTTTTTTTCTGTTGTTGTTACAACTAATAGCTGTATCAAAGTTAGCAACATTGGTTTTAGATAAAGCAAGTGGAAGTTAAAAGGTAATTTGTTAACAAGCCAAAAACCTGGACAAGGAGAACTTACAGAAATCTGGGAAAAACAAATGCAATGTGTGGATCAAGCAAGATGTAGGATGATAACCTGAGAATGGTGTTGAGTTGTCGTTTGATTCAGATCAATATTGGCTCTGAAGTACATAATCATGTGTTAAAGAAATTGAGATGGAACTATTGTTTTCACAAACCATTTGTTATTTAATATGGTGCACTTTTTGAAAGCTCACAGCTGCAAATAACCCTGATGGGTTCATTTAATTTATCAGATTTAATGGATTCATCTCATTGTTCTGTTTTAATAAGGAAAAAGAACCCTTTTCTCAAGATGACCTGAGCAAGAATCAGTAACACAATAAAGCTGCTGGCAGAGAGACGAAGCGACAACAATAAATGACCCCAGCATGAGTGATATGATAAGAAAACCTTTTTTTAGAAACCCTACCTCTGTCAAAATCTGATTCAGAAGGAATGTGGACATCTCAACCTCCCATGGGCCATTTTGTTTCTTTCCAATGTTCCTTACCGCATGCTGCTATTTCTGTTCTTCATCTCACGATGATATTAGACAAAAAAATCTTCCCATAGAGGAACTTCCGATGGAGAATTCGGTTACATCGGTGACATTTAGGCTCTTTTCAAAGCATGAGCAATAATGATTTTGTTGATTGACTATTTTCCTAAAGGTTTGATTAAAAATATATCAACCAAAGCTCGACTGGCACCTCTGAGACAAAACCTGTCCTCCTCCACATCATTAAATAAGACGGGAAACTTGGGAATTGTGAATAGTATGAGGTGTAACCTAGCATGACTATGATCTATCTAAACCTTAGTGAAGGTAGCTTTGAGACACAAAATAAGAGTCTGTATATTCCTGTTTAACTATGTCTAATTTTTTCCACATTACCTTTTTAAATGTTTAACAGACCTGCAAAACATTTAAGGCGCTTTCATATTTGTCTAGATTACAAATTGGTACTTTGGGTAGTGTGCTTTGCTTTGAAAAGTTTGAAAACATATGAATTCTATGTAATATAAAAATGAAGGGTTTGATTTGATGTTGGATCCCAGCCCTAAGTCTGGAATGCAAACAAAATAACTAACCAACCAAAAGAGCAATGGCAGGAAGTATCACAGGGAACACTCATTAGAAAAATCCCAAAACATGTGTAATAGTACAATGTAAGTGAAGAAAATATATTTAAGACATACTGCAAACAATAGGGAACTGACAAAGAAATTTAGAAAATTGCAGGCTACTTAACTTCTAACGTGGCATGCCCAACAATTGTCCTTCATTAAAACAAATGCAATTCCAATAGAAAAATAAATGGAAGTACACATAGTAAATTATGAGAAGAAAATAAACCTCTGCAACTCTTAATTCCTGCTCACTATGGTTATCACCAATGCCCACAAACCATAGAAGCTTAAACCCTGGTAAGCCCAGCTGAGAATGCAGACCTGCATCTTTCTAAGCTCAACATAATCGACTCACTTAAAAAAAACAAAAAAAAAAAGAAAAAAGTGGAACCATTATGGCCTTACCTTTTAAATGTTTCTATGTACCAGATTTTCTGAGAACTTTTTTGGTCAAACCTGGTTTGGGGAAATACTGTTCCTAACAACCAGCTAAATGTGTAGTTTTATTTAAATGACTTGGTCCACTCTCAAAATTGTAATGTGAAACAAAACCAAAGCAAAAAGCTGATAAAAGTTGTAGCCAGTCTGCATGAGGATTTGCATGCTAACTGGCACAAAGAAAGACAATCTCTGTGATACAACCTACCTAAATGACTTAGTTTTAGGATTTTGCAAGACAAAGAGGTGATGGAGCTCACAAAGGTACTCCACCCTCTGTTCCACCTCAGCACACATTTCTCTTTTGCCAGATGCCGCTTCCTGATAAAATACTCCCTTTTCTCAAACCACAGCTCTCTGGATGGGCGATGCTTCTGCAGCCTCCTGCAGAGTCAAAAGAATCAGCTTTTCTTGCAAGTGAATCCAATTTAAACTTGGAAAAGATGAAGGGTAGACAGCAGGGGTGAAGCGCCATCAGCTCTCCAGCGAATGCTAAACTGCACAGAGCAGCAGGATTAGCAAGGACATTTTCTGCTCATCTCCGCGATGTGAAGTTTCCGAGTGAAAATAGGAATTAAATGTACTATTGGATTAACTTTAGTGCCACTATGGCTTTGGCACATTGTGTGGCAGGCTACTGTCAGTAAGACGACAAACACCCATACGAAAGAGGAGGAACTGGATTTGGCTTGAGAGATTCTTCTTCCTTTGCTCCGCTGGGACAACAATGAAAGGAAAGTAAATGAAAAAAAAATGTCTGTGGCTTAGCACGAGCTTCTTAACCCTCAGTCCTAAAAGACCTCCTTGGATTTCAGCACAAGAATCATCTCCCTAACCCATTATATCCTGCCTCATCTTGTTTTCTCTCCCACCCCAGTGTGTATAACCTGCTTTAGCTCCTAGCCTGGTGCTTCATGAACTCTTTTGCTTGAAATAAGTTGTGTAAATTTTATACATACACAGAACTGCAGCCTGGTTTTAAAGCTAAGAGATTAATAAACTGTCCTTTCCTGATTAATCCACTCACACTAGCCATATTTAACTTTGTTGGGTTTTTTGGATGTCAATATAAGTGTGGATTCTGGAAATTAAGGAAACTGCAGTGGAAGCATTTTGGTCAGAGGACTAAGTGTCAATTTCCTTGATTTGCTGCAATAACTCAAAGAAAATATTTTCTTTCCCCAAAAAAGATTGTGGGATTAAAACTCCAGGTATATGGTAGGAATAGGGAAGTAGATGGTTAAAAAGTCAACATTAAGGTCTCAGGAGATAAATATGTGACCAGGGTATTGGTAATTGTCATGGATATTGAGAGGTGTTACATTTTTAATCAAGCAAAATTTAAATTAATTTATCTGGAAAACCTAATAAAAGCAACAATCATTGCATGTAAAGGACTGTAATTGGAGAAAAAAAGCTTCATCAGGTAATTAAGACTGAACAAATGTGATCACACAGTTTACAACAAAAGGCCTCTATCTAAGATATGTATGGCATTAAATAGAAATTTCCAAAAATATGTGAATATATTTGTTACACATTCCTTTTGCTTCTTCTTTAGGGCAAATGTAAAGCTTTTTTAAATGGACTCATCTCAAGCACTGTTCCTGGAATCATAAGTAGTTTTGTTTATCCCTAGTCATGTCTTAGAGATGTGTAGCTCTACTGCAGAATGCTGGATGTTCATATTCAGGTTACTCCGGCAAAATAGTCAAATGAAAAATATTATGTCTTATGTCATACATTTAGAATCCAAGTTTTTGTTACAAGGCTAACTTAGAACTTGATTCAAAACCCAAAATATGGTTTACGCAGAGGTGTGTGTGGCTTCAGGCTTTTTCTTTCACAGCTTTATTCTGGAATATGGGCACAAATCACAATTATTAATTTCTACTTCATTATTGCTTTTCAAATAGTTACCACTTCCATGACATAAAAGGGACAGCATCCGTCCATCATAACCAATTTTGAGTCCCTGATTGGTCAACTTTGAGTGGTTTAACTTTCAACTCACAATTAATTTTGTACGTAGAACCCATCCATCCATCCATCCATATATATATATATATATATATAGTAATTATGGAGTTTTTTGGTTACTAATGAATATTTGAGCAGAGTCAGTTCATGTACAGACAATCGGCCTCTGGGGAGCATGGATGTGTTAATCACTGTGGGGCCAGACTACAAATGCTGTCGGCTGTATTTCAATATACTTTGGACAACATCCACTGTTTGATTATGAAGCTGTGAGAGATCAATATAAGCTAAGAATACATGGATCAGGTGGCAAATCTCTCAACAGAGCAGCCAAACACCCTCTCTCCCTTCTTCAATCCACCTCGCTCCCACTCATCTTTACTTTTAAACAACAAGATGAAAGCAGCCATAATAGACTGATCTCTTCTTCCATTAAAATATAAGACAGATCAATTGCACCATTTCTTTCATTACATCTCTCATTCCTCCTCTATTTTACGGGTGATAGCACAGATGGGTGTTGTGAGCAGAGACAAAATCAAATCAGCCACCGTCTTTGATGCAAAGTCTGAGCTGGTGGAATGCAAAGGAGATCTCTTTCTCATTGAATCACCAAATACATATGGTGGAGCTTAGTGTTTCTTAATGGTTGACATAGTGGTTTCCACATGGGCTGCTAATACCTGCAGGCAGCTCAGCAAAGGCAAAATACGAAAACTAGATTATTTTTTTCCTGGAGAAATTACAGAAGTAAACATTTCATTTCAAATTGATCATCTGCAATGTTTAAACTTTTTGTCCTTTGAAGTCCCACTCCAATCATCTTTTGCTCTATTTAAAAGCATTTCAAATGGTCTTTTAATTATGATGATGCTATTTTTAGCCAAAAACCTATGTCATTGTCCATTACATGGTTTCCGCAGAGCGCCAGAGGTTCATTAGAAATTAGAAATTTGTCTCTGAGTTGTAGTCTGGATTGTTAGCGTGGAATAGGCTTGCACTAATTTCCCATCATACCATTGTTTACACTCTCTTTCACCATCTTACAGCCCCTCACAACGTATAGTGTAGTTTATGTATGACACTCATCATATCCCATGACCGTGTATTATCACCCCCCCACCCCCGTCCTGTCCCAGAGCCTAAAACTCAAAAAAGTTCAGCTTCTATTACAAAAAGGGTTTATATTAACACACTTGAAGGGAAGCAAATAACCGTAATTGTGAAAGCAAAACATGTCAATCACAAGCGGCACTCAGCTGCAATCTGTGTGTGTCCAGTTGCTGGACAGAACAAAAATGCAATTTTGTATGGAAGCCAAAAATGGCCTACCCTACTTATTTTTATTTTTTACCATTTTCTCGTGATAACAACATTCACTCTCATTTTCATGAGACAATTAAGTTAGATAGAGATAATGAAGAACATACTGTAGCATCAGGAGTTGCTCATTTGTTTTTCACATTAAAATTACATTTCCAAGAAGCAAAGTAACATAGACACATTCATATGATGCTAATCAATACCAGATTCAACTCATCTTGTCAATCGATTGCACTTTTTGTGTTTGTGTTAACTGTCAAAGTCAGAAGAAAGAGACTGTAGAGATAGCATGGAGATGTCGAGGGCTACAACTTCTAATTCCAACTGTTGTTGCACAATACATTCACAATGATGCAAAGGAAGAAAACAATTTATGAAAATCCCTAGGATGAGTTTTCATTTGTAGCTGGTACTAAAGGTGTTTTTTTTTCAAATTCAAAATGGCTGCCTCTTCCCAAAATATCTATAATTTAAATAAACATAATTTATAACATATATCTAAAATATTGTGGAATAGTTACCAAAAATAAAATAGATGTTTTTTTTTTACATTTGGATATTAAAAATAAAGATCAAAATATACTCTGAAATTCAGAAAAAAGACTTGGTAATTTAGATATAAAAGGAAGAAATTATATTAAAACAGTCTGAGATCGAAAGTCTGATTTAAAAGGCAGATCATATTAAACATTTTGGTGGTGATTTTTCAATTTAAAGTTTTTTTAACAAAAGGCAAAACAAACAGACTACTTAAAAACCAGTGAAATCAATTCTGAAGCGGAGTAGAAGGTCGTCACACTCCTGACACAATCTGTGTTGAATTACCTCCTTGAAAGTGTTTCCGTATGCCTTCTACTGTCTGAACTGACGGCTCTCTTGTTTGCTGTCAATCACTAAGGTGCAGAAACCACAAGCTCTCCCTTTGAACAGCAGAGAAAAGCTGCTTGTTTCATCTAGCTTTGCTTTGTTGAAGCAAATTACAACAAAATTATCAACTTTTCACCAATTTGGAAGTCGAAATATATTCTCGTACTTTGTACACTTTTAAACACTCACAATCTATTTTTAAAATACACTTCAATAGTACCTTGAATGTAGCATGAAGCAGAGACAAAAGAAGCAGCAGAAATCAAAGTATAAGGTGAAACATTTGGATAAAGTTATATTCAATTATTGTAGTACGTTCTACTTCTGTGGATATTAAAAGCATTTTCTTGGGACAAAAAAGTATGCAGTTGAAATATTATTCTATAGACATTCCTAAAGTCATTTTTTGGTAATGTGGTCTGTTTGTGCCAACAGGCCTTTGGTTTTCCTTTTAACTCTGTTTCAACTCAGAGTGCATCAAAGGTTCACATCGGTTTGTTCACCTTGTGCGTTTAATGAGTCACATCCGACTTTCTTTGGAAGTCTGCATTCTTGGAATTCAGTGAAAGTATTTATCCAAACCAGGACCGGATACTTTGTTTGATCTTTTTATTTTTGCATAGGAGATGATTTCTGGTTCTGGGAAACTTACTAAAAAGCTGTAAGAAAAAAAAAAAGTCACATTTTGTGGTCATGAAAGCACTGTCAACCAGAAACTTGGAAGATTCAGATCACCTGGAATAGATTTATTCAAAGGCAAACATCCAAGTGATTTGCAGAGTTTTGCTTTGAAATTCTCGTGTCGTGAGATGTTTCAGGGAAAAAAAAACCAACTGGAAATAAAACATATTGGTAATTTTAAACTGTTGCACAAGTTCAACAGCAAATATTAGCAAACAAATTCTGTTGAGTTACAGCTTATTTCCGTTTCTGTGGAGCTGGACTGTTTAAAGACTTATTCAGATGGAAATATTGTTTATGGTGTTTTTAACCTGTTCTTGTGGCATTTTTCTGATAATGGAGGACACATTTAAAGAAAATTAAGCATTAAAAATTGTATTTCTAAGTATGTCTTTATTCAAAGAAAAAGGGGCAGACAAAGCAAATCACTAACAAAAAAAAATGCTGTTGGAAAAGCTTTTAAGTGTGACACCGGACAATGGCAAACCACATCCTCCCTGCTCTGCTCCATTCTGATGCTTCCTCTTGCAGACAAATGGATCGATGGACGTCTTTGTTGTCCTCTTTGAGCTGGCATCCAGTTTAAAACTGCACAGCTGGAGGAACAGCTCCAGTGTTACATTACTTGCATCAGTAATGTTGGATTAGAGCTGTGAGGGGCTGTAAGCTATCAGGAGGACATATAAATAAAGGCATGATGGGAAATGGAGACAGGCTCCGCACCAATGGTCCCGCCCACAACTCAGAGGCAAATTTCTGATGAGCTACTGTCTTTCTGCAGAAACCATGTCCTAGAAATCCCACAGGTTTTTTTTAAAAATATATATTATTTTGGCTAAACATTGCATAATTATAATTAAAAGACCACAAGGAATGCTTTTTGAATAGTTTAAAATATGATATGAGTGGAACTTTAAAGGGGACAGTGGTTTTTGAGTGGTTTTTGAGAATACTGTCTTTAGTTTTGATTTCAGCTTCATTTTGGGGTCAAGTCTTGACATTCAGTCTCAGTAAAACACCTTGTATTACAAATAATCACAGTTTGCAGGGAGCTGCTTTAAAGCAAGTAGTAATTTATTTATTTCAAATTTTTTAAGTTTTGATTTTTCTTCTTAACCTTGCATTCTAAAGTGTCTCTAAACTCAATATTTCTCTTTTTTTCTCCAATGTTAGTGAAAATATCCTTATGTTTTTTTGGATTATCTCTCCAAACATTTTTCATTGTCTCTCCTCATCTTCTTTATTTTTCTTTGTTTTTTTGTATCTTGTCAAATGTCTTGTGATATTTTGTTAGTTTTTTGTCTGTTTTCTGCCTGGAGGTGGTTTGTGTTCTTTTCCACTTCTTTTGTTCGTTTGGTTTGGCATTAATGTCATGGAAGCCCCTTTTGCTTTCCCTAAAGAATGTCCCCACTGCAGAAAAGGCTGCATTTTCCTGTTACTACCCAGTTTATGCAACATTAAAACTGATATTCCATCCTGCCCATAATTCATATTCCATCATCAAGAATAAATAACAAGTAAAGGATCTTGGTTTTGTTTACATTATAGCTGTACTCACCTCACCTATTTTTTTAATTAAATGATCTGAGATTGTGAATTAAGAGACTTTTAATATGACCCTTTTAATATGAATAGAGACCCATTAATATGAACAGTTTTTTTGAATAGCACTGTCACTGTACCCCAAACCAACTGCACTGAACTAGCAGTGAGAGTCAACAATTACCAAGCAGCTGCCTGCAGGTAATGAGCCCAGGAAGAAGAGACATCTCTCCAAACAGCACATCAGTAACTGGACGTCCCTCTCAGATCTGGCGGCGACATTTTTCCTGAAAATACCTTGATCTTGTTGCTGGTGCAAACACAAGGAGATTGTGGTCATTCTGCAAAACAACATGTTGGTAATTGGAAAGTAAATCTGTTAATCTTCATGTTAGAGATGTTGATCTCCAGACTAAGCAGAAATTGACATTTAAAAGCAGACATTGTGTTTTATCCCTTTTACTGATTATTTGCAGGACAAAGCTTGTTTTTTTTTTGATCAGTGAACTCCTGCATTTGAAGGCTACGCCTACTCCTGCCAGCAAATATCATCCATTCCGTTGCAGAGTCCTGCGTCTTCTGTGTGGCTCGTTATCACTTCCAGCAGACTGTTTGGTTTCCTACAGGAAGTGTCTGGGCAAATGCAAATCTTAAACATATGTGGACAGTGCTGCTCATTATGTTTTTTTCCCAATGTGGACTTAGAAATAATAAGAAAAAATGATAGAAGTAAAGCATAATGTGTGGATTTACCTTTTAACACACTTATAATTTTATATTTCAGTTAAGATTTTAAAACAAGAGTCATTGAAGTCACTTTCTTCTGAAATGAAATATGTATACTTTTCTTTCTTTTTTTTGGCATAACATTGTCTTTTTTTAAAGCCATAAAAATGTTGGACATTGTCAAAGTGAATCCCTCACTTTTATAAGTAAGGTAAACAAGTTTTTTTTTTTTTTTTGTTTTTTTTTTTAACCAGATGTGGTTTGTCGTCAGGTGCCAGAGAGATGAAGAGTACATGTTTTGATTTATGGCCTAATCATCAAATCTGCGTGTGAGAATCTTAAATTTAAAGCAGTCTCTTTTTAAATTGCCTCATTCAATCAGCATCACACATGAAGTTTAGTTAAAAAATGAGTGATATTTTATGAATTTGTTTCCGGAGTAGCACCTCACATCCTGATATGGGTCCAAAAACTTTTACTCTCTAGAAAATTGTATCTCATTCTGTTCTATTTGTTCCTTTCAAAATAAGAGAAAAAAAAATTGCCGAACTTCTCGACTTCTCTCATGGGTGCAATTATTAGCAAAGTGTGAACAAAAACACATCACATTGGATGTGACAGCAGTCTGTGTGCGAGGGTTTTTGCTTTGCATTAAAGAAATATATATGAGGAAACTTGAATAGTTAATTAGCAGTAAACACCCTCAAGACCTTTGCATACTTTTCTTAAATTATCCAAATCAAGAGTCTCGATGTGATGAGATGGGAATGGTAATGGTGGAGGTCCAGAAGGTTTCACTGATCTCCACCCACTCACACAAAGAATATAATGCTTTCATATTATCACCTGTTTACTAGTCGAGTACTACATGGGATAATTTCCCTTTTCTTTTTATAAATTGACCTTTAAGCGATTTAAATTCCACCTAATAAAAATTCTCATTAGTGTTTTGTGTCAGGTACAGTTACAATAAAGAACTTTTTAATTGTTAAGTCTTTGCGAAAACATGTTTAGTGACACAAAGCTTTGTCTGTTTTGAAGCTACTTTTTTAGACTTAGTTAATGTGCAGTACTGTGATTTACTTCAAATGTAAACCAGGTTATAGATCAAATGTAATATTTCCCTTAAGTTTTCTTAAAAATGTCAAAAGTAGAAGTTTTTCCCAAATATTTGCTTTCAAACTATTTCGATATTTTTGTTCACGATTAGTTTTAATACCACAATTTTAATATTTTTTATAATAAATAATCTTGAATTAATTTAGCTTATTCTATTTCAGCTTAACCAAGATATACTGTATTACAATGCCATGCAAATAGAATTGATTATATGCTTTTAGTTTACAAACATTTTAGTTTTTCTGGCTTCACAAGTACATAAAACGTAGTTACATTTTTTGTTGTTGTTTCAACTTCTTTGGTAAAGTTTCTCCAGGTTTCGTGATGTTTAACCATTCTTCCAGAGGCACATTTATGTGGTGCTTCACCAAATTTCACCCTTGTCACAATACAGTCAGACAAGTACTGTTCTCTTGGCAACTGTGTAGTTTTTTTTCAAGTTTCAGGATTTAAGCAAAAGGAAAAAAAATCACTTTTCTCTGTCAGCCGGAAGTCAAACATAGTTCAACTGTCCAATTTTTAGACAGAAGAGGGTTTATTTACTAAATCAGAACTTTCTTGGAAAGGTCACTTCTCTGCATTGTCACAGGCAAAATGTCCTGCTTTTATAAAATTAGGAAATAAACTTACAAAAAAAAAACAAAAAACATCTTAGTTCAGGTTTTGCTCAAGAATGTGTTGGGGTCCTTCTTGGGATTGGTGGACTCTTCAAAAAGCAGTTTTTTTCACCCATGCCCTCTGTTATCAAACCAGTTTCTTCATCTTTAAAATTTTACAATAGAACTGTCTGACAGAGAGATAAAAACAGAGATAATGTGTTGGTGATGATGAGGTCTCTGTGGCCTCGGAAGAATCATTTGACCTCTGGCCTCAAAAGTGTTCTGCTTCATTTAAAACTGTGCAACCATTTTTAATGAAAAGTCTTAATGTGCTCCCACGTTTAGAACTCTGGCATTTACATTCGTTTTTAAGGCCATTTTCGTCTCTATGTACATAATGCATGACCATTGAATCCGTGTTGAAAGTTAAACCAGTTGAATTTTGACCAATCAGGGACTTGGTAGTGATGTAGGAATGGTGTTCCCTTTAATTCATGGAAGTGCCAATCATTTGAAAATTGATCATGGAGGAGAAATGAATATTTGCGGCTTGTCCTCGACCTGAATTATATAAGGCCTAGTCTTTCATTTATCTGAATAAAGCCCATGAAAGAAAAAGTCTGGAGCAAGACTGGCGACATTTGAACTTTGCTGACGTTTTGGACCAAATCTCTTCAAACTGCACCCTGTCATCCAGGGTGAACACCAACCTGTGTTTAAGAATGCGGGTCACGTGCCTGGTGTGAACATATTACACAACTGCCAAACTCAGACTCATCCATTGGTTTATCAGAAGAAGAAACGTGATTTGTTGCTCTACACCTGTGGCCATACAGGTGATTTGTAGACCTTGATTCAATTACTCAGTGTGACTGACTACCTTTGGCAAAACTGTGTCACTAAAACCAAAGCTGCTTTGACAAATTGTCTTTTGCACTGTTATCAAAGATGACTAGAACGTCGTAAGAAGATTGCCAACAGGCCGTAGCACATTCCCACTTCTCTCTGTCCCATATCAGGCTGCCATTTTCTCTGCATATGGCTCAGAAAGAGCTATGCATATTTTATTAAGCTTAATACAGGAATTGCATCCTGGCTGTTTTATTAGCATTTTAATTCCATCGCATACGTGGTGCTCGTGCATCGGCCTGATTCAGTACAGAGACTCCACATGGAGTTTGCTGTTTTTTAAAATGAATTCCTAAAGTCAATGTTTATTACAATAAGAAAAACTACAGATTGCTCAGGATTGTATTTGTTTGTCCTAAAAAAATAAGACTTTATTTGGGAAAAAAAAACACAAAGCCCAGCTCTTATCATTTAGATGTTTTCTTAAAAGTCCAGCTAACTTCAAAGCGAGCTCCATTGTCGAGTTTGTAAGAGATTAAAGCTGCTGTCTGAAGTCAAATTTAATTTGTTCAGTCATCCATTAAAACGGTTTGTCTATTGCTCCTGCCACTAGTCCGTCCCGACTCTTGCACCCTCCCTTTGGCTCCAGAAAGCCGTGTGGCAAATTGGAGCTCAAACATTGAATGGCAATGAGCGGATGAGAGGAGGGTGTGGTGGGGTGGGTACATATTAAGGGCACAGTGAAGTTAAGCAATTGAATTAAAAAGTTATTAACTTTAGAACAGGAGCTGCTGCTCTCTTTCTGCCACTGCTTGCAGCGCTCAGAGCGGAAGGGAATTGTGGAACATAAAGGCGTTGGGAAAAGTCTTTTTAGGTGATGGCGAAGGTTAGAACCCCAGAGACGTCCTCTGCAGCTGTTTGTGGTTTAAAGCATTGTGATGTGAGGCTTGAAGCCATTTCCTGTGAACCTGCTCACTTAGGACAGTCGACCTCGCCAGCAGCGCAGGATCTTGGGCTTGCTGCCACTCCCATTCCTAAGTCTGCATCGCTGCAGAACCACGAGCCAAAATGCAAAATAGCAAGAATCAAAGTTAATTAAGCTTTTGCTGTAGTTTGCACAAGTAATAAGTAATAAGCAGACAACTAATTAACCCAAAAGTGATTTCTTTCAAAGCTTTTTGTGATATTTGGAATTATTACATAGAATAAAGCTGTTTTTCCAAGCATTACTAATGCCTCTTACATGATACTGATCCCAAACTCTGCTTGGAATCAAACAGAACTTGCTTTTATTGTGTTGGAGAATTTGAAATATATTGGCAACTTTAATTGTCTTTGCTGAGCCGGGGGTCTGAATTAAAAGCAGTAATGGCCTCTCATTAGTTAAAGCATGAATCTCATGCATTTCACCATCATCAGTGCAGCAAAAATAATCAGTTTTATGCTCATTTATAAAAAGAAGGGCTGAGCAGAGCAGTTTGTGGCAAAATAGTACTTTTTTTTAGAGTGATTTGGCTTCAGAAAGAAGAAATGTCAAATCAAATAAAAAGTTTGCCAGACCTGATGATGGGATGTTTAAAATTTGGCAAAGGCTAAAAGGGAAAAAAATGTTTAATTTAAGTAAAAATCTGGAAAGAAAAAAGATACAACTTTTCAAAGAAACATCTTACTAACTCTTTACTACCCTAAATAACCCATATTCTCTGTGACCTACAGAAACATTGGCTGTTTACGTCATCAATGTGAATCAGCTGATTTACAACAATTGATTAAACATTTGAATTCTGTAAAGTGTTGTATATCAGCACAAGGCTGCTTTTATTCGCTTCAGAATCCACTTGAATAGGTTAATTTAATAAACAGTTGAAGAGTTCGAAAAAAAGTCAACACTGGAGCTACAGCTTCCGTGTTAAAAGGGTAAAATGAAGAATAATTGTCGAAGAGAAGATGTAAATGTTTTTGACAGTGGTCTTTAACTTAGGGGTGTCAAATTATCACATTAATCATAATTAATTAGTTACACACATTTTAGCACACTATTTATTTATTTTTAATTGTGTTAATCTCTTGCTTTCATGACATCCAATCATGTTTGAATATACAAACCTGGAAGACCATTACACCACTCATACAAAAAGAAATGTGCTGTTATATTTTTAAGTTCAAATTGTTTTTCACAAAAAGCAGACAATTTAAAAACGAGTTGTGTCGAATTGTCCTTCTTTTAATGTTTGTTTTTGTCCAAATGATGAAGCAACAGTTGATTTAAAAAAAGAATAAAAAAGTCTTAGCTTAGTATTAATTCCTCCTCATGTCTCATTTCATTCTTCTTAGATTCTCTTCTCTATTTCTTTTCTGCTGCGTCCCAGTTTTCAAAATGATCACATTCTAAACAGATTAAAGGAAGATTTAAAATCACTTGTGTCTTTTCTATTGTCTTGCAGTTGTAATAAACTGTGTAATAACGCATGTCAACATGATTATGATATTAATAATAAGTTTGCAGTCAATATTTTTGGATCATTCAGAAAAGTGTCTCTGCTATTCTTTAATGTGGTAAATTAGAGCATTCTAGACCTGGTGTTTTTTGTTTAGTTTTTCTTATTCTTTGAACTTGAAAAAAAAAGAAGAAACTCTTGGTAGTGTAAAAGCAAATCCTGGAAGTCTGTTATAATAATAACAATAAAAAAACGTCAAACATTAAGCCACGTTTAAGTTGTATTTTGATCTTTTACTGCACCGCAAAGTCCTACATTTTAAATAAAAATACCTCAAAATTAGGCTAACTACAGCAATTAATGGCTTCAAATTATTTGTGATTAAAATAGATTAATTATATTAATTAATTACTAGTCACAATTAGTCACTCAGAAAAAAAAATGCATGACAGCACTACTTTAACTGTAGTACTCTTTGACCTACTGGAACTCTTTGACTGTTTACAGGATCAATGTGAATCCGCTGATTCTGACACGGAGGAAAGGGACGTTACATATCGACTTTGCACAAATGTGCTTTTCTCTGCTTCCGAATCTGCTGCGTAAACGATTGAAGCGTTAAGATAGTCCAAAGAAAGTCAGCACTGGAGTAAAAGTTCTGATGGTAACGGTTAAAAACTGAAAAAAGGGAACGCCAACACACAAAACATCAAAATAAATAATTCAGTATTGAAGAATTAAAAAAAAAAAAAAAAACAAATGTAAATCATAGTTTTCAGGTTAAGCCCTTGTTGAAATGCTTCAGTCAAAAACTGGGCTTGAAGACCATGCAAGAGACTTCAACACAGAATCATCTTTTGTTTGCTCATCCCCCCCTAGAAACAGAAGTTGAAATAGACACTGGAGTGATAACCAAAATATAATGAATGTTAAAAAAAAAGTGATTTAATAGTAATCAAAGTAATCACTAGTATAAGTCTAGTTCCTGATAAAAAAATAAGTTGGGTGAAAATATGAATAACAGGTATCTAACATGCCTCCATATTTTTATATTTTTCCATCACTAAAGGTACGTTTAATTTTCCATTTTCCCTCTTGTGCAAGTGTTTTGTTGTCTAAAATGACTAAAATGACATTGTTGCCTAGTAGGGTAGGAATAAACAACATAACTTGAGTGCATACCATTATGTTTCTTTTGTCTGACTCTCCAAAACACCTCTTTAAATGAAACTTTCTCTCTCTCTCTCTATTCATTTTTAGGGCTGGAGTGAGTCCCTATGAAAATAGTCTCACAGCTTCAGATATTTCCAATGTAACCATTTCCTTCTCCTACTAAGCCAACTATTATTTAAATGTGTTGCTTTAAGAAGGAAATAAAAGAGACAAAAGAGTGAAGGTATGTAATTTACATGATTGAAGCTCTAATCAGCTGTACGCTTACATTTGAAACCTCTTTATTTGACCAATTCCTGCTCACTTTTAGATTAACAATTAGTCCCTTTCCATCCTCTTCCAGCATCATTTGACAGTCATTACCTAAATGAAGAAGCCTCTTTTCAGAGCGCCAGTTACCTGAAGTCTAATGCTTTAATAGTGCCCTATTAAATAAACAGCCTAATTTTCATAATTGACCAGTGAAGTGGTCCTAATTATCCAACGTCAAACACGAAATGAAGGCAAACAAGAAACTTAATAGAAAGCCAAATTATAAATCTTTTCAAAATGGGCTAAAAAACAAGACACCAAATGACAATTACCACAGGTTGCTAGGAAACAGTGATAATAATGATAAAAAAAGCTAGGAGGCTACATGATCCATGAAAGCCACAAGCATCTGTTTCAGCAATTATTTGGGGTAAGTTTTTCAGATGCTGGCAATAAAAAAAAGAAAATGTGTGTAAACAGTTCTGAGAAGCATCTCTGTGGTAGAACAAGGAGCTGGTGTGAGCCCACTCACGCTCAGCTTCTACGCGTACGCCTGTGATAAGGCGAAGGTCCTGATCGTTATTGTGGCTCGTGAAAGGATTGAGCTTTTCAGAAAAGACTGGATGTTTCAAGGACAGATTTACAGTAGTGTGTGTGCAGATACTTATCAAACTATAATATTTAGCTCATGAACAATGCAAGTCAGGTTCGTTTTTGAGCTGTGTCCTTTTTTCGGTTCTTACTCCAAACACCTGTTTTGAATATGCAAGACAAGTATGACGCACAGCACTGTTTTCTGCGTTTCAGGCACAATGTCACACAGTTTGAACATTTATTACCAGTTCCTTATATTTTAAAGCATCTTTTCAAAAAACAAGTGAAAGCATTAAAACAGTAAAAATGTAATGGGTTAGTTAGACCATGTTGAGGATAAGTTTTTTTTTGTTGTTGTTGTTGTCTATTAAACATTCATGTGAACCTCTTTGTTTGTCTTATTTTTTTTGTACTGTAAAGCACTTTTAATTTCATATGTGGAATTTGCTTTAGAAAAAAAAACTACTTACCTAATGATTTACAATAAAAGAGAAAATAGTAATTCCCTATTTTGAGTTGGTATCATCAAAATCATCAAAAAAATCTAAATGAAAAGACAGAAAAAGATGTCAATGAAAACTGTAACTGTAAAGAACCAAATTCTGAGCATTTCCAGCTATAGGAACTGAACATACCAAACTTAAATATGACATTAAAAAACAAATAAAAGCATGCTAATATGTATCCGAACAAAAAAAAAAAAACTAATGTGAAAGTATACAGAACCCCTGACTAGACATAGACGTAAAAGAAAATTGAGTTCTAGTTTCTTGTCTGCACCTAAAACTAACTGGTGTAAAAGCAGGAATAAAAAAACATTTGTTCTGGTTTCTTGTGTGCACCAAAAACACGTTTTCATCATTTCTTTTTTTTTAGTTCTTTTAGGGACTGTATGAAAGAGAGGGTGAAGAGAAGAAATACAGTGCAAACTGAAAACCATAGTCTTAAAGAACCTGAGGGTTCATTTATTAAGTTGACATGACTGAGAGGAATGATCAAACTCTGCAAACAGACATTTGAGCCTCAGTAGCAAACACTGTGTTGATAGTAATTTGATTGGATAGAATCTAGACCAATCAGCATGAACCCCCTAGTCTGTGATTGGCTTTTTTTTTTTTTGTGTTACATGCAGCATATGCCACTAAACTAAAAGTTAAAAGCGCAAAATCAAAGCTGGATGAGAGACAATGTATCTAAAAATGTTTGTGCCGCAAACACATATGCAAATATATTTTAAGGACAAAGAAAAAAGATTATAGATATTTTTTTTCTTCTAAAACACCTGAATTTCTTTGGTAATTTGATGAGATTTTGAAACAAAAATGTTTTGTTATTCCTGAGAAAAGAGCGATTGAATGAACTCAAAGTATTTTTTTAGTCTGAAGCCCATCCGCTCTAGTCTTCATCTTGACACACTTCAAAGATATCTCTGGGGAGGTTTTCAAAGCACACAGCTTTACAGCCTTTTTCTGGAGTCCCAAACCAGCCAAGAAGCAACAAGCTTTTCTGCAGCAATTTTTTCTGTCATTTGTTTTCTCTTAACCTGGCCTCACATTTACTGCATACACTACTATTGTACTTCCTGTTTTGGCTTTCTTTCTCTGTGCGTTTTGCCATCCCTCTTCTCCCACTGATGGTTCATCGCACCTTCATCTTTGCAGTGGGTTGAAATAAAGGAGCTTAAGTGATATCAGGTTTGGGAGCTTTTCCAAGTACAGTTTGTTATACTGAAATTCAGTTTAAGTGTATTTTGCTTTCACTTTCTTATATTTCTTATTGATGTTTGCTCTCATTAATCATTTACCCCTCTTGCTATATTACAGATATTTCCCCTTCCACAGTTTTATTCTGCCGATAAATGTTCAATCTTGTGTTTTGATCCATTAAGAGCACCACTAATTTGAACTCATAACTTTACAAACACTTTTTGACAAAGTCTGTTTAGTGGTTTTTTTGCCCTACTTACCTCCCGCTTGTGCCTCAGCCAGTGCAGCTGCCAACACACAATCCCTATGGTTCCGCTCCCTTTCTCTTTATTTGGCAACATCAGCTTGTTACTTTTTAATTCTGTTTGGTCCCAGGCTTTTCTTTCCCACCACTGTTTTTCATCCGTTTCTTTTTCTTTCTTCTTTTTTTTTCAGGAATGGGTGACAGCCTCCGACCTGCTCATTTCTCTGGACCGCCTGAACACTTTTGGAGACGAGATTTTCAAAGATGCCAAAGTTTTGCGCTCGTACTTCTACGCCATCTCGGATTTCTCTGTGGGAGGCAGGTAATGAAACCAGATACTATACATTACGAATGCTTTTTATTTAAAGTTCCACTGTGCTTGGAAACATGGGGTTTTAAGCCACTTTTGAACCAACAACCTTTGTGGGCTGCAGCTGTTTCTGTCACATTAAAAGTGGCAATCTAAGCTTGGAAGACTCATGAAGGCTGTCAACTGACATTTTTATGTTTATGCAATTACATCTAATTCACACCAAAGCAGCAGCCTATCCGCGTCATGTCAAATGTGAGGGATTTGCTTCTGAATATTTACATCTTTCCTACAAATGACTCAGCAATGCAATGCTAAAATTTAGTTAAAATTGGTAATCTTATTGATACATTTCTGTGTGAAAACAAGGAAGAAAATAAATAATAAACTATGTACATTAAAACCTTTCATTTCTTTTAAACACTATTTAAATACAACATTTTAATTTAACGTCCTTTGCAACACAAAAAACAAATTATTCATAAATACTAACATATCTTTGTATTAATGACATACACTTTAAGGTAAGGACTTAAATAAACAATGTTATTAAGAACCAAAATGAAAACTAAATCAAATGACTTCTTTAAAGAACTTCAAACAACAATAACAGTGGGAATAAAAGGCAAAATGTTGTATTTTATTGAATTGTACATTTTATATTTTTAGGTCATTTATGAACTTTCAGCCTGTTAATAATATGTGATCATTGTTTGTTACAGTGCTGGTAGACGTATTTATTTTCCATCCTTTTAATTCCATTTTCATGCACTAGTCTTTGATAAACAACACTTTAGTCACATGCTCCACCTGTGTACCGCTAGCATACACATCTTGAAACAATAACAGCACTAGACGTATCACTGGACGGTAAAACGTTGCACCTCTCTACTAGAATATAGTGAATTTTAGCGCGATGTTTGGACAGGTTACTGCTGTTACCGCCCCTCTAAGCCACATTTGTGTAATGTTTGAGACAGCCTGCTGTCTGCATCTACCTGCCGCTCTGCCATCCGTATGCAGAGTCAGCGGAGAAATACGTGAGTGGCTGAGTAAGCTTATAGCAAGACAGACTGTAGCTTTGTTTTTGTTTTGGTTTTTTTTCAGTTGGAAAAATGCCTTCAAACCATTGTTTTGTGTTTTTTAGCTATTATTACACATTCATTCACAGAGGCCAATGGATTCCAAATATAATGTATTTCAAAAAAGAAAAAAAAAAGTTTATTGAATTTCATATAGATTAAATATTTTACATCTGACATTGAAGCAATTCTGATTGTAAACTCAAGAGGAGGCTATGGAAGAAATTTAACACCCAGCCTAAAATGTAAATGTGCAAATGGATGAAAAATGTAAACTAAAGTAAACTTGCAAACATTAGTGAACATCAGAAATTTGGAGTCAGTCTCCCTTTCTCTCTCTCCCTTTCTCCCCTTAAACTCGGCACTGTTTGACCTTCACCAGGCCATCAATATTAGAATTCAAATCCAGTGTGGCAACACCTATTCATGTCGTTCAAGTGTGCAAAATACAATGAAATGTCCAAAATCTTTTCCTGCGTTGGCTGCATGCACATTCTGTCTGAATTTTGTGGCCACGCCTGCCTTCGTCTTGATCATTATTTAAGCACCATCAGTGGCCAGACTGACATCACGTGACCAGTTCACCCCACATTGTCCAGTGCAATAATGAGAGCTGACTATGTCATCAGCTGTATTTGAGTGTCCATCATATGAACCAATCTGATTTAAACTCCACTGTGTACGATTTCTTGATTGTGATTGGGTGAATTGCGTTTTAAGCCATTGTTAACCTGTGGCAACAGCACAGTCTTTAGATCAGAAGTCCACAGTAATTTTGGTTAAAATGTTTTTCATTTATTTCTGCTCTATGTGAAGAAATGAAAAGTATCACATTCTAATTTAAACAAAACAAATGTAAAAAAAGATTCATTTGCAATTTGTGTTTTTATTATTGGTCACCTCACCATATCTGGACCATATTTCAAAAAGTTTGGACATCCCTGACAAACAGAGATAATGCTTTCAATTAAATGTCCCTATAAACTAAAAAAAAGTCACATCATGAAATATTGCACTTTTAATGTTTTTTTTTCCACTATTTGTTGGTTCTGGTCTGCAGTTCTGAATACATTTTCATGCAGTATTATTCAATGCTTATTGCATTACATAATGCAGTATTATGTATTACATTGTCAATTATTTTTCTGCAGCAAATGGGATTTTATTTTTTAGATAAAAATAGCTTTGTCAGTTTTTAATTTAGGAATTTGTCATTTATTAACCAAACTTTCTCCACTGTAATTTTGTGAAAGCATTTCTTATTTAACCAAAGAAAAATTGTTTGTTGGATGAAAAGTTCACTCATTTGTAATCAAATCCTGTTTATTGGGAATCAAATTGGGAACTTTGGAAGGGATTTCCAGTCCTAATCAGAAAAAAAGGCCAATGAAATCCAGGGAAAATGTCTTTTGCTGCAGCAATGAGACACAATCAAATGACAGCAGATGTTTAATCACTTGTTGTAATTAATTATATTAAACTGTTTATTCTCTAATGCATTTATTTAGGAGTAAAGTTATAGTTTGACTTCACTATCAAAGAAAACAGTTTCTAAAAATATGAGGGGAATGCACGTTCTTTTTAATGACATTTTGAATGTTTTCTGACAGAGAAGCAAAGATGGTATCTCACATGTCACAGCCAAACAGAATTTTATGAACAATAAATGCTTCAATATCTGAAAGCAAAAATGGCATTCAGCCTTAGTATTCAGACTATGAGAAATATCAGGGAAGCAGCGTCATTTTTAGTGATCTATAATGTGGATATTCTTTCTGTGTACACTTTCCAGAGCATGGGGTTGCATAAAATTGGAATAGTGTATGTGTGCAAAAGCAAGATAAGCGGCTAGCTCTTTATCCACCACTTTTTGCTATCTGTCAAGTTACCATCTGATGAAAGCAAACCAAGAAAATTCCTCGTTCTCCCTCCACCTCTGTTGGTTTGTTACTCCCAGTAATAAGAAAGAATGCGGCACGGCGGACCATGCTGCACATTTTCTGCTGCAGACAGGAGTGGACGATTAAGTAGTTGAGATGAAGCCTTCAAAGAGAGTATAAACTTGATCTGACACCTGTCATAAACACTTAGGATCAGCGCAGCGGCATGACAAATTACCCATCAATGTCCACAACACCTGAGGGACAGAGCCACACAGCACCCTGCTACCTTTAAACCCAGGCTTTCTGATCAAGTACACATGCTTTCACGCCACACTGCTGCACGTCACATCTGCAAGTCGCATGCTGCAAGATTTGTTGGGATTTTCTACAGAATATCGATAGAAACTCAAGGCAGATTTTAGGGCAGCTGTGGACTCAAGGATAGAGAAGTGTTTTTTTAAGTAGAAGGTCATTGGTTCAATCTGGATCAAGAAAGTGAAATCTACTTTTACAGAGCCTCGACCCCAAAACTGACCTTTAACCTAAATTATTTGGGGAAAGCTGCTTATTGACTACCAGTTGAATCTGTGCACAGTACTGTGTCAGTATAAAACAGATAAATAAAAAGTGAATACAGCTTAAAAATGTCGGAAGAGGGATCCATAACTCTTATTCCTTTAAATTATGTAGATGCTTGACCTAAATGCCTGGGTAAGGTGCAGAGGTCTTTAAAAAACTATGACTTGCAGACTTGCAGAAAGAAGTCTGGAACAGATCCTTCACCCAATAACAAGATGATCTTTGAACCTCATTCACTCTTGTTTTGGGGAAAATAGTCAAAGTTTTTCCTATTGTTTCATTGTGAAAATGATTCATTCTGAAGTCAAATTGCACCTGTTGTTTCTAATTGTCACCAGATTATTGTTATAGGACAATGCCTAGCTGGTTTTCAGATGAGGGTCATGTGAAAGGACGTGGATGTGACCTTTATAAAGAAAAGGGCTCAGAAAAACATCAGAAAGCTAACGGTTAGTTTTTCTTTTAAAATATTAAAGATTTACAGCAAACAATTAACTTAAACTTTCATCACTATTTTACTAGATATGAAGTTAAATGAAAAGCAAGGTTGTAGGTCCCTCATTAAACCCGCAGAATGAAAATGTTCATTTTTCTATAGGCATTTTGTGAGTCATTGGTTGTAGAAAACACTTACACAAGACGCAAGGGTAAGTAGGAATAAGCAAGACGCAGGCATTTTGTATTTATTTGTTTTGTTTGTTTATTAACTTGTCCTGTCCAGCAGCTGAGCAAACAGACACGAGCTGAAAGCCTCTTTTGTTGGACAGATTTTGCTCTTACAATGGAGGTAAGGAATGCTCTGACACGGCAGGTATATATTTGTAAAAAAAAACAAACAAACTTGCATTTGAGGCTAAACTTTATTTATATAGATTATATTTGGATGCACTTCTTGTTGAACCAGATGGAAAAAAGCAGATATGTTACACAGATTTTAAATGTTTCAACCCACACATAATATAATTATAAAGTCCTGTGAATGCTCAAGAGGCTGTTCATGGCCTTTACAAGTTTGCCCATTTCCCCCCTCAGACAGTTTGAATCTACCTATAAGGGCAGTTGTAACCATGTTGCTTTACTAACATCTAGAGCATGGCGTAAAAACCCAGTTCAACAGCAACAGCTGTACATTATAAATGCCTGCAGCTTACATGTGCCTTACAAATACTACAGCGTCTGTTTAATTCTTAAAAACCCTCAAGGGATCTTAAGACCCACCTGAGTTCCCCTTAAGATAAAACTGGCCGCTGCTCTCTGCAAGTCTCCACGGGCCTGGACAAACCAAAAACCTGCAGCACCAGTACGGGTCAACCCTCACATAGATGCATGTTACTATCACTTAGCCAGTGTCTGATGCACTGCTAAGTGCCTAAATAGCATTGAGTTAAGGTCCTTGCTTCTTAAGCACAGAGATTTCTTTGTATTCTCTGACTTTTTTTTTTTTTTTACATTATTTTATGTACTACAAATGAGATTTTCAATGCTTTGGCATTATGATTATTGCTTTAAAAAATACTTTTGCAATTTTATCAAATAATCACTTATAGTCAAGTTCATTCTCACACTTAAGAAATTCTGTCTTTCTAACACATCTCATCTTTAACTAATAATTTTACAAACCTGATAATAATTTTCTAATAAGCATTTTTCTTTCCCAGCCTAATTTCTTGCTATTTTAGCCTGTTGTTGTCCTTTTCACTTATCGCATTTAAAATATTATTTTACTTTGTTTATAAATTTGAGTTGAAGAAAAAGTAAGTTTTCTTTGCATTCTAATATATAGTTTTAAAACTTTTAAAGTTGCAGTGTTTTGTTTGCAGTGTCAAAATGGATCAGTCCGTACTAGACTTATTTAAACAAAAATTCATTTTTTTAAATCAACATTATATTCTCAAAGTTAACATGAAAGAAAAATACTTAAAAAAAAACTTTATTGCTCAAAAGATGAATAAAATATCAGCTAATGTCTAGATCCAGAAGTAAAAACATGAATGAAATTTAAAATATTGATGAAAATGAATTCTGCGTCCTAATTTTGTTTGTTTATTGTTTTGGCAACTGGTCATATCTTGTTTGTGCCCTCAGTTCCCCCAAAATGTGTCCAATTAGATTCATCACAGCCTTTTTAGGAAAGGTCTCACATTTTGACTGGAGACACTTTAGCGTTACATGTTTGTTGGCAGGGCAAATGACAAAAAGAAATAAGTGAGCCCAAGCCACAGGCGGGCAAAACCAAGCGCCTCTACAGCAGCTGACTAATTTTGACATAAGTTGTCATTCAACACAAGTCTCTGATCACATCTCCTTGACAAAAGCAGGCAAAGTGCCAGATGTTACACACACTGCAAAGGCACAGCTGCCTCTAATCTCCAGAGGACAGGATTTTATCAAGTCAGAAGGGTGCGAATCTTTAAGTATCTTGAGAAAACCAAATCATTTTTACAAATTACCTATAATAAATTAAACATTAATTTTGAAAGTTTTGACCCATGGTTATTCAAAGAGATTTGTGTCATATTGACTCACATTATTTATTTATTTTTATTTGCAACAAAATATTCTAAATGTAGGGTTTTGACTTTTTCAAATGAAGTTATATTGAACCCTGCAAATTTTTCAACAGACCTCCAGTGTTTGTTCCTGCTGAAGATTATATTAAAAAAAAAAAAACACAGTTTTTAAGTTTTATTTATGAAACCGGAAGGTGTTTGGAAAATTAACTTTGGCAAAACTTTAAAATCTTATTCAGACCGGTGGGTTGGAATTAAATAAATATTGTTCAAGATCATTTTTATTGCAACTGGATGGTAAAAGAATCATACCTCAGTCTTGAGTATTTCTTACCCCTCTTATGCTTTGTTTCACTTGTGGGGGTCCCTCAGGGCTCAGTTTATGCACCCTCCTATTTTCTATATTTATCTGCTTCTGTTTGGTTATCTGGTCTAAAACTAAAATATTGAATTTTGTTGGTACTTGTTCAGGCTAGCTGCTTATTACGTTACTATCACCACTCCCGGCACTGAGGAAACATGTGGCTGTGAAACATTACCGTTTACCAACAATCTCTGCCAAATTTCACCATACCTGTTACTAATGCAGTGAAGATTTAATGATCAAGAACTACTTGGTGGGGCTCCAGTGCAAGTATTGGTTGCATATTTACAACCATGTCACTGTGATGCAGCTTATTGTACAATTATGATTGTACTAAAAGAAACAAATTGTTCATAATGTTCTTTCAGTGTTTTGGTAGATTCTTATCTTGTGAACCCTGGTATTAATGTTTTTCTTCTTTAAGGATCTCTTTCTAACACTCATTTTCCTTTTTTCTTGTTGAGGTCAAAATAACACCCCTAATGATTACTTTTCAGAAAGAAAATCGGATAAATCGAAGGTAAATGATCACATTGAAAGGTTGCGTTTCCTGTTTTTAAAGCCCAACACCACAAAATGGACTAACAACTGTCCATAAGAATGTACAGTTTTATAAGAGCTGTGCAGAATTCTGCTAATCAATATTTGATCATATAAGATCCCATTTTACACCCAATATCTATCTTTTTGAGAAAAAAAAAATCCAAAATCAAGTTGTTGGTCTGAAAAACTGCAGGAGCAATTCAAGAGATTCACAGAAGAATTTCACTGACTAATCACCAAAAGAAAAACCTTGGTCAACACAATAAAGCTGCACATTACAGACTGTCTATGACACCAAATATACAAAAAGGTCTGGCCTATAGAAATTCCAACAAAAAACTCAAATGTTTTTCAGTTTATACACGAGTCGGGCTCAATGTTACATATTTCTATGCTTTGTCAAGCTTAAAAACTTTTTGCATAAATGTTGTTGGATTCATTTTAGAAACTCTGTGCAAGGGAACTGATGTAGGTGACAGAAATTGTATTCAATTACGTTCAAGAGAAACAAATGTAAATTTTAAAGCTTTAAATTACACAAATCATCCTTGTAAAAGTAACATCCTTAAACAAAGGATAACAAGCAAACAGAAGACACTGACAAAGTGAGGGCTTTTGCAATCTGAGGTCATCAAAGCAATAAGAAGCAGCTGAGTTAATTGGAACTAAAAGCAGGTGTGATTGTGATGGGGTAAAGGAGTTAAGCACAAACTAAATACATTCCACACAAAAAACACTTTACCTTTGCACATCCATTGTATATGTCAGCACCATTAAAAACTCACACTGCAGACATTAGGCTTTCTCAAACCTTGTGTGTTGTTTTTAGTGTGATTCTCATCACCAAAGCTGATTTACGACTGCACAACCGTACAGTAAAAGAGAGATTATGGCTGCACAGACAGAAGTTGTTTGAATCTCAAGGCCACATTTTTATTTTCACATGACTTCAGGTCAAAACTGAAGGAAAATAAAAAGGATTTCAAATGACTGAAAAGCCATTTGTGGTAAAGCTGGTTTTTAATATTGGTGCAGCAGAGTAAATTTCCCCCTGACAAGTGTCATGACCTTCCCGGTGGGTCCATTGTGACCAACCTGAATGACCACACTGCAATTTGAGGTACGCTCACATTTAATGTGACATATGTGTTGTTTGACCTTTGACTCTAAGGACCTCCGTGGAAAACAGAAAAGATTTAAACAGGTAAGCTTGTTAGAGCTTTTCAAATGGAAAGTAAAAGTACAGTATTTTAGAGAGTATAAGTCACATTTTTTGCATAGTTTAGCTAGGGGTGCGACTTGCACTTGTTTATATTGTCTTATATTCCGACAAACACAGTAATTGGAATCTGAACTGATTTAAAGTACAAGATTACAGTGTGGAGGACAAATACATAAAACACATAAAAAAAGCTTAATTGAGCTGTCTGTGCTATGAGTGGTTTGGGATGTGGGAGGGGCACAGGTTGCAATAATTATAGCTAGGTGAGATGAGTACAATAATGCCTTCTTCATATCCAAAGTTATGCAATTTTTGATGCACAGTAAAAATTCAAGTCCTACTGTTTTTTTGTGTCTTGAAATAGTCACAAGAGGTGAGTGAAAGCTCATTAAATATAGAGGCAAAGTGACTTGGCTGACATCACTGCAGACAACTGAATATGACACTGTGACATGAGAAGTACAAAAAAGCGAGTTCATAGTAGATGTCTTTCTAAAGTAAAAAAAAAAAAGGATTTAATTTAGAAAACTGACAAAGCACAATTCATGATCTGACACCTCAGTTTGCAGCTGGTGTGTGATCTTCAGGAAATGATGAGAGAGAGTGTTTTGAAAATACCACCACTGTGTGCAGTGCTTTTGCATTTGCATAACATTCGTATATTGTGATGCCTGGTTATATATTCACTTGGTACCAATAGAGTTTAGTTGATCTAAGGTTGAATTCATTTCAAATCTATTTGTCCGGACAAATTCATGGTGATGCTTCTATTATATCTTCTACTGAAGGCCTATGAGAATATGAAAGTTCACAACATGTCATTAGACGAAACTGATTAATCTGCACTAGTATTTGACCTAATCCTGTTTTTCTTAAGCACTGTTTGTAGTCATTGTTAGTTGAGGCAACTAAAAAGGAATTATCAAATATAATTAAAGCCCAACTTCATCTTAGAGGCCTTTTTTGTTTTAATTAGAAGATCTGACACCTCAATGCGAGGTAAATATCCACCCACCTGTGCATGATTGTGGCTCCATAGGTGTCACACAGTAGAAGCAGAGAAAAAGTCTGTCCTGGCACATTTTACCCGACATTATATTCTTGTGTTCACTCAGATGCAAGTGTAACGGTCATGCCAGCGACTGCGTTGAGGGGGAACATGGTGGCCTGGTTTGTGCCTGCCAGCATCACACCGTGGGAGCTGACTGCCAGGAATGTCACCCCTTTTACCAGGACAGACCCTGGGCCAGGGCCACCGGAGACTCCGCCAACGAGTGTTTGAGTGAGTAGCATGATTTCGGGGTGCTGTCATGAACCCGCTCAGTGCAGCCATCTGGAAAATCCACAGGGCAGTGTTAAATTCAAGTGACAAGCTCACGCTGTCAGGAGTAGCGTAAAATCCATAAGAAAGTCTGCCCTTCATAGCTATGGGGAAAAAATATCTAAGAACCAGATCACTAGCTCTATCGTGTCCCCATGCAAAATAAATGTCAGAGAGTTGTATTAAGCTGCAAATAAAATGAAATCACCTTCATATATAGGTGAGTATACATTCCTGCAACCAGAGTTGAATTATCCTTTATTTGTGGTAATAAAAATAAAAATAAAACAGAAAAATAGTATTATTAGGATTATTTTGGTCAGATTATATTGTTTTCATAATTCTTCTTTCTTTTAGCGAAACACTCAAAAACTCCCCAAAATGTGCACCTAGTACCCGTTGAAAATAATGAATGAGACCCCCTATCCCCCCAAAAAAGGATGACATGACAGCAGACAAAACTGTCAAAAAATGACTCGTGCCACAATCTGTAATGGGGTTTAAAATACATCAAAATCTGCTAACAAAACTAAAACATACATTTCCGGGGTATCCAAAGCAAGATTGTTGAAATATTATGGGATAGATACAGGATCTATGGCCTGGTGGCCATTTTGTGGCAAAGTGTAAAATTTGGCAATTTTCCCATTTTCCCACAATTTAGGAAAGACAAAAACTTTAGGTTTAGTTATTTTCACAAATTTTCAACGACAGACCACCAAGTTAAATCTACAACCACAACCTTTGACCTCAGGAAGAGGCCTCCATCTTGAATAAAAAAAAAAATCACTTTTAGTGCCTTCTACAAATGTAAACTCCGACTAAAGATTTCAATATATCGCCTCCCAACTCCTCGAACAGCATTAGGAAGCTACTTGGAAAATTAATTTTGGATTTTGAAGTTGTAAATTTTAAATGGCACCTTCGTGGCGGGCTTGTAAAGGTTTTGTTCCGCTGTTGCTCGCACATGTTTTACCAGAATATTGTGAACATTTATTATATGACTTCTTTGGTCAAGTTGAATAAAACAACAAACTATATGAACATATTAGGCATGTGTGTTCGGTTAAACGTAGGACTTCAGCTGCCAAGGAAATCAAAAAATGTACTTTTGCCTATTCTTCTGAAAATTACAGGAACCTGTTCGACACCACGAGATGATCAAGAAAAAATTAGGCTGCGATGGAGATAAAACCAACAGAAAAGTTGTCATTTTGAAAAAACTGTGTTTTTTTTATTTTTATTTATCACAGAAGAGAGTAAGGGTTCATGTCCAGTGAGGGTGGGTCAAAAGGGGGCAATAAGGGCAAGGGATGGTAATGCCTGCGAACCATACAATGCCCCTCGCAACTTTAATTTTGAAATGTCAATTAAGGTACTGATGTTAACTGGTTCCGCAAAAAGTGTTTACATTCAAATTTGAACCGTATGCATTTACGCTTGCAAGCTTGCTCCCATATGTCTATTATATATGAATTAACTTGGCTCACCCCTCCATGTTCTTTAACTGAATGTCACCAAGGATGAAATGTAATTGGCTCAGGGATAAAAACCTTCTAAAGACAGTGGCTCCCCAATTTTATTTTCTTATGTTTTTCTTTTTGTGTTTTGCTTAATTCTATTAAGCAGCAAGTTTGTTTTAATTACTCTCACTCTTAGTTCCAAGCAGATGGCGTCTCAAATAGCCTACTGCACCCAATTTAATCAAGGCTGTATATTATAAGCATGGCACACAAAAGCAGCTCAGACTGTAAAAGTGTAAAAGCTGAACCCCTCAGTGTAATTGCACTGTTCTGTGTGCCATAAAAATTACTCTGACAGAGTTTGCTCCACTGACCTTTTATATAAATTACAAACACAAACTATTAATGTACTATTCAGCTTGGGTGAAAAAATGTTGAAGGAAAGATTTGTTTTTTATCCTGGTAATTACGGAAGTTGAATGCAATCATTATGGAAAATAGTTCATTATTAATAAAAACTTTAAAAACAGTAAACAAATAAGTGTAAATTAAATTACTTTAATCTTTTAAGCAAACATATTATTTAAAGTTGTATTCACAAGGCAACAAGTTTTGACTAAGTGGATTAACGTAATACATTTAGATTATAGAAAAACTGTTTTACTGTGAAAATCAAAACTAAATATTTTATAAATTTTGAAAACCTAGTCTCGTTTTACATTTTTAAATATCATCTCACATTTTACTAAATGTTTAAAGACTGCCTGGATTGTAAATTGAGAGAGACAAGAAAACATTTTCTGGTAAAAAGCTTAAAAGGTTCCAAAGGCACAAAACTCTGTCAGACTAAAATCCCAATCAGGTTACAAAGCAACAGTTAAACAGCTGATGAGAGCTTTCTTATCAGCAGGGTGAAATACAGGAAGGCGTAAAACTTAAAGACCAACTCCAATCATCTTTTGAACTATCTTAAAAGTATTGCTACTGGTCTTTAATTATGATAGTGCTTCTTTTAACCAAAACCAGAAATGTATGTGGTTTTTCTGGGCATAGTTTCAGCAAAAGCGTCAGTAGTTTGTTAGAAATTTACCTCTGGTTGTGGGTGGGACTTTTGGCATGGAGCAAACCCTCCTCTCCTCATTGCTGAGAGCTCTTTGTTTACTCTGTCTGCGGGTAGTTTACAGTAGTTAATGTGTTAAAAACATGTGTGTGAGCAGCAGACAGAAGAGAGCTGGACTTCCCAGTAGAGATGCTGATGCAGTTAAATGATTTCCGCAGAACAGCTTTATTTGTTTGGCAATAAAATGCTTTTTTGAGGTGCAAACGTTTTGGCAGAATACAGAAAAATTAATCAGTAAAATCAAATATTAAAAATGGATCAATTAAGACAAAGCTGTGTTGCTGGAAAATGAGTAATTAGTAATTCATTTGATGAATTTTGATGCCACGCTACACTGGAAAGCCACTTTTGTAAGAAACGTTCGTTTTGTGGATTTTGCCTTATTCTCCCTGCCAACTGAAAGTGTCTCACTCTTATGCAGACAGGGACCCAAAGGGTCCGCATCCTGCTGGGGTGTAGGATCATATTGTGGAGAAAAACAACACCACACTCATGAATCGCAAAATAAGCATTGTGGCAGGCATGCTTTTGTTTTGGCAGGCACGATTTGGAAGGTTTTCCTGTGCAATGAGAAACAAACTCAGCTCTTCTGATCATTCAACAGACACATTTTCCTCACAAATATATTTGAACACTCTTTTTTAATTGACATTCTGACAGAAATCTATTGCTGTTATTTTTGTGTATTTTGTCAAATCTCTTTGTTGGGCTTAAGGGGTTAGCAAAACAAGTTGTTGGGTTTCAGCACTTAGATGCAGTCTTAAAGAAATCCAACTGCCTCCAAACAAAAAAAAACCTCTGCTTCCTTCCTTTTAAATTGCGTTTTATTGGTTTTAGTGGCTAAAAACCCTTTTAAAAGGTTGTGTTCTCTAATTTAATGCCAATTTAGAATGAACTTTTTAGCAGTTCGGTCAAATGGGAACAAATGTGTGACCTTTTAAAACACAAAAGCCTTTAAGGTTATCAATAAAGTAATAAAAGAGATCTATCTAGAGGACATAAGAACAGTAAAATATCATGGATGAATAATTTTTCAGCATTTTATGGCTGATTTGGTTTTCTTTTAGCCTTTTTGGATGTTCAAATGTCAATTGGGCCTATTGTTTGCACTTTCCTTGTAACACAAATGTGCATCTTAAATTTATCATTCAAATTACTTTGGAGGGAAACAAATATTTTATTTATGTATTCCTATTTATGTATCATATTTTTTGTGCAACCCAAATGTGTGATATTCTGGGTAAGTCAATCAATACACTCATTTAGACTCCAATATTAGACCTAAATTTTAGGTTCCCAAGCCTGTGTGATGAAATAAGTATTACAACAGTGGGAGATATAGAAAAAAATATTTCTTAATTGTTCTTCTCATGAACTGAGGTCATGATATGTATATATATATATATATATATATATATATATATATATATATGTATATGTGTGTACATCTGGAAGTCAAGAGAGTAAAGTCTCACTGAGTTCTCAACTTTTTGAACTAATTTGTTGTTCAACTTTCGGCTCATCCCATCAGGAGTCGACACAGCGAATCACTTTTCACTGTTTCACACTGGTGGTTACGCCAGATGCCCTTCCTGACCCAACCCTGTATTTTCAAGGCATGTATATAGTCACAAATGACTCTGAGTTGACCCCTGGAATTTTCAGTGTAGCTGGGACATTTAATCTTCTTATAAAAATGTACAATGGTTTACTCTAATATTCTAATATAGGTTGCAACACTAAGTTTTTATAACTAAGGAGGTAATCCTATTCGTATTACATTTTCCTACAAACCCCTCCCTTTCTAATTGCAGTACAAAAACAATTGTGAAGAACTAAGGAGCCTTTTACTCTAGAGGGGGGAATAAACATGTTTTTAATTAATCAATCTAGGTAACAGTAAAAGGGAATGTCTTTTTCCCATTTAAGTTAGACGTTAGGGTGGGAAACCCTGGACCACAAAAGGAATTTAGAGCTTTGCACACTGCATATTACCTGTCAATATTTATTACTAAGCTATAATAAAAGAAACAATATAAGCTGCTACTGTTCGATCAGGTTTTTTATTGGAAACACGCAAACCGTGCACTTTTTCCACTCTCGCATCCAATCCTTATTTTTTTTAAACAGAAATATCTCATTTTAAATAGAATGTAATGACAGCTAATGAAGGAATATGCAATGTATTCCTCTTTTTTCATTGCTTTCTTCATATCTGGGTTGCAGGGCATTCGACCGCTCTATGTGGCACAATTCATCACAAAATAAAAATAGACAAATACAAAAGAAAAAATCCAATGGTTAAAAGGATCATTTTGTTGTGCAGTGGGCATTTATAAATGGAATTGATTCTTGTGGATTCACACGTTCACCACTCAATTCGGTTTCCAACACAACACAGTTCAAATAAACAGGAATGCGTTTGCTACATTTACATAATAAAGTCAATAAACTTGATTATGAATAACAGTTTTGCATAATTGCAATATCGAATTTAATATCTTTTAATTGTGGCTGGTCACTAATGGACTCCAGTCTCTAATAAACGCTGGGTATAACAGGTGCTCGATACATTAGACGCCACTCTCTACCGATCTGTAATAGTGGCTGGGGTCCTTTAAGGCACACCCCCACCCTCCTTGTGCAGTCTTGGAGATTGTCAGGTGTTTGATTAATCTATTTTCCATTGTCTAAATGAAGTTCAATTTGATTTATTACTTTTTTTTTTCTCTTGCCTTGCCTTAAAAGTAAAAATTATGACGTAGAGAGAATAGTAAGGAACATATAGAAGTTATTAAATGCTTATTAAAAGACAAAATATCTTCAGTTTTCAAAGTTCTAACCTTGAATCTGTATCGCATTTGCTGTATATACATGTGTACATATTTGTGAGTGAAAAAAACAACAAGAGCATGTGTTGTTGGAGGGTTACTTTATCTCTGTGGGTTTGGTGGTCGGTCAGACATCGCATTCATCCAGGAAATTTAATGTAAAAATGAGAAATTACTATGCCTGCAGGGATTGTGGTCTCTCCCTGCAAATTATTTTGCAACAGTATAAAGAAATAATTCATATAAAGTGAAGATGACTGGAAAGAGGTTTGCATTTCCTGTCACAGACACACAGCAAAGTGGCAATGCTCTCCCAAACCCATTTCCTGTTGCTGAAAGAGGGCTCCAAGGCACCACAGTGATTATTATGGCATAAATTCAACCCCAATAATATGAAAGGAAACTGGTTGAATTGTAAAAGAAATAAAAATAAATGTTTGTTTATTTTTCGCTTTTTTTAAACTCTTCAACCTTTTAAAATGCTCCAGCACTAACACCTCAGCAGCAACTATTCTTATAAATTAAACATAGCTCATTTACTGACTGATATTGGCACTAATCTTTAAACCTGCCAAAAAAAAGTCACAAAAATGCATAAATTAGAACCAGAAATGTTATGTAAATGTGATTGCAAATGCTACAGATCACATTCCCATTACAGGATCTGTGCTAATAACCTATAATTACCAGGTCTGAAATGTTGGTGCTGCTTTTAAACTTTTAGCCATTTCCCAATTCATTATTATGGTTCACATTAGCAATTTTTTGTATTTTGCCTCATCCCTTTCAGAAACTCATTATGCTCTTTTAATGCATTCTCTCATTTGGTTTGGAAAATATTCACATCACAGTTGCTTTTGTATTTTAAAAGCCTATTTCCTGCCACCCACACTGCTGTTAAAAGTAATTTAGATTTATAAAAAAAAGATAGTAGCATTAATGAATGTGAAACCTACCTTTCACATCTATTTATTTAGCTTTGATTCTCAATCATTTTGCACGGTATGCTTGCTATGCCAGGCACCAGTTTAAAGCTTTCTTAAGAAAATGTTGACTAAAGAAACCACAGAGATTAGGAGGAGAGTAACTCTTACTGTGTCTGTGCTAATTTCACTGAGACAAAACCCCCAAAGAGAAATTTGAGATCAGTGTTTATGTCAGTGTAGGCATGCTATGCAAATTAAAAAGGGTTTGGAAATGCTCAGCAGGAGCCTGAAAGTGCTGCAGGACTTGACTCTCAGGGGGAAGTTATTGTCACAGTTTCAGCAAATGCATTGGGCCATTCATTTGTCTCATAGCGACAAAACTGGGTTTATTGTAGTGAAGGTTTCCAATTAGAGAACAAAAGCACACAAAAGGGTGATTCAAGGGTTGTGTGGGCAGAGCCTGGCCTTTGATTTGCCAAATTACTGACCTGTATTAGCTGCCACAGTTCATATTGTCTTATTTTTCCAATTTATTTCAAACCTTTTTTTGTTTTCAAGGAAAGCCAACAGTTTTTCCTCACTAAAGCCTTTGGCACAACTGCCTTTACAGGTGGATCCATCAGTCTGCAGGTGAAAAATAGGATGACTGGTAAGGGGCATTCAGGTGGTCTGAACGAAATGCCACAGTCGGAGCCAGTGCTCGCATGTTATTGACGACTAGAAGATGGTGTAAGGGCAACGTGTGACAGCACCACCCATACGTCATAAGTGCCAGCAATTCACAATTGTCTTACAAATATTCCACAATAGACTGACCACACGCACAACAAGCTTCCTACGTCAGGTGGCTGGCGCTCCCTTAGAGATGGGGTGAGAAGATCGGCCACCTGGACGCCTCCCTGGAGAGGTGTTCCGGAGGCCCCGGGGAAGACCCAGGACACGCTGAAGAGACTACGTCTCTGGCCTGGGAACGCCTCGGGGTGACTCCAGAGGAGCTGGAGGAAGTGGCACTATGTGGCACTCTGTGCACTATAAAGGAGATATACAGACGATTCTGCCCTATAGGATTGATGCTAAACACTGTTGGTGGCAGCTACTTCCATTTGGAGTGTCGAGTTTATGAATATTTTTGGATAAGCGTCCAAATTATTCATCAAGCAGTGAATTTGACGCACGTCAAGAAAGAGGTATCCGACGCACAGTCCTATGTGCATCAAAAGTTAGTGTTTCAGGTTTTTCTTGGGCTTATGCATTAGTTTATCAGAGAACTTTTCTTTAAATCTAACATTCAACTCTATCTGGTTTTCGAACACTGTTTTAAAAAAAACAGCTAGCTGCAGCATATAATCAAATGATTGTGCCTTCAGAATGAATCATGTTTTTTCTTTATTCTGCATGAAAAAAGTCATATCTAAAGGTACTATTAAATGAAAAGAACAGTGAAGGAAACGTATTTCTTTGTGGGTTGGAGAAAGCTAAAATGTATCTTAAAGTTTTTATAAGACAAAAGTTCAAAGGAATATTAACAGATAGAAATGTATCATTCATTTTATGAGAAACATAAATGTAAATAAATATACACATATATATAGTCTTGTTTTCACTTCAATAATATTCCATCATAATATGGCGCTAATTATAGGTGGACTTTTTAAAAATGTGATGTTTTATGTCTAAAAGAATCTTTCCATGTTAGTGTGGACTGCACTGATTGAATATGACAAAAAAATGACTTTAAAACAATATAAGATAATTCTTCATTGGAATTTTTTCAGTGTCTCACCCGGAGCAATGCAGACAATCTACTGTTTGCTGAGCTGGCTTTAGCAGCAGGGTTGAATTTATGCTTGGTGTCCCTTCAGCGCACGAAGCCTACACATTGTGAGTGATCCTGAGGCTGTGCTTTCCTCAGAAAAGGGCTGTGGAAAAAAAAACCAACCACGTTGAAGAGGTGGCTGTGGGTGGACAGGCCTGTAAATGTCATCCAGATGGTCAATCGTAGCCTGAAGAGAATGTGGGGTCTTTGTGTTACCATGTTGGGAAAAAGAGAATGTAACTGATTGGTCTCACTTTGGTGCTTAGAGCAATCCGCATCCCACATATCTAGACAAATTAGTGGTAAAGGCAACACACTCCAAAGTGTTTTCAGAATGATTGTCATAATTTCCTTTAGACTGTGAAGAGACTACTATTATTTAATTTCTTAATTGTACGCATAGAGCCATTCAGTAGTAGTGGATGTAATTGGCCTGTTTTACGGAAACAGAGGTGTCCTTGTTTCTTGTTATTTCCTATTCCTGCCACTGAAGTCCTACTCCAGCAATATTTTTATCTATTGTAAAAGTATTCCCAGTGATCTTGTTTTATTATTAAGCAGTTTTTAGGCAAAAATTAAAAAGTCTGTGCAGTTTTTTTAAGATATATTTTCTACAGACCTGCAGGAGCTCATTAGAAATTTGCCTTTGAGTTGTGAATGGGACTGTTAATATAGCAAAGCAAAGGGAGACAAAGCCGATTTTAGCACTTAAATGCATATAAAGAATAATAAACAAACAAAATAACAGAAAGAATGAAGGTGTGTTGTTGGATGAGTGTCTCACAATGGAAGTGTATGTTTGTAAATGTAGCAAACAAATGGAAACCAAACAGACCAGGGCTGCAGTAGGTGCCTGCAGGAGCTGTAGCAGCAGATCTGGACGCAGCAGGAAGAGTCCTCCCAAACTCCAATGGCAGACCTTCTATCTGCAACACCTGATGGTCAAACACATGCGCAGGAGGAGGAGAAAAAGGGCAGGCAACAGAAAAACACCAACGCGGACCAGAGTCATTACAAGGACTGTTGGCGTTGAGTAAGCCAGCACTCCTTTCCCATCATTCCTTTGTTTACACTCTCCCCTGCTAGCTTGCAGCCTCTCAAAACCCCAACCTAACAAAAGGAATTCCAAGAAAAACTGTGAGCAATAACTGAGCAATTCAGCAGTACAGTTTTGAGCCACAGGCAGCTCAGACAAGTAAAACAAAGACGGACATGAATCTATTTGTCTGCAAATGAATCATCAAAATTGGAGCGGAGAAGGGAGACTTTGGCCTGCCCATGGCAGTGGCTGCGTCACAAACCTTTTTCAAACCTCAGGTTTGAAATCTGCTCCTGATCCATCCCGATTTAAATAAGAAGACAATCATAAATTACGTTTTTTACGTAGAATATTTCATGTGTTCTCCATCAGAGAAAAATGCTACAAGAACAAGCATCAAAAACGCAATTTTTATTACGTTGATTTTTCAGACAATTTGTGCATTTTGAGGTACAAGAACCAAATTTGGCATGGATTTCCTTCTGAATAATCTGTTTCAGAAAATCCCATTATAGACGAGAAAAATCCAAAATGGCGTCCATTTGTGAAGATGACTGCCGTGCACTCAATTGTTACAAAAATATTCAATGTCTCGTTGCCCCGGTCTCAACATAATTGGCTGTTTATGCACAAATTCTATTTATATTTTATATATTTTTAAACCTTGGATTTTCCATGCCGAATTTGGTACTTGTACCACAAAATGCACAATTATTTTAATAACTGGCTCTACTATAAAGGAAACAATGGTTAGCACATGAAGTTATCAACAAATTGTTGTTTTGTTATTTTAACTAGCAGTTGAAGATGGTTAGTCATCAAAAAAATAATAATAAATTACAGTGAGAGTGGGAAAAAGACAGATATGTTTCTGAGCCAGGTCAAACAGATTTTTTTCAGTAGAATTACTTTACTTCACATGTAGAGGTGAGAGAAGACCAACTAAAGTTATGGGATCAGCTGCTTCTTTAGAATCAGACTTTCATGGAGGACATTGTTCTGAACTGCCTCTGTTTGATTTTATTGGTTGTCTTGACTGCTTTTCTACTGGGTAAGAATTGGGTTATGTGACTAAAGCAGCAATCAAGTTTACAAAGGTAAAAAAAACATCAATGGGTAAACGGGATGACGGTGTTTGTGCATTTTTATACAATAAAACATACAATAGCCTGTTCAGATAAGCCTGAAACACCTCAGAGTTTTGAGTTTTCTTTATGTGCCTGGTTGGTGCAGATGCCTGATGTTGCACAAGAAAATAAGCAAATCCACTTCCACCAGAAGAGTAAACAGACTGATCTTTAAATGACTGCGACTGAAAAGGCAGATCAGTCTAAAACTATTCACAGAGTTGTTGGTTCAAAAAGGTACACCGGAATCAGCAACACTTTGAATGCTGTTTGGAGAGGCAAATGCAGACCTTTTACTGTATTTACGGTTTTAACGATAATCATGTGACTTAATTGAAAGGAAACTCACTTTGGTTGCAGGAATCTTAAGCCACAAGTTCTCAGCTTGGGACCACATGTGGTCATTACATCTCGACTTATAGAATTAAAACCTGCAAGAATTGTTCATGTTCACAAGTGATTTGGCCAAATTATGTTTCTGTCATTAAACTAAAAAGAACAAGTTGGTTGATTAATTTATGTTATGGAATTTGCAAGACAAGATAAAAACAATACAATAAAAATAGGTCAAATCTATTTATGATGTGATTTCATAATTTGAAAAGGAAATAAAACAAATCCTTTCATCTTGATATCAAAATTGATCCTAATCATAAATAGAAATATTTGTACTCATACAACATCACAATGAATCCATTAAATATAATTGTCCAAAGATTTGCTTGAAAGAGAGTGGGAAGGAATTAAAATAAATTGATTTTTTTAAACAACTAAAATTAGACTTTCCTTTTTGTTGATGAAATTAACCTAAAATCAATAAAAACATGTAAAAAAAAAAGAAGCCACAACATTTTATCCACATTTAGAGCCCATAAAAACAAATGAATGTCAAAGAAGCATAGAAATGTGATTTTTTTAAGTTTTGTAGCTGATGAGAAAGGGATCACATTATCTTTACACTTGTATAAAAAGTATCTCAAACTAAGCTTGGAGCTTAGCAAGATGTGATTTTTCCACATCATTTTAAACAATTTTTTTACCTGCTGTTCATTATGGCGAAAGTGCAAAAAATGCAAACATTTTGTTTACTGTTTATGCAAAAGTTAAGTACGACTTTACTTGCAGCATTTTTTCTTTCTTCAAGGTAAACTTTTCTCATCTTTACCTTAAAAAACTTTGCAAAGGACCATCAACCTTTCTGCTGCACTAGGAAAATGACACGACCACAGCTGCACACTGACAAGCATCCAAGACAGCAAATAAGGGAAAGCCATTGTGTCTAGATGAGATTTTGAACCGGAACAATGATTAAGATACCTTAAATGTGGTCTCCTCTTGAACATTCTGTACAGTGTGTTTGGTATACTGCAAAATAAAGACATAAAGCAGCTGTTGCCCATTGTAAACGATATGGGACTTGTGCTGCATTTGGTAACTATCTAACAACTCATAGAACAAAAATAGCAAAAGAAAGTATTTGCCACTCTTTGAGGACACATGACTCTTATTTTGTACAAAACAGAAGATTTTTGGGGGTAAAATTGAAGAAAAAAATATTATTGCAAAAGGTGGCGTTGTTTTTTGACATCGAAAAGAAGATTTTTAGAGAATCAATTTGAATTTTGCATGTTTAAAAGAAATGCTCCCAGACGTGTGAATTAGTTTGGATTAATTAGAAGTGCTAGCTGGCCCCTAAAGACAGAGAAAGTAGAAATAAACATTCACTTCCAGTTTGTCTTAGGGATAATGTGCTATTTACTACTCAACCAAACATGACTGATTAAAACAATCACAAACTAGATAAAATTAGATTTGGAATCACGAGAAATTGAGCTGTGCTTTGTCTTCTAAGGAACTGTGAGTGCCTGCTGAAGGAGCAGATTGACAGATCTTATTGGCCGTGGTCTAGCTCAATATAGCATGCCAGCTTAACGAGGAGAGAGTCAATCCAGCAATGATCAACTGCTTTTGTTAATCGCAGTTGTCTCCAGCAAAGGGTTATGTTTTTTTTTTTTTGGTTTTTTTTTTACGTAACAGCTCAGAAATAAAGAATCCAGGACGCATCACTTCACTTCTTGATCATGTGTAAGTGTGCGTGAGCACATGTGGTGCTTCTCTGACATGCACTGAGGAGTTTTCCCCTAACATTGTGGAGCATAAATCTGGTTCTCTAGTTTGATGCTTCTCCAACACTTGTGATCAGTGGAGCATGTAGCAGCTCGATAGCTAAAGGTGAGCATTTGCTTTGGACCCAACACATTTATCAAACTTTTTTTTTGTTTTTTCACTTCAAAAATAGCCTTAGCTCCATAGATTTTGTTTGCATTTCTATAAGCACAAATGACTGCACTTGTTGTAAAAAAAATCATCACACATTAAATTAAACCTTCATCCCTGAATTGTATTTCTGTATTTTGCATGCATTTTTTCATGTAAGCATTTGAAAAGAATACCCTGTCAAAGTGATCATAGCCATAAATAACAGACACAAGGAAACGTTATAAAGCAGTGTGTGAGCCACTGTGCATTATTAACTTTTGCAAAGATTTTTTTTAAAGGTCTGCTCAGATTAAAATGGATTTTGGTATTATTAAGACGCTCTTTATTTTTCTGATGAAGGACGAAAATTAAACTTATCACTGCATTTCTGAGAATTCCTTTTTTTCAATCATTGTAAATACTGAGCAGGCAAAATAACTTCATTTGAAATAGAGCTTATTTGTGACATCGAAAGTACAGTGGGCAGGCCAAAAGCTCCTAGCGCTGCTCTGTTCAGCAATGTGGAGGGAAAAAAGGGGCCGGTTTGCTTTTAAAATAGTTCAAACGGTGATCGGAGTGGGTTTAAACATTTAAGGATTTTAACTCTATTTTATTTTAAATGCATGCATTGCTTTTACATTTTATTGTATTATTAAACTTTCACATGTTTATATATAAAACATATAAACATATATATTATTTCAACTTTTTTATGTAAACATTAAAATCACTTACATTTTTATTACCTTTGGGTATATTTTGTAAGAATTTTTCAATAACTATATTTTCTTGCTATTCTTACTGTCCAAACCCAAAGTACCTTGCTTTTAACAAACACTTTTATTAATGAATTATTGATGGCATTTCTTTATTATTTTACTTAATGTAACATTTTATAAATTTAGCTTTTTAGCTGGATAGCTTAGTTAGTTAAGTGCAGGACTGACATGTGGGAATACAGGGTTTGATTCTCAAGGTGTGCAATGAGCTTCATCCAGTTTATGCTACTGCTGACCTATGTAGCCACAAGGGGGCTAAGCTTGGGTCTCCCTGTGCCTGTCCCCAGCCCAGATAAAAAACATCTTTTTTTATTTGTTTTAAATGCATGCTATGCACCTTTTCTATACTAACTGTATTCAGCTCTTAAAACACTGCAGCTGGCTGATTGAACCGATTTGCTCATAATTAACTGATCCCAGGTTTGCTATTAGAGAGAATACTATTTTATCTATATAACAAATGCCCTTTCATGCAATAATAAAACAGACAAAACTGAAATGATGTAAAAATTGTGAAGTGAAGGTTTGTACCAAATTCCCCTTTAACTTTTGCTGTCACACTAGACCCTAAAAAATCAAGGCTGGAAATGTTTGATCAGATCCTAAAGATAATCACTCAGACCAAATTTGTCTAAGTTTGCGAAGCCCCTTTCCTTAAAAAGCAGTGTTGGCGTGGCGCAATGCCAGGGGGGACGCGGGACAACCCAGGGATCATGCAGTTATGAGTTGATGTTAGTTAAACAGTTGGACAGAAGACACCATAAACTATATAAGCCTAAATAGGCCCGGCCCTAGGCTGCATTAGACCCTAGGCGAAAAATGTTTTTTTACCAACAGCAGCAACACTCCCCCCCTAGCTTAGACAGCGGCAGCTTCAGGTAGGGAGGGGCGCTGGACCAGGCAAAGTTATTGATTACATTCAACCTTTGAGTTATTCTATTTATGTTTTAATTACTTTTTTTTTAAACTAAATATTTGGTGTGTCTAACTGCTATAAACTTGTAAAAATATCTAACTTAAAAAAAAAAAAACCCTTAGCTCAATCATTGTCATTAGGCGCCCTCTCCAGCAGATGGCACCCTAGGCAGTCGCCCAGGTCGCCTATGCCCAGGGCCGGCCCTGCGCAAAGTTCTTCAAAGGGGGAGTGGAGTAAGAGAAAATAATTGAGAAGCACTGTTTAAAAGGAACAACTAAACTTTCAATAATGTTGGTAGAAATGTTCCTTGCAGCGAAAAAAAAAAAAAAAAAAAAAGCTGCAAGACTCCATCACTGTGGGGGCCGGGGAGTTAGGCCTGCACTGCTCACACATGCACTTACTCGCCCACTTGTTGAGAATAATGGTTAAGAATGACTCATCTGACCATATCATATTCTCTCTACTTGTGTGGTGACCATTGCACATTGTTTTTACACCACTTAGCTCTGCATTTGTCTTTTTAAAGAGGGGTTTATGCAAACTGCATGCCGTCATTCTGCTGCTGTTGTTTCATGCTGGTCTGTTTCCTTTAGAAGATGTTGGACTAATCTACAAGCATTGCAGTTTTCAGGAAGTTAAACTTTTTTTTTTAGCTGACTTTTATTTATTTTTGGTCACAACATTAACTACATAAAATGTTTAGGTATTCTTAATTGCCCCTCTGGAGTATTTTTAAAGCACTCCTCAGGGGTGATGGTAGAGAAACACAGCCCTAAATATTAATGATTCAGATAAGTTACACATAAATTAATTCTACCGAAGCTTATGTGATTAATCTTGATTTGTTGTTTTTTTTTTTTTTTTTTTTTTTTACTGTATACTTTAGCTGTAATTTTATGTTGATGATCTTCTGTTCTGTTCCTATTCACATAATTCTTCTTTCACCTGTAAGTTTGACTGAAAACAAGTTTGGGTAAATTCATATTTTCTATAATTAAGAAGACTTAAAACTATTGTTTTTGAGGAAGACCTTATCCCTGTCTGTCCATTAAATCTCAGGTTGTGTTGAGACTTGGAGACCTTTCTTTCTTTAGTTACTCATGTACTCACATCATTTCATTGTCTAAAAACATCTCTGCAACATGATTTATTTTGCTTTTGTTCAGTATTTCCCCACTTTCTTTGTTTGATTCAATCAACATAAAACAGATCAATCTAGTTGGATGGGAGGAATACATTATTTTGTTATTTACTTGTTTTTCTTTGAATGAAACTTTGGGGGGCTAGGTTCTTTATGTACATAGAGTTCTTTATGAACATAGTGGTTTGGCCCCAGCAACCCTGTGACCCCAAAAGGGATTCAGTGGGTTTGGAAAATGAACAGCACAACTCAACATGGGTTGCCTTGGTGCAAAGGTAGAGTGGTCAACCTCTGAGTGGTAGATCACCAGTTTGGTTTCCGCTTTGTGCAGCCATGTGTCCTCGAGCACAACACTGAACCCCATAAAGTGCATTGGGCCTCCTAATAGGGTACTAAAGCACTATAGAAGAATACTGCATGTAACAATTTATACATTTGGGATCTTGCAACTGAACTTCTTTTTTAAAGGTTTTTTTCCTTAATCCCTGTCTTTAAACTGCTTTGTTTACAATATTGAAACCAAATGCCGGTCTCAGAAGCTAAATCCGAACAAAAAAAAAATAGTCTGAACTTCCTTGGAGATATAGGAAGCGGCTTGCCCTGCGGACCTGCAACACATTAGTTTCACACATGAGAAAGTTTTTGACAGAACTTATAAGATATAATAAGTATAACATAGGTTACTCATATTTAATTAACTGCTTTCGGCTGTGATGAGTTTTCCCTTGAATAAAAGTAGACATCTTAAATTGCTTCAGATTTCACGAGAGTCTACACGGAGCTGCAGCTCTATGATGAAAAAACGACAGAGGCTCGGGCTCCTGTTGACAGTGCTGCCGCCTGGCTGTCAGCTTGTCTGACCAGCACTGGCAGCATCGCCACTAGCCTGCATTATCAAGACAGAGTGGATGGGAGGTGACAAGTAGGAGCTGACTGGTGGAATCTGTGCTCTACCTGCCCACCACTGCCAATCAGAACTAAATCATGCAGCAACATTCTGTGTTGGAGGAGGACAGATTTGTCAGATTCAGTTGCAGCATAACCAGCAAGGCAGCAGAAGGTAGCAGCATATTGTTTTTAAGCGTCTACTTTTAGCAGTGTAAAAGACTGGGTTGACCCTTATTATTCTTATTATAACTGCTTCTTCAGGAAAAAATTTGTCAAGTTAAGTTCTATTTTTACTGTGACAGTCCCTAGCCTCGTTATTAAGAAAATCTTGTTTCATTCTAACCTGAAGTTCACCTCGGTGACGAGTTCTCTCTGAAAATCTCTCAAACTAGGCTTATTAAATAGTTATTTGTATATTATCAAATACTTTTCTATTCTAATTAGTTAAAAGAAATACATTGTTTTTTTAATAGTTCAGCCCCTTTTAAAGTGATTTTGAAAGTTATGATTCCAATTATTTTTTTGCACTTTAGCTTTGCAGAAAGTCACAGAAGTGCTTAAACTGGATTCTAAATACTAAGAGAGCGCTATTAACTCCAAGTCAAACAAATCAGTTAAATCTGGACCAATACAACTTCTACAGCACATCTTGTGTCAAATAAATCAGTAATATTTCCAGGACAAATAACAGATGACAGAAAGATCCAGTAACATGAGATAGTGTATTTAAATGTATTATTCATAAAAACATTTTAACTTTCCTTAGAATGTTATCTTTTTTTGAGAAATAGGAAGTAATGTACTTTATAAAAGGTAGATATACCTCGATGTATGTGTGCGCATTTTGTCATTGAATGCAACAAAAGAATATTTTAAGTTTCTTCGAGAGTATAATTTCCCCTGCTTTTGTGCCCCAATTTTAATTAAAATTTTTAAATGGTTGGTGTCTGCTTGATAGACAATGTTTGTCCAAACGTTTAGGTCCACAGTAAATAAAAGATGTGAGGATATCAAGTTCTTCTATTTAAAATATTGATTGATGTGTAAATCATTTCAGTTGCTTTTGTGTCCAGGTAATAGATGAAAAAATGAAAATAAAAATTTGAATAGATAAATCATTTTAAAGGTGTAAACAAACGTTACAACTTACTAGACTTTTTTCCATGTAAATGTAATTAACATTTTTTCAAATTAAAATGTGGAATTGTAAATACAATTTCCAAATTATGAATACTATCTTAGATTCCTAGATGTATTCCTGTAAAACTTTTTCACATTTGGAGGCATAAACCATCTCATCTAATAAGGAAGAAAAAGATTGATGCAGTTTTGTTTTAAGTACTTCAGCGTTTGCAGCAAACTAACTTCTAATGATACGAAAAGATGTGTTTACACTAATCTCACAAACATCTTGTTAATGTGAGCTCCTGACAGTAAACAAGCCAGAAACGGAAGAGGGAACGAGTCTTTTAGTAATGAGATAGAGACATCAGAATAACTTTTTTTTTTTCAAAGTGGTCATTATTCAGGAATAAAACAATGTGACAATGTGTAGTCAAAGCCTTGTCCCTGATATGCATGGGTTGAAAAAAATCCACAAAGGATAAGCAGCTGTGGTAATTACAAATAAAAATACAGATGTCTTTATTAAATCAGGCTTAGCAAAAAAGACCAAATAATCCAAATATCAAAAAGCAAAGTTAATTACAAACTAATTATTTGATAGTGAAATTTTTTTTCTACATTTTGTAATATTAACAAAATAGGATTTAAATGTGTTTATTCCTGGAGTTTGTTGATATAATTAATGTTAGAATATGAATGTTCTTATTTGTTGGAACAGTAAAAATATGGGTTTGGACTTTTCAAAATACACAAGTGATTAAAAAAGTACAAATTTGCACCTGTTGTGCTGGAAAAAAAAACTGTTTATCCTCGAATGATTTGAGTCTCACTGGAAATTCACAGATTTGCTTAAAAACGTTTAACTCTTTAACACTGGAGATGTCGTCAGTGACGTCTAAATAACGCACGCTATTTGACTTACTCTAACACTTTGACTGTTTATGTGATCATTGTGAATGATCGGATTTTGACGCGGAGAATCAGATGTGCATCGGCTTTGCACCGATGTTAAACAAAATGACGTGAAGCTGCTTTCCTCCAAGACAGAATGAGCTGATTTTAGACCTTCATCACTGTAAAGTGTTACACTTCAACGCATATTCACAATCTGCTTGAACGACATTAATTGCATAAACGGTTGAAGAGCTATGCTAGTCGAAGAATGGCACTCCAGCCCTCAAGGGAAGATATGTCTGCATGTTTTCTAGAAATCAGTGCCTTATTCACGGCTGGTTACCTTGATTAAGTGTGTCCAGCCAATTAAAACAAGTAGGAGCAGGGTATGTTGGAAAACAATCCGGCTCTTGGCCCTCACTCCTGCCTTAAAGGGTTCACAAATCTAGAAGGTTAAAGGTGAACCTATACCAAGTTTATACACACTACCCCTACTTTTGACTGTATGGTCTCTTGAACAGGATGTCCAGCTTTCTTCTTTCCATCATGTCAGTAAATCCTAATTTTCTGGCAAGTTTCTCCTTTCAAAATGTTTCCTCTATTCCAACACATTTTTCATTGGTTTCTCTTCTTGACAAAATCACGATCTCTTGTTCGGCTTGGGACATCACACCAGCGCACTGCCCTCTTGTGGTTGATGCAATAAAGATAGTCTTGAATCTACAGTTTTGGATGGATTTGTCTTCAGGTTGGTTACTAAAAGGCTAGCACAGTCAGCTGCAATTGGTAAATGCTTGAACAAGCTTACATTTTGCTGTTTGATTTTTACTTTGTAACGGAGTCAGCTCATGCTGCATTTAGGTGAACCCATTAGTCTATAAAATATAGAAATATAGATAAATAGACATCTTTAGACATCATTTCATTTTCTAAAGTCTTTTTTTTACTTCTTTTATACTCAAGGTTACAGTCAACTGCAAGCATTTATAACGGTTTTGATTTATCATCATTTAAAAATTGCAGAAAAAGCTTTTCAGAAGTAAGAGTCGGAAAGGAGACTTCAGTTTGAAATAGTGAAGCACGAGCTTTTGCTGCACTTAGTTTCTATACATTCACATTTATCACCATATAGAAAATTTGATAGTGCTTGTCAAAAATGCATCATGTGTCTTCATGGTTACAGCTTGTTAAGACAAAATGGGAATTTGGGGCCAAGTTTTTATGCTACTGAGATGCCTTCAAGCTAAAAACAAGAGTTGAGAAATAATGCAAACAGGTATGTGTGTCTTCCAGGAGTCAAAACTGGGCAGTTATCTCCAATGAGTGGCTGTGGAACAAAGAATATGAAGCAAAAACTTTAGCAGCACATCTTTTCTTTAGATATGCAGAGCACTCGATATGAAAACTGCTTTACATTAGAGTCAAATTGAAAAATGTGAAGACAATTCATTACCATGTAGATGCTGGAAAAACTGTTGATTTAAAGAAAGTTTTGTACATTACAGCCACGTTAGGTTTTAAAGTAACTAAGGAACTGCCGATTAAAAAGGATGAACAGCCGTTTGGTTATTTTGAGCACAACTGAAAACCGGATCATAATGAAATTGGCAAAATAAGTGTCCCCTCAGGGTAAATGGCAAACCAAGGAGGGATTTGAAAGAAGGCTATGAGGCTGTGATGGGGTTTTATCAGACGAGTAATTTGCTCTTGTATAAACACGAATTACTGTTATCTAAGTACCCCTTGACGGCCGATTGGCTCCTCATTAGGCCTGTGTGAAATAAGATTAGCAACGAGCCTCTAAATTATGATCCAATCCCAGAACACATAATCTCTCACACATAGATCTCTGCTTTTCTTGCCTTCATCTATTTTTGTCGACTTTCTTTTTACTTCATGTCCCTGCTCTTTCTTTTCTCACTAGCTTCTTTTTGACATTTTTCAGGGTGCAACTGCAACGGGAGATCAGACCAGTGCGTCTTTGACATAGAGCAGTACAGGAGCACCGGCAGTGGGGGGCGTTGTGTGGACTGCAGAGACAACACAGCTGGGCCCCACTGTGAGCTCTGCAAAGAAAACCACTACAGGGGAGCTCCAGAAGACCCATGCCTGCCCTGCAACTGCAACATCAACGGTAAGCTGCAAATATGACACCCTTAATCAATAATACAATGCCAAATAGGGTTACCGGATCAAACAGGTCAGACAAATGTTCATCTCAAGGAGCCCAAGGTGTGAATGAACATGCATTTCTACCCCGGGGTTGAAACTTTACTGACTGTATTACAAAAGAATGAAAAACTTAAATATTCATAACAGATGTGTAAAGTCCAGTTAGTAATTTGCTCTTGTGGTCCAGGATATTCTTGTTTCTGGAGTTGTTTTGTTTTTGCTCAGAGTGGTTCAAAGCTCGCAATCCAATATAGGATCAGATGAAGTGGTTTCAAAGTCTAGATTGTTTTGGTGACCATAGGCAATGCAAGGCACAGCCAGCCACGGTAAACAGCAAGGGCGGGGACTGGAAATTGGTCAGTTTGGTTTGACTGGTTACCATGAAAAAAAAAGAACACGTAAGAGCCCATAAAAATCCATCACAACTGTGTAGTACAAGTAGACTTAGTCTATACTAAAAGTGAAGCAGTAAAGTTGAAATTTACTTTTTATATACTCTCTATATAGTGTAAACTTAAAATGTTTCAAATTAGTCTGATGAAGTATTCGGTTAGTAGACATAAACTTTAAGTGTACTACATTTTACATTTTGCTAAGTGTCTTTAGAATTACCAATGTATATTTGTTTTCTGAGCTGTTTTTGACCTGTCTTGTTCAAAACTTGGTGATTATTTCAGGGACACTTACTCTTTGCTTTTTGCTGCTTCCTGCTCTAGTCTTTTGTTCCTTTTCAAAACTGCAGTTAAATCTGCCACAGTTTTGCTCCAAAATTGTCTTTGTGATTTGCAAAAAGAATTTCAATAACCCCATTTTCTGTTACTCCCACTTCAACCCATTATAAATGACTTCCTAATCCATCACATGTAATCACCAATAGATTATTCCTTTTTGGACCAGTTGAAAGTGCTCTGTTTTTTTCATTTGTAACCCTTTTTTTTTCTTCTTTTGTGGATGCACAATCCATATTCTCTCAGGCTCAGTGAGTCTGCAGTGCAATGCAGAGGGAAGGTGTGCGTGTCGTCCTGGTGTGAAGGGGGACAAGTGTAACATGTGTCAGGATGGATTCCACTCTCTTGGTCCCAGTGGCTGCAGGTGAGCAGTACAGTCATATGAACACTTCTGAAAGTGAGGGCTACCTCTTCATTGGCGTTGGCCCATCCAACCTACATACTTTTTTTGGCAAGGCTGCACTGTTTCATTTTTTCCAATTTATCTTTTCTAATATAATGAGACAAGCCCATCATCAAACAGTAAATGAAATAAGAGTTTGTAGGAGTTCTTGATCTTCCAACAGTCATTGGGACATGCAGGTTTTCATAAAGTAAAAATTTCAGAAACAAAACACAACTTGGATCAATAAATTAAGATTTACTGTATTGAAAACAGATTTTTGTCAGGGTTGTACCCTTTTGTTTCTTTTCAATCTTTTTTTTTTTTGTGGTTTTTGTCACATTTTATCTTTTTGCGATGTCAGTCAAACCAGGTTCAGTTTGACAATCATCCACAGCTTTCTTCCTTTTACCTAATTACCCTCAGTGTAATTAGGTGTCTGGTTTGCGGATAATCCTTGTCAGGCTATTGTGAACTTCATAAATATACTAAGTTTTACTTAAGTATTTATGGTTTTGTTACACTTTGAGTTTATCAAAGTTTTTAGTTACTGCCATCAAGCCTGGTCTCCTGCATTTTGGAACTTTCACCAGAATGACCTGACCAATCTGGACCCAGAAGGAGATTCTTTGCTGCAGTGGCAGTTTTCTTGTATCTGGAGTGCACGCCGTGTCATACCACGCCATAGAATGTCAAAAGAAGGTTTTCCTGCAGCCCTGTTCAAGTCACACCACACCAAGCCAATCTGTTCATCTAGGGGATTGCCTGCTGCTCCTCTTCATGACCTGATAATGGTGGCCAGTTTGCTCATGTATTCACATTCTCTGTCTCTGAGAAGGGTAGCCAGGACCACTCTTAACATTCTGTTCTTGAGGAGGGAGTCTTTGGGAAACCCCTCTCCACTGTTTGGCTCCAAGGACCTGTTCAATCGTCTGCTTTGTTTTTGTTCTGACCTGTTTACCCTCTTCAATAATTGTAATGTGTTAAGGCAGAGATCCCCAACCCCTAAGCCACAGACCGGTACTGGTCCATGGTACAGTTAGTACAGTTTTTTATCTGATTCTGAAGGAAGTTTTATTTTGAAAAACTACTGGATTCGACTCATTCTTTACCTTTATCATTTACCTTTATCTCTCTCTATATATATAAATATATATATATATATATTTCCCTGTGGGACCTATAAATGGCAAACAAGGCTGAACTTGCTGTCCAATTTTGTAGATTCAACTTTTATGGGTCGAGGGAAAATTGATATTGTTTTAATAATTCCTACACAAAATTTAGTTATAAGTTTAAAGCAGCTGCATGTATTTATATAGAGGATGAAGATAAACTTTACCCTCAAAAGTTAAAGGAAACTGGAGGCTAAAAACACCTCATACAAGTCGGTGCATGAAAATAATGCTGACATTAAGCTGACCTGTGGGCTGAAAAGGTCTGGGGACCACTGCATTAGGGCACCTGGGTTCTGCCCCTTTGAGGAGAGGTAAAGTGTGGATTGTAGTCTTTGTTTATTTTCAGTCTAATGTTCTTCAGTTGTTGTCATGTTGTGTGTCTTTCTCCTGTCAGTCTCACTGGTATCTGGTTTTTAGTTCATCCTTGTCAGGTCATTAGTTTTGTTTTTATTTCTCCCTCTGCTTCATGGATATAAGCTGACATGGTATTAACACATTTTGAGTTTATTAAAGTTTGTAGTTCTTGGCATTAAGTCCGGTCTCCTGCATTTTGGGTCCTCCACCACTAGTACCTTAAATTTACATCTAAAAAAAACAAAAAAAACAGCTTAACAAATAACTTTTCCTGTTTTTGTAATTTATATGTATGAGGAAACCACACTAACACAATGAAACAAAAGTTTTGTAGAGCAGGAAGACTTAAAACTCTTTGTGGCACCACTGCAAAAGACTGCATCTTATTAGCAACTACATTTGTGCCGAGCATGGTGTCAAACTGCTAACTAGATAAATCGACTTGTTATTTTATGTGTAAAAATGAAAACTGGAAACAATCAAATTGAACGGAAACTCTTTTGTTTTTGAAATTTAGCTTATAATCTTCAGTTTAGTTTCAAAGCTCATTTTGCTGCTGCTACGTTTCCCAGTCAGCAACTCAATTCAATCATTTGATAACTGTTCTAATTTCATACGAGACTTACAATTTTGTGAGACTATGTGCTGAAACACCGTCCTCTACAAAAACTGTTTTTTTTTTTCATTTGATCCAGTTTGTATCAACTGTGGATTTCTTTTTTGTGTATGTTTGTTTCTGCATGCACTGTGTCTACAGAATGGCATATCCATATATGTTAAAGAAGGCTCAATGTTAACTCATGGGACCACGTCCCTAACTTGAACTTGATGTAACAGTTGTGTATACCAACGTGTTGAAGCAACTGTTTGTTTTTTTTAAATTTACATTTTCACAACAACCATCATCAAGGCTTCTATCAGAGCAGCAAGAGCCCAGCAGACTCTGTTTTATTGGCAAAAGTTCACCATAAAATGCATTTGCTTGGTTTACCTCACACTGCACATTTGAACAAAAGCTACAAAAAGCTGCGTGTTTGGTAAGGTTATGGCCCAAAACTATCACCTTTCATAGATAAAACCATGAACAAAAGAAAAAAAAAACTGGTTAGTAAATTATGCTTTTGATCAGAAATTCAAAACCAGAGACTTATGCATCTTCTTACTTCTTTACCTGAGGAGTTAAGACATTTTACTTTTTTTTTTCCATGCCTTTATTTACTTTTTTTTATTAACATTTGCAGGAAATAAACTTCTAACTTAAACAATAGTGAAATACGACATGAAAATAATATGGTGCAGCAACCAAAAACACATGGAAAACTAATACATAACATTCTTAAAAGGTTTAAACACCTGAGCTCCAAGCATTTACACAATTAACGTAATTCCAACAGACTCTGAAGTTGGGAAAAGCAGCTTTGCGCCAATGTGCAACACGTTACAGTAGTAAAGTGTTTATGCAATGAATGTAAACCAACTTATTCTGATGCTGTGAAAAGCTAAAAAAATCAATAACAATTCAGAATCTGTTGGAATGACGTTAATTGTGTGAATAATCAGTTACATAGAGCGTGTTATTTCCTGTCACCGGGGAGGGATCTGGTTTTGAAGGGTTAACCCAACTGCCGATAAGATATTAAACCCCCCACCCAAAAACTATGTAATTTTACATGTTACAGTAAATATTAATATTTGTAACTTGAAATACCCCACAATTTTTCAACCAAACTAACACTTTAATTGCATATTTTATATTTACCACTTTACTTTTCAGTGAGATGAAAAAACTATCGGCAAATGTTATATATGTTCAATGTGCAACCCATAAAAAAGATCAAATTTGTAACAACAGATATGCATAAAAATCCATTTCTGACTGTCTGCCTAAATTTGTTGGTCACAGCCGGTTCTGACCAACAGGACAACAGATTTGGTGTTTGAACTCTTAGAATCCATCACGGGACCGTGCAGCCATCTCCATCTGTTGCCATGGCACCAAGATCCAGCATAACTGCCTTCAGAAACTTCACAAAAGTGTTGTAGCTACAGCTAACCCCTTAGAGAAACTTGGCCTCAATTATTTCCTCCATGAGTGGAACTAATTATTGGAAGACATGTTTAGTATTAATTACAATGCCTCCCAATCTGCCTTTCTTTGTATGACTAATTTCTGATTGCAAAGGGTCAACTTATGTTGATTTATAACACTGATGCAGGTTATTTCTTTTGACCATGGAGCAAAGAAAGATCTGCCAATTCTCTGATTTATTTCTGATTCAAAATGCATTTTAGAGGTACTTTGAACATCCACTCAAGTAATGCATTCATTGAAAAAAAATTGTCTCCATATTTGTTCTGGGCTCTGCTATTGATCATTGCAGAATGCCACAGGAGTGAGGGCTAAATTGATTCTGAGATAGGCCAACTTGCATTCATTCGTAAGATATGAGACAGATTTAGACCTTGAACAATCACACCAGTTTAAATTTGTTTCTGCTTTGTTGCAATTCAAAGATGCACAGACTCGCCTCATGCATTTTGATGATAAAAGGTGCATTCTAGCTTTGTGTGACCTTGAAGCTTTAATACTAAGTACGTGGGAATGTGAGCCTGCATGTAGATGTTCATAAAGGTGCACATGTGGAATTATGTTTTATTTATGTTCCTAAGTCTTTCCTTACTGACCCGCTGAAGCTGCTGGGGGAATCTTAAGTTCTAATCGTGTTGAAGAGCATTTCAATGATTGTTTGATGCCCCCATTATTTCTGCTACTTAACTGTGAATGGGCTCACAACTGCGAGTGGACAGACTGTTAAATAGAATTGTGGCAGAGTTTCATTTAGTTTCATTTTAAAAGCCAGAAAATAGAATAATGGTTATAGATTCAAACAAAATTAAAATGTTTTTTCATTTGCAGGCCATTTTTAAGAGATTTCAAAAAGATAACCTCTCTAAGATCGCTACTTGCATTTATAAAAAAATAATTTGTGAATATGTGACCATTTATGATGAAGTGTAGTTACTGCTGCTCTTCATAAGTGGGCAGTTTGAGGCCAAATTGGCTTTTTTTTAAGCAGTTCTTAGTATTTTGCCGTTTCGCTCACATTTGTTCTACAGATCTCTGAAAAAACTTACATGAATGAAAAAAAAGTCTTACTAATAGGCTATCAAAATGTGCTCAATGTGCATCCTCACACACATGCAGCTCTCCATTTTTCATGTATCAAACACAAGCTGTGGATCTGAGGTGTGAATTACTCAGACCAGTGGAGCAGAAACAGGGAGAGGCAGATTGCCTTGGGATAATTAAATTATTTGTAATAACACCTCATTAAAAATAGATTCTGTCTTATCGTTTTAAACAAAGGTGATCAATCAGGGAACAGGATCAAACATGTTTTTACATTTTTCAAGTACCTGCTGACCCACTTGCATGCCTTAAGCAAGGCTGTCTGTTCGCTTGGTTGAATACTTTGTCGCTTTTGTTTGTAATTTACAGACTAATCCTTTGAATGACTTTGAAATTATGATAAAAAAAAAAAAACGATTGTCTGGTCTACTGAGCTCATAGAAATAAATGAAAAAAATACTTCAAAAGAAAATTCCTCATAAATATCGCTGTTGTTTAGCAGACATGGTCATGAGTTATTTGCGGAAATCAGAGAAAGTCTGGAGTGTTCACGAAACTTGAAGTGTGATTCTTCAAAGATGTCACATGAAAGCTTGATTGACTTGACTCATTGTGAGTCATAATGTAAATAAGACCACACTTTGCTCCACTAGGTGCACCTGCTACATGCATGTTAAGCTTAATGAGAAAGATTGCTTCTTTTTATGCAAATGTCTGGTCTTGGTGCTGTAAACCGCTTCCTTTTTCATTTGTTTAGGTGTAATAGCTCAATAAAAAGGGCATGCCACAATCAACTGTACAAGGATGTGTAAAATAGCAGTGATATAAGCCAGAGGGAGTGTTTAGTACTTTAAACATTACTTAAAGTTGTTTGGGAAGTGCTGGTTTAACCGTTGAACAGTGGAGATATTAGTGGCAACGGCATAATAACACACATGCTGTAAGTACTCAACCGTTTACGTGATTGTCATGAATCAGCTGATTTTGACGCAGAACAAAACTGATTTTCTTTTACTCTAATTGGAGACGTACTTCACTACAGTAAAGGATTGAATTTTCGTGCAAAGCTGCTTTTATTCGTTTCAGAATCCACAAAGGTTGAAAAGTCATTGTAGTTGAAAAAAATCGACACTGGAGCTAAAGCTCTGGTGGTAAAGCATTAGGAAGTATACCTAAATACCAAAGTCTGGATTATTGACTAGTGATGCTAAAACACAGTTCAGTTTACCTACTCTGACATGGTAAGCGATCTGCTGGAAAATGTTGCAAGCATTATGCCCAATGCAAGTATGCTAATAAATGCAAGTTTAATCAAAGTCACATGTTTCGTCACAATAAAATAACAGAATAACATTTGCTAATAATGACAAAGAACTCATTTTTAAATAAACAGTGAAGTTTCTCTTGTCCTTTTTCAGGTGAGCCGCACCACTTCCTAAATGTATGAAATACTTTCAATTATTATTTTCTTTTTAGACCTAAAACAACAAGAACAAAACAATTAAGTTATTATTTGTCTATACATTCTGTTTGGACATGCAGTACAGACAGGTCAAAAAAGCTCTTTTGTTTGGAAACTCATTATCACAAGTTCTGTTTCTTTGTTTGAAAAAAAGAATATTTTCCAAGTTTTTAACGTGAGTAATCTGATTAAAAGCTGATTGAAAAAGTTTTTCACCTCCAAAAACTTCAGTCGGTCACTCTCATTGTAAAAACTCCATTTAAAATATTTTTTGTTCAAAATATTTATCAAGCTCATTTTTAAATTCAAGATTTCCTAAAATATACTCAAACCCAACTGTACGCTTTCAAATTTCATAGTTTTCAGTCTGTGGTGGCCATGTCAAGCCTTCAATGCCTTTTTTTTTTAATTCATGACTGAAATAGATACTTTTTTATTTTATTAAAGGGCCTACTTTGTATGGAGTGAATAAGAGGGAACATAGTGTATTTTCCTTAAATTTGTTTGGCTTCTTGAGTGGAAACAGCATTTTCTGCCTGCAGGCCATGTGAGTGCCACCACAGCGGGAGTGTTGGCGAGTGCTCTCCACTGGATGGACAATGTTTCTGTAAGCTAAACGTGGAGGGACACAGCTGTGGCAGGTGAGTTACCATCCTTTTATGTTGTGTGCTCAGTGCTCAAGTGCTGTGTTTTTATCTGCGGAAACACTGAGGAGTTTTGTCCCGACTGATGTGAAGATGTTTGGTCGAGTTGTGTCCCAAATAAACACCACAACTTGCCTTTTGGATCCCATTCCCTCTTCACTTCAGGTAGAGAGGATGCTAAATTATGAAATTTGAGGTTTTTTTGCGAAATCTTTTCCTGCCCGGAAGTAAGACGACTCGATCTCTGAGACATGGCTTTCTGCTCCTTGTGGGCATCGCCCAATTCATGACATCATCCTCAAGCCGGCCTTGGCAGCGTGTCTGCGTTTCGCCCAAGAAAACAAAAATACAAACTGTTGCAAAGATGGATGTGCATGTGTATATCAAAAGAAAGCGTTTTGCTGATCACTGCTAGCTCTGTGGAGAAAGTGGGTGTTTGTTTTAGCCTGGGGGTGGTGCTGGCACTACAGAATCTCCCTGGAAGGGGCTGTTGTCTACGTCACAATGTGAGGACCCCCTCGTTTTTGTAAATTGGGAGGGGCTGATGCACAGAGAGCAGGTTTTTAGAGGAAGATATATAAGAATGGATCAAAATACCACTTTTGGGATGTTTTTCATGTGGAGTTATCATTAAAAGCTCAAAAAAGTTGATATAGGCCCTTTAAAAACACCAAAAACCCAATTTTCTCTGGAGTGGGTCTTTATCTCACACCTCACAGCAGTTTAACACTGAGAGTTTAAAAACACTACCTATGACAAACTGCACTTTAAATTAGTTTGTTGCTTCAAATCTTAATCGTTTTTTTGAAGCCTCTTGATTGTTATTCATCATTTAGCCGTAGAGAAATGACAATATTTAAACCTTCTCCCCGTTCACCGTCAGAATCTGTGACGTTTTATAAATGTGCAGTTTGCTATAGAGCAGCAGGTGCAGAAGAAAAGAAGAGGTTCAAAAGTCTACAGTACGACAGTGCGCCCAAATGTTGCTTTCCTGTCATGTTCCTGTAGCACACAGGTTAAAACCGATATACTCCCTTTGTCTTTAGAAACAGACACAGCCCCAGGTCTCCCACCACTGAATAATTCAGTTCTTCCCATTTCTTTACTTTTTTTAACTGATTTCACAGCTCATTGAACAAGGTTCTCTGCTGTGTTATGTGATTATGTGTGTCGTGGCTGTTTTTAGTGGTGTACCTGCACTCCTATATGTCAGGAAACACATGCAGGTCAGAACAGGATGTCCTCCCAGCTGAGCTCCTGTTTTTGTTGTGCTTCATTTTCAACATTGCCCAGAAACCAGCACCTTAAGGGGTTAACCTAAAGAGTACACAGCAGCAGAATGCATTGTGAATTCTTGGAAATCAGGCTGTACACCATCTGCATATTAAAAACCTTTTATTTTTGCTTGTGTCTACCTGCAGATGCAAGCCAGGATTTTTCAATTTGCAGCTCCAAAACCCAGCGGGCTGTCAGCCGTGTTTCTGTTTCGGCCACTCGTTGGCATGCTCCTCATCCAATCACTACACTCCTGTCAACATCACTTCTGACTTCATTGAAGGTATTGTTTCAGACTCCCCAGCCATTAATGAGGTTCATTTATAATAGCGGGAGCTCTATTATACCAGAAGGCCAAAAATTGTTGTGATTTTTTTTTTCTGCTTTTCATCAACCGCTTCATTTATTTCACTTTGTTCCAAATACTTATTGTTTTGTCTTTGATTTCTTTGGAAAAAAACGAGTACTTGGTTTTTATCTCAGTAAATGATGTATGATGTGTATGTTTTTGCCACACTGTGGACATATTTACTCACTGATTTCATCACTTTGTGGTTTGTCTGCAGCATATATGCTGTTTTCATGCGTTGCAGACATCGTAGTGTTGTGATCTCTATCATACCTCTGAACCTCTTTTGATGCCAGATCAGGACAGCTGGGTGGGGGAGTTCTTTGGCGGCAAGGTGTTTCCTCTGCAGTGGAAGGAGGGTGAGGTCTACCTGCTGCCTTTCACAGAGGAGGACACTGGCTTCTACAAGGCTCCTGGTGAGTAAAGTCATACAGATCTGATCAAATTCACAAGATTATCTACAAACCATAACTGCAGAAACTGAAGGACAATCTGACAGCCTCACTGTCCGTTTGAAAGATGGAAGCAAAACTGGTTTTGACAAATTGTTGCTTAACGAGAAAGATTTTGGATCACATATAGAAGCTGGGCTGATGAAGGAGACGACATGATTTGCCAAATCAATAAAATCCAGCTGAATGCATCAACTTATCGCAGGAAATTTAAGAAGGGTCACTTTTTAGATGATAATGGGGGTTTTGCTTATTGGCTACAATTACATGTCCTCTATGTTTCAGATAAGGAACATTCGGGTATAGGATTCTGAGTTGAATACAGGAGATGTCTTCAAGTGACACGTTTTAGCCTCGAAAAAAAATATTTTCAAACACACTCGTCATGACCTGAAAAATGGTCACAAATAGAATTATATTGCCTATTTAACCAATTGGATATAAAGTTAAATCAAATGAGACATTCTATAATAGAAGTCATGACACTTGAATACCTGTTATTTACATCGAGTTCACCTGGACGACTTTGGATGAAACTTTACACTCGGAAACTAAACTGGAACAACAGTTAAGCCCTTAATGTCTATTGATGCAAATGTCCATCAAACCAAATATCAAATCATGAAGGAAAGAGTCTGGTAAAATTGTTGGGCTTTTTAAATTGGGATCAGTAAATGAAAATAAATGATAAATGCATAAAACAGGAAATTCACAAGCAGTTTGATAAAAATTCGTCCTGAGGGAGTGAACTGGATTAATTAATTCAGCACAATTTGCTTAAGCAGTATCACTAAGTCTTAATAATACTGCCACCCACCTAAGACTATTGAATACAACACTTTTTGCATGTCACAACTCTAAGCCTGTAAGGCAAACAAAGTCCACAGAAACCACATATATTGCGTCAGTGCTGAAGGACAAAACCCCATCAAATGTGTGCTAAAATGCTCTAATCTTTACATTTCCGTTTCCGTTTCCATTTCATTTAGCAGTGATAAATGGGAAAAATGTTCAGAGCTTTGTTTAGAAAAAAAATAAACAGAATTACCCAGTTTATGTAAAAACCCGGCCCAGCAGACTGCTTGATCCCCGTTTGCTGTTCTTCTTATTTCTCCAGACCTCTGATAGGTTAACAGCCATGTTCATTTGTTAGAACAGAATTATATATTTTCCAGGAAAAAAGCAATGATGTGAGTGTATTTATCCTGAAATACTGGTTATATCAGCAGTGTTTTTTAAGGTTTAATAATTTTATAGAAATAGAAATGTCTAGTCTGGTATCAAAAAAAGGTCAGTTAGTCAACCTTTTGGAATTTTCTTCCCTCTTCAGTCAGCTCCCTGTTAACAGCTCATACTTAGTTGAGTTTTATTAGCACACCCGCTGCTTGTCTTGATAATCTTGATAAAACTACTTGAATAGTTTCTATTTATTTTTTATTTTAAATAGATTTTATATACATTTGAAATATGTAAAGTTGTATTGGTTGCTTATTAATTCATTTGATTGTTTTTTTGCCTCAAAATTATATTTTTGTTGGGGAAAATAAACATACGTTTTTCATTCTGGGTTCCAATTTTTGCAATAATTTCAAGCCTCTTAACCTACTTTTTCAACAGTTTTTGTTAATATTATTTATTTTTTAGCAATATTTTTAAAGACATGTTCAACCAAATTGTATTGTCTTGTCAGGCCAAAACTAAAAAGAGTTGTAGCGTAGCTTTTCATGTTAACAATCAAGTGGGTCAAAACACCACAGGAAATCCTAGATCAACTGCAACAAGAACCTGGCAGGGAACGGTTGAAAATTTGGAGATAATAAACTGACTGAGACTATATGATAAAATAAGCTCCGGGTGTGCTAATAAAACTCAGTAAAAATGAGTATGAAAGGTTAACAGGGAGCTGACTGAAGAGGAAAGAAAACTCCAAAAGGTTGATCTTAATACTGAAACTGAGTATTAACTGTAAAACATCAAATAAACAGAAGTATTGAACCAAGAAAAGGCAGATGCAGAAACAAATGAAGTCGAAACCAACTAACCAGACATAAATTACTAAAAAGGAACACATTAAGAATAAAGCACAGATAATTATTCAACCAGAAGAGAAAAGAAGACATGAATTGAGTGCTGTGCCAGACAATTTGTTGAAATGTAACCTTGTGATTCTTAAAAGACCCAAGACATTCTGAAGAACTAGGAAAACTGAAGACCCAAGTGTTGAAAGGATAGTTGGCATTAACAATTCAGTTTTGATTAAATTTTAAATAAAATGTAATCAAAGCTTTTGTTTTTAAAAAATGATTTTTTTCCAGTGATATTTTAAATTAATTTTAATCATTTAACAAGTCAATTCTTTCATTTTCCAAATCTGTTTTATCCCTTTTGTGGTTACAGGGTTGCTGGAGCCTAACCCAACCACTGTTGGGCGAAATGCAAGGTACACCCAGAGTAGTTTGTCAGAATGTGACAGGGCCTCAGAATCACATACATTCACAACAACAGGGACTACTTAGACTCACAATTTAACCAATCAAACATGTTTTTGGACTGTGGGAGGAAGCTGATGTGTCTATGCATCCTCTGAGAGAACATGGGGCGGCAGTTGCTCAGATGGTTGAGCTGGTCAGCCAATGATCAAATGATTGGTGGTTCGATCCTGCTGGCCCAGCAGCCAATCAGATTTGAGTAATGACCTAGACCATTTAAAGTGCAGAAACACATTGTTTGCTTCTTATGGCTGTATATCAGCATCTTTGTTTTCTTGAAGTAATACTGCAGACATAAACGTCTTTACAGTTCTTTAAAGTTGTGTTTATCTTACTGTTGATGTGTTTTTATGCACACAAATTACATCTCTGGGATATCTGAGTTAACATTTTACAAATGAAAACATTTCAGACAGTAAAACTGAAGGATAAAATGTTCTCTCTGATCTTTTTTTTTCAAAAGGTGCATTTTGTATACAATGTACCTAGTAAAACATTGTGATTAATCACAATTCAAAAGAGTTAGTTTTTGTATATATAATTTGACAGTGCTGAAAAAAACCTGAATCACAATAGTTTTTGAGCTTCCATAACATCCATTGCTTGTTTCTGTTGTTTCTTATTGAGATAAGTCATGGTGTTTTGGCAGCAGGTTGTGTGATGGCTTTTCTGATAGCATTTCTTCCAATCCCTTATCAGAGCCATTAAGATAAGGGAATAAGCTGGCCCAGCGACAGGACTAAGAGTTTATTTCTGTCAGCTGCCCCAGCAGTAAAGGTCTGTCGGAATTGGATGTCTTGGCTTGGCTGGAACGGCAACAAAGGGAAAATTGGCTGGGTCTCTTGGTTTTCACTAAGTTGGTTTTTCGGCATGGAGACACAGCCGCTTTGCGCAGTCCTTGGCCAGAAGCAAGAACAAGGGCAATCCTATTAACTCTGTATTCCTTAAGTTTAATGCCTGGAACAGCCATTTACAGAGAAAATAATACCTGCACTAGTCAGTCATTGATGTGGGACTATATTAAACTGTGTAGATATAAATGTATATTTCCACACGTATATAGCGTCTTGTTTACAGTAACTGTTGGGTGTCTGAAGGCCACCATGCTGATAAGTGGTCCAGCTGGTGGAGACAGGCTTTGTGACAGGCTGCTTATCTGCTTTGTGCAGGACTTGTGCATTTTGATTGCCCGCATTGCAAATACACACATCCTCTGCAGTGCCATCCCTATTAATGACCTCATTTTCCCCACACCTTTTCATAGAGTTGCATGTTTAGCCACCCTTAAGATTAGAGCAGAAAGGCAGCAGCTTTAAAGGCACCTTTTTGTCTTCTCTTCCTCTCATCTCACCACCGCTTCCCTCCTTGCCTCTTCCTTGTAATTTGTCATTAGTGCTCAAATCCCTCTGCTGTGTTCCTCAACAAAGTGAAAGATAATTTTGAGTGACAATACCGTGTCAAGCATCATACAAAATGCAGCTTCTGTGATTGAATGTGTGTCACAGCACTTTGCCTTGAGCTTGAGTGGTCAAGTAAGAGTTCGATCATCTGTAATTTTATTGAATTGTTAGCAATAGCAAGGAGTATTTACAATACCCCACCCTCCTCTAAAAATATCAGCCGTAAGCAGGACTTTTCTCAACTATTCTTGAGGTGAGGATGTTGGCCCAGGAGAGGTTTCTCTTTTTTTTTTTGTTTGAAATAAAATGGAAGAGAGAATTGCGTTCCCAAATTCCCCATGACCTCCGGTCCAACAAAGCATTTACACAAGCGGGGATGTCAGAATTGCTCCTTATTTTTCACCACATGAAGATGTTTCATCTTTGTAAACATCGTCAAATTGCCTTCTCCTTCTATTTTCCCTTCACTTCAAATATGTCAAGTTAAAAACGGAAAAAGGTCAACATTTGTGAATCTTTATGTGAAGTTGCAAGCGCTCTTTTTTTTTTTTTAACTCCCATATTTCCACACCTTACACACCGAATCAGCTTGGCAGTTGAAGAGGATATGGTTCCCATGGCGATTGAAGACTTTTGCTCAGCAACCAAAAAATGTCATCAGCAAACATGAAAACATCACAGTAAACATTTGGTCTGACCTGACTTTAAAAAACTGGACACCATCTGAATCTGTTTCCACTGAGGCGGATCGTATCATACAAGCCAATCTGTTGATGCCATCTTTTTTTTTTTTGCCAACCTGCCAAGCCTTAACCATCAAAGAAAATCTCAAATAAGACAAGAGCAAACAGAGAAGGCAAAAAGAGACAGAATTCTAAATGAAATATCCCTCTAGTAAAAGGAGAAAAAAGCAGCATATGCTTGCTCCTGTGTTCAGCTCAGGAGAGAAAGAAGTCATTTGAGCGCAGCCCTAGGCTACCTGTCATTTATACTCAAACTGCTGTTGGAGCCAGGGCCTCACACAACTTGAGTGCTTCTTGAAACCAACTTACATGTTACTCATTCTGGTGGCACTGCCCTGCAGAAATATGCAAAGCAAAAAAAGAAAAAGCTGTCAGAGAGGAAAATGAGAAAAGGAGTGGAGGGATACTGTAAAAAGAGTTTAAAAAAAAAGGAAATGTAGAAAAAAACCTCTATATTTAGCATGCTGAATGGGATATAAATATAGAAAAAATAAGAAAAAAAACATCTCATCTACACTTCCAAAGACTAAAAAATCCATGAAAACACATTCTAAATCCGCAGGATTCTTGGTTTTTGACAGCAGTGCAAACAATTCAGTTTGGCTGATAGTTGAACCTCAGATCCAGGAACAACAGTGCAGTTTCTGTCCTGGTCGTGGAACAGTGGACAAGCTATAGACCCTCTTAAGGGTGGAGGAGGGTTTGTAGGAGTTTGCTTATCCAGTCCATGTATGATCAGACCAGGAGTTTAGTTTGTACAGACAACAATAAGTTTGACCTGTTCCTGGTGTGTGATTTTTATGAACAGAGTTTCTAGGCGCAGCCAGGCCCCGCAAGGGAGCTGATTTGGGGACCACCTTCCTTCCTTGCTTTTTTCAGATGTTGTTGTCGTGTTGGCTTCATCGAGCCAGGCCCTCCAGCATGCATTTGGGGCGGTGAAATGGCTGGGATTAGGGCCAGCACCTCTAAATCTGAGGCCACAGTTTTGACTGGAGTTTGTCCTCTCTGGGTAGGTGGTTTGCTCCTCCCCCAGGTGGAGCAGTTTAAGAATTCGAATCAGAATTCTTCCCCACGTACGGCTTCTCCTTACCCCTACATTTAGCCCTCCAAACTGAGAGTTATGGAAAAATAGTGTCTTCAAACTTGGACTTTGCTTCCATTTGATGACGTAATCAACAGTCACTGGTCAGCTACGTTTGCGTGGAACTTCCAGCGCTCAGAAATACATGACAACATTGGTTTTATAACCTAAAAAAGTTCATACAAAAACTCATTACTTACTTTTAAATGTAAACTTCTGTGCTTCAGAACACAATCATGTGAAGAAAGGAACTTCATGTCTGCAGCACAGCGCAACTCAGTTTATCCTAGCAGCAGAGGGCTCTGTATCCCTCCTCTGCAAGGTTAGCCCTTAAAAAAGCTATATCGGACAACCCGACCCCTTCATATATCCCTACAATTGGAGGGATAGAGAGAAGCAGGAGAGGTAGAGTAAGAATTCCGATTTGGCCTTGGAGTCTTGTTCACAAGTGAGGGAAGATCCTGGTGTTAGATTGTTAGGTGGATTGGAGCAGCATCTGCTATTATGTAGTCGCTGTACCAATTTTAGTGGTGAAGAGGGAGCTGAGCCAGAAAGCAAAGCTCTTAATTTACTGGTTGATCTTCATTCCAATATTCACCTATGGTCATGAGCTCTAGGTCATGAGCCAAAAAACGAGGTTCCAAAACAAGCGGCCGAAATGAGATTCCTCTGTAGAGTGGCTGTGAGCTCCCTTAGAGATAGGTTGAGGAGCTCAGTCACCCGTAGAGCCACTGCTCCTCCATATAGAGAGGAGCTAGTTGAGATGGCTCGGGCATCTGGTCCGGATGAGTCCTGGATACTTCCCTGGGAGATGTTCCGTATATGTCCCACTGGGCAGAGGCTCCAGGAAAGAACCAGGACATACTGAAGAGACTATAGCCCAATCCGAATACTTCAATTCGCCCTTCCACTTCCCCCTACCACTCCATTTGTTGGGGCGTTTGTAGTGAAAGTGGTGTCCAAAAATAGTTTTTTAAGGGCTACCAAGGGGCTCCGAGGGTAGGGATACAGAGCCCTCTGTCGCGAGGGGGTTCCACGTCAGATATGCCACAGAAGAGAAGCGCTTTTCTTCACGTGGGTGCGCTCTAAAGCACAGAAGTTTACCTTTAAATGTAAATAATTACTTTTTGTTTTAGCATGGCCTTATTGAAATTATAAAACCGCTGTTGTCATATAATTTCAAGCATTGGAAGCTCTGCACTAATGTAGCTGACTGGCAACTATTGGTGACATCATTCAGTGGTAGTGACTTCCAAATTCCAAGACACTATTTTTCCATAACGCTCCGTTTGGAGGGCTAAATGTAGGGAGAAGTGGTAGGGTGAGGGGAAAAATTCGGATTGGGCCTACATCTCTCGGCTGACCTGAGAGGATCTTGGGGTCCCCCCGAGGGAGAAGCTGGAGAAAATGGAAAGGGGGAGCCTGCTATTCCCACAACACGGTTCCAGATGAGCAAAAGAGGATGGATGGATGGAATGATGCCAAACAATACACAACTATAAAAAAATGGAAACCTATATTGCAATTGCATACATACTTCGGCTGATCTTAATCCTGTAAAGCCTGAGCCATCACATATTTGACAGAAAATTCAAATTCTTTGAAAGGGTTAATTATCATGAGATTTATTTATTTTTCAAATAAAATACCTGAAAAAATTTTTGGTCAAAATTAGACACAGGCTTACATGAAAAACAGCAATGATTAAATATTTGGCAATTATTAAAATGATCAACAAAAGAGCCATAACAGTAAAGATTAATGTGGCTTAATGGAATGGAAATTGTCTGAAGAACCAGAACTACGTCTCTCGGCTGTCCTTGGAACGCCTCGGGGTGTAAATTGGCATAAAAGTGTGACTACATGAATGCTGTTCCCCTTGACAATAAAAAACATTAACAGTAAAACATAAGGACTAAAGAAGGAAAAGTGGTATAGAACCAAAGGTATTTACTGCTACATGAGCTCAAATTAAGAAGCTGTGTGTAAAAAACAAAGTGTGATTGTATAAATGCTCAGAACAGCAAAAAAAGAAAAAAATGGGTGTTTCAGTCTCTGTGTGGTCTCATGAATGCAGAAGTCAATGTTAGTAGCTTGGATTTATGGGCCCATTGTTCTTTAATCCATCCAAACCATTCATGTCATTCTCTTTGGACTTTTTTTTTTTTTTTTTTTTTGCTTAAAATGTCCAAAATATCCCAAAACGTAACTTCCCAAATGTAGGTAAGACCCTTTTGCTGAACAGTTTTTGTGGAAGGATCCACTTTTTTTTGGCCTAAGTGCTTCAATCGAGACTGCAGATCATTTCTGATCACAGCTCACTCTTGGCTGACTGTTCCACACACTACACTGACTGTAGACAGGTTCCTTTCCACACCAGGTAAACTCACACATTCACTTGCCTGTCCATGATACACTTTCCTCATTCAATGCCACTAAATCTAAATGAAATTTTGTGTTGCTCCTTGTGATGTGGCTCCAGGTCACTTTACATCGCATTGCAGCTCCTCACACTTCAAAGTGAAACGTTCCTTTACCTCGCATTGGCCTAGAGAATGTCTGTGTGTCACTGGTGGTTTGTTTGCCAGTGGTGACATTGATTTCATCCAAAGCTAGTTGATTTAATTTGGCTGGAGAGAAGTCTAAACCATCTGATTGACTGGAAGCTCCTTCCCCATTCAACAGAAGTTATGTGAGCATCTATCACTTGTGATGGCGGCTTTACGGGCCTCTGGCAGATTGCCTGCAGCTGGAGGACTTCAGACTGATCTGGTACACATAAAATCAAATTGAAAATCCACCACTGCAGCCTAAAGATGGTTCCTTAAAATTTTTACATAACTTATTTAAAATAGACCAGTTCTGCAATTTAAAGGGCTGTAAAATTAGAATAATTAATAATTTACCATCCATTTATCTTAAAGTAGTAGAAATATTATGAAACAGTTTTTGGTAAAATGGGATATATTGTGTAAAAATATTTTATTTGGAAGAAAACCTTAAAAATTAGATAAATAAAACATTAGAGACAGACCATTATGTCTTTGACTGTGTAGGTATGCGTGACAATGCAAAGCATAAAACAAAAAAAACAGAACCACTACATTCATCAGTTCATTAAATACAAAAGCAGACTGGATTTGCTGATTTTTAAAAACAACACATTTTGGAGTGTGGTACTTGACAAAATGCATTAGAACCAGGATTTTTTCTTCTTTGTTTCTGCCACCATACTGACATATTCTCAAATAAAGACATCTTTAGTGTTTCTGAACTATATCGTGGTAAACCATCATACTGTTTCGCAGCTTTTTTCAGTGCAATTTTGCATGCTTTTTATTTTTTTAATACAGCAAACTGTGTTCCGATTGACTGCTGACCTTGTCAATCAATCTCCTCCGTGCCATGTCTCCTGTACAGAAGGCATTTATCTCGCCACATTTTCACAAATCTTCAATCTCAAGCAGATCTTAGTTTTCATTCTATGACACTGGATTCATTTTTCTTTGAAGGTTTGAACTTTAGGAGTGTTTAAATAACAAAGAAAAGCATGAAAATGTTCATGTCTGTCTGATAAAAGTGTATAAGGTGTTTAGTGAGGGCCAGGGGCTTCACTTGGTTTTAGTCCTTTATAGATGAACACAATATGAACCAATGCAGCGCATTTTCAGTTGCTGTCATCTGTGCAACTTTTTCCTGTTTCCTGGTAGCTTTTCCATGCAAAAACATTGTCCTCATCTGTTCGTGCCATCTCCTGCTTGCCGAAGATGACTAAACTTTTCACCCAATTATAAACAACTACCGACAAAAATATCGTGTTTGATACTTTTGACAAACACTACAAGGGAAGCAGAAAGCTGTCTTCTAGTTGACTAAATATTAACACCAGTTGGGTTTTTCTAGTCAGCTGTGGTGAAACACTTGCATCTGTGTACCAAACGTATCATGTGGGTAGCTCTTCAGCTTTACCTGTCTTGGTGTGTGTCTGTCTTTGTCACCTAAATCAAATCTTATAGTGGAAGGAGTTGCTGTGGCAGTTTCATATTTTTTCCTCTGTTGGTCTGTTTCCTCTCCTTTCTCTGTAACACCCAGATCTTCCTCTGCCTCTTAATCCACCTGCTTCAACTCCTCTGTCTCTCCTTGCTCTTTGTCTTGAACTTGTCTGTTGACCTTTTTTTCCCCTTCGCCTCTCCTTCTGTCCGACCCTTCAAGGCACATTAACACATGCTGAATTGACAGCTGGTCTTGTCTCTTATTATGAATAATTTCTGTATATTATTTGGTGATGAATGATTATATGCTTTATGTAGTATTTGTAATGTTTGATAATGAACTTGGAACTAATTTTAGTAATTTTGCCTGGAAAAAAAAGATTACTTTGCTCCAAATATCCTACTTTGTGAATAATTCTGTTCATTTTTGTGATATGTATTTAATTGATTTAATGAAGATGTATAGGTACGGTATAACCAATATTTCCTTGCAGTAGTTAAGGTAGGGAGGCACCAAGAAAATGTTTTGCTTTATTTACTGTACTTGAGACATGTTTTCAGATTTTAATTCTTACAGTATGTACCAAATGTTTGGGCACCCCAGATAAAATGTTACATTATTGTGCATAAAGAACCTAAGGAAAGATTGAAAAATCTTCTAAAGACGTCAGATTACAGATGAGAAATTATTTTAATACCTTCAGTTTCTGCCTCTGAATGAAAGAGCGTGGATTTGGAGGTGTGTTTAGGATCATTATCCATTTGTCATCCTCTTTTCAGCTTCAACTTTTTCACAGATGGGATCAAGTTAGTGTCTTCTCCAAACGTACTTTTGCTCATTGCAGCCAAAAAGTTCCATTTGAACCTGGTCTGTCCATAGAACTTGTTTCCATAATGCATCAGGCTTGTTTATGTTTATTTAGGAACTTCAAAGGTTGAATTTTGTGGTGAGGAGGTAGAAGAGGTTTTTTTCTGATGACTCTTCCATGAAGACCTTATTTGTACGAGTATCTCGACAGTAGAACAATGTACCACAACTCCAGAGTCTGCAGGTCTTTCTGGAGGGATGCTGCAGTCAAACGTGGGTTTTGACTTGATTTTCTCATAATCCTGCAGCCTGTCTGAGATTTTTCTTGGTCTTCCAGATCTTGCTTTAACTTCCACTGTTCCTGTTGACTGCCATTTCTTAATGACGTTCCGAACAGAGGATTTTAGCACCTGAAAAAGCTTTGCTGTCTTCTTATAGTCTTCTCCTGCTTTATGAGCATCAAATATTTTCCGTTTCATTGTTCTGGACAACTGCTTGGAAGAACTCATGAAGCTGATTGTTGAGGCAAGGTCACATGACTCAGATTAGAAAGAGGCAGTGCTAGGAACAGCTAAAATACTGTGCAGGAACCTCAAGCTCCCAGGCCTCTGGTAGAGGACCCGAGCTTGGGTGAGAAACCGCCCATGGAGGGTGAGAGGGGTATTTTTTTATACTAATCACAGAGGTATTAAATGCACTTCAGCAAAACTCATCACACTGTTGTGTACCCAGTGTAGGTTGCACTTTAGACTTCCATCCAAGTTTCATATTGCAATACTAATTATAGTCATTTTATAGAGGAGTGTTTGAGCTAGCACTACCACACTTCAAACAAATGTTTGACATTCGAAGCTTTTCAAAATGTAATCCTTTTGTATTCATTCATTCATTCATTCATTCATTTTCTAAACCGCTTTATCCCTTTCGGGGTCACGGGGCTGCCGGAGCCTAACCCGGCTACTCATGGGCGAAGGCAGGGGACACCCCTGGACTGGTCGCCAGTCTGTCGCAGGGGCTCCTTTTGTATAAAGTTTTAAATAATAGTCTGAGCATCTTTTTTTAAATTAACCATAAGGATCAAAACAAACCATGTTGCACACAATAAATCACAACCTTGTTTTATCTAATAGTGGCTACACGATGTAACCCTTTCTCATTTGTCATGAAAGTTAAACTTATTAATATAAATCCTTGATGATGCACATACAGTATCAAACATGACTAATCATTGTATTGTTTATTAAAATTATTCATTACTTTGGAGAATGCAGTGCAAGTGGGGCCGTTTTTAATGAACTGTTAGTGTTGTGGAAATTCATGCTTTGTTGCTTCAGCAACACAAAAAGAACCACACAATGCAAATGGAAACCTAATTGAAATATTGGCCAGTTTGCAACATTTGACACATTAGTGCATACAACTGTAAGGAAGCACTAAGTAGGGAATATTGGTAGAATCACAGTATTGTATTACTAGGCTCATTACCCAAGATTATGTGAGGTGTGTGCAGCATTTTTCACATTATTAATAATTTCCAAAGTAATATTGTCTGACTTTTAGTTTCTGTGAACTCAAGTTTCTTACATTAGTCATTATTTCTGTGCATCACTACCCAGATGGAGGTAATTACTTTTTAGCAGCAGTCCAAAAACACCAGCATTATATGTTTTACATATTGCATCCATAATCAATGACTCACCAGTGAAAAATCATTTAAAAAAAGAAATGCGCAAAGTTACTGATTTGAGTACCCTGTACAAAAAACTGTAAGCTTCATAAACATTAAAAGACTAAAGATCACAGCAAAGTTTAAAACTAGGGCTAAAAAGAGAGCGCTCCTTGGATAGGCTCCAGCAACCCTGTGACCCCTAAATGGGTTTAGAAATTGGATTGATAACAAGCCAAATAACAAAATATCTGTTTGTTTCTATGCTGCCTTGTATTTGGCATTTAAAAATCGTTCTTGTATTGCATACAGTGTTACCTTGTTTATCTACAGGGTTTGTTCTACAAATAACCTGCAATAGGTGAAGTCCGCAAAGTACAATTGCAGATGTTTTGAGGAAGTAAAACCCTCAATACATACACTTTTCTTAGACAGACATGACCATTTTTTTTACTTTCTGTTGTTTAAACTCTCAAAGTTCAAACTTTCATTGAAAAAACAGTAACCATACCATCATAATCCATAATAATTGCACTGCAAATTAGTGCATGAAAATATCTTGTAAAACAAAATTTGTACACAGAAGACACACATTTCTAATGACTTCCCTTCATATTAGTTAATTTAGCATGTTTTATTTCAGATCTTCTACATGTAAATGTTGACTTTTCAAACTAAAAAATTGCTATTGATTCTTCACATAAGATATGTGCCTTTCATTTAATTACTGCTTGTTTCCTTTATTTCCTGCTTTTTCTTATAAATTGGTTAAAGCTAAATGATCAATGAAGTAACAGACATAGGCGTTTTCCCCTTTTGCTTTTATAATTTAACATTGTGAAACTGACATTGTGTTTTCATATTGAATACAAAAATTGTAATACATCAAAGATGCATATATTTTAAAAGGTTTATTGCAAAAAAAAAAAAAAAAAAAAGAAACTGCTTCTTTGTAATTATAAGTGAAAATAAATCAATCAAGCTAAACGCTCCATTTCACTGAGGAGTCATTCAACATGCACGTGAGAAAAGTTGTTGATGAGATTGGCAACTTACAATGAAAGCTGATATTTGATTATCAGAAAACAGAATTGCTATGAATGATAAAGAGACCCCTTATGAAGGAAATCTCTGGAAAAAAAAATCTCAGTCTTGATGCCAGAGCCATCTGGAGCCCCTGAAGATCTCAGGATGGTTTTTCACACACAATTACACAGAAAAACAAGATGGCAACCAACCATGCAAACTGTCACGCTTTCTCTCTCATTCAAACACATCTGGCAGAGAATCCTCACATTGTCTCTAAAAAAATAAATAAATAAATAAAGCTTGTCATATTTTTGGAAAGATACTGAACTGGAACACACAAAACTTTTCAAACATTTTAGAATCCCTTCACAAAATTGTATTTTTTAACTGGTCCCCAACATTTTGGAAAACATTTAAGGTTGTTTTTTTTTTTTTTTTTACATAATTTGCTGTAATTAGTTTCTTAATGGAAAAAGACAGAGAATTACCAAGTAATTGTAGCCTACATTTTTTCTTTTCTTTTTTTTCATAAATTAGAAAAAAAATATCAAAATTTGAGTGAAATATGAAGCATAATTTTATTTGAAATCTGACAATGTTTTTTTTTTTTTTTTTTTTTTTTTTTTTGGAATGACTCAATTTTGATGTAAACTAAAAAAGGGATGAGTTTGATCTTAAAACATGTCTGCCAAAACAAAATGGAGTAGAACAGACCACAGTATTATAGACTGAAACGTTTCTGGTCTCATAGGAAGAGAAACCAACTCTGTGGGGTAGCCATGTTGCAGAGGTAAAGCAATCGTCCACTGATCAGAAGATTGCAGGTTCAATTCCTGCCCTAATCACCCATGCTCAGAAGAGTCCTTGGGCAAGGCACTGAACTCCACATTGGTACTGGTGGTTAAAGGTTGGCACCAATCAGTGTGTGAATGGGTCAACGGGACTTTGACTGTAAGGTGCTTTAGGCCTTCTAAGAAGGTAAAGAGCTATATAACTATATGCCAAATGCTGCTTTTGTTGTGTCCAAGGAGGTGGGTGGAACCCAAGAGCAGACACGTCTTTAAAGGATGAGAAGGTATGTTTATTGAATAAGTGAATAGTGGAGCAGGATGACAGGGCGGGCAGGTAGGCAGGCAGGAAAGCTTAGCTGTCAGAGCGGGGCTGACAGGCGGGCTGACAGGCGGGCTGACAGGCTGGCTGGCGGGGCTGTCGGGGCTGTCGGGGCAGGCAGGCTGGCAGGCTGGCAGGCTGGCAGGCAGGCTGGCAGGCGAGATGACGTAGTGGCAGGCAGGCTGACACACAAGCGGCATAACGATCTGACAGTGGCTGAAGGTTTGACGCTGCTTAAGAACCCATGGTGATGATGAACAGGTGGTGATGATCAGGAACAGGTGCGGTGCTGATGAGGGAGAAGGAACGTCTCCAGGGCACAACAGCTTTAGTGCTGAAACATTACAATTTTAAGGATAATTAGCGTTTAACACAACACATCCAGATAATTACCTCAATAAATTGCTAAGCATGGCAGTGTAGGGGTAATGATATGGGATTTGTCTGTCTGATGTGGTTTGTTTAAACTAATCTGCCTAAAATCTGGTAAACCTTGTTTTCCAAATTATGTACAGACATAGCACAACCTGAGAATGTTCCTCTGGTCACGAAATCAAGTCAGTTTTTGAAAACACAATTACATTTTGGTGCAAAAGCACCACTGTGGTACTAGTAAAGGTTGGATAATTAAGGAAACCGAACACTGGGGGAAAAAAAATGCTGTTAGGCAATTAAAGCTGATCAGGTCGTATCATAATCATCAGCGCCCAAAAATCGGCGTCGCTAAGAAAAACTCTTTTGATCAAAGCTTGGTTTTTGGCTTAAACCGTGGAATTTCCTCTTAGTAGCCCAAAAATGGAAGCCATCCTGAGGACTGAAGTTATTAGAACTTTCAGGCAATGAAAGAAATAGTATGAAAAGCACTGGATTTGATGAAAAGGGCACCTCACCATCTGTTAGCCACAGGGTCGGTTAGTCATGCTTCAGAATTGTGTTGCAAGCATTTTACATGAACAATGTGTTAAAATCACAGGAGAGAATGGATGAGATTGAATTGGAGTAATTTCTGAACAAAAACATTATGGTGTGCAAAACTAGTTAAAGATGAAAGGAGGGTGACTAATGATACACCTGAGGGTTTTCACTTAGATGAAAAAGGAAAATTAAAAATATTCCATTAAAAAAAACTACAATTCATTTGCAGGCCCTCATATTGGCTGAAAGGTGAAGATACCCGTTGTTGGTTGCTTGCCTAAAGCGTTTTTCCTCTTTCAGTTTCAAAATTCAAAATCATTTTAACACAAAAACTACATTTCAAAGACCTTTTTACACTACAGTACCACTCTAGTTTGTAGTGACTTTTTTAGTTTTAGAAAATGTTTATGAGTGATCAATCAAATTTATTTATGCTGTTATAACTGCAGCAGTAATTTTGAGGACATCATTAAGCATTCATATCTGTGTTTCTCTGAGCGTTTCAAAAACAACGTGTAGCTTTATATTCTAAATGCACGGGCACACAAAGTCCTCTACTTATTAAAGTAACTTAACAATTACAATATAAAAAGATCTAAAAACAGAATTACATTTATATGTATTTAATAAAACATAACTACGTTAAATAATTATTATTCTTTCATGCAAAAAAAGCATAATAGGAAAAAAAAAGAAAAAAATGAATCCTAAAAAAGTTAAATATTTTAAAATAAAAATACAATAATAAATAAATAACATTAACCAGCTGTGGTTAAACCAAACCAAAAAGAAGTGAAGATTCAGACCAGGAACAAATTAAAGACCAACTCCAAATAAAATCTGGTTTTGGTGATTTTATCATGTTATTTTGGGATTTTTCTCATGATGGTGGACATATTTAGAAAAGTGAACTTAAAATTCAATTCCTGAGTGTTGCTTGATTCAAATTATTGTGAATGAGGACCAGACAAAAAATGCACTTTGAAAAAGATTGTAGCAGTGACATAGAATCTACAATTGCCTGGCTGGCTCCCTGCTCCTCTCCATTCTCAAATCTGAATCAGAACTGTACGGCTGGAAAGCTCCAATATTGCTCACCAATTTTGTTAGACCGGGAATGTTAGGTTGGAGTTGTGAGGCACTGTAAGCTCTCGGGAAAGAGTTGAATCAAAGGGATGATGGGAAGTGGGGCAGCCTTATGCTTTGCTAATGGTATTGCCCACAACTCAGAGGCAAATTTCTATTGAACTACTGCTGCTCTGCAGAAACCATGTTCTAGAAAACTACAGTTTGGTTTTTATTTTTTATTTTGGCTAAAATTGCATAACCATAGATAAAAGAATGGGCATGTTTTTAGAATATACCAAAAATGATCTGTGTGGAACTTTGAGTGTATTTAGAAAATATATTTTAAAAAACCACTGCACCGTTGCAGAGCTAAGGCAAAGTCGACTTGTTGAAAGTTCTGCTAACTGTGATGAGATCACTTTCTCAGTAAGAAAAGTCAATTTACTAGGTTAGATTGGTCAGATGAAGCTTTAATGCATTCCTTTCATTCAATTGCCTTACTTCTACAATGGACACCAACCCCTCCTGTAATGTCATGTACTACTAAGGTAACATGAAGAATTGACTCAATTAGAGGACAACCAGTTAGTTTGGAACTGCCAAACAAAGCAAATTATCCAAGGAAACAAAAGCGGATTTAAACCTAAAAACTATTAAGATTTCTAATGATGAATTCACCTTTTTTAATTACGCTTCATGAAGAGTTGAACAATTTTTATTCTCAATTTCTTTTTTTAATTTGGGTGTGTGTCTAAATTTTATTAATAGCAGGTTTGAACAAAGTTCAGTTGTAAAGATAAATCTATTTACTTTTAACATCCAACTTGTGTTGTCTCTTCCAGATAAATTTCTGGGTCACCAAATCGCCAGCTACGGCCAGCCTCTCCACATCACCTTCACGTCCGAGACCCGTGATCTCCTCCCCAACAGTATCACAGTTATTCTTGAAGGCTCCGGAATGACCCTGTCAGCTGATCTTTACCCCAAACCAGTACTCCATCCTGACCCCAACAACACCCCAATGCAGGATTTCATTGTCAGGTATGAATGGTACCACGGACTCTCTGTGTGCATGTGATGGTTTTAAGTTGTTGTTCAGACTTTACTCTGAAAAATACGAACGCTTTATTGCTAAGATGTTGGTTTCTACTTCTGCTGGCCCGGATATTTTTTGCTACTTCATACAAAATGTGAAATCTCCACTGTACAATATATATATTATTTTTAGATCAATTTTGTTATAAATCATAAAATGTTTGCATATCAATTAGTAAATCATTCTAATATTTAAACCAAATTTGATGGTACAATAATTTAAAAAAGAGAGAAATTAACTTATTCTTAGCGCTTCAGTTGGGAAAATATTTTAAAGACCTTTTTAAAACTTTGAAATTCATACATTTAAACCGATTTGTTCCAATGGCACTTGAGCACCTGCCTGTGCAAGGGAGCTCACAACTTAGGACCACGCAGGAGAGCCAGAGGTGAAAATAGAGATCAATAGCTGGAAGGAAAAATGATGGCAGTGCTTTGCAAATTACCTGATTAAACTTTTTTTTTTTTTTTTAGAATTGACTCATCACTCCACACTTTATGGGGGGTAGCACTGCAGGCCCATGTTGGACAGATGACCAAGTCACAGTGATGTAAAGAAAGCTAAATGCAGTATAGTAACACCATGCAGAGAGTAAGATGGAGTAAGGTGTTGGTCCGTGGCCTGCAGGGAAAATGTGCAGTAGGTGGTCTGGTTTCATTTCCAGCTGTGGGGCCGGGAATTGGACACAAGCAGTTTTAGCTGTTGGATAAAATTGAACTGATTATGGACGAAAACACAAAGTAAAGAATTAATATTACAAATCAAGAACACCATGAATTAGGTTTGCAGTGGGGTTTTTTGTTGGGTTTTTTTTTTTTATATTTTTGTGAAAGTCCAACTGGATGGTCCAGTTGGCTGCATGTAGGGCAGTCACATGGGAAACCATGAAAACTGATTAGCTGTGGAAACCCCTTAAGGGATGTGCCGAAAGGTGACCAACAACTTGTTTTTTTGATAAAAAGTGCTGTAGTGTAAGCACCTATATGCAAATAGTCCAAGAAACCATCACTTTGATTAATTTTCTCTTCTAATGTTAGCCAACGTCTGGTGCTAATGTTTTTAGCCAACACTGTTAGCTTCTTCAGTTTATTTGCCAACATTGTACCCAACTGTTTTGGGTTGTCTGTGGGTGAAAAAAAGGTTAAAAAAAAGGTAGCCCACACGGAATTTTAAGATCATAAACCCCTCTGTGACCCCCAAAGAGAAAATGTTCATTCACCAAACAACAAACAACACGTAAAGGTAAATAAGGATGAAGGTGAGACTCAGTTTGGATTTCATTTTTTTTCAACCTCCATGAACCCTGCACATTGCACAAGGATTTCCAAATTCATGACATCGCTTAAGGTAGCTGTACAAGCCTCAAGGGAACTGCAAGACACACCTGCACTCCTGTCAAGGTCCAGCCGCTCCTGTCTATGACCCTCCATGGGCCAAGACAACCCAAAAACCTGCAGCATTCGTACGGGTCGACCGCCCATATGAGTGCATGTGACTAAGGCATAAGACTTTGTGTATTTTATCAATATTTTCTGATTTAAAGCAACCCTCTTTTCAGTGGGATTATTCTGAAAGAAATTGTTTTCACCCAAAAGCCAATTAGAGTGAAAAGTCTACACTTAAAGCTAATAATTAACCAACTAGCATGATTAATGGATAGTGTGCCGCTCTGACACATGCCCCAGACAGTAAAGTAAATAAACACATACATAAACACATAACATAAAGATTAAAATTCATAGTTTTTAAAGTTATTGCAAGTGGCCTTTTTCATTTTTTGACTCTGCATGACATGCAGCAGATGGGTTAAAAACTTAGGAATGAGTGTAAAACTCTCCTCATTAGAAGGTGTTTGTCAGTGTTTGCATGCTTCTGCAAGAGATTACAGTGTGTGTGTGTGTGTGTGTGTGTGTGTGTGCAGGCTTAGTTTTGCATGCTACGTTGTGCACAGCCTAGAAAAATCTTTAGAGCATCTTCCTGGATTTTTCCCAAATGTTTCTCTAGTGTAATGGCAAAGTTAAGATGGAGTTAAATATTTGGTGTGTTTAATGAGTGTCTGAGTCGAAATGGTTTTGACCCACTGCAGCACTTTACTTTTCACAGCTGCAGTTTTCTATATCTGAGCAGTTTTTCTCGCTCACATGTGGTGGAATGCGTGATGCGGCCTCCCGCTCTCAGATGATGACGGGTACTTAGTGTTGCAGCAATCAGAGAGCATTTATCTGGAGAAAGTGTTCCGATTTTTAAACTTCTTTTGCTTGTTTTTAAAATATTCATCTATAGCATTTGGTAACATGGAACAAAAAGTAGGCCCAATGTAATTTGTGGAAACAATCAGAGGTTTAGATAAATGTAGCAGAAATCAAAATCAAGCCAGGACACACTGTGCAGAGCTAATGGTGTTAACTTTACTTGTTGCTGGCAGTATGCCGATTCGCCTTCTTCATAACTTACTGTTATGTGTAATATCCCAGCTTGTTTTGGCTGTGTCAAATTAAAAGCTATTTTGAATTTAAATTTAACGTAAGAACTGATTTTACATATTTAGTTTTTTCTACTTTCCAGTTCAAAATGCAGCAGTGCTCATTTAGGGAAGAGACTTTGCAACCTACAATGCAAGAAAACTTGATGTTTACTTTCAGTTGTTGTGCTTTTTAACCCATTTGCCAAAAGGTCTAGTCATTTGTTTTGTCTGAAAATCAGAAGCTGCAGTTTCATAACATGAGAAAAATCTTAGAAGCTTTCCAGCATTACTGTGAGGAAAACAAACTATTTACATCACTAGAAAAATATGTATTAATGTTTTTAAATAAATTATCAAATGTGGGATGTTAATCATGTTCTGTCCATCATTACAATAAATAATTTATAGATTAAGCAAAAGTCTTATCACATGCAAAGTAAAAGAACACTAACATGGCAATCAGTCATTTTAGAAGGTTTATTAGAAGCAAATGCTTAGTGTTCCTCAAACCAAGGTCAGATGTCCCAATCTGATCATTTGATTGGAAGTCAGGCCCGATCACATAGTTTCAAACTCGATGAAAATCAGATGTTGCATCCTGAGCAGGGATCCGATATTTTAATTGTTTTCATTTTTATGATTGCATTATCTGCAAGCCTAATATTACAGATATAAACTCTTTTAGAGGTCTGTGTATCATGAACATATCACATTTTCTGGCGTAAAACGCAACAGAACACGGCTTGTTTGAGCAGGAGGCGCACAAAAACAGTTTGGTAAACTCAACTAGGTGTTTACAGATCACGACTTCCAGGTTCAATAAGTCTTGTAATAAATATTTAAAACTGATAGCAAGTATCCATATGGGTTTGTTTTTACTCAAACAATGACCTGCAAAGGTTTTTCAAAAATAAAAAGATGTTCTTTTTTTCCTTTTAAACGAGAATTAAATGGAAAGACGTGAGACAGCTGCCAAGGGACCGTCTGCAAATGTTTGGCCCATGGTGTTTACACTGGACAAACAAGAATGATCAATTTTCAGTTGGTTTTTCATCATCTATAAGTCACTTCCAAATCCAAGTCCCCAATTGGTCAAAGTTTGATCTGGTTTAGCTTTCAACACGTTTAATGGCTGTGTAGTTTAGTACGCAGAACCCAAAAATGGTAGTAGAAACTTGCCTAGGGATGCTTGAACACAACAGTTTTGAACACACAAGCCCAAAACGTGCATACGTGTGTTTGCATAGACTTCATTGAAAGGGGTAGCTCGAACGCGCCTTGCCAAGGGCGGTGTGTGAGCGTAGCTTAATGGTTCACCTTGCGCTGGGCTTTTGATGTCTCGCCTCACCGTTGCTCCTAAAGAGAGAAACTGGTCAAACTTGAAGAAGGACCGGCTGTCATGGAGAGGCAGGCTTGTGCTGAAGAGGTGAACCCTGGTGTGACATCCTGTGGAGAAACAGCCGGCTAATCAGTCACAGAGAGATCTCATTAGGCCTGTCAACCCAGGGTAGTGGATGCAGGTGCCCCTGTCTCCACAAGGAGCTTGCTCAAAAACAGGCTCAAGTTATTCACTGTATTTTTGTTCTGTTTCCCCACTTGGCCTGAAGTCTTGTAGCTCGTAATCCTTCTCATCCCACTCAGCAACTCCTTCACACTGTTTTGTTGCAATTTGTCTTCTAATGTGTTATTTTTTTTTTTTTTTTTTTCTCAACACCCACAGACCATTTCAACTCCCTCAGTGTATCATCCAGCCCTGGAAACCCTCCTCTTCCCCAAGAAGGGATTTAATTGTCTTTGTTTTTGCAGAGTTTGTTTAAGTGAAACAAAGACAACACTACACTGTTAAATTGCATTGAAGAGCCCACATTAAAGTGTACAATGTTTCTTTTCATTTTATTCTCAGAAGACTTTATTCTACGGGGTTCACAAAAGTCCTCCAGAGCCTCTATGTCTCTCAAAAAATAGGTCAGTCGTGTTCAAATTTGTTGAACAAGAAAACAAACCAAAAAAGCTGTGATTGATAGAGTGGGAGAGCTGCACAGTGGTATAGTGGTTAGCACTCTTGCCTCACAGATTTCGCCCTGGTCCAAATCCCAGCTGAGTTCTTACTGTGTGGACTTTGTATGTTCTTCTGGGTTTTCTCTGGCCACTCCGGTTTCCTCCCACAGTCCAAAAATATGCTTCATAGGTTAAATGGTGATTTGAAATTGTCCCTCAGGTGTGAATATGAGTGTTTGTGGTTGTATGGCCCTGCGACAGACTCGTGAGTTGTCTCAGGTGTATCAAGCCTTTGCCCCACAGTAGCTAAAAAAGACTCCAGCAACCCCATGACCCCAAAAGGGATTCAGCATATTCAGAAAATGGATGATGGAGGGAATTGTGAAGGCATTTAAAATAAAAAATAAGAATGAGGGAATACACATGGCACACATGAATATCTGATTTGAATATCTGACACAGATATTCAAATATTTTAGTCATTGACTATAAATGAGAACTGGACTGAGTGAGTGTGACATCACTCATAGAAAATGACTTACTTTGAGCTCCAACCACATGAGGTCAATTCAGTTGGTATTTTCCCACGAAACAGACGCCGCCATGTTGGAGCCAGACGTCATCAGTAAGCAGGGATTGATCCGAGTCAGTGTGAGGCTGTGTCCGACTGCTTTTATACTGCTAATTACTGAGTATGGCTTTTTTGCACAATTTTCAGAAAAAGGAGTACCTGGATGAATGTAATAAATCCAGTAGATTTCAACATCATATGAAACAGTATATACATTTTTGCATTTTTCCATGTTTTGTCCTTGTATTTGAATTTTATTTCTAATTTTAAATCCCGAGGCTGTCATGTAGATAAATTACACTTGCAAAAATATACATTTAACAAAGACCCCCCCCCCCCCCCCCCCCCCCCCCCCCCCCCCCCCCCTGGATTCATCTACAGTTTGAATGTAATCCTATTAAGCTGCTGAGGTTTGTGGCCTCGTCTTCAATCCGAGAAAAGTGCATCTATCTTGTTTGCTCATTCAGAGGATCCAGCTCTTGGAGGGGGGTCAGAGCTTGCAGCTGACTGTCACCTCACTTCTGTCTCTTTCTTCTATCTCTGCTCTAGTAATGTCTTTTCCCTTTGCACTCACTGTCCCGGATAAATGCCTCCATCTGAACCACACTGTACTCTTTCTTTGAGGGTAATTGAATGTAGAAAGTTCAGCCTTACGTCTCAATGTCATTTTCATTTATAAGCACTTAGGTAGTCTGCATAAAAGGATAACGTCTTCTTCTGTTCAATTTTTTAATTTGATTTACATACAAAGAATTCACATGGATGAGATGCAACCCAACCTTTTCAAATTAATAGGATTTCAAAAATGTTAATATGTATTTCTCAGTGTTTTGCTCAGAATATGAAAAAAACATGAGCATAAACATATTACACACACACATTTACTTGCCTGTGTCTTGATTGACAGCATGTGCATTCATCGATGGTAAACACGATAAACTGTTAAGTGGCTTTTTGTTCCCACCTGATGCAGAGGTTATTTTGGAATCTGATGGAGAGGCAAATGGAGGCTGTGGGGATTTGTGCTGGGGTAATTGAGAGGAAGAGGTGAACGTTTTTTATGAAAAGTAGCTTCAACTTTGTTTACGCTCTTCCCCTAAAACTGTGGGTGGGATCGCTTTATCACTTGATTTGTAGCAGTTTATGAATCTGCTCTACATACATTTTGGAAAGAAAAAAAAGGTCTTCTTTTTATTGATTACCAAATCCATGCTGAGTATTTATAAAACAGCAATAAGATGTCTGCTTTTAACTGACAGATAAAGTGTTTCAGGGGCAAAAATGTAATTCTCTTGAGAAAAAAGAGCAATTCAATCAGAATTCGATCAAACTGCTTGACATATGTTACTTAGAATAAGAAAAATGTGCTTAATTTATATGTAAAAATGAACGAGAAAGGTCAAAATCTAGTATTTGGCAGCAAAAAACCAGTAGATTTGTGGGGATTGCTCTTCTGGATTTGTTTTTTTCAGTCATGTTTCTGTTTTGAATCGTCATCCCTGTCAGTCCCACCAGGTTAAGGTTGATCATTCACGGATGTCTTCATTTTAGTTAATTGTCCTCATTGTATTTAGGTTATTCAGTTCTTTCGTGTCAGGAAATCTGCTTTGTCACTCTTTTGTTGTGCACTTTAGTTTTGTCATGTTGAAGTTTATTCATCAAATGTTAAGTTTCTGACACCAAGCCCGGTCTTCTGCATATTGGGTCTACAAGTTCCTGACAAAACAGTTCCTGTTAGGCCCAAGCCCTTACTTGATTGACAAACAGGAAGTTAGCCCTGTTTTCACCTTATATTTCCTCAAAAATGGAAAAATCGACGTTTAGAATTGAATTAGTTGATGTTTGTTTGTTGAATCTTTCCTACCTAGTTGTGTTTACTACCAATCATCAAAACGGTGCATGGGCTTAAATAGGTGGGAATATCTGACAAGGTTGGATGGTTACAACTATCATTTTATGCTACAGGTAGGAAAATCTCACGAGGTAGGATAGATCGCTAAAACACTGATTTAAAGAATGTCAACACTGATGCTAAAACTCAGGTATTAGAGGGTTAAACAAACCAGTTTATACAAATATCTTTACTGTACAGGGGTTGCTTGTTAATCGCAGGAGCAGCAGTAGGCAAAATAACCAGCAGTAGGCAACATTTACAGAGTAGTCAGTTTTATTTTTTTACAGTTCTTAGAGATGTCCCGACATTTTAAGACTTTTATCTGTTTTTAAAAAGTCAAACTTTTGTAGAAAAAACCTGTCCAGTATTAAAGGATGAAACCCATGATCACCTATGCAAGCTGAACACATTCTGTGCTGTACAGAAGACATGGCGTGGAGGACGTTGAAAGACAATGGTTTTCAGCCAATCACAACACATATTCAATGCACTGATTTTATAAAAATCTTAAAAAATTGCAAAGAACTGCTAGGCCTCAAAGCTGAATCACATTATCACGAGGAATCACTGGAAATCATTTACATATTCTTTTACTTACCTGTTATAAATGAACAGACTGTGTCGGCTGCAGAGGTTGTCCGAGCCAAATATCAAACAGATGCTGCACTACCTGAGTGTTTGATTTAGTTTGTAGACACAGATTGTTCAGATTGGCTATCTTAATAGTTCAAGATTCATCATATTTCATTCATATATAGCGCTGAGCGCAGCTGTTAAGAGCCATTTTCAGCAGGACTGCACAAGCTATACTTAATCTACTGTATGTTTTGGTGCATAGGAAAGTCAAAGTGTGGGACTGGAGCAGTATACTCCTTATACTAGTGAAGTTATGTCCCACATTGTACTTAGACTGTTGCACAGCCATGGTACAAAGCTGGAGTGGTCGACCTCTGATCAGGAGATTTCAGTTTTAGTTCTCACCTTGCCCAGCCATGTGTCAAAGTGTACATGGGTAAGACACTGAACCCCACGTTGCTCTTGGCGGTGATGGGTTGGCGCCAGTGTGAAGGAACAAAGTCGCCATTAGTGTGTGATTGTGTGTGCACGGGTAAATGGGACTGTGACTGAAAAGCGCTTAAAGCTCCACTCCAACTATATTTTTAATTGTAAAATCATTCCCAGAGGTCTTTTAAACACGGTTATGCAGTTTTTAGCCAAGAAAAAGCCAGCTTCGTTTTCTGCACCACAGGAGGAGCTCATCAGAAATGTTCATCCGAATTGTGGGAAGAACTGTTTGAAGTTAGCTCAGCTAATTTTCCCATCAGCCCATTGTTTACACTTTCTCCCCCTAGCTTATAGCACCTCACAAGCCAAAGCTAAAAAAACAAAAAGCCATGAGCAGTGTCAGAGCTATCCAGCTACACAGTTTTGAGCCAGATGGCTGGCAGCTCAAACGAGGAAAATGAATATGTTCTTGGATCTCTTTGTCTGCAAGTGCATGCTTCAGAATTGAGCAGAGAAGGGAGACTTCGGCTCGTCCGTGGCCAGCAGTCACAAAGCTGAACTTTTTCAAATGTTTGGTTTTCATCCATACCGATTTGAATTAAGAAATATTCTGAAGTGCAGTTTTATTCTCAAATTCTTTTATACGTGTCCTCCATTATGAGAGGACTAAACATGTTGAAAACACCAAAAACACTATTTTCATTGGAGTGAGCCTTTAAAGGAGGTAGTAAAGGGCTATAAATATACGCCATTTCCCATTGTATTCCTCAACCCAGAAAGCTCAGAAAATTACTTTCAGATTGGCCAAATTGTAAATTACTGACAAAAAACAAAACAAAAACAGCAACAACAACAAAAAACAGATGCATTGTGCTACATTTATTTTCCAAATATCTGGTTTAATGACATAAGGAACGTAGCTATGTCCTGTACGACAGAATTCTTTATTTTCAAGTTTGGCTGCATGACAAATCAGAAACATCCAGAAAATCCTAAATCACTTGTTTGCTTTTAGTAATTTTTATTTTAGTTTTTATCACTTTTATACCAAATTTCCATCATTAAATGATAATAAAAAAGTAAATGTTTATTTAAGCATTAGCATCAAAGTGTAACATGTTAGAATATTCAATGTAGGTAATTTATCAAGGCATGAATCTCAATCACAAGCAAGCGCCATTGCCTATCTGTCTTTTTTCCTTTTACTCTGTCTGTTCTTAGACCTGCACAGTTAAATAATGGTAATAAGATGTTTCCATGAATGTTAAATTAATATGATTAAAAATTCTTTTACAATTAATTACAAGCTCACCTGCAGGACCCTAAAAGTTTTCCGTTTCACACATTAATAATGTTTTTCGCCCCTTGCAGCACTATCCGTCTTTATCTTTCGAGAGTGCTTACGAGTCTCGGCGTAAGTATTCAGCATTGTTTTTGGTTCCTCTCTTCTGATGATCGCCTCTCATCCTCTGTGGAGCGAGCTTAATTACAGTGCAGCTCTGCGCGCTCTGCTTGCTGCTGATTAAAAGGGACAGTGACACTCCATAGGGAAAGCATGATTGGGAGTTTGTTCCCTTTCATGCATACTCTGCTTATCACTCTCTGACCAGCTCTATTACCATGGCTTTGAGGCCCAGTTTGTAATTGCCTCTCTTTATTACTGTGCCTACATGTCAGGCCAGGATACAAGGACCCGCCGCATTAAGAGTGAGTGTGTGGCAAGACAGGGATGCGCACTCAAAAACACACTTTTACATGGGGGGGGTAAATGCAAATGTTGAAGAGCACAAAATATAAATATTTTGATTGGGATATGCTCTCATGCTGAGCATGCATCCACTTAATAATAAAAAAATAACACCACCCGTTGAATACACTGATTTGAACAACATTTAAAAACATTTTGGTTGTTATTTTTACTCAGTTCTAATGGATATTTAAGGATTTTTTTCACTGTTGCATTTTTTTTATGCACAGTAAGGGTTTTTATGTTTATTATTATCAGATATGGGCTTGCAGTCATTTTAAATGTGAACAGCACACTGGAGGTATTTTTAGACACAATTCATAAATATTTCATTTTATCTACTTTATTATAATTTAAAATAAAGTCATCAGCATTTTTGATTGAAGTTTACAAAGCTATAAAGAGGTCAAGTTAAAAAAAACAGTGTGTGTACGAAAGCATATGTTTTGATGAATGAAAACCTTCTAAAAATAGTTTAGAATTGAAAATATGTCATATGGATAAATAATGTCTTGTGACATCACAGACCCATATCACAGGATAATTACTTCTTATCTTCTTTCCACATAATCTTAAAGAAGCAAGACCTGCAGGTCCTAAACCCTAAACTATAAAAAAATGCCTCAGAACTTGGACAGATGCATTTCTTCAAATTTAAAAAAACTTTGCTTGTCTATTTCAGTAAATAAGAAACTTCTGATTGTTCAAATATTATTATTATATACGTGTTAAAATTCTCCCAAAAAAACGATGTGGACAAATCTGAAAACTAAATTTGACTTGTTCAGGACAGAATGTCATTTCTCATTGTTTTCATCCAATTTAAATTGTCTTAATACATAAATCAAGTGTGTCAGAAAATTTTGCAAGTGGTTTTGTACAAGTAGCATAGAGTTAGCACAGTGAACCCATGCTTATCACATTTTACAAGTACAAGATATTCTTGATCTAAATTGATCAACCAAATCTCAGTCTAATGGTCAATCTCTTCAAAACATGTCAGCAAGATTTCCGTGTGGGAGCCATCATTTGCACAATCATTTGTTCAATTTTCAAAGTTAGTCAAGAAAATGCTGTGAACAACATGCACACATTTCTTGGAGTAATTGTTAAATTCATTTGAATTACTAATTCAAATGAATTTTGAAGACAAAGAGTTTTCTACATCTCAAATGGCCTATCAGCTAGTTAGTTCTGTTAGCTATACGGCAAATATGTAAAAATAGGCCAGGGCCAGCACCATTTCCGTCCTGCTGGAAGAAGGGGAAGAGAAGAAGCTGGAGGAAGAAGAAGAGGAGCAGGAGGAGTGAGAATGCATGGTGGTGGAAGAAGAGATCCCTGCTGCAAGCGATGGATGTTGCATGTGAGGACATACGGTAACAGGATCAGTGCAGGGGTTGGTTAAGACATTCATTCTTCCCTCACTGCATCCCAAGGGAAAATATCCACTTAGATGTGGATGGAACTTTCTGACCAAACAGAGAGAAGCGTGTGGGTGGCCAGGAGTATGAAGACGATGGCAACGAGAGGGAGGACACCAACAGTGACGAGTGAGGTTTGCTGTAAATTGGCATTACAGCACTGTCGACTGACTGGGTTTTTCTTTTGGTTGTTTTTTCCATTGGGCTTGTACAGAGAAGTGTATGCAGCATATGTGTGTGTGATGTTCAAACACTGCTCTCACTGTGAAATCCCTTTGGTTTTTTTGTTTATGTTTTTACTACTTTTATACATTAATGTACGACTTCTTTAATAGGGACAAAATAGAGACAATGTTTTTTGAGGGCACTGATTTTTCGTGAGAAATAAACTTGGTTTTGTCCCACATCCAAACTGTTTTGGGAGAGATGTTAGCTTCTGCAGGTGATCCGTGGTGTTGTGCTGAAAAATCCAAGTTATTTTGAGAAAAAAACTAAGTGGATGAGAATGAGCCAAAGTAACTGAGAAGAATCTATGAAATTTTGATGGCATGGACTTTACCTGGGAAAAGAATCTGCTTCTGAAGCGTGTCTGATTAGTTCTGGGAAAGAAATGTGCTTTTTCTAGTCAGGTGAGCTGTTGTTCAGAGGGAGAGAGATAAGGTCGTTTCATTCAAAGTGTCAAAGATTTTATTACCGTAAACATATTAAATTAAAATGTTCTTATTAGCAATTAGTAAAAAAAAAAAAAAAAAAAAAAAAAAATCTGAATTTTAAGAATTTGGTGTTGCTTTGTAATACATAAATCCAGAGTTGGGTAAGTCATTTCTAAAAGGTAATTGATTACTTTACTTAGTTACAGGATCAAATTTGTAATTAAATTACTTTACTCCTTACCTATACGAAAAAGTAATTCCCTAATTGTTACTTTACTTTATTTTTTTCCACTTGCATAAAAATTTTTAAGGGAAGAACAGCTTCGCACAAACAAGATGCTCTTGTCTTTTATTTAACTGGGGTCCAGAAAAAGAGATTTTTAATCTCAATAGGACTTCTGTGGGTAAATAAAGGTAAACAAATACGATAAAACAAACGAAATTTTTAAAGCAAAAACCTTGTGCAAGGTATGAACATGATTCCAGACATAACCTGAAGCCAAGTTATGTCTTCATTTGAATTCAGACAATAGTGTGAAAAGCGACACAAAAATAAGTTACAACATTTGTGGTCTGTGCTCCTGCTCAAAGTCAGATGTGTAAAAAGAAACTGTTACATCTGTGTTTTATCAAGTCTGAAACTAGGCCAGTCTTTTGAAAACACAAAGAACTATTGAATGCCTGGATGTTCATTTTGGCAAAATGTATGTATTCCATTACTTGCATTTGCCTTTTGTGCACAGTTCTCTACAGCTGTGAGTTTACCAGACTTTGCAGCCGATCCCCAACTCTGTGCCCACATGTATGCACATATTCGCCAGTTGCTCCGGTTTTGTTTTTTTAATCAATCTCAGTTTCCTTTCATTTAGCCGAGATAAAACGTCAGAGCCTGCAAAACCAAACTAACAAAGTAACCAGGGTTTCTATAGTCCAGTAATTGTAATTAATTACCGACATTTGAACAATAATTTGTTACTTTGTAATCCGTTACCTCCAACGTAAGATAAATCACATATCGAACCAAAACAAAACTGTGACCAAGACTTGAGGTTGGAACTAAATTGTGGGGAAAGTGAACTGTTTTGCAGAGTTATACATAAGACCGAATTCTGAAAACATTGATTCAGTGTTCCCTAAATTCAAAGTCATTAGAGTTGTGCCAACACTCTGTAATTACACAGTGGGAGCCATAAACTAGAACACTTTGGCTCCCATTTAAGTCTATATCCCATAAATGTATGTGCAACCTAAATGGGAAAACGGTCCCCAACACATCAGCTGTGTGTAGCTGACACAGCACCTGCCATCATGATGGAAAGAATGCAACTCTCCAGGAGTTAAAGGGGCAGATGTCAGCTGTGCCGCCTGGCTTTACAAAACATCTTTCAGCAGATGGCAAACCTCAATGATCAAGACCCTGAATATATGTTGAAGTCAGCACATTTACATTTTTTTCCGCCGCTCAGTGCTAGTTGTGCTTTATATAGCCTACCATCAAAACATGAAGCACACGCAGATGACAGGGAGTTTCTTATCTTTGCAGCAGTTTAGAACAATAAAACAGCTTTGAAATCACTTTAGTTGGTAATAAATCTTCCACAAAAGCAGATTAACTCTGTTGTGTTCAGTGTTTGCTCTAGTAAAATGCAATGCTTCTGGTGTTTTAATCATAGCTGCTACATGGGCTGCATAAAATATATTGCAAATGATGTTTCGTGTCTTCTCATTTCACAGACTTCATGAATATGAGTCGAGCTTCAAACCTCGTCTGTCTGCCTTTGAGCTCCAGCATCTCCTCTACAACCTGACAGCTCTGAAAATCAGCAATGCTGGGGGACACAACTGTAAGTGTGTGCTTTTGTTTGAAACAGTTTATGTGTGTGACATAATACTTTTAACCTTTTTCTAATAGTTTTTTATACCTAAAAGGTGCTTGTTTTTTGTTTTTTTTTGTTTAAACTTTGACTGTCACATCAATTATAAGTTCTACAGCGGTGACATTCTCCATCCAATTTATCAAATTGTCTTTCAAAAAAACTGGATGCATTTTAATTTCATTTCAATTGTAAACACTTATTTGACAGGAACAGAAATCCTGCAGCAGTTTGAATTCATTATACGGGTTGCTTTTGCCCATCTTAGTTCTGAAAATGTCTCTCTTGTCCTCTCATGTTCTCCTCCTTTTTATCTGATAGTTTTATTTTACAAACAAGCAGGATCTGGGTGGCGTCACGCTGGATGTGACTGCGGAGAAGACGGAACAGCTGGGCAAAATTACCAGCTTTCTCATTTACTTTCACCATTTTAATTAGCTGCTCAGCGCAGACGTTGTGACACCTACTCTTCCTACGGAAGCACAAACACAAGCCCAGACGTTTGCACACAAACAGCGGACAATCATGCATATTCCATCAAACTGATTTCTGTAGCCGCCTACATCAGCGTGCTAACGAAGTCGGGTGTTGCAGCTTGCAGCGCATGGGCAGCATTACAGGCGTCACTAAATGATTTTGGTTTCAGGGCTTAGTACCTTATTCCTCTTTTCCTTTTACATTTTTCTGCCTGACAAAGAGTCCTTAATTACAGTACTATTTTATTTGTATGACGATGTTGTCTTTAGGCTGAGAAGGCAGGCTTTGATATCAGTCACAGCAAAGACTTTTTATTTTCTTCTCTGCCTCTAAAATTGAGTCTTGAACAGGCCGCATGGCCGTGCGGAACATTAATGAGAAATCAATGGTTTAATGGCTTAATATAAAGGTACCATAAAAGGCTCCAAGGCTGCAGCGAGCCATTTACGCCTGGTAAAATCTTGACTGGTCTGAAAAGGTTTCTTGGAGAGAAAAGGATTGATTGACTCAGAACTTGCCCAGCGTGACTTCAACTGAAATACTTTTAATTAACGGAAATATAGGTTTCACTCCTCCAATTCCACATATTGCTAGTTGAATGATCCAAGTGAGATAGGGGAAAGGGTAGAGGCCAGGCATATCACAGTGACGGAGGAGAACAGGCTTGCCGTCTGATTATCCCTCAGAGGTGCAGATGAAGGAAGTTACATCACTCTTAAAAGAAGTGTCTGATCGGAGGTCGTTAGAACCCAGAGTTCATCCTCCTTTTGGTTTTTAAGCTTCCCCGCTGTCTTACCCAGATCATTATGTTTCACAACTTCTCTTGATGTCTGTCTGACAAAAGTCGGCAATGTTCTTTATGCGACCCCAAAAAGGTTCATTGTGGTGCTCATATAAGAATTCTTTGGATAGCTTTACTTTCCAGGTGTGAAAGTTTGATCACATTCTGCTTTAAACAAACTTTGTGTGTCTTTGTTCACTTGGATGTAAATCCTAGTGTGGTTCACTAGTGTGGGTGCCGATAGACTTTACAGTGTATCAGTACAAAACCAGAGTGGTTATATTATATTTGAATTTACATTTAGAATTACGTCCGTGTAAACAATGGAAAATTCACGCTACTTGAAAAATTGTTAAAGGGTTAAAGTCCCACCCCAATCATCTTTTGATCTATTTTCCAAGTATTCCCAGTGGTTTTTAAGTATGGTTATGCCATTTTAATTAAAAAATGTTAAAAACAGTATTGTTTTTTTAGGACATAGTTTCTGCAGAGCGGCAGTTGTTCATCAGAAATGTGCCACTGAGTTTTGGGCAGGACTGCTGGTGCTGAGCAACCCTGCCTCTATTTCCCATCATCCCTTTGTCAACAACCTCTTCTGCTGGCTCGCAGACCCGCACAACCCCTACCCATAATTAGTGGTGCAACAAAGATGGCGAGCAGTATTGGAGCTATCCAGCCAGACAGTTTTGAGCCAGATGCCGGCTTAAATGAGGAAAACAAAGACATAAATTGATCTTTTTGTCTACAAATGGATGCATCAGATTGGAGCAGATTTTAATCTTCATTGTCTTTTTATATGTCCTCCATTATGAGAAAACTTAGCACCTCAAGGAACAAAACAAAGCCTTTTCTTTTTTTTTGGTTTGTTTTTTTTTTTTGGTTTGGTGTGACATGACTTTGAGAATGATGGTTTAACTATGCAGCTCACAGTCAGGCTGCAGCTCATCAGAGAGACACAGGTGAAGGGAAAACTGTCTTCGGGGAGTCTTAACCATGGTTCATCTAACACAAAAAAAACAGTTGCTGTCCCCTAAAATTAGGCAAGTTGCTTTGCTCTGAGCAGTGAAAAGAGGTGGTGAAAGTGCAGTTCACCTTGCTTTTTGACAGAAACAAACAGAAAGGAGAGGTAAGAGAAAGGCAAAGAATGGAGGGGCTTTAGGGGAAAACAAATAGCATCAAACAAAATACTTTAAACTGTCAAAAGTAATGCATCATTCAGGAAAATCTATATATAAATTCTAAAGTCAATGCACCCTTCTACAATCTAATTCTGCTTTGAGAGAGAGCACACACTGCAATGGAGTCAAATAGATTAAAAGTAATTTTGTTTGGTTGCAGCTAAGAGTCTGAAGGTTGAGTGGGAGGAGTTCAGGATAGAGAAAAAAGGTTTCTAAAACCACAGAACGTGCTCATATAACACAGGATCCTAGAGTATTCTGTTCCCTTTTTCCCTCACCTCTTATATTTTTTTGCAGGGCTTGAAATATTCCCTGATTTGAGAGTCTAACTGGTGAACTTGCAGGAGCTTATTCAGATAACGTGTGTGTTTAAGTCTGCATTAAATGTGGATTTATCGGCCATGATGAGATGAATTTGTCAGGGTAAACATGAGGCAGAGTCTGCTCTTGCAAATTAATCTGAAAATAAAAACACAACCGCATTTGCTCACATTTCTCCTCTGATTTAAAACCATATACCTCGAAAAAGATATATGCTATTTGTAACTTGTTCCATTTATAACTTACACTTCTCTCTTCTAGACATTTTTCAGTCTGACTTTAGCGAGCAGCATACCTTACCACTACTGGACACAAACTGGCTGAAAAATGAAATCAACCAATATATTTGTTTACTTTTGACAGGAACAAAAACTGAAAACTTTACAAGCAGCGTTTCTGATTTTAGCCTAATCTAATGCTGATGGTCCCAGCAAAAAAAAGGCAGCCGAGTTAAAACTATAAATAAAACTTTTGCATAATTTACATTTAAACTATAAAACTACAAAGAGAGCAATTATTTATATTAATTACAATCAGTTTTATTGGACTGTAAGTCTTCATGTCAGGGCTTAGAAGTTTTAAGTTTTGGGATAAACATTTTGTTTTTAAAGATCCACTTCGATAAAAATCTTGTTTTTGGTATTTTTTTTTACATGTTCTTGTAGTGTTTTTCTGATGATGGGAGACATATATAAAGAAAATTAAGTCTAACATGGCATTCATTAGTATTTCTTTATTCAAACCGTTGTGAAGGTGAAAAAATGCTGTTAAAAAGGTTGCATTTGTGATGTCAAAAATACAAGTTCACTGCTTTGCTCCGCTCTGATGCATCCACTAATAGAACTCCATGTACGTCTTTGTTTTGGTCGGGTCGCTCCAGTATTGCTCACTATTTTTGTTGCATGTTAGGTTGGGGGTGTGAGGGGCTGTAAGCTAGCGGAAGATTGTAAACACATGGGTGATGGGAAGTGGGGGTGGGGTTACTCAATGGTCCCGCCCCCAAAACAGATGTACATTTCTAATGAACTGCTCCCGCTCTGCATAAACTAAGTCAAGAAAACCACATAGGATTTTTAAATTTTGCTTTAAAATTGCAAAATTATAATCAAAAGATGACTGGGAACGATTTCTAAACAGCTAATAATTAGATTTTAAGCTTCAAACAGGACTATCTCCTTCCTAAAATGTGATCTATTTAAAAAACAAACATTAAAAAAAATATTTTTTAAGTGAACACAAGCAATTGATCAAAAGATAATTGGAGTGGGACTTTAAATAGAATATTTTAAATTCTTGTGTTCTCTCACTGGGTTTCTCTCCCCTCTCCTTTTCCTCCTTCCTCTTCAGATACGTCGCAGCTTGCCAGGGTAACCCTCACCTCCGCTTCCATCTCCTCCCGTCCGCAGAGTCTCCCCGCTGCGTGGGTAGAACTGTGTTCCTGCCCGCTGGGCTTCTTTGGTGAGTTCTGTGAACGGTGTGCTCCAGGATTCACCCGACAAGAACCTGACGGAGGGCCCCTTTCAGCATGTGTGCCATGCAAATGCCACCAGCATGGAATCTGTGATCCAGAGACAGGTAATGGGTGAAAGAATTTGAATTTTTGCTCCTTTTTTTTATTTTGGATGATTTTCATGCTGTTACTTACTTTGATAAGGAGAAGAGAGATAACATCCACATTGATGTGTTTAAGCGAACGACAGCTCTCACCTGGTGTCAACTTTTTCAATTTTCAGGAGAAATGAGCCCTTTCACTTCATAATGGTACACATGATGGCAGAAACACCTACATGTTTGCTCACTCAGTCATAGTGAAGCAGAACCAATCACTCAAATGTGCACATTTATGCTTGTGCAGTTCTAGGGAATGTATCTAGGTCCATGAAGGAGTTTTAGCTGACTCGTTTTTATAGTTTAAGGCACTTTTTCACCGGCCTCTCATCCCGGATGTTTAAATGATAAATGTAGAAAATGTCACTAAGGCATAATGACTTTGGAGCCACTTCACCGACAACTAATCAACAACATTTCTGTTTCAGTGACTCCGGTTAAAATAAAAATGCCTAAAAAAATGGCTGAAATATTGAATTCATAAATCAAATGCAGAACCTTTACATTTAAAGGCAAACTCAATCAATTTCACAACACGCTGCAGCCCCAACAGTTAGGAGAGGGGCTTTGAAATAACTAGATTATGTCTTCTGAGAACTGAGGTTAGATTTGATCATATATCCTTAAACCGCATGAGGATTCTAACTTGAAAAGTCCAGAAAGGTGGAGCTTGGAGGATTGCTGGATTTGTAGAATTGCAGTACAAAGGTCTCATTCACCAGTTTGCAAAAACAGTATCGTCAACAGCCCAGCAAATACCAAACCAAGTGACAACTAGACTGAGTGACCCCTCCTCTCTTGCTTTCCGAACAGGAAGAACCCGCTGGCTCCAGGAAGCCAAATTTCCATAGTCTTCTATTGAGAAATAAACAGCTGCTGTATTAACTGTCCAAAAAAATGGCGACTGAATTGATTTCATTTTGTTAGAACAATTTTCTATGGGTGGCGTCAGTCACTTTCAGTTCTCATCAACAGTCAATGATGGAAGCACTAAGTCGTTTTTGTTTTTAAGCAACAGTTAAAAATAAAAATTTTTAAAAATTCAAATGTTCCCCTTTTAATGCTAGCTACGAGAACATCCCACATCAGAAATGGCTCAGACAATACTTTCCGTCACGGCGCCGCTATAGGAGCAGACCAAGATGCCGGCTTTAAGACTCGAGTGTCTCCTTAACAGTGACAGCCAGTCATTGTTGCTTCAAGGGAACATAACTCTTCTTCCCTCAGGGGCATTGGCATGCCATCACTCAAACTGAGAACAGGAAGGCTGTGCTAATACAGCAACAACCTCATTTCACACAACTCATCTCTACAATAACAGCAGGAACACTACAGCCTGTATTTAATACACTTGACACAAGTATGGGAGCCAGCAGCTGCAGCAGCAACAGCGTTTGCAGCTTTTTAGTTCAGATTTCCACCTCAGATGCAACGTCAGGTAAATGACAAAAGTTAAACAACAGCTTCTGGCTGTGTAAACAATCTGGCTGCAGTTATTTATATGTGTGCCTGCTTGAGTGTCTTGCGTTCATACGTCTCTTCTCGCCCTCAGACTCCTCTAAACTCTCACATTCTCGCAGCTTTCAACAATCCATCTCACTTGAATAGTCGACTTGCCCGTTCAAAGTTCCACCCTTTCGTCTTTTATTTTCTCCATTTTACCCTCTGACTTCAACTGTGGGAGATCTGACCCAGTTAAAAGTTGCCTTCAGCCTCTGAACGAGCATGTCTGTCATCTTTGGGTCTTTCTGTTTGAGCCTGAGGTCCTGGAGCGAGGCCGGTATTGCTCCTCGCCTCTCACGTCAACAATTAGACTTGTTAACCGCCTCTTGGCCGATTTCTCATTTGCCTGCAGATTTTAGCAGTTTCATATTTTTCTTCTCAACCTAGTTGTCTGTCTTTCTTTGTCAAACACATATTCCTCTGCTCTGCCTGCTCACCAGCTCCCTCAAGTCGGTGTCTCAGTGCTTCCTCTCCAACGCACATGCTCTTCCCAGTCACCTTGAGTTTCTTTTTGCTATCCTTGACTCCCTTCTGTGCAGACTTTTGCATCTCTACAACGTGCATATCTCTGTATATCTACTGCATTTCTTATAAACATCTTTTTTATGCTGCAACAAGAAAACTAAAACTCTGTTCAAACATTTGGTGAATGTTTAAACTCCCATTCCAATGATTTTATGAGCTATTTTAAGTGTGTCCTTTGACCATTTTTAGCCAAAATATATATATTTTTTCAAACTGTCATTTTAGAGGACATAGTTTCTGCAGAGCAGCTGTAGTTCGTTTGAGCAGACCGTTTGTTGTCGTTTGTTGTTTGAGTAGACCAATTCCGCCCCTTCCTGTCACCCATAACTGAGAGTTCTGTGTTTACATGCTCTGCCGCTAGCTTCCAACCCCTCACAACCCCAACCTGACATTATCACTGCAACAAAAATGGCAAGCAAAGAGCCAGATGCCAGATCAGATAAGGAAAACAAAGACGTTCATGGATCTAGTCGTCAACAAGTGGATGCATCAGGAAATGGCAGAGCAGGAAGCTTGTGGCCCACCCAGCATATTTTCTACAAAACAAAGAGGCTCTGGTTCAAATGTTATTTGTTTTTTTTCTACGGATTCAAAATGATTTGAAAAAAGAAATACTTAAAAATACAATTTTAAGCTTAATTTTCATCATCAGAAAAAATTCCCAAGAACAAAACACAATTGTCATTGCAATGGATCCTTAAAAAATCTTTTTGTTTAAAAAAATTTAGACAATGCAGCTAAAAAACTGCTGATGATGTAAAAAAATCCAATTATTTCCTTAATTTTTGGTCATATTACCTGCTATCAAACAGTGGATTTTGTGTAAGCATAGTAATCAGATGTGAGTTGCATGACAAAGCCTCCCATGGATTTTGTGTGGCTTTGTTTCCATAGAGTCTGTGTGATTTTGGGCACAGTACGCGCCGCTGCGATGTCACGCGTAGAAAGCAGCTTGTGTTTATTTGATGGATTTCTCTGAGATTAGAACTGAAAAGATGCTCAGACGTGTTTGTATAGGAACGTGTTACATGCAGATTTAACGGAAAATGACATCTGTGCCAAAGAATAAAAAAACAAACATCCTGTGGTTCAGCGGAAAAACACATACACTCACTGGGCCTCATTACTGTACATGACAGAATGAGTTTTCATCACCTGGTGGACATACTGTCAGATTTTGTTTGTCTTTCAGGGGATTTTCTTAAAATATCACGAGATCCTTTTTCCTTTTGGCATAAAATCTGCCTGTCATTCTTTGATCAACTGTCCTATAAAGAAATTGCAAGTTCTGGACAGTTACTAGGTAAAAAATGTGCCAAATAAAATACCTAAAATACCTTTTTCTAACAACATTTTTATAATTAACTGTATTATTTAAAGTTAGAAACTTCAAAAAGCTAACTTTTTCTCTTATTTTGTAAGAACATATTGTGGATATTGTGGTAGATGTTCTATAAATTTGCTGTATTGTGATCATATCATTTTCTTACAGGTGGATTTATTTGGATTTATTCTGTTTTTAACAATTTTAACAATCATATATTCTAGTTTTTAATGACTGATTCACTTATTATTTAGCTGCAGATTAAGTAGTTATAATTTCTCATTTTAAAGAATAAACAATTTCATTGTATCAGTGACAATGACAATGATCATTATCTAAAATATGTAGCAATTATAATGTAAAACAATCAAATCATGAGTAGAAAATAAAAATGTAAACGTTTTTAACATGTTCTTGTTCCATTTTTCTTATGATGGAGATCAAATAGAAAGAAAATCTTTCTCAAAATTGCGTTTCTGATTGTTTCTTAATTCAAATTGTTGTGCATCAAGAGCAGACAAAATAAATAGGGTTGGAAAAAGCTTGTCACTGGTGCTACAACCATGTCCATTGCTCCATTCTCATCCAATGCATCCACTTGCAGACAAATAGATCCATGTGCGTCTTCGTTTTCCTTGTCTGAGCTGGAATCTGACCCTAAACTGTACAGCTCGATAGCTCCAATATCACCCGCCATTTTTGTTACACCACTAGTGTTAGGTTGGAGTTGTAAAGGGCTGTAACGATAGCAGACTGTTAACAGATGGTTAATGGGAAATAGAGTCGGGCTTACTTGATGCCGACAATTCCAACCACAACTCAGAAGTATATTTGTCAAAAACTACTGCTGCTCTGCAGACACTAAGTCCTAGAAAACAACCGTTTTTTTTTTTTGTTTTTTTTTATTATTATGGCAACAAAAATGGCATGATCCTAATTAAAAGAGCACTGGAATCGCTTTTACTATAGATAAAAAGATGAATTGAGTGCAGATGCTAAAAAAATCAATATAGACTAAAGGAAAAGTTGGAATTTTAGCTACAATTCTGTATTGTTTGGCACATTTTCAACCACCAACCCATTTTTGTTATTCAGAACACCTGTTTCTTTTTTTATATCTTAGCTTATATCTTGATATTCTAAACCTCAAAGAATAAAAAAATATTTAAAAAATTATGATAATGTGTTACTTTTGTCACACTAAAGAGCACATTATCATGAAATAAGTTATTTTCGTGAGTTTTTTTTTTTTACATACCTGCAAGTGAGACACCTAGATCTCTGAGGGCACCGCCTTTTGCTCCTCTTGGGTGCTGCCCATGTCATGACCACAACCTAGATCCGGCCTCGGCAGCGAGTCGTTGTTGTCTCTGCAGATTAGGTCCAAGAGGAACCACTTCTTCTCAGAGTCTATGTGTAACCAGGTGAAGTGAGCTTCCCTTTTTAGTTGGGTGGTGCTAGGAGGGGCCAGTGTGTGGCGCTGTTGTTTTTGTTGGGACGCGGGGTCCACGGGCGAATGCGTCGTCACGCGCGGGTGTGGGGGTCGCAGTATGGCAGCCTGACGGTCCTGGCTCGTCACATGTGCGCTAGTAAAAGAAGGTGTTCGTAGATTATGGTGGGATACAAATGTAAGTTGCACTTTAGGAGTGGAAAAGTTCTTGTTAGTCGTTGTATTAAAGAGTTCTAGAGCTGCATGACGGCGCGCGGTGGGGTTCTGAAGAAAGCTGCAGTCCATGGAAAGAGCGCTAGCTAGCAAGGATAGAGCGGAGTTCTGAAAGGCTGCGGAGCTGCAGGGCGGCGTGAGTTTGTTTTTATATGTATACCGCTGATCCTGAACAGTTCAATTTTATTTCGGCTTGACCAGCAAATGTTTAAATGTATGTTCTGCATAGAGGGGAGACAACATTGTCAGGATTTCTCGTGGGTTAGACCGCGCCAGTCAGAGCGGCCATTTGCCATCACTTTTCTGTGAGTTTGAATTTCTTCATTATGTGACAGTGTGCCAGCATAATACTGTAAACATGTGAATGACCAGTTGTGTTTTTTTTGTTTTATTTTAGAATAAGACCGCTGCTGTTGTCTTGTTTGGGACTCTTTTTTTTATTTGCTCCGTCTTCAGTTTTCTTTTTGCTGCACAACCAAATCAAACTAAAATTAATGCTTTTCCCTTTCATTGGAATAGTCGGGAAATAAAGTACCCACATTATTTTGGAGCTGCTTGTGTCTTGCCTCTCATTCTACACCGGGCTACACAACGCTCCTTTTGTGGTGTCAGAAGTGGGATTCCCAGATTGATTTGGTCTATTAAGCACTTTTTCTTTTCTTAAAAAGTTTATTGTTATTGCGCCAATATTGGCGTTAGCCTTTAATGACAAGACAACAGCAGTGGTGAAGAGGAGTCCATTCCAGCAAGACGGAGATTGCTGCCACAGTTTCAGGAGCTGCAAAGAATTCTGAGTTGAAAAAAAAAAAGGGGACACTTCATGATGTCAGAGGGGGAAGAGAGTCTGGACAGGGAGATGCCTGGCCCCAGCCAGGCAGGAAGTGATGCAGCTACACCTCTGTTGGAGAGCGGTAACCAAATACTGGAGATACAGAGAGAACTCTGTGAACTGAGTAGAAAACATGATGCTGTGATGTCCAGTCTTGCTTCCTTGAGTGATGTACAACCAAGGTCCATTGTGTATATACCAAGGGAAAAACAAATTGTACCTTTTCATGGTGACCCAGAGAAAGATGTACACTCTGTTGATGAGTTCATTGAAGAAGTAGAGCGAACTATGAGTCTAAGGGGTCTAAAGGAAGTTGATCAGGTAGATTTTATTCTGTCACATGTTAAAGGACCTGCGCTAGAGGAAGTTAAACTACGTACTCGCGGACTGACGGTGAGACCTAGTGGTCTGTTTTTGTACTTACGAGAGGCATTTAGAGAGAAACGCACTACACCTCAGTTACTACACACGTTTTATGCACGCAGACAGTTGGAGGGAGAAAACTTGAGAGATTACTCACACGCTCTTTCTCAACTCCTCAACTCTGCTCTTTTAAATTCTCCTGGCATTGTTACTGATCCACAGCTTGCAATACGAGATCAGTTTATTGAAGGGGTGCGTGACTCTACCCTCCGCCGTGAGCTCCGAAGGCTCATCAGAGAGAAACCCCTGTCCAGCTTGTTTGATGTTCGAGAGGAGGCTATCATGTGGACACTCGAAGACCAACCCAAGAGTTCAACCATAGCAAGGAGCAGGAAGCTAATTGGAGAGGCTCTTGATGGACAAGGAGTAAGTGTTAATTCTCTGTCTAACACCGAAACTGATTTAGCTGTGACGCTCCAAGAAGTTGTGAAAATAATAACTCAGCAAGGGAAGGCCATAGGGGAGTTAACTAATGCTGTGCATGAGCTCACCACCCAAAAAGCTAGGTTTAGTGGAGCTCATTCTACCAACAAAACGAAAGTGATCCCCAGATACACTGATGATGGGCAACCTATCTGCCTAAAGTGTGAAGGAGTAGGACATATAGCTAGGCAATGCAATGCATGGAGAAACCAAACCCAGACTAATGCATCACCTGCTGCTGCGGTACAGGGAAACGAGAACCCTCGGTTGCTAGGAGTCGGGCAATGCAAGGAAAACCTGAAGACTCACCAAAAATCTTAACCAAAGAACGCTTCTTGAAAAATGCTGTTGGCAAGTGCCCTGTTGTAAACATCCAAATAGGTGGCATTCCTCTGAATTGTCTTGTGGACTCAGGAAGCAATGTAAGCACTTTAACTGAAAGCTTTTTCAGAGACCACCTCCATGGGAAGGATGATGACATGCACTATACATCTAAATGGCTTAAAATTACAGCTGCCAACAAATTGCCATTACCTTATCTAGGTTATGTCGAGCTGGACATCCAAGTCATGGGCATCATCATTCCAGAATGTGGGTTCTTGATAATCAGAGATGACAGTCAGCCAGATAAAAATGAGTTTGATTCATCCCCATCTGGAATAATCGAAATGAACATTGCCAAACGATGCAAGGAGTTGATTCTCACTGAGTTTGATTCAACTCTTGGAGGGGAGCTGAATTCAGATTGGAGAGAAACCTTTCAACATATGCATGAGGCAGAACTTGTGAAAAAAACTACCATTGCACGAATAGCTCGAAAAGACAAACACCACCTGCCTGCTCAATCAGTCTCTACAGTGTACTTGAGAGCCCCTAACATAGATTTTAATGACACTTCTAGTCTCATGCTGGAACCAGGAAACACCTCACTACCTGGTGGAGTTATTGTTTTGCCCACGGTGATGGCAGCCAATAGATCAATTTTTCCTGTCCAGGTGATCAACTTTTCAAAAGATGACGTGTGGCTCCCTGCTAAAGCCAGGCTAGGCTTTCTGACTCGGTGTCAGTGTGTTGAAGACGAGCCCTATGAAGTTACATTCCAGCGCATATCTGCGTCACATGAGGAAGTCACTGTCAGTCAGAGGGCTAATGTCGGGCCTGACAAAGACATGGGGGACCTTTTTAACAGGTTACGCCTAGGTGGCACACCTGAACAACAAACTGAGCTAAGGGCACTTTTAGTAAAATACGCAGATGTTTTTGCAGTGCAAGATGAAGACCTAGGCTACACTAGACGTGTCGAACATGAAATCCCTGTTTTGGATGAGACTCCAGTTTCCCAGCCATACAGGAGGATCCCACCGAATCAATACAAAGAAGTGAGGGACCATATTTCAGAGCTGTTGAAGAAAGGTGTTGTCCAGGAAAGTACAAGCTCATACGCATCCCCAATTGTTTTGGTGCGCAAGTCAGATGGCAGTCTTAGGCTATGTGTGGACTACCGAAAACTAAATTCAAAAACCAGGCGTGATGCATTTCCTCTGCCACGTATTGATGAAAGTCTAGATGCACTGAGTGGTGCAGAGTTCTTCTCGAGCATAGACCTTGCTAGTGGCTACCATCAGGTTGCGGTCCATGAAAAAGATAGGCACAAAACAGCTTTCACTACTCCATTTGGATTATTTGAATATCTACGGATGCCTTTTGGATTGTGTAATGCGCCTGCCACTTTTCAACGCCTCATGCAGACAACCATGAATGACCTTATATTTCAGATTGTACTAGTCTATCTTGACGATCTACTTGTGTATTCTCAGACGTTTAAAGAACATCTCGAGAGACTTGAAATAGTTCTTAGGAGGCTAAAAGACACAGGTCTGAAAGTGAAGGTTGAGAAATGCCACTTTCTCCAGTCTGAGGTCAGGTTTTTGGGTCATCAAGTTTCTGCTGAGGGTGTTGGTACTGACCCAGATAAGATCAGTGCTGTGAAGGTCTGGCCCACTCCGGACTCTGTAAAAGAGCTTAGGTCCTTTTTAGGTTTCTGCAGCTATTACAGGAGATTCATTGAGGGGTTTTCACAGGTTGCAGGGCCTCTTCATGACCTTGTAAATGCCTGCATCAGATCAAGTAGTCCAGCCAAGGCCAATCAGTTGTTCCAATCAGCTTGGTCGCCAGCATGTTCAGAGTCTTTTGAATTACTTAAAGACAGGTTGACCAAAGCGCCCTTGCTGGGGTATGCAGATTTTAAACTCCCTTTTTTTCTGGAGACTGACGCCAGCAACCTCGGGTTAGGGGCAGTACTGTATCAGATTCAAGGAGGGAAGAGAAGGGTTATAGCCTATGCGAGTCGGAGACTTAGAGGGGCTGAAAAGAATGACCGGAACTACAGTAGCATGAAGTTGGAGCTGCTTGCATTAAAATGGGCAGTAACGGAAAAGTTTAGGAGTTATCTACTTGGGTCTAAGTTTACTATCCTGACTGACAACAACCCGCTATGCCATCTATCCACTGCTAAGTTGGGGGCTACCCAGCAGCGCTGGGTTGCTCAATTAGCTGTGTTTGACTTTGAGGTTAAGTACCGGCCAGGTCGCTGTAACTCAGCGGCCGATGCCCTCTCCAGGAGGCCTATGTTAACTGAGTCAGATGCCATTGTTGAGGACACTGACTTTGATGGTTGTATCACCCTCTGCAACAGTCTCAAATCAGGTACTGTCATAGGCTCAGAGATAACGGCTGCAAGGAAAGACTTCTTTCAGGTGAGGCAGTTGCATGCTGCTGACCCCGATCAGGGAGACAGTGCTACATTACTTGTTAACACTCCCACACTCCCCAGTTACACAAAAACTGAGCTCCAGATGTTCCAGTCATCTGACCCCACACTCACAGTTTTGAAACAATTCTGGGACAGAAAACAAAAACCTTCGTTCCAAGAGAGAAAAGTCCTACATAGATCAGTACGATCCCTGTTGAAACAGTGGTCCAGGCTAGTGGAGAAAGATGGACTTCTTTATCGTGAAATAAAAGATGCGAACCTTGGAACCTGTCATCAGTTGTTGTTACCTGCCTGTCTCAAAGAAAAGGTCCTCACCAGTGTGCACAATCAGATGGGCCACCAAGGAATAGAACGGACACTTGCACTCTTAAGGCACAGATGTTTTTGGGGGGGTATGCATGAAGATGTTGAGCAGTGGGTGAAAAATTGCAAGAGGTGCATACTAACAAAACTGCCACAACCAAAGGTTCATGCAGCCCAAACCCCATTTCTAGCTACCCGTCCCCTTGAAGTGGTAGCTGTGGACTACACAACTCTTGAACGTGCGAACGATGGACGTGAAAATGTCCTGGTGATTACTGATGTTTTCACTAAGTTCAGCCAAGCATTTCCTACCCGAAACCAGAAGGCCGACACAACAGCTAAAGTCATCCTGAAAGAGTGGTTCATGAAGTATGGAGTGCCTGAGCGCTTGCACTCGGATCAAGGCAGAAACTTTGAAAGTGCCGTCATTGCAGAACTTTGCCTGTTATATGGGGTAAAGAAGACCCGTACCACACCCCATCACCCGCAAGGAAATCCCCAGTGTGAGAGGTTTAACCGGACCTTGCACGACCTCTTGAGAACACTTCCCCCTGAGAAAAAACGCTGCTGGCCTGAACACTTAGCAGAACTTGTCTTTGCTTACAATGTCACCCCTCACTCGTCAACTGGTCACTCCCCATACTACATGTTGTTTGGAGTTCAACCCCACCTACCTATTGATGCGCTCTTAGGGCAAGAAGACACTGGAGGCGGAAGCACTGACTGGCTCACCGTTCACAGAGAAAGACTCCAGGATGCTCATGAGAGAGCACGAGCATTTTCTCAACGGAAAGCGGCAGAAAGAATGGCCCGGCAGAGTTCAAAAGTAAATTGTACATTCCTGGAGATCGGACAGCACGTGTATCTTCGCCATCGTCCGGTCGGCAGAAACAAAATTCAGGATGCATGGTCACCAAAGGTGTACCGGGTCACAGATGTTCAAGGAACGACTCACACAGTCGTCCCCATCAATGGAGGACAAACAAAGAGGGTGCATAGGTCAAATCTGCGCCTCTGTGTTGGGCCTGTACCGCCCCCAAGGCAACACTGCCAGGCAACTCCTCTTCCCCCTGAATCTGAAGCTGAGTCAGACTCGGAATATGAATCCATCGAGTCGGATCCTGAGTTCCTGTTGTTTGAACAGATTCATGAACCTGTTGGTCCAAGGTTAGAAGAGTTGGAAAGTCATCTAGAGAGCAACCACAGTAACGAGGCTCAAAGTGCATCACTGCCTGATCTGGATGGAGGCGACAGGCCCACTGAAAAATCCTCCTCTGACTCTGAACTAGGGGTGAGAAGGCCAAGCTTAACTGGTGAACTGCATACAAGGCCAGTACCAGTGCCGCGGCGGGGGTAGAACAGCGAGATGCAGAAAACCCCATGCCGCCCCTGCGTAAAAGCATCCGAACGACAGCCGGTAAAAATAGAAACCCGTTTAGGTTACCTATGACCGCGTGTAATAATGCTGTGTCATTGACGCCTGATGTGCTGTCCCAAATATTAGCCGGAATGGTCCATTACACATCACAGCTGAGGGATAAAAACTGACTGTTCGGGAGTCACCGAGACGTTGACTTAAGGCAGGGGAGAATGTAACCAGGTGAAGTGAGCTTCCCTTTTTAGTTGGGTGGTGCTAGGAGGGGCCAGTGTGTGGCGCTGTTGTTTTTGTTGGGACGCGGGGTCCACGGGCGAATGCGTCGTCACGCGCGGGTGTGGGGGTCGCAGTATGGCAGCCTGACGGTCCTGGCTCGTCACATGTGCGCTAGTAAAAGAAGGTGTTCGTAGATTATGGTGGGATACAAATGTAAGTTGCACTTTAGGAGTGGAAAAGTTCTTGTTAGTCGTTGTATTAAAGAGTTCTAGAGCTGCATGACGGCGCGCGGTGGGGTTCTGAAGAAAGCTGCAGTCCATGGAAAGAGCGCTAGCTAGCAAGGATAGAGCGGAGTTCTGAAAGGCTGCGGAGCTGCAGGACGGCGTGAGTTTGTTTTTATATGTATACCGCTGATCCTGAACAGTTCAATTTTATTTCGGCTTGACCAGCAAATGTTTAAATGTATGTTCTGCATAGAGGGGAGACAACATTGTCAGGATTTCTCGTGGGTAAGACCGCGCCAGTCAGAGCAGCCATTTGCCATCACTTTTCTGTGAGTTTGAATTTCTTCATTATGTGACAGTGTGCCAGCATAATACTGTAAACATGTGAATGACCAGTTGTGTTTTTTTTGTTTTATTTTAGAATAAGACCGCTGCTGTTGTCTTGTTTGGGACTCTTTTTTTTATTTGCTCCGTCTTCAGTTTTCTTTTTGCTGCACAACCAAATCAAACTAAAATTAATGCTTTTCCCTTTCATTGGAATAGTCGGGAAATAAAGTACCCACATTATTTTGGAGCTGCTTGTGTCTTGCCTCTCATTCTACACCGGGCTACATATGCTAAAATTAAAAAACGTTTTGCCGATCACTGCTAGCTTCATGGAGAAAGTGGGTGTGTGTGCATTAGCCAGGGGACGGTGTTGGGGCGCAGACTCTTTCTGGAAGGGGCTGTTCCCCCACATTCACACATTTCAATGTGTGATCCCAGTCATTCTCAGAGATTGGGAGGGGCTGGTTCTCTGAGAGCAGGGTTGAAGAGGAATACTCAGAGATTTGTGAATGGAGCAAAATACCACTTTGGGGTTGTTTTTTGTTAGGAAATGCCATTGTAATACTCTTAAAAACTCAAAAAATTGATCTTGATTGATAGATCTTTTAACTCTTTTGTTTTCAAAAAGTTAAAGGGCCTATAAGGTCTAACAAAAATGTTTTACAAAGTTACGCTAGTTACAATTATCCACATGTTTCTGTTTCAGTGAATTTTCTGTTAAGTTCAACAATTATTCTGTTAAATTCATATTTCAGTTCAGTTAGTCTCTGTCACTTTTGAATCTAAGTTCAGTCTTTAATCCCGTCATTAATCTGCAACATTTATTTCAGGACTCCACTTAATTTAACATAATCTCGAACCAAAAAAAAATGCTGAAGTTTTTTGTTTTTTTTAATGATTAGAAATAAAGTCAGGCATGAAGGGGTTAAATCTCTCCATCCTGTAATCCCGTCCTCCATCACCTTCTTTCCTGACAGAAAGAACAAACACTTTTTGAAATGCTTTTCACCTCCTGCTTTTAAAGAGGAAGATTGAATCATCTTAATGTGCCGTGTGAGAGGTAATAACAGCTTTGTGGACTTTTGCATGACTGAAGCTCGTGATGGCGTCGATGATGAAAGAATATTTGGAAACTGTGAGGAGCGTGACTAATGCTAGAGAGTCGGCATTTTGATCAGCCCTGAATATGCAAATGGTAATTTGGAATGTCGTTGTTGAGTTCACAGCAATTCTTCTTTTGCACACACATGCCAAAACATTTAGTATGAATGAATGGGAATCGTGAAAACAACAGTCTGGAAGAATTTCTCCAAGGTGGTGCTGTTAGGGACACAAAAAAAAAGTCACAAGGCTTGTTTCTTTGGTGTAACTTGGAGTTTGACGACAGTTTAGTGACTTACTGAAAAGCTTTTGCTTTTAAGTATCTTAGTTTGAAAGACCAATGGAGATGGTCATAGCAACTCTGCCTTGGAAGGAAAATTGTCACTCTTCGGAGCTGACAGATTTTTTTTTTTATTTATGGAACATGGTGTCCTCTGAGTCATGGATCAAACAAGCCTTGTGTTCTGTGTCCTTTGGAGTCTGGTGTTGAATAGCATAAGCCGCCTATCAGCAAAGGAAGCCAACTAAAATTAGCCCTCCTTTTTCAAGCCGATGATTAGGATGGCATGTCATGTTCTGACGGCCTGTTGGCTTTACCAAATGAAAAAAAGCCAAGCAAACACGGAAGCTCTGCTCGGATTTAGAAGTTCAGGTCAAGGAAAACTATCAAGAAAAGTTGATTAAACACCCTGTTCATCATTTGTCACCTGGCGGGCGGACTGGCCTGCTGTTTCTTCTATCAAAATCTTAATTGCTGTGTAATTACCTAACGACTTGTATCATCATGCAGGGGGTGCCCACAGACTAAACCGGGATGGAGTTTATTCAATGCCTGCCGAGGGAAGCTGCAGCCAATGGTGCTTCATAATCATGATTTATTAACACTCTCTGAGTCGTGTCGGTTTTATTTGCTGTAGCGCAACACAACAGATTGGGAATGTTAATATTTGTGGTGGAGTGAGCACATTGAGACCCGTGCCACGCCACACCGCTGCAGACCCCATGAAAGTAAACATATGTCCCTGAGATTCAAAGAAAGCCCGGACTCGCAGTTGTCAGCATTTTGGCTTCATTGTGCAACCGGACATGCTGCCATGCAGCATGTACATCCAAGTAATTGCACATACTCCAGCCAGTAAATTGGGAAGAAGCTATAATTCATATGTGTGAAAGATGGGAGGGATGGGGTCTGAAGAGGAGGAGAGATCATTGTAATGTATAGATGGAACGGAGACACAATTTTCTCTTCAGCCCGTCCTGCAGCAGAGCACTCATTAATCACCTAAGCCAATGAAACGCATGAGCCTCTCAACATTAGGCTGAATAGCCAAGACTGACATGTTAGAACTTTTCTGTTTGTACAACATTCTACTAAACTTTTAAAGCTAAAACTATTTAAGGAATTCATTAAAAAACTGATGTGTTAAAACTCTTAGATATTCTGTTTCTCTAGTGAAAAGTCCAATGCAATCTTTGCAACTGTTTCTATGCTAAGATTTGAGAGCTTACTGAAAAAGCAGACAAGAACAACTAGAACGAGAACTGTAAACCATGTGCGTCTTTAACAGCAAAAAGAATGCCGTTAAACAACAAAACTTTAGCTCTGGTGATGACATTCTTTCGACTGGTTCAAGTGTGTTTAGCCAGTAAGGAGCTTCAATGGCAGGTTGGTTGGAAAACATGTAGGAGACTGGCTCTCGAGGCCTGGAGTTTGACACCTGTGATTTACGCAAATAATGTAACTCGGCTAATTCTGTTGCAGAGAAAAGTGGCAATTATGTAACCCTTAACGTTAGTCGTGTGTTGCATAACCGTGCAAAGCCGATAAGAAAAGCCACTTTTCTCTGCACCCAAATCAGTTGATTTACGTTGATCGGGTAAATGATCGATTTACGGTAGGTCAGAGAGCGCATGTTATTTAGGTGTTGCAGGGGACAGCTCCAATTTCAAAGGTTTAGTAAAAATGTATATGCACAAAACTCTTACATAAAAGTATCAACAACGAATATTAAAGAACCAGATACACATTTTTAAATAAACAAAAATAATAAACCATGGTAGCATGTATAAAAAAAAAAGGTAATTTGAGATTCAATTTTGTAAAAAAGAAAAAAAGTGAAAAAAAACGGTTGTGTTTTTTTCCTTTTTTTTAATAAATCTCTTTGAAAGTAAAATCTTTTACAAAAATGATTTTCTGTTGCTTTTGGGTTTTTTGCTCCACCTGCTTCAAGGTGCAGATGGTTTATAGTACTGGATTAAAAAACAATCAAACCGTTATGGATCTTACTAAAAAACTCTATCATAAACATATTTTTAAAGCAATGATAAAAGCAACTTTTTGTTAGTTATCATTACAATTTGCAATTTTAATTGCAAAAGATACAACTTAGTTCAATTGAAAACACAAGTTAAACCAATGTTTACTTCTACTGAGGTCTTGTGATCAAATCAAATCAAATCAGTTCAGTACTTTGTCATTGATACCCATGCTTTAAATGTTCATGGAGTTCATGTAAGATTAAACTCATTGGTGTTAATCTTCACATAATTCCGAAAAGTTGCAAGAATTTCTCATTTTCAATAGATTAATGGTGAGAAATACCTAGATTTGCATCCATTTTGACAGTGTGTCCACAAAGATTTCCTTGTCTAGACTAATTTCATCAAATAAAGGTCAAAACCTTTTCACATCAGCCATCTTTGGCAGCGGGGCTTTGAGCCAAGACAGGCAAATGAAGCTCTGGCTTTGTTTATCTCTGCTTTATTTTGTGTTTGTGCTGTTGGCAGGAGATAAGTAAAGCGTGGTAAACAGGATTAGCAATAGTAAATGCATTAAAAAGATCCATTGCAGTCTGACTACATCTAGCTTTTTTTAGCTCATCTTCCCAAGTTCATCTTTCTCTCACTGTCCCTCTTCATATCCCATCGCTCTGGCGCAGGTTGTGGATCTTAGGATCGTAGCCAGCAACAAACATGGCCCACCAAAGAGATTAAAGGCTGGATAAAGTGACAATGGAGCCAATGTTCTTCACATATCAGTTTTCCAATTTTTTCTAACTAATGACCTTGAAGAATCAAAGATGGCGTTTAATACTTGGATGCATGATCTATCAATATCTATACGTTTTGACTAGTGAATCATTTAGAATCAATGCGTTTTTACGATACATTTAAGTAATTTACTTAAGTTTGGTCAAAAGATACGATTTGCATTATCTTTTGATTTACCAAAGAGTGATTTTGTCTCTTTTTATTCACATTGTATTACAAAACAATCAATTAGGTATGCGGTTGGATGCATGGGCAGGGTCAAAAGTGACCCCAGGGGTTGTTGTTTTTTTTTATTTTGGAAAATCTTTGAAAACAAAAGTATTTTAAATTTCCACGTATTGCTTAAACAACATGTTTGTTACATTAAGTCATTGAAGCTGGGAAAATCCCTCTTATTTTCAGATCTGTCGATAGCAAGCACATCCACAGTGTTTTGGTTTTTATTTCGGTAACCTCAGTGACGCTGGCAGACGGGCCCTTTAAATGTGTTTTGCTGCAGGAGTGGTTGACTCTTCTTTAAAAAAGAAACAAAGCAAAATAACCTTCCCTCTCCCAAACTCCTCCAACACTGACATTTGGTTCTGAGAATGCACTCTGCATTATTCAAAAAATGTTGCCCCTCGCAAATGTCAATGAGAGAAATGCGATGTGTGCCGCTTTTCAACAGAACAGCCAACATATGTGCTTTTTAGGCACTGCGCATCTCGTATTATACACTTGAGTTTAACCGAAAACCATTAATTGTCGCTGCATTTCTTCAAAGCCACAAGATTTGAATCAAGTCTGATGCTGGTTCCTCCACTTCAACGTTATGCTTGTCTGGAGATATAAAAAAAAAAAAATGAGAAAAAGATACAGCTCAAAGGCACTCTGCAAAAATACAGCATTGATTCCTCAACATGTCAAATCTGTGAAATGAAAATGAATCCCCATCCTATGATGTGAAGAAAAAAGAATAAATGAGTACTCCAATACTGGAAGCTTTACAATTAATATGTTTGGAATTAACAGTAGGAAACAACAGTCTGGAGCCACTCAATAAAAGTATGTTTTAAAATATGACACCTTTATTTCCTTCAAGTGTGTAATTTTCTAATAAAAATTTCAAAAATATCAGGAATTTCTCATATGTTTGCTAATCTAACTTTGATCCTTTATTTTCTAATGTATTATGGACTTAAATCTGAGTTTTTCTGAAATCCTTAAAAATATTGGACATTTTTACATCCCCACCTCTATACTGTACATTTTTTACCATTGAATATTTTATTCATGTCATTGTTTAGGCTTCTGCCTTCTTCTTTTAACTGCCTTTGAATGCATAAATGTGAACGAGTCATGACCTTTTAAATGCCAGATGCGTGCTTCAAAAAGACGGGTGCAGTGGGAACCTGGGGAAAAATAATGAAAATATTGAAAAATTAAACACTATGAAATAATACAAATAGGAATAAAAAAAAGAACCGGTCAAACCACAGTAGTACTTTCACATGTTTACATTTATATCAGAGAATCTCGCATGGAAACAATCCTTCATTAAAGACATCACATTTGAGTCCTCCATCATGAGAAAAATGCAACAAGAACATGTTAAAAACACAATTTTCATGGGCCTTTAAACTCACAGAAATTGGGGTAGAGGATCTCCATCATTTTTAAGCAACTTTGATCAATTCAATCTCATCAAAGTGTGCCTAGCAAAAAATAAATAAATAATAAAAAAAAGAGTATTAGGCCGCCACCTTGCTTTTATAAACCAATACTTTCGTTCTGACTAACATTGAGGACATTTTTCTCAACATTTTAGGAAAAAAGCAGCAATGGTGCAACCAGAAACTACATGATTCACATTTTTTCTAAGAAAATGCCTGTTCTGGTTTAGAATCTCATTTTAAATAGATTTTTATTTAGAGTTTGATGTGTATGTGCACTAAGTTGCAAAAAGTTGCGTCTCTAATGTTCTTTTTTTATTGCCACTAGACTAAATAATGCATCAATCCATGAATCCATCTATTGTTTGCTGATATTGGAGTTTGCGTCATGGGTGTAACAGTGGACATGTCTGATGACTCATCAGAAAGCTGTTCAGGGAGCATTCTCGTCATATGTTAAAACACCCACCACATACTCCTCCTTGATGGGGTTGTTCTACCCTGAGCTCCTCCTGGAGAGCTCATCTTCAGACCCTTAATAGGATCTGCAAAGGAAGCTCATTTCCAGCTCTTTACATCTGCAATCTTATCTGTTGGTTTACAGGTTGGAGTGGAAACATAAACTGACTGGTAAATTGGGAGTCTTTTCTTTTGAATTGGCTCGCTTCATCACAACAAACAGGTTACGGTTAGAACGCACAGTTACCTGAATCTTCCTCATCTGAAGAAGTACCTTATTCCTTTTCCGAATGCAATAAACTAAATATAATTCTGGTCATACTTTAGTAGCTTGCTTGACCAGTTTTCTGTGGAAACATTTATTTTATTACAAAGACAATCGTTTCTTCTTATTTAGCTTCGACCCGAGCCAAGTGGAAAGCACACAAGGAGGAAGAGTAGCCACAGCAACAAATAGCAGGACGTTGGGGACACATCGAAGGCTCTCCTCCTGCCCCTTTATAACAGCTCTGCGACCCAAAGCTTTGTGACAAAACATGAGCTACAACCACAGTTGCATGAGCTGGCCCCCTCTGCTGCCCACAGGGCTTGGCTGTGACAATTAGGCCTGAGCCTCCATGCACAAAACACGAATTGATGCATTTATTTTCCAACCGTCACATCGTGACAAAACATATTTCCCCTGCCATGCGTGCTGCACACATTATATATGGGTTTGGACAGAACGTGCTGCCCTTTTCCCTCAGCATTACTCCCTCTGTTCTCTGCTGCGGCCCAGTTAGACTGCAGCGACAAGCCACATCTGCAGCAGCAAGCAATGGCAGCATCTTTGTATTTATTTAGACAACGTCACTGGGAAACAGTCCTGCGGCAGATGTAACCCAGGCTCCAATCTCTTGGCCTTAGGGAGCACAGGCAAACTTTTCTTTCAATGTGTCTCTTCTATCTTCCTTTTCCCTCCTCTTCTTCATTAAAACAGGGTGTTCCCATGCATTAGTAAACAGATTCTTTTGCCCTGCAGTTTCCACTGTTGCAGTGGGATGTAGATATGTGGGTCCTGGAAAATTTGATGGTCTTGAAGAGCTCATGTTTAGACTCTCCGTCCATATCATTTTTGGTTTAATATAAAAAAACGAAAGCATCTAATGGTGTAGTTCGACTTTTCTTTTCCTGGTAATTCTCACCGTTGAGGAAAAAAGTAGCCCCAACGTGCGCACATCTCACATGTGTTTCTTTGAAGTCGTGTGGCTTGTTTATCAAGGGCCCCACATCCTGCCCTCTTTTCCCAGAGAGACCTCCCAAGATGGTGCAACATGACGCATGATGATTTGTTCAAAAAATAAATCCAGAGACAAGAATTCAATTACAAAGGGAGAAGCACGTAATCTCCTAAACAAAAACACATTTCTCTTAGGACTTTTTTGCCTTTTTCCCGCCGCTGTCTCCATCTGTTGTAAAACCGGTTACAAGCCACTGCTGACAGCGATAACCACTACCTTTTGTAGAGCTGTGCACTTTGTGTAAAAACGGAGCGCTGAATGATGTTCAAGTATAAACTCAGCCAACTGAGATCAATGTGAAAAGTAGTAGCTGCTGAGGCTGTCTGCCCGTCTTAGATTGTACCTGTTGCAGCCCTTCAGCTGTCCTACAGTGTTGCGTCACTGCTGTTGCTTCTTAAATGAAGCGCACCACTGCGGCCTGCATGTATTCCTGCAGACAAAAAGCTATAGGCGGGGCAAAGGAGAAGAATAAAGTGCAGAGAGGAATGAACACTGCTGGAGAGGAGGCCTTTGTGTGTTTTTGTGTGAAGGGCTCTTGAGCAGCTCCTGCCTGCTTGTTTCTCATACAGAAATATTGCTTTTCTATCACAGAACAGACAAGCAGGAGTTCAGGCAAAGAGCAGATCACTGAAGTGCAGAGCTGCATGCCTGAAAGAAAAAAAAAATCAGAACGAGGAAGGATGAGAGGAGAACCATACGAATTTGACAAAGGAATCATAACATGGTGCTCCGAGGGGAGATTCACAGAAATCCCAATTCATTAAAGCTGAATAAAAGCTCATTTATTCAATAATGAAATTATTCCTTACAGATGTTAAGAGGGAAGGGCGATTAGAATGGCGAAAAGGGAGATGGTTTGAGGAGGGATGCAGCCATCCACTGGCATTTTGTGATGAATGGCGTTAGCCTTTCAGAGAGCGGATGGAATGATAATAGGAGGACCTCTGTTGCCCAATATCACGCTCAGTCATCTTCACACTCAGTAAAGTCAGCACATTTCGACTGCCATTAAATTTACTACGGCTCATTGGGGATCGACAGCGTCAGAGTCGCTGAATGCACAGAGGAATCAAAGAAAGATTCACTTCTTTCTGCCAGGAACAATCATTATTGCTAAATACTGCTCCTAAATGACTGGAATTTCATGCATGAAAGTTGCGTATTATTCATCTCACCTTGCAGTGGAACTGATCATTTCTTTCCAAAGGTCCACACTTCATCAAGCAAGGAGATAACTGCTCCACATGATGAATCTGTAATCAATTTAGCTTTAAAACCATTATTCTATCTCACTGGTTTGCACTTAACGGGTTTTTTGTTTAGCAGTGGGAGGTGCTGCTTGCAGTGACCTCGAAACAAGAACTTCACGGGTTGTGAGCCGACTGGAAAATGCACAAAGAGATTCTGGCTGAATCACACAGCGGGCAAGGGAAAGGAATAATGGCAAATTTGATGAAGCATTTGTGGGTTTTTTGGCCATTTTTCTGTAACTTGTAAAGCTTTCATTGATGTGCTTGCTGGAAAATTAAAACTTAATTCCAGCCATTCAATAAAAGTATTAAAATCACAATATGAACATTGAATCCACTATTAATTAGCTTTGTCGAGAAGTTTGAGTTTAAAGAAAATGTTTTTTTAATGATTTGTAGAATAAAAACACAAATTTGAAAAGGCAGGAAAATATTGGATTAATAACAAATTAAGTATGTATACAAATGTACTTAAACATAAATACTTTTACTTTGACTAAAACTACAGTCACATTTCCCAAATCCACTGTGCAGAGTCCTAAATGCCAGTTTTACAGCAAATTTGGCAGTTGCATTTTCACACACCATGCGGTGGCTGTGGTGGTTTTAAGAAAAAGTTAAAAATTTACGATTACATCAGTCTCTAAAAGTTGACATTGGTCAGTGGCCGCACTTCGAGATTGAATGGTGGGAGTCCAGTGACAGGTCAGAATCACCGCCTGACAGCAGCTCTGACGATGTGTGAACGTCTCTGGACACGGGTCGTCCATATCAAGTGCCACTAACCGCCCAGTAGACTTAGGGTATATAAAAAGCAGGCCATTCTGCACGCCTGACGGTGGTCTGATGGCTACCGTCTACATTCATGATCACGCCAACGATTTTCAAAAAATTCGGGCAGCGGCATGAAATCTTGAAGATTTTTCTGATGCTTTCCCATCGCCCGGTAGCAGTTGTATTTGTGATAAAAGAAATAAAAAGATTAAATAAAGAAAAAAGACATGATATAGAACAGTGAAAGTTGCTTAACTTGTTTGGATAAATTCCTGAAATAAAATCTCAGTTAAAGGTCTTAATAAACACTGTAAGAGAGTTAGTAAGAAATATACCAGTAATCCCATATTGGATTGCTGAGTCATTGTGGTTTGACCTATGATAGCTTTCACACTGCACTGTTTGGTCTGCACCATTGGTTTTAGAAAGTAATGTAATCATTTTGTATTAAAACAAAGAATTTGAAGGAGCAGAAACATGAATGGAAAATCTCTCAGTGGTAAATGTTGCATTGTGTTTTTTTTCTGATTATCTTTCATTTAGAGTAATTTTTTTCTAAGTGTTTGTTCTGCTCTCGTTCAGTGTTGTAAAAAACCATTGATGGCAAAAAAAGAACTGGACTGGTCAGTGGGACATCACTCATAGAAAAAAAATGCTTATTTCTGGCTCCAGTAAATTCAGTTGCCATTTCTTTTTCTTTTTTGTGATACAGTCACACTGGATGTTGGAGCCAGAAATCGTCAGTAAGCAGTGATTGGTTCGAGCCGGTCATCATTTCAATGGCAAATATTTTCATCTGAAACATCTGATTGGTCAGTTTTTAACTTGAAAAACTTGCAGAGAAAAACAGAAAAAATGTTTAAAAAAATATGTTAAGAAAAAGGTAGTGGAAAAACAATGGTTATTCTGACAAATATAACTAAGTAATAGCTTGTTTATTTCTCAATAAAAGTCTATAGGGTTTCAGCTTCTTAGAACCAGCGGGTACTTTCTATTAATATGGGGAGAGGGGTCACTTAGTCCAGTTCTCATTTACAATCAATGTAGAAGACCATACAGGATATTTTTTTAAGTAGTAAATCAACATAATTTCCGTTTCAGTGTAGCTCAGTTTAGCATCTCACATATCATTGCGGTCCAAACGTTTCATTTGTGTTATGTCCAAGCTCAAAAACCTTACAGAATTAGGGTCATAGTTATTAGGGACGTGCAGTCATATTGTTTGTGAGGAGTTAAATGTCTCTTTGCATCAACAGGACACTCAAAAATACATTATTTTAGCTATGAAAAGGTATCAGTATTTTTTGAATATTAGGGACAACAAATTTGCAAATATTTTTTTAATAAAGTTAACACTGAAAGTTTTTTTATTGTTGTTGTTGCTGCTGCTTTGAAATTTTTAGAAAGTTGTAAAATTGGAAACCATCTTCATTTCTTTCCATGTTTTCATGGCTTCATCTCAGAGGTTGTCATGTAGAGTTGGTCTGAGGGCTGTTTGTGGATCTAATTGTCTCAGGCTGTGCAGTTGGGGTCACTGTGGGTCACTGAACTCCAGAGATCAGAATCTCCCCAGCTCCTGCCATCTCACTGCCGGAGGTACTTACCCCATGATTGTGCCGTATCATTTAGCCCTGCTGGTAGCTTCACACGTTTAAATTACTGCAAGTAGATTGAAAATAAAGTCAATAAAAAGAGTGGGGTTTATCAATCAGGTGTTTGATATTTATATTGCCGTTTTTTCACAATAAGAGTCAGTGCATCTTAGAAATGTTAATTCAGTCATTTAACAGGGGAGTTACTTTTGAAAAGTCTCTCTGACTTAATTTGGTTCACATATTTCCCAAAGCAATTACAGCCAGGGTGAATTCAGTTGTCTTCTGCTCTCCTTTGTGAGTTGTTGTTTTTTTTTTTTTGTTTTTTTTTCCAGACTGTGATGTTGATTTACTCAGAGGTAGAGCGCCCTCTGTTGGTAAGGAGAGGCACCTCCTCTGGTTTGTTTGTACAGCAGGTGGGTTACCAAACAACTGTGCCTTTTCTGAATTCCTCCTTGTGGTTTCAGGTGTGTGCGAGTGCTCCCACTTCACCACGGGGATGACCTGCGAGCGTTGCCTGTACGGTTACTATGGCAACGCCCTGATTGGCACACCTGGCGATTGTCAGCCTTGCCCTTGTCCGGACCGCAGCAGCTGTGTCCAAATTGCGGAGACGGGACAGGTGGTGTGCACCAACTGCCCTGCTGGACAGACAGGTGACATGAGCTTCCAGTAAATTTCCCCAAAATTAACCCAGTAAATACCAGGCATACATCAAGATCAAAACAACGTTTCCGCATGACAGCTCAGTGCTGAAAGCAGCTCATTTGCAGTCCCCGTCATTGTGCAGCAGAATGCCACCTGTGACTATCAACACATCCGATATGAATTTTTAATTTAATTACAACGGAGTCTGAGTTGACGAGACTCTGACCTCTGATGGTGTTCTTGCTCAGTCAGTGATCAAACTCCCGCCCACCTCCATCTCCCGCCCACCTCCATCTCCCCCTTGTGCAGGGATGCGCTGTCAGATGTGCGAAGACGGTTACTATGGTGACCCCCTGGGACAATCTGGGACGGTCCGAGCATGTGCGAGATGCAACTGCAACGGCAACGTGGACTTCAACGCAGTGGGAATATGCGACCACTTCACTGGGCGGTGTCTTAAGTGCATGGGCCACACAGAGGGCGACCATTGCCAGCACTGCCAGCGGGGTTTCTATGGCAACGCCCTGGAGCAAACATCTGGCCAGAAGTGCAAGCGTGAGTAACGGTTTTGGGGCAGAAATAATGTTTTATTCTTGAAATATTTTAAGATAAACTTTGTGCAAACAATCCAAATTGTTTGTATAACTAAATTACAATAAAGGTTTTGTTTTTTATGTAAATTAAGCAGCTATAAACTGGTGATACATTAATACATTTCACTGTGATGAGTCTACAAGATGTCTTTAAGAAATTCTCTTAGCAAAACTTTTAACACAACAGAATACTCATTAAAAATTATTGAGACCTTGGGCTGCATTTTTGAAGAAATAACCCATAAAAATATTGTGTTTAGCTAAAAGGTGGAACTGAGGTGCAGAAACAGTTCTGGGTCAAAAAGAAATCCAAGTCCCTGAATTAAAAACTGTAAAAAAATGAATTAAAATTAAACCTATAGAAAAAGAACTCACTGGGATGTCAATATGTTCTTTTTCTTTACATTTTGGTCTTCCTTTTAATCCCCAGCTTTCCAGTGATCAAATGAGATCAAGTAAATTTAAATCCTGCAGCAATATGTCCAAACGTATGTTTTTTTTCCTCTTTTTAGCATGCGGCTGCAGCCCTGCTGGAATCTCAGGGCATGTAAATGAATGCCACCCTCAAACAGGAAGCTGTCATTGTCTCAGTCACGTGACTGGTCGGGACTGCAGTTATTGTGAAGTTGGCTTCTTTAACCTTCAACCGGGCTTTGGATGTGAGAGGTAAACTGATTTCATTTAAATCGAATAAACAGGGTTTGTAAATCAAATGCATTGTTGAATGTATGCTCATCTTCTTTAGGTGCAAATGCAGTCCGATTGGCTCCACTTCACAGGCATGCCATCCAGTCACAGGTGAGTGTGTGTGCCGTCCTGGAGTGGAGGGGACGCTGTGCGATTCTTGTCGGCTGGGATTCTTTGGATTCTCATCACGAGGTTGCAGAGGTAATCTAGTCCTCGCAATGTGCTGTCATCTAATCCTCCAATGCAGGCTCTACATTAAAGTCTCTCTGGTTCTTATAATGTTTATCTCTGCTTCTCTCACAATGGCTCTGGTTTCTTCCAGCTTGCAACTGTGACCCAATGGGCTCCGTCTCCATGCAGTGCCATGGTAACGGTACCTGCCAGTGTCGGCAAGGCTTTGTGGGTTACAAGTGTGATAAATGCGAGGTGAATTACTTCCACAATAGAGCCACTCATCAGTGTGAAGAATGTCCAGTTTGCTATGGCCTTGTCAAGAAACAGGTGGGTAGGAGTGGATTCATATTATTGTGTTCGACTTTTATTACATCCCAATTAAATATTTATGTATTCAAACAGACACACAAAAATCAAAAGACCAGAAAATTACTTTTTATGTTTTTTATGTTACCATTTACCTTCTGAAATTAAATTTAATTTAAAACAACAAATCAGATTTGATAGTCTCTACATTTTTACAAACTACCAGTGATTTGATTAAAAGTCTAAACTGAAATAGTTATGCAACAATTGGTATTTTTTATAATCTGCTTACATAACAGCTTAGTTCAGAGGAAATTGTTTATTGTCTTCATTCAATAATTTCATATTTGATGTCAATATTTAGCTTCTTTTTTTTTTTTTTTTTTTTTTTGGGACAGTCAATTTCCAGCTCTTAAACCGCTTCACTCGACAAGTTTAAATCTGTCAATTTCTTTAGAGAGTGAGTGAGAAGAGAGCTTAGGCTTGGATTTTCAAAAAGCCAATGGGTCATGTGATGACACCTTTTCCCACCGATTTTATTTTTCATTCAATGTGCGATTAAAAAATAGTACAGTTTGAGCTACGCAGATTGAAATAGTGTATGCCTTTTTTTTAAAAAAAAAAAGGTTTTGCTTTATTTTTCCAAAGTGAATTGATTTTGGTAAAGTGATTCAGTATGAAATAATGCTGCTTCATGTATCGTGTTTGAAAGCAGGAATGTTTCTATGGTCTCTGGGATCTGAATAAAGTGTCACAAGAGAACAGCAGCTTTCTTTGAAACATTTTCTTTCACTTTGGTTTAGGACAGTTGCCTTCACAGAGAATCATTTAAGCAAAGTAAAAACTGGGCAGAACTGAAGGATTTTCTCAGAAGAGGACTGCAACATGATGACAGCTGTAGACTTTACATGAAAAGATCTACAAATTTCAATATTGGAGGAAGTTTTATCTTCACATTTGCACTGGATTTTGTTATATATATTTCCATTTCCATTTTCCTTAAGATCTGGATCCAGGTTGGAATGTGTTTTTATTGTTGACTAATTTATATAAGCTCCTATATTATGCTTCCTCTGAAGATATGGTTAGTTTGTGAAAAAGCCTAGTTTCCCCGGAGCGACGCTCCTTTGTGGACCCTCACGACAACCATATGGCTCCTTTGTATTTGGAGATTGCAAGCAAACAGTGGATGTGCAGTGAAACAGAAAGAGACATTTGCCCTAATGATCTTCTGAGCTGCTTTTTCCTGTCCCTTCAGATTTGTTGCAACCCACGTTTGTGCTAATCCAGGTGCTGGGTTCCTGTTTTCCAAGGACAATCCAATACTTATAACATTTTTTTTCTTCTAAACATATTCTTGTTCCAGTTAAAGTGGCTTTATGTTCTCCCCGGGCCAGCTTGTACTTGTGTGAGAGCTTGCCGTGATTCCCTTTGTGTTAGCAATTCAGCGAACATCCCGACCCATGTCGGCTGTGAACGCTTGCAATTACTCTTCCTGTCCATACTCTTCCTCAGCCCTTCCTCTCTGCACCTCATGCTGCCTATCTTACAGCTCACGTTTTCCTTTAGGCCTAAAGATAGGATGGAAGAGGCTGAGGAGCAGAAAGATACAGGTTAGGGTCTGAGCATTGATAGCTATTTTAATAGTTGGTAGATTTGGGCTGTCTGTAGACAAAAAATGGGCAAACCTGTACTAGGTACACAGGTAGAACCCACAAACTTTTAAGATCACAGACCACATCGTGAGCCAGTAGAGCAAAAATATGATTGCAATTTTTTTTTACTAAAATTCTGCGGGCGACAGGTTGTAGGAAAAACCTGTACAACATGGAAGGGTAATTAAAGATGACGTGGGTTAGACACAACCGTGTTGTGCAGGTTTTTTCATTTTTTTAAACTCTCCCAACCCCTGCACACTGTAGAAGAAGTCCGTTAGTGCTGCTCAAGAAAAGTGTGTGCTCCATGCTTGCAGCCTGACTGTTATAAACTAAAAAATTACACAATCGGAGCATAGTTTATGTGGTCACATCACCTGTACGCCGTAAGTTCTGTACTTGTAAATTACATTTTCTTTACAAATCTTCAAGAAACACTTACCAAAAGCATCACACTTAACCCTAACCCTAACCCTTTTATATGATGACACTTAAGGTCTTTAGGGTGAATACTTTACGATAAATTTACCACACGCACAACAATTCTGTGACGTCGCTTCAGGTGGCCATACTTTCAGCTGGTCACACAAGCCTTAAGGGAACTACAGGACAAATACTTCACGATACATTTATGTCCCAAACAGGCAGACTGCTGGTTCCACGTGCAGCAGGTAAATTAGTTCAGACAGAAATAAAGCACAGCTAATAGTCTACAAAGCTAAATCAGGGTCAGAGTCCAAACAAAGGTCGGGGCAGGTGGCAAAGAGGCAGAGTCAAATACAAAGAAGGGTCGGGTAAACAGATCAGATCAGGATGCAATACGGTACAAACAATACTTCGCACTGAGCGAGGCTCTGTGTGCTGCTTAATTGTACTATGAATAAATGCCAATGAGTGTCAGGTGTGTGCCACACAGGGACAGTGCGCTGGGGATGCTGGGATGTGTAGTAATAAAACCCTGGCGATGGGTCCCATTGGTGACCAGAGGGGGAGACAGAGTTCTGACTCCTGACAATTTACCACACGCACAGCAATCATATATTCCATTCTCATGACGTTGATTAAGGTGGTCATACAAGCCTCAAGGAAACTGCAAGACAAATACTTTACTATACATTTACCACACGCACAAAAAATCTTCAAATTAAACTGACCACACGTACGTCAACTGAGCATTCCATTTTCATGACGTTGATTAAGGTGGCCACACAAGCCTTAAGGGAACTACAGGACACACCTGCGCTTCTTTTAAGATGCAGCCACACCTGTCAACAACCCTGTGAGGGCCTGAGCAACCCGAAACCCTGCAGCACTGCATGAGATGAAGGCTCTAGTGGTCAGCTGATGTGAGATCAGGAACATTTGCTGAATGTTTCGGGGATGAATCCTCAACTGGTACTAAAGAGTTCTGGTTGAAAGAAGGGGAGCCACATTACAAGCTCTGTAACCACATTTTGGACCATTTAGCTACAAGCGATCACAAATTGGTGCCAAACACGGCACTTCCCAGCTCCCATTTTCAGGTCTGGCTTTCATTCTCTTTAAAGTCTAGCCTTGTTATCTTCCTTCACTGTTTTCGTGCACTGCCTTCTACACAGAGAATAACAAGTGGCTCTGGATAGGAAAACTACATTCCATCCTTATCACATTGTTGATATTCATTTATTCATTGCTTTTGTTGAAATTTTGATGTTTTGTTGCACCAAGACTCACAGTTCCACCCCAATCCCTGCATCTAAATAAATATTTTGTTGTAGTCTTTCATGTCCCTCTTCTTTTTCATTTTATTGTCTTTAAATCGTGACGCTGTTACAGGCTGAGAAACTTCAGACTCGCCTGCAGGAAACCGAGAAGCTCCTTTCTCACTTTGATTGCCGAGGTAGACTCGGAAGGCGGCCAAACCTGCAGAAGTATCAGATGGCTGGGCTTTACCAGCATGACCAGCTCCAGGGGGAGGATTCTCTTCCTAACGCTCTGGAGGATTTTCTGGCCTTCCAAGGTACAACACCCTGAAGATAAATCACCTCAGCTTGTCAGTATCTTTAATATTTTCCATGTAGTCCTGACATCTTAAGAGCATTTGCTTTGTGGAACATGAAGCTCGCTCATTTGCTGTCGCAACCGTTGTGTCACATTCCGGCTGCGAGACGATAACGCGCCATATCAGTGCATGCGGGACCAACAGGCAGGAAAGTGACATTAAACATCCCTCGACTGTCTGCAGACGGCCCGTTTCTCTGTCTGCGTCCTCCTCACTGGGATATTGCTTCACGGGCAACAAAAGCGATTAAATCAAGAAACAAGCATCAATAGCAACTTCTCCCAATTACCGTAACACAATGCTGATATATCCTCATTATCCTTGGAGGGGAACAGGCTTACAGGCTCAGCTGCACAAGCCAAATGGAGACAAATCATAACAATATAGAACAAAGTGCCATGCAACCAACTTAATCCCCATTTATATGACAGATAGTCCGTCTGTAATCCTGGGTTTATTATGCTCATAGTTGCAATCATGATAGCAGTTGTTCCATGTCTCCCTTCTAACACCCACGTCACATTCCAGCCCCATTTTTTAAGACGGTGGGTGGCTTGGTGGAGACTTAATGAGCATGTGCCAGGCTCAATGTGTAGGGACACAAGGCAAAACGACACCAAAGGGGAGCAAGCACACTTATTAACTCCTGTTTCATAAGACAAGGTACGCTACTAAATGAAACAACAACCTCGACATATTGTCCTCTTAACGCCCAGCTTGCATTTTAAGAGACCCCAGAAAATAAAGGAGAACAAGGAAAAGCATCCACAAAAAAATGAATGGGAAATAAGAAGGAGAGAAGCCGACAAGCTGAAAGGAGTTGGGAGTATAGTACTTTTTTTGGGGAAATTTTCCAATGAACGATTTAATGTGGTTTTATTTGCTTTGTTCTTTCAGAGGCACGGGAGGCCTTCATAAAACAATTTTCCTCGCTGGAAGTAGCTACAGGCACACTTTCAGCACAGCTGCATGGCCTTACATTCACTTTGAACTGCAGCATCAGCGTGACGCAGGCTGAGGGAAGTGATGGGAGGAAGGATGAAAGGCACGGAGGAGTGTGTCGCACCTTTACGGACGCTCTGCTCATGATCAAAGCCTCTGAGAAGCGGCTGAAGCAGGCCACACTGGACCTGGACAACATGGTAAGTGACTCAAATGTACTTTCCATTTAACATTTGTTCGTCTGTTTAGCATGATCAAAAGAGTTCCAAATGTCCTCTGTGAAAATATTCTCCAGAGAATGTATTTAAAAAGAAAAACATCTGAGGTTTGTAGGGCTTTGCCCTTTTTATAAGTCAACAAGCAAGTCATGGCTTTTAAGACCTGGATACACTGGATACTGCTGCAATGTGCAGCAAAAGAATTGTATGGTTGTTGCATAAAAAAGCAGGTCCAACCAGGAAAAACAAAAGCACATCAGTTTACCAGGTAATCACGAGGTTGCTTCTAACACATTTAAGCCTATAAAGTCCCACTCCAATCATCTTTTGATCTACTGTATTTTAAAAACACTCCCATTGGTCGTTCAATTAACATTATTCTTTTTTTAACCCGAAAAATTTTTTTTAAACTGATGTTTACTAAAACATTTGTAATTTCTGCAAAGTGGCAGAAGTTTATTAGAAATTCGCCCTCTGAGTTATGGGCGGGAATGTTGCCGCAGGGCAACCCCCTTGCTCCCTCCCTTCTGCTGAGGGCTCGGAACAGGGAGCTTGTGGTCCGCCTTGCATATTTTGTACATAACAAATAACCTCTTTTTCAAACAGCATTTCTTTTTGTCTGCTTCTGACTTTCAATGATTTAAATAAAAAATACTCAGAAATGCAATTTTGAGCTTGATTTTATTTATTTATCTTCTACATCATCAGAAAAATGCCACAAGAACATGTTAAAACCACCAAAAATAGGATTTTTATTGGAGTAGTCCTTAAAAATGACCAAAGTTAACAAAAACATGCTGAAAACTTGGCTCCATCACCTGTTTTACCTCTGTGCTTTGATTTAATATCCTAAATAAACATTCTGGGGTGAAACCATACTATGTTTTTTATTCCATCTTATATTTGACATTGAAACTGGATCACATGGGGGTGTGGCCTTCATTTCCATGCTCCCAGGTGTGTTAATCTCATCTCTTTTTGGAGTGGTATGTGTTCAATAACATGGACCAGCTACAAAGGTTGACCATTGACTGTATATGAGAACTGGACTGAGTGACCCCTCCCCCCTGGCGTTCTAAACAGGAAGTCCTCGCTGGCTCCAAGAAGCCAAAATCTCATAGTCTTCTATAGAGACAGAAACAGCTAGTACAACTTGTACATTCTTTTTGTTAGAATAACCATTCTTGCTTAGATACTTTTTTTTAACATGTTCTTGCTAATCCAAGTTTTTTCATGATATTCTTTCTTTATCGCAAGTTTTTCAAGTTATTCACTGACCAGTCAGATGCCTGAGTAAAAGCACTGATTGGAAGATGGTCCCCGTCTTGCCCTCCCATGTGTCGAACTGTTCCTGAGCAAGATACTGAACCCCACATTGCTCCTGGTGTTTATAAGTTGTCTTCAGTGTAAGGCAGTGACAACGCCGTCAGTGTGTGTGTGTGAAAATGGAACTGTGAATACTTTTGGGCCTTCAAGGAAGGTAGAAAAGCAGTGTGTATGCCATTTACCATTTTAAAAATCTGCTCTATTCAAACCAATGGGTGAAGTGACAGCAGAGTTTGGAGATGCAACATGTAGCATAAGCATCATGTAGTGTTTATGTTACATTTTTGCTTCAACTACAGTTAAGTAGAGTCCCACTAGAATCTAAGCATGGCGACTGTCCATTTAGCATTTAGTAAATGCTATAAATTCTATAAAAGACTCTGCAGCTTAACAGAAAAAAGTGAACGATTGTCAGGAGGAGCCAAGCCTAACTTTTCTTTGAAGCAAACTCATCATTGGCTTTTGAAACTACAGTACTGAACTCTAGAAAGCCCTTTCTGGGTTGTTGTTGTTTAGAGGAGCTGAGATCAATTCAGTGGTGTGTATTGGGGCAACAGTGTGAAACTCAGAGGTTAAAACAGGATTAACAAAATAATCATGAAGACTGGCTTCACCACAACTGCAGAGTTGAGTTCTTTTGAAGAAAACATCGAACAGAAATCAAAAAGAAAGCTCAGGAGTGTTTTTAAAGAAAGACCATCCTCCACAGCTGCTTCAAACTGAAGTCAATTGATTGAAATTGACCTTGTCAACAAAATGCGTTAGATTTGGATAGAAATGTTCTCGAGCTGTTTAAACTGCATTCTGTTGCACTTTTTTCTTAATCTTTGGACTTTAAGTATTTTTATGCTTTTTCCTAAAGTTGAATTATTTTGTAGTGACATGACAGCACTCATTTTTCATTTTTCAAACTATTAGTTACCTGGATGCTGTTGTCATTGATGCTGTGGTCTGTTCTTGTGTATATGTTTTGTCAGTATATATGTTACTCTAATTAGTTGTAGTATTTTTGACTAAATATATTTACTGACAGTTTTTTTAAGGTAGCGAAAAGATGACCACCCATTTTGGAATTAGTTAAGTGCTCTCTTTCCTGTCTTCAACGTGTAGAGCCTGCACACTGGCATTCTATTTTAAATTGAACAAATTCACCCTACATCATTATAAGATTCTTCCTGTGTTCTCAATCCTTTTTTATACAATCTATTTTAAATCAGATTAACATAATGTTTTTCTAGTAAAGCAGCCAATATTTGTCGATTGTTATGCTTCTATTCATGTGCTGAATTTGCATTTGCCACCTCTGTTTTGATCTGCAGCAAATTTGCTGCTTGACCAAAAGTGTGTTCTTAGGCGTACCAGGCCTGCAGCTTGTGGGTGGAGCTCCTTTCAAAAGTTTTTAGTCTAATCCCTACATTGATGTACTGACAAATCTGTACATTTCCTAACTAGCCAGTGCATGTTAGACACAAATGATGTGAAGAGATCTGATTTTTTTTTTTTTTTTAAGAACTCTACCAAAGCATGAGTAATCACGTCTCCATGTCAGTGTGACGAAAAGGAAGAGGCGTTTGGATGCATGTACAACTGGTTTATTAGCGAGTAATTACACATGGGCTCGGCAGGACACAGTCAAAACCAGGCAAGGGTCAGAATAAATGGGGAGACTGCAGAATAAACGTTTAGAATGTACGCAATAACAAAGCAAGACTTATGATCGGTCCCTGCTTGGTGCCAGACTAAATACTATTTGTAGATTGCATGATGAGGAACAGCTGGTTCGACCTGGGAGCAGAGGGAAAAGGCTGATGGGAGATGAAGTGAGAAAGATGCTCAGAAGAAAGTCAATACTCAGGAGATGGCTCCCTCTGGTGGTCAGAGGAGGAAATGGAAGTTCTCGCCCTGACAGTCTGGGTTCATAACATCACTTAAAGACTCTCCCACACAGTACAGTAAGATTTGCCATCTCCTGCAGGAGCTGCGTCTGAATGAAGGCTGCTTTCAGCTGTACTTCCATCTCTCTGTGACTTAGTTTGACGACTTGCTGGTCCAAGGATTTGTTTGGATTACACAGTCACAAGGGAACCTAAGTTTGGGTCTACCTGTGCTGGTCCCCAGCCCAACTATAATAAAGGGTTGTGTCAGGAAAAAGTCTGTCAAACCACCTGTTTTTTTTTCTGGTCAACTTGCTTGTCACCACCATCGAAGTTCTGTCCATCTCTCCTCCAGTATCTTTGGTACAAAGACTACTAAAAGATCAAAATAAGAGGTGGTAAAACAGTGGCTCCTGGTTATGCTTTTTTGCAGATTTTTTCATGCATTTGTAACACCAAGCATGGCACATTGAAATTGTTTTTGTGAATTGTGGGGGGAAAAAAATCCTTAAAAAAGTAGACCACATGAAGTTGCATTGCTCTCTTGCAGAAAGTGAGCTGTTCCCCACATCAAATCTTAGCTATATTAAAGGGTATGTGGCTCTGTGAACTCTTTGATTACAACTGGATCAAATGCATCCAAGCACGATCAGACAGACCAAATACAAGCGTGGCATCAAACAATCGATACATCAACTTTTGTTTACCCATAGAGGAGCAACTTCATCCATTTTTAAAGAAATACTTGAAGACTCCAAACAGCAGAAGTTCTTTCAAAAGAAGGCTGTCAAGCAGAAACTCTCGCCAAAAAAATGATGGTTTCTAACCCGCTTCTCTTGAGAAGAAAAATAAGCCAAACACTATCTGCTGGGTGACTTAAAAAGTTCCCTTTGAGAACGGTTTTCAATTTGAGAAAAAGACAAGAAGACAAAGATGACAGGAGTTGGTTGTGAACTTTTTTAACACATTGATTGGACCCATTGAGAGAATAGAGGACACATTATAGAAACAATTTTGGTAAACGTAAACAGAAATAGAGTAGATAAAGACTGCCAGCATCATCAAAATGCTGCAGCAGTGTTTCAGACTTGTCCGACCAGATAAAACTTAAAAAGAAAAAAATTCAGAAGTGATAAATTGAGTTACTGCTTCCTTTTATCCTGAATCTGTATAAATCACGCTTCTCTAAAGGGGTATTTTTCCACAATGAACTGCAAAGCTCTGGATATAGATTGATTTTTCTGACTGATCTCAGTGGGATACAACACCCTGATTTGAATTATAGTATTTAGAAAAAAATATGCTAATGTGCGTCACTTTTTTATTTAGGAAAACTAGCATAGTAATTTCACACCAGCATGTCAGTTTTCTCTGGGATTCTACAAACTTTTGGTTTAAACCTTTCATTTTCTGCTGAAAATTGTTTAACCCTTTAACCCCTTGGCTCCTGCATTTACAGTTTTTCCCAATTGGTTAAAACACATTTGTTTTAAAAATGTGGCCAATTTCACAATATCACAAATTCTAAAAGATATTCTTCATGCACAGTTAGAAAATAAATTGCTAAGCTTATTGTGCAAATTTGTTTCTTCTTTGAAACTAACTTACCTGGAGCAAACATTTTCTCAGGAGTAGTTTTTGATGACAAAGTCACAGTGGTAACAAACATGCCCAAAGTTCCTTTCAAAGTTCAAATTCTTACAGAACTGTGTTTTTTTATTACTCAGTCGAAAGACATGCACCACTTTTTTTTTTTTTTTTGGCAAAATGATTTTACTAAATGAAACAATTAACTTGAATACCAGTATGTAAAGATATGCATTTATTGCAAAACAAGCATGACTAACCTTGACTTGTCATGTGTGTGAAAAAAGAAATGTCTGATTGCATGTATCAATGCATTTAACAATTATTGTGAGGCTTTTATTTTTTGGAATTAGACTAGTTTAAACAAAACTAAGCACTAGCTATTAAAAACGTACTGTTTGCAAAACTAAATACATAAACAAAGCAAATTTTTAAAATCTAAAATCACAAACAAAATCTCTTAGATTTCATTCAAATTGAATTTTATACAACCTAATAATACATTTTATACTATTTCTAAGAAAATGGTTTGTATGTTCTTGAGTTGTCTGTACCTCGTTGTAGTTCATTTTGATTACAGTTACAGTACCAAAAATCTAGTGCAATAAGTGGAAATGACTCATTTTAAAAATAAAAACAAAATGTGAAAAAAAAACAGAAAACGAAACGACTGTCAGTTCGAATGTGATCTGTGTACTGAGTTGGTCCATCTTATTAAATCCTCATTAAATCTAAAACCAGAACTTCTTTTTAGAGCATAAACATTTTGTTTCTGAAATAATGACAATACCTATCAGTCTAACTTTATTGAACTTTAGAATAATGTTCCTAAAATAGAACTGAAAATTATGGTGAAACGTGTTTCTATTTTTTTGTCTTAAATCAGTTAAATCAAAATGAATTTAACTCATTTTATTAATGATTTCCTTATTTCTGTATCCTAACTCTTAATGAGACATAAAAATGATTTTGAGAAAAGTTGGAAAAGTTGGAAAGAAAAGAGAAGTTAAAACATCTTAAAACCTGTGGGTTCAATATCTTGAATGTCTAAAAACAAGATTTTAAATCTTTGAAAGTATCAATAGTTTGCAATAGTTTTTTTTTTTTTTTGGCTTCGCAAAAGCTGCAGAAATGTCTTTGGATGTATTGCCAACATACAGTACACAATTTGTGGTTGCTTGTTTCTCTATATGTGCTCAGATATCTTTATTCAGTATCTCTTCTGTATGCCTGAAGCAGGAGTTTAAATCTAAATCACAGTTCTTCCCAATTGCTAAAACACATTTTCTGAAATGCTATTTTCAAAATATAGGCTACACAAAATACTTTACTCAGTCAAATGCTCACTTCGAGGTCAAAATGAAGACATTACACACACACAGCAAACACACTACACACCAAAACACCAAACACGATTTTCAAAATAAAGGCTAAATGTACAAAATACTTGACTCTTTAGTCAAAAGCTCACTTTTAAGTCTCAAATAAGATCCTGTGGGGGATTTTAGGGGATGCAGTTTTGTTATTTCATTGATTTTTAACAGGTAAGCATTATGATCCAAAGACTTTGTTGTAAAATTGGTAGCTCTCAGCTCCATGAAACTGCAGGATGACTTCATTTCCTTGATTGCATTGTTAAAGTGTTAACATTTTTTATAGAAGTTTCTTTTGTGAAAGCATTTTTATAATTTAGCTTTTAGGCTTTTTCATTTCAATAATTGGATACATTTTTGGACCTTCTCACCATGCTGGTTGTCCATTCCTCCACTTTTTTTTCAGGTCTTTCCTTTTGATACGACGTCGACGCCTAACAAATGGAACCTGTTGGTCAATGAGTCACAGGTGCTTATGGAAAGGTGAGTAAGGTTTCTGGTGGTCAATTAAAAGCAAACATGGCTGGAGTAATCTCTGCTGGCCTCCTTTGTCAGCTTGTCACCTGCACTGCGGTTAGACTGCTTCGAATCGATGCTCTTGGCTTCTCGTAGTACGCTGCTTTATTGTTTAGCAGTTCCAGAAGCTTGGCCGAGAGATTCAATGAGGGGAAGGCATCGATGTTGAAATCTATTTCACCTCTCCTCAGGCAGGCGTAAAAGGCCATTATTCTATAAATGTTCCCTCCCTCCTCTTTTCCCTTTGTCCACCTTTTTTTTCTTTTCCCTTGCAGCCACAGAGAAATGGCGGACCTTATTGAGGCCGTGGCCACCAGGGCGCTACAAGCCTCACAGCAGACTTTCAGCCTCCTGATGGATCTACTGCAGGACAACTCCACAGAGGAGTACATCAGGAATCTAACAGAGCAGTGAGCAGAAAAACCCCAAACACCCACCATGATAAAGATTAACAGAAAGAGGGCTTATGAATGTGCTGCTTTCCGAACCAATCCATTCATCATTAAAAAAGGGCCCCTCTGAGCTGAGTGACCCTCTAAATTAGCATTCTTTTACACAATATCAGTGTAATTTAACTTCTCTGCTAGATGTAAAAACAGGTTGGAGTGGAGAAGTGAGACATTTGACCACAGGGGGACAGGTTTTCTCCGCTGTAAGCCGCATGTTTTCTGGATTTGCAGAGCACTCGCTGCTTCTCCTAGCGTGTGATTGCTCTGAGGATTATCCCGAATGCTAGACAGAATGATGCAAAGAGCCCACCGGTGGCCATGATGTGAGCAAGGAGCGAGAAGCTCAAAATTGATTAGCTCCTTCTAACAGTCAGCTTGATTCAGGAAAGGTTGTGTTCGTGTCTGTAGCACTGTTACACGTCGGTGCGTGTCACTTCCTAGGATGCAAAGTGAGCTCTTTACACACAAATGGACTGCGCTAAGTTGCATTTTTTATACATAGTTCCCCTACATGTTGGCACTTAAGCAGATCAGAGGCTTTTCAATTCAATTTTATTTATTTAGCCCACTATCACTACCATAGCCGTCTCAATGGGCTTCACACCTGTATTTATGCAAAGAACATGAAGTCAGTCATAAAAAAATAAACAATAACTGGTTGCTAAACTGTACTAAACAGAATAAGATAAACTGGCATCCCTGTCCTTAGACCCTCATTCTCGGTGAGGAAAAACTCATTAAAAAAAATCTTTGGGGTAAAAAAATATAAGAAACTTCAGGGACGTCCACAAGAAGGATGGATCCTCTGCCAGGACGGACAGGCAATGTGCTAGAACTGTTAAAGAAGAATTAGCTTATTTAACTTTACAACTACATTTTTAAATAAGCAACTACATGTGTGAATAGTGTAGTTGATGGGCTTCATCCAGATGAAACTGTGGGACAGCTGGGAGTGCGAGACAAGCCAGAAGTGAGCTCCAAGGCCAAAAACAGGAGCACAGACGATCCACCTGAAATCTCTCCTGCTCCCGCGGAGGGGAGTAGGAAACAGGGACAACATATGAATTGTACTGCACCAAACAGAGGCATGATGAACGAAATAAAAACTAGTGCTGGGTAAATGATAGAGGACAGACAAGCAGTCCTGCATTTTGTGAGCAAAGTGTTCTGTTTGGTTGTTAAGGCACAATGAGATATTTAATATAAGATGGGGCCGTACCATTCAAGCCCTTATAGGTTAGTAGGAGGATTTTGAACTTGATTTTAGATTCAACTAGAGGCCAGTGAAGTGAAGCAAGCACAGGAGTAATGTGTTCTCTTCTGCTGGTTCCTGCTAACAATCTAGCTGCTGCATTTTGAACAAGCTGAAAACCTTTTAGAGAACTTTTAGGACACACCGCTAGCAAAGAGTTACAGTAATCTAGCCTAGACGTAACAAATGCATGGATGAGTTTTTCAGAATCACTCCTTGATCAAATAATTTGCAAGAATGTTTTGCAATTTTGTTGCAGTCAGAAAATGACGAGACAACAACCTTTATTGGAGTCATACATGTATTTCTAGGTTTTTGAAGGTCTTTTTGGAAATCAATTTGAGACTAAATATCATGAATCTAGTCAAATGTGGAAATCACAGAACCTTAGAGACTTATCATTTGTTTCAGAAAAAGAACTAAGAAGGTCAAAAGAGGAGACAGATTTACTGCGCACTCTAAAAGCCCTACATTCTTTTCAGAAAACCACAGCGTGCTTAATAATCTGGAGTATCTTATATATTAATTAATTCTTGTTGAGTTTACTGATGTTGAAGCAATTTTAAGAAGTGCATGGTGCTCTGTTAAAATGTTGGGTTGAGTGGTTTTGTGAACAGGCTAATGAGGTGAACATGTAGAGGTTTCAAACTGTTTTTTTCTGCATATATTCCTAACAAGGTTGGAAGTTAGCATAGCCAGTAAAGTTTGTTTTAGTGATATCAGTCTACCTTTTTAACTTCTTTTTAACCTTGTTGCAAACAAGGTCAGGAATGAAAGGTATTGTGAATACGCTAACATGTATTGTGCTACAAACAAGTTCTAGAATTACAGTAAATGCTTCTTATAGTTGGTGCACCTTGTATATAAGTTGGAAAATAGACCATCCAGTGATGAAGCACCTTATAATCCAGTGCACCCCAAAAAATAGGCAAATCTGTACAGGGCATGCAGCTGCTTCGCACAAAATTTTCAGATCAGAGACCATTCAGTGAGCCCATAGAGTAAAAATTCATTCACATTTTTTCGATGGGCATGTGGCAGTGAATACATTTGAGACATAAAGTATTAAGAGTACCTAAAAAAGAGATGCATTTATGTGTTTTTTTTTTTTATTTCAGTTATATCAATTTTAAACATTCGACAGTGCTCCCAACACCGTTCCTGGTTATAATATGCTTTCTTCACAACCTTCATGCATTCCATTTGTAACCATATTTTTCCATACCTTTATTTATGTTAATTCCTAATGGAACTAACCTATAATATGACAGGAAAAACACTGTTGTGTTTTTTTTATCCTGAGCTAAGAGTTCACAGCTCATTTCTTTGCTAGCATCTTCACACGCATCTCTTAAATGTTAGTAAGAGGTGCTGATTTTCTCAATTCATCCTCCTTTTTTCTCATTTCTGTCAGGATTGCACAGATGCAGCAGCAGAAGGAGAACTTAACTTTGCAGCTGAATGATACCACAGCCAAACAGCAGGCCCTGAAGGAGGAAGATGCTGTTTTAAGGCTCGCCCTCAACAATATCACATCATCCTTTCATCAGCTGCTTCTGACTGATGCCAGAATATCATCAGAGAACGGCCAAACAAAGTTCAACCAAACAAGTGCACGCAACGACACCGCTGAGGTCAGACTGCAACCAGAGAGTGAAGCTATTGCACTGCCAACTGAAGAGCCACTGGTTGTTCTGTTTAACCTTTTTGTTTGGATAGTGCACAACCACGTTTCGTGCATGTGTGCACGATATTCACTTTAGCCGTTGTTCGTTCTGATGAAATTTATGAAAAAATATCTTCACAAGAAAACATGCGAAAACGGCAGTGATTGAAAATCAACAAAGAAAATGCAAAAGCAACAGGAACTGTTTTTTTTTTTTTTCTTAATACATTTTCAAAAGTAAGGACATTTACAGGCACAAAAAATCAATCAAAAAATCCAATCAAAGCTATACATGAAAAATATATATTTTTATTCTCTAGTTCACTTCAAATCATTTGTATAACATAATTTTATTAAGTACTACATTCATCCACTTTCTGAAGCCGCTTAACCCTTTTGAGGTCACGGGCGGTGCAGCCGAGTCAAACCAGCGACTGTTGAGCAACAGCAGGTTATCCTCTGAACAGATCACCAGTCTGTTGCAGAGCCATAAAACAACAAAAGGCAATAACTAGGAAACTGTGGAGAGGACTGACAAGCAAGAGAAAACCTCCAAAAGAATCAAACTTCATCAAGGCGACCATCTGCTGTGACCAGTTCATGTTGGCGGTTGAAAAAGAGACAAAAGAAAAAAACTGAAATATCTGTTATAACATTGGTCCCCAACCCCTGGGCCGCATACCGGTACCAGTCCATGGGACAGTTGTTACTGGGTCACACAGAAAAAACACAATCTACATTTTTTACTTTTATTTTAGTCTAATTCTGAAGGAAGTTTATTTTGAAAAACTACTGGATTCTCCCCACCATATCCAGTCATTATTGACACAAGTCAAGTCCCTCTGTCACATGTGGAAACTCCATCTGCTGTTTTCTGAAAGGGGATGCGGTACATTGAATCCCCCAAGCTAGCAAAGTTAACAAAAACTGAAAAAATGTAAACATGTCTTTTGTAGAACAGAGCTAGGAAGGAAACAGAAGAAGAGCCTTTGACTTCAAAATAAAACAAATCTGCATTTAACAGACAAAAACCAAAAACTCCAAATGTGGATTTATTGTGGCAGTTGTTCACACACCATAATAATAATGTATCATTTTCAGCAATATTCAGTCCAATGTCACAAGGATGCTGCTAATAAAGTTGCTCAAATGGTTGTCTGACATTAAAGCAGTCCGTGGCCTGAAAAAGGTTGGGGGCCACCATGTTAGAAAACAAAAAAGACGATGAAGATTTTAAGTCCAGATGCTTCAAGACATTACCTAGATAAATAAGAACTGTCACCTTTCTGGTTAAAATGTAGACAGAGCATGCTTATTTTGCAGTAGGAATAAAGATGTGGCTCGTGGTCTAAATTTATAGTTATTTAAATAGAAGTACTCTTCAATACTAAATAGTTATTGAAAAACTGTTGTGAAAACTTTCAAAAGTCCAACAAATGTCACAAAGGTAGAAAATTAGCTCGTGCCTGAAGCCGTCTGTAATCCCACAGACTGCTAGAACCTTATTAAATCACTTCATTATCGATAACAAACACCCAGTTTAGCAAAACTGTCCTTTTTCAGTCAACTCCACATCAGCTGTAAATGTAATGAGTTGGACTGTTTGTACATCTGTTTGTCTCATTTGAATGGCAAACACTTGGAGCTAAATCCTCTTTGTCTGGAAAATGTTCATTTGGACAAAATGTTAAGTGGTGATCGTGTGAGCTTACAGGTAAAGTTCGATTTTGACAGAAAAACTTTACACAAATATCTGTCATGGCTGAACGATCTATTGCCGATTGTGGTCACTGACACACACACACACACACACATACACACACACACACACCCCATTACTTGCTATAAATTAATCTAACTCGGATAAATCAAACAGTTGGTTGTAGTTTGTGTTGACTGGTTTGGGGCGGCATAAAATGACATTTCGAGAGCTCCTCCTGATTTCCGTTTTGACACATAACAGGCACAGACAGAAGATCCAGGCAGAGTTTGCTGCTTATAGAGCACAAGATATTCCAAAGGAGGATGATTATCTGTTGCAGCATCCATGAGAAGACTAAATAAATGACTGTCACAGTTGCTCTTTTTCACTTAGATTTAAAAGTAAAGAAAAGTTGTTGAATGTCATCCCCTATCCTTATTTTCTCACTGCTTCCTGTCAAGTGGGGTGAAAACCTTCTCAAAAAAACAGAGAAGCTCAACCAGCAAATTCAGACTGAAGACGACCTCATCGGGAGGATCAGGGAGGAGATGGAGCCTGGGATACTGGCAGCCAGTGAGAGCTTGGAGAAAGCGGAAAGCATCGCTCAGGTAACCACACTTATATTTACTTGAGAAAATGGAGGAAGTAGCAGAGATGACTTGGCAAATCCTAATTTCTTTTTTTTCTCCAATGAATATTATAACATATATAACAATAAACTGCTTCAAAGAAGAAATCCATTCACTGGGCCTTATATTTAGGCTAGTGGCTCCAGAATCTACATATCAAAAATCCTTTACTTAGGAGAGTTTATTGGCTCCAGAGACCTTAGAACCTGAGTGCCTTGTGCAATATTGTACTATTTTTCCAAATTGCTCTCTTCTTGACATAAATACAGATGTTACCTGCATTTTCTGGAGGCAGTTGTGAGTTACAGCCCCAGAGTGCTCCACTTACCAAATACTGTAGACCACTTTTGCTTTCTCCATCCTTGTCATTTCCAGCTCCTCTGTCAGCCCCTTACTTCTCTTCTTTTCAGCCTTGAATCTAGACCTCATATTGGTTAAAAATTATACAAAATTATTTTGACATGCGCAGAACTAGCTAAAATACCAGAAACAGCCATAGAAGTAGGGGAGTTCTTTTGTAAATAAAAATGGCGGCTGTGTTTGTGTTTTTGAAGTGTTTGATCTGAATGCGTCTGATTGGGTCGAGTACTCCGAATCGCATTTTTACATTTTTATTCTGATCAAGCTTTTATTTCGATTACTTGTGTCCATGTAAGCACAGCTCGTGAAAATGAGCCCTGATTATAGAATCTAAGCAATAATAATAAAAATATGTTTCATTTAAAGGTTCCTATCTGACACGTATACAACATAAAAACAATGAAAAACATCAAATCACACAAAACAAGAGCAAAAAAATGACAGAAGATAAAAGTTTATCTAAATATAGTATTGTTTCAGTCTGGTTGGTCCTTTTTTATCCAACAACGTAATCTTGCTTTTCATTGTTTTTAACTAAAAACTGAAGTCTTCCAGGCAGGTGTATTTGAGGAAAGTCCATTCTGTCCAAAATGAACAGTTTCTCTCTCGCCATTCACAGTTTTTCCCTCCCCTCAGGTAAAGAATCTGATGTCATCCTGGACAGGCCTTTTTCATTTCATTCTCCTCACTACTCACTTCCTACACTTTTCTCGACAGACAAACATTTTCACACATTTCTGTTAGTTTTAGACTCTTCAAGTTTAAACCTTCATATAAAAAAAAGTCAAGTATTATAGAAGAAAAACAAAGATCTAATCGCGATCGAAAATGTATGTAAATGCGGTGAGCTTTAATGTATTCGGTAGAGGAGACACAGCATGGAAGAAATTGACTGACAATTCTCCACAGCCAACAAGGATGCAGAACACACTGCACTGTAAAAATAAAAGTGCACATTTAGACAGAAAAAAATCCACAAAACGCCAAGACTGATGAGGTGAATTCCTATATTGAAGGGACCACTGTATTTCTGCAGTCAGAACTAATCAAAGTTTCACACTAATTAGGCTTTTTTTTCTTCTTCTGTTTATTTCACATGCAGTACACTTATTTGATGTTCACGCTCCCAAGATTTAATTCAAATTTTTAGCTACAGGGAAAAATTGTAATCAACTTTTATCACTTTTTTATTTTTGTTTTAATAAAGTTACTGTTTGACTTTTAATTCTGACAATCACATTACTATTGTATCACTCTCAATTGGAATGACCATTCTAACAAAACTTCATCTAAATTAAACTTTTTAATCTAATAAGTGAGAAATTAGGTGTTGATTTATTTTATAAGCTAAAGCAACAATGTCAAGATCCAGATTAATTGGAAGAGGTTATGAAGAAAATACTCTATAATTTAAAGATTTTTCATGCCTAAATATAAATATATTTTTTTAGAATTAATCATTTTTGTCAGTATCCTTTAAAAAATGTAGTTTTAAAACTTTCATTACTTTTTAGAGAAGTGATTTATGCTAAGGTCACAAATGCAACAGCCCCCGTGCGTTGGTGGAGCATCGGCAGAATCTTGCCGCCTCCTGGTTTTTTGAAAAAATCGTTGGCGTGGTTATGTATGTAGTTTGGCAGTCAGGCAGCCGTTAGGCAGGTGTGGAATACAAAATCTGTGATTGGAGCTCTGGAGCGTCATCTCAGCATCAATCACACTTCGTCAATACGCAGGTCTCAGAGTTGCTGCGGCGCTGTCAACGCCATGATGAGTTTTGTGCAGCATTAATGCCGTCTCCCCATTTGGACCCACGGTGGCCAGGGTTGCCATATTGAGGTCTGGTCATCACAGGGTCCCCAGCCCACATCAACATCCCTCATCGAGTGCCCATGCCGCTACAGTATGATTTCTAACAATCGGACGATTGCAGTGGGACGGCAGCACGGGGGCAGGGAGGTGGCTGGAGGATGGCAGTTAGAAATCAGCTAATCATCAGATGATTTTGGGGACCTTGAACACCCTTCTATCAGTCACTGGACTGCTGCTGCACTGCCTCCAAATGTGCCTGGGTGGTCACTGACCAATATCAATAAATCATCCGGTCGCCTTTTAATTTTAACTTTTTCTTGAAAACTTTTTGGCCACCCTCCGGCATGTGCAAAATATGACCTGCCACCTCCCGAATGCAAATGCCATCGCAATTTTCTGAAAAACTTGCATTTAGGCAGCTGGGATATGTGACTGTAGTCTAAGTTGAAATGTTGTATTATCCCAGATAAAAAAAATTAGCAAGGTTCATGAGGCTAAAACCAAGCAACAGAAAATGTGTTTTTCATTTCAGCAGTAAGATCTGTCTGCATATGTTCAGAATGAAAGCTGGAAAAGTTTTCCTTTGAGTTTTACTCGGCTTGGAATTCTAAGCAAAAGATTGCTTAGAAATGGATTCAAAAGCAGATCATCTGAAAACCCGGAACACTGTTGTTGTGTTCAAGGTAAGCGACATCAAGAGAATTCCCCAACCAAGCCTGTAATCTTTTCTTAAACTTTTGTATCTTGCAAAGGTGGTTCCGGGTTTCAAAAGCTTTTTATCCTAAAAAGGGAAACGATCTTTCTGCTGCATTGTCTGAATGAGTATTTTTATACAACAATTTCTTTATTACATTTACATCTGATGCCTTATAGCCTCATAAAACAGGCCTTGGACCCCCTTTTTTAACAGCTTCAAAGCTGGGACTGACATGCTTTTGTTTTGAAAGCATGTCTGCCTGTAAAAGCAGTCGAGGATCAAAGTTGCAGCGAGCAGCAGAGGCAGTCACACACCTGAATGGTGTTTCTGTAAAGAAGGAGGCGACTGGCGCTGCCAGCTTGCTGTGTGTAGGCATACACCAATTTGGAGCCAAGCTGACTATGTTTGGTGTGTAAGAGTAGAGCTCTCTCTGTGTTCACATTTCATGGCTGCTTTGAGGAGAAAAAAAGACTGAGAAAAGGGGAGTGGGTTACATGTGGTATGATAACAACAAACACTAGGATGTAGGTTGATGTGAAAACCGCAGCTCCAGTGGATTTGAGGGGTTTGCGTTCTTAAAGAAAAGTTAGAAATAGATCTTTTGGGTTTTGTCAGATGCCGGGTGAGTTCTCCATGGAACAGACTCAGTTGTCAGGGCTGTGTTGTCGCATGCAGAAAACGTTTTTCATAAAAAAGAGGTTGCCCATGTGGTTAAAGAAACCACTGAAAAATGACAGTTTTTGATGGAGGGCAAAAATAAAGATAAATGTTCTTCAACTCAGGCATTCGTCTTTTCCCTGGGCACAAAAAACTGCTTTTCCAATTCTATTGGATCAAGTATGTGAGTCAATCTGCTTTTAGCACAGATTAGAGATTTACTATTTGTTGCTTAGTAATCAGTGTTTTTTTAAAGTACAGAGTTTAGAAAAAAAAAAAAAGTTTAGAAAAAGAGTAATTTTTTGAACTTTTCTTGAAGTGGAGAAATTTCCCCAAACTGCTGAGATTTTTTTAAAATTAAAAACCATTTTATTATTGCAGAAAAACATTTGATTTGTTTTACCAAAAGCTAACGGTTTGGCTTTGTTTTAGGGGACTGTTTTCACAAGTGTCGCTCAAACTGGATTTGAGGTTTGTGAAAACAATTCAAGTCTGACTAGAGACAAAAATTAGAATTTGGGATTCCACCGATTTATTTTGAAAGGACAAGAGAGTTTAATTGATGTTAATGCATCACCAGTTTGGTGTGAGGCTTAATGTATTTTGCTCTGTAGTTGTGAACTGCCACAGTTCGGTGAGATAAAAACTTAGTCAGTGAGCCAAAATGTTCAAACACTACTTTAACCATTATTTTTCATTTTCATTTCAGAGCTGAAGGTTTCATAAGCACTGTTTCATGCCTTGAACAAATTCTGATGCATAATTTTTCCTTGTGTCGTTGCAAAGCTGAAGACTCAAGCTGAAGAGTTAAACGCTGCAGCGCTTTCCTCTGTAGTGACGGGGAAGGAAGTGGAATCAGAAACCATCAGCTTGTACAGACATCTGGAAAGTGAGTCTCAATATTTCTTTTAAGTTTTCTTAAGTTTAAGTATGAAGCACTGATGCATCATAAATTAAAATGTCAAACTCTGAGATGAAAAAGTCAAAAGAGATACAGAATCTAGTATTAATATAGAATTTTTCATCAAAGTTGTTGTAGCTTGACCCCCCCTTGTCATGTTTTTTCAAAAATTTGTGGCAGATTTTCTTGAACTTAAATTGAAATCAAGATTTGTTTTTTAGGACCAAGCGTGTGCTTCAAAATTCAAATATTGAGTGCTCAGTCAGCCTGAGCCCTTGTAGATGGCATTTCTAATAAAACAGAGAATGTCGAAAGCTCTGGGGGAAAACGCACAAATGTAATAAAACCTTTTATCCATCATGTTCAGACATGGTGGAAGAGTGGCCCCACCTGCAGGCTCAGACCAAAGCTGCAATGAAGAAGGAGAAACACCTGAAAGAAAAAGTTCTCCCTGATATCAGAAGGAGGGTCTCACAGGTTGAGAAGAGCCTACAGCCAGCTGTGGAAAATGCCAGCCTGTTGAACAACGCTACCAAGGAGGCAAAGCAAAGGACTCATAATGTAGAAAAGGTATGTCTGTTTTGTTTAACCTGTTTAGCTATGCCTATCAAAATAATGCAATTTGTGATACTTTCATGAGGATTATTGTGTTTTTTATGTATATCTCCAACACATCCTAATGTTTTTTATGAATCGAACCCTTTTCCAGAAACTCAAGAATCAACATTAAGTCAATTTGCAGCTAGCATGATGCACAAGTAATCCCTGTTTTTTCTAATGACTTTTAATGATAAACCCTCCAAAAATGTCAGCTGTGAACACAAATAACAGTTATTTATTTTAATCAGTCAGAAACATTCTCGATTGAATTTTCTTTTAACACTGGACCCCGGTCAATGGTCTCAAAATGTATCCACCCATGCAAGTGTGCTGTTAAACAATTTAAAGTCCCACTCCAACTATTTTTTTTTCTTCCCAGTGGTCTTTCAATTACGATGATGCAGTTTTTCCATATGCAGAATTTCATTAGAAGTTAGCTCTACAAATTTCCCATCACCCCATTGTCTACACTCTCTCCCACTAGCTTACAGCTCCTCACAAGCCCAAGCTAACATTAGCGTAGCAAAAACAGTGATCGAGCAATGTCAGAGCTATGCAGCCGGGCAGTTGAGTCCCACTCAGACAAGGAAAATAAAGATGTCTATGCAGTGACATGCGGCGAGATTCACGGCTGGTGAGGCACTGGCGTCAGTCCGATTTGCAAAAATGTTAACTTTACAAAGTAGCTTATTCACCATTTGATTGGCAGCAGTTAAAGTGTGTTGTTTAAATGTCATTTTAACATTTTTCTTCCGTTTTCAAACTGTAACAGTAAAAAAATCACCAAAATTGTTATTATTGACTTACTTTTAGTTATAAATGAAGTCCGTTAGAAATAAAACTCCCTTGTTTATGTTTCTATGGTTGCTCATTCTGAAGAAATGCATTAATAACCTGTATGTAGAAGTCTTCCTTTTCTTTCTTCAGTTTTAAAACTCTTCTGTCTCAGTGGAGATCACCGCCAGTGACGTATCTAATCAAATATTTAAGTGTAGGAGTTTAAAAACGTGATCCTCATTTAGAAGATGATGCTAAATACATGAGCATTTTATAAAGACTAAATGATAAAAAAGACTAAATGAGTTGCAAACTGGCACCGATGTAATTAGACAGACGGCGAGAAATAAGCAAATCAAGTAATTTTTTAAAAAGAGCATCTTTTATGACGATAAAAAGACAGAATTACTAAAGCGCATGCGTCAGTTTCAGCTCCAGTCAGTGTGTGTGGCGCTGGGGAAGGGAGAGGCCGCTGCTCATGGCTTCATCCGCCGCTGTCTCGGGTATTTGAACAAGAAACTTGTAAATTCACTGAAGATACATTGAAAACCCACACAGAAAAAGATAATCATAGACAAGACATGTCTAAAAAATAACATTTGATTTTCATTTTTAAATTAAAAGAATTATATTTATTTTATTTCATGTTTGCGTTTTTAGGCTGTATTTTGCACCCCTGACTGCACGTCACTGTATTAATGGGTCTACAGCGTTTGTCTACAAGTGGAGGATTTAGAATTGGGGCGGGAATTATACCAGAGCATGCTAAAAAAAAAAAAAAAAAATCAAAAACATGATTTTCATTGGATTGGGTCTTTAAATACTCGGTTCAAAGGAAACATCAACCAGGTCTGGTTTTTCACTTTAGGAAAACTTTTTTAATTCTCAAGAAGGAATCTGTCAGTAAATATAACATACGCAAAAGGTAATAGTAAAGAAAATTGTACCGGATTAGTGATGAAGTTTTAAACCATGTCTAAAATGTAAGAAACTGTGATAAGATTTCTGTGGTAAAATCATTTTTTTATGTCTATGTCCTCCATCATCAGAAAAATGCCACAAAAACAATCCCCAAAAACAATTACATCAGAGTGGGACTTTAAATGTACACCACCATTAAAAGAACTCACCAAAAAGGTTCGATCCAACATGGTTAGAAGCATGTAATCAAGCTACAATAGATTTTCATCATCAGTCCTTTGTTGCAGAATTTTTTTGGACACAAGAATCAGTTGTGTGTTTAGAAGAAGAGGCATGAATCATAGATTAAAAAGAACATCCTGCCTCCAGGGAAACATGTGATAGTCTCTTGCATTGCTTCTTCCTACTAAAATAGATTCAAACAAGTGTGGGGGGGGCTCCAAGAAGAAAGTAAAATTAGTGTTTGAAGTGGATTTGGCAGCTTTTTGAGCGATCATTGGCTGCCTGATTTGATTTTTATCGATAATCACTGAAATAATTTGTAAAAACCGAATGAGGAAACTTTCCAAAAATTAATTAACCTCTTTAACAATTCAAGAAAAAAAAGCCATTCAACCTATTTATTGATTGATTTTTGGCCAACAGCAAAAGAAAATCCCAGATTTTGTCACTAAACCTCATTTGTAACAGGAGTTGAACAATTTGGTTACCTGGACAATGATCTGCATTTGAGAATATCTATGTGGAGGAGGAGGTAATTATGCAATTAGGCCTCTTATGTAAAGTTTTTTTTCTTATTTTGATAATTCAACAGCCATGCTTTTCATTTCTTATTTTTTTCATTTTTCATCATTTTAAGATTACAAGGATGTGGAGCCTATGAGCATTTATATTTTTTTAAAAGTTTTCTAAATCCTCTTTGTTGCACAACCACAAGCATATTTTTTCACTCTAAGAAAATGTTTTACATAACATAAATATATTAAGAATGATTTAGTCCCTTCTGATAGGTTCTTCGTCATGTTCTTTAAGTAATCCACATATGAGGATACACTTTTTATTTGGATCTTTTCATATTCGTGTAGTTAAATTCTGTTTTCTATTGTTTATTTTTCATTTAGGAGTCCAAAGCAACTCTCATCCAAACCAAGCATACCAGGACTGCAACTAGTCACCTCAACACTCACATGGACTCTGCTTTACAGCAGCTGTCTGAGCAGGAGTTGCAACTGAAGAATTCAAAGATCCAGACATCCTCTGAGGTACTTTTATGATCAGCTGGCCGTTCTCTGACGCCGGTATATGAGTGGATAGAAAACTGTTTCATGATCTACAGTTTTTTTAAAGAAAACGTGTGTGGAGTAAATTAGTTTTTATTTTAAAAAAAATAGTAGACTACTCAAAAAATAAAGGGAACGCCAAAACAACTCAACGCTGCTCCAAGCCAACCACACTTCTGTGTAATGAAAGTGTAGGAAGCAACACTGACTCACAATCAATGTCCCATGTTGTGAAATAGACAACAGGTGGAAATAATAGGCGATCAGCAAGACGCCTCCATTAAAGGAGAAGTTCTGCACATGGGGACCACAGACAACTTCTCCGTCCTTATGTTTTCTGGCTGATGCTTTGGTGACATTTGAATGCCGACATTGTTGTCACTCAAGTGGTTCCGTGATACGGCGTCTACAACCCACACAAGTGACCCAGATAGTGCAACTCGTCCAGGACGACACATCAAACGAGCTGTGGCAAGACGGTTTGCTGTGTTTGTCAGCGTAGAGTCCAGAGCATGGAGGCGCTACCAAGAGACAGGCCAGTATATCAGGAAATGTGGAGGAGACCGTAGGAGGGCAACAACCCTGCAGCAGGACCACCACCTCGTGCAAGGAGAAGCAGGAGGAGCACTGCCAGAGCCCTGAAAAATGACCTCCAGCAGGCCACCAATGTGTCTACTCAAACTGTTAGAAAACCTCCATGAGGATGGTATGAGGGCCCAACATCCACAACCGGGAGTTGTGCTGACAGCCCAACACTGTGCAAGATGTTTGGCATTTGCTTGAGAACACCAAGATAAGCACATTTGCCACTAGCGCCCTGTGCTCTTCACAAATGAAAGCAAGTTCACGCTGACCACATGTGACAGAGTCTGGAGACGCCATGGAGGACACTCTGCTGTCTGGAACATTGTCCAATATTGCCCGGTTGGCAGTAGGTCAGTAATGGTTTGGGGTGGCATTTCTTTGGAGGTACGCACAGATCTCCATGTGCTCACTACAGGTAACCTGACTGCCATTAGGTACGGAGATTAGATTTTCAGACCCCTTGTGGTCCAAGTGTGGGAGGAGATCCCCTAGAGCACGGTCCGCCGCCTCAATCAAACCCCAATCTCGATCAAAAGCAGCTCTTGAAAACCTGAATCTGTTCTTGGGTCAATTGGAAAATTCATATATCCAAAATGAAGCCGTCATGCATGGAGTTGGAAAATACACCCTGCCAACTCACCCCACTGAAACGGAGCAGGTGAAGCGGCTGTCCCGATGCTGAGAAAAGCGTTGCATAGTATAGGCAGAAATGGCATATTAGCCTGGGGAGAATTCCCAACTTTTCTCTTCGTGGCGGGAAGACCCATAGATGTAAGAACTCAGAATCGAGAAGACTGCTTAAGCTATATAACACCAAACACCTTACTGCTGGCAGATTCAAATGTCCTGAGAGGTCAATACAGACTTGGCAGAGTTGTTAAGGTAAACAGCAACAAGTTGGGGTTGTCAGGGATGTGAATGTAAGGACGTTCCCCAGCAAATATCCCTTCCATGATCCTACATCGAGATGTTAGGCGCGTCATTGTCATTTTAACAGTTGACAGGAGTGTACTCAAATATGGATGAAACCAATTTCTGACCTCCTTGAGTTCAAGAACCAGGAGCTGAAGTGGGAAGTGTCAGTTTCAGTCAGTTTCTCAGAGATTGAGTGTCTCCACCCGGTCCAGACATGCCCATGTGAACAACAAACACCGACCTCACCGCATTCACAATGAAAAAGCTCTCACACCTGCATCTCTATTTGGTCTGATTCCACTCCAGTGCTAGAAATCAAACCAAAGACACATCCAGTACGGACTAATTTTTGAATATTAAGAATATCTTAATTGAACTCCGGAGTCTTAATGCCGTGCTTATTGGTTCTAAGTTAAACTCAAGATCATTTTGATATGTGTTTGATATATGTTTAAGTTTATTGAAATGTTCAATTAAACAATTAATTTCTTTCTTTTAAAGTTTTCTGCCTATCATTATGTGCATCATCTATCTTTATATATAAAGAAAAAAAAACAATCTGCCAAAATAAACAGAAAAGAAAAGCAAGGTGGATGAGTCATTGAGTTGATTCCATGTTCTTTGGAAAACAAGGGAAACGCTGCCTGTCGCATCAGGCAGGAGTTGGAGAAGAACAAAAGACTCGACAAATGTTTTTCTCAAAATTGTATGACTTTATGCTGGAAAATGTTGACATCTTTTTTTCCTCTTAATTTTAGGATTTTATTGATGTAAAATCTAGATTTTTTTTGTCATATTTTGTGACTTTATTCTCTTAAAATGTTGATGTTTTTCTCATAATTTTACAATTTTATTGTTGTAAAAATGTTGACTTTTTTCTCCGAATTTTATGACTTTGTGCTAAAATATATATTTTTTCTCATATGTATATTTGTTTTTATTGTAATAATAATTTTTCATACATTTCCTAATGGATTATAAAAAGGAAAAATAATAAATGTATATTTTATACACCATAGTAAAGAGATGCTAGTTCTGCATCATTCTGCTCCCACACTACAGTTATTCCTATTTTCCATGTTTGGCACGTATTATTTGGATATACAATATGTTCAGTAATTCATGACATTGACTGGAACCAGTTCATTTGACCTTTTTCATTATTTGTTTGCCCTCAGTACTAGTTTCTCATCTGACCTCTCATCCTTTGATCGCAGAGTTTCAAATATTCTGAAATTACTTTAGGTTAGTCTATACAATAAACAAATACTTATATTACTTTTGAAACATTGGATTCTCACAGACGGATCCTCTCTTTTATTGTACTGCTTCAAACTACCGTGTTTCTTTTCATGGCCAGCCTGAGGTGTCCCTGACAAACATAATGGAGGACGTGGAGACCGCCAAACTCCAGCTGGAGGCTTACTCTGCTGCACTCACGGAGCTAATCAGCAAGATTGGTAAATCACTCTGGATGATTGTCACTGTAGCTACGTTTTAGTCTTTGTGAACGTAAATGTAATTCATCTTGGTTTTACTTAAATGTCACTTCACTAAGGACTTCTGGGCTTTTTAAAGCCTCATTTAACACGGAAACATTTGCCACATTTTTACCCAAGTAGTGTAATAATTCTCATTCAAAAGTGTGAATGGATTTGAAAAATAAAAGTGTTTTCCCGGTATTTCTAACAGAATTAACAGTGAAATTAACTGAAATCTTTTTTTCATTTTTTTTATAGCAATAAGATTTCATGTCATTAACTAGAAAAGCCAGAATTTGGCACTTCATGGTCTGTGTGTTTGTACGGCTGTTAGGATGATGAGCACTGTAATTATGATATCACGCAGGCTGACAACTCCTCAAATCAGTAATTTTGGCTATTCGTTAATGAGCGACAGTCTGAAAAACTGATCGCTGAGAGTCTGCGGTTTCTCTCCCCCCTCCATCTGTCCCCACTCCCGCATGTTGTGACCAGATGGGAGCGTGCCACTGGAGCGGTTTGATCGGATCTTAAACGAGACGGCACACCGCCTGAGCATGCTGCGAGGGAGTGTGGAGAGCCCGACGCTGAGCTCCAAGATCCAGAAGCTGCACGTGGCTGCTAAAGAGCAGAAGAGCCGCCTGTCCCTCATCGAGCAGGACATACAGAAAATCAGGGAGGAGAGGGACAGCCTCAGAGACATCGCCCTAAACCTGCCCCAGTCCTGCCCTCAGAGTCCAGGAGCAGGTAAACCCTAGAAACTGGAGACGATGGTTACTTCACTGGGAAAACAGCTCAACACAACAAGACAAGATCTGGTTTGATAAAAGAGGCGGTGGTCATTTGTTTGTTTTCTCATCCACCCAAAGATTTGATTCATTCCCAAACCTTCTCCTTTATCGGATTTTTTTTCTCTTTCCTTTTTATCAAACATCCATTTCTTTATGAATGTTAAAGACCCACTCCGGTCATGTTTTGAGGTATTTTAAAAGCATTTACAGACACTACATCTCACTACATCTAAGATGTAGTGTCTGTGGAGTCGCTGGAGTTTGTTAGACTCAGAAAAATACCACATGAGCATGATAAAAACATCCAAAGACACAAGTTTCCTCGGAGTGGGTCTTTAATTCGCTGCCATTCTGAACTGCTGAGTTTTGCTCTGAAGTTTAGAAGAATGCAGATTCTCCTTTGTGAGGGTGAAACTCTAGACTCGTTTTTTATCATCATCACAGCTACTTTGAAATTAGTCATGATGGCCTCAGCAGGGTTCAGATCAAATTTCAACACCTTATCATCAATAGAATTTTTTCAAGTGCCCGCCTCTCTACTGAGCAGGGTTTTTTTCATGTCATCATGAGCCACAAACAAGTATTTAGCTATGTGGGCTCCAGTAAATGATCACTCACTCTGGCTCCCTGTGACTCGTATCCTAACATATCACTTTACAGGTATTCTGGGTAAATTTTACATCAGCATATTCTTGAAGGGACCAAAACAAAGTGAAAATAACATTGTACTGTATTTATCTGCTAACAGAAATTCAGAGTACACCTAAACTAAGTTGAAAAAATGACCAAAAAAAATGTTTCCTCTGTGCATTTAACTGATATGGAGCATCAATGCACTAGAATATACTGTGACATAACCAGAGATGAGAGAGCTGCTCAATGCAGGGGATTGTGTAAACCTTTAAATGAGGATGCAGCATGTCAGGAAGCACAATAAATTCTGTTTCTGCCACTGTCGGATTGGTCTGATTTCATTACTGACATCTAGGTGTATGATCAAAAGAATGATCCAGATGAAATTCCATCAACGCAGCCATTAAAAACCACGTTTCTTCATCCTTTTTTGTTGTGTTTTGGGTTGTTGTCATGCTGAAATGTCCAGGCAACGTTTTTTGCGCCTTGTCTGGGGAAGCGGCATCCTCCAGTCTGCATCAGTGGAACCCGGTGGCAAATAGTTTCCATTGGACTGCCTGCCAGCAGAAGCCAGATTTTCATGAATGGTCTCTCACTCTACTCCTGCCCAGCACAGATGCCACTTTCAGCTTTGACCACATCTTCTAAGGTTTTCCTCACTGGAACGTCTTATATATTTTTAATTTTATTTTGCACTGCGGCCACTGGAACTTAAAAATTTAGATGTAACCACATAGACCTTTTCTGCATTGTATGCAGCCGTACAGCAGCAAGTCCTGGAAGAGTTCCTTTGTCTTATTCATGACTGTCCATAAACCTACTGCAGAGAATTGCTATTCCTCTCCCGTGCAGTGGATTGAAACACCTGTTCTTAATCAATCAGGGTATTTAGGTGGAGTTAGAACAGCTTGGACCATTTGGAAAAGAACTTTGACATTTTCTGTAGGCTATGACAGCTTGCAATGGGTATATTGGATTGACTGTACACATAAACATCCTTTTTAAAGAATACTCTTAAAGAATACCTCCATTTAGGTCACTGCGCGGTGGTATTTTGGGATATGTGACCGTAGCCTTAGTGACTATATTTTTTTTTCTTTAAATAAGAATTCTCGGTAAGACCATTTTCCTTACCCCATTGGCAGATTTTCTTTTACTATTTCAAGAAAATATTGCTGTGGGGTTTTACTTATTTCTAAGGGACTTTTTTTGCAATGTGCAAACCCAACACTGAAAGGTCGCAGCTGGGATTCTTGTATTTTTGGAATGAGACAAGACTGGTAGCCAGTACAACACCGTGAATCCCTGTTTAAACTCTTTTGTCAGAAACCATTGTGTTACCAAATGCATCTAAAGCAGACAGGTAAATTTGTGAAGTTCCCTTTTTAATATCTTTGAAACTTTTCCTGTTTTCCAGCTTGTAATAAACTTAGTAAATCTGTTTGTGCACATTTAAACTAACTGAGAGGATTTAGTGGCATTTAGCAAAACATCCCTGTGAGTTCATAGCGCCATGAAATGGCTATAAAGTCTGGGCTTTTTTTCTTTATCAAAGGCTGAAAATGTATTCACTCTTCAAGCATACATTAGCATTTCCAAATTATACTTTACCTTTGAATGCCCATTAATGAAATCATTCACTCAGTTTTTAAATTTAGCTTTATTACTGCCTGGCTAAATCCCACAATTATAGATGTGGATTAACATTCCAGCTTTGCTATCAGACTGGAAAAAGCAGAACATTTCTTATCCATCATGGGGATAAAAGCTGAATTATAACAAATTATTTTCTGTCAGGTTAGCAGCTCAGCAGAGATGAGTGTCACATCCGAAGAAAGCAAAACTTACGGCTGGTGAAAGACAGACGGGTATTTCGGTCATCGTTTTATCACAATACCAATTCAATCATTTATATTTGAATAAAAAATCTGTATTTTAGATCATATCAGCCACTGGTGTAAAACTTGAAATCATGTGGGGACACCTGGTTATATTTTTCCACAGTCAGAAATGGAATTAAAAAAAAAAAAAACAAGCAGTTAAGTTTTAAACATTTGAAAATCCAAGAAAAAAAGTGAAAACATAAAAAACACACTCGCTTCAGTGTGATTTCAGTTCTTGCTAAGTTGTTTTTTCATAATATCAAACTTTCTCAAGGCCTTTTTTAGATGGAGAGGGTTCTTAATTCTCCTCCTTAAGCAGACATTTTTCAAAACTTTTAGTGTTGTGCCATTGCAAGTACCAGAACCAGGGCTGGTATTTTTTGTTTACATACAAAAAAAGCTTTTTTTTTTTCATGCATCAGAACAATTATCAGAGTGAGTTCGTGGCCGTAAGAGACAGTCACTAAGAGAGGATCCTAAACTGGTTGGAGAAAACATGACATTTTGATTGAGAAAAATCCCCGATCCAAACAAAAGTGGTGCCCCATGTGGGGCCCGGTTTAGTGCTTGGAGCCGAGCAGAAGCAGAGAAGGGGGTCATTACCAGCTGCTCGTTTGCATACACTGGAGTAACATTCATTTTCCTGTTTGTTTGTCGGCTTGCATGTTGGCAGTCGCATTTTGGACTGCGTTCACACAGCAGCCATGTGCTGAGGATAGATTACAAAAACCTTTCCAAGCAAAGCACATTACTGTCAATATAGCTAATTAAATCAGAAAACAAGTAAATAAATAAACGAAAAGGAGCACAGAATGCAGAAGCCTGACTTGGTCTGAGCAGGCAGTGCAAGGGCAAATCCCTGACATCAAAGATGTTTTCTGACACCCCCTTGCTGTGCATCGCTTCCCACTTCAGGGAAGCTAAATATGCGAGGCGCCGCCACCCAGAACATATTCACTTTTAAATCCTAAGCCTTTGCAATGCTTTATGGACTGTCAAAAAATAGAATCTAAGAGCTGTCCTCTGCTTCTCTTTCTATTAGCTATGGTTTCAAACGATCTCACAGCAGCTTTGACTGTGAGTTTAAGGAGGACGAACAGATTAAATGGGCTCCAAACCACCAGAAAAACAAATGTCACGTAGCTACATGCCTCGCCACATCTGTAAAGTTATGAAATAATGTAAACAAATGTGTTTGGTTTTTTTACACATAAACTGCAATCTAAAAAAATATGAAAATCTGGCTGATTCCTCTATATAGTCATGAACACATTATTATCACAGTTCATAACACCTGCACTCCACAGTGAATGCAGTGAAGACTGTTATCATCAGCGTCACTAAATCCTTCCCAAATTCTAAACTGATTTGAGGTAAACATCTGAAAAATGCAGTCAAACATCCTAATTCAGTGAATTCGAGTTACCCAGCTAATGAGAATTTCAGTGAAGTCGGATTGGGGCGTGATGAGACTGAAAACGGAACGACTTTCTTGTTGCAACATGTGGAATCATTCATGTTAAAACTTGAAAGAAAAAGCCTTTGCATGATGAAATAATTGCAATCCTTGATTTACAATCAAAATACTTTTTTCCCCCCTATATATGCTTCCAGTCTTTCTCATGGATGCAGAAGATGCTCTGGGTCCTGTTGGAGTTTGTTGAGCTTGAAGAAAAGATCATGTGTGAGGAATGTGACTGTATTCTATGGAGAAAATGCTTGAAAGAGCTGGAAGTTAGAGGGTTGCAACCAGTAAAGGAAAAAAAATGAGAGCAGAAAATAGCTTCTGATAAACAAGGTCCTATAAATGGCAAGGGAATCTAAACCATGCTGCCAAAAGTGAGTGTTAAAAGCTGCTTTTTGGTTCTTTTACAGCACAAAAACTATGACGGTGGCCTCATTTTATGCACTTAGAGTAGAGAAGCATTTTGTCTGACATAAGAACATGTTCAGAAATTACAATAAAAGGCTGAAGATGACTGCTTTTCATGGGTTGTCCATTAGGCTAATGCTTCTTGTTTTTGATCAAGAAGAAGCCTGGAAGCCAAGATCAAGACCACACAAAGAGATGCTGAACACAGCCTTAGCCTTACAGGTGGATAAGGGGCTGCCTGTGGGTAAAAAATGGGCAAACCTGTGTGGGGCACACAGATGGTGGGCCCCTTGGTGAGGCTGTAGAGTGAAAATGTTCACACACAGTTTTTTTCAACAGGCACGCTGCAGGTGACAGGTCGTAGCGAACACTTTCACAATATGCAAGTGTGAGAGTAAAGTTTGTCGTAAGAATTTTTTTTTCAACTTCTGCAGACTGTGCAAGAAGTTTGTTTGTATGTTTGATTCTCATGATGTGCATGCTTCTTGCAAGCCCCACACAGGTTTGGACATTTTTAAATCCCAGATTGAATCTAGCCAAAAGGGCAGTTGTAACGAAAATATTACAACAGTGTGAGTGTGGCCAGATGATAAGTTCACCAGAAGCTTGAAAATGCAAGTTTTAGCAACTGCTTCCAATGAAAAGTCGATGTAAAACCGCATTTCTCACGCGCTTTTAGCTTGTTCAACAATGTGCGTTAAAAGCCCAGTCTGTACATAGGCTTAAAAGGAAGGAGTTTGTGGATTGACGTAACATTCATCTGTGCCACTGTTTGAAATTTTACTGTAAATATTTTTTTAATGTCAAACTGAAATGCAATTCAAGTAGTTATGATCAAAACAGATTTTACTGCAAAAAACCTAAATAAATAAACTGAGATAATGGGAGAATTGTGCACTCTAGTGTACTTTTTTTTTGTCAAATTTCTTCATTTCAATCAATTTCTGTTTCAAGCTGTCCTCCTGTCCTCAGCAGATGTTCAGTAAGTGTCTGTTTTGTTTTGTTTTTTATTTCATCCTTGTCAGGTCATTTGCTGAATCACCTTTTTGTTTCTCCCCGGGTTTGTGGGTTTGGTCATTTTAAACTTTATTTATTAAACCTTTGATCCTGGTCTCCTGGATTTTGGGTCTTGTACCACCAGTTCCTGACGGAAAACCACCGATTACATGGATTTAGCTTTGAAAGTTTAAAATTGGGTTACAGCACTGAAATTGTGGTTATTATAGATGTAACTGAAGGAAAAACACTTCAGTCTTGGATTGACTCAGTCGAGCAAAGATAATTGGGTTTGGGAAGAAGACTAAAAGTTTACTGCAGCGCTCAAACTCTTTACTCAATTCAATCCACCTGTTCATTGCTGCAGGCTAAGAAGGCTTTTATTAATAGATGTGTTCATTACTTCAATGACACACTTTTAGGTGTGCAAGGCGCAAATGCTTCTTGGTATGACTAACCTGCAATTAAGGGGTTTTTGTTGGATAACAAACTTAAACTGCTCATTTATATTTTCCCATTTTCATCTTAAAATGGCACAATGCATTGAGACAAGTGTCTAAGTGAAGCCATTAAGTGTGTAACACAGTAATGCATTGAAAAATGTTAAAGTAATGAAAACTGAAATTGTATTTAGGTTATTGCTATTGTGATATAAGTAAATGAAAAATGTATGCATGAATAAAACATAATCAAAAAGAGTTTTTTCAAAACATGAAATAGTTTATTACTTTTGACAGACGTTCACATGACTTTCTTTTAATATAAAAGCATCTCAACTTAGCAAATGTAATGGTAGGTAGAGTGATGTCAGTGATAAATGACAGTGTCAGTGGTGCATCTCAGTTAGAAATTCACAACTGTGTTTTCTGACCTCAAATTAATTTTCTGTGGGACACAGTGCTCAAAAAAAATGTCAAAATCATCAACTTTGGTAAACTACTAAGCCACACCACTGGATGGATTGTTAGAGCATTATGGGTACTGTAGTCATGCAGTAATACACAGTGTCTCAACTGTGAATCAATTGAATAAAATTGTTTTGTCTCGCTTGATGCGCAGTCTAAAAAATACATTACTTTTTAATTATAAAAAACTTTTTTTTCAACCAGAGTCACAAAGGAGGGGTCAAACAGCCACATTTTGCTCCAGAGTCCTGAACTTGACAATAAAGAACAACTCTATTTAATACACTGTTATTAAAGTCATAAGAAAATCTCAAAAGGTGTGAAAATGCATTGTTGTTTTTTGTTTGTTTGGTTGGTTTTTGTATTGGTAAAATAAAGAAAAGCTACAAAAAAAGTTTGTACAAATTAATGAGTCTTTGTGCAAAAAATAAGTAACCAAATATTTTTTAAGTCGAGCAAAGTAATTTTATCTTGCTGATTTCCTTCCCCTTTTGTGACGTTCTAATATGTTTGAGTTCAGTTGATATTTTTTTTATTTTATTTTGATTTGTTTTAGTTTATTTAAAAAAATACTTTAAAGTTTGGTTGATTTTCTTTGGCAGTTTGGCTTTTTCCTGTGTTCTGCCACTGAGTCCGTTCTTAAATCCTAACATGTTGTTATCCATTCTGTCTATTTAGTGAAAAAGTAACATTTAGGATTAAAAATGTATTTCAAAAATCCCCCCCAAAAAAGCCTGAAGAAGTACGTTTTTACCTTTCCAAAAGCCTGCAGGTTTGATTTGGCTGCAGGCAAACTGATGCAGTAAAAATGGATTCTATCTAAAGATTTTTTTCAAAAAGGATCTTAAATCAAAAAAAGAAATTTTATTTTTGCAGTTTAAACTTAGTTCAGTTCGTTTTTTTTTTTTTTTTTTTTTTCTGTTTAAAAGATTCAATATATTTCAAAGCTTAAACAGAATAGTTTGGGTTACAACGCATATCCTTTCTGTTGTGCGAATTGGACTGTTACTTTCAGCTGAATTTATGTTGTTTTTCAGAACTGAAAGGGACTTTGGGGACTCATATAAAATAACACCTCCTCCAAACTAGCGTTTTTTCACACAAGGTAACAAAACAGGGTTATTTTAAAAATAAATAAATAAACTGGTCATAAATGTTGAATTTCTGTAAACAGAAAAGACTAAAACTGTCAAACTTTAACCAGAAGCAGCCGCTGTCAGAAAATATTTCACACTTTGGTTCCGGCTGTCCTTTTTTTTTTCTGCCGTTGACAAGCCCACAAGAAGGATTTGTCCAAAATATTTATTTTACTGTGTCAGTTTATGATGAAAAGAAGATTTTCGTGTAGGAATAAAACTGACTTCTCAGCCATTAAAAGAGTTTTTTTAAGCTGAAATATCTGTATTTTTGCCCCTCGTAAACATCTCAGTATTGGAAAGATTGCACAAAACATTAACAAAGATTGCATTTGGAAAGAAATAGTGACTGAAAAGTCTTTTGTTCTCAAGTGTCTCCTGTCCCAAATAGAAAAGACTGCCTTGTCTCATACAAAATGATAAACAGTAATTTCTTTTAGGAGAAAAAAGGAAACTAAGAGGAATCGAAGATGGAGCTGAGTTGTTTTTTTTTTTTCCTCCTGGACAGGTAAGAGCACTTTGTGTTATCCACCATTTATTAGATGGACTATTGCTGTCAAGGGATCTTGTGAAGCCAGAAAGGGTCCATCCTCAGAAAAGGAAACAGTTCAAGCAGAGCTGTGAGGATTTGAAATCTAGAATTGTAAAAATTGCTGACTCTTTCCTATAAGCACAAGTCAAAATTAAGAATTCGGATGTTTTCTTTTTTAATAAAAAAGGATCTCTGTTACATGTGTGTATGCTGTGGGATACAAATGTGCTCAGTTTTTATACAGTTTGAGATGTTTTTTTAGACCACAAACTTAGAAAGACTTCTTGTCGTTGTGCAACACGGACCATGGTGAAACTGTTTTATCTGAGACTGTAAAATCATCTCTACCCCACGCGTTTACACATCTGCCCTCACTTGTCTGTGTTTGTTGTCTGCAGTCCTGCTGGCCCAGGTTTGGGTGGTTGACAAGGGTTGCCGGGAGAGCGCAGGGGGGCCCTGGATGCCACTGTAACACTGAGTCTGATGCGGAAAAACGCGTGTTTTCATACTGGTTTTGAGCTTTTGTGTAACATTTCAGGAATGTAACTGTTGATGTTAATAATCTTAAAGATTGGTTGAAGAGTTACGATGATCGGAAGAATGTGAACGGTGTTGTAAAAGGGTTACGTGTTCACTACGACCGTGGCCTGCACTATACCTGTAGAAAAAAATGAGCACGAAAATGTTTGATCTATGGGACCAACAACTGGTCAATGAAATTGCTATTTTGTGAGGGCCATCCCCGCATACAGGTTTGCCCACTTTTCGCCCACAAATATTCCGAATCTACTTGTAAGAGCTTAGCTTAAGTTCACTAAAACAGAGGTTTAAAAAAAAAAAAAAAAACTTTTCTTCATGAAGCTCATTCTTCCATACTGTCTTTTTTAGTGTCAGAAAAATCCACAGATACTATTTACATGGAACAATATTTTTTAGTCTGTTTTTCAGGTACGCCTTTGAAGTCAGTAAAAATCTGTAATTTGTGCTGACTTCAAAGGCTCCTCTGAATCACCTCCAGGTTCTCTGTCATTTTTACCTAAGATTTCAGGAGTTTTCTCTATGGGGTTCGTGCATTAGGATGAGGTCGTTTAGCTGCAACGTAATTTGTCCAAAGTAATCAACCAATCACTGTCGAGACAAACTTTCACATTTGCATAAGGTAAGTGGTTTATATAGTGTCTTTTTCAACCAAAAACTACAGTAAAATAGGTCTAGTGCCCTTATGTGTGCTGAATTGAAAACAGAAGTATCCATAAAATAAGACGTGTCTTTTATTGTAATGAAGCACCGTAATGCCTGTCTCTGAGCCGGGCTTCCACGCTCCCGTTCTGATACGCGGCTCTCTCCTGGTGTCTGGGCACACCAAACACAAAAGAAAAGATCCCCACAAGGTGAATAAAAAAGGGTAATACCTACTTCAAACACCTCTTCCCTCTAATCCCAACGTGCTCTCAACCTTCACAGAACCGAAGTGTACGGCTGACACCTGGATGATCACGCTACCCACTCAACCAGCCTTCCAGCTTCCTCTACAATCTTTTCTGCTAAGGAGGAAAATGAAGGTGAGGGAGGGGGGGTGGCGTTTGGTAGCCAATTTCAACTTTGCAGTTCTAGACATCAGGACACAACCATTGCCATCATTATCAATGTGTGAAAACTAAAGTGGACTTCAAGACGATACTTCAATGAAGGATTTATCTTAATCAAACTAATTCTTTCATTTGTTGTTTTCTTTTTTTCTAGAGTGTGTGAAACATTGATGTATTTCAGTCTTATTATAAAAAATTTGTTTTTATGTTTTATATAATATCCAGCATCCTAAATTTAATTTGTTTGGATTTTTGAGCTAAAAAAATTGGAATGAAGTTGTCAAGAGTCTGAGCTCTGTCTCCCTCTCCGGTCACCGGTGGAAGCCATCGTCAGAGTGTTAACACTACATATCCCAGCTGCCCCAGCGCACAGATCCCAGATGCCGCACAAACATTTCCCAGCTGCCCCAGCGCACAGATCCCAGAGGCCACACACCTCACACTCGTCTACAATCATCCACAGGACATATAAGCATGCACACAGAGCCTGGCTCAGTGAGAAGTATTGCTTTTGCCATTCAGCCTGCATAGAGAGTGGTTTATCTTGATCGGATCGGATCCGATCGGATCGGATCGGATCGGATCACCTGATCACCTGATTTAGCTTTGTGGACTTTTAGCTGAGCTTTGCTTCTGTCTCTCTGAATCGATCAAATCTGCTGCACGTGGAACCAGCAGTCTGCCTGTTTGTGACAGTAGTTTTCCAGTAAAGTCCCAGACTACTGCACTGCCACCACCATGCTACATGGCTGGCTGCTATGATGACACACACCTTCAAAAAAGTTCACCTTGTTTTCCACACAACATTTCACCTAAACTCTTGCTAATGAGTCTTTATGCCGTTTCCTTTTTCATTTATGAATTTTGGACTCTGGTCTGAGCTGAGTCAAATGAAACTTGCATTTCTTTACCTATTTTATTTCCTGAACAAATTGTGTTTTGGGGGTTTGGAAAATCTAGATTTTATTTTCCCAGCGATCTGTTTTCTTGTGTTTCCGTAGTTCGGAGTAAAGTCAGCCCGTCCATCTCTTGCAACAAGCACACATGAAAATGGCAGCAAGCAGAGGAGCTTTTTCCGTGAGGCGGAGAAAAAAAATATGCTTGTTGCGCAGTATTTACAAGCGCACGTGGCACATGAAGTGCCCCCCACACCCACTCCAGTAGCTTCTGGACACTTCTCTATGTAGCGTCCAGCTTAGGCTGATGGCGCAGCAGGACTTGCGGCTTGTTGAGCTGAAAAAACCCTCTGTGTGAATCAACGAAAGCTGATTAGCTGTGGTGAACCCTGATGGGATTTGCCCAAAGGTAACAAAACGTCACAGCTTCTTGCAGTGTCACAGTTTTGCATTTTTAATTGAAATTTGAGTAACTCTAGCCATCTGTTGTTGTAAGTTTGGACCAGGAGTGTAAATTTACCAAACCTTCCAACCTTTTAAGTGATATTTCCTCTAGCTTCTGTTATTTTGTGTTGTTTTCTTTAGAGTTTTTAGTTTTTAGGGTAGATTTTTTACCCTACTGCAAGTTAGTTTCATGTCTTAAATTCAAACAACAAAAAGTGAGTGCACAGGGGTCCCTGGGAGTTTTAATCACATTTTGGGTTTGTATTCCATAAGTGAAACTGAATCCAAAAAGACTGTGGTTTCCAACGCAGAGCAAAAAGGTTTGAATCCCTTTTTTCCCCTAATAAATCATAAATTCAAAGTGAAGTTATTTATGATTGTTTTGTATTTAATCAATTTAAATTTGTGTAATATTTGAATTTGTTGGATGACTAAAGCGTAACTGTTTTTCTAACCTGATTAAAAAGTCAATTCAGAGTGATGTGTTTACATCTGGTGCAGATTTAGCCTGTGTGTCCCGCCAGGCAGCAGAGGTCGTTAGCTTCAGTGAGAACACGGCCGCCTTGGCTGACTTCAAACGCGGCCCCCTCTGTACTTATTCTGGGCACGACTTCAGCGACTCCTCATCTGATACCACTTTCCCTCAGGTGTCCCTAACGGGAACTAATGTTGCTCACGGGGTCACAGAGGAACACACACCTGCTCCGCCGTGATAAGACTCCAAGTCAGGATCCAACTTTAAAAAAAAGAACGCTTGTTTATTCACAAAATAATGGTTGGAAGGATCACGAGATTGACATCAGTTAATTGGATCGGATACAGAAATATAGACTTTGTATGGAGCCGAGGCTCAAAGTAAAACTCAATTACGACTTCGGTCTTCAGCTTTAAGCTTTAGGAAGTGACCAAATCACCAGCAAACACAAAAAGATTCTTCCACAGGATGACAAATGCTGCTCCTCAACCCACAGCCCCACCTGCTGCTCACTCATAATGGCTCTCATTTATCAATAAATTCATAAAGGTGTGTAGTAAATGTGTTACCGCATTGTGATGCGGTAACAATAGCTTTGCATTTATCAAATATTTCATGAAGTTTCCATCCTAACTGTGTGTGGTGAACGCAGACATTTCCCATGTGGGGAAACCTGTCACAAAGGCAGGAAAAATTAGTTCTGGGAGGCATGAATGCAGACATTAATAATGATGTTGAACCAGAATAAACAATTATTTTTTTAGCAGGTGACATAATGGGGTTTTCAGGGCTCGTCTGCTGTTAACTTTCATGGTTCAGCTTGGGCAACGCAGGAAAAGCAATATGTGGATGTTGGAGAGCTTAGATATTAAAAATAACACATTTCTCTGTCAATTTTAAAAAGCAAAGGGAGCTGAATTTTAGCGTTTAATCACCAACAGAGAATGATTTAATCAAGATAGAGACAAAAAAGGTTTTCTTTTTTGTTTTGAGCTTGGGAATTATTGCTTTTTGTGCCACAGAGTTGCAAAATATGAATGGGCCCAGATTACTAAAGATGTCCTTGAAGTCTGTTTAGAACTAATCATTTGTCATGCACAGGTTGATTGTGTGAGTAGTCGTATCAGATTATTTCTTTCTGCTTTCTGTCCTCTCACTTCATGGTAAATCCGAAGCAGATCGTCCTTTGTGCCTCTGGACCTTGGCAGTATTTTCTGACATTTGTCTTTGCAAAGCTCAGCGTGAGAGTCTCGCTCAATCAAACGTATATTCTCACTTACTGCCAGTTGCAGCTTCATAGTCATAACAAAACAGCTTTTTCTTCCTTTTCTAGCTTTAATTTGAACTCTTAAATCTACTGTGGCTCAGCATTCAACACAGTAAAAAGTGACTATCTGAAAGGTGGTTGCAGAGGAGGATGAAAGTGGTTGTTCTTACTTAGTGGATACATGTGTCCTTTTTAAAGGGATTCACTGCTATAATGTTAAAAAAATATCCTGTAACTGAGACAAACACCAATGTGATCAAATGCTGCCCTCGTGTGGAGCGTTCTACTACTATAGACTCTAAAAAAACAATTGATGTGTTAAAATCCTTCTATTTGTTAATTTTTTACATTTTTTTATTTAATTGTTAACTACTATTGATTACATTTTTGAAGGTAGTGTTTGTAATCTGCTATTTTCTTCTGTTTTGTGTTCATTCGGTTAAGCTCAGAAAGCCCAAAAGCAGTCGCAGTGAAGGTACTGGTGCCGTGAGCGGCTTATAGCACCTCCAGCTGACGAGAAAATGTAACTGCAGGAGGAAAACATGTATTTAAAATTTATTTTCTTTGTTTGATCCAAAAAATGTCTGTTAATGCAGTTTTTTTTTAAAGCTTTTATTTAGCTTATTTTATTTTATTTTTACTTTTTACTTTTTCTTTTTACTTTTTGGATAGCTGCTCCTTCTTTAACATCATTCATTTTTCTGTGCTGGTGGGAGCTGTTTTGATCAGAAACACAATACAAATCATTTTTTGACACTTCAATATTTCATGTAATTTTTGAAACCTTTTTTTCAATTTATAGATCACAAGTGTTCATAAGTCTGATTTATATATTTTGAAGGAGCAACCCTCTTTATTGAAAGATTTTTAACCCTGTATTTCTTTTAAATTTAATGAAGATTGTCAAAGATGATTAAAAGCAAGAAAAAAAACTTGTTTCTAAAAATATACTCACATTACAATTAAAACTGGATTCCAGGCAGTGATGCAATGATGCATTTTTGAGTTTCACTTTTGAATAAACTGGCAAAAGTGGCTGAAATTTGTGACAAAATTCTAATATTAGATGTCTTAGATGTATCCCCACAATAGATGTGTAACTTTCAGTTCTAAATGCATTTTTTCTTACTTTTTGTTCACTTTCTTCCTAAAATGATCTTCATCTCTTTAGGATTCCATCAACCCTCTTCCTGCGTTTTGTCAGCTGTCGTGATAAATGACATTCTTTAAAGGCAGGACTTTTTTGTCACATTTCCAGTCTAACAGGACACAGTCAACCAAAAGTTTCACTATGTCACGTTGCTCTCACGGATCTAACATTGCAACTTTGCTTTGAAAGCAAATGTGTCTTTTTTTTTCATGATGCTCTTTTTTCTGTTTTTGACCAAAATGCTTTGACTCCACGAGCACTTTGTGTCCGTTTTTCTATCATCTCTGTCCAAATTATTTCATAAATCATCAATAAGAAGTTATTAAATGGAGCGGATTCTCCCCCCAACACTCCCAACTCTCTGCCTTCTTCGTGTCCTTTGACTCTCATTTTCTCCCCAAGCTTCTCTTCGTATGATGAGGCTTTTTTTCACTTCATCTGGTAGCAGCCAAACACAGACACCCTCAGGGGAAGCAATTACCCTCTGACCCTTCACCTTAATCCCATGTAACCTCCTTCTTGGCCTGTAATTTTGGATAAAAATCTGCAAAGACATCTAAAAATGCGTTTCCCACTCCAACACTCACACTCTTTGCCTTTAGGAGCTGAAAACGTTTTGCTTTCTGTTTATACTTGATTGTAACAACAAAAATAAAACAGGTTTAACAATTCTTTCTCTTTTCTCAGATTCATTTTTAGAGCAGCTCATCCACTTTCTGCTGTTTTCAGATGTTCACCTGCAGTCTTTCCTCTGGTTCCTTTAGTCCTCTTGACTTCAGACTAGTAACATCAGGGGGGGAAAAACAACAGATGAATGGTTTCTCACACAAACTAACTAATTTTGGATTCATTTCAGCCAGATCCTGGTGTTATTTTAAACACATTTAGTTGAAGAGCAGAGTTTAAGTGTAAAGTTAGTGCAGGACGTCTTGGTGTGAACATGGGATACTTTTCATATGAGCTCGTCATTGTGCCAGAAAAAGCCTATATCTTTCCGAGTTTCACTTCAAAATCCACTTTTGCTCTTGTTGTTCTTGGTCCATAGATCAAAAGATGAACAGAGCGGGTTCTTAATAACCTTTAATTTCACTTCAGTTTTCAGTAGCATTTATTTAAACAATGATCAAATTGATCTAAATCTGTTAAATGTTTGTATCCACTTTAGTGGCAATGATTGTCCAAATAGTAAAGCAATGGCCTCATCCGATCATATTGAATGGTTTTTAGAGTAATCTCCATACAACATGAACTACATTTGTCACTGCAAAGAAAATAGGGGTGGGGGTGTCTATCTGAGTATCAATAGTTTCTATACCAAGGTGAAGTATCGATACTAGCCTGATGAGATCTATACTTCTGATACTTTCATAGCAGTTTTTCTTCAATTTGTACAGCAAAGAGTTTGAATGTACTTGTACTGCAGAGTCTGTCTGTCTGCAGTGTTAGGACAAAAAACAGCCCAATTTGTGCGGGAAACTATCTAATGTGGCAACATTGTCTGTTTGTGTAGAAGTTATTATGTAGTATAGCATTTTTTTATAAGTATCAGTATCAATTTTGATGTTGGCGATATTAGTCCTGTAATTGTTTGGCATCTGTTACGAATATCTGATTTAATTTTCATTGGTCCTCAGAAAATTTGATTTCATGTTTGACCAGTTTAGGTCTGAATTCTCGTCTGATCTAACTGGTCACATTTTATCTTTATCAGTTGACCAAAGTGGCTTGCGAACTTAATTTGGAAACGATGATTCATTCTCCATTTCTTCACTCCACTGCCACCAGTCTCATTAAGAAAAAACATTTTTAGTTCAAATGGTTCCACAGTAATGTCTCCTTTCATTAGAAACCTTGGGTTGGGTCATTTGTTCGTGGTGTTGTCAGTTGTGTCTGCTTTGAGTCACTGCCCCGTTAGATTTTTTGGAGTCTGCAGCTTAGAAAGGCGCCCTGAGCGCCGCAGAGCATGTCATCAGTTTTTATTAAAGATGACTATTCTTTGCTCTCACTTTTCTTCTGGCCCTTTCCCAGTTGCAAAAAAACCTACTGTCTGCTTTGATTCAACAGCAGATCGGATTCTCTGAGCTTTAAAACAGTTTCTTCCACTGTGACAAAAACAAGGACAACAAAAACAGCGACCAGTCTGGGGGATTTATTTAGGACAAAGGCATCATTACAAAGGCAAGCTGGACCAAAACTCATGACAGCTGAGCTAAAAGTCACATAAGTACAACTTGTTTTATCTCCTTTGCTGCTCTTTTGACCTACAGCACTCACCATAGAGTCTTTTTAGGATTCCAGTACAATAGAGGTCACTAAATATAATCTATTTCATTCAACAGCCTTGGATACTTGACCTTTGCTGAAAAGTTCTTAAAACTGACACCTTCTTTTCTTTTCAATTCAATTTTTCAATTCAATTTTATTTATATAGCCCAAAATCACAGCCAGAGCAGTCTCAATGGGCTTACACCGGTATTTGAAAAGAACATAAGGTCAGTCATAGAAATGTAGACAATAGCTGGTTGCTAAAAAGACTCTCTGCCCTTACACCCTCCTTCTCGGTGAGGAAAAACTCATAAAAAACCCTATTTTGAGGGAAAACTAAGAAACCTCAGGGTTGCCCACACGAAGGAGGGGTCCTCAACCTGGACGGACTGGTGATGTGCTAAAACTATAGAAGAAGAATGAGCTTATTTCACTCTCCAACTACATGTCTGTATAACAAGTATATGTCTAATAAACAACCACATTTCTAAATAACCAGCTACAGGTTAAAATAACAGCTAAATATTTAAATAAATAACTGCATGTTTTCCCGCTCCCCTATGTGGGAGAGAGGGACAACATGTGAATCGCACTGCAACAAACAGAGGCATGATGGACTAAATAAAATATAGTACAGGTAAATGATAACGAATAGAGGAAATAGCAGATAGAAAGTCTACATTTTTGCATATTAATATTAATACAATCTAATAGTCCAAACAGGCTAAGCAGAGAAAATGGGTCGCCCAGTTTATGAAACCGTCTCTCCTCTGCTTAGCTCCACACAAAAACCTGTGATGGATGTAATGAAAATTATTATTATTCCACCAAACTTTGTTACAGTAGCTGAGGTAGAGAAGCAAGTTAAATATTCTCTGATTAGTAGCTAGTCTGGCAATAAGCCTGTCCAAAGAGGAATGTTTTAAGTCTAACTTTGAATGTAGAAACTGTGTCGGCCTCTCAGAGTCAGCTACTCTCCCTAACATGAGCCGGAAGCGTCTTCCATAAGACAGGAGCTTGGTGGGTAAAGGTTCTACCTCCAACTGTGCATTTTGTGAGCGAAGTGTTCTGTTTGGTTGGTAAGGCACTATGAGATATTTAATATAGGATGGGGCCTTACCAATTAAAGGCCTTATAGGTTAGCAGGGAGATTTTGAACTTAATTTTAGAATCAACTGGGTGCCAGTGAAGAGAAGCTAACACAGTAGTGATATGTTCTCTTGTTTCCTCTTGATCTACAGGAGTGAAGCCCTTTTTATAAATAAAGTTTGATTTGATTAATGTCACAGAAGTTTCTATGGATGCCTTTGTTTCTACCGCATCAGCCAACTCTGGGCTGATAGTAGGGATAACTTTGTTCAACTTATGTCTAATATTTAAGATTTTACTATCGAAAAATGTAAAGAAATCTTCAGAGCTGAGAAAGCAGGAATATGTGGTTTTACTGAGCTGTGACTGCTGGTCAGCCTGGCTATGGTACTAAAAAGAAATCTTGGATTATTTCCATTCTCTGATATTAAAGTTGAATAGTATTGGGTTCTGGCTTTGCGCAGAGATGTTTTTATTTTTGTGAGTTTTAGTGTGCTTGTGACTGACTGTTTTTTTTACATTTCTGAATCTTTTTGCAGGGAAATTCTCTGAATGTTTTTTTGAAATTTAGAGGTCACAATCTAAACAAATATAATGAAATATTATGATAAATGTCTGTGTTTTTTTTTCATTAAATAGTAATGTTTTAGTAGCAGGATACAAAAGAAACTCGCAATTTTTTTCCGAATTAACTGACTATCTAAAAAGAGTCATTTTTTGTGTGAAACGATGTTCAACTACAAGAAAAATTAATTTGGGTTATGCATATCTAAGTGTAAAAAAAACAGATTTAAAACTCTGCGGAGCAACTTATTACGACATGTAAGTGTTTGCTGTCTGTTTGATTTAGTGGCATCGTGGGGTTCTAAAGTTCATCATTTATTTAAACATGATGATCTAACGCAGAGTTAATGGACATAAAAAGGAGGAGACGTCGGCTCCCAGGGTAGTCTCCCTGATTAATGCCCAGAACTCCAGTAAACTTACAGTTACAGAGGCAGAATACTGTCATGGAAATAAATGTAAACTGCGTCTCCTAAGATAACCTACAGCAGTTGGTCTGCTCTTGTGAAACACTACAGTTTGCTGCTTATCTTAGTTTTGCTTTTATGCAGAACTAATGACAGTTGAAATATAACATCAAGTAAAAACATTTGCACTGAATGTCTACAATGGTATTTTTTATAACTTCTAACCTTTGTTTTAAACTTTGAGAACATTTATGTGACCCAGGGATTTATAGCTGTGTAAATCTGTCCAAAGGACAATTATCAGTCGTGCAATGCACAAATCTGGACTTTATGGAAGAGTGGCAAGAAGAAAGCCGTTGTTAAAAGAAAACAGCAAGAAACCCCATTTGCAGTTTGCCATAAACCGTATGAGTACACCAGTAAATGTGTGGGAGAAGGTGCTCTGGTCAGATGAGACCAAAATTGAACTTTTTGGCCTGAATGGGAAGTGCTATGTGTGGAGGAAATCTAACACTGCACATCACTCTGACCACACCATGCCCACCAAACATGGCGGTGGCAGCATCATGCTCGGGGACTGCTTCCCTTCAGCAGGGACAGGGAATTTGGTCAGAGTTGATGAGAAGATGGATGGAGCCAAATACAGAGAAATATTGGAGGAAAACCTGTTGAAATCTGTACATCACTTGAGACTGGGGCAGAGATTCACCTTCCAACAGGACAAGCACCCTAAACATAAAGCCAAAGCTACAATTGAATAGCTTCAAATGAAACGTATTCATGTGCTGGAATGGCCCAGTCAAAGTCCAGACCTAAATCCAATCCAGAATCTGTGGCAAGATCTGAAAACTACTGTTCACAAACGCTCTCCATCTAACCTGAATCAGCTTGAATTGTTTTTCAAAGAAGAATGAGCAAATATTTTAGTCTCTAGAAGGGGGCTGAATACTTTTGCACACGGCACATTTCAGTTTTTTATTTGTAAAAAAAAAAAAAAACCTTGAACTCATAATTTTCCTTCCACTTGTAGCACAACTGTGTGCTACTTTGAGTTGGTCTTTCACATAGAATTCCAATAAAATATATTTATGTTTGTGGTTAGACAAGCCACTGTAAGTAATAAATCCATCATTTCTTTATTTTTTGTTCCCTCAAGAACCTGGAGCTCAAGGCAACCACCTAGTTTTGCTCTGTGTGAAGACCAACGTTACATCCCATGAAACAACGGTTCTGCGCCCTCTAGTGTTCATACAATGCAGAGGTTTTTGATCCAAACAACTGTTCAAACATTCAGTGTTTCCAAATCAAATATTCAAATGAGATTGTTTAGCTGAATAAAAATTAACAAAATGTACACTAAATTCTTACACAAATTCAAACTCATAAAATTGCGTTTATAAGTTCCAACAAAGATTTCTATATCTGCAGCATCCTCTTCTAGTTCAAACACATGGATTTGAACCTTAAAAAGGTTTTTAAAAATAAACAAACAATTTGCCTGTAACAACATTTTGTGACTGTCCTTTTGGTTTCTTCAAGTTTATTTTATTTTCCCATTTGTCACATTTATGCAAATAATTTAGGTTTCCGTGGTGGTGGGCACTCTGGACTCAAAATCAAGTAATCTTAAACACGGATTATGCACAGAAAAGCGGAACTTGAATCTTGGTACCTTCAAAACAAATTCCAGCTTTCTTCATTGTGAACTTTTGTGGTTTCTGTTGTGAATAAAAAAATGACACAATGTGTATCGACCATTGACCTTAATAAAGACATCCATCTGTTCTGTCCAGTACTCACACGAAATTGTGCATATTAACAGAATTATAATAATAATAACATTAATGCATCGAGATCGTATGTGTTTGTTTTATTTTGAAAGACTAAACCGGATGTCTCTTGGTGGTTGAGTGTATTTTGTCGACTGGCCCATTTTTCAATCTTTAAATCGGGAGTAATTCCTCGGTGGACTGTCTCTGTCGCTTTCAGTCCTGCATTTTGTCTTGTTTGTTTATTTTTTTATTTTATTTCCTCGAATAAATTCCACAGATATATCCCGGGATGCCTTCACACGCAAATGTTCAAGGTAAAAGATTTAAATATTTTTTTAAAACGACGTTTTATTACCCATCATGCTCTCATTTAGGGGTTAGCTAAAACTGTAAATTGGAGCACTTAGGTTGTCCCGCTCTTTGTTTAAAAAAAATATTTTTCTTCTTCTTTATTTCAGGTGGGAAAGCATTTGGGTTGCTGAAGGAGCAGCAAAGGCAAAAACTGGAAGAAATAAATAAGGTAAGGAGCAGGGTACGTCTTGTCGGCCGTCTCTAACGGCTGCCTGGCTGCACTTGACTTTGCGCTGAACGTGGAGCCAAAGCTTCCAGCCAGGCTCGGTCGCACCCGGATGTCTCCCACGTCTCTGTCCCTCCAGTAGCCGCTGATCATTCCAGTCGATTATTCGCAGTGTGAAGACACTTGTTGGATGTCCAGACCTGCTGCCACATTATCGCATTTAGGGACCATTTGCTTCTGATCTGATTTAATCGATCTGCTGCTCTCAGTAGTAGCAGCTCGGTCGTGTTCGTGGCGGCTGCCTTGCTCCTGGCTCCCTTGTTCAGACTTGGAACAGGTGTTTGAATGGGCTCTTTGTTTAATATGGCGCCCTGTGTCGTGAAAGATCAGCTACTTTTGATGGGATCTCTGTAATGAAGAGGTTGCCTGTCCACTCTTCATCTCTGGAGCCTTTAGGATGATGATCTCTTAACAAAACTCTCCACAAATCCTGTTTTGTGTCAAAATCAGGGATATATTGACTGTGGATATTTAAACCAAAAACAAATCTGTCCCATTATTTTATCTGTATTGGTCATTTTAATGCTCGCCTTCCACTTTTGTACACCCAAAATGGCCTGTTTCAGGCAGAGTTATGACAGAAACATGAAAAATTGAATAAAAACCCCTTAAAATTTGTATAACTAACATTTTTATCAAAGATCCTCCACCACTTTTCCTGTTTAGGGGATGCACCAGTAAAAAAAAAAAAAAAAAAAAAAACTCTTAAAAATGCATAATTCTTAGCCTGATTGCTCTCTTTGAGCCTTTGTATCATAATGACATTATAGTACGGTTCCTTCTGGCTTCTCAATGCCTCTGTGAACATCATGATCACCTTTAAGTCCTTGTTTTTGCTGGAATTTCATGAGTTGCAGGAAAACCTGAAAAAACAGATTAATGGCAATTCACCCTTCTTCTTTTTCCTCATCATCCTCCTCTAAGGAATACATGGAAGACCAGAAATACAGAGATGAAGATGACCTGCCAGAGAAACTAGAGGGCTTCAAAAGTGAGTAGAAAGCCTTTCCCTTTGGGTATTGCCTCTGGAATTGTTTTATTTTTTGTCCCATTTTCTGCGTTGGTTTGACGGCTGCCTTCACACCTACATCCGCTCTTACATGTCGACTGCTTTTGAGACGCCCTGCTGTGAATTTCTGGAGGATGGTCCTCCAGAGGAAGAATGTGCATGGGCTTTTCAGGATCCAGAATTTTGCTGAAAATTCCTGACGTTTCTCTGAAGGAGGGAAAAATAGCTGCTTTCCAACTATTTCATTAAAACGGCACGATTCACAGAATAAAACTCTCCCAATTTGTCAGAAGAGTATTTTTCCCCCCTCTTTTTCAAATGATTCTCATTTGTCTGTAATATTAATGCATAGCTGACATATGCCTGTGTTAGGAGGGCAGGCCTTGAACTAGGAAATATTCTGTAGTGTCCTACTTCAGCTCGCTAGAGGAAATGGAGCAGCATATATAAACAGAAAGAGGACTCGACACTCAGGTCTCGGGAGTTTTGCTGTTTTTCTGTCTTTTCCATACTGTCCTAGTAACCCAGAGGTCAGCATCCCCATACTGCTCTCAGCCACGAATCAGTTCAGGTCAATGCATCTTCACGGACAAACGTGGGATTTAACTTGGAGGCTGCAGCTGGATTCTGCTGATTATTGTTTCATAGCCGTTTTCATGTTTCTCCTTCATACTTGAATCATTTTCTAGTGTTTTGAGATGGTGACTTTGCAAAAATAGAGTTTAAGCTACACATGTGCACAGACCCTGTTCAAACATTGTTTTAAGGATTTTTTTCCCCCACAGATCCAAGTTTTTTTAAATTAACTTTCATTTTTGCAAACTAAACTGGGTAACAGAAACAAAACAACACGTCTTAGTAAAAGGTGATTACATCTAATTTTTGTTTACTGTAGTTACAAAATGAGTTGTGTTGTGTTTTTGTGTTTAAACTTGTAGTTTTGGGACATTTTTAACTTTCCCTTGTAGATTTCTTTTAGTTTTTTTGATGACAAACCTAAACAAGGCACCTTCACATCCACTATGTTAGATCCCGGCCCCAACTGATGTCTTTAATGAACCAGGCAGGAGTTCATTAGAAACTTGCCTCTATGTTGTGGGCGGGACTGTTGGTTGGGAGCAAGCCTGCTCTCATTTCCCATCATCCCTTTGTTGATATTCTTTTCCACTACCTTACCTCACAAGCACAAGCTAACATTAGCTTCAACAAAAATGGCTAGCTAACTATCGCTATGTAGCCATAGAGTTTTTAGCCAGATCCCAGCTCAGATGAGGAAAATGAAGACATGCAAGTGGTTGCATCAGAATGGAGCTAAGCAGGGATCTTGTGGCCTGCCGATTGTAGTTTGTATGAACGGCTACAGGCTTTTTTAAATGGCATGTTTTCACCTGCTCCCGAGTCACCATGAGTTGAACAATGAAATATATGAACAGCTTTAACCTTTCTTTATAAAGCTCCTCCATCATGAGAAAATGCCTCAAGAACATGTTAAAAAAACACACAAACGCAATTGTCATTGGAGTGGGTCTTTGAGCAAACTATGTTCTGCTTACAAACATGGTCTTGGTTCTCTTGCTTGTGCATCATGGCGTGATTCACCTTCAGCTTGAATGCAGACAGACCAGCTAGCAGATCCAAAAGTCCCAACTGAGCTTTTTTTTTCTGGTGATGGAAGTCATGTGCATTACAAGTAGGAATTAAAAAAAAAAAAGAAAAAGAAGAAGAAAACATGTCACAGCAGAAGTCCTAAAAAGTGTGAATCACAGAGAAGTGGTAGAAAAAAATGAAGATGCCATTTTAGGGAGAATTCAGACTGGACACATTTTGTTCACTTAAAGTCAACCAGAGTTTGTTTTTCCTAATAATCCAAAACCCATTTTCAGTCTGAATATACCAAAGCAGACCATGGTCCAAGACCAGGAACCGCTTTCTGACCCAGCTTTTGAGGTGGTCTCCGTTTGTTTCCATTCGGTTGAGGTTCGGTTTGCTCTGAATTTTTCTCAATCTGAATACGCTCCATGCTTGGAGCAGAACAACTGGACTATAACGACCACTGTAGCCGGTCTTTACGCAATGTAAACAGAGAGCCGCGAACAAACGTGGAGCAGCGATGCAACAGTAACTTGTTAAAGTGTGGTCAGATGAATGCAGGCTTATTAAAACAACCTTTTACGTGATATACATTGCTTCTCACTGTTTTTTGACCAACATGTCTCCACTGAACCAAAGTAACAGTAAAAAGTGTTGCTTACATGCTCAACAAGGATTGCAAAGCGCAATTTGTTGTTTTGTCCACTTTTGCCTTCCAGGTTTTTTGTTTCTGTTTGAGAATAGGATTCAAGCTGTTTTGGAAAGAACTATATCTAACCTCTCGACTCCAGTGGGGAGGTTGTATCTTTTTAGAGCATGGGAACATATTTTTGGTCCATTGGCTAAACTGGTGCAGGAAATCATTGGAGTCCACATCCAGTGTTTTCTTATCAACATTGTTTTTCTATGGTAAGCCTCTTCAAATGAAAGTTTAGTTAACAAACGTCCTGATACACAGCAGACCTTGTTTGGAACATTGGAAAAAATCAGGGAGACATGTTACGTTTTATTTTCATTCTGTAAAAATGGCTGAAAGTGGGTCAGGAGAAAGTTTTTTGAACGAACTGTTTTTTTTGTGCAACTGCAGTTGATCAACAGACTTTCAAACAGGCTTGGCCTTGTCCTGTCCCACTCCCCCTGGGTACACAGTCAACACAGGACCCCCTTTCCTTGTGACACACACAGAGCTGCCATTGTGGGGCAGAAATAGCAACGCAGTCCGAATAAAGGGGACTTCTCAAGAACAAACAATGCAGCGAGCTTTAAGGAGAAATGATAAAATGTTACATCAAACAACTACAAAGTAAGGACTCATTTATTGGTAGACTGTAAAAAACTGTGTTTATAAAAAAAAAAACAGGCAATCTGAACCATTTCTCATTCACAGAATGCTGGATTCATTCATTTGAAATCAAACAAAGACCTTTATATTTCATTCCAATCTGGTATTTACACATTTCCTGTGGATTTACTGTTAAATTTGTTTAAACATACAGACCCACTGCGATGAAAATTCTGTTTTTGGTGTTTTTAACATGTTTTGTTGCTTTTTTTTTCAATATAGGACATTTTTATAAAATAATTTAAGATTAAAACTGCGTTTCTCAATATTTCTTCAAAAATAGTATAAAAACCCACGGTCTTGGAAAACTTGGGTTTGTGATGCAGCAACTACCATGGGCTGGCCAAAGTTTCCCTTCTTCGCTCCAATTCTGAAGCATTCACTTGCAGACAAATAGATCCATTAATGTCTTCCTTTTCCTTGTCTGAACTGCCATCTGGCTCAAAACTGTACGTCTGCGTAGATTTGATATTGCTCGCCTTTTTTTTTTCTTTTTTTGCTACGCTAATGTTAACTTGAGCTTGTGAAGTGCCAGAAGTTAGCAGGAGAGCATGTAAGCAAATAGTTGATGGGAAATTAGTGGAGGCTAACTTCCGCACCCACAATCCTGTCCACAACTCAGAGGCAAGTTTCTAATAAGCTCATGCTGCTCTGCAGAAAATATGTCCTAGAAAACGATTCAGACTTTTTGTATTTTGCTCATAACGTTATAATCATAATTAAAAGACCACTGGGAATTTTACAACAAAAAAATTGATAGTTGGAGTGGGACGTAAATGCAATTTTACAAATATTTTTCTAAGCAAAACAAACGCATTTATTTATGTTTTTTATAAATAAAATTTCACCTTTTTTCAGTTTAAATCAGCAGCTCTGTGAAAACAGTTTTAAAAATCAAACAAATGTGTTTTAAATTATGGAAATTTGACTTGACATTTAATCAAATCTTGGAGTTGTGAACTTGTAAATGTAGTCATTTCAATAGTTTGGCAGTGATAACTCACTCTAATGAAAACTATTGAAGAAAATGTTTAGAAAGATCATTTCCATTCATATTTACATCTAAATTAAACTGTGTTTTTGCAACACAACCCAATAGTTTCCTTTTAAACTTTGTTTTAGCTCAGATGCAACATTTATTCTGTCTTGACGAGGAAAAGTTTCCAAAATGTTCAGATCGGAGCTGTTTTCAGTTTTTCTTTTTAGTTAAACTTACAGTTTCATCTTTCATGTGTTTATAATATTTTATCAGAATTTTTGTTCTGATGTCTTTTAGTCTGGAAAGCTCAGTTTGAATCCTGAAGAACATGGTGGCAAGCTTCATTCCAAACCTCACTGTTCTGCATCTTTCTGGAACCCAAAACAACTCCTTTAACCTTTTAAATCCTTTTAGTTTCTGTTTTCCTCCTCGCATATCAGTTCTGCTCAACAGCTGTTTGCCAGTTCCACAAACATGCACACAAACCCACCTGTCATTATCAGCTGCCCCTGGGAGACAGCTGGACAATGCTGGGGCTGTTTTGCTGACATTTAAGATGCCGGCCGGCTGTGGGCGTCTGCGGTTAGAGAGGAGGAATGTGTCGCCTCATGTGGTAATTTTCTCTTTGTTTGTTTTGCAGACAAATATGCTGAGTTCGACCTGAACGACGAGGGAGAGATCGGTGAGTATCCAGGAGGATTGAAGCATCAGCTGCCCCCTCTGACAACAACGAAGTGCTGCGTTGACAGGAGGGAACAGTAATTAACAATGACTGAATCATGTGTCATGAAAACAAGAGCATTCTGGGAACTCCAGCTTACACAGAATTATAGAAAGGGATCTATGTCATACTTTAGTCAATAATACTTGGACAAAAAGAAAAAAAGCAGGGTTGCTAATCAGAATATTACTTGTTAATTAGGAAGATTCTCTTTAGATGAGTCAGATTTTAGCTCAGTTCTAACAAAAACCTTTTTTTTTTAAGTCAATTTCTTTGAAAAGCAATACCTGTTCTTATGTTTGTAGAGCCAATAGAGATTTTCCCACAAAATTCTTGTTACTTTTGTTAAAATCAGTATTTAGAATTGATTGAGAAAGCATTTGGATTCAATTCAAATGATGCAAAACAAAAAAGATTCCCTAACTTTGTGTTTGTCATGAATACCCTGGTTCTGTTTGACACTTTCCCCCAGATCTGATGGGTCTGAAGCGGATGATGGAGAAACTGGGCGCTCCCAAAACCCACTTGGAGTTGAAGAAAATGATCTTGGAGGTGACGGGCGGCACCAGCAACACCATTAACTACAGAGACTTTGTCAAAATGATGTTGGGAAAGCGCTCCGCCGTGCTCAAACTGTGAGTAATTTGCATTTTCAAAAGAATTATCTCATTTTTGTCTGTGCAGACTGCTCCTTCAATGTCTGCTGCGACTGCATTTTTTTTAGTGTCTACTGTCAATCATCTGCCAGATCTGATGTCATTAGCATATGTCTATGAAGCCTCCTGCGTTATCTTTGGCTTGTGTGCTTCATTAACAAAATCCAGCATCACTGATGACAAATTCTATTTAAACCTGCCCACAAGTATAAAGTGCATCATAAAAAGATATATTTTTGTGCTCTAAAATGTTTGATTATTCTCCAGTCAGTAAAAGCTGGATATCCATGCCTGTTTTTAAATGGGTTAACGGGGCTGGTGTAAGCCGTTTAAAGCAGCCTTGTGCTGGGTCAGCCTGCAGGAGCCGCAGCCCGCTCGGCTGCTGCATGGCAGCTCCGATAGATTAAGCTGGCTGGACCCCTCCAGCAGACAAATCCCATAATCCCAAAAATGCTAAACAGAGTAAATGCACAACTTTTCCTCATTTGTGTTCAGATACATATAAATATTTTTAAGTCTGTTCCGTAATCCTGCAAACGTCAAACATTTTTTTTCACCCCTGGTGGTTCTTTTCCTAACCAAAGAAAAACAAATAACGTTGTCCATAAAAAAAAATCAAGGAAGTGTCTTCAAAGGTTTGCTATCATATTTTTTATAGTATTATAGGATTTTTATGGGTGATTTATGTTTTTACTGAACCTTCAAGCCTGCTGTTATCATTGGTTGCTGGAAATACTTGGTGTTCAATCATCTCTTGTTCTTTTCTGGAAGGAAAGAGAAGTCAAATGAACTAAACCGTTATTCAACCATTTTTGCCGGACAACAACTGAATTTGTTAGGAATTCTTTGGGTTCATGATTACATTTTAGAAAGGCGGTGCTGTTATGCCAGCTCGGTTTTGGTCTTCTTTTCATTGTTTGGATGCATCTGAAACAGGACCTTGATGCATCCTGCATACTGGCTTTCCCGCTGCACGTGTGCATCATTGTGTGGATTTCTGCCATCCACGGTGGACTGCACGCCTGCATGGCCACAGCCAGGAAACTGGATTTACCTCTTCCCAAAAGGAGGAGCGTTGCAGTTGTCTGTCAACGTAAAAGCGGAAGCAAAAGTGGTTTTAAAGCTTTTGCAGCTCTGAGTCGCAGGGAGCCAGTTTCCTTGTTGGGATCATTGGTGTTATTGGCTTAGTAGAGCTTTGTGGAGTATTCCAAAAGAGGAAATTAAAGACGGGCATTTGCTCTGAATAGCTCCAGTCACTTCATACAGTCTGCTGTGTGCAGCATAAACCAATAAACCTCTGGTTACTCCTCATTCTTTGCTCGGATTCTTCATCCTGACTGAGGCTGTGGTTCTCAGTAATCCTGTTATTCTACAACCTTCTGTCTTTGTTGTTAAGACATTTAAATTCTTTATTACTATGTTTTTGATGCATGTTCTTGAGGCATTTTTCTGATGACGGAGGACATTTCTGTGTATTTCTTTAGTCAAGTTGCTGTTAACCAGGAGCAGACCCAAAAAAATGCTGTTTGAAAAAGGTCATATTTGTGAGATAGAAATTTTGCTGAGTGGGTCACATGCTCTCAAGCAACAGGGAAGGAGGGGGCGGGGTTTCTCCGCACCAACTGTCCCGCCCACAACTCGGAGACGAATTCAGAATGAAGTTCTGCCGCTTCGCAGAAACTATGTCCTAGAGGAAAACACTTTTTTTTTTTTTTTATTATTTTGGCTAAAACCTGCTTAATCATAATGAAAAGAACACTGGAAACGCTTTTAAAACGCATCAAAACATGATCTGAGTAGGACTTTACAATGTTTCAATTATTTCAAATTGTATAACAAAAAAATAACTTTAGAAAAAGTAATTTACGCATTAATTGATCATAAAAATAAACTTTTTGCTTTACAAAAGTCATCTTAAATTTGATTAATTTTACACTGTCTAATTAGCTGGTAAACTGTTATAGTTTATCCTGTTTTGTGTCAAAAGTTTTAGTATTATTTTATCATTCTTACTATAAAAATACTAAAACAAGCCAACATGTTCACTTATTAATTATAATTCAGTGTTTTTTGTTTTAGTTGAATACAAACAGGAAAGAATGAGGTTTCTGTCATCTCAGAAAGTAGCTTTTTTTGTACAGTTTTTGCCTTATCTTTTAATGTTTTTTGCATACATCTGCTCATGCTAAAATAATTTGAAACTAGCATACTTTTGCACATGTTTACAAAAAAAAATCTTGATGGTTTTTTGTTTTCGTTTTGATGAATAAATGACAAAAAACTGCTTTATTCAGGTGTTAAATAGAAGATGTTTGTTGCCTGAAAGTTATTGATGCTACCACTTCTGTTTCAACACACAAACTTGAAACGTTCATTTTATTTTTTAGCCCACTGCTGCTAAAGTCTAAACATGTGTTATTTCTGTTTTAATGTCCAAAATCCTAAATATTTCTGTTGCTATCAACTTTTTATGAACCAGGTTTGTTTCTGCTTTTTCCAGAGTTTTGATTTTTGAAGACAAAGCCAACAGCACCCCTTGTAAGCCAGAAGGGCCCCCTCCCAAGCGGGACATTGCTAGCTTGCCTTAGGTGTGGGTATGAGGCTGGAGACTGCAGCTCACAGGGACCAGCCATGTCCGCATTGGGCAGCTTGACGTGTCGGTGAGGGACCAGCGATCTTGGGAGGCGGGGTTTGTGACAATGTGATGTGTGGAAGGGATCTGTCGTTGGGAGTCTGAGTCCACAACTCCCTCAATACTGTTTTGACTGTGAATATTGTTCATGTGTTGCTTTTAAAATTAAGATCTGGAGTGTTAGTTGTTCATGTAATTCGATAAATGATCCTTTTTTTTTTTTTTACACAAACATGGTTGTGTTTAAAGGGATTACTACATTTTACTTGTGGCTTTTCTGTTTCGTTGTGATAGTATTGTGGGTAAATGCGGGACTAGCAGCTTTTTTGGGGAGGCGGATGCTTTCACTCTCTGCAGTAATCTGTATTAGATCCTGCTGGGTCAGCGCTGGGCAGCATGTGGCTTCAGAACAGCTGCCAGGAACAACAGACCCTGCCCATTTCCTCCAGAGCTCTAACGGATCTGGACAGGGCGGCCAAGTTATCTTAAGCTCATAAACATCTCCAGATACGCGTTTCATAACTGCGATAAGAGTAAGATTGCGTTGCTTGTAGACCTTTGAGCTTCAGCTTGTCGCCGAATGAGCAGTACATTTTTAGATCTGTGAGGTCCTGCTCACTTTGGAAGGAGTGTGATTTTTAACGAAACACAAGCAGAAGAAATGTAAATAATAGGCTTCACTACAGAAACAATCATATTCTTTCCAAGTGCCTCAACATGCAGATACTGTAGAGCTTCAATGCAGTTTGAAGGAGGATGAGCAAAAGACCTCTTAGCCTAGCAAATCCAGAAAAATCACTAATTATCAGTTATTTATGTTTATATCAGACATCTTTTTGTATTTTTTTTTCATTAAACTTAAATGCATAGTTAGTTTTCGCGATGTGTCCTCCTTTTATTTCTTTGTGCAGTTTCTACAAAATATTCATTTCTGAAGTATTCAAATCTGTAAAAATGTTTTGATTCATCCAACACTCCACTGTTTGATCAGTCACTTCTTTTTTTTGTTCTTTGATTATGTAAAGTGTGCCTCTGTATTTATCTAAAAACCTCCCTGTATCTCATAAAATCTTGTGATTTTGGTTTTTGTACACATAACCTGTTTGACTCTGTGGATAACAAGTGTGTCCCATATTTTAGTGTTCAAAATGTCCTCATTTTACACACACCAAAGGAATTAAAGTACTTCTCACGAGTTGAGTTTTTCTTTTAGATGGTTGTGGAGACAAAGATCCTTTATTTAAAAAGATGTGAGCCTCTCACCGTAAATATATCCTACAGCTTTACAAGCTAAATATTAATGAATTAAATTAAGAGTTGTCTTCAGGAGGTTGAATGTTTAGCTTGGATCCAAAGTGAAATTGAAAGTTTCTTTGCATTACTTCCTTGTGTTTCATACGTTTTTCTAGTCTTGCCATTAATGATTCCTGAAATATTTATTATAATTTACTTTTTTTTTTTTCAACCAGTAGATTTCTCTTAAAGTGTCTCTTAGAATTCTAAACTTTTATTAAAACTAGAACAAAAACAATTCTGGCTTGTTTGTAGCCGGTTTTTAAGTGTCCTGATTTGTCTGTCGGAGCTTCAGTGCTGATGAGATGGAGTAGGTACTGCTCTGTTTGTTACATGTGCTCAGGGGAACAACATGGGATACTAGGTAAGACTGTTACAGGCATGCTAACAGGCAGACTCAGTAGGATTATAATGAGCAGCATGGTAATTAAAAGGATGTGCACTGTTGCGTGTAATGACCTGCCATACGCTTACAGCCGCACAAAACAAAGAAGTGCTGGATGGTGAACGATTACCCGATGAGAGAAGGATAGAAATTGGGGGTTTTTTGCCCTGAAATGATTTTATGCTTCTAAATAATTTGGAGGAATTTGACTTTCTGACATAAATGCACTAAAACCTTCCCATCTGTCCCCAAGTTGACCTTCTCTGAACACGGTTCACATGTCTGACTGTTTCCACAGAAACCCATTGAATAAACATTTTGACACAAAACTAACACTATTTTAAACTGAATGTTCTTCAAGAAACCTACCAATGAGCTTGGAGTGCTGCAGAGACAAGGAGACTGGAGGAGAAAAAGAAAGGGCACGGAGGTGAACGCCCACTGACCACATCCTTCTGATGAATGCTTCATTGTGAGTCGTGCCCTTTATATTATTAATGAATGCATCTTAACGTCTGGCACCTTTAAGAAGGCACCTCGGAGTCTCATTAGTTCAATCAGAAGTGCTGACATCAGCAGAGTTTGTGTGCTAGATAACCACATTACCAAGCACAGACATCATCACCTGCTGTGGCTGAGGAATCGGGAGAGGAAAGCTGGTTTACTTTGAGCAGAAATAATGGATTCCAACAGTGTTGGAGATGTTTAAACACACTGGTGCATCAGTAACCACCCTTGGCAAAATATAGCACACTTGAAGTTTATTTCATTAAGTATGCTTGAGTATAAGTGCATCATGTTCACTACAGGCCAGGGGTCTGCAACCTTCAACACCTAAAAAGCCATTCGGGTTGATTTCTCACATACTACAACCCATAGGAGCCACATGAAGTCTGACTTCACTCTTTAGAAAAGTAAGACACTGATTTATATTTATCTTATTGTTACTATTATGATAAACATAGATGAACTATTGTCCATTTTGCATGAATAAAACATCAACATTAAAAAGAAAATAGCCTTTATTTAATCATCTTTGACAGAGTTTCACATGAGTTCCTTTCAAAATAAAAGACACCCTGTCACAAATGATCCACTCAGAGCAGCAATTGTAGTAGTGGTAAGTGTAAAGGCAGCAATAATTACAAAAAGAAACAGGTCATTGTACTGTTTTTGATGTATCTCCGCCAGACATGTAAATCTAACAAACCAAAATGAAATCAGAGGTCAAATTAGTGACCCCAAGAATTATCAAGCTGCGCTACTTACTATTTCTTACTTTACAGTTACTTTTTTAAATTGAAAACTTTTTTTTGTCGTTTTGTTAACCTGAGAGCCACATAGGAGAGAGCCACAGGTTTCAGACCCCTGTTACAGACCACATATGTGTATGAGTAGGATTTATACTTCTACAGACTAAATAGGAACATTTTAAGTTTGCAGTAGATAGTATATGAAAAGCAAACTTCAGGTAAGTTGCCTCATTTTAAGTCTCTAAGAATAATTGTAGTGCAATTAATATACTACTTTTTGCAAAGGGAGACAAACCTTTGGAGATACTGGTCACTGGCTTGGTGTGTCTGTTCACATAGAACTGCACTATACTTTATAATTAGTTTTTTAATGACATCACATCACTTGGATCATTAATTTGCAGTTATTGTGTCTCTGCATAAGCCACACAGACATATTTTCACCGATAGCCCAAGTTTTTGGACAATTCCTCATCAGAGAATGGCTGCTTGTGGCATATTACCTCAAAGAAAGGAGTTTGCACTGTTTCTCTTCCTCTGTGTCTTCCTTCTCTAAGACACATGAAGTGGTTTGAAGCGATGAAGCTGCATTTGCATTCTTGTTGTCTTTTGGCGGCACCCTTTAGGGGGCGCTACATCGAATCATCCGCTTCTATGTAATCCCATTCTCCTCATTTCCACCAATTCATATCCTCCATCACTGTATCCACACACACCCTCTTTGGTCTCCTCTTGGCTGAAGTTTTTATTTGTTTGTTTTGTTTTATTTTGATTTTTTTTTTGTTTGTTTGTTTTCTTTCTTGTTTCTTTTTTTTATCAAAGTTATAACACTGTAATTACTGGTGATAATTGTTGGTTTAAGTTCACTAAACACTTCATTAACTGCCTTTTGATGATTAGCCTCATCTATCTCCTCTCATGAATAAGCAGTGCCACCTACTGGATACTTAGAGGAAAGCAATGTCAAGTTGAACCAAACTAAAAGAAAATCGTTAAATGAATCCAACTTTCAGTTAGATGCTTTGTTAAAAGTAAAATTCTTCTATTTCAGCATCAAAAACATGCAAAAACAATCTGATCTGGTGCAAGTTAATCAGGATCACGTAGCTCTCTGTATCTCTAGAAACAAATAGATTTTGTCATGCAGCAAGCACTTTTTTAAATTCCGGTTGAATCAAAGTGTGTACTTCCTCCCTCTGTGGTTTTAAAAAACATAGTTCAGGCTTTTCAGGCATCTTGTTTCAATTACTGCGATGCCTCTAACACAGACCTCCCAGAGATTTCAATAACTCACTTCCAGATTGTTTAAAATGCAGCTGCAGGAATGCTGACTGGAGGGGGAAAGAAACAGGGAGCGCATCACTGTGGTCATTGTTTCTCTGGAGGGACTCGCTTTTCTCTTTACAATTCAATTTAAAGCTTTGATGAGTGTCTTTCACGGTTGGAAACGAACAATCGGTGCCTTTCTTTACAGCTTTTCTGGGCCTTAGCCCCAAAGTAGGAGTGGAAGTATTTTTCATTTATTTATGTATTTATTTAACAGAACCCAGAGTTTGAGTTAAACTGGAAGATGACTAAGCTTACAAGTACAAGTATGAGTACAAGTACATAATATTATTTTTGCAAGGTTTTAATATTTTTATTTGTCCATATTTGAATTTTTATCTTGTTTTTGATGATGCATTAATAGGAAATTTCTGATAGGGAGGAAAACTTAAAAAAAATGAATAAATAAATTAAATCTATTTTAATCTTCTCTTTTAAAAACATAGTTACATGTTCTTTACCTAAATAAGTGTTACCATATAGCCATATTAATTTTCTGTATGTATATTTGCCCCCAATCTACAATTTTGTTCAGATAACTCATTATTTTTAGGAAACATTCAAATCAATTTATTTATTTAAGAAGAAATAAAAAGGGGAAAAAATGGATAAATAATAACAGCTAGTTTGATTATAGAGGCGAGAATTTAAAAAAAAATCAATTTACGATTTGAAGAAAAAAAGCAATGTGCAAAAATGTTTGATTTGTTTTAATTTAAAAAGACAGTGAGTATTAAATTAAAACAAAATAATCAAACATCTTCATCGGACAAAACCCTTTTTTTCGTTGTACATCTCAAAAGTACAGAGTATCAACTGATTTGGCATCTGTTCTACATGTTTTTTGCTTGTAATTTAGGAAAAAAAGGAAATTGCGTTAGAGGAATCTCTTTAAACCTCAGTTTTATTTTAAACAAATGCTCATCTCCATTGTTTTTATTTACAAATCTGTTGTACTTGAGGAAACCACCACAAGATGTCGCTAGTGAGAACAATTTGAACGCTCGTGTCTAAATGTTCACGTTCAAAAATCAAATCAAATCAAAAATGAAATAACAGAAATCCACCAGTGAGCAATTATTGACTCTGTACTTGCTCAAACATAAAGAAATGCACTGATTTTCAGGTTGTTTTTTTTTTTTCATTTCTTGGCAACTGCTGAGAGAATTTAGGGGGAATGTATTTCACTTCAGACACATTTATATAAAAAAAGGACAAACATTTATCAGGCAAAACAGTTTCCCCTTAAACAGAAGATTGTCAACTATATAGCCTGCTTCCAGTGGGTTTTTAACTAGTGGTTTGTGTTGTACAACTGCTAAGACATTTATACAAATCTAACTAAACACGATTACAAGATGAGTGATCCAAAGAATTAAATTATACTGGGGATCTTTCTTTTTTTCTGTCAGCCTTTAAATCAATTTTAGAAGATCATAAAGTTGATGCAGCATGTTAAAGTAGGTAACTACTCTTCAATAGGTGTGTCAAGATCAATAATCCTTCACTGAAAGTTAAACAATACTTCCTTAAAGGTAGGTGAAATAGTTACTCCTCATCACTACTGTTTCCCAGAACTGCTCATTCATTACAGTCATTACCTCTGGTCTTCTACAGATGAGAGCTGTTCCAGGTGGGAAGAGATTTTTCCAGCTTTTAAGTCTTAAAGTCAGATTTTCCTTTATAGTTGTATTGCTCCTCATTCATTAAGTTTTTAATTTTCACAAAGACTCCTTGCAAAGTTCAGCATTCTGCAAAACACCCACAATGGCAGCCGTTTACACTATAAACTAAAACCAAGAATAAGTTTATACCTGCCAATAAAAAGTCTAATAACCAGAATCGTCCACATAAATCAAAAAACGTTTTCATTCTATGTCTTTAATCACAGAATTTTATCCTGATTATGTTATTGGGCTGAAAAAAGTAAATATTTAAAAATATATATTTTTGCAGAGTTGAATGAATTGCAAAATAAGTCAATAATGTGGTCTGCTACAAGAGCAGCTGTAGGTCTAATTTATATCTCCTGTTTGCTAATTTTGATGAAATGTACTTTGGATAAATTATGGATCAACTTTCATGTTTCAGCAGAGTTTGCTTGGTTGATTATTGAACTGCAGCTTTGTTTTCCAAACGGCTTGCATGCTATCTGTGTCAACAGAGAAATGTTTACCTCCTTGCATGCGTGCATTTGCTCACTGGGGGCTGATTTCTGTGTCATCAGATTCAGATTAACCAATAGATACGTTAAAAGAATGCTGATATGTATCCCGTCTTGTTCTGGCTTTTGCAAAGTCATCATGGCACTGCTAATCTGTGACCAAAATTGGGAAACAACCGGAATGCCTCTCCTTGCTTTCAAAACTCAAGTAAGAGAGGAAAAAATGTGTTTTTTTTTGGTCTGTATAAATTGTAATATTATGTATTTTTTGGTTTAAAATCTTCCATTATAAAATGTAACTTATGTAGGTTGCTTTTGAAAAATATTGCCAACCTGCAACAATATATTTAATCTTAAAGACAAACAAAAACTTGTATGCTTGCAAAGAAGCAGTTTTACAGGAGCGGAGGGTTAAATTATATTTATTTTAAAATAATTATTTTATATTCCGGAAAATAGTCAAAGCAACTTCATAAGATTTGTTCAATCAAGAAAATAAAGTGTTCAATACTAACTTTTAGGGCTTCAAATACCGATATATTTAAACCCAGCATTGTCTCCAAGAAGGGGGAGTTTGCATAAAGTGAAATAAAAAACAAAAACTTCGGTTAGAATTAACTGAATTTGTAAAAATTGCTTCCTTTTACATCATTAAAGATGCAATGTTTAAATTTAAATAAAACTTTTTCAGTTAATCCTGAATTACTCAACAAGAATGCAAATTTACCATTATCGTTCTGTTTTGAAGAAACTTTCATAGCGAGGTGGTGAGAATAAGGCAATTTCCGACATTTGTGTTTAGCATGAAGGCATCATTAAACGTCACCCGTGAATTCGACGAATCAGCGGAGTCGGAAAGCCCACCCGCCCTCGCCCCCCTTTCTCCACCGAGAGACGCCGAGCCGCTGCTGGAGAGACGAACACAGCGAAGTTGGTCCGTCTCTGCCCCTTAGCGAGCAAACCCCGCAGAAAGGCCGCTGCGGGAAGATGGCGACGGACAAGCAGAAACATGAAGGAAGAGTTAAAATAGGACATTACATTCTTGGAGACACCCTCGGAGTGGGGACGTTTGGAAAGGTTAAAGGTAAGCGTGGATTTGCTGGCCTCGTTTCATCTTGCCGACTGAAAGATGGAGGCTAAGGGCGCTTTTAGCCTAGCTTCTACTTTAGCTTGCTTAGAATGCTAACTTGTCACTACCAGGAAGCTAATCAAAAATGGTATCATGCTGCAAGTTTAAGTTTTTGAAAAAAATAAATATTGTCACTTGATGTACGGAATTTAGCAACATTTTGAAACTTTATGTTCCTTTCCTCCCCCCAAATTAGTTAGCATTAAGCTACCCAGAGAGCCACAAGTCGCTGTCAAGATGAATACCGGGAAGTCAAGCTCCTCAGCCGGTGTAACAGCTAGCTTAGGATATGGTTATGTTCTGGATGTTGTCCTGCCTTTATCACCCCTCCCCCTTTCTGCTTTTCGGATTGATGTTCAACGCAGAGCTCAACATTTCAGCTTTTGCCTCTGTGCGGCGTTTGTTAACGCGCTTTTCAGACGCGGTTGAGCTGTGAAGGAGAAGTATGAAAGGGAGCCAGAATTCACGCCCAGTTTTGTGTTTTGGCAATAATGAGGGATGCAAACACCAATTACATACTATAAACCACCTTAGATGTATTCACTCCGTGCATTTGTTGTTTTTATTATATTTTAAGTAAAGTGTGACTCAACTGTGTTTTAAAAGACGCATAAAGGCCAGGTTTAGTAAAGAATTAAACCCCTACTCGGTTTATACTCGGCATCATCTACATGTTTTATTTTCTGTAGGCTTTGGGTGTTTTGTGTCATTTTATTTATTTATTTTGTGTTGTTGCTCTTTCTGCATTTTAAGTAGTTGTGTGTCAAACAGTATTTCTAATTAAGAAAAGAAAAAACATTTTAATTTCCTACTTCCTACTTTCCTACAATATTTTAGGCAAATATGTGAAAAAAAATGAGCTATAAGCTAGTAAGGTTGCTCAATATAAAGTTGAGGTGTATAATTAAAGGCAAGTCAAAAAATGTTGATTTATTTTTCAAACTATCATTCCAGAACTATCTTTGCTTGGTTATGAAAAATGTTTTTCTTAACTAGTTATTTAAACTGAGCAAATCTGAGTTTTCATTGAAAAGAAGAAAAAAAATATATCACTAAATGCTAGCTGAAAGTCGTTTTTGCCTTAACATATACTTTAAAGAAGAACTGGTTCATGGTTTTAGTGAATCAACATTGTGTTTTTAAGTAAACATTGATGTGATTAACCTTTATTTAAGACATAATTCTTGAAACAAACAACATGTTTTTATTTTGGCGAGAATGCCACATAGATGCCTTTTTAGGGAGCTGTTCTGTTATGAGCGTGTCCAACTGTGAGGAGGCCTATGGGAAGACCTAGGACATGCTGGAAAAATGATCCCAGCTGGATCTTTGAAGAGCTATCTGGGAAAAAAAGAGAGGCCTTGGGTTCTTTGCTAAATCTGCAGCTTCCTCAGTGCAAATCCTGGATAAGCAGAAGATAGTTGTTGGATGAGTGGACAAGTTCTTTGGTGTGTTTGTGTTTTAAAAAGTGAAATTATATCCTCATGTGCCAGATTTTTGTTTTGGAAGTCTTTATTATTGTTATCATTTTTGGTTCCTAGCACAACTTAAAAGCCTAAAACTGTTCTGCAACTCCTAGTAGTAGTTGCAGTATTTTCTTCATGCTGCCTTAGGTCTTTGTTGTAAAAAATATTTTTTCAGACAGAAATCTATCCACATTATCAAAATTGTAATTTATTTTTTAATATCTAAATAAGTTTATTGTAATAACATAATTACAGTAAATTTAGTCTAAATGTCAACAGCAGAGTTGGTCATGTTTGCCCCACATAGCCCTGAAATACCTTGTTTTTATTTCACACTTTTATTTTGAAAGACTTTTTGAAAAGTTATGCAGCTTCCCGCATAGTTGCTTGTTCCAGCAATCGGGGAGATTTGTAAATGTGTCTGCACTGCTGCACAACAACTTCTTAGTAATACATTTTCCGCTTTATTTTTTTTTTAAGTACAGGAGCCACTATGACTTCCCGGTGGTGTTTTCTAATACTGTTTAAATAAAGTTTCTTCATTTATTTATATGAAGATACTCAAGGAGTTTGTCTTTGTTTGTGTGGAACAAATCTAACAATCTAACTATTAATCAACATTAACAGTATTCTGAATATATCAACTCTAAACAAGTATTAATGTTCCTCTCAGTTTGACACATTTAAATAAAATGCTCTCTTAAGATTAATGTATGGATGTTAAATGCAAGTTTTGTTAGGAATGTTATCACTTTTAGTAAATATTTAAGAAACAACCACTTTGAATAGAAATAAAAACATGTCTAAAAAGTTAACTTTTTTATATTATGTTTGCTTATAAATAAAATAAGACCTATTAATTGTGGCTTGGATTTTCAATGTAACCATTCTTAAAAATCCAGTGTATTTACAACCATACCTCTGTCTATCCTGCAGTGGGCCAACACGAACTTACCAAGCATCAAGTGGCGGTGAAAATCCTGAACAGGCAGAAGATTCGCAGCTTGGACGTGGTGGGAAAGATTCGCCGAGAGATCCAAAACCTCAAACTTTTCAGGCATCCTCACATAATTAAACTGTGAGTCCTAGATTACACACCACGCACTGCTCATCGCTCCCTAATCCTCTCGCCGCCACATTAATACCACTCGTGGAACTATTTTCAGATTTTAATAGTGTGTTTTAGAACACATCCATTTAGGACAATATCTGTGTGACTTAGGCCTCTGCTGGCTTCGCACAATCACCTCTTTTTAGTGATTCATGGCTGACAGCATATTTCCTCTCCGTCTGACCTATTTGTCCTCAATCTCAAATATATTAATGAGGAATTGTTCCGGTTTAGCTTTGTATTTATTGCTTTAAATTGTTTGTGGCTTTTTGTTTAAGCTGTTAGTCACTTTTGTTAGTGCTTATTTGATCCAATTCTTTACCCACTGGATTGAAGTGAAAGATTTTAGCTGTACAACCAGCACTGATGAGCTTATAGGAAAAAACTCAATGCTAGTTGGTTGAAACAGATTAAGAGTTTAATGGCAACCAACATTAAGCAGTAATTTAAACTTTAGTCAGAGAACAGCACCCCAATAATAAAAAAGTTTAAAAAGTCACACGGGAATCGTAGTACTGAATCTATTCTTCCACAAAGCTGCTCCATGTCCACGACGACCTCTGGGTAATCCACAGCAGAGCAAAGTTAATGGACCAACTACAGAACACAAACAACCGAAAGGGCAGGCCACTTTTCAGGATGTGCCACATACTTCTGAGGCTGCCCCCAACTCTTACAGAACAGTGGTAGAACTGCGTTTAAGCCCATAAATGGGCCTTGCATGAATTGGTGCTTAATTTTAGATTTGTCTGTGATTCAGATGGGTCATTGCATGAAAAATCGATGCAAATCAACTGTAGGGTGTGGAGCATTGTTTTATAATGACGTACTAAAGTTCCCAAAAGCTCATTAACTTAAGTTTGCTTTTTTCAAGCTATAAAAAAACTTAAAATTTATGGTGTAATATACAGTATATATTTTTTCTTTCTCTATTTTTAAGCCAGTCACTAATTTACTGTGTCGATCAGACTTTGACCCACTTTTATCCTCTGAAGTTGTGATGAAACCAAACTGCCTTTTATTGTTGGAGCATTTGTAGTGTTGATGTTTCGTTTTGTTTTTATCTTTCATCTAAACTGTTTAATCTTAAACTACTTCAATTAAGCATTTCATTTGTTATTGCTTGTAGGTATCAGGTTATTAGCACCCCTACAGATATCTTTATGGTGATGGAGTACGTCTCAGGAGGGGAACTCTTCGATTACATCTGCAAAAATGGAAAGGTAATGGGCTTAAGTCCTGTAAGTTGTTTTCTGTGTTAATATTTACAGATAAGAAAGAGTTTTCTCTACTTTTTATAATTGTCAAACTTTATTTATAAAGTAACCAGAATCCAGGAGAAGAGCTGCATGTGCTTGCTGTGATTGAGTAATCCTGACACAGTGTGAAACACAAGTCAGCACTGGCTGTGGAAAATAAAAAAAATAAAAAAAGGAAAAGCATAATATCAAATGGTTCTTAGTCAGCAGCCATGTGCTGACTGATTCAGAGAGATCACACCTAATGGATAATTTCTGCTTTAACAGTTGGATGAAAAAGAGAGCCGTCGGCTGTTCCAGCAGATAATCTCAGCGGTGGATTACTGCCACAGACACATGGTGGTTCACAGAGATCTCAAGCCAGAAAATGTGCTGCTTGATGCACACATGAATGCAAAGATTGCAGATTTTGGTAGGTATTCTGAAACCTGTAGTTTTGGCTGTAGTGTTAGGAATACCAGTGGTTTCAAATTTTATGAGTTCCATCAGTGTCGTTAACTTCTTGACTGCATGAGAAAACGATAGCTTTAAACAATATTTTGGCTAATACTGGCTTAATAAGAAAAGCGAGTAGAAGTTGAACTTTATGATTTCAATTAAAAAAGCAGTGAACTTATTAAAATTATAAAATCCATATGTAAGTATTTTTTTTCTCCCTCCACACAAATGTCACAATGTACAGCCCATGTACAAAACATGTTTTGTACTGGAACTATTCAGGAAAACAGCTTAAAGTTAACGTCATTACCTGTCCTGGAATGTTTTGGTCCAACAATCGTCATTCCATCAGATTATAGATATTATTTTCTTCTTTTTTTTAAAATCATTTTTTACTACTGTGGCCAAAGAGAGAAAACGATCCCTTTTTGTGTGAGGATCTTGATTGTCTCTGATGTATGAAGTGTATATGGATGTAACTAAAGTGAAATTTGTTTACTCTATCATCTAACTAAACTGCATTACAGCATTTCTGTGTGAGAACAATGCGTTTATCTGGAACTAGTTGAAGGAGGCTGGATTATGGAGGGCTCTTATGTTGTTGATGTTAATAATTCAAATTGTGAAATGAAGGTCAAACTAAGCTCACCTTAAAAACCCCCTCTGATCATCTGTTGATCTTTCATAAAAACGTTCCCAGTAGTCATTTATTGATGATTATTGTGTTTTTAACCAAAGTAAAGAATTTTTTTAAAGAAATGCCGTTTTTTTCGCACATAGTTTCTGCAGAACGACAGTAGTTCAATAGAAATTTGTTTCTAAGTTGTGGGCGGGACTGTTGATGTGGGACAACAACAACTCCCCCCTTTGTTGCTGAAAGTTCTCTGTTTACACACTCTTACAACCCCTTCAACACCCAACCTAACACAAGCTGTGCAACAAAAATGGCGAGAAATATTGGAGTTAGCCAGCCACACAGCTTCGAGCCAGATACCTGCTCAGACGTGAAAAATAAAAACGTTATTGGGTCTAGTCATCTACAAGTGGATGCATCAGAATGAAGCGGAGCAGTAAGCTTGTGCCAAACCCAGCGGGTTTTCTACATCACAAATATGATTTTTTTTTAAAAACCTTTTTTTGCTGCTAATTAACGATTTGAAATAACTCGGAAAAGCAATTTTAAGATCTATCATCAGAAAACAGGCAAAAGAACATGTTATAAACTCCAAAAACACAATTGTTTTATCAGAGTGGGTCTTTAACCTCTCCATCTTATGCCGCAAGATCTTTCTAAGACGTCTCTAATTTATTACAGGTTTGTCAAACATGATGTCAGACGGAGAGTTTCTCAGAACAAGCTGTGGCTCTCCTAACTATGCTGCTCCTGAGGTCATCTCAGGAAGGTAACGGTTTTTTCAAGAAGAAGCAAATATTTTAAATAACCTCAAGTTTCTTTCTAACATTTGGTTTCTTTTCTTAGGTTATATGCAGGTCCAGAGGTGGACATATGGAGTAGCGGTGTCATTCTCTATGCCTTGTTGTGTGGGACGCTCCCCTTCGACGATGATCATGTGCCAACTCTCTTCAAAAAGATTTGTGACGGAATCTTTTTCACCCCGCAGTATCTGAACCCCTCAGTAGTAAGCCTTCTCAAACACATGCTGCAGGTGGATCCGATGAAAAGAGCCACCATCAAAGAGATCCGGTAAGATCAACAGGACTCTTTACAAAGTCAGAAACGTAATAATAAATTAGTATGAGTAAAATGTGAACATAATCATTACTTTTGTACTGAACCTTTTCTAAGAATAAATAAAAACATTCACATTATATTGAAAGTTATTCAAGTTATAAACTGTCCAATCAGATGGCTCAATAAAAGTATGTTGTCTCACCTCAAATGTTCGAAACATTTAATTTACAGATTCTCCTGAGTCAGACTTTAGGTGGTAGAAATGTGGACTTCCAACAAGTTCTTTCCTGACTAGTGAGAGTTGTTGCCATAGAAATAATGACTCAGACCGACTTGGACTAATCTGCTTATTAACAACGTCTGCCTCTAACAGTGAGGTGTCCAATTTGTAGGGAAAAAAACCCAAATGAATTGACTTTATTTGATTGGAGCTGGAAGTAAGCTATTTTCTATGGGTGATGTCACACTTACTCAGTCCAGTTCTCTTATACAGCCATGGGTTGTAATTCACAGTGAAGGTGGAAACAGTGTTCCCTTGTTTATCACAGGTTCTAAAAATAACTAAGGATAAGTCAAATTCTCAAAGGAGCCAGCTTAATTTTTTACTTTTATAATAGATGTTTTAAGGCTGTAAAACCCCTCGCTACACACTTTATACATTTTCATCAGACAAACATGAACATTTCAACATTTTTTTTCTCTTAACTCAAAGTTCATAGAAAAATAAGTCAATCAGTAAAGAACAAAAACAAAGATCTAATCATGATAAAGATTTAGCAAACTGAATAAAAGACAAAAAGACAAAGGACAATAATCTATGACCAAGCAGGACACAGAACACAATGAACTTTTAGCAACAAAAAAAACATGCAATATTGCAATGATGCTTAAAATTGACCATGAATCTTTAACACTCAACAGATTCACTACAGGTGATTTCAGCTGTGACTCCTTGCAAAGTTGTGGCTCATCTTTCTTGCCTTTTTGGATATATCTTCAATCTGCTCCATAGAACCCTGACAATTTACTTAAAAAAACGCTAAAGAACTCCATGTGTGAAACTATGAAGGACATCTACTGTGTTGCACAACTGCTTCTCAAATCCTCCTCATTTTCTTTCTCGAGTTTCAAGTCCAAAGTGGTGCTTTGTTATTAGAGGAGAAACCCAGGCTTTAGGAGGAGAAACGAGCCTCCCGGAGGACTCTTGTACCAGAGCAGCAGCTCAGAAGCTGCAGACAGCTGCCTCTGCTGCACACTTTCTTGATGGCTTTGATTAAACAGCCCTGCCGCACTTTAACACCACATGACCCTGGAGGAATGTGCACTCTAGACTTTAGCTGATCTCTTGAGTGGGTTTGTTTCCTGTAAACAGTGTGTTCAAGTTTTAGTTGTAACTGGGGTGTTGACGTCAAAATCTCTGTCACTCATGGTTTCTGAGAACACTGAATAAAATGCACCTTAAAGGACCACTCCAGTCACCTTGATCTGTTTTAAAAGCCTGCTCAGTGGTCTTTTAATTATCATTACCATATTTTTTTAGTACAAGTCACAGTTTTTTTCATAGTTTGGCCAATTTAACCAATGTTTTTTCTTCTTTATTATGACTTTTTTTGGCTGCTGCGACTTATACTCGAGAAAATATGTTTGCCAAAATAAAGGAAACCTGTGTTGTTTTCTAAGGCATTGTTTCTGCAGAGTGGCTGTAGTTCAATAGAACTACAGTCTCTCGTACCCTAAACCTAACATTATTGGTGCAGCAAAAAGTAATACCTGAGCAAGCCGGATGCACTGACAAAGAAAATGTAGACATACATGGATCTATTCATCTACAAGTGGATGCATCAGAATGGAGCAGAGGAGGGAGCTGGTGGCCTGCTGATTATAGCTTCTACATCACAGCTATAAGCTTTTTTCAACTATATTTTTTCTTTTGCTCTTGATTCACAGCTACTTAAAAAACAAAATACTCAGAAATGTAATTTTGAGCTTAATTTTCTGTGAGGAAATGGCCACAAGAACATGTTAAAAACACTTTATTGTCATTTTTGCTGTAATTTTAAAACAAAAGTTAAATTATTTTGTGCTCCCCACAGGGAGGACGATTGGTTTAAACAAGATCTACCTAAGTACTTGTTCCCAGAGGACCCCTCCTACAGCAACAACATGATAGATGATGAGGCCCTGAAGGAGGTTTGTGAGAAGTTCGAGTGCACAGAGGAGGAGGTTCTGTCCTGCTTATACAGCCGCAACCATCAGGATCCATTAGCTGTGGCTTACCATCTCATCATTGACAATCGGCGCATCATGAGCGAAGCCAAGGATTTCTACTTGGCGACCAGCCCTCCCGACTCCTTCCTGGACGACCAGCACCTGACTTCCTCCGCTGCAGCCGTGGCTGGAGTTTTAAAGCCCCACCCTGAGCGGGTACCCTTCCTCGTGGCGGAAACTCCGCCCAGGCCTCGCCACACTTTGGACGAACTGAACCCGCAGAAGTCCAAACACCAGGGCGTTCGGAGAGCCAAGTGGCACCTTGGCATTCGTAGTCAGAGCCGACCCAATGACATCATGTCAGAAGTGTGCCGTGCCATGAAACAGCTGGATTATGAGTGGAAGGTAGGAGGTCTCTCTGAGTGGTGTGTGGATGGGTTCCTGTCCAAACATGTGTGCACTTCAGACCGACTATCGCTAATTAAAATATCTGTTACTGAAGTTCAAGCTTTTCATCCCAGAACCTCTAACATGTTCTGACCCACTAAATCCAAACCATCTATTTTCTTAAAGAACAGACCATCTTTGAAGAGCTTCTCTGTCCATCATGTCTCACCTAATCCAAGAATCTTAAGAAAAAAATAGTTTTTTGAAGATTTTTTAAAAGTTTTTATGTCCAAATAAAATTAGTAGTTTTATTTGTACAAAAAAGTAAAGTAAAAAAGTACACACTGTACAAAAAAGTAAATTCACAAAAATATGCCTCTTTGAGACACGTTTTCAAGCTTAATTACACAATGGCAAAATCCCCAATGTGTCTTAAAAAGTTTATTTTTTGGGGGGAAAACACACAAAATTAAGAGTTTTTAAGAGTTGAAAATGCTTTCCTCTCTACTTCCTAAGCTGGCACTTTTATAACATCTGTGTTACTATAGATTTACAGTATAACTTATTAAAAGCAACATTATTGCTCTTGTGATCAATTGCTGAATTAGGCTTCCAAAAAATTTGATTTAATATTAAAAGCAATTTGATTAACTATTCATTTAATTTTTCTAAAATCAAATTTGTTTCCTTTTGAAAAAAAAATGTTGCGTTAAAAACTAAGATTTAACTTTTAACAATAAAATGAGAAATTATGTTAAAGTTGACAGAAAAAACTCTTGTCTGTTTTACCTCTTAAAAAAAAACAAGAAAGTTACTCTAGGGTTTGATAATTCATTGCATTTTATAGGTTAAAATGCTTTTTTTTAAAATCTACCACTCATTGTGATTTGTTAATGTCCTTTAAAATTCAACCAGAACAACCTTATAAACCTGAACTTTCCATTTGAGATACAGATTTACATTTCTGTTGGTTGTTGTCAGTTCATGCAAATGAAAACAAACTGACCGAAATACATTTGAATTTGCTTAGCAGCTAAAGTGACTTTCAAGTAGATTTGTCTGCACCTTTCAATTTTATTTTGTCATTGAAAAAGTATTTATTAATCGGCCTTGAGAAGTCGGAGTAATTCTTATGACCGTAATTCAAGAGTACACTGTGAAATTTCCAAAAATATGTTTTGATATTCACAGGAGGCTGTTGTGAGACTTGAATAATCCACTCGACTTCTGAATCTTAGTTTCAATCCTGAGAAAATGCAAAAAATGTTTGCAGACACTTTGAGAGAAAGATTTTGAATCCCAAGTGCTTAAGGAGTGATTTTTTTAAGGGTGTGTGATAAACCAAACTCTTACATGCTTAATATTATTAGCTGACAACATCTACAAAAAAAATGATTCCTTCATGATGTCTTGAAAAAAGACCTTTTTTCTCTACAATTTTCCTATCAATGACTTGCATGTCTTCTTGATGGATCCACTCAGGTTGTGAACCCATATTACCTGCGTGTGAGAAGGAAGAACCCCGTCACTGGGATGCTAACCAAGATGAGTCTTCAACTCTACCAAGTGGACAGTAGAACCTACCTCCTCGACTTCCGTAGCATAGACGGTCAGTTTTCTACAAGCTTCTTTCAAATAGAAAATAATTGCGTGTATATATATTTTTTGCTTTTTACTTCAACTAAAGTAAAGAAACAACACTGCAAAAGATTAGAAATGCACAAACAGGGAGTTGTAAAACTACTTTAATTTATTTCAGTGACGTCACAACCTAAAACAAATAGATTAAAATGACTTCTAAAGACATGCGTTTAATATTTTAATTTATGATGGACTTTGATTCAGTGAATATTTGCTGCCATGCTAAAATCAAGTTGGATTTTTTTATGAAAGTCTGTGAAAGTTTGACCTTTAACACATTTGTTGGGTTTAATCATTTATTAACGCATTAAGTCCTGAGCTATTTATTGAAGAGATACATCCTAGGAGTGTCTAGTTCCGTTCAGAACAAAGAGTTTGTTTAAATAGCTTAACATTTTTAACTAAAGCTTCCAAAGAATTTAGCATGACATCAAAGTCACCTTTTGGGTTAAATTTTGGAAAAGTTATTTAATAAATTTTGGTGTTGTTGTGCTGCTTATTCTTTCAAAGGTTAAAATAAGTTATGAATGTCAACTGGAGTCAGAAAAATGTTCTAGGGTGTAATAAAAGCCGTTGAAGAGAGTAAAAATCCTTTTTAAAAACGTGTTCTCTTCTGGACCTGTGCATTAAGAATGCAGCTCACAGAATGCGCTGGACATTTACCTGGAATCTGTCCTGTAGTGTGCTGCTTCGCCACAAACTTCATAAATGATTGACTCCAAATAGGGAGATCTGAGAGTTTGTGTGGGTGTTTGGCAGAAAATGTTAGATGGGAGGGGCTTTAAGCTTTTGATGTGACACAAGCAGGCTGTTAAAGCTGGAGACCTACACTTGATTTCAGCTTTATTGCTTTATTAGTGTAGTTGAAGGTTCTAGTCAACATCTGGGACTAACTGTGCATACAAAGTGCTTTTTTTGGGAAATATTCACTTGTTACTAACAGCAACTACACAGTACTACAGCCACTCTGCAGAAACTATTTCCCAGAAAACTTCTCAAGGTTTTTTTTCTTTTGGCTATAAACAGCATAATCATGATTAAGACCACTGGGAATGCATTAAAAATAGCTCCAAAGATGATCAAGATCTTTAAACACTGTTTTCTGCTGGAAATAACAGGAGGCAAACCCTTTGGTAGCTTTTGAGCATGCTTTTTGGGGGTTTAAGAGCACAATCTGTCTTTTTGTTGTTCAGATGAAATTTTGGAGACAAAGTCTGGGACTGCAACCCCGCTCCGCTCCGGATCTGTGGGCAACAACCGCAACACTACAAAGAACGATGTAGAAGCAGCAGATGTTCCAGCAACATCTGCCGCCGCTCTACCACCCAAAACCGCCGAGGGCTCTTTAGCTTCATCCCTGACCTCCTCCATCGACTCGACAGCGGGGGACAGCATGTCTGTCCCCCGACCAGGAAGCCACACCATCGAATTCTTTGAGATGTGCGCAAATCTTATTAAACTACTTGCACGATAGCTTGCAGAACAATCATAGCTCGCCTTTTCCTCCTCTCTGAGTGTCTTTTATAGCAATAAGCATGCAGCTGATTCAAGGCTCAGCTCATCCTGGCTGAGGATGAGGTGACTTTTCCAAAGGCACTGATGCAGGTTGGTGTTCCCTAAGCTTGAAGGGATGTAGACAGAGTTTTCTTAAAGGTAAAGGGGAAAGAGTATCAAGATACTAAACTTCAGAAGACGCAAAAACACCAACTATCCAAGGGTTTTACAGTTTTGAGGATCAATTCCAAACCAGATGTTCACATCCCATCTATAAAAACATACAGAAGTTATTACACTGAACGTTGTGTACTGTAGCCAGGGAGCCCTGTTTCTCAGCGCAGAGAGCAAGATCACACTGATGCCTGCAAAGAAGAAAGTATGAAGTTGAGGGTTGAGTGGCAGTCAAAAGGATGCAGGAAGCACTTTTGCACAAGTTTCTTTTCTTACTTGCTGCTCATGTTTATTTTTCCTCTCAGTGGGTCTCAGAAATGGTGCGGGTGTACCTGGGCGCTGCTTTTGGACGGCGCCCGTCATTTTCGTTAAACTCTGAAGAAGTGCAGTGTATTTCTGCTGCGTGTCAGGGACAAAAAAAAAAAAAGAAAGCTTCATCTTTTTTATACTTTTTTTTTTCTTTTGTCGATCTTAAATGTCAACAACTAAATGTTCATGTTTTGTCCTTGTTGTAGACAATTGTTTGAATTTCTCTGTCCCCTGCATTTTTATATATAAATGAATATATTTATCAATGCATTAGGTGGATGGAGTGTTGGTTCTAAAAAGATTTAATTTTTTTTTCTTTCTTGTATTATAAGCTCTATTGCTGGATGGTATATATATATATTATATTTACCTTTTTTTTTTTTCTACTGTTTTTAGTCCATTTATAATTTTGTTTTTCCTCAATCACAACTATTGTGACACTTGATTGTCTTTCCAGAGAATTATACTTTGTTTTTAGGAGATGACTTGACAGTTTGAATCTAGACATGCTTCTTTTTTGTTTGAGGTCACTCATTCAAAAGGACCTTTTAATTTCTACCTTTTTTTGTTATTCTTAAATATCATTAGAATGCAGTGAGACTGAGTCAAAGGCCTTTTGGTTACATCTACTACACAAATGCCAATCTGTCCCCCAAAAGCCAGAGGTGGGGGGGCTTTTTATTACGCTGACTAGCTATCAGAGTCCAGGCAGGAAAATACATCCATGACGTATCCACCTGTTTGTCCCGATTGTTCACACATTCCTTTGAAGGCTGACCTTAATTAAAGATTTACCCATGCTTGTTACCTGAAATTGACCCATGAGTTTGGCATTGTCTGGTGCTGTTGAAATGATGGAAGGAAATCACTCACAGATTCTTATTTAGTTCCAAATCTTGGATTGATTTTATTATAATTTCTTTTTAAGTTTCGTTCCGTTTTCCATCTCCAGTCTTAAAGGTTTAAGTGATGTCTGGCTGCCTTATCATTATAAGTACTGTTTTATCACTTTTTGAGTCTGAATTTAGCCGTTTTAAGAGTCCTCCTCTTTTGTTGTTAGTGTAACTTTAGAAGCCATGGTAGGAATGGACTTTTTTGGTTAAAGCATTTACAGGAAAAAAGAGGGAAGTCCTGACTGCAATCAAAGGAACACATTGCCAAACTTTGGAAGACAACTGCAACGATGACCATGCTTCATTATGGCAGTAGAAACACCAAAGCCAATTGACAGTATAGGTTAAATGCATTTCTCTAGTTTTAAAGTTAGTCATATGAACCTGGTTGAAAAAATACTTTGCACAGTGTTGTTTAAACTCAGATAAAAGTTTGATCTTTTTATTAAGAAGTTTACAGTGTTTAGGACTCCATAAGAATAAAAGATTATTTTGCAGATGTTTCATTCAATTAAAACTAGCTTATACTTATACTAGCTTACAATACTTGGCTGTATTTGTAATCACTTCTCTAGTGTCTTGCACAGAGATGTGGACTGAAGTCTTTAGTTAATATTTAATCTTTTATGTCAAAATCCTATAAATAATGTTAAACTAAAAGACTGCTTTGGAAAGATGATACTCCTAACACTCATATTGGTTTAGAAGGGCAGATATAAACCCATTGGTATATTGTCTCTTGGAGTTTGTGGTGTTTTTTTATTTTTTAAAGAGAGATGAATGTGTGCAAAGGAAGTATTTTTTGCAAGCTTATGGAAAAGTGCCCTGATAGACTTTTCAGTTTAGTCTATTCTTGAACTGCTTTAAAGAAATCTTGTTTTATTTTATTTTTTTGTTTGTTGTGAAAGCAGATCACACCAGATTGATCAGTGTAAATTTGAATGAATAGTGTTAAATCATTTGTATACACAACTGCCTAATAAACTGCTGAACTGCACTCTTTTCTGCCTTTATATGGCTTTTATATTCTATTCACAAAAATATGACGAAACATAAGGAAATCTGAGTTTGTTAAAACAAATAAAAACAGTTTACCTTTTAGAAGATTAGGCTGCTGCACGATCAGACCAAAAGTAATGGCTCTGGTTAGACTGTAAATGTAGATTATATACTCAAAGAGGAAACAAGAAAGAAAGAAGCTATGCACTTTGTCCAATTTTTAACATTTTTGTCTAAATTCAAAAGTTATCTGTTATTTTATAGTCATAAAGTCTTGTTTCAAACCGATTTAATAAATTGTTGCATTTATTCTTTTGCAAAGGAAACAAAAAGTTGTTAAAAAAAACTCCAGTCGGTCATTTTAGTGATAACAACTCCAAAATCTTTCTGTTTATTTTATGTTTCATATTTTCTCGATATTTTATTATTTTGTTCAAACGATCCCGAAGTAACCTAAGACCACTTCCGGTTTGTGTTGCGCTCACGAGTTAACGTACGAGTAGAAGTTGAAGATGTTCGTGGGTTGTTGGTTACGTTTCTGTCAGACAAAGTTGGCGACCCTCCTATTTTAAGACAAGTAAGTAAAAAACAAAAATTACAGTTTAATTTTAAACTAGATTTGGATGAGATAAAGAATTCAATTTGTTATATTTTTTTTTATTTTTAAGAGTTGAGAACATTGCAGAAAATTCACAGAATACATAACTACTCGCCGTAGTATATTTAGTAGTGTATCTTTGTTAATATATGAATACGCCTATATTTATATTTATATTTATATTCCCCCCCCCCCCCCACACACACACACACTTTTACAACTTTTTCTGTTTTGTGTTTAGCTTTACCCACACGACACGAACGCACCACAGACGTTTCAAAACATGTCACAAATTTAGCTTTACATTCTTGCTCACGGACAGCTGCAAGCACGCGTGCGTATTCAGCAGTTGCACATATTTTGTATATGATTTATATTTGCTTCTACATATTAAGAACAAACTAAAATGCATTTTAACCAAGTAAGCGCGTTTATGTATCAAGGTGTCGATGTTAGCTAAGCTAGCACAGGGACATGCTAGCTCGTTGGGATATAGTGTTTTGAGTATTAAACTCTGTTTTAATTTTTCGGTCCCTAAAAATCGTCTTGCAGCTTTCCATTGTGTAATTCGTAACCAATTACAATAAACCATCAATTTAAAAAATACGTTTGATGTGCAATTTCTATCATGTTATTTCAAAATAAGAGCCTTCCAAATCAAGTCTGTTTTTGAAGGGATAAAAAAGCTTATTTTGTTTGTTTGTTTTACAGCATGGCTTCTTTTGGCTGGAAGAGGAAAATTGGTGAAAAAGTATCAAAGTCAGCAGTACAAAAGTTTGAGGCTGACACCGAGAAAGCTAAGGATGCTGGTGCAAGTCCCGACGAAGAGGAGGTGGATTGGTTGCACGCCATCAAGCGACGTCGAGAAATGCTGCTGGAGGGCTGCGCCGAAAAAAGCAGAAAGCTGAAGGATGAGGGGACACTACTGGCTGAGCAGGGCAGGTGAGGACGTTTAACGCAAGTACATCTCACCATTTACCCTTTCAAAATAACAAACACATATATATAATAGTGTGCAAAAGTTTGGGTACCTTGTACTGCCCCCCTTGGCAAGTATCACACCTTGTAAAGGCTTTTTGTAGCCATCCAAGAGTCTCTTAATTCTTGTTTGAGGTTTCTTCATCTATTTTTCTTTACAAAAGCCTTCCAGTTCTTTGTCTATTGTACATTGAAGTCAGGTGATTGGGAAGGCCACAGCGAAATCTTCAGTTTCTGTCCCTTAATGAAAGACGGCGAGGATTTTGAGGTGTGTTTAGGATCATTATCCATTTGTAGAAGTCATCATCTTTTGAACTTAAACTTTTTCACAGATGGGATCAAGTTAGTGTCCAAAATTTGCTGAAATTTTGTGGAATCCATTCTTCCTTCTACTGGTGGCTGCAATACAAGCCCAAAGCATGATTGATCCACCCCCATGCTTAACAGCTAGACAGAGGTTCTTTTCATTAAAGTCTGTCTCCTGTCTTCTCCAAACGTACTTTTGCTCATTGCAGCCAAAAAGTTCCATTTGAACCTGGTCTGTCCACAGAACTTGTTTCCAAAATGCATCAGGCTTGTTTATGTTCATTTAGGAACTTCAAAGGTTGAATCTTGTGGTGAGGAGGTAGAAGAGGTTTTCTTCTGATGACTCTTCCATGAAGACCATATTTGTACAAGTATCTCTTGACAGTAGAACAATGTACCACAACTCCAGAGTATGCAGGTCTTTCTGGAGGGATGCTGCAGTCAAACGTGGGTTTTGACTTGATTTTCTCATAATCCTGCAGCCTGTCTGAGATTTTTCTTGGTCTTCCAGATCTTGCTTTAACTTCCACTGTTCCTGTTGACTGCCATTTCTTAATAACGTTCCGAACAGAGGATATTAGCACCTGAAAAAGCTTTGCTGTCTTCTTATAGTCTTCTCCTGCTTTATGAGCATCAAATATTTTCCGTTTCATTGTTCTGGACAACTGCTTGGAAGAACTCATGATGCTGATTGTTGGGGCAAGATAGCATTTTACCTGGGGTACCCAACTTTTGATCCCAACTGTACGTCTTCATTTTTTTCTCTGACCTGGTAACTGGCTCAAAACTGGACAACTGGCTAGCTCCAATATTGCTCACCATTTTTATTGCACCAGTAATGTGAGGTCAGGGATGTGAGGAGCTGGAAGTTAGTGGGCGAGTGTGTAAACAGGTAGATGGTGGGAAGTGGGCGTGGACTGGCCTTCCTCTGCACCAACAGTCCCATCCATAACTCAGAGACAAATTTCGAATGAGCCACTGCCGCTCTGCCAAACCTGCGTTCTAGAAAATGACATATGTATAATATTGTTGCGGGTTTCTCTTGCAACTGGTGCTCCTTAACTCTGCCGTGAATAGCTCCCGCGGTCGGGACATCCAGAACTCGCCATGAACAGCTCCCCTCATGTGTTCTCTGTCCTTTTTTCCAGGCCCTGCAGCACATCCTTTTAGTACAAGTGCAGAACTCCAAAAGCGCCCCATCACACACACCTGTGACTCATTTGGAAATTGTTTGGGGCATTCACAGCCCCTCGGAAATTCAGAGCTGCAGGACCTGCCGGAATAAAACAGAGCCTCATAAAAAAACACAAGTGGTAAACAAGAACACAAAATTTCACTCTGTGACATTTCCCAACTGTTGAATATTGGCAGTCTCTGCCATAACAAACACACGATGATGCTGGCTACACTCATGAGGTCTGCTTCAGTTTGTGATAGCAGTAAAACACCCTTCCACCCAGCAACTTTACCTTCGAATCACACTTTGAACCACAGAAGGAGCAATCAAAATCCAGTTTGAAAGGCACAACCACATCCCCAGCTGCCTAACAGCTTAAATTTAAAACCCACACTCCAGACCACTGAATGGGGAATCACAATTTTTAACCCAGGGTGGCTGTCAAACAGTTGGAACCTTTGCAGCATCTTTTAGCTCCGTAGGTAAACACCTTACTGCCCAACATTTCCCACGCTTCATACCACCAAAGAAGGAATCAAAATTCACCTTTGGAGGGAAACCCGAACCACCCTGCTGTCTAGAAGCCTGTACCCGTGTTACATTTGGCGTTGTTGGTAGGATGAACTGCAGAGCAGGGTAAACTCCAGGTCTTTGGGTCAGTGGTTTTAAGCTTGTGTTGTAGTAATTACGATGATGATGATTGGTCTGCTGCCCACCACCACCACCTTGTTACATTAAAGTACAAGGCCCAAGTATAAAAACAGTAATATAAAAATAAATTTCAATAAAAAGTATGACACTATAGCCTACTATGCATTATATATAACAATGACAGTGTTAGAGTCATGAGTAAATAGTGTCCATGTGCGGCAAAGTATGTCGAAGTGTATAAGTGACAATACTGTGCAGAGATTGTGCAGAGTTGTGCAGTTTCCTATTTTTAACGGAACATGAACTATTCACGTCAGTTCAGGGGATGGTGTTCTGCTACAAGTTCTCCAGATGAGGGCACCATCACACAGAACCCAAACACATCACTCATGGAGAAGCTTTTTAATGGCTTTGCTGATAAACATAGTTTAAGTAAAAATGTTAATAGGATAGGTAAAGCAGGGTTTCTTTAGCATTTATTGCAATGCTTTTCCTTTTTTGTGTCCACTATAATGTAGTTTGAGAAAGAAAATCTTCACAATTTATCTTTTTAGCTCTTCAAATGGGGCAAAAAATACACAAATACAAGGGAAACCTTTTTGGCTGAAAAACATCTCAAAAGTTTTTGCTGAGCTTATAAAGTGAAGTAGTATTTTCTCTACTAATACCCTGATATTTTAGGTAAATATTTAATGTTGTTTTGATTTGTTGTGAAGGTCAATTGTGTCTATTTTGGCGTTTTTCTCTTCTATAATGAAATGAAGGTCCTAATTTCTTTACGTCTCTTTGCTTTTATGGCTAATACGATTTTTAGCAAAGAAATAATCACCCTGTAAAAACAGCTCTGTGCTTAGGAGGAGATGCTGTTACCCTCAGTGATTGCCGGTAATTGTGTTTGCCCAGAGAAAGTGGATTTTGCTGGGGAAATGATGTCTCGGTGTTGCGTAATGGCTGTTCAGAGGTTTGAGGTGGTCTCTGGTGGAGGATGTAAGAAAGTAAGGAGGTTTCTTTGTCTATAACAACATTGACCTTTGATATCAGACTCTCAGCTGAGTCTGATGACATCAGCAGCTCTGCTAATTCTCCTTCATGATCTGAGCTTCCTCTTCAGGTACATCTTGTGCAGAGTGGAGTTTCATCTAACTTTTCACTTCCTTTTTCATAGCACAGGCAAAGTTTAGCATTCAAATTCACCACTTCAGTCAAGAATCTACTTTTTTGAGCCAGATGCCAGGTCTGATGAGGAAAACAAAGACATGGATCTATACTATATTACCAAAAGTTTTGGCTCACCTGCCTTTACTCACATATGAACTGAAATGTCATCCCATTCCTAACCCATTCAGTTCAATATGATGTTGGTTCAACATTTGCAGCGATTACAGTTTCAACTCTTCTGGGAAGGCTGTCCACAAGGTTGAGGAGTGTGTTTATTGACATTTTTGACAACTCTTCCAAAAGCGCATTGGTGAGGTCACACATTAATGTTGGTGGAGAAGGCCTGGCTCTCAGTCTAATTCATCCCAAAGGGGTTCTATGTTTGTGAAAACAGTCTGCAGGCCTGAGGGCTTGATTTTATACACCTGTGGCCAGGCCAAGTGATTAGGACACCTGATTATGATCAATTGCATGGGTGAGCAAATAATTTTGGTAATGTAGTGTTTTTGTTTACAAGTGAATGCATCGGAATGGAGCCCTGCATGTATTCTGTATATATTCTGCATCAAAAACACACTTTTTTTCACCTGCTTCTGTTTCACAATAATTTGAAAAAAGAAAAATTCAGAAATACTATTTAAAGTTTAATTTTCTTAATATATTTTCTCCATCATCAGAAAAAAATGCCACAATAACATATTAAAAACACAGAAAACACAATTTTCATAATTTTATAAGTCTAATTCTGTAGTTTCAGTGACGTTTGGATTTTTCTATCTCAGAAAACTCAACATTCTACAAAATTCCATATGTACCTTTTTTTCTTTTTACCTTATTTTAACTGGATCCTAACTGTGATCACATAATCCAAACATTTATGCTGAGTCATGGTCTTTTTGTTGTTTTTTTTATACAATAAAATCTCTATAAATTGTGAACGATCAGGTTTGATTAAGTGTAAATGGAATCTAATAAATGTACAAATGAACAGTTTATTAACCATCTGATTGAAAAATTGACCATAGTTTGTTGTTACCCATTTGTTTTTATGAACTTTGTTTAATGATGGAAGAAAAACTGCTTCATAAAAATCACATCGCACCACCTAAAGTCAATAAATACATGTGGGGGAGTCTCTTTAGGACTTTTAGTTTATTGCTTCATTTCCTCCCAAATGAATTTGCAGCATTTCTTCCCTCATTTGGTCACGAGAATTCAGCTCTTCTGGTTCCATTTCCTGTCATTCTGCCTCATGCACCAACATCTTGTCTAACTGCCTTCTAACATATACCTTTTAACCCTTTCTGTGTTGAGGGTTTGCGTGGTTTTGCTTTCGTTTGAGATTTTCTAGATAATCAAGAAAACATATAATAAACGTCATCAGTTCTCGGCATACAAGTTTTATCAACAACATGATCGTGTGAGACTTTAATTTGGCAAAAAGGGAGGTGTCCACCTTCAAAATGACTCAATAAGAGTAATTTTAGAAGAAGAGTACCTTGAAGTTCTTCCTGACCTTTTATCCCAATTTACGCAACATTTATTTTTGTCCTATTCTCCGAAAACAAACGCAACTCCTGAGCTTTTATAGGGACTGACCCGTCTGTGTTTATTTAAAATAATGTGGTTTCTCATTACTGTCAGCTTTGTTCTGTAACCTTGTGGTTTTATTGTTTCAAGATGCTCAAATTTCCCATTGTTTCCCATCATTTCTGCCTTTACTGTCTTTATGTCTACTTTAAAAGGTAAATATGTATTTAAGTAAAAGAGGATATGATTTACTCACAGCAGGCACATGTTCAATCCAATTAAATAAAAATCTGTTTCACAAAAAGTTATTGAGTTGACTCGCCTATAGAGTAAGAAAATCTGTGCAAACAGGACGCTTGGTAACACAATAAATGTCAATTCTCAGGGTGGAGTCAATGAAACTGGGGGTCCAGTTTCACTGCTGCTGCTTTATGGCATTTACTTTTGAATCAATTGTGCTTCTGCACTATTCAAACTGCCTCAGACAAACCCTGTATAAAGATTTATGCTTTAATACTTGCTTTTTTCTCATTTTATCAGGCTGTGCATATTTCCAAACATGGCATTCGTCTGCAGGGGAGACTGTTTCTACACAAATCTGTTTCCTCAGTCAATATTAAAGCACACTGTTTTCTACAGGCACTGGGAAGCCATTAAGAAGTGGGACGAGGCAATTCAGCTGACCCCAGACAACCCACTACTGTATGAAATGAAGTCTCAGGTATATCATTAACTATATTTTACTGTAGATTAGTTTTGCTGCAATTGTTTTTAGATTTTTTATTGCATGGAGGGGAAAAAAATCCACATTTTAATGTGTATAATGCAAGACCCTTTTACTATTTAAGTATTGTCAAATTCAGGATTAAATTAATTCAAGTATGCAAAGACTTTTGAGAAACATACTAACCAAGGATTGTTTGATATCTGGAAATAATAAAGTGATTCTGATTTGGAAATTGTTGCCCAATTGTTAAGAAATTTTGATTTACAAAAGACTGGTTTTCTCATCAGACATGAAAACTTGCCAGGATTCTGTTTCAGACCAAAGTATAAGTGAACCCTGGTTCTGAAATTGAATATCTCAGTTGGGTTGCAAGTGAACTCTGATGTGGTTTACATACATTATGAAAGAAGATAGAATATCCAGGAGAGTTAATCCTGAAACTCCAGTGTTGACATTCTTTTAACTACCGTATCTCTGTAACCATTTACACTATAAACAGAATTCTAGTTGTTTCTGAAGTGGAGAAAAGCAGCTTTGCCCTGATAAGCATCACTTTACAGTAGTGAAGTTTCACACAATCAACCTAAATCAGCTGATTCCAGAGAGAAGTAGCTTCGGGCCGTTATGCATATTGTTGCAAAACCACTTTATGTTGATTACATAAACGGTTGAAGAATTACACTTTGTCAAAGTTTGTTATTTAGGTGTCACTGGTGAAATCTCCGGTCTTAAAAGGTTAAGCCTTAGAAACGCTCATTTGGAGCAAGACTGCCCCCAAACAAGCAGCTCTTGGAGCCGTGGGAGATTTCCAGGTGGGTTGGTCTTCACCATTGACTGATATATTAGAACTGGTCTGAGTAAGTGTTGCGTCACCTATGGAAAACTATGGAAAATATTAGAAAATTGAATCAAGCCTGCTGAGTTCTCAAAGTGCTAAGCAGGCTTTATTTTTATACATAAAGATAAAAAAAAATCCCATCTTCCTGGGGGATTTTTCTAACCCCAAATCCACAGACAATTTAAAGTTTATCTTGTTTTTTGTCCAACAGTCGTAGTATAAATACGTCCTACAATTATATACGTTAGCCACCATTACAGTTTGAGATTAACTTGTGTTTAAAAAAAAATAAGAGAGATCTAAATGGATTTGTCAGGTTCTAATCTCATATCAAACAAAGTTTTGCAAACAAGAGGGTTCATGAATAAAATAAATAAACGTCAGAAACGTCTTTGGGGGAATAACGTTTTATGTTTGAGTAAAAGCCCGCGTGTAGTTACATGATTGTGAACCGAAGAGATCTTAATCTCCTTCCTTTTTCGCTTTCTTTTTTTTCCTTCCCCTGCTGTGTTTTTTAAGTTCTTGCATAACTGTTTTAATATGCAAATCTCAAAAACAAGATTTTTTTGACTTCATATTAAGTGTGGACTGACAGAATCTTCTTTTCAGTTATTTATCCATAACTAACACAATAAAACCTTTCCTCAAAGCCTTAGTCATTCACATCACATTGAGTATTGTACGCCTAATATAATATTACCCATTACAGGATATCTGAGAAGGAAATCATTAGAGGAGCAGACAAACACTGTCTAACATTTTTTTTCATAAGCCACAATGATGAACAGAAACTGCCAAAAGTCTGCTGGATTCATTAGATTTGTAGTCTTTTGGCTTCATCTGTTTACTTCTGTCACCACAACTCATGTTTTCTATTCATACTCTTATAATAGTCCTACTATTATTAAATGCACATTTTCTGCAGGTTGGCAGCTATATTTGCAATGATAGTGGTGGTCACACATTTCCCATGAGTACTTTCTTCCATTTCAAAATTAGCAGCATTGTGTCCAACACAATTCTTCCTCCACACGTCAGCCACTGACTCATTCATGGCCTCAAAATTAAAACCCACTCTGATGAAATTGCAAAATTTTTCAAAACGAAGATTAAAAATTAAGGCGAGAAACGCAAAAAGTATAAAGTAAATAAACAATCCAAAAAACAAAGTAGGCGTTTGTTTGTTGCTGATACTTGGATGGACTCATGTCAACCTAAAAAGTTGAGGTGAATGGATTCAGGTGAATCTGGTCAGTCAAGTTCATCACGGTTCAATTTGTTTGCATGGATTAGTTTGGGTCACAAACAGGGTGGGTCAGTAATGTGAACCTGCAGCTTGCAACTCAGTGAAAGCAACAAATATATTTGAATAAAAACAAAGATTTTAAATTTGTTGAGGTAAATGAACACCTTTTTTTGTATTTGATGTTTCCAAACTGCAAAGATTTCTTCTAACACTAGATGCCGTTTTTGTTCATGACATAAAAAAATACTTTATGGATCTTTTGCAGGACATTTACCTGGTATAACCTTTTTTTAAAAAATACAAAAATGCCAAAGCAGCACAAAACAGAACATAACAAAGGACCTGCTCCATCTGCAGGTGCTGACCATCCTGCACGAGGTGTTTCCTGCAGTGAAAGCAGCAGAGTTGGCCGTAAAATTTCGCCCGCTGTGGTGGGAGGGCTGGCAGACTCTGGGCCGGGCACAGCTCAACCTGGGAGAGGTAGACCTGGTAAGCTCGTCACCCTTTGTTCTCTAGACGACTAAAATCTGAAACTCGCTGTTAACTGTTGGGAAACCAGTAATCCATTCAGTAAGTCTTGAGAAAGGCAAACCATTTCTAAACTTCTTAAAAAAAAACGGAAAGAAGTCCAAAAGTCCAGCAAAAGTATTAGGTTCAATTAAGTTTTTGAATAACATTACATTTATTTCTTGAAGAAGCAATGTTTTAGCTCATAAATCAATACTTCAGCTATTAAGAAGATTCATGGATTCTGTTTCTCGTAAGCAGCTTTCCTCCACGACAGAATGTTTCTTTCAAAGTACCCCCATGTTGCCGGAGGACTCAGATTATTGCCTAATTTACCTCAGAACATGCTGGGACCTGTATGTGCTCTAAGCTAGAGGATCACTGTGTCATTGTTCACTCGCTGACAGCCAACCAGCCTGGGCTCGAGTCAGAAAAGCTTCAGGCTAACGCTACTGCTTCTGCTGCCCAGAAGCAGCCGACCTGTCTGACAGCACCACAAAACAACAACAGGAGCGGCAAAATGTTTTCTTAATCTCAAACTAAACCATATAAGGACACACATCATTATATAATGAAACTTTCTGTATTTAAAATACAATTAAAGGTATTTTTAGTTAGGCTTGTTCAGACAGAGTTTGAAAGATTCATGTTTGAGTTGGTGCTCATATAAATGCAGCTACTCCTTGTTTAGTGTATAAAAAGAAGGCATCAAAGAGAAACAAACAGTGGCTATTAAGGTGGTATTTTGTGTTGTAGAGATACCTGTTTTTGAGATTTAGTTTTCACCTTCAGTTGAGTTTCTCCAAGGAAAAAAAAAAAGCTTTTCCCTAAAAAGTGTCTGTTCAGGATGATGTGTTGTTTTGAGCGAGTTGGTTTAACCAGGAGTCCTTTTCAGCTGAGCTGCATATTGTACTGACAGTTCACTTACAAGTTTACTGAACGCTCGCTAACATGACAGAACACATTCTGTTCTTTCAGAAAAGCACCAAAAGTGTTTCTGAAACATTTTTCATTTCATAAAGGAGGATGAAATTGTATTTAGATTGTAGTTTTTAACTGTTTATAGTTATAACTGTCATTTTTGTCATGTTAAAAAAATAGTCTCACTTGAACACCCACTTCGATATATATAAATAAAATGAAGCTTAAAATTGCACTGCTGAGAATTTTTTTATTCAAATTGTTGGGAAACAGGAGCAGATGAGAAAAGGCTGTTCTAATGAAAAACTTCTACTACATTTTATATTTTGACTTAAAACGGCATAATCATATGTAGGCTTGTAGGCTATACTTCTGTAAACTTAGAGGTAATTTGTCTTCAGTGTGTAATGTTTCTTCTATTAGGCCTAATTTGTCTCCGTCATTTCGGTATCTGCTTCTCAACGGCTCAGCCAGGACCTCACGTCGGAAAGTAACTTTTCATTTTGACTGGAACTTGGCTTGAAAATGACAGGTTTTCCTGAAATGCTGGTTTAGTTTCTCTTTTTAAGGGGCACATTAACAACACAGATTGGCCTATATATTTTGAAAAAGTATTTTTTTTGTGGTATAAATACATTGCTGCTGTTTTTCTGTTCGATTGTGCTCTCTGGTAGGACTTGTTCCTATTTTCCAGTTCAGTGAATTTGCAATTAAAAAGTTCTTGCATCAGCGACTTTTGTTGGAATGGAGTTGTAAAATCAGCAATTCCTCAACGTTAGATTTATTTATGAAATCCAACAGACCTGAAACGGTTGAATGTCAAAACTGACATTGGGTCTCATGGGGGTAACTACAGAACTAACTTGCATGCCCTAAGAAGAAGGAGTAAAGCCGGAGCTCCTTCACATTACTGCATGAAAAAGCATGGCGGCACGAACTGTTTATTCTTGGTGGAGTCAGCTTCAGGAGGATCATACATTCCTGTTTCCCCTCCACTCGCGTTTGCTCTCTGCACTCATGTCAGTGTGGTTTTTGCAGGCTGTCAGGTCCTTCCAGATTGCTATCCGCCTGTGCCCGTCAGAGCGCAGTCTGTGGGACGAAGACCTGAAGTGGGCCTGGACGTTACAGAAGCAGCAGGCAGCCACCAAGGAGAAGATGAAGCAAGAGGAGGAGACCAAAAATCAGATCCTTAACGCGCCCGAGCTGGAGCAGGACTATGACTTTGAGTCAGATGAAGTGCTGGCGGCCTGTGAGGCAGTCGCTGAACGACAGAACCACTATGAGGAGCTGAGGAAGACTGCTGTGATCATTGACGCCGAGGGGAACATACAGAATATAACGAGCCAGGAGAAGTCAGGAGAAAATGCAGCACCATCAGACCAGCAGTTGGTCAAAGCCAGAGGACTTTGAACTGGTGGACCGGATCGTCTTTTTAAAGTGTGGATGCTGTTATTTAAGGAGCGACTGAGTACAAAAATCCAAAGCAGATTCAACTTTTTAATTAAGGGAATTTCTCATAGTCTTCATGTCTTTGATCTTCATCTCGGTGATGGTGCATGTAGGAGTTTTCAATTTCCCTCCTTATTCATCTGACTGTGAGGAAAACAATTCATTTATGACAGAAATTTACCCAGAAATGTTTCATTTATTTATTCAAAGTGGACGCTTTTAGATTTAAAGCAAGCGTGTTACTCTGGAATAAAAGTTTGAAGCAGAAACTTCCATGTTTGATTATTTTGAAGATGTGTTGACATTGAAGCTAGATAGATGCCTGACATTTGCCACCTTTTTATGTTTGTGTAAAAAATAAAGTCTCCCAAGAAATAAATATTTAACAGACTTGTAGATTTAGTTATTTATTCTTTCTTGTTCGCTCTGCTGCTTCATGTCATCTTATAATTGTTTTTGTCATATTTTTTTAACTGGAATAATGATCAGGGCTCCCATTGTGTTGATTTTTGTGTGTCTGAGACCATCACAGCTCCTGCTCACAGTGGGTCAATAATAATAAGAACTTTGGATCGTTATTAAGGTGACGATCCGATTCGATTCACGAATCAAACCACGATTCTTACTATTTAATATATTGTATTTAGGTGGTTGCTGTGTGAATGTCAGTTGACTGGATGTGGGAAAATTCAAATAACATATGTCATCATCTTTTATATTTATAAGGAAGTTAAAGCCCACTACAAACTGTGAAGTACTGCAGCCAAGTCCTTGTCATTTTTGAAGTTTTTCTTTAGAAATATGAGTTGATCGACATGTTCAGCATCATGGCAAGATCGAGTGGATGTTCCAATGGCTCCAGCGATGGAAAATATTCTCTCTGAAGCTACAGAACTGGCTTGTGCACAAAGGTAGATTTTTACCAGTTTTGACAAGAGGGGGAACTTGCTCCCATTTGCAGTCCACTCAGCAGTTGCTGAATGTTGGCTGGTAGTTTAGTTTCTTCTCTATATCTGAAAATTTCTCCAGTTGCTTGTTCTTCCAATGACAAAGGTGGTTCAGTTTTACAAGTGATGACATCATCCTCATCAAGCAGAAAGCTGAGAGCAGACTTCTTTGCCTGCTTAGTTGGAGGAGGAAATTCCAGCTCATTTTTATCAGCTTCTTCTCGTGGTTGACTTCCTGTTTTTTTCTTTCTGTGGTGTTAAAGTTACCACTTTACTTCCAAGTATTTGCAATGACTTCTGAAGCTTTGTCTTTCACTCTGCGGTCAAGAATTGTAGCCTTCTCAAGAAAATGAACTAGACTTTCATCTGCGTACCTTTTCTGCAGGTCTTGGAGAACTGCTTGCTTGATTTTTTTGCTTGAAAGCATTGTCATCCCTCTCAGGAGCATAAATCTCTTTCATTTTCTGCAGTAAAGGAACAATAAGTCCAAATGTAGGACTCTGATCAGCTAACAGTGTCACAGTGGCTTGATACATTGATTCCATTCATTTCAAGAACTGTTCACACTCCTGGACTTCATATGGACCAAGAATGGCTGCTGCGTGTGCTAGCTTAGCCTCATGTTGTTTCCTGAAAGATTCATCAGTGAGTGTTGCCAGAATTGCTACTTGTTGTAAAAACCTTTCAACAATAAAGAAGCTTCTATTCCAGCGGGTATGGATGACAGGCATGAAGTGGACAGAAATGGTAACATGATTGTGTCGCTCGACTTGTCCAACAACCAGTTGTCCATGAAACAGTTTCTTTCTGTGTCACTTCAGCTTTATATTTATTTTATTTTATTTTTCTATTCATTTAAAGTTCTATTTATTTTTAAAATTAACAGCTTAGAACAACAAAGAAATACAAAACTTTGTTTTTTGCTATTTCGTTAATTTGTTATAATGACTAAACATTTGTTTCTACACTCTACCTTTGTTTGAAAAAAATATTTTATACATTATATTATAATGCATTTGATAGCATACATAACATTAGCAACTTAACTGACTCAAATAATATTAAACTCCATTAAACTTCTTTAAAAGTAACAACTCAATATGAAGTTTTATCTGACATAAGTACATGTAAAAAGGTTCATTCTCAACCAAACTCAGAAACATTTAGATGGTAAATCTCTTATTTTGAACCAACCTTTTTAGAATGGGTCAATTCCATGACACCTTTTCAAGTCATTTGCGAGGTTTGTGGTGTCCTCTGTGCATGCCAATTCCATCAGACAAGTTTTACAAACTGACGTTTTTTCCATCCCTAGTTTGCAAACCAAAAAACTCCCACATCACTTTGGATGTAAATTTCGCAGACACGTTCCAGTAATTCTTCTCCACCATGTTTGTAGACAGTTGTTTTTACTTTAATTAAACACAAGATTTTCTTTATATACTCATTTTCTTATACATTTATTCATGTATTTATTTAATAATTCCATCCATTCTTCCTTCTTCCTCCGCTCATCCGGAACCGGATCAAGGGAGCAGCAGTCTCCCCGGCCACTTTCTCCAGCTTCTCTGGGGGGGACGTCGAAGCGTTCCCAGGCCAGCCGAGAGGCGTAGTCTCTCCAGCGTGTCCTGGGACTCCCCGGGGCCTCCGCCCAGTGGGACATACCCGGAACACCTCCCCAGGGAGGAGTCCAGGAGGACCAGATGCCCAAGCCATCTCAATTGGCTCCTTTAGGTGTGAGGAGCAGCAGCTCTACTCCGAGCGAACTATCTCTAAGGGAGCTCACAGCCACCCTACAGAGCAAGCTCATTTCAGTCAGCTTGAATCCAGGACCTTATTCTTTTGGTCATGACCCAGAGCTCGTGACCATACATAAGTACTGGAATGAAGATCGACCAGCAAATTGAGAGCTTTGTTTTATGGCTCAGCTCTCTCTTCACCACAACTGACCGGTACAGCCACCGCATAACGGTGAACGCTGCACCAATCTGCCTGTCGATCTCATGCTCTGATCTTCCCTCACAGGTTTAAGATGAAGCAGTCCAAATTTTATACCAGGCTTTTTCATTAACAACTTAATTCCAATATATGAAAGACTTGGTGTCTTAAAATTCCATTTGGAGCACAAAGCGCAATTATTAATGTATCCTTCATGATCAATTTTCAAATGGTTCCATGAATTTAGAGGATGCCATCCATACGACATTACCAAATTTATGTCCCTGATTTAGTTTTAACTTTTAATAGGCATTGAGCCAAAAACACGGTTTTAAAAATGTGTTTTGAACGTGAAAGCCTGATATGTGCGTTTACAGAAACTTTACATTAGAAATGGTCACATGAAAGTGTGTCGTGTAGGGCGATGTAAACGTAGCTTTAGGGGTAACATTTTCATTCATATTCGGTTATAAAGACTGATGCAAAATTTGAAGTGGAGCCAAGGCACTTCACCATGTAACCACTAGGTGGCTCAATACAAAATGAAGCTCTTTGTTATTTACTTTAATGTGACATTTGTCAACAAGACTATTTATGCAAATAAATGTGTTGTGAATGACTTTTTTGTATATTGTTTTAATTAATATTTAAGATTGAAGTGGGCGTGGTCATTTAATTGACTTACAAGTGTCTAACCAGAAGCTGTACAAAGGCTTCAGTGTCGTTCCAAAAATTGGATGTGTTAGTTCCGAGAACTTCTACATTTTGGAAAAGAATGGGATTCAATGACGCCATTTCCCATCAAATTGACGATCGCGGTTCTGGAAACCTGGCTTCAAATGGTCCATTACAAACAGGTGATGTCACGCGCCCTTTGTTCATTTCGCAGTTATCTCTGATTCCATCCAGCTGCTCATCTGTTGTGAAAGTTGAGCGTCTGCAGCCTTTGTCATGCTAATGCACTCTCGGGAAAAGAGAATATTCTTGGGGTGATTTCTGGAAAACTGGTTTGTCAAACCACTACCCAGGTTTCCAGTTTAAATGCTACTTTAGGAAAAAAGGTTATTGGACAAAACTTTTTCTACCCCAGTTACTTCAACATATCCAGACTCTCTTGGACCATCCCACCAGCAGCTGTGTTTTTTCTTTTGACAACAAGATCAGACTTTTTTGTCAAACTAAAACTATTTCTTTAGGGTTGAGATTGGTAACAGATCACATGTCATGTATATTAATGCTACTTTTTTTGGGTTAGTCTAAATCTGTGCCTAAAGTCAATCTGCGGAAGAAAATGATATCTGTCTATCAATGATCTTTGTTTTGATTCTGAATTTTTTTCCTAAAAAAAAAGCAATCTTTTTCTGTTATCTTGACTGAAGCACTTCAGTTTGGGCATAAACCTCTAGTAATCTGTCAGTAAAATCATGTCATCTTACTCAAAGCATTAAAGATAGTTTCACATGTGCAATAAAGACCATTTATGGTTGTAAGTGGTTCATATTTTCCAATTTTTCCATCCAAATCTGCGACCTCGGGCTGCCCCTGAACCATCCAGGCAAACACAGTAGTTGGAGAAGTGTCATCAGTTTGAGCTGTCAGCTGAGGATCAGTTAACCATCTGTCAGGCAGATGAGACGCATGGGAAATTTCCCTTCAGTCTATTCCACTGCAGGGCAGTGAGGGCTGCACCGAGGCGACATGAGATAGTGGCCTGCAAATACTTGGATGGATCGCTCTAATGTTTGCACTTCTCTCCCAAAAGAAGTACGATCGGCCTTGTGCCTCTGAACCTACTGTGTTGTCATTTCTTTGAAAGAGAAGTTTTCAAATTAGAATCTGTGTTTTCAGCACGTGAGACGTATAAAGAAAGACTTAAGGGAAGGCCCTGATCTGTGAATACAGCTGCATGTTTAAGATAATGCAGATAATGTTTTGCAACACCAGTGGTCATATTGGTTTGCTATTTCAAGAATGTGCTTTAACAGTCTGCAGTCCTAATTTGAGGCAACCCCCCAGGGCTTTCTGTAAAGCAGAAACATTTTCAAAAATCACCTAACTTTTCAAGAAAATGTGAGTAGAGAATGACTGCACAGTGGCGTAGAGGTTAGCGCTTTTCCCTCACAGTGAGAAGGCCCTGGTTGAATCCCGTCTGAGACCTTTCAGTGTAGAGTCTTCATGTTCTCCTCGTTTAAGCGTGAGTTTTCTCCTGGAACTCCGGCGTCCTCCCACAGTCCAACAACATGCTATGTAGGTTCATTGGCGTCTCTAAAGTGCCCCTAACTGTGCATGGAAGTGTGTAAATATGGTGTGTAAATATGGATGGTTGGTATCGAACCTTAAGTTGTCCCCGACTAGGATTTGCTTTTAGGACAGGTGTGAAAAACCTAAGTAAAACGGAGAACTTGAATAAGAAATAATTAAAAACAAAATGTAATCTGTCTTTAAATACGGTTCTAAAATAGCCAGACTACAAAATCTTACGAAGAGTTTGTATTACACCGATCACGTCAGTTCACCACATGATTACCATGTCAGAGTCCACTGAACATTCAAAGCATTGCAAGATGCAATCAGTTACATTGATTTGACATACTTTTAACTGTGAGTACGCTCCAAAACTCCCATAATCAACTCAAGTCAAAGTTCTGTTGTCCAAAAAACAGGCTCTCTGTTTGGCTGCATCTTCTTCTCTTTATGTTCAAAAATGTGGACTTTGTACTGTTTTTTTGTGGTGAAGATGAAGCTCTTGATGACCCACTGTAATGAAAATTGTCTTTTTCGTTTTTTTAACATGTTCTTGTGACATTCTCCTCATGTTGGAAGACATATTTCAATATAATTAGGGGGGCTATAAACAACCTAATCATAATTAAACAACTGCTGGGAATGGTTATACATTAGATCAAAAAATGACTGATGTGGGTCTGTAATTTATCAGTCAATTGTTTCTACTCTCATGGCCTGTGGGTTCAGAACAAATAGAAACAACCACAAGCTTCCTTCGCTATGTAGCTGAGGTCTCTCTTACAAAAGCTCAACCGTCTGAGAGGAATCTGGCATAGAGTCACAACCTCTTCACATCAAAAAGATCTAGCTAAGATGGGTTAGATATCTGTTGAGAAGGCCACCCCTACTGAGAACTTCTGGGTATGTCCGACCAGAAGAAGCAAAACACCGTAGAGATTATACCTTTCACCTGGTCTGCAAAGACCTCTTTCGTTTTAGAGTTGGTGGATGAAATTCATCTTTGCAGAGACTGCTGCACCCACAAGCTAAACCTCAGTCATGCAGCAGCTAATGTTCAGGTGGAACTGCTCGCTCTGCTGTTTCCTAGTCATATATGTTTTGCTGCTTAAAAAATCGAATGGAAAAATCTGATTGCATAACCCAACCCTTTGTGTTGGTGCTTCACCGCTTCAAAGATTTTCTGACAGAACTTCCAGCGTGCAGAATCATGCTGATCTTAGCATGTTATTAAAATAATCTTATGGCATTTTTCTGATGATGGAAGACTTATAAAAAGAAAATTAACCTTAGTATTAAATTTCTTAGAATGTGTTCATCAATTGCGGACCAAAGACCCTATTTATCACTTAGAAAATATGATGGGCAGGCCACAAGCTCCCTGATCCATTTCATTCTGATGCATCCACTTATAGATGACTAGATCATCATCGTCTTTGTTTTCCTTGACTCAAAACTGTACGACTGGATATCTGTGATATTGCTCGCCATTTTTTTGCACCAGTAATGTTTGGTTGGAGTTGTGAGGGGCTGTAAGTTAGCTGGAAAGCATGTAAACAGTTAAAAGATGGCAAATTTCAAATGAAGTACTACCTCTTTGCAGAAACTACCTCTAAGAAAACAACATTGTTTTCATTTTGGTTAAAAACGGCATTCCGTAATCTTATTTAAATACCACTGGGAATTATTTTAAACTAGATCAAAAGATGATTTGAGTAGGTCTTTAAAAGCAGCCTCCTTCTTGTCATTCAAGGAGGGTGCGTCAGGTTCATATCTTTGCTCCTTCTATTCTAGCTTCCCAATAAGATTCCAAAGTTTTACATTTGGCTGCAACATCTCCACCATACCTGAACACCCTGACCCACACCTGCAACCTCCCCAGCTCTCCGCCAACAAACCACATCCAAAATCCCCATCTCCGCTTCAACCCCACAAAGATTCGGAACCAGCGATATGGATGTTTAAAATGAAGCACTTGCAAATAATTGATGCGAGCTGGAAAGTAGAAAGATAAAGGGAGCTGACCGCATGCATCCCTCTCAGCCCTCAAACGGTAATTTGTGTCATTCTCTACAAGCATGCATCTTGTTTCGTAGAGTAGCAGTAAATGTCCAAAGTGGCCGGACGCTGCAGTGTATTATTGATGAGGTGGTGGAAGGGGTCCATATTTCCAGGAAGAATCATTATTTCCTCGACGGAATTCCTCTCTTTACTGTTTGTCAATCGTGGTTTCCCCGGTCTCTGGGGAGATTTCACAGCTTTAGCAGATTTTTAAAGTCTGAGGTCACAGCTCACTTTATTGGCTTATTGTTCTGTCCGGGATATTTCATTGCTTCTGGAAGGTTCTGGATGGTGACCACGCTGGAGCTGGAGACCTTCAGGCTCCAGGAAACCATCTGCCCGCAGGTGAGCGGTCTCATTAGTGCTGAAAATGTGCTTTAGCAATCTTAGCTTCTGGGGAAGGAGGAGAACCTGTTCCATAAATTGAAGCTGCAGTTAGCAAAAAGATTTGCAGAACATACCAATAAATGAGTTTTGTTAGGATTTATCTGGGTAAAGATCGTCTTTTTCCTTTTTTTTGCAGTTTTTTTTTTTTAAAGGACACGTTTGGAACATTGATCGGGATAAATCTATATATAATCTTCAGCAACGATTATTTTATTGATTTCTGTTCTGTTGAAAACAACAAAAATGTTATTTTTCGTTTATTTTGTTTTAGCTTACACTATTTGCATACATCACAAAACAAGAGTTTGTTCACAAACATTATTCCGGCTTCAACATCCACAAATGTTTTAAATAGCAGCACTCCATCAAAGCCACGTTGAAACAGCAAATCCATCCAATTTCTGCCCCCACTTTATGGATAAGTCACCAGTCCATTACATGTTCCCACACTGACCAGCGAGCATGCACTTTCAGCTGCAGACCACGTCTGTCTGCTCAGTGCAGACCGCACAACCAGAAATCTTTCCGTTGAAATTTGAACCTTTTTTGATGTAAAGCGACGTCTGTTGCGCCTCCGGCTGAAATAAAACCCTCCAAACTTGACAAGAAATGTTTCCCATCTTTTAAAATCTGAATGAAACCATCATGTTAAGCACTAGTCAGATGAAGCATGAAAAAAATGGTTGGTTTTACAGATTCAACCAACTTTTTTTTTTTTTTTGCTGTCCTTGTCTAGTGTCTGCTGTGGAAAAGCTGCGCTTTAGCTGCCTTTTTGTTGTTGTTTCGGGAATGGTTTTGATTATTTGCAAATATCCCTTCATAAAAACACAATATGTGTACTAGGAAGACCTTCTCACAGAGAAGAAGAATAGTTACTTTAAATAAATTAAAACTGTGGTCACATTTCAATATCAATCCTGTACAGTGCAGGTTCTAAAAACTCTGGAGCATAACTGATTTACATTTGAACAAGTGCAACATGAAGCTCCTCTGTGATGCTTTTTTGAACTGTTGTGTTGTTCTCTGCTATTACAGAGCAAGTAACATTCATTTCAATAGTACATTTTAGTTGTCATTCCCGCAGATTTTTCAGTCTTTGTTTGTTCCAGAGTCGTTCTTCCAAAAGTGGGAGGTTAAATGCATCTCTCCTGCATGTTTGCAGCCTCATCAGTGAAGGCCACATGCAGATCTGGATCCTTGGGATACACTGGAAGCGGATCAAGCATCTTCCCAGAAGGTTTGTCTTTAAAATCTGTCTGCAACAGCACTCTCTGAGGCTGCTCCCCCTCCTGGGAGCTTTGCAGGCTGAAGCCATCGGGCGACCCGGGCTGTGGTGACCCCGGCCTGTCCGGCGTCCCGTCAGATGGACAGAGGATGGTCAGGGACGTGTTCAGTCTTTGCTGCATCTCACGGGATGCCAACGAGGGCGAATCCCTGGATATGATGGAAGAGGACAGGTATGCCTCGGGGCAGTGGAATTGCCTCCCGACTGTTCGCCGCCTCCTGCCCATTTTACAAAACAGATACTTAATTTTCTCCATCATCTTGAGAACCACCGTCTTTCTAAGGAGGATGTAAATCCAAGGGTCTAAAATGGGGTTGATGGAAGCCATGCGGATGGCCAGGAGGTCTTCATTTGAGGTTTCTCCATTCCCAAGGGTGTGTAGCTGGTTCCTGAAGATCCTCAACTGGGAACAGAAAATTAAAATTAATTCAATTAAATTTATTAAATTTCTCTAAAATATTTGAATTGGGGAAAAAAACTGGCAGCAACAAAACCTCCAATGCAAGCAAAGCCTTGAGGCGACACTAACTTCTGCTAAACTATAGCAAGGTGGAAATGGCAGAAGGCCAACAAATTACATATTACTTCACACTGTCATCATGAGCCATCAGTCTCATTCTTCATGTGCAAACGCCTTCTGCTTAGTATTTGAGCTGTATTATTATTCAACTGTCTAACATTTTAGGGATTACATGAAAATTAAAACAGGTTTAACCTCTTAAGCCCCGGCGTCTACATGCGTGAACATCACGTTTTGGGTTATAAATGACCACAGTAGTTAATTCTGCCTAATTGGGACTCTGGCAAAGAGAAATATATTTAAAAAAAGCATTTCAAACAAGAAGTGGAGTTAAGAGGTTATTAAGAGGCTAAAGGTGATCATTTCGGATATATTTTTATGTTTGCTTCAATATAAGACTAAAAACTTCAGGGAGGCTTCTGCCACTGCATGTAATGCAGAAGCAGTGAAACTACAACAATGCTAGAAGTGAATAATGCGTGAAACACTAAAGAAAAGTGACAGAAGACCACAAGGGTATAAAAGCAAAGCACAATTTGCGCAATGAACGTGCGTAAACACCAACCACAGTCATAATAACCGATTTGTTTTTGTTGAAGAGCTTGAATGAGAGTTCTTTTATGTCAGTGAAACACGTACTATATTACTTAATATATATTTCTGTGTTTTGAAAAAAAAATACTCACTACTAAAGGTATGGAGCAGATGAGAACCACGGCAGAGGTAACTATGAGCAGGATCACCATCTGGATCTCTGCTCCAGCTAAGCGTCCAAAGCTGCGCCTGCGCTCGGACATCCGCCGCGGGTCTGTGCCCAGAGACGTGCGCCGGATGAAGCGTTTGTGCATGAGGATCAGGGCTCCGCACACCATCACGTTGCAGATGACAGTAGCCAGCACCACGGCAGAACTCACGCTGGCATATGTCAAATTATAACTCTTGACTGTCATGTTGTTGTTCCGCCAGTCGATGAAGCACCAGGTGCCTGGTTTCTGGCGCGTAACGTGTCCGAGTCCTGCGCTCGGCAGCGCGCAAAACGCGACGTTGAACATATAAATGCCCAGCAGAGAGAGCGCTGCCAGCCTCTGGTTGATGTTCTGGTTGTAGAAGTACGCGTGGTTGATGGCCAGGTACCTCTCCACGGACATTGCAAACACAATGCAGAGCTGCACCATGAAGAAGAAGAGCAGGATGAAGCCGGAATACTGGCACAGGGGGTCACCCCCGGGCCAGGAGCCCTTCACGTAGATGGCGATGGTGACGGGGCTCGCCAGCAGCGTACCAAGGAGGTCCGTCACCGCCAGGCCACACACCAGAGTGTAAAAAGTCGTCTCCTTCTGCTCCTTTCTTGAAATTCTGAGAACCACGATGGCGATGACATTCCCCACCACCCCGAAGATGAACATGATCACCGGGACGGTGGGGGCTTTGGGAGTGGGACCGCCACCCACAGATTCATTCATCGTTCTTCTCACTGAAAAGTGTCTGTCAGTCCAGAAAGATTTCCCTTTAGCGTGCGCTCTTCGCTGTCTCCAGATTGGGAATCCATCCTTTCCAAAACCCCTCTTTACGCACGGATCCAAACCTCCATGTTTGCCTGGGGAAAACTCGAGCGCAGCAGAGGAACCTGTTAGTCCGACGCGTTTGTTTTGGAGCTGATGCGTCGAGGCTGCGAGCTGAGCTTTAGCACACCCACAAGCAGACAGGAAAGTTTGCTCAGAGCAACCAGCTCCTCCTCTGTCTTGCATACGAGCAGCGTGTCGCCGTGAGGCGCCTTTGCGCGCGTGGGTGGGCGCGCATGTGCTCCAGGTCGCGTTTCCTTTTCATCTTGTGGAAGACCCCTGGAGACTGGAGTTCCTTTAGTTCTCGTCATCCTCCATTTGACATCAGCCGAGCCTGAACAGCTGGGGCTTGAAAAGGTCAATTCGATTATTGCAAGTAAAGTCTCACGCTTTCCCTAAACTGCATTTATTTAGTCAACTTTGAACCGTTTCAGCCCTCCCACGAAAAAGAACATGCTGATACAACAACACAACTGCATCTGTCACAAGAATCCTTCAGCATTTTTTGATTCAAAACAAATGACTTTTAATTCATCTTTTTTTTCCTCTAAAACTCCAATCATCAAGACTAATTTCTTGGCACTGATTCGAATTAAATGCAGGGCTTTTAGCAATAATACCCATAAGTCCCCATGTATATGAAAAACAAACATTTTCTTGACACAAACCATTTTTAGAAAACATAATATGCTCTATATGACTGCCATTTTGTCGGGAACACATTTCAATGTGTTGCTCTTTATTCAAAAGCATCAGAAATAAAAAGAAATACATGTTAGAACCATATATGTATGGAATGTATTATGTCTCCTATGTATGGAGACTTATGGGACACCCTGTAGTACTAGTATAGGAAAGCTGGGCTTTAGAATAAACAAACACATCTGCCTGACTTCTGTCAAATGTGTAGAATTTACATCATTTGCTTTAAAAAAGAAAATAAAGATCAGTAAGTCTTCATGAAACTTGTTTTTTTTTTCTTTAGAGCAGAAGCCTAAATCCTCAAAGACTAGAAACAACTTCTGCCACCATTACTAGGTGACATCCCAGAAACAAAAAGGGACCGATATTTCTTAAAATGAAGGATTTATTTATCTTAAAAAAACTAAAACTATAATGTTACTTTTTTTTTTTTTTTTTTTTTTTCTTACAAGCAATTGAGGATAATTGGCTTTTCATTTTATTGGATCCATTGCAACTTTTGTTCATGTTCAGAGGCGGACTTGGGGCTCCAGGCAAAAAATAAATGAGGGCTCTTTGCAGCGGATGTATTAATAGTTTAAAAAAAAAAAACCTTACCTAGGTTAGAATGTAAAAAAAAAATGTCTTCTTTGAGAATGAGACTTTGTTGCTCTGATCCACTAGTAGACAGAGTCAATATTTAGAATCCAAAGGTTCTGTCAAGCATTTAAAAACTGAAATCATTTAAAAACTGCAGACCTACGCCAGACCTCGCAATCTAAGCTGAAATTGAACAGAAAATATGCAAAATACAGTGATTTTTGGGGGTTAAAAAAATGACATGATTAGGATCAAAAATATTAATTGAATTTTATGGGACGGGTTCGAGGACACATCTTTGTTTTATTATTAGTAGGCTATACATTCAATGACGACATGTAAGGCAGGTGACAGGAGGTGAGGGACGAACTGCCTCTCCTGACCGCACGTCCCTGGTTGAAACATATTTTAATGCAGAACTAAAAGCTGCCAAACCGATCCCAAACCCGCCCTGATTATGTTCACCCGCCCAAAACAATTTTTACCAACAAAGTCTGAATCAAACATGGAATTCTCTGCTCACTAACTTGCTGTTGACTGGAATATTCCATTGCTGGAGAATGACGGGGGAGGAGGAAACGCTTTCACATAACCAGTTTTTGGTCCTTTCTGTAATTTGAGGTGTTTTTATGACAGAGTTAAATCATGATGGGCATAACATTTATCATAGACACTTGTATTAATTCTTCAGCTCGAGGCCCCAGACAGTTGGAGGGGGCAAAGCAATCAAGAGGTAAGTCTGCCCCTGTTCATATTTAACAAAAACTTTCACAAATTTTGTTCATTTTTTTTTTAAATCCAAGCAGGTCATCGTTCGTCATGCTTAAACTATGTTCTTCATAATGAAAGTGTCAACAAAAGACGATCACCTTATCTCTCTGCAACTCTTTCTTCTGCTTTTTACTTGCCTTGATCTTTTTCTGCCAAAAGGCGAGAGATAAGCATGACTGTTATAGACAGTCTGTTAACAGAAAGATCATTTTGATGGTTACACTGAGCACACTTTCCAGTTGTTGCACCGCATTAACGCTTAAAGGAGAGGAGTTGGAAATCAACTTGTTAGGTGTTTTACCCGGATGTTTTAATCTGAAAAAAAAAGAAATATTTTTAAAAAATCAAATGTATTATTTTTTGCACCTTAAAACTGAGTTCCTATCATTTAAACCAGGGGTCTGCAACCTTCAATACTAAAAGAGCTGTAAGGGTTGATTTCTCTCTGACCAAAGCCCAGCAGAAGCCACATGTAACTCTTACCTCTCCATTGTGGTTCTTTGGCTTTGAAAAAAAATACACACAGTCTGAATAAATATTGGTTTTGTAGCTTTGGTTAATTTCTTTTAGTTCAGTAAGATTATGTTTAGATTTTTAACATCTCAGATAACTGAGAAAAGTGATGATGAAAGGTTCAATCATCTGTGCATCCATCCATAGTCGTAGGAAATACCATGTCTGACTGTCTTACATTTTTAATTTAAGTAAATCTGCTGAAGCAATAACATCTTTGACACAGAGTGGATTTTATTTTGAAAGGAACTTAGATGTGCTGCTGTCAAAAGTAAAATAAGTCAAAGTTGGTATTTGTAGAAAAATATAGCAGTTATAATTCAATTATTGTGAATGTTTAAAGGCTACATTTTATAAATTAAGTGTTTAATGACCACAAAAACATAAAAAAAAAAAACTAAATAAACTATGATGTTGGGATTCTTGCTGGGTTTCAGTCAGGAAGAAACTGGCTCATATGGCTCTCATCAGATGAACCTTCTTCATTTAATGTTAGCAGTGGTGTTAAAAAAAACTTTACAAAGTTTAACTAGGACTACCTCTGTCATAAATACATAAACTGGACACATTTAAATGAAATTAATGCCAAAAAAGTAACACTTTTTAAAATTACTTTTTACATTTTTCTTTAGCCAGAGAGGTGAGGGGTAAAACAGCCTCATCCGGTCTCCAGATCTCTGATTTAGAAACATAATTTTATTGGATTTGGTCGAGTAATTTCTATACGATCAGAGACACGAATACACGTCAATAGTTTCACTGGTGTTTTTTTCTGCTAAGTTAGCTTAAGAACAGTGTTTTTCTGTTTGAGCTGAAATGAAACTGATAATGGCCATTAGATACATTTTTAATGCCATAACCCTTAGTTTTAGCAACATAACATTTCTTTTAAGGCTTTTTTTTAATGTTATGTACAGGAAAAACAAATGTTGACCCAAAAAAGTTTTACCCACGACTCACTAAAACCCATTTTGGTTTCATCATTCCACTTTTCGAGTAAACTATTGAACCTTGCTTTTGAGGAACGACTGGTTGAAACCAAACTCTTCAGAAACACTAGAATTTTATTTTTATCTGAATTCCTCTGAATTCCTCTGAATCTCTTTGCATTTAACTTTAGCCTTTTATTTTAACAAGCCCATTCATCAACACTTGGTGAAGTCACATGACCCACCAGGTTTTTTTTATGAGTAAAAAGGATAATTAACTCCTGTTAGTGTGAGAAAGTGTAGCCACTTGATGTTGCACTTTGGGGACTTTCCGATCAATCAGAAAAGAGGAAGCCTCAGAAGTGATGAAATGGCTCGTTAGACTTTTAGAACGAGAAAGAAGTCCTGTTTCCTTTTAATTTGTGATAACATGGCATAAATGCAAACACATCAGTCCAAAAACACTCAGATTCAGACTGATAAGTTCCGCCAAAAGAAGAATGGCTGACTGATTTTCCACCAAATAGCTTAAAAAAATGAACAGTAAATTGTGAAGACTATTTTGTTTTGGAAACGGAGACAGAGCTCATGCTGTTAGAGAGGATCTTTGTTATTTCAAGAACATCTGCTGAAGATGGGGTTCATTATGTTTAGTTTTAGACCAGGGGTGTCAAACTCAAGTCTTCAAGGGCCGGCCTCCTGCTGGTTTTCCAGAAATCCTGCAAAATATGCTGCTGACCACCTGGATCAGGTGTGTTTAGCCAATAAGGAGCTTCAGCGGCACATTGGTTGGTAAGACAACAGGTAGGACACTGGACCTTGAGGCGTGGAGTTTATCATCCCAGCTTTAGACAAAAGGAAATTCACAAAAGTGAAGTGGTTTAAAAACCTGCTGATGAAAATTGTTTTGGAGTATGTCTTCATTTGAATTGTTATAAATTAGCAGCAGAAAAAAAAAAAAATGCAGCTTCAAAACGGTTTGTGATGCAGCAAGGGCAGGCGCTGCTCCGCTCCATTTTGATAAATAGATCCATTGACGTCTTCATTTTCCTCATTTGAGCATCTGGCTCAAAACTGTACGGCTGGATAGCTCAAGTATTGCTCGCCATTTTTGTTGCACCAGTAATGTTAGTTTGGGATTGTGAGGGGTCAGAAGCTAGCTGGAGAGAATGTAAACAAAAGGCTGATGGGATATCAGTGGGGACTTACTTCAATGCTAACAGTCCCGTCCATAACTCAGGAGCGAATTTCTGAAGAACTACTGCCGCTCTGCAGAAACAGTGTCCTTTTTTTTCCTTAAAAAATGGCAGAATCATAATTAAAAGACCATTGGAAAAACTTTAATATCCCAGGTTGGTGTGTGACGTAAGCTAAAATGATTTGTTGTCTCAAAGACATTTTAGTTTTTTACTGAATGCATTTATTTTAGAGTGTTTGTTAATTTTATTCACCGTTTTGTGAGACAACTGTACTGTCTTTCTCCAAGAGGAGCTGGCTGCAGACATCAGTGTTCAGAATAGGAAGTCCTCGGCCAGAACTGGAGGTGCCCCAATATCATTCGAACAGTAACCGTAACAGTTACGGTTTTTCCAGTTTTAAGCTTTTCTAAAAGGTTTTACTACAACTCTGAACGTTTTTGGGTTAGAGTTGGGAGAAGTTGTCTAATTTCTGCTGATGATGTCAGACACATTATGTAATCTTTTCTGCAGTCAGTTCCCTCTTTTTTTTAAGTGATGCCATCACTTTGTACAATAAGAATTAGACTTCAGAAGATATGTTTAAATCAAACAACATTAAGATAATTCAAAAGAGATTCTTTGTTGTAAAGAACTGTAAGAACTCTTATTGTTAAAAATGCTGAGGTTCTCACATTTGATAAAAGCAAAATGTATTGATGTGTGGCATTTTTTTTCTTTAAATTTAACAATGGCTTCAACAGAAAACGTTTCTGCAAACTTTTTTTCATGCTTTCCTGCAAACGTTTTATGTGATAATCTCTTTCGAAACATCCCTCTTAATGTTTTTTTTTTTGTAATGTGACTCTAATGCCTTCAAGAACCTTAAACCCTTTTAAAATTTTAATAGCTTTAATTAAAACAGAAAGCAGAACCAGCAGAGCTGAGAGGGACATTTGAAGGGAAATCTAACCCATGAAACACAGAAATGGCAGTGATGTAGCAAAGTGGGTGTAGCTCGCTCATTTCAGTAATGACCAGAGGAATTCCCTAGAGAGACTCAGATAGAATCATAAATAAACAAGGCTGATGGTGGTGAGGAGCCTGGAATTTACATGAGAAACGGTTTGTTTTTGGTAGACACACAGCCTATAAGGCTGTTAATCAGATCTGCTATTTGAAACTGAGATTCAAAGACTTTAAATAAGTACTAATGTGTTTTTGTTGGTTTCTGACTTTCTAATCTGATGGCTCTGTAACAATGGACAGCAACCTCTACTTCCAGGTTGAAGCTCATTTGGAAAACAGAAACATGTTGGTTCATTAGTATCCACTAGGGGGCTTTAAAAACTGTTACAGCTCTGGTGTGTCCAGCATTCTGTGTTTGTGTGTCTATTAGAGTTTGACTTGCTTGGGTGAAGGAGTGATATATGTCTCGGCTACGCATGCTCCCACCTCCTGCACCTGACGTTGATAATCCATTTGGCCAATGAGTTCTGGTAAAAAAAGCCCAAGCTCTCATGCTCTGTTACTGTGACAGAGGACTGGGTTAGACTTTTGTGTAGTTGTTGTAATTTGTAGGTTGGTTGACCTTCTTTTGTTTTGTTTTGTTTACGGGCTCATTGAAAGCTGCACAGTATTACAGCTCCTCTGGTTCGGACAATTTATATCTTTATTTTACTTCTTTCTGTAGGTCGGGAACATAACATACACAAGCAAGTTAGTCCAGACAAACTGTGTGATATTCTTAAAATTTGCCACAAAGAGGAACATAAATTCTGCTTGATTAAGAAAAATAAGCATTTTTACATCTACATTTTTAAAAACCGTTGTTTGTGGAAAGTCTCTTTAAAGAAATTATATTAATTTACGCTTTGAAGTTTGCTAAGGTCTTAGTCCTTTTTTTGATGCCAACCAGTGGTGAGTTGCGAGCCTTAACTAATGTAAGGCTGTAGTAGTTGAAATGCAACTTTATCAGAAACCGGTGCAAGGGAAGTGTTTCATTACACGCATGGAATTAATTTTTAATGTGTTCATCTTGAATTAACAGGAATTAACTTAACTTTTCCCGTAAATGCAGCCCCCTTCTACCACTCTCAACCTGCGAGTCACTTCTGCTTTTCTGCAAACGTCCCTAAAACAAACAGGAAGTGAAATTTAATTTATACTAAATCTATTTTCTCACCATTTATCCAGAACAAAAGCTATATATTAGCATATTTCTGTGTATGTTTTTCTTGTCTTTAACTCATCTCTACCTCTGTCATTGTCCCCAGCCTTTGTTACCATCTATACCAGGGGTGCCCTAATCCAGACCTCGAGGGGCGAGCTCCTGCTGGTTTTCCTGAAAATCCTGCCTTATCTGCTGTTGATTACCTGGATCAGGTATGTTCAGCCAATGAGGAGCTTCAACGGCAAGTTGATTGGAAAACATGTACGACACATGCCCTCGAGGCCTGGATTTGGTCACCCCTGATCTATACAGATTACAACAACTCTTTTTTTCTTTCATCTCACGCTTGTCTTGATAAAAACATTACTCACTCTTTGCTAGTTTCAGAAAATAACTCAAAACCCTTGAGGCTTTTAAGATCATTCATAACCTTTCTCCTCCATATCTGCCAAATCTCTTCCGTATTGCTTCTTCCTCCCACTGTCTCCGATCTTCCTGACCTTCCACCTCCATGTGTTTGTGGTGTTTTTACACACTGACAGCAAAACCACACATTATTTTCATGTATGCTTAAAGTCCCACTCAAACTAGATATTTTTTTCTATATTAAAATAGAAAACTTGTCACAAACCTTAGCTTTTTCAAATCGCAGGTTGTCATCTGATCCTGATGATCACAATTTGAATAAAGAAATACTCAGAAACGCAGTTTTAATCCTAAATTACTTCATAAAAAAACCCCAAAAGCACGATTTTCATCAGTGAGTTTTTTTGAACATTTTTTTAAGCTTTAAAAAGTTATTTATTTGTTTAAGTGTCAGTCATTCAAGCAGTTAGCCAACAATAATTTAAGCGATTAGGCAAGCAATTGACTTTTTCAACTCTTTATGCCTAAAAGCAGACAGTGTTCTAAATATGAAAAAAAAACAAAAACTAAATTTTATAACTAAACACGTTCAAAAATGAAAACATCTAAACCATTTATAGTTGATTTGCAAAAGAAAGAAATTTCGTTCAGTAATGATTTTAAAATTGTCATGAAAAACTACCATACATTTCAGGAAACACTAAGTTTCTGGAATTATAAGACAAGAAGTTAACAATAGGGAAAAGCCGAAAAATAAAATGATAAAATAAATGTCTTTCAAAATAAAGTTAATAGAGAAAAATATGTTCATTTAAATGACTTTAATTAAACAGACGTAATGTACATAACATAAAATAGAATACATTTAAACATGAAAAATAAATAATGCAACAAAAATCCCTAAGGTTTAAGAATGCATAAGTTATAAGCATATGTTAGATAAATGTGCTTTAAAAAATCTCCACGGTGTTAAAAACTTTCAGATCCTCAAAGAGGCAGCTTCACTGGGGAACCAGGACCTCGCTGGAGCTTTTAGATCTCTCTGTGAACTTAAGAATAAAAGGTGACCTGACAAAAAGAATGGAACAAAACCCACAAGACAAATCTAGAAATACAGAAAGCCTAAATGTTAAAGCTGCAAGGGCAGTTAAGTCAGCATGTAAGTGAATTAGGATGAGTTAAAACAAAGACTGTAAATTTCCTACAAAGCTTTCACCTGCGTCATCCCTCGGCACTGTTTTCACATTCTGGTAACCGAAGCTTTTAACCACAATTTTCCACCGTATGTCTTGATCTGAGTCACTTCGATTTTACAAAGGTGGAACACTATGAGTGACCTATGAATTGTGTTGCACATCTGGCAGAAAAAACCTCAAAAAACCTTTTCAAAATAAAGTGAATTCTTTTTTTTTTTGCTTGAAAGCTTGATGCAGCATCTTTATTCAGATGAAGGTTTGTCAGTTTTTCATGTTGGTTCTGTAAGCAAGATGTTTGTGAACAGGATGTTTGTGCTTTACTGTAAGGCAGAGCTGTGGTGTGATTCGAATGTTGTTGCTGTACTAAAGTACTCGGGAAATCTCCCTGTGGCCTGAAGGTGAAGGTTTTATAAATTACGTTGAATCATACATAAAAAAAAAAAAACCCAGCTTTGTCACCTTTGACCTACATTGTAAATGGTGCTAAATCAACCGTCAATGCTCAGATAATAAACACCTGGCAAGTGAGGTCATGTTTGAAGCAAATTTATGATCTGTTATCACTGCAGGTTGTAGGAAGTCAAAATTAATTCTTTCATTTTACAGGGGAGTGTATTGCTCTTTTCTGAGTACCATAAACTGATATTTTGGGCCATGACTGTGTACATGTCATTTGTCCATAAAAGAGGAAGCATTCAGATCTTCTCTGCTCTCAGCAGGCAGCTGGACAAACAGAATACTGCGATTTTGCTGCACCTGTGGGGTCAGAAGGCAGATTAAGTGAAACCCTGAAAGGCTGCAGTCTGTTCTCCAACAGCAGAGGAGGAGCAATAGTTTCCATGAGGCCATGTGTAAATCTACTTAATCTGTCTATCCTCACTGTGCGCTGCCGGCAAATTAGCTTTCGTAGAGCATAATACAATCTTCAGGCAGGGAGATTTGGTAAATGCCAAGTGACTCACCTAACATGTCCTTTTCCAGAAAGTGGTCATAATAGATTATATTTAAAGTTTGATAGAAAAGCTGTGCAATTTCCTGATTTTGTTTTCCTTTTATATCCCACAAAAATTATAAATTACTCATTTTGCATAACTTTAAAGAAAAGGTTTGTGGAATGTTTTTGTTTAGTTTTAATTAACATAAAACATTATAAAGTAATTAAGTAGTAGTTCTTAAAAAGGGTAAAATTATAAATATCACATTCACAGGAAGAGAAATAAGGTTTTTAACATAATTTAAATGATAATGATGATGTTTTTATAGATATTTTAGTTGAAAAAACATTTTTTTTATTATTCTACAACAGAAGCAATAAAAGTATTGCACTTTTTGTAACTTTGGTACTTGGTGTGACCAAATGAGAAGAAAACACAGATGTGGATATTCATTATGTGGGATTATATCAGTAGTTCTTAAAAGTTAAACCATATTTTTTCTTTTGTAAATTTGTTCCCAGTAGTATTTTAATTTATGGTTGTGCAGTTTTTAGCCCAGATCAAAAAGCCTGTTGTTTTTTTAGACATATTTTTGTCCGGTGGCAGTAGCTCATTAGAAATACAGTTCTGCTGAGCCCTGCAGCTCACTGAGAGCTCTGTTTGAGCACTCAGGTGCGAGCTTATAGCTCCAAGCTAGCATAGGTGACACAAAATACTGGATCAATCCAGCCGCAGAGTTCTGAGCCACATGCCAGCTCGGACGAGGAAAATGAATTTGTGCAAAGGAGCAGAGGAACGGGGTGGACAGAGAGACTTTGGCAAGCCTATTTAAGTAACGGCATGACTAGCCCCAGCTTTTTCTAGCAGCCGGTTTTCTGATCCAAAGTGATTTAAATGAATTAATATTCAGAAACGCAGTTTTAATCATAAGTTATTTGCTCTATTATGAGAAAAATGCCACAAGAGCATGTTAAAAACACATTTTCATTGAAGTGGGTCTTAAATATAATCTGTCGTTCCTTTTATTTGGCCAGTATTGAAATAAAGATGAGATTTTTTTTTGTCATGTGTATTCAGACTGGACACATTTGATTTGCTTAAAAGTCTTTTTTCCAGTGAGGGGTCCGGTACCGTCGGCAACCCCACTCCAAATGGCATCAGCTGCGGCCGGTAAAATCCTGATATGCTGAAAAAGATAATCCTGGAGGATAGTTATCATCCAAAGCACGTGTTCATTATTTGATGAAGGAGGGAAAAAAACTCTTCTGGTTTGAAGGCACAGAGAGACTGAGTGACACTCCTCATCTGTGTCATAAAGTACGCTGCTGTTGTGAATATAAATAAACTCTTTATGTTGAGCAATACTCCAATGTTCTTTAATAAATGTTCTACAAAGCATGATCAGGAGTGTTTTTGATGAGTATGGATCAGTAACGGACATTCTTCGCTAGACGTTAGTGGTCTACACCACACATGCGCCATGAAAATAAACCGCTCAGTGGAAGCGAGGCTTAACTGAGTAGAAACGCTCGCTAGAATTAACTGGACCATACCGGACCTTACTGCTCAGTGGAAACAAGGCTCACATGGATCTAAGTTCATTTTTCCCTATAATCTGGAACAAATTTTCAGTCTGAATACATCCAAGTGGACCCTGGTCCGGGACCAGGAACTGCTCTCTGACTCATCTTTCGAGGTGGTCTCGGTTCATTTCCAGTTGGACTGAGCTCCGGTTCGCTCTTAGTTTCCTCAGTCTGAATAGGCTTCGCGCTCGGAGCAGAACAACTGAACCAAAACGGCCACAGAAGCATCATGGGATATAAACACAGAAGTGGAGCCGAGAAGAGACAGCAACTCATTGAAATTTGGTTGGATGAATGCGGGCTCATTAAAACATCTTTTATTCCATTATTCTTTCTCAAGTTGCTTTGCCCCGCGCTTGTAATTCCTGGCCAATGATCGAAGAGATCTCTAGTCACATGCTCTTCTTTACAAACGTTGGTTCATAACAAAAATGTCCGGTTGACGACGAGGTTCAGGACTCGATCTGGACCAAATTAAGCAGACTCCGTCCAGACCAACAGACTTTTCCAGTCTCAAAACACCTGTTAGCCTGGAACAGAATAAACTCAACTGGGTTTAAAATATTTGAGCTACAGGTAGCCCACATATTTGGTTAACTTAAACACATAAACTAAATACAAATATAAAACAAAAGTGAAAATAAAGCTGTTGGAAACAGGCCCTAAGAGAAAAAGAAGAAATGAAAGCTGAAGTGTGAGGTCATTGGCTGTTATTTGACATCTTTTTTAGCGTAATCTCTGTACCTGGGCTTTTATTTGAAAGTTTCAGTGCAACATTTTTTCTTCTATTGTACAAATGGCTCCCAGCGGTCTTTTACTTATAATAATGCATTTTCAGACTAAATCAAAAAGCCTGTGTTGCGAGAAGCAAGTGGATGCGTCAGAATAAAGGGAAGCAGGGAACTTGTGGCCCAACCTGCAAGTTTTCAGCACAACAAATATGAACATTTTAAGCAGCAATTTTTTGTCTGCTCCTGAGTCACAACGATTAGAATAAGAACAAACTCAAAAATGTAATTTTAAGCTTAATTTTTTTTATATATCCTCTGGTAGAGAAAGATAGCAGCTACTTCTGTTGTTCCACATGGCTCTGCACCAAGACCACTTCTGCTAATCTAATCCAAAACCTTCAGCCTGATAGATCTGAAACATGACTCACAAATGATAGAAGCAGAAGAAACACAATGTTCCGAGCAGATCAAATCGTTTTGCCTTATTCCCTCAAATGTGTTGTCTAAGAAGTAGGTTAAGCGGCCATGATTCTGGGCTTCACAGCTTGACCTACTTTCTTAGAAATTATGAGAACTCCTAATCCCATAGAACACCTGAAAAAAAGAGGAAACTTGTCAAGAAAAAGCTCCATGCATTCTGTGTATTTTTACCTTTTTAAAAAACTAAAATAGGTAAGAATTTATGTTCATTTCTTTAAATTTTGTTCATTAAATCGATTTTCTAAACACGTTTATGTAACAGTCTAATGAACAGCCCTTCAAAATGTTGCATTAGGTGATGGCTTCTGGATGTACCCAGTGGGACCACTATAACTCTATTAATACACTTTTATTAAAATTTTTCAGCAGCATGCTTTGGTTCTACTCTCCTGCAGCATTTGGAGAGATAAGCCTCAGTTTATGTTTAGGTCTCTACTTTCCATGGCACTTCTACATGAGCACGTTTGCAGTCTGGTTGAGCTTGCATCAGACTTTGTCTCCTTTTCTTGTTTTGTTTGGCAGGTGCAAATGATAGGGGTGTTTATTTTTCCCTCTCACATGACTCGATGAGCATCTTCAGTGCATAAAGACTCAAGGTAGATTGTAGTGATATGATACAGTCCAATTTTTAAAAAAATGGTTTATTTGGCATTTAATGCTATAAATGAAAATGCTTTTTTTTTCCTTACTGGCCCCTTTTTGTTTGAAGCAACAAAAACAAAATGTCTTTGACGTTTGGATGCTGAACACTTTCACAGCTCCCCATCACCTACTCACCACCCATCTCCTATCTACTCTCTCGCTATGAAACGGCACCCCCCCCAAACCACAATCCCAACACTGCATGCCCTTTTTACACTAGCCATGTATCTGCATATCCTTGCACTAAATGCAGCTTTGCACAACTTTTGCACCTGTTGTGTGGAATGATTGTCTACAGTCTTGCACATATGCATATTTGCATTCTCTAAATGTACATTGCACCTTTTTGATAGTAGTTGATATTTAGTTTTATCGATGTTGACATTTTCTGTACATATTTTAATTTTTTCTTGTCTACGCATGTAAGCAAACACCATTCTGATGCACTGTGTCTTTCACATATATGTTGATATATTTCCTAAGGCTGATCTTATCAAAGATTAGCTTTAGGAAAAAGAATCTGCCTGCTAATAATGCTAAAAATAGGCACGGTGGAAACATCTGCAGATCCTTTTATCGTACTTTTGTAACCACTGATCATCAAGTGTTGCTCATGGGACAGTTCTGCAATGTATGACTAAAATTGTTCCTTTGGGTCTCTGCTGATCAAACTGAAACAATCTCTTCAAAAACGACAACGTTTCCCTCCTGAAAGTTACTACTACGTTTCTGAACCCCTATTACTAAAACTTTGGGGGGGGAATGGTGGTGCAAAATGAATTCTTGTGTAAGAGATAAAGAAAAAAAACCAAAAAGTGCATATGCTTTTTTAAAGATGAATAATTACACCACAAGATGAAAACAAGTCCTGTTCTAGCCTGGGAAAGCCAGAGACATTTCTCAGCTCCCTGGAGAGGTATAAGCACCCAGCCCACCATCACTCCCCATCATCCGTCGACCTTTTTGTTTTAGCATGAGCTCAGCTATGCGAAACCTCAGATTCTCTGTTAAATTAGTCTTCTCCAGAGATCTAATCAAAACACCATATAGCATGCAAAATGTACTGGCCGCTGAAGTGCACTTGAACCTTAACCCCAAGTGTATCAGAACGCTTTTTGTTTATTTTACTGTTTATACATTTGTAGATGAAACTGAAAACGCCGATGGGTGTATTCTTCTTTTCACAGATAGCTTAGTATTTGCATGTGAACTCCTTTATCCACTCTGCTTTTCTAACAGAACTACTGAAAGACAGAACTGTTCAGTTATGTGTTTTTTTCTTTTACAATTCCCGCATTTTAAAAAAAATCGTCTTATCAAACTATCAAACACAAGCTTCTCATGTTGTTAGAAAAGGAGTAAAGCGCTCTAGGGAGTCAGTTTACTCCCCCATCTCTGTGAAGCAGATCAAGTCAAAAGGTGGAACTTTGGGGATGCAGATGTTCTTTAACATCAAAACAGACAGAATGAGTGAAATCTGCAAAGGGATAAGAGGTGAAACGTAAAGGGGATCAGTAAGCTGTGAATGGATGCTGATGAAGCTGCTCTGGTAATTTGCTGTTCTGACCTGGTGTGTGAAGCATGACCTTTGGAGATATTTCTACCGGGTGAAGTTTCCATAGAGAGCTGTGATGAAAGAGTTTCCATTTTCAAAAAGTGCTATTAGGGAAAGTCTGTTGTTGGTGTTTGCATGGCAACAGAATACATGATACTTTTTTTCATATAATGTTAACATGTTCATTGATTTCTACTAAATCAGTTTTTTTGAAATCTTAAAATTTGCAGCACCTGCATGGTGTGCGTTTTTTGGTGTCTGCTTTGACAGTGTGGAGCTTTGTTTTTAGGCAGACCAGCATCAGCTTGTTTGGGCTGCATCAGAGTTCAGGTGAGCTCTCATGTTTGACCTTTCACAGTGAGTAGTACAGTGGTTAGTGGGATCATCCCCGGGGTCTGTGACTGCGGTGGGTGAGAAGAAAATGCAGTTGAAACTGGAATCCATCACAGACAATCCTCACCACGCTGCAGGTTCACTGAGCTGCTCCTTCAGTCAGAAACTGAAACCCTTTAGCTGCAGGAACTAGCACTTTTAATGACCTTTCCTCCCCTCAACTCTATGGCACCTCATAAACACTGGACACCTTGTTGTGTTATTTGATGTATTTTTGTGCTATACATTATCTGATGTTTTTATCTGTTTTGAGTTATTGCAACAAAAGAATTTCTCCTTTCTGGGATCAATTCCAGCTATTTACTGACGGACATAAAATCCTGCCTTTTGTGCGTCTTATCTGCTTAAAATGCTCTTTTAAGTTGGGGACACAGCAAAAAATTGAAATTCAATGCATTTTGCTGCAAAATATATAAAAAAAAAAGCTTGTTGTACACTATAACAGTTATAACAACATCAAGATAAAAAAACATAAAAAGCAGACACAGTCAAAAGAGAGAAAAGTTACCGTTTTATAGGAAAAAAAGGACTTTATAAACCCTGTTTGTTTTTTTAAACACCTTCTTGTGGCATTTTTCAAATGGGATTTTTCCTCAAAATTGGGTTTCTTAATTCAAATCGTCAAGAACTAGGAGGAGACAAAAAAGGGACGTATCAAAAAGCTTGTAGTAGTGACGTAGATGCTACAATCGGTGGGCCACAAGCTCCCTGCTGTACGTCTTTGTTTTCCTCGTCCGAGCTGGCATCTGGCTTAGGACTGTGCGGCTGAATGGTTCCTATATTGCTCGACAGTTTTGTTTCACCGACAATGTTGGGTTGGGGTTGTGAGGGGCCGTAAGCTAGCAGGAGAGCGTGTAAAGAAGGGGATGATGGGAAACGGGGGAGGGAACAGTCCCACCCTCAACTCAGAGGCGAATTTCGAATGTACAGCCACTTTGTAGAAACTATGTCCTAGTGGCCGACGCAGGTTTTTGATTTTAGCAAAAAAAGGCCAAATCCTAATTCAAATACCACTGGGAACGCTTTGACGATAGATCAAAAGATGATTGGAATTGAAGTGAATCAATTCAAGAGAAAAAGGGGACTCCAGTCCACTGCAATCACCTTTTAATATTTACTTATTTCTGTACCTTGAATGCAGTCATAATGTACAAAGAAAAATCGGAATTAGTTCAGCGAAGAAGCACAGGCCTCAGCTAAACAGTGATGAGTCAAACTTTATTTGGTAGATTTTAGAGAGGCGTCAAACATACCCCGTCCACTTGAATACAGTGCACCACTCGGTCCTAGATGTGCATATGTGCAACACGTTTGAGATGATGAGGTATTTCTGGGTAATGACTCAATGCTAAAAAGTGATTTCCGCTGTAAATAGAACATACAGTTTGTTCTGAACTATCTTGAGAACGTGTGTGAGAGTTCTTTTATCTTTTCCCACTAAAGTATGAAGTCTGTCTGTCTGTGCTTGTGTGGGAATATGCGTGCCAACAGATAAGAAGCCCCCGGCGGTCCGGCACGAGGCAATCCAAACCGCCACACATCTGTTCTGACCTCCTGAAAGAAAGAAAGAAAGAAAGAAAGAAAGAAAGAAAGAAAGAAAGAAAAACCAACAGATGCTGATCTGTTGTTGTGTTTCCGTTCTCGTTTTTGACTTGAAATGTGTTCTTCAGGTGTGGTTTTAGCACCAGCTTTACAGGAACAGGCCTCAACAGTTTCAAAGTATTTCCCTAATGCAGCGGGGAGAGGGAGCAGCAGGTTTTTCATACCCTGCAGCTCTCTCGCTGCATTTGTTTGCATGTGAGACAGATATGAATTATGACCAGAAATTCTCTGCCAAAAACACTCTTTTTTTTCCTTTAATCATGTACAGAAACAATCCCAAGATAGGATTTACTTTAAGTACAATTAAACAGGCTTCAGCAGACAACAGCACTGCAGAACCTGACCTTAAATGACCCAATTATTCACTCTTACGCAACCTCCAAGCAATGCCTGGGAATGGAGGGAAAATCCACAGGTGAAACAGGATGTTTGGCAAAGTGTCTCTTCAGCTAAACAAGCTGCAGGGATGATCACATGATGATATCCATGTCTGTACCATTGAGAATACAATTGCAAATACGGAAAAATGTTAGACACGTGTTTGTCTTTGCCAAAAAACAAATGCTAACTAAAAAATTATAAACCGCATATCATACCGAGACCAGAAATAAAAGTGGATTTAAGTCATCAAAATATGCAGAAAGAATTGATTTCACCACCTTAGCTAATCCTCACTGCTAAAAGTTTCTTTTCAAACAGAGAAAAGTCGCTAAATATGATTCTAAAATGGTGGGAAAATGTATTTCTACCTACGTTTTAAGTTTAGGATTTACTATAGCAAATTATAATGAAAAAAAAAAGAAATATCATTGCAAACTTTTCTAAGTGAAAAATATTTTGACAAATGAGATTTGTTGTGTAATTTTTGAGCTCTGCAAAGAACAATTTAAATGAGGATTGTCTCAGACAAAGGACTGTGACTGCTTTAGTAACAAAAACTATAAATGAAAGAAAGATTAAACAAAGTAAATACAGTATGGAGCCAAGAACAACAGAAATGCTTTTAACAGTAGGAGCCATCACGTGGCTTCCTTCTAAATGTTTGTCTTACAAACAATCCTAGATATTTGCTGTGAACTTCCTTGTTCGACTGTTGCTTTATTTATTTTCTTTTACATATTTTCTGAATTACATCTTTCCTTTATTTGGTATTTTGTTTTTTCATGCAGTGCAATGTTTTGCGAGTTCACATCGACTTTGTGTGGCTTCACATTTCAAATGATAAATCCTGGTGCTTTCTTCTCTTTTCCCTAAGACAGCTTACCTTAAGCTCGAGGACACTTGTTGGACATGTTGGACATCGTCCAGTTCCTGGACACAAAGCCTCAGTGGATATCCCTTATCACATAGGCTGTGGTGCTATAAGCATACTCAGTTGGTACTAAGGGGCTGAAAGTGTTCTAAGAAAATATCCCCCTCGCCATTACGCCGCCACCACCAGCCTGAACTGTTGACACAAGGCAGGATGGATCCATGTTTTTATGATGTTGATGCCAAATTCTGACCATCCGAATGTTGCAGCAGAAATGGAGACTCATCAGGCTAGGCAACGTTTTTCCAGTCATCTATTGTCCAGTTTTGGTCAGTCTGTAGCCTCAGTTTCCTATTTTTAGCTGATGGGAATGGTACCTGGTGTGATTTTCTGCTGTAGCCCATCTGTCACAAGGTTGGTCGTGTTGTGCGTTCAGAGATGCTTTTCTGCAGATCTCGGTTGTAACCAGGGGTTATTAGAGTTACTGTTGCCTTTCTATCAACTGGAACCCGCCTTTCTATACTCCTCTGACCTCTGACATCAAGGCATTTCTGCCCACAGAACTGCTGCTCAATGGATTCTTTCTCTTTTTCGGACCATTCTTTGTAAACCCAGTGGGTTGTGGGTAAAAATCTCAGTAGATCAGCAGTTTCTGAAACACTCAGATCAGCCCGTCTGGCACCAACAAGCTTGCCACATTCAAAGTAACCTAAATCATCTTTCTTCCCCATTCTGATGCTCAGTTTGAACTGCATAGAATGTTGTCCGATGGTTAAATTCCTATTTTTTTACTTCCCATATATATTTTTTCATTAGATGCTGGCTTCATGAAGTGCCACCTTTTTCCTGAATCCAGAACTTTTCTTGGATCTTACATTACAGGATTCCTGGTGTCTGGCTGTTTCACGTTGTTAACGTTGAGATTTACACTTCCCTGCAGTCTCAGTTTACCACTGGATTATAATCTCAGTTGGTTAATCTAATTAATTGTAGGAGTTTGGTGTTGTTTAATTTATATTTAAAAAAAAACAAACAAAGGAAGATTTTCTGACCTTTATCATAAATAACTTCTAATTCAAGTTGGAAAAAAAGGTTATCCACAATAAATGTCATGAATGTGTAGTGAATGAATTATGATAAAATAAACTGCAGTTACTGATAGTGTTGGTGGTTTGAAGCCACAAACACTGGATGTGATGTGTGCCAAGTTTAACAGCAAAAAGGAGGAAAGTTCTGCTGCTTTCCACAGTCCTCTGACCTTGTCTTTGTACCGGCGTGTACGATTTCTGTCAAAAATGGCCGGTCCCTTGAAATACATCAATCTCCGTTAGCCCATTAAACTGACAGAAAAAGGATATGTGCTAAATATTGAGCTGAACATTGTGTTCCCTCTTCTGTTGGCCAACGTCAAACTTTGTTTTTAGGGATTGCTTTGATCAGATGCTGGTTTGATTCCACAAAATACATTTTTCACAGTTTAAACTTCTAACAGAGGAGATATGAGAAACATGTGCAGCTCAAAATATGAAAATGCTGCTGCTTGGTTTTAGTGTTGATATTTAATCTGAGGCAACAATCAGGGAATAAAAAAATGTCCAGAGAGGAAAATAGGAAAGAGAAATTAATTACTTTTGTTATTTAGGTTGTATCTGTGATACTTACAAATAACAATCAAAACTTAAAATAATTCATATTTACAAACAATTCTCACAAATCTTGTACTTGTGTTAATGTTCATTTTTGCAGGTTTGAGTGAGACCTACATTTATCGCTGGGGTTTGAATTTTCTTGTTTGTTTTTAGACCAATTCAGTCAGCTAAAGACGCTTTCATATTGACAGAAACTGGAAATGTGCATCGATGGAGCCGCTTTGCAGATTCCCCTTACAAGAACAAAAGGTTTTGTCAGTAAAGTGTTGTCGACTGGCCCATTTACACAAACCCCAAAAGTGGCAAGTGGCACAAAGGCAGGTAGTTTGGCTTTCAGCTATAATTTTTCTGTGCATCTCACTAACGTGCACGTCAGGTTGGTTGGTACATGTGGTTAGGTGTGAAGTCTGCATGATAGTTTGTCTGTCATGAACTGCAGACCTTTCAGGGCGTGTTGTGCGTTTTCACCGGATAACAGCTGTGATGGGCTTCAGTTCCCTTGTGATCCAGAACAGGAAGAAGTGGGTATAGGAAACAGACGGCTGAAAAGTGGCAAAAAATAACTGAAAAAGAAAAGACATTTTATATTATTTAACTGGGAATCTTAGTAAAAGTTGGGGGAAACAAAAGATGTCATCTTGTAGTTGGTGTAGTTGATAGAATATAAGGTTGTGCATTTTGTGTTTGAATGTGTTTGTTTCAGAGTGCCAAGCATCTGCAAAAACACACAGACAGTGATAAAATATTTACTGAGAAGAAAAGAGACATTTCCTGTTTAAGGTGAGGTGTTTGCACAGGCGGTTTCCTGAGTGTCATACCAAGTCTCATACTCGTGTTGTTCCTGTTTGTTCTTTCTGTTTTCAGCCTTATTTCGATCTTAATTTATTCTACTTTGAAGTCCCGTGCTTCTTGATAAGGATCCTCCACACCAGTGGCTTGACTGCTGTGGAGATTCCTGCACAGGTTGGAATGGCTCTTGGTCTAAATCACAAAGATGGTGTTGCCCCAAATCAGCAACAGCTTAGCTGTTGATGTTTATCTCCAGTTATGTTTGTTTTTATCAGTTTCCCGATAAGGAAAGAAACTTGAGGCCAGGCTTCATGTTTGTGCAGACGGGGGAGGTGAATGTTGCGCTTTGAATGCGTTTAAGTCCTTTTGCAATGAATGAAACAATCCTTTTATGAAAAAACTTGTGTCCTGCACTGTAAGCTAATGTTTGCCCATAAAAATGTATTCTGCAAAAAGTATCTGAAGTGTTTTCAGGGGGTCTTAATTTCTTTCTACGAGAAAGGTGTCTTAAACTGGTCTCAAATTGTTCTCAGTTTACTTGCATGAAAGTCCCAAATCTTTAGATAATTTTGAAAGAGGCTTCAGGTGGAAAATGAAAAAGAACTGTGACTGATTGGTAACAAAACCATGATTTTTATGCAGTATTAACACTTTTGCTTTTTCTATTTCAAATTCTGAATATAAAGGCAGTCATAAGCTGTTCCATAAGCGTTTAGCCAAAGTCCCTTCAGAGGTTCTCCAGTTATGTCCAAAACCCAGAATACACTGGAGATACTATCTCTCTGCTGTCCTGAAAATGCTTTGGGATCCCCCAGAAAACTGGAGGGAGTCTGAGCATCTTTGCTTAGACTGCTGCCCCAATAACCTTTTCCGAAATAAGTAGCATAAAAAAGACTGATGGAATTCGCAAATATGGTTTCAGCTCTTTTGTGATCAGTTTGCTTTCATCCTGCTGAGCAAAAGGCATAAAGAAACCATAGTAAGTAAATATTGTATTGTTCTGTTTTTTAAGAAAAAAACAAAACAGAACAACAACAAAAAAAAGATTTACAACTTTGTTCCCCCCTTCCTCACCTGAGAGTATCTCAATAGGAAATGAAGCTTTAGCAAAAAAAAAAAAAAAAACAACAGCAACGCAAACCCTCTGACCACATTTTACACTGCACTCTTGCAGCAACACAAAAAAGTGTTGCAGATCAGTTTGCAACACAATGTCATTTATAATACTGAAAGATTTTAATTTTACTTGTTTAAAGTGATTTTCAACAGTAAATATGTGTAAATGGGTGAGAAGGTACGAAGATTTGAACATTTGCAAATCAGTAACCAGTAAAGTTATCACAGTCTCAGTGGGTGATTTGAACAGATTTCAATTGAAAGACAAGTTTTTAAGCTGTTTTCACAATTGATAAATGTTACAAGTTCAAAAAAGGTATTAAGTGACATAAAAAGTATTAGAACAAATACTTCGTTCATACATAAGATCTCGTCTGAGTGTGGGATTTGTACTTCTGTTCATTGCCAGGGTGTCAGGGTTGGCGTGTGGACACAAACGCAGACGGCAATCAAAATGGAATAGTTCTTCATTTAATTTCTCGAATGAGCAGGAACATATCCAAGAAGGAAACAGAACCACCCGACAACCCGTGCAAGGGAGACGAGGGTTTATAACAGGGAGAGAGGATGAGGTAACAACACACAGGTGTGCCAGGAGGGAGGGAACACACAAGGAGGGAGGTGTCAAGTGACCTGAGAAGAAATGGTGAGCACAGGAAATACAACAAAATAAAACAAGAAGTGATGACAACGAACAACAACTAATCAACCTGGTTCCAAATCCCTACACAGGGTTGCCAAAACTATTTAAAATGTCTTAAAAACAAAATAAAAGCAACACCATGAAAAAAAGATTTAAAATCCATACAAAATGTAAAAGACTGGTCTGACATCTGTAGAAAACGCAGTTCTTCTTTTGCAACAAAGTAGAATGATATCAAAAATACATGAGGAAAATTTGAGTTGTTTCTTTTTGTTTTGTCTCTGTTGAACCACTTAGTCGTTTAGTGCTCCGTTGAATCTGTCTCTTGTTTGAACCCGTTGACACCAATGCAGTTCTCTATAGTATGTGAGTGCTGCATCTGCAGCTGCCTGCCAGGTATTTTTGTCGTCATTCTATGTTGCAACTCCAAACTAACAAAACTAAACACACTGGCTGGGCTTATTTCAAGAATGTGGTCATTTTGGCCCCACATTAATGAGTGCCTGGCTGTCTTTTCTTTTAATAACCGTTGCTGTAATATTCTCTCTTCTTTTCCTCCATTTCCTTAATCCAAAATGTATATATATATATATATATATATATATATATATATATATATATATATATGATTATATATATATATGATTTTGATATATATATCAAAACCAGGGATAGGCAACTCCTGGCCTTGAGGAAGAAATGACCTAATGCAAGTTTTATGACTCAAAGTTTTGAGACTCTAAGTTTTGAGACTCAACTTCTTATTCTGGATGTATTAAACTTTTTTAATTCCATACAAAGAATTTAGATGCTGATTCTGTTGCGACTTATTCTCATCAAAGCCCATTCATTCCAAACAAACTTCAACGTCTTTGTCTCTATGGACCACCCGCCACAGATATTCATTTGAAGAAGCACTTGTTTATTAACAGAAAGAGAATGGAAAGAACTGCTCTCCATCAGGGCGTGGAACAGATTAACTGATAAGCCTGACTTTAAAAACGATACAAACATGCTAATAGAATGGTTTGTTTGCATGGAATCCAACAACAAGTGATTCTCCAGAGCATCATGGGTTCAGATCAGGCCTTTTTTTAATGTTTGCATGATTTGGCTTCCATTAATGTCAGATATCCTTTAATGAGTTCTCCTACTTTCTGGTAAAAATAAAGCTTTTTTTTTTTTATTTCACTCCGACAAGAAAAAAAACTCAAAGAACAAAATTCACTCCAAATAACAGTAATTTGCAGCCACTTTTCTGGAAAGTGTTTTGTTTGATTTCCCGGCTGATATCTTAGTAATCAGAACCTCCTTGCTGCCGTGTTGTTTTTATTGCAAGTGATGAATCTGCTCTTTGTGGCACGTTTCCAAAAAAAGCATTTTTTTTAGGATTTCCTAAGAATTTAACTTTGAAGAGAAATGACTCAATTGCTTTTGTGAGCAACTTTGAGTTATCCTTTAAATTCCTGCATTCATCAAATGAAGTAACGAGTGGGGTATGTGGTGGGCGTTAAGACTACGATTGCATGTGAGAAAAACTGATTCCCAAACGTTTTAGTTTTTGTCCTACATGTAAAAAGGAAACTCAAACCATGTAAATCATAACTCAATGTCATAATCATGCCTACCTTTAATTTCAAGACCTTTATTTCAAAGTGCTGAATTGACATTTACCTACCACACCCAAGTCAGATTCCTGTAACAGATGTTTGATGATGAAATCTTTAATGAAAAGCTGCGTGACGCTCTAAATCCTGAAGGAGTTTAGAATCTTAAATTAAGCCAAAGACAACAATAAGTTAACCTCGAATTAAATGAAAAATAAACAAAAGGTCTTGGAGAGACCTAATGGGGACTTTGATGTAAATATGGGAGGTGGTATGTTCCACAACAGATTGTTCTCAAACATTTCACTTTGTTTGGCTAATGTGTAAAATCATCTGAACTAAAGAAACTGAAAATCTGTCAATTTACAAGTGCATTTTGGTAGAAAAAAGGGAGAATGTCTTGTTCATGAATATAGTGTAGTTAGGAGGCCATCAATGAAAGATGGAGGATTTCTTTTTTGTTTTTCTTCATCTTCTCTTTTTCATTTGTTTCACATACTGTTTCCATTTGGCTGTATTTGAAACATACAACTTAACAGTCAGTGCTTCCATAAGGAGAAGCTCCTCCCACATGTGGCAGGAAAATCTGGTTTATAAACAGGGGTACAGTAATGAATTTGATGTCCGGCCAAATCATGGCTGCAGACGCAATATTAAAAAATCGTGCTTGGTGTAAACGTACAATGAGAGGGGCAGAAAAGAAAATCACCAAGTCCCACGAGAATAAATTAAAAGTCATTCCCACCTTACTAATACATAGCAAGTACTTCTGGATTTATCATGGCCCCTCACTATATCGCGGTTCACCTTTTGCAGTCTTTCTGATTTTTTACAGTGCATTTTTTTCTTTCTTTTGTTTCAGCACTTTGTGTTCTGCATCCTGATTGGCAGGTGACCCTGTCAATCAATCTGCTGTACAGATATGTGCAGTTTGACAAATCTATATACATCTTCATTGTGATGAGATCTTAGTTTTTCTTCTATTACGCTTTTTTTTTCTACAAAAGTAAGAGCTTTATTAATTTAAACAAGTGTCAAAATGTTAATGTCCATCTGAGAAAAGTTCATAAAGTGTGTAGCGGGGGGGGTTTTATAACCATAAAACATGTGTAATCCTATTTTGCAGATGTCATTTTTGTACCTATGCACAAAATGTATTTTATTAGTTACAAATCAAGAATTACACGTGCACAAATCCAGTGTTACACACAAATCAAGAATTACGCAGGCACAAATTGGGGTGATACTATATTCTCTCTATGAGGCACTGCTTCAAAAAACGAGGGAACGCTGTTGAGAGACACTTTGGTCATATCCACTTGTTCACATTTATACTATGGGTTGTTTTCTACTCTCTATTCTGTCTTGCCCACATCAATTCCTCACTGTGGTTTCACTTCCACCCTTCACTTAGTACAGTAATTCTGTCTACAATCAATTGAACCTCACCAGACTCCATTTACAAGTGAACCACGCCAGACTCTAGGGTCTGCTTGAAACCCTGGTTCTCAAGAGGACAGAGTTCATTTCTTTGCTTTGCACCAGTATTTGAGTGAGTATTCACACTGACTTTCATCTAAAGAAGCAAACCCAGAAGTAAATCTGACCTGACAGTCTCTAGGTCAGGGGTCAGCAACGTTTCTAACTTGAAGTGCTAATTTGAAATTTTCTCCGTAACAACTGTGCCTTCACCAACTATAATGCAAACTCTGTTGTTGTTCACCCTTTGGCCTGTCCTGCCAGGAGTCGCCACAGTGAATCAGCTTTCACTGATTTGCACAGGTGGTTAGGCAGAGTTTTACACCGGATTCCTGACAAATCCCAGAATATTTAAGGCACAGGGAGACCCAGTTAGAAAGCAGCACGAAGGATCTTGTCTAAGGACCCTCACTGGATTTTAGCTTATTGCACACCCTGGGAACTGAACCCATGTCCCACACCCAGCCTACTGAGCCATCAACCCACCTGTAACTATAATGCAAACTTTAAAACAAAAAATACAAAACATTTCCAATATACCTGGAAAAAAATGTATTTCACAAACAGCAGATAAAATAGCTTTTTTGAATATATTTTTGCATTAATTCAAAGTGTTTATATGGGTGGGCGGGGTCACAGTGACAGAGCTGTGTAAATTGACAATTTTCTTATGATGCTTTGGGGGAACAAAGATCATTGTGAGAAAGGATTGTCACTCTTTTCAAATCTAAAAAGGACAAACAGACGACAGATCAAGTGCTTATTGTACAATTGTGTAGAATTGTGTAACATTTCCACATAAATTAAGTAAAGCACGCATAAACTGTGTAATTCTCAACCAACCAAAAGTTTTGAGCAGCTCAAAACCCAATTCACGTAAAGACCAGTAAAGACAAATGCAAGAAACACTTGAAAGACTGAAATTACATACATGGACAATGCGTTAATTGTTCATTGTGGCAGTGTGACAACTTTTAGAGTTTAATGATATTAATTATAGAGGTAATGTCACAAAATAGTAGCATTTTCTCTCAGTATATTCAACCATCACACACAAACGGCAACGGCAGATGTGTTCATTTAGGTCGTCTTCAGGCAGTGTTAGAATGTGTTTGGGAAATGAAACAACAATATTCTGTGTCATCTTCCTGGAAATCTGAAGGACCTTGAGTAAGTTCCAATATCTTTTATTTTCATTCGCACTTTTTTTTAATAAGAAAAGGTCAACGAACCACTAAATATCTAACTGTTATCGCTGGGTCTCTGAGGGGAACCTCTTTGTTCTGCTGCCTTGAGGCAACACTCAGATTCATATTTCACATTAGTAGTTTACGTTTCTATGTTAAAGTGTAATTAAATATCATAAATTCATTCTTTGACAGATGTTTTGCTCGTTGCGGTGTAAGAAGAAGAAGGAAAAAAAAGAACAAAAGGGTCTGGAACATGACTCAAAGCTGTGAAGGGCAGCTCCAACATCTGGGGAAAATTTCCGTCATACCAGGGATAACTGTCAGGAAATCCTCTAAGGATTTAGCATCAAAACACATGGTTAAAACTTTGAGATTTGTGACAGGTTTGTAGGTTTTCAGCTTAAGCGAAGCTAAGAAGTTCAAGGGACTTGAGAAGACAAATAACAGAGAGCAGGTCAGACGAGCTTCTCAGAGATCAGTCTCAATTGAACATGCAGAGTAAAAATAGAAAACAGATTAGCGTCAACGAATAGAAAGATTTCTCTATTATGTAGGCTACTTTATTCCCACACGCCCAATTTAATTATGTTCCCTGTTTCTGAGCATACTGCCATTAAAAGATGAAACCAGTGGTTATTTTAGATGGTAAACTCAGTTTATAGTCAAAAGATTATGAAATTAAATGTATCATTTAGCCCGGGAATTTGATTGTTAGAATTTGAACTTCTGATGGATTGAAATAGTACATTTTCAAGTCAAGATGGGATTTTAACAACAGGAAAATCTCATGGCCAAAAAACACAAAACATCTGTAATCCTTTATCTTCAGTGATTCTGTCCTCTCCTTCTGAATAAGATGCTCCAAGAAGAAAATGTAAAGAGCTCTGAAGGATAGCAGCATTTTTTTAGGGATGAAGGCTGCATTTTGATGACCCAAAGTGGAGGACGTCCATCAACTTCTGATAATGGACACCCCATCAGGCCTTATCCTGCTTATACCATAGGAACTCAAGAAATAAATGTTAAATCATTTATTAGTATTTTAATCTGGTTATTTTTCTTTAGGTTTAAATGAATTTTTGCAAAAAGCAGACTGTTTGGTATTTGATGCAAAGCGTTGTCATGGTAACGGCTACAGAGAACCGCTTCCTGTTTCATTTTTGAACATTTCACTTTGATCTTTGGAAACTATTTTTGTTTCCAAAATGTTATATATATTTTTTACAGAAATCAGGAAAGGTGTAGGTACTTTGAGACATCGCTGATTGGATGAACTGAAAGTTATTTGACATGAAGCAAAACTGTAAGTGCTTCTTGCTAATTATAAAACGTGTATAATTATGCGGACATTCGAAACACATTTGGAAATATTCAAAAATCAATCATCACCTAATCGGCAATGTCCCACAGTTCCTACGTTTTTCACTTTCATTTTGTGTTTCATTTTTCATCATTTCATTTTGATTTCTTGAAATTACATTTGTTTTCCAAAACATTTCATTTTTATTTTGTTTCTCTGTTTTTTTTTTTTTTGGAATTGTATTTTGGTTTCTGGAGTTTTGTTTTGATGTGCACTTGAAGGTCACAGTTTGACAGAAAAAGGAAACAGTGTCTCTTTATCATCATTTTTGTTGGTCCAAAGCTAAAATAGAAGATGAGGGTCATGAGGGTTTAAAGATGACGAAAGACTACAGCCAACAGAAAACAACACTCACCTTTATTCCCGTTAGACACATTGCTTTTTTTCCTCATGCACCATCCTTTGTAATTGGAGGCCCAAGAGCCAATTTAACTGATGTGATGTGATCTACGACTTTTAAAATAACTAAAAGCTACTTTCCCTTCTGGGGAGAATTGTAACTTCTAGAATCAAGCCTGAACTTTGCAAGAAAAGCGAATAAAAGCAACTGAAGACAGAAAAATTAATCCCAAAACTGTTGTCAAATAAGCTTTTTAAGGCATCACGCAAACTGCACAACATAAAAAGTCTTGGTCCAAACGTTTTTCCTCCATAAATCCACACCTATGTAGCTTGTTTTGATTCACAGGCACCAGTTGTTGAAGTCATGGGGTTTAGCGTAACACAGCGAGAGGCTGGGGCCTCTGAGGTGGATTTATCAACTGTTTCCCCTCTCAGATGACTTAAAGACATTTGAGGGAAGAAAACCTCTATAGATTTCAGTAAATGTCAATACATCTGCCAGGTTTTCTGTAGAACTTTCTAACCCACGTTGTGCTGGATCTCGTTAAAGTCACAGCTGATAACATCTGCGTCTTTTGAGCTTCTGCTTCTTGCATCTGTGAGAAATGAGAAGACCTCCACAGCAGTTTGAATGACCTTCCAGAGCTCCATCTTTCCAGACCCTGGAGTCCCCTCGTGACCAAGCAATCCAGGCTGAATCTCTGTTTGTGATCTTTAGAAAAAAAAAAAAAAAAGCTTTCCCAGAGAAAGCAGGGAGCTGTAATGCTTCTATGGAATCACTGGGAACAAATACGGTGGTGTATGAAGGTTGACTTCTCCACTGAGTTGTTTAAAACCAATGTGTGCCGAACACCAATGTGTGAGATAAATCACAAAGCTCAGTTTCTGCATTAGTTGAGATTTTTTAAAGGCTGTCAGCAAATTCCAAGCCTCCCAGAATGACTGATGTGATTGCAACTGGGTGACAGTTTGTTTGGGGCTGCTTGCATGTTTTTTTTTGTTTTTGCTTAGGTAGGAAAAAAGTGGGAACAAATGTTAAACAAAACTGTTTAAAGAGTGACTAATAAAGCTGTTTTGTTAAAAAATCAATTATTCAAAATCAGTTGATAAAAATGTGAGTAGTAACTCAGAAATTGGTTAACAATTCACCAGAGAGCAGATCATTTAATAAGATTTTTTTAATGTTCAATAATATTGTTTTGTTCATACGAGCTTTTAAAAACTTGTTCTTAGTTCTTCATAAAAAGCAGTGCAAAGTGCACTAACAAAGACGGCTGTTTGTTTCGATCAACCTCCATGTCTCAACCTTTGTTTGGAGTTTCTTCACTTTTTGACAGGAGCTGGTATTTTTAGCCGGAGGACTGGACAGTTGGACTGTTGTGAAACACAAGTGCCTGAAGATTTGAGCGTTTCTCAATGATTTTCATTTGTGTTCATGGAAGAACTGGTTGTGTGTTTGGACTTGATTCTAACAGAGCCTTCACCAGCGTTCAAACGCCTCAGATAACCCTAATAAAAGGTTTTTTTAGAATCAACCATACTTAACTCATTTTTAACAGCTTTTTATTTTATTTGTTTAACAGGAAAAAACTACCAACCTTTTTAATAGAAAAAAGACCAAATAAATATTATTAAAACATAAATACAACCAAATGATCAAACTTTTACAAGCCTGAAGTTTCTTTTCTTTTTTTTTTTGTTAATTTAGGAAAAAGTTACACAGAAACTAAACAAAGACGATGACATAATGGTTTATCTGGATCGGTTGGTCCACCACCACCACAGTGCCCCACATTTCAGTTACTGTGGTGTATGCAAACCAAGATCTCGTTTCTGTTCTAAAGCTAAAACTTAAGTAACACAAATCTCAAAATCCAAGTCTAGCAAGTCTCTGCATTAAGATTTATGTTCAAAATGGATCTAAAACCATCAGCAGGGTCTCTGGGATTAAAGCCCACTCCCATCATCATTTTTCATCTATTGTAAAAGCTTTCCCACCTGTCTTTTAACTATGCTGTTTTTCGCCAAGCCTAACCTTAATTTTTTAAAAATATATCTTCCATTATCAGAAAAATGCCACAAATACATGTTCAAAACACCAAAAACATGAACCCAGATCGCTCCAATATTTTAACAACATTCTGGACAAAGTTTATTTCAAACCTAGTAGTTTTGTGAGAGCGAAGTATTTCCGAATTTTTTGTTATGTCTGTTTCCTCATCACTGATATTAATTTCAAAGTAAAAGACCCATCCATCTACCAAACTCGCTTAATTCCTTTTGAGGTCATAACTGCAGCATTTATTTAAAGGGATGCTGGTCATTTTTATTTATTTTGGTAGCGAGTGGTGAAACCTTTAATCACAATGTTAAATAATGAACGTTAAATTTGTAAAATGCTATGTTAACATATGGCTTTTTTTCTTTTGCACCTGTAAATTGAAGTCTTTTTCTATAGCAAAAGCCCACTGTAGTGCAGTTAGTTACCGTACTTGTAAAGTTTCCCTTCTCAGTTTTAGCGGGACAATTCTAACAGTTCAAACCCTAACATGGTGTTTTCTTGACTTAATAATGGCTGAAGAGGCAACATGTGATCCTCACCTAAGGCGGGGCATTTTCAGATAGAGGAAATGGAAACAGCTTGCATAATGTCCTGGGTCCATACAAATAGAGAAGTGAGAAGCAAAATGATTAATGTGGGTCAGGTCATCCAAGTGTTTCCAAAGACAGACAGAAGAGCCCGAGGTTCTTCAGATACAAATACACTGACAGCATGTGTTTTTATATCAGAACAAAATACAAAAAAATCCTAAGAAAAGGGATTATTTTTGGTAAAAGTTGTTAAATACTACATCACAGTTTCTCTTTTTTTTTTTTCCAACTAGAATGACTTTACACCCACATTCCCATTCATTCATTCACACACCACAAACAGCAGATAATTAGAGATTTCTGTTTTATTTTATTTCTAGGATTCCTACAGATTTCTCAATAATATGGAAACAAATTGAAAAAACTATCAACTCTATTTTTTTAAGAGTTCCATATTTTCTCCTAACTCATTAAATGTCCCCCTCTTTTGAAAATCCTTCAATCACAGATCAATAAATTAACAAATTAAACTGTTAACTAGATTTCTTAAAATAGGCTGTTGACATATTAAAGTACAACTCACTAGAAATTACCTTTCAATGTACCATTTTCATCAAAACCTTATTTTGCACAGATTGCATCCTAAAGAAATCCCAGTTTCTGAAATCATTATTTAAAAAAAAAAAAAAAAAAAAGTAGAGTCTGTGACGATGTCTCTATTTAATGCTTTTGTTTTGTGTGAGTTTTTTTCCTCAAAAGCTCAAAAACGACACCACTGCATCAGCAGGTTCCTAAAACCCCAGAAAAAGTCCAGGATTGCCAATAGTTCTCTAAAAGTTCATCTCATTTTTATCTAAAAAAAAGTCTTTTTTTTAATTTGCTTTCCCTGAAAGAGCAATGTGACAAGTTTCACAGAGAAGTCTGCCATCTCCCATGAGGCCTTGCGCATGTCAAATTCTTCAAAAATATCTCAAGCATTCCTCAAAACCATCATCCCTTAGCAGATGTTTTTTTCTTTTTAGAACTTTGCCCCAAAATCTCTGCTTCATTGGAAAAAAGAAACAGATAAACACACACAAAGCAGAGCGGACAGGCTGTGTGTTGAAATGCTGGTCAAAGAATGATGAAAGACAACCAGAATGCCTAAACAGACACTGACCTTTGACATGTTGATGAAATAAATACTGATGTCTGTGTTTGAATCTGAGAGATAAAAGGGAACAAATGATTGTTCCTGAAGGCAGGGGGTCAGGGAGGGCTCATGCATAGTTCACGCAAACGGGGACCCTTACTTGCAATGAAGTGTGGTGGTCACTTACAGACTCTTATCTCTGAAAATGTCAGCATTTCATCTTACTCAATGTTGCTACTGACAAGAAGCAGCCGAATTCTTCGACACGCAGAACACGTGTGCCAACAAGCTGGCCAGTCAGGAACAGATTATCTCAGTCCTCACGCTGAGAGGACTCATGAAGGAGAAGCTGTTGGGAGTGTGGAAAGAGTAAAATGTGACAGAAATATGTTTGCTTTATTTAAAGTTTTGATTGAGAGTGTCTGATAACATTTCTTGCTTCTCAAGAATCCATTTAAAAAAAAAAAACCTGGATGTAGAAATTCATGCACGGCGGTAGTAGTATCATGGATGCTGAGTCAAAGGGTATGTCATTATTGGCCAGTGGCAGATAATCAATGCTACAACATCCTGACCAAAAAAACATGGATTGCTACATGCAAACTGTAAAAGAACAAGGAAAACAGCTTTTGTTGTTTGAAAATGCTTGATGGAAGCCACGTAATACTCCCACGGGTGAAGCTGCTTTTCAAACAGAGGAATGAGGTATAATTATTCTCAGCTTTTGAGAAGCGGTTACTGGAAGCCTTATAGCAGCTGGCCTTGCTGTCAAATTGCAGAAACGTTTTTAAGCATCTCAAACGGCGTCACAGAGAAGCTGCAGTTATGACCACAGTTTTGCTTTTTAACGAAAACATTTTTGGCCTATAAATTGTTTTTCTTCTCATTCTCTGATCCTGAGAACAGTCGTATGATGAGTACTTTCTGGACCCGCTAGCTCCAAGAAGCCAAAATCCTACAGACTTCTATAGAGAAATAAACAGCTATTTCTCAGTCATATTTGTCAGACCTTTTTTAATGCTATTGCTAAAGTAATTTTTTTTCGTTACATAAATATTTTTTTAACGCAAGTTATTCAAGTTATAAACTGACCAATCAGGTGCCTCAACTGCCCCCCTAACTGTTGTAACTGTGTGGTGTATGGAGCCTGTCCTTTATGGGAGGGGTAAGGAATGTTGCCCGCGGCTTGGTTTGCAGTTATTTTTTTGAGGTTCTTTTCATGCCTTGTTTTCAGACTCGTGCCCCCGCTGTGTCACAGCTGTCCACCCACAGCTGTCTTTGTATTTACCATCCTCAATGCATTAAAACCTTATGATCACTGACAGATCACCTGCTGTTATCAACCTTTTTTTGTAACATTGTCTCACAGATGATTCACATTTACTTTTCAAGTCAAGTTCTGGATTTTGTGTCTTACACTAGTGGTTCCTGACAACAACAGTGATTTACTGAAGTGTGTGTTAACTTGTTATTTTTTGTGTCATTAACTGACGCTCCTGACATTCTGTGCTGTGAAAGAACATCTTTGATGACAGGAAACATGCTGGTAATATTTTCTTAGTGTAGCTGCAACTATGCATTACAGAACCTGTCAAGGGCGATAGAGTTTAGACATTAGCCAAAGCAGAGTCACTACATCAACAATTACCAAGAACAAGCCGCTCATGAGGCGGATTTCCTGTCACGTCTCACCTGTAGCTTCTCTGGGTACCAGGAAAACTCATCCACGTGAAGACAGTTAATCTTTCAGCTGCTGAAGTTTCTAAAAATTACAAACTTGAACATTTTTAAGAAAAGATCCAGGTTAATAATGACACCATTGACCGCAGATTTGTACTGTAGAATTTCTAGAATTTCTTCTAACAGCAGGTCAGGGTACAGAAAACAACTTCTGCTAGTATGAACTTCCACTGGAGTACGTCCTCATGTGTGGCTTCCGGAGGAGCTTTGGATGAACATCAGTCAGCCATTCGGCCAAAGAGACCGATAAGATGTGGCAGAAAATGTAGACGGTCATGAGTTAAAGCCACAACACACAGAACTGTGCACAGAACAGGATGGATGGGATGTTTGGAACAGAACATCGTGTTTCACAAAAAAGAAGAAGACCGACAGAGCTAATCAAAGGAGAAAACAGATAAATAAACAAATCTGGCCCTCTTCTAGAATGTTTTTTTTTTCCTATTCTTGGTGGATTTTATTCATGCCATAAACGAGTGTTGATAGTTTTGAGACACAAGTACTGATTGAGAATATTTTAACAAAACATTTTTTTTATTGCTATTAAAGTTGCTGATACTATTTTCACTGCTCAAGTCGAAACAAAACTGAGGAGGAAAATGTACAAGTAATCTACCAAAATAAGGCACACTTATTCTCAAAACCATATTTATTTTACATGCAGAAACAATTGTACTCAGCAGATTCTCAGTCAGTTTGAAGGGAAATTCAGCTTTTGTGTCATTTTAAGTTCAAACTGAAATTAAAAAATAAATCTTTAGAATGATGTTTTTTTAAAAAAAAAAAAACAAACTCCATCCACTGCTGCAGGACATAACTGCCATAGGGGAGCAAATAACGGTTCTACAGTAACACTCAGAAACCTGGTTTCTGATTTGATCTTTAGACCATGTTTATGGAAGACACATAACAATAAAGAAATACTATGAACTCAGAAAACATAACAAATCAAGAAAGCCTTGGTGGCAATTATGAGAGTAAACACTAGAAAAGTGACTTATTGAATGAATTCAGACAATCGATTATCAGCACGTGTGAGAATCCGTGTGAAAGCAGAAGTAAGCTGTTTGTTCTGCAGCAATAAAGCTCACACTGACGCAGAACAAAAGGGAACACATCAATCTGAAGTTATAAAATCATTTCCAAACTATTTTGAATTCACAAATATTTATTCATAACTTATTTTGCTCAAAAGAAGATTTTAACAAGAATCAAATTAACATTTTAAGAGCTAAAAAAGCTTAATTTGTAGTTTTAATGTCCAGTTCCTGTATTAATAATGTAGCTAGCTTTTTTTTAAACAGCCACTTCCTGCTGACTTGTCACAGTAATCCTCTGGCAAACAATAATTACCCTTCTCAACACAGCTGCCCTCTCTGGTTCTTCTGCCGTTTTAAGGATCGGCTGCCACAGCGAGGGCTGGCCTTCTGTCAAGTGACTCCTGTGTGAAACCAGTTGATTATAAAATTTTAGCTTAAAAGTTTTTTTGTGGAGGCTTTGCTTTTGTGCATTATGTAATTCATGCAGGAGGTGCATGGATGGATTCATTTACGTTCACTGACATGCCAAAGTGCTTTAAACCAGGAAGGAAGATTTAGTGAAGTTTTATCAGGTAAGTGATTCCATGCCGACATAAGAAGTTACTTTCAAAAAAGGAGGAGCAGGAAGATTTAGAAAAAAAAAAAAACAAAATAAAGTCTTTTAAATAAATGGAATCTGCTGATCCCGTACACGTTATGACCTCTGACCTTTTTTTCTGTTTTATTCAATGCAACTAATTTTTACTTACTGCTGGAATCCACCTACTTTCTCCAAATGATCTTTTTGTCTTAGAGAAGTACCCGTTTCTGTAACCATCACACAAATACCAAACATTCCCGTTAAACTCATGCCTTTTAGGTCCCCCATGTTTTTCAAAAGTACTCAGTCTGATTTAAGAAGCTGTCATTCCCACCAAGATGAAGAATTTTTTGACTTATGGTGTCAGGTGACATTCTGAGCATTAACCTTTTGACCCAAAACTTTTATCATCTTAAAAAAAGATCAGTTACCTT